>CM057459.1:1194161666-1197092500 GCA_016271365.2 Neoceratodus forsteri | reverse complement strand
GATGGGGACCTGAGGTCAGAAATGAGCTCTGATTTTCAAAGAGAAAGCCAGAGGAAAAGAACTAAGCATCCCAAAGGATACTCTCCCACTCCAGGGAGGGAGGGGTAGTTACTGCCTTCTCTGACATAATAGTCAGGGGGTAGTTATATGAGATGACCTAAAGGTGGGCAAGCAATATGAGAAGGCATTAAGGAGGGCTGGGGGGATACTGGGATGCATAGGGAGAGGCATCACCAGTAGAAAACAGGAAGTTGTTGTCCCTCTGTACAGACAGTTGGTGAGATCCCACCTGGAGTACTGTGTGCAATTCTGGAGACCCCATCTCCACAAAGACATAGACAGGGTGGAGGCTGTCCAGAGGAGCACAACCAAAATGGTGCAGGGTCTGCACCAGCCAGAAGACATACGAAGAGAGACTAAAGTAGCTTAATATGTATACCCTTGAGGAAAGGAGGGAGAGGGAGGACATGATAGAAACTTTCAAGGACCTCAAGGGAATCAGCACAGTGCAAGAGGGTAATATCTTTCAGAAAAAGAGATGTACAAGAACAAAGGGGCATAATTTGAAGATAGAGGGGGGGATGGCTCAGAGGGAATGTGAGGAAGTATTTTTTCAGGGAGACGATTGTGGATGCATGGAACAGCCTTCCTGAGTAGGTTGCAGAGTCAAAAACAGTGGGGAGAATTCAAGAATGCATGGGACACACATAAAGCAATTCTAGTGAGGTATAGGAGGAAGTAGGCTGTTGGTTTACTAGGATCTGCAGTTTATCCATTAGGTAGAGAAATGTGCAAACTAGGTGGGCCAAACGGTCCTTATCTGCCATCATATTCTGTTTCTATGTTTCTGATGTGCCGCCACCTGGAGACCACTGAAGGCAATGCAGCATTAGGCAGGTTGGAAGGGAGGATTTCAGCAGGCCATGCAGCCAGCATGCCAACATGCACATTCCTACACTGCACAACTGACATGCCAATATCCTAGAAGGCTATAAAAGTCATGTAAAATGGCCACAGTACCCACAATGATTCACCCTGTTATATTCTGGCCTCATACCAGAACCAGTGGAACTGCATGATGAGACAAGAGATGTGGAGGTAAACCCTTTACCACATCCCTAACTAGGGGATGAATGATGGCTTTGTGCAGGATGTCAGTCATAGGAGGAGTACAAGGGTTGGGTCCACCTTGGATGATTCTGAGGAAGCCAGGTGCAGGAGACAGGGAGCAGGTATTAAGAGAAAGTAAAAATAAAAATAAAAAAAAGTAAATAAACAGTAGTGGCCTATGTAAACCACAGAATACCCTGCATGTCGTGCATTTGATTCTTATTGCTCAAGTATTGACTCCTATTGGAGCCGCTGAAGCTGCTTGAATTGCGTTCACCTCCATAAGGTCTCAGTAGCTCTTGCATTCAGCATTAGTGCTGGCACATCTGTTGCAGGCTTGCATGCATTATGTTCTTTCTTTACATAGACACTGCTGCCTTTTTGTTTTGTGTTACATACTGCTCCCCCCCAAAAAAATAGCAATTCTAATTAATTCTAATAGTGGCAAGAGCTGCTTAAGCCCCTTCCCTGAACATTTGATACTAACCACACAGTGCCAGTACCCCCTTCATATTTTTCACCACCACTGATTGATAATGCACATGTCATGGTCCCACTACCACACTCACAAGGCCCTTTTCTTCTCTTGTCATCCTCCAGCATGCAAACAAGTACAGTAAGTGTAACACATGAAGCAAAGTAAACAAGCTAAGAAATATATTACCGAAAAACACAACAAAAATGTGCTCATAAAATCTTTCCAAAAAAGAAATGCCACAAAGTGCTGTGAAATGTCACTTTTTGGTTTACAAAAGGGAACCACAAAAAGGAGCAGATCTCCTTCAACACACACAGTAGGAGGAACCATCACTTGACCAAGACAGGCAGGCATAAATTAATCTGCATACCTTAAGAAGCCTGACTTTGTACTCAGTGTGAAAGCCAAGAAATTGAAACAGAAATGCATTTTATTTTCTACTATGCAAAATGCAGCTGTATACAAGAAAATTGGGGGTGAGCACAGGAAGAAAACTGAGGATAGAGTAAATTAACAAGTGACTAAGAACTTTGTGTCAGTCCAAAGTATATGGGCTGGTGGGGGAGTGGGGGAGGACATGAGAGGACAGTGATCTCTATGCTGAGGATAGGATTCACTTAAGTAAGGAGAGAAGGAAGCTATTGAAACAAAGACTGGGAGATTACATAACAAAAGATAGGCATTTAAACTAGAAGCGGGGGATGGCATGTTGGCAGGAGGCATGCAGTATTCACTGAAAGTGAAGCCGGACAAGCTTACCCACCCCTATACTGGCAGCAAAGGACAGAGGGTGACTAGTAGAGGGGATGCTGGGAAGGAAGGGCAGGTAGGGAGAGGGGGGAATGCATGGGGATGGAAGATGGTCACCTTGAATGCAAGGAGCCTGGGGAAAAAAACAGCAGAGTTACAGCCCTGATGGCAGAAGGGGAGGTGGACATGGCGCCCATCACCAAAACTTGGGCCACTCACTACCATGACAGGGACCTGGCAGTATCAGGGTACAGGATATTTTGCTGGGATAGGGTAAAATGAGGGTAGTGCTATATGTGAGAGAGGGGCTAAAGTGTGTTTGGGGAGGGAGGAGAGCAACATGGAGTCATTGTGGATGCAGTTCCAAGATTCCATGAATAGGACTCTCAGGATGGGAGTGGTATACAGGGCACCCTCTCAGTCAGAGGAGCTAGACAGTGAGCTAGCAGGACAGATCAGTAGGTCCTGCAGGTAGAGTAATACAGTGATTGTGGGGGACTTCAACATGACAAGACAAGAGTGGATTGGAGTATCACAGCCACCACTAAGAGAAGGGAGCAGGTACTTCTGGACACCTTCCAGGATAGCTTCCTGCTGCAACAGGTCAGCAAGCCAGCCAGGTTAGGGAACACCCTAGACCTCATGCTGGCTAATGGTGAGTTTGTGAGAGAGCTAGTGGTGGAGGAACAGCTGGTGGAGAGTGACCACCACTCAGTGTAGGTCACTATAAATATGGGCAAAGAGGAAGTAACAACAGGTACAAGGGTGTTAGACATCAGGAGGGCTGACTTCAAGAGGATAGAGGAAGCAGTAAAGTGTATCAGGCCAGAATCCATCCAGATATGGACACTAACTAGAGGAGAGACATTATCAAACTAGGGATTGAGGAAGCAACCAGAACATGTATCAGAGTCCAGACTAAGAGGACTAGGGCCAAAAGACCTAGCTGGGTGAGCAAGGGGGTCAGGGAAAAAGTAAGAAAGAAAATGGATGCCTTTAGGAGGTACAAAAGGACAGGGAAGGGGGAGGACAGAGAGGATTACCTGAAGGAGTTAAAGGAGATGACAAGAGCAGTAAGGGCAACCAAGGTGGCTAGGGACCTCATTCTGGTGCAGGGCATTAAGGAAGGGGAGAAAGACTTCTTCAGGTAAAACAGGAAGGAAAGAAGCTGTAAGGACCAAATTGTAAGGATTAAGAAAGATGGGGGGGTGGGTGAAAACAGGGGCAGAGCTGGCAGAAATGCTTAACAAATACTTCTGCTTGGTGTTCACTTAGGAGAAAGGAGGGGAAGTACCTGGAGGGGTGAGAGGTTGGGCATGCGGGGAAGTGACAGATGGAGGAATAACAGTGGGCAGGGTACTGGAGGGCCCGAGGGCACTTAGGGTGGACAAGGCACCAGAGCCAGATGGCATTCACCCCAGAGTACTGAAGGAGATGGCACTAGTCCTGGTGGATCCCTTGCAGACCTGTTCAATGCCTCCCTGGACTCAGGGAGTGTAACTCAGGATTCAAGGATGGCTCACATGGTACCCCTGCATAACAGCGGCCCCAAAGATAAATCAGGGAACTACAGACCAGTGAGCCTCACATCCATTGGTGGTAAGGTAATGGAGGTGATCCTGAAGAAGAGACTGGTTTCCCTTCTGAAGGCAAGTGGCCTGCAGTATGGTAGACAGCATGGGTTTGTCACAGGCAGGTCCTGTCAGATCAACTTGGAGGATTACTATGACTGGGTAACTAGGCAGTTAGACAAGGGCCAAGCAGTGGAAGTCCTGTACCTGGACTTCAGTAAGGCATTCAATTCAGTACCACATGGGAGGCTAGGAAGTAAGCTGGAGGGAACAGGGAAGGGGGGAAGATGGTGGAGTGGGTAGTGAACTAGATGTAAGATAGACAGCAAAGGGAGGTGGTGGGAGGGGAACTCTCAGCACCAAAGGCAGTGATTAGCGGGGTGCTGCAGGGCTCTATGCTGGGGCCAATGTTGTTTCAAATATTTATAGCAGGCATCAAGAGCAAAATCAGTCTGTTTACAGATGACACCAAAATGGGTGCAGTAGTGGATGACCTAGGAGGGTTGTAGGGGTTGCAAGATGATCTGTCAAAATTGGAAACCTGATTAGACACTTGGCAGTTGGGGTTCAATGCCAAAAAATGCAAAGTGCTACATTTTGGTGCAAATAACTGAAGAAGGGGCTACAAGTTTGGTGGGGGTCAGCTAGCCGCAACAGAGGAAGAGAAGGACCTGGGGTGATCATTATGGGATCAATGAATAACTTGGTACAATGTAGGAAGGCAGCTGCAAAGACCAACAAGATGCTGGGTTGTATTGCCAGGGGCATATCCTCCAGGAGAGGGGAGGTAATCCTGCCATTATACAGGTCATTGGTTAGATGGCACCTCAAGTACTACATGCAGTACTGGTGCCTGTACCTGACGAAGGACATTAGGTTACTGGAGGGGGTGCAGTGCTGGGCTACGAAGATGATCTATGGGCTGGAGAACTTACCCTAAGAAAGCAGGCAGAGCGAGTTGAACACGTACTAACTGGAGGAAAGGTGGGACAGGGGAGATATGATTGAAACCTTCAAGTACATGAAAGGAATAAACAAGACAGGCACTGAGGGGCTTTTCAAGTTAAGCGGGGGAGGGACACTCAAGGGCCATAGTCTAAGATTGGAGAGGGGAAGGTTCAGGAGGGAAATGAGAAGACTGGGTGTCTGGGTGGAACACATTACCTGTGAAAGTGGTATCCTGTAGTACTGTGGGCTTCTTCAAAAGGGGATGGGACAAGGTAAAAGGGAGGGTCAGAGGAGGAGGTTGGGGAGAAAGGGCAGCTGCAGTTTAAGGGCTGCTAGCTGCACAATCGAGCAGACTCACTAGACCTTAAGGCCTTTATCTGCTGGCAATTTTGTACGTACATGTTTTCCAGAGCTATTACAAAGATAGCAGATTTCCAGCTCATGAATATTGAAACTAAACTCTGTACACTGCTGGGGGGAAGAAAAGATGTAGCAGAAATAGTTGAAAACTATATAGCATTCTGACACCACTCCAGCTTTGAAATACAGCATAAATGTATTTCACTGCATTGTAGTATGTTACTGTCTTATGAATAGTTTAGTTATAAACTTTGGCAATACCTGTATAGCTTGCCATGCCAATAAAGTTATTTGGGGATTTTTTTTTTGATATGGTGAGAATTGTTATAGCCACTATCCTCATTGACCCTACATCCTGTCTAGTGGAAGACTATTATGTGACCTCACTGCTTGTGGAATAATTTTTTAGTGTTCCTCAAAATTCAGCAATATGTGGTGGAATAATCTGCAGAACAGTGGAATTTTAAAAATACATAATAATTGATATCTCATTGCTGAGAGTCATGTTTAGTATGACAGGCAGTCTCACGAGAAAGTGAGAGAGAGGGAGAGAGGGTTCGTGTAACAAATATCTCTTTGACCTGTTCATTCCCAGCTCAGTACTAACTTTAGAATGAATGCTATGCTTTCAATGCATGTTATTGTAGATTTCTACTGCAAATGGATGGATTTTACCATGGACATTAGAATGGTTTTATGGTAATGAAGATTTCTGCAGTTCATTAATGACATTCTGCTGTTTGCATGATATTTCTACAAACAAACAGAAATTCCAGAGAATTGGGCAAATGTCAGTAATGGCAAATATTTGAAATATTCTGCAAAAATCATATAATTTCATAAAATTTCCACTAAAGTTGAATTCACAATTTTTGCCCAGCCCTATGTGTGACAAGTCAGGTAATGTGGGAGCAGTTACAGGTATGGGAATCATTACTTTTTGAACTGTTTGGACATCAATTAAAAACACATATCATGGGCAATGACGTTTCTGTGATCTGATTGGCAGATATTAATCAGGTGACCATTGATTAATCTCTGTTAATCAGTCAGCTCCTTTTCTTGTGGTGATCTGTATCCTCTGAAAAATACATACACCCTACCAGATCTTGTTAATTTGAGTCCAAAGTTTTTTAAAAGTAGCCATCTTGGTATTGTTTTTTGTTGAAAGTGGAACTGTTATCAGATTTCCCACCCACCACCCGATGGACACTGTAATATTGGGCTATTGGGTTTTGGGGAGAGTGCAACTGTTATCATACTTAAATGGACACTGTAAAATCAGAGGTTTTGTTAGCAGTCATCATAACCATTGTCCTGATGCAGCAGTAGGACTGCTGTAATACCCATCATTATCCTCCCCAAGCAAATAAACATAGCGGCAGCATGACACATAAAAGGTACTCAGACTCCTCATAAGAAGTGCTGCACAGTGTAGTAAAACAAATGGTACAGTACTTCTTCCTCCCCATGTATTAAAACATAAAGGGAGCATAATAGAAATGGCACAGTACTTGTTTCTCCCCATGTGCTGAAACAGAAGGGCAGCACAATGCATGGGAATCATTCACCTTCCTCATAAAAAAGCACACCACAGGTTCTTAAAAGAAATGCCACATTAGTCGACTTTTAGTGTGTGTTGTTCTCAGTACCAACACAGTGCAGCACGGAGTGTGCTGCAAATAAATAAAAGGAGGACAGATCCACTGCAATAGTGCAGTGTATGTATTGGGACAACAGGAAAATAAGTTTGGTTGGCTGCAATGTTGGTAGCTGTCCACCGAAACAGAGAGAGAGAGAGATTGGCAGGCAAGACACAGAGAACAGTGATCACCATGATAGCGGCAAGTGCCAATGTCGATTAGTGCCCATGTTTCTCTCTTTCTCTCTTTCTCTGTGTGTCACTAATCACAAAACGAGGGGATAGAGGTAATAGGAATCAGCAGGCTTGTGTCTGGGTGGCACTGTGCAGGAAGACAGACTTAGCATTGTAGATTTTCCAGTACGTATGACAGTACTGGATTAATTTGGGGGCTGGGAGGAGCACTTCAAAGTAACCAGAGAATGTTGGGGTACGCTATGCAAACTCACAGACTGCTTTGTGAGCACACAGAATGTTACGGCACCCTGTTGTTAGCAGAATAAAAAGTTCCACTTGCTCCTTGATTCTATTCTCCATGGCTTGTTCACCACAAACTTCTCCGTTTTGAACTAGTTTTACTGTGGCAGAAAACAGAAAAGTGTGGTGCTGCAGACATAAATAGTGGAAGAACACTAAATAGTTCCCACATGTTTTCCCTCTTATTGAAACAGTTTTAAGCGCATTGACTCCATGATGTGTGGTTATTGGGATTAATCAACACCCCATGTGCTGTGAGGACACTAGGCCTGCGGCCTCATGCCTCACAATGCACCTAGAGTGTTGATTAATCCTCAGTAGCTACACACCCTGTTATGGGTTATTGCTTACTATTTATACCATCTTTCAGTTGTACAGTGTGTTTGCTCCTGGCAAGAGTGAGTGCTGACCAGTTTGCATCTTAGTCAACATACAAATTCTTTACTTTACTAGACAGCATTTTTCAAAATGCACAAAATACTACAAAAGAAAATGACAACCAGATAAGCACAAATTGAAATACATTTTTCAGATTGTAAATCTGGCTTGATTTGCCTTTTTTCTTGTACATTGCACCCCAGTTACAACAGACACTGTTATAATGGATAGTGGGTTACAGTGAACAGATACTGATGTCCCAAACCAAATATATCAAATCCAATACATTTTTCTCTTGAAGCTTTTATTTGCATTTATAGTGTTTTTATTTAGAGGAGGGCGTAGAACTGATGAGGAGATTTGGCAAATGTAGAATTAAGATGGAAGCACTAAAATATTACATTTCCAAAAAAAATAGTCTCCATAAGCTGTATAAATTTGTATTAGTACATTAATTACACCAACAGGGAAATATTTTATATCTCAATAAATCCCTGTTTTTTTACTGCACTAGAACCCCAACATCCAGCCACTAAAGTAACTACAGCATCTTTTTCTTATCTACTTCAATAAACTTCCCTAAAATAACTTATTCTCTTATAGTTAAATAAATTAAAATAAACACACAGAATACAGAATCATATATGCTAGGCAGGATTCTAAATAATCAATGGAGTTTTATTATAGGTTCTCATTCACTCTGAGCCAGTGATCACAAGCATAGACAGACCTAACACATAGGCCCAACCTCCTCTGGATATAATGGATATGACATAATGGACAAAAGTTGTATGCACACAGATGCATCCATTATAACAGGATTGCATTTGTATCCACTTTTTCATATGAACTCACAGAATGCTTCCGACTTGGCAAAAATGTATAGCCATTCCTTTACAGATACTACAGTAGTCTGTTATCTCTGGTAGCGTTCCCCTTGTCCTTATAAAGGTTACCATACTGTTGTGATTGTGTACCATGTGCAGTACTGTTTAATTAGAAGTGACAGTCAAAGGCTCCACTATGTTGGGGGGTGGGGGAGGTTCACCATCTGTAACTTCCTAACATCACAAAGTCAGGCATTCACCACCTCTTTAAAAAGGACACAAAAGGCTACAAATTAATTGCATGTAGCTCTGCTGTTTTCATTGCATTCAACAAACCAACATGAAAAAAAAGCAGATGCCCATGCAAACAATTGCCCGCGTGATGCGTTTTGGAATGGCTGGTCCTTTATCAAAGACTGGGGCAAACTAGTAACACATCTCATTGAGTAGTCCAGACTTGATGACATCACAGTGATGTAATAATTAAAACTTGAATAGTATCGGACTACAGAAGAAATAAAAAAGCGAACAAGATTGAGATTAAGAACCCAGTTGAGGCTGAGAACCCCAAGGAAGACTCCACCCCTGATTTGCTAAGAGTCAGAACATTGAAAACTGCAATGTTGTTTCCTTTTCCTGTTGCAGATTGGGGTGAGGAGTTAGGGTTGGAAAATCTAACAACACATTTTACCTACTTTTGTAAGTTTAATCTGAACACTAACTGATGCATTAACACAGTTTTTAAAGAAGAATTTCCCTACTTTTTGAGATAGCAGAATTGTATCCTCATTCATGCAGGTCCCTTTCAGACCTGTGTGAAGGCATCAATCAGGCTAGGGATGTTCAGGGCTCTCTGGACCCTGCTCTTCCATCCCTCCATAGATGCGCACATCCATCTGGCTGTGTAACTGCAGTCTGCACTTCAATGCATCTAGAAAAACAATGTACTGTAAATGCTTGCTTGTAATTGTTTTTGTGAGTCTCACTTCAAAGGAAACATAAATATATATTAAGTGTCCCTCTTAACTGCCAGCAGTTCATTGTATATGGGCACAAATTTGTTTTTAGCTTTTTTACCCTTCAGTCAGTATATTTTTGTTGGTTTTGTGTAAAATTTGTTAATGTTGTAATGGAAGACAAGATACACCTTTGGTGCATTTTTGATGATGATCGCATTTCATTGTGGATTGGGCACCATGGTGAAGACTACATTTAATTTTGGGATGCAATGCATACCCCATGAATGTTCAGGGGGGATTATGTGATAGTGTCGTAGTGGTCATTGGCACTTTTTTATATATACATTGTCACTTAGATACATAGATACATAGACAGTGTTGGCAGAAAAGGGCCTACTGCCCACCCAGTCTGCCCATTTGAGCTTGGAAGTTCACTTTATATTTTCCTAGAAGTCTGTTGCCTCTTACCCCTGACCTCCAGAATTCATCTATGTCTATCCCATACATTTTTAAATCCCTTGATTGTTTCAGCCCCCACCACTTCCTCTGGCAGGGTGTTCCACTTGTCCACCACCCGTTCTGGGAAGAAATTCTTCCTCACGTTTCCTCTGAACCGTCCTCCCTCCAACTTCATCCCATGCCCTCTAGTCCTGGAACATGTTTTTTGCTTAAAAACAGTGTATTCCTGCATCCTATTCCTCCCTGTAAGATACTTATACATCTCTATCATATCCCCTCTCTCCCTCCTCTCTTCCAGGGAGTACTTATTCAAGCCTTTCAACCTGTCCTCATAGAACTTGTAATGCAATCCATGTACCATCTTTGTTGCCCTCCTCTGAACCTTCTCTACCCTGACTATGTCCTTACGTAGAAAAGGTCTCCAGAACTGTACAATGAACTCCAGGTGGAGCCTCACTAGTTTCTTACATAGAGGGATTATGACCTCCCTTTTTCTGCTGGTAATGCCCCTGTCTATGCATCCCAGCATCCTATTTGCTTTATCTGCTGCCTTGTCACACTGTTTCCCTAACTTGAGGTCATCCGAGATGATAACCCCAAGATCCCTTTCCTGCTTGATGCATGTTATATCCTCAACCCCCAACCAATATATTGTGCCAGGGTTTTTGTGCCCCATATGCCTTATCATGCACTTCTTTGCATTGAATTTCAGCTGCCAAACCCCTTACCATTCTTCAAGTTTCTGCAGGTCCCTTCTCATTCTGTCTACACCCTCTGATGTGTCTACTCTGTTACAGAGCTTTGTGTCATCAGCGAACAGGGAAATTCTGCCTTCTAGGTCCTGCACAATGTCACTGAACTTAACTCCAATTATTTCTGCACTAAAGTAAAAATGTTACATTACAGCAGAAAAAAAGTCTAAATTATTTTTTTGTATGAAGGAATCTTTCTTATGAGATTGTGTCATACTTATGAAAAAGATTCCTTTATACAAAAAAAAATGTGAAACAAAAGTTCAAATTATTTTTTCATATGAAGGCAATCTTCTTTCATATGGCCCTATTCTTGTTTCATGAGACTATATGAGCAAAGAAAAGTAATTCACAAAAAAAGATTTTTTAAAAGGTGTTAACACATTTCTAGGTCTTTTTGCCCCAAAACTAACTGCAGAATCCAGCTAACGGGGTCCTTATTAGCAAGATGCATGTGCTAGTGTCTTTGAAGGATATGATTGTTAAGGATTTTCAACAAAATGTGTTTAAAAAAAACAGAAACAAGATAAAAAATATTTTTTTTCTCAAGAAACTATATTAACCCATATGAAACAAAATCTTTTTTCATATGGCCAAATTATTTTTTTCATATGAAATAGCTATCCAAAAGAGCATACTAAGGATGCCCAGAACCACAATTTCAAATCCTCATAACTCTGGAAAGAATCAATAAGTTGTCACCAAACTAATGAAAGGAACCACTCTAGGTCAAGCCCTTTTTACTTTGCAAAGTTCAAAAAAAATATTTCCAACTGTCTGAAAGCTATATGATGACAACAACAACAAAAAAAAAAAACACAACAAAAACTCAGATTTGTTTCACTTGTTACACTATCCAGATCTCAGAATCTGCACATCCAACCAGAGGAAAACTTAGCATGTCACAAGAACTTCCCCCAAAACCGCACATGCAACATTTTGTGCAAATCTGTTAAAAAGGGCTGAAGAGCAAAGTTAGGTGTTAACATTAAACAGTCTTCTGAACACTAACTATAGTGGCACTACAATGCCAGAATAATTAAAGGGAAAATCCCCTTAACCTATATTCTGTATACCTGTGTAATTTGTAGATATGAACAATGATTCACTCTCTTACATTCCTCTAATTTCATTCTAATTTAAATATAAATGAGGTTTCTTCACTCTGTTTTGCCCTGGAGTGAAATCCTGTTTTTCTCCATTTTAAGTTGTCATGGGAGTTGAAAATGTATACCTGCACAAGCCAGCAGACATTATACTCACATTGAGTTCTCTTACATTTCTTGTGAAGTTCCTGTATTCTCCAAAATAATTTTTTCTACCTCATATACACTTTAAACTACAGAAAACAGCAGGACTCTTATTATATCTCAAAACATACCTCTCAACCTTTTGCCTCATAAATCAGAGACAAGGCTTAAACAAATCTGGGACAATGCCCCACAATCAGTGACACATCCTAAAATGTGTAATATTCATTTAGAAAACTGATAGAATAAGGGGATTGGCATAAGATGCATTTTCTGAAGAACTAGTCTGTATCTAATGTTTAACATTGTTTTGTGCTTAACATCCCCACAGTTTTTTCACAAAAACAGAAATTTTCAGAGAGGCAGAGGAACATGTTGATGTAAAATGAGGGACAGCTCTAAAAATTAGGGACAGTTGAGAGGCAGGCCTTGAAAAGTTTCATGGCCAGCATAAGACAAGAACATAGAGACTGCAGAGAACAATATCACTGACTAATACTGTATAACTATTGCAGGTTTTAGCACTAAAGCATTATAAGGTTCCATGGTACCTTACAAGAGTCAGGTCACGACCTTTGCAATGGAGTTAAGCAGGTTTTCAGACCAGTCTTAAGTACCTTCATTTACATTTAAATTCTGATGAATTAGGAAGGTGCATCAGAGACAATCATTGTTCATGCCTGCAGACTAAACACGTAAACAGAATAAATGCTATGGGGACCTACCCTTTAATTTGTGACAAGAGCTATGTCATCTATTGTCTCTTATGGATTTCAAAGACAGACCTGAGGTGTATGTATGACACATCTTATTATGTTAGTGTGACTTTGGTCAAACACAGGCACACTTCATGAATGCATTTCAGGAACTTAATTTTTTTAACAGCAGTGCTCTCTGGAGGAATAGCCTTTTACGCTGATAAGACTGTATTGCTGTGAGAATTGCAGAGTAAATGGGATCTGCTTCAGATAACTTTAATCTTACTAGGCAGGCATAAATATTTACATTAGGAGATTACAGATAAATCAGAAAGCCTAAAGCCCTATCAAACAGAACACAAATTTATGATTTTTTATTTATAGGTAAAATGATATTTATGTAAGCCAATTCTGTAATAATTTGTCATGTTCAGAGGAAAGGTTTTACTTATATAATATTAATCCACCAAAAACCTTATCAAATGCATTTTGTTTTCTTTAGGAAGAAAGTGGGTACCATAAATTGAAACTAATTCCCATATTCACTAAATCCCTGATTAGTGCTCTACCAGCTCAGCTATTGGGTAAACTGCTGTACATGACCCAATAGTAAGGGATATTTGACGTGGGAAAATTAAAGAAGGAATTTGACCAAGATTACTAGTATTAATAAATTCAGAATTTACATTAGCATATCCCAAATGGAACCTCATGGAAAAATGAGATCTCTAAGTAATACTGTTTAAAACTTACAGTTTTATAACATACATGTCATTGTCTGACCAAAAATGCCAGTTTCAGTGAGGTGTCCGTCTGATCAAAAAGGCCAGTTTCAGTGAAGGGCTACTGATAGAAACATAGAAACATAGACTTTGATGGCAGATAAGGACCACTTGACCCAGCCAATCTGCCCATTTCCCTACATATTGGATAAGATGCACATTCTAGTTAACCAACAGCCTACTTCCTGCAACCCCCCACTATAATTGCCTTATGTCTGTCCCATGCATGTTTGAATTCCCCCACTGTTTTAGACCCCACAACCTCCCCAGGAAGGCAGTTACATGTGTCCACCACTCTATCCGTGAAAAATAATTTCCTCACATTACTCCTGAGTCATCCCCCCTCTATCTTTAAATTGTGCCCCCTTGTTCTTGCACATCTCTTTTTCTGAAAGATGCTACCCTCCTGGACTTTGTTGATTCCCTTGAGGTACTTGAGAGTTTCTATCATGTCCCCCCATCCCTCCTTTCATCAAGGGTATACATATTGTGCTCTCTCAGTCTCTCTTCATATGGTTTCTGATGCAGACCCTGCACCATTTTAGTTGCCCTCCTCTGGACTGCTTCCATTCTATGTCCTTGCATAGATGAGGTCTCCTATGTCCTTGCATAGATGAGGTCTCCAAAACTGCACGCAGTACTCCAGATGGGGTCTCACCAACTGTCTGTACAGAGAGATAACCACTTCCCTTTTTCTACTTGTGATGCCCCTCCCTATGCTTCCCAGTATCCTCCCGGCTCTCCTTGCTGACTTTTCACATTGCTTACCCACCTTTAGGTCATCTGATATGACTACCCCAGGTTCCTTTCCATTATTGCTGTTGTTAGTACCTCCCCTGCTATTGTGAACTCTTCTCCTGGGTTTTTGTTTCCCAGGTGCATAACTTTGCACTTCATTGCATTGAATCAAGTTGCCATACGTCTGACCATTCCTCCAATTTTGCCAAGTCTCTTCTCATACTTTCAACCCCCCGTTGTGTATCAACTATGTTACAGATCTTTGTGTCATCTGCAAAGAGGCAGACCTTTCCTTCCAGACCCTCTGCAATGTCACCTATAAAGATGTTGAAGATGACTGGACCCAGTACTGATCCCTGAGGTACTCCACTAGTAAACCCCCTTTCTTTGGAATGAGTTCCATTCACTATTACCTTCTGTGTTCTGTTGTGCAGCCAGTTTGCTACCCAGGCTACTACCCTGGGACCCACTCCCAGGCTGGCTAACTTGATTATTTATCTTTTGCGTGGGACTGTGTCAAATGCCTTGCTTAAGTCTAGGTAGGCCATATCCACAGCCCCTCCCTGGTCTATTACTTTGGTCACCCAGTCAAAGAAATCAATTAGATTCATCTGACATAACCTTCCTGTTGTTAATCCATGCTGATTAGGGTCCTGTGCCTGGCTGGCCTCTAGGTACTCAACAATTCTTTCTTTCAGAAGTGATTTCATCATTTTCCCTACCACTGATGTCAAACTTGCAGGTCTGTAGTTTCCTGCTTCTGCCTTGCTCCCACTTTTGTGAAGGGGAATCACATCTGCCCTCCTCCAGTCCTCAGGTACCACCCAATCCTCCCATGATTTGTTAAAAAGTGTGGTCAGTGGTGTCACTAGGTCTCCCCTTAGTTCTTTTAGGATTCTGGGGTAAATCCCATCAGACCCCATTGCTTTGTCCACCTTGACTTTTAGGAGTTCTTTCAGGACTCTTTCTTCTGTAAATGGACTGGTGTCAACCCCCCTACCCAGAGTGCTTCTATTGTTTGGTTTAAGTAACTCCTCCTCTTCTTCTTTTGTGAATATTGAGCAAGGTATTCATTCAATATCTCTGCCTTTTTACTGTCTCCCTCTGCCCACCTCCCCTCTCCTTTATTAATCTTCACTATCCCTCCCTTAACCTTTCTATGCTCCTAATGTGCCTATAAAGGGTTTTATCCCCCTTCTTAACTGAGTTGGCTATCTTTTCCTTGGTTTGGGCCTTTGCTATTCTAACTGCCTTCCCCACTTCTTTCTGCTTTAATTGATACAGTTCCCTGTCGTGCTCCTTCTGTGATTCCTTATACTTTTGAATGCAGCCTTTTTCTCCTTACCCTTCCCTGCCACCTCTTTTGAGAACCATAGTGTTTTTTTACTCCGCTTGGTTTTCTTTGTTTGTTTCACACATAAGCTTGTTGCCTCAATGATGGCAGTTTTGATTTTTCTTCATTGTTCTTCTGCTCCTCCTTTCTGGCCATTTGCTAGTGCATTCCTCAGGTATTCACCCATTTTGCCAAAGTCAGCCCTTCTAAAGTCCAATATCCTTGTTTTTGTATGGCTTGTCTCCATGGTTGTGCTTATTGTGAAGCACACTGTGCAATGCTCACTTGTTCCCAGATGTCTACTGATGTCTACATCTGTGATCCTCTCTCCATTTGAGAGTACCAGGTCTAATATTGCCCCCTCCCTCCCAAGTAGGTTCCAACACTAGCTGTCTAAGGCATGCCCCCTGTAGGGCATCGAGAATGACCCTGCTCTTGGATGTGGCTGAAGTACATCTTGTCCAGTTAACATCTGGCATAGTCACATCCCCCATCAACAGTATCTCCCCTTTTTCAGCCATTTTAAAAATGTCCTCTATCATTTTCTTGTTTATTTCCTCCCCTTGAGATGGGGGTCTGTATACAACCCCAGTGTGGATTGTGATGCCATTTCCTGTCTCCAAAGTAACCCACAGTGCCTCTTGTCCTCCCCCTTTACTTTTTAGTTCTGTAGTATTGATTCCTTCCCTTATGTAGAGAGCTACTCCACCTCCTCTTTTACCCTCCCTGTCCCTTCTGTAGAGTCTGTACCCAGGTATGTTGACATCCCAGTTATGGTTCTCTGTGTACCATGTTTCCATGACTGCCACAATATCCAAGTGTTCCTCATCCATCAGGGCTACTAGCTCAGGAAGCTTGTTTCCCAGACTGTGGGCATTGGTACTTATTGCCCTCCATTTAATGTTGGCTTTATCCTTCCCCCCCATCACTGCTTTTATTACCTTTGTCAATTTTTCCATTTATCCCTGTCCAGCCCTCTGTCAACCTCTGTACCTCAGTGTTTATCTTACTACCTGCCATGTTTTGTGGGGGGAGGCTTGACATTTTCTGCTTCCTAACAGCACCTCCTCCCTTGGCTAGTTTAAAAGCTTTCCAAGGAAGCAGTTAAACCTATCACCTAGGAGACTGGTTCCCTTCCTAGACAGATGCAGACCATTGTGCCAGTATAGACCTTCATCTCTCCAGGTGGACCCCCAGTCCCCAATGAAGCCAAAGCCATGTGCACTGCACTAGTTTTGCAGTGATTCATTAAACTGCATGGTGTGCAGTACCCTAGCCTCACCCCTGCCATTGACTAGCAGCACCTCTGTGAATGTTACCATGCTTGCTACCTGTCTGAGGCCCCTCCCCAACTCCGCAAACTCATCCTACTCTGCACTGATCTCATGCCTAGCTAGGTCATTTGTCCCAAGGTGGACAATGATATCTAGTTCCCTCTCTTGTGATGCTGCCTATGCAATCCTGAGGATTTGCTTCCTGTCCCTCCAAGCCATGGGGCCAGGCAGGCACCTTACTTCCCTCTCCCCTCCCTTCTCCAGTTCTACTCCCCTAACAACTAAGTCCTCTACCAGACGCTGTTTCCTTCCCCTGTGGTATCCCTTGCCACCCTTTTGTGGGTCTCCCTTGTGGATGTCCCCAGCATTCTTCTTGGTCTCCACCGAGGGTGTCATCATAGAGGAACCATGCTCTGCCATACTGGCATTTGATTTGTGCAGAGGTACAACTAGAGGGATTCACCTCTGTTCCACCACCCTCAACCTCCCAGAACCCACTGCGGTCCAACTGTTCCTCATACTTGGCAACCTCTGAGGCAGTGGTTGTGGCACTGGTGCTCTTTGGGTGGGGGAGGACTCCATAGTCCCTGCCTGTTGAGCCTGGAGATGGGCAACCTCCTCCCTCAGAGCTGATAGTTGCCTGCAAATAGGGCAGCAATGCAGTTTCCAGAATGTCTCCTGCACTTGCTGGGTTATTAAGAATATGACAGTTCTGTCCCAAGACCTGTTGAGAAAGTGATGCCAGAACTTTGGCTATAAAGGAAATGCCATGCCTGGGGTAAGTGGGGTGAGGGGAATGGTGAGTGGGTAGTTCACAACCACCAGTGACTGTTAGAAACAATCAAACACACCACTACTCCACCACCCTGGTGAGTACTGTCCTTCTTTACAGTAATTCAACCAACACCACAATTTGATAGACCACTGCTCCTACCCGAACCACTCTACTGAGTCCAGGGATAAAAATGAACTCACTCCTCAGCCAGCAGGACACTTCTAAAATGTTGCAAAAATATCCTTCCAAATCCTAGGTCTCAAACCACAGGAATCAAGCAAATTCAGTTGTATTTCACTCCCTCTGGTTATAAAAGTACTACACTTTAATGGAACCCTGCAATTCTCTTCTTAATGCCAATAAGCAAAAATTAAACTTTCAGTAGAAAGTGTAGCTCACCTTCCTAACAAGTCCCCAACAATATTATGCCTTACCAGGTTCCCAGTTCCTGAAATGAGTTATAGTTTGTTCTCTGCAATACAGCAAGTTTCTCAGCCTCAGACAGTAGCAGTCAAGTCTGTCTGACTGGCTTCTCACTGTGTAGGTTGCCTAAGACAGCTCAGTGATGAAAACCCCACCCAGAACCAATTGATTGACTAGTGACACCTGTGATGTAAGCAGGCCTTACTATGTAGACACTCTGCTATGTCTGATTCTAATACACAAAACCCTTCACTGAAACCAGGGATAAAAGCTCTGATGATATCATAACCAGAACTCACAGCTACCTTATATAACTTATTCATTCCATGTTACATAAAACTACACTTGTAGTAAATATATGAAGAAGGAAAGCTGGCACTGGTTGGGTACAGGGCCTACATTTCTATAATATGTAGATGCAAGACACTATAGATTATGACAGGGGTTGAAATGCAGAGGCAAATACGGCTCTAGAATATAAGTTGGGATCAGTTTTTAGTATACTGCAGGGATGGGATTTCAGAATCCCACCAGCTTGTGATTTTGGAATACAGAAATGACACAATATCAGAATGTAGCTGGGCACACAATTTTGGAATGTGGGAGGGATGCTGAAATTCAAAATGTAGTGGTGTCATAAATTTTTTAAATCAGTTAAAGATGCGCAGTTTCAAAATGTGGGAGACACATAGTTACAGAATGTGGCAGGGATATGCAATTTCATAATTCATCATGGATGCATAATTTGGCATGTGGTGATTATTCACAGTTTCAGAATGAGGTGAGATGCTTGATTTCAGATTGTAGTGGAAGCATTCAATTAATTATGTGGTCTGAAGAAGAATCTCAGAAAATAGTAAGGGATGAATGGTTTCAGAATTTGGTGGAAACATGCAATTTTACAATGTGGCAGGGATGCATAATTTTAGAATGTGGTAGGATTCATGATTTTGTGGTGTAGCAGAGAATTGCATTTTCTGAATGTGATGGTAACAAAAAACTTTATAATGTGGCTTGGACATGCATCTTCAGAAATGGAAGGGTCACACATTTACAGAATGTGGTGGGAATGCCCAGTTTTGAAATATACAGGGGATGTGCTTTTTCAGAATGTGATGAGAAAGAGCAATTTTGTAATTTGGCAGCTAAACACAATTTTTGAATGTGGCCCAAAGTATTATCCAGGCAACTACAGACTGGTGAGTCTCACTTCAATCATGGGGAAGCTCATTGAGTCAATACTAAAAGAGAGGCTGGTGACCTTTCTGGAAGATAATGGGCTCCAAGATGGCCAACAGCATGGTTTTGTATCAGGTGGATCCTGCCAGATGAACCTAGTCAAGTACTATGACTGGGATACCAGGGAACTGGACAGGAGCCATGCAGTGGATGTCTTATATCTGAACTTCAGCAAGGCCTTTGACTAGGTGCCGAATGGGAGACTGGGGGGGGGGACTGAAATACATTGAGGTGGAGACAAAAATGACTAACTGAATCACCAACTGGCTGAGAGGTAGGCAGCAAAAGGTGGTGGTGGTGGGGGGGAACGCTGATCACCAAGGGACATTATGAGCTAGGTGACCCAGGGTTCAGTACTGGGACCAGTGCTGTTCTGGATATTCATAGTCAGTATCTGAAATGGGATCTGGAGTAGGATTAGTCTGTTTTCAGATGATACTAAAATCGGTGCAGTGGTAGATGACATAGAGGGGTGGAGGGGGCTGCAGGAAGACCTGACCAAACTACAGGAAAGGTAAGAGACATGGCAATTGGGGTTCAATGCCAAGAAGTGCAAGGTACTGCACTTCAGAGCAAGGAACCAGGGGAGGAAATATCAGTTGGGAAGGGTACAGATGGAAAGCACAGTGGAGGAAAATGATCTAGGGGTACTTATAATGGGGAGTATGAATCACTCGGCTCAGTGCAGGAAGGTGGCTGCAAAGGCAAACAAGATGTTGGGATGCATAGAGAGGTGAATCTTCTCCAGGCACAGAGAAGTGATCTTACCCCTTTACAGGTCATTGATCAGGCTGCACCTGGAATACTGCATACAGTACTGGAGTCCATTCCTGAAGAGGGACATCAGATTGCTGAAGGGGGTGCAGCATAGGGCAATGAAGATGATACAGGGACTTCAGGGAAAATCGTATGAGTAGAGGCTGGGAGAGCTGCAAATGTATTCCCTGAAATAGAGGAGGGATAGGGGAGTATGATCAAAACCTTTAGGTACCTAAAGGATATTAACAAGATTAATACAGAATGGATTCTTCAGATCAGAAGTGGGAGGGACACGAGAGGGCATTGGCTGTGATTGGAAGGGGGGGAGATTCAGGAGGGAAATCAGGAGACACTTTTTCACAGAAATGGTGGTAGATAAGCGGAACACTCTGCCCAAGGAGGTGGTATCATGTAGAACTGTGGGAGGATTTAAGAGAGGGTGGGACAGAGTGGGGGTGGTTATTAGGAGGGAGGGAGGGTGGGGTAGCTGCAAGTTGAGGGCTAGCTGCATCAATCGAGCAGACTTGATAGATCACAAGTCCTGTTTCTTCTAGCATTTTGTATGTTCATATTTGAGAATGTGACTGGGACACACAAGTTTAGAATGTGGTGGGGACCACCAGTTTTGAAATGTGGCTAGGAAATGTAATACCTTTTATCAGAATGTGTTGAGAACACATTATTATGCAATTTGGTGATGACAAGCATTTTCAGAATGTGACAGGGATGCACAATCTTGAAATGTAGTGGTGACACATTTTTAAAAGGCTGCATGGATCCACAAGTGGTTGGGGCACACAATTTCAAAATGTGGGGGGAGGCATGCAATTTTGGAATGTGGGTATGAAATGCAATTTTGGAATGTGGCTGGGATGAGCAATGCCAACTGTAGCAGTAACAAACATCTTTATAATACGTTGGGGGCAAACTATGCTGGAATGTGGTGGGGATGTTCCATTTCAGAATGTGGCAGAGACATGTAATGACAGAAGATGGAAGTTATGTACTGTACAATTACAGCATGTGGCATGGTTGCCCATTTTTAGAGTGTGGTGCAATGCATAAATTTTGAGTATGGTAGGTAAATGCATCTTCAGAATGTGAATGGGACACACAATGTTTGGAATGTGTTGGGAATGTACAATATCAGAATGTAGCAGATATGTACAAGTTTAGAATGTGGCTTGGACATGCAAATTCAGCATGTGGCAGGGACACTAATTTTCAAAATGTGTTGGGGATGTCTAATTTAGGAATATGTGGGAATGTGCGTTCTCAGAATGTGATGAGAAAGGGTCATTTTGGAATATGGCAGCGATGCACAATTGTGGAAATGTCATGGGAAGGTCAATTTCATAATTTGAATAGGATGTACAATTTTAGAATGTGCTGGGGACACCAGTTTTTAATTGTGGCTGGGAAATGCAAATTTAGAATGTGGCAGGAATGCATTATTATGGAAAGCAGTGAGGGTGAGTATTTTTGGAATGTGACAGGGATGCACAATTTTGAAATGTAGTGGTGATACAATTTCAGAATGCGAAAAGGATCCACAATTTTGCAGTGTGATCTAGAAACATTTTCAGTATTTAGTGGAGCATGCAGTTTCAAAATGTTGCGATGAAGTCCTGTTTTGGAAAGAGGATTGGATACCCGACTTAGATCCCCAATGTCAAATTTGACAACAACACACATCTTTTGAATATGGTAGGTATGAACAATGTTGGAATTTGGTGGGGTCTTGCAGTTCCAGAATGAGGCAGGGGCATTGAATGATGTATTCTGGTGGTGAGGTATAGTTGCAGAACGTGACAGTGATGCACAATTTTGCAATTTGATGGTGACCTAATTTTGGAATATGGTACTGACACAGTTCCAGAATGTGTCTTTAACACACGACTTCAGAATGTGACAAGGATGTTCAATTTTGGAATGTGGCAAGGAAGTACATTTTCAAAACTAGCCTAGAACACACAGTGTCAGAATGTGGCAGGGATGCACATTGTTTGAATGTGGTGGGGATTTGTAATTTTGAAATGTGAGTGCATACAATTCTGGAATATACCAGAAACAAGCAATTTCAGAATAATTTGGTTGTCCAAATATTCAAAACTGTGGCCCAGAATGTGTGCAATGGAATGTGCAACGCAATGCGGTTGTGCCATAGGAAACTGACGACATATTCAACAGATGCACCAATGACATGCGCAGGCTCAAAGCACACTGAATATAGCAAAGATGTGCCACTGCACAACCAGACATGCGTTGGAGCAACCAGGATTGTGAAGGAGCATGCAAGTATGCAGCAGCCTGCAGGCTAAGCAAGCACAACAAGCATAGGGGAACACAGGCATGGCAGCACAAGAACAAAGTGCCAAGCCAGCAATGGCAGACCCAAACCACAAGGGGACAGAAGCCAGGAGGAACAGCAAAGGCACCTGGTCATGGGGCAACAGAGTATGCCAGTTGCACAACACCAACACAGGTCACAAAGTACACCAACCCACCCACCCTTAAGGTACGGCCACTGGCAGGAAGATGGCAATGCACCACCACCACAACCAGGACAGGAAGCACTGTATGGGATAGTGCCACAGCCATGGTGCGAGGGCAACAGGCACATACAGTTGACTGAAGTAAAGGAGACACAGATGCACAGAAGAACAAGGGGCAAATGGCATGCCAACAGGCAGGGACACAGGGCCCAGCACCTCACAGCACACCAGCACCAGCAAGGGCAGCATGGCAGGTGGACAGCAGGACAGCACAGGCAGACACAGACAGAAGGCAGTGGACTGCGCATAGGCAGGTGTAGACCCAAAGCCCAAGGGCATACGAGACAGAAGGACATGGCATACAGGACCCTATGCACACAGCAGCACAACCCAAAGGGCACAGCATTGGGATTGAAGTGGACACATCCAAGAGCACGACACAACAAAGTCACCAAAGTGCATCAACTTGCACAGACTTAGATGTGGAAAAATATAACAGCTTTACTGAATACACTAAAAACAACAGAGGGGTGACAACAGGGCATGCAACAAGAATCAGGTAGGTGTAAATGCATGGAGTGGCAATGCAGGACACAAGGGGAAATAGTCCAGGTGGAAACATACAGGTGGGTAATGGGGAACAACCAAAGTAGAGGAGGGCAGGGGAAGTCCAAGGAACAGCAGGGATGGGTGACAGAACTAGTTGTACTGACGCCACAGCAGGGTCCTCAGCCAGTGCACCTCCTGCACCAGGTCCTGTGTGGCCTCAAGATGGCACCGCCTGATGCAGATTAGAACATTCATCCATGCTCCTCTACACAAGGTGGTGGAGATGTAGCATGCCTCTGCCAATGAGCCCTGGCCACCGTCTTCTGGCCTGTGACCCAGCCTGACCTAGAAGAAGGGACACAGAACAGGCAATAAGTGTCGGGTTACAAGGAGCCCAAGCTCCCCAATGTGTGTGTACTGGACAGCTGATGCATCCACCGGTGGATGGAACCCTTAATGGCATGTGCACAGTGGACAGCAACAGCCGACCCTGACGTGTCACACAGCCAGACTGCATGGCCTCCCAGGAGCAAAATGCACCCACATCTCTGCAGTGTACTCCACAGTGCTGGTGCAAGGCCCCCCTGGGCTGGATGGTATACCCCCAGCAGCAATCAAACACTATGGGAGATGCATGCATACACCCACCCCACCAGGGAAAGCGATGGGTTGCCACCACACAGAGGCCATGTGCACAGAGCTGCCACACACTATGCAACACAGCATAGGTGGTGAAGACAGGAACCTCCCCAAGCAGTGATCACACATGGCAGCAGTGCCCTTGGCTGGATCACACCACCCATCCCAGTCTCACCCATGCCCCATACACCATGCCGCACACTCACCTGCCTGTCCAGGCACCGGTTCAGCTGCAGCACCACCATCACCCTGCTTCCTGGCCCATTCTGTGGCAACACTGGCCCTCCTATGGTCCTCTGGTCCTGTGGATGGAACAGAGATACAGAAATGGATGTGAGTGCCATGCCATGCACAGGCACCCCAGCACCAACACAGTGCACACTGCTGACACAGCACAGGAAGGGACACTGATCTGTGTGTGGGATATGGCACCTGGGCCACAGCACCGTGCACCGCACAGGTGCACAGGAAAGCATTGCAGGATACTCAGCACCCACCAGCACTGTGCCTCCTTCTGCAGCCACACATGCTGCGCACATTTCAGCACAGTTATTGGATAATGGGAGCATGCACAGTGCAAGGGGACACCTACCTGGCTGTGGCACAGACCCCCATCGAGCCCTGTCCTGCAGCAGTTGGAGGCATGCTGGATCCCACCTGTGGAGGTCTCCATAACAGTGGCGGCACTGCTTGCCAGTGTCCAGCACCCCTGTACACTGCTCCAGCCCCAACGCCACCCTGTCCCAGACCTGTGACTGTGGCACCTGGAGATCTGCATGCTCAAACAGTTGGGCTGCCAAAGACTGCACCAGGGCAACCAGATTGCACATTTCCACCTCACTCCAATTAAGAGCATGGCTCAAAACGGGACCCAGAATGAGGCATTTTTAGTTTCCAGTGGATAGTGCGCTACCTCATCTACTGTGGTACGTGGAACTGCGCATGTATGTGTGCAATAGGCTGTTATCAGCCATGGCTGTTCATCATGGAGATGCACAATAGATGTGCACAGTAGAGGCCTATCGTGCATTACTGCACATGCACAACACAGCACGTCAAGGCGGGAGTGCGGCGTCATGGCCATGACCCATGTCTGCATACCGAGTGATCCTGCGCAACACTGTGCGTGCACCAATCGCGCATTGTCAAGCAATGCACGGTCAATGGCAAGGCACATCTGGCATAGATGCACAATGGGGTCAGGCAGCGCATTCTGTCCCTATGCGCAGCATGCGCACAGGGCCGCATGATCAATAGGGGAATGTCGCACAGTGCACACAGCTGTGCGATAGAACATAGACATGTTTCTGCCCATGGTGCACATGTACACTGTGCAGCCACACACTGTGCATGCACTGGGAATGCACCAGCCAATTGCTCTGGCTCAGTCGTATTGCGAAAGGTACAATTCCGCAATATTCAGCCAGCGTATGCAAATAGCCTCATGAGCCAATGCCAGGTGCAGTCACACACATTAGCATCTCATTACAATTGTGTTGCAACCCATTTTCATGCATGGAGCCATAAAACCCACCACAATACAGCACAGGTCACTGACAGATATTGCAGCCATTGAGGTAAGGACCATCACACTTTGTGATGTAGCTGTGCATGTTGTCAGTGCAGCACTGTTCCAGGTTGGGCTGTCAACCTGCAAATCAGGCCAATGTCTGACTGTCCACAGGTAGCAACATGTCTGAGACAGAGGGAGCCGAGGAGCAGGGGCCTGCACAGAAGTACAAGCCCAACTTCATTAAGAGCGAACAGCAGGCCCTGTTTGAGGCCTACATCAACAGGGAGCCACTGCTGTGTGCGGCCACTGGCACCTTGCAGGACCATGCAACTGAGTGAAAGGAGTTGGCAACCTATGTGAAAGCCCATAGCAGACATAACAGGAGTGCACAGAAGTGCAAGAAAAAGATGGGGACAGACCGTAGGCATATCAAAGAGAACGTGACCACCATTAGGGTGTCTCGCAGCAGGACGGGCAGAGGACCAGACCCTGCCCCAGTATTGATGACAGGTGAGGAGATGGTGGTGGTGACCATCACCTGTGCTGCCATAGAAGGCATACCAGGAGGTGGATTCCAGGTGGGTGGCAGCCCATCACAGCACTGTAAGTCTGTAGGTGTCATATGTGGGTGTGGGTGTGGGTGGTGCTTCCCAGCAGCATGCAAGCATGACAGCAGCAGTGATACGTGCCCATGGCTTGAGAGGCATGCAACTGCGCATGCAGCACATGGGGCCACCATGCATGGCATTGACCACCTATGTGCAGTGGGATGGCAGCATGGGCACCATAATGTGGCTGAGCCCTCTGGTACAGGGTGTGCAGCAATGCAGGGCTGCCCCATAGTACTGCCTTAGCAGCAAACCAGTGGCACAGCATGGTCCACAGAGGCACAGGCAGCTGCACAACACACCATTGGTGTTGTGGCCAGTGGAGGGGGGAATATGTATGTCAGCCATGTGTTGGTGCAACATAATGTGCTGCATCCACTCACCATGGCTGGCCTGGCATGTGAACCACCTGTGGCAGAACTACCTGATATGCAGTGCTACATGGGTGTCCCCTGTTGTGTGCAGGCATGGTGGTGGCTCGCATGTCCTTTTTGCACTGGCCACGGCTCTGCATACACATTGCCATCGTCAACACTGATACTGCTCTTCTGTCTTTCAGTGCCATCATGCCTCAGGGCGAGTTATAGGATGCTGCCGACAACATTGGATCTGACAAGGCAGAGCCATCAATGTCCACAGGCATTAGGGCCACTGACCATTGGCAATGGGCAATGTGGGGCTGCTGGAATTCCTGGGTCTCTGTGACAGTGACCCCATTATTGACCTCCTGCTCACCGAGGCCCTACCCGAACTTGTACCAGGGACACAGGACGGTGCGTCATCAGACACCAATGATGACATAACACTGAGCCTGGGTGAAATGGGCCTGGACATGTCACACAGGGTACAGTGCCGTGGTTACCATAGGTGGCAGTATGGCACACATACAGCCACCACCTGACTGTGGCCACACAGTGGTGTGTGGTGCCACTGCTGTTGCTGGGTGTGGGGATGCTGCCACGGTCACTGGTGCCATGGGGACAGCCCAGCAGGCAGATGGGCAATGGCAGCAGGCTGCAGTGGCCGCCGTGCAGCACACAACAGGGGCCACCGATGGGGCACTCACACAATCCTCCCCACCTGCACAGTCCCCTGTGCAGTGTCTCCAGGAGAGGGATGTTGCACAGCATGCCACCACACCCCCAGCAGATCAGCATCTGTCCCAAGATGCACAAGGCACTGACAGGCTGGATGAGCAAACCAGGTTGCTGTGGTCATCTGTGGACAGCCAGGTGATGCTTGGGGCTGAGATCAGTGTACTGCTGGTAGAGTTGCATCAACTGTCTGAGTGTGGGGATATTGTACATGCCCAGCTGACTAGTGAGCTCTGGTAACTGTGGGAGACCATTATCACATCGCTGGACCACATTGCTGGTATCGTTGCCTCAGGATTTGCATCACTGGCATCCACTGGGCAAGGCAGGGCATGTAGGACTCCTCGTAGTGCAACATTGACACCATAGACCTGGTATCTGGTGACACCAGCACAGCTGATGCCAGGCTCTGATGTGCCCATCCCTGACACACCCTGCAGTAATCTGTTTGCTGGGTTTTACACCCCTGCAAAGACCCAGTCATGTTCTCAGGCCTCTATCCCCATGAGTGTGTTGGTTACACCTCCAGTGGTGGTTGAGCAATTTGTGGCTGCCACACAGCCTGGGCATGGCCACCCACATGGCTGTGATGGCCGTGGCACTGCACAGTAGGCTGCTGGGTGTGCTGATCCATCCTGCTGCCCACTGCTGTGCACTTGGCTGGGCACGCCCATGTGCATGTGCTGGCACGTATGTGTGGCTTGAAGCACATCCTCCATGTGTGCATGCTGTGCTGCTGGGCCTTGCGGTGTGGGTGTAATGAGGGCAGCACTGTGCCAGCCTTGCCTGTATTCTGGTGCCTTCACTCTGATCCATGCCATGTTCAGCTGCATGTGTGTGTGAGTATGTGTGTGTTGCCACATTGCCTACTGCTCCTGAATGTGCCACCCACATGCTCCACTGTGCCCAGCTGTGTGTCACATGATGGTGCTTGTGCGGGTTGTGTTGCGGGCAGCTCTGTGTCCAACACAGGGCCTGCATGTGTGTGCACGTGCCCATTCTTGTGTACTGTGATGTGGGCATGTGGCTGTGTGTTTTTGTGGTCCCTTTGCATGCTGTGTGTGTGCCAGTGTCCCTGAATGCCTCCCTGTGTGGCCGTGCACCTCTGTGGGTGGGTGTGTGTGTGTGTGTGTGTGTGTGTGTGTGTGTGTGTGTGTGTGTGGTGTTCTGTGCAATCAAGGCTGTCATGTCTGGTACTCACCTGCGGTTCCCAAAGTGCTCCTGTACAATCGTGTCCCAGTACCTCCATGCCTGTACAGCCATCTTGGGGTCCCTCCTCTGCATGGGTGGCTGGGCACCCCCATCTGGCCCATCATCTCCATCCTCATTACTGCTATTGCCCTCATCCACCTGGACAGTTATCCCATGCTCAATGGCCATGTTGTGCAGCATGCACATGCCAGGAATAGGCCACAGGTTTTCACAGGGCTGTACTGTAGGGTACAACCAGACCTGTCTAGGCAATAGAATCACATCTCAAGCATGCCAAAGACTCACTCAATGATGTTGCATGTATCGATGTGGGCCTCATTGTACCTCTCCTCTGCAGCATTGGGTGGGTGCTGGATGGGGAAGAGCAGCCAGGGTCACAGGGAGTAGGTGCTGTCACCTGTGTGGGTAAAATATGCTGGTTAGCATATGGCATTGCTTGTTCCCCTCCCTCCCTTCCCTCCCTGCTGCCTGTGGCCACCCTCTCAGCTCCCACCATGTGTGGCCTGGGCCTATGCTCCCTTCATTGCTGCCCTCTCACCCAGTCCCATGCCATGCTCACCTATCAGGTAACCCGTGGGGATCTCCCCACTCTCAGACCTCTGGCACAGGATGGAGCTGTGCCTGATGAATGCGTAATGTGCACTCCCAGGATGGGTGGCGCAGACATTAGTGATGCACCCCATGGCATTGCATACCACCTGGCAGTTGATGGATGGTTAGCCCTTTCTGTTCATGTAGGTGGCCCCCTCGGACCAAGTGGTGTGCGTATGGCCAGGTGGGTACCGTCTATGGCCTCAATCATGCCTTGCATGCATGCCACCATGTGGAAGTCCTGCATGGTTGCTGTATGCTCTGCCTGTGTTCTTGGGAATCATGTGAACTCTGAAGCATGTGGCAGCAGGGCACTGAGAAACTGTGTGAGGAGGTGGGACATGGCCGACTGGGTTATATCAGTGGTTACTCCCACTGATTTCTGGAAGGTGTTCATGGTGAGCAGGCACATTGCTGCTGTTACCTTGATCTCCACTGTCATGGCATGACTCCTTCTGCTGGGTGCCTGCAACTCATCATGGCACAGCTCACAGAGCTGCCTCAGAATTGCCCTGTTCAGATGATACAAGCCTACGATCTCCATATCACCATAGTCCTCAAAGGTGGGGCTGGCACGGTATAGTCTGTGTTGGGCATACCACCGACGGGCCCATCCTCAGCCATGTTGATGTTCCTCCCAACCCTCGTGACCACCTCCATCAAGAAAGACCCAGCATCCATTGCTGTCTCTAGCTCTGGCTTATGCATCTGCTGTGTGTGTGTTTGAGACTCCTTTTATATGCTCAAGTCTGTCTGGCACATTCTGTGAATTGCTCCTGACTTGCACCAAGCTTTTTGGCTGAATATGCCATTGCACAGTTTATTCATGGGAACACCCCCTTGTACTTGCACCACATACATTACTGTTGTGCATCTGCATAATGGATATTGTGCTGCACATTCATGTTGTTTTTTTTTAGAGAAAATATAATAAACACAAAGGGGGGTTGAAGAAAGCAGAATAACGGGCAGCGCCTCTTTACCCCACATAGGGGGTATTAAAAAAAAATTGGTGTTACGGGTGTATTGGAGGGCACCCCATGAGGGTTTTTATGAGGATTTACATGGGGGGGGGGATAGGGATATGCAAGACCCAGAGTTTTAATGACAGGTAGGTGGACAAGGTGAGGGTGATAGGAAGGCCAATGGGTCGTGCCAGTGCACATATTACCAGAAAAGGTAGTTGAGATTTGCAAGGGATAGTGCACATGAGGATAGGATGGGTACAGGGCAACAACCCCTTACTCGGACAGGACTCTCCCCCACTCTGGGAAGGGAAGGAGGCACCCTGCAGATCAGGGAGGGAGGAACAAGCATTGTTGGAAGGGAAGAGTCAGGAAATAAGTGTACCTTTGGCACCAGTCAGACAACAATCAATAATGGACAATAATCCTTTCAATCTGGAAAGGGAGGTAGAGTTAGGTGAGAATGACAAACAAGGGAGGGTCAGAAGCTAGGTGCCCCCTAGGCACTGGATATATAGGTGGTCTGAAGCAGCAGATCAAAAAAAGAAAGGGGTGGGGGATTCTTTATCTACTCACTAGCCAGAGCTGCTAGGAGCTGACAGGACAACCAAAATGAGAGCAACTATCCTGGTTATTTCCATTTGCACAAGAGCATTGTATAAGCTATCCAGTGCATCTGGCAGAATGGTGGAATGACTTTAATTATGCTTTCCACGCCCTGAGCTAGACCATCTCATTCTACCAATTGAACGAATAATAGTAGGCCACATAGTTGTCATAATAATCAGCTGGGGTTTGCAAAAGACTGATTTTGCAGAACAAGTCCTGCAAGTGGGGCAGCAAAAGCATCTGAACTTGCCCCTGGGGTGTTTGTCCACTGGGCGGCATTTGAACAGCTACGCTGTGTTAGCCACATGCCCTTACAGTCTAAGGGAAAAGGAGTACCGAGCACTATGTTCCTTGTATAATAGGCTAGGAACAAAGCAGCAGAAGTATATAAAAGAAGAGAGAAAGCCAAAATTATTAAGTGGGGGCTGGTTAGTCATTTACAGTTTGGTTTCATGGAATAGGAAAGAAGAAATGGGATTCAAACTTTTAGCAGAGCATAATTAGTAGGTAGTTGACAATGTATAATGAGGGGGTTTCTGCTGGGCAACCGGAGAATGGGTACTCAGTCGCAAGGGGCCTTGGGAAAGGGCAAGCTGGTATACAACAGCCAGCTGGTTCCCACAGTGAAGAATGGTGGGGGGAACACAGTGGTCCCTCCTTCCAGCCCTTCCCAACATGGTCAGAGGCTGAGGTTACATCAGGGGGAGCAGTTTAACAGGGCACACCCAGGGGCATGGGACACATTTAATTCAGGGGCATCTAGTACCCAAGTTGAAGAAAGGATTTTGTATCCTGGGGAGGTCCCAATGGTAACTCCTCTATCCCCATATGGATGAGGCAATGGTAGAGGTTGCTGAGAAAAAGGGGGGGCAGGAGAGGAGAATAAAAACAAAAAGAAAAATATAGCCCGGAGGGGCCGGCAGTTACTGTTAAGGAGGTATGCCTAAGGGGAAAGAAGGCATTGAACCACAAGGTGGAAGAGGAGGTCAGATGCTTGACCTGTGAGGGACTCTGTATTATTAGGAACTGACAAACAAGGTCCAGAAAGTCCCAGGACATGCAGACTGGGCTGGCACAAGTTAAGTCCACCAAGAAGGGAGCATGAGGATGCATGTGGGCATCAGGGCGGTCATGCTCTTTCAGGAGGTGAGGCTGGAAGCATGAAGGGGGACACAGTCCTCCACCACAGGCATGGACATATTTGAAGGGCCAGACCATTTAAAAGAAAAAAGAAAGGGGGAGGAGTGCACCTACTTTGGGGGAAGCCCACCGTCCATCACAAGCTGGAGGTGGGTGGCAGGAAAAATAAAGGGATAGGTGCACATGGAGAGGGCAGACTGCTGAAGGTGGACAGCAGGTCTGCCGGGACTGCCAAAGGTGAATGGCAGAGAAGAAGAAGGGGCACAGAAAAAGGGAAGGAGGAGGAGGAGGAGAAGGGATGGGATAATCTGACTCAGAGGGCCGCAGAACAACACCAGGCAGATGACTGGTATAGGTGTACATGCATACCCAACAAGAGAGAAGAAAATGAAGAGAGCAGTCCCCTAGACATACATCTGGGGGGTGAGAAGAGAAAGCAAGAAGGAAAATGTTGTTTATGAGTATTGTGGCAGCCCCCCAGCTTTAAGGTGGAGGGTGAGAAGGGAAAACAATTAGGAAAAATGTGGTTTATGGAAATTGCGTTGTGGAAGTGGGCATTTAGAAGAGATTATAATAAACTAATTGCCAACTGAGCATCCACCCAATTGGTAGTCTGTATTTTGTTGGACAGGGCTCTAGGGACAAGTTGGTTTGCCTCCTAAAAAGGCAGACTTATTTGTCCTAGGCCCTGAACAATGGAGTGGATGTAAGCATGGAACAAGCAGCAGGGGAGGAGGGAGGGGGCTGGGGAGCTGAACTGAGGACACGCCACTCAAGGAGAGGGATGGGCAGGGGGACCTCAGAAAGGGCAGATCCTCATGACATCAGGCAGGAGAGGGAATATGATTGGGTAGGAAGAGAGAGAGGCAGTGGGTTTAAAAGAGGCAGGCAATGCAGAGGAAGCTCACAATTTGCTTAGGTAAAATTCCTCCCACCCACCCAAAAAGAATAAGGAAAGACCTGGGATGGGGAAAGAAAGGGCTGGTGCACAGGAGAGGGTCAGACTGCTGAAGGTGGACAGCAGGGCTGCTGGGACTGACGAGGTTGATGGCAGGGAAAAAGAAAAGGATAGGTGCACATGGAGAAGGGCAGACTGCTGAAGCTGGACAGTAGGTCTGCCTGGACTGCTGAAGGTGGACAGCAGAGAAGAAGAGGCACAGAAAAAGGGAGGGGGGAGGAGGAGAAGGGGTGGGATAATCTGACTTAGAGGGCCGCAGAACAACACTGAACAGATGAATGGTATGGGTGTACATGCATACCTAACAAGAGAGAAGAAAATGAAGAGAGTGCCCCCGCCAGATGTACATCTTCGGGGCCGAGAAGAGAAAACAAGAAGGAAAATGTTGTTTAAGACTATTGTGGCAGCACCCCAGTTTTAAGGTGGGGGTGAAAAGGGAAAACAATGAGGAAAAATGTGGTTTGTGGAAATTGTGCATAATAAAGATAATGAGGAACATAATGTTGTACAATATGAGGATGAAAATATTGAGGAAGTAGACATTTGGAAGAGATTACAATAAATTAATTGCCAACTGAGCATCTGCACAATTGGTAGTCTGTGTTTTATTGGACAGGGCTCTGGGGACAAGATGCTTTCTTCACATTTTCAGTGATCACACTGTGTGTGCACCATCCCCATGTTAAAGGTTCCACTTTGAGCTGCCATCTCAAGATCTAAACACAACATTAGTGGCTTCAAAGTAAATCTTTGAAACATTTATTTTCCCCTACTACATTTTAATACTAATATTTGTCTTGCTTTACCTCACGTTTAAGAAATGTTGATGAAAGTATGGCAAGAGCATTCCCCTTGATAAATCATGTGTCAAAAGATTTCACCATCCTTGGATCACCCCAGTACTTATTTTCATGTTTAAATCTCATGATTCCGAGATACAGAGAATTTATTGCACAGTAGTTGTATCCAGAGGGTAAGGTCTTCAGAGGATTTGCTTCCCAATATTGAAATAAGAGTTGGCAATAGTGAACAATGGTTGCTTTTACATTTTCTGGTTAACTATACATTATTTCAGTGTAGTAAATATAAAAAATATAATGCGGTAGCATGCATTTGCTGTGTACACAAATCATTCTAACTTGTTTTTATAGATTTTCAAATGACAAGATATGACAAGAAAAAATGAAAAAAATACATCTAAAGTTATTATAATTAGAAGCATTGTATTTTAATAATGATCTCACTTAGCTAAGCTTATAAGTACCCAATAAAACTAAAACAAATAACAGCGCTCACATAGAAATCAATGTTAAAGCCAAACAAATGGTAATACACCAATATGTAAGATGCTGGTCTGCTTCTAGTCTTTGAGTTCCAGTCTGAAACTCATTTATTTACGAATTCGTGATAGAGAACTTGGTGTACAATTGATGTTTATGATTCTATCACCATAATCTCCCTAGCACTTATCAGTATCAGGGCGCTCCCTTTCTCCATCCTCATAAAAAGCTCTCCTTGGTGAAAGAACTGTATACAGACATACATGGCAGCCAATACACTAGATACTGGTAGTGCAAAGACTGTATGCTGATAAACATGTCACATTCCTGTCCTACTATGGTTGTATAATTGACATCCCTAGATTTTTTGCAGCTTGTCACTAACATCTATTTTGACTGATGCATTTCCTTTTCCTACTGCTGCACCCCCTCATTGTTCCAGTACTTTAATGATTTATAGAAAGTTTATACTGGAATTTGTTTTGGAAACTTGAATCAGTACTAATTTCTCAACTAATTAAATGATGCAATGAATTATTATCGACTGTTAGTTTTTCTGCCTTTGCAAAATGTTTGTAACTTTTACCATCTGATTTTCTGTGTGAAACATTGTGCTTATCACCCTTTACCTTTGTAAATTCTTGCCATTTGTAAATGCTGTAATGTACCTTGTGGCATTTAATGATTCTATAATGGAACTGCACTTGTTCTCTTATTGGGCTTTTGTCACTTTTTGTGTATTGTATTTTTATCACCTTGTACCCCCCAATGTCCTACCTAGAAATATGATCCAGCTCAGTTGGTCTCTTTTTAAATAACAATAATAAAAAATTAAAAATAACAGTAATAAATAACAATAGATAAATGGAATTTGTGACCATAGCTCTACAGTATTTGAAACATGCCCTGGAGTACAGTGGCACCACAAGCCTTACCCTGCCCAATATAAGCACTCCCAGAAAGCAAGAAGCATGCCCTCTCCTTACCCCCATCTAAAGCTCTTCTTTATGTACTGCATTCAGGCAAACATGGCAGCCAGTATAGATTGGTGAGTTTTTAGTGCTGGTGCATTACTATACACAGAGAAGCATGGCAAACAATATACACTAATAGGTTAGTTGCTGGTAGCACAGGGACTACATGCAAACAAACATGGCAGAAAATATACACCAATGAGTTCAATACCAGTAGTGTAGGCACAGCAGGTTGACAAGTATAGCAGTCAGTATTATCTGATGAGTGCAATACCGATAATGAGGTGACTTAACAAAAATTACAATATTCCTTCCGTCACTCTCATAGCTCCATATCCCACCCAGCTCCAAAACAATAAGCCTTTCCTCGGTTCACTCAGCCCCATCCTAACCCTCCACATCACCTACACAGCTAAAAAAAAAACTTCCCAAGTACACTATGCACCCAAACCCCATAAAATGAACTCATTTTCAACCTGCACTCACACACTCATACCTCTCACTCACACCCACAGACACTCAGACCACTCACCCACACTACCTGAAGCACAAAGTTAAGCTCACAAGTACAAGGCAAAAAAGTACTATATATGCACATGGCTAGCTCTCTCACAGACACACACCAGCAGCATGCACATACAGAACTGATACAATTACATAGGTGTGCATGTACGCAGTCATGCAGACACACACACACACACACACACACACACACACACACCAGGATGTACACACAGAGAGCCCATCAAAAGACATTATACAGTATACAGAAACTTGAAGAATGGTCAAGGGTTTGGCAGTTGAAATTCAATGCAAAGAAGTGCAAGATAATGCATATGGGGCACAAAAACCCTGGCACAATATATCAGTTGGGGGGTGAGGATATAGCATGCACCAAGCAGGAAAGGGATCTTGGGGTTGTCATCTCTGATGACCTCAAGGTAGGGAAACAGTGTGACAAGACATCAGGTAAAGCAAATAGGATGCTGGGATGTATAGGCAGGGGCATCACCAGCAGGGAAAAGGGAGGTCATAATTCCGCTATACAAGACACTAGTGAGGCCCCACCTGGAGCACAGTGTACAGTTCTGGAGACCATACCTACGTAAGGACATAGACAGGGTAGAGAAGGTTCAGAGGAGGGCAACAAAGATGGTGCATGGGTTGCATCACAAGTCCTATGAAGACAGGTTGAAGGAACTGAACATGTACTCCCTGGAGGGAGAGGAGGAGAGGGGATATGATAGAGACATACAAGTATCTTACAGGGAGGAACAGGGTGCAGGAAAACACTATTTTAAGTGAAAAGATGTTTCAGGACTAGAGGGCATGGGATGAAGTTGGAGGGAGGACGATTCAGAGGAAACATGAGAAAGAATTTCTTCACAGAACGGGTGGTGGACAAGTGGAACACCCTGCCAGAGGAAGTGGTGGGGGCTGAAACAATCACGGAATTTAAGAATGCATGGGATAGACATAAAGGAATTCTAGAGGTCAGGGGTAAGGGGAAATAGACTTCTAGGAAAACAAACTGAACTTACAAGCTCAAATGGGCAGACTAGGTGGGCCATAGGCCCTTATCTGTCGACACTGTCTATGTATCTATGTACATATTTCCTTACTTCAGTTCCCTAATACTTGATTCATCTGGGTCATTGTTCTGTGCCATTTGTTCACCAGATGGCTGCTGTCCCCAATTTCTACTACTTCTGTAGGCCAGCCGTGCTGGTATGAGTGGGTGAAGAAGAGTGCCAGTAGGTCAGTAGGTCATATGTTTGACTCAGGGGTTGAAGATCAGAAGATTTTGCATTCAAGTTCGATACAAGAAACCTGGGCTAATATCCAGTACTGACACTGTAGTGCAGAACTAGGAGAGTGATACACTATTGTACTGGGGTACCATCCTTCATTTGAGATGCTAAACCATTTAAGAATATAAGAAAGTGCCGGCAGAAGGGGAACCTTCAATCCATCTAGTCTGACAGTGAAAACTACCCCCCTCCCAGTTTCTTTACTGCCTTAGGTTTCCACAGTGCCTATCCTATGCTAGCTTGAACTCCCCCACTGTATTTGCTGCCACAACCTCTGGGGGCAGACTGTTCCAGGGCTCCACCACCCTTTCCATGAAGAAAAACTTCCTGTTGTTTGTCTTGAAACTACCTCCCTTCAGGTGCATGTTGTGCCCCCTTGTCCATGTATTCTTGTTTTCCCTGAAGAGATCCTGTGTTTGTACTGAGTTGATACATTTGAGGTATTTAAATGTGTATCATATCACCCATGTCCCTTCTTGCTCTCCAGTGAATACAGCCTAAGATGGTTCAATCTAGATTCATACTGTTTTCCATGTAGCCCATGTATCATCTTCGTAGCTCTCCTCTGCATGGTTTCCATGCAATCCTTGTCCTTCTTGAGATGTGGTCTCCAGAACTGGAAGCAGTACTCCAGGTGAGGCCTCACCAAGGACCTGTACAATGGGACTATCACTTTGCTTTTCCTACTTGTGATACCCCTTCCTATGCATCCAAGAATGCTGCTAGCTTTTTGCACCACCTTTTCACACTGCCTGGTTGTCCTTAAATCATCAGATATGAGTACCCCCAGATCCCTCTCTACCTTAGTTTCAGGCAGCTGTTCTTCCCCTTTGATATATTTCCAGCCTAGATTCTTCCTCCCCAGATGCATAACTTTGCATTTCTTGGCATTGAATTTCAACTGCCACTGTTTTGACTGTTCATCCAGTTTTTTTACATCAGCAATGATTTCTGTGAGCCCCACTTGCTTGTCCACTCCGTTGCAGAGCTTGGTGTCATCTGCAAACAGGCATAACTTTCCTTGTAAACCCTCTGCAATGTCACTGAGGAATATGTGAAATAGAATTGGTTCCAGCACCGATCCCTGGGGGAATCCACTGGTCACCCCTCCTTCCTCTGACAGAGTGCCATTTACTAACACACTTTGGGCTCTCCCTTGGAGTCAGTTTCTAATCCAGCCTACTGTTTTATGTCCCACTGCTGTGTTTTCCAACTTATTCATCAGCCTTCTGTATGGAACGGAGTTGAATGCCTTACTGAAGTCCAGATACACTATGTCTACTGCTCCTCCTTGGTGCACCATTCTGGTCACCCAATCGTCTGCTGCTCCTCCTTTGTTCTCCTTGGTCCACTGTTCTGGTCACCCAACCAGTGTCTCTTCTGTGCATCTCTGGTGCTGTCCAAGTGGAAATCAAAGATTTTATGGCAGGTATCATAACAGTAGGAGAACTATATTAAAATAAAGTATAAACACAATATAGAGAAACAATAATAAATTACAGATATATAAATACAGTGCAAAAAGGAAAAAAATGTATAAACTAAAATTGCAAAGAAAAATAAATATCAGAAAACCGGCAAAATATAGCATGAATAGAAAACAAAAGTAGTCCAATCAATACAGTGGTCTTAAAGAGAGAAAAAACTTAGAAAATAATACAAATCAAGGTTAGGCTTATATCATGACAGAAAAACAATTGATGATACAGTACAACTGGTAGGGAAAATTTTGCTAGACAGTCATGTTCTGTACCAGCTTTAAAAGAAGATTCAGTGTTTCAAGAAATCCCTAACCTGCGATCTAGTAAATGCCTTGTCATCCTGCTCTCTGGCCTTCTGTAAAGATATAACAGTATTATTCAAAATATCTTGACTCGATGGTGACTTTTGTTGCAGGACTGACTTCAATGCACCTGCCAAATATAATATTTCAAAAGTGCAACTATGATCTGCAAGGTGCTTGGATTGTACTTAGCCATGGAGCTGAAAAAAGACCTAAAACCAGTTGCTGATAAGTAAGTGTTTTATATAAAGGTTCCTTCCATTTCCTAGCAATATTTCCCTAGAGACAGAGATATACAATATGAATGCTCAAAAAAGGTGTTCTTGCATTTCCAGTATGTTTGTACAAGTAGTCTCTGAGCAGACTCTGTCCTTCAACTGTTGTGCTTGTGGATGTTCTTAGCGCCCAACCTACAATAACTGCTAAATCAAAAGCACCTCCAATGTAAATTTGGGAACCTTAAAGTTTGTGGGTTAAGACAGGACAACATGCTACCGGACACTGTGGGAAAGTAAAATGCCTTGAAAAAACATTTTCTATAATTGAACTATAACGCCCTTTCCTGGTAATAGTTAATACTTGACTATACGTGATTCCCCACTTTATGACTCTTTGAAAGGCAGAGTTTACATACTTTTGCAGGGTTGAAATGTTTGTCAGTTTTCTAGGGCTTGACATACACTGAGCATCTGCACATGGTGTCAGCCAATCAGTCAATACTGCCTTCCATATCTGCCCTTTGGACATAAGAGTAGGGGAATTTTATTGGGAGAAGAGGGAAAGTAAAATACAATACAGTACATAAGATTATTATTTTTATTTATTTTATTTATTTAGCTTTTGTGAACCGGGTAAGTACACTAGCCATAAATTGACTATTTTCAGGCATGACCCGGGAGATTACAGGCATGCAGAATCTTAACAGGATAACAAATTATAAGTGCTTTACATACAATGAGTTAAAGAGGATACAATATATCAGAACATACAAAGTAAAGCACTTTACATACAATGAGTTAAAGTGGATACAATATATCAGAGACATACAGAGTAGACCATTAATAAGTTCATAAGTGCCTACCTATGCAACGAATAGAGAGGACCTTGGACAATAAATTATCAGGTGACATATCATATGAACAGAATAAGTTACACAAAAACAAAAACAAAAACAGGTAATACAAAAGGAAGAAATAACCATTGAGAGCAGGGAGTGTCACTAAGGAAATGGTCAGTAAGTGAGGAAGGGGGATCAAGCCATGAAATTAGATTATATAAGTGCATGTAAGTGTAAGGGAGATGCCTGCAGTGCAAGATTGTATATGCGCAGAGAAAGGGAGCCGGGACAGGCTGAGGCAATAAGAGGGTTATATAGAGGTGAGGAAATACTATTGTATGGCCAAAGACATCAGTCATTAGGTAGGGTGAAAGCAGGAACAGGTATCAGCAATCAGCAGATTCTACTGCAGTTTTCTCTTAAAGCATGTGTGGGAGCTAGAAAGTCTAATATTGAGGGGAAGGGAATTTCACAGCTGTAGAGCTGCATGCTCAAATGCAACAGTTCCTTTCCTAGTGCGGCACCTCAGCAAATTCAGAAAGGATTTATCAGCTGATCCTAGACCATGGAGTGTGTCCTGAGGAACAAGCATAGCTGCAAGACATCTAGGGGTTTGATTCTGAATTATCGAATCAATAAGAGAGCCAAGGTAGTATTTCCTACAAGCTAATGGACACAGCCAACCAAGATCATTATAAAGCTGACAGTGGTGTTTAAGCCAAGGAGCAGAAGAGGCTTAGCGACATATGTTGTTATACGTAATATCCCACCTGAGTAGGTCAGTTTTATGAGCAACCCCAAATAAGGGAGCTCCATAGATTAGGGTGGGGAGCAGAATCCCCCTCGCAATGGCCATTTTAGCTGATGACATGAGCATATAACTAGTCTTATATGCAACACCCAGTTTGGAGTTGACAGCTCTGCAAACAAACTGTACATGAAGATTAAGATCAAGAGACAGATCTAGCAGGATGCCCAGGTACTTGAAAGAGATCACACATTCCAGTAATTGACCTTCTAAGTCTTGCACCAGCAGTGCTGTTGTGCAAGCCCGGAGCTTTGGGGCCGATCCAAGCAGCATGGCTTTAGTTTTGCTAGTGTTGACAGCCAGTTTGTGGTTGTATAGCCAGTTCTAGATATTGTTAAAGTCAGAGTAAAGGGTTGTGTTGTTAGCATCTATATTAGTAGAACTTGTATAGATGACAAGATCATCAGCATATAGAACAGCAGAGCAGGATTTTTAGAGCAGCTCCAATGTTATTTACATAAAGAGAGAATAGGAGGGGCCCTAGGATGGAGCCATGAGGTACACCAATGTTAATGATGATACTGTTCAATAGAGAGGAATTCAATTTCACCACTTGAGTTCTATTTGTCAGGTAGCTTTCATACCAGTCAACAACAGTGGAGGAGAAATGCAGGTGTCGAAGCGAAGAGAGAAGCAAAGTGTGATCAACAAGGTCAAAAGCCTTTGTGAGGTCAATAAAGACAGCCCCAGTCAGATTGCCAGTATCCATTTTTGAAAGAGTGTCTGTAGTGAATTTAAGAAGTGCAGTTGTTGTGCTATGTCCTTTCCTGAAGCCATGTTGGGTATCCGAGAGCAGGATGTGCTTAAGTAGATAGTCAGTTGTCTGAGTAGTGACAATTTTCTCCAGGATTTTGCTCAGTACCGAGAGTATGGCAATTGGTCTGTAGTTCATGACAACCTTAGGATCCCCTTTTTCAAGTAAAGGGGTGATCCGAGCAGCTTTCCAGAGGTCAGGCACCACTCCACCTGAAAATGATAACGTATAAATTTTGGCCAGCAGTAATGCAATAAGGGGAGCTGCAAGTTTCAAGAGGTGGGGTTCAAGGGAGTCTGAGCCAGAGCTGGTATGATCAGAGATGGACCTCAGGAGCTTCAGGACTTCCTTTCTAGACACAGCCTTAAAATAGAATGGAGGAGTATAAGGAGGCACAGGGGACAACATTTCCAACTTATCCAGACAGGTTCCTGATGAGGAGTGGGAGGATACTGCAGTGGGATCGAAGGAAGAGGCATATTTGGAGAGATCATAGAAATGCAGGTTGAAAGAATTAGCTATGGTTTGTGAGTCATTGCAATGCACACTATTTATCAGCATATCTCCAGGGGTAGTTGACTGTGAGGATCCTAGGAAGGATTTGATGTGTGACCAGAATTTTCTGGGATCATTGGCCGAGTTAATCAGTAGGTCTCTACAGTACTTGCTCTTAGCAGTTCTGACTTGTTTTTTACATGAATTCCATAGTGTACGGTAAGTATTAAAATCTGTTTGCTGGCCTGATGTTTTGTAGCTCTTCCAGAGTTTATCTCTAAGGTGCAAACTTTTGAGCAAGTCTTTGTTTAGCCATCTTGTTTGTTTACCCCTCACTCTCTGGGTGATCTTTCGGGCATGTTTACATTGAACTGTAAGAAATTTAGTGATGAAGAGGTTAAGAGCATCCTGAGAACAGTGTGATAGATACATCTCCGACCAATCAATTTTGGAGATGTCATACAGAAACACCTCTTGGTCTGGGTGAGCAAAATTTGTGTGAGTGATGAGACATGGTGGAGGAGATGGAGCTGCCCCCAAGGACAGGATGCAGAAAGTAGGAGAGTGGTCAGTTAAGGCATCAGCAAGAGTACCAGCAGCTGAGATGTGTTCGATCCAGTTTACCAGCACCCAATCCAATAGTGTGCCTAGTGGTGATGAAGACAGACTTCTAGTCAGCACTTTTACCATCTGATGCAGGTTGCAGCTATGAGTCAGAGATTGAAGAGAAGTAAGAGCTGCCCCAAGCCAGTTTAAGTTTAGGTCCCCTTAAGATGGCAACCTCATTATGATTAAAATTCTGAGAGGTATTTTCCAACAGCTACTCTAGACCCACAATCCCTCCCGCTGGGGGTTATACGCACAGATAGCATGCAGTTTCTTAGCTTCCAACGCAAGGGTAGCATGCAAGTATTCACATACCAATTGAGCATCCGGGATAGCGAGAAAGAGAGACACTATTAACAAGTATATACAGAAATCTGGTCAATTTGTATGATCACAGGTTCAATTACAACATATTGTTAGTAAATATTGACAGGAATGCCATCATTTGTTTAACTGGATTTTTGACAAGGATTTTACGTCTTCATGATATACAGCTTGTAATGTTCTTGTCACATTTGTCATAGTTTCAATTGGGGTTATGTTTTGCTGCTGCAGGACCCATCTACATCTAGATTGCCTCAAGTGATATTTCAGTACAACAAACATCACTTGTAGACTTCCCTTGTGGAAGCAGGTCCATTGGATGGACAAATTCCTAAAACTAATATTTTGTATGTTATGTTTTTAAATATGTTAGTTTTCCAGTACACATAAATTTGATTCCGAAATGTTTTAGCATGAGTGCATTCAAAACATAAGTGGGTTTGAGTTTCCAGTATTATGTTACACTCTGGTCTGGGGCAATATCTTTCAGATGGTTGTTTGTGTTTATTGTTATTTCTAACATTTAATCTACCAGGAGAGATAGCCACAAAATATCCAATAAATGTTTTGGTATTCTTTATTTGTTAGCTGAGTTAATGACATCTCTATGTAGTGTTCAGGGTAAGTAGGTATTTCTAATAGGTTATTACTAGCAGCTTCTAACATAATTTCATATGTTTTTTGTCTATCATATGTCATTGTAGGAGTATACACTATTGTTCACTTTATCAGTTTCTGGAATATTGGTTTAACATAATCCAGTACTATGTTTGCTGTTTATATCTATATTGAGACCATGCTTGTGTATAAATATTCATCAATTCAAAAACTGTATTTTCCCATAATTTTGAGTCAGCATTTCTCATAGAAAAATGTTGTACTGGATGAAAATACTATAATAGGAAACTACTGTGTGCATTCGTAGACCTCCCTTTGCAACTGTGCAGTATGTGGTATCTCGCTCTCTCTTGATAGGGTTTAAATGGCTACCCCATAATACTTGAAACAACAAACCATAAATCTTAGTTTCTAGCTCTGGTGGTGGCAGGAAGACATTGCTAATATATGAAAATATGGGTAATAACAATGATTTAATCAAATAGACTCTTTTAAGTTTTGAGATTGGTTTTCTGTTCCATTGAAGTAATAAATATTCTGCCTTCTTAATCTTTTTTTCCCAGTTTATCTGTGCCAAATTCTACTCCTAGAATAGTAATAGTGTCTGAAACAATTTGAATGTCTGTGTATGTATGTATAGGTGTACAAGTACTAGTTCCTAGTAGTAGTACTCCTTTACTTTGCTTGGTGTTAATATGAGAGTCAGAAATATCTGAGAATGTTTTCTAACAGTATCCTCATTAGTATATGTTTTTGTGACTACTACTAAGGCATTTGCATAGGTTAAGGTCTTTACAGTTGGGCTATGTGCTGTAAGTGAGATACCATGGATTGAGCTATTTCTAAATTTCAGATGAAGGGGTCGATACAATAACTGTACAATAGTGAACATAGTAGGCATCAGTCTCACTCTTTTTTCCAAATTTATTGTAGTCCCACTCCATCCATTTGCCAAAGGTGTAATGGTAGCATTGTGGTACAGACATCAAATCCAGTTCACAAATTCTTGAGGTGTACCATATGTTGTGAAATTGTGTATTAAATAATCATGGGAGATTGAGTTGAATATTTTTTCTTGATCCAGGCTTAGCAATATGCCTGTTTCTGTTCCCTGTTGACATTTAGAAAATAACTCTCTTAAAAAATCAGGTTATTTTGTATGTTATGCCCAGGAACTGAACAGGTTTGAACTGTGCTAATCAGTATGTTTGTAACTGTGGATAATCTTTTTGCTAGTATTTTCCCAAGAATTTTAAACTCAGTATTAAGCAGGCTTATTGGCCTCCAGTTATCTAGTTGTTTTCTGTTTCTCTTTTTTAGATAAGAATATTAAATAAGCTTTTGTCATAGAATGTGAAACTGTTTTTGAGTACAATATTTCATTATGTACCTTTACTAAGTATGGTGCTAATTCTGTGCTAAATTTCTTATAAAATTCAGTGGACTGTCCATCCGTTCCTGGGGCAATGTTATTCCTTTGAGATCTTACAGCTGTCAATACTTGATTCTGTTATGTCTTTAATTAATTCTGATAACTGGGCTGTTAAAGCAGATAATAGTAAATTATCTAGATATTTAGGATTAACAGAGATTTGTGCAGGTGTGCCAAATGCTTTAGTGACATATTTGTCCACTATCTGCATGGTTTTTGTATTCTTAATGTTTTCTGTTCCTATTTCACCCTCAAGACTGGTTATGATCCTAGTTTCTATTTTGTTTTTGCATTCTTTAAATGGGTTGAAAGTTTATTTACTGCCTTGGGTACCAAATTTCATTTCATGTTGCAAAGATTTTGCCGTATTATATTGAAGTATAACTATTTATTTTTTGTTACACTGATTTGAGACCCATAATTTATTTTCAATGCTAATTATTTAGATATGAGAAAGTGGAATTGTTTTCTATGCTGGAGATATTGGAAATACTGTGTAGTGGTCTGTCGTCCTGCTAATTTCTGAAATAATGTTTTAAAATCCTTTTTGTATCTTCCCACTATTCCAAGTTGGATCGATACATACAAAGTACAGATTGTCTTGCAGTCTATAGTTTTCTATATTCATATAAGATGTGGTTATTGTCTAATATGTCTGTATTCAGGTGCCATGGATCTTTCTTACAAGTTGGAGTAAATTTCCAAGTTACTTTAAATCGTACCACTCTGTGGTCTGAGACGGTCACATCATGCGTTTGTGCTTCCCTTACTGTGAGTTTTTGTGATAAAAATAAGAAATCCATTAATGTGGCATATATGCCTCTAATATAGGTGTTTCCTCCAGTAACATGTAATGTCCTGTATGCATCCACTAGTTTAGATTGTTTAAGGATGTCCTTAAGAGCATTCGTATCACAAAATACATTTTGTGTTTTGAGTCCTTGTCTACTTGGTGTAGTCCTCATTTAAAATCACCACACCGAAGTGTCCATCTTGAGGTGTGTAGGTATGGTTGTCTTTTTTGAACCTATTCAACCCTATGTGCCTTGGTCTATGAAACATAGCTATATACTAGCCTATATCAGTTTGCACCATATAAGATATCAAGAATAATAGCTCTACCTGGCTCGAGATCTATTAGTTTTGTAACTCTCAAATCTTTGCTTTTAAAAAGAACACCTAGACCATCACATGTAGTTTCACCAAGTGACCAAAAGGTGGCACCTAAACTCCATAATGTTGTGGCTTTAGAAATATCAAGTAAAGACTTAAGCCTAGTGTCTTGTAGGCAAATAATGTCACAGTTAAAATTTTTCAACTCACTCATGACTGTCAATTCAAGCTTACCATTATTTATGCTATTGACATTCAGAGTGAGAATTTTTTTTATTTTTTTTTTACTTGCCCAGGGCCTTGACCTCTTTGAGTGGGGGCTGTAACCCCTCTGACTCCTCTGATGGGTCCCTCACCGGGATCCCAGCATCATATTGAACAATGCTCTGGGGGCATTTACATTTTTCCCCTGTATCTCCTATCCCCTGAGGGCACTGACAATAAAGATTTACATCCAAACTGACCACATGCTAATGCAAGCCATAGTCAAGCACCAAGCATCACCCTCCCCACACTGACTCTGAAGAGCCGTGCACCCTACAGCCCGTGCTCCCACCGGTGGTAGTGCTACAAGCATGTCTGCTGCCCAGTAACCCCACCCCACCCTGGAAGAGGAGATCATCCATTGGGACACTGAATCCTCCTCCCTCCAGCCGTCCCTCAACAGCCAAGGCTCATTACTGAACCTGGGTCACTGGTGTAGTGCAAGGTGTGGCATCCAGTGCCTCAACCCTCAGCACCACCAGGCTGGCCCAAAGTGAGAATTTTAAGTGACATCTGTGTGAGTCATATAGTGGAGAAATCACTTTCAGACTGTTTTAGATCTAGTATCCCATTTTTTTTACAGTTTTGACAGCATCTACACCACCTGAGTCTTCTATGCCTGAAGAGTTCCCCTTAGACGAAGAGGCTATAGAGTAAGTATCTGAATCATCATCCTTCTCCTCTGTGTCCCCCTCCAGTTTCATTTCTGATGCAAAACTTTTTACCTGTTTTCACTCAAAATATTTGTTTTTCCTTTGGTAATTTTTCTGTCTTTTTCTTTAGCCTCTTTACCTTTTCCTGATTTATTTCTGGGACTTTTTTAGTTTCTACTAGCTTGTAGCCAGCTCCATCCTGAGTTTGAGGTTTGGGGTTGGGGTGGCATTTAGTCCTATTTGTTTTCATCTATTGGAGTTGCTTCATGATCAGAAATAACTATCTATTTTGGTTGCGGTTCATACCTTGGGTTGGAGTCCTGCCTGCCCTGTTCTTCCTGATCTTTCCATTTGTCTTTCTCTGCCTGTTGTTTCTTTCCTTTTGCAGTACAGCTAACCTTATTTCTGAAGCCTGAACTGAACATTTGTTTTGGCCATGCATAATAAGGGGACTCATGTGGGGTTGCACCATCCTGATTATGGGAGGCCCATGAACATCTTATATAGGAATGGCCCTTTTCTTCACGTAGATTACACTGACACAGATTTAGACAAGTGGCAGCTAAGTGGCCTAACTCTAAACAGTGTGTGCACCATGGGGTGTCATAAATGTTACTTAAATGAAGCCTTGACCCACACTTGTGACACAACATAGGCTGACCAGGGTACAATAAGAAACCTCTGTCTCTTCCAAGGCAAAACAAACTGGGTAAATGCATAATACCTGAACTGTTCATGAACAATTTTACTTTTACCCTCCAGCCCCCCCATCCTTATTTGCTCTGAATCCATGATAGGATTGGGATTTTCTAGTGCAGTACCTCACACTGTTTTTTTAACCAAAACAAGATATCAGAGACATTGACACCCTCATGTTTAAATAAAATAGTACAGTGTGGACTGCAGGCTTCATTATCGGAATTGCCAGTAAAGGCATTCATAAAGGAGAGTCCTTCAAAGCATTGCATTTAGAACAGAATCTGTCAAGACCATCTACATATTTAAAGTATACATCATAGCTGTATGTCTCAGTGTGAATTAAAGCAAAACTTCCAGAGGCATAAAACTTAAATCAGTCCTTTAGCAAAGTTCTTGCAATGTAAATCCAATCTGGTGATGTCTGTAAGTCTCCCTTGTATATAAGCCTAATAGCATTTTTTCAAGGTGCAGGATTGCCTTTTGATTTGAACAGGTCTGACGAAGCAGAGGTTTATAAAATGTTTGTTAATTTCAGTCCTGTAATACTTTGAATCCAAAATCAATAGATAAAGACATTTCTTCCTCAATAGGTTGTTTTTTGTGAGTTGTGCATAGTTTAGAAGGCCCTGGGATATTTATTTCAGGGGCCTCTGTATTTGTGGAGTTGTTGGAACAAGTACTTGGATTTTTTCATAGAGGTTCAAATTCATTTTCATCAGTAATGTCATTTATTCCCTTTGTAGCATTAATAGATACTGTCTTGGAAAAAGAGGGAAGAGTACTTACAGTGCTTGTTTTGTTATGTTTAGGCAATGTATCAGTAGTTGGTTAGAGAGCTGGGTCATCCTGTGCATGAAGCGATGAAGAGTAATGGTAAACAGCTGAGTCAAATGAGTCTGGAATCCAGGTTCCCGTGCTATCCTGAATCCAACCCACATCGAGAAGAGTTTTTGTTGCTGACCATGTATTGGCAATAGGTGTTGATGCTTTTTCAGTATTCACTAGAACAGACTTGAAAGGTTGCACAGGGTTTTGGAATAGGGCTGGCAGGTGGGTTCCTCCTGCATTCCCAATACCTAATGTTTTCTTACTAGGTATGTTTTGTGAGGCAGGATTATGGTTGAAAAGTGCCAGCTATTGTTCCTCCGTATCCAGTTCAGATAACAAGAGTGGAAACCACAGGTGCAGGCTAGACTCAGAGCATTTGCAGATGCTTTCGGATGTTCCAGTTTCTCAGATTTGTACCTAAATGTGTTTTCTTCCTCTTTGATTTGTTTTAACAGATGTCTCTTTTTTTTTTCAAGTGCATGTTTCAAAACTTGTTCAGCAGCAGTTATGGTATCAGCTATGTTTTCTGAGACCAACACTCGATCAGCACTTTGAGTTACAGGTGTGCCTCATTTTCAATATCAGAACCAGTTGCAGGTGAAGCATTGACAACTGTAGGTTGTTCATCTGTGGGCACACATTGTCATTCCTCCATGACTTCTATTTCATGAGAAATTTCCATATCTTCAGACTTCTTGTTTGGTTCAGTTGGCAAACTAGAACCTAAGGCAAGTGAGAAAGAAAGTGTTCCTTCCTCACCCTCAGTGACTCCATCTGTGTCAGCCATGATGACTGACCACCAGGAAGATGAGCAGAGGTTACCCCTACCTGAAAAGTAGGGGAATTTTTTATTAATTCTTCAAAATCAAATATGTACAAATATGTTAACTTCACATCAAATTCATATACAAATCAAAATTATAAAGAAATCAAATAAGTATTTTAATCATATCCCCTTCAAGTCACATTAAAGGAATAAAAACACTAATAAAAAGTTAGGAAGAAACTATAACCCCTCCCACACTAAAGAGTAGAGGAATTTTGTATTTTATCTTTGAAATCAAATATACAGGCATATTAAATTCACATCAAAACAAACATACAAATCATAATAAGAGCAAATGGAAAATACTGGGAAAAGAAAGACAAAAGAAAGGTGAAACATGGTAATGCATTGGAAATGAAAAAAAAATCCTAAAGGAAATAGCATTAATAAATCAGAGAAATACAGTAGTACAAGCATCCCCTCCAGACTTTTCTGAGCAGGACATTTTACACCTCCCAGTCTTATATTTAAAGCCAAGAAAAATGTTCCCAGTAAGTCTCCCATTTTAAATTATCCAAAACATCACATTCATTTAAATAAATAGTTTATATTTCCTTTACAATAATAAAATAGAGTTCTAAAGCAGCAATGGATTGTTGCTAAAAAATTAAACAGCAATGAACTTGCCAAATCAAAAAAATAAAACATGCCATAAAAATAATATCAGATTAATAGCTTCACAAATTTGTTCTTGTAAAAAGAATCTGGCATTCAGTCTTCAGTGGCCCCTGCCTGGTGCTCTTGGGGGGTATAAAGAAACCTGGATCCTTATTAATGCATGATCAGACGTTTCTAGGGTCCTTGTTTCAGAAAAGAAAAATTGGAAAAGCTATTGAAACAAGCATTTGTCAATGCCGAATGTTTGCTTACTGGCATTGGCAGTGGTAGTGTAGAAGTTACAGAGCTGCATAATAGGAATGGCAGTAAAGTATTGAACTGCAGCCAACCCCACCACCACCCTGCAGAGAGTGACAGGCATTGGGGTATGCCTTTGGGTCGTCAGGCATAACGGCCACGCCATTTCACCACACCCCACCCTGCAGACACTGACCAGTGTCACGGTGTGCCTTGGGGTCTTTGGCCCTTATCGCACCCATTCCATTAGGAAATACGTGATGGTGGTATAGGAGAATGGGGTGAACTTTGGGCTGAAGAGTCCAAGGCATACCTCGATGCCTCTCACTGGCTGCAGGTGGAAATGATATGAGCATTACAGGCAAGAATCCCAAGTCACACCCCTGATGCCTGTCATTCTCTACAGGGTTGGGCATTATGGTTGGAAACCCTAATACCTCAGGCATTCGTTGGTATTTTCACTCCAAATTTTCCACATGGTTTTTTTGTGACCCCATGTTATGAACAGTGGCAATATCAGTTTGTTAGCTGAAAGCTGCTTATGCACAGTGACTACGGCATTTAGCACCACAGGTGCAAAAACATTCTGAACAGGATGTAAAAAATGACAGCTGTACTGTTCATGGGGAGGTGTAAAAAACGGTAATGTTGCAAATCTGCAGTAAAAATATTAAAAAAACTGGTGAAGTCACGAATGTGCATAGAAACTGTGCAACGCACACCCGTAATGTAATTAGTTTGGGGATTTTTTTACAGCAGATTGTCAACACAGGCATTTTGGGACCTCCGATCATGAACAGTGTCACTGTGATTTTCCTTATCTGTCCTGAACAATGATTTCACACAGGGACCACGCATCTCTGCGCTGAAAGTGTGAAAACACATTTCAGCCATGTTGTGAAAAATGACAGCTGTATTGTTCATAAGGAAGTGTGGAAAAATGCCACTGTTGAAAATCTGGACTGAAAGTATTACAGAGTCATGAACTTACGAGGGTGCATAGAAACTGCGCAATGCTCACTCATAACACAGTCATTTTATGGACTTTTGTCACCAAATTTTCAACATAGCCATTTTAAGACCTCTGTTCATGAACGGTGTAACTGTGATTTTCTTAATCTGTCCCAAACATTGCTTTTGCACACCGACTGCACCATTGTGTGCTACATTTGCAAAAACACATTTTGGGCGACATGTGAAAAATGGCAGCTGTACTGTTCATAAGGAAGTGTAATAAAATGGCAACGTTGAAAATCTGGAGTGAAAATATTGAAAATGCGCAAACTTACAAGCGTGCGTAGGAACTGCACAATGCACTCTCGTAAAACAGTCATTTTTAGGAATTTTTTCACCAAATTTTCAACATAGCCATTTTAAGACCTCTGCTCATGAACAGTGTCACTGTGATTTTCATAATATGTCCCATACATTGATTTCGCACACTGACTGTGCCATTGTGCGCTACATGGGCGTAAACATGTTTTGGGTGAGATGTGAAAAATGACAGCTGTACTACTCATAAGAAGGTGTTGTAAAATGGCAATGTTGAAAATCTGGAGTGAAAACATTGAAAATTCGTGAACTTACGAGCCTGCATAGGAACTGCACAATGCATGCTCATAAAACAGTCATTGTTTCACATTTTTCCACCAAATTTTCAAAATTGGCTTCTTGAGAGCCCACCTTACGAACACTGGCAGTGTCATTTCATTAATCAGTCCTGAAAGGTGATTTTGCGCAGTGACTGCGAAATCACCCTTTGGGCCCGAATAATGCAATGACAGTGACAGCATTCATGAGAAGGGGTCCCAAAAATCCCATGTTGAAAATTTGCAAAAATTCCAAAATGCCTGAGATATGCAGCAAGTTGAAAAACCCTATCTATCCCATTATACAGCTTACTGCATTTCCTCAGTTCGTGGTCGGCTTTGAAGAGTGCAGACGTGTTCCTGGTCCACCAAGATGGTCGCGCCAAGGTCCGGAGGTAAGTATGGGGTGGGGGGTGTGAGGAGGCAGGGTGCTCAGTGGGTGGGTGCGGGTTGTGGGAGGGCAGGGAGAAGTGCCGAGGGACAGTTTTTATTTGCAGGTTTTTTTTTAAATGAGGATGAGGACATTTGCCACCCTGGGGTGGGCTCCCAGTGTGGCACAAGGATGGCTAGTTGGGGGGCATGGAGACGGCCCAGGATTGGGCACCCCCATCGGCCATAGGATCTGTTGCCATGCTGGGGTGGGCTCCAGCATGGCACCCTGTACCTCGGGGATAGTGACGGGGATTGGGCACCCCGCCGCTATACGATGAAGTTGCCATGCTGGGGTGGGCACCCAGCATGGCATGTGGAAGGCTTTTGGGGGCACAGCACAGCTGATGGGGATTGGCACCCCGCTATACAGTGTGTGCGTGGGGGGGCAGCACTCAGCATGCATATGTGTGTGTGTGTGTGTGTATAGGGAGAGCGTGCATGAGCAGGCGATATCTGATCACTGCTCACTGAAGTGTAGCTCCCCCTTTCAACTGTACTCCACTGCATTTTGGAGCTGTCATAGACAGCTCCAGCAGGCATTGGAGAACTGCGGCCATGACTGCAAACACACTGCCTGAATTGGAAGAGGGCTGCCACACCTCTGAAAACTCGGATGATGGCACTGTGTTTCTTGCACATGCGTGCAAGCAAACATAAAAACCAGAAGTCTATTCTCGTAGCGAATTTCCCTTTAAAAAAGGTGTTCTGAGGTGAATGTGATATAGAAGTCTGAGAGTCTTTTAAAGTCACTTGTTTTTTCCTAGTTTGTAAAAATGAACTATCACTGTATGTTTTGACTTTAGATGATACTGATTTCCCTTGTGATAAACTAATGTTAAAGTCTCTCCCCCCATAACATTTCTTTGTTTGTGAAAATATAAGGCTGTATACTCTAAAAGGGCTACTCTCTGAGCTTTTGTTTGGGACCTATACATATTTATAATCCTACATGCTAAACCTTGATATAATATATCTAATATTAATGCCAGTTCAGGATCAAATTCTTTTAATTTTTGCACAAAAATATCAGGTGTCATAAAACAAATACCATGTCCAGAACATTGTTCAGGTCCTATTCAAGAATAGGACATGCCATGAACTATTTCTTTGTCACTGTTTGCATTTCCTGCAAAATATGTAACCGGATAGCTTACAATAGAAAAACATCATACTGTAGAGTTTGTAATACAGCAAAAGCAGATTTCCTTTTCAAGTCTGACTTGATACTGTTTGTATTCAGGCTAGCTAGCCTAAATGTAGGAAGTGCCAGAGAAATTCAATGTTACAAGTTCTTTTTACTTGATCGTGTAGTTCTCTTTAAATTTGTAGGCCCCCAGCTGCATCTTGGTTCCCCAAATCTGCAGCTGTTTGCTGTGAGTAGACTGATAAGATACATCTGGGTCCTCATCTCCCATTGTTTCTCCAGAAGCTTTGCAGTACCTTGCACTGGTTCTCTGTGGGCAGAGATTCCTATGTTCCTGGTTTGGTCATTCTTCTAGGTGGCACCCTCCTTTGTTTAGGTGCAGTTTGAAAGGAAGTTAAATCTTCTGTAGAAACTATTGGAGAAGTAACCGGTGTTTGGGAAGTAAAACATGATGGGGAGGGGGATCTCCTTTGAAATCTGATGATCTACTGTTTTTACCTTCTGTACAGTATTTCTCACACCTGGTGTTAATAACCTTTCCTTAGTTACAATAGTGTTCACAAGAGAGGATGCTGCCAAACTGGTAGGCAAAGGACCTGTTAGAGGTCGAGAAGGGGGAGAGGTCCTTGTTTCTGATGGCCTCCTGAATGGGAGCGTGTAGGCTGATTTACATGAAAGTCTTGCTTAGAGTAGTCTGTAGTATTGCATGCAGTCTGTGGGCAAGATTGAAGGAATGATCTTCTTCCCCACAAAGATTGCAGATAGGAAGAATAGTACAATGATTTGCTGTGTGACCCAAAAGCTCCACATGAAAGACATTTCAGTTTATCACAGTCTGTATTTAAATGAGTAAAGGACCCGCACCTATAACAGTAGTGTGACTGTCCTGGATAGAATAGGATACCACAATCTCTGCTGAGGACAAAACAGTTTGGCAAATGCTGAATTCCCTGTTCCATTTGATGTTGCTGTATCCTAAATTTCCACCCCCTGTCCAAAATCTATTGTCATCAATTATTGCCTCTGGTGTACCTTGTACAGTACACCATTTTTCCAGCCAGTACAAAATGTCATTCACATTGACCCCTTTGTCACGAAATAAAACTGTAATCATTTTGAAAGTTGGTTCTGTGATCAGAATTGCAAAGAAAGAACTCCATAAGGGTATATCTTTTACCACATAATAATCTGATCAAAATTTATCTAGCAAGTTAGCCGACCTGAAACTTATGTCAAAATTTTGATCTCCCGAGGCATGAATAAAATGCATAAACCTCGGCCAGGGGAAGGTTCAAGGAGTCTATTATTAAAGTCTTCCTGACATAATTACAGTCTGGAGGCAACTCCAAGCCACCGTTATATTTCAGGTGGACTACATACCACCTTTTGCTGCCTTTTGCTGCCTCTGCTGGTTTTTGAAAAAGGCTAGAATAGCTAGCTGGTCTCTTTTGAGTATCAGGATTCTCTGATACATTTGGAGTCATGTCCAACATTTCATTAACATTAGTATTATTGGATGGAGTAATCATACCTTCAATTTGTGAGTCTGCCAAAGATCTCTCTCCTTTCGAAGGAGCAGTATCTTAAGTGACCTGCTGGTCAGTCATTGCTGTTTTGGCCCTCAAAGTCTCCCCAACCACTGAAGAAGTTTGGTTTTCCATGGTGTCTGATGCAATAGTAGCAGAAGTGGTTGCTATCTCTCTTTCCTGTATTGCTGCAGCTGCAGCCATATCTGGTAGCTGAACTTCTGTATCATGATTTGCATAGGTTTCACCTGTCAATGGAAATGGTGTCCAACGACTTCATTCAGGTGTTCCTGGTATAGTAATTTTGGGGTCTAGTACCCATTAACAGTTAACATAAATTCAACCTACTTCCTGAAGATCAACTGAGGGTGTCAACTCAGCCTGATCAGCCATAAATGGAAAGTCCTGTGAGTCCATTACCTCCAATGATATATTCTGACCTGTAGTTGCTGAAGAAAAGTGTCCTTTTTTAACAGTTGGTAATATAGGGCTTTTTGCTGATCATTTTCATTTCTTTTCCTCCTCCAGCTTGCCTTTATTTAATTCAAATAGTTTCAGCTTCAGTTAACATAGTTAAATATTTATGCTAGTCTTCTAGTTCACTCTGTAAATGTTACCCATCCTCTGTAATACTTTCCATCATGTCAGCTCTGTTTTCTTGCACATTCCATATCTATATCATCTGTCCCCTGTACCTGCTCCTGCTCTGGAGCACAACCTCCTCCTTGCTCCATCTCATTCAGACTAGGATCCTCCATGACTCCTGCAGAAAGATAGCACCCCCTGCAAAGAGTAGGGGTATTTCCCCAATGTCCTGGGCAACATTCTTTAATGAAAACATTCCCTCTGTCAATAAAACAACCAGTTTTCCCATCTCTGAAGAGAGACCAGGAAATATTGGCCACACCAGCAGCAACATTTCAAATATTCCCCTCTCCAGTGGGGAACAAACAGTGTCCCCCCTCTCCACTGGGTGACCAAGACAAAGCCTGTCATGTTGATGCCAACTTTTTGAAGTGTTCCCAATTCCTAAGGCATGGGATTGGGAGATAACCAAGATCCATTACTATGCTGCCAACGTTTGGTGTGTTTCATGAGGAAGACTAGGGAATGTCTGCCACACCAGTAGCAATGTCTGAAAGTCCCCCTCATCTAATAGGGACTGCAAAAATGCCCATTGCACTGGCAGAAACAGTTCAAGTGCCCCCTCTTCTGAAGAGGACTCAAATAAGACCTACTGTACTATCTACACCAGTTGCAATTCTTAAAGTTTCACTCCCTCCTGAGGGGGACTAGGATTCTGAAGAAGACATCATTGTGACATTCAAACATCAGGACAGGGCATTGACGGTAGGTAGTCTGTTGTCAGAAGTAGTCTCTTAGCAATTTATGATACATCGATTGAAATATGTTGGAATATTTTTGCAGCCTTAGATGCTTAGGAACAAACAGAAAAGTTCCCGTCCCTGCCTGCAGAGCTACAAGTGGAGCAGGTAGCAAGTCCAGCAGCATACGGCACCTCCACAGATCCTCTCCCCTCCTCTCCCATGGAGCTCCAAGAGAAGCAGGTAACAACTCCAGCAGCAGGTCGCACCTCCACAGATCCACTTCCCGCCTGTGGAGCTCCAAGAGGAGCAGGCAGCAATTCCAGCAGTGTTACTTTAGAACTGAATTAGCTTGTGGGTTTCCATATCTGATACCCCATACCCAAGGGCTCCAGTGTTACAAGGCCAGTAGTTAGGCTGGCTTCGGAATCTTGCCCGACTTGAGTGGTGTTGTGCAATGCCAGGTTTATAAAGAACAAGATGGCCATTATAGCTGATCTTGTTGGGACAGCAGACCTGGCAAGCATCACTGAGACCTGGCTGGATGAGAATGTCAGCCCAATTTTGGAGGTGGCTATTCCTGCCGAGTTCTCAGTGATATATTGCTCAAGATCAGACTGCAAGAGTGGGGGTGTAGCCATTTGTTTTAAAATGGAATTGGGCCTTGAGGAGGTGCCAGTTGAGGAATCCGGATTGTATGAGTGTATTGTGGCTGCAGGTGTAGGGTGTAGGATCATTCTCATCTACCGTCCACCTGGGGGTGAGAAATTGTTCCTGCAGGAGATCATGGACTTCATTGTCGACATGTTGTTGGAGTCACCCAGGATGATGGTGCTGGGTGACTTCAACGCCTGGGTTGATGATGAACTCTCGTAATTTGGCAAGAGCATCCTCCAACTTATGAACTCATTGGGCTTCACACAGGTAGTTGCCTCTGCAACCCATAATCAGGGTCACTCACTTGACTTGGTTTTCCTCCTAGGGATGGAGGCCTTTGATTTGGTGGTGGAACCAGTTGGATAGTCTGACCATCACACCATAAGGTTCAATTTCCAGGCTCCCCCCATAGGCCTGCCCCTGTGGAGATGGTCAGATACTGCCCTTTGAGGGAAATAACCCATGATGTTCTTTTGGCCATATTAGATCTATCGGGATTGCAGGATGCAAGTGAGGGTCCAGGGAATCTGATCCAAGCCTATAAAAAGGCTGTGTCAGGAGCTCTGGATTCTATCACTTCTGTTTGAGTTCATCCTCTCACTGTTCACCCTCAGTCCCTTTGGTTTGATGAGACCTTTAGGGAGCTGAGACAAGTTGGATAAAGGCTAGAATGGTGCTGGTGTAGATCTGGCCTGGATGATGACTGCCATAAATTGATGGAACATTATTGGCACTATCAATCAACAATCTCCCATAAGAAGGCAACGTTCCTGTCCAGGGAGATTGCTGCAGCTCAGAATCGACTGGCTCAGCTCTTTTGAACTGTAGACAGGTTGTGCAATTCAACCTGCCTGCAAGTTTGAAGAGCATTTTCACAGAATGAGTGTGACAAATTCACTTGATTCTTTGCTAATAAGGTGTCCGACATCAGGACAGAGATCCGATCAGCTCATTCTGTGGGAGCTCTCAGTGGTCGGTGCATGGTTACTACCCCTCAGTTTTCTTGGGTACACTTTGGCCAGATGGAGATCATGGATGTCATGAGGATTGTTCAGAGCATGCAGCCGACTTGCTGTAGTTTGGACCTGGGCCCTACATGTCTCATATTGGGATATGTTGATACCATTGGCCCTATCCTTGCAGAGATAGTTTGGCGCTCTTTAGAGTTGGGTGAGTATCCAAACTCCCTGAAGGAGGCAGTGGTGACTCCACTCCTTAAAAAGTCTTCTCTTGACCCAAACTGCCCTGCTAACTACAGGCCAATCTCTAACGTTCCCTTTGTAGGGAAGGTGATTGAGGAAGTAGTTGCATAGCAGCTGGAGAACCATAGGACCATCCATGACATCTATGATCCTCGCCAATCCATTTTTCAGACGAGGCATAGTACTGAGATCACTCTGGTTCGGGTGCTCAATGATCTCCTGACTGCAAGAGATCAGAAGTGCCACTCCATCTTGGTCCTTCTTGATCTCTCTTCAGCCTTTAACACCATGGACCATCGGGGACTGCTGGAGTGACTGAGTAATATCTGTGGTCTGTCAGGGATGGTCCTCAGATGGTTTCAATCTTTCCTTACTGGCAGGTTTTAGAGGTTGGTGTCTGTGATGTATTCCTTGGTCTCATTCGCTCTGCCATGTGGGGTTCCCCAGGGCTCTGTGCTGTCCTCAATGTTGTTTGCGGTGTGTATGCTGCCGTTGGGATACATTGTGAGATGGTATGGACTGATGTTTCACTGCTATGCTGATGATACCCAGCTATATTTGTCTTTTGTGCCTGACCAGGATAGTGCAGTCTCAGTCTTTAATAGCTGCCTTGCATAAATCTGGGACTGGATGAAGGCCAACTGATTGAAGTTGAATTCCAATAAGATGGAAGTGTTGGTGATGGATCCAGGTCACCGGATAGATAGGTTGGTGGCAGGGTTTTCCTGGGGCTTTGGCTCAGGGGTAGTCAGCTGCTGACCTCCAAACAGGTGTGGAATCTGGGGGTGATTCTTGATGATGGGCTGACACTGCATTCACAGGTGTTGGCAGTAGTCAAGTCTTCCTTTTATCATCTGAGGAACATTGCCCGTGTTAAGCATCTTGTTCCATTTAGCAATCTTCCAATGCTGATCCACGCCTTTGTGACCTCGCACCTTGACTACTGCAACTCTCTCTACTTAGGGCTTCCGGGAGTTGATATCCACCACTTGCAGCTAGTGCAGAACACAGTGTCCAGGCTGTTGATGGGGGTCTGTCATGTGGGTCACATTATTCCTGTGCTGTGCGAACTGCACTGGCTGCCTGTGCAGTGGCAGATCACCTTCAAGGTCCATTTACTGACCTATAAGGCCCTACATAAACAGGGTCTGGGCTACCTGCAAGAGCTCCTGATTTCTTACTTCCCCCTACAACCTCTCCGCTCAGCAGACAAGGGATTGCTAGAGGTTCCCAGGGTACGACTGAAAATTTTGGGGTTGCAAGCTTTTATGTACATGGCCCCAACCCTGTGGAACTCTACCTCATCTGATTTGAGAGTGCCAGACTGTGGAGAGCTTCAAGAAGGCTTTAAAAAAACATCTGTTTTATCTTGCATTTGGGGATTTTATGTAATATATTGTTTTAATGTATATTGGTGTGAAATCTGGATAGCACAGTGTTTCATTGTTTAATCTTTTTAATATGTTTTATTGTTATATTTTGCACAGTGTTTTGATATTTTTTGAATTGTGCTATAGAAATAAAGATTATTATTCACTGCTTATGCGGCGACAACCCCACCCTCCCACCGTGGTTTATCACTTCCTATACAGGTAGCCACACGAGACCTGCACAATCTCCCAAGTTTCCGCTCCGCAAGCTATTCAGCTTGACCACTAGTCATCACTGCTAAGCTAACCATTCCACTCCACTCCCCTAACATCTTCATTTTCTTTGTCAATGCAAGTTATACAGGCTGGCCACTAGGAGCCAACCTTGAACTGTCTCCTTCTGTCCATTCCTCTAGCATAATTTTCTCAATCAATGCATGAACAGGGCTGTCCCTTTTAGGCTATCCCTGCCATTCCTGGTGAAATCCCCATTGTCTACACTCTGCACAACCTGGGATTCGAACTGCTGACCCTGTACACTTGAAGTGGTGACCTTAACAGCTTGGCTACCTCAACAGTAACAAACTAACTTACCCTGTTAGACCGCTTATCCCTTCTATATAGCCCTCCAACTGTATCCCCATATGGGACTCTGCCATCCACTGATTCTTGCTAATATCCCAGGCATTATTGCTTGTCTCAATGGCTTGTATCCCTGCATTGTTTGCCTGGCTGCTGCTACTGGTGGTGCTGTACCCCTGTCTGGTACAGGACATAGAACTCAGATCCACTCAGTCACCCCCATGGGTGTATGTAATGGGGTCTCTCTCCCCTAATCCACACACTTCTTCGGACTCATCCTGAAGTACCATGGCTCTTTTACTCATTCAAACACAGTCCCTAACTGCAAGAGGTTTGCCAGTGGCATACATGATATATCCCTCATGCTTCAAATTCGATCCAGCTTACCATACACTGCCAGCTTTGGGTAATAGGCTCCCCATTAAAAAAGAGTTAGTGTCCTTAAGAGCTTTCTTGAAAAAATTAATTCTGCTCTTACTTTTAAGTTCAGGGAATGTGGAGGTAATCATGAGGCCCCCCACCCCTTACCACTCCTTCAGACTTTGCTACAGCCCCAGGCTTGAAATTAATGTTAATTAATGCTTGCAGCCTCCTTAAAAAACTTAATCAAATAAAAATTTGGGTTGCTCACACAAACCATGACATAGTAATAGTCACTGAATCATGGTTAAACAACACTGTCATTGACCAACAGATCACACTTCGCTCCTTCAACATCTTTAGAGTGTACAGACCCACTGGGGGGGAGTTATTTATGTAAATTCTAAATTTAATGCCACCAAAAAACACTCTCATTAGCAAAGCCTAAAGAATCTGAATGTGTGTCACTGAGGATTCTGTTACCCTCCTCTGAGACGTTCAACATTGTTGGTCGCTATAGACTGCCATCGGGGGCACAGAGCTATTATCGACCCTTAGTAATCTCATACAATCCAACACCAGTGAAACTATTATACTTAGTGTTTCGAATTTTGACTGACTCACACCTAGGGCAAAAGCCCTAAAGGACTTAAGTGATGAGCTTAGTGTCTCGCAGCTTATTACAAAACTTACCAGGATCAGGCTAACAAACAAGGAAAGCAGCACCATCCTTGATGTAATCCTCACAAACTGTCGCAATAAAATTTGGCACACAGCTGTCTTTCATAACGATCTGAGTGACAACAATATTGTTGTATGTATTCGCTCCAAAGAAAAACACCTCTCTTGTTCTAAGTCTGTCATAAGGAAAAGCTTTTGCAAATTTAAAATCAAAAATTTCCTAGCTGAACTTAAATATGTTAACTGGCAAAACGTCTATATGGCCACCACAGTGGATGCAGTCATATCTATTCTGAATAATATCCTTACAAACATAGCCAAAAAACATGCTCCATTTGTAAAACTCAGGCTGAGGAAAGTAAAACACCCCTGGTTCATTTCGGAGCTGAAAACTGCTCTTAATCATTGTGACAAAATTGTGGGCTTGCGCAAGACAAACTAAATCCACTACAGACTAGCAGGCATTCGCAGCTTCCACAACTGCTTGTACTAAGCTCATTAGAACACCAAGGCTAATTATTATGTAAAAACCCTGGAGGAGGCCAAAGGCAGCCCATCCAAAATATGGCAGATGCTCAAAGTCAAAGGCCATGGAATACCTCTGCCATACCTGTAAAAATTACTACAGATGGCGCCGTGATCTCTAACCAAGGCACCATCCTAGAAAAACCTGAATGCCCACTTCACCACAGCAGGTCTTGCCTTTGATTCATTGCCTGCCACTGGGCTGATTGGTAGCCCCACATCCATGGATGCCCCCCAGTTCTTGAGGCCCTAAGACTCGTTCCAGCTGTTGCCAGCAACTTAGAAACAAGTTAAGGACCTCCTGAGCAAATTAGACATAAAGAAAAGTGCTGGTGTTGATGGGATTGAGTCTACATTTTTTAAAGCTAGGGTGTCACCTGTTAAAGGCACTAATTTTGCATATTTTTAATTTGTCTATCTCATCCACCACAGTTCCCTCATGTTGGAAAACAGCTTTCATATTGATCTTATTTACTCCAGGTGACCAAAGTGATCTAAATAATTATAGGCCCATCGCCATCCTGTCAGTTTTGTCCAAAATTCTTGAAAAAATAATAAATAATCAACTAAAGGAGTATCTGGAGAGCTCTAATTTATTTATTCATCTGCAGTCTGGTTTCAAGCAGAATCATAGCACTGTTTCAGCTCTGGCTAAAGTTACCAATTACTGGTTCACAGCCTTGGATGCCAAGCAATCCACAGAAGCCGTCTTTGTAGAACTAAGTAAGACATTCAACATGGTGGACCACAACCTTCTCCTATAAAGTCTTAGGTTTCTGGGTATGGATGACCCCTCTGTGAACTGGTTCTCCAGTTACCTCATTTGTAGGCTGAAATGGAAGCAAGCTGATGGGCTCCTTTTGGATCCCCTGTCAATTACAAGAGGAGTTCCACAAGGGTCAATATTAGGACTGCTATTGTTTTCCATCTATATTAATTCCTTGGGCAATAACATCCTCAAATCCAAGCTTCATTTCATATTATATGGTGCTGTACACATCCAAAACCTCATTGATTGAAGCATGCACTGAGCTGCAGTCTTATTTCAATCAACTGCAACTCAACCTTATTAGCTCCAAACTGTTACTGAAAACAAAAAAAAACTAAGGTAATGCATTTCACCTCTACTCATCCATCAGCATCTTTAAGTAAAAAGATCACACCAGCACACATCACAACCATCTTTAGGGACACCTTGGAAGTTGTGGATCAATTTAAGTACTTGGGAATATGGCTTGACAGTAAATTGTCTTTTTGCACTCACATTGACTGTCCTATAAAAAAACTGAAAGTGAGGTTAGGGTTTTTTATAGGAACAAATCCCTTTTCACAGCGGACATCAGACGGAGACTGGTGCAAGCCACCTTCCTCCCACTGTTAGACTATGGGGACTTTATATATAACTGCAGTTCAGTATCTACATAAACTAGACATACTTTTTCACCATTCCCTGTGCTTTATTACAGATGCACCTTACAGGACACATCATTATGACCTCTATCAAGCATTTGGCTGGATATCCCTTGCCACAAGACGAATGCTCCATTTTGGCTTTTGGACACTGAAAATTTTGTGGAACAAACTGCCTCAGTATATCTGTTCACTCATTCACAGGACACAAATTAATTATTCACTAAGGAAATCTGCCTTTATCCTTTTAGATGTGCCCAGAGTATGCATTTCTCACAGCAAAGGTGCTATTAGCTAAGTTATCCCGTCAGTCTGGAATAAAACCCAGTCTGTGCTCAGACTTACTGAACTTGTCTCTGTGAATCTTTTTAAGTCCCTGGCTAGCAAAATCTATAATGAGACCTGCCACAATGCACCTTGCTTCTCAGTTATCCTAAACCTCCCTTCCCTCTTCCTAATCTTTATACTATCTGATGGCTAACTAGTTATAAATAACCCAGTCCTCAGCCTGACTCCCAGAAATGGTCTCCTTATTTGTCTTTAAGCCCCTGGCACACAGTACCCTGACACTTTCTGCAATGGCCAGCCTTTCCCCATCACAGCCCAGATAAGCATTTAAGCACTTTAGTTCTCCTCACCAACGAACCCCTTCCTCCCTGATGCTCTATGTTGCCTAATGATTCCGTCCACTGTTTCCTAATGATTCTCTTTCAGCTGTACTGTCTGCTAAGTACTTTAGTTTCCCTCCTCACCCATGAACCCACTTCCTCCCTTAAACTCTATGTTGCCTAATGATTTAATCTCAACTGTACTGTTTGTGGTGTTCTCTGTAATTATGATATGTTCTTGATTCTCAATCATCCTCAATTACTCTGTGATGTATATTTTTTGTCTTGTATCACTGATATTTATGCTGTGTGCACTTTGGCTTGCTTTGTACCAAAGACATGTTCCCAATTGTATAAAACAATATAATGTGATGTATGTTTCTGCCTTGTAATTCTGTTTGTATATTATGTTACATGTATTATTTCTGTATTATGTCTACCAGGACTTCCTTGTGAATGAGCTGGCTCAGTGAAGTTTTTCCTGAAATAAACTTGAACCTGAAACAATTTTAAGATGGCTTTCTTTGGGCAACTTGGTAATATGAGACCTGGCTGTAGTTCTGCCCTGTGAGACATGAACTGGATATGCTTGCCTCAGTGCTTTTCAAGTGTTATGCCTTTACAAATATGAATTACATACATTTTTTGCACCAGTTTGCATGCTATGAAGAGTACTTCTTAAACTGTTTTGAATAGTGCTGACCCTCTGTGGACCCACTACAGAGCTGCCACCATGCATCACCTTCTGTTCCTGAGGATTAGATGATGTCTGCCACACTCCAAAAATCAGAAGTCACAGTAGAAGAGAAACACAGCTAGTGACACTATGCCTTCTTTGCATGCTGAATGCTATCCCTTCCCAGGAAAGATGGGTATTTTTGTACTGCTAAAGTCAGATGGAGAGGAACAAGGGCAACAGACATTGTATGTACTGTACCAGGTAGCACACAGAAATGATAGGAGGAAAAGCCCAAACATATGTTCACAGCAACAGCACATACATAGGCAAGTGAGCAGCACACAAGGCATGTGTGGCATATTGTAACTACATGAAAAATCATTATTTTGTATACAATCTATTTATTCTTTATATGTTATGCTTACCATTTGGTTTCAGGCAGCTCCATTTCTACCTCCTTGAGAGAACTCCACCTAGTTGCATCGAGTCTCCTGCATCCCTGACAGACCCAGCAACACCTAAGTGACCACAACTGGCCCCCCTAGCCCCCCCATAGAAAGGCTTTCTCTTCCTTTTTGTAGCAGCCACCTCCTTATTAGGGAGAGGAAAGTAATTCTTGAAATGCTACTATCAGGGAGGGCTTGGACTTTTGGAGTGCCAGTGATTGTGCTAAGTGATTGGCCAGTCCCCATCTCTCTTTGTCAACCATAGGGACTTTGATTCTATTAGAAGCCCTCTCACTATCACAGACTAAACATATGCATATAATCACTTTAGGGAGAGGGGTTTCAGGCAGTGCATGATCACCTCTGCCTCCAAAGAAACTGTTGCATAACTGCCACTAGGTATTGCTGGAAGTTCTTTTGCATTTAAACCTCCTTCCCGGGGGGAGGGGGGCTGTGTGGACACCCTCAATCCTCCCTGCTGGCACCACTTGTGAAGTCCTGGGCTCAAGTGGGAACCCGGATGACTATTTCTCCCACAGCAGCCCCCCCCCCCCATTACTTAGTACCAGAGAGCCAGCTGATAAACAACTCTTTAAGTATTTTTGCAATTTAAAGGCTGCATGGCAGAACCTGTACTTTAGTGCAAATAAGGCATTGACATCAAAGCCAAGTTTAAAAGCATGTACAAATTATAGATATCCCAAAAATTCAAAGCATCATGGGAAGTATATGCATGGAGATTTGCATAGCTTCTATGATGCTTTACATTAGTGGAGTTTTATGTAATTTAGTTTGCTAAATTGCCTTATATGCAATCTATAAGGGGATTTTATTGGGCAGGTAAGGTTAGGCAGAGGTACACACGTATATAGTCAAAGAGGAGAGGGTTATAAATGTTATCACTATGTATAAAATTTTTGCTTTGAGCCCCTTGTGCTACACTCAAAGAGGTGGCAGGTCTCCCTGTACTAACACACAGATCAGTGAGCCAGCTCAGTGAAAGAGCTGGGGGAGTATGATTTTATGGGGGTGCTGGTGTGCAAAGAGGTTCAGTGCTATGCTACAGTATGCACAGTGACTTCCTGATGCCACCGCAGCTACAAAGTGTAATGATCCCTGCCATGGTAGGATTTCAAAAAGCAGTTCCTGCAGAAGTTGTAGCCCTGTAAGCCAAAATGTCTGTTCCACCATGAGTAAGGGAATGAGGCTATGGAGGGGTATCTTCTGAACCCCAGTCTGTAATAGGGCTATAAGGGGATCTTTTGAACTCCAGGGATATGGTCAACCATTTAACACAATTCTTATGCCACTGGAGAACCACGGAAACTGTGGAGGAATGTCATATATAAAATATATGCACATATTGGGTCATCTATCAAGCTGCAGGGCAAGAGGAATAGCTTTGGAAGTAAAGTCATGTTCCCAGTACACAAACCAGGGTCCAACAGCTATGGTTGTCACAGTCTCAAATGTGAGTGGTCACACAGCTTGTCTGCAACCAGTAACATCTGGACAAGCAGTTTTTTTAAGGGTGTGCTACACTTCTGTTGTAGGAAAAATACACCACCTGCATAGAGTGACCCATATTTGTATGTGGAAGAATTGATGGGTAACACTATAGAACACCTTTTACACCCCTAATCAGCACCAACTATCACTGCAACAGTACAAAGGAACCCCTATTACCGCAGCCAAAATAGAAAAACAATTTAAAAGACATGGGCCCCAATTCTAGAAGGTTGGCACAAGTCGCCGCCAAAAGTGACTTGCGCCAATCACCGTCCAACATGGACCCTGCACCCTATTCTAGAAGGGGCAGGGTTCCCACTTCTAAGTCCTGTGACTTGTGACATACAGCCAGGTACGCCGAACAGAGGGTGTACCTGGTGAGGAAGTTGCAAGCCACAACTGCAATGCCGAAAGGCGAAAGTGCCTGCCATGCCCGAACTGCAGCGGAGCCCCACAGAGCAAGAGGCCCCCCACCCACTGTCATGCTACCATGGGTCCCCCAACACCAATCCTGAGTCCCTTGCGACTGGTGTACTGTACAGTATGTACAGTAAATGCAGTCTGATGTGTGTAGTCATACCTGGTAGTCTAGTGGCCCCCCACCCAGCCATGCCAGTACCCCCAGCACCCCACATCCATCCCCAGCTGGTGACTGGCACAGCTCACCTCTCACCTCCATGGCCAGCCGGTGACTGCATTCAGTAGGAACACTTACCGAATAGACAGGCTCAGAAATTAATTTCTGAACAGTAAGCGCTCCTACTGAACTCTGTCAGTAGCTGGCCATGGAGGAGAGAGGTGGGCTGTGCCAGTCACCGGCTGGGGATGGGTGCAGGGTGCTGGGTAGACTGGCACAGCTGGGTGGGGGTGTGGTGGTCACTAGACTACCAGGGATGGTGTGGAGTACTGTAATCGATTGCGGTAGTGTCTCAGGGTCTGGGCATGGGTGGGGAGGTTGACAGCACTGCCCTTCATGGCATTTAGCAGTGGAGGGTTTGGGGACACAGGGTGTGTGGGCAGTCCTGTGGGGCATTCACCGTTTGGGGGGTTGGGGTCAGGGGTGTGTGTGCAGCTCATGGAGCACCTACAGGGGTATGCTTGGCATGGGGGGGAGGACACATGTGGATTGTGTGCTGGGCTGCTGGTGGGTCTACAGAATCCCTGGGGGGGCATACATAAGTTACAACAGCTAAATGCTGGTGTAACTTATGTTGCCAGTTCTCCTCCGGGGGTTCTTGTAGAATGCCGACATTGAGGACTTTGGTGCTGCCCTTCTGGAATGTGGTGCAACTGCTGCCATAAAACCCCTAGTGCCATGTCGCAAGGGGTTTATGGCGCAACTGCTGGCATAATAGCTCTTTGGTTCAAGTGGCCTTTGACATGTCGCAGGCCACATTGTGAAATCGAACATGTCGCAACTTCTGGCGTAGCTACTTGCACCATTCTACTTGGCACATGTGCTGTTATGCCAGGCGTAACGCATCTAGAATCGGGACCATGAACTTCAGTTCAAAAGCACAGAAGCAAGATTTACCTTGGAAGAACACTAACAACAAAACCAAGTTTCAAAGAAATACCGAAGGACACATACTTCATGAATACAAAGCATCATGGGGACTATATACTTGGTGATTTGAATATAGTTCCCTTCATGCTTTGCATTAGGGGAGCATGTGTAATTTGGTATTCTATATACAGTTCATTCTTATAAACAGTGTATGTGGGTAGATCCTTGGACAGGCATGGTTAGGCAGAGGCAGACACAAATACAGTCCACAAGTTAAAAACAAAGTTTCAAATACTTTATGGTAAATTTTTGCATTTTGCTGTTTGTGCTATACACAAACGGGTCACATGTCTTTCCCTGTGTTACTGCACAGGTCAGAGTGCCAGAACAGGGAAAGAGGCTTGGGAATATGACCTAATATGACATAATGAGGGTGCTGGTACAGATGGAAACACTGTGATACAGTACACAGTGACTCTGCAGTACCAACATCCCTCAGTCACAACTCACAATGACACCTGCCTTGGTAGTACTACAAAAGAACACAAAAAGGTTGTTCACACACTGGATCCAGCTGTGTTCAAAATAGTTTAATTGTAGAATTAAAGGCCAGACATGCTGATACTGTGCTTACACGCCTACATTTTGCATGTGTAACACAAGGATGTGCAAAATAGTGTATACATACATAAATACTTACACACAGCAATAAAAATGTAGCTTCAAAAAGTGTAATAAATGCATTACATACAAACTGGAGTTTTCAATTTCACTAGGGTCCCAAACTTTATTTTCAAATTTCTAAATGTGTGTGTATATATATATATATATATATATATATATATATTTTCTGATACCTGGCCATAACAAAATCTATTTGCTATACTGAAAAGACTAAGCTAATGAAGGTGGTGGTATGGATTGCCAAAAGATACTGCTCAAAAAGGTGTTTTTGTTTGTTTGTTTGTTTTCCGGTGGTGGTATAAATTGCCGATAGGCACTGTTAAAAAGGGTTTTTTCGCCCATCAGACTAATACTTATTTGTAGCAAGTTAATAAAGGGAAAACATTTGACCACCAGCACACAGACTAAAATCTATTTTGATAAACCAGGTATACAGGACAGTCTCCAGTGTAACTGAACAAACTACAGATAAAAACATTTGTGAGAAGTCTATTTAGATAACCAAATACATCAAAATACTCAGTATTGGGGGGCATGGCCAACCAGCGACCAAGATGACAGCTTGATCTCAAAGCTCCACATGCCTAAGAGCCCAGAACCCGAATAAATATACAGTATATATTTGTGTCTCCCGATGGGGGAAAACTAATTAGCTGGGGATCTGAAGGTACCTGTTCAAGGCTGGCAAAATTCGGGAAGATTTCGACCAGGTACGACTCAGTAAAATGACCCCGAAGCTGTAACCGCTCGTACAGTGGCTGCATGGTGCACTCAGCACCGGAGAGGGAAGAGAAACATAGAAACATAGAATTTGACAGCAGATAAGGACCGCTTGGCCCACCCAGTCTGCTCATTTCCCTATCTAATGGATAAGCTGCAGATCCTAGTTAACCAGCAGCCTACTTCTTTCTACCCCCACCCCCTAGAATTGCCTAATGGCTGTCCCATGCATGCTTGAATTCAACCACTGTTTTTGACTCCACAACCTCCTCCGGAAGGCTGTTCCATCCATCCACAACCCTCTCTGTGAAAAAATACTTCCTTACATTACCTCTGAGCCGCCCTCCCTCTATCTTCAAATTGTGCCCCCTTGTTCTTGCACACCTCTTTTTTGGAAAGATGCTAACCTCTTGGACTTTGTTGATTCCCTTGAGGTACTTGAACGTTCTATCATGTCCCCCCCCTCAGTCAGAGACATGTTCACCTCTATCATGACCAGTATAGATGCCCTAACATTAGCGGCGAATACTACAGCAGTTTCTATGCAGCAAATGGATGCACGAGTGGATCGCCTAGAACAAAAAACAAGAGCCCAAGACAATGTACTCCAAGGTCACTGTGCTGCTATGTGGGAACAGGCAGCCCAGATTCGTCTTCTCCAAGACAAGTTGGAAGACTTGGAAAACAGAAGTCATCATAACAACTTGCGACTCCTTGGATTCCCTGAAGGTTGTGAAAATGGGAAAGCATTAACCTTCCTGCAGCAAATGCTACCAGAGATTCTTCAATTTCCTAAAGGTACAAGAATCACAATCAAGAGGGCACATCATTTTTAACAGCCCAGACTATGCAGGGGGACAGGCCTCAACCATTCATTGCAAGAATCTTAAATTTTGCTGAGAAAGAAGCTATTCAAGCTAGAGCCAGGGAATTGGGGCAATTACATTGGAGAGAGCACACGATTATGATTTTTCAAGACTATTCTAAAGATTTAACTGCCAAACGGAAAGCCTTCTCTGAAGTGCAAAGCGAGCTCCACACTCTGCAAGTTCCCTTTATCCTGAGATATCCTGCCAACTTACAGATCTCTGTAAATGGTACAGCACATCAGTTTGCCTCCCCAGACACAGCTATGGACTTTATTGTAAGAATGTGGCCGACTGGCTCTGATTTCTCATCTCTTAATCTGGATGAAGGCCAAACTCAATGACAAGTAGTGAGAGAAAATCTACCCGAACCCATAGTGGTGTCACCTCCAACATCTCTTCATAATGGCCTGGACCCTCGTAACTCCAAAGGTAGGAAGCGATCACTGAACTCTTTGCACTCTAAATGCAGCCATCCACAGGATAGAAAATACTCCCCTGGGGAGCAGGCCCAGCACTCAAACATAGCGAGTACAGTAGATCTGGAATTCGTCAGCCCATATTTTGCACACAACCATTTTGCGGCATTGAGGAACTTGCCAGACACCAATCTAGGGGATGAGATGGACACAAACTCGATAGACCCAAATCGCAATGACTCCAAGGATGAGCACAGCTCCTGGAACTATGCTGTGGACGCTGCACTGCCCTTGCAACACCTAGAAACATGAACACAGGCTCCCGGTTCTCCCCCAGGCTGCAGTACAGAAAAGGATTCTACAGACCCGTCATGATCTTCTGTGCAGACTGTATGCAAGTTAGATAAGTACCTAGGTACCTAGGGACAGATGTCTTGGGGAACTGGGAAATGGAAGTAGGGGGATAACAGAGGCCTTAGCAGCTTTTAGCTGCCTGGAATATAAATTTTGCTCGATTGTAACAGCTAGCATTCAGGGCCTCCTCCTGACAGGGCAAACCCCACTGGTTTAAGTGTAATGGTCTGATTGACACAGGTTTATTAATGTTCCCTGATATCTACTCAGTGGTATTAACAGCAGTGGGGTTATAACAAGGTTAAGAGGGCAAACACATAAGATATGTAGCAGAACTGTATGGTGCAAGGTTAATCCTTCCAGACAGGTAGGGGAAAATGGCTCTCAACCGTTTTTTCTGTTTGAGCATTTTGGAACCTCTTCCCCTACCCCCTCTCTTCTTACTAAGTTATCGAGAAAGAGTGTGGGGCCAGGTCTGTGTTGACCATAACAGAGTGATGGGTACTTTGTGTATATAATCCTAATAGACCCCATTGTCTGCATGGCTCTCCAGCCTCTATGAGTAGATGATGCAGTGGAAAATTCTGCTATGTTGCCATGTAATACTCGTATCCAGGATGTGGGCCAGGTATAGAGTGTTATGTACCTGCTTCTGTTGGATTTAACAGACACTGACTGCTAGAGGTCTTTCTGAAAACAGAGAGTCAGGGTAGGGTAAATAGCAAACGAGAAGTATGTACTGTTCAGAGATTTTTGGGCTTTGCTCAAGACTGTAAACTTCTGCTAGCCCCCTTTTACAGTTACTTGCACCCCATCCCCCCCCCCATTACCTGCCCTAACCAAAGATACATCCATGGAAAGATGCACCCTACAGGGAAGGTATAACAAAATTAAGGATATGAAGTTTAGATATAGTTTTGGTACAAGATACCGGCTCAGTGTGTTTGATTAGATATTACTATTGTTAACTGGATCTAGTTTAGAAGTAGTTAAGGAGCCCTCCCCCCCTCTTCTTTTATACTGCCCTGAGCAGAGACAAGACTGGAAGTATGTGAAGATGCCAGGCGTACACGATATGACAACCAGTAATCTACATTTTACCAATATTTGTGATTCCCGGTAATAATTCCATAGTCCCTCTATTTCATTTCTTAGGAAAGTGCTACTGTGATGTTGATAAATTTCCTGTTTTGATGTTTCTTCTCTGGGAGGAAGCCTGGACCTTTCGGTTAGCCAGCAGCCCAGCTATTAATTGGAGATCACCCAAGTGTTTCCTCTTCCCCTCTAAGGGGAGGCTCATTTATGGCTTGGCACACTTGGACAAGGCTCAGGGCAATGGATTATTATATTACTCTCAGTTGTGATATTAAAAGCAGTGTGCTGGATAAGTCATTTTGAACTTAGAGTGCAAAAGAAGCTCCTCTTTCTATTGGAGCTTAGTTACTACATGTCCCCCAAGGGCGATAAGGCATACCATTGGCTGGGGCTCTAGCTGGTTTAGTCTCATTGCACCTTTTCTTGTTATTCTGTTTGATAAGTTAAACAATTTAAATCTTTAGCTATCACATAGGTACAGTATTTAAATGTAAGCTTTATACATTGTTATTTCCAATGTGTGTTTCGAAGGGAGAGGATAGAAACATTTAACTCACTTGGTATAGAGGTTGGCATGGATTGTACCTTTTACTGAGTTTACACCAGTCCCCTTTGGAGTGTCCTTAAGCCATAATGACAGACATTGTACTTCACACTTGGAATGTCAGGGAGTTGAATTCCCTGGTGAAGTGCAAGAAAGTCCTGGCACATCTGAAAAGGCTACACTCCAAAGTGGCTTTCCTCCAAGAGTCCAAACTCTCAGGGGATGATCACACCTGAATGAACAGGACTGGGTGGGTCAACAGGTACACTCTAATGCCCCAACTAGGAAGCATGGTGTTCTTATTCTTGTGCATAAATCTCTTAACTGGACATAAGTCCAGATGCTTTCAGATCAAGATGGCAGATGAGTAATTGCCACATATAATACACCCACAGGACCACTTACTCTATGCAATATATATGCCCCAAATGGAGACTCCCCTCAATTCTTTCATAATCTGGCAGAGGTGATTTTGGAGTTTAACCCTCCAGACTGCCCCCTACTTATTGGCGGGGATTTCAACCTAACACTGATGCCCTCCCTAGATAGAAATGACAAGGGCAAAGAGGCGCACACTAGAAGTGGCAAGGCCCTTCAGCAAATTATCCTAGATCAGGGGCTCACTGACTTCTGGAGATTGTTTCACCCCAGAATGAGAGACTACACTTTCTATTCAGAAGCTAATGACTCATACAGTAGGCTAGATTTTTGGTTAAGCTCTCCCACTCTTACAGCCAAAACTCTTGAGGTCTCAATACTGCCATGTGCTATTTCTGATCATGCCCCAGTCCAACTCCTCATACAGTGGGATCACATGGCCCTCCCACCCAGACATTGGAGATTAGACCCTCTCCTAATGAAAGACCTGGACTTTGTCCCCTGGGCTAGGAATGAGGCTTCTTTATTCCTGGTTAAAAATACTATAGCAGATACCTCTGCTGGTAACACATGGGAAGCCTTTAAAGCCATGATGAGGGGTAGCATCATGGGCTTTGCTGAGGCTAAGTGCAGAGAAAGAGAACAGCAGTTAATCACTCTGGAACAGAAATTAGCTGAAGTGGAAGGTGTCTTTAAGTCCATGCCCTCTCCATCTATTCAGTGCCCTATGGGCAGAACTATTTTAGGTCTTCGATTTGAAATCAGTCAACTTCTAAATAGGAAGGCCGAAATAGCCATTCTTCAACTCAGGCATACCTTCTGGGAGGGAGGAGATAAAGGGCCAAAGTGCTTGCCTATTAAATCTGTAAACAGCAAGCTAGTAGATATATCCCTGGACTGAAGAACACACAAGGGTTATTGGGTACTTCCCCGAAGGACATTAATTCTGTTATGTCTTCTTTCTATAAATCGCTATGTACCACCACACATACAGGACCAAACAGAGATACTCAATTTTTTTTAGATGCTCTGCAACTTCCCAAGCTGCAGAAACAACAGAAGCAATGCCTGGACCTTCTGATCACTAGTGAGGAAGTGGCAGTAGCCATTCAGGGTCTGAAGAAGGGAAAATCTCCAGGTAGTGACGGCTACGCGACAGATTTTTACCAGGCGTTAGCCCCGGTTGTTCTACCCCTCTTAACTCAGGTATTCCAAGAGATTGAAATTAAGGGTACCCTACCTCCATCTATGTGAGAGGCAACCATTGTTGTTATTCCTAAAAAGGGTAAAGACCCCACCAACCCTGGAAATTATCGCCTGATATCACTTATTAATTTAGACAGCTAACTGTACACCAAAATTCAAGCGACTAGACTCAGTCCCCTACTCCCTGGTCTTATACACCCATCCCAAGCAGGCTTTATACCTGGACATCACAGCTTGGACCACCTGAGAACCCTTATGAGTTTATTGGCAATTTCGAAGACAACCCCTACAGAGCTGCCATTGCTGTAGACTTCAAAAAAGCATTCGACTCAGTCGAATGGGGATATCTGTACTTGTCTTAAAGCAATTTGGCCTGGGAGAAAAGTTTCTAGCTAGGATACAAGCTATATATGAGATACCCTCGGCCAGAGTTAATACAAATTCGGTACTTTCTCCCCCATTTGCACTAGGAAAAGGTACGAGGCAAGGCTGCCCCCTTCCCCCCTTTTGTTCGTACTGGCAGTTGAACCCCTGGCGGCTGCAATCCGTAGTCACCCTGATATTCATGGTCTAAAAAGGGGAAGTATAACCTCCACAACCTTTATGTAAGTGGACGATCTCCTTCTTCTTTTAGAGAATGTCCACCACGCCATCCCTCCCCTGCTTAGTCTCTTAACAGCCTTCTTTAGTTACTCAGGCCTGTGTTTGAACCAGAACAAAACTGAGGTGCTGCATCTTAACTCCCACTGCTCACAACAACTGGTGGAGGCAGCCAATCTCCTATGGGCTCCTAATGGCCTTACATACTTGGGTATTAATTTGACTCCATCCTTGAAGGATATATGGCAGGCAAATATACAGCCCCTTCTATCCTCCATTAAGACAAATTTTGACAGATGGAGATTATTAAAACTCACTTTAGCAGGGAAAATTGGGGCCGTAAAAGTGGTAACAGCCCCTAAACTCTTTTACCTTCTTATGCATTTGCCTATCCCTTTACCTAAACACTGGCACAAGCCCATAGATAAATTATTTGGAGACTTCCTATGGGAAGGTTCTAAACCTAGATTCAGCTGATCCAAACTTAGATCTCACTGGAAACAAGGAGGCTGGAATCTTCCATGGCCAGAGGGATACTGACAGGCTTTTCTGCTAGCCCAGATGGTTAAGTGGGCATGTCCACTCTCATTTATTTCTCCACAATGGGTACAACTTGAAATGGATATTATAAGAAAAACCTTCTTCCTTTTTCATACAAAGGCTTAGTCCCCAAACTGGACCACGGCATATATCAAATGCAGACCTCATCTCACCTACAGTGGTCGCATCCAGAGCTAATTGGTTTAGTACACAGCTGAAAATGAAAATGGATCCTATTTCTCTCTCCCAGGTGCCTCTCTGGCAAAACCCCATTATCACCATAGGAGGTTCTGAGGTAAGATGGGAAAAATGGGCTGATCTGGGCATTTCCAAAATGGGAGATATACTGACCCCTAGCCATAAAAATCTTCATACATTTCAATCTCTGAGGCAGATGTGGGGCATGCTGCAATCTGATTTTTGGAGATACCTCCAACTTAGAGATGCTACTAGACATCTGTTACCCCCTAAAGTGACATATGATAAACCCTCCGGCCTTCACTCATGGATACTGCACCCTCAGGGACTGGTGGGTCGACTATATGCCACTATTAGAGACACTCTTCCTTCCCAGTCAGAAGAGGCTAGACGTAAATGGGAGAAGATGCTGCAAATCCACATTTCACCTGAGGCTTGGGACAAAGGCTGGAAGGACACACACAGCTGGTTTAAAGATGCTAAGTCCAGATTAATTCAAAATAAAATTGCCCACTAGTGGTATAGAACCCTGGTTTTCCTCTATAAAGCCAAATTTTAGAGTCTGATAGGTTTTGGAGATGCCAGTTACCAGGGGGAGATTTACAGCATATTCTATGGTCCTGTACAAGGATCCAACCTATATGGCAGGAAACATACCTCTCAACTGTCCCTGATTCTTAGGGACGTCCCTGATTTTGACTCAAAATTTTACTCTGTCTCTCCTAAAAATTACATTTCCATGACCAAACAGTGGGGACTGTAAGCACAAAATAATGTCAAACATTAAAGTTTCAGATGTGTTCTTCCTTAGAAAATGCATTTTACACTAAGTCCCTTATTCTACCAGTTTCCTGAGTGGATATCACCAATTTTGAAGTTGTGTCCCTGATTTTGGTCCTTTGTCCCTGATTTTTTTAAGCCTTGTCCCTGATTTATGAGTCAGGAGGTTGAGAGGTATGGCAGGAAATACAGAAGGTAGCCTCAAAGGTGATGCAGCAACAGATTCCTCTTAGCCCTCCTTTTTACCTTTTGGGGATAAGTAGTGATATACTGAAGTTACCCCAACAACATTATAGATAGCTGGCAATGCTTACTCTGCAAACTAAGAGATCTATTCTATGTAAATGGCAATCCCCTCTGGTCCCCACAGTAACTGAAATAATGACATCCCTTACGGCCCTGGCGAAGCTAGATAGAATTTCCCACCTTCGAACATCTCAAAAGTCCACATTTAGACTCTGTTGGGCACCCATTCTTAATTACCTTAAAGGCATCCATCCACAGACAGGCATAGGATGAACCCTCCTTGAACCATCTGTGGGTCATTAGGTGCCTGACTGGGAATGTTAACAGCTGACCAAGTATTGTGCAAAGTGGTTATTGTTCCTCCTTCCCCTTCCCCCCAGTGGGAATCTGGTTCGATAAGAACACCATGCTATCAACATGTTAAATAGGCTGTACCCTGCATATGGTACTTCTACTATAATGTGTATGTACAATTTCAGTGGTTACAAGAGTGATAGCAATCTGCTTACAACTGGATACCTTTCTAACTTGATGTCTGACCTTTCCTCCTGTGTACTGCATGTATAATTAATTGTCTGCACTGAGAGAATAATGATTTATGTCTCTATTACTCCCTAACCCTCTCTTATCCAAACTATATATTCCCCCCACCTGTCCCTTTCCTCCCTCTTTACCCAGCTACATTTATCCTTCCTATGCTTCATGGAAGTTTGTACATGTGCATTGCTAGCTGAATGATTAATTGTATGGAACAGAATCTCTGGATGTATACTGTATCTTGTACACCTTTTATCAGAAAATAAAAAATTTTCAACAACAAAATACTCTGTATTAGGAAGCAAATTACAAAATTGCATATCTTGGTCATGCAACAATCAGGAAGTTATAAAAGTGCAGTACTATGATAGGAAAATTGCTATAGGGTTTCATGGTTCATTATAAAAATGGTTTTAATTCCAGCTGATCATTCAGCTCATTAGGTGCCTTTAAACTGCATAAACCATTTGGCCTCATGCTCAAGTAAGATTTTAATCTATCACGCCCCCCCCCCCCCCATGTAGAGGCTTAACCCTGCCCAAGGCTTGGAATTTCAGACCTCTGACTATGGAGTTATGTGATCCCCTGAAGATTACACTCAGTGCATTGTCCCCAGAACCCCTCCAAATAAAAACACAAACAACTTATGTGTGGTTGCTCAGTTTGGCAATAAATTTACACTTTGTCAAAATCATTGTTCATAATACATTGTCATCAACTGACACATTTCCACATTTCCATTCTCTCATTTCTTTCCATTATGTTTATATACAGTATATACATCTATATTTCTTTTCACATGATACATTTTATCATTTTCTTCTTTTCCTCTTCTGCCCCCCCAAGACATCCATCCTGGGGGGATTCTGCCCCTTCTTCTTATGCCGTCAAGGGATACAAGCATACACCCCGAACCCGTGCCTCTTTCTCAATGCTGTGTCCTTTAATTGTTTTCCTTTTTCCCACCTTTTCTTTCCTGTCCTTATCCCCCTTTTTCCACTAGTCCACCTCCAGCTTGCAATGGATGGTGGACACCTCCCCATTGTGCCCCCTCCCCCTCCCCCCTGTTATCCCTATTTCTGTGTTAAAAAATGCCAATCCTAAACCTGAGAGGTGTATCCCATCTCCCCTATAAAATTCATCCACCCAATCTAAGATACCGTGACGGATGACTATTCCCCCATGCCCTCGATTAATCTGCCAACATGCGCATTCATGCACTTTCTAGCCCTGTCCATACCCTTGTGGCTCTCTGCCTGCTGCCACACCCTTCTGGGAGTAATCTCTGACTGGGCTAATGTGACCTCTGGCCACCATTGTTTTATTTTTCCGGCATCATGTTTTATCTGGTAAAATATGTCCAGCCAGGGCCTTGTACCCAAATCGTTGCCTCCCAGATGTATAATCATTACATCTGGCTGCTTATGCTCCTTTCTGAGCCCCCTGAGTTCTGGCAACAGTTACGCCCATTTCATTCCCTCCGACCTTTCCAAACCAGCCGTACGGTGTCGCTGTCCAGACACAACTGCTTTCCCCCTTGTCTCCGGGCAGCCCACTTTTCCATCCAGTGTATAAATGAATGCCCACAGATCCATGCCTCAAGCCTCTGGGACCTCCCTGCATAATCCAAAGCAAAAGTGATTAGTCTCTCATCTCTTCCATACCCCCTCCCCCCCTTTCCCCGTGCCCTTGTACCTGCTAAGGGAGAGAAAGAAAACATTGTTATTGTGGTAATTTCCATATATATTTTTTATAACACTCTGAAGTCCACCTGCCCTTCTCCTTGATCTTTCCAGGCCTGCTGCCCTGAGCTGTCATGGTGGAGGCTGCTCCAATCCTAAAAGAGTGGGAGGAGCATCCTTCCCCTGATTCTTCTAAATATCTGAGGCCTTTGTGCAGCACTGCTGTCACCTGGTACTCTGACACCAGCTTGCATCCCCATGGATGAACAGTGCCGTGCTAACCACCTTTGGGTGTTCTGCCGCGTATGCGTGCAGAGCTCCTACCGGGCAAATGCTTCCATTTGGATGTTTCCTTAACCACACCATACTGCCTTGACCCTGATGATCTGTCTTTGATCTCCTTAATAGAATGGCAATTGCCTCTCCTGTCCACTCTATATCCTTCCATTGCAGACCCCCCTCTCCCTCTTCCTACCATGCCCCACCACTTCACTGACTCTGAACGCCCCATCATACATGGTGGCGTACAGGGCTTTAAAGAGCATTGCTTCACCCTTAGAGCTGCATACACTGGGTAATATTCCCATCAATTGTCCCATCAATCTCTCTGACATCGGCTTCCTGGCATTCTGCCTGCTATCCTGTCCCTGCATCCATCCCTCCATCATCCTGCAGATCAGATTGCTTTTTGTTGTGTCCTTCCATCCCCTCAGGGTACAAATCTGTCCTATAGCTGCTAAGTGCACCCCCATGGTCACATGCACCATGTGTTGATGCCAACCTGCCATCACAAATCGGGCTACCTGTTCCCTCGTTACTACCCCACTTACCTGCCCACCATATTGGTCCCAGAATTTTTGACGCCTTCCAAGAGGTTTCATAAGCTCTATGGGTCCTGGGTGCCCAGAAGTTGTGGAACAGTGCTTCAGCTCCCCCAATCCAATTGTCCATATGTATGTGAGATGGTGGTCCCCCTGATATCTGCTCCGGATGCAATGGTCTGGAATTTGTCCATCTACAATCGAGAGAGGCAGTCAGCTGTCACATTGTCCACACCATCAATATGCTTGGCCCTGAATGACATATTCAGCATCAGGCCCAGATACACCATCCTGCTCAAAACCTTCATGACCCTATCTGTCTTCACCCTCTTCTTATTCTTCACTTCCACCACTGCCTTATTGTCACTCCAGAAAGTGACTTTCTTGTTCCTTAACTTGACTTCCTCATACCAGCACCGCCACCCATATGGGAAAGATTTCCAGGAAAGTGATGTCTCTCATCACCCTTCCCTTATCCACTCACCTGGCCATGCCGCCACAAAACCATTTCCCCTGCAAATAACCTCCCATGCCCAGACCGCCTGCTGCATCTGTATAAAACTGCAGGTTGGTACTGTACAACCAGTTGTCCTGCCAAAATGTCTGCCCGTTGTACTCCTGCAGAAATTGGTCCCATATAACCATATCCTCCCTGGTCCCTTTATTAAGATCTACTCAATGGTGTGGTTGTGTTGCCCCCCATGTTGCCCATGCCAGGTGCCATGTAAACATGCGACCTGGCACAATGGCTCAACATGTGAAATTTAAGTGTCCCATCACCTGTTGTGCCTGCTGTAGCTGTACCCTCCTGTGGCCCCCAATTTTCTCCAATTATTCCCGTAATCTCTCTACCTTATTCCTAGGTAACAGGTACAGTTCCTGTGTCATGTCCAGGTCCAGCCTTAGGAACTCTGTTGTTCTACTGGGAGGAAGGGCTTCCATTTTGTCCTCTGCTAGGAGAACCCCCAATGCTTGGCATAGTGCTTCGAAATCCTACAACATGGCTTTGGTCTCTTTTTTCCTTCCCCTATAAACAGAAAATCATCCAAGTAGTGTACCACTGCCTGGTACACATACTGCTTCTGGAATGCCCACTGTAACCACGTACTGAACATTTTGAAAGTGGCGCATGCTATGGAGCATCCCATCAGCATGACCTTGTCAAAATAATACTGCCACCCCACCTGAAAACCCAACAAGTCCCAGTCCGCTCACCTAACAGGCAGCAAAAGGAAAGCAGACTCTATGTCCATCTTTGCCAACCAGGCCTCTTGCTTAGCCCTGATGAGCCGCACTGCATCCTCCAAGGTATCATATGTGACCCTACTGTCCTTTTCTCCTATTGCATCATTGACTGACCTCCCCTCAGGGTAGGATAGGTGATGTATCACCCGGTATTCCACTGCCTGTTTCTTGGGCACTAGGACCAAGGGGGAAATCTTTAGGTTTGGCAATTTGAGGGGGATGAAAATGGCCCTTACACCCTCTCCGCTGCTACTTCTTTTTGTCTTTTTGGATTTTTCATGCCAATGTGACCTCCCTACCCCATGTGGATTTAAGGTTCCTTGTCTCTGTTGCCTCCCTCTTCCCTTGAAAGTGTAAACTAAAGCCTGCCCTGAAACCTGACCATAATTTCCTGGCTGCCTCCTTATCCGGGTAACCCCCCAACCATCTCTCTACTGCCTCCACTCTTATGGGCATCTGGGCCAGCTGGAAGGCCCTGCTTGCTGGTCTTTCAATTGTCCTGGTGTCGAGTTTGGTAGCCGTGACCATGTCCTGCTCTCCTGCCATTCTCCTATTGCTCCTCCCCCATTGCTGACCCCTAACAGAACCGGGATTGGCCTGAAAGGGCTGCTGATATGAGGTCTCCTGGTTGCCAGCCCCTTTGTCCAAGCTGTATTTGCACATGGACGCCGGGTGATGTCCATTGCATTTAGAACAGATGTGCTGGAACCGGCAGTTGAGGCAAGAGCAGAACACCTTGTTGTATCCCCAGCATGCCTTAGCCCCTGCCCCTCCTTTACTGTCTCCCTCTATCTCTTTCTCCATTGGCCCAATGTACATTTCCAACCACAGATCTATCTGCCTAGCACCCCACTTTACATCCCCAAAATGTGCCATTCTCTTTCTAAATTTCTCATCATACCTCTACCAGCTGTGACCCCTTTTCTTATACAGTACGAATTTTTAATGATGAGTGAATATGTGAGGAGCGGAGTAGCTAACTCTGGCCATTTCTCTATGACTATGGCCGTGAAGTACGAAAATCCCGTGGACCAATTGTCCCAGGTTTTCCCCTTCCCTGCTTTATCTTCTTCACCCTTCCCTAATAAAACCACCACCGCTGCCATATCCTTCTTTTCAAAGCTATCTTTCTACTCATACTTATCCATGGCATCAAAATTCACTATGGTGAATATGTCCACATACTCATCTTTCCAGATCTTTTCCTTCACCACCATGGAGATGTGATCTGCCAGCCGGTGCCCTGGTGCCCCTATCTCTCCTTTTGTCACGGGAGCTGCGGTTGAGACCCCCATCCCCCTGCCTGCCCTGTGCCCTTAATTTCACCACACATCTACTCCAGTTGCCCCAAACTATTCTCTCCCATATTATTTAACATTTGTTCCACATACTCTTTCACACTGCTTTTCATAGTTAACACCTGATTACCTGATGTGCCCCACATGTCTGTCCACAGCTGGGGCACTCCCGATGGACCTGGTACGAGTGTGGAAGCCTGTGCTGGCTGGTCTGGCTCTGGCAGGGGTGGCGGTGCCATGGACATGAGGGGTTACAGCCCTAGTACTGGTACTGGCTCCGGATGAGGCTTGGGAACCGGGACACAGGGGGACTGACCTCTCAGGGCTGGTACCGGTATCTCTCGCCTTGGTTCTGGCACCCCATGCTTCCTAGGCACCCTCTTGCTCCTCTTCTGCTCCTTCCCCTGCCTCCCCTTCTGCTTGGTGCCTCTCATCCCCCTCATCGTACTCCACCACTTACAGCAACCGGTTTGCTTTTTCCACCAGTTCCATCACCGCCCGTTAGCATTCATCTCTGTTGGGCTTGACTCTCTTTAGCGCCATCCTGCTGTCTCTGTAGTACCTGCCAAAAGATGTTTTACAACCATTAGCCTGCACCACTTCATCTAGGCCCAGAGCCTTCCTCTCCCCTCCTTGGGCCCTATACCCCCATTGGGCTCGCTGGCCCTTTCCTTGCTGTGGAGTCCACCTCATGTGACCGGTCCTGACTTGACCACCCGCTGGTTCCCCTTGTCCACCAGCCCGCTGCAAAAAAACCCTAACCCCCACTGTGGAGGTGGGGGGGAAGGGGTGTGTGGGAGAGCCCCTGTACTCCACCTCCCATTCCCCCATCCCCCACCGCTGCCTGGCTCCTTATGCTCCCTCCTCCTCCCCTGGTAGCCCTGAGGCTGCATCCCAATGAACCGCCTGGGCCTTCCAGGTTTTGCTAAAACAGCCCCATTCTTGTTCATTTACCCCACCCTCCCAGCCTTGCACCATGGTGATGACATCACCCACCATCCCTGCGGTAGGCCCGGTCTTCTCAGTGCTTCTTCATGCGCCCTTCTGAGCCCTCACTCACACTCCTCGCCTGCCGCTTGTCCCCTGTTCCAGTGATTGAAACCCCCTCCTGCCGTACTGCATAGTATTCCATTAAACACCCCCCTTTGCCTTGTTCACAGACCCCTTCGTTGCCCCTTGTGGCCCTCGTTTCCATCGGGCACGGTAGTCCATGTACTTCTGCTTGTCATGGTAGCCCGAATTCATTCTACTCCTTCTAGTCTCCAGTAGTTACCCCCTAGAAACTCGTATCCTACCAGCTTCCAGCCTCCTTTAGTTTCTTTTTCAACTCCACCCCCCCGCCCGCCTTCACACATTCCTTCTTCTAATCCCCAGGCCTTGTACCGCCATCCCACACCGTAGGCCTCGGCTTCTACCATCTCTGTCTCCAAAATGCCTCTCACTCACTCTCTTCCCTCCAGGCACCCCAAACCATCGATTTCATGTGGGCACGCTTGGCCCTTACAATCAGCAGCTTTGCCCTTTTGTCCTTATAACTCTCCCTCACCCCTGAGCTCTTGGCTCACTTCCATGTATCTTCGCTCCTGGTGGCACACCACACTTCCTCCAGCGCTCGCACCACCATCCCCTGGCCTAGTTTAATTTGTTCTGCACTCTGCTACCCCATGCAGCCACCAACTTGATCCTTTTGCTAGCGCCCTCATCCCCCAGCGCTCTTTTCACTGCACCCTCTGAATTCGTTTGGAGCCTCTATTCACCCCTTCCCTAAGGATCTTCCCCCTGGCCACAAACCCCCACAGAGTCCTCATCCTTCATACTACCCAAACCTGGTGATGCCCAACGTTCTCTCTACAGGCCCCCTCTTTTGCCTGCTCACAGCCTGGAAAACAGTACCACCTCACTGTGTGTAGCTCAGTTCTTTCGGAGAGCAATATAGCAACATTAATTCTAGTTATAAAATGGGTAGGCTAAATGAAGCAATGTGATTGGCTAGTTACCCATGCATGAAATATGTTCCATGCATGGGTAAAAAAAGGGGCTGGCAGTAAAAAGGCCAATATCCATAAGCCATGGAACGTTGGCATTTTTACTGTCTGCCATCTTTGTATTTGACAAGCTCTGAGGAAAACCGAGTTGAATTAGTCAGCCTACCGTTTTATAAAACCCGAGCGATGTTTAAGAGCAAACAAAGTAGATTTTAATATTAGCATGTGGAATGAGTAGATGGAGAGTTTTAACACAGTCACTTTGCCTGAATGTAAAAAGTGTTGTGCTGTTGACAAAGTGTCAAAATGAGCCCTGCTGTAGTAGTTTGTTTGGGATTACAGGACACCCGCTCCATTTAAAAAAATGTTACTGCTTGTGCTGTGATCCTCGCCTGCTCCATTTAAAAAATTTGCTTTCTTGTCCTGCCATCCTCGCCCGTCCCCAGACCTAACTACAGTTCTCCCCACTCCCATACTTCTGCTGCTATCGGTTGCAGCTTTTATCCTCGCCCCTCCGTTTAAAAAATGCATTACGCCAGCTACGTTAAAAAAAAAAAAAAGTGCTTTGTCCTGCCATCCTCGCCCATCCCCAGACTAAATTCAGTCTCTCCCACTTATACTTCTGCTATCGGTTGCAGCTTAAATTAATCAGAAAAAAAATCTTGCCCACTTCCTCATCTCAGTATAACTACGGATCCCAATGGAGGACAAATGTACTAAAGCAATTACCGAACACAAAGGCGGAAGGACTATTTTACTATAAATACACTAACTTATGTCAGTGTATTCCTATCTAAATGTGTTTTTAACATAAAAAATTGTTAAAAAATAAAATAGCCCATTTTATAAGCGCAATAAGACATTCCAGGTGTGTGCATGTAACATATTTTACCGCACCCAGGGGCTAAAGGCACTTTCGCCAAGGCCTCGTGCCTTATTACGCCCCTGGCCGTGCGGTAAAATATGTTCCATGCACACCCTGTCATGTCTTATTGCTTACCTCATCTCTACTAACAACCTACAGCGGTTACTATAATAGCTGCAACTGTACAATAAAATTTGCTGCTTGCTCATGCTGCATACCTGACCGTCCTATCTGGCATCAAGTTAAATCAGGGACCTTACCTTGTTTCCACGATCTGCCTGCTTACTCACTTACAAAGGTTCCAAGGTCCACTCAATTTTCACCGCAATCTATTTCTTTTACTGGTATTTTTTCTGCTTTTTTTTTTAACTCAGAATACCCTATTACTCATGTAACCCCTAGATGGCGCTATCCCAGGGGCTACTACCCCTGCCTGATTTGCCACTAACAGGTTGAGGGGCCTGGATCCAATGGCGGGTGCCTCCACCCAGAGGTCAGGGTTTGCAATAGTTAAACTAACTTGGTCACAGCCCTCTGGGACACTGCAACCCCCTTTCTTCCCACTAGTGGCCCACAATATATCAAATTACCTTCACAGTATACACTTTACCCCAGGTCTGGTTCCGGCACTGGGACCTCCTGTGAAATGAGATACAGTGCAACAATCACAGTACAGTACTTTAACATAGACAAATACCTCAGGCAGTATAACTTTGCTGAAACAAAGCAGCTCTGATTTATTTAGGGGATATAACAAGGACAGGGGAAATCAGGTTAATTAGCTTATCACTCTAATAATCTACCTATGGCTCTGTGCACAGGCCTATCCCTATCAGTTACTGTCCCTGGGTACCCAAGCCCTAGTGGCTAGTCCAAACCGTGGCAGCTGGTAGGGCCCTTTCACACAGAGAAAAGGAGAATTAAACAGTCAGCAGTACAGTAATTCCATTTGGATTTAATGTGGCAATTCAACAGGGAGCGACTCTGAATTAGTACTCACGACCTCCAAATAAGATAGGGTCCTTCAATGTCAGCAGGGCTCACTTGAGGTACACAAACCTCTTCACACATCCATATAAAAGAAAGCACTATACCAGGCAGGCTGCATCTGTATCCGATCGCAATTACTGCACAATACCGGGAGACACACAGCAGATTCAGTTCCTGATAGACCTAGTGTAATTTTCAGCAATTCTTCCAGTCTTCTACAGGTGAGCCTGGTTTCTACTCTTCAGAGATCCTTTGATTCTTTTCACAGGACGGATTCAGTCCTAACAAGCTGTTACACAAGCTGCAGACGGAACTCTGGGCCTTACACACGTTTTTTGACTAAAACTGCACACTGAAAAGCACAGGGCTCTTCCTTCTTCACTGCCAAAGCTCAACTGAAACTCCAACCGACAAAACCAGGCACTTCCTTTGAGTTCCTCCCAGTTCTTGACTGGATTGGCTGTCACTCACAATAGACTGCTGCTGTTGGTCCAAAAGGCTCTGAAGTCTAAACTACATCTCCCAGAGTCACTGCCCATACAATCCTCTTGTGGCTGGCTCAGATTATGAGTCCAAGTTCTGATTCGTCCAGGCACCATTTTAGAGCTAGCTTACCCTAACTGATTGGTCCAGTTCAGCAGTTCAAAACTAGAATGGGGAACTAGCAGACACAGTTCTGACTGCAAAGCAAGCAGGTTAGACAAACTGTAATTTCATTATTACTCTAAATAATTTCTGGCAAACAGTTACATCTTTCAGCTAGGTTCCTTTGCACTCCTAGTGACTGCAAAAATGAAGTGAATTGGCAGCAGCTCGAGTGGTACTCAGAAGCACACAGTCCCCCCATACAAACTAATTATGTCTGCAAGCAGACAGCTCTTAAAGAGACAGTACCAGAGGCTCTAAAAACACTCACTGATAAATGGCTTAAATGCCAAACACCATTCAGGCTTGGAGCATTCAAGCAAGCTCCTGGAAGTCTTTTGGGAACCCCCATTTGCAGGGGGGTTACACTCAAAATGCCCACTGGCTCAAAATTCTCACCCAAACTAATGTGCTTCTGGAAAAATTTTCTCAGAGCAATTTTGTGAGCTCCCCTTGCTGTACAGCCACTTATAAGGGGCATGCTTTGCCCCTCCCCTTGGCTCCCTGGGCCACTCCTCGGCTGCCACCTCACTGTTCCCATCATTCCCCTTTCTCTGCCCCATTTGTGACCTCATCTGGCCCTCCCCTTCTGAGGCCTGATGGTTCTCCTGTGTGCCCACCTTACCTCTGCCCCCCCCCCCGATTCTTGAGCTTCTCACACTTATTTGCCATGGCCTTGGGATTATGGGTTTATTCATGTTGTTTGTTGATAGCAGCTCTAACATGTTCCAAGTTGTGCACTTCAGGGGGAAAGTAGTATGGTCAACATAAACCTGACCACAAGCACATCATGCTGCAAAGTGAATTCTGTCTGGCAGTTAACACAATCATTCAGACAGCATTTCTTCCCATTACCTTTATGCTCAAAGAACGCAACAGCCAAAGCAAATCAACACACAATGCAGTTCTGCAGCTAAAAACAATTCTTTCCTACACTAACCCATGCTAACATCTTTTCATTTTCCATGAAAATCATTACTTGCAGGGTGGTCATGAAGACTGGTGCCACACCTAAAAGATACATGTGGCATGGTGTCCACCAAGACTCCCAATTCCTTATCTCAGAGAGCAGTCCGTTTCAATTAAGCCACAGTGAACATCACAAGAAATGGACTCAGGGACCACTCTTTCAGTATTAAAAGTTTAATGTCAGCTGTTTAATGTAGTACATCTTATAAGACACCCATGGATCCCATCAATGTTTGGGAGCAGACCTCTTTCTCTAGGTGGAATGGGGTACGTTGCAACAGTACTATGTACCCATGCACCTTAATTCCTAAAGCTCTTTTTGTTTTTCTTACAGGTCACTTTCAGTCTCTTATTGTCTTATCTTTCTGATCATTTGAAGAATTTGTGCTTCCTAGCACACCTGCCCCATCCACCTAGTGCTAAAAAAGGGGTCCATTCCAAAATGTTGGTGGGATTCATGGAAGTCATTTAAGCTTTACTACAAAAAGTAATGGGAGGGCTTTAAGCCCGTGGCTCGATGGGCAGAGCAACAAACATCACTCCCCCATCGAGCTTAGAGCGTCGTCACATCCTGGGCTTGCCAGGATTCTTTTTTCATTGCAGCCGGATGCACTGTTGTCCTCCACATATCTGGAACGTTTCCTGCCTTTCCATCATCTCCACTGCTGCTTTCTGCTGCCTCTTTGTTCCTCTCTGTCTGCGCAACTCCTGCTGCTTCCTTCAGTTGACTCTTATCCATCGGTGCTTTTGAGCACACCTCACCCTCTGCCCACCCGATTCCTGTCTCCCACTGTATTTCCCCACTAGGTGTAACTACAGGACAGGCTCCCTTATGCTTCTACACTGGATTCTATCTAACCGCCTCGAATGCATCTCCAATGTTTCTGTACTCCCGGATACAATAAGTGACCACTCGCCTGTCATCTGCTCCTGGTCAAACAAATACCACAAGCCCCCTCCCAAGCTTATCTGTGCCAGGGTTATCAAACAAGGGCACCTCCAGCTGTTAAAATCCCATCTAACCAGGCTGAACTGAGCAGTGCTTGACTCCCTCAGTGACACCAACAAAGCTCTGGACCTATTTATCAAACGTTTCAACGAAGCCTGTGACATCTATGCACCAGTGAAAAAGATGAAGGTCAAATGACAGACCAACCCCTGGGTTACTACTGACCTTTTAACTCTGCTCAAGCACAGGGACCACCTCTGGCATTGTGCTTGTGCAACTTCGATGCCAGTAAACATACAATTATACAAAGCAGCCAGAAATGATTGCACTCGAAAAATACGGAATGCTAAACGCAGCTATTACAAAGAGGCTCTGACCAACTCTTGGGGCCAGGGAAACAAATTCTGGAACAACATGAAAGAACTCACAGGCAAGGATCCTAAAGCACCACCCACTATGCTCAACCTTCATGGCAGTCCTACACTCGACCTAGGTACCATCACCAGCACTTTTAATAATGCATTTACAAACCTGGACAGTGTCCTTCCACCAACTTTTTTCGATGACCTCCCCTCCAGCTCCTCCCAAGTTACCCCCCAACTAGAATGTACAACCCCAAAGTTTTTTATAAGGAGGTCCCACCACAGGTAGCTAGAAAATACATTCAAAAGGCCATCGGCAAACAAGGGTACAGTGGTGACTCCCTTAACCTGAAACTGCTGACACAAGTCCTTGATGAAATCTTAGAGCCACTTACAAAGATCTTCAATCTCTCACTTAGATTGAGCCATTTCCCCTCTCTCTGGAAGAAAGCCACTGTCACACCGGTTCACAAAAGTGGAGATAGGATGCTACACACCAATTACAGCCCTATCTCACTCCTCCGCCCACTATCTAAAGCGCTGGAGCGAATAGTGTCGGACCAACTAGTTGAATTCCTGGATAAGTACAATGTACAGTGCCCAGAGCAGCATGGCTTCAGAAAAGGGCACAGCACCACCACTGCACTACTGGAATTTACAACCTTCATCCATGCCACGCTTGACAAAGGGAATTGTGGAGGGGCAGTATTTATAGACCTTACCAAGGCATTAAACACAGTTAACCACCCCCTACTGCTCAAGCAGCTGTCCTCCATTGGGATCTCCAGCGATGCCCTTCCATGGTTCACCAGCTACGTTGATAATCAGATCCAATGTGTAAGGATTGCAGGGATCTCTTTGGATGAGAAACCGGTCCGCTCCGGAGTCCCCAAGGGGTCTATTCTGGCTCTCTCTTCTCCCTCTTCATCAACAATCTCCCCAGTGCCTGCCACCAAAAATATTACTATCCATGAAGGATGCAGTCCTGTTTCCAGCCACCATGACATTACAGTCCTTGAATCCCAGCTGCAGCTCAACTTCAAGTGCATCGAAGACTGGTTCAATTCCATAAACTTGTCCTGAACCACAGCAAGACTAAAGCCATGTCCTTCTGTAACCGACGGAGCAGGCACAACTCTCTGTCCCTCACCATCAAGAACCACGCTGGGAACCCACTAGAACATGTCAAGGAGTTCAAGTACCTTATTATTACCCTGGATAGTACCCTCTCCTACACTCGGCATATTGACACTGTTGCCAAGACCACCAATATACGGATTGGACTACTACACAAACACAAGCACTGTATGCCTGCGGATGCCCTTAAACTAGACATCTACAGCTCTGTCACCTCTATCGTTGACTAGGGCTTTGCCATCTATGGCTCTGCCTCAACAAGTGCCCTCCGCAGGATCTCAGTTTCTCTCAACAAAGCCTGTAGACTACCAATGGGTGTGGCCCAACAAACTCACACCTGTGACCTTTATGCACAGGCCAGCTGGCTACCCCTACTCAGCAGAATACAATACCATACCTGCTTACTTACCAAAAAGGTTCTCCTCAGTCTCATGCCACCTGGTGTTAGCTCACTCCTTACTACCTACAGTGGCACTCAACAAACATGTGGTGCCCAGTCTCTAACCTTTCAAGTTCCCAGATGTCGTACCTCCATGGGTCAGTGGTCCTTTATCTATAGAGCTGCTCAATGGTTCGATTCCCTCAATAAAGAAGCACTTTCCTCTACTACCCTTCAAAAGGAATCTCAAACTTTACCTCACCTCTACCACTCAATGTGACTGCTTCTCTGAACAGAAATCTCCCTAAACACCTCCCAGCTCACTCATGTCTCACAGCCCGCCCTTTCCCAGTCTCATTCCCACTGGCACCGGGCCTTCCTTGTGACTCCTTTCCTGCTTCGCATCTCCACTGGTACAAGTCATTTTCCACCACCATCGGACAGTGGCCCATTAGCCTGCCAACTTCCTCTCCCGGTCGCATGTCTGCAATACTAACTGCCTATGGTGCCCTCTATCTCTTATTGTTACCGCAGCCAGCTGCCTACTCAAGCTGCTCGTTATATGAATATTATCTCAAAGTATGTTATAACTGAGTATCTTTATTTTTTTCTCTTAGTTATTTTGGTTATTTATTGTGCATTCTTTTACTACCTCTGTATGTATGTTGACCCTCATCCTTTGACGTGGAACCTTTGTAAACGAGCAGTTTCTGCTCAAAGGTATTTGTAATCTGAGAATTTAATAAATAAAAATAAATAAATAAAAATCTCGTTGCTGCTTGTCGGCCTCATACAAGTTCTGTCCCCTTCATTTGTCTTTCTCTCCCCCAGCTGTGGCGGCTCACCCGCAGCCCCCCTCCAGTATGCTGCTTTTCCCCATCTATTGGCCACGCTCCTTCTCCAGTGCTTCTTCTTTAGCCGTGCCCATCTTCCTTTGCCAGTGCTTGCACTGCGCTCTCCCCAGGTGTCCCTCGTTAGCTTAGTGCACTTGAACTTTCCATCAAGAACCCGTGCTAATGGAGGTATCCTTTCATGATGGGTGCTGTGCGAGTCTTCTCATCTCTGACTATGGCCCTGTCATCATCATGCTACCAGATGGATCGCCCCACCAGTACGTTCTTATGTGGTCTGAAAGTAGAAGTCGCATGGATAGCCGCACATCCTGTATCGCCCTGTGCTCTCCAGCTTCGGGAATGTGCAGATTTTTCATGGATTTCGACCGAGCCCTGCCTAAACAACCTACCCCCTTCTCTTGTGTCTCTGCTTTTTTCCTATTCTTCAGGTTGCATTTTGTTTCACTATTCAATGCTTGCCACTACCTGTAGTCGTGTTTCCTGGGTTTCTGTCTTATTTGTCACTACCACAACAGTTATTTCTTGCGCTGCACTGTCAGTGTTTGTAGGCCCTTCCTGGTGATCTCCCCTGTCTCCTTTTTACCTAGGGATGCTGCAGATTATGGCAGCCCTCACTTCTAACTGTCCTGCTTCCTCCCCACACATGTGGATCCTCTGCCTTGCTACAAGCCATTTTACAGCTTGTTTTTTTGTATTATTACGAGTAGTTCCTGCAGTTCTACTTCTCGCCTGTCTCATTTTGTTCATTTTCTCCTTGGTTTAATTGGTGACCTTTTGGCTAATCAGTTCTGTCTTCTCATTTCACTTGCTACCTTTCTTGGACATTTAGAAAATACAAAAAAAAAAAAGGGATGCCACTTCGGTTTAGTCTGTGGTCCATTTTCGCTCTCCTGTCTTGCTCGAGCTTCCCTGCACTCGTTACTCCTCAAGGTCTAATCGTTCATGTTCCATGATCTGTCACGAAGCTCATCGTCAGTCTTCTTCTTCCTTGAGCATGCCTTATTGGCCTCCATCTCCTTACTCTCATCACTCGAGTATACCTTGCATTTGGTGTTCTGTCAGCCTTCTCCTGGCAGGCTGCCTCCGTCTGGCCTACTATCAATAATTCCAATTTTTTGCTTGCTTGTTCTCTCTCTACCTCACTGTATATCTTGTCGGGTTTCCTGCTGCCCAGTTCCTGTTTTCTCCACTCTACTTTGCATTGGCCTGAGGCCATCCATCGCATACTCCTCTTCCACTTCCGTACCCCTCTATCAGGGATCCTTCGAATCCATAGCCATCTCAGGTTCACAGTACCTTGTCTCCACCTGCTCATCTGCTTTATTTGCTTACTCAGTTTGCCTTGGCGTGGTTCACTGCCTAGTCTGCACTATTCCTTTGTTCATCTGGCCTGCTATTGATATTGCTTTGGGCATCCCTTTCATGGATCACATGCCCCCAAATCAGACTCGCTCTACTGCTGTTCTCCTTCCATATCAGCTGGGTCCTATGCTACCCTATTGCCCTCCCTACCATCCTTCATTCTTTCATACCTTGCTTTCCAGTGCTTGCCTTCATGGTGTCGATACATCCTCATACCTCATCTGTTCCTATGTTACCTTCCTCAGCCTAGCACTTATTCTCATCCTGGTCATCATTGATTCTTTCCACTTATGGCTTTCCTTCTTCTCACACATTGTCCGATTTGGATCCTCTGGATTGGCCATCCTGAGCATACCCTCTGGCTCCTCTGGATTGCCCGCCCTGGGCATTCCCTCTGGTTCATATGCCTCTGGCTCCTGCCAGGCCTTCTTGGCCTCAGAGTCTGCCTCCTTTCGAAAAGCCTCATTCCTTGCATCGCTTTATTGAGCATGCTAGTTTCATTCAAGTTCATTTTCAGTTCTTTCCATCTCCTCTTATTCACATTCCGTATTGGCCATCAAGGATTCATTGCTTCTCATTTGGTATCATGCTACCTAATCTACCTGCTGAGCTCTTGCAGCCATCATCGTCATCTGTATTACTCTTCCTCAGTCACCTCCATTCAACTCTTGCTCCACTCTTGACTATACCTTCCTATCTGTCGCCCTTTGCCATGGGCCTGCTGGCTCTCTCCACCCTCGTTCAAGTTCAATTTCATTTTCATTTCCAGTCTCTTTTCCCCTATCTTCTCAAGTCAACCTGCTGCACTCCTGCAGCCTTCATCATTATCATTGAATCTTTTATGTTGCGCTGCCGTTGTCTGCAGCCTCAACTCTTGGACGACATTTCTTCTGGTGTGCGCGACTTCCATGCTGTCGCGGTCATGCGGTCCACTGTCAGACCAGCTTTTATCTTGCAGAATGTGATTGCCTCTTGGTATGCATGAAGTCATTGCCTGTTATAGTTGAATCCAACTTGTTCTTTCTTTTCCCTACTGAGTTTTCATTCTAGGTGTTTTCTCACTGTTAACTGGCATTTTATTTTTGGTGCAGAAACTCTTTGGGAACACGTGGGGGGCTCTCCACTTCTGCTGCCAGTAAACCCAGCTCCCCATTTCATCCGTAAATTTCAGTATTATATCCTGAGCTGCTTGTGGCCTTCATTCCATGTTTCTAATTGGCTGGGAGTGCCTCATTACTTTGTCACTCCGCCTTTCTCCTGTGCACCCTCTGTGTCGCAGCCCTCACTCGTGGGTACTATTTATATGCCTCCTATGCTGCCTCATAGCCTTCCTTGCATGAGGCTACCCTTTCTTCCCTGTCTTACGAGATATGTCTGATTGGTGCCACCTCTTACCTTGCAGGGTGCACTGCCCCGTGGTTGCTGGTCCCAGCCAGCTCTCTGTCAGTGTTTTCTTTTTTGGGATTTCTGCCCTGCCAATACTCCTTCCTCTCTTAACCTGCTGGGGTTCCTGCCTATCTCTACCAGCCCTCTAAGCTTCAATTCCTTTGTACTGTCATGTCTCATATTCACTATTTTCAGTATTCGCTTTTATTACTCCCACATACCTTCCCTGGTCCTTGCTACCTCAACTCGACCTGCTCCTCCAACCATCTTATGGGTCTCTTCCACCACATCGACTACTCATGCTTCAGCGTACCCTCATTCTGCTCCATCCCCATAGCTATCGACAAACAATCTGATTTTCTTATTCTTTCGTACTTATCCTCCCTCCTCTGCCCTCTCATTGACCCATGGCTTTCCTGCCACATCTATTCCGATTCCTGCCTACCATCTTCTCATCCGTCATCAAGGCTTCCCTCCACCACCTCGGAGTCTACCTCCTTTTGAGGAACCTCCTTACCTTAGTACACAGTTCATTCAGCCTCCCTGGCTTCAATCCATCATAGTACCTTATTTATTTCCTAATCTTGCCTTCCTTGTCCTAGTGCCTTTTCTGGTACCAGCCATCATTGCTTCACTCTACTCTTAGCATCCCTCCTCATCATGCATCACACCTCATCATACCTCGTCCAGTTTTGCTCCTTGATTGCTCAACCTAAGTTGCCTCTGGTTTCTGATCTACCTTTCTAGACTAGGAGTCTACCTCCTTTTGAGGAGCCTACTTCCTTTTGCTTCCTTCATACAGGTTCATTTCCAGTTCATTCCTGTCTCCTCCTCTTCCAGATTCTGTACTGGCCATCCAGGATTCACTCCACTCGCGGCCTGCTATTGATATTTCTTTTTGGGCATACCTCTCATGACTCCTGTGCCACCTTATCAACATGCAGCTATCCTTTGATTGATAGCTCTCATGGATCCTATACCACCTAATCCAACTCGCCCCCATGCAGTTCTCTTCCTGTACTGGCTGAGTCCTAGGCTACCCTTTTGACCTCAATTTGACTCCTCCCAATCACTGTCCTGAGCTTTCACTATGGTTTGCATACCCTCTGGTTCCTACCATGCCTTATTGGCCTTAGAGTATGCCTCCTTTAGAGGAGCATCATTGTTCGTGTTATGCCATAGGACATGACACCTTGTTCAAGTTCTTTTCAAGTTCATTCCCATCTCCTTTTCTTCCAGTTCCGTATTGGCTCTTCAGGATTCACACCACTGGTAACCTGCTATTAATATTTCTTTTGGGTATACCTACCATAACTACCTATGCCACCTATCAACTGTGGCCATCCTGCCACCTGTATTGAGTTCATAACTCCAGTCATATTGAGTTCATAAATCCAGTCATCATTCACTCAGCATTACCTCAAAGCTTATCTATTTACATTGTTTACTCTAACATTCCTATCATTCAATACCATATTACCTCATTGATTACAACCTCCGGGTCTAATCGTTCAAGGTCTAATCATTTACATTTCATAATCAAGCATGCCTCTTCAACCTCAGTGTCTGCTCACTTGCATCGCTCAATCAAGCGCATCGCTTCATCAAGCCAGTCTGTAATATTATTTGTCTTCTCACACTGGCTCATTTGGAATATCCTTATGAGCACATCTGGATACCCCTTGCTGCTCTGACTCATACATGGATTTACTCCGGCCCATCCTTGCTCCCTGATCTACTATCTCTCATCGACTACTCGAGCATACCCTCCATAGGTCCAGCAAGGTTTATCTAGTTTCATCTTTCCCTCCAGCATTCTGTTATTGACTCTGATGCTACTCATTGACCACAACAACAGGATATTATTGTTCACATCGCATAATCATGCCTCATTGACCTCAATGTCTACTTCCTCACCTCACTCAATTGATCATACCTATTCTCAGATCTTATGCTACCTCATCGACCTGCCGACCACCTGCGGTGATCACCACCATCAGTGTTCATTTTGCATCATGTTCATATTCGATCTGCATGCAGCCTCATGTTCCATCTTCAATCTGTGCTTTCTTTTAAGGACCTTCTGTATTCCATCATCATCCTCCCTACTTGCATCCCCCTAGTTACTGAACCCTTTCTTTTAAAGATATACATCCTCAACTCAAACATTGTCAGCTTGGAGTGAAGGTGACCTAGGCCTTGGATCCCCAGAGGTTTCCTCCTCAAAGGTTTTTTTTCCTTTCCTCCGTGCCAATGGTCATAATATTAGTTAGTGCTTTCTTCTCATTAGTTAGTTAGGTTCCTCTGCTGGATGGAGGCAGATCATGGCCCGGCTTTCCCCTCTTTCCTCAGGACGTTAGCCTTTCTCACAGAAGTCATTCATCATCCTCACCTCTTCAAAGCTTGACATCTTTGGGTATTCTTTTTGGGCTTTTTCCTAACCTACCTTTAGCTGACTCATTCATTCCCGGCACCTGTAGGGAAACCCTCCTCTAGGGTTCCTTGCATCGTACCCCTACAGGGTGGTATATCCCACAGATAGAGAGGCAGAAAGCCACAAAGCTAATCAAGTTACACAAGCATCATCTCATATTATCTCATTCAGTTGTATAAACACATTGAATGGGAGAGCTTTAAGTCCATGGTTCAATGGCCAGAGCAACAAACACCACTCCCCCATTGAGCGTAAAGCATCGTCACATCCTGGGCTTGCCAGGATTCTTTTTTTGTTGCCCACCATCTACTCCTCCTCCTCCAGTGGCTCATCTCTCTTCCCCTTGGGCTTCTTTTTAACCAACCATTAGCTGACTCATTCATTCCCAGCACCTGAAGGGGTGAACCCTCCTCTATAGTTCCTTGCATTGCACCCCTACTGGGTGGTATATCCCAAGGATGGAGAGCTGGAAAGTCACAAAGCAAATCAAGTCACACAAGCATCATCTGATATTATCTCTTTCAGTTGCATAAGCACATTGAACTGAAATTAAGCTTTGAAATCTAGGTTAGGGGTCCTTGTTTTCAGTTTCTTGTGATAAACACAAATATAGGCCGGGGGATAGTAAATTTGCAACCACTTTGCAGTACATTTCTTTATTATGCCTCTTTGTACTATGCAGTGGTAGCCAGTGACAGGATGCTCTCATTATGTGTATCACAAATCAGATACAGAAACATAAGCACATAGCAATGAAAAGTGAGAGGAGAGCAAGCCAGGATGGCAGGGGAGCAAGAAGCAATGGCCATGGATAACATGTGTGATAAGGCAGTGAGCAAGGAATGTTGAAAAGGTAGGGAATACACAAACCAGCAGCTTGGAAAACAAAGATACTGAGACAGGGCATTAAATAGCATATGGAGGGGTGGAGTGTTGGTGGCCAGCAGTTCCACTGAACACCACGCTTAGTCTGCAGCCGTACATGTTTATAAATGAAAACTGATAAAATATAATTTTAACAATGTATAAAATATTCATATTGACAATAAAATGTCCTTTCTTCATGAGTGTCCTATCCTGTGTCCTTGGGGCATAAAAACTGCTACCTGTGCTTTGCAGATATCTCCTAATAGGATGCATGAGGCAACAATTCTAAAGAGTGTAGAGATGCCACTGTCTATATACACAGTACTTTCATAGTCAGTGGCATGTTGTGTTTTTAATGCAGGGCCACATCACAGGTACCACAGCTATCGATTAAACAGAACAAAAGGAAACAAAAGATCCTTTTGTTCCATTAATCATGCCATACTGCAGTGCACCAAGGGTTCCATGTCAAAATGGTGATCACCATTTGGACGAGTGTACATCACTGAAAATAAATGATGGCAATGTACACAGAAAGTGACTCCAAAAGTGGTGACAGGAATGTAACATATGTGGGGGCTTTGCACCCGCCTAACTAAAGATTCTCAACTCCAGGTGGGTGCATGTTGGGGGGGGGGGTGTAAATCTGAAAAATAAAATCCCAGATGCAAAAAGTGATGCCTGCCCCAGAACTAAACCTGGCAGCCTCCCAACCCCAGCTGGCTACCATCATCACCATGCTACATGGCCAGCTTGGGCAGCTGACCACCACACTACCTCCCACATACCCTCCCTCCCCTTCCACCCCTCACATGGTGTGGTCCCCCCATGCGTGTTTAGTTCCCATCACCCTTGCTTGCCCACTGTAGTATCCTGTTGCTATCCTGCCAGGTAGCCCAGAACACAGGTACTGTGATTGAGTCGCCATTTTTGCAGTCGCTCAATCGCAGTCACCATGTTCACAGGATACCACACCATGATCTGCCAGTTTGTGGTGCCTGGTGGAAAACAACATTCGGCTGGCTGTAATTGTATATATCAAGGAAAAGGAGTATGCACTACTAAGTAATTTTACATTATTGAAATGACAGTGTTTCACTTTTCCATTTTGTTTAAATATTAGATAAAAAAACAAACAGAGTTACTAATATGCATTATCTGTATTTGCAAATGTATGATTCTACATAGATTAGTTTGCAGTTTTAAAGTAATGCATCATATTAATTAACAATATCTATTATTTTGAAAAACAGAAACCCCTAAGAATGAATCATGGAGACAATACTTGAAGAAAAGGGTGCTGTTAAGAGATTTGCAAGTCACGATACATCAGCGTCTCTCAGTTGGTATTACTCTTTTCTCAGTGCAAGATGGTTATAGACTCACAGCAATCTAATATCTACTGACTGCTGGTGGTTATCTGTATTGAAGAAAAATACCCCATGGTACTTTTTGTATGGGTAGAAAATTAACAGTGGTATACTGGCTAATCTTCCCCTATCCATAAAATGTTTCCACAGTATTTCTAGTGCCTGTATCTGTATGTGAATATCATGACTGCATACAGTCTCCGCAGTACTCTTATCTCATTGTTTTTGTAATGCACTTAGGAGAAGATTGTGTGAGAAAGGCACTTTACAAAGCCAAAAAATCATTCATTCATTTTGATTAAGTGCCATTTTAGAAATGTCCCTTCTTGAAAAAGTAATATGTTCATCAAACATTTTGAACTCAGTTTGTGGAACAATTCAAATGTGTTAAAACCTCTTTTCCCCAGAAACTGGAGCACCTTTTTAAAGAGACATTTGAATGAGTTGTAATCTTTCAGTGTTAATAGGATTGTTATGATTTCAGATTATAAGACACTGAAATAATCATGGTAGTTAGGTCTTTTAGAATTAGCTGCTATATTTAGACCTTTCATGCCCAACCTGATGGACACTGGTGTATCAAATACTTTCTCAAAACAAAATGAGGCTTGCCACCCAGCAATTTCCTGACAATTTACACTTTCGAGAATGGCAGTTTTAATCTTTCAGGTGTCTGTTGAAATTGGCTTTTCAAAGATCTTTTCATTAAAAAGTGACCTCTAGACTGTAAGGTCATAACCCAAGGAACATTTCTCAAGTTAAGAAAAATACGTTCATTGGGTTGATCAGTTTAGAAGTTGACGAGTTAGGTTGAGTTTATTTCTAATGTACCAAGGAAGATATTTCACTTATTGTATACTACAGTTGTGCAACGTGTTTACAAAAAATATTAAAAAGACTATGTGGATCAAAATATGACAAGAAATACAAGTCCCAATGAATTATAGTCTTCCCATTTCCTGTAAATAATGCATAGCCTTAAAAATAGTTTTTCTTTTAATTTGACATTTGAGCACATTATGTTTATTTATTGAACTGCCCCTTTTGCACACCATTTGCAGTTTGATGTATTTTTATATAACATTTGTGTTTCTATTTTTTTATTTTAACATTCACTGTACCTCTATTTTTATGTGTCTTATTGTTTTTTTTTTTTCTCTGTGCTCGCCTACCCCCTTTCCGAAAGGACACTTCTGGCAATGATCTGCACATAGCACATTATGCTTTTCTGATAAAAATCTTTAAATTGATAAATTATGCAGCAATGTTATGTTTAAGGTTACATGTTCTTCAACTGATAATATAATGGATGCCCATAAACACATTTAAAATAACCCCTAATTGCAGTATGAATGTTAAAGTAAAGACAATAGAATAGGTCCTAGACAGAGAAGTGCCACATTGTACTGGTGGTTTTATTAATTCACACTTCAGCAGAATTGTGTCAAGTAAGAACTTTTCAAAATATGATAAAAAGAAAGAATGTAAGGGTGAAAGTGAAAAGAAAAAAAAAACTTCCAGGCCTCTTTGGGCAGTGTTTGGGCACCTGATTCTGTTTGTTAATAAACATCACCCTGATAAAATGCCCCCCCCCCCATTTTCTTTTACATTTTCATTTACTAATTAGATTGGTTAATGCACACTAAATTAAAGACCTACATAAAGAAATTTAAAATTGAAGGTAATTTTATTCTAAAAACTGTATATAATGGATTTCGGGCACAAGTTCATGTTTCATACTGTAATGTTTACTAGAGTATGGTTCATAGAAAGGTTTTAAGAGGGGTGTTTGTTCTAGCTATATAATGACAAGAACCATGAAGAACAAGTTTTTGCTAAGGTTCTCCATGAGATCAAATGATTGTGAAGACTTAATAAACACCTAGGTGTGGGGTGTTCCTCCTCATTCCAGAGTGTTAAATAGTACAGTAACTTATCCAAAGTCTATGAATAATCATGAGGGGTCAAGGAATGAAGTACAGAATTACTGACCTATTTCCCTTTTTGCTTCCCTCTCCAGAATCATTGAAAATGTTGTTCATACCCAGCTCGCCACCATCCTTGACCAACATAACTTGCTTTCTGTTTCTTAGCATGGTTTCAGATCTGGCCATAGCACTGAAACCACCCTGGTCAGGTTTACCAGTGATATCCTCAAGGCAAGCGATAAGAGCCAGTATGCAGGCACTGTCTTCATGGCTCTTACCAAGGTGTTCTACCTGGTCAGCCATTGCCTTCTCCTGGACACCCTCAAGGGCATGCACATATCAGAAAATGTTGCCAAATGGGTCAGACGCTACCTTTCTGCAGATCACAGAAAATTAATATCAACTGTCATTTTTCTGCTGAATGACTGATTAAATATGGGGTACCCCAGGGCTCCATCTTGTTCTCACTCTTCAACAATAACCTCCCTTCCATCTGCCAAACCACCCAACTAGTCCTTTATGCAGATGATGTGGCCCTCTACTGCAGCTACACTAACCTTGTTACATGTTAGGATAGTGACCAAAGGGAAAAGAAGAAGGAAACAACTATGGTTCTCCAAATAGGTAAGGAACAAAGTCAAGGCTAAAAAGCTGAGTTTCAGAAAATGTAAGGGGAGCCAAAGTGATGAAGTCAGGGAGGTGTACCTTGAATGTCTTAGGGAAGCAGGGAAGGCTGTTAGGAAGGCAACGGTACAGACAGAGCTTAGCACAGTCTGTAAACAAATGGGATAAGTCATTTCATAGGTGCATTAGCGAAAGAAGAAAAACTGGGGGGTTGTGAGACTCAAAGGGGAGAAGGAAGAGTGTAAGGAGGTGGATCTGGACAAGGCAGAAATACTGAACAAATACTTCTGCTCAGTATTCACTAAGGAGGGGGTGGATCAAGGACCACAGCTGTGTAACAGAGGCAGTGGGCTAGAGGGAGAAGTGAACATCAGTCCATTCACAGTGGAGAGAGTTCTGGAAGAACTCACAAAGCTGAAGGTGGATAAGGCCATGGGACCAGATGGCATCCACCTGAGGATATTAAAGGAGCTGCGAAGGGAACTAGCAGCGCCTCTGGTAGCCCTGTTCAGAGTCACTCAACATGGGTGTCATTCCAGAGGACTGGAGAAGGGCACATGTAGTCCCACTGCACAAGAGTGGCAGTAGGGAGGAGGTGAGGAATTACAGGCCAGTCAGCCTCACCTCAGTGGTGAGAAACATAATGGAGACACTGCTGAAAGAAAGGAGAGTGACACATTTGGAATCCAGGGGTGCACAGGATTTGAGACAACATGAATTCACAGCAGAAAGGTCATGTCAAATGAATCTAATCATTTTTTTTGATTGGGTGACAAGGGAACTTAAACAGGGAGGGGCAGTAGATGTTGCCTATCTGGATTTCAGCAAAACCTTCAGCACCACCCCACATAGAAGGTTGATTAACAAGATGGGTAGTCTGGGCATGGGAGACAAGGTGGTAAACTGGGTTAGGAACTGGTTAACAGACAGGAGACAGAGGGTTGTGGCAAATAGGGTACAATCTGGGGAGAGGGGGGTGACCAATGGAGTACCACAGGATTCAGTGCTAGGACCAGTCCTGTTCATTGTCTTCATTAATGACATTGCAGCGGGGCTGGAAGGAAAGTTCTGCCTGTTTGCAGATGACACCAAGATCAGCAACAGGGTGGATACTCCAGATGGGGTGCAGAAAATGAAGAGGAACCTGGAGAAGCTTGAAAGATGGTCAGAGATGTGGCAACTGAGGTTCAATGTAAAGAAGTGCAAAATAATGCACCTGGGTAGAGGGAACCCTCCTGAGAGCTACAGGTTGGGGGGGTTGACTGTCACCAAGGAGGAAAGGGACCTAGGGGTTATCATCTCTGATGACCTTAAGGTAGCAAAGCAGTGTACAAATGCAACAGGGAGGGCCAGCAGTATGCTGTGGTGCAAAAGCAGAGGTATCACTAGCAGGAGACGGGAGGTGGTGATGCCATTGTATAAAACATTGGTAAGGCCTGACCTGGAGTACTGCATGCAGTTCTGGAGACCAATCCTGCACAAGGACATAAATAAGGTGGAGACTATCTAGAGGAGGGCAACAAAGATGGTGCAGGGCTTACACCACAAAACATATGAGGAGAGACTAACGGACCTCAATGTGTACTCACTGGAGGAGAGGAGACAGCAGGGGGACATGTTTGAAACTTTCAAGTATCTGAAGGGCATAAACACGGTGCAGGTGGTGGAGCTTTTCCAATGTAGAAAAAGTACTAGAACAAAGGGTCACAATATGAAATTATAGGGGGGTATATTAAGTGGTAATGTGAGGAAGTTTTTCTACACAGAAAGAGTGGTTGACAAATGGAATGATCTTCCACAGGAGGTGGTAGGGGCAAGCACAGTAGAGGGGTTTAAGCATTCTTGGGACAGGCACAAGGGAAGTCTGAGAGGGAAGGGAGTGATGACAAGCCATTGATCACATAGGGTCAGTGGCCACATACAATGTATAGGGCCTACGGGCAGACTGGATGGGCCGAGCAGTCATTATCTGCCAGCAATTTCTATGTTTCTTTGTTTCAATGTTCAGTAACTTGCAGACTGACTTCAACAAGCTACACACTTCGTTCTCTGCTGAACACAAGGTTGGAGGAATGGTCAAATGTATGGCAGCTTAGATTCAATGCAAAGAAGTGCAAAGTAATGCACCTGGGAAACAAAAACCAAGGGGAAGAGTACACAATGGGGGGTGAGATACTGACAACAACAAAAATGGAAAGGGACCTGGGAATAGTCATATCAGATGACCTAAATGTGGGCCAGCAATGTGAGAAAGCAGTAAGAAGGGCTGGGGGGAAACTAGGATTCATATGGAGAGGCATCACCAGTAGAAAACAGGAAGTTGTTGGCCCACTGTACAGACAGTTGGTAAGACCACATCTGGAGTACTGTGTACAGTTCTGGAGACCCCATCTCCACAAAGACATAGACAGGGTGAAGGCTGTCCAGAGGAGGGCAACCAAAATGATGCAGGGTCTGCATCAGAAGACATATGAAGAAAGACTAAAGGAACTAAAGATGTATAGCCTCGAGGAAAGGAAGGAGAGGGGGGACATGATAGAAACTTTCAAATACCTCAAGGGAATCAACAAAGTCCAAGAGGGTAGAATCTTTCAGAAAAAGAGATGTGCAAAAACAAGGGGGCACAATTTGAAGATAGGCAGGGGGATGGCTTAGAGGAAATGTGAGGAAGTATTTCTTCACATAGAGGGTTGTGGATACATGGAACAGCGTTCCTGAGGAGGTCATAGAGTCAAAAACAGTGGGGAAATTCAAGAATGCATGGGACAAACATAAGGCAATTCTAATGGGGGGTAGGAGGAAGTAGGCTGTTGGTTAACTAGGATCTGCAGCTTATCCATTAGGTAGGGAAATGGGCAGACTAGGTGGGCCAAGCGATCCTTATCTGCTGTCAAATTCTATGTTTCTATGTTTCAAAGAAGATCAAGTTTATGATCTTCTCTGGTCCAAGAACAGCCTCAGTCATGGGCTGATCCCTCTCAGACAATCTTGGTAACATCATAGAACAAGTCTTTGAATTCAAATACCTTGGACTGTACTTAGACCTCACCTGACCTACAATATCCATATTACCGTCCTCATCAAGAAAATTCATATGAGGCTAGGTCTCTTATACTGAATCAGAAAGTACTTTATCCCCATTTCCAGACTATGCCTCACCAGCTCCCTTCTCCTGCCCCTCCTTGATTATGGCTCTATTGTCTACTCTCCCCCCCCCCCAACATATACCCCCCTTTTCTCCAATCTCAGGACTACATACAACAATATTGCACGCTTTATGACTGGCCTCCCCTGGATAACCCATCACTGTACCCTCTATGCTTCCCTCAACTGGCTCACCCTTGAAGACTGGTTCCAACTTAAAATGCTCTCTTTCCTACACAAGGTTCACTGTAACCTACTGCTGATTAGCATTAAATCCCTTGTCCCCTTATTGGTTCCGAAGCACAGTACAAGAGGGGCTGTCTGTCATATCTTCGATACCCCTTTTTACTGCACCAAGCTTGCTTAGAACTCCATCACATATAAGGGCCCTAAGTTTTACAATAAACTGCCCCCAAACTTCAGGTCTCTAGTTCAATTGGCTCATTCACCTCCTCCTCCCTCAAGGATTGCCTCCTCCAATCCACTACCTGTGTCTGCCCGGTAGGTAACCCCCCCTGAATTTCCACCAACCCTTGAGTTACCTTAGAGTTTATAAGTAAATGTATATTGGCTCTGTCATTGTGTGCTCTCTATTTTTTTTCCTATTCTAGATGATCCTATCATATACATTGTTCCTATTATAAATACCAGAAAATTTTGCAAATATTGTTTTTACCTTTTTCTCTGTATTATCAAATTTTTGTACCACTGGACATTTGTTAAAATGGGCATTTTTGCTCACATACCTTCCAGTATAACAAGTAAAATTGAATTGAGTTGAACTGAGAACTACAAATTAAAGCAAATAAAGTCTTAAGGATACAGTCGAAGAGGATGATGTGACTATGCACCACCGCCTTCCTTCTACCTTTATAGTTTTACATGCCTGTAGCAGTGGAGCAAATTACTCCCTAAAGGACATAGAAGTGCCAGTTTTGCATACACCTCACTAACTCTGGTCTCTTGGAGTATTGTCGACTTATAAAGCTGCAAATGCTAAAATCTTGCTTTGGGATGGAAGGACAAAAAGCTTACTACAATGTATGAGGTACAGGCTTAAAGCTGTAACTGAATCCTTACATAGGTTTACATTTTTAACTGAGTCCTTACACTAGTTAATATGTCATAGTATTTATGCCAACTATTGGCAATGCCATCATACTAAAATTGTAGGAGAAACCATTGCAGCCCATGCTGTAGCTTCCTTTAGACAGCAATTAGTAGGTACCATCCACACACTATTCACTCTCTCCGTCACTCTCTCATTAACCCCAGACATTCTTTTTTTCCCTATCTCTATTTTCCCCTCTGCTAAACTTCCAGCCCTTTGGGTTCTGAATTTCTCTGAAGGTCACCCTCCAGATAATCTAATCTTGAAGTGTCTCTTCCTATCTGCTCCTTCCATGACTAACCTTCTTACTACCCTCCTTATCCTATCCTGTCTCAGGTTTCAAGTTTTTTTAATTGAAGTAGCATGTATGAAAAAAGAAATTTATCACATACATAACCGCTTCTTATATAAAAAAACAAAAACTGAATTTTCCTTCATACAGACTTACTACTAATTAAGATATTGCTTTCGATATAACCAACTGTAGAGAGTGCATGATCCTACGTAAACTATCTTTAAAAATGGTTAAAATTCAACAGATAAAAGCAGCCTCCCCAGAAAATAGTTGCTTTATCCCTAGTAAAGAATATCTGAATATGGTTTAGGTTACCAAGGGCATACAGAATTACACAGTGAGGAAAGTATGTTATAGGACTTCAACATTTGCTTTAAGGAAATAGAGGGAAAAGATTTGGTAACCCGTATCTGCAAGGGGTGATGGTATACAGGACAATGATGTAAATGAGATAAAACACCCTTTTTTAGAATACAAAAATATCTACATTTGAGCCAATTACACACATCAGCACAAAAGGGTCATCTTTATAAACATAGAAAAAACTGAGCCATCACACATATGGTTGATTTATAATCTGAATCTTGATCAAAACATAACTGAGAAGAAAATGCAGTGATTGCTATGTTATGTTATGTTATGTTATGTTATGTTACGTTACGTTACGTTACGTTACGTTACATTACGTTATTTTATGTTATGTTTTAGGGAGGCAGTATAGCACAGTGGGTTAAGGCTGTGAGCTGCAAATCTGGAGACCTGTTTGAATCCCATTGCCCTCACTTGCATACTGTGTGACTCTAAGCAAATCACTTCACTTCCCTGTGCTCCCAGGTCGTACTTGTAAACAAGCTTTCAGCTTAGTGTACCACTCCTGGTTAAACTATTGACAAAAAAAAGACAAAACCTAAGAGCACCTTCTGAAAACAGCTGACCACAACAGTTAAAGTACCCATAGGAAAGTTATGGTTGCTGTGCAACAACATTACTTCAGCAATGCATGACGTCATAGCCATGCCATCGCATGTTTTCCCTACTGGTATAAGAGTGCAGTGTTACCAGTTTACTGGCTGCTGCCCGAGCCAACTGCCACATTGTGCTAAGAGAAACTAGTAAAAAGGAATTAAAGTAAGTGTCTGACTTATACTGAAATACCTGAATATGACACTAAATGTTACAAGACATTGTTCAAAGTGTTACAGGATTTTCAAAAGGAACACATAGAGTGAAAACTGGGGCAATGAAACCCATGTTTAAATACCATAGCATTGTTACGCCTGGGTTATGCCCCCTATTATCTCACATACACCTCACACCGTATTCCTGGTATATTGTACTGTGATACTGCTATTTTGCACAAACATATAGATATGGGCACATATCATATAAGCATGAGTGCTGGGAATGTGCTTTACTGCTAGGATATGCTAAAACTGATCATGTATGACTCATTATACTTCACTATAATACATTTATCTAGATTATGTATGTCTTTTACATATATTCCATCTATGATCTACCTAATCATCAATGGCGCACCTACTCTTACTCTTGACTCCCTGACTGTTGCCAACACGTTTAACAAAGCATATACCGATCTGAACAGTGTACTTCTGACAACTTTTTTTGAAGAAACCAACTGAAGCCTAATCCAAAACCTAGGGCCCACTCAAACATCACCTCCGCCCTTCTACTTCAAAACTATCAACTACAACCAAGCACGGAAGTACATTCATAAGGTACTTATAAAAAATCCAGGAAAAGCAGTGATACGCTTGACCTCAAACTTAACTCCCTTGCACTTGATGAAGTCCTAGCTCCCATTACTAAGCTGCTGATCTTATCCCTGCAGCTGTCTCAATTCCCCCCAAGCTTGGAAATCAGCTCTAGTAACACCTGTGCACAAGAGCGGCGACCAGACATTGCATGCCAATTACAGAACTATTTCTATCCTTCCACCACTGTCAAAAGCACTGGAATGCATTGTCTCAGACCAGCTGATTGAATACCTAAATAATTACAACATCCAGTGTTGTTCAATGTCCTGAACAACATGGATTTTGGAAAGGGCATAGCACCTCCACAGCTCTTCCGGAGTTCATGAGCTTCATACACAGTTTACTGGACCAGGGTAACCTTGTTGGCGCAGCATTTATTGATCTAACAAAGGCTTTTGACACAGTCAGTCACTCCCTATTAATTCAACAACTCTCCTCGATAGGCCTCTCTAATCCAGTTACAAACTGGTTCAAAAGCTGCCTAGCTGATCGTTACCAACAGATAAAGATTGTAAACGTCACATCTGGGCCCCTACCAGTCCATTGTGGGGTCCCCCAGGGATCAATCCTAGGTCCCCTCCTTTTCTGCATCTTTCTAAATAGCCTACCTCGATCATGTGACCAACAGATACCTCTCTATGCAGATGATGCTGTTATTTTTAATTCTCAACATGACCCACACACCCTAGAAAATCAGCTACAACATGCTTTCCGACAAACTGAAAACTGAATCAGAGCCCACAGGTTGGTTCTGAACTATAAAAAGACAAAAGTAATGCTTTTTAGTGGTACAAGAAACAAACACAAAGCAGTATCCCTTAACATCACTAACTGCATAGGGGTACCTCTTGAACAAGTGGAGCTAATCAAATACCAGGGGGTTGTGCTTGACAGTTCCCTCTCCTATGCAGAACACATTGAGAATGTGGCCAAAACAGTCAACATAAGAAATGGGCTCCTGCACAGGCACAAGAAATGTCTCACACCCGAAGCCCTCCAAACCACAATCCATAACTCAATTGTCTTCGTCATCGACTATGGACTGGTTATATACAGCTCAGCCACTCCTACCACACTATGTATGATAGCAGTAGTCCTAAACAAAGTCTGCTGACTGCTCACCAATTCCCCCTGACTAACACACACATGCGACCTTTATGAGAAAGCCTGGTGGCTACAACTTGAAAACAGGATACCATACCAAACCTGCCTCTTAGCTAAAAAATCAATACTCGGACTACAACCTCCTGGAGTCAGAAACCTATTAAACTTATTCACAGGCCTGCACCACACCAGGTACTCCGACCATCAGGTTCTCACTGTCCCTCGCTGCAGAACCTCCCAAGGGCAGAGGTCATATGTCTATCGGGCACCACTTTAGCTCAATAACCGTGGCACTGAACTTAGAAAGATGCCGAGATTGGGGCTTTTTAAGACCAAGCTAAGACAACACTAACTGAGAACAGCTCCTGTGACTGTACTTTCTAATTACTCCACACCCCACTATATTTCTGACCCTGGACTGTCTTATTTTCATGGCAGGCACTGTTGAGGTCACGAGGGTCTGAAGCCCTCCCTCAAACTGGAGAGCACACCCCCCGCACACAGAAACACAGCAAAAGCTCACCTCCCCACAGCAAACACTGTTGAGGTCATGAGGGTTGGAAGCCCTCCCGCACTGGAGCATGTGCCCCGCACACAGGAACACAACAAAGCTCACCACCCCACGGCAGGCACTGTTGAGGTCGCAAGGGTCAGAGCCTCCTGAACTGGAGCGTGCACCCCCACACATAGGAACACAGCAAAGCTCACCTCCCCATGGCAGGCACTGTTGAGGTCACGAGGGTGGAAGCCCTCCCCTGAACCAGAGAGCACCCCCCCCGCACACAGGAATACAGCAAAAGCTCACCTCTCCATGGCAGGCACTGTTGAGGTTGTGAGGGTCAGAAGCCCTCCCCCAAACCAAAGAGTGCACCCCCCTCTGCACACAGGAACACAGCAAAAGGTACGCAGTCATCACCCGCTCCTCAGCAGTTCACCAGAGAGCTTCAAGTTTGGGCACCAAAATTTGAATTCTTGCAGTTGGCAGATGAATGAAGATAGTTTTTTTACTCATTGCTTTCTGCTAGAACACTAGGGTTTTTCAGCCTGCAATCAGTCACTTTAATTACTGCTGCCTTTAACAAACAAAAGTAAAATAAGATGTGGGAGGATTTTTTTGTGCTACAGCAGGGTGCTTAACTTATAACTGCACTCAAAGGCTTGTTTATAGCTCCACTCTACTGCGCCCCATCTAAACGCTGTTTACTGAAACTGCATTAAATCACATTAATTGCTTAACAATGCTGCTCCAGATTTAAATCCTGTGCATCTGCTGGTTTTTTTATATGTAAACCTGGGAGCCTAGTTCCCCCGATGTAAAACCCTGTTGGGATTAATTCAAGCTAGTAGAGAAACTTAGTGGAGCTGTGATAATTACAAGCTAGTAGAGAAATGTAATGGAGTTAGCCTCTCCCTCATTCTTACCTACTTAAACCCTGTCTTTTCCTCTCCTAGCTCACCTCCCCATGGCAGGCACTGTTGAGGTCACGAGGGTCGGAAGCCCTCCTCCGAACCAGAGAGCATTCCCCCATGCACACAGGAACCCAACAAAAGTTATGCAGTCATCACTCGCTCCTCAAAAGCTCACCAGACAGCTTCACCCCACTGATGCTTTGCATCAGCTAACCCACCGCCACCCTTGGCAAATTCTTACTTATATAGGGCTGGTCACATGGTAGTAAGACAAAAAAATAAAACAATCAGCTCAGTTTACCATTTGCAGGTTATACCTTTCAACCACTAGTGGTCTCCACACTAAGAACACCTATACAGTAACTTTAACTCTTGCACTGCTGCCTCTACATGATGACCCTTTTTGTCCTTTTAACAGTCTTCATCCTCATCCCCTGGACATCCCTCCCACCATCTAATTATCCTGACCTGTCAGGCCCATGCACCAGGCTCCAAATAAATATTAATAACTCCATTACCAAAGCAGACACACACTCTGGGCACCCCTTCCACACTCTTTCATTTGGCCCTGCTGTACCCCCACCCAGTTTCCAAACCAGCCACCTTGCCCTTCTGCCCCATGATCGTTGGCCAACACCTGCTGTCGCAAGGCCTTATGCCTTCCTTAGAAAGCTGTGCTGGATTGCACATAATACTAAACTCCTGATTACATTACTGCTTCTCCTAGCAAGAGATATTGAGCCAAACCCTGGACCTAACCACCACAACCCAAACCCCTCAATACCCCACCAACTCCCCCCTGGCTTTAAACTGTCTTACCTAAATATATTTAGCCACTAAATAAAATAGCCCAGCTTCAACCCCTTGCCATGTCCCTCAGCCCGGATATCCTAATTATCTCAGAAACCTGGCTGAAGCCTCACAACCCTGACTTCGAATTCTCTATTCCTGGCTATACACTCATCCGACATGATGGTATGGGCAAAAAAGGGGGTGACTTAGCAATGTACATTGCCTCCACCATCCAGTTTTCCCCAGTCACCCTACCCCTGCCTTCAAAGTCCATCGATGCTGTCATGGTAAAACTCTCCCTCCCACATTCAATTCCAATCTACATTGCAGGTACTTACTGCGCCCCTGATGCCAACACAGCTGCTATACTGGATCACTTGGGCATGCTAAACTCCCTGGCTCCTGGAGGCAAGCTCCATATACTTGAGGACTTTAATCTGAACTGGTTCGCTGGGGCCAACGGAAAGCTCCAGGACAATGTGACTGACCTAAATCTAGCTCAACTAATCTCCGAGCCCACTCGGCACAATCACAAAACTTTGAATCATACCCTTCTAGACTGGTCCCTGACCTCACACCCTCATAGGATCATAGCCTCAGGCCTCCTCCCAGATGCCCTCAGCGACCACCATGGAATCTACTCTGTGCGTAAAATCTTCAAACAAAAAGCCCACCCATCCAGAATCCTTATAGCCAGATCCTTCAAATCACTGGACCTCACCTCCTTACTAAATGACTTGGTCAGTTCTGACTGGTCATGCATAAGCCAATCAAACTCCATAGATGAGGACCTGGAATTCTTTAAGACCAAGTTCACTGCTGTCTGGAACTGTTACACCCCCCTCAGGCAAACCAGAGTCAGTGGCGCTCACCTCCCATGGATCTCAACTGAAATCCTTACCCTTCTTAGAACCAAGGACAAGGTCTGGAAATCTTTCAAGTCCTCCAGATTACCAGCCAACCTCCAGCAATACTGCACATTACATAATGCCTGTACTAGGAAAATCTGCCAAGCAAAAGCCAACTACTTAAAAGTCACATTCAATTCCTCCTCCCACCACCCACCAAATTTCTGAAAAATGGTAAAATCTCTTCTCAGCCCTCCATTCCTACCCTTCAGGCAGGCAGTCTCTATATCACTAACCCTCCTGCAGTGGCAGTACTGTTTAACTCCCATTTCACAAACAACAACGCCACTCTCCAGCCATCACTTCTCCCTGCACAGTACAGCTCCCCTACCACCATACCAAGAACCATGCAATCAGATCACCCCTTCTCTTTCTTGCAGGTCACCCCTGGTGAGGTATATAATGCACTGATTTCCCTTAATCCAAGGAAAGGCAAATGCCCCACTGGGTTGGATTCCAAAATACTCCACCTCTTGGCCCCAGCCATAGCCAAACCCATGGCCTCCCTTTTTAGCCTATTCTTCTCCCTTGCTGAGGTACCCTCTGAATGGAAACATGCCACTGTAATCCCCCTTCCTAAGAGTGGGGATACCTCAAACCCAAGCAACTACTAACCCATCTCTCTTCTACCTATTCTGGCTAAACTCCAAGAGCATCTAGTACTCCCTCGCCTATTGCCCTTTCTGGATTTCTCCTCCTTTTTCACCCCATACCAGTCTGGGTTTAAGAAATACCACTTCACCACTACCTCCCTTCTCAGGTTCATTAATTCCATCCTCACTGGGATGGATGCTGGCCACATCACAGGTGCCATTTTCATTAACCTGGCCAAGGCATTTGACACTGTCTCCCACTCACTCCTCCTGACCAAACTTGCCAGTGCTGGTCTATCCAGCAGTGCTATTAGTTGGTTCCACTCATACCTTGCAGGCAGGTCCCAATCCATCTGACTCAGTTCCTCCAATTCGACCTCCCTCCCAGTCTCCACAGGGGTACCACAAGACTCTGTCATTTGCCTGCTCCTGTTTTCCATCTTTCTGAATGACCTGTCTTCTGCCTGCCCACACACTTCAATCCACAACTACGTGGATGACACTGTGCTGTATACATCTGGCCCCTCGGTCTCAGGGGTTTTGACTAGATTGCAGCGGGACTTTATTACAGTTCAGCACTGGCTTCACACCAATCAGCTCCTCCTCAATGCCAAGAAAACAGTCTCAGTAACCTTTGGCACAAGACAGAGACTTTCAAAGCTCCCCTACCCAATCACATTCCACACCCTCGATGGGTCACCCCTGGAGGCCTGTACCTCCTTCAGATACGTTGGGGTCTGGCTGGACCAGCACCTCAACTTTTCAGCCCATGTTGACTCTATAATTAAGAAGTTGCACCCCAAGCTTGTGGCACTTTACTGGAACCAGGACTGCATCCCAGTTCCTGCCTGCAGAGCCATTGTACAGAAAATGATCCTCCCCATCTTCGACTATGGGGACGTAGTCTACAGTGCAGGTCCTAAGTCCACCCTAGCCATACTGGACCCTCTTTTCCATTCTTTCTGTCACTTTATCCTGAACTGTCCTTATGCCACTCACTACTCTACCCTTAACCAGGCAGAAGTGATACCAGTGTTTAAGGGAGGCCAAAAAAATGATATGCGAAATTATAGACCAATATCATTACTTTCGGTCACTTCTAAAGTGTTTGAAAAAATTATGGTTTCTCAATTAAACAGTTATCTTGAAAAAAATTAAAAAATACAATAAATATCAGTCAGGTTTTAGAGCACAACGTAGTACTACTACTACACTTGTTAAGGTTGTGTCGGACATCCAGGTGGCCATGGATAGGGGCCTCCTGGTTGGGGCCATATATATTGATTTGTCAAAGGCTTTTGACACTCTGGGCCATCAGGTATTTATGGAAAACTGAGATCCATTGGCCTCAGCCAGGAAGCCCTGGATTGGTTTCAAGGCTACCTGGATGGCAGACAACAAAGGGTTAGGTTAGGTAGTAATTTTGTATCCAGTTATTTAAACATTAAATCTGGTGTACCTCAGGGGTCAGTGCTAGGACCCATCCTATTTAATATATATACAAATGGTGTCAGACATCTGATGAATGAGGTCCGGCATCATTTGTATGGAGATGATGCAATATTGTATTTTGAAGGGGAAATCTGTGGGACATATACAGGAAAAATTACAGAAATACTTCAATATATTACAAATATATTTTTCAGAACATGGTTTGGTTTTAAATCCACAAAAGTCACAGGTAATGTTGTTTTCAAATAAAAAAGTACCTATGGATTTGGATATTGAGACATTGGATGGGTGTAGCCTGGCCTCTGTGGACTGCTATAAATACTTGGGAGTCTGGTTGGACTCCCATTGTAGTTGGGGTTTTCATATTGATAACTTGATACAAAAATTGAGTAAAAAGTTGGGGGTATTGTATAAACATAGAAACTGTCTTTCATTTGATGCTAGGTTAAAGATTGTGAATTCGATGATAATTCCACATATTGATTATGGTGATGTCATATATAAAGGGGCAGCTAGGGGCAGCATGGAAAAGCTTAATGTTATCTATAATAGATATGCGCGCTTTGTTTTGGATGCACCTTGGAAAACACATCATTGCACCCTTTACAGGAACTTAAATTGGATATCCTTGACAGAACGGAGAAATATGCATGTGCAATGGTTAATCTATCGCTGTTATTTTAGAAAAAGCACCAGGATATTTAGTGGAGTTCCTGGAGGAGTGGAATGTTAAGGCAGGGTTGAGATCTGCAGGGGAAGTAAAATTTAGGGTACCATTTATGAGAACAGTGAGGGGCCAACATTGTTATGTATATGAGGGTCCGAAATTGTGGAACTTATTACCAGGACACTTGAGGTTAAGTACAAATAAAATATCTTGGAATGAAATAAAATCATGGCTTGTAAAGGAAGCAATGTCCTTAAAAACTTGTTGCACTTGAGATACTTGTATATATGATATATTGTTGTAACTTTTATTTTTATTTTTCTTTCCTTGGTCATGTATGTACTGTGTTACACGTATGTATAATGTGTGTACTTGTATTTTTTTTAAATGAAACTGATGTTTTTTGTACAGTAGGACCCCATTGTAAATTAGCTGATGCTAAATTGGGTTTTATCCTGTTTCTGATATCAGAAATAAACTTTTTACTACTACTACTACTTAACCAATCAATGAACCTCCTCTCACTAGACAATTCAAGACTGTCCCACTGTGCTATGTTCACAGCCAGGTATTGGTCCCAGCTGCTCCCCTCTTACCATGCCACTGCCCTTGTCAATCCCAGCACCCCTGTATACTCCCTCAGAAACACTAACTCTTGGTCCATAGCTGTCCCACACAGGGCCACTGTTGCTGGCCAGGCTGCTTTTAGCTACCACCTACCGATGCAGTGGAATTCCCTCCCAACAAAACTTTGTCACTTCTCTTCCCCCCTGCTCCTCAACTCCATGCTCCAATCTCATTTCTCCTCTACCTGCTGATGTGTCTAGACAGCTTATGGATCACAGAATAGCAGGGCTGTGCATCCAAGCTGTAATACAACACTGTATGTTCCACCTGACTATATTATATGGTAATGTATCTATGCTATGCCTGTATCTGCTGTTATCTCAATCCTTTTGTATCCTAAACCTGGACCTATTGTGCTAGTGGGTATTCCCATTATGCAACCATATTTGTATTATGTCTGTTCAACTATGTAATTGTACCTCCTCCCCCCAGGACGCATCTGGAAACAAGCAGTAGCCCTTTCAGCATTCTTTCCTGGTTAAACGCTTAAATAAATAAATACATTTTCAGGCCATCTCACCATCTCCTCACTATCTTCTGACTACTAATACTACTCCAAACTGTCCCTGTCTTGTCCTGCAAACCCCTGCACCCTCTCCTCCCCTCGCATCCCCCCCAAATAGTCATCTCCCCTCCACTCTCCTTTCTGATTAGCGGCTTACTGACTTTTACCTGACAATGCCACCTTGGCTGCTTCTGTAACCTGAATTATCCTAATGTTAAAACCTCTCTGTTTCCTATTTACAACGTATTATGTCTATGCCTACTCACCTAGCAAGATATTCCTAAACCCACATAGTATGTATACCCACCCTCTGTGATGTAGAACCTTTGTAAAAGAGTGGTCTCCTGATCAAAGGTATTGTAATCCAAGACTGAAATAAATAAATAAATAAAATAAAATAATCACTGATATGATGACTCTGAGGGATGAACAGTGATTATTGTATACTTATATTCTCATATAATTATATGTAGTGTGTATTTTACACTCAGGCAGATTTGTAATAGGGACCTGTCAGCAGTTCTCTTTGTCTAAGCAAGCTGACACAGACAGAAAGCCTTTGTTATGTTTATGTTTTATACTGTATGTAAGCAAGAAATGCCACATATAGTTTGAAACTGTCAGCATTTCTTATATCCAGGCTATAATGTAAGTGGAAACATATTCTGTCTCATATGATACTCATTAGTAATTCTGTTTCCTAAGTCATTCTCCAATGGAAAATGTCTTAGGACCAATACATATTGTTTCTCATATCTGTAACTATGAGGTAATCTCTGTAGCTATGCTGTTATCTGTAATATATAGTTGTCTGCAACCCTCTGTAGCTCCTCTAGACTCTACTAGTTCAGCTCTACAAGATTAGTACTCTCTGGCAGAAAGCTGGAGTGCGTGGAGAGAGGCAAGATCTTAGAGAACCTATGATCTACAATCCTGGAGATTATGTACATTCTTCAGGCTAGTGGTGAGAAACCCATCTCCCTTGTGATTTTCTTTGTCACATGCTTGGCGTAAGTAGTATAATAAATTTTATTAGTACTCCTCACTTGTTTACAAATGTTTCTTGGCAGACTCCGAGACACAAGAATCTGTATTATTATTTATTTACCCTACACACCAAGAGTGTTTAGATTACATAAATGATGACTGCGAGTGAAGTCTAGATGTTTGCCAAGTTTCATTTTAATTTCCTCTGTAAATTAAAACACTGGGCAAGAGATCTCAAGAAAAAAAAAAAAAACAAGCTGAAAGTGTCTTATGTTTAAATGTTTTGTCTGATGTGTGTTCCACAGTGCAGAGAAAACAATCTTTTGGCAGATATTCAATTTTTGTGTAATGAGATGTTTTATTTTTTTTCCTATTCTTTCTCTGTGGGAACACAGCTGTAAAGGGATCTGAAACAGACATATGGACTGCTTTCTTGTGGATTCAAATCCTAATGGGTATATACTCATCTAGGAGTCCACACACGCCAGAGGCTATTTGTGTCCTGTCATGAACTTTGGTTGCAAAGTTTTTGATCCACAGAATGCTAAGGGTTTCTTGTCTTATATGACATGTCAAAATATATCAGTACTGAGCTGAGGCTGGATGCCTTAACAAGCCAAACTACTAACTGTAGTTGGTTTGATTTTGCTGAAGTAGCAGAATCCAATGGTAGACCTTTAAGGGATATTATTGCCCATTATGGGGAATTAAAAAAATGGTACCAATTATCCTGAAGGATTATTAATTGTGATGTTGTTTAATTGTTGTGATGCTGTTCTAAATGAAATATCTGTTTTGGAATCTGAGTATATTGCTTGCAAAATGGAGAATGCTGCTTTCAAGCAGATAATTAGTCTGAAACAGGCTTCTAATACGGAAAGGATAATTGGACTACAGTCTGAGCTGGAGTCTGTCTGTCTAGTAAATGAGTCTCTCTTTAATGAGAGAAGCAGTAAAGACCTGCACGCCTTAAGAGATAATGCTGAAAAGGCAAAACTTGTTAGAAAAAAAGTTTTTTCAAACTCATGGTGTTCTGGCTAGTAACACTGATTCCTTACGTTTTGGAAACAAGGAACTTAGAGATGATAAGTCTGAAGTAATTACTGAAAGAGTTGACATGCTGGTGTTTCAACACCAGACCCTGACTGAACAGCATGATTCAGTATGTTTTAATTACAGCATACTTGAAATGAATGTTTTCAGTATAAATCATGACATAGTTGCTGTTGATAAAAAGCAAGTTTTACAAGATGTGATTATCTTGCAATCTGAAAACAATGCACTTTACAGCATGCTAACTCCTGTATCTGAGCAGTTAGAATGTAGGAGTAAAAAGTCAGATATGGCGAACTTGCACCATCAGCCAGAGGTATTGACAGGGCATACTAACATAATGCCCAAAGACCTTGCCTCTTATGTTGAAGAGTTTGATTTTGAACACTCACAGTATGCTGTGGGGTGGACTAAAGCAAAGGCTAGCCACTTGTTTTTTATGTGATTCACAAAATGGAGAATTGTTAGAGTCACAAAATGGTGGACACACATGTCATCAGGTTGCATCCCCATACCATCCCCAAGATGACCGCTCATGGTCATGTGATGATGGTCATGACACAGAAATACAAGATGACCATGAAGTAATCCAAAATGGCTGACCACCACACCACAGAGAGTTGATCCTGCAGTTACAGGGACCTGTGATTGCTGCCATAACCATGATTAATAATGTTATCAGTAACACTAGTGTTTCTGAGGGACAGAAGATTCTCATTAAAAATGATGTTGACATACTTTTGAATAAGGCTGGTATGCAATCTGTCATGAAGTCAGTGTCTGATGCTGCAGAAGAAACTTTTGTTAGCATTGTTTTTATTTATTTAGTTGTTTAACCAGGTATAGCACACTTAGCTGAAAGCTTTTTTACAGGAGCGACCTAGGAGCACAAGGAGGTTAAGTGATTTGCTCAGGGTCACACAGTATGCAGGTGGAAGCGGTGGGATTCAAACCCAGGTCTGGTCTGCTGGATGTCACCAGATTTGCAGCTCAGAGCCTTAGACCACTGTGCTATACTGCCTCCAGGTCATGGACAGAAGAGCCTTAGACAACTGTGCTATACTGCCTCCAATCATGTGCACTAGTGTTACTGATAACATTATTAATCATTGTTTACAATACAGTGGTCTAGGTTAAAAAATACATTGAAGTTAATTGCATGAAAGGTTGTTTTTGTTTCCTATGCAATTTAACATCAGCTTTTCCTGAGAAGACTGAACGTACTGCTTTTCCTAGGCAGTGCATTAATACCTTAAACTGCAACATTAAAAACAATGTTGCTAACTTTCAGCAATATTCCAGTGGGAAAACCCACTTTACATTTGATGGGGGAAGGGACAACCCTGATTCTGAAAGCCCCGTGGCTGTGATATTTTCAGCATCACAGGCCACGTTGGGGGGAGGGTTACAGGTTTGATTTCTGAACCTGAGCTGACAACTGTTTCAGCACTATTTTCTCCACCCCTGATGGCTACTGAACCACAATCCATAGCTGAAGAACTATGTGCAGCTTGCACACCACTTTTCTCCACTGTGCAGGCATCCCTGATAGTGCCAGCACTACCAGCACATGATGCAGAAGCCCATCCATCAGTGACACCTGGATCATCCCATACTGTGGCTGCAGTAGCAGGCATAAGTCAGGAACAGTCTGGGTTATTCCCAGAACATACAATGGCAGGCACTTCTTACAAGAAGGTACAAGATATCCTAATACTGATATCATTGTCTTTTCTTTTGGGATCACTGACCATGGCCCAGCATTGGTTAATCCTACGCAGTTTTAGGACATTATTTTGAAACTGCCACATCAGATAAAGCAATCTCAGCAGTTTTAGCCCAAAAATACAATGGACACATCAGACCCATTGCATATGCATCGCAGATGCTAGCCCCAGTGGAGCTGAAATACAACCTGTGTGAAAGGAATCTGTTGGCTACATACTGGGCAGTGAGATACTTTATGTACATCATTGGATATGCACCCATTGTGCTGAATTCTAATCATTTTGGGGGGTAGGAAGAAATAGGCTGTTGGTTAAATAGGATCTGCAGCTTATCCTCTAGGTAGGGAAATGGGCATACTAGGTGGGCCAAGGGGTCCTTATCTGCCGTCAAAGTCTATGTTTCTATGTTTCATTTGCCAACTAATTTCCTGTTGTCAGACAAAGTAAAAGATGATGCTGTGTCCAATGCCAGACTTGCACACTGGTCTCTCATTTTACAGGATTATGACATCACTGTCCTTCCTATCAAAACTTCATCTTTTTTGGCCCATGGCCTACAATTTGCAGAAGAGACCCATTATTGTTCATTCCAACCCCGTGACCTACCTGTCCCAGTGCCCTTTCTGACAGAACCCCAGAAAGTGTTAAAAGACACCACTGTGAGTCATGTTTTGACTGATGACTCAGCTACATATACCAATGAGGGTCAGATAGCAGGGTTTGGGATTATTTTGCATTCTGGTGATGACAGAGTGTGCATGGCTACTAACTGCATCATCGTATATGTACGATTCACAGGCAATGTTAAAAAAATGCCTGGCAAATAAAATGAAAAGCAGGGATGAAAGGAGTCTCCTAATTACCACAAATATTTGTGGATGGTTTTGAGAGATGAAACATCCTTGAGAAAGACACAGCTTGTGTTAAAAAAGGAATAAAAAGATGTTTCCTTACATAAAAGGTTACCACTACTTCATGAGAGGGTTAAGTGTTGCAGTCTGACAAAATGGTCTTGATCTAAAAGACTGCAGATACAAGGTTTTTATTATAGTTTCTATTTGGGTCTGTTTCTCTCTAAACTGAATTTCTTTGGCAGAAGACTAATTTCTGTTCCAATTCTCTGGTATTACCTCTGAGAAATACAATGACTTGCTTGTGTACAACACAACTCTAACCAGTTTAAATACTGTACATTCATAAGGTTCGAGCATATTGTAAAATGTGAACCTTACGCTCCAAAAGAAGGACCCTTATTTGAGGACAGTGTATAGGTTCCTTAATAAAGGAACTGAGGAATAACTTCCAGAAATAGCTCTTATAGAAAGTGAAAATGACATTCACCAATCTAGTTATGGCCTACTCATTTGGAACATTACTGCTGTAACACTCATGAAAAGTTATGGGTAATTCCTGAACACACGAGAGTAGATTTTATCTACTGTACCAAGTACATGATACTCTAACTGGTGGACACCAGGGAGTCAGTAGAAACACTAGACAGACTTAAATCCTCTTAGGGGGGTAGAAGTGGGGAAGGAAGGGGAGCAGGAGGTAAGGTGCCTGCCTGGCACCACGACTTGGAGGGACAGGAAGTGAATCCTCAGGATCATGGGAGCAGCTGCACGAAGGAGGGAGCTGGATGTCATTGTCCACCTAGGGACAAATGACCAGGCTAGGAATGGGATCAGAGCAGTTCAAGAGGGGTTTGTAGAGTTGGGGAGGGGCCTTAGACAAGTAGCACATACGGTAACCTTCTTAGAGGTGCTGCCTGTCTATGGCAAGGGTGATGCTAGGGTACACCTCACCAGGGTATTAAATGAATGGTTGAAAAACTGGTGTGGAGCTCAGGGTTTTGGCTTCATTGGGGACTGGGGAGCCACCTGGAGGGATGCAGACCTATACTGAGTGCGATGGTCTGTATCTGTCCGGGGGGGGGGGAACCAGGATTCTAGGTGAGAGGTTTAAATGCTTCATTGGCAAGAATTTAAACTAGCCAAGGGGAGGCACTGAAAAGGAGCAGGAAGTCCCAGCCTCCCCCCACAAAACACGGTAATTAGTGAGGTAAACACCAAGGTAGAGAAGTCATTAGGGAGCAGGACAGAGGTAAATGTGAAAAAAGGCAAAGGCAGTAAGGACAGGGATGGGGCTAAAAGGGGTAAGGCCATCAAAAAGTGGAGGGTGATGAGTACCAATGCCCATAGTCTGTGTAACAAGCTCCCTGAACTAGTGGCTTTGATGGAAGAAGGTTGCCTGGATATTGTGACAGTCACATAACAGAAACATGGTACAGAGAGAACCATGACTGGGATGTCAACATACCAGGATGCACAATCTACAGGAAGGACAGGGAGGGTAAAAGAGGAGGAGGAGTAGCTCTCTATGTAAATGAAGGAATCAAAGCAAAAGAACTGAAGAGTAAGCAGGGAGCGGATGAGGCACTCTGGGTCACCCTGGAGACAGGAAATGGCACCACAATCTGCATGGGGGTTGCATACAGACCCCCACCTCAGGGGGAGGGAATGGAAAAGGAAATGATAGAAGGCATCCTTAGAATGGCAGAAAAAGGGGAGATATTGTTAATGGGGGACCTGAATATGCCAGATGTTAACTGGAGCACCTTTGCTGCAGGCACATCCAAGAGCAGGGTCATTCTTTATGCGCTACAAGGGGCAAGCCTCAGACAGCTAGTATTGGAACCCAGTCATAAGGGAGCAATCTTAGACCTGGTACTCTCAAATGGGATGGAGAAAGAATCTCAGATTTAGAAGTGGGTAGCCATCTGGGAACAAGCGACCACCAAACAGTGTGGTTCATGATAAACACAGCCATACAAAAGCATTGGACATTAGGAGGGCTGACTTTGAGAAAATGACAGAGTGTCTCAGAAAAGCACTAGCAAACAGGCAAGAAAGAGGAGTGAAGGAACAATGGGGAGTAATCAAAACAGCCATCACAGAGGTAACAAGCCTTTGTGTAAAGCAAATCAACAAAACACAATGAAGGAAAAAAATGCTATGGTTCTCAAAAGAGGTAGCAGGGAAGGTTAAGGAGAAAAGGATAGCATTCAGGAAATATAAGGAAACACAGAAGGAGCAGAACAGAGAACTTTATCGGTTAAAGTAGAAAGTGGCAGGGAAGGCAGTCAGAATAGCAAAGGCCTAAACCGAGGAAAGGATAGCCGACTCTGTTAAGAAGGGGGATAAGACCTTTTATAGGTACATTAGGGAGCAAAGAAAGACCAGAGGAGGGATACTGAGGCTTAATAAAGGGGATGGAATGGGCAGAGGGTGACAATGGAAAAGTAGGGAAACTGAACGAATATTTCTGCTCAGTATTCACAAAGGAAGAGGAGTGGGAAGTACCTAAAACAAACAAGAGAAACACTCTGAAGACGGGGGTCGATACCAGTCCATTTACAGAAGAAAGGGTTCTGAAAGAACTAATAAAATTGAAGGTGGACAAAGTAATGGGGCCTGATGGGATTCACCCAATAATTCTAAAAGAACTAAGGGTAGAACTAGTGACTCCGCTGACTACTCTCTTTAACAAATCATGGGAGGATGGGGTGGTACCTGAGAACTGGAGGAGGGTGGATGTGATTCCTCTTCACAAAAGTGGAAGCAGGACAGAGGCAGGAAACTGTAGACCAGTTAGTTTGAATTCAGTGGTAGGGAAAATGATGGAATCACTTCTGACGGAAATAATTGTTGAGTACCTAGAGGCCAGTGGGGTACAGGACCCAAGGCAGCATGGATTCACAGTTGGAAGGTCATGTCAGATGAATCTAATTGATTTATTTGACTGAGTGACCAAAGTAGTAGACCAGGGAGGGGCTGTGGACATGGCCTACCTAGACTTTAGCAAGACATTTGACATAGTCCCACACAAAAGATTAATACTCAAGTTAGCCAGCCTTGGAGTGGGTTCCAAGGTGGTAGCCTGGATAAAAAATTGGCTAGACAACAGGATGCAAAGGGTAGTAGTAAACAGAGTCCACAGTGAAGAAAGGAGGGTTACTAGTGGGGTACCGCAGGGTTCAGTACTGGGTCGGTCCTTTTTAATGTCTTTATAAGTGACATTGCAGAGGAACTGGAAGGAAAAGTATGTCTCTTTGCAGATGACACAAAGATCTGCAACAGGGTTGATACATGAGATGGAGTGGAAAGGATGAGAAGGGACTTGGCAAGGTTGGAGGAATGGTCAAATGCATGGCAGCTCAGATTCAATGCAAAGAAGTGCAAGGTAATGCACCTGGGAAACAAAAACCAAGGGGAAGAGTACACAATGGGGGGTGAGATACTAATAACATTAAAAATGGAATGGAACCTGAGGGTAATTATATAATATGACCTAAAGGTGGGCAAGCAATATGGGAAGGCAGTAAGTAGGGCTTGGGGGATACTGGGATGCATAGAAAGAGGCATCACTAGTAGAAAACAGGAAGTTGTTATCCCTCTGTACAGACAGTTGGTGAGACCCCTTCTGGAGTCCTGTGTGCAGTTCTGGAGACAACATCTCTGCAAAGACATAAACACAGTGGAGGCTGTCCATAGGAGGGCAACCAAAATGGTGCAGGGTCTGCACAAGAAGACATATGAAGAAAGACTAAAGGAGCTTAATATGTATACCCTTGAGGAAAGAATGGAGAGAAAGGACATGATAGAAACTTTCAAGTACCTCAAGGGAATCAACAAAGTCCAAGAGGGTAGCATCTTTCAGAAAAAGAGATGTGCAAGAACAAGGGGGCACAATTTGAAGATAGAGGGGGGACTGCTCAGAGGTAATGTGAGGAAGTATTTTTTCACAGAGGGTTGTGGATGCATGGAACAGCCTCCCTGAGGAGGTTGTGGAGTCAAGAACAGTGGGGGAATTCAAGAATGCATGGGACAGACATAAGGCAGTCCTAGTGGGGGGTAGGAGGAAGTAAGCTGTTGGTTAACTAGGATCTGCAGCTTATCTATTAGGTAGGAAAATGGGCAGACTAGGTGGGCCAAGTGGTCCTTATCTGCTGTCAAATTCTATGTCTCTATGTTTGTGGCCACACATGAGAAATGATGCAGAACACTGCATTAGTAACTGCTTGATCTGTGAACAGAAAAACTAGTTTGCACTAGTGATCATGGACCTATTTTCCAAACAGTTTATAGCTATCCCAAAACAGAACAACACAGTCAAAGTGATTGCAAATGTCTTGGTAAACCAGCTATTTACTAGGTAGTGTTTACCCCAGAGATGAATTCTGATTACAGGGATCTGGCTGTACAGCCTAAGTAATGCAGGAAATTCTGGATTTGTTATGGGTAAAACAAAAGTTTCATATCCCTTGCCACCCACAGTCATCAGGACAGGTGAAATGTGCTAACAGGCAGATCAAAGTTATGTTATAATAAACTTGTTCAGAAAACCCAAAAGGACTGGAATTCATTATTGCCTTTAATCCTTATGGCAATAAGAGGGACACCCTCTGTAGGTACACAGCGTACCCCATTTTTAAAATCATGACCGGACGGTCCATGAGACTCCCAGAACATTTACTTCTGGACCTGTGTACTGCCACTGCTGATGGAGCATCAGTAGATAAATATGTTAAATATCTCAAACAAGACATCCAGAAGGTACACGTGTTTGCTGCACAATGTATGGGCAAGGCCCAGTAACAGGCCCTATCTCAGTGTAAACAAACTCAGTGCAACAGTCTACCAAGTTAGACTGCCTCACTGTAACAGTCATTGATAAATGGCTACATGGCAATCAAATGAACCAGTTTAAAGGAGGTTAATTTACTTTTCGTTACCCCAGTGGGAGGAATAGTACTAGACTAACTATGTTTTTCTTTTCTCTTTTCTTTTAGGTTCCAGAGAGAGATAGAGAGATGCTTGCTTTTATGCTTATTATTCTTTTTAAAAGAATGGGTCTTCTTACAAGCCCAGACTGCACATTTTATTGTAGATAAGAACCAGTGACCTAATCCTAAACAGATTGTTGAGGCAGAATACCTCACAAGCCTACATGATTTAATTGCATCCTGTGGAATTCACAGTAAAGTCCTAAAAGACATGTTCATTGTCCAGAAGGGTAGTGAGGCCCTACTGAATGTTATGATCATTGCTTTGGATCAATTCTAGAAGTCAGACTTGATCTGGACTCCTGTTTACATTTTATTGATAATCACGAATTTTGCATCCAAATATATATGGTAATAAAAGCCATTAGACCTTAAGTTTTTTTACCCTATGATGCCCCATAGTTTGTAAAACTTAATACTGAGTGCCCAAAACAGAACCCTGGTCCACCCAGTCATCTAACAGCCACTTCTAAACCAGGTATCCTAGTTAATAATGTGTAGCTCATGCACATCCCAGTGATTTTAAATTTCACCCCTTAGAACTTGAAATTATGTGTTTTATGTTTCACAACAAACATTTCCCACTTTTTGTTTTTTAAATAATGATGTGATTGGATACCCTGGCAGCATAGCAGGTACTCATTAATGACTCCCTATACAGGGACTGATAGCACCACACATACACACACTTAGGATTTTCACATCCTGACTGCTAGTGGTACATCTTATGACTGTAAACCTACTCAAATGTGCTAGGCATTTTGGTTTTGCTTTTCTTATTTATGAAAAGAAAAACAGATTTAGACTCAGGCCTACTTGGCTCTGACACATCTATTTGAAATGAGGCTGATATAGCCATTATTCAAGCACATATGTTAAAGGTTCATGATAGTATGAAATATAATATCATACTCCCCCACCATTGCATGGTATACATGATTTTGCTCATTGAGAGTGATTTACATTTACAGTATTAAAGATATCGTGAAGGGGTTTGACCTGACAAATGTTCATATTAATGAATTAATTTCAGCTCACATTAAGGAAGCAGATGAGCATCACATAGCTAGGAAAGTCCTTGGCAGTGCCTATAGCTATTATGTTCTTACACCCCTTTGGTTATCTCTTCCGAGATCTGGAATTAGGATATATCCTGATCTCATACATGACAGACATATGGGTCAGTGGCATTGCCGCATTTTGCACTTCTATTGCATGTGTTAACAAATGTTTTTTTGAATCTAGCACTATTCCCTTGTCAATGGCAAGGAATCTTGGATATGTCACCACACACACCAGTATTGCTACATGTTTTGAAACTTATTCCTGCACAGTCCAGGAAGCCATGTTTGTGACTCTCACAGTGTCATTGACACATTTTTTTTTGTAATTTCTATTTATCCCCGTCTGTCATCCCCACTGGAGCTGCACCATCGGGAGTCATCAATCAAGCCTGTCTCTGCCAATGCCTTACCTGTCAATCTTGGTCCCTCCATCCTGCCTTGGATATCCCCCCGGTCAGGGTCAGGATAGAGGCAGACCCCCAAATCTTCCATTTATCAGGGTCCTAAGGCTAAAGGCAGCACCAGCACATAGAGACCCCAGCTCTGCATTCCATCTTCCCGGCTCCACTGGGGGTGTTACTTCATTTCTGTGGGATGTTGTGGGCCCATACATTAGGGCACTAGCACTGGCTTCGGCAACATCCATCTCCCTCTTTCCTCGAAGAGTAGCCCCTGTGGCTGATTGGTCGCTGACCTACGCCCTCGACCAATCAAGCCCCCAGGATCACAGCTTGCTGCCACGCCCTCAGCCTCCAACAGGGGTCGCTGCTTGCTGGGTTGAAGAACCCTCCTTCCCCCGGAGAAGGCAAACTGTCATTGGATGCTACAGCTTGTCTCCCACCAGCCAACCCCCGGCGTCCCAAGTAATCTCCCGAACTCGGGTCGCCGGTGTGGTGCGAGGTGTGATGTCCAGTGCATCAGCCCTCTGCACCACCGTGCCGTCATTGATGCATTTTCATCTGGTAATATCCATCTCTGATCATCTGGCAACCATCCATTCTATTGATTATCTTGATAGGAACTTTTATCGTGTGCAAGGTTGAAATCACCTCCTTTCCTTGTTTACCATGAGGTCTTGGAATTGTGACTGACTCTGAACTTTGAATGTTGTACCTGAAAGGAACATCACCTTTTATGCAGATGTGACATCTTCCAACTTGTCTTACCAACTTGTGAATGCAGGCCTAATGACTGAACTTAGGCTTCCACTTGTGAACTTTCAAATAAACTGTATTCAGTACAGCCAATTAAGATTCTACAATCAAGCTCATTGTTATGCATACTATGAAGCTAGTCTGGGGTAGGGGCAATCCCCTACCCTCAGCAAGAAGACTCTTCTTCATTTGCTCTACAATCAAGAAATCCATTTTCTTCATTGATTATTTTCCAAGCCTGGCTGGCACTGCATACAAACTGAGTACTAACATAAACTTTTACACTTTGTGCAGCCGAGTGATCATCTTCAACTGAGCACTGTTGCTATTCCATTGTAAAATTCAATGAGCAATCTAATGCACCCCCTACTGAGACCTATGAAAATACTGCTGCCTCCTGAACATTTTGATCTATCTTTGGAAAATCTGAATGCATCAGATTTGAACTATGAATCTTCATCTAACACTTGAAGAAACCCTGGATTTATCCCTGGAACTGTTTGTAGTTTACAGCTAGTGGACATTGACATTTCGTGTTCTGTTCAACTTAACTACTGAAAAATGCTATCCTTCAAGGTGGTATATTCTGCAGATGTAGAACATTGTGTGGTGACCAACTATACAGTCTTCTGATATGGACTTAAAGTTATACAAAGTGAACTTTTCTAACTACTATTTTTACTCCTTAAACAGGTAATAGGTTATACGGTAATCACATCTGTTCCCATCCCAGAACCAGATATCATTAAGTCTAGTCCTAACTATCTTGCTGCTCTATCTCGATTTTTACTTATTTTTAATATCCATACAGGCAATGTAAGTTTGTCTCTTCAATGTCTTCCCAATAGAACAGATACATACCTGATACATATCAATATTTCCTGATTGTTTTGATATTGGAAAACCCCATTATGAAGTTTTATTCCAAATGTTTATTGTAACACCAGGTTTACTAACATTTTCCCTTACACTTACATTTTATTGTTTAAGAAAAACCCGATACACCACCGTGACCAGTTAAAATTTCCTCTATCAGGCTAGTGCCACAGGCTTGTAGACTAATGGTGCCTAACCAACATCTTTTTGTTGGGTTGCCACTTTTGCAATTAGGGCAACAGAGAAGGGATGGTTAGACCTTGGTTATGCTCCCTATCATCCCACGTACACTTCACATACACCTCACACTGAATTCAAGGTCTATTGTACTGTGATACTGCTATGTTGCACTAACATAGATATGGGCACATATCATATAAGCATGAGTGCTAGGAATGTGCTTTGCTGCTAGGATATGTTAATACTGATCATGTATGATTCTTTAAACCTCACTATAATACATTTATGTAGATTATGTTTGTCTTTTGCATATATTCCATATATAATCTACCTAATCACTGATATGTTGACTCTGAGGGATCATCAGTGATTACTCTATACTTATATTCTCATATAATTATATGTAGTGTGTGTTTTACACTCAGGCAGATATGTAATAGGGACCTGTCAGCAGTTCTCTTTGTCTAAGCAAGCTGACACAGAGAGAAAGCCTTTGTTATGTCTATGTTTTATACTATATGTAAGCAAGAAATACCACATGTAGTTTGAACCTGTCAGCATTTCTTTTGTCCAAGCTATAATGCAAATGGAAGCATATTCTGTCTCATATGATATACATTAGTAATTCTGTCTCCTAAGTCATTCTCCAATGGAGAATGACTTAGGACCATTTCATATTGTTCCTCATATCTGTAACTATGAGGTAATCTCTGTCGCAATGCTGTTATCTATAGTATATAGTTGTCCGCAACCCACTGCAGCTCCTCTAGACACTACTAGTTCAGCTCTACAAGATTAATACTCTCTGGCAGAGAGCTGGAGAGTGGGGAGAGAGACAAGACCTTAGAGAACTTAAGATCTACAATCCTGGAGATCATGTACATTCATCAGGCTAGTGGTGAGAATCCCATCTCCCTTGTGATTTTCTTTGTCACATGCTTGGCGTAAGTAGTATAATAAACTTTATTAGTACTCCTCACTTGTTTACAAATGTTTCTTGTCAGACTCTGAGACACAAGAATCTGTATTATTATTTATTTACCCTACACACCAACAGTGTTTAGATTACATAAATGGTGACCGCGAGTGGAGTCTGGATGTTTTCCAAGAGTGTTTAAATTACAGCATATTACTCAACAGAAAAACATGGTAGCCCTAGTTTTTTTTTACAGTTAGTTTCTTTCCTCCTCTGTCCTAGGAGGCTCTCCATTGTGCCTGATCCCCCAGCTCCATCTCCTACTTGCAGCTTACCTTCCACTTCCTCCATGGCTTGCCTCCCATGGTGGAGCAATGGGGATCCCTTAACCCACCAGACTGGATCTGGTGCAAAGGTTAATGCCTGTTCATGGGAGCAGGGCCTACAGGATCAGCATTCACCTTGCCACACTGGGGATACTTTTTCCTACATTTTCTCCCTCTTAGGAGAGGAGGTGTGCAATGACACCCTATGGAAAGAGCACAGACTTATCTGCATGTGCTCCTCCAAGTGTCTGCCACCTTCTTCCCCTTTTCAAAGTGTCAGTGTGTTGTCCCCAGCTGCTGCTAGGGGCCAATCAAGCACTGACTACTGGTGACCCCCCATCCCCAGAGAAGGAGAGCAGTTCCTTGGATGCTCAATCCATCTCCTCCCCTGCCAACCCCCAGTGGCCTGTGCTCATTAATGAACACAGGTCACCAGCGTAGTGTGAGGTAAGGCATCCAGTGACTCAGCACTCTGCACCACCGGTCTGGCTTGATAGCCCTAGTTTGAGTATATAAACATGATAAGTAAAGATAACCAGTAAAAACTGGAGAACTTAAAAAGGATCCCTCTTTCTTTACAGCAAAAAAGCAAGGACAAAGAAAGCAAGAGAGATTGCTTCATAATTAATGATATACAAGACAAAACAATAATATCTATAATAAGTATTTGTTTATATGCATATGTGTGTATATATATATATATATATATATATATACATACACACTATGTTTTATTTACAGAAGAAAAAGGTGAAACTTTTGTGAACATGAGAAAGTGCTAGGTAATTTAAGTTATATGCAGTATGTATTTTTATTTTTTTATTTTATTGAAATCTAGGATTACAAATACCTTTGAGCAGGAACTGTTTGTTTACAAAGGTTCCACGTCAAAGGAATGGGGGTATACATACATACAAAGGTCAACATAATAATACATAGTTACACAATAAAAAGAAGTAAGAGACTGAGGCTTTGGAAATTCCAGTAATTCAAAATGTTGCAAATGTTAGGTAGCATGACATACCAGCCAAGGGCAATCTTAGAAATAAGTACTGCAGGTGAGAGGGAAGGGGGTATGCAGGCAGGAAGGCCATTGTCAGAGGGTAGAGGGTGAGGGTAAGAGCTCTAAAGGGAGGGAGGGGAGGGAAAAAGTCAGGAAATGCCCGGGGGAGGAAAGGGAGAGGGGGCAAGAGGTAGGCAGGAAGAAGGGGGCAAGGCAGGAAGAGGTAGCTGTCAAGACTGAAGTGGAGGGCAGTGAGTGGTGGGCCCCTGATTAGGCGAGGCAGTCACAATGACTAGTTGAAATGAGATGAAGTCAGAGCTGTCTCTTAAAAGGGCCAAGAACAGCAGCAGTAAGAGTTTCTTTGTTGAGAGTATTGTACCACTGTAGTGCTCTGTGGGCAAAGGCCCTCTGGCCCATGGCAGTCTGGCATCTGGGGAACAAGGAAGGTTAGTTGTTGTGAACTTCTAGTTTGCTGGGTGCTGTGGTGGTCAATGAGGAGCTTTTCAGTGCCCAGGGGGCATGACCCCGAGGAGGACTTTTTTTGGCTAAGAGGCAGGTTTGATACTGTATCTAGCTGATGAGAGGAAGCCATCCTGCCCGAGTGTACAGGTCACAAGTGTGTGTAAGTCAGTCAGCCCCAGTTAGCAGCCTGCATGCTTTGTTGAGTGCAACTGTAATTCTGCAGAGGGCAGAGGCGGAGGCAGAGCCATAAATAGCTAGCCCGTAATCGATGATGGAGGTGACAGAGCTGTTGATAGCCAACCGGAGAGTGTCAGGAGTCATGCAGTGTTTGTGCCAGTAGAGCAGGCCTATACGGATGTTGGTGGCTTTGGTGACAGAATCTATGTGCCGATGGTAGGAGAGTGAGCTCTCTAATGTGACACCTAGGTATTTAAAATCAGGAACGTGTTCAAGTAAGGTCCCTGTTTGGTTTAGGATGGTGAGGTCATGGGATTTGTACTTCCTCCTGGCATTGTAGAATGTCATAACCTTTGTTTTGCTGTAGTTCATGACCAGTTTGTGTGACTTGAACCATTCTTCGATGTGCAGGAATTCAAGCTGTAATTGTTTCTTGAGGAGCTCTGCATTTTCATGGTTGGTGAACATGACTGCGTCATCAGTGTAAGGAGTAATTTCTGGTGGCAGACACTGGAAAGGTCATTGAGGAAGAGGCTGAAGAGTAGTGGCCCCAGGATGGGCCCCTGTGGGATCCCTGAAAGGACTGGCTTTTCTTACGAGGTGACACCGACAATCCTAACCTGCTGGACCCTCTCCTCAAGTTAGCTTGAAAACCAGAGCAGTGCTTCATTAGGGAGCCCAATGTTTGATAATTGCTGGAGTAGGAGTGGGTGGTTCACAGTATCAAAGGCTTTCATAAGGTCAATGAATACTGCCCCTACACAGTTTCCTTGATCGAGCATGGTAAGGACGAAGCCCATGAATTCTAATAGTGCAGTGATGGTACTGTGTCCTTTTTGGAAACCATGTTGCTCAGGACACTGGATGTCATATTTATCCAAGTATTTGACTAGTTGGTCTGAGGTGATGCGCTCCAGGGCCTTAGACAATGGATGGAGGATGGAGATAGGTTTGTAGTTGGAGTGCAGTGATTTGTCTCCACTTTTGTGTACCGATGTGATGGTCACCTGTTTCCAGTGAGATGGGAACTGGGACATCTTAGTGATAGGCTGAGGACCTTTGTCAGGGGTTCAAGGACTTCTTCAGGGACAAGTGCTAACAACTTCAGGTCAAGGGAGTCACAGCTGTAGCCTGCATTGTGAATGGCCTTCCAAATATAGGTTCTGGCTTCATGCACTGGGATCTCCTTGAAGTAGAATTGTGGGGCAGGTGTAGGAGAGGAGTAGTTGCAGGAGGGTTACTACCAGAGGGGGCGTCAAAGAAATTAGGAGGGAGGACACTATCCAAGTTGGAAAATGCATTGTTAAAGGTGTTGGTGATTGTGTACAGGTCAGATGTTGGTGTTCCATTTATGCTGAGCATGGTGGGTGGTGACTTATGGTCCTTGCCTGTAAGGTCTTTCAAGTTACTCCAAAACATTTGTTTCCATCTCCCCAGGAGTTGGAGAGAGCTTCCTTGAAGTATTTGCTTTTGGTGCTCCTAACTGCCTGTCTGCACTCATTTCTGGCAGCTTTATATGTATGATTATCCCCAGGTTTGGATGTTGCATGGGCACAGTGCCAGAGATGATCCCTATGTTTGAGTAAAGTGATTAGATCCGGGGTTATCCAAGGGTTAGCTCTGCCCCTGACCTTCATCTTTTTGAAAGGTGCAAAGATATTGCAGGCCGCAGTGAAATGGCTGATGAAAAGGTCTAAGGCTTGGTTTACCTCAATGGCAGAGCTGATTGGTATCCAGTCCAGGTGGCTTAGGTGTGTCTTTAATAGTTCAAGGTACTCCTGCTTTAACACTCTAGTGTGGATTATTTTAGGAGAGGGCGTAATGAATTTGTTTGTCCAGATACATGTGACCAGTGAGTGGTCACTGATCCCATCAGGGAGCACTGAGACTTTGAGATTCATTCAGGGTGATTAGTAAGGATCCAGTCCAGAAGCATGTGTGACCCTGTCCTAGAGTTGCATCTGGTGGGGGCAGTAACAAGCTGGGTGAGGTTCTGTGATGTGACAGCATCCTTGTAGTTTCTGGCCTCCAGCGATAGCCAATTTATATTGAAGTCGCCTAGTACTATGAGTTCAGAGTTATGGGGTAATCCCTGAAGGCTTTCCAATATGTTCATATATCCATTGGGCTGATCTTTAGGGGGTAGGTACACAGAGGCAATGGTGAGCTCCTTGTTGTGCACCTTGAGTAGAACTTTAAAAGCGAGAACCTGTGAGGGTGGTTTAGGGTTTGAGAACGGGGAGACTTGACCCAGATAGGAATTCCTCAGGTAGATGGCACAGCCCCTACCTCATTTGGAAACCCTGTCCTGCCTTAATATAGAGTATCCAGGGATGGTGACTGCAGCATCTGGTATCTTGGGGTTAAGCCATGTTTTGACTACAGAGAGTACATCAGAGCTATGTTGCTGGACCCAGGTTTGCAAGATATCAGGTTTGTTAAGGAGGCTGCAGAGACTGATTGAGGCTAATGTGAGGGACCCCTCCCACCTTTTTGTGGCATGGGGTGCTAGGCTGGTAGGACCCGGGTTAGGATGAACATTTCCAGATATCAGAAGTAGCATAAGTAGTATGTTAAGAAGGTATGCTTTAATCATTTTGCAGACTAGTTTTGTTGTAGGGCATCTAGTCCTCTTGGCCTTGCTGGTCTGTGTTTGCCTCATGATGTTGCAGAGCACAATATATAAAGCCATGTTCTCAGAGGTGCCACGTGATTGATAAAAAGTAATCAAATCCACAGGAAATGGTGAACTACTGGGGACCAGAAAACTGTTATTGTAGCTCAAAGACCCAGAATGTGATAAATTCCTGAAGGGGTTAAATTCCTGAAGGTGATGAACATTGGCCTGGGGCATATGCAGGATGTAAAAATCCATTGTTATTATCTTCCCTTTGTTCTCCAAAATGGTTGTGAATAGACCTCAAAGACAAGTACACATCCTTTAAAAACAAGTCAGATGGAAATGAGGATTCAGTGCAGCACTCCACAACTCAATGCTTTTATAACAGATTTACTGACCTTACTTTTGGCTTTGATGGCTACCAAAAAAATTGATTTATGATGAGAATGCCAATACCTGGTGGTGATGTTTTGCAGTTTCTTAGTCCAGGAAATGTTCATAGGTGTTATGTCCAAGAATGGTCCAGTTCCTCCAAGCAGAAACACATGAAAATCCACAAAAACTAAACTACTGACAGAGACAAACACAAACAGCCAGCCACACCGGCTCTAATCTGAGGTTTAAAAGGATAAAATGGGCGCTAAGAAAATTACTTGTCTCTACATGAAATATTATGTTGCTATTTATAGTGCTGCTTTGCCATGTTTTTAGGCAAATACAGTGGAAAAAAAAATCAGTTCTAAGTGGCATTATAAATTCCAGGTTGTAAAGTGAATAAGGTAAAATAGCCTTTTATGACATAGTAGCAGTACCACTAATCACATATTGGAAGATGAGTTTTTTTTCCTTTTTCACTTGCATGTAATTGGGAAGCATTATACAGTGGCAACAGGCAAAGGTAGACATAGGAGTCACATGGTAAAGATAAATGTCTGGTAGTATCTGTTGGATACAGTATGTAAATAAAGGTGGCTGGGAATTATAAACAAATTAGTAATTATAGAACACTAGAGCTAATGATAACTGAGAATATATATGAATTAAGGTGTACACATGAAAAGTGACCAAATCTGAGAAGGCCTGCAAACAATGTATCCATACAAATGTGATCAAAATATTAACTTTTATTAAGAATGTGTATTAAATATGATTTATCTTTATTCTATAGTCCCCCAGAAGTAGCCTAATTAGGCAAAATGTTTTGTCTGGCACATCAATTGAAGAAATTAAATAAAGAATTGATAAAGAACAATGATGGTATATTGGCATTTACTTGCTAGAGCCACCAGACCTTCCTTGTTTGACTTCTTGAACTACTGATTATTGGTCTGCAATACCTTGAACTTTGAAGTTTAACTCCAGTGGTTTCTCTTGAGACCCCAACCCCAAAATAACGTTCTTACTTTACCTCCTTATCCTATACTTCTGTCTCAGATTTCAAACTTTTTTTTAATTGAAGTAGCATATATGAAAAATATGTTTATCACATACATACCAGTTTCTAATAAAATAAAATCACAAAACTGAATTTTCCTTCATACAGACTTACAATTAATTCAGATATTGCTTCAGATATAACTGACTGTATAGAGTGCATAAAGAATTGTGTGCAAAACTATCAGTAGCAAAAATATGATAGCCAGCTTCACAGGACAGCATACTTTTTTTAATTTATTTTATTTATTTCAATCAAGGATTAGAAAATACCTTTGAGCACAGTGGAGCTCATTTACAAAGGTTCCACGTCAACAATGGGGAGGGGGTTACAAAAAGACAGAGTATAAAGCATAATAACATGTACAGATAATATCAAATACAGCTAACAGTAGACTAGCACAATACATAGTAAACATAGATGATTGCAATTAGATAAATAGTTGGCATTCTAGGATTTTATAGGTAAAAACATGGGCGAGTAATACCATTTGGAAATCAGGAAAGGTGAATCAGGGGATGAAGAATAGCAACAGGACAGGAACAAGGGGGGGATGCAGCCAGGCGGCATTGTCAAGCATGTTGAGCGAGGTAGGAAGGGGTAGAATGGGTGGGAATGGGGGCAAGTACAGAAGAAGAAGGTGACAGAAGGGAGGGGATGGTGAGATGTGGGGAAGAGAGGGAAGGGGGAGGGGATGAAGAAAGGTGTGGAAAAGAGTAAGTCAGGGGTCATTGTGGGAGAGTTAGTGGGACAGAGTAGGAGGGTCAGATCATGATAGAACAGCATACAATCCATCATTTTAAAACAGTCTCTTTACTAATAGAGGCAGTCCAGAGGAAGGCAACTAAAAGTGTGCAGGATCTGCAAGAGAAGCCATACGAGGAGAGACTAAAGGAGCTTAATAAGTATACCCTTGAGAAAAGGAGGGAGAGGAGGGGACATGATAGAAACTTTTAAGTACCTCAGTGGAATTAACAAAGTCCAAGAGGGTAGCTTCTTTCAGAAAAAGAGATGTGCAAGAACAAGGGGACACAATTTGAAGATGGGGAGTGGTTCAGGGGCAATATGAGGAAGCATTTTTTTTCACAGAGAGGGTGGTTGTCATATGGAACAGCCTTCCTGAAGAGGTTATGGGGTCTAAAACTGTGAGTGAATTCAAGAATGCATGGGACAGACATAAGGCAATTTTTATGGGGAGTAGGAAGAAATAGTCTGTTGCTTAACTAGGATCTGCAGCTTATCCTGTAGGTAGAGAAATGGGCAGACTAGGTGGGCCAAGCGGTCCTTATCTGCCATCAAAATCTATGTTTATAAAAGGAGTACATACATTTTTCCAGATTGAAAGTTACCATATCACTTGCAGAACTTAGTACTGGACAATCGAATATAAGATTGCCTTTGGACAGCTTGGTGAATTGATTGCAACTACAACACATCCTACAGTTCACACCCGTGATATCCTGCCTAACAAATTACTTCCTATACCAAGTCCCATTATTCAATTCTGTGTGTTTCTTTTTCACAGAATGTTAAGTATTTTTAATTCCTACCACATATGTTCTTACTCTGATAGATCTTTAAGTATACTATAACAGAATGTTTCCCTAAATGTTACTTGAAAAAAATGTTTTATCAAAGTATGACAGTGGAAAAGCAGAGACACTGAATGAATACTTTTGCTCAGTATTCATAAAAGAAGAAGAGGGGGGGGTACCTTAACCAAGCAATAGAACCACTCTGGACAGGGGGGTCGATAACAATCCATTCACAGAATAAAGGCTCCTGAGAGAACTCCTACATCTCAGAGTAGACAAAGCAATGGGGCCCTGATAGAATTCACCCAGAATTCTGAAAGAACTAAGGAGAGACCTAGTGACATCTCTGACTATCCTTTTTAACAAATCATAGGAGGATGGTGTGGCGCCTGAGGACTGGAGGAGGGCAGATGTGATTCTTCTTCACAAAAGTGGGAGCAAGGCAGAGGCAGGGAACTACAGACCTGTTAGTTTAATCTCAGTGGTATGGAAAATTATGGCATCACTTCTGAAAGAAAGAATTGTTGAGTACCTAGAGGCCAGAGGGCCACATGGCCTGAGGCAGCATGGATTCACAGTGGGAAGGTCATGTCAGACAAATCAAATAGATTTCTTTGACTGGGTGACCAAAGTAGTAGACTAGGGAGGGGCTGTAGATATGGCCTACCTAGACTTTAGCAAGGCATTTGACACAGCCCCACACAAAAGATTAATAAACAAGTTAGCCACCCTGGGAGTGGGTCCCTGGGTGATAGCCTGGGTAACAAACTGGCTGACCAACAGGATGCAGAAGGTAATAGTAAACAGAGTCTACTCTGAAGAAAGGGGAGCTACTAAAGAGGTACCGCAGGGTTCAGTACTGGGACCAGTCCTTTTTAATGTCTTTATAGGAGACATTGCAGAGGGGCTGGAAGGAAAAGTATGACTCTTTGCAGACAATGTAACAATCTGTAACAGGGTTGATACACAAGGGGAGGGGGGGCTGGAACCGATGAGAAAGGACTTGGCAAGATTGGAGGAATGGTCAAAAGTATGGCAGCTTAGATTCAATGCAAAAGAGTGCAAAGTGATGCACCTGGGAAACAAAAAATCCCGGAAGAGTACACAATGGGAAGGGGAGGCACTAACAACAACAAAAATGGAAAGGGACCTCGGGGTAGTCATATCAGATGACCTTAAGGTAAGCAAACAATGTGAGAAGGCAGTAAAGAGGGCAGGAGGGATACTGGGATGCATAGGGAGAGGCATCACTAGTAGAAACATAGAATTTGATGGCAGATAAGGACCACTTGGCCCACCTAGTCTGCCCATTTCCTTACCTGATGGATAAGCTGCAGATTCTAGTTAGTCAACGGCTTACTACCTCCTTCCCACCACTAGAATTGTCTTATGCCTGTCCCATGCATTTTTGAATTCTACCACTGTTCCTGACTCCACAACTTCCTCAGAAAGGCTGTTCCATGCATCCACAACTCTCTCTGTGAAAAAATACTTTCTAACATTACCTCTGAGCAATCTCCCCTTTGTCTTCAAATTGTACCCCTTGTCCTTGCACATCTCTTCTTCTGAAATATGTTACCCTATTGTACTTTGTTAATTCCCTTGAGATACTTGAAAGTTTCTTTCATGTCACCCTCCCTTCTTTCCTCAACAGTATACATATTAAGCTGCTTTAGTCTCTCCTCATATGTCTTCTGGTGCAGACCCTGCACCATTTTGGTTGCCCTCCTCTGAACAGCCTCCACTCTATGTCTTTGTGGAGATGGGGTCTCCAGAATTGCACACAGTACTCTAGATGGGGTCTTAACAACTGTCTGTACAGAGGGATAACAGCTTCCTGTTTTCTACAGTTGATGCCTTTCCCTATGCATTCCAGTACCCCCCCAGCCCTCCTTTCTGCCTTTTCACATTGCTTTCCCACCTTTAGGTCATCTGATATAATTACTCCTAGGTCTCTTTCGATTTTTGTTGTTGTTATTAACTCACCCCCATTGTGTACTCTTCCCCTGGGTTTTTGTTTCCCAGATGCATTACCTTGCACTTCTTTGCATTGAATCTGAGTGGCCATATATTTGACCATTCTTCCAACCTTGCCAAGTCCCTTTTGGTCCTCTCCACCCCACCTTGTGTATCAACCCTGTTGCAGATCTTTGTGTTATCTGCAAAGAGACATATTTTTCCTTCCAGGTGCTCTACAATGTCACTTATAAAGACATTAAAGAGGACCGGTCCCAGTACCGACCCCTGTGGTACACCGCTAGTTACCCTCCTTTCTTCACTGTGGACTCTATTTACTATTACCCACTCCAAGGCTGGCTAACTTGAATATTAATCTTTTTGTGTGAGACTGTGTCAAATGCCTTGCTAAAATCTAGGTAAGCCATATCCACAGCCCTTCCCTGGTCTACTACTTTGTTCACCCAATCAAAGAAATCTATTAGGTTCATCTGACATGACCTTCCTATTGTAAAACCATGCTGCCTTGGGTCCTGTGCTCCGCTGGGCTCTAGGTACTCAACAATTCTTTCCTTCAGAAGTGATTTCATCATTTTCCCTACCACTGAGGTCAAACTAACTGGTCTGTAGTTTCCTGCCTCAGCCCTGCTCCCACTTTTGTAATGAAGAATCACATCTGCCCTCCTCCAATCCTCAGGTACCACACCATCCTCCTATGATTTGTTAAAAAGGATAGTCAGTGATGTCACTAGGTCTCTCCTTAGTTCTTTCAGAACTCTGGGGTGAATTCTATCAGGGCCCCATTGCTTTGTCCACCCTCAGTTTCAAGACTTCTTTCAAAACCCTTTCTTCTGTGAATGGACTGGTATCAACCGAGTCTTGACAGCTACCTCTCCCCGCCTTGCCCCCTTCTACCTGCCTACTCCCTGCTCCCCTCCCTTCCCCCGGCATTTCCTGACTTTTATCCCTCCCTCCTCCCTTTAGAGCTCTTTCCCTCACCTCTGCCCTCCAACAATGGCCTTCCTGCCTGCATATCCCTTCCTCTCACCTGCAGTGCTTATTTCTAAGATTGCCCTTTGCTGGTATGTCATGATACCTAACATTTGGCACATTTTGAATTACTGGAATTTCCTAAGCCTCAGTCTCTTACTTCTTTTTATTGTGTAACTATGTATAATTATGTTGACCTTTGTATGTATGTATGTATACCCCCCATTCCTTCGACGTGGAACCTTTGTAAATGAGCAGTTCCTGCTCAAAGGTATTTGTAATCTTAGATTTCAATAAAAAAAAAATCCCTATTCAGAGTGTTTCTCTTGTTTGGTTTAGGTACCTCCTCCTTCTTTTCTGTTGTAAATACTGAGCAGAAATATTCATTCAGTATTCATGCTTTTTCACTCTTACCCTCTGCCCACATGTCCTCCCCATTATTAAGTCTCTGTATCCCTCTCTTGGTCTTTCTTCACTCCCTAATGTACCTATAAAAGATTTTATCTCCCTTTTTAACAGCGTTGGCTATCTTTTACTCAGTTTGTGCCTTTGCTATTATGACTGCCTTCCCTGCCTCCTTCTGTTTTAACTGATAAAGTTCTCTGTCCTGCTCTTTCTGAGTTTCCTTGTATTTCCTGAATGCTATCTTTTTCTCCTTTACCTTCCCTTCCACCTCTTTTGAGAACCATAGTGTTTTCTTCCTTCATTTTGTTTTGTTGATTTGCTTCCTGTTAACTCTGTGATGGCTGTTTTGATTATTCCCCATTGTTCCTTCACCCCTCCTTCTAGCCCTTTTGAAAGTGCTTTTCTGAGGCACTCTCTCATTTTCCCAAATTCAGCCTTCTAAAATCCAGTGCTCTTGTTTTTGTGTGGCTTGATTCTATGGCTGTGTTTATTGTGAACGACACTGTTTGGTGATCACTTGTTCCCAGATGGCTATCCACCTCTAAATCTGAGATCCTTTCTCCTTCCCCATTTGAGAGTACCAGGTCTAAGATTGCTCCCTCCTGAGTGGGTTCCAGTACTAGCTGTCTGAGGCATGCCCCTGTACAGCATCAAGAATGACCCTGCTCTTGGATGTACCTGCAGAAAAGGTACTCCAGTTAACATCTGGCATATTCAGGTCCCCCATCAACAATATCTCCCCTTTTTCTGCCATTGTAAGGATGCCTCCTATCATTTCCTTGTCCATTTCCTCCCCCTGAGATGGGAGTCTGTACACAACCTCCATGCGGATTGTGGTGCCATTTCTTGTCTCCAGGGTGACTCACAGGGACTCATCAGCTTCCTGTTTACTCTTTAGTTCTGTTGCTTTAATTTTTTTTTTTCCATTCAACTTTTATTAAAGTTTACAATACAGAGAACGAATCCACAAGACATTTGACATAAGGAAGCTGTAATTGCTATACAAAATTATACTGATTCGTCCTCTCCCTAGCCACCTCCCTCCCCCTCCCTATCCCCCAGCCCAAGCACAGCATCCTAGCAACAAACCACATCATGCATTACAATGAGCGTACATTTCAAGCTTGTAAAGAGTACAGGGTTTGAAAAGTGCCCCATATCCTATTAAACTTGATAAGTTTATTAGAAAGGCTAGCAATGGTTCTCTCTGTTCTGAGATTGGCCAAGAGTTCTTGGAGCCATTCAGTGTAGGACAAATTGTCAGAATCTTTCCAATGTCTAAGGACCACCTTTTTAACAGACATGGAAATTAATGCCATATATTATTTCCTACACCATATAGAAATACCAGAAAAGTCCCCCAAAAGACATACTTCAGGTGTGAACAAATCTGCAAGCCCCAAAAGTGGATCAACTCTTAGTTTAATGGTGGTCCAAAGTAGAGCAACTTTTGGACAGTTCCAAAAAATATGAAGAAGGTCCCCAGGTGTAACTCACATCTAGTACATATCGGAGAGGGCACCACACCCAGTTTGGCCAACTTCTGTGGTGTATAGTAAATATTATGCAAAATTTTGAATTGCATTAATCTAAGTCTGTCCTGGAGTAAACATTTATGACAATTATGCCAAAGTTGAGGCCAATCTAATTCCTTCTCTGGAAAAAGGGACGACCAGTATGTAACCGGGGCTAAGTTATCAGGGTATGCCCATGCATATAAAATGCTGTATATCCTGGACAATCCAGCCAACTCTGCCAGAGTGGCCTGAAAAGTGATGTGGGCAATATGGGGCGGAGTAACTCCAAAAACTTTTAACACAAGGTGCCGAAGCTGATAAATCTTGAAGATGTTTATCCCAGGTATCGTAAAGTTATGCATAATTTCCACTGAGGAGCACCATTGTCTATCAACTGTAGTAAAATCTTTCAGCTGACAATTTGCTAAAAGAGGAAGCCATTTTAGTGGTAGGGGCTTGTTATCTAATTGTAGATTAGGATTGCCAATTATTGGCTGAACTAAGTCCTTGACATTATCATATTTGAGAAACGCACATAGTTGAGCGTGTGTAATAATCGATACTGCAATGGGAGAATTACAGAGCGCATCCGGGAGATATCCTACTTTAGTATATAACAACGCACCAGGATGGAGTTCATACTATTTAATAGAGGCTAATTCCACTCTAAGCCAGGCCGGGACATAGGAGGAGTGAGCTAATAGCTGCTCCGGTGACAGCCACCTGAGATATTTGTTAACCTGGCTGGCCCAATAATACAATCATATGTGAAGAATTCTTAAGCCCCCTTTTCCTTTAGGAACAGCCAGTTTGTGAAAGGCCATTCTAGATTTTTTATACCCCCATATAAAATTGGAAAACATATTATGGATCTTTTTAAACCAGGACAACGGAAGGCCGATATTTAACATATTAAGGGGATAGAAGAGGCGGGGAAAGACATTCATTTTAATTAAATTAATCCTACCCCACAGGGAGAGAGGAAGAAGCAGCCACCTGTGGAGATCGTGGTCTATTCTTTGAGCCAACAGATTCACATTGAATTGTTTAAGCCGGGTTACATTGCGTGTCAGAATGATTCCAAGATATTTAATGGAATTGGACTGCCAGGCAAACCCAAAAGTCGTGATTTCTTGCTTAAAAACCCCAAGACTGAGAGGAAAAACCGAGGTTTTCACAATGTTAAGTTTATAATTCGAAACCTTGCTAAACCCCTCTGTTATATTAAGAATAGGGGGAATAGATGTAGCTGGATTAGTAATCTGCTAAAGAAGATTGTCCGCGTATGCAGCTACCTTAACCACCTGCCCATTTAGAGATATACCCAGAATATCCTGAGCTTTGGTTAACCCCTGAATAAGGGGCTCTAAATATATATTGAAAAGCAGGGGGGACAAGGGATACACTTGCCTAGTTCCCACATGTAATTTAATTGGGCTGGAAATCATTCCATTGCAAGAGATTCTAGCAGAAGGTAATAGATATAGTGAATGAACCCAGCTCAGAAATTGCTGGGGAATACTGAATGTCTCCATTGCAGCAAATAAATAATTCCAATGGACCCTGTCAAAGGCCTTCTCGGCATCGAGGGATACCAAGGCCATTGGAATAGCAGCATCCCTCAATGCCGAGAAGACGTGTACCAGGGTTCGCAAATGGTCTGCTGATGATCTGCCCCTCATAAAACCGACCTGTTCCTCCCCTATTATGCTAGGTAGAACCATGCTCAGACGATCAGCCAATAGTTTGGCTAAAATTTTAATGTCATGATTAATTAAAGAAATGGGCCTGTAATTAGAGACCAAATCCTGTGGCTTATGAGGCTTGGGCAATAAAACAATCAGAGCTTCAAAAAGGAAAGGATCGGCCCCTTGACCGGAAAGAATATATTGAAAAAATGACAGTAAAATAGGGGTTAACTGCTTGGAAAATACCTTGTAAAAGTTGGCGGAGAATCCGTCAGGGCCAGGAGTTTTATCGGATGGCAATGATTTAATTACCAAAGCTATTTCATCCTCAGAGATAGGATATATTAATGCAGCTTGTTGAGAGTTAGTGAGGGAGGGTAACTGTAAGTCTCCTAAATATTTTTGTAAGTCCTCCTCAGAAGGGGTATTTACCATGGGACCATATAAATCCCAAAAATAACAAGTGAATACATCAAGTATCTCTGAGAATGAAGTTTTAGGGGGATCTCCCTCTACAGAATGAACACCTGCAATAAATCTAACTGATTCCAATTGCTTAACTCGCATTGCCAACAGCCACCCTGCCTTCTCCCCTTGGTCTGTATAAACTGCATTTGTTTTTAAAATAGTTCTGTTGCTTTAATCTCTTCCCTTATATAAAGAGCTACTCTTCCTCCTCCTCTTTTACCCACCCTGTCCCCCTGTAGATTGTGTATCCTGGTGTGCTGACGTCCCAGTCATGGTTCTCTGTGTACCATGTTTCAGTGAATGCCTCAACATCCAGGCATGCCTCTTCCATCAAGGCCACTAGTTCAGGGAGCTTGTTACACAGACTGTGGGCATTGGTACTCTTCACCTTCCATTTTTTATGGCCTTACCCCTTTTAGCCCCATACTTGTCTTTACTGCCTTTTTCTGCATTCATCCCATCCTGTTCCCTACTGACTTCTCTACATTGGTGTTTACCTCACTAACTACTGTGTTTTGTGGGGGAAGGGTGGGATTTCCCTGCTCCGTTTCAGTGCCTCCCCATGGGATAGTTTAAATGCTTGCCAGTGAAGCATTTAAACTTATCACCTAGGATCCTGGTTCCCACCAGACAGATGCAGACCAACGTGCCAGTATAGGCCTGCATCCCTCCAGGTGGCTCCCCATTCCTCAATGAAGCCAAAACCCTGAGCTCTACACCAGTTTTTCAACCATTCATTGAATTTCATGGTGTGGAATACCCTAGCATCATCCTTACCATAGACAGACAGCACCTCTGAGAAGGTTACTGTACATGCTACTTTTCTAAGGTCCCTCCCCAACTCTACAAACTCCTCTTGCACCACTCTGATCCCATTCACAGAGAGGTCATTTGTCCCTAGGTGGACAATGACATTCATCTTTCTCCCTCGTGGAGCTGCTGCCATGATCCTGAGGATTCACTTCCTGTCCCTCCAAGCTGTGATGCCAGGCAGGCACCTCACCCCCATATCCCCTTCCTCCCCCACTTCTACCCCCTAATAATTGAGTCCCCCACTAGGAGTTGTTTCCTTCTCCTGTGGGGTCTCGTGCCACCCTCCTGTGGGTCTCCTTTGTGGAGGTTACTAGCATCCTCCTTGGTCTCCACTGCAGGTGCCTCCATAGAGGAACCCCTCTTCACCAGAACAGCATATGAATTGTGGAGTGGTACAACTGGAGGGATGCACCTCTGTTCCTCCACCCTCTCCCTCTCTGAGCCCACCTTGGTCCAACTGCTCCTCTTTCTTGGCAACTTCTGAGGTAGCGGTGGTGACCCTGGTGGTCCTTGGGTGGGGGGGAAGAGGTTTCACAAATGCTAGCCAGGTCAGCCTGGAGATGGGCAACCTCCTCCCTCAGACCAGAGAATTGTCTGCAAACAGGGCAGCATCACAGCCTCCAAAATGTCTCCCAGAACACTGCTACCCCACAGCGATTGCACTGCACCACTCCCATCTTGACTTCTTTTGTGTCCCCTCTACTGTTGCTTTGTATGCTTACTGTCTCCTCCCTCTATGTATTTTTACACTTACTTTCCTACTGCTATGTGCCCTTGCAACTCTCAACCTTCCTGTTCTGGGATAGGAACTTCCTGTAGTCTTCAGTAGTCTCCTTCCTCTAGGCTTGGATTCAGACCTCCAGCAGCTGGGGAGCTATTTTTTTAGGTTCCTTCAAGGTTGATGAAACTAATGTGTCTCAATTATCCTTCCCTTCCTACTGCCAAACAGGAAGTTCCTGTTGTCAGTCAAATCCAGTGGCTATAAAAGTAGAACTGGCTTTGGGTGAGAAACAGGGCAATTAGTAAAAAAGCTATAGTTCTAGATTGCTGTTTCTTGCTCTGACAGCAAAGTTTTCTTCTGTCAAAAACATCAGGAAGCTGTAATTGGAGACACCTGCTTTTGTACTCCTAAGGTCTTAAGCCACACCCCCAATTAACTTTAGCCTCTGCTTTTGACTCAGTAAATTAAGCTGATACAGCCCCCTCTGTCAGAGAAACACGCAAACTTTCTTCTTCTTTTTTTTTACTTAAATGAGACACCCTTCCTCTAATAAAGTATCTGTTTGCTTAATCCGAACAGGTTCTGCTGAGATAGAAGTGATTTATCAGTAAAAGAGCTATAGTTCTAGACTGATGTTACTTGCTCTGACAGTAAAGTTCTCCTCTGTCAAAAACAGCAGGAAGCTGTAATTGTAGACACCTGCTTTTTTACTTCTAAGCTCCTAAACCACACCCCCAATTAGCTTCAGCTTCTGCTCTTGGCTCAGTAAATTAAGCTGATACAGCCCCCTCCCTCAGAGAAACAAACAGTGGCTTTCTTCTTTTTTTTAACTTAAATTAGACCCCCTTCATCTAATAAAGTATCTATTTGCTTAACCCAAACAGGCACTGTTGAGATAGAAGTGATATATCAGTAAAAGAACTATAGTTCTAGACTGCTGTTACTTGCTCTGACAACAAAGTTCTCCTCTGTCAAAAACAGCAGGAAGTTATTATCCCTCTGTACAGACAGTTGGTGAGACCCCATTTGGAATACTGACTTCAGTTCTGGAGACCCCATCTCCACAAAGACATAGACAGGATGGAGGCAGTCCAGAGGAGGGCAACTAAAATGGTGCAGAGTCTGCAACAGAAGCTATATGAGGAGAGACTGAAAAAGCTTAATATGTATACCTTGAGGAAAGGAGGGAGAGGAAGGATGTGATAGAAACTTTCAACTACCTCAAGAGAATCAACAAAATCCAAGACAGGAGCATCTTTGAGAGAAGGAGATGTGCAAGAACGAGGTGGCACAATTTGAAGATAGAGGGGAGATGGCTCAAGGGCAACATCAGAAAGTATTTTTTCATGGACAGGGTGGTGAACTCATGGAACCACCTTCCAGAGGAAGTTGTCTGTCAAAAAACAATGGGGGAATTCAAGAATGCAGGGGACAGACATAAGGCAATTATAGTGAATGGTAAGAGGAAGTAGGCTGTTGGTTAACTAGAATCTGCAGCTTATCCAATACGTAGGGAATGGGCATACTTGGTGGGCCATGAGGTCCTTATCTGCCATCAAAGTCTATGTTTCTATGTTTCTATCAGTAAGATGTTGCAATACTAGTGTGACATTGGAATTAATATTGTCTGTAATGTAAGGGTTCCATATTTCTAGGAGCCCTACATTTTTCAGAGTGTTTTTTAACTTGCCTTTGGGAGTGTTTCCATGAATACAGTAGTGGTTCAAGCAGACAACCCTGCTTGACAGCTCTACAAATAAACATTGGATCAGAGTTTATCCCACTTTTTATGGCTGTGGGCGGAGCCTACAGCCGTTTTGTTTTCGGTCCTAAAATGGCTGACCGTGGCATGCTTCCATTGGACTTTTGGAAGTATCCTACAGGAAGTCCAACAGAGCATGAAACACTCCACCATGGTCTCTTGCTATGAAGTAACAGCCAAACTCTTTTGGCTGCTACTTCTGCATTCCAGGACAAGAACGGCACATGTGTAGTTCCACTGGTGCAGCTATCTTGGGAATGACAGAAGGTCATTCACTGCTACTACAAATGTGCGAGTACCATGCATGCACAGTTGCTTCGCTTCCACCATTTTGCAAATGGCAATCAGCAGCATTGCTTATGCAGAGCTTTACAAGCTCACCACAGCCGTATCGGCTCTGGCTAGAACTTGTTGTAACTGTCATAGAACTAGTAGTGTGCCTGTGTGTCAACTTCAGTAATTCTAATAAATTGTTGTCTGTCTTATAGTATGATAATATTTTCAGCAGTGTTAATCTATTAATGTTTTAAAACACAGAGCTTAGATTTAAAAAAGCTAAGTGAAGTGAAACTTTTTTGACCATTGTGTACTTGTCAATCAAGTGGCTAAGATTAAAAACACTTATCCAAATTGTTAGAGTCCCACCTGAAGACTGACTGTGAATGTAAAATAAACTGATTCTCTTTAACCCAAATATCGAAATGTAAAAGTAACAACTGTGCATATATTTTCAAACCTATATATAATAAAGTGATAGGATGGTAGTTATTAGTATCAGTTTTCTTTCCTTTTTATGTTGTCTTGTGTGCTCAGCGCAGACAACATATTGGGCTTGCCTGAAGTAGAAGAGCAGGTTTTGGAGGTGTGGTCGTGTTTTGGCCAGTGGCACCACTGCTTTCTAGGGCTGGGTTCCATGGCACGAATTAGATTGAATGCTGTCTATGACAGCAGTTGCAAAACCTGCAAACAACTTGAAATGTTTTAGCCACTGCAATGAGGGAGTTAACCCTCACTGCAGGGTGTGCCTTGCTTGGTGTAACATTTCAATAAACGTGGTGGGTAGTGGCTCTCCACCCACCGCTCACAGTCCTTAGGAAGTCGATTTGGGGGATGCCCAATCCCCCTGTAGGCAAATATGACCCCTTTACTGATGTGGTCTGCTGAGGGGGTGTCCAATCCCCCTCGGCATCATGCCTCCAAATACAGATATGCTTACCGACAGGGGTGCCCAATCCCCCTGTCAGCATGTTAACCCCTCCATTTTACTGCCATTGTCCCACCCCGATTGTGTGACACACTAGGAGCCCACTGCAGTGTGGCTAACATGCTCCCCCAAAGAAATGTGCCACACTGGGAGCCCACCCCAGTGTGGCCAAACCTGTAAAAAAAAGAAAATGGTCCATGGTGAATTTTCTTATTTTTGTTACAGAAAACAAAGGAAATGATCCCTCGTCATCCTGTCTCCTCCCCCATCCTGCACCCACCATCTGTGGACCCCACCTCTCAACACCCCCTCTCACCCATACTTACCTCTGAAGCCTCGCGTGATGATCTCTGGTGGACCGGGAACATGTCTGCACTCTTTATAGCTGACTGCAAACTGAAGAAATGCCAGTAAGGTGTATAATGGCATAAATGTTTTGTTTCAAACTTTGGTGAATATCTCAGCCATTTTTGCAAATTTTGGTACCAAATTTTCAAAATGGGGTTCTTGGGTCCCCACCTCATGAATTCAGTCACTGTCATCTCGTTATTCGGTCCTGAAAGGTGATTTCATGGTCACTGCATGGAATCACCATTTTTGAATAATTAACAAAATGACAGTGTAACTATTCATGAGGTGTGCTCCCAAAAAGCCTATGTTGCAAATTTGGTGAAAAAATGACCGTGTTATCAGCGTGTGTTGCGCAGTTTCCATGTACGATTGTAACTTTGAGAATTTTTAATATATTTACTGTAGATTTTCAACATTGCCATTTTTTCATACCTTCTTATGAACAGTACAGCTGTCATTTTCCACATCCTGCCCCAAATGTGTTTTCATACATCTGATGCACAGTGGTGCAGTTACTGTAGGAAAACAATGTTTGGGAAAGAGTAAGAAGATCACAGTAACACTGTTCATGAGCAGAGGTCCCAAAAAGCCAATGTTGCAAATTTGGTGAAATAATTGCAAAAAATGACTATATTACGAGAATGCAGTACACAATTTCCACACATGCTTGTAACTTCGAGAAGTTTTAATATTTTTACTCCAAATTTTCAACATAACCATTTTTTCACACCTTCTTATGAACAGTACAGCTGTCATTTTCCACATCCTTCTCGAAATGTATTTTCGCACATCCGGTGCACAGTGGCACTGTTGCTGAAGGAAAATAATGTTTGGGACACAGTAAGACAATTACAGTAACACTATTCATGAGCAGATGTTCTGAAATGCCTATGTTGAAAATTTTGTGAAAAAAATCCACAAAATGACTATGTTATAAGCATGCGTTGTCCAGTTTCCATGCATGCTTGCAACTTCGGAGAATTTTTAATATTTTTACTCCAGATTTTCAACATTGCCCTTTTTCCACACCTCCTTATGAACAGTACAGCTGTTGTTTTCCACATCCTGCCTGAAATGTGTTTTAGCACATCTAACGCACAGTGATGCAGTCACTGTAGGAAAACAATGTTCCGAACAGAGTAAGAAAATCACAGTAACACTGTTCATAAGCAGACATCCCAAAATGCCCACACCAGATCATGTTGTATGCCTAATAGCGTATGGCATGATGGTGAAACCTGGACCTGTCCGCTCTCCTAGTTGGAATCTTTAGTGGGAAGGGTCTGGGGGGGCACAGCCCCCCGTAACGGGGAGGTGGGGGGCAGAAACCCCCACAGAACAAAAATCTACAAGAAATCACACAACACAATTGTGCCACATGTCATTCTGACATGCAACATAATGAACCTGTGCCCAAAATGCCTATGTTAAACAGTTGGTGAAAAAATACCACAAAATAACTAATACGTTACAAGCGTGTGTTGCACAGTGTTCACATACAGTAGTAAGTTCAAGAATTTTTTATGTTTTCACTCCAGATGTTCAACATTGCCATTTTTGCACACCTTCTTATGAACAGTATAGCTGTCATTTTTCACATCTTGCCTTAAATGTGGTTTTGCACATCTGGCGCAGAATGGCGCAGTCGCTGTGGGAAATCAACATTCGGGAGAGATTAAGAAAATCATACTGTCACTGTTCATGAGCAGAGGTCCAAAAATGCTTATGCTGAAAATCTGGTAAAAGAATTCCAAGAAAAGACTGTTACAAGCGTGTGTTGCACAGTTTTCATGAATGCTCGTAACTTCAAGAATTTTTAATATTTTCACTCCAGATTTTCAACATTGCCATCTCTTCACAGCTCCTTATGAATGGTGCAGCTGACATTTTTATGTGGTGCAGTATGGTGCAGTTGCTGTGGGAAATCAACATTCAGGACACATTAACAAAATCACAGTGACACTCTTCATGAGCAGAGGTCCTACATGCTTTCATGAGGTGGGGTCACAAAAAGGCCATGTTGAAAATCTGGAGTGCAAATACCAATAAACACCCAGGGTGTTACGATTTCTAACCATAACATCCCACCCTGTACAGACTAACAGGCATCAGGGTGTGCCTTTCGATTGTTGACTGTAATGCTCATGCTATTGCACCCACAACCCCACCCTGCAGCCACTGACAGTCATCCAGGTGTGCCTTGGACTCTTCAGCCCCAAAGTTCACCCCATTCTCCTATGCTGCATCCATCTCAATATACTTCCTTATGAAATGGGGTGAGCGTAAGGCCCAATGACCCCAAGGCACAATGTGTCACTTGTCAGAGTCTGCAGGGTAGGGTTAGGTGAAATGGCATGAGCGTTATGGCCAACAACCCAAAGGCACACACCAATGCCTGTCACTCTCTACAGGCTGGGGTGGGGTTGATGTTGGTTCTATACTTCACTGCAGTTCCTATTATGTGTCTCTCTAATGCCTGCACTACCAATGCCAATGCCAGCAAGACAACATTCGGCATTGACAAATGCTTGTTTATGTAGTGGGACAATTAGACCTTTGTCCCAACCTTGGGGAGCTTTAGTATTTTGTTAATTGTAATGAACAACTTACATACATACAAAGTTGCCAGCAGATTAAGCCCAAAGGTCTGTCTTGTCTGCCGGAAATGCTGCTCCTGATTTCAGCAGACAAGATAGATTTTTGGGCCTAATCTGGCCCAAAGGTCAATACTTTTGTCCAAAGGTCAATAATTTTGTCCATCAGGTTAGGTGAGCTAAAAACAGCTTCCCCACCATCACATCTGGTCCTGGGGCTTTATTTCTATTTTGAGATCTAATGACATTAAAAACTTCACTCTTAAAGACCAAGAGAACATACTGTTGGAAGCAGATGTTGCACTCAAAACAGAACTATCAGTAAGGAGTACTTAACTATATTTCTTCTGATAAAATCACACCAGGTTTGTCCACTAATAACCAATTTAGTGTTAAACTGTTTATTGTTTGTGCCAAAAGATACAAGGTCCCAGACACCCCCACATTCTCTATTATGAAAGTTCTTCTGTAATTTCTCCCATAATGTGTCTTTATATTTTCCTTTTTTAAGTTTAATCAAACTAATAATATATTCTTCTTTGAGATTTCTAAGGGTTATTCCTTAAGACCTTCTATATTCTATATTTTATACATAGATTTTTTTAAATACTTAAATTCTTTATCAAACGTTTTTTGTGATCATCTGACTTAAGTCTTGAGTTCTGTCTTCATAAGTGGGTTTTTTCGAGTGTCTACAACAATGTCAGAAACATCAAATATACAATTTTTATCATAATCTAACTGGATTTACATGGTTCATCAATGTTCGCTAATATATTAGATATTTTGTCAGCTAAAAATGATACCCACTTGATCTGCTTTTTACTTCTAATGATCATATTCACATCTGCATTTTTTACACTCTGCTTTGTTTGTTCATCTCTGTTCTTTCAACTTACATTCATGTTTAATGCTATAGGTAGATAATCACCTTCCCAGACAATGAGCATTTCAAATATCATGAGTGTTTTTAAAGGAGAAAATATCAACTATACAAAGATTTAGTACGCTCATATAAGAGCTTGTTGGGAATGTAATCTCTCTGTGCCTGTCTCTGATAATTCTACTGTTAGCAACTTGGAAGACAATTATTTGCCAGTATAGTCAGAAGTTGAAGCACTCTCTTGTTTACTTTAGTATATTTTGAGTTCCTTAAAGCCAAATTATAAAAATCATCTATTTGCCAATCTTTACTATAAATCTCCTGCTTCTCCCCACCATTACTGATCTAGATAGCAATGCATTGGCTGGAATCCTTAATGAGCTCACCAAGAGCCGAGACCCCTGTGACTTGGCTGATTGGAGTGCCTCCAATACTAGCCCCATACCCATTCATACCAAACCTCCGGCATTTATGAAGATTACTGGCAGTGCCAAAACAGTGGCCCAGGCATACAGAATCCCATGGTATTTACTGTGAACTACAAGATTGGGGGGGGATAAAAGGTATGCTAAACTTTATACAGACTTATGTCCAGGAAGAATGCACTTACAGTAGGATGTCCACACTGTTTTAGTAATCCCAAGATTTAAGTAATAAATCTTGGGATTACTAAAGCCAGTGTGTGGACATCCATCTGTGGAGTGTATTTCTTCCTGGATATGCCCAGTCATACAGCACTGCAGAGTCCATCACAGTATCTAGCAAGAACAGTGCATTTAAATACCAGTTACTACACAAGAATGGCTCGCTCAACTGTACATGTCAGGGGCAGGTTTAGAGATCCACTTGCTTTGCCAGTGCCACAAAACACAAACACACTTTTTTCATTTTGTCATTGATCCACCATTCTTAATAAAATCAAATATATAGGACAAAATACTCAAACCTTGTACACATAGAATATAATGACAAAACATCAATTTAGAGTCCAAAGTCCACTGAATGGACCACTTTCATAATACTGTAATAACATGCACAAGTGATGGGGATGGAGAAGACTCTATGAGTGCACAGTATAGTAAAAGTATACTGGAGCCAGTACAAGTCAGTGGACTCTGTTCTCTTCTCTAACCCTATCTGATACTCCCTGGTAGAACATCACAGTGATTCTGACCTGGCTCAGTTGGTGTTATTCGCTTAACTTACCTTCTCATAGAAACATAGAAATTTGTCAACAGAAAAAGACCCCATAGTCCATCCAGTCTGCCCATGTTCCAGCCTCTAGAAAAACCTCTGCCCTCCATTTTCTGTCTGGCCACTGTTGGTTAGGCCCATGTATGTATCCCAGGCTTTTTTAAATTTGCCCACTGAATCAACCCCCACCACCCATTTTGGCAGTCTGTTCCATGACCCCACTACCCTCTTAGTAAAGAACTTCAACCTGATGTCATCTTTAAATCTGCCTCCCTCAAGTGTAAATGCATGCCACCTAGTGGATTTGTTCTCACTCAATCTGAAGATATTGTCAGCCCTCACCCTATTTATGCTTTTCAAGTACTTGAATGTTTCAACCATGTCCCTCCTCTCCTCCAGTGTGTACAGGCCCATCTCACCCAGTTTCTCCTCATATGACTTCCCCTGCAACCTGCTCACCATTCTGGTAGCCCTTTTCTGGACCCTCACCAGCCTGTCCTTGTCCCCTTGTAAAGTATGGCATTCAGAACTGTACCCCATATTCCAGATGCAGTCTGATCATGGTCTTGTAGAATGGCATGATCACCTCCCTTCTCCTGCTTGTAAAGCTCCTCCATATGGATGCAAACATTCTGAGTGCCTTCCCTGCTGCCTTATCGCACTGACTCTGAACCTTCAGGCTGTCTGATATGGTGATCCCCAGGTCCCTTTCCTGTTCTGTTGTCTCCAGTTTTCCCCCCAAGCCTTTAGGTTTCTACACCCTATATGCATAGTTCTGCAATTTTTTGCATTAAACTGTAGCTGCCATCTTCCTGACCATTTCTCCAACCTTGCCATATCCTCTCCCATACTTTCCACATCCCCCAATGTTTCCACCTTATTACATATTTTCATGTTATCTGCAAACAGACTCCCCATGCAAATCCTCCATAATGTCCCCAGTGTAAATGTTGAAGAGTATGGGTCCCAGCACTGAACCCTGGGGAACCCCACTCATCACCCTTTCCTCCTTTGAGTGTACCCCATTTACCACAGCACTCTGCATCCTTCCCTCTAACCAACACTCAACCCATTTTGTGAGCTTGCTCCCCACTCCTAAGCTGCCTACTTTGTCTACCAGTCTCCTGTAGGGGACAGTGTCAAAGGCATTCCTGCAGTCCAGGTAGGCCACATCCATCTCCCCTCTCTGGTCTCATATTTCCGTAACCTTGTCAAAAAATTCAATCAGGCTGATCTGGCAGGATCTACCACCTGTGAATCTAGCTTACCCACCACAAAGGTAAGGCTAACTGGTCAGTAGTTCCTCCCTTCCTTCCCCTTATGCAATGGCAATACCTCAGCCCTTTTCCAGACCCCAGGAATCCTTCCCTTGTCCAGTGATAGATTAAATAACCTTATGAGCAGTGCTGCCAACACCTGCTTCAGCTCTTTGAACACTCTCGGGTGAATCCTGTCCAGGTCCATCGCCTTATCCTCCCGCAGTTTCCCTAGTTCATCCAATATCCTATCCACCGTGAATAGACCCGAATAAACTTCCCTGCCCTCCCTTCCTCTGACTTCCAGCTCCAGCCCTTTCCCTTCATTTACTGTGAAGACCGATGTGAAGTAATTATTCAGAACATTAGCCTTTTCCATATCCCCTTCTGCCATTACTCCACCTTCCCCTTTGAGTCTAATAATCCCCATCTTCCCCTTCCTTCTGTCACTCACATATCTGAAAGCATTTCTTATTCTCCCCTTTCATCCCCTTGTTGTATTCTCCTCTGTATCAACTTTCGCCCTTCTGAATATTTTTCCTTTTTCCCTCAGTTTTGCCTTATATACCTCCCTGCCCATCTCTTTCTGAGAGGCTTTATATGCACTGAATGCCCTCCTTTTCTCCTTAACTACTACCCCACCTCCTTTATGAAGCAAAGTGGTTTCCTCCCCTTCTTTTTTTTTGCTCATCATCCTAAAGCATAGTTCTATCACCTTCAATATTCCTCCCTTAACGTCCTCCCAGAGCTCCTCCTCATCATCCATGTTCTCCCTTTCCTTCTAGTTCTTTCCTTACAACTTCTATAATTCTTCTAAAATCTGTTTTATTAAAGTCTAGCACCTTAGTGGCAAAAATGCACTTAACCATCCCTTTCCAAATTTTAAAGCTTACCGCCCTGTGGTCTCTATCCTCCAAATTTTCCCTGACCTCTACATCCTAGACCCCTTCCCCATTTGTCATTACCAGATCTAGTATGGCCTTCCCCCAAGTAGATTATGTGACCAGCTGGTGCATGAACAATTCCTGCATGGCTACCAGCAGCTACCTACTCCTTTCTGTGGATGCTGTTGGAATTTCCCTATTCACATCTGGTAGAGTCAGATCACCCAAAACCACTATTTCCCCTTTCCTGGCCATCTCACTAACAAACTATCTATCCACTTCCTCTCCTTGATTTGGTGGTATGTAGGCCACCCTTACCCTCACTGTCTCCCCCCATTCTGCTTAAAGTGAGCCATAGTGTCTCTGCTGATCCATCCCTTCCCCCACTTGCAATTGCTTGAATCCCCTCCTTTACATACTGTACAAGGCAACCCCTTCCCCTTCTTCCTGTCCTATCCCTCCTGTAGAGTCCATAAACTGGTATTTACACTTCCCAGCTGTGGTTGTCAGTCCACCAGGTCTTCGTGACTGCAATTATGTCCAGGTCTTCTGCCACCACCACTGCCTGCAGGACCACCATTTTATTACCAAGACTCCTGCGTTTATTAGCAACCCTTTCCATCAGCCCTGCCTTCCACCATTCCCCCCCCAATGTCTCCTGCCCCCAGCTGTGGGGGAGTGTGAGTTAGATAAGTCCCACCACACATTTTCTCTGAACCACCCCCAGCTGCGCTCTCCCCCTTCCCTAGTTTAAATCACACCCCAGTATATTATCTATGTATCCCTGGAGTTTCCCCATCAACACTCTAGCCCCCTTATCATTGATATGCAGTTTGTCCATTGCATACAGATGTTGATCTACTCACGTGTCCTTCCACTCACCTATGCATTCATAGCCCTCCTTGCTACACCATAGTCTCAGGCAGTAGTTAAAGTCCATGATTTTCAATTGCCTAGCTGTACTGGTGCAGTGTACTGGCAGGATTTTCTGAAAAAGCTATGGACCTCACTATCCCCTAGCACCCTCCTACTAACTCCATGAATCTTTTCTGTACCACTTCCACCTCTTCTCTGGCTATGTCATTTGTTTCCTAGGTGTAAGACCAGGTGAGGTCCCCCCCAACCCACCTAATGCACTCCCTAATTTTTGATAGCGACCTGCTCACCTCCATTCCTGGCTTACAAAAAACTGACTTCCCTTTGAAAGCCACCCCCTTCCTTAACAAATAGATCCCTTTTATAATAGAGTCCCCATACACTATCACAGCTTGTTCCTGTTTTACCCCAAGGGTGCTCTGCATCCTTTACCTCACATCTCCCGGTGCTACATACATCCCCCCCTTACGTCTTTCTTCGTCCTCAGCACTATTTTCCTCTCCAGACAGCTTTGGCCACTCCATTTTTGTATATACCTGCTACTAGACAACAGGTAGTTACACTCACCATCAGGATCTATGAAAACCAAGTGGAAGAGAGCAGTCGACATGTGTGTGTGGGAGGGGGTGAGCTTCCATCCTGAAGTTAGGGAGTCAGAGCTGGAGGATGCTTATAAAAGGCTAGAGCAGTCAGGACAGTAGAGGAAGATCCAAATAAACCCTGAATTGGAGATTGAGCAACAGAAAGATTTGCAGGGGTTATTACAAGAATTTGAGCCCATATTCAGAAACATCCCGGGGATGGCCATAGGAATTGTGCACACAATAACTGCCAAGCAAGACAAGCCCATACACTAAAAACCCTTTAGAGTGTCCCTGAAAGTGAGACATAAGGTGATTCAGAAAGTCAAAAAAATGGAGCAGTTAGCATAATTGTGCCCTCAATGAATGAATGCATGTTCTTCACCCATGGTCATATTGGACAAGAAAGAGGGTGGGATATGTCTATGCCTAGATTTTAGGAAGCTTAACAACACATCACTATTCAATGACTATCCAGTGCCCCAAATAGATGACATCATTGACAAACTAGGCAAAGCACAGTATATCCCAACTCTTGACTTTTCTAAGGGATATTGGCAAATGCCCTTATCACCTAATTCATAAGCTAAAACCACATTTAGCACCCCAATCAGTTTATATCAGTTTATCACAATGCCATTCAGACTGCATGGTGCCCCAGCCACTTTCAGCATTTTAATGACCACTTACTAAGACCATACACTGACTACTGTGCAGCTTGTTTGCGTGATGTGGTCATATTCAGCCCTGACTATAAATCCCATGTTAGACACTTGTCACACATACTGTATTGCAAGCAATAGAGGAGTCAGGAGTGACCATCAACCCTGCTAAGTGTACCCTCTCAAAGACCAAGAAAGGATACCTAGGGTTCATTTTAGGCAACAGACAAGTGAAGACCAAGCTAGAGAAGATTACAACAGTAGCAAACAGCCCAATACTTACCACAAAAAAGCATGTGAGATCATTTCTAGGACTGGCTGGTTATTACCAGAGATTTATTCCAAATTTCTTACCCATTGCCAGTCCTTTGACTGATCTCACTAAAAAGAGGTGCCTGAATAAGGTTCAATGGACCCCTATTTGTCATGAGGCTTTTAGGAATATCAAGGCCATTCTTTGTATAGCTCCTATATTGAAAGGCTCTGACTTCAACCAAGTGTTTGAGGTGCAAACCAATGCATCAGAGAATGGTATTGAGGCAGTCTTATCTCAGAAAATAGATGTGGAAGAACATACGATCATGTATATCAGCAAGAAGCTACATGAAAGGGTGAGAAGATATGCTACAATAGAGAAAGAATGCTTAGCTCTGAAGTGGGCTATTGAGTCTCTTAAATATTACTTGTGGGGGCTAAATTTAAGGTTGTAACTGATCGTAACCCCCTTTACTGGTTGCACCAAATGAGAGAAAAAAATCACCATATAATGTGGTGGCACTTAGCTTTTCAGTCCTATGGATTTCTGTGTCCCACAGGGAAGGGACAAAACATGTAAATGCTGATTTCATGTCTAGATATGGTGCAGTAATTGATATCAATGAAATATGATGGACTTTTCCTAAAACTAGATTGTGTAGGAAAGGCACCAATAGTCTCTGTTGAGAAATGTGTTAATACCTCAGGGTAAAGAACAGTGATATCCACTGTGTTTATGATAGAATGTTTATCATTAACAGAGATCCTGAGATGGAGCTTCTGAAGATGTGTGGGTGGAAGCTCCATCCCTTCCTGGGACAGGAAGGTGGTAAGCAGTCTTAGATAACTGCTTCCCTCTTAAGGTTGGGGATATGTGACAGGAAGATCCTGCCACTCTTGAGCACCAAGCTTTTCTTAAATCTGTTACAACAGTTCTTCTATTTCTTAGCCTAATCTATCCCTTACTATTTTTAGTCCATAGGGTTGGCCACCTGTAGGCACCCCATCCCCTTTCTTGACTATGCTATAGTGTCTTCTTTAATTTTCCTTTTCCCTTTCAGGTCCTCGTACAGTGAGGTTATTCTGGTGACCTCTGAGTGGATGTAAAACAACAGGCTGTAATACTCATTGTGGGATTTAGTATGCAATAGTACTGTGTTAAAAAATACCTTGCTGTATATGGCTTATGTGTATGACACCCGTGAATGTTGAAAATACCATGCACTAGGTATTTTTTGATAAATGCAAAAAGTTACTAAGGGACTACATTATAAAAATTAAGTTACTGGAGTAGAGCTATCAGAAACCTCCATTGTGTTGCAGTATTTAAAATGCATGTAAATTACAGATTGTTTGAGAGACCCTTTGGCACCATGCATTCCTGCTTTAAGCTGAACCAGCCTATAATGTCATGATGATTTGCATATACATCCTATGATTTACTTTACATTTTGGGGGTATGTGTGATGCTGTGTTTCTTTGACACTTGGCTTTATTGCCAATGCCCTCTGGGGAAACCCTTGTATCAGTGCTTCTGCACTGAGGTTCTTTGTCTTTAGCTTGTTTGTTTGTTTTTCCTTTTTTTGAGCTTCCCATCACCCAAACACACAATACCAACATAGGGAATGAAATAATTTTCACTAAACACTAGATCAGTAGGTCTGTGGGTCACGGGGTCAGTAGGTGCTAAGTGCAGATGAAGGACATGCTTAGTCTGTTGCTGCAAACTGATGTATTGAAGAAAAGATATGCCATTACTTAAGGTTATTCCTTGTGCTTTAGATAAACATCACACAGAGATTGTGTTGAACTAGAAGTTCTCGGTCTGGTCCATCTGTTATCCCACAACCCCTCCACATTGCTAGACCAGCCACATTCCAGCTATTAAGAAAGGTACCTTATTTTTGGTTCCTAAGACAGTCATTCAGAGTATAACACAACAGTGGTATTTGAGTTTTCACCATTATCAGAGCAATGTAAGATTTCAGACAGGTCACTATATTTCTTTGATTCTTTCAGGAAGGAATTATCTGAGAACACAGTACTGTTTATTCTAACTTCTGTTTATTTCATTCACCTTATTTATTTGTTTTATTTATTTAAAATATTGGTAACCAGTAAAAGCACCCTGAGCCAAGGCTCATTTCCATGTGCAACCAGGGGAAGGAGGGAGACAGTAAAGACAGAGGGTATAAACATCAAATAATCAAAAAATCAAGAAATTAAAACAATGAATCAGGACATGGTTGAATGCAGTCAAAGCACACATAATAAATTAAACAGTGCAAAAAAATTACAAAACAGTGGGCCTGATTCCAAAAGGAACCCTTAGAGTGAAGCAAATTGCATCACTCAAGGGCTGCAGCAATACCTGGGTGTGCGAGGAACCCTACACCAGATTCCTCAAAAAAAGCCGAGTCCCAGTACCAAAATCCCCAGGATTGCCATAAGTGCAGTACAGTGCCCAACCATTGGCACATCTGTGGCACATGCATCGGTGGTGATGGTGAGGGGATAACCCATGCCAGGAGGGGGTCAGGGGCAGGAGGGGCATGGGGAGACATGGGGGGGTTGGTGTGCCAATAGGGAAGTACAGGATTATGTTATGACCAAGTGTGATGCATTTGCCTCTGTATAACAAATACAGAGACATATGCACCCTGCCGGATGCCAAAGTAATCCTGAACATCCCAGCTGGCACACCAACCCTCCCCATATCCCTCTGTGCCCCTCCTGCTCATGGACCCCACAGGTGCCATCCTGCAACAGTGTCACACTCATATGCAAGGGGCTTAGACCACCTCCTGGTAGGTCTAAGTGGAGTCCCTTGCATCACCCATGGTGGGGCTTTTGGAATTGGAAATGTGAGCCCTGCCATGGCCGCAAGCACCCTTTCAACCTGGTGTACCCAGATGCAGGTTGCAATGGTGGCACAGTGCCCATTTGGTGCAATGGCTTCCCTGTCCAGTGCAGACTGCATACCAGAATAAGGAAAGCCACAACAAACGACACGAGGTGCAACTTACGTCATTGCTGTTTGATGCAAACACCTTGCATCAGACATAACCCTTCCAGAATTGGGCCCCATGTATACAGAAATATAGTCTAAATATATAAATATCAAGCAAGTATGGACATAGATTAAGAAAACAGAGGAATATTTGTACTATAATGGGAATTTAGTTATAGGGCAGCAATAATGCATTGATTGGGAAATTGTACATCCAGAGACTTATTCATTAAGGAGTTAGCATAGCAGTAGTTATAGTGTCATAAGCGTTTACAGCATTAAGTGAACAGACAGCACTAAATTGTGGTTCACCAGCACACACAGCATCATGTAAAGAAACATACTAAGGATTGTTAAGTACATAGATTAGCTGTGATGTATGTACATATTTACAAACTGTCATATAAAGTGAGATCATAGAAGGAGAAGTCTTGGAAGAGGTAGAGAACTGGTATCTCTTAGATCAAGAAGATGGGATAGGAAGGTGGTTAGGGAGAAGCGTACAGAGATGGTAGAAGAGGTTAATTACCATTAAACATGGAAGGGTGAAGATGAAAAGAAGTTGTTAAGTACAGTTACAAATGGGAGGGGAAAGAAAATTTATTTGAAATGTATTTTAAACTTTGTAAGAGGCATACAGGAAAGTAAACCATGTGGGAGTCTATTCAATTTTTTAGGGGCTGTAACTGAGAAGGATCTCTTGATGATGGCTAAGTGAGTCTTAAGCAGACATAACAATGGATAGTGGGAGGATCGAAGGGACCTGGTGAAGGATTTCAATGTTAGCAGTTGGAGAGGCTTGGGGAGGGAGGGGAGGAGGGGACTGGAGGTGGATAAGTTTAAATGTGGTGCATAGTAAGGGGAAAGCCAATTTAGCATTGAAGGAAGGTCAACATAAGGTGTTAAGCACTTCACAGTGGCTGGTTCAAGCTTGGGTGGTTGTACCGAATCAGGCTATTCTGTGATACATTTGTTTAAGTCTGTTTGTGATTGTGGGCATTATGGTATTGATAAGTGGAGCTCCGTAAAGGAGGCTTGGGAGTAGAATTACAGTGGCTATGGTCTTTCTGGAATGCAGTGTAAGGTAGAGGGCTGTACAGTATAAAAGGCCAAGCTTCTGATGAGTGCATTTTATAACTTGATCTGCATGTGTTTTATGCTGAGCACCAGTAAGTTATCCTTCAACCATGCCTCCAACAACTGGAAGTCCATCTCCAGGTCTTATCTTATCTGGGACCCAAACCATGGCAGCTTATGGATCAGTCAGTTCTTGACAGTTTTTGTCATACTGTGGTTCAGCTGCATACTGTTTCTGCTTTCTATAAGTTACTCCAAACCTTAGATCCTAATACCCTTCCAACATCTGCTACTGACACAGGCCCTAGACATTACTGATGATCATAGTATTTGGTGTTCAGTTTTGTCCACCCTGTATTTTTGTTTATTTATTGAATGTCGAAATTAAGACCTTAGAGCAAGGGACTCTTTTACAAAGGTTCCACTTCAACAAGGAATTATGCAGAGGATGGAGTACCAGGCTCAACTACATTGGGTACAAATAAGAGGCTGAGTGAGGTACAACAAATCCAGAAGAATTTTGAAAACAAACCTAATACATACAATGCATAATAATTCTGATATTAAGTGATAGGGTTAAAAATACATAATAATACTGATATTAACTGCTAGGGTTAAAAAGGTAACAAGAAGTTGGTAGAGGGAAGTTGTACAGGCAGAGAAAGCCAGTTAGAGCAAACTAGAGTAGTGATGAGTTATGAGGTTTAACAGGCCAATAGGTGGAGGAAGAAAAGAAGAAAAAAGAGCAGTCAAGGAGGTTGACTTTAGACAGGAGATAATAGTGGTGATTTTCCAGGTTATAGTGTGGGAAACATTGCAGATGACCGTAGACTCAGTGGTGACACAAAATAGCAGCCCAAGAGGGCATTGCCATTAAAATGTCAGAATAGACATAAGCAGAAGGCTACCAGGGTTAAGTGGGGCAGTCACAGCTGCTACAGTTGGCTAGGCACTGTCAAAAGCAGTTTCTGAATGGACCAATTCTGGGAGAAGATTGAAGGTGTGAGGGAAGGTTGTTAAACAAGCTAGGTGCTCCATACATAAATGATCTTTGTCCTTGAGATGTCTGACATAAAGGTATCTGAAACGTTTGGTTGGGCACACTTAATATGTAGCATGTGTTACTGTGGGCTCTGTTGACGAGCTGCTGGGTAGACGGGGGCGGTCTAACCCTAAAGAGATCTTTTTGGCAGTAAGACAGCTGTGATAGGAGATTCTGCTCTGCAGGTTAAGCCAATTGGACTGCGCGTATACGTCACAGGTATGTGTGTCCCTACTAGCACCAATAATTAACCTGCAGGCTTTGCTAAGAGAAACCCCTAACCTTCTGAGGGCAGTGGTGGTGGCAGTACCATAAAATACAATGCCATAATCAATGATAGACAGTATGGAGCTAGTCACTGCAAGGTGTAGTGCCTCTTGGGTCCTACATTGCTGATGTCTATAAAGGAGTCCTATCCTGATATTAACAGTTTTGGAGATGTTAATAATGTGTTCTTGACAGGAAAGAGTACTGTCTAGACTGATGCCCAGGTACATAAAACTAGTTACCTGCTCAAGCTGTGTACCAATATTATTGGAGATGGGTAGTTGGGCTCTTTTAAACTTGTTATGAGCACCAGCAAAGAACATCGCTTTGGTCTTTTTATAGTTCATAATTAATCTATGCTCAGCAAACCAGGCTTCAAAGGAGATAAAGCTACGTTGCAAGTAACTGATAAGAGGTGTAGGATTAGGTTGGCTGGTGTAAATCACAGCATCGTCTGCATACAGGAAAAGGTTACAAGGGCAAACTATGGAAAGGTTATTGAGGTAGAGTCTAAATAGTAAGGGACCAAGGATTGATCCCTGTGGAACACCAAAATGCATGGGATGGCTACTTGACAGTAAGTCTAAGATTTTTACGTGTTGGGTTCTGCCACCTAGATAATGTACATACCTAGATAACTGTATAAATATGTCAAACAGGATAGGCTACGTTTACTTCAATTTCAAGTTTAACATAACCTCTTCTTCACCCTGATGAAATTACATAAGATGGGCAGATTGACTTCCCCACATTTTTCCTGGTGTAACCTCGCCGACAGTCATCTTTGCCATGCATTGAGGGATTGTGTTAAGGTGGTACCTTTTTGAGCCTCCATTAAAAATGCTCTTGATCCACCCTGGGACTAGATTACTTTTTTACTCCCTCTAACTGCCTTGTGGGCTTTTTCCCACAGGACTTGATCAGTATTCACAAAGCTCACGTGTCCTTGATCACAGTTACTGCGAAGATAATTATCCTGCATCACTGGATGGGTGATTCTTCCCCCTTTTTCCATGAGTGGCATTGAGAGATTCTTATGACTTTCATGTTGGAGAAACACATTGCTTCACTTAGGAAGTGACCTCAGATTTTCCAGAGCAGATGGGCATCTCTCTATTCCCTTTTATCTGTTTCCATGGTGGGGTTGCACTCCTAATTTCCCTTTTTTCCTTCTTTGCACATCTGTCCTTTCTCTTTGGAGAGGATTCCTCATGTGGTCTATCCAATCATTCTTTCTGGGGATGCTGAGCTGTAGGGGCAGGAAAGGAAGGGGGATTGGGTAGGTGGGTTTGTTTTGGGGATGTTTGTTTTTCTTGTTTAGATGTTTTGCTGACTAATCTTTCTGGTCTTATGTTGTACGGCTGTTTGTTGTTTTTCTTTGTTGAGATAAAATCAGTAAAGCATGTTGAATTTAAAAGAAAATTAAGGAGTTGACTTGTGATCAGAAACTTTTTTGGTTAGTAAGATTTTTCTTCTGCAGGGAACCAGCATAGTCATGCTTGGATTTATTGGCTTTTGCTTTGCAGGTGTTCCTCTGTTGTCAGTAGGACAGCCAGTCAGATGAGTGCCCTGATTTTTTGAAAGTTTTCGAAGCTCTGTCATGCTAGTGCATAAGTATGAGAGTCTCTGGAGTGAAATGCATAGTCAGATGCACTGATAGGAGAGAAGATGGAGGAGAGGTAAGTAGGGAGCAGGTCAAACCAGAATTTAGCAATGAGTGACATACTGTGCAGCTGGTGTTGAAGAAGAAGAATGGAGAGTGAGTATAAGGAGCAGTGGTGAGTTAGAGGAGGTAGATTTGTTGCAAAGTGACAGAAATCCTTGCACAGGGTGTCTTCCTCTGTCTCACAATAAAAATTTCACTCTCATCCATCATTGAGTGAATACTCTCAACCAGTTTACCATGTTCAGTTATATGAGTTTGATGTTTATCCAGAGTATTTTTCGGTAATATTTTACTTTTTCTATACCTTTTCCTCCTGCATCTCATGACTCTGACTCTCATTAATTAAGATCTTTCGTCACAGTCAAAGACTTTCTAAAACTTGTGTTAAGCATAGACTCAGAATCTCTGAATCTAGATATAGCCTCAATCCCCAATATCCTTGTTCTCATAGTATTTACTGCCAGACAGTTAAAACCTTTCATGTCTCTAGTCCTATACTGACATGCAGAATCAATATCATTCCAGTTAAATTTGTTCCCAACTTTTACAAATACTATATGTTAAGATAGTTAATGTGATCTTGTTCTCATTTTTACAGTTCGGTATACCTTTCATATATTCAGCCAGCAGTCTTTGTCTTCTTTTAATTTCTTTTTTCATTTTTTGTCACTTTCCACCTGTAAGTGTAATTGTTCTGTATTAAGGGAGTCCACAAAGTTAGTACCGCTGTACTCACTTCTATTTACTACCCTGTGTTTTAAAACCTGCTTTTTTCATGCAATCACATTTGTTATGATATTTTTCTGGCTGGCATCCTGTGATATGGGCATCTCAGTTTGAGTGACTCAAATTGAGCACTTGCAAAAAGGGCAATAGGTGGAAAATAGCATGAGCAAAGAAAGTAAAGTTGTGCAGTGAGGTTGAAGTGTGCTAGGGTAGTGTTGCACACGTTGTCATATGTAGTGCAGTCTCAGAGTTAGTTTCAAGTTCAAGTTTCAAGTTTATTGATTCGGAAATAACCTTTGAGCTGGAAGCTCATATACAAAGATTCCACATCTAGACAGGACATACAATACAGAAAAATAACGATGTTGCAAGAATCAACTACAAGGTCACTTGGCAAGGTTCTAAACAATAATTTCACTCAGTTACAGACTTAAGAGTTGTTTATACATTCTAGTGTAAAGAGCGGAGACATAATACATATAGACTTTATACTACTATATAATCTTAATTAAAGGAGAATGGAAAATAATAGAAAGGTTTATAGAGATGGAAAGAGAAATCCTGTGCCAAAAAAGGAAGGCTTTGTCAGAGCTTAGTTAGTGATATAGCTAAGTGGGATGGGAGGAAGAGGAGTCAGCAGTGTAATGGGAGGGGAAGTGTCCAGGGAAAAGAATGGCGAATTGGAGGGAGAGCGTAATGGGAAGGGCAGCCTCATAAGCATAGATGGTGAGGCCCTAGGTTGGACTGCAGGGGTCCTCAGATATAGTTATATTAAGAAAGGGGGGGTTCAGGGGAAAAGCCCTGCCCATGTGGGAGTGCAGGTGGAATCCTCCCACATATAATATATGTTGTTATTGTTTGGCAGGGTTTGTGATGGTGGATGTAAGTGTGTTTTGGAAGGACTGCTATTGAGGTTCTGCTATAGTGTAATAGCTTAGGCAGGCTGCTAGGTAGATAGGTAGGGTGATGTGTAGGATTGAGTGTTGTGGTTTTGTGGGTTCAAGTCAAGGTGTCAGTGTGTGATGTGAGTGTGTGTAATGTGGACTGTGGTGCTACAGTATGTGGTGTAGATTTTTTTAATTTGGGAGGTTTTTGCCGTGTGTGTGGTGTTAGATGTGTGAGGCGTGTGGGTCATTTCAATTTAGGGAGTAGTTTTAGGTAGTTTTAGTGTTAATGGGGTATAAGTGGTGTGTGTGTTCTAGGTCTGCTAAGGGCACTTGTGTTGTTGGTTCTGGAGTTGTCCATTGAATCCTGGAGATCATAGGTATCATAGGTAATTTCAAGCTGGCAGACTTGCATCCATAATTGCTTGCCAAATACCAAATTTAAAACTGAGTATTTATTTTACTGAAGTGTCAGTCATAGTTAACTTTGAAGTTATTCATACTCGGGCTCAGAGTCAGAATAGGAGACTGCTTTTGTTGTATTGAGGCTATTTGTATCGCAGGGATAAGAAGGTGTCAAAAAGAAGTATTGGCAGTGTGCTGAATATTATTAATATAGGTGTTGCTACATACAGTTACTGATCATTAGATTAGTTAGCTGAAATCTGATAACCATGTTCCTGATGCCAGCAATTTTATGTTGTTGTTGGGTAAGTCATTTTGACTTTCGCTGTTGATGTGGGCTGTATATGTCTTACTTGTTTTGTCTTCTCCCATATGTTTGGTGCTATTATGCTTTCACTGATTTCATGTGGAACCTTCTGGCCTACCGCACCCTTCTCACCTGATTTATTTTATTTATTCATTTATTTATTTATTGAATTCTCAGAATTGCAAACCTTGAAGTCAGAGGTTCCTTTACAAAGGCTCCATGTCAGACAATAAATGGCTACAGACAGGTTGAGATACAACAAATTAGATAGATTTCAATACATAATAACATAATATAAATTGAGTAAACAATGCAGTTTGTAAATTACAGGCATGTTCACCAGGTACTATAGTAGACAAACAGAAATCATTCAATTGTGAAGGAGTTTAGATTCATTCACTACCATCATTAAATTTTATATTTCTTAGTGAGTTCCTTCTTATCTACATTCTTGTCCTTCCTGCTCTTCCTGCTCAGGGTCTTTTTTATCCTTAATGTCTTTAACCAGTTTTTCAATCTCCCTGGCTTCATTATTTGCAATACAATCAATAGTTCCATGAATGGTTTATCTGTATTTGATTATCACTTCCTTTTCAGTATAGTTTCCCACCAATTGATAATCCCCATTGTTACTTTTCTACCCTGTCCTTTGTCCCATTTTCTAATATTAATTTAGTTTTTGCTAACCAGGTAAGCACACTAAGCAATCAATGCATATTTTCAGGTATGACCCGGGAGATTACCTAAGAGGTTCCATACACGGTCAATACATAGAGTACAGCACATTGTAATACAGTAGGCAATTAGGTGATGAAAACATGAAACTTAGCAATTGTATCATGGAAAAGGAGTACATGCAAGGCAAGGCAATTAATCAAATTCATCTATATGGTAAGTGGTACATAGAATATGTGAAGAGTTTTGCAAAGTAGAAAAACTTCACAATACTTTTTAGTACAATGAACAAGGAAAGGAAAAATATATTGATTATACATCATGTCATAGGAGAGAAAAAATACAGGAAACAGTATCCATCCCTGTAGGACTACACAAAGGATGTATAAGTACCATGATCATATATTAATGCCATACTGAAATTGCTCAGGTTCAGCAGCAGGAGCAGTATGCCAAGCTTAGGAGATTGTCATGGTACCTAAGAAAAAAGTAAGCACTGAGTGGCAGAGACAAATTTCAGGTGGTATGAAGTTCCATAGCTTTGGGGCAGCACAGGCTTAGGACAATCCACCAGTGCATGTTCAAATCTTATGGACAGCAGACAGGGCACTGTCACTTTATCTCATGGGGCAGACACTGTTCACCAGTCTGGGAAATGTGGCATGAGATTCTGGCAGTCCACTATGCATAATGCTAAAAATCACCCCACCCCCCCCAAAAAAAAAACTAAGATATCATAGGGAGAAGGACAGTGGTAGCCAACCTAGCCTATCACAAAGAGCACAGAGATGACTGAACGGGTGAGATGCCAGTGCAGACAACAAATATTGTATGTGACATTGCACCTAAGGAGAGTAGAGTTAGAGGCAGTTGAGGAAACAGGAACACCATAAATAAGCTTGGGGAGGAGCATACCACAGGTGATGGCATAGTGAGTTTGTGGAGTGAGGTTATGGCCCACTTTAAAGGAAACATTCAGAGTTGAGTGAACTGACTTGCCCAGACTCCCATGTCATGAGATGAGAGAGTTCAAGAGTTACTCCAATGTATGTGAAGGAAATAGAGGGCATCAAGGTACCATTGTGGTAAGTTATGGCTAGAGGGGATGGGCATCTTCTTAATCAGGGAGATGTACTGAACAGCATGCACTTTATTTTAGTTGTTTTCAGAATCCGTTTGTTTGCAGAGAGCCAAGTGTGAACAGACAGCAGGTTAGACATTAAGTACAGATTTATTTGATCAGTACTTTTGGAGCTGGCATAAAGAACCAAATCATCAGCATAGAGAATGTCAAAGCAGTGGGACAGGCTTTGGTTTATGCAGCTTATGTGTAGAGCAAACAGAAGTTGACCTAGAGCTGGGGTAGGAGGTTTCATGTCATAATGGTGATTGTGGAACAGCAACCACAGTTATGGAGCATGTACATCACCAAAAATGAATTTCAGTGATGCACCATTGCAGCGCAGACAAAAATGGTGCCTGAGACCTACAGGTCTTATTTTGAATGCTTCACCCCCCCCCCAACACTCCCCTACTTAAGAATTCTCAACCCCAGGGGGGTGTATGATGGGGGGGTGAAAAACTTAAATAAATGTAAAGCTGCCTGGTTGCAAAAAAAAAAGTGCTGTACCAGACCCAAACCCTGCACCCTGCATCTCCCAGCTGACCACCCTCCCCACCACACTAACAGAACAGCTCAGCAGCTACCCACCATACTCCCCCCAACATACCATCCCTCCTCTGCATCTCCCCCCATGCGTGTGTGCGTATACCTTCTACTTCCCATCGTGGTATTTCACCGACCCCAGTATCCGGTCGCCCCGTTCTAGGTAGCCGTGAACACAGGTACCACAACTGAGTCTCCATTTTTGTAGGCACCCAATTTCAGTTTCCTTATTCACAGGTTACCGGGATGGGATCTGAGAGGTAGGTCCCGTACTTGACTGTCTGGGATCTGTTTAGCAGACAGTTACAACACCAGAGGAGAGCAGTTGGTGAGATTCCCACATTAGCAAGTTTGCCACAAAGTAGGGAGTGATCAACAAGATCAAAGGCCTTTGTCAGGTATGTAAAGACCGCACCAGTGAGCCTGCCAATGTCCATCACTGAGGCAACACCACTGGTTATAGTGAGGAGGGCAGTGATGGTGCTATGACCTTTTCAAAAGCCGTGTTATGTAGGGGATAGGAGCTCATAAGTGGAGAGGTAATTTGTGAGTTGTGAGGCCATCACCTTTTCAAGCATTTTGTTCAGAGCAAGGAGGAGGGCAATGGGTCTGTAACTATTTAGTTGTTTGAGGTCCCATTTCTAAAGGACAGGAACATTTCTTTAATATTTTACTATTTCCATACCTTTTTCTCCTCCTGCCTGTCTGGCTTTAGGAAGGCCTACTCTACTGTGTCCTCTCTTCCTCATGTCACTGATTCCATTCTGAAGGCAAATGGACCAGGAACACATTTTTTTGTTTGGCCTGGTACCCCGCCTCCTGCCCATACCGGGCAGAGGCTTTGACCTCTTGCCTCACATGCTGCTCCCCATACCCAGGCTTACCCCACTGTATGGGACCACCAGGGGGGCACTCCCTCCCCTATGAACACAGTCTTTACCACTGGCTTGCCCCCCAGGGTGGGGTCAATGGAGCGAACCCCCACCAGCAGACATAAGTCTTCATTGAGAGCAGCAGTGGTGGCAGGGGCATCATCTGCGGGGCCGGATTTTTTGTATGCTGCTTTCCCCTGGGGGCAGGATGTGCAATGACATCAACAGGCATGACCGAAATCTGTCCCACCTCCCACCTCATGTGGCACTGGTGTCCTGGATCCCCCATCCTCTGCCAGTGGCCACTGATGTACTGGCACCCCACCACCCACAGAGAAGGAGAGCTAGCACTCGGGTGCTCAGTCCTTCTCTGCCCCATTGGCCCTCTGACCTCCAGGTCCATTCCCAAACCTGGGATGTTGGCATCACAAGTGGACATGCCCCTGCACTGGCAGGCTGGTTGGACCAGGAACACATTACCATCACCATTTTCATCAGTCTTGCCAATGTCATTCATACTATAATGTGTCACATCACCATTTACTGGATCATTTGAGTGGAGCTGGGTTCTCCAGTTTGGTTGCTGTATGGTTCCAGTTGCATCTCACTGACTGAATCCTACTGGTTCAGGTGGGCAATGCTTTATCCCAACCCCTCCCAATCTGCTTATGTGTTCTGCAGGTTTGCCTCCTGGGCCACTTTCTTGTTTCTATCTTCCTTAATGATCTCCCCTTTGTTTGTGTTAGTGCAAAGCTATACATGTACAGTATGACAAGGACACTGTCCTGTGTTGCTTTGATAATGTCTACCATTGTTTTCACTCAAACCAGTTTCCACTGAATCCCACAAGGACTGTGTCCATGTCCTTTGGTACTGGGCAGAAGTAATGCAGGATCCCCTTCATGCTGGTCTTCTTAACCCTGTGTGATTAAGATGGTTAAGATTCACTTGCTAAAGTCACAGATAACTTATAATTATTTAAAAAATGATTTTTTTTGTCCTTTATATTTTTAAATCATTTGTATTGCTTTTTTGTGTGAATTTTTACCTTGACTTGGGACTTTCAGAAAATCAGTCTTGTATCTCATTAAACTTGTCCAATAAAAAAAGTTTTCTTTTAATAATAAAATAATACATGGTACTCCCTTTTAGGCGGTCTCTTCCTTCAATAACCTTAGTATGTGACTAGATACTGTAGTATCCCAAAATTCTCTTCTTACATTGATGCCATGCACAAAAATATGTGCCCCAAGATTGCAATCCTATACTGCAACAAAGCTTGCATGCCACTCTAAGTCTGTCATAAAATCATTCCTAAAATTAACTTGACAGTGCTTGACTACAGGATGTGTATGTGGTCTACAGCACTGCCTCAAAACTCAGTCTATCCAGACTGGTCATTCTATTCCATTTTTTCTGTCACTTTTCCACAAATTCTCCCAACTTACTCCTCATTATCTCCTCTGTCAGTGCCTTGCTGCCTTCTTTACAGTCATGGTGGCTATCATGCTGTGCTTCCTTTTTATCCAAGTACTGATTTACTACCCCTCCACACAAACAGACTCAGCTGTACTCTCTCTCCTCTCCCCAGTTCTCTGCTCATTCTGTTGGCTCCATTCCTTAAAGAACATACTTTCTCTGTCCCCCAATGCCAGACCTCCTTCTAGTCAAACTGCATTCTCAGTATGTCTACAGTACCTTTAATTTGGAATAATGTCCCTGTTCCCATACACCTCTCCTCCTCTTATCTTTCTCTCTGAAATCCCTTCTAAATGACCCCCGCCAGTTGCACCCACCCCTAACTAGGTGTCATATTTTACATTTGCTGTACTATTTATTATGTTTTATGTACACTGGAGCCTGCCATGATGCAGTTCAATACTGCAACATTCTACAGCTGAGTTACAGCAGTAAACAAGAGCATTTCAGCGGCAGTTACTCCTTTTTATCATGCAATAATCTAAGACACTGTGTTGTATCATGGCAGGTTCCACTGTGCAATATGTAAATATTGTGCTTTTATAAAATTGCAATTTCTGAAATTAACTGTATAACATTTTTGCTCTTATTGAGCTCTATGCACTATTGGGTAGAAAGCTTATGTACCACATACCCATGGCACATTGATTTCCCTATGACAGAGAGCTGTGTATTGGGGTTCATGTGGACCCCCTTAGCATGTACAAAAGGGGCATGCACCACTTCTACATTTGCTCCATTGGCTGTCCATGCAGATACATGTATGAATGGTCCAGAAGAGTGGCCAGAACATACCTACTCTCTGCACCATTCAGTAAGGTGCAGAGTGCTGGGGAAGAGGGCCATCATGCATCCCCCACTAATAACTCCTGCAGCCATTGCAGGACTGAACCCCACTGCACTGCTGCCCCAGCACTCTGGTCAGGCAAAGAGTGCCAAGGGCAGCCATTGGGGTTTTTCACCAGTTCTATTTTATTATCCTGGGATGTGTGGTGTCCCACAATCTCCTGCTGCACTGAGAGCAGGTGATCCACTCTTTGACCAGGATGGGCATCTAATTACATGCATGCCTGTGTCTTGCCGATCCCCTCAATGCACCAATGCACCATGGAGGGGGGAAGGACTAAGGACAGGCCCCCTATGGAGGCAAGCAGTCATGAATGCCATGCTTCACATGCCTGTCCATTGGTACACACATGCGCGGGCTGGAAAAGTGCCTCTTGTTTCCCCTAAGAAACACCTGTAAATGGGACTCGGCTCAATTTGCCTTTCTTGAACACCAACTTTAAAATAAAATTGAATTACTGACTGAGGGTTCAACGCTCAAAACAATGGCTGCCAGTGGTAATAAATTGCTGATAGTTTTCTATGAAAAGGGTCCTGAATGACAAGATATTACCTGGTAGCCAGTCAGTTTAGAGATGATCAGTGACTGATGGTAACAGGTGCTGAATTAACTGGCTTGGACCTTACTTAACTATGTTCAAAGGGTCAGCTATGAAAGAAGAGAGATTTTTAGGCTATTATTTGTTCATACTTAGTAACTAAAGGGATTCCCATGGGCAAAGAGGTAAGGAGGGCTGGGTAGAGACCTCTGAGGTTGTCAAAGTAACTTCAAGGAAAGCAAAATGGAAGAAAAAGAGGAGGCATGATAAGTGGAAGGATTCTAGGACACAGTAACAAGAGTAAAGTGTAGAGCATTACAGAAAGGATTGCTGAACCATTATTTTATAAGCCAGGGCTGGTCTGGAAAACAGGATTGTACTCCAGTACAGATAAACCGATGCTGAATTTATTTTTCCATGACTGTGCTGCAATCTGGCAATTTGGATAATAATAATAATCATAATAAACTTTATTTGTTTCAAGCGCAATTCAATAAATACCAAAGCACTTTTACAGAACACCTAAAAACAGCAAATAATTAAAAATCAATTAAAATGACAGAATTCCATGAATTAATAATCTGGATAAGCAAGAGAGACTGAAAATGTTTTAAGAGCAGATTTAAAGCTCTCTACAGTCAGGCACCCCCTTATCCGAAGAGGTAGAGAATTCCACAGGGTAGGAGCCACAAAGGTAAATGCACGTGCTCCAGAGGTCTTCAAACAGACCCTGGGAGTCTCCAGCAATCCCTCATCGACAGAGCAGAGAGGTCAGAGGAGGCAGTAGGGACAGAGGAGCTCTTGCAGATAACTCAGTCCCTGTCCAGGTAGGGCCTTGTAGGTTAGCAAGCCAAACTTGAAGGTGAACCACCACTGAACTGGTAGCCAGTGCAGTCTGTGAAGCACAGGTGTGACATTTCTAGATCAAGAAAGCCCAGTCAACAAGTTGGCGGCAGCATTCTGCACCAGCTGCAAGTGGTGGATATCAACTCCTGGAAGCTCTAGATACAGGACATTGCAGTAATCAAAGTGTGAGGTCACAAAGACATGGACCAATGTCGGAAGATCACTGGGCTGAACCAGGTGCTTAATCCAGGCGATATTCCTCGGATGATAAAATGTGGTCTTGATGATAGATGACACCTGAGACTTCAGGGTCAATCCCCTTTCAAAAATAATGCCCAGACTCTGCACCCATTCATACGTTATCAGCTGGCGACTGCCAAACAAAAGCCCATAGGCCTGCCTGCCGAGGAGCCCTCTACCTGGTGACCTGGGTCCACCACCAAAACCTGTTTTGTCAGGATTCGGCTTCAGCCAGTTGGCACTCATCTCTCCCTGGATTTTTAGTGAGGCAGTTGTTAAACACCACGACCGTGTCATCCTGGTCAAGCACAAAGGACATGTATAGCTGAGTATCATCTGCGTAGCAGTGAAAACTCAAGCCATACTGCCTTACAATGTCTTCCAACAGCAACATATACACCGCGAATAGCATATGCAAAAGCATAGAACCCTGGGTACCCAACATGGTAGAGAGAATGCATCAGAGGAATAAATTCCTGGTGCAACTCTCTGAGATCTACCAGTGAGGAATAAATGGAACCATTTGAGGACTGTTCCTGATACTCCACAAATAACCCGCAGGCACTCCAGCAATGCGCCATGATTCACGGTGTCAAATGGTGCAGAAAGATCAAGGATTACTAAGATGGAATGAGTTCTCTGATCTCTCGTTATCAGGAGATCATTGAGCACCCAAACCAGGGCAGTCTCATTGCTACACCTCTTCCTAAATCCCAACTTGAGAAGATCGCAGATGTCATGGATGGTAAGGTGGTCATCCAGTTGCAGTGTGACCACCTTCTCAATAACCTTGCCCATGAAGGGCAGGTTAGAGACAGGTTTGTAGTTGTGAGACAATCCGGGTTGAGAGAAGATTTCTTAAGGAGGGGTGTCCCCACCGTCTCCTTCAGGAAGTCAGGAAACTCCCCCATCTCAAGCAAACTCCGGACTATCTCAGCCAGGACCAGACCAATTACCTTAATGCACACCACAAGGTGGCGAGTTGGGCCAGGTCCAAACTACAGGAGGTAGGCCGCATATTTTGGATGATCCCTATGACATCCACAATTGCCAGCTGGCTAAAAGATGACCAACCAAACCGTGGTTCAGCAACCTCTAACCAATCATCACCTTGTCCATTGGAGTGAACTAACCAGATCTCTGATCTAAGGTCAGCAACCTTATCCACAAAAAGCAAGCAAACTCATCACTCTTGTCCTGTGACAATGCTCTCTGAACTTGCAGACAGGATGGATTGCACAGTCTGTTCACAGTTTGGAAGAGCTGAGTAGGTTGGTTCCTCACAGCGGTGATCTCCCTGGAGAGGAACTCTGCCTTCTTATGGGAGATCGCTGATTGATAGTCTGAATAATGGACCATCAATCTAAGCCTGTTGGCATTAAGACCAAATATCTGCCAGCATCGCTCCATACCTCATCACTCTCTCCTCATCTCCCTCAAGGTCCCATCAAACCAAGGGGATCAAGGGCAAAGGGTGAGGGGATGAACATGAACAGGAGCAATAGAGTCCAGATCCACCACTACAGCAATGTTATAAGCCTGCAGCAGGTTGTCTGGACCCCTGCTAGCAGTCAGAAATCCCAATAGATTTAGTACCACCATCAGGCCATCTGGGGCTATGCCCCTTAATGGGTGGCTCCAGACCATCTCCATAGGAGCTGGTCTATGAGGGGGGGGGCCTGAAAGTTGAACCTGATAGTGTAATGGTCAGACCAGCTGACTGGCTCCTCCACCAAGTCAGAGGTCTCTATACCCAGGAGGAAGACCAGGTCCAGAGAATGACCAGAACTATGGGTTGCAGAGCCAACTACCTTTGTGAAGCCCAATGAAGTCATTAAATAGAGGAAGTCTTGACCAAACTGCAAGAGTTCATCATCCACCCAGGCATTGAAGTCACCCAGCACCATCAATCTGGGTGAGACCAACACCATGTCGACAATAAAGTCCATGACTTCTGGCAAAAATTGCTTCCCATCCCCAGGTGGATGATAGTTGAGAAGAACTTTGCACCCCACACCTGCACCCAAGATACATTCAAAGGATCTGGTGTCCCCCACTAGCACATATATCATGCCCAATTCCATTTTAAAATAAATGCCCACACCCCTGCCTGTATGATTCAATCTAGGGTGGTGTATCACTGAGAAGCAATCTGGAACTTCTGACTCAAGAGTCGGGCCACCATTTCCATCCAGCCAGGTCTTGGTGATGCAAGCCAGGTCCGATGACCCAACAAGGTCTGCAATTATTGCCATTTTGCTTTTAATGGACCTGGCATTGCATAACATTGCTCAGATTGGATGAGACTCCTAGGCTGATTGAGTCAGCTGCCCACTAAATGTGGAGCCCTTGGGTATGGGGACCAAACAGGGAGAATGCCTGTCCTGTCTTCATATCACCCCAGGGCATCTCTTCATCTCATGACCTCAATCCGGCCACCCTGCTCTCTCCCTCCTCACAGTTAGGAGCCCATCCCCATGCCTCCTCTTTACAATCCCCAATGCCCAACAGCAATTATATACATTGGCATGCTAAGGGGGACAACTAAAGGGATGGAGGCCTCAGAGTTCAGAAGAGGAGTAGCGCCTGACCGGGAGAGCCACCTGCCAGCACATTATCTCCAACCACCCAGAACAGCCACCTCCAACTTATAGCTCCTCTAAACCACAAATTAAATTAAACAAATAAAACAACCACCCCAAACAATAAAATCTACTGTATCCCAATTAAAATATTCAAATACTAACCCAACATACCCAATGACCCCAACCCAAAAATAAACAGTATAGTAATTACAAATGAAGTTCAAGGCTCAGACAGCAGTGGTGACTAAAATTGTTCAAATGAATGTCCCATGCCAACATATTAAACTGAAATTAGCAAACGTAATGTCCACAGAGCCATGCCACAGCCTTCAATGCAATTTATAGTCAGGAGGGTTCTCACCACCCCTTAACAGTCAAAGTTAATCCAAAGGATGCAGCCCTTTCATTGTCACATCCAAATAATCTGATTGAAATGTTAAAGCTCCAAAAAAGAGGCCCTTTCTATGCCTCTCCAAATCAGTCATGAATGTTCATGAATGTTCATCTCCAGCAAAAACTCTCAGGAGCCCAACTAACAGTCTTTGGCCTGCTAGATCTTCTGGACAGGAGCAAATCTTCCAAGGGTCCAAAAATAACCAGGTCCCATCCCAACACTGAGGCAGGCACCAGGTAGACTCGCTCTCCCCTACTTGAACCGGTGGAGAAGCCTGACCTCTTCCAGGAGACCCCCATGGCCCTAGGAGCTTGGTAAATGCCCACCCTCTGATTCACATTTCCAATCACCTCAGGAGAAAAACAGCCACCTCCTGCTCCCACTTCCAGGTAAGTTGGTCAGCCTAACCTCTCCTCCTATCCTTGAACACACCTTCTCAGCCAATGCCATCTTCTATTTCAGGCCACCTTCTAAATGCCAGGCCAAGATCCCAATCACCTGTCAATGCTCAGGTTTACTCAATGATTACAAGGCAATCCTCCACAGTAAAAGTTCACTCTTTGCAATGCTCCCAATGGTTAACAACTGGATAAAAATACCCTCAACACTAAACACCAGCACTGATGAAGTAGACTGTCCCAACTGATGTAATTATTGAGCAGTAGTGCTCCCAAAAAGCAGTCGAACAACAGCGTTATCCACTATGACAGTAATAAAACTGAGCCGACCACATTAGTTGTTCCCATCACTCTTATCACTACTGACCACCATACTGAAACTCCACAAATATAAAATAAAATAAAATAAATGTTTTTAAAAACAGAACAAAATTAACAGTGCAGAGCTACACCAGTGGGCATACTGATAAAGTAGACCTGATGGAATTCAGTTTTCCTTCAGCACTTCACATAATTATGTAAATAAAAAAAATGAAAGCAGGAGTACATATTGTGTTGCCCAAAATACAGTGAGACAGGAAAATTATACAGGATGTAAATGTTACACACTGATCTGCTTTATATGCAAGTTCAGTGTTTATCATAACTTATGATATACACTGAACTTGTATATAAAGCAGATCAGAGTATAACAATAAAGTGCATCAATTACAATCTAAAAGACACCTGGATCCACTAACACTCTTGATGCATTGGCAGTGTTAGTGGCTACATTTGGAGTCTAAGCTTCTGCTTTTTGTTTCTTGGTTCTGCTTGTAGCTAGTGAACATGACTGTTCTGTTCAGGTGACACTCTTTTGTTAAAATCATAATGCAGCACTATTTACAAGGAGCACATACTGAGAATGTTCACATTTTTGGCAAGCCATATGATCTCCAACTGTCAATCAGTGATCATGGAAATCAAGAATTTCTCATGCTGTGCACATCTCAGTGCCATTTTCAGCTCTTACAGAAGGATCTGACTGCTGAAAGAGCTCCAATCACGTGTATAAAATAGTGACTTTTCATAATAAAACTTTAAAAATCATTAGAGAATCATGCATCATCATTCCAGACAGCAGGTTCACAAATTTTAGCTTTAGTTTTAGGCAAGGAGGCAACTGAAATCATGATGCGAGCAGAGGAGAAAATACACAGTTTGAGCCTGCAGCACTGCAAATGGTAGTTTCATGCCCAGCAATAGGAGCAGGGCAGTGTAAACTGAGTAGACTAGGGAAGTGTGTGTGTGTGTGTGTGTGTGTGTGTGTGTGTTGAGGGGCTAAACATTTATTTGACAAATATTTTACTGCGTGCTGGTAATGCAGAAAGTACAGAAATCTATATGTTTTACCCCCCTAAAAAACGAATAAGGCAGAGTAGATTTTGCAGGCTAGGAAATGTTCAGAGTACATTTTGAGGGCTTTGTTTGACAAATAATTTTGTTTGTTGTTGAGTACTGGTGATGCAGAAAGGTACAGAAAACCATTGGCTTATTGTTTATCTGTGTGTGTGGGTCTGCGAGGCAGTAAGGGAGTGAGAAGTAAAGTAGACTGCTGTGTGATACACAAGGGGCCTGACTTTCAAAAAGCCCTTAGAGTGACACAAGTTTTGTTGCTCAAGAGCTGTGGCAAACTCCATGTGCATCAAGGACCCTGCACCCAATTTTATAAAAGGGGGTCTCTGAGACAAAAAAAAACAGGAGTTGCCACAGCTGCAGGCTTACATCAAAGATTTAGTGCACTTGCGGGAAATGCTGCAGGGATCGGCCCCCCTTCCCGGCACAAAAATAGATGGATCGCAAGGGTTGGGGGGAGGTGAATCACCATGGCAGGATGGGTCTGGAGCAGAAGGGGCACATCAGGTGCCCTAGGGGCATCAGGGAGACAGTGAGCATGAAAGGGAGTTAAGTGGCACCCGGTGGGGGTGCTCTTTGCAGACCCATACACCTGTTTGCATGGGTCTGGTTTGTGGGAGGTTGCCAGGGATGGAAAGTGACATGGCCCAAGGTGGGCACAGCCCTGGCAGCTGCCCCATAGGTGCATCAAGGCAGAACCCTGAAGGCAGGAAGCAACCTGCCACATCGTGGGAGGGTGGATATTAAGGGATTATGGCGGTGCCTGCAGAACAGTCCCTCCCCCCAATAGTAGCCCTCAGCCTGCATCTTCAGCTTCCAGCCTACAGGGTTCTGCCTTGGTGCACCTATGGGGAGCTGTCAGGCACTACCCACCTGGGGCCATGTCACTGTCTGTTCTTGGCAACCCCTACAAAGTGGTCCATCCAGTCAGGTTTATAAGACTGCAAAGGGCACCCCCTCTGGGTGACGCATCACTCTGTGTCATGTCTGCTGTCTCCCTGTCACCCTCTAGTGTACCCCTGTTTTCCTTCTGCACACAGCAACCCACTTTCAGATCCCCAAAATCACCATGGTGTGTGGCTCTTGTGCAAGTCACTTAGACCACCTCCTGGCTGGTCTAAGTTGAGCCTCTTACTGCATCCATAGCGAGGATTTCAAAATAGCAAAAAAGGGAATGTTGCAGACCTGCTGTGGTGCAAGCCACCTTGTGACCTGGTGCACAGTTGCTTCTGTCGCATGGGTGGTGCAGGGTAGCTTTTACGCAGGGCTTCCTGATTTTGACGAAGCCTGCGTTCAAAAATCAGGATTGCCACAGTTTGACACAAGGTGCCATTTGCATCATACATCTTTGGTTCAGGCACCTTGTGTCAAACATAAGCTTTTGAAAATTGGGTCCTAGGTGTCTAAGTGGGGTGGGTTTTGGTCTGTCAGTGGTGCAGATCTGGCTTGGTGGGCTTGCTCTTCCCTATCATCTCATGAGCTATAAAGGACTGTGAATTGTGTGTGCATTGGGTGTGCATGTCATATGGGCATCTAAGAATCAGTGACAAGTATTCAAAGCCATTATTTTTAGCATCCACTAACAGCTGCATCATGTTATCATCCACCATGTCTATATTGTAGATGTGTGTAGAAAACATGAGAAGAAGAATCATAGGAGTAAGGCTGAAGAGAAGAGGATATTAGCAGGCATATGCTTAACCATGTGAATTCCATCAAATTCTACAAGCAGTAGTGATAGAGAAGGAGCCTAGTCATGGTGAGGCAGGGCCTGGGAGTCATGAATGTGAGGCTGTGAGGGCAAGGTCTGGGTGAATAATATTACAGACCAAAAATATAGTTTACTAGTCCCCAGGTATCTTCTGGTTTCACTACCTCTTCAGTGCAAGCTGTCTTTCCTGCCAGTTGTTTAGTGCATCTGGTGATTAAACAATCCTGAGTAGTAATAAAGCATACCAGTTACCTCCTCTTCCTTTTTAAAGTTCTTCTAGTTCCCCTACTTGGTATAGATATGATCAGGTTAATAAAGTTTATCAAGCGTACGTAAGACTGCATTTAGGCTATGCATTCTCCTTTTCGTCCTCCCATTTGGTGAAGGATAAATTCCTATTTAATAATATTGAAAGGAAAACTATAAAATTAATTCCTAGAGTTAGAGGATTACCATATCCATAAAGAGCTCATTCCCTTAAACTGTAAGACCTTCAGTTAAGGAGGGCAGAGGGGATATCCTAATGTTGTTTAATTTAATAAGGGACTCTCAGCTAGTTACAGAATGTAACATAAGCATAGCATCAAAGCCAAACAACCTGCGATGCCATGATAAACAACTTTTTATACCAAGGGCCTTAACAAACAGGATAAAGACTACTTCACTATTAGGGCCTGTAAAATGTGGCGTGCCCTCTCGCAGTATATAGTGGACATAATGTCTTTCAACAAATTTAAGTCAGAAATTAATATCTTTCTACTCAAAAACAAAAGATAAATACACCCCAGACTGTGTGGGGATGGCAGTCACAATTGGCCTTGTGCCCTCGTCTGCCATTAACAAACATAGATTCATAGACTTTGACGTCAAATAAGGACCACTTGGCCCGCCCGGTCTGCCCATTTCCCTACCTATTAGATAAACTGCAGATCCTAGTTAACTAACAGCCTACTTCCTCCTACCCCCACAAGAATTGCTTTATGTCTGCCCCATGCATTCTTGAATTTCCCCACTGTTTTTGGCCCAACCACCTCCTCAGGAAGGCCGTTCCATGCATCCACTACCCTCTCTGTGAAAAAATACTTCCTTACCTTGCCCCTGAGCCATCCCCTCATCTTCAAATTGTGCCCCCTTGTTCTTGCACACCTCTTTTTCTGAAAGATGCTACCCTCTTGGACTTTATTGATTCCCTTGAGGTACTTAAATGTTTCTATCATGTCCCCCCTTTCCCTCCTTTCCTCAAGGGTATACATATTAAGCTCCTCTAGTCACTCTCTTCATATGGCTTCTGGTGCTGACCCTGCACCATTTTAGTTGCCTTCCTCTGGACTGCCTCCATTCTGTCTATGTCCTTGCGGAGATGAGATCTCCAGAACTGCACTCAGTATTCCAGATGGGGTCTCACCAACTGTCTGTACAGAAGGACAACAACCTCACATTTTCTACCAGTGATGCCTCACCCTATGCATGCCAGTATCCCCCCAGCCTTCCTTACTGTCTTCTCACATTGCTTACCTACCTTTAGGTCATCTGATATGACTACCCCAAGGTCACTTTCCATTTTTGTTGTTGTTAGTACCTCCCCCCACATTGTGTACTCTTCCCCTGGGTTTTTTTCTCAGGTACATTACTTTACACTTCTTTGCATTGGATCTAAGCTGTCATATGTTTGACCATTCCTCCAACCTTGCCAAGTCCCTTCTCATCCTTTCCACCCCCTCTTGTGTATCAACATCATTTCAGATCATTGTATCATCTGCAAAGAGGCATACCTTCCCTTCAAGTTCCTCTGCAATGTCACCTATAAAGACATGACAGAGGACTGGTCGCAGTACTCAATCCTGTGGTACCCCACTAATAACCCCCCTTTCTTTGAAGTGGACTCCATTTGCTATTACCCTCTGTGTCCTGTTGTCCAGCCAGTGTTTTATCCAGGCTTCAACCCTGGGACTCACTTTGAGGCCGGCTAACTTGTTTATTAATCTTTTGTGTGGGACTGTGTTAAATGCCTTACTAAAGTCTAGGTAGGCCATGTCCACAGCCCCTCCCTGGTCTACTACTTTGGTCACTCAGTCAAATAAATCAATTAGATTCATCTGACATGGTATACAGTCAGAAGAGATGCAAGTCACAAGTGGGGTACCTCAGGGATCAGTCCTGGGGCCAGTCCTCTTCAACATCTTCATTAGTGACCTTGCAGATGGACTAGAGGGTAAGGATTGTCTGTTTGCAGATGACACCAAGATCTGCAACAGAGTAGATGATCCAGATGGGGTGGGCAGAATGAGAAGAGATCTGGATAAACTAGCAGAATGGTCAGAAGAGTGGCAACTGGGATTTAATGCAAAGAAGTGCAAAATCATGCATATAGGGAAGAGAAACCCTGAAGCCACCTATAGGCTGGGAGGGGAGTTGCTAGCAGTCACAAAGGAAGAAAGAGACTTGGGCATCATCATCACTGATGACCTAAAATCATCCAAGCAGACCTCTAAAGCAGTAGGTAAGGCTAGGGGGGTGTTAGGGTGTATTAGTAGGGGTATCACAAGTCGTAAGAGGGAGGTAATAATCCCTCTGTACAAGACACTGGTTAGGCCCCATCTGGAGTACTACGTGCAGTATTGGAGGCCACACCTTCACAAGGACATTAACAAATTGAGGCAGTCCAGAGAAGGGCAACCAAAATGGGCAGGGACTGCATCAGAAGACATATGAGGACAGATTAACGGAGCTCAATATGTACCCTTGAGCAAAGGAGGAGAGAGGTGATATGATCGAGGCATTCAAACACCTTAAGGGCATAAACAAGGTGAAAGAGTCTAACATGTTTAAATATAAGAAAAATAGCAGGACAAGAGGACACAGCATGAGATTAGAGGAGGCCGATTAAGGGGGAATGTGAGGAAATTCTTTTCACAGAAAGGGTGGTGGATGCATGGAATGGCTTACCACAAGAAGTGGTGGCTATGAATACAGTGCAGGGCTTCAAACAGGCATGGGATAGGCATAAGGGCAATACAAATGACTATGAATAGATAGGCCACTGACAGAGCAAAGGCTGATGGCACATTTATAAGGTAGAAAAAGAAATGGGCAGACTGGATGGGCCTTGTGGTCCTTATCTGCCATCAACTTCTATGTTTCTATGTTTCTATGACATGACCTTCCAACTGTGAACCCATGCTGCCTTGGGTCCTGTTCCCCACTGGCCTCTAGATACTCAACAATTATTTCCTTTAGAAGTGATTCCATCATATTCCCTATCACTGAGGTCAAACTAACAGATCTGTTAGACCTAGACTTTAGCAAGGCATTTGACACAGTCCCACACAAAAGATTAGTAGTCAAATTAACCAGCCTGGGAGTGGGTCCCAGGGTTGTAGCCTGGGTAAAACATTGGCTGAACAACAGGACACAGAAGGTAATTGTAAATGGAGTCCACTCTGAAAAAAGAGGGGTTACTAGTGGGGTACAGCAGGGTTCAGTACTGGGTCCAGTCCTTTTTAATGTCTTTGTAAGTGACATTGCAAAGGGACTAGAAGGAAAAGTATGACTCTTTGCAGATAACACAAAGATCTGCAACAGGGTTGATATACAGGGAGGCATGGAAAGGATGAGAAGGGACTTGACAAGGTTGGAGGAATGGTCAGAAGTATGGCAGCTTGGATACAATGCAAAGAAGTGCAAAGTATGCAACCCAGGGGAATATTACACAATTGGGGGGGAGGTAGTAACAACAACAAAAATGGAAAAGGACCTGGGGGTAATCATATCAGATGACCTTAAGGTTGGCAATCAAAGTGAGAAGGTGGAAGGGAGGGCTGGGGTGATACTGGGATGTATAGGGAGAGGTATCACCAGCAGAAAACAGGAAGTTGTTATCCCCCTCTACAGACAGTTGGTGAGACCCCGTCTGGAGTACTGTATCCAGTTCTGGAAACCCCATCTCCACAAGGACATAGACAGGATGGAGGCAGTTCAGAGGAGGGCAACTAAAATGGTGCAGTGTCTGCAAGAGAAGCTATACAAGGAGAGACTAAAGGAGCTTAATATGTATACCCTTGAGTAAAGGAGGGAGAGGAGGGACATGATAGAAATGTTTAAGTACCTCAGTGGAATCAACAAAGTCCAAGAGGATAGCATCTTTCAGAAAAAGAAATGTGCAAGAACAAGGGGACACAATTTGAAGATAGAGGGGGACGGCTCAGGGGCAATGTGAGGAAGTATTTTTTCACAGAGAGGGTGGTGGACGCATGGAACAGGCTTCCTGAGGAGGTTGTGGGGTCTAAAACTGTGGGAGAATTCAAGAATGCATGGGACAGACATAAGGCAATTTTTGTGGGGGGTAGGAAGAAATAGGCTGTTGGTTAAATAGGATCTGCAGCTTATCCTCTAAGTAGGGAAATGGGCAGACTAGGTGGGCCAAGCAGTCCTTATCTGCCATCAAAGTCTATGTTTCTATGCCCTCCTCCAGTCCTTAGGTACCATACTATCCTCCCAAGATTTGTTAAAAAAGGTAGTCAGCGGTGTCACTAGTTCTTCCCTTAGTTCTTTTAGAATTCTAGGGTGAATCCTGTCAGGCCCCATTGCTTTGTCCACCTTCAGTTTTAGGAGTTCTTTCAGGACCCTTTCTTCTGTGAATGGACTGGTATCGACCATCCTTTTCAGCGTGCTTCAATTCTTTAGTTTAGGTACCTCCCCCTCCTCTTCTTTTATGAATACGGAGCAGAAGTATTCATTCAGTATCACTGCTTTTTCACTGTCACCCTCTGCCCATCCGCCTTACCTTTATTATGCCTCACTATCCCTCCCTTTGTCTCTCTTCACTCCTTAATATACCTATAAAAGGTTTTATCCCCCTTCTTAAGTGAGTTGGATAACTTTTCCTCAGTTTGGGCCTTTGCTATTCTGACTGTCTTCCCCACTTCCTTCTGTTTTAACTGGTACAGTTCTCTGTCCTGTTCCTTATATGTTTCCTTGTAATTCCTGAATACTACCTTTTTTCCATAACCTTCCACAATACCTCTTTTGAGAATCATAGTGGTTTTTTCCTTTGTTTTGTTTTGTTGATTTGCTTCACACAAAGGCTTGTTGCCTCTGTGATGGCTTTTTTGATTTTACCCAGTGTTCCTCCACCCTTCCTTCTTTCCCATTTGCGAGTGCTTTTCTTAGGCACTCTTCCATTTTCCCATTTCCAAATCAAGTTATTCAGAGTAGTAATAGTTAAAAAAATAAAATCTTACACTTACTGTCTAGTTCCTTACTATCCTTTCCCATTGTCACTAGCTCCGTCTGAAAACATCATGCGTGAAAGGAGTCAAACGGCAATCCCAAATCAAAAAGATAATAAATAAAAAGTAATACAAATGATTAAATATTATATTCTATCATCTTATATAATATTTTATCAGATTATATTATCATATCTCATGTCATATTATAACAAATTATATTGTATTTTTATTACATCAGAGTATATCAGATTATGTTATCATGTTTTTTATCAGAATATATTGCCTTTTCATATATCAGATCTATTACTCTGTCTGCCAGTCCAATTCTGTCTGTTGGCATAGCATTCCACAGAAACAGAGAAACGTAGATGATGTCGATAGATAAAGACCAAGGATCCATCCATCTGCCCAGAAAAACTTCCTACCTGCCCTTCTGACCTACTGTCTTTTAAGGGTATTTAACCCTAATGCCTACACCGAGCCACTCCCTATCCACCCACCTTTGTAACTCCTCATTTTCATCTTACCAGCTCCCTATACCTGTTCCACCAGTTTCTGAACCCATTTAAAGTCCTCCCACCACCACCACCTCCACCAGCAAGCTATTTCACAGTTTCACCACTGTCTTGGTGAAATAGAATTTCCTCATGTCTCTCCTGAAGTCCCTACCTATGAACCTCCTTTTGCAACTTTGTGTTACTGTACTACTGATCCTGGTGAACAGGTTCTCATTGTTCACTTTGTTAATTTCCATCAGAAACTTGTGCATCTCTGTGGTCTCCCTCCCTGAAACACTGACATTAGTGCATGACACAAGGCACAGAGTGGGCCTGTGCATAACACAGCCATGCATTTCCCCTCCTACTTATGTTGCCCACACCACCACGTAGCACCAGTGCAGTGGGAAACAGATAAATACCCACCCTGTGGTAGGCGTCCTATGGAATGTTTAAACCTAGCAATGTTTAAACATAGCAGCTAAATAAAGAAATCATATTGCAATCATTGCCCAGTTTCTTTGGAAGTACTCTTCCAGCCTACCCCCACCCCCCACACCACCACCTCTGTTCCTCTATACCTAAAAAAAGGATCCTTTATACTGCAGGAGTATTTTAGAGATGTCACCACAAATCCACTGAAAGCATGTTGCAAATGGTGTTGTAAAAACATTGTTCTTGGTCAGTTCTACCCAAATATTGAGATACAGTGTTACAGCCAATTTAAATCATCAGCATGTTATCCCCCTAACAACCACATCCACTCACAAGCCTTACTTTAGTCAGATGAACCAGCTGAAGCAGCAGCAACAGAAGCAGGGAGAGTCAGCTCGGGTTTAGTATTGGGTAGCGATGGGATAAGAAAGTTCATTCAGAAAGTCCAGCCACCATGGTCAGCAGCAGCCTGAGCCAACAGACGCATCATTTTGTACCAGGTCAGCACTGCATCACAAAAGGCTCAAAAACCAAATATGTAAGTGAGGTCAATAGAACACAGCACTGACAGAGCTGAGTTTGTGGTAAAAAATAATGTCTGCTTCCTGAATCACTGTATTCCCAAACTAAACTGCCAAACTTTCCTTCTACATCTTCAAGTGCTTATAGTTCCATAGCCATTTCATCTGGAGTCTTGAATCTGAAAAGAATACATCCTCTTCATAATTACCATCCTCTTCCCTCTATTATGAATCATATTTCCTTTACATGTATAGGTGTTGGCAGCAGCGTTTTGTTTTACACTGTGTGGCCACCAAGGCAGATCATGGTACAGTGAGGTGCAGCCTGATGAAAATAACAAAGGGGACTTTTGTTTTCCTTTGTTCCTTTGATTATCTGTCATGTTGCCTATGACTCAATCTGCAGGTCAGCTCCATAACACAAAACAGTACACTGCAGGCTTTAAATGGTAAATAAAGCAGAATTTAAAAATAATAACATTCATGCCATCTTAAGTTACCATACTACCTAGTAATAGATCCTAAAAATTCACAAATGAAATAGCACAGTGTGTTCATAGTCTAACTGAACTCTGTTAGGGGTTATGTGAACATAGCAGCACTGGTTAAAAATGAACTACTGTATATCTCTTGATAATAGAGGAACATATCACAGTGTTATTTTTAATGCTGATAAAAAAAACAGCAATTATTTCTTGAATGTATTTTATTATATTTCTATTGATACCAGGACATGTACCTAATTGTAAATATATTTGAAGAGTCTTGAAATATGGTATATCAAGAATTTTATTTTATGTTGTGGCGTCCAACATCAGATATGTTGTCATTGTTTACATACAGTATCAGTTGTTTTATAAATTACTATTTCATGATTTTGGAATCATTGTTTCAGTTGGAACAGGATTACATAGTGTCAGCACATGTTATATAAACATGTACATTGTGACTCATAGCATTTTATGTATATAACAGTAGATTATATATATATATATATATATGTATGTATATATAGTGGCGCATTAGCGCCACTATAGTTAGGGTTGAGTAAGCAGTTTAATGTTAAACCCCAAATTTGGCACCCAAATAACTTTGCAACCATTCAACATGTTTGCATGACATTTGATACTTATTGTCCCCTGTGGTAGATCTCCTGGTGTGCCTACTTTGGTTTCAATCGGATGTGCAGTTTTTGAGCAGCGCATAGTGAAAAAAGTTTGTCTTTTGCTTTTTTCTGCCAGTTTTTGCTGATTTTTGTCCATCGCACTGTGGCACACCATTTGGAATTGTGGCATTAAATTGTCATGGTAGAAAGAGGTTGCACCAAGGAACAAGCCAGTATTGGTTTAGTGAAAAACTAATAATCCATTCAAAAGTTATTCAATTCTGAAATTTCTGGTTCTGAGCATGCTCAGTTCACTGTTTTGAATAGGGCTAATTTTTGTGAACAAGGATTTGCCTCATAAACAAGGATTTTGACATCTCATGACCAAGGATTTAAAAAATCTTTGTACATGAGAAAAAGTTCCTTGTTCACAAGCTGCCATCTTGTTTTTCAATTTTAATGACAAACAAAACCTTGGAACTTGCCCCAGGGGTGTCTTCTGTGGACATTAAAGTATGAGTTTTGTTCAGGGAGACACTGTCTACAAACCCATGGCTTTGGTTTCCTTTAGTTTTGTCAAAAAACTGTTGTTTTTAAATTTTAAAATCCTTGTTTGCCACTCGTTTCTGATCCTTGTTCGTGAGGTGTCAAAATCCTTGTTCGTGAGATGATCCTTCTTCATGAGATGTCAAAATCTTTGTTCGTGAGATTAGGACCAGGTGGTCCTATCTCACAAACAGGGATTTTAGCACCTCACAAAGAAGGATTCGGCTCGTTAACAATGATTTTGACACCTTTTGAACAAGGATTATAAAAAGGATTCATTGTTCATGAGATGTCAAAATTCTTGTTTGTGAGGTGTCAAAATCCTTGTTCATGAGAAATCCTTGTTCGTGAGGTGTCAAAATCCTTGTTCATGAGATCAGGACCAAATGGCCATATCTCAGGAACAAGGACTTGGCTCATGAATGAGGATTTTGACACCTCGCAAATAAGGACTATAAAAAGGAATCCTCGTTTGTGAGGTGTCAAAATCCTTTTATGTGAGAAATCCTTGCTTGTGAGGTGTCAAAATGCTTGTTCGTGAGGGGATGATCAGATGGCCCTATCTCATGAACAAGGATTTCTCATGAACAAGGATTTTGACATCTCACAAACAAGATGGAAACACATAAACTAAAAAAAAGGAGGAGAACAACAATGCAGTTTACCATAGATACACATAATAATTACAAACCACTAGTTAGGATAGGCACACAGATGAATGAGGATATCAGTGATGCAGGGCCAAATAGTGTAATGAGTGGCTTAAGTGACAGCACAAGTAGTGAGGGCAACAATGAAGCAACAACAAGCACCTCACAGATAAGTACAAATGCCTGCATAGACAGGGAAGGTAATTTAGCATCTGTACCCCAGGTAGTCCAAGCTCAAATAATGGCAGATGTGTCAAGTAATAAACAAAATTTAGTTAGCACCCAGCAAACAGGTGTGAACCAAACAAATCATAGGGAAACAAATATCCATGATACAGAGATGGATACAACAACCCCTGATACACATTCAAATGAGAGAGAGGAACCAGTCCCAGCCCAGGTGAATCAAACAACCAACAAAGCATATGTGCTTGATGACTGTATTGTGAAGTACATGGATAGGTATATTTCAAGCAGTAACAAAGAGAATGCTACAACAAGTCATTTTTCTGGAGTTAAAATTACAGAAGTGCAGGCTGTGCTGCAAAATATTATCAAAGAAAGAGACAGCACTGATACACTGATATTACACTTGAGGGTGAACAACATAAAAGGACAGGGTCAGGCTGAAATAAAAAGGGAATATCAAAATATATTTCAAGAGACAAAACAACTGAAATATAAGCTATTTCTGAGAAATATTATCTGTGCCAAGGGAAACTCATTATAATAAGGCAAACATTAAGGATCTGGATAATTGATTGCAGTTATGGACCCTACAAGAAAGAATAGAGATTATTGCACATTGGGAACATTTTATAGATGATTCAGGGTGTTAGCATTGCCAAGGTGGATTACATCTGAGTAAAAAAAGGTAGTAGAAAAATGGGACTAGCTTTAAAGAAAATAGTGGACAAGTCTTTAAATTAAAAAGAAGAGGGAGAAGGAATAAAGCAAGAAAGGTGACTAATACAATTGAAAAGGTACAAACATGCAGTAGTGTGGGTAAGAAAGAAGTGGGTATAAAGTATGGGCAGTGAATGCAAGGAGCCTCAACATCAATAAAAATCAGAATTAAAGTTATCTGCCCTACAGAATATATATATATATATATATATATATATATATATATATATATATATGTGTGTGTGTGTATATATGTATATATATATATATATATATATATATATATATATATATATATATATATATATATATATATATATATATAGTCACTGAAATGTGGTGGGACCCAGGAACAGAATGGAACAGAAATATAGACGGGTATAAATTGTATTCTAAAGATAGGACAGATAAAAAAGAAGGTGGTGTTACAATCTATATTAAAGAGTCAATAGGCAGTACATTATATAATAAGGTAGAGGATGACCAAACAATAGAGTCCTTGTGGGTGGTGGTCCAAGGAAAAACAGATAAAAAGCTACTCTTGGGCTTATACTACTGACCTCTGAATAATAATAGGGAAAAGGATGATAACATCAACTCGGAAATCAAACAAATAGCAGCTGAAGGGGATGTTATAATTACAGGAGACTTTAACTGCCCTGCTATAGACTGGGTGCACCAAACCTCAAAAAATGCAAATGGAAATAGATTCATGGAAATGTAGCATATGGCACGGTTGAGCCAACAAATATACATCCCAACAAGGGGAGAGAACTTGCTGGATCTCATTATTCCTAATAGAGAAGATATAGTGAATAAATTACGCATAAGGAAGTACTTAAGTAACAGTGACCCTAACATTGTTGAATTTGTTATTAAAAGAAAGATAGTCGATGTGAAGGGGTCAACTATGGCAAAAAATTATAATAAACAAAATTTCAGGAAAATCAGGAAAGAACTATCAGAATGGGACTAGTAAAGAATCTTTGAGTGAAAGAGTGTTGAGGAAATGTGGTTACGTTTAAAAACAAGTTAAGGCAGCTAGAGGAAAAAAATGTACCAACAAGATATATGTATAACAGAAGAGGGAAAAGACCAGCTTGGTTTACCAATAAAGTACTAAAACTAAGTCTACAGAAAAAAAAGGCATATGACAAAATGAAAGAACAAGGTACTGTGGAAAGTAAGGAGCATTATAGGAGCATATTAAAAACATTTAAAAAAACAATAGGAAGTGAAAGAAATAAGGTAGAGTTCAACATGGTACATAGGAAGGACAATAGTAAAGACCTCGATGCATATATCAATTGGCAAAATAAAAACAATAGTTCTATAGGGCCAATCAGAGAAGATGGCAAGGAGATCAATAACTCAAAGGATATTGTGGAAACTTTTAATAAATATTTTGGATCAATATTTGAGAAGAAGGATTCAAATATAAACAGGGTAGACCCTATCATATACCAAGTTTAAAAATGGAGATATAACAGAAGGAAATAGAGGGAATGTTAAGTTAGATGAAAACACATAAATCAGCTGGTCTGGATCAGCTCCCTGCAAAATTTCTGAAAGAAGTGAGGGAACAGATCTCAAAACCATTGGCTATGATATGTAATGTATCACTTAGTTCCAGGAAAATACTAGAAGATTGGAGACATGCAACTCTAGTGTCGTTGTTTAAAAAGGGTAATAGAGCTAAAAAATCAAAGTACAGACAAGTAAATCTGATGTCTATATTATCTAAGATAGAAGAGAGCTTTCTGAAAACAAAGATAGAAGAAAATCTAAAGATAATAGAATATGAGGATAGAACTCAACTGAACTTTAAGAAGAACAGAGTGTGTATTACAAACCAGTTGTGTTTTTATGAGTATATACATAAACATTTGGATAGAAACATAGAAACGCAGACTTTGACGGCAGATAAGGACCGCTTGGCCCATATAGTCTGCCCATTTCCCTACCTACAGGATAGGCTGCAGATCCTAGTTAACCAACAGCCTATTTCTTCCTACCCCCCACAAGAATTGCCTTATGTCTGTCCCATGCATTCTTGAATTCTCCCACAGTTTTAGACCCACAACCTCCTCAGGAAGGCTGTTCCATGCATCCACTACCCTCTCTGTGAAATAATACTTCCTCACATTGCCCTGAACCGCCCTCCTTCTATCTTTAAATTGTGTCCCTTGTTCTTGCAAGTCTCTTTTTCTGAAAGATGCTACCCTCTTGGACTTTGTTGATTCCACTGAGGTACTTAAAAGTTTCTATCATGTCCCCCCTCTACCTTCCTTCCTCAAGGGTATACATATTAAGCTCCTTTAGTCTCTCCTCATACGGCATCTCTTGCAGGCCCTGCACCATTTTAGTTGCCCTCCTCTGGACTACCTCTATCCTGTCTATGTCCTTGCAGAGATGGGGTCTCCAGAACTGGACACAGTACTCCAGATGGGGTCTCACCAACTGTCTGTACAGAGGGATAACAACTTCCTGTTTTCTGCTGCTGATGCCTCTCCCTATACATCCCAGTATACCCCCAGCCCTCCCTACTGCCTTCTCACATTGCTTACTAACCTTAAGGTCATCTAATATGATTACCCCAGGTCCCTTTCCTTTTTGTTGTTGTTACTACCTCCCACCCATTGTATTCTTCCCTGGGTTCTTGTTTCCCAGGTGCATTATTTTGCACTTCTTTGCATTGAATCCTAGCTGCCATACTTCTGACCATTCCTCCAACCTTGCCAAGTCCCTTTTCATCCTTTCCATGCCTCCTTGTGTATCAACCCTGTTGCAGATCTTTGTGTCATCTGCAAAAGGCATACTTTTCCTTCCAGTCCCTCTGCAATGTCACTGATGAAGATATTAAAAAGGACTGGACCCAATACTGAACCCTCCGGTACCCCACTAGTAACCTCTCTTTCTTCAGAGTGGACTCCATTTACAATTACCTTCTGTGTTCTGTTGTGCAGCCAATGTTTTACCCAGGCTACCACCCTGGGACCCACTCCCAGGCTGGTTAATTTGACTATTAATCTTTTGTGTGTGGTACTGTGTCAAATGCCTTGCTAAAGTCTAGGTAGGCCATGTCCACAGCCCCTCCCTGGTCTACTACTTTGGTCACCCAATCAAAGAAATCTATTAGATTCGTCTGACATGACCTTCCCACTGTGAACCCATGCTGTCTTGGGTCCTGTGCTTCACTGGCCTCTAGGTACTCAACTATTCTTTCCTTCAGAAGTGGCTCCATCACTTTCCCTATCACAGAGGTCAGACTGACAGGTCTGTAGTTTCCTGCCTCTGTCTTGTTCCCACTTTTGTGAAGGGGAATCACATCTGCCTTCCTCCAGTCCTCGGGGACCACACCATCCTCCCATGATTTATTAAAAAGAGTAGCCAGTGGTTTCACTAGTTCCTCTCTTAATTCTTTTAGAATTCTGGGGTGAATTCCATCAGGACCCATTGCTTTGTCCACCTTCAGTTTTAGGAGTTCTTGCAGAACCCTTTCTTCTGTGAAAGGACTGGGATCGACACCCCTATCAAGAGTGCTTCTATTAATTGGATTAGGCACTTCCCCCTCCTCTTTTGTGAATACTGAGCAGAAATATTCGTTCAGTATCCCTGCTTTTTCACTGTCCCTCTCTGCCCACCCACCGTTCATTCTATTCAGCCTCACTATCCTCCTTTGTCTTTCTACACTCGCTAATGTACCTATAAAGGTTTTATCCCCTTCTTAACTGAGTTGGCTATCTTTTCCTCAGTTTGGGCCTTTGCTATTCTGACTTCCCTCCCTTCCTTCTGCCTTAACTGGTACAGCTCTCTGTCCTGCTCCTTCTATGTTTCCTTATACTTCGGAATGCTATCTTTTCTTCCTGACTTTCACAGCCACCTCTTTTGAGAACCATAGTGGCTTTTTCTTTCATTTGATTTGTTTATTTGCTTCACACAAGGTTTGTTGCCTCTGTGATGGCAGTTTGATGATTCCCCATTGTTGCTCCACACCTCCTTCTAGCCTGTTTGCTAGTGCTTTTCTGAGGCACTCTCCCATCTTGCCAAAGTCAGCTCTCCTAAAGTCCAGTACCCTCACTTTTGTATGGCTTGACTCTGTAGCTGAGTTTACGTGAACCACACTGTTTGATGGTCACTTGTCCTCAGATGGCAACCCACTTCTAGATCTGAGATCCTCTCACTGCCCCGTTTGAGAGTATGAGGTCTAAGATTGCTCCCTCACAGTGGGTTCTGAAACTAGCTGTCTAATGCCTGCCACCTGTAGGGCATCAAGAATGGCCCTGCTCTTGGATGTGGCTGCAGCAAATGTGCTCCAGTTAACATCTGGCATATTCAGGTCTCCCATCAATAGTATCTCCCTTTCTCTGCCATTCTAAGAATGCCTTCTATCATATCCTTGTCCATTCCCCCCTGACATGGGGGTCTGTACACAACCCTGTGCGGATTGTGGTGCCTTTCCAGTCTCCAAGGTGACCACAGTGCCTCCTCTCTTCCCTGTTTACTCTTTTGTTCAGTTGCTTTTATCCCTTCCTTTACATAGAGTTACTCCTCCCCTCTTCTCCCTGCCTGTCTCTCCTGTAGGTTATGTACCCTGGTATGTTAAAATCCCAGTCATGGTTCTCTGTGTACCATGTTTCTGTGACTGCTATGATATCCAGGCATCCCTCTTCCATCAAGGCCACCAGCTCAGGGAGCTTGTTGCCCAGACTATGGACATTGGTACTCATTACCCTCCATTTCCTGATGGCCTTACTCCCTTTTGCTCCATCCCTGTTCTTCTTGCCTTTGTCACTTTCTCCATTTACCCCTGCCCTTCTCCCTATCAACACCTCTATGTTGGTGTTTGCCGCACTTACTACCGTGATTTTTTGGGGGGGCTAGGATTTCCCTGCTCCTTTCCAGTGCCTCCCCCCTTGGCTAGTTAAAAGCTTGTCAATGAAGCATTTAAACCTAGCACCTAGGATCCTGGTTCCCCTCCCTGACAGATGCAGCCCATCATGCCAGTATAGGCTTGCATCACTCCAGATGGACCCCCAGTCCCCAATTAAGCCAAATCCCTGAGCTCCACACCAGTTTTTCAACCACTGATTGAATCCCATGGTGCGGAACACCCTAGCCTCTCCTATGCCATAGATGGGCAGCACCTCCGAGAAGGTTACCGTGCATGCTACTTGACTAAGGCCCCTCCCCAATTCCACAAACTCTTCCTGCACTTCTCTAATCCCTTTCTTAGCCAGGTCATTTGTCCCTAGGTGGACAATGACATCCAGCTCCCTCCCCTGTGCAGCTGCTCCGGCAATCCTGAGGATTCGCTCCCTGTCCCTCCAAGCCATGGCGCCAGGCAGGCACCTTACCTCCCTCTCCCCTTCCTCCCCAGTTCTACCTTCCTAACAATGGGTCCCCCACCAGGAGTTATTTCCTTCCCTGCAGGGTCCCCTGCCACCCTCCTGTGGGTCTCCTTTGTGGGTTCTCCAACATCCTCCTTGGTTTCCACTGCGGGTGCCTCCATAGAGGAACCACACTTTGCCAGAATGGCATGGGAATTGTGGAGGAGTACAACTGGAGGGATGCGCCTCTGTTCCACCACCCTCACCTCCCTGAGCCCCACTGTGGTCCAACTGCTCCTCTTTCTTGGCAAACTCTGAGGCAGCGGCAGTGGCACTGGTGGTCCCTGGATGGAAGAGGAGGTCCCACAAATCCTGGTCAACTCAGCCTGGAGATGAGCAACCTCCTCCCTCAGCCCAGAGGTGCCTGCAGATGGGACAACACCGCATCCCCCAGAACTTCTCCCGGAAGACTGCTGCTCCACAGCCACTGCACTGCACCACTCCAATCATGTCTTACTTCTGGCCGCTTAACTGTTTTCAATCCTTACTCTTTCTTCTGTTTTTTTTCTCTCTCTCTCCTTACTTTCTGCCTGTGTGCCCTTTAAGCTCCTGATTGTCCTGTTCTGAGACAAGAATATCCTATATTTCTCAGTGGACCACTTACTTGCTCAGAGGCAGACCTCCAGCAACTAGAGGGGGCCGGAGAGCTACTCCTGCCCTTCTAGGATGGTGGGTCTTTGGTGGTTCTGTGATCACTCACTTCCTGCTCCCAAACAGGAAGTTCCTGTTGTCAGTCAAATCCTGTGCCTATAAAAATAGAACTAGCTTTGGGTGGATGGGAGGGAAGTTAGGCAATATAGTCCCAGCAGAGAAGTCCAGTCACACAGCAGTCCTTTCTCCTGGTGTCTTCTGCCAAGACAAAAACATACCTATGGATGTTATCTTTTTAGATTATCAAAAAGCATTTGATAAATTTCCCCATAGAAGCATTATGAAAAAAAAAATAATCTGGGAGTGGATAGTAGGATTGAGAACTGGACAGGAAATTGGTTGGAAGAGAGGAAGCAAAGAGTTAGAGTACTGGGCAAATATTTAGAACCCATAGGAATAACAAGTGGTGCACCACAGGGCTCGATATTGGGGCTTGTATTATTTGCATTATTTATTGGTGACTTACACAATAGCATGTCAAATAAGGTAATTAAATTTGCAGACAGCATTAAATTGGGTAGACCTGTTGATATACTGGAACATCTGGGTGAAATGAAAAGTGAGTTGAGTAAAATCAAATTATGGTCCAAGGAGAACACGATGCCATTAAGTGTTGAAAAAATAGAGGATAAAGTATGGGTTAGTGTGTGTAACATGAAGTTTACACACACCCGAGGGGTTAGATGCTCATAAACCCCGAGATTGAAGCTCGAGGGGTTTATGTCGGCATCTAACCCCGAGGTGTGTAAACTTTCAATTTAAGCACACTAACCCATATTTTATTTTATTTAATTGCTGGGTTTCCCTTTTTCACCTCAGCAATTATATAAAATAAAGACCTTGTAGTGCAGCCGCAGTTCGACTTAGTGTTAGAGTGGTGTCGAAATGGGAATCCATCCCTGTCTTTTAAAAATGGCTTACCTCTGCCTGAGTGTCTTCCACATCTTTCAGAATAAGCCTTAAGCCCGTAGATGAGCCCAGTAGTTCTTATCGTCGAGTTTTTCTTGCGGTGCTGTTTTTGGGAACATGGAAGCGGCGAGCGGTCAGGAACAGTCGCGCTGCTCCGTGGGCATGAGCACAGCAAGGGAAACTGTGCTCATATTTGCCATTATAAATGCTCCTTTATAATGGCAAATTATGCCACAGTTTCCCTATGGGAAAAGGGGGAAGCCAGTTATTATTGTACAGTTATGCATTTAGGAAGACTAAAATAAGAGATATACATATGTATTAAACAGGAGGATACTAAGAAGATCAACAGAAGAAAAGGATTGTGGCATCATTATTGATGATAGCCTAGAGTTTAGGCATCATAGGACTTGGACAATACAAATGACCAACTTCATGAATAGAAATATTAAAAGGAGTTTCATTAATAAAACAAGGGGATGTCTACTGCTGCTATATAAAACATATGTGAGACTGTATAGGAACTACAGGTCACAATTATGGTTCCCTTATACACAAGAAGAAATTACTAGGGTTGAAAAGGTACCAAGGAGATATACAAAAATGAGAGGAACTTTAGGACACTTGAATTACAATGAGAGAATAAAGAGGGTAGGGTTATTTACATTAGAACAAAGGAGAATAAGAAGAGATGTAATGACAATGTTTAAAATAATAAAAGACAAAGAGATAGTAGAAGAGAAAAGTATAACAATCTATAAAGAAACCTTTTGGTTCAAGGGGACACAATCTACAAATAAGAGTGGATATAGCAAAAAAAAAATCAACATTTCTCATTTGTAAACAGAACAGGAAGGATATGGAACACTCTTTCAATTGAAGTAGTGACTAGTAATTCTCTTACGGTATTTAAAAACAAAATAGGTAAGTTGATAGGTCAAAATGGGTTAAAATGGACCCACTAATGTGGGGAACAGTGCTGATGGGCTGCAAAGCCTGATACTGTTTTACACCCAGTGTAAGTACTCAGTATAAGGATTCAGCTCGTGAACAAGGATTTTGACACCGTAAGAACAGGGATTTTTAAAGATTGCTGTTTCTTTGCCAATTCACTGCAAAGAAATGGTTAGGACATTTGGCTTGGAATTTGCAGGGTACAAAGGGGATATTCCACAGATGTAACCTATGCTGGTTTGGTGTAAACATTTACATCAGTTCTATAATTAGGGGATTCCGAAGTTGATAAATTTCCCATAGGATAACTTTGTGATGAACACGGTGCCTTTCGGTGGCTATATCTCGAAAATGATTCGAGATACTGATTTTTTGCTAAGTGGCCAGTCCATCATTGCAACTGCAGTGGATTTTTTTTCCAAGGTTGCTATGGTTACTGAGATATTGCAGCACTTGCAGCACAAGGGTTACTTGGAATATGTCTAGGACTGCACTACATCTCTACAATTATAGATAGGTGGGAGCATAGGGCCTGGTGAGACCTGCCCTTCTGCATATGAATACCATTATGCAGTAATGGGACAGCTGGGCCATCTGTTATGGCAGTTCATTACAGGCCCTGTGCTTCAAAAAACTGATACCATGTGGCCCTGCACTCCCAAAACCTTACAAGGGTAAGATTATAATTTATCAAAAAGTAAGGAAACTCATTGCAAAAAACTTTGCTAATGCATCAGTTAGGGTTGAATTGACAAAAGTACGGAAATGAGGCATTAGGGTTGAGACTTTAACCCCCCACCCTGCCACTCCAACCCCACCCACCACAGACCAACAGCAAACGGGGAGTGCCTTGCTGTCTTCGGGCTTAACTCTCACCCTCTTCTCTTATACTGTACCATGTTAGCTTTCTTACACATGGAATGGGTTGAGAGTGCCGATGATCCCAAGGCACACCATGTCGAGTGTTGGTCTGTGGAGAGTGGGGTGGTAGACTGGGGGGTTAGGATCTCAACCCAATACCTAATTTCCTACTTTTGTCACTTCAACCATAACTGATGCATTAAGAAAGTTTTTTTGCAATGAATCTCAATCTCTCTCTCTCTCTCTCTCTCTCTATATATATATATATATATATATATATATATATACATATATATATAATACTGGCACAGTTGCGCCAGAGTTAGGGTGAAAGTGCACTTCTGTGTTAAAGTTCAAACTTTGAGGGTTAATAACTTTGGAACTGTTAAATGGATTTGCATGAACTTTGGTATGCATAATCTATAGGGGTACAACTCTTGATAAGATAAATTTGGTGGGAATCTGTTGAGTGGTTTCTGAGATATAAAGTGTGAAAAACCAGAAGCAATCAGAATTTTTTGACATTTCTTTGTCATCCTGGATCTCAGAAATGGCTTTATGTTGTGGGATAAAATTTCCAGGGTAGAACGTTATTGGGTCACAAATGTGCATATTGAAGGTTTGGTGAACAAATATTAATCTGTTCAAAAGTTATTGAAGTTTTAAATTTCCATTATTTCCTATTGGGAAAAGTTAAGTGTTTAGCATGAAAATGGACTATTTGCAAAAATGAGTCTGCTTGCAAAAATGAAACCAAGTTGTTTAATGTTTGAATGTTAATAACTCTGGAACTGTTCAATGGATTTGCACAAAACATGGCATGCTCGTTCTCCAGTGGTCGAGCTCTTGACATGCCAAATATTGTGTTGCTGAGTTTTGTGGTATTTGAGACATGGACTGTCAAATAAACATAACATTAATGACCATTTTCAAAAATGAATTGTCTGCCCCATCCATTGACACTTTCACTGCCAACGGGGGTGCCCAATCCACCTGTCAGCATCATGTATGCTCCCCTCCAGACTCATGTTGCACACTGGGAGCCAACCCCAGTGTGCCTATATTTATAAATGCCTGTGGAAAATGAAAACTGTCCCCCGATGTCTTTTCTTCTATGCAGAATCCTGCATCGAAATTTTCAAACATTTCGATAGAGAATCCTGCAGCAAACTAGTCTGCCCCATCCACTGACACTTTCACTGCCAACTGGGGTGCCCAATCCCCCTGTCAGCATCATGTGTGCCCCCAGACTCAACTGGCATACTGAGAGCCCACCCCATTGTGCCCATAATTATTTTTTTAGAAATTATCCTGTTAATGCAGAAAACTGTCCCCCATAGTCTTTTATGTAAAACAAAATCCTGAAAAAATGAAATGGTCCATTGTCATCTCCCCCCTCCACACCCTCCCTCTGTGCACCCACCTCCCCACCCCCTCACCCATACTTACATCCCAGAGGTCGGGACCAGTGATCTCCTCTAGACTGGGGCATGACTGTACTCTTCAAAGCCAAACTGTGATCTGAGGAATTAAGGTAAGCCGTATAATGGGAATCAGTGGAGGGGGGTAAACTTTTGATGATATCTCAGTCAATTTTAGGAATTTTTGCCCCAAATTTTCAACATTGGGTTCTTGGAACCTCTCCTCATGAACACTGGCACTGTCATTTCATTTCTCCATCCCAAAAGCTGATTTTGTGGTCACTGTATGGACTCACCTTTTGGGACTGATTCAAAAAATGACAGTGCCACTGTTCTTGAGGTGGGATCTCAAAAAGCCCATGTTGAAAATATGGTGAATACATTTCCAAAGATGACTGCATTACAAGCGTGCATTACGCAGCTTTTGCGCACATTCATAACTTTATCAGTTTTAATATTTTCACTTCATATTTTCAACATTGTCATTTTCTCACACCTCCTTATGAACAGTATAGCTGTCATTTTGCACATCCTGCAGGGAATGTGTTTTCACACTTGTAGAGCAGAGTGTTACAGTCACTGTGCAAAATCAACTTTTGGAATGGATTAACAAAATCACAGTTGCACTATTCATGAGGGAATGTCCCATAATGCAAATGTCAAAAATGTGGCATAAAAATTCTAAAAAATTACCATGTTATGAGCATGCATTGTGCAGTTTCTACCCACGCTCATAATTTTCCTTGTTTTCAGTCAAGAATTTTGACTTTGCAATTTTTACACACTGCCTCATGAATAGTACAGTTGTCATTTTTCAAATCCTACTGAAAATGTTTTTCCACAACTGTGGCACAAAAACGGTGTTACAGTTGCATGGAATTACATTTTCAAGAGGCTTTGAAAGTTTGTTGTACAAGGTACATGTGGTGAGGTGCTAAGAAGGGTACGTTGAATATTAGGGGTGAAAATTATTTGAAATAACACAGTTATGACTATTTGTTGCAATTTAGGTATGCCTGGTCATAACTTAATGTGTGGAAGTGCAAAGGCCCAAGACCCCTGTGTTTCCACAGCTAGATACATATGTGCATCTGTGGAGTGATGATAGTGTGGGGTCCCATATGGACACTGTTGTATTAGCTGGATGGAGAGATGGAAGCACACCACCATCACATATGGACACTGTTGTGCTACCTGGATGGAGGGATGGGAGCACAGGGTCCAAAGGACACTGCACTCTCACTGTGACATATGGACAATATTGTACTATCTTGATGGAGGTATGGGAGCGCAGGGTCCGAAGTGACATATGGATGCTTTTGTACTATGTTGTACTGTCTGGATGGAGAGATGGGATCCACCGTGACATATGGATACTATCTTGATGGAGAAATTGTCCTATACTGTAGCATGTAATCTTGCTTACATGTGGAATGGGGTGAGAGTTGGGCCTGACAACCCAAAGGCACACCCCAATACCTGTTTGTGTGTGGCAAGTGGGGGGATGGGTTGGGGTGGTAGGGGTGAGAACCCTGGGGTGGGGTGTTAGGGTTGGAAACCTGAACATCACATTTCCCTGCTATTGTCACTGTAGTATTCACCTAACTGATGCATGAATAAAGTTTTTTGCAAAGAATATATATGTGTATATATATATATATATATATATATATATATATTTATAAAATGGGGTGGTAAAATCATAGAAATTCCAGTAACATGATTGGACAGAATGCATCACATGACCGTGCATTATTTCCCAATGACTGCACACCTCCCATTACGACCACACGCCTGAACTACTTTCCATCCCACAGAACCTTCTCACCAGCAGTGAGATCACTTCACACCTGGCAGACACAGGCTGCCACACAAACACACACAGGCTGGCACCCACAGCAGTAACTAAAATGTGCTGTATATAGCTGCCCCACACACCTCTCAATAAAGTCTGTATAACCCCTGGTGTTATGTTTTTTTTTTTTTTTTAAAGTCTCTGACTGTAATGGGGGCTAAACAAGTGAGTTGTCTCTCTCTGTATAGTAGCGTGACCGAGTGGTTTTATTGGCAGTTCAGGACGTGCTGGCACAGCTTCAAAACAAGGTACTTTACTTGCAGATGCTGTGTAAACTCCTTTTTATTTTAAGATTGCTCATATTTCTACAAAATGAAGCCGCCGACTGTAGAGAGTGAAGAGCGAGCGAGTCACCGGCTTCAGAATTGTAGACGGAAGCGAGACCGAGAGTTGTTGCTATAGCAACTCTCGCTCGCTTCCGTCTGGTGAAGCGGCGACCACTGCTCTCACTCTACAGTGCTCATTTTTAACAGAAATATGAGCAATCTTAAATAAAAAGGATTACAATATCAAGTAAAACTCTGCTGTTTTAGACAATGCCAACACGACACGTCATCTTGCTCGATCTGGATTATGAATGACTCACTTGCTCAGCCCCATTACAGTCTGATGCTTGTTTCAAAAATTAAAAAAATGAGTAATGGTTTTTGAATGTCTGCAACCAGGTCTATAATTACAGTTTACTCTACTTGGTCACGCTACAGTACAGAAATAATACTGAAAGGAATTAGAGCGTAACACACTCTGACAATAGCAGGATCAACCAGATACATATTTTTATCACTTTTTTATTTAAACCAAGACAGAATCAACCAGATAAATACCACCTTTAACTTCAAACCCATCACAATTATGGCAGGATCAGCCAGATAACCTACTGTAAATTAAACATTTATCTCTGCCAGACAGGAACTACCTTTTGTAGCTCCTCCCCGGCCCAAATATTTTTCCCATTTTATAAGATAGATAACCCACTCTTAGGTGTGCAGTCGCACTCTGATATCACATATGCCTTGGGTGGTTGGCCTTTTCGACCTCTTGACCTCGTGCGTACAACACACTGGGCGTGCGTATATCAAGCGACACACACCTAAAGTGGATTTCTATTACATACATATATATATATATATATAGAGTATGAGATGTGTGTATATATATATATATATAATACACACACACACCACACACACACACACATACACTGTATATATATTATTGAGGCACAGTCGTGCCTCTATAGTTAGGGTTGAGTAGCAGGTTTAATGTTAAACCTCAACTTTTGCATTTTCTTAACTTTACAACTGATCAATGGATTTACTTTAAATTTGGTATGTGCTGTCCCATCAGGTAGATATCTTGATGTGTCAAGTTTTGTTCCAGTCTAATGTGGGGATTCTGAAATCCAGATATTGAGAAAAAAAATTAAAAAACACCCTTTTTGTAGTTTTTTCTTCATCACCTTGTGTCCAGATGGTGTAAAATGTATGCATTATTTTGTAGGGTAGAAAGAACATTAGAAGCAAAACAGACAGTGGAAATTTTGTGCAATAACATTAATCTGTTGCATAATTAAGTTTTTTATTTACCATTGTATGCTAATGGGACATTTATGAATGTTCCATTTCCAGGAAAGATGCCTTTTTTCTACAAAGTATTTCATCTTGGGAACAAGGACTGAGTCTTGCATGAGCATTCCTGTTTCATGAGACCCATAATCCTTTCTCATGAGGAAAAAATCTTTGTTCGTGAGCTGCCATCTTGTCTTCATTTAGAGAAGTGGAAAAAATGCTGTAAGTCAAAAATTACTGCCCCATAGTAAACACCAACAATTATGTTAACCTAATCAGGACACAAGAAACATGATTCTGATGTTATTTTTAAAAAATAGTGTCCAGAAATATGTTTCTGTACATGTGCCATTGGTAGTGTCACAAATTTGCGGCACTACATTTGTGAAATTACTGCAAATTGCAGCACTGTTTTGTGAAAACTAGTGCAGGTTGCGGCACTACATTAATAAAAAAAACATCAGCCCCTATGAAATGACAAAACCTTTTCTGGCCATTATTTTTAAAAAATAAGGGTAGAATCTAATTCTGCAGTCCCCGTTTAGATAAAAACCTCTTGGTGTTTACCTAAAGAAAGGATGTTTTACCCTTTATGTGTCTCCAAGGTGGCTGATGTTGTTTATATTTTAAAAAAAAAATATTGTTAGCCAACATCGGGTTGCCCAATCCCTGTGTCAGTGATGGAAGCCCCCCCAGTGTAGGACATGGGGTAGCCCACTCCCAGTGTGCCAAAATATTTATTTTTTAAACATTTTTTGATGACATCGGGGTACGCAGTCCTCATGTTGGCACTAGACTCCCGACTAGTGTGGGACACTGGAGAGCCCACTTCCAGTGTCCCCAGTTATGTCCAATCCCCCCAGTACATGTAAAAGAAAATGCTTTTTGCTGCCGTCAGGATGCCCAATCCTTGTGTATGCATTAGAATCCCCTCACCAGTGTGGGACACTGGGGAGCCCACCCCTAGTGTCCCAAAATGTTGTTTTATGTGTTCCTGTGAAAAAAGGAAACAGTCCCCCAATCTCTTTCCCCCCAAAAAAGAAAATGGTCCCTCGTCATCTCCCCATCCCCATCCCGATGCTCCCACTGAGCAACCCACCACCCCACACCTCCCCCTAGTCCTATGCTTACCATCGGAGATTATTGACTGCCATCTTCTGTTGACTAGGACACATCTGCAGCCTTCAAAGCTAAATCACGAACTGAAGAATCAAGGTAAGTGTTGTATAATGTCTGTCAATGGTGTTTTGAACATAGGTTAATATCTCTGCCATTTGTTTCATATTTTTGCACCAAATTTTCAACATGGGCATTATGAGACCCCACCTCATGAACAATGTCACTGTAATTTCATTAATCAGATCCATAAGGTGATTTTGCTGTCGCTGCATGGAATCACCTTTCAGGACTGCATAATGAAATGACAGTTCCAGTGTTCATGAGGTGGAGTCCCCCTAAATCCATTGAAAATGTTGAATATAAAAATACCAAAAAACACCTGAGTTTGTGTGATCGAAATGTTTCTACACACATGCGTAACTTTGGCAATGTTTTATATTTTTACTCCAAATTTTCAAAATAGTCAAACCACCTCATGAACAGTACAGCTGTCATTTTTCACATCCTGTCCAAAACATGTTTTTAAACCTAGGGTGCAAAATGGCATGGTCAATGGCAAAATCAATATTTGGGAGTGAATAATGAAATGACAGTGCCAGTGTTCAATAGGTGGTGTCCCAAGAAGACCATGCTAAAAATTTGAAGCAAACATACCTAAAAATGCCCTAGCTATGCGCTGTTGTTTGAACTTTTTTAAGCAGGCACACCACTTTGGCAATTTGTAATATTTTCATTCCAAAGTTACATTGCCATTTTTTCACATGACCTCATGAACAGTACAGATGTCATTTTTCACATCCTGTTCAAAAAGTGTTTTCGCACCTGTGGCATGAAACAGCATGTTGTCACGGATTTGAAAGATTTCACCTATGGGGTTTATGAAGCGGGGTTATACAAAGACTATGATGAAAATTTGGAGTCAAAGTATGAAAAAATGCCAAAGTTATGACCATTCATTGCAATTTTGCTACCCCCACTCATAACTTAAGAAATGTTAAATATTTTGGCCACAGATTTTCAACATAGCCTTCTTATTGCCCCCACCTCATGTATACTACAGCTGTCATTTTTCAAATCCTGGCCAAAATGTGTTTTTACACTTGTGGCCTGGAAGGGCATTGTAGTTGTGTTGAATTATGTTTTGGCGGGGATTCAAAGATTTTCTGTACCAGGTACTTAAGGTGGGGTAATAAAATGGCTATGCTGACAATTTGGTCACTGTTGTCCTATAAATGGAAGTGCAGGGCCTGGAGGACCCTGTGCTTCCACAGCTACATACATATACACATCTAAGGAGGGATGGGTGTGCTGGGTCCAAAGGACCCTGCATTCCCATAGTAAAATTAGGATACTATGATACTATCTCAAAAAGTAAGAACAAATGTTGCAAAAATCTTCATTAATGCTCCAGTTAGGGTCAAAGTGACAAAAGTTGGGAAATGGGATGATAGGATTTCTCTAACACCACACCCTATCAAACCATACAGGAGAGCAGGTGTGGGGTATGTCTTGGGCTTCTCAAGCGTAGCACAAGCATCTGGCAAACCAATTCCTTCAAAATAACTAAACATCAGAACATCCTGGGACTCTTTAGTGAAATCATATTCAACATACATGTATGCATCTATAGAGTGAATGGGGTCCTGCACTCCCACAGGCAAAAGAGAATTCCATTATACTATCTCAAAATGTAAGGAAATTCATTGCAACAAAATTTGTTAATGCACCAGATAAGGTTAAACTGATGAAAGTGGGGAAATGTGGCATTAGGGTTTCCAATTCTAGCACCCCACCCCATCCTACAAGCAGCAACAGGAGAGACCATTATGGTTTTCTCCTTCCTGCATCTTCACAAATCAGGTGTGGAGTGTGCCTCAGGGTTGTCAACTCCAACACTCACCCCATTCTCATGTACTCTATAAATCTCAGCTTCTTTAATGATGGAATAGGGTAAGCATTAGGGCTGACAACCCTGAGGAACACCACACATCTGACCCATGAAGATGCAGGAGAGGACAAACCCCAGTGGTCTCCCCTGTCACTGCCTGCAGGGTGGGAGTGAGGTGCCAGGGTCTGAGACACCAATGTCACATTTTCCTACTTTCTACATTGCAAAATACTTTGTTAAAACTCCAGTTAGGATCAAAGTGACAAAAGTTGGGAAATGAGTTGTTAGGGTTTCCCTAACACCCCACCCTCCCAAATCAAGCAGCAGAGCAGAGGCAGGATTCACAAAGAATGCTAAAAATCACATGGTCATGAGAAAGGATTCATTATAATACATTAACAAAAATATGTCATGGGCATATTCCTAACTTTGAAGTGCAGATTGCACCTAAGGGGGTCCTGATCAGCCATCTAGGTATGGTGGTGTCACTCCAGGATGTCATTTTTGTGGCTCTTAAAAAAAATAAAGGAAAAAATGTAAACAAGATGGCAGCTCATGAAAAAAGATTTTTTTCTCACAAAAAAGAAATGAATCTAGCAAGACAGAATCCTTTTTTGCAAGATCAAATCCTTTGTCAAACTTTCTTCCTCTATCCTGAAAAATGATCTTCCCCTTGAAAATAATGGGAAATGAAAAAGTGAATAACTTTGCAACACATTTATATTTTTTCACAAAACAAATGCATTCCTGTTCTGATACCCAAGTTGTTTCTACTATAAAAAAATTACATCAAAATTCCACAGTGTTTGGATGCAAGCTGATGAGGAAAATAAACAGCAAAAAGTGAAGACTTTATGACTTTTTGCACTGTCTGGATCTCAGAATCTGCACAATCAGCCAGAACAAAACTTATCATGTGAAGAGATCTACGCCACGGGACAGCACATGCCAAACTGTATGTGCAAATCCATTGATCTTTTGCAAAGTTATTAAAGTGCAAAATTTGAGGTTTAACATTAAACATGTTATCAACCCTAACTATAGTGGCACTATCGTTACACTATAATACAGTGGTGTCCCCAAGAATGAAACCCACTTTTAAAGCACTCTGCAATATGCTTCAGCAGACCTACTGAATAAAGCAATGTAAGTTCAATGGCAATAAGTCCCTTTTGTCATTCAGGAAACTGTGGCATTCACCTCATCCTGGCGTGTCGTTTTGTGAATGACAAAGACTACTGCCATTGAAATTACGTGCTTTAATCAATGGTCTCTTCTGCGATGTGCAAACTGCTGCAAATTGGATTTCATTCTGGGGGATGCCACTGTATATATACATAAATATTATGCAGACATGATAGTGCTTGTATATTAGGGCTGAGTAAGCCCTTCTATGTTAAATCAAATTTTTGCACTTTAATAACTTTGCCCCTTTTAACAGTTTTACATGAAATTTGGAAAGCACAGCCTCTGTGCCAGGAGCACTTGATTTTGTAAATTTCATGTAGATCAAGTTAGGGGAGGCAATGTTACAGAGGTAGAAAAAAATGCAAAAGTCTCCATTTTTGAAAATGTTAAAACTTTTTTGTCACACAATAACTAAAACAATATGAGGCTTTGAAACCTGAAACTAGCAAGTTTCATAGAGGCAGGTCAAAGGTGTGTGCTTCTGTGGTTTTTAGGTCCCGCTGTTAAGCAGTTTTTAAAATATTAACTAAAAATGTTTAATTTCTGAGCATGCACAGTTCAAAAAATCAATGTTCTTTGCATAACTAAATTTTAGCAAAAACAGCATTTTGCACTATATGACACAGCTGTCTTTACTAAATGACAGCTGTGTCATATAGTGCAACCCCTGCTGCTGTCACCACTTGTAGGTCAGGAATTGGGCTACTGTTATTGTAGCCTCACCATCCTGACTGTGCTGTGACCTTCATCTGTATCTGCACACTGGGGGCCCCTATCCCCAGTGGCAGTATATTTCTTTATTTCTTTATTTAATTTATTTGTTTATTTATTTTCTGATTGCCCCCTGCAGCTTGTTGTTTCATGTAATCCCCCCCCACAAGCAGAGTGGGACACTGAGGAGCCAACCCCCAGTGTTCCAAAATAAATGCATTGTATATGTATACCTGCAAAAAATAAAACTGTTCCCCAATGTCTTTTTTATTATTATTTAAACATGAAATAAAGAAAACAGTCCCTTGTCATTTCTGCTATTCCCTTCCCCCATTGTGATCCTCCCACTGAGTGCCCCTTAATCCCCTTACCCTATACTTACCTCCAGAGGTCATATGCTGTTCTTCTGTGGACCAGGACACATCTGCACTCTTCAAAGCCAAATCATGAACTGAGGAATAAAGCTTAGTACGGTATATTGTATTTCAATTTTTAGGAGCTGGTTGCATTATACAACACAGCTGTCTTTTACTATAGGACAGCTGTGTCGTATAGTTTGCACTATACATCACAGCTGTCCTTTACTAAACAACAGCTGTGTCGTATAGTGCAACTGGCTATTGTCGTCACTTGCCCCGCCATCCTTACTGTGCTGTGCCATCTGCTTTATGTGTGCTAAGACAGCAATCATAACCTGAGGTACTTCTTGTCTAATTTCAGCATTGGAACCGACTGCAGTGTTGTTGGAAGTTTGTGTAGTGAGTGTCTCTGTGTGTTTGTGTTATACATGGGTCAGGTGGGGTTTGAGGGGTGGGGGTCCAAATTTTGCATGCTGAGCAGTAACCTGTTAAAAAAAGAGACAAAAAAGGGCCTGATTCCAGACAGGCATACGCTGGAGTAAGGCGAGATGTGCCAAACCCCATGGCATATCTCGCTACTTATGCCAGTCAATACACCAGCCCCTATTCCAAGATGTGGGTGCACTTTGGCATTTGCGGGCTGTGACAAATGCAGTTTATGCCAGCACTTGTGCCACAGCCCACAACACCTGGTGCAACTGCAGGTTATGACAGCAACCTTGCCCAATTCGAGTAGGACAGCTGTCGTAACCCACAAGCACAATTCCAAATGTCACAGTGGCGAGGCTACATTAGAACAGCTCCAAGCTGCTCTAAGTGGCAACCAGCAGTGCCATCCATTGGTTGCCCACCTCTTGGCACCCCAGCAATGATGCAGACATGTCCCTTATGTCCCCTATATACCACTGCCCCAACCCCCCCAAAGAGCAGGGACCATTCTCTGGCATGGCCTCAACACCTGTGCCACCTATTCTGCCCCATCCTTGCTCCCTGGTGTGGCTGCTGGTATTCTGGGGTGTGTGTTCTTTGGGGAACCACCAGGTGTTTGTCGCAAGTTGTGACTTGTGGCAGATATATGCCATGCGTGGGCTACCACCACATGCATAGCATATATCGCGTGTCACAATTGCAGGGACCCTGCCATTTCTTGAATGTGGCATAGGGTGCCTGGCATAGAGGTGACTGGCATAACTTGCAGCTGCATGCAAGTTACACCAGCCATCTTGAAACTGGGCCCCATGTCACAAACCATGTTAATGCCTTGTCACTACATCGAGTCATAATGTATCCCTAGGTGCCCGGATATGTATCTCTTTTTAAATGTAACCAAAAAATTAAAAAACATACTTTTGGTGCCAACTTACAGTACCACATGTACCCACCAGTCTACTGTGTCCCAGACCATTCTCTCAAATGACATCCACTGCAGTATGTGCTGTACAGTGCATGACACCAGCTGGCTGCATTATATGACACAGCTGTCATTTACTATCAACAGCTGTGTCATATAGTGAAACCAACAGTGTCAGTACTCCTTGCCATGCTAACAGTGCCTTGAACAGTATCTGCAGACCAGGGCCCCTAATCCTGGGTGGCAGTGTATTTATTTATTTATTTAGTATTTGTTATTATTTATTTAACTATCTCTTTGATCTGACACCAGGATGCTTACCCCTAGTGTCAGATGCCCCCTGTCCCCAGCCCATTGTTTTTCTTTTTTAAGTGCCGACATCAGGGGGGCCCAATCCCTGTATCAGCATGTACATCCCCCCAGCAGTGTGGACGCTGGGGAGCCAACCCTTAGGTCCCAAAATAGTTTTATTTATTTAATAAGTTCCTGAAAAGAAAGAAAAGTCCTGTGATGCTTTTTTTTACCTGTAAAAAAGAAAAAGGGTCTCACGTCATTGTCACCTTACCCTTCCAGCATCCCTCCCCTCCCCTCCCAATGAGCACCCAACCCCACACCACCCTTACATGATACTTACTTCCAGCGGTTGGCCTATCCTATCTCTTGTGGGCCAGGACAGGTCTCCACTCTTCAAAGCCAAACTACAAACCGAAAAATCAAGGTAAGTGCTGCATAATGTATTTCACTGACATTTTCAACTTATGTTGATATTGTTGCCATTTTTTTCACCAAATTTTCAACATATGCTTCTTGCTCCCCCACTTCATGAACACTGTGGCTATCATTTCATTACTTGAGCTCGGAAGGTGATTTTGCAGTTGTTGTCTTAAATTACCTTTCAGGACTGATTAACAAAATGACAGTGCAAATGCATTTAATTGAGCTGCTCCTTGTAGTAAGCAAACTGAAACTGTGCTGACTTGCATATTCCTGGGAGTGCTGGGTATTGTAGTTTCCCTGCTTGTGAACTACTGGCACATTGGTGAGTGAAGGGACCTTGTTTGAGCTTTTTTAAATCACTATTTGCTATACTAGTGAGTCCTGCAGACACAGAGCTGTGTAAGCAGTGACTATTGTTTTAAAATATTATTTTTGGAGACTTTTGTTCTTGGACTTGCAAGGGGAGTTCATGTGACCTGCTGAGACTTCATGGTTCCGCGAACAAGGATGAAACGTACCATCACCACGCATGAAGACATTCGAAAAGACCCGCATGTCTTGCACAGGTTTTGCGCATTTGGCAAGGGAAGGCTAGAAAGGTGAGCAAACTATATAATCTGGAATACTGTAAATAGAGAGGTGATTCATGTTTGTTAAACAATGTCCTCTGTAAATCCACAAAACTGATCGAAATATGACAGATAAAATAATGGAAGTAGATGGTGATGTGGGGATTAAATGTCCAAGTTGCAACATGTACTCTATAACAAAAGATAAGATAATCCCCGAAGTGTCCAAGTGTAATAAATGTAGGCTTATCGAGAGTTTAGAAAATGAGATGGAAACATTTAAAGGTATACTGGCTAATATTGAAGAAAGCCAAAAACAAATGCTTCATAGGTTTAAGGAAAGAGAAAGCATATCTAATTCAAATGAACCAACATTAGGCAATGCTCTACTGCAGCAAAATAACTCTGATATTGATTATACTCAAGGTGAGGCTTCCTTTTCCACTGTGAATAGTAGGCCAAATAATAATTTGTTAATTCCAACTGAATTCAATAAAGATATGTTAAACATACTTGGACACAAACATAGAAAAAGGGATAGAGAAGAGGGAGTTTCAGATGCTGATGAACAATGGCTCTTTGTTCAGAATAATAAAGCTAAAAAAAGAGAGAAGGGCTGAATATTTTAAATTGCCATTACATAATAGATATGAGCCTATACAAGAACACACAAGTTAATTATCCCCTATACCTACAAATCCCATAAATTAAGTTACAGAGATGGAAACTAATATACACCCCTCAGAGCTAACATTAGTGAATACTGGGAAAGGAAATACCCAATTGACTGAAACATCAAAACAAGTATTGATTATTGGAGATTCAATGATAAAATACTTAGGTAAAACTATCTGTGAAAAGGATAAGAAAAATAGATCTCTCGTTAGTCTTAGTGGAAGTAAAGTATCTGAAGTAACTTCAATGGTAGAAGATCTTATGAAAAAGGGGCCTTGGTAATTGTACATGGAATAAATAACATCCAACATGACACAGTTTTTAAAATAAAATAGGATTATGTAGCCCTGTCAAATAAAATTTTAGAACTAGGTTACAGAGTATCCTTTTTTGAAATCCTACCTATACCTAAACATTCCCCTTTCCTCTATGAAAAGACCAAAGAGAATAACAACTGGCTACCACATTGTTGCCTTAGGCTAGATATAAAGTGTATTACTTATTGGGATGAGTTTGACCAAGGTACTCATTTTCATTGCAGGGATGAATTACATCTTAATAGAAAGGGAACAGCAAAACTAGGAAAAATACTGAATGAATGTATCTCTCAATGTTTAAACTGATATATGTGGGAAGGGATTGATGTTATAAATGTCTGTAATCATAAACAAAATCTGCTAGTAGATCTTGAAGAAGAATTAAGAAGACCAATAAAATTGAGACAATAAATGTGAATAGAAGCAATAAAAATAACAATCTCAAAGTGTTTTTAACCAATGCCCAGAGTTTGAAAAATAAAATGGCTGAATTAACCAACATTATGTTAAAAAATAATATTGACATCTGTGGAATCACAGAGACATGGTTCACACAAGAGGACTGGTGTACCTCAGTTCTAGGTTATACCTGTTTTGATAAACACAGAAATATCCAAAAAGGAGCACGGACTGCCTTATATATAAAAAATAGTGTAAAACCAATTAAACTTAACCTTGAAAAAGATCTGAAGAAGGACAATGAGGTGGTATGGGAAAAGGTGGCACTTGAGAAGTTATTTAACTATTGGACTTGGTTATACATCTCCCAATCTAAAAACTGAAGAAACTATTGTCATTTTAAATGAAATAGAAAGTATGTAACTTCAGGGTGACACCATACTAATGGGAGATTTTAATTTTCCTTATATAGACTGGAAGTCTATGGTAGGTAAGGCAATGGTTGAAAGAAATATTGATATAATACTTCAAAATGACCTAGAATAGAAGGTTCAAACAGTCACAAGAAGTAATAATATACTCGACTTAATCTTCACCAATTTCGATGTTGATAAAAATAAACTAATATTACTCTCTCCCCTGGGTGGAAGTGACCATATGATGGTACAAATGAATATACAATTAGATAAAAACAAAGTGACCAAAGGGGTAACATCATTCAAAAACTATTTCAAAGCTGTTTATGTTAAAATAAAAACATATTTATATAACTGGGATTGAAAAACAGAACTAGAAGGACATAGCCTTTAAAACACATGGAGTAAAATAAATGAAAAAATTCAGACCTGCATAAATAGGTGGATTCCCAATAGGAAACAATATGATAATGCCAAAAGGCTTCTCATTTGGTGGAATAACAGAATACAAAAAAGTATTAGAAAAAAACAATTTGTTCAAAAAATATAAAAAGAAAATTAATGAGTCAAGTCTAATCAAATACAAAAACTCAGTTAAAAACTGTAAGAAAATAATTAGGAAGGCCAAACAGGATGTGGAAAAAAACTTGGTGAATAAAGTAAAGGATAATAAAAAAATAATTCTTTAATTATATAGGTTCTCTTAGAAAAAATAGTAATAATATTGTCAATTTAATGACCGAAAATGGTGAAATTGATAATGAAAGGGATATGGCTGTTCTGTTTAATCAATATTTTTTTATCCATCTACAATAAAGAAGAAGTTAAATCAGGGAAATTTTTGCCAACATCAGTGCAGGAAATAACCTTTACAACATTTGAAGTACCTAATGTGATTAATAATATTAAAACCACTAGTTCTCCTGGGCCTGATGGCCTTAGTCCATTATTTAAAAAAAAAAAAAAACTTGTCTCAGAACTTGCTGGTCTAATTACAAAGTTTTTTAATACTGGTTCTATGTGACAAGGGCAACTGAATGTTAGCGACTGGTCATAAGGGAACAATACCACAAGGGCAACTGATAAACAGTATGTTATTTAATGAAGGGGGGCTTCGCTCACTGCACCCTCCCTTCTGGGGGGCATCGCCCCCACCCCCTTAATTAGGAATCCTACTCCAGGGTGGGGTGCAACTCAGGGACAGAGGTGAAATCCAAGGTGACCCACAATGTTGGTGCCATTGTGCAGTCACCCTTATGACCAGTCGGCAACATTCAGTCACCCACATCACAGGCTACCTTAATACCTGTATGTCTGAGGGCAAAACAATTAAAGAATGGAATAAGGCTATGGTCATCCCTATTTTTAAAGGAGAAGATAAACAAAATAAACAAGATTACAGACCAATTAGCCTAACTTCCATACTTTGTAAAGTACTTGAAAGGCTAATACAGAAACTCATTATTGATCATATTAATCAGATGGGACAATTGGACCTTTCACAGCATGGTTTTTGTCAAGGGAGATCAGGTGTTACAAACTTAATTAACTTCTTTGAACCTGTGGGCGCAGTCCTGAACATAGGAATATCAGTGACTATGACTTATTTGGATTTTTCTCCAAGGCCTTTAATAAGGTTTTCCACAATATAATAATTGAAAAATTAAAACAACATAAATTACATCCTAATATAGTCAATTGGATTGACTCATGGTTGCGCAACAGGAAGCAAAGGGTTATAATTAAGGCATATATATCTGACAGGGGACTGGGGACCAGTGGAGTGCCTCAGGGCTCGGTGCTTGGTCCAACTCTGTTTAATATATTGGTTTCTTCAATGCAGTCTACACCAGGTACTTGGGTGAGCAAATATGCTGACGACTGTAAAGTTGGAGGTACTTTTTTTTTTTTTTAGTTGTTTAACCAGGAGTAGCACACTAAGCTGAAAGCTTTTTTACAGGAGCATCCTGGGAGCACAAGGAAGTTAAGTGACTTGCTCAGGGTCACACAGTATGTAAGTGGAAGCTGTGGGGATTCAAACCCAGGTTTTGTCTGCTGGATGTCAGCAGATTTGCAGCTCAGAGCCTTAAACCACTGGACTATACTGCCTCCTACTGTTACTGCCCAAAGAACTGCTTCTTTTTTCCAGGCTAATTTGGACCAATTAGCAGCATGGACAAAGGAGCACAAACTGGTTTTTAATGAGTCAAAATGTAAGATCATGCATTTTGGTAAGAATAATCCCTGTTACGAATATAAATTAAATGGTTCCACACTAAATGTAACTGATAATGAAAGGGACCTTGGAGTTTATATCACACCTGACCTTGAGTTTGATAAATACAGACATATGACAATAAAGAAATGTTATGGTATATATCACTGTATCATGAGAAATATAAAGAGTTGACATAGCAGAGAGGGGAGTTAGCTTTGTTGTGATTCAGATTTGCAGTTTTTTTTTTGTCTGGATTGGTATTAGGATGGTCTTGGGCTTTCTCTATCATTAATTCTCACCCGGTTATGACCTGGAACTGGTCACCAGAGGGAGTTCCAAGCATAGGTGATTCGCGAGGATGCAGTCCTCAATTCGAGGGGGATTTAACCGACTCTTTTCACTCGATCTGAGTGCAGAATTGTTAATTCTCATATGGAAAGCCTGTGCATTTGGAGGCGGGTTATTTTTGGGTAGAGGCACTTAGTACGCCTTCCCCTCCGGTGGTGTGATTACAATCTCTCTTTTTCTTGATTCCCATTCTCAATCAGTGCTGCAGGTAACTCCCCCTCACTGGGTTCCTGGTTTGGTTTTGGTTTCTCTAGGGTCGCCTCATGAGGTAAGTACGGCTCCTGCTTTCTCTCTTGGTTCTGTTTGAGTTTCCATGATCACCTGGGTTGTGCATGGATCTCATAGAGGCCCCTTTCAAATAGGTTTCCTACATGTTCATACTTCGGTGGGATTGTGGTTAAAGCCCAGGATCGTTCTCTCTTTTTTGGGAATAATCAGCACTGTTTTGTTCTCGATATGAAGATATTTGAATGTAATAGTCTTTAGTAATGGGGGCGCTATCGGGGTGGGAGAAGAAGGAAAAGCACCAGTACAGTACTGTGCTGAATGTCACTTGTGACAATTTAGAGGTGGAGGGGTGGGTTATGGGGTATTGTTGGAGAGTGGGGGGTAGGGGACAAAGTGATTTAAACTTGGGGGTTAGGGAGGAGGGTGGGTTTTACTGCAGTAACCCTGGGGGTATGTTTGCAGGGGATATATACCCTGTGTGCTGTGCTGAATTTTTTAAGTACTCCTCCCTCCCAGACCATCTCTTCTCTGATACCCGAGGTTTCCCTACTCTCTGGTTCTTCTGGTGTGATCTCTAAACTATATCAGGTTTTGTTTCATAAAAAATATGGGGGTCCATTTGGGCCTTCAAGATTCTGGAATAATTTTTTTCCTCAACTTTATTTGGATTGGCACTCTCTCTGGAGTTCATGTCATAAATTTATTTCTCAAGACAGACTGCTTCTCATGCAATATCATATTTTGCATAACTTGTATTATACCCTGTCCAAATTACATAGGTGGGGCTACCTGAACTCTAACATGTGCAATAAATGTTTCCAGGAAGAGGGTACACTTTTCCACATGTTTTGGTCCTGCCCCAAAATTTCCCCCTTTTGGGATTCAATCAAAACTTTCTTAGACCCCCGCTGAGCCTTCATGAATACTTTACTCCCGAGATTTGCCTGTTGGGAGACCTGTCTTTTATCAGAGTTAAGGTACGAAAGTTCCACATCTCTATGATTGCCTTATCGGCTAAGAAGCTTATTCTTCATCACTGGAAAGACAGGTCCTCCCCCTCTGTCCAGGAATGGGTAAAAGAAATTTTGTCCAATCTGCACACAGAAAAAGCGATTGCTAGTCTCCATAATAGATTGGCAGCATATACTAAAATCTGGGATCCCCTTCACTCATTACTTTCTCTGGTTCAAGGCTAAATCTATCTTAGGCTTCATGCTCTTGTAAGACTTTAGTAGGGAGCTTGGCATTGACGGGTACTAGGCTGGGTTACTGCAGTAAGGGAGGGTAGGGTGGGTTAGGCAGTTATTCCTTCCCATTGTATTAGATAGTCTTTGTCAATGTTACTTAAACTGCTTTTATTGTGAAAAAAATGTATCAATAAACTTTAAATTGAAAAAAAAAAAGAAATATAAAGAGTTGGAGTGCTGAGGTGATTGTGCCATTGTATATGTCCTTCATTAAACCCCATCTGGAGTATTGTTATCAGTTTTGGGCACCATATACTGTTGAGGGGAAAAATAAAATTGAGAAAGTACAAAGGAAGATTGCCAAAAACATTGAAAATATGAATAATAAATCATATGGGGAAAGATTGTGTTTATTGAATCTTTACTCCATGGACTACAGGAGGATAAGAGGTGACCTATGTCTGGCATTTAGGGCATGTTCAAATGAAATCCTTCAATACACACTGGGGTTTTAAAAACAAAATATGAATGATTTAAATACAAGGTCACACATGTAAAAATATAAGGGTGAAGTAAATAAAACATCCAAAAGGAATAATTGGTACACACAAAGAATAATTGTAATATAGAATAAACTCTCAAGACATGTCATTGAAAGTGTAGATATAGAGACATTCCAAATAAGATTGGATAAATGTATGAAAGATAAACATTTTTATTACCACCATTAAAAATTATGGTGGCAAGTTCTCTAAAGGACCTCGGTCTCTTGAACTTGTAAAAATTCTATGATTCTATGTTGTTCAAAAACACATTTTGGGCAGGATTTAAAAAATGACAGCTGCGATATACCTGAGGTCAGGTAATAGGAGTGCTATGTTGAAAATCTGAGGTCAAAATCTTTAAAATTCCTGAAGTTATGAATGAGTGTACTGAAATTGCAAAGAATGATAATAACTTTGGCATTTTTGTCCTATTTTTGACCCCAAATTTTGAACACATTCTTCATATGACCCCACATCATAAGCCACATAAGTGAAAATTTTCAAATCCGTGCAAAAACACCATTCCACACCACAGGTGTGAAAACATATTTCATGCAGGATGTGAAAAATGGCAGCTTTACTGTTCAAGAGGTGATGTGAAAAAATGGCAGTGTTGAAAATTTAGACTCAAAATATTGAAAATTACCAAACTTAGGCGTGTTCATAGAAAAATGTCAATGAATGCTCATAACTCAACCCTTTTTAGTACTTTTTTCACCATATGTTCAACATGGCATTTTTGGGAGTCCACCTCATAAACACTCATGGTGAAATTTCATTAGTTGGTCCCAAAAGATGATTTTGTTCTGCGACCATGAAATCACCTTTGGGACCAGAATAATGAAATGGCAGTGCCATTATTCGTGAGGTGGGGTCCCAGAAAACCCATGTTGAACATTTGGTGAACAAATACCTAAAAATAGCAAAGTTATGAACATAAGTTCAAAATGCCATTGAAATACATTATACAGCACTTACCTTGATGCCTCATTTTGTGGTTCAGCTTTGAAGAGTGCAGATGTGTCCCAGTCCACAGAAGATAACAGCCTACAACATCCAGAGGTAAGGATAGGGTAAGTGGGGTGTGGGGTGGTGGGTGCTCAGTGGGAGGGTCAGGATGGAGGAAGGGGATGGCAGGGATGATGAGGAACCATTTTCTTTTTTACAGGTAAAAAGAAAAGTGTCAGGGGATGGTTTTCTTTTTTACAGGTAATACAATAAACATTTCATGACACTGAGAGTGGGCTATGGGGAGGGGACATCTGACACGGGACTTGGCATCCCATTGTCAGATTACATATATATATATATATATCGATATAGATATATAGATATATATATATATATATATATATATATATATATATATCTATCTATCTATCTATCTATCTATCTATCTATCTATCTATCTATCTATCTATCTATCTATAATAGCAACCGGGATCAGAGTGCCTCTAGACACCAGGAAACATATGGAAGCAGGGTGCCATTAGACACCAGGGATAGGAACAGTGATCGCTGGATGGGGGTGCTGTTTGGATATTTCATGTTTGGAAATGTGGTATGTGCAAAAATAACCTATAACTATTTTCACAAATATCACATTTTCACACATAAACATCCATTTGCAAACAAGCCATGCACATAATTGACATCATTCATAACTAAAGAAAAAAGCTCTCCTTCCCTGTACTTGTCCTGTGGTGTAGAGGACAAGGCACAGCACTGCTTGATCCAAAGGTCCTCAGTTTGAAGCCGCTCGATTCTTCATTTTTTTCTTTCCTTGCTTTCATTCTGGGTCCTGTTAAAATCAATATATTTTTGAAAATTAAATGGTCCTGCTGGTTCAGCAGTCCCAGAATGAACCCAAGGTGAAAATTAAAAAAAAAATAATGAAAGGGTGGTTTCAAACCCAGGGCTCTTGGGTCTCCGTCTCCTGTGCCTTCTCCTCTGCAGCACAGAGGAACTACAGCTGAATGGGTGTTTTTTTCTTTAGTAATGAAATGTCTCAGTCATGTGCATGCTTGATCAAAGGTTTTCATGTTCAAAAATTTGGTATGTACAAAACTAAGTTATACCTATTTTTGCATATACCACATTTTTGCACATACTGTAAACATCCACCACATGGAATACAGTGATCTGTGAGTCAGAGCAATTAGTAGACACACCACTAAAGGTCAGTTCACAGCACAAACTGCAGCCAGAAGCATGAATGCCAGCTGTGGCTGCAGAAGACAAGAAAATGTTGCTGTTCTTATTCAGAGAATGTGGTAGAAATGGTTGTATCGCTAACCTTGGCACCTGGGATTACGGGTGCCCAGAAATGGTGTTTCTGGCCACAATTTTACAAAACAAACATCAGAATGTAGCCAAATGGGTCCCATTTAATTAAGTTCTGATGTTTTTTTTTCTTTGTATTTCATTCATTTTTTATGTTTTCATTATTTTCTATCTCTTGCTAACTGGAAAACAAGATGGTGGATACAACAGAGCTCTGCAAAAATACAGTATGCTCCACGAGACAGTATGTGATCCTGTCTGCAAAAATACAGCAGCACCTGTGAAAATAAAGTATTTTTGTGAAGAACATCTAACTTTTCCCATAGAAAGTAATAGGGAAATTGAAAATGTAGTAACTTCTGAACACATTAATATCTTTTCTCCAAACCTTCCAATGCATACCAATAGGGCAACAGCTTTCCTGACAATTTCAGACCACAACCTTGAACAGTTTCTGAGATACAGGTGGAGAAAGAAATGGCAAAAAACACATAAATTTAAGGATTTTTGACACTGTATCACAGAAACAATACAGATTCACACAAAGTTTGGCATATCAAAGAACCTTTCCCTAGAAATCAAGCATACCAAATTGCACATGAATCCATTGAACAGTTTAAAGTTATTAATGTTCACAAATTGGCTTTAACACAGAAGTGTGCACTCAACCTTAACTATTTAGTTATATATATATATATATATATATATATATACACACTATATTCACTACATGGTAACATACAGCCAGATTTGTATACTTGTAATTGTTTTTATATATTATATATTTCCACAGAGCCACTAGTTGCAGTATAAGAGTGGTTTCACCTGCATTCTGCCTGAGAGAGAGAACAGCGACTCTTATACCGCAATGAGTGGTGACATGGGACTTATTGATATACTGTACAGTATTATAGAGCGACTGATCAATGTTACTATTTTTTTGTTTTTAAACTGTGCTGGAATGTATCTTTTTAAGGGGCATCTGCAAGTGAGAAGCTCTTCACAAAATAAGAGTGTCTCATATGCAGAGGAAAGGAGCGCTCCAATTGGTAGGGAGCACTCCCTCGATCTATAATTGTATGACTGGTGGAAGGATTATCACATGTCAGCATTTATACCTTTCTTATATTGTTGATTATCTTCTTTTTATTTATTTGTTTATTTATATATTTTTTGCATCATAGATGGCCACCATACCTTGAAAAAGTGAATATCCATGAATCATTGGTGTTTCTGTGTGCAGATGGTAGCAAGATTTGAATCAATAAAAATTGCAATAATGTATCATATCCTTAGGAGCTGAGGTCACATATTTCACAGTTATGAATGCAATAAGACACAATGGGGTGTGGGTTGTTGTTTGATACTGTAAATGCTCACACTGGGTACATAGTGTGGCATGAGGTACTTATGCCAAGAGCCTTCAGCACCTGAGAAGTGCATTTATCAGATTATAATCCACATACATGAAGTGTCTTATTGCTTTTATGAAATGGGTCCCATAAAAATGTAAAACTTAAATTAAAATTAAGCAATGTTATATAAGAAATGTAAAAAGGATGATAAGAAAAAAAATAGTCCTTTTATTGTGCATGGGTCTCTAATTATATTGTGTATTTAGAAGTACTTCTTGTTGGATGCCACCAGAAGGCAGTGCTGCCTTTAATGATGTTTCACTTTTGTCATGTCTTTATCCTGCACACCTGCTCCCCCCATGAGAATTACATTTTTACAGCTGCAGGGGAAGATCCTCCAGATGTCTTGCCTCGGAAAAGCACTCACCAGATCTGGAACTGAAGGAACAACAGCAACAAAGTTGAAGCATGATACCTCTGCCAGCTGAAATCCTCTGCTGTATTCTCACAGTGTTCATCTTCTCCACAGCACATGGCTGCAGCTGAGTGGAGTCTGCAGCCCCCCAGTGGGTGAATTATTTCACCCGATGGTATACCTGGAAACTGTAACAGTGACTGATGGACCTACTGCTGAGCTTCAATCCAGAAGACATCTCAAGTTCCACTTGATGCCATTTATTTTACTAGGCAATCTGTAAGCAGAAAGTAGCAGGGGCACTCATGGCAGATAGTGAGATGGATCATTCAGCATCGTGAGTCTGATTCTGCCACTGACAAGTGCCAAAGAAGCGAAAGCACCGCCACTGTGTCAGTGACCCATTTCGAGTCCATGAGGGTTGCAGTCCAGTTGTCTGCCAGCCTTTAATGTGGCTGCATCTGTGCCATCAAATTCAGTTTGAACCAGGTAGGTGGATTAGGGGTGACCGCAGCTGCTCTGACTGCCTGGTGAGACCACGCAGTGTTTTGCCACACAGTATGGGGCCAGCATCAAAGTAACTATGTGACTTTGTCAGTATAACTTTTTTTTTAATCCAGGGCTAGTGTTTAGTCAGTCAGAGCAGGACTCATAGTGTCAGGTCTTTTGGCTAGCTGCAGTGGGAACATGTGATACTAAGCAGACCTAAGAGATTCAGGCGAGTGAAGAGACAGCTCATTCTCCTCAGTAATGCCAGTGATTACAATGACATTTGGAGGATCTGTGCTTGTGTATGGGCCAAGCAGGGGGTGGAAGACTTACTTGGTGTTTTTGTTGAATGGGAAAGGAGAGCTAATAATAACTTCTCTTGGAGGAGGGAGATACACTAGTTGCAAGATCGTGCTGGCCAATATTTACAAAGGAAGTCTTGGAGCACTTTAAAACTGATATACTTGCTACAAACGTAGTTGAATAAAAAATGTATTACTAGCTTAATTAAATTAAGTATAGAGAATACTGGATGGGCAACTATGCAGAACCAGTGCGTTCTGTCACAGAGAGATTCTGATTCCCTCTGACCTCGAGAACGAAGCTCGAGAGGTCCATGGGAATTAGAATCCCGAGGTGGCAAAACACACAGGTTGTGCATAGAGTTGCGCATTCTGTATTTTTTATAGTGTATAGTACCGTGTGAAAAATGTGTTTTGTGAGTTCTTTTGCTTTCAAAATGAAACTGACTCATGCAGTCTCTAGAGGTTCCAGAATGTTGTTCTACCACAGTAGGATAGAACAGCATTCCATGACATTGGAACTGTGGTAGAACAGCATTTTGAAAGGGATGGAATTCTATACAGAACAACACTCCACTATACACTATATTTTATTAGCTTAATTAAATCAATGAGGGCTTGGCTGTTGGCATGGCAGAGCTACAGAATGTATGTAGTTTTCCTTTATAGATGGTAGACACCAAATTACTCACCTAGAAGGTTTTTACCTTTTAGTCCCCATGTGGACTGCCCAACAAGAAAAATGATTGCTGGGGCTTAGTGTGAAATAACATAAAATTCCTGTATCCTGGGGCAGAGGAGATGCCAGAATCCTTTATTCATAACACATCACCTAAGGTGGGGGTTGGGAAGGGAATACATGTACTGCTACATTACTAAGTATAAGGCTTTTCAGGCTGAGATGGCTACCATACCAGGGAGATTTGGATAATAGTTCTGTTGCAGCAGATTTTACAGCAGTTTTTCTTCTCTGGTTTGCAGGTACTCAGCGGGAGGATAGGGAGAGATTTTAAAGAATAGTGTGTCTAAGAATAGTGGCCTTTTTGTTTTTTGTTATAAATTTTTATACCATTTCCTCGGCTGGGGGAGGTTACCTATGGTTCCTCTCCCATCCTCAAGCTATCACCTCAGCCGCTGCCCCAGCCACAGCCACAGCCACAGCCAGAGCTCTGGAACCCCTATGTTATGCTCATCCCTGGCCACATTTCTGATGGTACTTACCACTCTCACAGTGGAAGACCAGAGGGCAGACACACCAGGGGAGCTGCTTGGGTCTGATTGTCGCAGTGATGCACCAGATCCTGCCTTCCTTGTGCATGTAGGTAGTGATATGGTTTTTTCCCTGGTTTCACCCCCCCAGCACAGGTGTGCAATGATGCCAAGGACTTTCCTGGTGCGCGTCCATGCAAGACAAGTCCAGCATCAGCCTGCATCAACCCTTTGATGGACTGCATCTTGCACCAGTCCCTAGCCACCACCAGGGGCCAGTACTGCCGTGGTTGTTCCCTCCAACCCTTCCAGGAGGAGGAGAGCAGTCCCTGGGATGCACAATCCTCCTCCTAACCAGCTGACCCCCAGCACCAAAGTTGCTCCCAACCCTGGGTCACTGGTGTGGTGCGAGGTGTGGCATCCATTGCCTCAACCCTCAGCACCACTGGGCCGGCTACAGAATAGTGGCCTTTCCACTGCAGCATGTTACTTGAAACCAAAGGTTCTACTGTGACCTCTGGGATACCATGTTTGTGTTAACACCCCTGCCTGGAGACTGTACTGGGCCCATCTGATTGAGAATTTGTGCTTTTTCCTTTGATAGGGGGTTCATCTCAGAACTTTGGCACCGGCAGTTCCACCTTCACCAAAAAAAAAAAACACCCCACCACATTTTCTAACCACTGTACAGGCCTGTATCAGGTACTGTTTGTTTAATAGCTGTTGTAAAAGCAGTTAATTCTTTAATAATCGAGTCCAGCTCTTTTGCTTTCTTGAGGATTTGAGTGGGTTTAGCAGGGCTGCCAGCCTCCGTATGCTGGGCCACTTTTGAACTGAATGAGAAGTCTGAATTGGAGCCATTTGGGCTACAGTACATAAACTGACATCATCCTTTTGTTTCCACTAATTTAGTCACTGTGGTTTCCCCATCACAGCATGTAAGTCTTCTGTATTGGTATCAAGCAATATATATTTTCAGTAGCAATGTCAGGGGAGGTTTGTGGTTATTTGAACTGCGTCAGGCAGTCATCTACCATGGTGATGTCATAGTGACAGAGAAAATCCTACATGTTTGTGCATCTTAAAAACAAGATTATGCCATTCTTTTTAAGACTGTTTATGTCCCCTCTAATGTTTTCTGCATTAAGTATTAATTTATTTCCTTTTTTTACCAGTACATGCAGGCATCCCTCTTACAAATTAATGCAGTTATGATCATTAAGATTGTGCATCTCACTTCCATTGCCTATAAATCCCTTGCCTTCACCTGTTAATACTCAATCCCTGGACCGGCCCTGTGGCATAGAGGGGTTGAGGTGCTGGATGCCACATCTCGCGCTACGCTGGTGACCCAGGTTCGGGAATGAGACCTGGTTGTCGGGGGTTGGCAGGGGAGGACTAGGATTGAGCATCAGGAGACAGCTCTCCTAGTCCTGAGGTGGGCTGGGGAAACCACACCACAATGCGGTGATCCCTGGGGATGCCCAGAGGTACCGCTTGCACTTGTGTGACTGGGGGGGAGTGCGGCGGACGTCGGCACGTATGTGTGCAGACGTCACTGCATGTCCACACTCCCAATGGGAGAAAAAGGTGGAAAGTGGCTGGGCGTGACTGTGCAGCCTGATGGCCACACCCTGCCTCTCTGGGAGGACTCGATGGAATTGCACTGGGGGGGGTCCTGAGCCAGTCTGGCTGGCTAGGGTATGGAGAGACTCTCCAGTGGATCGGCGATGGCCGTGCTGGATCTCCCATCATGTGAGTGAGCCTGGTGTTCTCCCAGTGGGCAGGGCCGATGGCTGGATGCCCCCACCAGTAGTCACCGAAGCAGGTGAATAAAAAAAATAAAAATAAGATGAATACCCAATCCTTTAGGATTATTTCTTCTGGAGAATAATAGAAGTCTGACTTGATTTTTCATCTATGGTACTTTTCTTGTCTTCTCTCAGGCTACTAGCTACACATCACTTTTTCCCCTTTTTTAACATGTATCTTCCTTTTCTACTTTATAAATATCTAGACTAGTTACAGAATTGATGGCTGGTCTAGTTAACAAAGGGAGTTCTTCCTGTGACTGTATCTCAATAGACAATGATTTTTTGGGGGATAAATGTTTTTAAGAAGTCTATTAATATCATCCATTTTGGCACCATTGATTGCTATATTTTCCTTTTTTATCTAATGCAGGTGCCAGCCTCCTTATGTTGGACCATGGTTGCGCCACCTGCAACATGTCCCTCAGGTGCCCCTGACAATGGGTCCTACTGCAACTCCCCTCCTCCTGAAAACAAGGAGATTTGTGCATTTGCTTCCCCCCTTTCTGTATCCACAGTACCTAACTTGGAACAAAAGGAATGCCCCCCTTTCAGCGGCTGCATTATTTCTATGGACTTCTCATTCCTGTCAATGTGTAATATTCAGGTGGGTTAGCTGGCCAAGGTAATACTCACAGTGAATATCTGTGCTACAGCAGATGGGGGTACAGGTTCTGGGGCGGTCAGCCCTGGCTTCCTCTCCAGGATCCAAAAAAGAACTGCAATCACCAGCTGCAGGCTGCAAAAATCATTGATTTGAAAGGTATAAACATACCACCAGCCAACCCTCTAAAAGGAGCCCCAGACTACCCCAGTGCTTTGCTCATGAGTACTTTGTCAGGATGCCCCCTGATGAAGCTCACATGAGTGAAGCACTGGCCTATTCTGTTCATCCTTCTAGAGGGTTAGCTGGTGGTGTATTTACACATTTCAAATAAATGATTTTTGCAGCCTTCAGCTGGTGATTGCAGTTCTTTTTTTTTTTATCCTGAGGGTGTGCCCACCACCAGTCTGAAGATATGTGCCCTTTATTCCAAACCTGGCTGTCTTATTATGCAGTGAGGACGTGACACTGTTATTATTTGGGTCCATGGGGCAAAAATCCCACACCAGAGTCTTCTGATGCAGCTGCCTATGAAAGAGGCTGGGGAGGACTCTGGTTGATGTCTTAGGATGGATGTAGGGCCACTGGTTCGACCACTTGTGATTGGAGGACCACTAGTTTGAACACTTGCAGTGAGGGGCGGCACTGGTTTAACCACCTGAGATGGAGGTGCTGCTGGTTCAACAGGTCAGTGAGGCAGTGGGTGACATGTTCCATGCCATTCACCCACTGAGTGCTACATAAGAGCACATGTCACATGCATCCTCTGAACAGCCATTGATTTGCTCCTGTTATCCTCCCTCTCTTCTCTGGCAGCTCATAGAAACATAGAAACATAGAAACATAGAAGTTGACGGCAGATAAGGACCGCAAGGCCCATCCAGTCTGCCCATTTCTTTTTCTACCTTATAAATGTACCATCGGCCTTTGCTCTGTCAGTGACCTATCTATTCATAGTCATTTGTATTGCTCCCTTATGCCTATCCATGCCTGTTTGAAGCCCTGCACTGTATTCATAGCCACCACTTCTTGTGGTAAGCCATTCCATGCATCTACCACCCTTTCTGTGAAAAAATTTCCTCACATTCCCCCTTAATCGGCCTCCCTCTAATCTCATGCTGTGTCCTCTTGTCCTGCTATTTTCTTATATTTAAACATGTTAGACTCTTTCACCTTGTTTATGCCCTTAAGGTGTTTAAATGTCTCGATCATATCACCTCTCTCCTCCTTTTCAGGGTATACATATTGAGCTCCGTTAATCTGTCCTTATATGTCTTCTGATGCAGTCCCTGCACCATTTTGGTTGCCCTTCTCTGGACTGCCTCAATTTGGTTAATGTCCTTGTGAAGTGTGGCCTCCAATACTGCACGCAGTACTCCAGATGGGGCTCAACCAATGTCTTGTACAGAGGATTATTACCTCCCTCTTACGACTTGTGATACCCTACTAATACACCCTAACACCCCTAGCCTTACCTACTGCTTTAGAGGTCTGCTTGGATGATTTTAGGTCATCAGTGATGATGATGCCCAAGTCTCTTTCTTCCTTTGTGACTGCTAGCAACTCCCTCCCAGCCTATAAGTGGCTTCAGGTTTCTCTTCCCTATGTGCATGATTTTGCACTTCTTTGCATTAAATCAGTTGCCACTCTTCTGACCATTCTGCTAGTTTATCCAGATCTCTTCTCATTCTGCCCACCCCATCTGGATCATCTACTCTGTTGCAGATCTTGGTGTCATCTGCAAACAGACAAGCCTTACCCTCTAGTCCATCTGCTAGGTCACTAATGAAGATGTTGAATAGGACTGGCCCCAGGACTGATCCTGAGGTACCCACTTGTGACTTGCATCTCTTCTGACTGTATGCCATTTACCACCCTCTCTGTTTTCTGCCAGTCAACCAGTTTGCCACCCAGTTGACCAACTTCTGACCCACCCGAGCCTACCTAGCTTATTTATCAATCTTCTATGTTGGAACAGTGTCAAAAGCTTTGCTGAAGTCAAGGTAGGCGACATCAACTGCTCCCCTTGGTCCACCACTCTGGTTACCCAGTCAAAGAAATCTATGAGATTAGTTTGACAGGACCTTCCTTTGTAAACCCATGCTGTCTTGGATCCTGTGCCCTATGGATTCCAGGTGTTGCACTATCCTTTCCTTAGAGTGCCTCCATAATCTTGCCCACTACTGAGGTAAGACTGGACCGGTCTGTAGTTCCCGCCTCCTCCCTGCTACCACTCTGTGGAGTGGGATCACATGAACCTTTCTCCAGTCTTCTGGGACCCTCCTGTGCTCAGAGACTCACTAAACAATTCTGCTAATGGCTCTGCTAGTTCCTCCTTTAGCTCCTTAAGTACCCTGGGATGTATGCCATCAGGTCCCATTGCCTTATCCACCCTGAGCTTAGCAAGCTCTTGTAGGACCCTTTCTTTTGTGAAGGGAGTAGTGCTCACCTCCCTCCCCCCTGTGTCCATGATGCTGAGCTGTGGGCCCTGCTCACCTCTCTCTCTCCTTCTGGGCTTCCTTCCTAATGTACCTTTAGCCAAATAACTGCCATCCTGCAGCATCTTTAGGGCTTCCTGTGCCTCTGGTAGCCTAAACAGGGTGGTAGTTCACTAGGAACAGCGGCCCAGATATTCAAACTGCACCATAAAGTAGCACAATAGCAGGAGCAGGAACAAGTACAGTGCACCTATGCGCAACACGTGCAATATTCAAACATTGAGCAGGGCTAGATGCGCTTGCACCACACAACTGAATATAATGGCAACTGTGGCATGGCACAACCAGGGATGCGCAGTGGAGCAGGGTAGCAGTGCATCAGTACAATGAGGGATGCTCAGGGACAGGATGCAGGGGTCCCCCACACATAGAAGATATGGGTTGAGGAGCACACAGCAGAACAGACAGTGCACCCCACACCTCATGAACCACCCAACCAGAGGAGAGCTGGAAGAACCACCAGCCTATGGAAACCAGCCACAATCCCACAGCTGGGGCATGGTGCCCCAGCACACCCCCTGGCAAGCTGTGACTGGCAAACAAGGAGGTCTGTCCACCCCATGCTACACCATCCCACCAATGGAGAGCACACCCTGCACAGCATTCCACAGACACCCTGCCCAGGAGCAGTGCCCAACACTGCAGGACACCCCATGCACGCTACCACCCCCACTGTGACAATGCAATCCTGTGCACCATTGAGACATTCAAGGCAGCCCCACCACAAGCACCCTGAAGTGTGCAGCAGCAGACACTGATGCAACAACTGCAGACACAGTGTAGTACTGCATGGCTCCCCCGATGTACAGCTGAGAGACTGACCATGCGTTGGCACATGAGGTACCACACATGCGACAGGACATGCCCCGGACACCACCACCAGTGGTACAGCACCCTGCACACCCTCCCAAGGACACACCCCATCTCATCACTGGCCTCAACAGCCAGCAAAGAAGCCCACAGTGGTGCATAGAAGCATACGCCACACAGGATGCAACACAGTGCATGGACAAACACCAACCCATACCCAAGTGCACACCAACACAGGGACACAGTAGTGGGTCAACAAACCTGCTGACATGTGGCCACAGCAGCCGTGTACCCATGGCTAGCACCCCTCCATGGCACAGGTGGACCAGCCACCCTGCACATGCACCATGAAGCCGTATGCCACCAGCACATGGCTGGAGCACAAGTGACAGACAGTGGAGCACATCCGCTGCAACAGACACAAGAGACGGCATGGAGGGGGAACTAAAACAGTGGAGGCCACAGTGCCACCTGAGGCAGATATGCACCACACCGATGACAGGAGGCAACCTGGCATTGTCACGGGTACAGTGGTTGTCCAGCATGGACAGCCACAACTGACATGCCAGCAGATGGTGCATATCACAGACATGCAAGGGTGTTAGCTGCACAGCCCATGGATGGTCTGACAGGGGCACCATGGACACAGAGCATCCACCATGGACCACTGCACAGGCAACCAGTGCACAGAGAACAACACACAAACTGCAGACAGTGACTGATTCCCCACCCACACCATAGGCGATTCCCCTCTGGACACACACACACACACGCCCATGCCTGCAACAACCATGACACCATGCACACCACTGCAGCTGAGCACCTGTAGCCCACTGCAAATCATAGACCACCACAATTGTCATAACAATACAAATGTATTATAAATATCCAATAAACACAACTATATACATATATATACTGTGTGTGTGTATATATATATATATATATATATATATATATATAGATATACATCATTGGGGGGATAGGGCCACAAACCAGGTGGGGGCAGGTAAGAGGCAGGGGTGAACAACTGGGAAAGGGAAGAAGAGGTGTGAGGGTGGGTCCAGGGAGGTAGAAATCATCCGGGGGCATTGAGGGCCTAACGTCTGCCCCGCTCTTCGGTCCTGTGGCATCTGTGCAACCTCCTCCGATGCACACCATGCCTCTCTAGCTGCTGGAGTATCTCAAGGGACATCCTTGACAGCTGCAGCAACTCCTGCAATGCCTTTTCCAGAGCAATCTAACACTGACCACCTAGGACAAGGAAGCAGAGTCAGTAGGTGTGAATGTCCATCTCCCTGCAGCCCACCCATTGTGCATGGCATACAGCCATGGGTCATGCCCCTGTGATGGTGTGCGACCACCCACAGTGATTGTGTCCACAAGAACTGCTCACCCAGGTGCATACAGCCATGCAGACTGCTGCACACACCCACCAACCAAGTTCCACACAGCACCACCGTGGCTGTACAGTGACATGGCTATGCGGTGCGAAGGCAGTGGCACAGCCATGTACAGTACCTGGTGCATATATGGACCACCAGCGATGCACACCCACACATGCAGTGCCACAGGACAGTGCTGAGTGTATCATGTGGCGTGCATGTCAGTGGCATCATTGGATGGTGGCCATGCCCTGCCACCTACCCCACAACACAGCATGCACAGAATATCCATGAAGAAAGGTACTCACCTGCATCTACAACATCTTGGCACTGATTTACATGTTGTCTGCCATCACGTGGCTGTTACCAGGTAGCCTCCTGTTCCACCCATGCCTCTCAGGCTCATCACATCTCCTCAGGGCCTAGGATGCAAACATGGAGAGGGAAACATCAGTACAAAACAGTAGCGAAGATCCCCCCGGTATGTGTGATCCCACACATCCCAGCCATGCCACAACCCCACCACTGCCAAAACTGCCCATACTGGACAGCCCCCCCGGGGTGGACACATGCCTACCATGAAACCTGGACGCACACTACCAGTGTATGGATGGAGCACCTATCTGGATGTGGCACTGCACCTCACCTGGCGCATGCCCGTAGATGGGCAAGCTGTCTGGGTCCCACCGCCGGAGGTCCCCATAGCGGTGGTGACACTGCTCTGGAGTCCTTGGGATGCTGGTAGCCTCCTCAAGTGACACTGCAATCTCCTCCCACACTGACTCCTAGCCCTATTCAAGGGCACATCCCCAAACAGGGCCCCAGCATGGAGCTCTACAATGGCCACCAAATTGGCCAGTTCAAGAGGGATCCACAGCGCTGCTTTCCTGCGTGCCATTGCTAAAGCTGCTAGGATTACAAAATGGCGCTCTGTAATGCACGTCCACCACATGCAGATGCTGCATGGTACAGCGCTGCCATTCCCCATTGTGCTGTCACCAAACAGCGAGATAGGTGTGCACCCATGCGCACGCATGGCACCTAGGGGGCAAAGGTCAAACGGATGGTCAAGGGTCTGTCACATACGGACCACCACAGCGCGATTGGGACTCCCTGCGTGTAGCATGGTTGGGTGCCTGTTTGTGATGTCCTGCAGTGGCCTACCATGCTGTGGCACCATGGTGCCTATGGCGCTCCAGGGCATGAGCGCTATACATGTGAACAGTGAACTAGCACCACTGACACAGTGGTGGCCGTGCCTTGCACAGCCTCCCATGCTCAGCACGCCATCAGCGTGGCAGGCGTCAGTGTCAGCACTCCTGGGTATGCTCCATGCGGTGCCTACTGTGCATGTCACAGAGCTGCGCCTTTGCCTGAGCATGCTCAACACAATTGCGCAAGGCGCAACAGTGTGATATTCAGCCAGCATATGCAAATCAGCTCATCAGCAATTCCATGGCGCAGTCACTGCATTAGCATCCACTTAAAGTTGTGCCTTGCCTCATTTGCATGTCTTGCGCTATATAAATGTGACATGGGGCTTCAGAGGTCATTGTTTGGTATTGCAGTCTATTGTGGTGGGTTGCATGCTGTTTGGAAGTGTGGATTGTGGTGTGTGGGAGATGCATGGGCCTGCACATTCAGAGGTAACACCTGTCATTCCCACAGGATCAATAATGGCCAAACTTAAGGAGGAGGAGGAGGAGGAACAGAGATGTGGGAGGTGGAGGAGGCCCAACTTCACCCGGGAAGAATCAGATGCCCTGTTTGAGGTCTACCTTGACAGGGAACTGCTGCTCAGCTGACAGCGGGGAACACCACAGGCCCATGCTGCTGCATGGGATGTGGTAGCGTGTGCCGTCAACCAGCATGGCAGCCATCAGTGGTCTATGCAGGAGTGCAAGAAGAAGGTGGACATGGACAAGAGGAGGATAAAAGATAAGGTGGCTGTCATCAGGGCAGCATGTGCTGCAACTGTGGTGGACAGCCGGATGTGCCACGTCTGACACCAAAGGAGGAGTGAGTGGCTGGCAGCATGCGATGTTGTGCCCTAGTGGGTGTTCCAGGTGGTGACTTCCAGATGGGTGGCAGCCTGTCACTGTATGGTAGGTCCTGTTCTGTCACTGTGTGGGGGTTGGGGGGAATGCCATAGGGTAGGGCAGAGACATTAATGCTACTGTGTTCCCTTACAGTTCCTGAGCATCTCCATGGGTCAGCAGTGGAGGGTGTGTCCACTGAGGGCGATACCCTGGATATGGAGGAGTGTCCATCCACCTCCACAGGTGTCTGAGGGTCAGGACAACAGTATACCCACCTGTCTGTCCATACTGAAGATGGTAGTGCTGGTGCGGAGGAGGCCCTGCCTGTCTCCCAGTGTGACAGCGTCCATGGATGCCCACATGCAGTGACACGGACTGGTGCTGGATCCAGCACCGATGATGATGGAGCACACATCATGGACAGTGATATGTGTGGGCTGCAGGATGGCCCCACAGCAGGTAACAGCACAGGCATAGTCATGGTTGGTGCCACTGTGGAGGCCTGCATGACATCACACTCCCAGCCTGTGCCTGTATGCACCAGTGAGGCAGCACTGGTGTGTGTCCAGGCCAGTGGGGCTGCTGCGGCTGCTGTGGTGGCACCGGTGAGCCCTGGCGATTGGCAGCCGGACGGTCAGTGTCGGCAGTTGGCCAATGGTGATGGGGGGACAGTGTCGGGGGTGGTGTCAGTGCACCACGTGTGGATGTGCCCTGGCATGGCTCTGGTGTGCAGTGCCCATCATCAAGGGGTGATGCCCAGCACAGCCAGGAACACCATGAGGGACATCGTGCTGATCCAGCGGATGACCTCTTTGATGAGCACAGCCGACTACTCCAGGCTTCCGTGGATCAGCAGTCATGGCTTGTTAGGGCGGTGGATGCACTCAGTGTGGTTCTGCGCCAGGCAGAGGAGTGGTGCAACAGGGACCATGCTCTGCTACTGGCACAGATGGCCCGGCAGTGGGAGGATGTGACCACTGCCACTGACAGGCAGACATGTGCATTCACAGCTGTCATGGCCACACTGGGCATACAGTTTGTTGCGCATGCGTCACAGACACTGTGCAGTGTCACGTCTGCCCCCCGTTCCCGGTGTCTTGTGACACCCTCCATGTCGACACCGGGTTCAGCTGTGGGCATTCCGATCACACCTGGCACTGGCATGTTCGGTTTGCTGCAGACCCCTGCTTGAACACGGTCGCGTTCCTGCAGTGTCACCCCTGGGGGACCATCGGTGCCACCCTATGAGGGCACTGGTCAGCCTGTCATGGCTGGCTGGTCTCGGCGGGGCTACCCATGCATCCATGGCAGCCGTGGCACTGTGCCACATGAATGACCTGTCTCCCACCATGGCTACTGTCTGACACTGCCCCGTGTGCAGTGTGTTGTGCTACGTGCGAAGCATGGGTGGGGCACCTGGCCCTGCACACACACACACGGTCCATGTGCACACCCTCCTGGCTGCTGGCCGCTGTGGTGTGTGCATGATGATGCCTGCATTGTGCTGTCCACCAGTGTGCAATGGTGCCCAGCATCTGAGACATGCACAATGACGGGCACTGGGCATGGTCATCTGTGGACCTGTGTGTGGCTAGGGGTAGCAGTTGGGGTCAGCATGCCTTCTACCCCTTGTTCATGTCTTATGGGTGTGTAGGTGTGTGTGTGTGTGTGTGTGTGTGTGACCACATGTTGTGTTAGGCCTTGCCCATACCTGACGACGTGTGCGGTTCCACGCTCAGCCATTTCCCTTGCTGCCATGCACCCCTAGTGTTCATCCATGCATGTTTGTGGGTTGTGCCCTTGCCATTGGTGGTTGCACATGGCCCCATGGCCTACCTGTGTTGGTTGAAGTGCTTCTCTGTTATGGTGTCCTGGTGTAGCTGCGACATCCAGATCAGGTGGGGGTCCCTTCACCTAAGGGGTGGCGGTGGCTGGCTATCACCATCTGTACTGGCATCCTCATCATCCCCATCGCTGTCCCCCTCTTCAACCTCTACTGCTATCCCACAGTCTTTGGTCATGTTGTGCAGGATGCAACAGGCCAGGAGGGCTGTACTGTAGGGCACGGCCAGATGTGTCCAGGCAATGGAAACATGCCTTCAGCATCCCGAACACCCACTCTATGACATTACATGTGGTGGCATGTGCCTCATTGTACCGTTGCTGCGATCGGGTCATGGGGCACTAGCATGGTGTGAACAGCCAGGGGCGGAGTGGGTAGCCACTGTCACCTGTGTGTAGAGGGTGGACATTAGTATGGTGGTCAGTGTCACTCTGCCATGAGCCGTCAAGGCCGGTACCCATGGCACCTCTGACTATGCACCCCCTACCCCAGATGCCCATGTCATCCTGGGTGTTGTGCATACTCATCCATTAGGTGGCCAGTGGGGATGTCCCCACTCTCGAACCTGTGGCACAGTACAGACTGGTGCCAGATGAAGGCATCATGTGCTACCCCAGGGTGCGTGGCACAGACATTGGCTATGCACCCCCTGGCATCACACACCACCTGGCAGTTGATGCTGACATAACCCTCTCTGTTGATGTATGCTACACCATCCAGGCCAGGTGGCATGTAGATGGCCACATGGGTGCAGTCAATGGCCCCGAGCATGCCAGGCATACTTTCTACCTTGTGGAACTCTTGTATGTGTGCTGTGTGCTCCACCTGTGTGCTGGGGAAATGGATGTACTCCACAGCATGTGGCAGCAGTGTGCTGAGGAATTGTGTGAGTAGGCATGATGCGGCTGACTGGGTTATGCCTGTTGTGTCCCCTGTTGGTCTCTGAAAAGTGCCCGTGGTGAGCAGGCACATGACAGCTGTCACCTTTGTCTTCACTGACAGAGCATGACTCCGTTGTGTGGGTGCCTGCATCTCATCACTGCACAGCTCACAGAGTCACCTCAGGATCACCTGGTTCAGGCGGTACTGGCCCACAATCTCTGTGTCACTGTAGTGCTTGAAGGTGGTGTGGGCTCGGTACTGCCTGTTGAGGGCATACCGCTGACAGGCCCTTCCACGGCTGCACCCCCTGCTGCCTGCCTTCTCACACTCCTCATTACCCTCTCCATCTGGAAGGTGGCACTGGCCATGTCCCTGGCTGGTGATTCCCCCCCGGCGGCTGTTATCCCATTCCCCCCACTGTCCTTTGTCATGCTCCCCCTGCACTGAGTACACCTCCAGCCTTTTGCTGTCCTGCCTACTGCCAGTTCCCTAAGTCCACAGTGGCACCTCTCTGTCTCTCCTGCACAGTGGCACAGGCTCCCCACTCCTGTCATGTTCCTGTTTGTTCCCAGGTGTGCCCTGTCCTGCTCCCACCCAGTCCCACTCACTTCTACCCTCTTTCCTGTTGCTATCACATTGCTCCCACCTCTGGCTTCCCTGTAGTGTTCTTGCACCTCTTTCTTGTTCCTTTTTATTTCGAGTCATTTCTGCTATCGCTCAACTTCCGCTTGCTCCCCATTGCATGTGGTGCATGCTGTTGAGTATCGCACTGTGCCATTTATTCATGGTTCCTCCCCCTACGGTTGCACATGCATTCATTACCATTGTGCGTGTGCACATTGCGACTTGTGCAGTGCAGTTGCCTCCCGCTGAATATCGCAGAATGGTGCATTTTCGTACTTGCGCTGGTGCATCTCTATCGCTCATGGCGCAACCCTTTTGAATATCTGGGCCAGGTTGTGAAACCACAAGCTACTCAGGCTTGACATCAAAATATTGCATAAGCACAAGACTCCATGCACCATCAACACAAGTTATTTCATCCATTGTTGCCTGCTGGACTGATGAATTAATTTATAGTGTATGGCAGAATGTTGTTATGCATGGAATTCCATGGCTGGAATTTGCTTGTTCTGCTGCAGTAGTGACATAATGATGTTGTTCTGCTGTAGTAGTGATGTCACTGCTGCAGCAGAACAACTTGGAATGCTGTCGCATAGTTGCTTTTCTCTACTCAGATAAGCTGGATGTTTGTTTTTTTTAAACTTGAACTTGCAGAAACATCTGCAGCACACTGTGTCAGTTAAAAACAGAAAAAAAAAGAAAATGTTAAAATTTCAATTCTCCATTGTTTTCATTAGCTGGCTTTGTGTAATTTTCTGTGCTGTTACTTCCCATACACTATAAAAGATTGTGTATGAGCAGTCATACACAAACAAGGATATTCTTGTATCGAGAGGTTTCCTTGGTAACAGATGACCTCTACAGCGCAATTCCAAAAAGATCAAAGTGCTTTTTACAATTAAATAAGCCTAAAAACTATAATATAAATACAGACAATAACAGTAAAATCCTAGAATTATTAAAAAGAAACAATCAAAACCAGGGAAAACCATACCAACTAGATGAGTTTTAAGAGCAGGTTTAAAGCTCTTGATGGTTGTGCACTCACATACCTGATGAGGTAGAGAGTTATACAGGGTGGGGGCCATAAAAGAAAGAAAATGGGCTCCCAAGGACTTTAATCAAACCCTGGGAACCTGTAACAATCACTTGTCAGAGGAGTGAAGTGAGTGGAGGGGGCAATAAGGACAAAGAAGATCTTGCAGATACCGAGGTCCCCATCCGTGTGGGGTATTGTAGGTCAGTAAACTGACCTTAAAGGTGATCTGCCACCATATCAGCAGCCAGTGCAGGTTGAAGAGCACAGACAAGAGACAAGAGACATGACAAGTTCTTGATAGACCAGTCAACTGCCTGTCTGCCGCATTCTGCACCAGCTGCAATCGGCTGATATCAACCCCGGAAAGCCCAAGTTACAGGGTGTTGCAATAGTCAAGGCATACAGTATAAGAAATTATACTGATTGCTGGAATATGATGCAGGAGATGAATAAATATAGCATTAGCAGACATGAAAAGTAGATGGTGGATGAAGGTGCTAAATATAGCTTAAGAGGAGGTGCCAAGGCTTCCAATGTAGGAGCCATGGAGTTACTGGTTGTAAGAAAAAGGTTGAAAGGTGATATTTGAAACAAAAGTGTGGAGTTTCAATCAGTTTAAGGCAGGATGAGATTCTAAGCCTCACAGTAAGGTTAGAAAAGAAGGATTTTCAACTGACAGTAAACAGATTGGCAGTGTGAACAGTAGGAGTGCTAATTGCATTGTTGAAATAGTGCATCGGAACACAAATGGGGATCCAAAAACTATGCCATAGACTTTAGTTCAGAGCTTGAATTTTTTTTCAGTAGTATGCAATTGAGCATTTAATAATTATAATGAAGATGGATAATTTTATTTGGACAGATGGATTGTTTATGTTATCAATAAGTTATGCACATTAATAGATTTGCTTTCTGTCCCCACTTCACAGCTGAAACAATCTGGGGACAGTGTGTTCAGCATGGCAGCTCCTTTCCTATGGAATGCCCTACCTACAAATGTTCAATCAGCTTTCACGGTCGAGGCCTTAAAGACTTTCTTGAAAACTTACTTATTTAAGATGGCATTCCTAGACAGCTGTTAGATAATTATAGCTATAATATGTATGAATTCAATATTTATTTTATGTGTTTATTAATGCTGCTGAATGTTGTTCTGATGCCAAAGTGCCTGAGCCTTTGGTAGAGGGAGCTCTAGAATGTGTCTCTCCTTGCCTCTTTCATGTCCCTCTGGTTCTTCTTTCTTCCAGGGAGTACATTTTGAGATCTGTCACTTTCTCCTTGTAGGACTTCTTGTGCAACCCCAGCACCATTTTAGTTATTCTCTGGACTGCTTCCACCACGTCTATGTCCTTTCTGAGGTGTGGCCTCCAAAACAGGACACAGTACTCCAGGTGGGGTCTGGTCAGCAAATGATACAGTAGCAACAGCACCACCCTCCTCTTGCTGGAGGTACCCCCTCCCTATGCACCTCAGCATCCCATTAGCCCTACCCACTGCTTTGTCACAGTGCCCTGCCACTTTGAGGTTGTCTGATATGATAACCACAAGTTCTGTGATGCTAATGCAACATGGCCTTCCCCACACTAGGGGTTTGTACCTGTTGATTCAAGTGTGTGTGTGTGTGTGTGTGTGTGTGTGTGTGTGGGGAGGGGAGGACGGCTACAGAAAACAGTTTTTTCTTTTTAAAACTTGGAATTGAGTTGAGCCACCACACTGGGAGATCGGCACAGTCATCATAGTGGCACTATGAAAACACAGCAAGTACAAAGGAATGGCCTCTCCTTCAGCTAGTGTCAAGTGGCAGCTTTATTCTGTCACAAGACATTAAACATCCAGATAGGGATTCCACCTTTGAATGAGGTAAAAACTGGAATCTAAACCACACCCCAGACTCTGCCTGTGACTCCACCCCTTTTTATGACTCATGAGTATATTGCTCCTCCCCTAGAGACATTTGTAATGTCAGGGATGACTTTTAAAGTGATAGGAAATTATTTTTATACAGCTATTTTTATTCTTCGATAACTATGTAAAGCCCACTGGGTATAGGGCCCATTTACCATGGACCCAGGAGCACAGGGATGGTAAATGACTTGCTCAGCATCACACAGTATACAAGTGGAGGCTGTGGTAATCCAAATACAGATCTGCCAGATATAACAAGCTTGTTCACAACTCTGTGCTCTAACCTCTGTTAAACACCATCCCATTTTCCTTTCCATGTCAGTTTTGTATGCTGATATGCTTTAAACAATTCTGATAAATGATCTATGCTTGTGGTACTCTCAATTCTGCATTTTTTTCCTTTTAGCTCAGCAGCTACTGCTCTTTCTTTTCATATTTCTAAGGCATTCCAAAACATCGGACACACAATCCCATGTCGTTCATTATCTAAATGACCTGTAATTGTTTAACTAATATCATGGAATGTCCAGGTACTGTGAAAAAAGGAATAGCCAATGTTCCCACTTGCCGCTTTGCCACTAGGAGCATTTTAAGTGTATGGCTAAGATTTATAAAGTTTCTTGCACTACAGAGTCAACCATGTTCTCTTTATACAGTTGTTAGCCTCAGTACAGTATACAGTTTAGAAAAAAAATTTTTTTTGCAGCATAGTTCTCAGTGAGCTTTATGTTTTTGCATGCTGGCTAAACCATTTGGGGTCACTTTCGCCACTGTGGATTACCTTTTTCAGAATCATTGGGGGAACATTGATTGCTGATGAACACTCAGAGAGGAAATCAATGTAAAAGGCAATAACAATTATTCATTTTATTGAAATGTTTCACCAGGAAGGCATGCTGAACACTAAGTTGCTCATCTCCCGGTGCGACCTGGTGGAGAAGGTACAGGGCAAAATGTTAAAAGTAAATACATACATTTGGAAAAAATAGGTACACGAAAACAATAACATAGAGTACAGCAAGGACAAAAGTATGAAATACCATATACAGCAGAGTAACTGAGTTAACAATTACTTTGGCAATAGAGTGTTAACCCATTGCGGGCAGGTATCAGTTGAAGTGAGCAATGAAGTCCTGAATCAATCTACATAAGTGCATCTGGATAAAAATGAAACAAGAAACCACTCGGGGAAAGATACAAGAGAGAGTAGGATTACAAAGATGAAGAGGATAGGGCAGGGACAGAATAGGGAGATAAAATGCTGCATTACAAATTGAGGAAAACAGGTACAGTTAGAGACAAAGAAGTTATGAAGGGAATTGGTGAGCGAGTGGAAGGATGAGGAGTGGTGAATTTCATGGGGAAGGGCATTCCAGATTGTGGGGAAATGGTAATTGAAAGCAGACTGGCCTACAAAGGTAGAACAATGGGGGGGTCACAAAGGTGCATGAGTCAGAGGATCTTAAGGAGGGAGCAGGAGGGGGAGGGGTAGACAGAGAGAGACAGTTAGATATTGAGGTAGTCAGCCAAGCCAGTATTTAGAGATGAGTTTGGCACAGTGGGAGAGGTGCCTGTTATCAAGTGAAGGGAAGGACAGAGAGTGACAGAGATCACAGTGGTGTGAACGAATAGGAGAGTTCAGGGCAAGGCAGCAGAAGGAGTTGAAAAGGGACTCCAATCTGGATAAGGTGGATTTGGGAGTAGCACTGTAGACTACATCACAGTAGTCAAAAATAAGGAGTATCATCTTTTGGACAATCTCATGCCTAGCAGCAAGAGGAATGCATTTGTGGTTCTTATACAAAGCACCAAGCTTGGGCCACAGTTTATTCAGGATGGCATCAATGTGTCCAGAGAAAGTGAGGTGTTGGTCTAACCAAACCTCTAGGTATCTAAAAGAGGAGGTGTCCTCGAGTATAATCCCATCTAGGGTGAGGAAAGTGGGCAGCACAGGGAGCCTAGATAGTGTCTGCCTTGTGCCAAAGGTGATGGAGACCATTTTCTTGGCATTTAGAGAGAGCTGACGAGAGGCAAGCCAGTGCTGGATCTTATTAAAATCAAGCTGTAGTCTGGCTTCCACATCAGTGGGAGATCGACCAGATGTGAACAAAACAGTATTGTTGGCATAAATGTGACTTGATGAGGAAGAGCAGGCTAACAGTAAATCATTTAGGAAAATCAAAAAAAGTAGGGGGCCCAAAACTGAGCCCGGGGCACTCCAGTGTTGATTTGGAGGGAAGGGGAGCAGGATTTAGCTATTTTAACTGACTGTATATGTCCTGTTAGATAGAATTTAAACCAGTTTGTTGCAGAGAGTGAGAGTCTGGCTAAGGCTAGGGATTGAAGAAAATGCCTTGGCAATGTTAACAAAGATGGCAGATGTAATCAGGCCATGATCCATTCCAGTAAGGACTGAATCAGTGAGCCTGAGCTTGGAGGCAGTGGTTGAATGTTTTTTCTGAAATCCAGATTGCAAAGAGGTGAAAAAGTTAGAGTCAGAAAGAAAGGAGGATATTTGGGAGAGGACTAGGTGTTCCTGTAGTTTAGCAAGTGTTTGAAGGAAGGAGATGGGGCGATAATTACCAGGAGAGGTGGAGTCACCACCCTTAGGTAGAGAAAGAACAACAACATGCTTTCAGGGCATGGGGACCGCTGCAGTCATGAAAAAGATTTATGATTTGTGAAAGAGGATAGTCAATTGCTGAGGCTGAGAGGAAGAGAAGCTTAGGGTTGAGTTCATCAAGAGAGTCACCTTTAGATGGATTAATAGACAGCAGGGCAGTAAAGGTGTCAGCGGTGAAACAAGGGAGAAGGAGAATGGATAAGAGTTAGGCTTTTGGTGGGGGAAATGATTGGCACTGTTGGAGAGGGGTGCAGGGGTTCAGAAAGTGAGGAGAGATGTTAGAAGGGTTGAGGCACATGGGGAATAGGAATTGAATTCCTTGGGCACTGCAGCGTGATATGCTATAAGGGAGTTGTTTATATTAAGGACAGGGGATGAAGGGGGGAGGGAGGTGAAAAGAGAGTGTGAACAAACTTCAAGAATTTGGAGGGGAGCCTAAGTTTGTGTGGAAGGTATTGTTGAAACACTTGGCCTTGGCTAACCTAGTAGCCTTTGTACATGCATTGCAGAGTTTACAGTAAGCACAGTAATCACTTGGTAGTTTTGTTGCTTTGTAGTTTTTGCCACACCTGATCTCTAATCCTAAGACAGGCCAACAGTCCTGGGGAGACCCGAAGGACATGGTTACAACACACTTTGGTATGTTTGAAAGGAGCATACTGATTCTCGATAGCAAAGAATTTTTCTTAAAGTAGGCTAGGGCATCGTCCACCTGTGGCAGTGAGATTATCACAGCCCAGTCTGTGTTAACAAGGTCATGGAGGAGAGGGGCTAAGTAAAAGGATTTGTTTGAGTGCATCAATAATATTTTATGTAGGGTTTTTACCTTCCTAACCATACAGATCAGATGATGGTCACTTATGGTGTCAAGAAGGATTCCTGATTGTATGATGCAGTGCAGATGGGAGCCGATGGCCCAATCAAGTAGGGAGTGATTATGGGTTTTGCTATTTAGGGGAGTTGGTTCTTTAATAAGCCGGGTTAGATTTTGGGAGGCCAGATTGTCATGAGTTTTTGATTGAGAAGGAGACAACCAGTTTAAATTGAATTCCCCCATGATGTACAGTTCACCTGGTTGTGAGTGGGAAACTATTGTGGTGGTGATGTCAGTGGCCATTTAGGAGGGAAGGTTCAGGTGACAATAGATGCCTGCAATAAAGTTCAGGACAGAGAAGTATAGGAAGACCCTAATGACCAGGGCCTCATAGTTTCCTGGAAGGGAAATGGAGAGGTTGCTAGCGTACTGCAGAGAGGAGGAGGAGGTGTACATCGCAACACCTCCACCTCTTCTATCACTGTCTTGTCTGGCCAAGGAGTAACCTTGGATTGAGATGGCTTTGTCAGGTATCTTTTTACTTAGCCAGGTCTCATAAAGGATTAGGATGTCAGGAGTCAATGAGGATATCATGGTTTGGAGGAGGTCAACTCTGAGGATTTGCTGCATATGTTCAGGTGTTGTAGCTTGAGGTCACTGGGAAGGATTAGGGGATTTAAGGGATCTAACACTGATTTATTTTGACAAAGTCCTGTTGCAGAGTTGGTGGGTGGTTCAGGGTTGAGATGGATGTTACCTGAAGAGAGTAATAGAAGGGCTATAATTAGAAAATGTAGTTTTAGATTTTTAAATAAATATTGTGGCTTATTTCAGCAGTGAATCAGGTTTGAGTTTATTGTTCGACTTTAAAAGTCATTACAAATAATACAGCTTAAAATAGGCAATAAAAATACAAATTACATATTGCACTTTCACAATTTGTGTGCACATTGTACACATATTGCACTCCTGATACATTCATATAGGTTAAATATATATAATAAAACTAATATTGCACATTTCTCTTTTATTGGGTTTCTAATACCTCTAATATTTAATAAATTTAAACCCTTTCATGGAGTCCACTATGGATGACATACCTTTCTCTGCCATAAACTAAATATGATAATTCAATGTTAAATATCAAGCTGTAATCTCAATATCTTTGAGGAGCTATTATCTAAGTGTGCTGAGTTCAAAACCAACTTTTTACTGAGAATCTGTGTGTTCTGTAATAATATGGTATTTTTTCTCATCAATTATTTTAAGGATGGAGGCTGCATGGGTTAACACTTGTTTATCTCTTGTTTTTAGGAGATATATAGCCAAATTATATAGTTCATATTCAAGATGCTTAAGATTTTCTCATAATAACTTGTTCCTATTTTTTTCATATAAGAGGCATCAAATCAATAAATGTGTTAAGTCGTCCTTTCCCATTCTACATTTACATTGCCCTTCCACACCTTCTAGTTTTTTCCCCTTGTTGTATATTTCACTTTGCCAATTACTATAATTACATTCAAACCTGAATCTAGTTATTATTTTCCTTTACAATGATTTTTAAGCATTGTTAAATATGATTCCATCCTATGGTCATTTTTGTTTTTAGTCATCCATTTGCAGATGTTGTAATGCTAACATAATTTCAGGTCTCTTTGATAATAGATACCATTAATCCTTACCATAACTTCATTAACAATTTGACAGTTGGGATACTGAATATGTCACTAATGCAATGCAAAAGTCCCTAAGGCTTAATAATATTCTCCACTGTTGATATACTAGGAAAAGGCATGCTCTGTTTCATATAATTTATTGCTTCATCTAAACACATCCTAGGTAATCTGGATTCACTCACGTAGTAAGCCTTGATCCAGTATCTCACCAGTCTCTGTTTTATTTTACTTTCTAACAGTAGTTGGCCTAATTCTGCTCTGACCAATGCTGAAAGTGTTTCCTTTGGCAGTCCCAACAGATGCTTACAAAACTTACTTAAATGGGACTCTATGTTGATTCTTGGATGTGTCCTCCATACTTCTGCTCCAAATAATAATGTGCTCTTTATTTTGGCATTAATAACCATTAAATTGCCTTTCACAGATTTGCCTCCATGTTTATGTGAGACTGATTTTATTACTGGGACAACATTTTTGACCTTTTTTTCCATTTCAGATATAAGTTTTCTCCAAGATCCTTCTTGTTAAACTGTCATTTCTAAATAACAAAACTCTTTTACTAATTCCAGTCTTTTATCCTTAATGCAATGTTTATAATCCTTATTATTCCCTCCAAAAAACAATATGTTTGTTTTATCATAGTTAGTTTGGAAGTTAGCCCGCTCACATTCCAAATGGAACCTATTTAACCCTCTTCTTAAACCCAGTGCACTTGTAGACAAAAGTGCCACATCGTCTGCGTACGCTAGGTAGGGACACTTTCTCTCTCCTATTTTTGGCAGATGAAACTCCTCTTCAGATAATGTATTAAGTACTGTTTCAAAGAAAATGTTGAATAGCATTAGCGAAATAGTACGACTTTGCTTTACCCCTATGTTTAATTCAAATTTTTCACTTAGATCTCCAGCTTTGTTAAATCTTATACACGTTACATTATCCGTACATAATTTTTGTAGCCTGTCTATTATTGATTGATCCATCCTTAATTTTTACAATCTCTCCCATAATGTTACCCTATTAATCCTGTTGAAGGCTGCTTTCAAATCTATAAAAGCACAATATATTTTTTGTTGTTTTATAACCTTTTATTTATGTACTAAATGTGCAAGGACAAAAGATTGGTCGATAGTAGAATGCAGTGCTTGAAAGCTGTCTTGGGCTTCATCAAGTATATTATTTTCATTGGCCCAAATCACTATTCAATTATTAATAATATGAGTGAATATTTTAGTTGTACAACCAATGAGGCTTACCAGCCTATAACAACTAGGGTCCTTTTTATTATCTTTTTTACATATCGGCACTACTATATTGTTTTTCCAGCTGCAAGGTACCTCTCCTGTTTCCCTTATATAATTAAATACTCTGTAGAACAAGGGTATCCAAAATTCTTTCCATTTATTAATACCATCGATGGGACACCATATGGCCCTGGAGCTTTGTGTGCTATATATGATTCTATAGCTATGCTAATTTCATTTTCTGTAAACCTTTCCATTTTATTTTCACCTACTGTATACATTTTTTCCTAGTTCTTTAAGTTTTTTTGAAATAATCAGTACAATTTTTATAAAAAAAAATCTTTTGAAATGGTTAACCCAACTATCTGCCTCTATATTATGTTCTAACTCTTCCTGATCATTTTTTGTGTCTTTACCTACTATGCTCCAGAATTTTGTTACTGATTTTTTTCCAATACCACTTTTTCTAACTCTGTCCATAACTCATCAATGAATTTTCCTATTTTAATTTGTAATACTTTTCTGTTATCATACCTCAGGTTGTTCATGATCTTGTTATTGTTAACATTTGGGGTTTGCTTTAATATTCTCAGTTGTTTATTCAATAGTTTTTTGGCCTTCCTACATTGCTTGTTAAACCATGTTTCCCCTTCTTATTATCAATGGTTATTTCTTTTTTAATAATAGTGGCCATTCTCTTTGGGATATGTTCAAATCCTGCAATAATTAAATCATCAGAATTTCTATTAAAGACCAGTCTTAGATCCCCTAAAATCCAACATATTTCTAATAACCTAACAAAATCCCTTCAGTCTATTAAATCCAAGCCTCTATAGTTTTTCTTAATCACCTTAAAGGATATACTTTTTTCTCTGCAAATATTATTAACTTCCTCATTTATGATTTATAATTCTACCGCAGTTCATGGTGATTCAGCTTTGGGTACCATTTCCAAGCTTTTACAGTGTGTCAAAATGTCTTTGCTGACCCAGAAAAGATTTATAACTGACAATCCATTCCCTCCCATGTATGTATAATTACCCTTATTATCCTTTTGAATTCTCCCATTTAGTAATAATAAATCTATAGTTTGTAATTTTTCCATTAAGTTTTTACCTCTTTTATTACATTTGTCGCCACTGGATTCTCGAAATATCTTAACTCCATTGACTGGTATAGATTTTAAATAATGTTCTGTTTCTTCTGAGATCCCTTGCAATTGCCCTACCCTGTCATTAAAGTCTCCCTGGACAATTACATTTGTCAGTGGGTATGTCTCTATTAGATCATCCAATACACTACCCAGATTTTCTAACCATGCCTCAATCAATGATCTGTTCTGCACAAGTATTTCATAACAGTTTATCAATATTGGGGCTCATAAGACTTTTGGGTAAGGAGTCCGGGGGTGAACTAAGGTTAAATAGGAGCTTGAAAAAGGCTAATGAGGTGAGTACAGATGTTAGCAAGACTGAAAGGGGAAAGGGGAAATGGCTCCACTATTGAAAGAAGCAGAGATAATAACAAGATTTGAAATGTAGTAATTTTCTACAGTAAAAGATGCCACTCCAGTGGTAGTGGGAGTAGAGTCGGGAGAGGTGATGGGAGAGGGGGTGTGGAGAAAGAGAAAGAAGAGTAGAGGAGAAAGAAGTAAAGTGAGCATTGTTGAAATAGGGAGCTTGGATTACACAGTGAGAGGGTGTAGTATAGTGGTGGGGCATAGGAGGGTGGACAGCTTGTGAGGGGGGTACAGAGAAGTACAGTTTTCTGCAGGGAACAAGAAGATACAGTAGCAGGCAGCTTGCAGAATAAAACCCAGCTGTAGATTGTGGCAGAGGTTAAACCTCATGGTGTTTCAATATTATAAGTATGTAAAAAAAGCACACTAAGGGTGGCTACAATAAGCTAAGAGGTGGAGACTAGGGTGAGGAAGGAGCAGTTAAAGAGTGTCAGGTTGGGGGAGGGTGGGCGGGAGAAAATTCAACTGAGCTAAATGTAGTAATTCAAATGGAGCTAAATACAGTATAAAAAGTCAGAAGTCATCTAAGAGCTGCAGGCAGAAGAAAGTCTGAGAAAATCCAGGAAGCCAATGGCGCAGATTCTGAGCGGACCGCTGATCCACTATCAGCCTAGCTGGCAGGAGGAAGAACCAGTCAGAGAATAGGCATCCAAGTCCGGCTGAGAGAAAAAAAAAGCAGTGGGAGTACCTGGGGGAATTGAGAGCTGTAAGCAGCCAGTAGCTCCAACCACCTCTGTAGAATGGGAGCCGGTGGATTGTCCAGTAAGGAGATGATGTCTGGGGGAATTAACAGCCATAAGTGGCCAGCAGCTGTGGCCACCACTGTAGAATGGGAGCCAGTGGATTGCGCAATCAGGGATTTGATGTCTGGGGGAATTGAGAGCCATAAGTGCCTGGTGACTCCAGCCACCTCTGTAGAATGGGAACCTGTGGATTGCCCAATCTGGGGCTGATGTCTGGGGGAATTGAGAGCTGTAAACAGCTGGCAGCTCCAACCACCTTTGTAGAATGGGAGCTGGTGGATTGTCCAGTCAGGGGTGATGTCTGTGAGAGGGAAATTATCTTATTTATTTAACAAAAATGGGTCTTAAACATATCAGAATGTAGGACAAAGAGGAACACAGATAATCATGTAAAAGTTTAAAACTGTTCCCTATCACAGCAGTAAAAGGACATACTTAAGCTTGGAAAAGATTAGGATTTAATGCTAATGGTCTTCATGACTGAATTTTACACCTCCCTGACTGGCTAGTTTTACAAACAAAAATTGTTGTTGTTTATTCACTTAACTGGTAAGCACACTGGAAAACTGAGTTCCTTTTACAGGTATGACCCACAAGAGGTCTGTTTGACATCAAAACTTCTTTGTAACCTGGACATGAATTCAGCCCAAAACAGTGAATCATTTACTACAATCATTTTAAAGAGTATGAGAGCACTCAAGGTGGCCACAAAACCAGACTACATTTAAGCAAAACTGGATGACTGGATAGGGACCATAAAAAATAGATTATCCCTTTAAAACTTAGTTCTTTTTGGCTGGCAAGGGGTCTTATGCTGACACAAGAGACTGAGTTAGTGGACAAAAGTTGGTGAAGAAAAGTTTGACTGATGGCTACTACTTGCTGGTGGCTGACATTAACAAGCTGTTATGTTGGCTGAAGAGTCCTAGTTAGAGGAGAACTTTGGCTGGCTGGTGGCTGGCATTGACCAAATGCTCTGCTGGCCCAGGAGTGTGGGTTGAGGATTTGGGCTGGCTGGTGGAACTGGTGTGTGGCTAGTTGGCCATTGGCCCTACACTGGCACCACCAACAAGGCTGCTGGAGCTTGCTGGTAATGGTTGGTAACCACTGCTCCTACACTAGAGCCAGAGACCAGGGACTGGATTTTCTAACACTCCAGAAATTGGTACAGGTGTGGGAAAAACTTGCAATAATGGATCTTCACTTTCAGAGCTGCAGTTTTTCCCACACGCTCCACATCTTCCAAGATGAGGCCTTTTATGGCTGATTTAAATATTAGTACTTCCCTTTAATTCCTATGGAGACAAGACACACACAAAGGAGTAGCCAAACAACTGCTTAATCCAGTAGTCTCATAGAAACATAGACTTTGACTGCAGATAAGAACTGCTTGGCCCACCAAGTCTTCTTATTTTCCCTACCTGTTTCATATACCGCAGATCCTAAATGATCTGCAGCTTACCCTTTTTCTCTATTGCTAGAGTTCTTTTATGTCTCTCCCATGTGTTTTTGAATTCCCCTACTGTTTTTGCCCCTATAGCCTCTGCCAGTAGGCTGTTCCACAGATCACCACCCTTTCTGTGAAAAAATACTTTCTCACATTACCGCTAAGTCTACCCCACTTAAGTTTAATATCATGGCCCCTTGTTCTTGAACATCATTTTATTTTTAAAGATGCTAACCTCTTGTACCTTATTTACACCCTCCAGGTATTTGAGTCTCTGATATAGCCCCCTTCTCTCTCCTGTCCTCCAGGGAAGACATATTGAGATCCTCTAGTCTCCCCTCATATGACTGTTTGTGCAGGCCTGCACCATTTTTGTCACCCTTCTCTGAACCGCTGCTATAATGTCTATGTCCTTCCAGAGATGTAGCATCCCAAACTGGACAGTACTTAAGATGACATCTCACCATTGATCTGTACTGTGGCATCATCACTTCCTGCCTTGTGCTGGAGATACTTCTCCCTATGCACCACAGCATTCCACTGGCTCTCCTCCCAGCCTTCTCACATTGTTTGGTAACATTTAGATCAGCAGATATGCTTACTCCCAGGTCACTTTCCTGTTTGGTGGCTGTCAGTACCTCTCCCCCATCATGTACTCCTCCCCCTAATTTCTGTGCCCCAAGTGTATGATCTTGCACTTTTTCACACTGAATCTTAGCTGCCACACCCTTGACCACTCCTCAAGCTTGCTTAGGTCCTTTCTCATTTTCTCTACCCATCCTGGAGTGTCAACCCTGTTGCAGATCTTTGTGTCATCTGCAAAGAGACACAACTTCCTTCCTAGCCCCTTCTGCAATGTTGCTTATGAAGACATGAAAGAGGACTAGTCCAAGCACAGATCCCTTTGGGACTTTTCTGGTCACTCCCCTGTCTTCCTCTCACCACCACCCTCTGTGTCCTATTGCTCAGCCAATTTTTGACTCAGTTTACCACCCTGTGACCCACCCCCAGGCTGCCCAGCTTGTTTACTAGCCTCCTATGTGGGACGGTGTCAAAAGTCTTGCTGAAATCCAGGTAGGCCACATCCACTGCCCCTCCCTTATCCACCTCCCTAGTCACTTGGTAAAAGAAAACGATCACATTTGTTTGACAAGATCTTCCAGCTGTGAATCCATTCTGCCTCAGATCCTGTGCTCCACTAGATTAGAGATATATCACAAACCTTTCTTTTAGTAGTGATTCCATTAGTTTCCCCAACACCAAGGTTAGGCTGACATAGAAACATAGAATTTGATGGCAGATAAGGACCGCTTGGCCCACCTAGTCTGCCCATTTCCCTACCTAACGGATAAGCTGCAGATTCAAGTTAACCAACAGGCTACTTCCTCCTACCCCCCTCTAGAATTGCCTTATGTCTGTCCCATGCATTCTTGAATTCCCCCACTGTTTGTGACTCTACGGCCTCCTCAGGAAGGTCGTTCCATGCATCTACAACACTCTCTGTGAAGAAATACTTTCTCACATTACCTCTGAGCCGTCCCCCCTCTATCTTCAAATGATGCCCCCTTGTTCTTGCACATCTCTTTTTCTGAAAGATGCTACCCTCTTGGACTTTGTTGATTCCCTTGAGGTATTTGAAAGTTTCTATCATATCCCCCCCCCTTTCCTCCAGGCTATACATCTTAAGCTCCTTTAGTCTTTCTTCATATGTCTTCTGGGGCAGACCCTGCACCATTTTGGTTGCCCTCCTCTGGACAACCTCCACCCTGTCTATGTCTTTGTGGAGATGGGGTCTCCAGAACTGTACACAGTACTCCAGATGTGGTCTTACCAAATGTCTGTACAGAGGGCTAACAACTTCTGTAATTGCCAGCCTTCTTCCTGCTCCCACTTTTGTGGAGAGGGACTACACTTCAACCTCCTTCAGTCCTTTGGTACCACACCTGTTTCCAGCAAACTGTTGAACAGGGCTGTCAGTGGTGCTGCCAGCACTTCCCAGAGTTCTCTTAATATTCTGGAATGTATCACATCTGGCCTCATTACCTTGTCCACTTTCAGATGAGCTCATTCTTTTAAGACTCTCTCATCCTTAAATGAACTGGGGTACACCCCCTCCCAGTGGTGCTTCCATCACCTAACTTTGGTCCCTCTCCTTCTTCTGTGAACACTGAACAAAAATACTTGCTCAGGATTTATGATTTTTCTTGGTCCCCCTCTGCGCACTTTCCTCCTTCTCTTTTTAGTCTCACAATCCCACCCTTAGTTTTTTTTTTCATTCACTAATGTACCTGAAAATGTTCTTAGCCCATTTTGCTATTGCCTGGGTTATTTTTTGTGCTGTTTGCCCCTTTGCGCTCCTGACTGCTTTCCCTGCCTCCCTCTGCTTTTCCAGATACAGTTTCCTGTCTTCTTCCCTCTGTTTTTCCTTGTACGTCCTGAATGCCACCCTTTCCCCCTAACCTTTTTGGCCACCTTCTTTGAGAATCATAGTTTTTTTTTTCTTTCTCTTTGTTTGCTTACTTGCCTAATGCAGTGGCTTGTTGCCTTTGCTATGGATCCCTTAAGATTCTCTCATTGTGTTTCCACCTCTTCCTTTCCTTTTCTCCTTCCTGCCTGTGATTTCTTAAGACATTCCCTCATCTTTGCAAAGCTGGCCCACCTGAAATCCAGGACCCTTGCTTTTGTGTGGTTTGACTCTTCTGCTGTTCTCACATTGAACCACAATGTACAGTGATTGCTTGATTCCATATGACTCCCCACTTTTACTTCATATAAGTCAGTAAATACTGGAAGCCCCCAAAATAAAGTGTAATGTCAAAAAAAAAAATGAAGTGCATAAAAGAACTTTAAAAACAAGACATAATGTACATGAATACACAATCATCAATGTGCTTGAATATGTCTTAGGTGAGCAGAGGGTAAGAGCCACATGCACTGCTGCCCCGGTGTTGTGCCAAGTGCACTGCTATCTTCCTGCTGCAATGTTCAGAGCAGATACCATGCTGTGCCACATGTACTTCCAACTCTGCACTGTATTACATGTGCTGCTGACACCACACTGTGACATGTGCACTGTCAACACCACACAGTGCCACATATGCTGTTACCACTGCACTGCCATCACTGTGCGGTGTCATGTGAACTGCCAAATTCACCCCATGTTATGTGCACTGCAAACAACACAAAGCCACATTTACTGATGTCACTGTGTATTGCCACATGCACTGCCAGCATAGTACAGTTCCACGTGCACAGCTGGCTCCATGCACTGCTAACAATGTGCAGTTACTACAACAACTGTGCAGTTAACATATCGTGGCACATGCACTTCTGCTATCTCTCTGTGCCATTCACACTGCCACTGAAAAGTGTTAATAAATGAGCTCAGGGGTGAGAGTGACCCAGTAGGTGGGCTGTCCCTGCTGGTCATCACTGCTGTGTCCTTCCTCATAGTTCTGCAGCTGGGATGTCAAGTAATGTGTCCAGGGTCTCTTCCACAGTCAGTGATTGTGGTGGAATTTGAGCCTGTGAGCACCTATTTACTGTATATAATTTATGTGCTTCTCCTGTAGCTATTGTACCTCTCTAGAACTCTGTCTTTATTCTAATTTTTTCTCCTACACTAACCCTTTTTCTCCTATATTTCTACAGGTCCAACGTGAAGCTGACCCCAGTCTGACTGGCACAGACCCCTTACCCTTGCATATTAAATAAGTATTATTCTATGTTTAGCCTTCCCTATCAGTCTAGTTTTGTTCCTAAAGAACTCTGGATTCTTTTTGACCTCATGAGTACTCTTCTTTTACATGTGTAACTGGACATTGCCTTGATACCCCAGTCTCTGGCCCCCCCAGGACCCAGGTAAGATATCTGTTTTCTATCTTGTTGTTCCAATAAAAAGTGTCAACTCACTCATTTTTTCTTTTTTTTATACAAGGACCAATACCACTGTAAACAATTCTATACAAGTTAGGTAAGCCCTAATTGTGCAGTCTCATCTGTGCCTTGCCTGACCCTAGCAACCTTTGCACTGTTTATCCCCATGCACCCTTGCATATCCCTATGCCTCCTTTGCCTCCTTTGGATTGCATACCCCTGTTGCCTTATTTGCATTGCTTGTCCCCTTTGTGTTGTCTCTTCCTGTTGCCCACTTTACATTTCCTTTCCTGGTAGCCCTCATAAACTGTCTATCCCCAATCTCCTTTGCAGTGCCTGTCCCTCCCAGTAACATCCATGCCTGTGTATTCTCAATCCCATGTTCTCACTGGGTTTTCATTTAGCCCACCCACCATTACCTCTCTTGACCAGCTGAAAGGCTGCTGTTGTTTCCAGTTAACTACAGGATTTGCTGACCTGACGTTTTAATTCTCCCTGAAAATAGTTGTGCTTTGCCATACAGTGAATTCAGTTTATACAGGACATATTTGTGAAATTAGTTTTTTGTCTACTATATACAGTGTCCTGAATATCATTATGCTATGATAGGTTGACAACCTGCAGCAGACTGCATACAACATCAAACACATTCATTCAGCATACATTCAGCAGTGGTGGCTGAGTGATTACAACTGTTTTTCAGAAAGTATGGTTTTGTCTTTTTTGGTGCTAATAATGTAGTAGTTGTCATTTTTTAATCTTTTAAAACTAAAAAGTTTTAAAAGATAAAATAAATTAGTGAACTTAGCTTGAACACTATGGTCCCGATTCTAGAAAAGTACCACCTGGCATAACAGCACTTACACCAAGTAGAATGGTGTAAGTAGCAACTTATGCCAGCAGTTGTGACTTGCGCTATTCTACAAAGTGGCCTGCGACTTGCGCCAGACAGCTGATACGCTGGCAGTTGCACCATAAACCCCCTGCAACATGGTGCTAGAGGGTTTACGGCAGCAGTTGTGCCCTATTCCAGAAGGGCGCAGCAACAAAGTCCCCAGTGTCTGGATTCTACAAGAACCCCCGGAGGAGAACCGGAAACATAAGTTACACCTGCATTTAGCGGGTGTAACTTACATCTGTCCTCTGAGGGTCCTGTAGAACCCAGTCCATGTGCCCTCCCCCATGCCCAGACTTCCTCTGTTGTTGCCCCAATGGGCATCGCACACCCCCACCCCATCCCCATTCAGTTCATGACCCCCCATACCACCCACACAGCAACAGCCCCCAGGGCTGAACACCCCCCTGCCCTGACTCCCTGTGAAATCCATGCCCTGCAGGGCTGCCAATGCCCCAAGCCCACTGAATCCCCCATTGTAAAATGCCCCACAGGGCGGCCCTGTCATCCCTCCACCTGTGCCCCGACCGCCGAGTCACCAGCCGCAAATGTGGCAAATCAACTGATAATCCCTGGTAATCTAGTGGCCACCCCCCCACCCAGCCGTGTGTCAGCCCAACCAGCACCCTCCACTCATCCCCAGCCAGTGACTGGCACAGCCCACCTCTCACCACCACGGCCAGATGCCGACTGAGTTATGTAGGAGTGCTACTGGAAAGATGCGTTCAGATATTAATTTCTGAGTGTGTTTTTCCAGTAGTGGAGGTGAGAGGTGGACTGTGCCAGTTATGGGATGGGTGGGGTGCTGGGCTGGCTGGCATGGCTTGGTGGGGCCACTAGACTACCAAAGATTATCAGGTTATTTGCCACATCAGCGGGCCGGGCGAGTCAGGGTCAGAGCATGGGTGGGGATGACAGCACCACCCTGTGGGGCATTTAACAATGGGGATCTGGGGCTGGGAGTGTGGGCACCTGTGGGGCTCTGTATGCACACTTCAGGGGGCTGGGGTGTGGGAAGCCCTATGAGGCTGTACTTATACAGGGATTTGGGGGGCAGTTGATGTGGGCAGCCCTGCAGGGTCTGAATTGCGGCAAGCTGGGCATGGGGGGGCACATGCAATCTATGTTTATGGCTTGCAACATGCTCACCAGGTGCACCCACAGTTCAGCGTATCTGGTCACATGTTGCCCCTTCTAGAATAGGGTGCAGGGTCAATGTCACAGTTGGGGGTGGCGCAAGTTGCATTTGGTGGCAACTTGCGCCACCCTTCTAGAATCGAGCCCTATAGCTGTCAGTTTTTAGTGCAACAATTGCTAGTTGACACATTTCTCATTGCCCACAACACCAAATATTTGCAGCTGTATTGACTCCTGCTAAAGTTTGCTGCTTCTGTCCTGAGTCCTGCAGACAAGCTCTATCCTAGCTTAAGAATTTATTCATGTATTGCTTCTGTATTGGGAGATACTGAGCAAGCTGCATGCTGACAGTATTTAGAGCCAATTCACAGCTTCTGGTTTCAACAGTTGCATTCAGCTCCAAAATGAGCCAGTCCTCTAGGGGCATGTGTAAATGCAGATGGCAAACTCAGCAGTATTTATTTGAGGACAAGGAGGCAGCAAGTTGTTGGGGGCTTCCAGAGCAGTTTGCAGTTTCAATAGTTTTTGTTATGGAAGTAGCAGGCAGTCAATGGGCCTGGGAAATTGTTCTGGACTACAAGAATTAAAAGCCTGTTGTAAAAAAAAAAAAGAACGCTTGAAAAAAGATTACTTGATACATTCAGACATATTTTGTTATAATGTATGTTCAGTCTTTGTATGCTGCTGGTTGTGGGTGTGTAGTAATAAAATTGTATTAATATTTAGTTTGTATGAACCTCCTGAAGTTCAACCACATGAACTTTTTTCAACTGTATTTATACTCTTTTGAGCTGTGGGGATTACTTAACCCCTTTCTGCCCTGTCTCACTGACCCCTCAAGCACTGCTACCTGGCCTCCGCCTTAACAATGGATCATGGAGGACAGTGACTTACACCTCACAGAAGGGCTCCCCCCAGGGACTCTGAAGAGGGGGAAGACCATATTGCTGTTAAGCCCTTGTCCATCCCAGGGCTTTGTTTGGGCAGAGGTGTGTGGGTCAATCGGGGGTGTCATGCGGCATGCTTAGAAAGGATATTCTGCTTGTGGGGAGGAGGATGTGCAATGCTGCCGTCACACTGGGTTGCCCACTCATGTGCAACCCACATAGGCAACAGCCCCTTCCTGTAATCCTTCACACCTGGTCCCGGTGGCTATGGCATCCAGTCTCCATTGTGTGTCAGGGACATGCCAGGAACCAGGAAACCCTCTAGAGGGTGAGGGGAGCTTGCCAACCAGCTGCTCAATCATTCTCCCTCCCTCACAGTCAACCCCCAATGGCCCCGATTTATTCCTGAACCTGAGACACCAGCATAGTGTGAGGTGTGGTGTCCAATGCCTCAACCCTCAGCACCACTAGGCCAGCAACCACATGAACTTTGACCATCAAACCGCATAAAGTCTGCCAAAGTTCTCCTATTGGTGGACTAGTTTTCACTGGTTTGACCAAACACAGCAGACTGGAGACTGCCACACAATGAGTAAATTAATTTTGTTGTTGCCTTATTTTTTTTAATTGGGAACTGATGAACTTGACCTTGGTAATCAGCAGCAATTTGTAGTGTCAGTGGCTCAGTAGGTAGCACACTCACCTCTGAGGCCAGGAGGTCAGAGGGTAGTGGGTTCAGTTCCCACATCTGGCACTTGGGTTAATGTCCCAATACTGACACTGTAGTGTAGCATGAGAGGGGTGCTGCACTTCTGAGGTGCTGTCTTTCAGATGAAAAGTTAAACCGAGGTCCCATCTGCATGAATTAGTGGTAGTTCAGGTGGATGTTAAAGATTCCATGGCACTTATCGAAAAGAGTAGGGGAATTTCCCTGGTGTCCTGGCCAAATTTCCCTCATTTATTAAAAATACCACCAACAGCTTAATCTGGTTCAATTTCAGTTGCTTACCATCTGTATCCCCCCTCCACCCCAGTCGCCCCTGAAAAAGGGACTTCTAGGCCCAGTGAGCTTACCGGGTTAACAAAACTCAATAAACAATTTATATGTTGTGTTTGGTAGGTTTAAAATTGTTGTGATTGGGAGGTAGGGTGATAAAGTGACAGATGCTGTGCAGTATTTTGAGTGATTTAAAAAAAAAGACATTTTGGCAGTGTAAGCATTGCTAAATCCCAGTGACCTGTCCTCTATTGCCACTGAATGTGACTTCAGCCCTGTTCTCAGCCTGGCAAAACAAATATACATTTTTAAAAGCAGCTTGGCTATGAGCATGGACTAAGAGGTGTTTGTGTGGGGGACACAATGGAGGGCAAGGGGATAAATCTGGAGTGAGGAGGCTGGTGGCTAGAGGTTTTCAAAAGCTGTGTGTTTATGTTGTGGGTCTGTAGTGACAAAACCCTTGATGGAAAAAATATTTTATTTTTATCTTCAAGAATTTATTTCTAATTATTATTTTATCTGATTTTATATGGGAATAATTTCTGGTTAAGAGTATTGTTTGCATAAATTCCTATGAGAAAACAAAAAGTGTTAGTTATTTAAACCTTAAGACAAGCTATCTGGCTTTAATGCTTTAAAGGAAAATATTGCTGTTCCATAAACAGCACTTTGCCATATGCTAGAAGAGGTCTAAGGGAATCGAGTTGAAACTCCATTTTGTTTTTAAGCCATTTTATAAGTGGACACCTTCCAAGCTTAGTATGTAGTGCAATGTTGTTCTAAGGGGGCCCTGCCACATTCCATGACCATCTCTGTGATGTCCAAGCCTTGCATGATAGAGTAATAGGTACATTTACAGGAAAAGCCTTAGATGGAGCCAGGTATCCATGGCTATGATCAAGTTAAGAGATCATGTGACTGGTAGCACCAAAAAAAAAAAAAGTCTTAGATTTTGAAAGTCTCATTACCCTGCAATAGAAAAAAGAAGTTTTATTCATAGTTTAAAGAAGCAGTGTACTGCCGCTATGAAAATTGGACAGTTATAGGACAATAGCAAGATAAATAAGCTTACCAAGTTTTATAGTTGCAGAATGAAGCATTCAAAAGTTATGAATATAATTTATTTAATATAATTTTCTTATTAGGAAACTAGACAAATTTAGTATCCTGTGACAGCTCACATCTTAGGAAGTCTAACCAGATGAACATTAAACTTGTAGTTTGTTGCTATAGAGAGAAAGACCGACTAAAAATTTATAGCGAATTAACTTTTCCGACAGTGACTGATGTCTTTAAGAAAAGAACAAAGGATCTTGTGTGTCTCTAAAAAAAGTAATGTTGTAAGGACTTTAGTATTGGATTTTTCTTACAAATCTTATATCATTCTGTAGTATAGACTGTTGAGAGTAAAACTATTATTTTGTTTTGAGAAGTTCTATTAAAATTATGAAGTTACAACCTCAATAGTGTAGTTTAAAAAGTAACCATACTACAGATATCAGACTTTTTCAAGAATGTTTGGCTTAATGCAAAACACTTGAATATGTAAGTTTAATTTTCAAATTATGTTAAATTAGACTTTTATTTAAAAAAATATATAGTTTTGACCCGAAAATAGATTTGAGGAGAAGGGGCGGTCTTAAAGAGACATGTCTGTATGTCACCATTTATCTTCTAAGATGCTCTACCTTTCTAGTGGCTCAGACGAATCATAACTTGATGGTGATGTCACCGAGTAAGTGGGACATAAATGGGATGCTGCCAAAGCCAGCCCAGAACTGCTTAATTCTTTGGTGTGTGAAGACCTGCGTTCAATGTCCTGACAATTTTGGAAGGGCTTGAACTTATTCTAGACTAAAAGTCTGAAGCCACACCTGCTGGGAACATTATTTGGGCTTTAACATTGCCACCGCAAGGAGTGCTAAACCAGCCTGAAAGCCTGCATAACTCTGCCACAGGTCCACTTCCTGAAACTGACTGTTACAGAAAGGACTTTCTTCCAGTATTGGATTAAGCAAGGCCTATGTTTTGCATACTGTAAATCTGGACTAAAAGTAATGTTTTGGAATTTCTGTTTGTAACCATATAAGTGTACCTATGTCATCATCCACTGGCTCCAACTGCCTAACCGTTCATGTGTGCACAGTGGGTCAACCTGACCTGGAGGAAACAATGAGTTTAACTAACACCATAGCAACATACAACAGCATGAGCCTGCATGTCCTTATATGGGTCTAGCAGAAACCAATGTGTAGAATGCAATACCCAAGAATACCCAAACATGTCTAGACAAGTTCTGCCTAGATGCTAATAACAAAATGATTTTATTGGTACATGGGTGATTTTATGCTGAAGGGGGGGAGAGCGATGTGTGTATATATATATATATATATATATATATATTGCTTACTTTTCCTAGGAGAAGAGAAAATGTAACATCAACGGCTGTATAGCACCATGCTGAAGTAAACGGATCTTTTACTCTTCCGACTGCATCTGTGTCATCTGTATCTTAATATACAACTAGGTCCTGAGGTAATACGTAGCCTGGAGGATCCCCAACTATAGTTCCTCTGCTACAATTGGCACCGTGACTCGGATCGCTTTTAAATGGGGGAACACCAACCCTGGACCTCGACGTAGTCTGTCCACACCTTAAGAAATTGCCCTGAGTGCATTTAATCCTTGGACAGTTTGGTGCCATGGGAGAGACTGATCACCTCAACCAACCATGGGGCTCCACAAGGTAACGTATGCTCAGAGATTAAATAAGTAGACAAATGTTAACTAGAGATTACTGTTTGAACTCATGAGGCAGAACTCTAGGGAACAAGATATAGGCTAGAGACCACTGTTACTTTCAAGACAGGGCTCTAGGGGGGTCATTCGACTAGCCTGTACAGGGTCACCCCTGGTGCACAAGGGGGTAATACTTTGTCAGAGTTAGCAGATGGATAAGTATCAAACCGTGGGGATAGTACCCCACAGAATTAATCTGTAAACACAATGCAATATAGTTAGCAATGGAGGTAGAGATACACAAGTATCTGGGAAAAAGATGCAAGTTAGGGGCATACGATGCCCCTCCAGATGACAAGTCAGTCCAAGAGTATTTTAACAGGCTAGTGCTGGATTGTAATTCAGCAACCAAAAATGAAAAAGAGAAGTTAGCAAATGCTGTTCAAGGTCTGTGACAATACAGCCAGGAGGTAACTCGTCAACACATGAGACTTTTAAACAAGCTGCAAGAGCAGCAAGATATAGTAACCCAGCTACAATCTGTCCATCTAGAAAATGAGTCTCTATTTAATGAGAGAAGCAACCATGACCTGCATGCCTTAAGAGATAACACTTAAAGGCAAAACTTAAAAAAAAATGTTTTTCAAACAAATGGTGTTCTGGCTAGTAACACTGATTCCTTACATTTTAAAAACATGAAACGTATAGATGATAAGTCTGAAGTAATTACTGAAAAAGTTAACGAGCTGGTATTTCAACATCAGACCTTGACGGTACAGCATGATTCAGTATGTTTTAATTACAGCAGACTTGAAATTAAGGTTTTCAATATAAACTATGACACAGCTTCTGTCAATAATAAGCATGTTTTACAAAATGGGAATGTCTTGAAATATGAAAACAAGGCACTTAATAGTGTGCTAACCCCTGTATCTAAGTTAGAATGTAGGAGTAAAAAGCCAGATATGGCAAACTTGCACCATCAGCCAGAGGTATTGGCAGGGCATGCTAACTTACTGCCCACAGACCTTGCCTCTTCTCTTGTTGAAGAGTTTGATTTTGAACACTCACAGTATGCTGTGGGGTGGACTAGAGCAAAGACTAGCCACTTGTTTTTCTGTGATTCACAAAATGGAGAATTGTTAGAGTCTCAAAATGGTGGACACACATGTGATCAGGTTGCATCCCCATACCATCCCCAAGATGGCCGCTCATGATCCTGTGATGATGGTCATTACACAGTAACCCATGATGCCCATAAGGTAATCTAAAATGGCTGACCACCATCTCATGGAGGTTCGATCTTGCAGTCACAGGGACTTGTGATTGCTGCCATAACCAAACAAAACAACCTGGAGTTGTTTGGCATGATTAATAATGTTATCAGTAACACTAGTGTTTCTGAGGGACAAAAGATTCTCATTAAAAATGATGTTGATGTACTTTTGAATAAGGTTGATACGCAATCTGTCATGAAGTCAGCGTCTGATGCTAAAGAAACAGCTAATGCTGTTAATGTTTGCTTTATTAGCATAGCCTTGGATAAAGAACACATTGCTGTTAATTACGTAAAAGGTTGTTTTCATTTCCTATGCAATTTAACTTCCGCTTCCTCTGAGAAGACTAAACATACTGCTTTTCCTATGCAGTGCATCAATTCCTTAAGCTATAATGTTAAAAATAATGTTGCTACCATCCAGCAACTTTCCAGGGGGAACCCCCTTTACATTTGATGGGGAGGGGACAACCCTGATTCTGAAAGCCCCATGGCTGTGATATTTTCAGCATCACAGGCCACGTTGGGGGGGAGGGTTACAGGTTTAATTTCTGAACCTGAGCTGACAGCTGTCTCAGCACTACTTTCTCCACCCCTGATGGCCACTGAACCACAATCCATAGCTGGAGAACTATGTACAGCTTAAGCACTCATAGACACCGGAGCAGCCATATCAATTACAAATATCAGCATACCCTTAGACCTCAAAAGACCACCAATGTATATAGAGGGATGTACAGGAAATACCACAGAAAGGTATTGGTCCCAACCACAACACATAAGGCTGGGAGGTACACCCATGGGCTGCCAAGCCTTCGCATGGGCGGAGGGGGGGCTCACGGAAGACAACATCATTGGTAGCGATTGTCTAACTAAGAATCAGCTTGTTGTAGATCTTAGTGATCAATGTCTATGGAAAGTAAATGTTAAAAGTTTTAAACCAATCACTGTTGTGGAAAGTTATGCTTTAGCCTTTGTAAAATCAAATGCTGCAACAAGTGTTAAAAGTTTAGAGATATGATTAAAGCACCCCGAATTTAAGCAAGTTATACAGAATCATGAGATGGTATGGGCACAAACTGGCACAGATTGTGGACAGGTAAGCAACATAAAAATAGCGGTAGAAGGTCCATGTCCGGGGCACACTAAACAGTACCTAATATCAAAAGAGGCGGTAGAGGCAATCTCATTAGGCCCGTGTGCTCAACAGCTAACAGTTTCATCTGGCCAGTGTTAAAGTCAAATGGAAAATACTGCCTGACCATAAATTACCATAATTTAAACAAAGTAACCCCTCAGGTTAGCCCTGTTACTAGTTCCAATACTGAGATTTTTAACAAATTACAGCCAGAGAGCAAATTCTTCTCTGTCCTAGATTTAGCTAATGGGTTCTGGTCCCTGCACCTCAAGGCAGAGGACCAGTATAAATTTGCATTTACTTTTGAGGGTAAACAGTACACATTTACTCGATTGCCACAGGACTTCCACTCAGCACCAACCTTGTTCCACAGGTACATAAAACAAATTCTGGAGGAAGAAGGGTTGGGAGACTCAGTAGTTCAATATGTAGAAGACCTCCTGCTGCAAAGTTCAACAAAGGAGGATCCCCAAAATAATTATAAATTTAAAATCAGAGACAACATCCTGTTTAGACAGGAGGAGGACAAAACACTAAAATGGATACCTCCAAGTCAATTATATCATGATATTGTCATGGAAAATCACCACTGGTGTGGCCATCGGGGGGTCCAACAAAACCATGCAAATTATTAAATCTAAATACTGGTGGCCTAATATGGATAATACCATTGCAGACAGCCTACGTCGCTGTCTTATACTGTATGTTTGCAACAAGACCCCAAGAGGGGCAAACCAAAATTACAACCATTGCTGCTGGCAGATGGCCCCTGAGAAGCATTACAAATTGACTATGTGGGGCCACTCCCAATAGCAAATGGGGGATATAAGTACATGCTGGTTATTATAGACATGTTTTCTAAATGGGTGGAGGCATTCCCCACCAAAAACAACACAGCAATAACAATGGCAAAAACTCTATATAACCAGGTGTGCACTAGGTGGGGCTTCCCCAATATCATCTAATCAGATAGAGGCACACACTTTGTAAATCAAATAATGGCCATGATGTGCCAACAAAATTGGGGTCCAACAAAGATACCACCTATCATACCATCCCCAGTCATCAGGAATGGTGGAAAGAATGAATAGAACACTTAAAAATGAATTAAAAAAGTGAATTGTAGATGCAGAAAAAGATTGGGTAGATCACTTGTCCGGTATTCTAATGGCAATCAGACGGACTGTCCAGGCAAGCATTGGATTATCACCCTATGAATTAATGATGGGGCGAAAAATGAGATTAATGCACCCAGCAGATGTGCCTTCCCCAAGTGGCCCTATCAGTGATAAGGTAAAACATGAAAAGTTTCTGTCCGGGGTACAATTACAGTTAGAACAGTACCTAGGATTTGCCACTCAAAACCTGGCCAAGGCACATGAAAAGAATGTTAACTACAGACAGCCCTCTATGGGATGGGCCACCCCAATAAAAGAGAGAGACACGGTCATGGTCCGAAATTGGGAACAAAAATCACCTTGGAAAGACGCCAATTGGCTAGGACCCTATACCGTGCTAAAGAAATTGGGAGAGACTGCAATATATGTAAAGAGAATTACTAAAGAAATCAAACCAGTGCCCCAAGCTCTGCAATAATATGGGGGACAATTAGCTTTGTAAACAAAAAGAAAATACAAAAGACCAGGCCAGAATTATGGGTCCATGTTGACCAGTGTAAAAAGGTATCAGATAAAGCTGACTAAACAATGATACTGCATTTGATTTGTCTTTCTAGGTTGACACCATGCTTACATTACTACTATTGACGATGGCGACCTACTATAAAGTGTCTTCTGACATACAAGTATAAGTCGAGACCAATCATGTAGCCGTAAATTATGAGGACACTGCCCATTTGAGAATAAACTATACCAGAGACCGCAATGATGCTGCAACCTATGTCCGAGATATAACCTGGATGCTAAACAATACGCAGATCAACATCTTGAGGTTTTGCCCTGAGAGAGGAAGTGGGACGGTCAATGAACTGTTAAAATGGAAAACACCCTGTTGTGACCTTCCTTGGTCACCCCACTGAGGATGGATTGAACCAGATACCCGGAACCCTGGTGTTGGAAAAGGTAGCCCCCGAAGATTCAGGCACCTGCACAGTGACTATTTCAACCTATACTTTAGTTATCAGGGAAATGTTACCGGTATCCTGGGGGGAGTTATCTCCCATAAAACTAACCCTCGAGAGACTAGTGCACAAGTGACACTAACTGTTTACCCTGCCACAAGTCCTAACCTCACTGCAGGGCCAAACAGTGGGCTTACATCAACACCCACTGATCAAACTCTTGTAAATAATGTACAATACATTAGATTACCGGTTAGGTTTGATTTTTCTAGTTGGATCTTAAATAGTACAAGTGATTCTGCCAATACAAATGTATCAAAATTTTATGCCGCAATGCTATTAAATATGGTCAGTGCTTTCCATGCTCGGGGGGGGGGGGGGGGTTGTGACTATTAATCAGACCCATGAATTGCTTAAAAGGAAAAAGAGAGACCTGTCGGGTGAATGGGTATCTGGAATTGAGCCGATCTGGAAGCCATTAGAGAACACCAAAATACTGTAAACCTACAGGAGGAGAGAGAGGTTCTCCAACCATTAGCAATCAACCAGGCTGGACTGGCAGCTGAGGAATGACTGACCGTATATAAAATGCATGAGATAGCTAAGCTTTTTAAACAAGTTGAGAATAAAATAAATGACATTATAGATGAGCATAATTAGGAAGTAGGGCGCGGTACTATAGGGAAAGCTATAACCTGTTCTGCTTATGGATCTTATGTACTAACCACTGTAAATAAGCTGTTACAACAACTAAGCAACAACAAATTGCCTTATCAAATATCAGATGCCCAAATCAAATTATGGTATTGCCCCATGTGTCGAGATGTCAATGACTCTCACTGTTTAAACCCTTGCACTTCTAACAGCACCCCACCCATTTGGTGGGTAAGAAAGGTGACAAAGATATATATCAGACCACAAGGGTTCAAGCCAAATAGTACACTGGCAGATACAGTGAAGGTACTCCTCACTGTAAAATTCCCCCAAGTGCAGTATGCTGAGCAAAGGTATACCAGTGTTGTAAAGGTCCATTCTCCATTCTCTAGGTCTTCTCCAGGGGGATTACTACACATACCATGTGAACCCACCTAATATACTAGTGCAAGATAAGAATGGGTCCTGAGTAGCGCCAAATTTACATTGTTAGGAGGTAAACAGCCTGTGGATCTGCCAGTGCAATGTTATGTCACTAATTCAACCAGTCTGTGGAGAACTTTCAATGAGAAAAATAAACAATAATACTGTCTGGTGTCCAGTTCAAATACAAAAATGGACCATCCAGCATGTAATCTCCACTTATAACTCTACTAACCAATACTGTATTGTAACAAATGTTAAAACATTAAACACATCAAGGCAAAACCTGTCCTATTACCCAACCTAACTTCTGTTTTGTACCTAATGGTGATGTACAAATTGGAGACTATACCTTCCATCCTATATCACATCATAAGTCATCTCAAATTAACATTCGGACTCAAACTCCCCATCAGGCATATCAAATTAATAACTATGCACCTGCATTTAAAGCACCAATACCGACACTTACTCTAAATTTACAGAACCTGCTAGACCGTAAGGACACACATCTGATTAACATTGAGAATTCAGCACATAAAATACAGCTTACAGTACACTGGGTGGACCATGGGGCATGTTAACATTTAAAACCCTACTGGTACTATAACTGGTGTTGGTAGCCATTTTAATGCTTAGTGCAAGCTGTCTAAGGTGCACCATCAGAGGCATGAGACAGGAAATGCAAATGCTGCACAGAGCAGGACTTATGAGATCAGCCATGTCATAATTAATAAATAGTCTCTGGACTGCATACTTATAGGAAAAGCCACTCAGAGGGTTCCTAATAGGGCCCCCTATCGGAGGACTTCCACTACTGCACAGGAGACCTACATTTTCCAAAATTGACTGGCTGTCTCCATAGGTACAAGGGGGGGTTGTAACCATGTAAGTGTACCTATGTCATCATCCACTGGCTCCAACTGCCTAACCGTTCATGTGTGCACAGTGGGTCAACCTGACCTGGAGGAAACAATGAGTTTCACTCACACCATAGCAACATGCAACAGCATGAGCCTGCATGTCCTTATATGGGTCTAGCAGAAACCAATGTGTAGAATGCAATACCCAAGAATGCCCAAACATATCTAGACAAGTTCTGCCTAGATGCTAATAACAAAATGATTTTATTGGTACATGGGTGATTTTATGCTGGGAGGGGGAGAGATGATGTGTGTATATATATATATATATATATATATATATATATATATATATATATATGTTACTTGCTTTTCCTAGGAGAAGAGAAAATGTAACATCAACGGCTGTATAGCACCATGCTGAAGTAAACGTATCTTTTACTCTTCCGACTGCCTCTGTGTCATCTGTATCATAATGTACAACTAGGTCCTGAGATAATACGTAGCCTGGAGGCCCCCAGATATAATTCCTCCGCTACACTGTTAAAAGCCTGAACAAGAGACTGACTTTGTATTATACCAGCCAGCAAGCCTGCAGTGCTGTTAAACAGCAGTGAGTCCACAGTTGCAGGTTCAAAAGCAGAAATTAACTGAAGCAGAAAAGAGTCACAGAGTCCAGTTACCCAAAACAACATTGCTGTCCATAGGGAGAGATTTTTCTACAGACTGTGCTGAACTGCTGAAATCTTGTCTAATTTTTCCCACTAAATCCTGAAGTGACTTTTGATGATTTGTGATGTCAAGCAAGAAGGATCCAGCCTGCATTGCTTCATTGATGTCAAAAGACTTTGCAGTTCCAGGTTCAAGGGGAAAAGACAGCAGACTAAAGACAAACTAACCACAAAGTACATTTGTCATCCAAAACCAAAAGTTCTCACCAAGACTTTGAAAGCTAAAAAGTAGAAGACCACATCTACAGATAACTAAAATATAAGTACTCCTTTCTCTTACTATTAGTACTTATTTGGCTATCTGGGCTGATAACTTACTGCATTTTAGCTCCAAACCTTGGGTGTATGGTTAAGCTTGAATTTCAATCTAGAGAAAATACCTGCTTCATACTACAAGGTTTAAGAAAGTATCATAACAAGGTAATCTGAAACACTAGTGTAATGAATTGCAAGTTCTCATAGTAAAAAGAAAAGGTCATGCTTTTTATAAGTATGCTAAAGAAATAGTATAAACTGTCATTTATTATGCTGAATAGCGCTTACTTATTTACATTGCTTATTGCTGAAATTTGTTTTATTTGTTTTATGTGATTTACTTGATTTTCTAAAATCTGTTTTGTTTACATTACAGTTTATATTTTTATTATGCTTAATATTTATGCTAGTTATGAATATTTAGGACTTGTACATATGTGAATAAAATATATTTATCTTTTATATATTCCAAAGTGTGGCAACAGTGTTTTTCACCATCATTTTTGAATCTGGAACACAAAGGATAATATCACATAAGAATATGTATTATTTTTGATAATTTATGAGATAATTTTGGGTAAGGCCTGGGGTGAATCCAAGTGCATTATTATAAAAGTGATATTATAAGCCTTTGTTCCGACGGGTTCCCTGCCTTGAGTTATATGGAGTGATGCAGGTTTATGCCAGCTGTGATGTGCATGGACCAATAGACTGGGCACAGCCAGAAAGAGGCTGATTTGCTGTCAGATGAGAGAACTGAAAATGTGTTCCATAGTTGCAAACAGCAGTTTGCCGTTTCACTGGTTTGACTGGTCTAGACCATTCAGACCAGCTCGAACCAGTCAAACCAAAAGTCTGCTTCCTTTCACTAAACGTTCACCACCATCTGAAAGAATTGAACACCTGAAACATGAGGTTTTCAATTATCTTGAAGAATTGAACTTGCAGCCCTAATTCAACTAATCATCTACACCTCCAGCCCTACAACTTCAGCCATGGATAATCTGTTCTTAAAGACCTTCCACACTGCCTGCACTGGTTCCCACACCTCTCAACCACCTGCCTCATAAATCAGGAACATGGCTTAAAAAAATTAGGGACAAAGGTTTAAAATCAGGGACACATCTTAAAAATTGGTGATATCCACTCAGGAAGCTGGTAGAATAAGTGGTTTAGTGTAAAATGCATTTTCTAAGGAAGAACACAACTGTAACATTATTGTTTGACATTGTTTTATGCTTACAACTACTACTTGGGTCATGGAAACACAAATTGTAGGAGGGACAGAGTAAAATTATGAGTAAAATCAGGGACGTCCCTGAAAATCAGGGACAATTGAGAAGTATGCTGGTTCCACACCAACCAACTCAGGGTCAACACAAAGAAGGCTATCACTATTACCTTTGTTACCAGTTAAAAACTGGCTAGGCTCTCACCTCCCCCTTCTTTCTTCATGCTTCAATTCAATTCAATTTTATTGGAAAGCAAATTGAGAGCAAACTCTCTTTTACAATTGCATCCAACAGATAATGATAATACAAAACAAGAGACCATACTATATGACAAATAACAATATAAAATGAACAAATACACACAGATATTACACGATTGTTTAAACGAGTCAGGTAAATACAAAACAGTAAGTTCAGAAATAACAAATGCAGTCATGTGTCGTAATTTTTGACAGAATTTGTTTGAAGCATGAAATGGGTATCAGTGAAGACAATTTGATCTTATTTTGCAAAGCCAACAGGGGAAAAAGGAATGTCATGCTTGATGGCATCCCTATAAAGGTTGTCCCTACCTTCAAATACTTTGGAGTCTGTTGTGACATTAAGCTTGATTTCTCCATCCACATTAACACCATTCATGCCAAACTCCACCCAAAACTTGGTGCCTTGTACCATAAAAATAACTGCTTCTCCCTCCGAGTCCACCAGGAGCTGGTAACCAAAATGGTTCCCCCTATCTTTGATTATGCTGAAGTGATCTATGGTACTGCCCCCGCTGCCTCTCTTCTCAGGCTGGATACCATCTGTCAGACCTTTTACCATTTTGCCACCAACTCTTCACTCTGCACTCATCACTGTTCCCTTTACTCCTCTCTCCATCATTCCTCTCCCATCATGTCACCAGTTCCACTGTACCACCTTCATTGCCAGGTATTGGCTTGGATCCTTTCCATCCTACTTATCCTCCCTCATCTCCCTGTTCCATTCTCTTCCAACTCCCCGCACTTCAGGGATTCCTGCACCTTCTCCATTACCCACCCTCACTAATCTGTTGGCCAGGCTGCTTTCTCCTAATACCTCCCCATCCACTGGAGTCTGCTTCCCTCCCCCTCTGCCTCTCCCCCTGAGTCTCTGTCTTTAGATATTAATTTATACAATCCCTTGCACCTTTCTTTTTCTGTAAATCTTTTTCTTAATCTAAAATCCTCTTCCTTGACCCTCTCCTGTCAGCCCCATTCATTTAGAAACATAGTAACATAGACTTTGATGGCAGATAAGGACCGCTTGGCCCACCTAGTCTGCCCATTTCCCTACATACAGGATAAGCTGCAGATCATTATTCATATTTAACCAACAGCCTATTTCTTCCTACCCTCACAGACTCATCAGCACAATTCCTGCCCCAACATGCACTGTGCACTTTGCTTCACTTATGTCTACCCACCCTATCATTGCTACTTGTTTGCTACTATTCTATGTTGCCACTCCATTTGCTGCTGCCATTGTATTTTTATATATATTGTATTTTCTTTATGCCTTCATCCATATTTTTGTTATGTAATTTGCATTTGTATTTTGGTATGACAGTTTTTCCTCCTTATTTCCTTTCCCCATTTGCCCCTGTAAATGAGCATTAGCTCAGTGTGCCTTTCCCTGTTACCAATTTTTAAATTAATTAATTAATTAATTAGAATGTTTAAAAATATTATTTAATGGGAAAGGGCAAGTAATGGGTCTTATCTGTGTTTGACTTTACCAATGTGGCTGCCAGAAAGGTTATTTTCAAAAGTTTCTAACAGGCATGGACATGTTGGATGCATTGAATCCTGTAAGCCAGAAAAGTGCCACCCACTGGGTTGTCGCTCTACAAACACAGGCCTGGAATGGCTCCTGAGCAATCATAATGCAGTGGTTTCTCTACCTAGTTGTTATCATTAAAGAAGACCATCATGGGCAATGCAATGCCCACTTTTAATGAGTTTTCCTTTCTGTTTATGCTTTTTGATTTGTATCTAGTTTTCTTGGAGGGGGTATTATAACTGAAAGTCATTTGGCCCAGACTCTGGAAAGAATATAGTAACTGTCATAGAAATAAAACAGACAACAGGGGGGTATACACCTTGAAGTTAGCAATACATGGTAAATATTGCTGTACCTCACACTGGGCTATGGCAGCCTCAGTGGGGATTGCAGATTTCTGTCACAACACCACAAACAGAAATCCACAGCAGATGCATGCCAACAGCATTAGCCACAACTATGGGAGTTTGTTCAGTGGAATAATTCCTTCAACACATCTGATGCATTAAATCACTGGCGCCTTTTTGCTTATCTTATACCTGTATTTTATTGAAATGTTGTTGCACATAATAAACATCAAGACTGGGATGTCTTCCATTAATTTAATCAGGTTGTATTTTATTGCAGCCACATAGTAAAAACAATCTATGTTTTTGAGGTTTTTTCTCAAACAGGAGTAACCACAGGGTGAGACCAATGGGCACCTGTCACAGGTAAACTACAGTGATTAATATAAATTGCTGAATTCAAGACTTTTTTGCTCTGCCCCATTTGTAGTCTGCTTTACCCCATGTCAGTTACTGCACTGTGAGCTAAAGTGGTTTGGTTGAGTGCTTGAAATGGATCGTAATTTATGGGCACCTACCCAAGACCAAATCAAAAATGCCAATGGCCCAACTATCTAACTTTAAGACTGCACAGGAGATTAAGAGGAATAATACTTCGCTTTTGTAATGCACATGGCACAAAAACAGAGTCAGAGATAAAGTTGGTACACTGCTCACGGGGGAAGGATGATCCAAGACTAAGGCACAGAAAACAGCAAAGACACTGAATAATTTTATGACCATATTCAGCCAGCAAGAGAGTAGGAACTGGAATGGCATTCACCATTTAGAAGGCAGTGCTGATCACAGCAGAATTAGTATTTAATTATTACTATAAATTCAACTAATTATACAGGAAATAAACAGAAAACCATCTCTCACATACAGAAGACAAAGACTTACTGTCCTTCGTGACTTTAATGTTTTTGTGTATGATTCTTGAAATTATTTTGTATCCAAACTGCTTCAGCTGACTCAGTATCTTGGTCTTACTGAAGTTATTAATGTTACCATGCATAAGGGGACATACATGTACATTGTGCCTGGTCTTTTTACATAATTGGAGATTAATTATATATAATAACTGGTCATCAATTTTTTCAATAGAGTTGGCCAGTTATTATTTGCTGTAATATCTGGCCACTTATTATGACAAACACGTGCTTACTGAACACCAGCTGCAGTCTGGAGTGCTGCAATCTTGATCGCTGTTCAGTGAGTCAGTAGGCACACCACAGCTGAAATGGTCACAGCACGGACATTCTACAGTATGTGTTCATCTGATATTTTTTTTGAGACAGCTTTACTTTTAAAACATGATCTCCTGTGGAGTTCCTCTATGCTGCACATGAAGCCCAACAGCAGACCAGGCCAACCAGTACTGAAAGGCGTCACTACCTGACATGACTTCTGGTTCCTCCATACATCTTCCCCTGGTACTTGTGAGGCAAAATGTTATTTAAAAGTTTATTTTGCCTGATGGTATCAGGATCTATGACAGTTTCTAGATCTGCTAGAAACATCAACTGTAATTGTGACCTCACTGAGCGGTGCCACCGGTAGAGATGAGATCTACAATTTGACATGCATTTTGACCTTTGACTCCTTGGCACTTTTTAGAACATACTTCATTGGTTTATGCCATAGCACATCCTGACACAATGAGCTTTCTGGCTGAAGGTTCTAGGACATAGAATGTAGCAAAGGTGGAGGAAATCACAGGTGTATTGTGACATGCTTTCTCAGATGACCTACTGTGAAGGTTATTTTGAAACAAGCAAAAGGCACTTTTACCATTAGTTCTTCAACTTGTTCCTGTGGCTATTGCAGTATTGTCTTGTTACTTGCCTCTGTTACTGAATTGTTTCTATAACTCTCACAGCTTGTGTCTGAAAATTAGGCAGCTGTGTGCCTAGTGTAATTACCTAGTAAAAGAAAACAAATTAGATAGATATATAGATAGATAGATTGATAGATAGATAGATTGATAGATAAAGTAGGGAGGTAATTTCCCCAGAAAAGAGTAAACAGATCAGTTCCTGAAAGCCAAGGTTGTCAGCATCCACAACCATACCTCTTCTGCTTCTATGGCAATAAATGACAAGAGAACATGTTCTTAACCTTTGATTGGTGAATGTAAGGTCCACAAACAATGATAACAACATGGCTCAGATCAGTAACTTTGTATTTAGCACTACCATTTAACTGGCCATTGCTCTGACTCAGCTCGTCAAGGCTGAGGTGGTGACAGGCACTCTAGTGTTTGTGGGCATCTTGAATCTTTATTTGAACAAAGAGTCCCTGCTGAGATCCATGCTAAAAAGCCTTTATTTGATCAGAATGCTTTCTTAAATTACTGAACAATCTCAAACCTGTTCTTTTTGGTGAAGGTTATCAAGATTGCTTGATATGCTTCAACTGGAAGATTATAAAATGAAGTTCTGATTAAATGTAAATAATTAACACTGCCATAGTCTGTCCCTTAGACTGATGTAATATTTAGCTAACTCTGTCAAAGGCTTTGCTTTTCTGAGATTCACCCCCTCCCCGACTACAAGGAGGCATCCTGCTTTGCTAAGCAACTGCCTTTATCCTACTGTCATGGGCTGACAACATTCCAGCCAAATAGTGGCACTGAGATTTTACAAGCTGGTTGGAGTCTCACCCAGTTGTGAAAGAGGAGGTGTTCCAGGTGATTGCAGGTTTGTGTTCTACTTGCTGTAGTTTTGGTTCTTAGCCTACCATACCTGGTTGCATATTGGTGGCCTGAAATCCCTGGAGCTGATTTACACTAAGATTGTTAGTGTTCCTTGAAGGAGGATATTTTCCTGGCACATTTGAAAAGAACAATGGTTAAACCCCTTCTGAATAAACCATCTCTCTAACAATCTTGCAAATTACAGGTCCTGTCATAAACCTTTATTTTTAGGGGGAGGTAATTAAGTAGGTGTTTGGATGCTCACCTGGAGTGCTTTGACAGCTACAAGTCTCTTCAATGGAGATTTACACCTTGCCCCAGCTACAAGAGTGGTATTGTCAGGGTGTTTCATAATCTCCTCACTGTGAAGAATCAAGGAATCCATCTTTTTCCTCTTTGATCTTTCATCACCGTTTGACATGGTGGAGCACAGTGTTCTGATGGATCACCTGTGAAAATATATGGGACTCGCCAACACTATTTTGAGTTGATTTAAGTCCTACATTGTCAGGAGAACACAACATAGTTCTCTGGGTAATACAAACAGAAACATAGAAACTGGTGGCAGAAAAAGACCATTTGTCAATCCAGTCAGCATCACTTACAAAATGATCTGCACTCAACCGGAATACCAGTGGTGCTGCCATGGGTACTAGCTATATTAAAATGCTCAGAAACAACCAAAACTCATGCACTTATGAGGAAATAAATAAACCTCAGTCCAACTCAGAAATGTAAGATATTTCATTGCCTGGAAAAACATCAAAGACACATTGGACTACTCCCCAGCGCTTTGGTCAAGGCATCTTCATCGGGGAGGTGGGGTATAGGTGTGATCGACATTCCTTTATACTGATAATATGTTGACATCAGAATGAATTACAAACACTAATACCAAACCAATGAAATACCCATAGAACTCATACAGGTAGTGTGTATGTTAACAAAACATAACAATGGGGACACTAATAGGTTCAACATTTTCATACCAGTTGGAAACTACACTGCTTATCTATCATCCCCAAAGTTTATAATGACTGAATTCACTGAACATAGAGTATTGCTCAGCAATAGCAGGATGCCATGTAGCTGATTGCAGACCAAGCCCTTTATGGCCTTCTTAAGATCTAAAAATGTAGAACTCAAAGATGTAGTTTGCAAAAGCCTTGCTAACATCCTGTGATGCAGGAACTCAGATCAATTGACCTTACCTTGTAATTCATATATCTAATTCATTCATTTCCTGGAGCTTGAATAATACAATACATTGACGAAAAATAGACAGAAAATATAATGAGAAATGGTGAAACCAGAGTGCATTAAAAGAATCCTCATAAGATACATTAGTCCTGATTCTGGAGGAGTAGAGACCAATATGCTGAGGATTTCAGTGATATGGGGGGGGGCACAAGGGGAAGGGAAAGGAGAAAGAAGGGAGAGAAGGGTGGGTTAATGGGTAAAACTAAAGTCAGGGGCACCAGGTACAGAGCATGACGTACATAAATCTCATGTTTCATTTAACCCTTTCAGACTCATACTCCCCAAAGTAAATATCCAAAACATCTCCTTTTACAAAAGATGCATCACCCTGTCAGCCCCTCTAACACCCACCCTCATACCTTCAAACACCATAAATGTGAAATAACTCAAATCTTCCCCATGGATACCCCTGAAGTGTTTGTCGACTGGTATATTGCTCAAGGGATTTTTTGTATTTCTGACATGTTCCTTAATATGCTGTCTGTGTATCATGCAACCCACAACATTTTTTACAATCACATCATAGTATGTATATGGCAAATTCTGAGCTACAATTCAAGAATTCACAAACCTCCTCTGTTTTGCTAATGTGTAGAGTCTCAAATGTTGGAGACTGTTGACAATATTGACATATATTTAATTTTCCACACTCACACATCTCTATTGGTTTTGGTGGTAACCACTTGTGGCTGCTTGTACAGACTGTGGACCAGTATGTCCCTTAAATTCACTCCCTTTCTGAATGCAACTATTGGATATGGCCCCAGAACACTAGTTAACTCCCTATCATTATGTAAAATAAGCCAGTACTTTCTTATGATGGCTCCTATCTTGCTACTCACTGGACTGAAATCCATAATGAAATGTACCTGTTGTTCCTCCACCCCCTTCAATTTAGGATTTTTTTTGTTAACGGAAGCTCTCTTTTTTATGACAAAGTTCTTTTGAGCACCTCACATCAAGTACCTATTTTTGATACCCTCTCTCCACAAATCCTTTACACTGTTCCTCTGCCTCCTCTTCAAATTCCAAATCTTCACAGCAGTTTCTGCGAAGTCACAAGAACTTACTGTAGGGAATGGAAGCAACTAATTTTTTTTTTGGGGGGGTGGTGTTATCTGATCTCAAGACAGTGTTTGTAGCTGTGATTTTCCTGAAACTGCATGTTTTGATCTTAGTACTGGTTTCAGGATCATACTTTAGAGTTACATTAAGTTTAACTCCGTGGGATGTATGACATATGTGTATCTGAGGTTCCATTGGTTCACATTAAACCATCTCACAGATTCCTCAGCCTCATTCACTGAACCATCCCACACACAGACCACATCATCAGTAAATCTATACCAATAATAAAACTATATAGATTATATACTAGAATGGTATGATTTATTTTGAAATGCAACTATGTAACACATCACTGTACAATGTACACACATTTAAACCAGTTAAAGTTAGAAAACAAAAGAAAGCAAAAATGGACATGTGTGATACATAAAACACTAAAGTCAGGAAACCCAGAAAACTTACTTGAAAAAATAGATAAAAGAGAAAATAAACATAACCTTAGAAACAATAAAGAGAATATGTTTTAAACTCAAAAGGTTAAAAAACAAATATGGAACTATAAGTTTTTCATGCAATATATATAAATATTGGAACTTTATTAAGTGCCATGACGATGAATTAAGGAAGCATCCAAAAATATTTTGTGGTCACCTTAAAAAAGATAGAAATTTGGATTACCACTCCTATTAGGCTAAACCCTATGAAACAATGTTTGAAATTGTTTTACTAAACTCTACTGTTATGTTAAGAGTGTGGAAACTTTGACATGCAATAACCCAAATGAATAGAAAAATAAGTAATGTGGTACATATTCTAACTATAGTGAAATTGTTTTATTGAATTGTATTGTTATGTTAAGTTCATGGAAACATGTTGCGTAATAGCCAAAACATATAGAGCATAAGTAGTGTGGCATGTGTTTTAAGCATAGTAAAAAAAAATTGTTTTGAAAGAGTGTTAAATGTGATATATGTTTAAATTGCAACACTAATTATCTAAACAGGAACCCACAAAAACAGGACCTTGGTCCTAATGGTTGTATCACCAACTTCCTGTATAACAAGTTCTGGCAGAGCAACTACTACTGTGAATGCATTAACTAGATAAGGGTGTTTCATGGGCTTAACCATAAGCAGTTATTTATTTAAAAAATATCAGATTTACAAACCTTTGAGTCAGAGACTCCTTTACAAAGGCATCTCATCAAAACTAATACAAAGACAGTACAGTTAGGTCAAAAAACAATGACTCAGAGAGAAGACAGTTATAACAATCATTCACTGGAGATACATGGGCAGCAGTAGATAAATAGATTACATAGTTTAGGCGCACAGGCACCTGTCTCTGAAAGTAGCCTCCACCCCTACTTCTCATGACAATGCCCACCGGGCGGTTCTCCACCTAGTCATCCCCACCATTGCTTCCCGCTACACCGTGCCTATGTCTATCCTGGCCAGTGACAGCTGTTTCATTGTATACCTATTAGATTGCTCAATTTTTGATACCAACTTGTGTAACACCTGTTCTCAATTACATGTATCCTGTAACCTAAATGTATTTTGTCTGACCTCAGTGTGACGTTAGTGCTCTGTTGAACGCCTATTGTTTTGCAAACCTATGCTATGTAACCTAAAACTCTATGTATGTCTTTAATGTGATGAGGTACCTTTGGAAACGAGCCTCTGGCTCAAAGGTTGTAAACTGACTTTACAAATAAATAAATAAAAATAAAATCAAGAAGACCAAAGCAGTTCAAACAATATACAATAGCTAAAGCAAATAGACATCAGGAGTCAAAGAGAAGCCCAGAGTGTTCACATGAAGGCTGTTGCATATACACTAACTGAATCAAAGTACAATACATTGTGAAAGGGCATGTTTAAGCAATAAGGCATGACAGGGTGTGGATTATCATGTAATAATGTCACTCCTGGGGTGGGTTGAAGCATGAGGCAAAGTCGAGTGCCTCCACCACCTCAAGAGTGACATTATTAAAAAATAACACACACCCTGGAGTGCCTTATTGCAATTATACAATGGTTTGTTGTTATAAACTGAATAAAAAATATATTTTAAAGGATGTTTTTGTTAGTGTGGAAAACTATTTCTTAAGAGAAAATGCATGGAATGATCCAAATCCAAAGCTACGGTGATGTTATTGTGTAATAACATCACTGTTTCAATTGGTCATCAGCCAATCAGCTTCTTACACTTTCCTTGCCATTGATTAATTAAAAATAATGCCACCTTCTGTATTGCAGTTACCTATATGTTTTGTATTTTATTCTATGCTCTGTTATAGCAATCAACACAGCAGAACCAGGCCATCACATACATGAAGGTACTGTACCCAAACTGAAAACACTGCTGAGACAACTGTATGTTGTCACAAGGTGGAAGATAAACACAATGATGAGATAAGTTTTTGAAGACATTTGTTGTGTTTAATTGTTTTTTTAGAGACTGATATACAGTTCACACACAAAATTCATATAATATAAAAGTGCATATGCCCAAATGCCAATGTAAATTCAACACATTTCATTACAAGCTGTTCTCATGAAGGAAGATATTACTATATAAGGCTAAAAATGGTCATCAGGTAAATGTAAACTGTGGTAGGTGTGTTATTGAGGGTATTGCATAGTGTATCTTTTAGTGCTGCTCCACTGGATCAGCAATATTTGCACAAGCTGTGTCCAGTAAGTCAAACAGAAATTAGACACACAAATGCCTGGCTATTTGCAAGAGCAGCAAATGTTGTTATTATCATCATTCAGTTATAAACACCTATAGTCACAAACTGCAAGTTGAGAAACTTCAGTAGAATATTAACACTAGCCCAGAACTGCCTGCCTGCCTGAGAATGAAGCTGGTATATTATTTCAAAAAAGGCAAACAAATTGGATCTCTTGCTACAGTCTGCAATGTAATATAAAGATGGTGGTGTCACATGGCTTAATGAGGTGCTGTGAGGTGCCTAAGGGGACGTGTTATGCAGAAAGTTCCAGAAGCACAGTCATAAAAACTGGAATAACAGGTTCCAAGGAGTAATTAACTCAAAAAGAATGTTAGAAAAAACTACCCCATTCATTCAGAGGTGTCAATGAATGTATGTGTTAAACATGCTGGTTTATCTTCTGCTTCCCACATGGTAAAAATGTGAAACTACATTTATGTTATCTTAAATGAAAAATGAGTGCTAAATAGCTTGTCTAGTTGGATGGCAGCTCTGACAGTTGTGCCAGTCTTTCTTTTCACTGATATAAACTGAGCCAGGAAAAAAAGTAAATACAAAAAACAAACAAAAAAAAACAGCATTTTGTTTCTGCAATTAGTTGTTAATTGCAGCTGGTATTTTTAACATGTGCAATTCAACTCCACTTCTCAAACTTAAAAAGAAAAATACACTTAATTACAGACTATGTTTACAAAGTACTGAGCCCATTTTAGTATTAAATGTCTCAGAAATACTTGAAAGTTGTCTGTTTTCCTTGAAGTTGAATCCTTAAGCTGTAGTTTCAGACATTTCTTAGTGTTTCCTTTCGAGACACCAGGTGACTCTGATAATCATTTGTTCCAAGGGTTTTTAAGTCAGTTTGAAGGCAATTTAAGTATCTTCTGTTCTCTTAGTCCTTAACAAAATGCAGGGACTCCACAGATTTGTTGTTCCTTGGTCCACACCCCAAACTTTAGTGAGTCTTCTTTCAGTATGACAGATCCACCTCATGCCCTTCCCACATGAATTAAAAAAAGTGGGATGGACCTTTTGGAGCTTCTTGGGTGGAGGTGGGGTGGACCTTACTTCCCCCCAAAAAACAATGCTGCATCCCACTACTCAGGTTCCAGTTCTTGTACCACCCATTTAAGAAAGAAAATAGTACCCTGCAACCATTGACTAACATGAAAGTGTATTTATTTGAGGGCAGAAAACATTTCTTGGAGGAGGGTAAGGTGGAGGAGACTATTTGCACCTTCAGTCAATTCCACAGACAGAAAACATGACATCACTCCTTTTGTACATGCAATACTCCTGTAGGCTCCACTCACAGTCATAAAAATAAAGATCTTACTACTACTACTATTCGATGTGGTCTATGTGGGGATTGGATCCTTTATTAAACATCATGGTCTCTTCCCAGTGACCTATGAACAAATTAGCCTATGAGGGGGCAACAGGAGCCCCCACCACAGGTCCAAAAATCTGTAAGTAAAATTCTCTTTTGAATTCAAAAATATTGTGAGTCAATATGAACCACAATGCTTCAGCTACAAAGTCAATAGGAATACTCTCCACAAATTTACTCTTCCTTAAAAAATATTCACAACTCCTTACCTCTAATTGGTGTTCAACGCAGGCATATAATGCTTCCAGATCTATACCAATGAAAATGAAACCTTTCTCCCATTTAATTTTGCCAATTTTCTGTAAGTGGATAGTAGAGTCCCTAATAAATGAGGGTAAGGCAGACACACAGGGTTTCAGGAAGAAGTCAATGAACCTGCTCAATTTCTCTGTAAGAGAGCCCACTCTTGAACAATAGGCTTTCTAGGCAGATTTTCCACAGATTTGTGTATTTTATGCAAGGCGTATATAATGGGCATTACAGGATTTTCTTGTCAAATGTATTGAAATTCATTTCTTGTTATATATTCTAGATGCATTGCAGTCTGTATTAGTTCCATTAACTCCTTCTCAAAACCTGATTACAGATTCCCTTTCAGTTTTTTATAATCATGTTCATTACTCAAACAATTCAGCACCTGTTGTTCGTAAAAATTAGGAGGCATTAGCACAATGTTTCTCCCTTTATCTGCTGGTTTAAATAACCTAATTAGTATTCTTACATAACTCTTCTAATGCTTGCTTCTCCACTTTAATTAAGTTCTGACAGGCAGGGGGCACCATTATGCTAATCAAATCCTCCACCTCCATTAATATTGCTTTTTCATGTTCCTTAATACTATTATTCCTGCCGGGTGGTCAAAAAGTGAAAGAACATTGAATTGTTGTTTCTGAATTTTATCAGTAACCTAACTCATATATTCAGGTACCAGAGAATTAAACCTGGAGTCCAGAGAGTCCCTCATGAACTGAATATTTTGGTTTTCAACTAGCAAATCTTCCAAAATGTCCAAATTGCCTTGGTTCAACTCAGAACATGATCCAAGTTCACCCAATCAGATCTGTTCTATCCTGTCCTACCCTGGGACCTAATGTTTAGTCTGGGTTATTGCCCTCAAATCCCACCCCTTATCCTCTGCTCTACTGCTTTCCTACCCTGTAATGACTAAGTCTTTTACTCAGTCCAATGAATGATTTAAACCATAATTGTTCTAGCATCTATCACCTCTGCTGGTAGACTGTTCCCCAGCTCAACTACTCATTCTATAAAATTAAACTTTCTTACAACCCTCCTGAATATATGCCCTATCAGTTTCAAACCATGTTCCCATGTTCTTGATTCAACAGTCCTGCTGAATATTTCCTCACAATCTACCTTGTTAATTCCCATCATGAACTTAGAGGTGAGCAGGAAAATAGGCAGGTCTTTTGCCTAATGCACTTACCTGGTTTCCAAAAGCTAATAAATAAATAATACTACAAAACAGGCTTAAAATACATCCAAGTAACTATTAAAAAAAATGTATGTTGTGATTCGTGATGTGATCGTAAATCATGATTTGTGACTGCATTTTTGACCGTGATGATGAAGAACGTGATTTGTATCACGAGTGACTGAGTAGTGGGATGCAGCATTGTTTTTTGAGGGGAAGTAAGGTCCACCCCACCTCCACCAAAGAAGCTCCAAAAGGTCCATCCCACCTTTTTTTTTATTCATGTGGGAGGGGCATGAGGTGGATCTGTCATACTGAAAGAAGACTCACTAGAGTTTGGGGTGTGGACCAAGGAACAACAAATCTGTGTAGTCCCTGCATTTTGTTAAGGACTAAGAGAACAGATGATACTTAAATTGCCTTCAAACTGACTTAATCTGCACAGACAGATTAAGATTGTGCCTTTGCATGTGCATCTCTTTAGTGCACAGCACAATCTTAATCTGTCTGTGCATTTGCATCTCTTTAGGGCCCAATCTCCATCTCTAACTTAAGTCACAGTTGCTTCTTTGGCTTCCCTTCAGAGTACTGGACAGGCGTGGTGCATAATTTTGCATGAACACTGTACTCATTAATATGTATTTTTAAGTCAGGACCATCATCACTAGTCACTCGTGATACAAATCACATTCTTCATCATCACGGTCAAAAATGCAGTCACAAATCATGATTTATGATCACATCACAAATCACAACATAAATTTTTTTTTAATAGTTACTTGGATGTATTTTAAGCCTATTTTGTAGTAATATTTATTTAATTATTTATTAGCTTTTGGTAACCAGGTAAGTGTGTTAGGCAAAAGACCTGCCTGTTTTCAAGCATGACCCGTATCTCTCCATGCTTCACCACCCCACCATTGTACTCATTAATAAGTGTTTTTAAGTTGGGGAGTTTTGTGCCACACCTCATCGGGGCCCATTGAAGTACAGCCATAGGTATTCACATTTCTTCATCATCACGGTCACAAATGCAGTCACAAATCATGATTTACGATCACATCACAAATCACATTAATTTTTTTTAATAGTCACTTGGATGTATTTTAAGCCTGTCTCGTAGTATCTCTCCATGCTTCACCACCCCACCATTGCACTCATTAATGAGTGTTTTTAAATCGGGGAGTTTTGTGCCACACCTCATCGGGGCCTGGGGAGGTACAGCCGTAGGCATTCACATTTCTTCATCATCACGGTCACAAATGCAGTCACAATCATGATTTACAATTATGTCATGAATCACAACATACATTTTTTTACTAGTTACTTGGATGTATTGTCAGCCTGTTTTGTAGTATCTCTCCAGGCTTCACCTTCCCACCATTGGACTCATTAATAAACGTTGTTAAGTCAGGGATTTGGACAGTGTCTGCAGTACATACACAAACTGGAAAGAAGACTGACTGCACACATGCTGTTTAGCACAGCATAATTGCATTGCTCAGAATACAAAGTGTCATGCATATGGAAGACAACAAAAAAGGGCCTAATTATATACAAGGGTCAGGAATGGTGGAGGAATACATTTTATAACACAGCAAGGAAGATGTGGGGGGGCACATGGTGTGAGGAAAAAAAAACTAATGTGGGATCCCATGGTGATCCAGCAGCAGTTCCAGCATGGACGTAATTTGCAACTGATGTCCCTCTATGACATCAAACTGCTGCTCTACAGCACTCACCCTCTCATTGTTCTCCTCAACAGCACTGCTGAGAACTGCCAAGTCAGCCTGTGTTACATGCAGTTCTCTGGGGTTCACACATTCTACAGGCTAACCTGCTGGTGGTGGTGGTGGGGGTGGTGGTGGAGCAGCAGGTGCTGCTGTGGCCCTCCTCTTCTTAGGGATGCTGCCATGCACAGCGGCATCCTCTGCCACAGAATAGCCAGCAGGTGCAGGCATGGTCCGTTCTGTGGCAGCCTGCCACTCCAACTGGTGGTGATTGAGCATATGGGCGTGCTGGCCCCAAGTCCCCAGATGAGTCCCCGGGGGCCACGGTGCACCTCCACCTCACATAGGTGGCACTTGACCACACTGCTGTCCACCCCGACACAGTCAAAAAACTGCCAAACAACGGAGGTGCGAGGATGACCAGGCACAGGTGGGGAGGGCCAGATGAACTGGTAGCCAACTGGTCAAGGTGAAGAGGGATGGGATCCACACCTGGCCCCAGGGGAATAGGCACATCCTGCTCCAGAGTACCTGGTGCTGGACTTGGTGGTGGTGGTGGTTCAAGGAGGTGGTTCTGGTCCTGCTTCCGGGAAGGGGACAGACAACTAGCTACTTATAAAGGTAAGAAAATAACATTTACAGAAAGAACAAATTAAGTAAAAAAGAATACAGAAAAGACAAAAAAATGTAGCTTTTAAAAAAGCTGTTGGGTCTAAATCAAAGTTTAAATCTCCTCCTCACTCTGATCTCAAAATAGCAGCAGTCACAAAACACACTCCTCTCTCTCCATCTGCACAGGAGAAAGTAAAAGTGTCTGCTTGTATGACTCACTTCTTTCCTGCCTAGCTAAACAGCATGTGACTTACAATACTTTAAGCCATGTGATATGTGGGGGGGCTGCCAAATCTGAAACACCAAGTGGATCACTTAAAATTATAATGAGGAATGCGAAGTCCATTAAAAACAATAACTTTGCCTTACTTCGCATTGCCATTCCGCCTTAACGCAAAGTGGTAATGACAAGACGGAGTGAGCACGACGCGGAATGGCAATGAGAAGTGCCCACTTCACGTTCACTTCGCTGGTGGAATTTAAATTTACTGCATCTCTACTCATTACAATCAGCACACCATTGCTCAATCAGCTCAACATCTTCTCAGCTCTCAATCTAATTCTGGGGCATGCCAGCCATTCTATTCTGGCATAGGATTTCTCTACCCAATGGTCTCGCTCTGCATTTAGTCCGCATCTTGAGCATGTCCATCTTGGGGCAGGATCCTTCTCATCTGGCCCACAGCTGGGAATGTCCTCATCCCAGGCTTGGCTTTAGCTGTCTGCTATGTGACAGCAGTTCCTGGTGTAGAATTTAAGACTAGTGGTGAAGGGTGGTTACAATGATCTCCTTTGGCTCTAGTGTTCCACTATAACAGTTGTCCATTGGCTTTAGTGATTTCCCTAGCACGGCACCTTCACTACATTCTCCCCACGACTGCCTCTGGCTCACCTGGTTGAGTTTAGGGCAGATAGGCCAGGTGAGTGCTTCAGCAGTCGTTGTTCTCCTCCTCCACCTTGGTTGCACATATTGTTGCAGAGTTTTCTCACAACCTTCCACAGCATTCCCGCTAGACGGTATGAGTGAGAACCTTCCTCCAAATTGGAATATTTCCACCTCCCCTGAATTTGGTTTTCCAATTGCAGCTGCTGAGCCGTCACTAAATAAACTACCCCAAGCCTGGAGGGAAGGCGACATAGGCCTTGGATCTCCAGAGATGTCCTCTTCATAGGATTTTTTTCTCTCCTCTGTTGCCTCAGGTCATAACTGTTAGTTAGTGTAGTAGTGTCCCCTAGTTTCTTTAGGTAGGTTCCACTTTTGGATGGAGGTGGAGGATGTCCTGCCATTACCTCTCTCCTTAGATGATCCCCTCATTCAATGCAAACCATCAGTATAATGCTACACTAACCTGGGTATTTCATTACATTATCAAACTGAGCATCTCATTTCATTATCAAATTGCCTATGCTTCTCTACTACTATGTTACAGTTCCTTCTCCTACATCACAGTTCCTGCTTGCTCATAAGCTTTGTGTCACCTCATTATTTGGGATATGATTGTACTACATTTCTTTTGGGGATTCCTAAGGTACCTTTAGCCACGGGAATCATCCTGTGGCACCTCTAGGGGTGGAACCCTCTCCAAGGGTTCCTTGCCTTTCATACCCATACAGGGTGGTAATTCCTCTGGAACAGAGAGTGTGAATGGCCAAAACCAAACTAACACAGTTCCACAAGCATAACACTTTACTGGCTGCACAGGACATTGAATTGGAAAGGCCATGCCTAAAGTTCAATGGCCAAGCAGCCAACCACTCCCACTTCCTGAGCTATATAAGCAGTTCTTCTCAGTCTCATTGTGAAGCACTTTTTCTTTGCCCCACCATCCTCCCTTCCTTCTCCAGCAGCAGCACTTCTCTCCTTAGGGGGATTCCTATGGTACCTTTAGCCATGGGAATCATCCCATGGCACCTCTAGGGATGGAACCTTCTCAGAGAGTTCCTTGCCTTTCGTACCCATACAGGGTGGTAATTCCTTTGGAATAGAGAGTGTGAATGGCCCAAACCAAATGAACACAGTTGCACAAGCATAACACTATACTGGCTGTATAGGACATTGAATTGCAAAGACCATGCCTGGAGTTCAATGGCCAGTCAGCCACTCCCACTTCCTGAGCTATATAAGCAATTCTTCTGTCTCATTGTGAAGCACTTTTTATTTGCCCCACCATCCTCCCTTCCTTCTCCAGCAGCAGCACTTCTCTTCTTAGGGGGATTCTTATGGTACCTTTAGCCATGCAGATCATCCCGTGGCACCTCTAGGGGTGGAACCTTCTCAGAGAGTTCCTTGCCTTTCGTACCCATACAGGGTGGTAATTCCTTTGGAATAGAGAGTGTGAATGGCCCAAACCAAATGAACACAGTTGCACAAGCATAACACTATACTGGCTGTGCAGGACATTGAATAAAAAAAATATTTTCCATAGTGTAGTGTCCCATCCCAGTCTCCGATCACCCACCAGGTAATAAAAAATGTTTGCCATAGTGTAGTGTTCCACCCAGGTCTCTGATTGCCCACCCAGTCATAAAAAAAAATTCAATAGTGAAGTGTTCCACCCTAGTCCCCGATCACCCACCCAATGGTAAAAAAAAATTTCCATAGTCAAGGTCTTTTCCTGGTCCCTTATCTCACACCCGGCAATGAAATTCTCATTTTCCATATTGTAGTGGTCCCTCTCCTGTCACCGATCACCATCCCCAAAGGAGCAACACCATTTTCTGGTAGTCTAGGCTCCCTCCCACTCCATACATTGTGTCCCACCACCCCATTCCCCTCCAACATGACCCACAGCCAGTGACTACGTTCGCTACTGTGGCTGGCCACCAACTGAGCCCCAAAGGAGTGCATACTCTTTACAGTACAGCTCCTTGACTGTGACTGGTCAGTATGTGTATACTTATATACACTGTATATATACTTTTGGTGCCATTCCATAATACCAGATCTGATTCACATGCAGTATTTTACTGAAATAGTGTCCAGCAATATTAATGACTTTGTAGTAATAAAGTTTGTTTCCCTTGCTTTATGTCAATGTACTACTACTACTATGAATATGTTATGCCTTAACCTACAGAGATCTTTGCAATACATGTGCATATCTGGATGTGTTTAACCTATTTTTAAATCACAGTTTAAGATGTTTTTTTTCCACTGGATGTTTTGGGTTATATAACAGACTGCATGTCCTCCATTAGGATGAAACATAAATGACCCTGAAAGCAGTTTGAAAACAATATCACAGCCCAGAGTACAAGTTTATTTTAATGAGTAGTTTCCATTTAAATAAGATTAATGTTTTGCAAGCAAAAGGAATCATTGCTTTTGCCAGTGACTTACTGGTGACAAATGATTGAGAGCTTCAATCATCACAGATATAAAAAAAACGCTAATTTTAGACAGAAATAACATGTGAATTGTTCCAAGCACTTATTATCAGTACATGCACAGTACGCTAACAAAATTAACGTCTGGTACCATCTACTGACCTTCCAAGACTTATTCTCTCCATCCCCTCGTTCCACACCTCTGCCCCACTCTCTCCCTTCCCCCCACTTATCCTCTGTCCCCATCATCAGGACAGAAACTGCTTGTATCCTCTGGTCGAGACTATGTCTGTGCCCATTCCCCTGCCACTCTCCCCTCTGCATCCCTAGCCATTTCCTCATCCCGTCACATTCCTCAACTCTGCTTACCTGCTACTCTTTCCCTTCTCATCCCATTAGGTTCCTCCAGTCCTGCCCTTCCTCTCACCTCCATGTTCTTCCCTTTTCCACCCCTTCATTTCTGTGTCCAGACTGAATATATGCATATGCCATCCTTCTACACTATTGTCTCAAACACTAGTTCTTGTATGCTCTGTTGTCTTTTATGGATTTGTTTTCAAATATCCCTCTGTACTCAGTCACATCACTCTGTTCTGTTATATCCACCGTGTTTCACCCTGGCCCATCTCACAACTACACATTGAATAACTTTGCCCAGTTAGACAATTAAAGATCTTGTTCGATGTATTGATATTGCACTTGTAAAGAATGTCTCTGTATGATTATCTATGATTGTTGTATGTTTTGTAATCTTTAAACCTTTTGTATTACCTTGTCTGGTTGCACATATATGTTTGTAACAGTTTAACCTAACCAGGTCCATCTTGCAAATGAGCTATGCTCAACGATGTTTTGCCTGGATAAAGATTCTGATTGATTGGTTGATTGATTGACATGGAGGCAATTTTAACAGGTGGTGTGTATGGTGTGAATATGTGTGTCCAATTAATAAATGAAGTTTATGTTAAGAAAAAAAAAAAACATGGAAAATTGTGTTTACTAATTTGTGTCCTAGTCTCCAAGACAGCCACTGAATATTTAAAGAGGAGGAGACCAGACAACAAATTCTCTGAAGAAGGAGTGATTTCCCATTCCAAAACATCAGCAACTACATGAGCACACTTATGGGCTTGCACATAGTTTTCCCCTGCTATCTGACCTTGTTGAAACAGAGAAGCCGCAATGTGTTTCTAAGGCTGCAAGATTGGTTTGAACAGGAAGAAAAAAAGCACTTTGAAAGCATTGGAAATAATCAATTGAGCCATGAAAAACTGAAAAAGCGCTGTATATCAACTGTCTGGTATCAGTATATATGCTTTTCTATAATGTGTGAACACTGAATCAGAAATTAAGTAAAAATTATCAGATTAGACAGTAACTAAGTCTCCTGGTGATTGGGCAGTGGTGATATGAAAGGGCCACCTGCAACTAGTGCTGCAAGTGGATTCAATTAGAAGTCTTATGTGCTCCTGATATTATATACGTCTAAAAGTCCTAGCACCCAGGTGTAAGAGTAAAGTTCAGCAGGAGAAATTCTCTTGTTTCTAGTCCTTACAAACTGCATCATTTCTGCCACTTGCACACGCGTGGTGCTTCTTGTGTCCAGGAGCATCCACGTGTTTGTGGACTTTCATCAATATCAGCACCTGAATAGCACACTAAAACCAAGTTTACAGACAGAATAATTAATAAAAATACAAATAAACCTTGTTTGGTGATAAGTAGACCAACAGATACTCTTAGAAAGAATAACTGCATTAAAGAAAACTTATGAAGAATTGCAATGAACTGCACTGCTTGTGATCTTCTACAGTCTGTCTGCTTGCTTCTGTTAATATGAATGCAGTAAGCACAGCAGGGACACAATGATCTCTTGGATGAACTTCAACCCCACACACAGACCAATAACTTGATCTGACAAGATGAAAATCATTCAAATTAGGATCTTGTAGAGATATCAAAGGGATTTTTATGTACTGTCATATTTTTTCCCACATTTTGCTGACTCTGAAATTTTAAGTAGAAAGTATTTTTTTAAAGTATCCTTCTTACATAAGTTGAACAGAATTAGGTTATTTTACACCATGCAAGAAAAAGATGAGAATGATCTATGCAAAACAGTCCATTTATAGAACTGATAAGTCACATGGCCATATTAAACAATTTTAAAAATGTGATTTATTTAATGCTTTGTATTCAAACAGAGAATCTTTACCCCCGACACACACACACACACACACACACACACACACACAGAAATACGCAGTATCTGGGAATACTAGAATATATCCAGCCACTTGCAGATTTTATTTTACAGTATGGAGTTGACTCTTTTTTTGTGTGAGTTCTTTTTTCCCCCATTTCCCTGGCTACCAAGGCAGCTCACAGATGTACCCACTCGACCTCAACTCTACCACCATGCATAAACCTACCAAGGAGTCAGGTGTTGGGTCCCCCCTTTCCCCCTAGCTCCTATGGGTGGAGCTGGGGACCACAGAGAGTCAAGTTAGATTCAGGGCAGGCAACAGGCATGTGGATTCAGTCCCTGGAGTCATGCCATCACCTCCCCAGCAGCCAGGATTTTCCACCTTTAGTTTCCTCCTGAGGCATGGACATGCAATGATGTCAGCACATGGAGAAAGTGCTTCTGCCCCCTTCTGCAGATTTCCACTGCTGCCTCACCTCATGCAGATCTGCACTCGTGTACAGTGGCCCTGGTCTCCACTGGGAGCAGCTGCAGAGTGGGGAATCCCCCACTACCCTCCCCATGAGAGGAGAGCAGTCCTCTGGATATTCATTCCTCGCATCTCCCTGCTTACCCCTGATGCTCGAGTCTGCTCCCAAACTCAGGTTGCCAGCATGATGTGAGGTGTGGCATCCAGGGCCTCAAACCTTAGCACCACTGGGCTTGCCAAGTTGACTAATTTTTGCATGTGGATTGTATACAGACATGCAAATGGAATGCCTGGCTTGGAAAACAGTATTCAATATGTCAGTTGCACAATCTATTCTCACAAGTCGAGAACATGCTTAGAAAAAATATTGTGGAAGTGAGAGGGTCCAGCACAGGGCCATTCAAATTACTAGTGACTTAGGATGCAGAAATGTGAAGAAAGACTGAACATACATTCAGTGTTTGAAAGAGAAGGAAAGGCTGAGAGAGGATATGATCATGTTGTTCCAGATACTAAAGAAGATTGATGGGATGGATGTTTGAACTGGTGAGTGCACGTAGAACAAGAGGACCTGCAGTCAAACTGAAGGTAACAAAATAAGGGGACATACATGAAAGCATTACGTTACAAGGGGAATAACATCTGGAATAAGCTACCCACTGATGCTGTGATTGTAGATCTGAAAGTTCTGTTCCAGTGAAGAACTGAACATATCAGCATTTGGGTGTTCGATTCTTGGAGACCATGATAATTTATTGATCCATAAAGTCATGCATGTGCAACATGCTAGAAAGGGAGCACTCTAATGACTGAGCTAGTCGGGTCATTTATTACTGCAATTTCCCCCTGAAAAAAAAAAAAATCAGGCATCAGAAATGGAGAGGGATCTTACCACAAAAAACAGAATGCTGGTACTACTGAGGGGTTGACTATGAAGGGCGATTGATTTAAAATGGTATTGGGGAGGGATGTGATGGGAACCTGCCTATACTAATTTGTAGTTTTAAGTACTATTGCACCCACTTCAAAATAATGGATTGGAGATTTGAAGTGGGCAGCTATAGAATTCATCAGTTTGGGGGCCTTGTATTGATTGATCTCTGGAGATTGAATAACATAAAACAGTGTAGCAGTCAGCAACTGGCATAATTGCAGGAACCAGCACATTTCTTTATTGGGGGTGGCACTGTGAGGATGATTGGGAAAGAAATGGGGTGTAGAGAGAGGGATAGAAGACTGGAAAGGGGATCAGTGGCTAAGGGACTAAAAATGACCACCTAGAGAGGGTTTTTAGTCACCAGCCTCATAGCTGTAAGCACCTATTGTGATCATGCATACTCATTTTTTATGTTGTCTTGCGCACACACAAGCAACATATTGTAGTAGCTTGGAATAGCAGGTTTTGGAGGTGTGGTCCTGTTGTGATCAATGCCCCCACTGCTTTTGGGGGCTTATCTCTGTGGCACCAGTAAATGCATGTGCTGTCTATGACAGCAGTTGAAACAGTGCCACCAACTTGAAACAATTTTGCCTCTGCAATGACAGAGCAATCCCTCATTGCAGAGCATGCCTTCCCCAGTGTAACATTTCAAATAACATGGCGGTGACTGTCACTGTCCACCTCTCACAGTCACCATAAAAACTGATGCCGGGGGTGCCCAATCCCCCTGTAGGCATACCCACCTCCCCAGTTCATTTGCTGATGGGGGAGCCCAATCCCCAATGGCATAATGTCCCCTGTACAAGTCGTTTGCTGAGGGAGGTGCCCAATCCCCCTTGGCATCATGTTCCCCCCCAATACAGGCTCTTTTTAATTTGCTGATGGGGTGCCCAATCCCCATCAGCTCCAGTCCCCCCCAAAAAATGCAGGTGGCATGCTGGGAGCCCACCCCTGCATACCAAATGTACCTGTAAAAAAAGAAAACCTTCCCACGATGTTGAAAGTTTTTTTTTTTACCTGTAAATTAAAAAAGGTTCCTCATCATCGGTGCCCCTCCATAACCTGCACCCACCCTCTGTCACCCCTCCTCCCCACACCCCCTCACTACATACTTACCTCCAGAGCCCAGCACAATGATCTTTGGTGGACTGGGAACACGTCTACACTCTTCAAAGGCACCCGCAAACTGAAGTAATGTCGATAAGTTGTATAAAGGCATAATTTTTTTTTTTCAGCTTAGGTGGATGTCTCAGCCATTTTTATGAATTTTTGCACCGAATTTTCAACATGGGGTTCTTGAGACCCCACCTCATGAATTCAGTCACTGTCATTTTGTTATTGGGTCCCAAAAGGTGATTTCATAGTCACTGCATGGAATCACCTTTTGGGACCAATTAACAAATTTCCGTGTCACAGTTCATGAAGTAGGCTCCTAAAAAGCCTATGCTGCAAATCTGGTAAAAAAAATTCCCAAAAATGACTGTTACGATAGTGCATTATGCAGTTCACATGCACATGCATAACTTCAAGAATTTTTAATATTTTCACTCCAGATTTTCAATGATGACATTTTTGCACACTTCCTTATCAACAGTACAGCTGTAATTTTCCATATCTGACCCAACATGTGTTTTCGCACATGTTGCGCACAATGGCATGGTTGCTGTGAAAAATCAATGTTTGGGACAGATTAAGAAAATCACAGTGACAGTGTTCAAAAGGAGAGGTCCATGAAAGCCCATGTTGCAAATCTGGCGAAAAAATTCCCAAAAATGACTGCGTTACCAGCATGCATTGTGCAGTTTCTATGCATGCTCATAACTTCGCCAATTTTTTTGTATTTTTATTCCAGATTTTCAAAATTGTCATTTTTGCACACTGCCTGATGAACAGTATAGCTGTCATCTTTCACATCCTGCCCAAAACATGTTTCACACCTGTGGCACACAATGGGCACGGTCACTGTGCAAAATCAATGTTTGGAACAGAGTAAGAAAATTACAGTGCCACTGTTCATGAGCGGAGGTCCCAAAATGCCTGTGTTGGAAATCTGGTGTAAATAATCCCCCAAATAATTGCATTATGGGTGTATGTTGTGCAGCCTCTACGCATGCTCATGACTTCATCAATTTCATTATATTTTCACTCCACATTTTCAGCATTACCATATTTTACACGTTCTCATGAATAGTACAGCTGTCATTTTTCACAACCTATTTGAAATGTGTTTTCACACCTGTGGTGCCAAATGACAGTCATTGTGCAAAATCATCTTTAGGCTGATGAACTAATAGTGTCACTGATCATGCAGTGGGGTCACAAAAATCCCATGTTGAAAACTTGGAGTGAAAATACCAAGAAATGCCCAGGGTGTTAGGCTTTCTGACCATGATGCCTGCCCTGTAGGGACTGACAGGCATCGGGGATGTGACTTGGGATTGTCAACAGTAATGCTAATGCCATTCCACCCCCACCCTGCAGCTAGTGATAGGCATTGAGGTGTGCCTTGAACTCTTCAGCCCAAAGTTCACCCTTTTCTCCTATACTGCACCCATTTCAGTGTATTTCCTTATGGAATGGAGTGAGTGTATAGCCCACACACCCCAAGGCACACCTCAACACTTGTTGGTGTCTGCAGGGAAGTGTGAGGTGAAATAGCTCGACCGTTAAGGCCAACACCCCAAAGACACACCCCGATGCCTGTCAGTCTCTGCAGGATTGGGTGGGGTTGATGTTGGTTCCATACTTCTCTGTCACTCACATTATGCATCTCTCTAACTCCTGCACTACTAATGTAAACACCAACAAGACAATATTCGGCATTGACAAATGCTTGTTTACATTTAGTCAGGTTCAAAGGTACATTCAGTGGGAGTAATTCTGCTGTATGATATCATTGATTATGTCATTGATAGGACTTTTAGGTTTTAGCATAGGGACTCAGATCTACTCAAGCTTGGGTTTGATCCCCATTGGGGAACATTTTGTTTTCTGTCTCAGTACAATTTATGTAGTATGAGAGAAATTGTTAAATGTCCTGCTAATGTTAATAATAAGGTTTCAGCATGGTTTGCAGTTCTTTATTACTGACATCTTGAAAATTTCCTGCTGAGACTTTTAGGTTTGAATTTACATTGGAAAACATTACTTCAACTTGCCAGACTGTTTTTTATGAACATCCATCGCAGGTGTGTGTGTGTGTGTGTGTGTGTGTGTGTGTGTGTGTGTGTGTGTGTGTGTGTGCATGTGCATATGTGTGTGTGTGTGTGTGTGTATTTTGGAGTCTGCACTTACTGAAGGATGCCCTTTGCCACTACATTTCTCTCCTAAATAGGAAGCTTAGAACATCAGTAGAGCTACAAGTTACAAAGCAATAGAGAGTTGGGAGCCTGGGTTCTATCCCCAGAGTGAGGCTTTTTTTTCCTCTCTCAATATAATGTATGTAGTCTTAAAAAATAGTTAGATGTTATCATTGTTGATGATAGTGATATACATTTAGCAAGGTTTGAAGTTCTATATTGCTGATCACTTAAAAATGTCGAGCTCAGACTTTGAGGTTTGAATACAACTTGGGAAACATTTCAAATAGACAGACTGTTCATTATGAAAATTCATTGCACTTGTGCATGTGGAGGTGGTCTGCACTCAGTGCTTGATGTCTTTTCCTATATCATGCACTTCCTGCTTTGCAAACTTACTATAAAATTAGAGCTGCAGGCTACAAAGAAGTAATGCATGGGGGGGGCTGGTTTCAATCCAAGAGGGCTACCTTTTTTTTTTTTATTATTATTACAATGGATAGATGCTGTGTCTCAGGCCCCACCCCAAAGTCACTTGCCTTTTAATTGCCAGTGGAAGCCTGTCATCTTTCTGCCTGGCCACATGCTGTAATTATTTTATACTGACCTTCTTTGGTAACTTTAGAACTATTGGTACTTTGATTTTTATAAGTTTTGGTTTCAGCCTTGAGAACTTGAACCTAGTTGAACCATAGCAAACCATGCCTGGTTTGAAGTTTAATGTTTGTAAGTTGAATTTAAGGAGATCCACACAGCTCTAATAAATACAATGCTGCATCCCCTTTATTCAGCACCTCTGACAGTAAGGATCTCTTCTGAATTGGGGTAGCAGCTGGTTCATGAAAGGTATGACAGACACACAGCACTCTCCTAGTGTCTGTAGGTGCAGGCTATTCACCTGTCATCTCAACCTTCAGAATCTTTCTTCATTCACGAGGGTAGACTTTCTCCTTTTCACTTCCAAGTCGGTAATTTTCTTCACTACACTCTTTAGAAGGGAATTTTCTCCACTTCATCCTTAGTGATATACTTTCTCTTGATACTGGCTGGGCCAACTTGTCACTGTTTTAGATGAGGTAACACACATTCACACTATTAGATGCAAATTGAACACTTTTCTAAAGCTGCTGGTATTCTCTTTCTCCTGCTCTGAAGTTGCAAGGCTTGCAGATTCCTTCATTGAAGAAAAAAAACTGTCTGGGCATTCTGAGCATTAGGGATCACTAGCTGCAATCCATTCTCTTTACTGGACTCTCAGATCAGCACCCCTAGGGTTTCAAGCCAACATTTGTTAGGGAATGCAAGCAGGCAGCATCACATTCATGCCACCTCCAAAGCAGATCTGTAGTCTCTCATAGGATGCTTTTGCTGATCACACTCACTCCCTTAGCTTTCCCTCCATTAACTAGCATGCAAGTAAGGGAGGGTATACTAGCAATCCTGCCTTTTGTTTGGATGTTGTATTCATGGGATTTTTCCTTTGTTCACAGTTCCCAAAATGTCACATTTTGCTTCATTGCCCACAATCCACAGTCCCTGAAAGACACTGTAGGTTACAGCAGGCTGTGATGTTTTACTAGAGTCCTGATTGGTTCATTACTGGCTGGCTCCACATGACCACTAACCAGTTTCCTGCCCTCCAGGAGGTCAGAGGTAAACAGTGATTGTGTTGCTCATGCTTATAGCTTTCTGTGCACCATTGCTGTCATTAGTTCTAACCACTTTGTAGTGCATCCACACAGTGCAACAATGCTGGTACCACTCATTACTGGTATCACATCACCTTTACCAGTTCTGTGGGAGCAGCTGACCTGTCACCCTTGTACCTAGTGACTGCATAGTGGTAAAGCTAGTTACTCAGTTCTGCTGCTGCTCTCATTGTGCTGTTGACTGTATTCTTGTGGCAACTGGACCATCCATTTGTAATTGGAGTGTGGTATATGACAGATAGATAGATAGATAGATAGATAGATAGATAGATAGATAACTAGATAGACAGACACTGTACATACAGTTTAAACCTCTTTGAATAAGTACAGTGTCCCTTTAGAACATGGCCAGCATATCTCTTGACATGTGTTTGAGTAAATAATCTTTTTCTCAGATTCTCAACATGTCTTCATAGTATAATTTTTGCATAATTTTGAACTTCTAATTGCTGATCCCACTTAACTTGCTTTGTCTTAATAGCATATAAATCAGGCAATGCATAACACTGGTGCCTCTCTGCAGGTCCCATAAATATGGTTATGAAGTCATCAATTTGTATCTTAACTATTAACCTGAAACAAAAGTGATCACTATATGTCCTTGAAAAAAAACTTAAATTTTAAACTTATGTTTTTACTAGATAATTAGCCAGTACTAGGTCAATTACATTAGCCCTTCTTGAGAAGAAGAAAGGGTACTGCCCATATTTTATGGAGGTTAACTCCATTTGGAAGAATGTATTAATGTCTCTAATAACTTCTGCATTTGTTCTTTTGTCTAAATTTATTTTAACATTGTCACATTATTCCTTTAGGATATTTCCATAATTTCTAGAAGTTCTTCATTTGGAGACTGGGATACATATATTATTTGCAAAAAGCATCATTAATGCACCAGTTAGTATAACTTAACATTTCAAAAATACAGTAATATGATGTTAGGTTATCTGTCCATGTGCATCCACTGTCCTTTCTCTCTCATACATCATAACAATACCTCAGCATGGCTCTGCCCATGCAGCCATAAAAAAAAACAGGGAACAGGGTGGGCATTAGGATTGATAAACACAAGGAGGACATGACCACTGATTTGTCAAGATGCTGGAGACCCAAAACCCTAATGTTTTCATTAAATTGAACCTTAACTGGTGAATTAACAATGTTTTCTGCAAAGAATTTCCTTTCTTTTTGAGACAGTGCAAAAATATCCTCATTCATGCAGGCCGTTTGGGACCTGTGTGAACAGATGGAGATTCACAGGGTTTTTTGGGCCCCTGTGCCAAGGGAAGACTCCATCCACCTATGGATGTCAAGAATTCATGGGGCTATCTGGTGTACTGTGGAAGCCAGGTCCCTTTGGTCCCTGCTGTTCCATGTGGCCACAGATACAGATGCACAGGGCAAAGAGTCCATCTGTCAGACAATGCACAGGACCCTCTGCTACCCATGGGTGCAGAGATGTAGGGCCCTAGGCCAAAGGAAGAGTTGCATTCAGTATATGGTACCCGGGCCCATCTGAGCAGCTCTGAAATATTCATTCTCTACTGGGGTTGTGTCACATAACAGCACCATCCCCTCAACCCTCATCCCATGTAGCTGGGTCACTGAGCACACTTTCAAACTCAACTCAATGGTACAGGATCACAAAGCATACATGCAGGGGTCAAGGCTGGCACTACACAGTAAGTGTCTTAATAATTATCAGTTTTTTATCTTTACCCCAAATGTTCAAGATCAATCAGGAAAATGGCAGTTCACTGCTGTCACTGCAGCCAAAAACATGAGATCCAACTGCGGCAGCAGAAGTCAACAAAGTTCCACTCTTCTCATACACAGAACATGAGTGAAATGCTCCTTTCACTAAGTTGGGCACCTGGGACTTTGGAGATGCCCAGTAAAGGTATTTCTGACCCTTATTGTAAAAAACAAACATCAGAATATAGCTAAACAGTACCCGCTTAGTGAGGTTTGGTGTGTTTTTTTTAAATGCCAGCATTTTTATGTATTTTCCATGGGTGTTAGTTGGTGGAGAAAAGCAACAATATGGTGGTTCTCACGGCACAACAAAAAGTTTGTTGCAGTGCCAAGCAAGTTGTGAGAAACCAAAAAAGGGTCCTGTGAAAGCCAATTTTTCATTTTGTGTCAGAACGTTAACTCAAGAACCCTTCTGTGCATGCTTAGAATAGGAAAACACAAAACTTTAAAGTCTTATAACTCTGTATCCATTTAATATTTTTTCACTAGACCTTTCAAAGGCACTACCTTAGGACATGCTAATGTGGCTGTTTGCCTACAGACTGCTTAAGTAGGTTCATTTACATATCACTTTTGAATATAGCCAAATTTTGCCCTGGGCAAATGTGTTAGTGTGGGGAAAACATGTTAGCACTGGGCAAATGAGTTTTGCCCCACACAAACCTGTCAGAACCATAACACAGTTCTGCAGTATTTGGTCTGCACTGTTGTTTGCAATTTTGATGACTCCACTTCTTTGCTAGCACACACATTGTCCATGTAGTTCACCTTTGCCTTTCTCCACATCTGTGTGCACTTGGCTGTTGTTGTGGTTTGTACTGCCCAGTTGCTATATTCAGAGCTGTCTTATTTGCCAGGCTATTTTTGTGCTGCACTCAAAGCACTGTTTGCACACCAAAGAGTATTAGGACTCCCTCCTTTGATGCCTGAGTTAACAGAAACTTTTATACATGGGCAGCACCTGTTCCACATGTAAGCAGTTCTGAGGCTTAATGAGGAACATCTCCCCAATGCAGGATGGGATGGATAGACAGACAGACAGATAGACAGATAGATAGACAGATAGACAGATAATCAGTGGGACTGGCTGGCAATCACACTTGTGGTTTTATATCTACACTGTTTTACATTTTAACAGTGAATGTAGAAATATAATTTCTAGAGTAGCCTGTCAATCTACATATTGACTGCATAGTATGCATCAGTGTATCACTTAAGCTAATGGCACAGTGCTTCATAATAAATTACATTTGCATTATTCACAGGTGGTATTTACAGGTATACCAAATAAGCTTTTGAGCTACCTAGACATATGTTCCCTTTGAGGTCTGTGGACTTTTTCCAGTCCAAGTTTTGTGAAAATCCCTGTTAGGACCATCACAGCCAACACTCCACAAATGAAATAGACAATTAAGTTTGGATCATGACAGGGGTCATCCATCTGTGATGGAGGCATGTTGGAATTAACCCAGACTGGCTTGTTGTAGGTGTTGCTGGTTTTTGGATCCAACTGGGACTGCAGCAAAACTTGAATCCACAAGTTCTACAACAGTGCAGATAATGTCCAGAACTGCAGTTAAAAGGTGGATCCCACTGTCCCATCACATCAAAGCAGCTCCTACAGCTGTCTGAAGCTGGTGGAGGCTCCAAGGTATTATTCTCCCCACTTTTTGAATGGTTGACACTAGGCAACATAACAATGCTCCCAAAGTGTTGTCCAGCTGTGTCCTATGCCCAGAACACCAGAATCAGGAGGTCCATTAGAGAGCAAATGGAGATCATATGGATGCCTTTCATGTTTCCTTTTGATCTCCTTTGGATTCCAAAGCTCAGATCTTGGCGGAGGAGCCCATCATACTGACTGGTGCACAGAAACACAGACACAATGATCACTGATCCCCAATGTGACATGCAGGGACATGCACTGCTCTCAGTGGTGGTGGTGCTGTTCCTGCACATGCCTCACATGCTGTCAATGGGAGCTTCTGGGCTGCTGAGAGCAACCAGCTACTCTTCATGATCTGCTGGTGTTGCTCTTCCTCTGCTGTGATCTGCTCACTCTCCTCCAGTTCACCTCAGCTCACAGAGCTGAGGCTAGAGAGGAGTATTTCTAGGAAAGAATTGTCATCTACTGCTCCTGCAACTGTTGTTGTTGCTACTGCAAGAGTCAACAATGGAGCTGTAGCAGATAAAGTGATGATGGTGATGGTGATTAGGAGCTCCATCGTTACACCTGACCTGTTACTAGCTTGAGCACTAGCTTACTGCCACATTACAAAGCCAGTGTGTCAGCTGACACAGCTGTACTGTACTTCAGTCACCTTCAGGGATACAAATACAAAGCAGAGATATGAACTGTGCATCTGATGGTAGTAGCAGGGACAGCAACACATTTATTGGTTGTGTTTATCCAAAAGAAGATTAACTTTAGAAACATAGAAACATAGAAACATAGAATTTGATGGCAGATAAGAACCGCTTGGCCCACCTAGTCTGCCCATTTTCCTACCTAACAGATAAGCTGCAGATCCTAGTTAACCAACAGCTTACTTCCTCCTACCCTTTCTTTCTTGAAAGAGCTCACAGAGCTGAAGCTTAGAGGAGTATTTCTAGGAAAGAATTTCCATCCACTGCTGCTGCATCTGTTGCTGTTGCTACTGCAAGAGCCAACAGTTCAGCTCTAACAGATACAGTGATGATGGTGATGGTGATTAGGATCTCTATCATCACACCTGACCTGTTAGCAGCTTGAGCACTAACTTACTGCCACATTACAAAGCCAGTGTGTCAACTGACACAGCTGTACTGTACTCCAGTCGCCTTCAGGGATAAAAATATAAAGCAGAGAAATGAACTGGGCACCTGATGGTAGTAGCAGGGGAAGCATCAAATTTATTGGTTGTGTTTATCCAAAAGACGATTAACTTTCTTGAAAGAGTAGAATAAGAATGTGACATAAGATCCCAACAGTATATAAAGACCCAGGATTTTGTGGTGCCCAGAAATGGTATTTCTGGCCCTTATTGTAAAAAAAACAAACATCAGAATATAGCTAAACAGTACCCATTTAGCTAGGTTTGGTGTTTGTTTTTTTTAAAAACAAGCATTGTTATGTATTTTCCATGCTTGTTAGTTTTGGAGAAAAGCAACAAGATGGTGGTTCTCATTGCACAAAAAAATGTTTGCTACTGTGACAAGCAAGTGGTGGGAAAGCAAAAATGGGTCCTTCAACAGCCAGTTTTTCATTTTGTGTCAGAACGTTAACTCAGAAACCCTACTGTGCATACTCAGAATGGGAAAAAACAATACTTTAAAGTCTTATAACTCTTTATCCATTTAATATTTATTCACCAGATCGTTCAAAGGTACTACCTTAGGACATCTCACATGTACCCTGCAAGTCATGAAGTAATAAGAAGACTATGCTGAAAACGTGGTATACAAATATGGTAAAATGATCAGGCTATGAGTGTACATTGCAACATTTCAATGTTCACTCATAACTTTGTTAACTTTCAATATTTAAATTCCAAACTTTCAACATAGCCATTTTTCTACACCAACTTTTTTATTATTTATTCAGTTAAAGTTAAAAAAACATTCCCACACCAAACAGTGAAGTCAAAGAAATGGCTACTGTATAATTCCCCTTCCAAGATAAATCTTTTTCCAAAGAGGACACTGTGGTAAGAGGAACTCTTTCCCCCTTACCAGTCATGCTGCAACTTTTTCTCTATTCACCACCCTCATTGCCACCTCTCTGTTTCTTCAATCCCCAAGCTGGAGCTCTACTTTTAAAAGTTAGTTCTGTGGCTCCCCATCAGTGATGGGATAGGTGGCATTGCCAAACTTCCCTACCTCTCTTTTCCACCCCTTCACCCACCCACCACACAAATTGTTCATATATAAATAGATGTTACAAATATCTCAGTCACCCAGCCCTTATCAGGTGACCAGAATCAATCCTGGCTTCAGACCCTCTCCCACAAGCAAATGAGGAGCAGCTACAAAACAGGATTCACACAACACATATACAGAGCCCAAGAATGGCAGTAAATACTACTGATCACTTCAAATTACAATGCCTTTTCTTGTTTTTTTTTTGTGTGTTAGGGAACAACTGTATGTGTAAGATCATTTTCTTCAGAGACTTCCCTTAAGAGACACACTGAGTGATGATAACAATATTGACACTGGCAGCATCATTTTTAATCTACGTTAATTATATACTTATGGAATACATAGTAACATTTGCCTGTATATTTTAATTAGGTTTCAACTAATCCAGAAGAAGAATTAAACTTCAGTGAAAAAAGTTTAAATTAAGTGAAGTGAACTGTAAGCTAAGACTGACAAATGTTATACTTCAGCTTTTACTGTCTTATATTTTTTTTTTGCATTATCTGTTTACTTGCCTTCACACTCCAGTGTTCCTCTCTCCTTTGGGCTCCACAGTGCGCCCAACTCACCAGCCATCCTCTTCCTGAGCTCCCCCTGATGCTCAGATAGCAGCTAACTTCCAAGGGGGTATCCCGGTATATCCCTTCACCGGGTGGGTCCCTCTCTTCTGATTGGGAAGGCACCAGGAGGGGGCTTACCAGTGCACTACCTATTCAGTCCCCCCGGAAGTGCTGCTGAGGTAGAGGAGGCCTGTGGAGATTCCAGTGTTTGTTGCAGAACAGGGGAGCTATCATCCGGCTAACACAGAAGCCATTTTCCAGTTTTCTGATGTTCCTACATTGTGCCACTCTGAACAGTGCCCCCAGTCTCCACTGGGAGCCACTGTTGAGAGAGGCGACCCAATCCCCCCACCCCCGAAAAGGAGAGCAGTCCTCCAGATGCTCAGTCCTCTTTGTCCACTGCTGACCCCCATACTGTCTTATTTAAAGTACCACCAAAATGATCTGCAGTCGATTTCAGGCATTATTATTTACATTTCTGTGGCACAATTGTGGAGGAAGTAAAGCATAGAATGAAATATTTTTCCGAAAAAGATGAAAGATGAACTATAAGATCTGGGAAGCATTTGTTCTCAAATGGAAAATTATATCATATTCAAGAACATCCAAAAGGTACAGCTAAATTATTGTTTTAAGTCTCCAGTAAAACCATTGCTATTATTTTTTTTATTTTCATATTAGAAGCAATAAACTATGTTAATTAAACACATGCTTTTTGCATATGTGTTTCACTAATTAACTTCCACATTTTGGGGTGGGGTTGGGGGCTGTGTATGTTTCCTCAGCATTTGTAAAAGAAATCAGAGCATGTGGTACTGTTATCAGGCAGCAAGCAAAGAAGGACATCTTTTGAGGATATTTTCATGTCCATGTTGGGCACACATACATCCTGAAATCATTGTTTATGGTGAAAACCCATGCGTATTATTTCTGTTATTTTGCCTCTGTCCCCAATTCTGCTGAATGTCAGATTTACCTCAAACATGCCTGTGGTAGGGCGCAGGTTTATGTGGGCAGTTAAAGGAAAAATGTCTCACCAGTTCTTGCAATTTTCTTCAATTTTAATTGATTCTTCTTTCAAACATTACTTATATCAGGATAACATCAGAATGGCACAGTATTTTTCTCATTTTTCACTTCAATTTCGATAGCAAACATTAGAGCATCTGGCATCATCTCATTCTTTATAAGTCTTTAGGTGAGACAATATAAAGGCATAAACCACACAGGATATTCTGGCAGTTTTAAATCTTCCATTTGGAACATGAATCAAAACAGTTTTTCAAATAACTCCATAGAGCACTTTTCAGCAGCATCTAGAGCACACATCTAGGCTCACTACAACAGGATTTAAGTCTCCACCTGTTTACACCTCTCTGACGAATCTCACCTCTAGCCATCTGTGCTGACAATCTCCCTACTGAGTCAAAGGTTCACCCTTTTATATCCAACTAGAGTCAGGTGACCTTCAAACTCCACCTTCACTTACAACTTTTAATTACTTTATCTTGTATTCTAATCCTTTATTTTATTCCAACAAGCTTATGTATTTTAAACTCATTTAGTAACTTATTCCCTCACTCAGAGATAAGTTATTTCTGTTCTGAACATTTTAAACTCCTTTTTCCAAGACAAAGCACCACCCCTTCCCAACAATACTTAGAAAGCGTGCATGGCCAGCCAGCTCCTAGAACAAACAAGGATGCTGGCAGTTGAAAGCACAACTCAAAGCTCCACAAACACCTGAAAACCCCAGGTTTCAAAGCCAAAAGCAAAACAAGGAATTCATCTTCAATAGGTAAGCAGAAATAAATCTCCTTATTTTAAATGTCTAAAGCTTAAAGTTTTTAAAGCGCTAATAAGCCTTATGTCCTCACAACAGTGCAATTACTAATTGCACTAACTCAGGGTAACAAAATCACCCATTTCCCCTAATAATGACCACAAATACCACTTGTGGCCAGCCTTCACTTAATAGTGAGCTGCAACCGCAAGTAATTAGATTTCAGGGCTCCAAAATGCCCAAAACGCCGTAACTCCCTCGCTCTAAGAAAATCTCAGAACTATTCAAAATTAAGCAACCGCCACTCCGGAGGATATTCAGAGCTGTCCCTAATAATTTTAGAATAAAGTCATTCCATTTAAACAGTATTAGAAGGCTAAATGCCTTCACAGCCATGTGCATAGTCGCAATGTACTCTGTTAAAGCAGCCCAGAACCAAAGTACTAACAGCTGCTAAAACACCCACCTAGCCTGAAAACAGCTTTTACAACCATTTAGTCCCCAAACATAATTTCCCACCTAAGTCTCTACCATAACTCTAAATGTAGTAGGAAAGCACTACTGCTTTTTGCTACGGGGGGGGGTCTCCCTTTTCTCTTATCCACACTCAGTATAATCAGGACAATGAAGTTATTGTTTAACCAGGTATAGCACACTAAGCTGAAAGCTCTTCTACAGGAGCGACCTGGGAGCACAAGGAGGTCAAGTGACCCGCTCAGGGTCACACAGTATGCAAGCGGAAGCTGCGGGACCCAAACCCAGGTCTGGTCTGCTGGATATCACCAGATTTGCAGCTCAGAGCTCCAGACCACTGCACTATACTGCCTCCTCTCTGGGGGGGACTCCCATATGTGCTAGGAAAAGGAAAAACAATTCTCTAGCCCCATATTTCTAACCTTGGAATTTCAAACCTCACAGAGCCACTCTGTGACATTCCTCCCCACCTAAGAGGGCAACCAAATCTTTTTGGTTGGCCGAATTTATCGAAATTCTTTTGCTTAAAATAAAAAGAGGGGTGGTTAACCTACCAGAGCCCTGACCCACCCACTTCTTGAAACTCTAACCCAAGAGTCCCTTACCATATCAATTATTTTACCTCGAGAAAATACTCAAGATTATTTTATCCTGCATCTTACACTAAATATTTCCTGTCCATATTCTATATCCCAGATTATGAACCATATTAAGTATCTAACTATTGCCAAACTTAGTCAGTTTTTAAGTAATCCCCAATAACATAAGATTTCATATCTAAATTATTTTGCATGAATTTGATTTTTTTTCACATAGCAATATCCATCAAATTCTATGCACCATTCATAAATAAAATATTTAGATTTTGCTTGAGACATATAACTTCCACACACATATAAAGTATATTCCAGATCAACAGCTTTCATTTTCAGAACTATCATTATAGTCTATAGCTCCTTCATATTCTGGACACATGATTTTATTCTATCTCACATTACTAATCTCAATTTCACTATTAACAAAATTAGGATAGTAACATTCATTATATATCCTCTCCTAAGCAAACATGCTATTACTTTAGCTATATTTTATTTCAAAAATAAACACACAAGAACAAATGCAACATCAGACTGTGGAAAAAGGGGGTAACACTATAAATTCAACTGCAGGTGGCCAATCCTCCAGTCTTAAACAAAAAATTACAAGAAATAGCTCCTAGCTTTTAAGCTTGTGGCTTTAGAATGTATTCCTTCATATGAATCAAACTCAAATCTGTAGTTTTTTTCTTTACTTCACCTAATCAACTACCCTTTTCTTTACTTCTCCTAATCATCTACTCTGAACTTAGGGAAAACTCCACACTACTCGTACTCTTTATTTAACTACATCAAATTATTTTCCATTAAATGTTTTCCTTCCTATCGATCTCATTTTTTTTTCAAAGACTTATTCCAAGATGTCAATATGTGCACTTTCATAATTTCTTCAAACAATTTCCCCAAATACTCTATTTTGAAAACCTTCTATCTTATGCTCATTTTATCTGGTACCTTTTTTTTTATTCTCTCTATACCTGAAACATACTAGGGTTAGAGCCCTTACTAGAAAGTTACTTGTATATACTATCTATATGAGCTATTCCTCTAACCCCTTCCACTCACTACATAAGTAGTCCAGTACTGTAAAACTTTTACCATCTTTTACTCATATCTCTGTAAATCACTTTCCCCTTTTTCCAAGGAAGCCAATTACAGTCTTTTTCCTTCCTTTGGTGGCTACTCACTTCTTTAAATATAAAGCCACTTGACTATACATCCCAGGCCAATAAAGGAAGGAATGAGACATTTAACATTCTTCTTGACTCATATGTTTGGTTTTGCAATATAAAGCATCTAAAATACCCTTTCTATATCTACAAGGTACCACTGCCCTAGAGTCTATCTGTTTTGTACGGGGGTTTGGTCTCATGTGGTATAATACCTCATCTCTTATTTCATACCACCATAACTGTCCCTTTCCCCCATCCATATCTATTCTATCTTTATTCAAAATAACATAACTACTTATCTGCTGAATTTCTGGATCCTCTGCTAGTAAAATTTTCCAGTTTGCAGCAGAAAAATTAATGACATTTTTATTATCAACATTATAAGTCACTGAACAAGTCCCTTCAGCACCTACTGCCTCTTCTGTCTTGCTTGCATTCTTCACCCCAGTTAACAAAACAGTCTCACCTGGGGACTTGTCTTTCGTCGTTCTTCCATCATCTTCATCATCTCAATCAATACATTCCCTGGAACATAGGTAGAACAGGAACTGTTCCTCAACACAGTCACACAATCCACACAGGACAACTCTTCAGCCTTCTTCATAGGCCTTGAGAGCTCAAATTGTCCCTCATTACCGTCAATTGGCTTAGCACCTCCTGGTACCTTTGCTCTGCTTCTTTACACCAGCTCTGTGCCTCCATCCAGTGGATTAAATAACCATTGTATCACCTCCATCCGGTCACTCTGGTCAGTCTTCTGGTCACTCAAAACTTCATGACCTCTCATCTTCATATAGCTTGTTTAGAGCAGGCTTTGCCACAACCCAAATTATCATTCAACTGGATTGTTTCACAGGAAACAAAATTCTCTCAGCAATAACCAGTAAAACAGGAACCAGTTCAAAGTACCATCATGCCAGATTTACTGCCCACCAGACCTTATGCAGATCACAGTACAAATTACCCCACTTCTGGTACCAATGTGGTAGGCGCAGAGTTTATTTGGGCAGTTAAAGGAAAAATGTCTCACCAGTTCTTGCAATTTTCTTCAATTTTAATTGATTCTTCTTTCAAACATCACTTATATCAGGATAACATCAGAATGGCACAGTACTTTTCTCATTTTCACTTCAATTTCGATAGCAAACATTAGAGCATCTGGCATCATCTCATTCTTTATAAGTCTTTAGGTGAGACAATATAAAGGCATAAACCTCACACAGGATATTCTGGCAGTTTTAAATCTTCCATTTGGAACATGAATCAAAACAGTTTTCAAATAACTCCATAGAGCACTTTTCAGCAGCATCTAGAGCACACATCTAGGCTCACTACAACAGGATTTAAGTCTCCACCTGTTTACACCTCTCTGGAATCTACCTCTAGCCATCTGTGCTGACAATCTCCCTACTGAGTCAAGGTTCACCTTTTATATCCAACTAGAGTCAGGTGACCTTCAAACTCCACCTTCACTTACAACTTTAATTACTTTATCTTGTATTCTAATCCTTTATTTTATTCCAACAAACATGTATTTTAAACTCATTTAGTAACTTATTCCCTCACTCAGAGATAAGTTATTTCTGTTCTGAACATTTTAAACTCCTTTTTCAAGACAAGAAAGCACCACCCTTCCCAACAATACTTAAGAAGGGCGTGCATGGCCAACTGACTCCTAGAACAAACAAGGATGCTGGCAGTTGAAAGCACAACTCAAAATGCCACAAACACCTGAAAAACCCCAGGTTTCAAAGCCAAAAGCAAAACAAAGGAATTCATCTTCAATAGGTAAGCAGAAATAAATCTCATTATTTTAAATGTCTAAAGCTTAAAAAGTTTTTAAGCTAATAAACATATGTCCTCACAACAGTGCGATTACTAATTGCACTAACTCAGAAATAACAAAATCTTATTTCCTAATAATGACCACAAATACCACTTGTGGCCAGCCTTCATAATAGTGAGCTGCAACATAGTAATTAGATTTCAGGGCTCCAAAATGCCCAAAGCGCCGTAACTCCCTCGCTCTAAGAAAATCTCAGAACTATTCAAAATTAAGCAACACCCACTCCGGAGGATATTCAGAGCTGTCCCTAATAATTTTAGAATAAAGTCATTCCATTTAAACAGTATTAGAAGGCTAAATGCCTTCACAGCCATCTTGTATAGTCGCAATGTACTCTGTTAAAGCAGCCCAGAACCAAAGTACTAACAGCTGCTAAAACACCCACCTAGCCTGAAAACAGCTTTTACAACCATTTAGTCCCCAAACATAATTTCCCACCTAAGTCTCTACCATAACTCTAAATGTAGTAGGAAAGCACTACTGCTTTTTGCTACGGGGGGGGGTCTCCCTTTTCTCTTATCCACACTCAGTATAATCAGGACAATGAAGTTATTGTTTAACCAGGTATAGCACACTAAGCTGAAAGCTCTTCTACAGGAGCGACCTGGGAGCACAAGGAGGTCAAGTGACCGCTCAGGGTCACACAGTACTGTAAGTGGAGCTGCGGGACCCAAACCCAGGTCTGGTCTGCTGGATATCACCAGATTGCAGCTCAGAGCTCCAGACCACTGCACTATACTGCCTCCTCTCTGGGAGGACTCCCATATGTGCTAGGGAAGGAAAAACAATTCTCTAGCCCCATATTTCTAACCTTGGAATTTCAAACCTCACAGAGCCACTCTGTGACATTCCTCCCACCTAAGAGACAGCCAAATCTTTTTGGTTGGCCAATTTATCGAAATTCTTTTGCTTAAAATAAAAGAGGTGGTTAACCTACAGGCCCTGACCACCCACTTCTTGAAACTCTAACCCAAGAGTCCCTTACCATATCAATTATTTTACCTCGAGAAAATACTCAAGATTATTTTATCCTGCATCTTACTAAATATTTCCTGTCCATATTCTATATCCCAGATTATGAACCATATTAAGTATCTAACTATTGCCAAACTTAGTCAGTTTTAAGTAATCCCCAATAACATAAGATTTCATATCTAAATTATTTTGCATGAATTTGATTTTTTTTCACATAGCAATATCCATCAAATTCTATGCACCATTCATAAATAAAATATTTAGATTTTGCTTGAGACATATAACTTCCACACACATATAAAGTATATTCCAGATCAACAGCTTTCATTTTCAGAACTATCATTATAGTCTATAGCTCCTTCATATTCTGGAACACATGATTTTATTCTATCTCACATTACTAATCTCAATTTCACTATTAACAAAATTAGGATAGTAACATTCATTATATATCCTCTCCTTAGCAAACATGCTATTACTTTAGCTATATTTTATTTCAAAAATAAACACACAAGAACAAATGCAACATCAGACTGTGGAAAAAGGGGGGGGGGTAACACTATAAATTCAACTGCAGGTGGCCAATCCTCCAGTCTTAAACAAAAAATTACAAGAAATAGCTCCTAGCTTTTAAGCTTGTGGCTTTAGAATGTATTCCTTCATATGAATCAAACTCAAATCTGTAGTTTTTCTTTACTTCACCTAATCAACTACCTTTTCTTTGCTTCTCTAATCATCTACTCTGAACTTAGGAAAACTCCACACTACTAGTACTCTTTGTTTAACTACATCAAATTATTTTCCATTAAATGTTTTCCTTCCTATCAATCTCATTTTTTTTCAAAGACTTATTCAAGATGTCAATATGTGCACTTTCATAATTTCTTCAAACAATTTCCCCAAATACTCTATTTTGAAAACCTTCTATCTTATGCTCATTTTATCTGGTACCTTTTTTTATTCTCTCTATACCTGAAACATACTAGGAGTTAGAGCCCTTACTAGAAAGTTACTTGTATATACTATCTATATGAGCTATTCCTCTAACCCTTCCTCACTACATAAGTAGTCCAGTACTGTAAAACGTTTACCATCTTTTACTCATATCTCTGTAAATCACTTTCCCTTTTTCAAGGAAGCCAATTACAGTCTTTTCCTTCCTTTGGTGGCTACTCACTTCTTTAAATATAAAACCACTTGACTATACATCCCAGGCCAATAAAGGAAGGAATGAGACATTTTAACATTCTTCTTGACTCATATGTTTGGTTTTGCAATATAAAGCATCTAAAATACCCTTTCTATATCTACAAGGTACCACTGCCCTAGAGTCTATCTGTTTTATGCAGGGGTTTGGTCTCATGTGGTATAATACCTCATCTCTTATTTCATACCACCATAACTGTCCCTTTCCCCCATCCATATCTATTCTATCTTTATTCAAAATAACATAACTACTTATCTGCTGAATTTCTGGATCCTCTGCTAGTAAAATTTTCCAGTTTGCAGCAGAAAAATTAATGACATTTTTATTATCAACATTATAAGTCACTGAACAAGTCCCTTCAGCACCTACTGCCTCTTCTGTCTTGCTTGCATTCTTCACCCCAGTTAACAAAACAGTCTCACCTGGGGACTTGTCTTTCGTCGTTCTTCCATCATCTTCATCATCTCCAATCCAATACATTCCCTGGAACATAGGTAGAACAGGGAACTGTTCCTCAACACAGTCCACACAATCCACACAGGACAACTCTTCAGCCTTCTTCATAGGCCCTTGAAACTCAAATTGTCCTCATACCCGTCAATTGGCTTAGCACCTCCTGGTACCTTTGCTCTGCTTCTTTACACCAGCTCTGTGCCTCCATCCAGCGATTAAATAACCATTGTATCCACCTCCATCCGGTCCTCTGGTCAGTCTTCTGGTCCTCAAAACTTCACAGTGACCTCTCATCTTCATATAGCTTGTTTAGAGCAGGCTTTGCCCACCAACCTAGAATTATCATTCAACTGGATTGTTTCACAGGAAACAAAATTCTCTCAGCAATAACCAGTAAACAGGAACCAGTTCAAAGTACCATCATGCCAGATTTACTGCCCACCAGACCTTATGCAGATCACAGTACAAATTACCCCACTTCTGGTACCAATGTGGTAGGGCGCAGGTTTATGTGGGCAGTTAAAGGAAAAATGTCTCACCAGTTCTTGCAATTTTCTTCAATTTTAATTGATTCTTCTTTCAAACATCACTTATATCAGGATAACATCAGAATGGCACAGTACTTTTCTCATTTTTCACTTCAATTTCGATAGCAAACATTAGAGCATCTGGCATCATCTCATTCTTTATAAGTCTTTAGGTGAGACAATATAAAGGCATAAACCTCACACAGGATATTCTGGCAGTTTAAATCTTCCATTTGGAACATGAATCAAAACAGTTTTCAAATAACTCCATAGAGCACTTTTCAGCAGCATCTAGAGCACACATCTAGGCTCACTACAACAGGATTTAAGTCTCCACCTGTTTACACCTCTCTGACGAATCTCACCTCTAGCCATCTGAGCTTACAATCTCCTACTGGAGTCAAAGGTTCACCCTTTTATATCCAACTAGAGTCAGGTGACCTTCAAACTCCACCTTCACTTACAACTTTTAATTACTTTATCTTGTATTCTAATCCTTTATTTTATTCCAACAAGCTATGTATTTTAAACTCATTTAGTAACTTATTCCCTCACTCAGAGATAAGTTATTTCTGTTCTGAACATTTTAAACTCCTTTTCCAAGACAAAAGCACCACCCCTTCCCAACAATACTTAAGAAGGGCGTGCATGGCCAACTGACTCCTAGAACAAACAAGGATGCTGGCAGTTGAAGCCACAACTCAAAGCTCCACAAACACCCGAAAAACCCCAGGTTTCAAAGCCAAAAGCAAAACAAAGAATTCATCTTCAATAGGTAAGTAGAAATAAATCTCCTTATTTTAAATGTCTAAAGCTTAAAGTTTTTAAAGCGCTAATAAGCCTTATGTCCTCACAACAGTGCAATTACTAATTGCACTAACTCAGGGTAACAAAATCACCCATTTCCCCTAATAATGACCACAAATACCACTTGTGGCCAGCCTTCACTTAATAGTGAGCTGCAACCGCAAGTAATTAGATTTCAGGGCTCCAAAATGCCCAAAACGCCGTAACTCCCTCGCTTTTTCACTTCAATTTCGATAGCAAACACTAGAGCATGAAAGAAAGAGCAAGAAATGGGCAGACTGGATGGGCCTTGCGGTCCTTATCTGCCGTCAACTTCTATGTTTCTATGTTTCTATGCTCTAAGAAAATCTCAGAACTACTCAAAATTAAGCAACCGCCACTCTGGAGGATATTCAGAGCTGTCCCTAATAATTTTAGAATAAAGTCATTCCATTTAAACAGTATTAGAAGGCTAAATGCCTTCACAGCCATGCACATAGTCGCAATGTACTCTGTTAAAGCAGCCCAGAACCAAAGTACTAACAGCTGCTAAAACACCCACCTAGCCTGAAAACAGCTTTTACAACCATTTAGTCCCCAAACATAATTTCCCACCTAAGTCTCTACCATAACTCTAAATGTAGTAGGAAAGCACTACTGCTTTTTGCTACGGGGGAATCTCCCTTTTCTCTTATCCACACTCAGTATAATCAGGACAATGATAGTTGTTTAACCAGGTATAGCACACTAAGCTGAAAGCTCTTTACAGGAGCGACCTGGGAGCACAAGAAGGTCAAGTGACCCACTCAGGGTCACACAGTATGCAATCGGAAGCTGCGGGACCCAAACCCAGGTCTGGTCTGCTGGATATCACCAGATTTGCAGCTCAGAGCTCCAGACCACTGCACTATACTGCCTCCTCTCTGGGGGGGGGACTCCCATATGTGCTAGGAAAAGGAAAAACAATTCTCTAGCCCCATATTTCTAACCTTGGAATTTCAAACCTCACAGAGCCACTCTGTGACAATGCCTTGGGTCCATCCTAAATTTGACATTTTGTGCCACAGATGAGTGCACTTCATTTAAAATCCCCTCAACAAGCCCACTCAGCACAGAGGCAACTGACAAGGAAAATAAATGTCTCCTATAAATGGTGCCTGTAGTTTGATATATTGGGCATTTTCAAATAGGGCCTCAAAGGGGCTGTCTTTTGATTTAAATTTTTTGCCATATTATCCAAGTGTCCAGCTAAAGTTGGTTGCACTGTGTTTAGTCTGAGACAGTGGTGGGATTCAAATTTGTAGCCTGCCCACTGAACTGCCCAAGAAATGTGGTTCTATGAAGTTATGTGATGTAGCAAGGTTTGATCGTGGAGGTGCAGGGGGGTGGAGGAGGGAAGTGAGGATTGCCTGAGCAACCTGAGCAAAGTTGTGCTGTTAACTGTCAAAAAGAACAATGTGTATGCCTTAACAGTATCCATGCATTTGCCAAAACCTTTATTATATGATGTAACTATATTAATATGAGATTGGATCATACCAGAGTATATCTGTAATTAGGGTATTTACATTGTTGGAACATGTTTCTGAAAAGAAACAGTAATATTAATATTAATATTCTGCTCTTCTACTTAGATATTGATTTCATCTATTTATGTATGAACAGTTTGGGCTTCCCTTTGTATTTTCTGGTAAACTGATACACGTGAAAACAATTTGTCATACAGTATCTATATTTCAGTAGATACTGTATTGTATAATTAATAATGTTCTAATATTTTGAACAACTGTTGTCCAGTGATTCCATTATTTACTGATATAGTAATACTTTTATAGTGAGTGCTGTTTTAAGTGAACGTGTTCCTCTATGGTGGCTGGCTGTCATTTGTTCTGTTCCACTTCCCCCCTTCTAGTGACATCCTGAGTACTGAATCTACAGTGCATTACTGGAACCCCCTATTTTTCATATATATCTATATATATATATATATATATATATATATATTAGTATTTTGTACATCTACTTAGATATTGGCAATTTTGACTATTCTGTATGAGTAATTGGGGCTTCCATTGCATCTTCTGATGGATTGGTGAAAGTTAAAAACAATCTTTTACAACACTATCCACATTTAGGTACCAACTGTTGTATAGATATAAACTGTTTTCACCATTTTCTTTCATGGAAAGATTTTTATTTCAGACACTGCACTGCACTGAAGTAATAGAAGTAATAGAAGTGAGTGACACAGCGGCTACAGAATAGGGCATGTTTTTGGGCTGTGTGAATGGAGGGGTTGCATTCTAGCTTCCTGTTTTCATCAATATAACAAAAACGGAAAAAGGGAATATGACGCTCCTTTTATACAGTTCTTTTGGAGCAAATGTCCTTGTTATTTGCTTGTCTTGAAGTGCTTTCAGACAAAACAACTTCACCAGAGACATGCACTGACACCACCTACATACAAAAGCCTGGCTGTGATTCAAATGAAACAGCCCAAAATCATGCTTTATTCTGTAGCCATTGTGTCCCTTGCTGGACTGCAGCTCTGTCAAGTGTCTAGGGTAATTTAAAGATCAAAGGCAAAGCTCATTTTCATTTATCAATTCTTTTCCATCTTGGTGTATTCTGTACAATAAAAAATACTGTTTACGTATAATATGATTTCTATATGAATTTTGCATGAGCCTGTCACTGAGGTCCATGACCGTGTATTTTCACGTATTCATACAGGCACCAGTCAGTATTCCATTATTCATGCAGACGTCTTTACAAAAAGCAGATCCAGCTTTCGATCTGCAGCCTCATGATCATGTGTCAATGAAAGTTTCACAAACAGATACATTTTGCAATATACCCACTCAATTATGTTTTTGCATTATTTTCACAAATGGTTGGTTTTTCATTTAAATTGCTTGATTGCCTATAGGTAACAAAACAGTTGAGCCCGACAGTGACAAACTAGTTGATCCATATAGTGGTCATAATTCAGAATGCATCCTTTTATTCAAGAAAAAAACACATCATGTAGACCACAATAGCTTGGGTATCAGCGACTGTTAAATAGTGTTGAAAATTCAATGTATTGCAACTGGGCTGGAAAACACCGCAACTTTGCTGGACCACCCCTCCCAAAACTGATAACTGCTTAGTGTATATTCTTTGGCTGCTTGTTAATTAACAAGTGCTCAGTACAGCTGTCTGGATACAGTATTATGCAGGCAAAAAAATAACAGTATCCATTGTATAGACAGTTACAACTATATATCTGGTGCCAGTACTTGTAAAGCCAGTATTTAGAAAGAAACACTACACACACTGACAGACACTCATGGCAACTCACAACTTTGAACACACCTAGACAAATATGAAAGAGTATATATTTTTGACTGCTTCAGCTGATCTGGAATGGGGGGGGGGTAGCTTCCAACCTGTATCAAAAGAAGAAAATTATGAACTAGAATCAGAGGTTCCTTTGATACATTTCTTTTGATAAAGAAAGAATATGAGGTTGAGGTTCCTTTTACAATATTCATATGGGGCACGTTTTCTGCCCTTATCTACTTGTAAGGAACAATTTTCACACAAAGCTGCTTCACCACAGGCAGGTGCTGATACTGCTGCCATTACTATTAGAATTGATACATTTGTGATTACTGATTCTCATACAGGAGTGAACATCCTACACAAAACCCCCAGAAGGTGGGATTATGTTTTAAAAATGCTGTCTCTTTTATGGAAAAATCTTCATTTCAGACTCTGCAACTGCAGTGTGTGTGTGCTTGTATGAAGCTGTTCTATCTTCATGTTTGTACAGTATTAATATAAACAAAAATATGAATGGGAATCTGAGGTTCCTTTTATACACTTCTTTTGGAACAAATTTGACTCTTGTTTGCTTGTCAGGAAGTGTTCCAAAACAAAGCAAGTTCACCAGAGATGTGCAGTGACACTACCTGCATACAGAAGCCTGACTATGGTTCAAATGAGAAAGCCCCAAAACCTGCTCTAGTCTGTAACCAGTGTCCATGCAGCATCTTGCACCGAGATGACTGAGACGTCTTACTGCTGGATTGGCTTGCCACTCATGGATCCTATATTCGCACTGGACTGCATCACCAAGAATCAGGAGCCCCAACTCATGGCTCTGTTTTATTAAAATAACCTGACTGGTCCACAACATTGAGCCTATTCCATGACTTGAATCTAAGTTGTTGTGTGCTGCTGAGAGCTGGATGGTAGCCAGTACATGTTTTTCTGTATGATGAGGGTGACCGAAGTTGGACTCATAGATACATAGATACATAGACAGTGTCTGCAGATAAGGGCCTATGGCCCACCCAGTCTGCCCATTTGAGCTTGTAAGTTCAGTTTGTTTTCCTAGAAGTCTGTTGCCCCTTACCCCTGACCTCCAGAATTCCTTTATGTCTATCCCATGCATTCTTAAATCCCGTGATTGTTTCAGCCCCCACCACTTCCTCTGGCAGGGTGTTCCACTTGTCCACCACCCATTCTGTGAAGAAATTCTTTCTCATGTTTCCTCTGAATCGTCCTCCCTCCAACTTCATCCCATGCCCTCTAGTCCTGGAACATCTGTTTCGCTTAAAAATAGTGTTTTCCTGCACCCTGTTCCTCCCTGCAAGATATTTATATGTCTCTATCATATCCCCTCTCTCCCTCCTCTCCTCCAGGGAGTACATGTTCAGTTCCTTCAACCTGTCTTCATAGGACTTGTGATGCAATCCATGCACCATCTTTGTTGCCCTCCTCTGAACCTTCTCTACCCTGTCTATGTCCTTACGTAGGTATGGTCTCCAGAACTGTACACTGTACCCAGATGGGGCCTCACTAGTGTCTTGTATAGCGGAATTATGACCTCCCTTTTCCTGCTGGTGATGCCCCTGCCTATACATCCCAGCATCCTATTTGCTTTACCTGCTGCCTTGTCACACTGTTTCCCTACCTTGAGGTCATCAGAGATGATAACCCCAAGATCCCTTTCCTGCTTGGTGCATGCTATATCCTCACCCCCAACTGATATATTGTGCCAGGGTTTTTGTGCCCCATATGCATTATATTGCACTTCTTTGCATTGAATTTCAACTGCCAAACCCCTGACCATTCTTCAAGTTTCTGCAGGTCCTTTCTCATTCTGTCTACACCCTCTGGTGTGTCTACTCTGTTACAGAGCTTTGTGTCATTAGTGAACAGTGAAATTCTACCTTCTAGGTCCTCGCAAATGTCACTGATGAAGATGTTGAATAGGACGGTCCCAGCACTGATCCCTGTGGTACGCCACTGGTCACTCTTCCCTCTGTGGGTGACAGCCATTTACCACCACCTCTGTGTCCTGCCACCCAGCCAGTTACCTACCCACTACACTACTGTCCTGCCCACACCCATATTCCCAGTTTGTGTAATAGTCTTCTATGTGGCACAGTGTCAAAGGCCTTGCTGAAGTCCAGATAGGCCATGTCCACTGCCCTCCCCTGATCCACCTCCCTAGTCACCCAGTCAAAAAATTCAACAAGGTTGGTCTGACATGACCTCCCCCTGGTGAAACCATGCTGCCTTAGGTCCTGTAGTCCATTGACAACCAGATGTTCCACCAATCTCTCCTTCAGTAGTGCTTCCATGATCTTCCCCACTACCGAGGTGAGGCTGACTGGTCTGTAGTTCCCTGCTTCCTCTTTGTTCCCACTTTTGTATAAGGGGACTACATCTGCTGTCCTCCAGTCTTTGGGTACCTCCCCTGTTTCCAATGATCGACTAAACAGGATGCCAGAGGTTCAGCCACCACCTCTCTTAGTTCTTTAAGGACCCTGGGGTGCCGCCATCTGGCCCCATTGCTTTATCAACTCTTATTACTTCCAGTTCCTTCAGGACCCTTTGTCGTGTAAAGGGACTTGTGTCCATTCTGCACCATTCTCACGCCTTGTACTCCCTTCAGACCCATTACCCTCCTCTTCCTCAGTAAAGACTGAGCAGAAATACCTGTTCAATATGTCAGCTTTACTGTTGTCATCCTCCACGAGGCCCACATCCTCCCCCTTCAGTCTCACTATCCCTCCCTTTGTCTTTCTTTTTTCACTTATGTGACTCACAGTGCAAATGGAGCCATTTCCTGGGATAATTGGAAATCTGTGTGACCCTTCCTGTAGGAATAGCTTAAATTGCACTTTTGATCCCAGGGTCATTTTTGCATTAGAACATGTTGAGCTGGTTAATGAGTGGCAGCAACAGAAATTTGGACTGAGAGTATAACTGTACTGTCAGATTACTGATGATACTGAGTATACAATCACCATCCAGGTTAGTGATCACTCAGGTTCTCAAAGTGTACAGTCAGGGTTGGACTGCAGTGCAGGGAACCAATCTAGAAATTTGGACTGGAGCAATCTGGAAAATAAATAAAGGGGCCCCAGGGCATTGCATTCATATCAGCTTTATGCTTTGATTTGGTACACAGGCTCTATTTTTGTACTTGATATTTTCTTGAAGTGGTCAGAACACACAATTTAAATCTAAGATACTTGATAAGTATAAGCATTTTTGGAGTTTGGAAGGGGGGTAAGAGTTTAACTGAGTGTGGCCCACCTGCAAATTTCCAGGTATCCAGGTAGGCCAGTTGACGCTGTGTATGGTAGTACTTCTAGTACTAAATATAATCCAGTGCATGACTCAGTTCACTGCTGCTAGACAATTTGATAAATGCAGCACCCTCCCCTCCCCCATAAATGATATTCATTTTCTGAACTCAGACTTATTCCATTGTGTAATATTGTTCTGACTTTTGAGCTGCCACCTGTCGGTATTTCCACAACAAAGTGCTTTAATTATTAGGAACATGTTTGCACTATATTGCAGTCAAATAAGGATACTATTACACTACCTGGAAAAATTATGCATGGATGGGAGCTCAGGACCCAGGGGGCCCTGCACTGACACTGACAAATATGGATACGATTATACTGTCTCAAAAATGTTAGGAAATTAATTGCAAAAAACTTTGTTAATGCACTAGTTAGGGTTAAAGTAACAAAAGTGTGGAAATGTGGCATTAGGGTTTCCAATGTTAACTCCCCATCCCACTCCCCCCAAAGCAGCAAAAGGATAAACCCACACAAGCAACCACAGAAAGCCATCATCAGGTAAAACAAACAACATACAAATATTTGCAGATGACACAAATGCAGTACCACTGATGTGCAAACTTTGTGGTTTTGTAGCTTCAGCATGCACACTGCAAGATGGGCACTCTGTAAGACATGCATACACTCGTTGGGCCTATGCTTCTGCAGCTGCAGATGTATGGTATATACACTGACCCCTGGATGAAGAAACATGGGAGCCACAAAATCCATGACACACAAATTGCAACATTTCTGTCTGCAGACGTGCAAGCACCTCAAGGGCCTTCATGTCTTCAGACATAGATGTAAGACATACACTCCAGCTTCTGGCATCAAACTGGCAGGTCCCTGTTACAGAGACGGAGGTACTGTTGCAATGTGGGTATCATAGTTTCAACAGATCTAGAAATTGTTTAAGGCTAGCAGGTTCTCAGATACCAAAACTGCAACAGTACATCTGTGCAAAAGTGCTGTCACCTGAGGAGGCTCCTCAGTAAGACATACCGACTGACTTGTGATTGCAGAAGTGAGGCACTTGTGGGGCCTGCTGTACATCGATGGACATGCTGTTGCAATGTATGCATCATGGTTTCAGCAGCAGATCTAGAAATTGTCCTAGGGTGGTAGCAGGTTTTTATGGCTATGGGTGGAGCCCACAGTCATCTTGCTATCTGTAGCTGGGAAATGCAGTATCATGAAACATATGTTTTGGACTTTTCAATTTATCCTTCCATGCCAACTGAAATAAAATACTCCCTTCTTTCTGTTCAGAATGCTGGAGAAATAACTCCAAGTTGCTTATCAGATGCCATTAGGAAACAAAAAGCTTGTTAAATTTTTGCTAAATATTGGTTGCCTATTAAACTGGAGAGTTATTTACCCCTTCGGAATGCAACGATTTGCACATTTAAATACTTAGCATTTAAACAGCTTCTTCCTACTAGTTTCACTTGGGAACGTATTGTCTTTCAAGAAAGATTCATACCTCATAAATGTCATCCCTTTCCCACAAATCTATAATTTACACTGTTTTTTTAACCTCTAAAGACACTATCTGATAAGCACTGCCTCAATCATATGCCAAGTCTTCATTGAAATACTCAGACTACATATGTAGCAATCAGCAGGCATTTTCTACTATGCTTTTTAGGAAAAAAATATATTGAGTTACAGCAAACACACACACACACAGACACTGCTCACATCATACTCTTGGCCACAACATTCAAAATAAATACTGCAATCTAATATGTCATACAACAAGAAACTGTTTATGTCAGTGAACACAGTGAAGTTCAGTTTAGAGTAAATTTCCTTTGAAACACAAACACATACACTCTGTACACACTGTCCTCATGGCCACATCATTCAAAATAAATTCTGCATTCTAAATATGATATAAAACAATAAAGAAACTGTTTGTTTATGTCGGTGAACACAGTGAAGTTCAGTTTAGAGTAGATTTCCTTTAAATATTTCTTAGCTTATATTTTGTATCTTTGATAGCACAGCTGAAATGCTACATCTCATTGTCATAGGGATCTTCATTTACACATTTTTGCACTGTATTTACTCAGGCTGTCCCAGAGTAGATGCAATATCTTGTTTTCAGTTGAGTCATGATTTTCCATTTTAATAATGCATTTCTTCTGGGTAGCCTAGTCCAGGTCCCCCATATTCAAAGGAGATGTGAAGTGCATCCCAGCAGAAAAGGGAGATATGCCACACAACTCCAACAATGGGCTGCAGCATGGTATTCACATGTGTGGGATGCGTCAGCTGCAAGAGAATAGGCCAGAGTGCACACAAATAGTACGCTGTGCAAGTCAAGGGTGCATTCCCATGCATATGCTGTGCTGTGGCATACTCAGTTGGAAGGCACCCCTCACAGTCCAGAGCAGCATGGCACACAGTTGGGCCATGAATACAGTAGCTGGTCTAACCCAGCCAGCCACCCTCAGGCAGGCTGCAGAACTGCACCCAAGTGCACAGCAGCCTGGCATCCCTGGTGGTCTAGAGGTACCCCTACCATCCCCAATTGATCCAACTCCATCCACAAAGAGCTCCATAGTGTAGGGCTCCCTTGGACCCAATCGCACCAGAGGAAACCATGATCCATATCCATAACATAGAGGACTAGCACCCACTGACTTGGTACATAGACACCCCCCTCCTGTCCATACCTGACCTGTTGTGAAGACTAGCACTGCCTTCCACACCCTGACACAGACAGCCACTTAGTGCACTGGACCCAAGACAGGGACCTGCACTCTGAAATGATCCAAGTGGCTGTATCATGCATTGGGGCACTACGTAAACTGTGGACTCACCAGTGTATGCAGCCATGTGTATGTCCCTGGCAAACCATAAGAGAGAATTGCAATACCTCTAATGCATGCCTTGTCGATGCTGTATCTTCCTGCTGTCATAAATCACTGCAGACTCACACTCTCCCCCGTGCCCATGTGTAACATGCTACCCTCTGGACTGCTGATGTATCCTGGGTGCCATGGGGTGTGGTATTCTGCAATGCCATTTGCAGTGTATGCTTCAGGCTATGGATAGTGTGTCAGCAGTCCCCCTATTGTACAAATGAATGATAGGTCAGCTGTAACATGCCTGTTCCTGAACCTGTATGAGTGGGTACAGCATCGACTGTCACCTGCACTGAGTAGTGCAATGGCACCAGGACGATGGATCCGCATGTGAGAGCCTAAGGTGTATGGTCACTGGGTGTTATTGCCCACACACAGATCATGCCTATGTATGACACATTTCAGTGTCCAACTGCCAGTGCTCCACCACCCAAAAATAACATGCCTTTTCTTCTGTGAACTATCCAGGCTAAATATACAGCAATCAGCAGGCATATTCTTTTAAAATACATTGTAAAAATATGTAAAAGGAAGATCACATTGAAACTGCCTCTCAGCAGATCTGCATTGTGAAAATTCATTAGAAATAATGTGTAAAAGCATCCCAAAAGCTCTCCACAGCCATATTGGCTCTGATCAGAGTTTGTTAGTTGTGCAGCTGCATACAGAAAACCATGCAGTAGCAGATCATAATATCTAACAAGATACTTCATGCAATGTACATGAGTATCTACGTATGCAGAGGTGCAGGCCACATGGGGCATTCTGTGTGCAGAGCACACTGTATGGTAAACAGACACAGATGTGGCCACAGATACAAATCAACAAAGATAGCACATCAGTGCAGTTGCATTTGTGTCATCTGAAAATTGTTGCATGTTTGTCTTATCTGATGATAGCTGTTTGTGGTTGATTGTGTGGGCTTGTCCTTTTACTGCTAGGGGAGTGGGGAGTTAGGGCTGGAAAACTAACACCACATTTTCTTACTTGTGTTATTTTAACCCTAACTAGTTCATTAACAAAATTGTTTGTAATTAATATACATATACATTTACAGACAAATGAGTATATGATTATACTGTTTCAAAGATTAAGAAAATTAATTGTAAAAAAACAACTTTGTTAATGCACTACTTAGAATTAAAGTGATAAAAGTAGGGAAATGTGGTGTTAGGAACCACCCCACCCTCACCCTGCAGGTAGCACCAGGAAAACCCATTACAGTTCCACCCCCTCCTGAATCTTCACAAATGGTGGATGGGATGTTCCTTGGGGATGTTAACCCTAATGCTCATCCCATTCCATCAATAAATAAACTGAGATGTGTACAGTATATGACAAAGTGGTGAGTGTTAGGGTTAACAACTCCAAGGTACACTCCATGCCAGATTTGTGAAGATGCAGGGTGGGGGTGGGGTGTTACTGCTACTGCATTTGTGTCAACTGAAAATAGTTGCATGTTGCTTGTCTTACCTGATGATGGCTGTTTGTTTTTGCTTGTGTGATCTTGTCCCTTTGCTGCTTGGGGTGGTGGGAAGTTAGGGTTGGAAACTCTAATGCTACATTCCACTTCTTTTGTGGCATTAAGTTGAACCCTAACTGGTGCATTACCATAGTATTCTACTTAAAATGTCCTTTATTTTTGAGATAGTCAAATTGTATCCTCAATCATGCAGATCCCTTCAGGACCAGCATGAACAGATGAAGATGCACAGGGTCTTTTGGTCTCTAGAGAGTATCTGTCTATGGAAGTGCAGGGCCATGTGGACCTTGCACTTCCATGTGACAACTGATGTCAAGAATTTATAGAGCTGTAAGAGGGGTTATCTAAGCACAGGGTCCTCTGGGCCCTGCACTTCCATGTGGCCACAAATGCACACAGGGAGAGAGTCCATTTGTCAGCAAAAGCAGATGGCCCTATGGCACTCATGGGTTCAGATACACAAGGCCCTATGCCAAGAGAAGATCTGAATGACAACACAATTGCAGAATTCAAATGTGGGGCTCCCTCTTCTAGCTTCTCCCTCAAAGATCTGTCATTGTGACTGTTACATTACTTCATGCTGCCTTACTAGATGCTCCAAAACAATTATAATTCCTGTCATTTTTTTCCTCTTGCCATGAAAGGGCTGAATAACCTTTTCCCTTTAGGGGCACCAATTACTGACACACTTCAAACCTCCCCATAGTGTATCTTCATGTCTGAGAGATAAACGTTTTTTATTAGAATATTCTTCTTCATTGTGGGGACCAATTACTGCCATTCTTGAATCTTCACCATATTATACCTTCATACCTGAGAGGCATCATTTTTTTTTCCATCCACAGCGAACATATTTTTTTTTACCAAATGCCATACATATCAGTAGAAAGATCTATTAACTAGATTTTAACTAAATATAGGGGTTTCTGTGTCCATCATTTTGTGTCATGGGTGACATGGAGTTCCAATAATAGGTGGGCAAGGGCACATAATTAAAATGATAGGGGGTGATGAGGACATATATGACCATATGGATGCCAAATGCTATGTCCAAACCTCTACTGTGATACAAGTTTAAAAATGTATCTGACGGCACTGTACTATTTCAAATAAGTGTCACCAAGAAAAAAAAATAGGCACAGGTGTCAATGGGAACCCAAACTTAAAATGTTGAGTTCATGGCAAAAAAATTTAAATTCAATACAATGGCTTCTGGGTCCCTTTTTTAAGGGCAATTGACAAATTTTCATCAAATACCATACATTGTTAGAAAGGGCTACTAATTGCTTAAAGGGGGGTGCAGAATACTGAGTCACTGTAAACAGCTTACCTCATACCTTGCCAGAGACCTGAATTCAGAAATAAGCTTGGGTCACTGGTGGTCATAAGGTGGAAGGCTGAGAGAGGACTGAGCAGTTGTTAGACAGCTCTCCTCTCTTAGACTCAGTGTTGTGTTTTCCAGGCTCCTGGCTGCCACCTGGAGGAATCCAGATGGTGACACTGACCCTCAGGTGACAAATTTGGTCACTCCAGTTTGGGGGGGACTTCTGGATGAGAAAAACTGGGGGGGATGTCCCTCCCCTCAGCCCCACTATTGGGGAAAATCTTTGAGGGCTCAAGACCAGAAAAAAGTCTGGTGACAGTCAACAGTACTTGGTGATGAGGTTGATTAGGCACCCAGTCTGCCCTGGAGAGATAACATAAAAAATGTTATATAAAAAAAGAAAAGGCTACTAATTAGCTTTAAATAAATGTATGGATTTCTGGGTCCATTATTTAGTGTCATCGGTGATATGGGACCCCAAAGACATGTAGACAAGGGCCCGTAATCAAAATGATAGGTGGCAATGGTGACATATATGCCAATATTGATGCCAAATGCCATATCTGACCTACTAATGTGATACAAACCCTAAAAGGTATCAGGTAGAACTACTTCAAATAAGAGTCACTGAGACATAAAATAGAAGTTCCTAGTGGCAAGGGGGACCCAAATTTAAGGTTTTGAGTTCATTGACAAAAATAAGAAGTTTGTTGAAATGGTTTCCCAGACCAGTTTTCATAGGCAACTAACATAACTTTTCCAGCTGCCATGTATTCATAGAAAGGGCCAATAATTAGCTTTAAATACATATGGGCTGATTTGCCCATCATTTAGTGTCATGGGTGATAAGAAGCACCCAATGACCAGTTGACAAGGCACTTAAAATGACAGGGGTGATCAAGATGTATATGGCCAATTTGACACCAAACACAATGTCTGACCCACTAATGTGGTACAAGCATAAAAGGGCATCAGGCAAGACTACTTCAAATACAAGTTACTTAACAAAGAGTATACGATGTTGAGTTCATGGGAAACATTAGAAATTTGCCATAATGGGTTCCAGGAGTGCTTTTCATTAGCAAATAACATATTTACCAAATGCCATACAATGTTATAAAGGACTACTATTTACCTTTGCATAAATGCACAGTTTATGGGTCCATCATTCAGTGTCATGGGTAATAGGGGCCCTAAATATAGGTAGGCAAGGCCATAATCAAAATGATAGGGGGCAGTGATGATGTTTGTGGCCATACAGATGCCAAACACCATGTTTGACCCACTAACGTGGTATAAGCAGAACAAGATATTCAATAGGACTACTTCAAAGAACAGTCATTAAGAAAAGAATAAAAGACACTGGTGGCAAGGGTACTCATTCTTAACATTTTAAGTTGTTAGACAAAATTTAGAAATTCACCATAATAACTTCCAGGACCCATTTTCATGGGCAACTAACACATTTTCATGAAATGCCAAACATTTGCATGAAAGGCTACTATTTAGCTTTGAATAAGTGTATGGGTTGAAGGGTCCATCATTTAATGTCATGGTGCTAGGTGGCCCAATGATAGATAGGAATGGGCTCATAATTAAAATATTATGGGGCAATGGTGAGGTATTTGGACATACTAATGCCAAACCACATTTCTGACCCACAAATATGATATAAACTTCAAGAGATATCATCTAGTGCTATTTCAAATGGAAGACACTTTGAATAATACTTTTATCACTCGTGGGCTGGGTGGAGAGCAAGCTTCCTGCAATTAAAATCAGGTCTTAAAAATTAAAATGTACATTTCATATTTCTTTATTTATTTGAGTTTTGGTAACCGGGTAAGTCCACTGAGACAATTACAGTCCCTTTTTCAGGGTCGACCAGGGGTTGAAAGTCAACCACAAAGGTATAAGTGCAACAAGCAAATACACTTCTCATGTTACAGGGATGTCTTTAGGCAGTGTACATGTCAATACAAAATGATATCCTTTGATGACCTCTATTCCCAGTAAAACAATGCATTTAACCAAGCTGTTATATATTGAGGCAATGGTCAGCTAATAAACTTTAATTAAACACAAGGGTTGGGGTCTTTCAATATGTTACTTTGAGGTAAGGGGGTAGTAATAACAGGGGAAAGGAGCAAAACCGCAAATTATGACATACTGAGGTGTGAAATGGCTCATAAACAAAACACAAACACAAAAAATGTGACACATTGTACAAGTTACCACCTGGGGCAACTACCAGTGGAAGGCAATTGGAAAGCTGAAAAAAAAATTACACAGGAGTCAGGTGGCTCAAAGAAGGACTGCTCTACTTTATTCGCTTTGACTGCACTATTTATATGGTGTTACCATGTCCCTCAAATGTGGAGTATTTGCATAATTTGGAGTGATCATCATGAAGTAGATATTCAACCAACTAAAACGATGTATGACACAATAAGTTATTACTTATGATAACATGGCATTGTGATTGCTGGAATGCATAGTGTGCAGATGTCTCTATGCCATTTTAAAAAGTGTTTTGGCCAACAGGCACTATTATTGAGAAAGTTGCTAAGCTCCATAAGATTAAAAGAAAAACAGGATGGTGGCCATAACCAACCCAAAAAGTATTTCCCATGACTGCCATTCTGTTTCCATTAAAAAACAAAATTCAAAACTCACAAATATGACATCCTACATACACACCAACACATGTATTTTGTTAATCAGGACCCCATTAGGTGGATTTTGCACTTAGTTTCTGGAGAAATGACCAAGAAATGTTTTTTTTTTTAACATATAAAAATAATTTTTCATGAGGCAAGTCTTTTTTTTTGTATGGGCATATGAGAAAAGAACTGGTCCACAGAAACAGAGACAAGGGAAGGACAGAAAAAGACATGAACAGACAATTCATGAGTTCATGAGTGTGTTCATGAAGTATGTTAGTCCCTATTATAAAAATGCAAGCTTACATGCCTGTCATTAAACATTAAAGGGACACAGTCAACCCTTTTTGCATCATAGTATTTCTAGCTTAAAACCTACATTTTATAATCGCTTAACTTATTTAAAATTTGTTGGTGTTGCTTGTTGTGTAATCTGCCTCCTTTCTGAGCATAAATGAAATGCATCCTAATGGTGTGATTATACTCAGCCTTGTTTTGGTACAAATCCTTGCTCTACTTTTATTGCATACTTCATGAACATTAGAAATATCCGCAAACAGAGCTGCCATCCACGATGCAATAACATCCTTTCATCCCATTGCTTCTTGAGTGGCTACACTGTGATGTGATTGTTCCCAGGTCTAAGAAAGATGCAGTGAGTGTTGATTAAGGAATATAAACAAATATGTTTTAGTGTGGTAACACCAATATGGAGGGCAGTCTGTTTTTCACTTAAAAGAAAAAAGGATCAGAATCAAACTGCCAGCAATATCAACACATTCTACAGAATGTGAACAATCATAAAATGTGTATTTTAACCAAGGAAAAGTTAGAGGCCTAAGGGCGTTGACAATGTCCCTTTAAAGACTAATGCCATGCCTTTTGGTGTACCCTGGAGCCAATCCATTAATAACAGACACATATTTTGTTTTATTTAAAAAATAACACAAATAGTTATATGGTCACTTTTACAGTCATTTTGTGTTCACTTCTGTTAACTTGTGGTGTACAAACTTTCAGCAATCCCAGCCCAACACCAACAAAAATGTAAGATGCAGGTCATTCAAAACCCATCAATGCCTTTTCTTTCTTCACTTCCCAATGTCATAGATGTCCTATGAAACAAGACACTTGGGGCCCAATATTCAAAAGTTTGCATGGGCGATACTGCATCTTTGCCTGCACAAACAGTTGTTTGTGCTGGAGCCCTCATTCAAAAGGCACTGTTGTATGGGCAAAGAAGATTAGCACCCACGCAAAACATAATGTATGCGTGCGGGCAAGGGGAGGGGTGTGGCCATGGATATGCACGATACCCCATATTCAGTGGCATTGTGCTGTGCAAAAGGGCTCAGCATGGTCCTTTTGCACAGAGCAAATACCATCAAACAAAACCATGGCTTAACTCCCAAAAACCCTAACGACTGCCAGAGGTAACACAGTCACTGAGCCAGTTGGCCACTGGGGGAGTACATCCACAACCACCTCCTGTAGTCCCTGGCACACACACCCTATGCTGATCACTGGCCCCTTATGTCAAATAATATTATCCCGGATTCTAGGTCATCCCCGCCGATCGCTGTCTCATTCTGTCAATGAATAATATCCCTGGTGATAGTGCCCTCCCCCTACACTGATCGCTGGCCCATTCTGTAAATAATAATATTTTTATTTTATTTATTTATTTATTGAAAATTCAGAAACACCATTGAGTGGGACTCTTTTATAAGGGTTCTACATCCAATTTGTACAGTACAACAAAAGGTAGTATTTGGGCAAATCAACGGATCTTTAGTTTACAGCAGAAAGAGGTATATTCCTGATACAGTGTACAGAGCTAAAATAGTAATGACAGGACAAAATACATAATTCATTGATTTATGGCAATAAATTGTACATTCTTGTGTGACAAAATGCCACTTCATGGAAGTATTTCCCAGTAGGTCGGAAATGGGAAGGGGAGAGGAAGGGAGGTAGGGAATGTGACTATGTAGAGATGGGGGGGGGGAAGGGGGAGGAATAAGTGCCTCAAACAGAGGAGTCTGTAATAGTTAAGTGCAGGAGCTGGAGGGATTCTCAGTGAAATTGTTTTTTAGGGCTGTTTTGATTTGGATGGAGTTGATTATCCTCATGATAGAGGATGGGAGCTATATCCCTGGTGCTATTGGTCCTCCACTGGTGAAAACTGGCCTGTTCTTTCAAATAATACAATCCCTGGTGCTAGTGGTCCCCGACTGATGATAGTCATACTGTTCTTTCAAATAATACAATCCCTGGTGCTAGTGGTCCCTGACTGATGATAGTCATGCTGTTCTGTCAAATAATACAATGCCTGGTGCTAGTGGTCCCCGACTGACGATAGTCATGCTGTTCTGTCAAATAATACAATGCCTGGTGCTAGTTGTCCCTGACTGATGATAGTCATCCCGTTCTGTCAAATAATATAATCTCTGGTGTTAGTGGTAACCCCCTTCTCTCCAATTGCCAGCCTTGGTTTAAATAATAAGATCCCTGGTGCTATGGTAATCCCCTCCCTCTTATTGCCAGCCTGACTTTAAATAATGTGATCCCGAATATAATCCCTGGTGCTAGTGGTAACTCCCCTCCCTCTGATTACCATCCGTACCTTAAATAATATGATCACTGGTGCTAGTGTTAACCCCCCCCCCCGTTTGCATGGGTAGCGGGGAATCACAAGGTGCAACAAAAATTTTAGCACTTCGCTTTCTGAAATTTTGAATATCTGGCCCTTGGTGTAGACATTACAACAGCTACAGTAGGATTGCTTTTAGGGGACATTCAGATAGTCACCAGTTTGTCAAAGGATTTTTTTGCATGTTTCATTAAAGGGACACTGTCAATCTGTTTTTCATCATATTATTTCTAGTTAAAAACCTACATTTTATGATCGCTTACCTTCTCTAACATTCATTGATGTTGCTGTTTGTTTTGTCTGTCTCCTTGTTTAGTAGAACTGAAATGCATGCTAATGTATATTTATAAACAACCTTGTTTTGTTTACAATCCTTGATCTGTTCTTACTGCATACTTCCTGAGCATTAAAAACACACCCCAATAGTGCAGTCACTCATGAGGCAGTTGCCTCCTAAACTCCCAATGCGTTACGAGGGGCTAGACTGTGTTGTGGGTGTTTCCAAGTCCAGGAAAGATGCAGCTGGAGCTGATCAAAGACTGTAAACAAACCTGTGTTTGTGTGGTAACACTAGTATAGTGGGCAGTCTGTTTTTCACTTTTTAAATAAAAAAAAAAAAGAGTCAGAATCAATCTACCAGCTACATCACCAATCTTTACAGAACGCTAGCAATCATAACATGTGTTTTTTTTAAACTAGGGACACTTTGAGACCTAAGGGAGTTGACAATGTCCCTTTAAACACCAATTTTTATTTTGTTACTTTTTTCAGGAGAGTAATCAAGAATAATACATCACATGGTTCATAGAGCTACTCTGTCTTTGCAGCTCAGGTACACACTAGCTCATTCTGCTTGCTGTATTTCAGTGTTTTCTGTTGCTCCCAAAACAGGCTGCTCACAGTTTTTCTATACTATCAGTGTTCACCTTGCCAGGGTTGTTTTTTTTCATACTTTCCCCTTCCCCTGTGTTTCACAGCTCCCCCTTTCACAAGATTGTTTATGTACTATATGTCTCTTGTGTGCATTGGAAGCCACTTTTCAGATCCAGCCCACCTACAGCACAGCACACCACACACTGTCTCCACCAAGTATTAAGTTCAACACATGGTGTTCCATCACATATTTTTTTTCAAATTATCTTTAGGCTTGAACTGTATTCATTGTTTCTTTGCTGTCTTGTGTTTTAGACCTGTAATTGAGCCCCCCACACTCACATACACCCACTTGATCAGATGACTCTTCCCCATTGAAATGTTTTTTTTTTTATATTTGTCTTTTCGGCTGTCACGATTTCACTCTTTTTTTTCCTGTGTTTCTACTACAGTAACCACAGTTCTTCTTCAGTGTACAAAACTGAGTCGCACTGGGGATGTGGGGGTCTGAACAGGTAGGAGACACAGCCAGTTTTACTACAACTCCAAAATGAGAATAAGTGCAACTAATGATGGCCAAACAGACAAATTCTGTGTATAATGTTGTGAGCACTGTAGTGTAGAGTGTCCATTAGAAGATCATGCTGGGAGTGTGTGCAGCCACTTCAGGTTCCAGCAGGCAGCTGTAATGAACAGCCCCTACCCTACCAATAGTTGAAATTTCAACAGCAACTTCCAAGTGGAAGTTATGTCTGTACCACCCCCTCACCCCTTTCCATCTCCTCTGTACCAACCGAGTTCTGTAAAATGGATTACTTGTCCCTTTGAAATTGCCAATAGTCTAACAGCCAACTGCTTATTGTTTTCCAAATGACACCTAGCCACCCGATACAATGTGACCCTCTCTTCACTATTGCATTATACCAATCTGGCAGAATTATCTTGCTTGCACCATGCTGTCTGTCTCTCTGGCAACCATTAGTTTTATGTAACATAGAAGCTTTGTATATTTTTTCCATTTGCTACTACCTGTAAACTCTGCTCTTGTTTGCCATTGCAAGTATAGCTTTGGGGGGTTGGGACAGCAGTCATCTCGATAGTACTTGCATGTACTGTACTACAAAAAAGAAATAGAAATAACACAATATGTATACTAATTTACAACTGATGACGGCCAAGCACACAAATTCCGAGCACATTTGAAACTTCATTGTTTTATGTAACTGCAAGTAGTCACATTGGAGCCCACCCCCTTCAGGGTTATTCTTTAGCAACTGACATTCATTAACATGGTTGTTAAATTACTATGTGATCCTACTGCAAACTAACTAGGTTTACATTGAGAAATCTCCTAAACTCTTTTTACTAACCCCATAAGGAGCACTGCAAGAGGAACCCTGATTCTAGCTACATATCCTGGTACAAAGCAAAATTTCCAATCATGCACCAACCTGCCAATCAGAAACAGGTAAAGATGGAATGTTCCCATTATGTTACATCAATCATCTTGTTCTGAATCAAATGCAAACAGCTATATAATTTATAGCCATATATAGAGCGCTTTTAGGCAGACAAAGATTTTGACTCAGTGAAACTATGGTCCCTATAATCAAGGACAATGGCACTGATTCATTGTGACCTCAAGGTTCATCGGTCCTTCCCACAAAGCAGTGTCCTATTGCAAACAAAATGATTCCTCTTATTTGGGACATTCTAAATAAATAAATGTTGCTATGGATATTTCAGAAATGTGTACTATAATAAAGCTGTATAACACAGCAAGGGCAATAAAATGTTGCAGCACTAACTTTTCTAAGGAAGGTGTAAAAGAGGAAAAGTATATTTATTGTCTATACATTTCCTTTTGATCCATGGGAGTGACTGAGGTACTCCTTAGGCTAAGGAGGAAACAAGTAAGGGGGCTTGTTGTGTTGTGTGCTAGAGTGCTGCTACTCCATTGTATAGAGTGGTATTGGATGCAAAAATGTATTTATTGAAATACTTAGCATTTTTATTAATTAAAAAATTTAGTAACTGGGAAAGGCACATCAGCCAAGGCTCGATTCCTGGTGTGACCTGGGGGAGAGGGAAGAGGGATATCAAACATAAAGTTAGATACAATAAGATAAGTATCAGCATATGCACATACTTGTGAAAAGCTCCAGTACAATAAGGTTTTGTAATACTGCAAGTAGGTACAAACAGTACTAGGGCAGTAATTTACATAGGACAATTCAAACAGAATTCATGATGAAGATAAGCAGAGCAACAGGTTGACATCAAGAGCTGCTAGATAAGTGCTTTAGGGGTGGGAGTCAGTAAAGGGGGCTGGATAGGTTCAATTATTGCAGAAATGGGGGGAGGAAGGATACACAGTTGTTGCTTGCAGACAAGAAGGGAGAAGGAGGAGTTCCTAGTCTGGGGAAGGGGGGAGTTTGTTCCCTAGACAGGGTAACCAGTAGGAGAAGGTGGCTTTGCCCAACAGAGAAGGATGGGTGGGGCAAGATGAAATATCTCCCATTTCATTGCCTCAGTTTGTAAGTGGACTGACAGTCCAGGAAGAGAGTTCCTATTAGGTAAGAGGGAAGGATATTAAAACAAAATTTAGATATGAGGTTGAGGGAATGTAGAAAACATCTCTGGGAGAGCAGGGTGAGCCCAAGAAAGAGAATAAAGATCACAATTATTTATTCATTCATGTACTAACACATTTACATGTGTCTTTCAAATGATTTGCCATGAAAAACATACTGAGCTGACATAGCTTGTTTCCAAATGTGCCATGAGAGGAGGGGGAAGAGAGTACAGCAATAAGTTACCTCAGTCCCTTACTCTAATCATTTTGGTCAAATTATTTCCCCATAACTCTGTTTGTGATTCTCAAGTTCAAATCCAAAAGGTTTTATGGTTACGTAATTTTACTGTTGATTATCAGGGCATGGTGCTTGCAGAATGTATTAAATGGACACTCAGAAACAGGATTTAAGGTAATACCATTTGATGTGCATGCTAATGGAGCCTGGAAATAGCTTCTGCTGGTAGTCATCTCAAAAGCCCACTTGGCTGGCATGGAAGTAGCCAATGTGGGCAGCATTCACAGGATGTCTGCTCGGTCAGAATGGAAGGAGCTGACATGTTTGCTCTCACAGAAGCCCACTTAGCAGGCATGTAATCAAATGCCTGAAACATCATTAAAGGAGAACTGCACTAAATCTATAACTCATTTTTGATAATAAGTGTTTTTAAATGCTGATCAAAATGTTTTCTTTTTTTTTTCAAGCTATACAGTATTTTCAGTTATCCTAGTAGGCGATTTACATGCTGGTCTTGAGAACCATTTTAGAACTGTATGATGTAGTTTATGTCCCTGTTCTTATTAAGTTGGCTCATGCATGCGCAGCCAACATATTGTGGTAGTAGCAGATTTGGAGCCACGGTCACTGTTGGGTGAATGCAGGGCATGCATCAGTAGGTGTGTCCCCAATTCCCCCAATTAGCCAGCAGTAGGGACTGACACCCTGCATATCTAATGTGGCCACAACATCTGAGAAATGGTCAGCTGCAATGAAAGCGTAGCTCTCATGCAGCGTGACCACATCATGACTCCCGACATGCAGGCAACATGGTGGCAGTGACTGCCACTGCCTGTCACTGCCCACTCCCCATCAGTATAATTCCCCCTCCCCCATTTTTTCTGTGTGCCAAGGGGGTGACCAATCCCCCTCTGCATCATGCGCCCACCAAATAAAATGCTTTTCTTTGCCGACAGGGGCCCCAATCCCCATTAGCTTCAGTTCCCCCTTTCCCAGTTAGATCTGCCAATGGGGGAGCCTACTCCCTTTCAGCAAGATGTCCCCCTTTTCTTCTGTGCTGAGGGGGGTGCCCAAGCTCCCTCGGCTCGTGTCCCCCACTCCCCTTCCGTTTGTGAAGACGGGGTGCCCAATCCCCCGTCAGCTACTGAATCCCCCCAGAAAAACACTTGGGTGGCATGCTGGGAGCCCACTCCAGCATGCCAAATACCCTGTAAAAAAAACCTGCACCTCAAATTTTTTTTTTCACCCTGTGGAAAACAAATGGTCCCTCGCCATCTCCCTGCCCCCCTCCCACAACCCGCACCTACCCTCTGTGCACCTGCCTCTCCACACCCCCTCACCCCATACTTACCTCCAGAGTCCGGTACGATGATCTTCTGTGAACTGAGAACACATCTCACTCTTCAAAGTCAACCGCAAACTGAGGAAATGCAGTATAATGGAATTAATAGGTTTTTTTCAACATTGATGCATATCTCAGGCATTTATTCAAATTTTGGCACCAAATTTTCAACATGGGGTTTTTGGGACCCCTCCTCACGAATTCTGCCACTGTCATGGCATTATTCAGCCCCAAAAGGTGATTTCACGATCACTGTGTGGAATCATCTTTCAGGACAGAGTGATGAAATGACAGTGCCAGTGTTCATGAGGTGGGCTCTCAAAAAGTCTATGTTGCAAATTTGGTGGAAAAAATCCAAAAAAATGAGTTTTACTAGCGTGCATTGTGCAGTTGCTACACACTCTCATAACTTCACAAATCTGCAATATTTTCATGCCAGATTTTTAACATTGGAATTTTTACACACCTCCTTGTGAACAGTACAGCTGTCATTTTTCACATCCTGGCCGAAATGTGTTTTCGCACTTCTGGTGCAGAATAGCATGGTCGCTGTGGGAAATCAGTGTTCAGGACAGATTACAAAAATGACAGTAACACTGTTCATGAGCAGAGGACATAAAATACCTATGTTGAAAATTTGGTAATGATACTCCATAAAATGAATGTGTTACAAGTGTGCATTATGCAGTTAGCATGCACGCTTGTGAGTTTGCGAAATTGTAATATTTTTGCTCCAGATTTTCCACATTGCCATTGTTCTGCACCTCCTTTTGAACAATACAGCTGTTATTTTTCACATCCTGGCCAAAATGTGTTTTCGCAGTTCTGGCGCAGGATAGCGTGTTCGCTGTGGGAAATCCATGTTCGAGACAGATTATGAAAATGACAGTGACACTGTTCATTAGCAGAGATTCTAAAATGCCTATGTTGAAAATTTGGTGATGAAAGTCCATAAAATGAGTATTTTACGTTGCGCAGTTTCCATGCATGCTGCTAACTTTGTGAATTTTTTTATATTTTCACTCCAGATTTTCAAACACACCTCCTTATGAACAGTAAAGCTGCCATTTAACATATCCTGACCGAAATGTGTTTTCACATGTCCGGCACAGAATTGCACATTCGCTGTGCAAAATTAGTTTTCAGGACAGTTTGAAGAAATGATGGTGATACTGTTCATGAGCAGAGGTCTTAAAATGCCTATGTTGAAAATTTGGTGGTGAAAGTCCATTAAACGACTATGTTGCAAGCGTGCATTGCAGTTTCCATACACCCTTGTAGCTTTACAAATTTGCAATATCTTCATGCCAGATTTTCAACACTGCCATTTTTTCACACCTCCTTGTCAACAATACAGCTGTTATTTTTCACAGCCTGCCCAAAATGCTTTTCCGCAGCTGTGGCACACAATGGCATGGTTGCTGTGAGAAATCACCTTTTCGGACACATTAACAAAATCACAGTGCCACTGTTCATGAGGGGAGGTCCCAAAGTACCTATGTTAGAAACATGGCTAAAAAACTCCCACAAATAATTGGGTTACGGACGCGTGTTGCACAGTTTCAATGCATGCTAATGATTCCACCAATTTTTAATTTTTTTCACTCCAGATTTTCAACGTTGCCATTTTTGTACACCTCCTCAGCAACAATACAGTTGTCATGTTCCACATTACTGCCCAAAATGTGTTTTCATCCCTGTGTTTCCAAATGGCATAGCCACTGTGCAAAACCACCTTTTAGCTTTCAAACTGATTACGCCATGCTTCATGAGGTGGGGTCACAAAAAGCCCACATTGAAAATTTGGAGTGAAAATACCAACACACGACTACTGTATTAGAGTTTCCAACTGTAGCACCCCCAGAGACTGACAGGCATCAGAGGTGTGACTTGGGATCATCGGCTGTAATGCTCATGCCATTCCACCCCCACCCCCACCCTGCAGCCAGTGACAGGCATCATGGTGTTCCTTACAGTGTTTGGCCACAAAGTTCACCCCATTCTCCTATACTGCACCCATCTCCACATATTTCCTTACGGAATGGGGTAAGTATTATGCCCAAAGACCCCAAAGCACACCACAACACGTGTCAGTGTCTACAAGGTATGGTGAGGTACAATGGCATGAGTGTTGTAGCTGAAAACCCAAAGGCACACCCCAATGCCTGTCAGTCTCTACAGGGTGGTGGTGGGGTTGGCATCACTTCAATACTTCACTGCCATTCCTATTATGCATCTCTAACTCCAGCATTACCAATGCCAATGCTAGTGAGACAACATTCGGCATTGACAAATGCTTGTTCTTTCTATTGTTGGCAGAATGCATACATGTTCTGTTATAGACTGAGTGGGGACATAAATGACATCACACAGTTCTAAAATGGCACTTAAAACCAGACTGTAAATCAGAAAAACCCACTGAGTTTACCAATGGGTCTGTCTAGATGGAACAATAAAACAATTTGAACCAGTACTTAAAAATAGCTCTTATTGGGAAAATGTCTTACAGCTTCAGTAAAGTTCTCCTTTAAAAGAAGACTACTAGGTAGGCATGGAAAAGCAACCACTTGTGGCCATTCACAGAATACTGGTCAGTGATCATGGAGAAGCCACCAAATGGAGGCAGTAACTGAAACCTGTTTGGCAGATTTGGAGGAACAATGGTTTCACTAGATGCTTGGTGGCAAGCACAGAAAACACATCTGATATTGGGGGGCTAACCAGGAACCCAGAGCTGCATGACTGTCCATATCAGACACAGCCTAGAGAACAGCAGTTTCCTGTAGCTGGTATTGTGTCCCTTCCTAGGCTTAGTCATTGTGATTCCCAGCCACTTGTTCAGCTGCAGACATATAATTCACTTTTCATGGCTGAGAGCACATTGCTAATCCAGGCACACCAGTCTTTCATAGGAGAAAATTACTTAGGGACACCATTGGCAAGAACTGATTATGTCTGACTGAGGAAAGCTGTTAAAAAAGCCTACTCGGTGATTTACAGAAAATGAAATGAACAGCAGAAGACACGAAGAGATGTCTGTCCGAGGAATGTCTAAAGGAGAAAATGTCAAGCATTAACAAGGTAGTGGGGGTCTGAAAGTATACACTAACGGGTGATGCATGGCCATTTATGGATTCCTGGGGCTGCTGGGAGAAAAATTAAAACCAATGACTGATCTACAAAGTGCCTTGATCCAATCACAACAGCAGTTTACACATCAAATGGAGCTGCAACTCTGACCACTTACTCTGAAAGCATTATTGTGATGACAAGTTACCTATAAAAAAGATGGGGCTTTCATTGGCAGACTGGGACCATCACGTGGATGTTGTCTTCCTGTTGAGAAAGACTCATGCATGAACAGGGACTGTTAGACTGTTGGTGAAGATGGCGATACCCAAAACAGGGAGTAGCCCTAAGAAATGAACTCCAGAATAAGACGGGTTTTGCACTTCATAACAGAGGGACTTAGAAGTTGCTGGCTGTTTTTTGACATTGCTAGAGAGTTAGGAAGGCATAAAACAGTGCAGCATGATGTACTACTCCTTTAACTCTGCACATTAATTGTCATTATAGAGTCAGCACTGTGCTATGTATGCAGTATAGTCTACAAATTAATTTAAAGGCACTGCATTATAGCTGATTTATGTCTGATACAGAAAATTTGACGTGACTAGAAATGCAATGGGTTATCAACAGAAATGAAAAGATGAGTAATTTAAAAGGACAGCAATCAAGCTTGGTGATGTTTACATTAATCATGTTTTACATGAGATACGGAAGGTACTTTGAACCTCATTATAACACTAAAGTACAGTTATACAAAATAATAACTAAACCCCAAACTACACAAGTACTTCATTACATGTATCTTTCTCTCATACACCCATATATTTGATGCGGACAGTCTGGGAAATCCAGAAGTGTCCTGTAGTGGGCACTTCAGTTATTTCCCAGAAGTGTCTCTCCCTGTTTGAGCTGCAGTGCAGCAGCAGCAGCGAGGCTGTATCACTTGGTGTGAATGCAGCTATTGTATTCAAAATGTTGCAGAGGAAAGAATTCAGGATTTTGACAACTTATTGTGCATTAGATGGCTCTTTTCACATCCATTTGTGTTTAATGTCATCAACGTAGCTGAACACATCTTGAACAGCAATGTATATGCAAACATCTGAAACACAATGTAACAGGTTGCCATCTCTGTTCTGTCTGTTTTTGTCTGTCTGTCTGTCTATCTATCTGTCTGTCAGTCTGTCTGTCTGTCTATCTATCTATCTATCTACCAGCATACATTCAGCACAAATATACAAACTCATCAAGAACATTATTTGTTTGTATTACACATTACAACATTAATCCCCTGCCATGCCTATAAATTAATACCCAATTCTCTAAACTTGCAGTAAATGACATACATTTCAAGTATTTTTGTCAGTTTAAAAGTAAATAGCTATGCTACCTTTAGGGGCAATATAGAAAAAAAATGCAAATTCTCATAGGATAACATTGGAACTTTAACAAGCCGTACAATGAAGGAAAGAAATTGCTGTTTCACAGACATGGAATCACTGGGCCCAGAAGTAAGGAAATTCTTTGCAAAAAAACATTGCTAATGCATTAGTTTGGGTTAAACTGACAAAGCAGAGAAATGTGGCATTAGGGTTCCCAACCCAAATGCCTCACCCCCACCCTGCTGGCAGTAACAGAAAAATGTTTTATTATTTGACCTCTCCTGTGTCATCGCAAATGAGGTGTGGGGTGTGTCTTAGAGTGGTCAACCCCAATGTTCACCCCATTCTCATATACTATACACATCTCAGCTTTATTAACTGAAGGAATGGGGTCAGTGTTAGAGTTGGCAACCCCATGATACACTCTGCACCTGATTTGTGACGATGCAGGAGAGGTCAAATTGTATTTCCTGTACTTTGTTAATGCATCAGTCATGGTTCAAATTAAAATGACAAAAGTATGGAAATGTGTTAGGTTTCCCAACCCGAACACCCCCCCAATCAATCAAACCACTCCACCCCCACCCTCCTCACACTAACAGGCATCAAGGTGTGCCTTGGGGTCATCAGCATTAACACTCTTCCCATTACATGTGTAAGAAAGCTGAGATGTTACAGCATAGGAGAATTGAGTGAGTGTTAGGGTTGAATACCTCAAGGCACACCCTGACGCCTGTGTGTGTGGAGGGTGGTGGTGTGATGGGGTGATTGGGGAGTGGGATGTTAGGGCTGGGAACCCTAACACCACATTGCTATACCTTGTTGCTTTAATATGAACCCTAACTGATGCATTAACAAAGATTTTTGCAATGAATGTCCTTACTTTTTGAGAAAGTATAATCTTAACCTTATTTAGCTGTGGGAGTATTTCTTGTGGGAGGGCAGGATCCTCCAGGCCCAGCAACCCCAATTTATCCATAAGGGTATAGTGACATTGTTATTAACCCTCATCTCCCTAGTGGAACGCTCAGTCCATAATGGTACACTATCACAGGCACCTTAGCCACATTCATAAAAATGTCCCTTGCAGATGTAAACATGGCTTGGAAACATGCATAACTGCTCAAAGGTGTACTCAGCTGTGTTTTGCATAAAATCCATATCTTGAAGCATTTTTGAGATATATTTCTCGAAAGGTACCCTGACCACTACAATGCAATCTAATGGTAAATTCCTAAACTTTGAAATGTTATAACTATGGAACCGATATATATATATTTGTGGGGCAAGCCCTTTGCACGCTACAAATTTCAGCCCAAAAGTCCTAACTGTTTATTTTCAGTGATGTGAAAAATTAATTTAAGAAACAAAAGTGCTGCAAAGTGTAGCACAACTCCAGTAGTTTTACAAAACAGTGCCACAAGTAGTGGCATTATTTGAGAAATAGTGCTGCAATTTGTAAAACTTTGTCAAAAGTAGTGCCATAAATTTGTGACATCAAAAAGGTCCAAAACAAAATAAGCTTATTTCTGGGTATCTTAGAAAAAAACTAATCACAGAATAATGTTCCTCAGGCCCCAATGAGATAAACACAAGTGTTGGTGTTTACCAAGGGGCAATATTTTATGAATTATTTAGTTTTTTCCATGTCGCTAAATGAAAACAAGATGGCGGCAGCACAACATTACTCCAGAATTTGTGGCAGTAAACAGTGCTTTCACGAAAGCAAAATATTGCTTTCACACAGCACATCTAGTTTTTTACATTGGAAATAATAGGAAAATTGACATTTTAATGTTTTGAATGAATTAATATTTTTTCATCAAATCTTTAAAAGGCACATCTGTGACTCTGACCTCATATACACTGAAAGTTTCACACCAAACCCTCAAGCAGTATCAGAGAAATGACGTGACAAAAAAATGCCAAAAAAGTGGTAATTTTCACATTTTTTGACATTCCGTATCTCAGCACCCATATATCTGACTGGAAAAAAACTCCAGAGATCTATGATTCCAGACAGCATATGTGAAATATCATGCAAATTAGTTGAATGGTTGCAAAGTTATTAAAGTGAAAAATATGGGGTTTAACATAGAAGTGAGATCTGAACCCTAACTATAGTGGCACTACCATGCCATTATATATCTATAGCTATATCTTTCTTTCTATCTATCTATCTATCTATCTATCTATCTATCTATCTATCTATCTATCTATCTCTATGCAAAAAACTTCATTAATACATCATTTAGGGTTAAAACACAAAAAGTGAGGAAATGAGACCTTTAGGGTTGCCCCTTCCCCCCTCATAGACCCTCCATCCTCCCAAGATTGACAGATGACGGGGTGTGCCATTGGGGTTGTGAGGCCTAAATGTCACCCCATTCCATGTGTAATCATATTCACAAGCCACAGTAAAGAAGAATGGGGTGACATTTAGGCCTCACAACCCCATTGACACATCATCTGTCAATCTCAGGAGGATGGGGGTCCATGAGGGGGGAGGGGGTCAACCCTAAAGGTCTCATTTCCTGACTTTTTTATTTTAACCCTAAATTATGCATTAGCAAAGTTTTTTGCACAGAATTTTCTTACTTTTTGAAAAAATAATAGAAAAGTAGAAAGTCACGCAAGTTGGTGGGGGCCCCGCACTCCCAACAACTTTTAAATTTCTGCCTAACATAACAGTACAAGTAGGGAATATCATATGAATTGGTGGGAGCACATATGGGTGGAAGCAAAGGGTCCCATGCTCCCACCACCTTGAAACAAAACAAAGTTTCTTACATCAGAGTGGCATAATTCCTGTTTACATGTCAGACACTTAATCACTGTAAATTACCTCCATGGCAGTAAGGCCAGATACCCTATAAATGTGAAGCCACTACCACAATGGAAAACACTATATGCAAAATGTAAAGTGCATCATGCAATATTTATTTAGATTTTGGTAACCGGGTAAGCCCACTGAGACGAGAGATCCCTTTTTCAGGGGTGACCTGGGATTAGTTACAGAGAGTACATATCTTGGCAACATTAAACAGTAGTCTTAGGAAATACTTTTGTAGATTCAGTGAGTACATACATAGAAGAATAGTATAGGATAACATTAGATAAAATACATAACAAGGAGTGGGATACATATGAGAAACTGTAGGACAGTGTTAGTTGAGTACTTAATTAGTCAAAGGGGGTACATAGATGGATATTAACATACATAAGTTTATGGTTTGTACATGGTACACATTGAGTAACATCGTTTGTCACAGAGAGCAGAGGGTGCCACTAGGCTAATAGATGTTAAGACAGTTTCAAAGTAACTTAGCAGGTTACATAGGGAATGCTATAGGGAAAGCGGTTGAAGTCAGCACCAGAGGTCACAGAGGGGTGATCATGATCAGGGGATAACGGTTGCACCTGTAGAGACTAAGTTCCAGGAGATACGCTTTGAGGCCCAATTTAAACCCTAGGAGAGAAGGCTTGTTGACTAGAGTTACAGGGAGGGCATTCCATAAGAAGGGACAGCATAACGGAAGGAGCATTTGCCTTGGTTGGTGCGAACCCGGGGGGTGGCAAGCGGACATCTAGCTGAGGATAGAAGGGTACGGTGCTGGATCTTTGGGATGAGTAGATCACGCAGGTGAGGAGGAGGGCCAAGGGAGGTGAATTTGAAAGCCAGGCAGGCAAGGAGTAGGCTAGATTGTGCCAGAGGGAGGGCCACTTTAGGTCGACCAAGGCCTCACAGTGATGCCTCCTGGGAGAGAGTTAGTAGCAAAGCGAGCCACTTTATGGTAGAGTGTGGAGAGCTTATTGAGCTTGGACTCTCAGAGAGACTACAGTAATGGGGCTCCGTAGAGGATTGTAGGGAGGAGATTGCAGTTGGCGATTGCACGACGTGCCTAACCAGAGAGGGAGTTTCCCAGGCGATAGAGGAGCCCCATCTTCTGGTGGATGGTTTGGGTTAGGGAGATGATGTGGGATTTATAGGTCAGTTCCTGGTCAAGGAGGACCCCTAGGTACTTGAACTGATCCAAGACCTCAACCCTTCTCCCTAGGGAGGACGTGAGCTGGAGTAGGTCACTTCTGTCAGCAGCAAACCATCTGGTCCCGAACAGGATAGCCTTGGTTTTGTCAGCATTCAGTTTTAGAAAATTTGCAGAGAACCAGGCCTCAAGGTCAGAGAGACAAGTCTGCAGATTGGTAGAGATGACATTAGGGCGGAGGTCACTGAAGTAGACGGCAGTGTCATCTGCATAAAGAATGAGGTTACTAGGCCCGCAGTCTCCCTCAATATCATTTAAGAAGAGTGAGAATAGTAGGGGGCCCAAGATCGAGCCCTGGGGTACCCCTGAGACCATGGGTCTTTCGCAGGATTGAGAACCCCTCCAATGGAATTTCTGTGTTCTGTTAGTCAGATAGTTCTTGCACCAGGAAAGGGCGTGTGCATTTAGACCTAGTTGCCAGAGCTTAGAGAGGAGGAGTTCATGGTTGACCATGTCAAAGGCCTTGGATAGGTCAATGAATAGTGTGCCCATTGGGAAGCCTTGGTCCATGGCCTTGAGGATGTCAGATGTGAGCTGGATTAGGGCAGTGTCAGTGCCATGGCCTTTCCTGAACCCATGTTGTACATCGAAGAGTAGTAGGTGCTGTTCTAGGTAGTCCTGCAGTTGATTATATATGAGCCTCTCCTGCACTTTTCCAAGAGGGCTGAGGAGGGAGATTGGCCTGTAGTTTCCCACGAGGTCACGGGGACCTTTCTTATGGATTGAGACAATAGTCAAAACCTTCCATTTGGTTGGGATAGTTCCTTCAAGGAGTGACCTATTGATCAATAAGGTGACAGGATAGGCAATAGCTGTGGTGGCTGCTCTCAGCAGTCTAGGTTCTAGAAGGTCAAGCCCGGCAGAGGAGTTGGGATTTATTTTGAGGAGCAGTGGGAGTACAGCAGATGGTTTGATTAGTTTCAGGTGGAATTGGGGCTGTGGGAGGGTTCAGTCCCAAGCAATGAAGGAAGGGGACCCAGGGGAAGCTGTGGGGGGATCCTAAGGGATTAGAGAAGCAGTCAGAGAAGGCTTTGGCAACTGCCAAGGGGTCACTGGTCAAGGAGTTACTGACCAGAAGTGTGTCATTAAGTGAGTTTGAGGTACCCTTGAGGAGGGAGTTAATGTGACCCCATAATTTCTTGGGGTTACTGAGATGACCTGTTTTGAGGTCCCTTAGATACTGTGATTTAGCCTGTTTAGAGGTTTTCTTGCAAAGGTTCCTCAGTTCCCTATACTTCTCCCACTCAGGTGTGCTGCCAGAGGATTTGTAGAGTCCCCAGGCCCTTTCACGTCACCCCTGTGCTGAGAAAATAGATTTTTTCATCTAGCCATCTAGTCGCACCCTCACAATCAAAGATCGTGGTCAAAGAATCTCACAATCAAAGCATTTGCAGGCTGGTGATCAAAGAATAAAAAATGTTAAAATTCAAGTTTTACAGAAAAATACATGAAACCACAGCCATGACTCAATGGAATGAATCTCCCTGAGCAAAACCCATCCTCATTTGACTTAATAAGTCACCCCTTAGCTGAAAAAATTATTTTTTTAATCTGAACATCTAGATCGCGGTTAAAGAATCTTGCTATTAAAGAATTTGCAGGGTCGCGATCAAAGATCGTTATCGAGCCACAATCAAAGAATTAAAAACTTTAAAACTCTATTTCTTTACCAATTTAAAAGAAACTACAGGCATGGCTCGATAGAGAAAAGACACCTGAACAAAACCCAACATTTGAGCAGTCCCTCTGAGCAGAAATATTTGAATTTTTCCAACCTCAAGCTGAAAACAAAATGACGGCCATCACGATCAAAGAATTCCTTGCAATCAGAGATTCTTTGATCATGAGCCTGCTAATTCTTTGATCCTGAGGAGGGGCCAGATGGCCAAAACCTCATTCTTCTTTCGCAAAATAACCATATAAATTTTCCCATTGACCTATAATGGGAACTGAAAACTTTAATAACTTTTAAAATGATTAATATCTTTTCACCAAACAAAAAGTGGCATGTTCCTTGACCCAAACTCTTTTAGACAAGCTAAGTTGCAGAGTGGCTCACCACACAATGGCCACGCAGCACCATGGACAAAATCCAAAAAACTGCCCACTTAACTGGCGAAAAGTGCATTTTGCAGTGTTTTGGTGCACAAAAACCATAAGTCTGACTGAAACAAAATATGGCAAATCAAGAGATCTCCCAAGCCCCACCACACATGCAAAATTTCATGCAAATCCATTGAGTGGGTCCAAAGTTATTAATGCACAACATTTTTGAGTTTAACATAGAAGTGGCTTCATAACCCTAAATACAGGGGTGTGACTCTAGATCTGCCAAGTTTCGTAATGGTCTAATATATGGTTGTGCAGCTACATAGCATCAGAGAATGCAGTAATATTGTATGGCAGAATGTTGTTATAGGTAAAAATCTACCTTTTTATAACAATGTTTTACCATCGATGTGACGTCATGATGTTGTTAACCTATCAATGGTACGTCACATCGATGAGTTAACAACCGGGAACAGTCTGGGCATGCACGCAAATGGATTGGATGGCCTAGAAATGGCTGCAGTGGTGATGGCAGAGCAGCAGCAACATAAAAAAAATGCAGTAAGGAACTGCTTTCTTTTGCATTAAACCTAAATTGTACCATACACTATCAAACATAATGTATGGTACATCAATGGGTAACCATTTTGTTAACTCATCTCGAGGTTGCCATGGTGACCTAAACCTCTCAAGCTTTGCTCTTGAGGTTTACGTGGTCACCCTGGCAACCTCTCCATGATTAACAAACTGGTTAACCATCGATGACCATACATTATTCTCTATATTATGCATTTTTGCACATTCTTTGCTCATGCCTACAGGTCACATAGTCTGTGAGACCAGTCAGAAACCTTCAGGAAACATGCAGCCGGGGTCCCCGATGTGCCTTTTGAAGATTTCGTGAAAAAATATTAAATGGTTCAAAAGTTATTCAAAAAACAAGTTTCCCATTATAGTCAATGGGGAAGCTAACCAAAAGTTTGACATTGAAGCAAATGCAGTTTTTTGTGTTGAAAATGACCCCTGTAATGTCGCAAATCTGCCATCTTTTTTTTCAGTTGGTGATCACATAAATACTAACATACTAACATACTAAAATGCCAGCAGAATAGGCCTAACAGTCTTTCATGTCTGCTCATTTGGTCAGCCCCCACCCTGGGTGCTGACCTTGCTGTCCCCCTCACCTTCTCTGGCTTCTCCCTTCCCAGTTCTGGATATTCTTGCTGCATTGGATTTTGCTTCCAGAACCCTTCCCCTGTACCTGTCCCACCCCCTCTTGAACCCCTCCACTGTCTCTGCCTCCACCAGCCCCCTAGGCAGTGCATTCCATGGCTCCACCACCCTCTCAGTGAAGTAGCACCTCCTCCTTTCTCCCCTGAATCTTCCCCCCTCCAGCTTCCACCCATGCCCTCTAGTGGTCCCTTCCTCCTTTCTTCGAAGCACCCTGACTGTTCCTCCCCTATTTACCCTCTTCATATACCTGAAGACCTCTATCATGTCCCCCCGGTCCCTTCTCTCTTCCAATGTGTACATATTTAGCTCTTCGAGCCTCTCCTCATAGGTCCTGTCCCCCAAGCCCCAAATCATTTTGGTTACCCTCCTCTGGACCCTCTCCAGGAGGTTAATGTCCCTCTTTAAGAGTTGCCTCCAAAACTGCATGCAGTACTCAAGGTGCGGCCTCACCAAGCAGTTATACAGAGGGGAGTATCACTTCCCTCCTTCTGGAGGTGATCCCCCTAGCGATGCATCCCAGCATCCTGTTGGCCTTGGCTGCTGCCCTCCTACAAGTCTCAGAGTTGTTCATCTTGACATCCACCACCACCCCCAGGTCCCTCTCAGCCATCGAGACTTGTAGCATTTCCCCCCCCAGGGTGTACACTTGGCCTGGGTTTCTGGCACCCAGGTGGAGTACCTTGCATTTCCCTGCATTGAACCTCAGCTTCCACTTTCTAGACCATCTTTCCAGAGCCTCCAGGTCCCCCTGTAGGGGCCACCCTCCCCTCCTCCCCATCCACCACCGCCCCCAGTTTCGAGTCATCTGCAAAGAGACTCATCTCACTCCTGATTCCTGTCCTTATGTCAGATACATAGACATTGAACAGAAGGGGCCCAAGGACTGATCCCTGTGGGACCCCACTAATGACCCTCCTTGGGGATGAGACTATCCCACCAACTACGACCCTCTGGGTTCGGTCCTGGAGCCAATTGCCTATCCATCTGATCATCTGGTTCCCCACCCCCATTTCTCCCAGCTTATCCAACAGGCCCACGTGAGGAACAGAGTCAAATGCCTTGCTGAAGTCTAGAATGTTTAACTTTTAAATTTGGGACCCTCTAGGGACACAATTCTTGCTGCATTTACCTAGTCGAGTCCTGAGGATGCTAGCCATGTCTTTTTTGGGGGAGTGAAACACCCTAGAAATATGTTTTTGAAATGTTTGTAAACAGTAGTGTTGCAAAGTAATGTCTCACATTCGACACCTTCATGATTTTTTTTGCGAAAGTGTCACAAATCATGACTCTTCTTTGCGACAGTATGTGCAAAAGAATAGGAAATCTTTACCACCCTGCTGCAAAAGAATGGTTTGGTCTTTTGGGCTGAAATTAGGAGGAAAGACAGCCAAAATCCCACAGATATGCCTTTTAGTGGTTTGATGACAAGATATCACAAGGCTACAAACTTACAGCACTCTCAAGTTGACAATTTTTCCCATAGGCTATCATTACAGCATCCACAGTGCCTTTTGGGGCCTGTATCTCAAGAACGCTTCGAGATATGGACTTCTCGTCTGAAAAATGAAAATGCTTAGGCCCCACTAGGGGACCAAGTGCAAAACTAGACATGAAAGTCATAAATAATATGAGAGTTTAATTTTTTTTCTACATCATACGGTTCCTGAGATATAAACAATTTAGTATTCCAAGTGTTCATTTTCTGCTCCGAGGCCCATTATTATGCATACAGTCATTGTATTCACTGTGCTTCTGAATGCACCTTTTGGGGAAAAACAGGGTGTGCATTTCTGTTACTGTTACAGTTAGGGTTTCCACTTGCTTTTCTATAACCATTTGCATTAGCGTCCCTGTTTATGTCACTGTGTGCGTTACCCTTTGCATGTGCATTTGCATTTGCATTTCTGTTAACTTTTGCATTTCCATTGTTCTTTTTGTTTGCGTTTCCTTTTGTGTCACCATGTGCATTACCATTTGTGTTTACGTACGCACTTCCATTTACATTTCTGTTTGCGTTTCTGTTTTATTTGGCATCATCAGTGTTACCATAAGCATTTGTGTTTCCAATTGCATTACCTTGACCATGCGCGTTATGATTTGCGTTTGTGTATGCGCTTGCATTTTAGTTTCCGTTTCTGTTACTATTCCCTTTGGCATCATCATTGCTGATACCATAACCATTTGCAATTCCAATTGCATTACCATTACAGTTTGTGAATTTGTCACTGTTTGCATTTCTGTTGGCTGTAGCATTTGCATTTTCGGTAGCATTTCCATTGTTGATTTCATTGCTGTTTCCTTCTGCGTCACTGTTGCCATTTACTTTTCTGTTTGCGTTTCTGTTACCATTTGCATTTTCGTTACTGTTTGCATTTGCATTTTCCTTAGCATTTGCCTTAATGTTTTTGTTAACGTTTGTGTTTCTGAAGCCGTGAGCATTTGCGTTACCGTATGTGTTACCATTTCTGTATTCATTAACTTTTGCAATTGCATTTCTCTTACTGTTTGCGTTATCGTTAACATTTGCATCACCATGTGCATTACCATTTGCACTTGCGTTACAATTTTTTTCCCTCACTGCTTCCATCAGCATTTGCGTTACCATTACTGTTTGTGTTTTGTGTTTGCATAGTGCACTGCAACACACAATTTTTTAGCTATTTTTCTGCACTGTCTTCCATGACACATAGCACAGCCAGTGTGTGGTTGATTGGTTTGAAAGTTGGCAGGTAGAATGACCTTTGTTGAATGGACATGGCAGTTTTGGTCTGGTGAAAAAATGTTGTTCCAGTCAACAGTTATGGCCACTTGAAGTTGGCCCACTTTGCAGTCCACTATTTTAGTGCATTTTTGGCCGTTACCAATTTTCATTTCAGTCATACAGTTTTTGCACAGCGAAGTGACAAAAAATCACATGGTGGGCCCCATGCTCCCACCACCACATTTTATTCACTATTTATAGTGCACATTCTCAAAAAGAAGGGACATTCATGGCAAAAAACTCTGTTTAATGCATCAGTTAGGGTTGTTCCAGAGTGACAAAAGTGAGGAAATTCGGTGTTAGGGTTGAAAACCCTAACTGTGCATCCCCCCCCACCCACACCACACATACACATGCATGCAAGTAGGGGAAGGACCAAGGCAACACAACCAATCACACACAACCAGCAGCAGGTAACAGGAATAACATACAACTATGTAAACCATGAAACCACACAACCATGCTCCCATCGGACTGTGGCATGGGGTTGTCACTGCCAACTCTCATCCCAGACATTCCACGCACCGCTAAACACATATCACTACAGACAACTGGACATCTTGGGCTACATGCTTCCATCAACACATAACACAGTCTACAGATATAGTATTTTGGGGTTCACAAGATCCAAAACAGGTTTTTTCACATTCCCTGAAATATTTTTGAAAATCACTTTCGAAAATGCGGAAGTGTTGTGCTATGACACGTTCGTGTTTGTGAAAGTATTTTGTGAAAGTATGCTCCTAATGACTGTGCGTCTTTGCTATCATCCTGCAAGCAAACATTTGGATCCTTTTTGGCTGAAATTTGCAGGGTGGCAAGACCTGGTCCCACAGATGTGCTTTTTCCTGCTATTGTGCTAAAATACTTAAGGATTACAAAGTTACACTGTTCCAAAATTGAGCAATTTGCCATAGACTAACATTGCAGTGCCCATCTTGCCTTTCACCACCCATATGTTGAAAATGAAGTGAGGTATACCATTTTCGCTAATGCCAGCTTGCTTCACCTTTATGTGAACTAACCTCGAATAACAACTTTCTAAATAATGTAAGATATCTGAAGTTGGATTTCTCCATTTCCTACAGTAACACAGGTATACACCTCCTGCTGGATGTGCGTGATTGGTTGTGTTGCCTTGGTCCTTCCCCTACTGGCATCTATGTGTGTGTGTGTGGTGATGGTGAGGTTGGGGGGGGATGCACAGTTAGGGTTTTCAACCCTAGCAATGAATTTCCTCGCTTTTGTCTCTGTGGAACAACCCTAACTGATGTATTAAACAGAGTTACCCAAGGTCAAACAGCGCTTGTGAAGATGAATCATTTATCTGACAGTTCACCATTGTATATCCCTTCTACATATTTATTCAATAGGTGTGGATAGAAATCCTATGTGATAAATCTGAGCTACTGTGTGTATAAATGTGAAATCTCACATTTTTACACATAGTACATGCATCATCACAGATGTATACAAACAGTAGATATGTCACAATAACTCCAGAACTCATTTAGAATGTTTTGCCTCAGTACCAGTACTGACTATATTCAAATGCAAATAACTTTAAAATGAAAAAAGATAGCATAGTACTAGGAGCATGAAAGTTATTTGGCACAAAATTATCTACAAAATGAGTGGTGTTTCATTTATAGATACCTTACAGATTTATTTATAATTAGCACAAAAAAAACAGCAGAAAACTCTATTTCTTTACCACTTTTTTGACAAACAAATGCAGATAACTTTAAAATGAAAAAAGTAGCATGGTACTGTGAGCATGCCATTTGTTCAACACAAGGTTTTCTACAAAAAGAGTGGTGTCTCATTTAATAATAACCACTACGCTAAGTGGACACACACTAGGAAAGTTAGCAAAAAGTCTCAGAAATTATCATTTAAAAAAAAATAAACAGTCAAAAGCAGATGTCTTTGCACTGAGAGAAAGCATCCCTATTGCAGAAATGGAATATGCATTGGTGAGCTGTCAGATAAATGATGTATCTACATGTGGACTGTTTGACATCAGACACTTCACTCATGGCTTTTGCCATTTGTGAGGTTACCTGAGGTCAAACAGCACCTATGCAGATAAATCATTTATCTGGCAGCTCAGCATTGTATATCCTATATGTATGCAATAGGTGTGGGATCAAAAATAATTGAATTAATCCATATATCTTCACAGCCATTGTATAAATATTATTTATCCACATAGTAGACATGTCCCGACAGGTTATGTCCATAGTAAACACATCATTATGTAGTTGCTTGCCAGACTAGTTTCAAAGCTCTAAATGATGTAATTGTATTCAGACAAGCAGCAATGTGTGTCAAACATCAACTGACTGTATGCCTTGAGTCACTAAAACATTTGGCAAACTGTTGTCACATCTAAAGCTATCCCTTCCAATATCTAAAATAAGTGAACTTCACAGATAAAAACAGTAAACAGCAGTAACAGTTCCGGTCATGAAAATCTTAAGAAATGTCAAGAGCAGACAACAGTTTCATGCTGGAGCTGGAAGACATTCTCACCCAGGTGGAGAATGATACTGAACCACTAACTGACCCTGGAGAATGTGAGCATGAAGCTGAGGTGGCACCCAATCAAGAACTGGCAGCAGCGTACAATTGACAGACCACAATAGTTATGACAGCCATCGATGAATACATACTTAAGGCAAGGAATCAGAATACTGCAAATAAAACTGAAATTGATGTTCAAATGTTTAAAAGTCACATTTCAAAAGAATTCAACATAGGTGCCTCAGTACACGAGTTAGCACCTGTCGAGTTAGATAGGCTACTGTGCTACTACTTAATGCACTACAAAAAAAAAGACGGCACTTCCTATGAGCCTCTTACCCTAAGATCAATAATGCAGAGCATGGAGAGACATCTTAAGTTAAAAATGTACCTGGAGTCACTATCTACCACCCTACATTTCCAGAAAAGCAGACAAGTGCTGCAGAGAAGGCAAAAAAAACTTGAAAAGAGAGGGAAAAGGAAACAGAGAGAGGGCAGCTGATGAGTTAACCGATTCCTTGATAGACAAACTGCATGCTGCCAACCAGCTAGGCCCTGCAAATGTAGAATCACTGCTTCATACAATTTGTCTAACTGTCACCCTGTATTTTGGCATAAGAGGCAACACGGAGGCCAGAAATCTGAAATGGGGAGACACTGAACTGAAAGTAGACAAGAACCAAAAAAGCTACATTGAGTATAACAAAGAAAGGCAAACAAAAACAAGATCTGGAGCTAACCCCAAAAACACTTGCAAACTAAAGGCCAGAGCATATCAAACAGAGAACCAATGCAGATGTTCAGTGGCCAACTACAAGCTATACAAAAGCCAGTGACCACTACACACATTGAAGCCAGATGCTCCTTTTTTCCTCTCCATAGATACAAATGCTAAACCAAACTACCTTACAACCTGGTATAAGAATCAGCCCTCGGGCATCAACAAAATAGGCTCAGTAGTTAAGACCATGGTTGAAAAGGCTGGAATTCATTGTTGTAAACATCTTACAAACCATTCAGTGCAAAAACACCTAGTATAGAAGTTAACAGACAGCGGATAAAACCCTACTGAAATAATTCAAGTTTCTGATCACAGACAGCTGCAGTCTCTCAATGACTATGCCAAACTAAATGAACAAAAGCAGCACCAGATTTCTTCAATCCTAAGCTATCCTCAGATGCCATCTAACTCTCAGTATGTGAGCAGTTCAATGACTTACAGTACCCAACCCCAAAGCTGGAATGATGTAATGAGAGCCTGTTTCCACAAGCCCACCATCAATGCCTCAAAGATCACCTGCAGCATTATTCAAGTCAAGCATACACGTGGGTAAAAATAAGCAAAGCATAATATTTACTGTTCAAACTGTATTAAATAGAAAGTATGTTCATTGTAAAACCATAGCGTAAGAAAAGATCCCTCATATGCCCCCCCCCCCAAAAAAAAGATTAAAACTGTTGGTTTCAACAAGGAAAGTGTGTAGTTCATAATAAAAGCAAAAAATAATAATGAAATGTAAAACCTGACTCAGTATCTTGACACCCACACCCCACTTTCTAAAGCTGTGCCCATCAATTTCAAAGTACCTTATTTCATGAGTGCAAGCATAAAACATTTTCTTTTACTTGAAAGGCAACCAGTACGAAAACAAGAAAAGAAGACGTCTACAAGTAATTTCTTCAGACTCAGACTCAGACTAAGTGAAAGGACATTTAGTTAATAAACAAGCATGTGTAATAGTTTATCGATTTCAATAAAATGTTGAAACTTACTTCCTTAGTGGTTCCCTGCCTATCCACAAATGCAGATAAAAGCTCTCCAAACAGTGTATAAAAAACTTTGTGACTCTTGAAAATCATACTCCATGTAGGAATATAAAAAGAATAAAACATTTTACTGCAGAAAAAGAAAGGTAACTCCTCCCCCCAGAAATAGTGTTAAACTTCAGTGTCGTATTCCACAAACTGGTAAAAAAATGTATCCCCACCACGTAGCGACTCTTCAATGTCAAAATCCAAGTGTGAAAATTAAAATAACAGCCCTGTAAAGATCTCCAATGGTTAAATCCACTCAAAGATGCCTCAGTTCAGACAAGGACTCCAACTTTCTGCAGATGACCCAGCACACTGCTCCAAGAAACGCGCCATCAGAAGTCTCCTTCCATGCTGTCACCATGAAGATATACGCTGCTCACAAGTCCAGTCCAACAGCCAGCTCCTCCATGATGTCCTCCAGGCAGGGGAAGATGCACATACTGATGCTCCCTTTTCACCAACTCTTGACCGACTGAAAAAAAAACTGCGCCATCACTGAAAGTCCTGCCCGCTTATTGTTCTCAGCCAATTGGTGCTAACACATGCCTCAATGACCAATCAGAACCCAAGCAATGAAATAACCAATCAGTAAGCAACTACCAACCAAATGTCCAATCAAGATCTACAACCATGACCCCCATTCATAAAAAAAATGTAAAAGTGCAGCACAATAATGGCAAACAACACACAGTCCAGCATAAAAGAAGAAATATTGTAAAAATCATCCTCTGGATTAAAAAAAATCATACGCCACTCTAAGGCCAGCACTATTGCATAAATCAAATATGTGCTGGGCAGCCAGTTATATACAGGAATTATCTGAACTCAGCCTAATTCACCTCAAAGATAATCACTCATGGCTACATTACACTCTGCCACTTGTGAGGTCACCTGTGGTCAATCAAGCTCATTCGTATAAATCATGTATACAACTGCAACCCAGCACGTATCTCCTATGTGTGTGTGTGTGTGTGTGTGTGTGTGTGTGTGTGTGTGTATATATATATGTATACCATGGGGTGACAGCTTTCTCAGTAGAATATCCTGTGCTTTTTTCACTGCAGTGAGGATAAATACTGATGACATCAGCAGAGTGAGGATATCGACATTTATCCATACTCTGCTGATGTCACCAGTGAGAATAACTGCACTGCAGCTTGCACTCTAAAGGAAACTGCTTCAGAAAACAGTTTATCTTTCTCAATGAAGCTACAACTTACTCAATTAGATCTGTGAAAGACTCTCACCTGTGTCCCATTGTGTTTCTAACTTTCCTAGCCCATTATTGTGCTGATCTAAGCTTCAAAACAACCTGAATTCTACATGAAACTCTTTTACAAAGCAGTTTGTTTCTCAGTGCTACCTGCAGCAGTTTGTCTTACTCAGTGAGCCTCTGACTCACTCAGTTAGGTTTGCAAAACACTGTCAGCTGTATTTCTCACTCCCAGTCCATTCACAACACACACACACACACACACACACACACACACACACACACAGAGCACACACAGAATGAGCAGGAAACACACAGAATCAGAAAATATGTTCCTAGAGCTCTCACCCCTGTGGTATAAATTGGACACATGATGGGCAGATCATGGGATATGGAAAATATTGTCACTCCTGCAGAGTGAGCTGTGTATTTTCACTCATGCCTTTAGCACTTGTGAGAATACACAGCTCACTCTGATGGGCAGGAGTGGAGCCTTTCAAAACCTGGGCTGCTGCATTCTGCACTAGCTGTAGGCAGTGAATTTCAACCCCTGAAAGCCCAAAGTAAAGGGAGTTGCAGTAGTCCAGACATGAGGACACAAAGGCGTGGACCAACATTGGAAGGTCATCAGACAGAACCAGGTGCCTAACTCTGGCTATATTCCTAAGATGGTAAAAGGAAGTCATGATGATAGCCAACACCTGTGACTGCAGTGTCAGTCTGTCATCCAGGACAACCCCCAGGTTATGCACTAGTTCAGAGGTTGGAAGTGAGATGCCACCAAGAAAAATTGATGAGGGCGTACCAACAACTGACCCCTCTATCTGACTACCCAGGTCCACGACCAAAACCTTTGTCTTTTCTGAGTTCAACTTCAGCCATCTAGAATCCATCCACTCCTTGATTTCTTTCAGACAGTTGTTAAACACTGAGAGAGCTCCATCCTGGTCGGGTGCAAAAGACAGGTATAGCCGGGTATCATCTGCATAGCAGTGAAACCTCAGCCCATACCATCTTACAATGTCTCTGAGGAGCGTATTATACACCGTGAATAACATGGGAGACAGCACTGAACCCTGAGGCACCCCACACCACAAAGATGTTGGGCCTGAGTAAAAAACCCTGGACACAACTCTTTGTGATCTCCCCATGAAGAATGAAGTGAACCATCCAAGGACAGTTCCTGATATTCCACAAATATGCCTCAGGTGTGCTATCAACACCATGTGATCCACTGTGTCAAATGTTGAAGAGTGATCAAGGAGAACCAAGATAGAATGTCTCTTCTGATCTCTTGAACTTAGAAGATCATTGAGCACTGAACCAGCGCTGTCTTGGTGCTATGTCTTTTACGAAAACTGGACTGGAGGGGTTTGTAGATGTCATGGATGGTTAAATGGTCCTCCAATTGGGCTGCCACTACATTCTCAATCACCTTCCAAATAAAGGGTAGGTTAGAGATAGGTCTGTAGTTTGTGAAACAGTCTGGGTCCAGGGTAGCTTTCTTCCAGAATGGTGCCACCACCGTCTCTTTCAGGGAGCTAGGGAACTCACCCAACTCCAAGGAGCACCAGACTATTTGCACAAGGACTGGACCGATGATATCACTACAATCCAAAGTTAGGGAAGTTGGTCCAGGGTCCAAACTACAGCATGTAGGGTGCATACTATGGATAATCCTCATGACATCTGCAAAATCAAGTAGACTGAAGGAACTCCAAGAAAACTGAGGTACTGTAAACTTGCACTGTTCAACAGCATCTACCCTAGAGAGTGCCAGCTGCAGGTCCGCCCTGATGTCAGTCACCATAGTTGAAAAAAATTGAGCAAGCTCCTCGCACTTTAATTGAGAAAAGACTTTTCAAACTTGCGAACAGGCTGGGTTGCACAGTCTGTCTACAGTTCAAAAAAGCTGAGCTGGTCAGTTCCAAGCAACCGGAATCTCCCTGGATAGGAATTCTGCCTTCTTACGGGTGATTGCAGATTGATAGACCAAATAATGGTTCATCAATCTATGGTGGTCGGCTTCAAGGGTGAATCTGAGCCAGCACCGCTCTAACCTTCGCGTCTGTCTCCACAGCTCCCTCAGTGTCCCATCGAACCAAGAGGACTTGGAGTGAAGGGATAGGGGGCACACACAGACTGGAGAATAGAATACAGAGCCACCATAATAGCCACATTATAAGCTAACATGAGGGTCTCTGGACTACTGCTCACCAACACAGGGGATGAGAGGTCAAGGACTGCTGCAAGGTCTTGGGGATTAATATACCATAAAGGGCAGTACCTAACCATCTCCACAGGGGTAGGCTTTCTCAGGGGGGTGCAAAAACTGAACCTCGTGGTGTAGTGATCTAACCAAGTGACTGGTTCCACCCCCATGTTGGATGTTTCGATCCCTAGTAGGAAAATTAAGTCCAGACAGTGTCCAGATTTATGAGTAGCAGTGAAAACCGCCTGTGTAAGGTCCAGAGAAGTCATTAATTGGAGGAACTGATTACCAAATTGTGAGAGTTCATTATCGACCCAGGCATTAAAGTCACCCAGAACCATCAATCTGGGTGACTCAAATGCCATGTCGATGATGAAGTCCACCACTTCCTGAAGGAATCTTTTCCCATCCCCAGGTGGATGGTAGATGAGAATGATTTGAACACCTACACCTGCTACCATGGTACACTCAAAGGACTCAACTTCCCCAACTACTACATTCATGAGGCCCAGTTCAGTCTTGAAACAGACTGTAAACCCCCCCACCCCTGTGATCCAATCTTGGGCAGTGTATCACAGAGTACCCGGCTGGAGTCATAGCCTCTAAAGTGGGGCCTAGATTTTCATCCAGCCAGGTCTCAGTGATGCATGCCTAGTCCACCGAGCCAACAAGATCAGAAAAAATGTCAGTCTTATTCCTGATGCACCTGGCATTGCACAACACTGCCCAAGTTGGAGGAACCTCAGAGGATGTCGGGTCCATCTGCCCACTAAACTCAGTAGTACCCTTGGGTATGGGCACCAGACATGGCGAACCATGACCAGGGTTTCATTTCACCCCAGGGCACCTTCTGGACCTAACTACCCTGATACGGTGGCCCTCCTCGTCCATCCTTCCTTGTTCACAGTACCCCTGCCCTCCTCCAATTCCTATGAATAATTTCCAGTGCTCTACAGCACTGGTACATCTCATATTGGGGAGGGGAAGATAGAAAGGGCAGAGGAAGTGCAGAAAGGAGGATGAATAGTGCACCACCATGGGGATTAAAGGCCAGCACATGCCGCTACTGAATAATCAAAACCAAACAATAAACCCACTTACAATAAATCACCTAAAATAATTTTGAAAACATAACAAAACAAAAATAATTAAAATAATACCCCACTCCCAATAGGGCAAACTGAATCTGGACCAGGCTAGAGGACAACTAAAGTCCCCCTTAAACCAAGGAATACTACAAAAAAGAAAAAGTAAATATAAATATAAAAAGGGTTCTCTCACCACGCAAATTAAACAAAATCAAATAAATAAATCAAAATAAAAGAAAATTATTCACCCCCCCCAGCTCTCTCACAACCAAAGGAAGAAGAAAAATTACTTTGGCACTCTCACTACCAAAGTACAAATATATTCTACAAATTAAATCATAAATAGCATTTTAAACAGAAAACATACAATTAAAGCATCCCCTCCCCCAATCCTCTCATGACTGGGAGTTTAGGTGAAATAATAAGAAAGAAAATAAATGGACACAAGGTCCTCTCACCACCTAGATGTCCATAGAAAAATAAACTTAAAAAAAATCAAAAGAGGAAAATAAGAAGTCCTCACACCACAGGGCATAGAGTCAATTATATCCAAGGGCTATGGGGAGCCATAATCCATAGGGATCAGAAGTAGGAAACACAGTCAATCCACTCATCCAAACGCTCTTATTTGAAGAGGCAAATTCAGGGGAATTTCCAATGTACAAAATCAACCAGATCCACAAAACTTGCTGACGAGATTTCAAAAGTTTCCACAGTATATTAGGGCCCCCTCACTCCCAACTGGGAAAACACCGCAGGAGATAATTGGCCTGATAAAACACCCAGGACAAGCCATATTAATATCCCAAACTGTGAATCTAGGGAGCACAAAACTCCAGCCAACTCCTTGGCTAAAGGAATCTCAAAACCCCCTTCAAACCACAAATCATGAGGAAGATCCCAGTAGGAGTCAGGCCTCAGACTAGTCCTTGTGACCAGATTAAGGATAATTTCAAACTCATTTTATTCAACCTGGCAATTATCCCCAAAAGGCCCCCTTCATCCTTCTTCTCCCTCATCCCATGAGGAGTTTATTTATTAGTTTCCACAGCTCACAGATCCCTATTTGATTTTGTAGCTTCTCTACCCGCTCATCACAATAAAATATATCCAAGTCTAATTATCCAGTATCAAATTTCTTCCTGGTTCAACAAACAGGCAACCCTCAGTTCAGACTTCAGTTAATTGATAATAGAAATTCAGCCCCCACTCCATGAATTTTCTTCCTCTCGCCACCCAAGACGAAGGTGAGGGGAACCCCCACAATGACACCCCGTGGAGATGTTCAAACACTGAGAGAGAGATCTGAACACTGCAGGAAATGCAAGCTCCCGGATCCAGCAGAACACAGACCTCAGTTTCAACCCCCCAACCCAAAGAAAATAAGTCAGGAGTGAACACGCAGAAGAACTCTGGTACCGATAACTCTTTCAGAACACAGCGCTCCACAGCGTTCCGATCACTGGACTAGTTCACTCCATGCCCAGTCAGAGTCAGTTGGCTCCACAGCGTTCAGATCACTGGGCTGGTTCACTTCATGCCTAATTAAATTCAGATGGCTCCACAGCGTTCTAATAGCTGGACTGATTCACTCCACGCCCGGTCAGAGTCAGATGGCAAAAAGCATACGATAAAATGCATAAAACAATAAATTAACAAAACTAAAATAAGCTTAAGAAGAACTTACAAATCAACAAATGAAATTAAATAACTAACTAAAGAACTAAAATAACTCAGAATAACAGACACAGCAGCAGCACGCACAGCCCGGTGGCCATCCTTGCAGGCTTGGTCAAAATAGATACATAGAATCATTCAGGTTATACAATCTCCTGCCAGGCCAAACAACAAATCAGACACCTTCTCATTACTGGAACTTATCCTCTCCAATTACCCCAACAATGTCATTAACATCTCAGTACTCCATGACACCCTTAGCGATCATTGCTCAGTAACCTGCATATGATCCAGTGAAACTCCCACTGCTCCCCCTACTGTCTCCTACCATAGATGCTTAAAAAAGGGTGTGCTTCACCAATTCAAAAACTACCTAACTCTGACTGGTCCCCCATGTATAGCACCCAATAAATTGATACCACCCTCTCCAACTTTATAAAGACCTTCAATGCTGCTTGTGACATCTTTGCCCCTTTCTTTAAGCAAATTACTAAAAACCATAACCCCCCACCCGGATATTTCAAGAGTTGCTTGACCAAATGAAACACCGTAAAAATCTCTGCCATAAGGCATTAGACTCACAACTCCCACTGGATAGACAACAATATCATGAGGCCAGAAATAAATGTACCTGGGTCATTCACCGTGACAAAGCAATCCATTATCAAAAGGCACTCTCCTCCACCTGGGGCCCAGGAAGACATTTCTGGAATAACATAAAGGAACATAATGGTAAATCTGCCACTCCCCCACCTGCCCAGAGCTTGGTTAATGGTAACCTCACACAGGACCATCAATCCATTGCAGACACCCTAAACACCACATTCTGAGATCTCAGTGGTGTCCTACCCCCCAACTTCTTTGCCCCACTAGACCCCATCCCCAGTTGCAGCCCACCTTCCAACATCCCTCACTTTCACCTCTGAATCATCTGAATGCAGGAAGCTGGGAGATACCTCATCAAAGTCTTTGCCAAGTCCCATGTTAGCAGTGACACCATTGACCTGAAGCTCCTCCAGTTAGCCATTGAAGAGGTCCTACAACCCCTTACCAAAATTTTGAACCTGTCCCTCAGCGTAGGGCAATTCCCTGCCCTCTGGAAATGAGCCATCATCACCCATATTTTCAAGAGTGACAACCGCCTGTCCCTAATAACTGTTGTCCCATCTCCCTTCTACCTCATCTCTCCAAGGCCCTCAAAAAAATAGTGGCTGATCAGCTGACAGACTATCTGTCTATATATAACTTACTGTGCCTTGAACAGCATGGTTTCCACCAGGGCCACGGCACCACCACTGCCCTCCTAGAATACTCCTCCTACATCCATGGTGTCCTCAAATGTGGTCACCTAGTGGGGTTGGTGTACATCAGCCCCACAAAGGCCTTTGATACCATTAATCATGCTATGCTTCTAGCCTCCCTGCCTCCCCCGGTGCTCTCAGATGAAACAATAACTTGGTTCAAAGGTTACCTTTCTGATAGATCCCAGAAGGTGAAAATTAACTCCACTCTATCAACCAGCCTCCAGGTCCATTCAGGAGTACCCCAAGGCTCCATCTTGGGACCCCTCATCTTCAGCCTCTTCCTAAACTCCCTCCCCAGCTCATGCCCTGGAAAAATTCTGCTCTATGCAAATGACACGGTAATTTTCTGTAGCCACCACAGCTCTGATGTTCTGCTGCATGACCTGAAGGTTTTTTTCATTGAAGCTGAGACATGATTCAGTTCCTACCATTTAGTTATAAACTATAGGAAAACACAATCAATGATCTTTTCCCACCATCACAGTCTTCATCATGACATCCCGCTAAACATCACCAACTCACTAGGATCCCCACTTGAGCTGGTTGATTCATTCAGATATTTAGGTGTCACTCTTGACACATCTCTCACCTACCATGAACAAACAACTGTCCTTCACTGTCAAATCCAGACTTGGGCTTCTGTACCACCACAAACATTGCCTTCCCCCAATGGCTATCTGCCTGGCCATTACCTCTTAAGTCCTCCCCTGGTAGATTACAGTATTGTCATCTATAGCACTGCTGACCCCATGGCATTGCAACACATCCAAGTCACCCTAAACAAAGCATGCAGACTGGTCATGGGTTGTGACAGATGGACACACTTCTGTGATCTCTACAAGTCTACCAAATGGTTGCCATTTGAAGCCCATCTTAGGTACCATTCCTGCCTCCTGGCCAAGAAAATCCACCTTGGCCAAGCCCTGCCTGGTCTGCATAGCCTCATCCAACTCGTCCCATTGGTCAGAACCTCATGTAACTCTACTGGGACCTCCCTACTAGTCCCCCTCTGCTGAACTTCCCTTGGACAAAGAGCCTTTCTCTACAGAGCTCCCCATTGGCTCAACAGCCTCCCCCCATCTCCCTGAAGCCCAGGATCAGTCCCTTCAAGACCAGTCTCAAAGCTCATCAGCTAGTATCTTCAGCCTGTGACTGTCCCTAACCCTCTCTTCCACCTGTTCCCCCCTCTTGACTGAGTTCTGCAGTATAACTCTACCTCATAAATGTTATGATATATATGGAAAACAAAATGTGTATTCATACACTACCTAAATAGTATGCATATTATGGATGACGCTGGGTCCTCCTCTCCTAAAGGTTATTGTTTTAGTACCCCCCATATGTGTGTTTATGTGGATTATCTTTCTTCCTTGATCACTGTACTTATAATATTGTATAATGTTTTGCATGCATACCTTCCATTACTTTTCTTTCTTGTTTCTATTACCTGAACACTGTACTGCTTATTACTCTATGTATGTCCTTATTGTTGTTTGACATGGAGTCTTTGCAAAGTAGTCTATGACTCAAAGAGTTGCAATTCTATATGTTATTAAATTAAAGAAAAAGTAAAAAAAATGAACTTTCTGATGTTTTCACTAGTTATCAAAAAAATGAAAGGTATATATAAATGAAACAACACTCATTTTGAAGATATCTTTGTGGTGGACAAATCTCGTGTCCACCGTACCATGCTATCATTGACCATTTTAAAGTTATTCATATTACTTTGTCAAAAAAGTGAACAAAAAAGCTTTGATGAACAGGTGGCATTTATTTAACATATGTTGAATAAATCTAGGATTCTAAAATTGATTCAACATACAGTATGTGTAAATAAGTGGATTTATTCCATGGCTTCTGAGTCCATGACAATTGTGTATATATAGGGGACACATGATGGGCATGAGTGTGAAATGGAAAATATTTTCACTCCTCTAGAGTGACCTTTGAATACTCATGAGTGGCAAAGCCATGAGTGAGGTTTCAGAGGTCACTGTACAGGACTGAACATACTTCCCATATCACACGAGTACACATTATGTATCCCATTTATACAATGGGGACCTCATTGTTGCAAAATGTATAATTTGCGTGGCTTTGTGTGGCTTGCACGGGTTTAGCGCTTGTTTAGCATGGCTTGTGCAGGTTTAGCGTAGCTTCCACAGGTTTAGCACGAGTGTAATGGACAGCATTTATTTTAACTCCGATGATGTCATCAGGATTGATTTCACTGCTGTGAAAATAACTTGTTTTATCTCATTGAATACATCTCACCCCCATTGTATATGTGTGTGTGTGTGTGTATATATATATATATATATATATATATATATATATATATATGTAATATATTATACTGGCACAGTAGCACCAGTATAGTTAGGGTTGAGTAAGCCCTTTAATGTTAAATCCAAAATGTTGCACGTTAATAACATTGCCACCTTACAGTGGATTTGACTGAAACTTTGTATGTACAGTCTGGTCCAACAGATCTCTGGATCTAGTAAGTTGCTTTACAGTCAGATGGGTGGTTACAAAGCTGCAGAATGCCAACAAATCCAAAAAAAATAAGACTTTTTGTGCATTTCTTTGCTTGCACCTACAGACCACATGATTTGTCTGTTTAGTCTGAAATCTTCAGGGAATATGTAGTCTGGGTTACTGATCTGCCTTTTGAAGATTAGATGAAGAAATATTAAACCATTCAAAAGTTATTCAAAAAACAAATTTAACATTATAGTCAAGGGGGAAAAAATATATGTGTCTCACGAAAACTGCTGCCAGGATATTTTGCTTTCACAAATGGCCCTTTTACTTTCATATTGTGGCCATCTTGCTTTCAGTTAGTGAGAAAGAAAATGTCTGACATTCAAATTTAGGACCCCCTGGGTAAACACTAACTATTGTGTTTAACTTGCTGGGTCCTGAGGATGCTGGACCTATCTTTATTTTGGGGTAAAACCACATAGATATGCCATTTTAAAACTCAGAGCCCCAGTACTTTCACAAATTGTGCCAGAAACTGCCACAGAACTTTCACAAATCATGAAAGGTTTGTGCCATTTTAGTGAAACTGTTGCAATTTGCGAAAGTACTTTATCCAGAAACTACAAATCTTTGCCATCCTCCTGCAAGAAAATGGTTGGAGCTATTGGGCTGAAATTTTCAAGGTGCAAGCCCTGGTCCCACAGATTGCCTTTTTGATGGTGCGGTACTAAAACATTCAACAGGCCTAAAGTTATAGCACTCTGAAGTTGAGAAATGTCCCTTAGGATAACATTGCTGTGCCTATGATGCTTTTCGGCACCAGTATCTAGAAAACGAAGCAAGATACAAATTTTTCACTACCTGCAGTGATCTCAACTGCAGAAACAGGTTTGGAAATCATATATTACACACCTGCAGTGAAATTTTTTCTCTGCTTTCTACGGTTATGGAGATATTGGCAAAACTGTGTTCCAAGGGTTTCAAGGGTGCCTTTTCAATGCTTGTCAGTGCCCGTATCTTGTAAACGATGTGAGATACAGATTTCTTCAGTTTATCTCGCATGGAGGTTTTACGGTCATGATTACAACAGCACTTGAATTTTTTTCATAGCTGCTACAGTTACTGAGATATTGGCAAATTAGTATTACAAGAGTTCCTTGCCCTATAGGGCTGCTGTATGGCTCCGTAGTTATGTGTAACTGGAGGCGCAGGGCCCGCGCTCCAACATACTCATACCATTATGCAAAACATGGGCAATGTGAAAGGTGCACAAGGCCTGAAAGGCATGAGCTCTCACTAACATGTACTAGTTACCAATTACATTACACTTTCTCAAACAGATGTGAAATTCATTGCAAAAACCTCAGTTAATGCATCAGTTAGGGTTTACAGCATAGCGACAAAAGCATGAAAATATGGTGTTAGGGTTACCACCTTTCCTTCCACACCCTCCACACACCAACAGGCATCATGGTGTGAGCTGGGGTAACTGGGCCTAACTCACACCCCATTCTCCTATACTGCATCACCTCAAGTTGTTTACACATGGAATGGGGTGAGAGTTAGGCTGACGATCCCAACGCACACCCCAATGCCTGTTGGTGTGTGGAGGGTGGGTGGTTGGGAGGCGGGAGGGGTGATAACCGTAACACTACATTTCCATGGTTTTGTTTCTGTGCTATGAACCCTAACTGATGCATTAACTGAGTTTTTTTTCAATGAATATATATATATAGATAGATATATAGATATAGATATAGATATAGATATAGATATAGATATAGATATAGATATAGATATAGATATAGATATAGATATGTATGTCTTAATATATATAAAATATATCTGAAACAAAAGCTAGGTCTTCTCTAGAGTATCTGTTCCTTCCTCACCACAGCCTCTTGTCATAAGATTGCATCCTCCTCGCTTCACCCACTTTGATCTTATGGTGCTCCACTTCTGCTCACAACTAACATTACTACCTTATCGCTCATCAAACAGGCTTACCATAGGATGGGTAGGTTTGCCCTCAGGGTCAACAACCATCACCACCATGGTGATGCCCATTCTTCCCTGGGCTGGTTATCATAGAAATCTAAACTAAGGTATGCCACTCTGAGTTTTCTGCACAAGCTGGTCCATAAACATACTCATCCTTATCTCAGTGAGTCTATTCATCAAACACAACCTCAACGAACCCTGAGATCTGCCTCCCTCCTCCCTCCTCCCCTTCTCATAATGCCCAAACTGTGGATATCTGTGGCCCGTAAATCATTCACCTATGCAGCTATGTCTGACTGGAACTTCCTTCCTCCCTCAGTTCTGTCATGCTCCTCCCTCCCTGTGTTCCAATCCAGCTTGCTTTCTTTCTTCTCTGCCTCTACACCTTGCTCCTGCTACAGGCGATATTAAACCCCAACCCCAAAAGCTCTGCTATTTCTCATCCTTGCTCTTCCTTTAACCCTGGCTTCTTACCTTGCCCTCTGTGCCTCACCTTTAAATATAACTGATATTGGTTAGCCCTCTTCTATCTGACATCATTAGCTAACAATTACTGTATGTATTGTAGTGCACTCTCTTGAATGTGTTATGTATTTGTCACACTACTGTGTAACCTACCTTCTTATTGTTTCATAAACCTGTGGTTTTATCTGTTTGTATCATAATCCTGTGGATCATTGAACACTGTATATCATTTTTTTACCCATTGTAACAGTCATTGCTAAGTTAAAGCACTGTACTTATACATACTGAACATCTAGGTCGCCCCTGAAAAAGGGACTGGAATTGTCTCAGTGGACTTAACCAGTTACCAAAATTCAAATAAATAAATAATATACTGTATAACAGGTTGAATAAGTGTTGGTTATATTTAGCATGAATCAACCTTCTATACATATTCACTTCTGATAGAATTAGCGCAGATGGCTTACTGTTCAGTACAGTACTACTGACAATCAGCTGTCCATTATTTTTCACTATTCATTTATTTTCACTGATTGTCAGCACACAGAGTGAAAATAACCTTCTATACAGTATATATATATATATATATATATATATATTTGTTGCAAAATACTCTGTTAATGCATCAGTTAGGGTTTCTATTATAGTGACAAAAGTTTGAAAATTTGGTGTTAGGGATACCAACCCAACAACCCCCCCCACACTCTCCACACCAACAGGCATTGGGGTGTGCCTTGGAGTAGTCGGGCCTAACTGTCACCCCATTCCATTTGTAAGGAAGTTGAGATGGTACAGTATAGGAGAGGGGGTGAGAGTTAGGCTGATGACCCCTAGGCACACTGTAACACCTGTTGCTGGTGTGGAGAGGGGGCTGTGTGTTGGGGTGGTAGGGTTGGTAACCCTAGCCCCAAATTTTCAAACTTTTTTCGCTGTAATATTAACCCTAACTGATGCATCAATGGAGTTTTTTGCAATGAATTTCTCTTCTTTCTGAGAAAGTGTAATGTTACCCATATGTGGTTGTGGGAGCGCAGGGCATATTGTAATTGTTTCCGATTTTCATGTGGGAGTGCAGGGTCTGGCCATCTATGTATATATGTAGACACATTATAATAAACTGTCATCTTCCAATTACTTCATAATAGATGGTTGTTTGCTCCCATTATTGCATAATGGTACCCATATGTTGGAGCGCAGGGCCCTACTGACCCCGTGCTGCCATTTACCCATAAGTATAAAGACATAGCACTGACCTAGAGACATTCCAAGTAACCCTTGTGCTGTAAATGGTGCAACATCTCAGTAACCATAGGAACATTGGAAATAATTCCACCTCAATTGTAATCATGGCCTGGCAGCCTGCACGCATGCTTAGTACTAAGCTATGCTTAGCAAAAAATCCATATCTTAAACCGTTTTTAAGATATAGGTGCCGAAAGCTACTGTGAGAGCCACAATGTTATCCTGTGGGAAATTTCTAAATTTTGAAATGTTATAATTATGGAACTGATGTAAATATTTTCATCAAACCAAAAAAAGACATCTGTGGTGCAAGCCCTTTCTACCCTGCAAATTTCAGCCCAAAAGTCCTAACCATTTAATCGTTACGAAGTGGCAAAGAAACTACTTTTCTTTTGGAATACTTTAGCAAATTTGAAAAATTTTTGCAAACGTACTTTCACACATTTGAAACTCTTCAAATGAGAAACTTTAAAAAACATATTTCTGAGCATTATTTTTAGAACTATTGTCAGGATCATGTTCCTCAGGCCCCGATTAGGTAAACACAACTGTTGTGTTTACTAAGTGTCAGTTTGTTTAACTACAGCATTATTTCTGCATTGCTAACTGAAAATAAGATGGTGGATTTGTGACACTACAGAACCCCTTTGCGAACCAAAAAATTGCTTTTGCGAAAGTCAAAAGTACTATTGAGGTGGACATATATTTGTTTCTCATAGGCTATATTAGGACACTTTAAAGTTTTATAACTTTTGAACAATTAATATTTTTTTCACAAAACCTTCAAAAGGCACCTTAGTGACCCAGACCCCATGTACTGTAGTAAGTTCAGACCACACCCCCAAAGCATTTTGGACTTAGAGACGAGCAAAAATTTACACAAAAATGACACGTTTCACTTTTTTTTGGCACTCTGCAGGCCCGCAACCACAAATCTGACCAGAATGAAATAATCCAGATCCAGAGATCTATAGTACTAGACAGCACATGCAAATTATCAGGCAAATTGGCTGAAAGGTTGCAAAGTTATTCAAGTGCAAAATTTGGGTTTTAACATTAAAATGGCTGTGCAACCCTAACTATAGTGGCACTATGCATGCTCTGTCTGTCAGATAGATAGATAGACAGATAGATAGATACATAGATAGATAGATAGATACAGTGTAGATAGATATATATATAGATAGATAGATAGATATATAGATAGATAGATAGATAGATAGATAGATATTCAATGCAAAAAACCTTGTTAATGTACCATTAGGTTTGAAGTCTCAAAAGTAGGGAAATATGACCTTATGGTTCACAAGCCTAAGACCCCTCTATCACTGTGCATGCAGGAACAGGAATAAGGGGTACTTATGGTTCCCAACCCTTATACTCCACCCCTCCCTCAACTTCCAACCCTAATACCCAACCCCCACCCTACATGCATAAACAGGTGTGATGGGTGTGCCTTGGCATTTTGAACCCTAATGCTCACCTAATTCCAAGACTAAATAAGATAAGGTGGGTACAAAATAAGAGAATGAGGTGGGCATTAGGGTGCATTAATGAAGTTTTTTTGCAATGATGAATGTCCTTACTTTTTCAGATAGTTTATTTGTACCTAGGAGAGCTCCTCAGTGTCCCAGACTACTGGAAGGTACATGTCTGGGGTCACTGGTAGTAGGATCCCCAGTGTCTCATACTGATGGGGGAGACATGAATTGGGACACTGGAAGTGGGCTTCCTAATGTCTCAGACTACTGGGGGGGATACACATTTGGGGACAGTGGGAATGGGCTCCCCAGTGTACAAGTTTTACAACAAAAACCATGCTGCATGGTGGACAAGGAAAGGGAATGGAACACTCAGGGTCCTGGGTTCCAGTACTAGGTATAATACTAAGTTGAGAGGACTAGCAGAAGGCTTTTTGCTCATAAAGCAAGTCCCCTGTACTTGCAGGCATTATTGGCTCTCTATCCTAAATAGGTGTTTATTCAGCTTACTCTTAAATGTCTGGAAACTCTTAGCCTCCACAACATGACATGGGAGGCTATTCCATACTGGAATAATTCTCTGAGTATAGAAAGCTTTCCTCAAATTCATTCTAGGATATGTGAGTTGAGTTGTTTTTTATGACTTCTCAATCCTTTCATTTTATTTACTGTTGTCAAACCTAGGCTTTATGATAGATTAATATATTTTGATATCCTAGACATCTTCAAGATATCTCCCCTTATACGTCTCACCTCTAGTGGATACAGGCCTAGAATCTTATATCTGTTCTCATAAATTTCACCTCCTAATCCTTCTACCAATCTGGTCATTCTGTGCTGCACCCTCTCCACCTCACTGATGTCTCTTCTCAGGTAGGGTCTCCAGAGACTAGTGCAATAATAAAGGTGTGGCCTGACGGATATACAATATATAGTGGCATTATGCAGGCCCTATTTCTTGATATGAATGCTTTTTTAATACATCCAGTTATTCTGTTTTATTTATGATTTCCTTACAATGGGTGCAAAAGGACAGATAGTTGCTGATGTATACCCCTAGGTCTTTTTCTCTTTCTGCTTTCCTTAGGCTGCAGCCATTTAATGTATATACATGTCTGGTGTTATCCATTCAATAATGCATTGCTGTGCATTTGTCCAGGTAAAATTGCATGTCATTTAGGTTTGCCAATTCTCAGGTTTTTCTAGATCTTGCAGCAGGGAGTTTATCTGGTTCATAGTCCCTACCTCTGCTCCCAATTTAGCGTCATCCACAAACTTAATGCACATACTAGCTAGTTCTTGATGCATATCTGCTATGAAAGTAGAAAAGAGTACCATGCCAAAGACTGACCCCTGTGGCACCCTGCTAGTCACCTGACCACTGCCTGAAGTGTATCCCCTTATCCTCACTTTCTGGGTTCTGTTGTGGAGCCAAGATTCTTCCCACCTAATTAAATGATGTTGTATACCTAGATTGTTCAGTTTTTGTATGAGGATTTCATAGGGAACCTTGTTGAATGCCTTTTTGTAATCCAGAAATATAACATCCACCATTTTTTTGTTATAAAAGAATTTATTTACTCTTTCATAGAATACTTGGGTGTTAGTTGCACAAGAGTGGTATTTTTTGAACGAATGTTGGGTATCATCTATATGATGTAGTCTCAGTAGGTTCTACTTTATTTTGTCTTTAATTATGGTCTTCAGCATTTTTTATGTGATGGCCGTAAGACTGATTGGTCTATAATTGGACATGACAGTCCTGTCTTCCTTCTTAAATATGGGAATCACTACGGCTCATCTCCTATCATCTGGTATTATCCCGGTTATAAGTGAGAGTTTATAGAGCTTTAATAGGGGCTTTAGTAGCCATAAGCTGACTTCCTTAAGGAACCTGGGGTGCAATCTATTCTGGCCTCCTGATTTATTGAAGTTGGTTCTATTTAGCACCATTTGTATCTCCTGCTCAGTGATATCCAAAAATGATCCCAGTCCATGTTCTGACTTACTACTTCCTGCATCCTGAACTGAGGCTTTCCCCCATTACTATTATTGAAAACAGAGCAAACATATTTATTGAATCCAGCTGACATCTTTCTGGGTCATTACATTCACTTAATGTGTTCTATTGTCCTTTCCACTGTTTTGTTATTAATGTAGGCATAACAAGTCTTGCAATCATCTTTAGTATGTGCTAAACAAAATTCTACTATCTTGTTTGCTTTTCTAATGCTATGTTTACATTTTTTTGACAGTTGTCCATATTTATCCCTGTTATAAGCTGTATTATCCCTTGTCTGTGCCCTAAAAGTCTATTCCTTCTTTATGTTATCTCTTACTTTCTTAGCATATCGCAAGGCTATTTGTCCATGCGTGTTGTAAATTATTTAATTTGGGACATATTTCTCCTCCAAGTCTAATAATTTATTCTTGATTTTATTCCATAATTGGTCAGCATCTAGATCTTCTTCATCCCAGTGCCATTTGTGCAGTTCTCTGCTAATCATGTTAACATCTGCTGTCCAATAATCCTTAGCTACAGTGCAGCCCTGTAGAGGTAATGGAGTGGATTTTAGTTTAAAACATATTACATTATGATCACAAAATATTAGTGGTTCAAGTATTTCAACATCTTGTACTACATCTTCTCCATCTGTCAAGACTAGGTCTGATATTGCATTATCTCTTGTTGGTCTGCATATGTTTTGTATTAGGCCATGTTCTACACATATATCATATAGGAGTTCTTCTTATCTGGTAGTTGTGGTACCCTTTGCCAAGTCAATTCCTGGTGTATTAAAGTCACCTACAATTAAACTCTCTTTGTTGTTAATAATATTAGTAACGCTATCCATCAATTTAATGTTGTTGCCTACATCTATATCTGGCGCCCTATAGCATACCTCATAGTCAAATTTTTATTACTGTTTCTTACTATGTCCACCCATAATGCATTGCATTGTACCTCTTCATCTTCTCTGTCTGCTGTCCATTTACTCTGTATCGCCTCTTTGACTTACAGGGCTACACTACCCCCTTATTTCCCTACTCTATCCTTATGGTACACAAAATACCCCGGTATATGGGTCATCCAAGAAGCACTGTCTGGTTGCCAGGTTTCTGTAACAGCTGCCAGGTCAATATTCTATGTGCAAGCAGTAGTTCAGACTTCTAGCATTAAGTAGTACTGACAACTCCCCTTTTGTTGATTTTCTATTCTTATCTACTGGTGGTTTTTCATATGGGAGTTGTTTAGCCCTGTGCCCTTTTAAGATTAGTATGCTTTATATTCATTTCATTATGAAATAAATTCCCTAACACTCTTGTGTCCTTTTTATTGAGGTATAGGCTGTTGTAGCCAAAGAGGTAATTTCTATTAACAAATAATTCCCATGTCTTGATAATCTTTATTTATTTAGCTAGGCCCCATCTTTGTAGCTGGTTGTTATTTTGTTTTATTCTTTTAGTTCTTACCCAGCTGGCCCTTGGGACAGGGAGTACTACTGAAAGGATAAGTTTGCTATTACACTGTTCTAAAGTAGCATACATTTCCTCAGTGTCTTTAATAACTTTGTCTACATCAAATCTTGCTAGGTCATTGGTTCCAAGATGTAGTAACACTGTACTGCGGTTGATATTATCAATCAGTATTCCTGGGATCATTTTGTTAATGTCTCCAATCAAAGCCCCACTGTATGAACAGGTACAGTAGTTATGTTTTCCTTATTCCCTCTTGTTGCATATCTATCTGTATACCTCGTCATGGAGACTCCTACATATATATATATATATATATATATATATATATATATATATAGATATATAGATATATATATATATATATATCTGTTTGATAATGGTCCTAGTATCTGGGGTGGCTACATTGCTATCTGTCATTATCATACCCTTGATATCATGGCTTTCTCCAGTGCTATCTACAGCGAGGTTATCTGTAGTCTGGTATGCCACTGGTCAGTTCTGCTTATCTGGATGTGAGCCTGGATGGGTCCGATTACTATTGCTAGCTATGTTAAGTAGGTGTCCTGTGCCTGACCTTCTGTACTAGACAGCAGAGTTTCTAGTGGTGTATACATGTTAGAAGTCTCAATATTAGCTCTCTTGGCTCTTCTTCCCTTTTTTTTTGTTCTTTTCTTGTTCTCTACAATACTCCACTCAGCCTCTTGTTTGCCATTTTCCTCTTCCTCCTCATCATCTGGTCTTTGCCTTTTTGCATTTGACCTTTCCTTAGTGATTGTTTTTCCAATATTTTGTTTCTGTTCCTCTGTTATACCTCTTAACTTCTCTATTTCAGCATCCTGTTGTGTTAACTATAGTTTTTATACCTTTAATTCATTACAATTGCCACATATAAAAACTGCAAACAATGACCCTGAATTGGTGCTAAACATGTTACATGAGGAACATTTTATCCCCATTTCCCCTGTTGTTAGTGTCACAAGATTGGGATCCATGTCAATCTATATGTGTTGAGCAAGATTTAATTGATTAATATACTCAAACTACCCAGATTATACTCTAAGTAATTTAGCAACCAACCTACCAAACCTGCCCGCATTAATATAAGCATCCCTGCCTACTTACAGTAGTACTTTAGACAGACTGCCCTCCATGCCTGACATGTTAGACACACGCAGACACACAGTGCATGTCTCAGCATATGTCTCCACATGTGGGAATGCATGATTGCCCTGCTTACTCAGGGGTGAAATTTAATGGGTGGTAACCAGGAAGTGAGTGGGTCATATGACCACTTGCTCATCCTGGTCTGTAAATCAAAATTCATAGTTTAGAATCACTAAACTAGCTCCCACAGGTCCTAAAGACCATTTTCTGCTGTTCCTAGGGCTGTCCCCTGAAAAACTACTGCTTGCAGCAGAAATTGACTACTTGGGGTCGTAGTCCCTCAAATGAGCATGAACGTCAACTCCCAAAGTCCTCTGCTGGTGTAACAGCATTGTCCCTACTAAAGTACCAGCACTCAACTTGTGGCAGAATACAGATAGAAGCAGAATTCACACTTTGTAAAGAGCTCTCCACAGACCAACTCCTCTTATGTGAGGAGTCTGAATTAGCATTAGAGCCAGTGACCCCAAGGCACACCCTGACACCTATTGGTATGTGGAATGTGGGGTGGGATGGTATGGTTGGTTGGGGGGGTGAGGTATGGTTTTAGGGTTGAGAACCCTAACACCACATTTCCATACTTTTGTCACTTTAATACAAACCCTAACAGATGCATTAACAAAGTTGTTTGCAATGAATTTCCTTACTTTTTGAGACAGTATAATAGTATCCTCATTTTACTGTGGGAGCACAGTGTCTTTCAGACTCTGTGCCCCAATCCCTTCGTAGATGTTCACATGTATGTAGATGTGGAAGCACAGGCCCAGAGGGCCATGCGCTTCCATGTGTAGAACAACAGTGACCAAATTGTCAGTATAGTCATCTTATTATCCCACCTCATGTACCCTGGTATAAAGAAATTGTGAATTGCAAGCCAAAACATAATTCTGCATGAGTACAATATCATTCTGTGCCACAGGTATGAAAACTCATTAGCGGCAGGATTTGAAAAATAACTGTTGTGGCATATATGAGGTGAGGTAATAAGAAGGTGAAGTAGTAAATGTGGGGGTAAAATATTTCAAATTTCCAAAGTTATGAGCTTGTGTAGTGCAATTGCAACAAATGGTCATATGTTTGGCACATTTTTATATTTTGACCCCAAATTTTCAACATAGTCTTCCTATGACCCAACGTCATGAACCCCATAGGTGAAGAATTTAAAATCTGTGCCATTCCACACCACAGATGCAAAAACACATTTAATTTAGGATGTGAAAAAGGACAGCTGTACTGTTCATGGGGTGGTGTGAAACTGGTTATGTTGAAAATCTGGTGTCAAAATTTTGAAACATACCAAAGTTATACATGTACATAGAACAAAATTTAACAGGCACATGTAACACAGGCATTTTTAGGATTTGTTTTCACAAAATTTTCAACATGTCAATTTTGGGACCCCACCTCATGAACATTGGCACTGTCATTTCGTTAATCGGTCCCGAAAGGTGATTTCATGCAGTGACCACAAAATCACCGTCCATGCCTGAGTAATGAAATGAAAGTGACAGTGTTCATGAGATGGGGACCCCAAAAGTCCGTGTTGAAAATCTGTTGAAAAAACACCTAAAAATGGGCACGATATCAACTTGAGTTTAAAACACCATTGAAAGACATTATACAGCACTTATCTTGATTCTTCCATTCATTGTTTGGCTTTGAAGAATGCCAACATGTCCCAGTCTACAGAAGATGACACTGGATGACCTCCAGTGGTAAGAATAGGGAAAGGAGGTGCTCAGTGGAAGGTTCAGGATGGGAAGGGGAATGGGGGAGATGAAGAGGGACCATTTTCTTTTTTTTTCAAGATAAAAAAGATGTTGAGGGATTGTTTTCTTTTTTACAGGTGGAACTAGACAGATCTTTGGGGACACTGGATGTGGGCTCCCCAGTGTTCCAGTCTGCTGGGAGGGTGGCAAAACATGTCTGTGGACACTTGAAGTGAGCTCCCCAGTGTCCCACACTGGCAGGGGGCTTATAGTGTTGACAGGGGGATTGGGCACCCCACTGTTGGCCAATAAGTAAAATACATTTTTTGGGACACTGGGAGTGGGCTCCCCAGTGTCCCACACTGGAGGGTGGAACATATCTGGGGATACTGGAAGTGAGCTCCCCAGTGTCCCACACTGGTGGTGGGGGGGTATTATACTGTTGACATGGACATGGGGCACCCTGATGATGGTACATACAAAAATATGAAAAGTTGGCAGATATGGACTGCTATGACCATCCAGTCTGCCATTAGCTCTAATATTAATATATTTTATATTAACATTCCTCAGCCCCCTTCCCCATAGAGGCAGTAAAAGATGGAAAAAATGCCTTCCTTTAGGTAAACACTACCAGGTGTTACCTAAACTGGGGCCAATGAATTGGATTCTGAGTTATACTTGTCCCTAAAATGCACAGGTGCCACTAGACACCAGCAAAACCATCAACAATATGGAGTCCATGATCAGAGGATGGTAGGTCCTGCTACATACCAGGAAAACACCGAAAAAATATGGAAATGGAAATTGGAGGTTGACAGGTGCCACTAGATACTGGGGAAACTTTCAAAAATATGGGGACAGCAATCAGAGGGATGGGGTGCCAATTTACACTGGGAAAAGATTAAGAAAGAGAGGGATGGCAATCAGAGGGTGGGGTGATGCCAGTAGATACAAGGAAAACACTAAACAATATGGGTTTGGAAATTGGAGGTGGGTGGTACTACTTGACACCAGAGAAACATTAAAAGATACAGGGATAGTGATCAGAGGGTGTGGGGTGCCACTAGATACCAGAACAAGTTTAAAAAATACATGGACAGCAATTGGAGGGTGGGGATGTGCCACTAGATACCAGGGAAACATTAAACAATATGGGACAGTGATCAGAGGGGTGGGGAGGTGCAACTAGACTCCAAGGAAATATAAATAAATTGGAGGTCAGCAATCAGAGGGTGGTGGGTCCCAAAAGACACCAGGGCAACATCACATAAAAGAACAACACAAACATCAGCACTATCACACCAAATGTATAAAAAAATATAGGTTACACATTCAAAAATACATTGTTATGCATACCGTTTATTTAATCTGTGATAGTCACAATGCTAAACCCCAGCACTTTGCATCTACAGCATGATGCTTTATCAGGAGGTGGAGATACAATGCTGACAATATTAATTTATTGGCAGAAAAGAAAGAGACAGACAATAAAATCACAAATGTGCAGCAAAGCCAAAAAAAACATCAGTGCAAAAGCAGGTATAAATTGTTATGAATAATATATAGAAAAAAGCCCTTTACATGAACCAGTGAGTACATACATAAAAAAATCAGAAGAAAAAAAGCACAGTGTATTGCACCAATAACTAATTCTTAGAAAAAGGAAGAAAGGTGGAAATGAGGAGGGGGGAAGGAAAGAAAAAGAGTTGGGAAGGAGGAGAGGGTGGGCACAAATGGTAAATAAGAAAAAATAGAAAATGAATAAATCCATCAAATGATCAATATAGTCAAATGGTAAGATGGTGTTTTATTATTAAACAAATAGAAATATTGAAGCACTAAAATGTCAAAATTGAAATGTGGAAAAAGACCATCATAGTGAGAATCATATATTAAAACAAGATAGACAGGGCTGCTTAAAGTATAATGTCAACTTTGCATAAAGTTAAATTGGGGACCTCACAACCACTGAGACAGTGGCAAAACTGCTAATAATGTAGCATGTAAGCTTAAATAGCCAGTGGAATGCGCATTTCTTCTTGTGTTTTTGGATATGGGGAAATGTGTTTCTGCATCACAGAATATGCTCTCTTTAAATAAAAAAATGTATTTATTATACAAGTTCTTGAATTTGTGTCTCACTCACCATCAACCAGTCACTGATTCTTTTCACCAAGGGGGGATGCATGAGCTGAGCATCAGGCAGCCATTAGATATGGGGGTGAAGCCATGCCAAACTAAGAAGGCTGCTCTGCACTGACAAATTTAGTGTGACACAGTACTTTTATTTTTACTTTCAAAAGAGTCTGTTTCAAGCAGCTGTAGTCTGTTTCATCTGGTGGTGTGTTAGTGCCCTAATCTTTTTATTTGTTCAATCCACAGAACAAAGAATGAATCAGAAAGCACACAGACTGAAAGCTAAACATGTGGTAGCACAGCGCACCATGAAGAATGCTGACCATACGCCAAAAGGTAGTCGTTTTAAGGCTGTGGGTGGAGCCTACAGCCCTTCTGTCATTGATCAGACTGTAGCTCTAAAATGGCTTTTCATAGAGCTCCTTTTTTAGACATTTGGAAGTATTTCTCCACAGCTGCAAAGTAGTGCACCGCCCTTCTGATTTTTGCTATTTGCTGCTCTATGTTAAAGGCATCTGAAGGGAGGGGGGTGCTACTGTATTGTGCCTCAGAACCTTTTAGGCTATTAAAAAAAAACTTTTAAATTACTGTTTCTATCATCTGTCCAGCTTAGTCTAATAGATGTATCCTATTTCTTTCAGCAGCGTAGGGGTTAACTCATTATATGGTGTCTATAAAACACTGAAACTCTACAGTGTCAGATTACAGACAGTGGACCTGCAGTCTGTGAGCTATTTCATTCTGTGGTCACACATACAAACTGCAGGGCGGGGGGTCTGTAGCCCCATCACTTTTTTTAGCCTGAAGGATCTTGCCCTTTAAACAAACAAACAAAAAAGTAAACACAAACTAGTGTGACAGAGTTAATTAAGTCCAGCTGCTTAGGCACACATAGAACAAAAGAGGTGCTTCATACTTGTTTGCTGTTTCTGGAGTCAGAAGTGTCAAGTGGAAAGTGCTTTTAAGTGTGTGTGTGTATGTACAATCCTGCTTTGGGATGGTCCATGTGGTGCAGACTGCTCATCTCTTATCTAGGATTTATGATCTGAGGCTCAGCTACACTGTTTGAGTGAGCATTCCCTCTCATGTAGCAGAAGGTCAGTGTAAAAGTGTTATGTTTCCATCCTCCAGGCAGACAGCTTTAAAACTGAAAAGAAAAAAAAATACAGATTTACAGAGAGGGATAAAGTAGTTAGAAGGACTCTGTTAGGAGTAGGCAGGTTGGCTATTGCATGGATCTGGAATCTGTGTACTAGAATGTAATGTTTATTTACAGTTTAGAAATGTAGTCTAAGATATATATATATATATATATATATATATATATATATATATATATATATATATATATATATATATATATATATGTATATTCTTTGGTAACCAGAACCAGGTAAGGCCAACTAGGTATAGTTGCTTGTTTCTAGGGACAACCCAGGAACACTGGGGAGAGTAAGTGACTTAATCAGAGCTACACAGTATGGAAATGGAAGGTGTGGGAATCAAACCCATGCCTGAATGCCTGCTGTACACATCTCATTTATAACTCATTACTCTAACCTCTAGGCTATACTACCAGTCCCATAAGTTGTGAACAATTTAGACTAGGCTGTTAATATCTCAAAGGATAACTGCCTTGACTCAGCAAACATGCATTTTTGTAGAAACAAATGTTATTTTTTAAAATACCAGTTCTCATTTTGTTACTGCTTAATCTGAACTGGCCTTTTGGCAAATTCAGTAAATGTTTCTGATTTACACACTGCTGGCATTGACCATTTTAAAACAGTATGATCTTGTCAAGAACTTATATTGTTAGTACAATACATCTGTGTTCTAATTTAGAATTCTTAGGTTCATGGGGACATAAGCAACATCATACACTTCTTAGATGGCACTTTGCAGCAGTATGTGACCCCAAAATATCCAATGAGTTAACTAAAAGGCCAGCAAAAGTGGGGAAGAAATAGCAGGAGGCCCACTATATGAAAAAAGCATCTACAGGAGACATTACTCACAGGTTTATTGCAAGTTCTCCTTTGACTAAGCTTGTAGGGAATGTCAGGTATTTTATCTAAATGGCAAGAAACTCTGTTTACAGGGATTTGGAGCCATCTACAGGGAAATTCTTTCCGTAGACTTGCATTAGTTATACAGGAAAACAGAGGAATTTGTCTTCCATTGGAAATAATGTAATCTAAAGGAAAATATAGGAAAATTGCCTTAGAGTTACAGAAAAAGGCGAATTTAATCTGGGAGCAATCACACACACACACACACACACACACACACACACACACACACACACACACACACACAGTAGCATTTACTCTGGCTAAATAAATTCAAGAGGACTGATTTAGCAGCATGGCAGTTTTTGATGATTGTGACTAAACAGCACTATGACACCATCAAGAAAATAACCTTGGTCATTTGGTAGCTCTTCACAGACCTATCATCTCTGGCTAGAGCTTTTTTTTTAAATGTGGCATTGTTTCTAAATCGTGACTAACAAAACAATGACCCTACAAACATAATGGATCTGATGTTTGTGCATTAGTGTCCGATTTTGAAGTTTACTGATTGGATAGTGTGATTGGAGGCAGAGGTGGGCGAAGTACTCTCACTTCGCTATGCAGCGCGCTTTGCATATTAACCCTAAATTTACATAGTGCTCTGAAATGTGAAGCATATTACTCTGCCTTAATTTTTATAACAACGTGCATGGAAACTAATGGACTCTGTGCTACTTCACCTTTTTTTACTTCCTTAGCTTAATTTTAATGCAAAGTGCCATTGATTTTAATGGACTTCACTTTACGTTGCTTTTATATTGCTATTTGAGGCAAATTTTGCATTTATTTATGGGATGACAGGTCACATGAGCTTTATATTGTCTTGCACAGCCTCAGTTCTGTGTAGTGTGTGTGTGGTAAAACGCTGGAGACAGTTTGCTTTCAGAGCTTCAGAGCACTGAAAAATCAAACATTTGAAAAAACTTTAAAAAATGACTTCTGATCCAGTTATTTTGGTCCAAATTTAGTACATCAATTGTAGGAAATCCTCCTGTGCTTAGATTATCTAGTGTTGATTTTTTTCTGTGCATTTTAAATGTTTTTTATTTAGTTTTGTTTGTTGACCGGGTAAGTGCACTAGACAAATCCTGCCTATTTTCAGGCATGACCCTGGGGAGGTGGATACAGATAAATGCCAACTAACCTTGAACCAGATTAAGCTGTTAGTGGTATTTTTTGTGAATGGGGGGAAATTTGGCCAAGGCACTGGAGAAATTCCCCTACTCTGCCTGCAAGGGGATTGCTGCACTGTTGCAGAGTGGTGGTCAATTGCAGGATGAAGAGAGAGGTGGATGGAAGTGTAATGCAGTCTAAGGTTCTATCACTGGCCTCGACTGCTTCTATGCCTAGGGATAGTGAATCCTGTCTTGAGAGCGATATTATGCTGAATCCAGAGGATTTGACTGTTATGAAGTGGACAGCAGTAGAGTGAGCACCAAGAGAACTGGAGGATTCTGTGGCTTTATCTCCTGCTGTAGAAGCCAGGCTAATGTTATTGCCAGAGAATACTGTGCTGAGTGGTGCAGCTGTGAGTATGGTGTTAGATGGAGCAGAAGTGGCACAGCCCCTACCTCTTCCATTGGAGCCTGGTTTGATGGCTGCTTTCAAGAAAATTCCGGCAGCTCATCTGCCTTTGACAGGGTCAATGACGACGTCGGATAGAAAGCAAAAGTCTTTCTGCATCTCGGGCCCAAACACAGCAGCTGGTTCAGGCGAGTGGTCTAAGGAGGATTCTTTACATAATGCTGGCTGAATTCTGACATCGCATGGGGCCTGGGTGCCTGATTCAACTTGGAAGACTTTTTCTTTGGCTGGGAGTGTTCCTGGACAAGGTACTATGTTACCAGGAAGTGGGAAGGGGGTGAGACCTGTATTTCCCCTGTCTTAGGGGTCATTGACTCAGCAGCTGTACCTCCTGTGTTGGGAGCCACTGATGTGGATTTTGCTCCATCAGATGATGCAGGGCACTGGGAACATGCTGCAAGTCCACCCCCTTCCCCACACCGAGAAGGCAGTAGGGCTAGACCCAGATTTTCTGGCTTATTTAAAAATAATAGGGTTGAGCAAGCCCCTAGACATAATTTGGTCCCTCTCTGCTACAGAGGGGGTCTGCCGGAGCACCTAGACAGGCTTTATGTGGCTAAAACCCTTTTGAAAGGTTCCATGGGGTTTCAAGCAGCTGACATTTTTGCTTTGATTAATATCGGGGGGAAGACACCTTCGATATTATTTCATGACCTTTGCAGGACTTGATTTGTTTTGAAAAAAATATGAAATGCTTAAATCATTGCTTTTATGGACTCCTTTTTGGGCTATTCCCCTTACTAAACCCCTGTACAAATCACTGACTGTGATGTTTCATAATGAGGGGGTGAATGTTGGAGATATTTATTATTGGATGGAAAAGAAATGTCAGGTCATGTGGCCTCCTGAAGCTATCATAGATAGTGAAGGTATCTGGAATGGTAGTTGGAGGTTTAAAGTGAAATTGCATTGGTAATGATGAGCAGCATATTCCCAACAGTTTTTTCTTAGGGAAGGATTGAGGGGTGTGTTTTTATCCAGGCCAGACTAAGGCTTGCTACAAATGTGGCAGCCCCAGACATCTTAGTAGCACTTGTGACAGGGTTATTTGTGCATTATGTGGGGAATATGATCATGTTAGTTCTGTTTGTCAGAATGTTTTCAAATGCAATCTTTGCAATGAACTTGGCCACGCTTATAATCAGTGACCTTGGGCTGGTCAAAATAGGACTGGTGGGCTCAATCAAGAGACTTTGGTTTCTGAGGCACAAGAGAGGTGTAGGACTTCCAGACCAGAGCCTAGACCTGACATTCCTGGTGAGGCATTTGGGTCTCCTTCCTCGGCCCCTACTCGGGCTGATTTGGCTCTGGCTGCCCCCACTGCTTCTGCTGTTCCAGAACAAGGGGTAGTCCCTAGAGTAGAGGGTGACTTGGGGCAGATGCCCTCCCCCAGGTGGAGGCTGATGTTCTCCCACAAAAACTGGTAACTAGATCTTCTCTTAAGTCCAAAGTTTCAGTTGGCCCTGTTTCCACACAAAATTAGTTTCAAATGCATCAGGACCAGAAGGTTGACTTTGAGTCTGATGTTTCATCTCTATGTGGTATGGTTTCACAAACGGAGTGTGATGAGGATACTTCTCATAGTGTCCTAATTTCTAAGAAAAAATAGGGAGGAAAAGGAAGAAAGACAAGGGTAGGGTTTGATTTTTTTTCTACATTTCCTGTAACTTTGTAGATTGCATTTTTTGCCTGGTTTACTTGAATGTGTGTAGCATTAAGTCCTTTCGGAAGCAAATGGCTTTGCTGGAATTTTTTTGACACTGTCCTTTTGATGCCTTGCTAATTCAGGAAACCAGATTTCCTTCCCTACAGGATGTGGCTCAGGTTAAAAGACATTGGCCTTGGGGTCCTTCTTTTTGGTCCTTTGGGGAGGACATGGCGGATGGCCTTGGGATTCTTTTTAAATTGCCTCTAGTTCAGGTTCAAAAGGTAGTTGATATCCTGCCAGGACCGACTATTTTATTAGATTGTGTTTATTATGGCTTTTTCATGTGTATTATTAATACCTATGACCCTTAAAGTAAAAAGGCTAGAATTTATTTATTCACCCTAATTAAACCTTTTCTATTCTCTTCTCTTCCAGAATGACATTCTGGGGAGGTGATATAAATTGTAGCCTAGATGTCAGGATACGGGATAGTGTCCAACAGAAGATATACTGTGATTCACATGCATTGTACAAAATCATTAACACTGCAGATTTAGTAGATGCATATAGCGTTTTGCATCAGGATGGGGGATTTACATATAGGCGAAGTGTGTATTGTACCTGTATTGATTATTTTTTTCATTTCCTGCAGGTAGTTAGTCCATGGTTTTTGTTTAAAAAATTGTCAATTTTCTGACCATAGAATTTTACAGTGTGATATTCAATTTTCACATGAACCTCCCTCATTTCCTGGCACGCCTAGGTGGTGGAAACTTAATTCTGCAGTCTTAGATAATCCTGATGTTAAGACTCGAGTAGGATTATTGTTTGCATTTCAAAGTTCTGTGGCCATTTTTTATGGCTCCTGGTAGTCCTGGTGGTGTGATACTAAAATGGAGGTTAAGAATCTGTTTCTTGACATGGGGAGGGCTAAGAGTAGTAAAGACTATTTGGAGCACTTAGCTTTGAGGAAATCCATTTTATAAACTATTAACCTTACCTACTGTTGCAGATTGTAGGATTAAGGCTGTGCTTGATATTATAAAGGGAAAAATGAGAGATTATCATTTCCAGGGTGCTGCCTTTTTATATGCTGATTTTAAATTTGGTACTGCCAAGTCTCCTTTTTCAGATCCATTTGAGGCCTGCAAATTGAAGTTGGTGAATAAGAAAATGACTGGTTTGTATGATTGATCTGGACATCTGCATACGTCTAATGCTGAGATGTTGGATATTATTACTGAGCATATTCAGAGTTCATTGGGGCAGGAGTTTCTCTCTCATGTTGCATGGGATGAGTTGATCACTTGCCTATTGCCTTCTTTGTCACCTGATACAGCTGTTGATATTGATGGTCCTGCTACGTTGTCTGAGGTTTTGGAGGTTATTTCTAAGTTACGTTCAGGGACTTCTCCAGGGGAGTATGTGATTACAAATGAGTTTTACCAAGCCTATAAAGAGCTGGTGGCCCCAGTTCTGGTGGAGGTTTTTAATGAACTTTTGATGGCTGCTGCTGTACCAAGTTATTTCTAATCAGCTGTGGTGATTTATCTTTATAAGAACTGTGATAGGAAGGATTTGGGGAATTGGAGGCTGATTAGCCTGTTAAATTATGATTATAAACTCTTTTCACAGATTCTGTATCATAGACTGCAGAAAGTTATGTCTGTATTAATTCATCAGGTTTAAACTTGTTCCATACCTGGGAGGAATATTCAACAGAACCTCAAATTATTGAGGGATGTCTGTGAATTTGGGAGGCAAAGGAAATTGCAGGGGTTTCTGATTGCTTTGGATCAGGAAAAAAGCCTTTGATAATGTGTCCCATTCCTTTTTATTTAATGTTTTACAAGTTTATGGTATTCCTTCATCCTTGATTTCTTGGATTCGTATTTTGTATAGAGATGCTGTGGCTATTCCTATGGTGGGTGGTTTGCTGGGGACACCGGCTATCATGAAGAGGGAGGTTAGACAAGGTTGTCCCTTTAGTCCTCTTCTTTATATGTTTTGTTTAGATCCTATAATTAGAGTAATCCTGAATGACACCATTATTGTTGGTTTTTCTCCCAGTTCTGAGGTTTTTCCTCAGAAGATAATGGCCTATGTAGATGATATCTGTCTGTTGACAGATTCTGTTCAAGCTGGAGTGCATGCTTTACACGTATTAGTTGCCTTTTCAGGGATTACTAGGGCTGGCTTTAACCATCAAAAGAGCATAGCCTTGCAGCTTGGGGATGGGGATCCAGTAAGTCTGATTGATACTGTGCAGGTTTCTCGATATTTTATTAAGGTTCTGGGTATTCAGTTTGGTGAACATGCTATAGCAAGGGTTAACTGGGAAGACAGGTTACGATTAGGGGAGGCGAAGGTTTCACAATGGAAGTCCTAGGGGATGGGGAAAAACCAATGGGTTGGTATTAAGCAATTTCTAATCCCAGTTTTTTATATATTACATACATTTTTCCTCTACCCACTGATCTTGAAACTAGACTGTTTAGTTGCTTTTTTCAGTTGGTCTTGGGTAGTAGGTTGAATCTGGTTAAAAGGAATTTGATGTATCTTAAGGTTTCTATGGGAGGGCTGGGTATGTTGAACCCTGTAGTATTTTTTCAGTCTTTTTTGCATTTTTTCTTCTTTTTATAGGATAGTGGGACACTCTTCAAATTGGGCAAAGTGGACTCATTGTTAATTTCAAAATTTTTTCAAAAATGGGAGGTGACTTTTCATCGTTTGGGTGCCTCTTTACAGGTTCCAGACTTTACCCTTTCTATGTTGAAAAAAGTGAAAGGCTGGAATTTAAGTAAACTTGAGATTACTTCCATACAAAGAAAATCTATATATGGTCTTGTGATGTATAGAGATCATGCTCGGTGGGTTGATTTTCCTCGCTGCCTTCCTACTAAACTTCAGTTTGCTTTGAATATTCTTAAAGAAGTTAGGATTCCTGATCATATTTGGGATGTCCAGTGGCTGTGTTGTCATGGGAAATTGGGGGCTAAGGGGTGATTGGAAGCATAAACCTGTGACTGACAGGATATGCTTGAGATTTTCTTGTATTGGCAAGGAAGAATCACAGGAATTTATTTTTTCCTGTTCTCATACGAAACAGTTTTGGCTTGATTTAGCCACTAGGTGGCATTATTCTCCACTTCAGCATATCCAATATGAATGTCTGAAACTGGGGGATTATTCGGGTATTTACTCCAGGTACCACCCCAGTACTTTAAATGTGATGTTTGCTTATTTCAAATATTATCTTTGGCAGGCACATTGTCAATTTTATTTACAGCATGTGAGTACCCCTAATACTGTCTTGATTAATCAAATTACAGAAGCTTTAAAACAATTTACAATGAAGGAGTTGAGGATATTTGATAAAGGAAAATTTCAGTCATTATGGAAACTTTTTTTGGTTGCACTGATTACTTATTCTTCGGTACTATGTCTAAGACATTGTTGATCTTGTACAGGTTTCCTTCAGTATTTTTCTGTTTTTTCCTTTGATTTTGGTATTTGGGTTTATGGGGATTTTTTCTGTGTTCATTATGTTTTGTGTTTTTCTATTTTTCTGGAGTGTTCTTCTATGATGTTATGTATTTTGCAACAAAGCATTCCCCTATTCTTTTTGAGAAGTGCCATGGGATCTCTAACATCCACCTGAACTACCACCAGAACAGGTCGATGGTACCTCAGTTTAATGTCTCATCTGAAAGATGGCACCTCAAGAGTGCAGCACCCCCTCATGCTGCACTACAGTGTCAGTATTGGGATTTAACCCAAGTGCCTGGTGTGGGGATAGAACCCACAGCCTTATGATCTCCCGGCCTCAGAGATGAGTGTGCTACCTGCTGAGCCACTGACACTAATTTAGAACATTCAGTCTGTGTACTGACAAATACTGTTGAAGTGTGCTTCAGGGGAGGGTGAAGTGAGATTAACATGAGAAAGGCAATCTTTCTAGCTGTTTTGTACTAGTAGTGTGTGTTAGTATTTATGTGTTTATGCACACACAGTATTACTTGAAGTACTTTTTGATAATTATTTTCTTTTGTTGTGGCGCAGTGCATATTTTTATTCTTTTTAAAGGATTTGGTTATATAGTGTACTGCACTGTTAAACTTTCTGCACATTACCTGTAGTGTGTGAGTATGTGTGGGTGCGATCAAGTCAGACACATTTTATTGTGCCACACAGTAATTGAAGCACTCTGAATCTGTTATCTGTCTGTGGTATTTTTTACTGCTTCATTATATTTAGGTAGTGAACTGGTACTGCAGCACCCCCCAACCCACAAAAGGTATTATTTTTCCAGTTTTGGATTTGTGTGACCACTGGTTAAGGCGGTGTTGTTGTGTCTGTGTGGCTGCTACTCTTGAGTGTGCAACCTCCATTTGTCTGTGTAAGCCAAAGTTGTTTTTTGGCTTCCCATACACTCCAAAGTTCAGAAATCTAAATTTGTTGTGAATTTTCTGTGTAATCCAAAATAATGCTTCAAAAAGATGTGGTTGTAAAGCTGTTTCTGGTCATGGCACCACTGCGACTGGTAAGAGTGACCATGGACATGGTAGTATGCAGCACAAATGCACTATTAATGCCAGTAATGGGATTTCTCTGTTTTTCACAGCGCAATCAGTTGCTTCAATGATGGTTGGAGATGCTGTTGTCCCCGCTACTGGTGGTGGTGAAGTTGCTAATGGCATGAGTATTGCTCCAAGTTCAGCCCATGACAATGTAACAATGTAAAGGGGGCACAATTTGAAGATGGGGGTACATATCAGGGGCAACATCAGAAAATATTTTTTTATGGAGAGGATGGTGGATGCATGGACAAAAAAAACTAATGCTCCACATTGTGGTGTGAGAGCAGCAGTTGGAGCATGGCCATAATTTGGAGTTGGTGACCCTCGATGTGCTCCAACTGCTGCTCCAGGTTCAAAACCCTGTTGTTGAGGTGATCCAACCCACTCCACATCAGGTCCAAATTGGCCTGTGTGGCAGGCATTCATACAGGGTTGCCAGCATCCCCTGCAGGTTCTGGAGAAGCCACTTGTTCCATAGCCTGACCACACTTGACCCCATGTGTAGGTGGAGGCCATGCTGCCACCAGTTGCCCAGCATGGACAGCAGGCACATTCCAACCCTGTTTTGGAACCTTGCCTTCCCACTGTGCACAGTGGTGGTTTGCAAGGTGGGTGCACTGCCCACCTGTCCCCAGTTGTCTCCTCTCTCACAAAACCTCTTTCTCCCACACTTTGAGGGAAAGATGAGGCTCAGTTGGTGGCTGACCATGGTGGTGAGAGGTGGGCTTTGCTAGTCGCTGGCTGTGGATGGAACAGGGGGTGTGTGGGGTGGTCTGGCAGTGCCACTTTGGGGGGGCTACTAGACTGCAAGGGATTATGGCTGTGGGTGCATATATGTTTACAGTATTTACAATAAAGTGCCACGAGTGAGCTGCTGGCACTGGGTCTTGGAGGGGTGATCAACCCTGCGGGGCTAGTGGTGACACATTATGGGGATAGGAATGGGGGGACTGATAGACATGAGAGGTGTCTCAGGCATGGGGTCTGGGGCTGGGGAGGCACTTGAACCCTACAGCACATGGGGTGCAACTTGCGACATGCCCCTCAAGTATGCCCTGTGCTTGGCACACCTTTACGCATGTTGCAAGTTACAGGACTTAGCCTTGGGGGACCATGCCCCTTACAGAATCAGGCACAGGGTCCTTGGCACAGCAGCACCCCTCGCATGTCACAAGTTGCAACATGTGTAGAGGTACTTATAGAATTGGGCCATACTGTAAGTCTATTAATAGCACCTTTACTTAGATTTAGAATATATTTTATTGAGAGATTTAAATTGGAACATGTTGATTCCTTCACAAGGTTTAATTAATCAATTTTCAGCTTTTATTTTATTTTATTTATTTAGTTTAGTGAGTTTTTAACTCAGCTAATAAATTTACTACATAGATACATAGACAGTGTTGGCAGATAAGGGCCTATGGCCCACCCAGTATGCCCATTTGAGCTTGTAAGTTCAGTTTATGTTTTCCTAGAAGTCTGTTGCCCCTTACCCCAGACCTCCAGAATTCCTTTATGTCTATCCCATGCATTCTTAAATCCCATGATTGTTTCAGCCACCACCACTTCCTCTGGCAGGGTGTTCTACTTGTCCACCACCCATTCTGTGAAGAAATTCTTCCTCATGTTTCCTCTGAATCATCCTCCCTCCAACTTCATCCCATGCCGTCTAGTCCTGGAACACCTTTTTCGCTTAAAAATAGTGTATTCCTGCACCCTGTTCCTCCCTGTGAGATACTTGTATGTCTCTATCATATCCCCTCTCTCCCTCCTCTCCTCCAGGGAGTATATGTTCAGTTCCTTCAACCTGTCTTCATAGGACTTGTGATGCAATCCATTCACCATCTTTGTTGCCCTCCTCTGAACCTTCTCTACCCTGTCTATGTCCCTACATAGGTATGGTCTCCAGAACTGTACACTGTACTCCAGGTGGGGCCTCACTAGTGTCTTGTATAGCGGAATTATGACCTCTTTCCTGCTGGTGATGCCCTTGCCTATACATCCTAGCATCCTATTTGCTTTACCTGCTGCCTTGTCACACTGTTTCCTACCTTGAGGTCATCAGAGATGATAACCCCAAGATCCCTTTCCTGCCTGGTGCATGCTATATCCTCATCCCCCAACTGATATATTGTGCCAGGGTGTTTGTGCCCCATATGCATTATCTTGCACTTCTTTGCATTGAATTTCAACTGCCAAACCCCTGACCATTCTTCAAGTTTCTGCAGGTCCCTTCTCATTCTGTCTACACCCTCTGGTGTGTCTACTCTGTTATAGAGCTTTGTGTCAGCAGCGAACAGTGAAATTCTGCCTTCTAGGTCCTGTGCAATGTCACTGATGAAGATGTTGAATAGGACCGGTCCCAGCACTGATCCCTGTGGTACCCCACTGGTCACTCTTCCCTCTGTGGAGTGACAGCCATTTACCACCACCCTCTGTGTCCTGCCACCCAGCCAGTTACCTATCCACCACACTACTGTTCTGTCCACACCCATATTCCCCAGTTTGTGTAATAGTCTTCTATGAGGCACAGTTTCAAAGGCCTTGCTGAAGTCCAGATAGGCCATGTCCACTGCCCTCCCCTGATCCACCTCCCTAGTCACCTAGTCAAAAAATTCAATGAGGTTGTTCAGACATGACCTCCCCCTGGTGAAACCATGCTGCCTTGGGTCCTGTAGTCCATTGACAACCAGATGTTCCACCAATCTCTCCTTCAGTAGTGCTTCCATGATCTTACCCACTACTGAGGTGAGGCTGACTGATCTGTAGTTCCCTGCTTCCTCTTTGTTCCCGCTTTGTATAAGGGACTACATCTGCTGTCCTCCAGTCTTTGGGTACTCCCCTGTTTCCAGTGATCAGCTAAACAGGATAGCCAGAGGTTCAGCCACCACCTCTTAAGTTCTTTAAGGACTCTGGGTGCACCCCATCTGGCCCCATTGCTTTATCAACTCTTATAACTTCCAGTTCCTTCAGGACCCTTTCTCAGGTAAAGGACTTGTGTCAATTCCTGCACCATTCTCACCCCTTGTACTCCCTTCAGACCCATTACCTCTCTTCCTCAGTAAAGACTGGAGCAGAAATACCTGTTCAATATGTCAGCTTTACTGTTGTCATCCTCCACACGGCCCCCATCCTCCCCCTTCAGTCTCACTATCCCTCCCTTTGTCTTTCTTTTTTCACTTATGTACCTGTAAAAGGTTTTGTCCACTCTACCCACTGATTTTGCAATGTGTTCTTCTGTCTGAGCTTTGGCTTCCATTACTGACCTCCCTGCCTATCTTTGCTTCTCCTGGTACTTCTCCCTATCCCCTTCTGCCTGTGTCTTTTTCTATTGCCTGAATGCAATCTTTTTGGCTTTCACTTTCTTTGCTACCTCTTTGGAAAACCATAATGGTCTCCTCTTCCTTTCCTTTTGCTAACCTGCTTAATGCATAATTCTGTTGTTCTTGTAATCCCCATTTTAAATACTGCCCACTGTTCCTCAACCCTGATTCCTGTCCCATTCCCTAATGCTTCTTTCAAGTATCTCCCCATTTTCCCAAAGTCTGCCCCCCTAAAATCCAGGATACGTGTTTTTGTGTGGTTTGGTTCTGCTCTTTCTGTGATTTCAAACCACAATGACTGGTGGTCATTGTTCCCCAGGTGCTCCCCCACTGTTACCCCCATCACACGGTCCCTGTTTGTGAGCACAAGGTCCAGTATTTCCTTCTGCCGAGTTGGTTCCATGACCAGTTGCTTGAGGAAGGCACCCTGAAGGGAGTCCAGGATAAATCTGCTCCTAGTTGATGCTGCTGCTGGGATGCTCCAGTCCACATCTGGAATATTGAAGTCTCCGACCAGTACCACCTCACCCTTGTCTGCCATCCTTTGGATGGCTAGCATCAGCTCCCTATCTGTTTCTTCCTCCTGGGCTGGTGGTCTATAGACCACACCTGTGCGGATGGCTCTCATTTTCCTTTCCAGCTTAACCTACAGTATCTTTCCCCCATTTTGTTCCTCCTGGATCTCTGTGGCCTTATGTCATTTTTTCACACAGTGCCACCCTTCTCCTTCCTGCCTGCTCTGTCTCTTCTGAATATGTTGTAGCCAGGTATGGCCATCTCCCAGTCATGGTTATCATTACACCAGGTTTCAGTGATGGCCACAATGTCCAGGTCTGACTGCACCATGACAGCCTCCAGATCTTCCATCTTGTTGCTAAGGTTTCTGGCATTTGCACACATGGTTTTCCATGATTTGACCTCCCTAGACTGGTTTCACTGTTCTACTTCAGCCCCTTCATTGGTTGTCCTTTATCCCTGGTTCTCCTTGCTGTCTGCCCTTCTACTGAATTTTGCCCCTCTTCTGCCTATCCACCTCTTGGGCACTAACCTCCATCTTTTGCACACTGCTTTGCAGAGATAGTCACTGCTCTGGTTCACTGGTTCCACTGCTAGCTGTGGGGGGTGAGCAAGTAGGTACCCTCCTTGCTGGTCTGCCACCCCCCTTTGCTAGTTTAAATGCTTGTCAATGTAGCATTTAAACTTATCATTGAGTGCTTGGATTCCCCTCCAGGATGGATGCAGGCCATCAGGCTTGAACAAACCTCCATCCCTCCAGGTGGGTCCCCCAGTCACCAATGAATCCAAACCCTTCCTCACAGCACCAGTTCTTCAACCATGAGTTAAAGTTCCTGGTGCACGCACTCCTATGCTCTCCCTTGCCTCTCACAGGAATTCATACAAAAATTGAGGGGAGGGACTCCCTTCTGGATCTGATATTGACTAATAGGTGCTATAGATACATATCCTCAGTTCATGAAATAGACATTAGCAGCCATAGTTATATATCGTGTATTAGACACAGCATTAAAGAAAAGGTTCCACCTAGGCTAATTTCTACTAGAAATTTCAACTCCTTTTGTGATCAAGCTTTTATTTGGGATGTAGCTGGGACTCAATGGCATTTATTGGTTAAATGCCCAGATATAGAGTCAGCAAGAAGGACCTTCTTTAAGCAATCCTTGTTGGAGGTTATTGAAAAACATGCCCCACTTATAACTAAAAGGGCAAGGAAAATCCACACGAATTACAAAAGAACTAAAACAGCTGCTTAAGACTAAAAGTCATCTGTGGAATGTGGCATGTAAATCTCAAACAGAACAAGATAAACTGGCATTCAGACAAATCAGAAATAAATGTAATGCAGTTATAAGGAAAGCTAAACAAAATTGTTATTTTAATCAGTTTTCCATCCCAATATCTAACCCAAAAAACATATGGAAAGGAAATAATGACTTAAAGGGGAAACACATTTCATATTCTTCTCCTTTAACATTAAATATTGAAGGGCGGGTATTAACTAAGGTTACTAAGCAAGCTGAGGCTTTTAATAGATTATTTGTAGAAACTGGAATTTACTTGACAAATTACATCCTGAGTTAACGCCTCCAAATTTAGAAACAGACTTTAGTAATTCACTAAAGAGGCATTTGTTTTCTTTTAGTGAAATAAAAGTAGATAAAGTTATGAAACTCTTGAATCAACTTGATATAAATAAAGTGGCAGGGTGTGATGGGATTTCTCCTGTATTTCTTAAAGTTGCTTTAAAAGTTTTGATGTATCAATTGGCATACTTATTTAATTTTTCTTTGAAATCCTTATCTTTACCTGCATACTGGAAAACTGCATTTATAATTCCATAACTAAAGGGAGGCTCTGCCTCAGATACAAACTCCTAAAAGCCTATTTCTATCCTGTGTACCAGTGTTATGAGTTCTGAACAACTTCTTCATAAACAACTAACTCAGTATTTTACAAAACACAAAATAATTTCTCAGTTTCAGTCAGGCTCTATGAAGGACAACAACACTACATATACAGTATCTATGGTGGTGGCCAATACATTTATAGCCTTCAATGAAGGTATTGATGTTCCATCAATGTTTTTAGACCTCTCAAAGGCATTTGATACCATCCACCACACAATACTATTAAATCAATTAAAATCTGTTGGGTTAGGGTATCAGCTTTAAACTGGTTTAGCACATTCCATTTTAGTAGAATGCAAAGTGTAAGGCTGGGAGGATGTATTTCCAAAGCATTCCCTGTAACAATTGGGATCCCAGAAGGGTCAGTACTAGGCCCCTTGTTATTTTTATTATACATAAATATCTGGACCTAATATATAGCACACTCTCTTTTGAATTGCATTTGAATTACATATCAAACAAACTGAGACAGTTTTTAGTGTTTTTTTTTTATAGAAACCAAACTATATTTAATACTACACTGAGAAAATTGTTGGTTACATCACTATTTTTGCCAATTCTCAACTATGGAGATTTTATTTATAATAATGCTTTAGGTACATTGTTGAATACTTTGGATCCGTTGTTCAATAGTGCAGTGAGATTTGTTACAAAACTGCCCTATAGAATGGACAGTTGCACTTTATATGGGGAGATAGGTTGGACTTCCCTTCTGGACTGAAAGGAAGTTCATTTGTACACATTTCTTTATAAGTTTATTTTAGGTTTACTACTCTCTTTTCTGTTATGTAAATTACAACCCAAAAACTTGTCAAAATACACTCTATGATCTTCAACCAGTAGTAAACACCAAATTTCAAAAATAAGATCTAAACAAGGGGAAAACGTTATAGCTGTACTGGTACCAGAAACCTGGAATGTGATCAAAAACAAGATTAATTTGTGTAAATTGCCATCTTTGGTACATTTTTGAGCATTATTATTAAGTTCTTTCAGTAGGCATTTTAACTGTTTTGGTTAAAATATTTAGAATTATCCAAAACTGATATAACCAAACCAATGTTTCAATTTTAGGATTGTAACTTTGTCTGTGTATTTTGTCACTTTTGTATTATTTTATATGTTTGGATGCATTTGTGAAAGAGAATGTATTTTCTCAATTATGCTATCCAATAAACAAAATGAAATATGAAGGGTGCTGGAGGGCCTTAAGTCCCTGAGGGTTGATAAGGCACCCGGGCTGGATGAAATTCATCCTAGAGTACTGAAAGAGTTGGCAGCAGTCCTGGCGTTGCCTTTGACAGACCTGTTCAACACCTCTCTGGAAACAGGATGTATACTCATTGATTGAAGGATGGTGCATGTGGTGCCCATGCATAAGAGTGAGCCCAAGGACAAACCAGGGAACTATAGACCAGTCAGCCTAACCTCAATTATGGGAAAGCTAATGGAGACTATCCTCAAGGATAGGGTGGTAACATTTCTGGAGGATAATGATATCCAGGATGGCAGAAAGCATGGGCTTGTCTCTGGCAAATCCTTCCAGATGAACCTGGTGGACTTTTTTGATTGGGTGACATGTATACTGGACAAGGGTTATGCGGTGGACGTCCTATACCTTGGCATCAGCAAGGCCTTTGATTCAGTGTCACATGGTAGGCTGACCAGAAAACTGAGCAACCTGGGACTGGGGAGGAAACTGGTTAGATGGGTCAGGATGGAGCTGGTTGCAGGATAGACAGCAAAAGGTAGTAGTGTGGGTTGAGGTATCTGAACCTGGGACATCAACAAGTTGGGTCCCACTAGGCTTGGTGCTGGGACCAGTGCTGTTTAATGTTTTAATTGCTGACATCACAGAAAGGAAAAAGAGTAGGATCAGTCACTTTGCCGATGACACCAAGATCTGCGCAGAGGTTAATGAAGGGGAAGGCATTACAGTACTGCAGGAGGATTTGGCAAAACTGGAGGAATGGTCTAACACATGGCAACTTGGGTTCAATGCCAAGAAGTGCAAAGTGATGCACTTGGGAGCCAAGAACCCTGGAAATAGTAACTGGTTGGGATAGTGTAGTTATCCAAGTCAAAGAAGGGGAAGGATTTGGGTGTACTAGTGACAGGGGGAATGAACAACTCAGCCCAGTGCAGGAAGGCAGCAGCAAATGTCAACAGAATGGTAGGGTGCCTCACAAGGGGAATTACCTCTGAGAGGGGGGTAAGTCATTCTGCCCCTGTACAGGTCCCTGGTGAGGACACACTTGGAGTACTGTGGGCAGTACTGGCACCCCTACTTGGGAAAGGACATCAAGCTATTGGAGGGGGTACAGCACCGGGCAATGAAAATTATCATGGATTGGGAGATAAACTTTATAAGGAGAGACTGAGAGAGCTCAATATATATTCCATGGAGGATAGAAGGGAGACAGAGGATATGATAGAGACCTTCAAGTACCTGAAAGGTATGAACAGAGTAAGCACCAGAAGTATTTTCAAATTAAAAGGTGTGAAGGGAAACTGGGGGGGGAGCACAGTCTGAAGTTGGAAGGAGGCAGATTCTGCAGGGAAATGAGGAGGCACTATTTCACTGAAAGGGTGGTGGCAGGGTGTAATATGTTGCCAGAGGAGGTGATATCACTACGGACAGTGGGCAGCTTCAAAAGGGGTTGGGACAGTTTCAGAGGGAGGGTTCAAGCCATTGGGGGGGCAGGAGGTGAGAGGGAAGGATACATGGGAAAAATCAATTGGGGGAGGCAAGGGGGGGAGCTTCAGTCTGAAAGCTGCACACATGAGCAGACTAGATAGACTGATAGGCCTGTATCTCGTGGCAATTTTATATATTCGTATTACTCTGGCATTCAAGTGGAATCTGAAATGACAAAGGAGTTACATTTTAAGAACGAGCAAAATAAAGGAGACAAGTACAACAGTGATGTTAATAGACTGCATAAACAAAAAGAAACTGAAGCATTCAAATACTATCAGCATACACATATAAACTAAACCCTGCTTATGGTCACAGACACAGAACAGATAACTGTCTAGCAGCTGTCATCTGTCAGAATGTGTGAAGAAGACCACACAGACAGACATGAAAACATAGGGCTCAATTCCTGTGAAGACCTCCAAGCTGAATTTAACCTTCTACAATACCAGCTCAGAAACAAAAAGCTTTTGCTCAATGCTAAAAAGACAAAAGCTATGCTCTTCTCCCCCTCCTTGCATGTGGCAATTCCTGCTGGGGGGGGTTATCCCACAAATTACCACTGTTCTTGGAGAATCAATAGAGTATGTAACTAAATTCAAATGTCTAGGAGTTTGGCTCAATCATAAACTTTCCTTCGCCGACCATCTCAAAGAACTACAGAAGAAACTAAGGCAAAGATTAGGACTATTCTACAGAATTAACCACCTGCTCACAAAGGAGACCCAAGACTCAACTGGCTCAAGCTACCTTCCTATCTTTAATAGATTACGTGGACCTGCTCTACAGCCACTGCACTGGCTAAACTGGACACCCTCTACCACAGAGCTATCAGGTTCATTGCTGGCCTTCCACTTCCCACACACCACTGCTCCCTCTACTCATCGTTAGGCTTGACTTCCCTTCACTATAGAAGGAATAGAAATGCTGCCCTATGGGCCTTCAGAGTGGTGACCAATAAGCTCCCCTCATATGTCTCAGATTGTATTCCACAGAGTGTGTTAGGCACCTATGCTTTAAGGAGCTATTCCCTAATTGCCCTCCAAGTTCCAAGGGTCAAAACTCATTTTGGCAAAGCTGCTCTAAGCTTCTCTTTACCCACATTGTGGAACAGTTTACAAAGGAACATGAAGTTCAGCTACCCTGTTATCCTGAATATCTTCAAGGTGCTCTACAATCGCTACATGAAAGCACCTTGCAAATGTTTTCCTCATCGCTAGCCCACTAATTCAGCAACTCCCCCTTTCCATCCTGATGCGTGCCATGTTTCTACCCCTAGCTCTCACTCTTTCTCAATTAACTCTTCCTGCTGCACCCACCCTTCCCTGTCCACTCCAGCTTGGCTAAAATCCTACCCCATCCATAGTGGTGTTCCAATTATCTACCCCTCTTCCGTCATTATCATTATAAACAAGTACAAGGCAGCCATCTTCACTTTCTGTGGTTTTAGCCCAATTTTTCCCCCAGTCATCGGTAATATATCCCTCCTCTTCTTGACCTCTTTAACCTTTCACCTCATACACGGCCTCTTTCCTCTATATGTGTATTTGCCGGCTGCCTCACTCAAAAGATCTCTGTTTATAACCCCTATATGCCTATGGTTGATTGTACATCTACTGACTTCTTTAATTGTAAAATAATGCTGTTTTTTTTTTTATTATTACTTATTTCAACCTTGTGCTGTACTGTATACACTGTATATAGTTTTTCTTCCTTGTATATTATTGCTTTTTGTATACCTGCTTCTGTACTGTACTATGATGTATTCATGACCAGGTCCACCTTGCAAATGAGCCTTGCTCAATGGTGACTGCCTGGATAAATAAAGATTTTGATTGATTGATTGAATTCACAAATCTGCACTGGAGTGATGTAAGGTGTGCCAAATGCAGCTTGCACCGTAAGTCCCCTGTGCTGTGTGCCGTATTCAGAAACACTGGGCCCTTGCACCAAAACTGTGATGTACAGCACAGTGATGCACAGTGCATCATAAAAAGGAGGCAGGGAACAGCTACAGTGTAGCTTGTGACTGGGAATTCCAACACTGCAGGACCATGGTGCAAGAAAAAAAGATGCAAGAAAGGGAAAGGCCAGAGAGGCACCATAGAAAGCAAAATTTCACAGAGGTAGATACAGACATCCTCATAGAGGAGGTGGAGGCCCAGGTCAGTATGTTCAAAGGCATCTGAATGTAACAATAGAAGGTATAGGGCAACTGTGACAGAAAGGGCACAGAAACCAAAGCTGACAAACATCTGACAGCAATCATCTATCCATCACATAGACCTACTACTTGGCAGAAGTGGGAACAAGGAGCTGCATGCCCAATGATAGCAGGCCTGGGAGGAGGTGGCAAGAAAGGTTTATGCTTTTTCCCCATGCAGGTACAGAATCCATGAGTTGGACATGAGATATAATGACCTGAGATGGAGGGCAAAAGAAAAGCTGCCATGAAACCATTATAGCACCAGTGGGACAGGTGGTAGACCAGGAAACAGCATCCCTCTAAGTAGCCAGGAGCAACTAGTGGCAACACAGCTCAGCTGCAAGACCATAGAGGGTGAGGCTGACCTAGACCTCTTCCATCTACAACTTTCACCAGGTATGTGCATGACAAGACAAACAAGCATTTGTCAATGCCGAATGTTGCTTGCTTGTATGTGCTGTTTAGGTATTTGGAAGTGACAGTGTCATGCCTTCCTCCCAAGACATCCACTGTGTCTTTCCACTCAGTATTCACAGAAGAGTGGGAGGGGCAAGGGCCACAGCAGTACAGAAGTTGCCAAGGGGGTGAAGAGATGGACAAAAGAGTCCTGCAGGAGCTCACTAAATTGAAGGTAGACAAAGCGATGGAACCAGATGGCATACGCCCAAGGATATTAACAGAACTGTGAAGGGAGATAGCAGTACCTCTGGCAGCCATGTTCACTGAGTCATTCAACATGAGTGAATTGGAGGAGGGCACATGTGGTCCCTCTACACAAGTCAGGCAGCAGGGAGGAGGCAGGGAACAATAGGCCATTCAGCCTCACCTCAGTAGTGGGGAAGATCCATGGAGACATTGCTTAAAGAAAGGATAGTGGGGCATCTAGATGCCATCGGAACCCAGGACCATAGACAACATGGATTCACAGTGGGGACATCATGTCAGATAAATCTGTTTTATTTATTTGACTGGGTGACAAAGGAAGTGAATCAGGGTGGGGCAGCGGGCAACGCTTACCTTGATTTCAGCAAAGCCTTTGACACCATCCCATATAGAAGGCTGATAAACTAGCTGGGTAGGCTGGACATGGGGGAAAGGGTGGTAAACTGGGTTAGAAACTGGCTAACAGACAGGAGGCAGAGAGTGGTGGTAAATGGTATGCAGTCTAGGGACAGGGGGTGACCAGTGGGGTGCTGCAGGGATTGGTCCTGGGGCCAGTTCTGTTCAATGTCTTCATTAGTAATATTGGTATACATCTGATGGGAATTTTTTCACCAAATTTTCAACATAGCTTTTTTAAGACCTCTGCTCATGAACAGTGTCACTGTGATTTTCTTAATTTGTCCTGTACATTGATTTCGCACACCGACTGACCAGTATGCTGCATACATGGGCGAAGCTCGTTTTGGGTGAGATGTGAAAATGACTGTACTACTCATAAGAGGTGTGGGAAAATGGCAATGTTAAAATCTGGAGTGAAAATATTGAAAATTCGTGAACTTACGAGGCAGTATAGGAACTGTACAACGCACACTCGTAAAACAGTCATTTTTGGAATTTTTCACCAGATTTTCAACATAGTCATTTTATGACCTTGCTCACTAACACTGTCACTGTGATTTTCTTAATTTATCCTGTACATTGATTTCGACACCGACTGCACCATTGTGCGCTACATGGGTGAAACACGTTTTGGGTGAGATGTGAAAAATGACAGCTGTACTGTGAAAGAATGACAGCTGTACTGTTTATAAGAAGGTGTGGCAAATGGCAATGTTGGAAATCTGGGTGAAATATTGAAATTTCGAACTTATCGCGTAGGAACTACTTAACCAAGCTAAATAAAACAGTCATTTTTGAATTTGGCACATATTTCAACATGGGTTTTGGGACCTCTTCTCATGAATGATGTCACTGTCATGGTGGTATTCAGGCCCATAGGGTGATTTCACAGTCACTGCACAGTAAATGCATGAAATCACCCTTCAGGCCCGAATAACGCCATGACAGTGACATCTTTCATGAGAAGGCATCCTAAAAACCCCATGTTGAAAATTTGGTGCAAAAATTCCCAAAAATGCCTGAGATATGCAACAAAGTTGAAACCCCCCTATCTAGCCCATTATACAGCTTACCGGCATTTCCTCAGTTCGTGGTCGGCTTTGAAGAGTGCAGACGTGTTCCCGGTCCACCGAAGATCTTCGCGCCGGAGTCGAAGGTAAGTATGGGGTGAGGGGTGTGGGGAGGCTGGGTGCACAGTGGGTAGAGTGCGGGTTGTGGGGGTCAGGAGATGCGCCGCAGGACCGTTTTGTTCTGAGTTTTAAAACAAAAAGACGTCAGGGATTTGCCACCTGGGTGGGCTCCCAGTGTGGCACAAGGATGGGGGTTTAGCGGACGGGGATTGGGCACCCCTGTCGGCCAAAGGACTGATTGCCATGCTGGGGTGGGCTCCCAGCGTGGCACCCACTACTGGGGAGAGATGCAGCTCAGCCGGCGGGGATTGGGCACCCGTTGGCCTACGCAGCGACTTGCAGGCGCGACACCTGCATGTGGGGGGGAGCTATGCTTCTTATCGCTGCTCACTGAAGTGTAGCTCCCCCTTTCAACTGTATGCCACTGCATTTTGGAGCATGTCATAGACAGCTCCAAAATGCATTGGCTTACAGGGGCCGCGCCTGCCAGCTCACTGACTGAATTGGAGGAGGAGGTGACACACCTCCAAAATCTCTGATGATGGCACTATGTTTCTTGCACATGAGTGCAAGCAAAATAAAAAGGACGCAGCAGGTAGGTGGGTAGGCAAGGGAAAACATGTAAAGCACCAAAGGGCAAAGTACTAGATGTCACTGGTGACATGTGACCACTTATGGCAGGGGAAACAACTGAACTGAGGCACACAGTATGGAAGTGCAGGGTGTTGCACTTGTACAGAGGCCTGTGTAATGTAACATGCACATGCACAGCACAGCACTTACATCCCTAGGCAGCAGTGCCAGGAACAAAGGAAGGCAACATATGGCAAAATAATATACACCTCCACCGGCAGTGATAGCAGGGACCAGCCAGATGTGCCACATAATGTCTTGTAGTACAAGAAACATTTTGGTGATGTGTTATGGAAACATGCATTAGGAAACACAGCAAAGGTATAACATATGCCACAGAGCAGTGCACCACTAGAAGTGTACAACAACCCCACAGTATGAGAGGAATGCTGGTAGACAACAGCAAGTACAAAGTTCCACACAGGACTGGAAGGCCTGTGTCTGATGTATGTGGTGTGAGAGCATGGGACATGCAACATACACAGAAGTGTGAACATACAACCACACAGGGATGCATAGCAACTACAGGGGATCTGTGGGGGCAGCAGAGCTGCAACACAGCTGAGATGGCAAGTGATGCAGGTAAACTTCAGCACACCATGCAAATGCCCCATAAGCAGGCTGCATGATGCAGTCATCTACCATGACAAGGAACCATGCACATGGCAAGCAGCACAGGTATAAGACAGGGCTGGTATCGAAACATGAGGGAAACACAGGTCAAACCATGCAGTATGGACAGCAGTGTAGCACAACACATGTGTGAGATGCACACAGTGGTGCCGTGGGGGTGGAGGGCCCTTAGGTGGCCACAGAAGGTGGATGCGGCACCAAAACTATGGTAAATCCCATACTGCATGGGGAAGACAGGAAGGCCCCATAGACACATTGGGAGCAACAGTGGAATGCAACACACACACAGCACAGTGAACATAGACAGATGCACACATCAGGTGGAAAGAGTGAAGGGGGCGCAGCACAGCACAGCAAGGGGTATGGCAAGCAATTGGCAACACATCACCAGTGGTATCAAAACAATGCATACTACACTGCACCCTGCACCCATTACATTGACTTATGGAGATGCCACAGCTGCACCACCACCAATGTGTGTATGTTTACCTTACAGGTACCAGTTGTGTGGAGACCAGATGCACAACAACGTAAACAGCCATGACTGGTCAGGAACAACCACAGCAAGGGGCGAAGGTGGACAAGGACAATGGGCACTGGGTGTGGCAGATGATATATAAAGAAGACAAAGATGAGTCCCATGATGATGGTGGCTGTGTTAGCCCCCCCTCCCCGAGTGAGCTACACAGTAACAACAATGAATCCACAAGTGGCCCAATAGAAGCAGGAGATGAAGACACATCCAGTGATGGCAGTGACATAACTACTGAGCTGGGTACACCAGGAGAGATTACCACAACACATGACAGGGAGGTGTATGCACCACAGGTACAACATGCTGCCCAAGAGGTGCCAGCAGCACTTGAGGAGAACACCACTATATATTGCCATGATGTCATAGACACCCAGAGGACCCTGCAGTGTGAGGTGGATGGCATATGCACAGCCATTAATGAGCTTAATACCACCACATCAGCACACCTCAGTTGACTGGAGGAAAACCTCACAGACCAGCAGAATGCCATGCAGGCACATCAAAGGGACAGTGAGATGCATGTGGTGGACCTCAACACCACCCTGAATGATCTACAGGTATGTATCCAGCATCAGATAGATACCATAGATACACTGAATGCAGTATCGTGGAGCAACAGGTGCAGGCAAATGCACTCACTGCAATCATGACAGCCATGCAGGCCATCACCAAAGCCACATGTTCAGACAGAGTGGCATCATCTACTGAATCCCAGCAAGTGGGAGACAGCACAGGACACACGATAGTAGCAACCATTAATGATACTGCCACAGAGACCATGGACACAGGTACAAGGGAAGCAACAGTGCAGGTGAATGGCTCAGCACCTGTGTCAAATGATGGACCATCAAGACCCACAAACAGCACAGGTGTAGATGGCAACATTGAGGATGTGGGCAACAGAAAGTGTGAAACATCACCAAATGCCCACCAGGCCAAGGCCACAAATGACCAGGGTGCTGGCACATACATATCCAATGGACATATGTAGGGCCCAGTTTACACAGTGTCAACTGAGCCATCCAAGTAACGACAGTCAGATGTATAAGCCATATGACACCATGGCCAAAAGAGGTAGAGAACCTTGGTAGAGGCTGAGACCATGACAACAGAGGTTATCCATGTCATGACAATGACAAGACCACCAGTCACACCACAGTGAAAATGGGGCAGAAAGCCAAAGGCCAATGTTGGCCATGGACAACCATCAGCACAACACAAGCCAGTACCACCAAGGCAACCATCAGACACTCCCAGAGGCTCAGATTGTAATACTCTCAGTGCATCTCAGGGGAAGGTACAAATGGAGGTGTACATGTGAAGCAGCCAGAGCATGATGTTAAACATATCCAGGCACCTAATGGATGAGGACAGAAGAAGGCAACAAACAGCAGACTGGCCACATAGCAGGCAACAACCACTACACAACATATAATTACAGTATATGGCCATACAGACCATTTCACACCCCTTCCCACAGTTCCAGTCAAACCACATAGACCAGTCCCCCATAGTCACAAGCATAGCCAGTTCCAATAGAAGGAGGCTGCTGTGCCATGTGTCATCACTGCTGTGATCCACTTGGGTTAATATCCCAGTACTGACACTGTAGTGCAGCATGAGAGGGGTGCTGCACTTCTGAGGTGCCGTCTTTTGGATGAGACGTTAAACCGAGGTCCCATCTGCCTGGATTGGTGGTAGTTCAGGTGGATGTTAAGGATCCCATGGCACTTATTGAAAAGAGTAGAGGAATTTCCCTGGTGTCCTGGCCAAATTTCCCTCATTCACTAAAAATACCACCAACAGCTTAATCTGGTTCAGTTAGTTGACATTCATTGTATTCTCCTCCGTCGTGCCTTCGAATAGGCAGATTTGTCTAGTGCACTTACTCAGTCAACAAAAACTAAATAAATAATAAATAAATATTTATTTATTTAGTTTTTATTGACCTTGTAAGTGCATTAGACAAATCCTTGCCTATTTTCATGCACAACTCAGGGGGAGGGGGATACAGATGAATGTCAACTGACCTTGAACCAGATTGAGGTGTTGGTGGTATTTTTAGTGAATTTGGAAAATTTGGCCAGGGCACCGGGGAAATTCCTCTACTCGATCAGTAGGGGGAGCTGTGTGGTAAGGCTGATAGCATTCAGTCATGTTGCAGCTGAGTTGGAGTGAGGAGCTAGTCTCCTCCTTGGCTTTTATGAGGCAAGAGACTGAAGAAATGGATGGTCTAAATGTACAAAAGGTGCAACCAGAGAAAAATAAAGGAGCGGAGGAGGATAGAAATGCAAGACAGATGAGCAGTGAAACAGAGAAAAAGAAATCTACAACTTCCTCCATGGAGACAGAGGAAAGAGGTAACTTTAAAATATTACTGCAAAAGTGCAAGGCAAAGGAAAAATGCAAAAGCAAAACAGAAAAACTCACAGTCAGATGACAGGAGGGAGGAGATTTGCCAACAGTACAAACAGAAGGATGATGTGGCATTGTCAGGCTGGTCAGATGAGTCTGATGAAGGACCTGATCCAAATGAATGTATGCAGACTTTGAAGGGGAAAACCCTAATAAGTTGGAAACAGCACGGGTTGAGACGAGTTAGGGAAAAAAAGTAGTTATGTTAAAAATAAGGCTGGAGAAAGTAGCAAGTCATGCAATATTAAGAAAAAAACTATGAAAGAAAAACAAGTGCAAAAAAAAGATTTAAAAGAAAACCAGGTTGCTGGTTCAGATAATGAAGTGGTAGAATTCCCTGACACCCTGGAGTGGATTGCAGAAGCCCTTATAGGAGCTGGGTGGAAGAAAACCACTGATGGGAAAAACTGGGACCCAAGCAGAAAACCCACTCAAAATAATACTAAGCAAACAGGAACAGAAAAGGAAAAACAGGAGAAAGAGGGGGAAAAAGGGAAAGCCAGATACCAGAAAGTGAAAATGTAGAAGGGGAAATAGAGGAAGAAATGATGAGTGAAGAACCCCCAAAGATGGTAGAATCTGAACTGGAAATTTTTATGGACATAGAGGAAAAAGCAAGACAGAGAGAAAAAGAGAGTACTGATAACGAAAGGCAAAGAAGGGAAAATGTGTGAGGAGAAAATGTAAAAGAGCAACTTTTTCCTGAAGGAACAAATAGATTAAATGAACCTGCGAAGAGGAGAAACGCAGTTCATTTAAAATTCAAAGGGATGGCAGCAGAAGCCCCAGACAGTTTATTTGTGGGACAGCAACTGATAAAAAACAGCATGAGATTTTATGATTATGAAATCTACCCATTGATTCATATACCAAAGGACATATTATATGATATCAGTTTTAAACACCCCTACAGGACTTGAGCGTTTTTGGAAATTATATCGCCAACTGAAAAACACCACATTATGGAATAATTTTACAGCAATCCCACTAATAAAGATGGCCTTTAAAGTACTAACAGTGCTTTTTAGAAATGAGGGGGTAAATGTGGCCAATATTTCATTTTGGCTGATGCAAAAGTGTGATCTAAAGGACCCCCTGAACCTATTCTTGATGAAGAAAACCTATAGACAGGTGGATGGTGTTTCAAGGTGATTTTGAGGCAAAAAGATGTAGAGTTTATGCATTTGCCAAACTGTTTCTTTCTAGGGAGGGGCAGAGGGGTAGTTTTCTATGCAGGTCAGCCAAGGGCCTGTTACCATTGAGGGGACAGAAGACACCTCAGAAATGCATGTGAGAAAGTAAAATATGGACTATGTGGGCAACTGGGACATTATGGAGCAACATTTAAATATGAAATAAAATGCAGTTCATGTGAAGAGTTGGGTCATTCTTTCAACAATTGCCCATGGGCAACCCACAATGGCCCAGACCCCGGAGGTCAAGGAGACCAGGACGTATACTTTACACTAGCAAAAAAAGAAAAAGCTAAGCAGGAAAAACTGAGAGCAGAGGCCCAGAAAAGAAATGAAGAAGAAAAAGCAGCAACCGGTAGTGAACCACCAATGAGCAGCGAACAGCCAGAACAAGCAGAGAAAAATGCTAGTGTTATAGATACCAGTAAAGAAGTGATGGAAGGAAAAAAAAACTTGGAGAAAAAACTAAAAGAATTCCAAATGGTGACAAGGTAAAAAAATATGGGGCAAAAAATATTAAGGAGCAGAAAGCGAGAATAATAGAGAGAAAAATCTGTGACTTTAATGAACACATTTGAAGTGTTACAAAAAGAGGGGAGGTGGAAGAAGTATGGATTGATTATGTGTCAGAGGGTGGGGAAGAGGAGAAAGATGATGAAGACAGATCAAGTGATGATTCCAGGGATACACAAGCATCTAAGAAAAGAAAGAAAGATAAAATAGGATAGAAGGGGAGGTATCTTTGCTGATTATATGGTGCACTTGCACTGTGTCTCCTGTAATGCAAATAGCATAAAAAATAGAAACAGGAGACTGGTTACTTTTCAAATAATAGGTGGTGTAAATGTGGATATTGTTTTTATGCAGGATACCAGATTAAACACCACTGATGAAATAAATTGAGCTCAGAAGGAGTGGAGATGGGGCCCCTCAGTAAGGGCATCAGGGGTGGAAATGTGTTGAGGGTTGGGGATTGCTTTTGGGAATCATGATGTTGCAATCACAAAAGTTACAGACATAAGTCCAGGAAAAGCCTTAATTTTAGAAGTATGGTAAAAGGGAAAGGACTTGCGGTTAATAAATATATATAATCCCCAGATAAAGGGGGAACAAATTCTTTTAATGAAGCAAATAGAACTATATTTACACACAGCTAAATTAACTTTGTGGTGGGGGGACTTTAATTGTGGACTGTCAAGTCAGGATTGGGGAAAGAAATCAAAAAAAGTATTTTGTGACACAAATTGTTTGAAAAACATTTTAGATAAGCCAAGAATGGAGGATGTGTATCGTATAAAAGGAAAAAAGTAGAACATACTTATTTTAGAGGTAAATTAAAGTCAAGAATAGACTTCTGGTTTATGCCCAAAAACACAATTATTTTGCATGTGTTTATACCTCCATTAGAAACTTCAGACCATGTAGCACTAAGTGTTAGCATAAACATTTCAAAAACAATGACATGCGGAAACGGGTGTTGGAAGCTGAATATAGAATTATTTGAAGAAGAATTAGTGGTAGAAGAATTGAAAGATATGTTGCTGGCAAGAGAGACAGTTCTAGATCTCTATGATAATGTAATGTAATGAAATTGTGGGACAATACAAAGCAGGACATTCAATATATCTTATAAAGGCAGCCCAAAATAAAGAAAAATCAAAATATCATAAATATCTGGGCCTAAGGCCAAAATTACATAAGGAAATGACGGAGTAGCATAAGGATGGGAAGAGTCATATGCGAAAGATAGAGGAAATAAAAAAAATTAATGTGGGAGTTAGACCACACCTTGAGTACTGTGTACAGTACTGGAGACCACACTTGAAGATGGACATAGAGCTCCTGAGAGGGTACAGAGGAAGGCAACCAGGATGATACTAGGGGATTTGACATATGAAGACAGACTTGAGGAGCTCTGCCTGTTTTCATTGGAGGAGAGAAGAGACGGGGGGACATGTTTGAGTTCTTCAAGTACCTCAAGGGAATAAACAGGGTAAACATGGAGGGGCTCTTTAGACTAAAGCAGGGAGGTATCACCAGAAGGCATGGTTTGAAGTTGAACGGTGGAAGGGTAAGGGGGGAAAAGAGGAGGAGGTTTTTCACTGAGAGGATGGTGGACCTTTAGAATGCGCTCCCTGGTGAGCTGGTTCAGAGATCCACAGTGGAGGGCTTCAAGAGAGGGTGGGATAGACACAGAAAGTGGATGTATCAGATGATGGCCTGGCCCAGGGGAGTGGGGATGGATGATAGGGGTTTCTGGAACACAAGGGGGGGCCTCAGCACCCAACTAGGGATCTGAGGTTAGAGCGGACTCGATAGACCGTAAGGCATAGTCTGCTGGCAATTAGTATGTTAGTATGAGTATCAATATAATAGAACAAGGTCGCTTTTGATGGAGCAAAAATGTGGAACACAAGGGACTAAAGCACAAACTAACCCCATGGTTGATAGGAACAACAGAACAGGTGAGAGTCATTTCTGAATAAATGAATAAACAAGGGGAAAAATCATCAGATATTAAAGAAATGCAATTAATAGTGCAAGAATATGTGAAAACAAAATTTCAAGGTAAACGGATAGGAAGTAAGGATACTTTTTTAAAGAAGGTACAACTCCCAGTAATTTCAGAGAATGAGAAATGGTTATTGAGAGAACATATATCGGAAAAGGAAGTCAAAGAAGCAATTGGGAATCTAACAAATAACATGGCACTAGGATTGGATGGAATCCCTAATGCCTACTATAAAAAAAATATAAGAATGAATTGGCCCGTATCTTAGCATTTATATATTATATTGTAAAAGAGACAGGGAATTATCAGATACAATGAAACAAGGGGTAATGGTGTTTATTTATGAAAAAGGAGAAAGGTCAAATATTGAAAATTGGAGGCCAATTACATTCCTAGCAAGTGACTATAACATTTTAGCAAAAATGATACATAGAAGAATGATGGAATAAGTATAAAAATTGGTAATGGAAATGCAGACGTGTGCTGTTCCAGGTTGAAATATAAAGCAGAATTTGATATTAATAAGAGAAGTACAGTAATAGACAAAGGAGATAAAGGAGAGATAAAAGGATATATGTATAGCGTAGATCAGAAGATTGCGTTTGATTCAATACATCAAGATTATATGTGGGATATGCTGGGGAAATAAAACATACCAGAAGGACTAACTAAGTTAACAAAGGCTTTGTATAAAGAAGCCCAAGCTTGCCCAATGGTAAATGGACACTTGGGTATACACATGTATGTGAAAAATGAAGTCAGGCCGGGGTGCCCATTAAGTCCCCTACTATACATAATGTGTCTGGACCCAATCTTAAGATCAATCAAATTAGATAAGGGAACATTAGAAATAACATGGGGAAATAAAAAAAATCCCAAAGATAAGTGCATATGCAGATTACGTAATTTTTGTTAAAAATCAGTGTGCAGGCGAGAAAGCATTACAAATAATAAATAGCCAGACAGCATATACAGGAATGAACTAAATAGAAAAGTAAAATCTACCCATTAGGGAAAATTATGACAGAAAAACAGGGTAGTATAGATATAGTGGAAGGTAAAATAGTTTATTGGGGGGAGGATGCCATGAGTGAAAACTGGGGGAAAAAGATCCAGATAGCAGAGAGGAAAATAAAAAAAAAATGGAAGAGTTGGAATATGACAAAAGAAAAGAGAATTTTTATGTTAAAAACATTTACAATTCCTATATTCTTACATATTGCATGTGTATCCAGTTACCTGGAATATGTAAACCAGCCTGCTGGGGTTGTGTTTTACTCTTTTAAGGGGAAGCAGATTAAATCTAGTGAAGAGAGCCCATACTTACAGACCCTTTCCAGGGTTTGAGGGCTTGCTTCTGCAGCCCTCCCCAGCCCAACCTAGGACAGCTCGCTGCAGGAATTTGCCTCGCAGGGTTTGAGGGCTTGCTTCTGCAACCTTCCCCAGCCCAACCTGGGACAGCTTGTCTCCGGAATTTGCCACGCAGGTAAGGACATGGAGGAGCCCTGAGTGCACTGTGTGCACCAAAACTTTTGAACTTGCCACTTTTTGTGTTGCAGTAGCCCAATTAAATTTCATTGCTATTCAGAGGGAGTTGCTTGCATTTACCTAGTGTTAGCTGTGCTCCTTCAAGCTGAAATTTTTCAGGACTGCATTGAAATCTTATTTTTAAGCTAAATCCTGCAAATTAATTTTCTGAAATTGTTTAATTGTACGGTTGTGCTTTCCCTACCTTGTTCCAAATGTGATCTCCCTGCCACTAGAACTTTCCCTTTCCCTCAGAACTTGCTCTGTAGTGCAACTCCTCCCCCTATTCAAACCCGTACTCTCTCTCTTTCTCTCTCTCTTTGTTTCTGTCTAATCTTTGATTTTCCTTCCCTATTTAAAAGGCTAACCTCTCTGTCTCCTTTCCTTTTCAGGGTTTGAGGGCTTTCTTCTGCAGCCCTCCCCAGCCCAACCTAGGACAGCTCACCACCTGAATTTGTCTCGCAGGTATGGACACGGAGGCGCCCATTTGGGGGTGGTGGTGGATGGGGAGGAGGGGAGGGTGGCCCTGCAGGGGGACCTGGAGGCTCTGGAAAGATGGTCTAGAAAGTGGAAGCTGAGGTTTAATGCAGGGAAATGCAAGGTACTCCACCTGGGGGCCAGAAACCCAGGCCAAGTGTACACCCTGGGGGGGGGAATACTACAAGTCTCAATGGCTGAGAGGGACCTGGGGGTGGTGGTGGATGTCAAGATGAACAACTCTGAGACTTGTAGGAGGGCGGCAACCAAGGCCAACAGGATGCTGGGATGCATCGCTAGGGGGATCACCTCCAGAAGGAGGGAAGTGATACTCCCTCTGTATAACTGCTTGGTGAGGCCGCACCTGGAGTACTGCATGCAGTTTTGGAGGCCGACTTAAAGAGGGACATTAACCCCTGGAGAGGGTCCAGAGGAGGGCAACCAAAATGATTTGGGGCTTGGGGACAGGACCTATGAGGAGAGGCTCAAGAGCTAAATATGTACACTTTGAAGAGAGAAGGAACTGGGGACATGATAGAGGTCTTCAAGTACATGAAGAGGGTAAATAGGGGAGGAACAGTGAGGGTGCTTGAAGGAAGGAGGAGGGGCCACTAGAGGGCATGGGTGGAAGCTGGAGGCGGAAGATTCAGGGAGAAAGGAGGAGGTGCTATTCACTGAGAGGGTGGTAGAGCCATGGAATGCACTACCTAGGGGCTGGTGGAGGCAGAGACAGTGGAGGGGTTCAAGAGGGGGTGGGACAGGTACAGGGGAAGGGTTCAGGAAGCAAAATCCAATGCAGCAAGAATATCCGGAACTGGGAAGGGAGAAGCCAGAGAAGGCGAGGGGGACAGCAAGGTCAGCACCCAGGGTGGGGGCTGACCAAACGAGCAGACACGAAAGACCATTAGGCCTATTCTGCTGGCATTTTAGTATGTTAGTATGTTAGCCCTGAGTGCACTATGTGTACCGAAACTTTTAAACTTGCCATTTTTTGTGGTGCAGTAGCCCAATGAAATTTCATTGCTATTCAGAGGGAGCTGCTTGCATTTACCTGGTGTTAGCTGTTCTCCTTCAAGCTGAAATGTTTCGTCCACCCCCATCCCCCACCTAGTCCATCTATTAAATACTTCTTTGCTCCACCCTTTATCCTATCTGACTGGCCTCTGGGGATAAAGGGGTGTGGCACATAACTGTGGGCAGTCCTAGAATCTGCAGTCTACTGTGTTTGCTGCCTATGTCCTGCTTCTGGAAAATGTAAGGGACAGAAACTGCTCTGATCACTATGGCACATTTACAAGGGGGATTTGATTCCCCCCATCCTAGCGGGACAGCATCATTCTCCTACTGACTACCAATTCTTTAGAAAATCCATACTGGTATATTGTATCATCTGAAATCCTGCAGAAACAGGATACTAGTTCACACCTGATAATCGGCCCTAAGACTGATTATTATGGAGGATTTAATGTTTTTCACCTGACTTTCCTCCATAGACTTGTTACCCGTCCTATGTCTGAATAACTGCCTAAGACAGGACAAAAGAGCTTGTTACTGGCACCTCTGCTATAATAGCATGCCTCTCCAGAAGTTTACCCACGATCTCGTGCTACGTGGGGCACACAACCCTTGGGCCCCTCTCTCCAATGGGGGGTACTACTGATGACAGTCCATATACTGTCCCTTCTCTGGCTGGACATGCTCATAGACCTAGGGCATCCAGAAATAATGGGACAAAGGTACAATGACACCCCTCCTGTCAGCCTCTACAATGGAATGCCCCGCTCCAGCTTACTTGCCCTCTCCTCAGCCCACAAGCTCACAAGAAAGGGGATTTGCTACAATATCTTCCACTTTGTGAGTAGGATGTGCCAAGGCAATTGAATCCCATGGGCCAGCCCAAAATTACTCTGCCTTCTAGCTGCGTTACTACTCCCGGCATGTGACATACAAGCTAACCCTGGCCCTAACACCATCGACTTCTCAATAACATTCCCTCATGACCCCCACTGGGCATCCACAAAGGGGCTAAAGGTAGCGCATATGAACGTATGCAGCCTAAGATCAAAAATGCAACAGGTACAAGCCTGGCTTGATCTCTACAAGCCTGATATCCTTGCCATCTCAGAGACATGGCTTAACGCACACATCCCCAATCACAAGATACTGGCCCAAGGTTATAGTATGTACCGTAAGGACAGGTTGACCAAAAGAGGGGCCGGTGTACTTATTTACACCAACGTAGACCTAACCGAATCGCTCCTCACCTTGCAACAACACACCTCTTCTGATGGTGAATCTATATTAATCCAAGTCACCCAAGGGCACAACAAGCAACTCGCTATTGGCTGAGTTTACCACCCACCCAAATCAGCTCTTCAATCCCTAGAAGCAATAACAAAAATCAAGTTGTTTCTTCAGAGCTCCTTATTCTGGGTGATTTTAACCTAAACTGGGCCCAGAACCCTAACAACACCCTTATAGCACTGACCCAAGAAGCAAACCTGGTACAGGTCATCTTAGAACCAATCAGACTTAACTATAAATCGGGGAACTAAACCACCTTGATTGGATGCTTGTGTCCAATCCTGCCAACATCCAGAAAGCTGGCATAATGGCAGACTCCTTAAGTGACCACTCCTCCATATTCTGCCTCTGGAAGAACAGAGCACCCAAGATCCAACCCAGAATATTCACTGCTTGTGACTCTACAAACTTCTCAGTAGTGCAGTTTAATGACTACCTACACAGTCTGGACTGGAGCCCAATTAAGCTCCTCCCCACCTTGGCTGAGGCTCTGGAGCATTTCCACAGTGCAGTATGTACAGCAGCTAACCTCTTCACCCCCTTGAAAAAACAAAGAACAAACAGTAGCCACTACAAGTGGATCTCTCCATCCTTAAAAACCCTTATTCCTTCCTGCCGACCTCATGTCATACAAGGTCCTAAGAAAAAATGCAAGAGAGCCATCAAACTTTCAAAAAGGGAGTATGTCACTCACCTACAAAAAAACAGTTTGGGCAACCCTAAACAATTCTGGTATCACCTCAACAACCTGATCAGGGGTAACACTAAGACTGAACCTGGCCCCATTGAGGTCAATGGTCAGCCAGTAAGTGACTCCCTCGAAACTGCTACTGCCCTCAACAATCACTTTAGTAACATCGATGCCTACAAGGTCTGCCTGCCCTCGCTGACCTTAGCTCCTAATGTTATCGAGCCTACTCACCTTAACTGTCCCTCCTTCCATCTTAGACTGGTGAAGACAAAAGAGGTCCAATCCCTCCTAAGGGCTCTGAAAGACAAAGGCTCAGAGCAGGTCCTGATGGGATAAACCCTAGGCTACTTAAGACTGGCATCCCATCCCTCACCAGACCCCTGACCTGGCTCATAAACAGATCCCTACTTGAAGGGACTGTTCCTGACTAGTGGAAACAGGCCCACATGGTCCTTATTCACAAGGGTGGCTCCAGGGAAAACATAAGCAATTACAGGTCTATTTCTCTGCTCAGTACACTTGCAAATCTATGGGAAAGGTTAGTCTGTGGCCAACTCCGTGACTACCTGGAGTCCCATCAATTAATTGCATGTTCACAGCATGGTTTTAGAACTAACCATTGGACTGACACAGCACTCATCCATCTTTTGAATGACTTGCACAGAGCAATGGATAATGGGACACCCACTGGCGCCATCTTCATAGACCTGTCCAAGGCTTTCAACCTTGTGGATCACAAACTCCTGCTACTAAAAATAGACCCCCTTGCCCTCAAATGGTTTGGGAGTTACCTATTGGGCCGATCCCAGAGGGTCATATGGAAGGGTGCCACCTCAGGTCCTCTACCCCTTACAGAGGGAGTACCACAGGGCTCAATCCTCAGTCCACTCCTTTTCTCCATATTTACTAACGACCTAAGCCTCCACTGTGGGGGAAGCTCGCTCATTCAGTACGCGGATGACACCATCATCTACCCATCCCTGGATAACATTGCAGCTCTAGGTCCCCTTCTCCAAGCTGACCTAGAATATCTTGAGGCCTAGCTGAGAACAAATAGAATGGTCCTAATGCAGGCAAAACTAAGGCAATGCTATTCGGACGCAATGCCCTTGGACACGACAGGTCTAAATCTCTGCAACTCACTGCTCTCTCGGGAAATGACATTGAGGTTGTGCCCTCCTTAAAATACTTAGGTCTAACATTGGACCATTGCCTTGCCTTCAAGTACCATGTGGATCAGGTCACCAAGACCATACACCTCAAACTTGGTATTCGGTACTGACTTTCTGTGCCCCACCTGTCCGCATTCCCACTGGCACCTGCAAATAAGCAGAGATTGCAACATAAATGTGCAGAGCATGGGGACCACCCTACTGTCCTGTGGTACATGTATGTGACAACCCACCCATTCAGCAGCCCCTCAGGTTCTCTACCCATGGGACACCTGAGCAACTTTGTGGCCTCATGAACCCCATCAATGACCATCATCGATGGTGTGCTGTGTTCTGCTGTTGCCCACAGTGTCAATGCTGCTACAACCTTGTTGTATAGTCAGACACTGTGGCTGGGCATGAGTTGGCCTTAACCTTTCCTGCTCCATGGACAGTTGCTGGCCACATAGAACACTACAAATAATGTGACCTAGCATGGCACCACATGCCCTGTGTATGGCTGGCTATATGTGGCCAGTCATGCAGGAGGCATGCTGCACTATATGTGCAGGTCATGCCTCAAGCGGATGCCTTTGGGTCCATCACCTGTCACATGGTGCACACCGAACACCACATATGCAGTATGGCTGTCTGGGTATCAACACGGTGCCATGGTGGGACACACATTGCCGACAACCATAGTGACATTGTCCCGGGCTAGGGCCCCTTGGCCACTGCCCACACATGTGTGTCAACTGCTTGTGATGCCAGCACTTTTGTGTATACATCTGTCCACTGTGGTGGGCTCTGCCAATGTGTACATAGCTGTCAAAGCTTTCCCCACTGCCCAGCCTTGTGTGAGCATGTGACCTGCATGCCACCTGATGTGTGTGTGGTGTGTGCATGCCTCCATCACCAGCTGCTCACCAGGGCTGTGCCACACACGTACAGTGGTGTGTCCAATATTTCCCCCCATGTACAAGTTGCAACCCATGCACATGGTGAGTTCATCACTCCAGGTATCTGGTGCCCCTGGTGCCATGTGCACCTCATTCCACTGCATTTGATGATAAGTACAGTATTTGCCTACAGCCGTCATATGTCACGTTGCACACGGTTGCTGCCAGAACCAGTGGGGTGGCCCACAATTCCTGTGTCCAGCACCATGGAACTGGCAGGGCACATCTATGCCCACCACCAGGCTCTCAACAGCACATGATCCTCTATGGCCAGACTCATGTATGCAGACAATACTGTAATAAGTCCACTGATGTTGCCCACCCTTCTAGGAGATGTAACATCACCAATGGTATATTGACCATGGTCGCCTCCCTAGTCCCTTACACATGTGCCCACTGTACATAGGGTGTTACAACTGATGATCAGTACCTGATATCAGCAATGTGGTTGCATTCCCAGGCCAGCCTGTTAAGCTCCTGTCCAGAGGTCAACCACCCCATCACTGTGGCTGACATTATAGTCTACAGTGGCAACATATATGCTACCCTGAGTGGAAGAGAGAGTACCCTGCAGCACCGCTGTCCATATAACCTTAAATGTCTATGACACATTCACCACTGCACCTTTTTCCCCATCTCTCAGTCACCCCCTCACCCAAGGTCATGTGACTTGCACAATGGCTCCATGTAACCACCAAGGCATTGCTTGGCCTCGTCCCCCTTACCATACCTCTGAAGTCCCCATCCCTCTCCACTGTTAAAGACTCCACATCTTGTGATGTCAATGCATCACCCACAGCCCCAGGGATAGTACAACCAGACAGGCTGCAGTCCCCCCTCCATTATCCCATACTGTTGGGCCCCCCTCCAGTAGCGATGCTGCTCACCACCTTCCTGCTCACCTGTGTTGCTCTTCTATTACACTTCTGATCTGCTCCCTAGAGAGGGCTCTTCCCTTCAACCCTGCCCCACACACCCCTCATCACCCTTCAAGTGGTAACATACATCCCACTCCATATGTTGTGCCATTCCATCTACTATACATGCTTACCCCTTTACATCCCACTCTCAGTCAGCTCTCTCATTGCACACTATTACCCCATCTACTGTATATACCACCCTGCCTCCATAGACATGTCCCTAGTAAGTCCCTGGCCACTGACTGGGAACACCTCTGTTGACCCTTGCTACTGTCTCAATAGATGCATGCTCAGCTGTATCTTCCCCTCTGCATTTGGCACCATTGCACCATACCCACCCCTCCTGTGTACCTCATCAACACCGACATAGTACACCCAACCCACCAGTACCCACCTTCCACCTTACACCCCTGGCCAGGTAGGTTCCGATTCCTCCCTCCCAATTGATTCAACTTCACAACTTACACAGCCCCATACATCCATCCACCCTCCTCCATGCTAGGTTCGTGTTATTGGTGCACACACACACACACACACCCATCCTCCCACTAACCTCGTCGTCGCACATCCCACTGGACCCACAACCCCAACCTCTTTGGGTCATTTTGTACCCGCATCTCTCACCCCTCCCCAACCCTCCTTCATAGAAACACAGAAACATAGAAACTGATGGCAGATAGTGACGGCTAGGCCCACTCAGTCTGCCCATTATCTGTACCTGCTGCAAAAACCACAGACCCTACTAGATCTCTGGCTTTATTCTCTTTCCTATTGCTAGGGTTCCCCTATGCCTATCTCACACATTTTTTTTTATTCCCCTACTGAATGTGCCCCCACAACTTCTGCTGGGAGGCTGTTCCATGCATACAGACCCCATTCCATAAAGAAATATTTCCTCACATTACCCCTTAGTCTATCCCCTTCCAGCCTTACGTCATGATCCTTTTTTCTAGAACATTTCTTTTTCTGAAAGATTGTACCCTCCTGTACTTTACTTATGCCCTTGAGATATTTTAAAATCTCTATCATATCCTCCCTGTCTCACCTCTCCTTCAGGGTATACATAATTAGTTCCACCAGTCTCTCCTCATATGACTTTTGGTGTAGGCCCTGCACCATTTTTGTTGCCCTCTTCTGAACTGCCTCTGCCCAGTCTAATTTCTTACAGAGATGTGCCCTCCAGAACTGGACACAGTACTCCAGATGAGGTCTCACCAGTGATTTGTACAGTGGCTTCACCACGTCCTTTCTTCTGCTGGTGATACCTTTCCCTATACACCCCAGTACCACACTGGCTCTCCCCACAGCCTTAGCACATAGCTTGGCCACATTTAAGTCATCTGATATACAGTAATTACCCAGAGATCCTTTCCTGTTTGATGGCTGTCAGTATTCCCCCCATCATTTAAGCTTCCCATTGGTTCCTGTGCCCCAAATGCATGATTTTGCACTTATTTGCATTGAATCTTAGCTACCACAATCTTCACCATTCCTCTAGTTTACCTAGGTCCCTCCTGATTTATTCCACCCCTCTAGAAGTCTCTACCCTGTTGCAGATCTTAGTGTGACCTGCAAAGAGGCATATATTTCCTTCCCAGACCTCTGCAAAGTCACTTATGAAGACATTAAACTGGACTGGCCCCAGCACTGATCCCTGTGGCACCCGCTGGTCACCCTCCTTTCCTGGGATTGAGCTCCATTTACCACCACCCTCTGTGTTCTATCCCTCTACCAATTTCTAACCGATTTTACCACCTTGGGACACATTCACAGGCTGCTTAACTTGTATACAAGCCTCTTATGTGGAACAGTGTCAAAAGCCTTGCTTAAATCCAGGAAGACCACATCTGCCACTCCTCCCGAGCTACTTCACTGGTCACCCAGTAAAAGAAGTCTATCAGATTTGTTTGACATAACCTTCCCACTGTGCATCCATGCTCTCTCAGATCCTGTGCTCCTCTGGTTTGAAGATGTTACACAATCCTTTCTTTTAGCAGTGATTCCATTATTTTTCCACTACAGAGGTCAGACTGACTGGTCTTAGTTTCCAGTCTCCTCCCTGCTCCCACTTTTGTGTAGAGGGCCTACATCTGCTCTCCTCCAGTCCTCTGGAACCACTCCCATTTCCAATGATTTATTGAAAATGGCTGCCAGTGGTGCTGCCAGCACCTCCTTAAGCTCCATTAATATTCTATGATGTATCCGGTCTGGTCTCATTGCCTTGTCCTCTTTTGTTTCATGAATACCTTTAGAACTCTCTCCTCTGTAAATGAAATGGTTTCCACTTTCCTCCCCTTATTGCTCCTGTCACTTAATTGTGGTCCCTCACTTTCTCCCTCTTCTGTGAATACCAAACAAAAATAGTTGTTTAGGACTGTTGATTTTTCCAAGTCTCTTTCCACATACTCCCATTCTTCCCCCTTAAGCCTTACAATCCCACCCCATGTCTTTCTCCTTTCACTAACGTACCTAAAAAGTGTCTTGTTCCCTTTCTTTACTGCCTGGGCTATTTTTTCCTCCATTTGCACCTTGTGTTCTTGCCTTCTCTGCCTCTCTCTGTTTATCCAGATACACTACCCTGTCCTCCTCCTTCTGTGTTTCCTTGTACTTCCTGAAAGCCAAATATTTCACTCTTACTTACCCAGCCACTTCCTTTGAGAACCATAGTGGTTTTCTTTTTCTCTTGCCTTTGTTTATTTTGACTCTCTAAAGGTTTGTTGACTCCACTATGGTTCCTTTTTGGTGAGCCCAGTGTTTCTCAACTCCCCTCCAGTCTTCCCTCCCTGATAAGGCTTTTCTGAGAGATACCCCCAACTTTTTAATGTCTGCCTTCCTGAAGTCCAAGACTCTCATCTTTGTGTGACTTGACTATTCCACTATATTCATATTGACCCACAACATGCGATGATCACGGACCCCCCCCTCCACCTACTATGCCATCTGCAATTCTGTCCCCTTTGGTGAGTACCAGGTCCAAGACCACATCCTCACAGGTAGGCTACAGCACTTGCTGCCTAAGGCATGCCCCTTGCAGTGTGTCCCTGCTCCTGGCTGAGACTGCAGCTGGGATGCTCCAACCAACATCTGGCAGACTGAAGTCACCTACCGGCAGTGCTTCCCCTTTAGTTACCATCTTCTGGATGGCTTCCACTATAACCTTTTCCAACTCTTCCCCTTTAGCTTTGCAAGTGTTTAACTGCCTGAATCTGCTCCACCAGCATCTCCTTTTTCTGCCACTAAGCATTGTCACAGCATCATAATGTCTGGGCTACACAATCGGTAGTTCATGCTTTCTGCAGCATGAGAGGGTGTCAACCTGACTAGGTGTCTCTGCCTGAATGACTGGACATCCATTTCCCCATCCCTGCCCCCCCATGTTGCAGTTGAACATTGGCAGCTATGCAGATCATGATCAGTCTCTGTTGATACAGTCACCATATGTACCCATATCACCATCATTGGTAGAGGATTGCCCTATGTATAACATGTGTATGTCATAGCACCTACCTGCTCTGCTGGGTCCTGGTTGATTCTCAGCTTCACCACTCTAGTTCACCTCCACATGTTAAGCTGCTTGTCATCGCCCTGTACCACAGGATGCCTGTGCCCCTGGGGAGACATACTGTGAGAAAGATAGGTCAGAATTGATGCATTTCACTCACCATGTATAATTCTTCAATGTCCATGTAGTATGATTGTTACATCACATACCTGTATGCCATGGACTGGTCACCATGAATTCTGACACATTCTACTACTGCAATCTCCTGGAGATGATCCAGTAAGTCAGACTCCCACCATGCCATATCATTCCACTTATGTTTTAGCTGGTAGAGCTTTCTTTTTACGCCAGAGTGGGTGTGTATTTTTTCTACATGGAACCAACATGCTACACAGTCATACCATGGATCCATAATCTAGATAGGCAAGTAACTTCATGAGACAAAACAAAAATATAGTGATGCACACAAGATAATGATCCTAAATCACATTGAATTTAATTAGGACATACAATAAAGTTTCCCTGGTGCTTCAAGGGCTGTATCCTTCTTCATCGGGGGGTCACATAATTACACACACTTAACTACCATGAGTGAACAGTGACATTTTTCACAAAAACTCAAGGTGACCAATAGGCATAGTGCTACCATAAAAAATTTAAAAAAAATCACACTATATGGTATAAAAAGCCTTAATATGTACATTAGCACCAATACCATACTGCACTTGTATATTTAATTGCTATAAATAAAATAAATAATCCAATAAATACATGGATGTTGCGTGTAGCTGAACACCCCCCATCACCTCACCTCCTGACAATCTTTTAGCACCCTATCACATGCACCAGTCCGCTGTTCTCAAATTCCCAACACATGCCCTGCCCACAATACACATGGTGCTTTGTGTGAGGTATTGTCCCTTCCCCCTCATCACTGCATAGGACATACCACATGTCCCAGACAGCATTCTGTGTCCCCCCAATCACCCCATGTGTCCCATGAAAGCCCACAGGTGGTTACTTCCCCCCAAACTCAAACACTTGCCACAAGTGGATGGCATGCCACAGTAGACATTGGGAACCATCTCGCCCATCCCATGTCAACATATGCGTACTGTACTGTTTGTCTGGATGCAGTACTCTGGTGGTATTCTTCCCTCCATTCCCCATTCCCCAGTGGAAGACTGCATATGTTGCCATAACCAGGTGGTCTACTGATGGTCCCCCATTTTCCACAGCATATGGTGTCCTATCACCCCTGCCTCCCACTCCATCCTGAGGACCAGATGGCAACCACTACAATCCCCCATTCATTAACAACAGTGGGCCACCAAATGATCTGACCTAGCAGTATGTGCACAACTGACCACTCCTTCAGTGTCAGCTCGGTTATTGGACCACTGTGGTTGTGAGTGCAGGGCTGTGCCAGTCATCCCCTGTGCATTTGGAAGGTGTGGTAAGGTTGGGCTCATGGACACCACATGCTGTGGCGAGGGGGGATCTGTGGCCCACCTGGTTATGGCAACCTATGCAGTCTTCCAATAGGACTCAGGGGGATACTAACAGGGTACTGCATCCAGACAACCAATAACATGTCCATATGGGGTATAGGGATGGGAGAGGTGGTTCTTAGTGGACAAATGGGCATGCTGTCTACATGTGGCAGATGTCCTGATTGGGGAGAGAGTATCTTACAGTGGGCTTTCCCATGACACATGGGATGATGTGTGGGGAATGTGTGCACTTGCATCCATTCCACACATTCCCTCCAGTTCGTTTCCACTTCATTGGCCACAACATTGGCATACGCTATCATCCTGTATAGCATTGTCCCATCAAATGTGTACCTCTGCTGTCTGGCACGGCACAAAGGAGACAAGCATCTTTCACATTACGGTGCTTCCATTGCTTGTGTAAGGCCCCAGATGGCAACACCTGCATATAGCTGTGGTCAGGGCTTGGTCCATGTCATGTGGTGGTATGAATGACATATCCCTTAATGTTCTGTGCACTGCATTAGGGTTCCTTGCAGTGTCCATAGCCTCACATGTGCAGCCAACACAGGTTATTAGTGTTCCAGTATCCATGTCATACACCTACCTATTAGCCATTCACTGCAAAAAGCTTTGTTAATGCACTAGTTAAGGTTAAGTGACAGTGCTAGGGAAATTCTGCATTAGGGTTTTCAGTACTAACACCCCACCCCACCCTGTAGGCAGCTACAGGAAAAAAACATTACAGTTTTACCTCTTTTGCCTCCTTGCAAATCAGGCATGGGGTGTGCCATCGGGTTGTCAACCCTAACACTCACTTCATTCTCTTATACTGTGCCCATCTCAGTGTATTTACTTATCTAATGGGGTGAGCATTAGGGTTGGGCAGGAGAGGTGAAACTGTAATGTTCTTTTCCTGTGGCTGCCTGCAGGATGGGGGTGGGGTGTTAGGGATGGAAACCCTAATGCTGCATTTCCCTATTTTTGTCACTTTAACCCTAACTAGTGCATTAACAAAGCTTTTTGCAATGAATTTCCTTACTTTTTGAGATAGTATGACCATATCCTTATTTGCCTGAGGGAATGCAGGGCCTACTCCCATCCCTCCATGGATGTGTATATGTATGTTGCTGTGAGGGCCCTGTGCTTCCATTTGTAGCACAGCAGCCACATTGTCAACACAGCCTTCTTATTACCCCACCTCATAAACCCAGTACTGAAACTTTTCAAATCCCCACCGAAACACCATTCCACACCACTGCAATGTCATTATGCGCCAGAGGTGTGAAAATACATTTTGGCGATGATTTGAAAAATGACAGCTGTTAAGTGATATAAAGAAATGGCTATGTTGAAAATTTAGGGTGAAAATGTTGAAAATTGTGAGATACAATCGAGCGTAACTTAATTTCAATATATGTGCATAACTTCACCATTTTAGCATCTACTGATGCTAAATTTTGAACATACCCTTCTCACCTGACTTCTTCAACACACCTTCCTCTAGCACCCCCTATGGCACGACATCCCAAGTACACATGCCTCCACAGTTTTTCTTCAAGGAGGTCCCTATTCACATAGCCAGATCCTATATTCACAAGGCCATCTGCAAAGCTAGGTACAGTGGCGATGCACTCAACCTAAAGGCTGATAGTGCTAGTCCTAGATGATATCCTTGAACCCCTGACTAAGATCTTCAACCTTTCACTAAGATTGGGTCAATTCCCATCACTCTGGAAGCAGACATCTATAACACCCGTCCACAAAAGTGGAGACAAGTCACTTCACACCAACTACAGGCCTATTTCCATTTTCCCCCCTTAACCAAAGCGCTTGAACGTATAGTCTCGGATCAGCTAGTCAAGTACCTGGACAAGTATGACATCCAATGCCTGGAACAGCACAGCTTCAGAAAAGGGCATAGTATCACCACCGCACTGCTGGAATTTGCAGGACTCATAAATGCCACCCTCGACCAAGGTAACTATGCAGGGGCAGTATTCATCAACCTTACTAAGGCCTTTGACACCATTAACCACCCACTTCTACTTAGGCAGCTGTCAACCATCGGGATCTCCAATGACGCATTGCACTGGTTCACTAGCTACCTCGAGGGAAGGGTCCAGCATGTTAGAATTGCCGGTGTCACCTCTGATGATAATCCAGTCCTTTCCAGAGTTCCACAGGGGTCCATACTTGGCCCATTATTCTTCTCTCTTTTTCTGAATAACCTCCCTAGTGTTTGCCACCAGAAAATATTACTCTACACAGGTGATGCAGCCGTGTTTACTAACCAGCATGACATCAAACACCTGGAGAGTCAGTTGCAGAGAGACTTTAGTCATGTTGAAGAATGGCTCATATCTCACAAGCTCATCTTGAATTATACCAAAACCAAGGTCATGACTTTCTGCAACACTCATAGCAAGTACAAATCTCAATCTCTCACCATCAAGAACCAGTCTGGGACTTGACTCGAACATGTACCCGAGTTTAAATATCTTGGCATCATACTGGACAGCTCCCTCTCCTGTGCACGACACATCAACAATGTAGTAAAGGCCGCCAACATACGAATTGGCATACTCCACAGGCACAAACACTGCATGACTGCAGATGCACTTAGACTGGCTATCTACAGCTCTGTCACCTCCATCATTGACTATGGTCTAGCTGTCTACAGCTCTGCTTCCCCCACTGCACTTCACAGAATATCTGTGTCCCTCAACAAAGCCAACAGGCTCCTAACTGGCACTGCCTGCCAAACTCACACCTGTGACCTGTACACACAGGCTGATTGGCTTCCACTTCATAGTAGAATTCAGTATCAGACATGCCTGATCTCCAAGAAGGTCCTCTTGGGTCTCGTGCCATCAGGTGTTCAAAGGCTCCTCATTGCATACAGCAGTACCCAACATACATGCAGTACTCTACATCAAACCTTCCAGGTACCTAGATGCAGGACCACAATGGAACAAAGGTCATTCACCCATAGAGCTCCTCAGTGGTACAATACTCTTAACAATGAAGTACTTACACCTGCAACACTTGGATCCTTTAAAAGGCAACTCCAACTATACCTAACAACAATCATGCAATGTGACTGCTGCTCCAAGTGGCAGCCTCTTCCCTCACCCCAGGCTAAGGTGACCTGTTACCCCCACCCCAGCACTTTCCCCAGTCACCAGCTTCCCTCGTCCCACCCCCTTCCTACCCCACCACCACCCTGCCTCATCCTCCACCTCCCCTCTTGTAGCCACTTTCAGATTTTCAGGTCCCCCTACCCCTACCTACTCTGCACTTATGCTACCCATCCTCCATCCTGTGACAACAGCCATTCAGCCTGCCCACCCCTTTCCTAAACCCTACTATCACTATATGTTCTATATAATGTACTGCCTGCACTGAAATGTATTGCTCTCATATACTGGTCTTTATGTATCTCCACTATGTACTTTAAATTTTAAGTCTTGCCATTGAAGTAGTATGCCTGTAACCATGGTCTACCTCTGTATGTATGTTTTCTCTTCATCCTTTGACGTGGAACCTTTGTAAATGAGCAGCAATTGCTCAAAGGTATTTGTAATCCTAGAGTCTAAAAATTAAAAAAAAAAGAAAAGAAAAAATAATCCCACCTCATGAGCAAGGGGGGATTACAATTTCCAAATCCTGACCAAAAAGTGATTTCTCCAAGCGATCGTTAAATCACCTTTTGGGCTGGATTTGCATAATTCCACTGACATTGTACATGAGGTGCAGTCTCAAATGAGTCGTGTTGAAAATTTGATTTAAAAATATTAAAAAATGTCAAAGTTATGCACCAAAATTGAAAACCACATTGAAATTCATTGAACCACACATGCCTTATTTGTCATATGGCAGTTGCCTACTACAGCAGCAAGACATATCTTTGATTGGAGAGTGGTTCTTCATGCTAGGACCTGTTCATGTGAGTGAAACTGTGTGGGGAGGTTTGCAGGGGTGAGGGGTGGTGGATGCTCACTGAGAATCTGGGGGGTTACATCACAGATGGACCATTTTCTGTTTTACAGAATAAAAAAAACACATTGATGGACCATTTTCTTATTATCAGTGTGCAATGAACATCAGAGGGTGGGGGATGCAACTACACACCAGGTCAGCAACAAAGATCACGGGGGACAGCCATCAGAGGGTTGAGGTTACACTAGACACCTGGGTTAAAGTAAACATTTATTGGACAGGCATTGGAAGATGGGGATGCCACTAGACACCAGGGATATATAAAATATTTATGGGGATAGGAATTAGAGGATGGAGTGGTGCCACTAGACACCAGAAAAATACATAGTAATTAAGTGGGCAGTGAATGGATGGTGAGGGTACCACTGGACACCAGGGAGCAATATATGAAACAAAAAGAAATAAATCAAGTAAAGAAATATAAAGTGAAAAAAGTATTCAAAATGGGTCTAAAAAATGGAGGGGGGTGCCACTAGACACCACTGAAACATAATAAATTTATGAGGATGGCTCTGAAAAGACTTTTTCATTTGAAGGAATCCTTTTCCATATCAAAAACAAAAAAAAAGAATGAAAAAGGATTCCTTCAAACATAAAATGAATCAGCGAAAAACTAAGTCTGAAATTCTTTTCTCTGTCAATAAATACTTTTTTGTGTAAACAAAAATATCAAACAAAAAAGATCTCTCGTCACAATATAAGAATCAGTGAAAAAACTAAGTTTGAAATCATTTTTACTGATAAAGGATCATTTTTCTTTAGAACAAAAATATCAAATGAAAAAGGATCCCTTGTCACGAAAAAATTATTTAGGGAAAAAGCAAAGTTAGAAATCTTTCTTCATAACATGGGATCTTTTTTTCATTTGAGTGGAAAAGGAGAAACAAAGAAAAAAATGGAAACAAATAGTGTCTGAAATATATTTTTTTTATTTCAAGAGATCCTTTTTCATTTGAAAAAAGCATTAGCAAGTGACAAAAAATGATTTCAAATGTTAAACAAATATTCAGGGTTCATTTTTCTTCCAGATCACTATAGAATCAACCAGAGTCCCAGTGAGCAAGACATACCAGTTGGTGTATGTGGAGGAGCTCATTTTTTGTGGATTTTTTGAAAAACAGAAAACAAGATGGTGGAATATGAACATAGAATTTTCCCTCATGAAAAAGGATTGGCCCAAAATGAAAAGGATCCTTTACTGTTTGACCAATGGACCAAAGGATCCTTGTTTTGTTTGAGAGGAAAATTGTATTTTACTTTATTTTATTGTTATTTTTAGAAATTTACAGTATCATTTCATAAGGGGGGTAAATTTGCAGTAGTTCATGTTACAGTGTGAGGTAGTAGTAGTAATAGGAAGTGCCTGTGCTCTAGACCCCCTGTATTACCCACACAGCATCTCTGCTGTGTAACCTCCACCCCTTTGCTGGCCTACTCCTTCCAGACACAGCAATAAAATGCTGTAATGAGGTTGGTATTGTCAGGGTGCAGATGGGATGGTGGCAGAGTGCTGGAGGTACAGCAGAAGTGAGCAGCATTATGTGGTTAGGGTCAGGAGATGCCCTGGGTTGAGACGGTGTCTGGAGAGATACCAGACATGCTTGATGCCCATCCCCAGGGTTCCTGCCAGACCATGTAGGCAGGTAGCCAGTGCGCCTGCAGTCTTCACTGATCCCCTTCGGTTGCTGTGCAATGCCAGATCAACTAGGAACAGGACCGCAATTGTGGCAGACTTCATTTCGTTGGTTGATCTGGCTTGCATTATGGAGGCCTGGCTGGGAGATGATGCAGGGATGGTCTTGGAGGTGTCTGTCCTGGCTGGACGGAATATAGGGGTCAGGGTTGGCCATCTGTTTTATCTTCTGCTTGAACCTTTCCATTCACCCAATGGGATTGAACTCATCATTTGAATGTGTGGCTGAGCATGGGTGTCCAGATACAGGTTGCAGGATTCTTCTTATGTACTGGCCTCCCAGGCATGAGAGAGCATTCCTGCAGGAAGTCATGGACTTCATCACTGACAGGGTGTTGGATTTGCCCAGATGGTTGATTCTGGGTGACTTCAACACCTCGGCTGATGACTATCTCTTGCACTTTTGTCAAGACTTTCTCCAGTTAATGACATCTATGGGCATTGCACAACTTGTTGCTTCTGAGACCCATCCCCACAGCCATGTCTTGGACTTGGTATTCTCACTGGGGCTTGAGGTCACTGATCTCAGGATTGATCTGGTCATGTGGTCAGATCACTGTATGGTGGAATTCTCATTTGGGGCCCCCCTGTTAGTCCCTACCATACTGAGATGTTCTGCTACCACCCATTGAAGGGGTTGTCTCAAGAGGGACTACTGGCAGTAGTGGACCTTCCTGGTGTGTGTACTGCATGTGCAGTTGGCAGTGCGAGGTGGTGACAGCCTATAAGAGTGCTGTCTCCAATGCACTCAATACCATCAATCTAATTTGTATTCAGCTCAGATCTTCTTGCTTGAGACTCCTGTGGTGTGATGGGGGTCTCAAGGTGATGAAGACTATGGGTTGGAAATATGAGCATTACTGGTGGAGGACCCAGTCCGAGGAGAATAAACTGACTTTGAGAGTTCATGATGGTGAATATCAAAAGGGCAATCAACCATAAGAAGGCAGAGTTCCTGTTCATGCAGATTGCCACAGGAAATAATTGACCAGCTTAGCTCTTTTGACCTGTTGACAGGTTACTTCATCCTGCCTGTCTGCAGCTGAAAAGAGCATTTTCAATTGCTTTGTGGAAGGAGTTTGCTCAGATTTTCTCTGACAAGGTATTCTCTATTCGGTCTGGGATCTCCCCAATATGGAAAGATCAGCCCCGCAGTGGTCAGCTTTGTGTGGACAGAGGTTCTACCATTGACTGGGGGGAGTTCCAGCCAGTGGGGGGTGTTGTAGGGCATTGAGATAATCTCAAAGCTGCAGCTCTCCTTTTTGAACTGGACCCAGACCCAGCCTGTCTCCTAGTGGGATTCATTGAGTCTTTCGGTCTAGTGTTCACTGAGAAAGTCCAATGCTCACTCTCAGAGAGGTTCTTTCCTGATGCTTTTGAAGGAAGCATCGGTGAAGCCACTTCTGAAGAAACCATCTCTTCACCCTGACGTATTGGCAAATTATCAACCAATCTCCAACCTCAAATTCTCAGGGAACGTTGCTAAGAAAGTGGTGGTTCTGCAGCTTGAGGCTCATCTCATGACCTTTGACATCTATGAGCTATTCCAGTCTGGATTTAGGGCAAGGCATAGCACTGAAATGGCATTGGTCAGGGTGGAAAATGACCCCCTCAGGGTGAAAGATAGAGGAGACTGGTCAATTCTCATTCTCCTAGATCTCTCCTCAGCATTTGACAGTGTGGACCACATTGTGCTTCTTATTCACGTTAGAGAGTATTGTGGACTCAGTGGTACTGTCATCAACAGGTTTAAGTCCTGTCTCATGGGCAGGATGCAATAGGTAGTGATGGGGAATTTCTCCACCTGCCTGAAACCCCTGCCCTGTGGAGTTCCTCAAGGCTCGATCTTGTCACCAATTTTCATGGTGTACATGCTACCCATGGGTGAGATCATTAGATATTATAGTCTGGGTTTTCACTGCTATGCAGATTATAACCAGCTGTACATGTCTTTTGCCCCAGGACAAATAATGCTGTAGAAGTGCTAAATAAATGCCTATCAGGGATCCAAGAATGGATGTCCTCTAACTGGCTGTGACTGAACCCTGAAAAGACAAAGGTACTAGTGGTTGAGCCTGGTCACTGGCATGATGTGACTGCCATAGGTTTAGGTACAGGGTTGTTCCTTGGTTCTATTCTGTTAGTAGCTGCTTCTTGGGTGAGAAATCTGGGTGTTGTTCTTGATGACAGTCTGACGCTTGATTTTCAGGTGTCAGCTGTTGTCCAAAGTAGTTTTCACAACTTATGGAGCATTGCCCAGATTAAACCGTTAATTCCACCTGGCAATCTGTCTGCACTGGTACATGCCTTGATCACATCAAGTCTGGACTACTGCAATGCTCTTTACTTCAGGGTCAATGGAGGGAACCTCCATTGGCTGCAGTTAGTGTAGAATGCGGCAGCCAGGTTGCTGACAGGTCTTTCTAGGTCAAGTCATGTAACTTTGGTCCTGCGTAACCTGCACAGGCTGCCTGTCAGATGAATTGTCATCTTTACCTATAAGACCCTATATGAATTCAGCCCTGGCTACTTGAGTGAATATCCTGACCCCTGCCATCCCTGTGTGCCCACTTCATTCCCCCCACCGAAGACCTCCTAGTGGTTCTGAGGGTCAGGCTGAAAGCCTCAGAAAATTGAGCATTTGCCTTGGCTGGCCCAGCCCTCTGGAACTCACTTCCCAGATCTCTGAGGGAGGCCCTATTGGTGGAGGCTATTAAAAGGGGTCCTAAAGGCACACCTTTTTAATAAAGCATTTTTTAACTAGTTACTATACTAATTCTACAGGTATTTATTTATTGATTTTAACATCCGATTATTATTGACCCTGCTATTTGTAACATGTATTCATGTTCTATGTCCTTGCTTTAACTTATAAGGTGCCCAGAGCCTCTGGGAATGGGTGGGTATAAATAAATGCTTACTTACTTACTTTTTCCATTACAAGCAGCTATCCAAGAGCCTGTAGTGCCCATTGAAATTCATAAAAATTTGCAAATTTAATAGTATTGGGACAAATTAATATTATTTCAACAAACAAATGTAAGGCACATCTGTAGGCCAAGCTTTTCTACCCTGAAAGTTTGAGACAAAAATTCCAAACCGACTAAGCACAGCATGATGAAAAAAAAATGCAAGGAACAGCAATGTTTTAATGTTTTTTCACTGTCACATCTTGGAATCTGCACATACAATGGGAACAAATCCTGGCCATTCAGGAGATCTACCCCATGAGACCACGCATGCAAAATTGTGTGCAAATCTGTTGAATGGTTGCGATGATATTAAATTGCAAAATTTGGGGTTTAACACAGAAAGCCCTACTCAATCCTAACTATAGTGGCACCACTGCACCACTAGAATTACTGGTACATTAGCACTGGTATAGTTAGGGCTTGACTGAGAGGTTCTATGCTAAACCTCTAGCTTTGCATCTTAATAGCTTTGGCAGTATTCAATGAAAGTGTCTCAAGGATGCAAGATCTAAATATGTGGACAGTTTCAGGACAGCAGCTTGTGTGGTTTCTGTGATGCATATGTTGTTTTCCTATATGGTGCTATTTTTTCTTTTCTATATGTAACATGCTTTGTTTTTGTTCTCACATCCAGCCAAAACAGAATAGAATTTTTCCCAAACTTTCAGGGTAGCAGTGGCCTGTGCCAAGGTAATGCATTTTGAAGATTTCATGAAAAAATATTAATGGTTCCAGAGTTAAAAGGATTTAAAGTTTTTTTTTTTTCTGAGCAGTACTGAGTATGCTCAGTAGAGTTCTCAGATAACTCTGATAGCACAACAATTCTGTGTCATGGGGATTGGTTTAACCACCAAAGATGATGACTACGTGATCTCATTGCTCCATCTCACCCCTTGCACATATTTACATTTTTATATGATTTACGCCCATCTTGAGGGCTACTTTTGATACCTAGCAGCAGTGACAGAGGGTAACAATCAAATGGAGTCAGTTCCAGTGTTGTAGCAGTAGTTTACTGTCCATTCTGCATCACCAATGAGAAAATGAGACCTGGCCTGTCTGTTCAGTTTCCTGCCCTTATCCTAGTTCACCGATCACCTACAGAGATGGCTGGTACAGACAAAGGGATTTATTGTACCTCCAATGCTACCTCCTTGGGCTATATCACCCACCTGCTAGAGTCCCTAGTTGCTAACATGGCCAATCTTAAAGCCTTCTCCTCAGCCACGTCAGAGGAAATGAGAGCCCTCGCAGACAGAGTCAACATGGTGGAACAAAAAGCGGGATCATGAGGATGTGCAGCACAGAATTTCACAGCATCTTGAAGATCATGAGAGAAGTCTAGATTAGCTCTAGGAGAGAGCTGAAGATCAAGAAAGTAGGGTGTCAAAATTACATTAGGATCCTCGGTGTCCCAGAATGAGCTGAAGGGCTCAAAATGGAACAGTTCCTGAAGGAGATGTTACATAGCTGGTGGGGCCAAGGTGGCAAGGGGACATCAAGGTGGAAAGAGCACACTGCATGAGAGGCCTTCAAGCACCTGCTGGTTCCAGTCCCCAGCCCATCATATCATACCTGCCGAGAAACTCAGTCAAGGAGAGGCTGCTAAGGAGAAAGAAGACCTATACTAGAGAGGGGCCAAGATTTCTCTATATCAGGATTACTCCAACAAAGTGGGTTAAAGGAGAAAAATCATATAACCCCTCCGAAATAATCTCTAAGGGAAGCAAGAATTCAATGCAGGTTTGAGGGGCTTGCTAACCTGTGTGTATCCAGGAATGGTTAGGAATTTGAGAGCGGAAATCCCCAAGAAGTGACCAGCTGGAGTCAGCACAGTTGACCAGATGTTTGAGTGGGGACTTCAACTCCCAGGAGGCTTTGAGAAGATCAGAAGTGTCCCCCTAGAGACAGCTGTCACAATAATTCTTGCCACAGCAGCAAGGGGGACTCTGTTATGCAACACACAAAGGAGCATAAGATGGCTGTGCCCACAAAGTTATCACTGGTGGCTGTACAACCTCCCCAAAATTACCTGAATCCAGCAAACCAGAGGGGGATGAGGAGATCAGAGATCACACAGACAACATCACAATTGGCAACGGTCCAGGTGTAGATCACAGAGAGCTGCTAGAAATGTCATTGAACTTCTCTCTCCTCCCAAGAAGTTAGTCAGAGAATCCTTGAATGACACCTGTGCTTCCAAGGCCACTCCCTCTTACAATCAGCTTAAGCCACCCACAGAGTCCTTTAGTGCTCAGTTCTCCTGGGCCAGTGTGCTTGGGGACAACTATATTATAAGCTTTTGGCGAATCCCCTTTCCCAATAATTCACCTTGGCTCCCACTCATTTGCTGAAGTCATTGCTGCCAACTGGACTTGATCTCAGGCCTTGTAGCCACATAGCACTCCATCAATCCACTGAACCAGTGGTGTACTTGGACTACCAACACCCCTGTATTAAAAAAAGAAGCAGCACTATTTACTGAACAGCACTATTTTTCCTGCATGTACTGTATATCTACTTACTAAAAAAAATGTGAAACACATTTTTAATCTTTTTTTTATTACAAATAATAGGAATAATGCACTCCAGCGTATGTGTCATGCTGGGATAACATCACTTCCCGGATGTTGGGTGCACTCAGCCTATAGCCTTGTGCCCAACCACCCTAGGCATGACATTATCCCAGCACAATACACACCCTGTCATGCATTATTCCTTTAATAAACTATGGAGTAAGTGCTTTCTTCATGGAGGTTGTGAGTGCCTGACTGTATGGCTTTTTAAAGTTGATTTGTATTGTGAGCACCCCCACCATGTGTCTTCCTTTTTGTTAAGTTTCACAGCAAGAATGACCATACTATGGGTTGCTGATTCAACACTGACATCTCTATTGGCCTTTTCGTATGTCACTGCAGTAAAACTATCTTTTGTAGAATAGAAGACTGCAACCACTGCAGCCATGACAGATATCTCCCACAGGCACGTTGTTGAATTCCATGGTTTTCTGTTCCATAAGTCTGTTCCACATGATTCTGTTCCAAGAATCTCTTCATCATATGAAAGACTGAGTTACATCTTGTGGACACGTTTTTGTATGCAATGCTGAGGAACATCGTGGTTCTACTGGGAATGGTGGAGGAGCTCAGAGCTTTAGAGGGAGGACTGAAACTATGAAAACAGAAAGGCAGAGCATACACAACCACACATACCAAGGGCACTGGTCATTAAAAAAGTTTATTTACATATCAAAATATTGGACCCTAAAAAGCCTGACATGTTTCACTTACTAACACATCCTTTATCAAAGGTATGTAAATTAACTTTTTTAATGACCAGTGCCCTTGATATGTGTGGTTGTGTGTGCTCTGCCTTTCTGTGTTTTTTCTGATGTTTTATGGCATTGAAGCACCACATCCTTGTGCTTGCTCCTTTCTGGTGAAAAAAAGGACTGAAACTATCTAATGATGACCGATACAGTACTAAGTGTTTCTTTTAACTGTGCATGTTTGTCAACATGTGACCTACCACCAGATTTTGTGTGGGTGCAAAACAAAGTGCATGGGGTTAAATCTACATAATTCTACACCTTCAACATTTTACTGCCACTGTCTATCATGAAAATCCCCACCCTCAGATCATGGGAATATATCTAGATATTTAACAGTGTAATCTCCACACTCACTGCAGGCAAGTCTCCACAAGACTGACTAATTCAGTTCAGGACATCATATTAAAAAGACAACATGATGTCACAATTAGTGTGACATCACAACCAGCATTGTTACAGACACAGCTGCTTAGTAGCAGCTATGTCCACATGGTTGCTGGCTGCCATCAGCAGTCAATAAGACATTTTAGCTCCTATAAACCCTTACCTGTGATAGGTCACCTACTGACTCTATCACACTCTTATTTTCTCTCCATAGTTTTGAATGCTTTCCATGTAAACAGACTTTAAGGAGCAAACTCAAAAGTAGCAATAACTCAGCACCCACCCACTTGGACAGTACCTCACCTTGCACACACACTGTAGAGGGTGCAGCCATGCTGCTACAGACAACCCACCATGTATAGATATAAGTTGAGAGTCTCTTACCCAAGTACTAGGGGAGCCAGATTCAGGAGTCTTTAACAGATGATGTTCATGGGTCAGAGTTCTGGAGCATACCCCTTTGAAATTAATGGAGTTATTTTTTATTACTATTCTATACATTATGATGGTGAGCTGGTGAATAATGAAGGTCTCTGTTCTACTAAGAAGGCACTTGTTATTTGAGTGGTGGGTGGCTTTTATTAATCTCCAACTAACCATCATAATGTATAAAATAGTAAAAAACAAAATGTCCCTATTCATTTCAAAGGGGCATGCCCCTGTGCTCTTCCTTGCCCTATGTCATAATGTGCCTGAGCATGGAGATATGCTGGTCAGCTTCTTTGGGGGGGAAGGGCATAAGCCTGACTATAGTGGGGCTTCAATCGTCTGTGCATACCATAGTGCTTAACTGTCCCCGAATGTGATGGACAACCCTCATTTTACCTCTGAAAACTGCTCTTCTCCTCATCCGTCCTTTGTAGAAAACATGCTGCTCACACAGAGGATGTCCTGTAAATCTGGACTTTAGGGCTGGGGCACCATTTCAGATTTTAGCAGGAGTAAGTCAACAACCAGTGGAGGATGCTGCTAGTTAGCCCCTAGGTGGCAAGCTCTGGAATGTCTGGCACATCTCTCAAAGGTAAAACTTATTTGTTATGACTGAAAATTAATATGCAATTCAGGAAACATTCAAATGTATAAGATTCATCAGTCTACACTGGGGGTGGGTGCACCAACCCACCAAAAATCAGAACCCCCCCAGATCTAATGTGGTCTGATGGACCTGGATAAATCAATGGGCTAAACGTACTGAGTCTGGGTTCATCAACCGCAATGTGCTTTATTATTTTTAAAAAGCAAAGGTACTGCATTTTTGCCTGCAGCCTGTGTTAGATGGCACTCCGCGATCCTCTGGATCCCGGCTGCCAGCAGTCACCTGATGGCCACATTGCAGGTCATGTGGTTCCTGAATGCTCATGCTCATTTGAGTAGGCAAGGTGCAGGCAGCAGGAGATGAGTACCCACTCATGAACAAGTGCAAAGGTGGAGAAGCTCGATTGGCCACGTCCAGCCAGAATGACAGGCTAGGCAGCATATAGCTGTATGGGACTGCCTGTCAGTCCTGGCAATAGGCCCCTGTGGTGGATGGACAGAGCTGGAAGGGTTTGTAGCTTGGTCAGCATTTGTAAAAGGTGCCGTTTCAGAGCTACCAAGTATTGGGAGAAGATGTTTTGTCTCTTTAAGTCTGAGATTTTCTGAGCAGCAAGCAGTTTAAGAAATTGTCACAGTCTATGAATTGTGATCATCAAAGGAGCTGGAGCATTTCTTTTGTTGGACTATAAAAAGTCAGAAAAAAGTTCAAAGAGGAGGCATAAAGGAATCTTACATGGGAAGAGAAGATTGCAAATCATGGCTGGTAGGTAGGGAGGGGTATTGAGGACATCTAAAAGGTTTCTGGGGTGGGCAGACACCATCAGACAGCTGCACTATATTGCAGATTAATAAAAAAAGAGAAAAAAATGAATGAATTATTCAGGGTATTTTTGACTATGCCTGGACTGTGGAGGTTGGAGGAACTGTGACTTACTGTTACTATATACTACTAGTAGTCAGTCAGAAGCAGCAGAACTAATAAAATCTTATTCTTTAAACTGGAAAATTAAAAAACTTAGCTACAGGGGTGTGAGTGAGGTAGTGTGTGGCTGTGACAGCAAGTCTGCTCTGGCCCTGGCCCCTGAGTGGACAGAGTAACATTGAACAATTGAGGACTAAATATAAAACTACATTAAGGGAAAATAATTTTTTTGTCTGTTTATAATAAAATTAGCTACAGTGCTGGAAGGAAGACTTTGGCAGCGAGGCCATATCTGCCCTGAGTGGGCAGAGGAACTTGGGAACAACTGAAGAAACTATTTCAAAAGAAAATGCATATTGGAAGAAGCATTTGTCAATGCCGAACGTTTGCTTGCTGATATTAACATTGGACATACAGCAGTTAGACAGATGCAGAATATTGAATATGCAGAATATGAAGTATTGAACTCACACCAACCCCACCTCCAACCTGCAGAGATGGAGAGGCATTGGGGTGTGCCTTTGGGTCATCGCCCATAAAGCTCACGGCATTTCACCTCACCCTATCCTGCAGACCCCGACAAGTGTTGAGGTGTGACTTGGGGTGTTCAGCTTTACAGTCACTCCATTTCATAAGGACATATGCAGTATAGGAGAATGCGGTGAACTCTGAGGCTGAAGAATCAAGGCACACCTCAATGCCTATCACTGGCTTCAGGGTGGGGGTGCAATGGTGTGAGTATTACAGCTGGCAATCCAAAGGCACATCCCTGATATCTGTCAGTCTGTACAAGGGTGGGACATTATGTTTAGAAATCCTATTGCCCAGGGCATTTGTTGGTATTTGCACTACAAATTTTCAACATGGCCTTTTTGTGACCCCCACCTCATGAAAGCATTTGGGACTTCTGCTCATAAACAGTGGCACTGTAATTTTGTTAATCTATCCTGAACATTAATTTCCCACAACAACCATGTCATTCTGTGCCAGATATGTGAAAACACAGATGGGGCAGGATGTAAAAATGACAGCTGTACCATTCATAGGGAGGTGTGAAGAGATGGCAATGATGAAAATCTGGAGTGAAAATATTAAAAATGCTTGAACTTACAAGCATACATGGAAACTGTGCAATGCACGCTTGTAACAGTCATTTAATGGAATTATTTCACCAAATTTACAACACAGGCATTTTGTGACCTCTGCTCATGAACACTGTCACTATGATTTTCTTAATCTGTCCCGAAGATTGATTTCCACAGTGAACGTGCTGTTGTGCACCAGATGTGCATAAACACATTTCGGGCAGGATGTGAAAAATGACAACTGTACTGTTCATAAGGAGGTGTGCAAAATTGACAATGCTGAAAATCTTGAGTGAAAATATTACAAATTCTTGAAGTTTGCAACATAGACTTTTTGGGAGGCTTCCTCATGAACAGTGACACTATCATTTCATTGATCGGTCCCAAAAGGTGATTCTGCACAGTGACCTCAAAATCACCTTTCGGGACTGAATAACCAGATGACAGTCACTGAATTCATGAGATGGGGTTCCAAGAACCCCATGCTGAATATTTGGAGCCAAAATTCATGAAAATGGCTGAGACATCCACATAAGTTTTAAAAAAATTGTATGCCATTATGCAGCTTACTGCCTTTTCTTCAGTTTGCGGTTGGCTTTGAAGAGTGCAGACTTGTTCCCGCTCCACTGAAGATCATTGCACAGGGCTCCAGAGGTAAGTATGGGGTGAGGGAAGTGTGGGGAGCTGGGTGTGCTGAGGGTGGGTGTGGGTTGGGGAGGGCACCGCTGACAGCGAGGAACCGTTTTCTTTTTACAGGTTGTAAAAAAATAAAAAACAATGTGGGAAGGTTTTCTTTTTTACAGGTACTTTGGCACTCTGGGGTGGGGCTCCCACCTTGCCACCTGGGTGCTTGTTGGGGGGGGCTGTAGCCGACGGGGATTGGGCACCCCATCAGCACATAGAAAGTGTTTGGGGGTGCATGGGCTGCGGGGGATTGGGCAGCCCCCTCAGCACACAACAGATGGGGGTGACATTATGCCAACGGGGATTGGGCTTCCCCACTGGCAAATGAACTTGGGAGGGGCATGCCAACAGGGGGATTGGGCACCCCATCAGCTTTCATGGGGACTGTGAGAGGTGGACGCTGATAGCTGCCACCATGTCAATTTAAAACAAATGTGGGGACATTATGCCAGTGGGGATTGGGCTACCCTGTCAGCAAATGAACTGGCAAGGGGCATGCCAACAGGGGAATTAGGGTCCCCTGTTGGCTTTCATGGGGACTGCGAGAGGCTGCAGCTGTCCGTCAGCTTCCATGGGGACTGTGAGAGGCAGACGGTGATAGCCACTGCCATGTTTATTGAAATGGGACACCAGACAAGGCAAGCTGTAATTCGCTGCTGTAATCAGGGACCACCCCAGCAGCAAAAACAACTTATTGTCAATGACGCGGCACTCCCTGATTGTGGCGGTGAGTTTCTTTCAAGTTGGTGGCATACTACAATACTGTTGTCATCAACAGCGTGCTCCTCTATTGGCACCATGGAGACCAGCTCCAAAATGGACTGCTGGCATTGGCTACAACACTGCCACACCTCCACAACTCGCTACTGTAGCAAGCTGCCACAATATGTTTCTTGCATATGCACACAAGCAAACATAAAAAGCATTTTTTGTGAGTAATTACAAAAAAAAAACTAGCTAGTACTGTTGTGGAAGGGGGAGTGTGACTGTGAGGCTGAACCTGTACTGAGTGGGCAGAGGAACTTGGGAAGAAATTAGAGGACTACTACATACATACATCTGCGATATTGCAACAGTCAAGAAATATTTCCTTGTGTGTAATAAAAAAAAAGCTATTGTGGTGAAAGAGGGAGTGTGCCTCTGAGGCCAAGCATGTACCAGTGGGCTGAGGAACTTGGGAAAAACAGAGGACTAAATAAAAAGAAAATATCTACAGGAAAAAGTATTTATGTATTTCATTAAAAAAAATGTTACCTAGTTTTTGTGGTGGAAGGGGAAGTGTGGCTATGAAGTCGAGCCTGTACTTGTGGGCTTAGGTACTTGGAAACAAATGACAGGACTAGATAAAAAGAAAACACATCCTGGAAACAGCATTTGTGTGTGTGTGTGTGTGCATGTGTGTGCATAAAAAAAATGGAAATGTGTGCCAGACAGGGTGAGGCAGAGGCCGAAATGGAGAAAAGTATTCGGAAATGTATGGCACAAACAACACTGCGCGGCTTAACTGGTAAAAGACCAGTTACTGGGACTCCATCAAGTAGCAGTAGTGGTTCTTCCACAATGCTGTCCCAACAGACAGAAAAGGTCAAAACTACCTTAAATATAACTAAAGGAGTAGTCGGCACCACAAGGAGTGGCAAGCCAAGATACGGTACCTATGTGTACCATCGTAGTACCAGTACAGATTTAAATGAAACAGAGAGGGAGAAATCTAGCTCTGATCAGAGCAATGATTATGAAATGGAAGATGTAGACAAGGAGGGAGAAAAGCAGAAATAAATGGAAAGCCAGAATGACATAGAGGAGGCAGTTGCACAGACACAGGATGAATGTGGTGATTTGGACTTGGATGATGAAATGGGCAGTTTGGGCATGAACAGTGTGGTGCAGGTCAGGAGAAACCAGATGAGGGGGCAGTGCATTCAGATCTAGGTTCTGTTAGTGGCCTGGAGGAGCTGTTGGATGATGATAAGGGTGAAACAGAAAAAGACCATGATGAGCAGCATCCTAGTGTTGAGAAAGAACAACACAGTGGAAGTGACAAAGGAGGACAGTATAATATGCCTGGTAATAAAACAAAAAAGGTGACATCTTATGTGTGGTCTTACTTTTCTCTGACTGAAAATAATGAGTTATGAGCAGTTTACGCTATATCTAAAAAGACCATCAGCAGAGGGAGCAAAAATGGTGCTTTAGGTACCTTCACATTAAAAAAACATTTAGAGAAAGGTCACCCATTACGTCTCAGGCATAATTTTTTGGTCAGAGAGAAAGAAGACAACGTGCAGGCTGTGTTCAGTCAGACTACACCTGCTGCACCTGTTATATCAAGTGACAGCAGCAGCTGCCTTGCTGCTTCCATTGTGCTGTCAACTTCTTCTCAGTCTTCTTCTAGAATAAGTACTACAAACAGTCCCCTTTTGCCCTTTTCATCATCCAGCACTCCTAATGTAGGCCGTCTGAAAACTTCAACTGCTAGAAGACAGCTCACAATTTCAGAGATGACTGAACGTAAAGTTAAGTAACAGTGTAGTCATTCTGAGGCAACTGGTAAAAAAAAAAAACTATTTTCAGAGATGATAGCACTGGATGTACAGCCTTACAGAATTGTGGAGCATGTCAAATTAAAAAGGCTTTTGAATCATCTGTCACCACGATACAATATTCCATCAAGGAACTATTTCTCAACTGTTGCAATACTGCAGATGTATGATTTAGTAAGTGCTAAACTGAAAAATGCTTTAAAAGATTCAGTTGCTGGGGTTATCCATCTGACTACTGACATATGGACAAGCTGACAGCCTGAACCATTTATGTCGCTGACTGTGCATTGGTTATCATTTACTCCCTGTAGTGACACTGGCAATTCCTCTCTGAAACTGGCTTCCCTTTGCATCCAGTATATCCCTCAGGATCACACATCTTTCAACATCGGGCTGGCAGTATAGCCTAGAGGTTAGAGGATTGAGGTGTGAACAAGCTTGTTACATCCAGCAGACCAGACCCGAGTTTGATTCTCACAACCGCCACTTGCATACTGTATGTCTCTGAGCAAGTCAGTTAACCACCCAGTGCTCCTAGGTCACCCCTGAAAACAGGCACTTGTGCCTAGTGAGCCTTACCATGTTACCAAAGACTAAAATAAAAATATAAAATAAACATCCTGGATGAGCTCAATAAAGAGATACAGTACTGGTTGACATCACAAGGGCTTACTGTAGGTTTTATTGTGGCTGACAATGGTTCAAAGATAAAGAAAGCATTGCCTGATGGCTTTGTCCACACTCAATGTTTTGCACACTGCCTAAATTTGATTATGCATGCATTTATGGAAGAGGACAGAGATATAAAGGCTCTCACATACGTGGCAAAAAGAATATGCACACATTTCAGCCACTCCTGCAAAGCATGCCAACGTCTTCAGGCTATAAAAGAAGAGCACGGACTGCCTCCTAATACACCTATTCAGGATGTTGCAATGAGGTGGAACTCTACCTTTTACATATTCCAAAGATTGCTGGAGCAAAAAAGGTCTGTAAGACAGTATACACTAGAGAACAGCATAGGGGATCCTGATGTGTACTATACATTATTCCTCAGCAGTGGGCTTTTTAAGAACTTCTCATCAAGATACTGCAACCCTTTTAGGAAATTACTAGGGAAGTGAGTTTCAACAGTGCCACACTCAGCCAAATAATCCCATTAATAAAGATTATTTGATTTCAGCTAAATGCAATCGGGGATGAGTTGGAAGGTACAAGAAGCCAGTTTCAGATGGGAGAGTAGTGCAACTGAAAGGGACTTGCCACCCAGAATAAAGACATAGTACATAGAACGATTAAAAAAGTAAGAGATGAGAAACTTGGTGAAATGTCTGTGGCAGAACATTACATTATTGCAACAGTACTAGACCTACGGTACAAGATGAAACACCTCTCACAGTATGACCCAAATGTGTTCCAAAACTGCAGAGAGAAAATCATTCAAGTAGATTTGCTTTTGAAAAAAAAACATGAGAAACAGATGTAGCCTCCTCATCCATTCCTCCTGCACCTTCATGTCTCTCTCTTCTCAGTAAGGCTACAAAACAGTCAGCTGTTACCATTCATTCTACACCCAGCACTCATTTTTGGGGTCACTTGAAAGCTCTCGTCCTTGAAAAATCAGCCCTTCCTTCTCCATTTGTCACTGCTTCTGCACAGGCCATGGTTGACTGTTATTTAGCAGAAAAAGGTATTGAGTGGAATGAAGATCCCATTTAGTACTGGCAAAGCATGGAGCCTGTATGGCCTGCACTTTTGCAGGTAGCCCTGAAGTACATAGTCTGTCTCCCAACCAGTGTATTTTCTGAGCGACTCTTTAGCTGTGCAGTAAATGTGGCAACAGATGCACAACCTAGGCTACTTTCAGAAAATGTTGAGAAGTTAACATACTTAAAAATAGACCGTCTATTGACTGGTTACACCTAGGATCTGAAGGCATCAAATACATTTTGCAGTGACCTCAAAGATGACTACTTGGAAGAGTGGAAAGATCACAGATTTTCAGAAAAATAAATTAGTGCTCAAGTAAGCCCATATGTGGCCTACACAATTTTTGTACCTGATGGCACAATGTTTTCAGCATGTCCTAACAGGCTTTGTTAATTTTTGAATTGCCTGAATCTGAAGGCACACTTTTCACAGCATATCCTAATGGACTTTTGCAATTTTTGTAATGTCGGAACCTGATGGCACACTTTTTGCAGCATGTGCTCATGGACTTCTCTAATTTTTGCACTTCCTGAAGCTGTGACTGATGGCACAATGTTTTAAGCATGCCTTCCTGATGTACTTTGCTAATTTTTGGATTGTTGAACCTGATGGCACACTTTTCGCAGCATGTCCTTATGGACTTGTGTAATTTTTGGACTGCCTGAACCTGATGGCACACTTTTTGCAGCATGTCCTCATGGACTTGTGTAATTTCTGGACTGCCTGAAGTTGAGACTGATGCCGAATGTTTTCAGTATGTCCTAATATCTGGATTGCCTGAATACGATGGCACACTTTTTTTCAGTATGTACTAATGGATTTGTCTTTTACATTTTTGGATTACCTGAATGTGGGTCTCTGCCCACTCAGTGCAGGCTTGCTGTCATAGCCACACTCCCCCTTCCACCACAGTAGTTAGGTCTCTGGATTCCTAAGGACATGCAGTTATTTTTTTGGTAGGGGTCCCCTAAATGTGTTACCAATTTGGGTGGGTGAAGGGGATCCCATGCCATAGAAAATAACTGCATGACTCTCAGTGGTGCAAAGAAGGAACTGGTGCAACAATAACAACCTGATATCTGTTAGGAGGAAGTAGGCTGTTGGTTAACTAAAATCTGCAGCTTTTCCAATAGGTAGGAAATGGGTAGACTGGGTGGGCCAAGCAGTCCTTGTCTGCTGTCAAATTCTATGTTTCTGTGTTTCTATGATATGTCCATTGTATAGTGTATGCTACTAAATGGGAATAGGATTCCTCCTCTGACGCCAGACAGGTCAGTTTACTGTTGCAGCACTAGCACACCTGACACTGAGACAGGAAACAGACAGAGATCAAAGGTATGACTGCCATATTCAATTGACCAGCACATCAGTGCTATAAACTCACAGTTTTCATATCCTGAAATGCAGACTACAATTCTATGTGTGTGTGTGTGTGTGTATGTGTCACATATCTCAGTGTTGTTTTATGTAATTATGTAGCAGATTTGCAGTTCTCACCACAAATTTACAAAAGGTTCATGTTTAAATCAGGACTCATCAGAATTTATCAGGACTTTGACCTCGATCCTGATCCTTATAATAAGGGTCAGGACCTTTTTGGGTCTACCCAACCCTATTCTATACACCGGAGCAGTGCATCAAATTTGGGCTTAAACCCACCCAGTTACTAACCAATTTTTTCCTGGCTGAAGTCCTGAAACCCCCCCCCCAAAAAAAAAAACACCTTCCAATTACTTTCCCCCACTCCATTCCATTTAATACCAATCTGTACAGGTCGTGAAGCCTCCCAAAGATGCAGAAACATGAAAAGCATATTAATATTTCAGCCCTTCCTCCTTCCCCAATCCCACTGTAAAAAAAAATATTTTCATTTATTTTCTTGAGCATCTGGCTAGATACTGTGACCTGGCCCAGAGTGCCACGAGCCCAGTTTTCAGTCTGCTCCTCTTCCATCCTTCTGCCAGAAACTGTATGCTAGAACCCACCATCCCAGGTCCCCAACGTGGTCCATGACCAGGTCACCTCACCAACTGAACCAACCAAACCTGTGTTGCTTGCTTCTTGCTTGGCTGCTGCCACACCATAACTGACCAAGGCCTATGAAGGCCAGCCACACCTCTGTCACTGCTGCTGCTAGTCCTAGCTTGCTGCAGCAGGGGGCCCATGTTGTCCTTTTTCTGAGGTGAGCCTAGTAGAGTATGTAGGCTGTCGAGTCTTGAGTTATGTTCTAGCTCACCCCCTGCCCCTTCAACCAACATGGGAGATAAAGACTAACTAAGAGTAGATCAACAAAAATATAATGCCACAACACTTATTGAGAGTTCAATGCTTACTGACCCTTCCAAGCTGTAGTGTGCAGCCTGTATACTCTGTGATGGGAAAGACAGTGTTGTACTCACATGACTCATGTGCTGTTGCTTGGCTAGATTTCCTCCATGTCAGATGTGATGGTGCCACTGTTGATAGGTGGAGAGAGTAGACAACACAATACAGACACAGTTGGGTCAACAGTGAACCTGCAGCATGAGCGCACACAGGTCAGGGGGGTACTTGTTGTGCAAAAGATTAACTCCAAATTTAATGCCATTATTGCCACACCATAAGAACAACCTAGACACAAATGCGGGGGGGGGGGCAACTACTCCCCTCTGTCCTACCTAAATGGCACTCCTGCTTTACAGTAGAAGTTCATTCTCAGGTGCTTATATCAGTACAAGTAAATACCATGGTTTCCACTGTGTTCTGAGGTACTGTATCTCCATGTTTCAGGATGTGTCCTGATCATCTTGAGGGTTAGTGTACCTCATTTTGAGTGTCCGTGCCCCTTATTTCAGAGACAAAATGTGAGGTATGGTGCATGCTTCCAAGTCCCTACTCAGCACAAAGAGTACTGAGCATGGCCATAGAGTATATGCTCTATACAGAACGACAAAGGGAAAGTAAGTGAGCCAAAACAGTCATGGAGAAACACATTTGTAGCACTAAATATGCATAAGGGGATTTGCATGGCCCAAAACACAAAAGGTTAGACTTCACAACGTGAAGCCCCTTTTCACACATCTGGAATGGGGGACGTTGGTTGACTACTGTATACCTTATGCAGTTAATGCAGTAAGCAAACAATACTTTACAAATTAATGGCAATTTAATGACAAAAATCAAAAGACATTAAACAACTTGCAAAAGGAACAGAATTAATGGGTTTACTTAATTTTAATGTGAAATCAATGAAAAGGGTATTTTAATGGCTCTAATTGCTAGCAGTAGCATGAAAATAGAAATGGATGTATTTTTTTAGATTAGATTTGCACCAGCTTAGTTGCTACAGGCAAGGCAAGTGTGCAACACGTGAATCTGAAGTGATATTTAGAAGATGTTCACACCAGCTTACCTGCTGCACATGTCAAACTTGCAGCATTTAAACATGATTTGTTTTTTAGATCTGGTTCACTTAGGTTCAATTTGTATATGCGAACTGCATGCAGACATTACAGAATTAAGCATGTGGCATGCATTCTGCATGTACACAGCACACCTATATTTCTGTAAGGGATTTTTTTAGTAGAGAACAAGCAGAGCACCAGAAGGAAGGACCTGCTGGTATAATTAAACTTCTCTACTTGGACTAAGAACTAGAACTCTTGTACTGAGACCTTCAATTTAGGGTAACCAAAAAAATAAAAAGTTAGTCTGTTTGTCAGAGTTAGTTGAAGTGAATTGTTATCTGTTATCTGTGTTATCTGTGTAGTTATCTAAGTGCATGTCACAGGTGGCTGAAGAGAATTATCTCTAAAATTAACTAAGTGTAGAAGGATTTGCAAAGTAGGGGGAGTGGCTTAGCTAGAAGGAGCCAGGTTAAAAACAGATTTAAGCACTGCCCTAGATAGCTTCTTCCAGAGAACAAGCTGAGCACCAGGAGGAAGGACCTGCTGGTATAACTAAACTTCTCTACTTGGACTCTATTGCCCTCCTTCCTTCCCCTCCACCCACCACCTAAAGGCAGTTCTACTTTTATAGGCACAGGATTTAACTGACAACAGGAACTTCCAGTTTGGGAGCAGGAAGTTCGTGATCACAGAGCCACCAAAGACTCATCATCTTAAAAGGACAAGAGTAGCTCTCCACCCCTCCAGCTGCTGGAGGTCTGACTCTGAGCAAGTAAGGAGACTACTGAGAAATATAGGAACTTCTTATCTCATAACAGGAAGATCAGGAGCTAAAAGGGCACAGAGGTGTAAGCAGGGACAGAAAAGAAAAAAAAGAAACAAACAAACAGAGGAAAGAGTAATTATTCCAAACAACAATTAGGGGGCCAGAAATAAGACATGATGGGAGTGGTGCAGTGCAGTGGCTGGGGTGGAGCAGTCTTCCGGGTGACATTCTGGAGGATGCAGTGTTGTCCCATCTGCAGACACCTCTCCGGGTTAAGGGAGGAGGCTGCTCACCTCTTGGCTGAGTTGGACAGGATTTGTGGGACCTCCTCTCCCACCCAGGGACCATCAAGGTCACTGCCGTTGCCTCAGAGTTTGCCAAGAAAGAGGAGCAGTTGGATCACAGTGGGCACAGGGAGAGTGAGGGTGGTGGAACAGAGATGCATCCCTCCAGTTGTACCTCTCTACAATTTCTGTGCCATTCTGGAAAAGTGTGGTTCCTCTATGGAGGCACCCACAGTGGAGACCAAGAAGGATGCTGGGAACCTCCACAAAGGAGACCCACAGGAGGGTGGCATTGGACCCCACAGGGGAAGGAAACAACTCCTAGTGGGGGAGTCCATTGTTAAGAAAGTAGAACTGGGGGAGGAAGGGGAGAAGGAGGTAAGGTGCCTGCCTGGTGCCATGGCTTGCAGGGACAGGGAAAGAATCCTCAGGATCATGGGAGCAGCTGCACAGGAGAAGGAGCTGGATGTCATTGTCCACCTAGGGGCAAATGACCTGGCTAAGAAAGGGATCAGAGTAGTGCAAGAAGCATTTATGGAGAAGGGAAGGGGACTTAGACAAATAGCATGCATGGCAACCTTCTCAGAGGTGCTGCCTGTCTATGGCACAGGTGAGGCTAGGGTACTCCACACCATGGGATTCAATCAGTGGTTGAAAAACTGGTGCAGATCTCAGGGATTTGGCTTCACTGGGGACTGGGGCTCCACCTGGAGGGATGCAGGCCTATACTGGCGTGATGGTCTGCATCTGTCCAGAGGGGAACCAGGATCCTAGGTGATAGGTTTAAATGCTTTATTGGCAAGCATTTAAACTAGACAAGGGGGGAGGAACTGGAGAAGAGGAGGGAAATCCTAGTCCCACCCAAAAAATCAGGGTACTAACTGAGGTAGACACCAACATAGATGTGAGCAAGTAAGGAGACTACTGAGAAACATATGAACTTCTTGTCTCAGAACAGGAAGATCAGGAGCTAAAAGGGCACAGAGGTGTAAGTAGGGACAGAAAATAAAAAAAGAAACAAACAGAGGAAAGAGTAAGTATTCCAAACAACAATTAGGGGGCCAGAAATAAGACGTGATGGGAGTGGTGCAGTGCAGGGGCTGTGGCGCAGCAGTCTTCCTGGAGACGTTCTGGAGGATGCAGTGTTGTCCCATCTGTAGGCACCTCTCTGGGTTAAGGGAGGAGGTTGCTCATCTCCAGGCTGAGTTGGCCAGGATTTGTGGGACCTCCTCTCCCACCCAGGGACCACCAAGGTCACTGCCATTGCCTCAGAGGTTGCCAAGAAAGAGGAGCAGTTGGACCACAGTGGGCTCAGGGAGGGTGAGGGTGGTGAAACAGAGGTGCATCCCTCCAGTTGTACCTCTCCACAATTTCCATGCCATTCTGGAAAAGTGTGGTTCCTCTATGGAGGCACCCACAGTGGAGACCAAGAAGGATGCTGGGAACCTCCACAAAGGAGACCCACAGGAGGGTGGCATTGGACCCCACAGGGAAAGGAAACAACTCCTGGTGGGGGACTCCATTGTTAAAAAGGTAGAACTGGGGGAGGAAGGGGAGAGGGAGGTAAGGTGCCTGCCTGGCACCATGTCTTGGAGGTACAGGGAACGAATCCTCAGGATTGTGGGAGCAGCTGCACAGGAGAGGGAGCTGGATGTCATTGTCCATCAGGGGCAAATGATCTGGCTAAGAAAGAGATCAGAGCAGTGCAAGAAGCGTTTGTGGAGATGGGGAGGGACCTTAGACAAATAGCATGCATGGTAACCTTCTCGGAGTTGCTGCCATCTATGGCGAGGAGAGGCTAGGGTGTTCTGCACCATGGGATTTAATCAGTGGTTGAAAAACTGATGCAGATTTCAGGGATTTGGCTTCACTGGGGACTGGGGCTCCACCTGGAGGGATGCAGGCTTATACTGGCATAATGGTCTGTATCTGTCCAGAGGGGAACCAGAATCCTAGGTGATAGGTTTAAATGCTTCATTGGCAAGCATTTTAGTTTAGTTTAGTTTAGTTTATTATTCTAGGAATTACTACCTTTGAGCCAGAGGCTCTTTTACAAAGGTTCCACGTCAATTGGGTGCAGTACAAAAAAGGTTACATAGATAACACAACGATTTGTGCTGTGACAAGAGTGAGAAAACATATACAAATACAAATCAACTCATTTGTGCAAAAGGACATGAGATATCAATAATAACACTATTATTACAAGAAAGAGGTCATGCCAGATTAGAAGAATCAATTAGGGAAAAAAAGTCCAGAACAAAGAGGGTAAGTGAAAGGTGTGGGGAGCAGATGACAATAGCAGGAGAAAAGGTTTCCCAAACATGTCTTTGTCAAATAATGGAACAGGGGTGGGTAGTGAGAAAATAGGAGGTTTAATCAGGGCAGTCACAGGAGCTGAAGGTGACAAGGTGAGAGAACAGCCTTGATTTGAAAATACCTAGAGAGGTGGAGGCAGTAATAGGAGTGCTGAGGGCATTTAACCAGCTGGGGGCACGATAGGCAAATGATCTTTGTCCCTGAGAAGTCCGGCATCGGGGGACTTGGAGAGGCTGGTGTTCTGATCTTCTGGTAAAATGGGTGCCAGTGCTCGGGTATAACAGGGCTTGGATACAAGATGGAGAGAGGCCCAGAATGGATTTTTTCGCCATCAGGCAGGTAAGGTACTTTATCCGGTTTGAGAGTTGCAACCAACCTGAGTCAGCATAGAGTTCACATGTGTGGGTACGTCGATGTGCACCAGTGAGCAGACAACAGGCCTTATTTAGGATGTTGTAATGCCACTAAGTGCTGTAGTAGTGGCAGATCTGTATATAACTAAACCATAGTCAATGACTGAGATGATAGAGGATTGGATGGCAATCCTCAGTGCAGAATGGGTAAGGAGCTGTCGGTTCCGATACAGAATCCCAATTCACTGATTAATAGTTTTTGCTGTACTATCAATGTGAGTTGCAAAGGTTAGGCCTTGATCAAAGTTGATTCCAAGATATTTAAACTAGCCAAGCATTTAAACTAGCCAAGGGGGAAGGCACTGGAGGGGAGCAGGGAAATCCTAGCCCCACCTAAAAAATCAGGGTACTAAGTGAGGTAGACACCAACATAAAGATGTCGATAGGGAGAAGCACTGTGGTAAATGGAGGAAGTGACAAATGCAATAAGGACAGGGATGGGGCAAAAAGGGGTAAGGCCATCAAGAAATGGAGGGTAATGAGTACCAATGCCGGAGTCTGGGCAACAAGCTCCCTGAACTGGTGGCCTTGATGAAAGAGGGATGCCTGGATGTTGTAGCAGTCACAGAAACATGGTACACAGAGAACCATAACTGAGATATTAACATACCAGGGTACACAACCTACAGGAGTGACAGGAAGGGGAGAAGAGGGGGCAGAGTAGCTCTCTATGTAAGGGAAGGGATAAAAGCTACTGAACAAAAGAGTAAACAGGGAGGAGAGGAGGCACTGTGGGTCATCTTAGAGACTGGAAATGGCATCACAATCCACACAGGGGTTGTATTCAGACCCCCATGTCAGGGGGAGGGAATGGACAAGGATATGATAGAAGGCATACTTAGGATGGCAGAGAAAGGGGACATACTGTTGATGGGGGACCTTAATATGCCAGATGTCAATTGGAGCACCTTTGCTGCAGCCACTTCCAAAAGCAGGGCCATTCTCGATGCCCTTCAGGTGGCATGCCTCAGACAGCTAGTTTTGGAACCTACTCATGAGGGAGCAATCTTAGACTTTGCACTCTCAAATAGGGACAGTGAGAGAATCTCAGATCTAGAAGTGGGTAGCCATTTGGGAACAAGTGACCACCAAACATTATGGTTCACAATAAACTCAGCTACAGAGTCAAGCCATACAAAAGTGAGGGTTCTGGACCTCAGGATGGCTGACTTTGGCAGGATGGGATAGTGCCTTAGAAAAGCACTAGCAAACAGGCTAGAAGGAGGGGTGGAGCAACAATGGGGAAATATCAAAACTGCCATCACAGAGGCAACAAGCCTTTGTGTGAAGCAAATAAACAAATCAGAATTAAAGAAAAAGCCACTATGGTTCTCAAAAGAGTTGGTGGTGAAAGTTAGGGAGAAAAAGATAGCATTTAGGAAGTATAAGGAAACACAGAAGGAGCACGACAGAAAACTATACCAGTTAAGGCAGAAGGAAGCAGGGAGGGTAGTCAGAATAGCAAAGGCCCAAACTGAGGAAAAGATAGCCAAATCAGTTAAGAAGGGGGATTAAACCTTTTATAGGTATATCATGGAGCATAGAAATACATAAGGGAGGGATAGTGAGGCTGAGTAGAATAGGCAGTGGGTGGGCAGAGAGGGATAGTGAAAAAGCAGGGATACTAAATGAATACTTCTGTTCAGTATTCACAAAAGAGGAGGTGGGGGAGGTGCCTAATCCAATTAACAGAAGCACTCTGGGTAGGAAGGTCAATCCCAGTCTTTTCACAGAAGAAAGGGTTCTGACAGAACTCCTAAAACTGAAGGTGGACAAAGCAATGGGGCCAGATGGCATTCACCCCAGAATTCTAAAAGAATTAAGCAGAGAACTAGTGCCACCACTGACTACCCTTTTTAACAAATCATTGGAGTATGGCGTGGTACCTGAGGACTGGAGGAAGGCAGAAGTGATTCCCCTTCACAAAAGTGGGACCAAGACCAAGGCAGAAAACTACAGACCTGTCAGTTTGACCTCTGTGGTAGGGAAAGTGATGGAGTCACTTCTGAAGGAAAGAATTATTAAGTACCTAGAGGCCAGTGGGGCACAGGACCCAAGGCAGCATGGATTCACAGTGGAAAGGTCATGTCAGACAAATCTAATTGATTTCTCTGACTGGGTGACCAAAGTAGTAGACCAGGGAGGGGCTGTGGACATGGCCTACCTAGACTTTGGCAAGGCATTTGACACAGTCCCACACAAAAGATTAATAGTCAAATTAACCAGCCTGGGAGTGGGTCCCAGGGTGGTAGCCTGGGTAAAACACTGGCTGGATAACAGGACACAGAAAGCAATTGTAAATGGAGTCCACTCTGAAGAAAGAGGGGTTACTTGTGTGGTACCGCAGAGTTCAATACTGGGTCCAGTCCTTTTTAATGTCTTTATAAGAGACATTGCAGAGGGACTGGAAGGAAATGTATGCATCTTTGCAGATGACACAAAGATCTGCAACAGGGTTGATACACAAGGAGGTGTGGAAAGGATGAGAACGGACTTGTCTAGGTTGGAGGAATGGTCAGAAGTATGGCAGCTTGGCTTCAATGCAAAGAAGTGCAAAATAATGCACCTGGGAAACAAAAACTCAGTGGAAGATTACACAATGGGAGGAGAGGTAGTAAGAACAACAAAAATGGAAACGGACCCCGGGGTGATCATATCAGATGACCTTAAGGTTGGAAAGCAATTTGAGAAGGCGTTAGGAAGGGCTCGGGGGATACTGGGATGTATAGGGAGAGGCATCACTAGCAGAAAACAGGAAGTTGTTATCCCACTTAACAGACAGTTGGTGAGACCCCATCTGGAGTACTGCATCCAGTTCTGGAGACCCCATCTCTGCAAGGACATAGACAGGATGGAGGCAGTTCAGAGGAGGGCAACTAAAATGGTGCAGGGTCTGCTAGAGAAGCCATACGAGGAGAGACTAAAGGAGCTTAATATGCATACCCTTGAGGAAAGGAGGGAGAGGAGGGGACATGATAGAAATGTTTAAGTACCTCAGTGGAATCAACAAAGTGTAAGAGGGTAGTATCTTTCAGAAAAAGAGATGTGCAAGAACAAGGGGACACAATTTGAAGATAGATGAGGGATGGCTCAGGGGTAATGTGAGGAAGTATTTTTTCAGAGAGAGGGTAGTGGATGCATGGAACAGCCTTCCTGAGGAGATTGTGGGGTCTAAAACTGTAGGAGAATTCAAGAATGCATAGGACAAATATAAGGCAGTTTTTGTGGGGGGTAGGAAGAAATAGGCTGTTGGTTAAATATGATCTGCAGCTTATCCTCTAGGTAGGGAAAGGAGCAGACTAGCTGGGCCAAGCGGTCCTTATCTGCCATCAAAGTCTATGTTTCTATGTAGCATAGATGCTGCTGTTCAGAAGATTGTATTGTGGTTTCAACAAAAAAACTGAAAAAAAGTAGTAAGCTTCTACAGCCACAGGACACTCCAGTGCTTCTATTATATTCTTCACCATGTGTCTGCCATCCTGGCTGAATTATCTGAACAAATCATCTAATCTCATCATTTCCTGCATACAGCTGTTACTGCTGCTGCTGCTGCTGGCTTGTCTGTCTTGAGTGATGACTGGGAATGGATGTGGGTGTTATGAAGATGCCATGCTCATGGTTTAATTGATCAGCCAGAACACTAGTTCCCTATTGCACTTGGTTTCTGTGGACCTGTAGTTCCATCTATGAAATCATCTCATGTTCCACAAGTTCTCATAGCTTTTTTTTTTATACTACATGAGCAAAATGGTTGGCTGAGGCTTCAAGAGGAATTGTGTTAAAAGATTATTTCATTTTTCTGTGGTATGCTATGCTGGAAATAGGCAAGAACGGCAACAAGAGCAAATTGTATAATACCATGGGTCTGATCATGCTGGAAAGACTGGGGGCAGGGATGTTCTTTAGACTGATCTGCCTATAAAAACTGCTTTCTTGCCTTTCTCTCTTTTTTTCTTTTTTTGTTTTGTGGACTCTATTTTATGCTCCTGACCTCAGGGCATCTCTCAGGAATCGACACACGGCCCTAAGGTCCTAACCTCCTGTCTGAACCACACTTACCATAGATACTATGTTGGGGTCAGGACTCCAGTCTCCCCAGACCCCCAAGGAGATTCCAGAGTCCCCAAATTTGTATCGGGCAGTGCGGCCAGCTCTGGACATGTGGACCCAGGCCTTTAGTGGTTCTGTTCCCTCCCCTTAGTCAGGGGATTTTTCACTTAGTTCTCCCCTGGGCTCAGACGTGCAGTGACATCCTGCTCATGGCATGCACACTTCCCTGCATGCCCGATAGATGTCTGCCACAACCCAATTTCTCTCGCTATCTGCAGCCGTGCCCTGTAGCACCTCCAGCCACAGCCAGAGGTCACCAGTGCATTGGCTGGTGGAAACCCCCCCTCCCCGGGGAAGGAGAGCAGTCCATGGAATGCTCGATCCTTCCCCATCCCCGCCAACCCCTGATGGCCCGAGCTCACCCCAGAACTCGGGTAGCCCATGTGGTGTGAGGTATGGTGTCCAGCACCTCAACCCTCAGTGTCACCAGGCCGGTGCTTTTCTCTTTTTGATTATCTCTTTTTCAGTGTTTTGTCGCCTCCCATAATGACCTCGACTCTTCAGTGCCATACTCAACAACACAACTAGTCAATGGTGTAACTGATATCAGACTTTCAATCTCCTCTTGTTTTTCACCTTCTTCTCTCACTTCAGCTTTCTCATTGCCTTCCTTATCTCCTGCATCTTCCCCATGCTTCTTCTTGCATGAATTGTTTGATTTCGCCTGTCCTTTCTCCTCTTCTTCATGTGCTTCCCTTCCCCTATATCCTCATTATCATGGCCCTGCTGTGGCAGCTCCACTTCAGTATCCTCACTGGCACTCTACATAGACTGTTTTGGTGGTGGTGTTGCCGGCTTGCTTTTGCAGATTGCAGGGTTGGTATACCTTGCCCTGCGTCAGCCTTGCCTGCACTCCCATAGATAACTGTATTTTTCCCTCTGGTGACAAGATAACCGTGGTGTCCATGAGAGACCCAAACACACTGTTACCTTCATTATGTTATGACTGAGAAGCATCACGGGGTTGGCTGGTAGTGCTGCTGATTCATGACATGGAGTTAACGGCATCATATACTGCTTCATGGCAGGCTGCAATGCTTCACACCTATGCATATGCATAGGTGACTATTGTAGCAGCTTTTGTTCTATTTATATGACACAGACAATGGGAGGGCTTGCTCTTACAAATCTGCATGGATCTCTTCTATCCATGAATCAGAATCACTAGAAGCAGCCAGATGAAGAGACCACTGGGGTTTTGGATTTCTCATGGTGACTACATTACCAGATGCACTGGGTGATCGGCTGGGAAGTCTTCCTGCAGTGGGAGTGGAACAGTGGACCTCAGAGGTCTAAAGAACCATGGTTTCTTTGGCTGTACTATTAAGTGCCCTGGCCTAGTCCTCCTTTCAGGCTTAGCCCCACCACTATGCCTCACAGTTCCTGCCCCAAATCTTTCTCCAACAACAGCACTTACAGAACTGGTAGCTGATAAAATTACATAATAAGTGTAGTTAATTAGATAACAGGAAAATTGATGCATGACTCTGTGGATTTTTAACTTCTGATCAAAACTCACTCTTTTTAACATAAGACAGCCACCTCTCAGTAGCCAGATCCTCCTCGTTGCCCCCTTTGAGCAACGACAGGAAATGACACTGAGATGTGGGCAGCAAGAGGAATTCTCATTCTGTAATATGGAAGACAAGGTGCTGCAGGTCATGTGGCTTGCCAGAAACTTGAATGTGTTCAGTGTGTGCTCCCTGGAAAAAGAATTGGGTCTCATCATTAATTCAGATAAGGATATCAAGTTCAAGTAGAATGTATTTATTAATTTGTGTTATTTATTTTAGTTTTTGTTGACCAGAAAAGGTAGACTAGAAAATTCTGCCTAAGTTCAGCCTCATCCTGAGGTGGGGGTTATGCAAATGGAAACCTACTAAAACTGAACCTGATTAAGCTGCTGATGGTATTTTGTGTGAATGGGGGAAATTTGGCTAGGACACCAGGGAAATTCCCTTACATTTTTTGTTAAATGCCATTTGATCTTTAATGTCCATTTGAGCAACCATCAGAAGAGGCAGACAAGACCTCAGTTAAATGTCTCATCCAAAATATGGTACCTCAAGAATGCAGCATCCCCCTCATGCAGCACTACTGTGTCAGTATTGGGATTTAACCCAAGTTCCTAGTTTGTGGAGATAGGCATTGACTAAATGGGGACTTAGGGGCCGAAGCACCCCCCACAGCAAGTTGGGGTAGGGGTGCTGCCCACTCAGAATTGTGTAATGCAATTTGGGACTATACAGGCAGACTGTACATTAGCCCTGCATTGCTGAAGAGAGTGGGACACTCCCACAGCTACCACCAGTCCACCTTTGATTCTTCAATCTCACCCTGACCCCCTGCCAAAACAAAACTCCAGTAGTCTATAGCACCGCATGACTGTTATCCACTTGACTTCAGATATCCGACTTTCAGCCTATCAGCAGCAGGTGCCATAATGTGATGTGTGGTGGAGCAAGAGCATTCAAGTCGCACAGCACTGTCTTCTTTCCTGCCAGTTGGAGGAGTCCAGTAGTCAGTAAGCTGACTCTGAGTGAAGTCTAGTCTGGGAGCTGGGACTGTAAGTAGGTTGCCTGGGCTGGTGGCAGATTGTTGTAGTTGACCAATGCGGTTGGAGGTTGAACCACATCACAGCACCACTGTGACCAGCGGCAGCAGCCAAGCAAGAAATTAGCAGTAGGGTGGTGAGGTGAGTGGTTACCCGAGTCGGTAGTCAGGTGGGGAGTCTGAATCAAGAACAGATGGCTGCAGCTGGCAGCAGCTTCTGGAACAGTGGTGGTAGCCTGGGAACGAGATTGAACTGAGGAGAAGGGCTTAAAATGTATTGTGTGGAGGCACACTTTCAGCTGACCAGTCAGACATGGTAATGTAAGTAAAGTAACAGTCACTCACAGTGTCTAGTATGTAAAATACTGCTTTTCTGTGCCTTAAATTTGAACCGCAGAATGGAAAGAGAGAGAGAGAGATAGATTTATTTTAGTCTTTGGAAACTGGATAAGGCTCACTAGACACAAGTCCCTGTTTTCAGGGGCAACCTGGGAGCACTGAGGATTTTAAGAGACTTGCTCAGAGTCTCACATTATGTAAGTGGAGGTTGTGGGAATCAAACTCAGATCTGCTGGATGTACCAGGATCATTTACAGTTCATTACTCTAACCTCTAGGCTACACTGTCAGCTTCTGTGAGTTGGGAGAGACTGTAAGCAGCATGCCTGAGCTTAAGAACAGAGTACAGATGAAAGATTGGGTGGCTTTTTTGGGGGTGAAGTCGGTAAGAAAAAAAATTCAAAAAAGAAAGTCTGGGTCAAGGTTTTATTTTCCTCTATAGATTATACTGTTCCTGGCCTGACCCTGGAGGTGTCTCTTTTCTCTAGGTTACACATGGCACTGCTTCTGGAGGGGGTGTTGGTGGGGTGGGGGGAAACAGGACACACAAAGGGGCATCTGGGAGAGCATTTCTGTAGATAGTACAAGTGTTTATCATAATAGTCTTAGGCAGCATCATCAGACAAACGTGGATGCTGAAAATATACCATCCAGTGTTACACAATTCTCCACTGTCAGAGTTATTACCAAATTCATCTCTAGGGCATCAGCTATATGGTAAATAGAATGCCCTAGTAATTGAATACCTCAATAACATTTCAACTGCCAGTCATTTTCTTAAGGCTTTCTAAGGCATGTAGTATGTTTTTCTAGGCATTATGGTACCTCTTGTTATTGCAAAAAATTGCACTGATTGATGCAGATTAAATGTGGTGCTGTACTCTGTTATTCAGTGGATTTTGCAAAGGATGTGATAAATGTGTAATAAAATGTCAAAAAGCTCTATCTGTCCCTTAGCAATTTCCTCTGTTTTCAAAGCTTAAAGCAGTTTTGTAAGGCAACCTGACCGCAGATATAATATGTATTAATAATCTGAGCAAAATAGCAGCTTCAGTGAGTCAGGGGAGCATAGATACTGAAAAGAATACTTTACTGCAACTTTCTCTAATTGTACTGTTAAACACTAAGGAGGGGGGGAGGTGTCACAGGTTCCCTGGGGCTTTTCGCTGTATTTCTGAACTAGTGCACTCCTGTGATTTTCCCTGAACCACCAAAACAAAAGGCAAATGTGAGTACTGTACTATGACTTCAGTGGGGTTTGTTTATACTGTGCTATCTCTTCTGTAAAACCCTCAAAATGCACCACAGAACACCAAAAACCCCAGAGCTTCTGGGGACATTGGCAGCCAACAGACCCCAGCCATTTGGGTAAACACCCCCCCTCGGAAATTTAAAAGTCAGCTCCCATGTGTGTGGATGGAACCAACAGCCTTCTGATCTTCCAGTGTTGGTGGTGAATGTGCAACATTGATTTACTAATGAACTAGGTATGCATGTAAACTGGACAAGATAGTCATAGAAGTGTTTTAATATTGAAAAGTGTACAATGGTACACTTTGGGGGCAAAACCGTGTGAGTACTCTATTCTTTAAATAGAAAGATGCTACCAATGTTCTCTGACTGGTGAGTGCACCAAGTTTATAATAAGCATATGTGAACAAATGTAACAATTGATGAGAGAACTGTATTTGAACTGTGTATGCCTCACTACATTCATAATTTATTGATATGTGTATATATATATATATATATATATATATATATATATATGTGTGTGTGTGTGTGTGTGTATATATGTATATATATATATATATATATATATATATATATATACATATATATATGAATTTTGATGTTCAGGTAGGTCCACTGAGGCATGCAAGTGTCTTTTTTAGGTTTTCAGAGGAGACCCAGAATTGGTTACATGCATTGAGTGAAATTTCACAGTACTTAAACAGTAGAACAAAGAAAAAAACATGAGAAAAAATTGCAGTGGCATAATCATACATACACAAATGTATGTAGGTCAGTTACAACCAGAGCATACTGATACATACATTCAGTGTCAAGTTACAGGATCTGAATTATAGCAATGCATCATTACAAGAAAAAAAGCATCAGGAGAGTACAAGCTCCACCAAGAGGATGGTAATCACCCAGGCAATCCCCTAAGAAAATACTTAGCCAAATAGTCACTGATTGCAACTGCAATGGTTCAGCCCAAGTGAGTAGGCATTGAGCCTGTTTTTGAAAATGGCAAGAATGGAGCAGTTTAGAATGTCACAGGGTAGTGAGTTCCATAGAGAAGGGCCTATGAATAAGAAGGATCTCCTATCAGATCCTAACTGTAACCTAGGGATTTCAAATAACAGGCTAGCAGTGAAATGCAGGTGTTTTGCATGTTGCTTAAATGTAAATATTCCCATGAGACTAGGAGGAGAGAAAGTTTTGCAAGTCTGAAGGTTAGTCAGTATACTGGATACTTGAGTCTTGCATCAAATAAGGGCCAAGCAAGAGCCTCAAATGCTCCACGGTGGTGGTCCATGGGGTGAGCACCAGCCACAAAGCAACCACCTTTATTATACAGTATTTCTATCCTGCATAGGTCTGAATCATGAATGGACTATAGGGTAGGGGCTCCATAAAAGGGTAGTGGAATTAGGGTGCTGCTTATAATGGCAAGGCTTGCCTCTTTAAAAAAAAAATTAGATGAAAAGCCTGCAAAGGAGGCCAAGTTTCTTATGCAGTGTTTTGGCTACAGAATCCACATGGAGTCCAGATATCATGTATTGGTCAAGCAGAAACCCAATATATTTCATTGATCTCATAACATTGAAGTGAGTGACACCAATGGTGAACAACTTGATTAAGTGCCTCCCAGTGCTTAGCCTCCTGTGTCCAAAGAGCATGCGTTGTTTTGTGTTTAACATTAAAGACAAATTTGTTAGTCAAGAGCCTGTTTTCCAGTGTTTGGAAGTCCCTCACCACATTAATCTTTATCCAGGTAATGTCTGCAGAAGTTCTATGTAGGATAGCATCATCTGCATAGTGATGCAACACAGCCCCTCCTCAATTTCTGGGCATATCATTAATGAACAGGAAAGATAGGAGGGGAACCAGAATAGAGTCCTGTAGTACACCATCTGTAATTAACCCAAAATTTGATATATCACCTTGTCACGTTATACTTTTTATTTTAGTTGGTCAGTTAGTTGAAGAAGCAGTGACAGGAAAGGTAATCTTGTCCTACTAACTTTACTTTGGCCAGCAAGAGGTCATGAATGACAGAGTTGAACACCTTGGTAAGATCAACACAAATTGCTCCCATAGCCTTGCCACTGTCCAAAGCACTGAGGATGTCTGAGGTCACGAACACCTGTGCAGTGTCAGTACCATGTTTTTTTACAAAATCCATGCTGGGACTTGTGAGGGAGTGACTGTACTCCAGGTAGGCCTGCAGTTGGGTGTAGAACAGTCTCGCCTCAATTGTAGGAAGTTTGCAGAGATGCAAGATGGGTCTATAGTTTTCAATCAATTCTTTCTGCCCATCTTTGTGGATAGAAACCACTAGTGTGACTTTCCATTTTTCAGTATCTATATCCAGGAGAAGTGATTTGGTAATAAGATATTTGAGAGAGTGGTGGTGATGATGTGGGCTGCAATTCTGAGGAATTTGGGTTCCAAATTATCATATTCAGGAGACCCTTCACTTTTATGCATCTAGGGACAACTTTCTGGAAATTGTCTAAAATGGGACTTAGATTGAGGTCCGGGGGGAGGTGCTTGGCAATGAAGTAAGAAACTACTGAAGTCCCCCACAGGGGGTCTTAAATGGCTGTAAATCAATGAAGACCTTGTTAGATTCAGTTGCTGTGGATTTTTGGATAGCATGGACTTGTCCATTAACTATAATTTCATATGAAGATATGTTGGATCAGCACTCTAGAAGATGATTTATTTGAGTCCATAAATGTTGGGGGTCTGACAGATATTTTTGGTATGGAGGGATTTTTGGTAAATTCTTTTGGTGCCTTTGAGACTTGTTTTACAAGCATTTCTCAGTTTCCTATAAGTATGCTTATAACAAGTTGCTAAGCCACTTGTCACTCATGCCTGGTTCCATGTCATAACGGTGAAAATTGGGTGACTTGCATTACAGCGAGCACATATCGCCAAATCAAACATCCACTAAAAACCCAGCACAGCACTCTTCATTACAGTGACTGCAGTACACAATACTTTGGCACACAACAGAATCTAACATTCAATGTGGGGGTCTATGCTCCCCGTATCCCCCAAATTATTATAATCAGCTAAGGGGGGCACATACTGAGGCAAATGGGAATACACGAGAGCAGAACTACTGTGGCTGGGGCACCACAGACTGGCGAACCAGGTGACAGACAACAAAACAAAATAAAAAACCTTTCAGCCACCACAAGACACAAAAAAACATATACTTGCAGGCAGTCCTGAATCCAGCAGCATCAACATCCCAAGCAGTAGCCATGTACAACACTTTAGGCAACCAGCTCGGCAAAAGCAGTCTTAATTTCTGCATTTAACCCACATGACTGTACCCTTCCTCATCATTCGTCATCACTCTTCTGTGCTCTACTCATCACTATTCCCTCCCCTTGCTATACTGGAGTGGTAGGTATTCCATTGGGCGAGCAAAGTGAGTGACTCATATCTGAGTCACTCAATTTGCTCTGCCCATATGATGGGATACCCTCACGTCTTAATGCAAATGTTATTAGCTGTTTATATAGTGATATTTTTCTGATATGTTTAATGAATTTGTATGATTTCTACTTTTGTAATATAATTTTATATATTTTTATGTATTTGTTTTGTAAATAATATGTGATTTGATATGTAATAGTGGATTAGTTGTGTTTTACAAAACACAGATATCCTGCCTGTAAACAGATCTTTAGTCTAGTGTACTTACCTAGTAAACAAATAAATTGATATTTAAATTAAAATGTTATGTTGTTATGTTATGTTAATTTTATTTATTTATGGCACACTTCCCCATAAGTCCAAGGTACAGTACCATTAAAAATTAAAAACATCAACAATCCCCTACTATATATGATGATAAGTAAATTCATTAACCACTAATAAATTAATTGACTAAAATCAGATAAAATACATAGCAGAGCCAAAAAAACTGGGAAAAGAGGTAAGTTTTAAGATCTTTTTTAAATATGTCAATTCAGTTTTATTTATATAATGCTATTCACATTGATTATAGTGCTTAACAGTTAAAAACTCAATAAAAATATTAAAACCTACAGTTCATCCAGTCATCCTGCAGCAGATTAATAATCTAAAAAAGCCAGGTTAAACAAGTACACTTTTAGAGCAGTTTTGAAGCTCTCCACAGTCAGGCATTCACGTATCCAATGAGGTAGACAGTTCCGCAGGGCAGGGGCCATGAAAGAAAAGACTTGGGCTCCAGATGTCTTCAACCAAACCCTGGGAACCTCTAGCAATCTCTCGTTGGTGGAGCGGAGTGGTTGGCTGGGGCAGTAGGGATGCAGGAGCTCTTGCAGGTAACTAGGCCTCTGTCCATGTAGGGCATTATAGGTCAGCAAACCAACCTTGAAGGTGATCCACCACTGAACCAGCAGCCAGCACAGGCACCAAGCACAGGCGTGATATGATCTGATTGAGGCAACCCAGTTAACAGCCTGGCTGCCACGTTCTGCACCAGCTTCAAGTAGCAGATATCAACCACAGCAACCCTAGGTAAAGAAAATTACAGTAGTCAAGGCGGGATGTCACAAAAGCATGAATTAGAGTAGGAAGGTTGTCAGGTGGAACAATGTGCTTAATCCAGGTGACATTCCTCAAATGGTAAAATGAAGACTCAACAACAGCTGACATATGAGAACGAAGTGCAGCCCATCGTCAAGAATAATGTCCAAATTCTGCACCCGTTCAGAGGTCAACAGCTCACTCCCTCCTAGCCAAAGCTCAGAGGCAGAATCAGCCACCAGCCCCTCTACCCAATGACCCAGATCCACAGCTAGAACCTTGGTCTTGTCTGGATTCAGTCTCAACTAGTTGGCATTCATCAAATCCTGGATCTTGGCAAGGCAGCTGTTAAACACCAAGACCGCACTATGCTGCTCAGGCACAAAAAACATGTAGAGTTGAGTATAATCTGCATAGCAATGAAAACCCAACCCATACTGCCTTACACTGTCTCCCAACAGCAGCAGGTACACTGTAAACAATATGAGCGACAGCACAGAGCCCTGCGGAGCCCCACATGGCAGAGAGAATGAGTCCAAGGAATAAATCCCGGACACCACCCTCTGAGATCTGCCAGTGAGAAAAGAATGAAACCATCTGAGAACTATACCAGACAGGCCACAGATCATCCACAGGTGCTCCAGCAGCACCACATGATCCACAGTGTCAAATACTGCAGAAAGATCAAGTAGAACCAAGATAAAACAGATCTTCTGATCCCTCGGTATAAGGAGATCATTGAGCACCCAAACAAGGGCAGTCTCAGTGCTATGACTCTTCCAAAATCCTAACTGGAGAGGATCATAGATATCATGGATGGTAAGGTGATTCTCCAGCTGCAGCACCACTGCCTTCTCAATAACCTTCCCCACAAAGGGGAGATTAGAGACTGGTCTGTAGTTGTCAGGACAATCTGTGTCAAGAGAGGATTTCTTAAGGAGGGGGGTCACCACCGCCTCCTTCACGGAGTCTGGAAACTCACCTGTCTCTAATGAACACTGGATAATCTCTGCTAGGACTGGGATGATGGTTTCAGCACACACCACAAGGAGACAGGTTGGGCCATGGTCCAAACCACAGCAGGTTGGCCACATACCCTGGACAATCTGTATGACATCCACAATCTCCAACCAGCCCAAGTCAGACTATTCAAACCAAGGCACAGTAACCTCCCACCAACCACCGACACTTCCATTGGAGACAGCCAGCTGAATCTCGGACCTGATGTCAGCCACCTTATCAGCAAAGAATCTAGCAAACTCATCACACTTTTCCTGTGAAAATGATCTCTGAAACTGCAGACAGGCTGCACTGCACAGTCTGTCATCAGTTTGGAAGAGCTGGGCAGGTCAATTCTGTGCTATCTCTCTGGACAGAAACTTTGCCTTCTTATGAAAGATAGTCAATTGATATTCCTGATAATGGTCCATCAATCTATGTTAGTCGGTATTGATACCAGATTTTCACCAGCAATGCTCCAGTCTTTGTCCCACTCACCACAGCTCCCTCAAAGTCCCATCAAATCAAGGGGGCCAAGGGCAAAGAGATAGGGAGTGAACATGGACAAGAGCAATGGAATCCAGAGCCTCCATCACAGCCCTGTTATAGGCTAGCAGTAGATTGTCTGAACCCATGCTTGCATTCTGTAGTCCCAATAGATCCAGCACCACCATCATCAGGCCATCTGGGGTCAAACCCCTCAAAGGATAGTACTGGACCATTTCCACAGGGGCAGGTCTATTGGGGGAGCTCAGAAATTGAATCTTATAGTGTGATAGTCAAACCACCTGGCTGGATCCACCACCATATCGGAGATCTCTGTACCCAGTGGAAAGGCCAGGTCCAATGAGTGACCACAATTGTGGGTCACAGAAGTAACCATCTGTATGAGGCCCAAAGAGTTCATAAGTTGGAGGAAGTCCTGACCAAATGCTGAGAGTTCATTGTCGATCCAGGAATTGAAATCATCCAGAACCATCAATCTGGGGTACTCCAACACCATGTCGACAATGAAGTCTGTGACTTCCTGCAGAAATTGCATCTCACCCCAGGTGGATGGCTGAATCCTGCACCCCACACCTGCAATCACAGTACTCAGGGAAGATTGGGTGACCCCAACTGGCACAGCTGCAAGACCCAATTCCATTCTAAAACAGACTGCTACATCCCCACCCCTGCAATCCAGTCTCAGGCAGTGAATCACCAAGAATCTGTCTGAAATAGCTGACTCCAAGATGGGGCCAGAATTTTCATCCAGCCAGGTCTTGGTGATGCAAGCCAGGTCCACTGACCCAACAAGATCAGCAATAATAGCTGTCTTGTTTTAAATAGATCTGGCATTGCATAATGCCACTTGAGTTGGATGGGACACTGAAGCCAGGTGAGCCACCGGCCCACTCACTGTGGAGCTCTTGGGTATGGGTATCAGGCACAGCAGACCATGTTTTGATACACATTTCACCCCAGGGCATCTTCTGGACCCCACTACTCCGATCCGGCCACTCCACTCCCCCCACACCCCTGTTCCAGGGCCCACCTCCTACTCACAATCCTCAATGCCCAGCAACATCCATAGACATCACCAGAAAGTGGAGGACAATTAAAGGGGCAGAGACCCTAGAGCTCTATGAGGCTGTCGACTGAAGAGGGCTCCCTCACAGCCCTCAGTAATGAGTTGCAAAATTTCAAGTGAGCCACCCTGAAGCCTCTGTCAGTAGATATTTTTAAACATGTTTTGGGAACTGCTAGGAGGCCTCATCAGAAGAATGGAGTGGTTGAGTGGGGAAGTACAGATTCAAGCGTTCATGCAGGTAACCAGGACCTAGGCAGTGCAGGGCCTTTTAGGTTAATAACCTGATTGTAATAGAGATGCACCACTTGACAGGCAGCCAGTGCAGATCCTGCAGCGCAATGGTGATATGAGTTGACCCAGAGAGTCTTGTCAGTGATCTCATAGAAGCATTCTGCAGCAGCTACAAGCACCATAGCAAACCTCCACTGATGCAAAGGTAGAGGGCATTGCAGTAGTTGAAGTTTGATGTCATGAAGGCCTGCAATAGTGAAAGCTGGTCTTTAGGGGGAACAAGGTGATGAATCTGGCTACTATTTCTGAGATGGTAAAAACCACTCTGGATGGCAGCCAGCACCTGAGCCTCCAATGTCATCATCTTATCCAGAATGAAGGCTAGATTCTTCACATGTTGGACAGTGTCAAGACAAGAGGTACTGAGACACAAGGTCAGTGCTCCCTCAGACATGATCTGTCCCCCTTTCCTACCCAGCTCAAACACCAGTACTTCAGTTTTGTTGGGATTTAGGCTCAGTCAGGTTGAGGACTTCTAGCCCTGGATCTTGGCCAAGCATTTATTCAGCACATCAACTGCCCTCTGGTCTTGGGGTGCAAAAGACAGATAAAGCTGAGTATCATCTGCAGAGCAGTGAAACCCAACTCCATATTCTCTGATGATCTTGCCCAAGGGTAGCATGTACACTAAAAACAACATGGGTGACAGAGCCAAACCCCAGGGTACCCTACAGTTCAAGTCCCTTGGGCTTGATGAGAAATCACCATAATCACCCTTTCAAACCTGCCAGAAGGAAGGACTCAAACCAGTTCAAAACTGTACCAGTAAGTCCCACATATTCCACGAGATGGTCCAAAAGCAGCTTATTGTATGTCAATGGTGTCAAATGCAGAGGAGAGATCTAGGAATATGAGAAATGATCTCTCCTTTATCCCTCGCTATAAGCAGATCTTTTTGCACCCTGACCAAAACAGTTTTAGTGCTGAATATCAGTCAAAACCCTGACTGGAGAGGCTCATAGATACTGAAGGCCTCAATGTGAGCCTCAAGCTGCAGTGCTACCACCTTCTCAATAACCTTACCTAGAAATGGCAGGTTAGAGACAGGTCTATAATCTGCTAGGAAATCTAGGTCCAAATTCATTTTTTTTCAGAAGGGGGTCTCATAAGTGCTCCTTTTAATCTGGCTGTAAAAGCCCCTCTGACATGGAACAGCCAACAATCCCAGTGAATTCTTTAGCCATCTGCTCTGTACAGACCACTAGGAGCCATTTCGGGCACAGGTCCAGCTCACTGCAGGTAGGGCTCAGTTCCAAGAGCACCCTAATGACCTCTTCCATTGTCACTGGCCGAAACTCACTCCATGACCACTGACAGCCAATGTGACATCCTCTCCCCCCACTACTGGATAGTGACTGCCCAGAAAAGGAGATCCCAGACATAATGGAGGACACCGTGTTTGACAAAAAAATAAGCAAACTCCTCTCATTGTAAAAATGAAGCACTTTTCATGGGCTCTAGAAAGGACAGGTGCAAAAGCCTGACTATAGCACAAAAAAGCTGAGCCAGTCAATTTTTGCCAGGCACAATCTCTCTGGACAAGAATGTTGCTTTCTTATGAGAGATAGCCCTCTTATACTCACCACATTGAGTAATCAAAGCCAGTTTGTCCTCCTGGGCCCTGGACCTCTTCCAATGACTTTCTAACCTTTGTCCTATAGCCTTCATTAATTTTAGCTCCCCATCAAACCATGGTGAGCCAAGACTTGAACACAAAGGACAAACATGGACTGGTGCTATGAGTTCAATGGCCACAGTGACAGCTATATTATAAGCTGCAACCACTTCACACATACCCACAGCACAAGCCACTGATATACTTGTGTTGTCAAGTACCACCAAAAGGCCCTCAGGAATCAACCCACTCAAAGGGCAGTATCTAAGTACCTCTGCAGGGGGAATGCTGAAGTGGGGTGCCCTGAACTTGAAGCTAATGGTGCAATGCTCCAACCAACTGATCAGGTCAATCCCAAGGTTCTCAACCTCATGCCCTGTATGGAACACCAGGCCCAGTGTGTGTCCCTGCTGGTGGGTACCAGCAGGAACTGCTTGTGTTAGGCCATGAGCTAACATGCTCTGGAGGAATGCCTATCCAAAATATGATAGTTTGTCTTTGAGCCACACATTGAAATCACCAGGGATAAGCCACCTCAGTGACTCAAACAGCCGGTTGGCAACAAACTCCACAATCTCACACAGAAAGTCTTCCCCATGCCCAGGTGGACAATAAATGAGAAGGAAACTGCATCCAGCAGCTGGACCTCCTTAGACAGACACGCACTCAAAGGTCAAGGTATCCCCCACAGGGTGAACCAACATTCCAAGTTCTCTTCAAAATGTAATAGCTACCCCTCCATCACCCACAGTCCTTCCTTGGGCAGTGCACTACTGAGAAATTGACCAGTACTGCCACCTCTGAGACTGGGTCAGCATCATCACTGAGACAGGTCTCCATAAACCATGCCAAGTTGACTGAGGAGCAAGAAATAAAATCTGCAATAATTATGGTTTTATTCCTCATCGACCTGACATTACAAAGCACCACCTGAAGAGGACAAGTACTGCCGGCGGGTCCCATTGCTATCTGTCCACTCAAATTGGTGGCTACCTGGGGAACAGGGACCAAATATCTACCACCCCTTTCTTATCCCTGTCTCACCATGGGCCTTCTCCTGGTCTACACTATCCCAATCACCCCCCCCCCACGACCTCCCAACATCCCTTATTTCAATCCTTTTGTTACTCCTCCTGGAGATACCCAACCCTCTGCATCAATTGTAAACTTCCACAGGTAGGTGGACATCCCAGAAAGACACAGAACATGAAACTGGATAGGGGACTAAGTAACTTTACCTAGAAGCTCAGGCAAACACATTATAAAAATAAATAATAACAACAATATATTTTAAAAGAACCCACCCACTGCCCTCATTCACCCATATCCTAAATGCACCTACCCAAGCACACTCACACACATAAGAGTACACTACAGACATACAGACAAACCTAACCACACACACCATAGACCATCCCGCTATAATTACAGCATAAATCATATGATAACAAAAACAATATAGGAGAACCAAAGCCAAAATCAATACTAATTATAAGAACAAAAGTTCAATGAGTCCAGTTCTAGCTACACAGTTCTTAATTCATGCAAAGAGTCAAGTCCAAGCCAAGAAAATCAGTAACAAGTTGGCTAAAAATTTAGTCGGATTAGAAAGTGTATTTATAAAGTTAGTAGCAATCCTTGCTCTCACCAAGGAACCACAGCTTAAAACAATAAAGTGCAGATAGAGGCTCTACTCTCTCACTGCACAGCCTGTCTTAAACAATACTGTTCAGCATACATTGCTAACAGCAGTTCTGTGGCCAGAATAATTGGAAAGTAAGATGTCACAGGATCCAAATAGTGCAATATCATTAAGCATCCTCTACACTCACTACTTTGAACTAATAACCACAGTTCGATACAGCCAGCTAGAAAGTTATAGAGTCTTATCATATCTCCAGAGCTAATGGGAGCTGACTTCTTTGGCTAAAACAGGCTGAGATGGATCAACAGCAATTTATATAGGGCACTATCCTCAAGCTCAGGAAGGTGACTCCCCGCTCTCCATCAGCCCTGCAATTAGGAGGGATTTACTTGTTACAATGAACAGATTCAGCTTACCAGCCATCTGCCCAGATCCTCAGAAACACAGCTTGCTCTTATTGTCTAGTATAGCACAGCCAGAAGCAATTCACTCTGTTGCAGCTTCTTTAATGCAGCAGATTCCTGTACCGTAGGAATCACAGTAGTCAAGGAAAATGTCCCACAGTGGAGCTCTGCACTGCTCCCAGTCAATTACTCCTGTGCTGACAACTCTGTTCCACTCTGCTCTGCTAGGCTCTATAACATTGACGGCACCATTTAGTGGTCACCAGGCACTTCTGATGCCTCTCAACTAGCCTACCAATGCAGGTGCTGATGTGGTAAGATGGTCATCAGGAGTCAGACTCAAAATATTAACCAGGGTTTCCTGCATAGCAGCATAGCACACAACTACCACCAGTGCCACCTGGTCCGAGGGTCAACTATCTACTTTTTCCACTCTACTTTAGGGTACACACATTTACGTTCTCGCTCTCTCTCTCTCTCTCTCTCACCCCACTCAAACACTCCACTCATTAACACCACATCAGAGATATATTTTAGTATTAACAGGACACTGGCACACAGATGTTACACATCACATCATTGAATGTTTCTTTTAAGTAACACATTGAATGTATGCAATGCTATAAATGCGTAACTAAAGCAAGTGTCCTAGAAAATCTATGCTCTACACATGCTGCAATATGGTATTACAGCATGTAATGTCAATTTTGTAGAAGCCAATTGTCTAGTTTCTAAACAGCTTGTGCAGCTCAAGACTGATGTGTACCAACCAAAACAGCAACCATAATCCTAATTAAATACAGTAGCATAGAAATTAATTTATTTATATAGTGCCTTTTATACGTAGTGTATGTTTTCAAAGCAAGCAGTTAAACATTGGTAAGGTAAGGACCGTATGAAGGTAAATAATGTAGTCTCCACACAATTATATGCAACTGCACTAGGATGTATTTTATTGAAAGCAGGGAAGTTGGCCAAGACACCTATGTAGCCTGTTATGCTTTTCAAAAATATCATGAGATCTTGAACTTCTAGTTGAAAAACTATAATAGAATGGCGTAAGCGTCCTCAGCCTAAAGAAATCATCATCTCCAACTACACTTGTCTTTTACAACAGTGACCCAATTGTGCATTTAGAAACATTGTGTTGGGCTTTTAGCTTCACTAAATATATTTTTCAAATGACTGTTATTTCAGTGTTAAATAAAAATAACTATGACTTTTCTAATACTACATAAACTATAACTATGTGTAGTGTGCTCTTATTTTTAAAAATGTGAGATCTATTATGAATATTGTAAAATTTTGTTTTACCATTTATTGCCACCTACCTAAAAGCTAATAACAATGATATACTAAAGCTTTCAATTTACTAAGTGTATTTGCCAAGCAAACTATAGAAAACACAATATAAAATATTACAGATAGCAAATATATGTACTACTCTGTTTTACATGAATTATTGTAAACATAGTGATTTAAACACTTTAAAATCCATCCTAATAGAATCTAATCATCCTGGAAAGTGATGATCATTGACTTCATTTTATAACAAACTATTCTAGCTGAAGAAACACTCAGCTGTCAATAATGTTTACATCCCTACTATTAAGCAGGCTGTTCATTTCCTCTCAGTTCACCAGTGTTACATGTTACTTTCACTTTTTGAGAACCCTGTCTTCCTATGAAACATAGAAGGGAAAGCGAATAGTTTGAAGCCTTTTACTTCATAAATACTTATGAAGCCTGACTAAGAAACCTAAAAGCGTTCCTGCCAATAGTGAGGAAAACCAGACATTAACTTCCAAACAGCAACAGCAACAGTAAAACTCCATAGCATGTAAAGTACCGTGTTGACACAAATCTCAGTTCATTGACAGCAGTTTCAGCATGTCAGATAAATACAGTTGCTCACCTGGCGGCAACTGAAAGTTCTGAAAATTAGGTGAATTGTATGATGGGTGGGGGAAGCACAGCACTAAAACTGGAGATGCCATAGTAGCCTTTATGCCAGTGGCACTGCCAGCTATTGGAATCCTCAGCAAAATTTGGGAGACAGTACTTGCAGTGGTCTTAGTGATTCTGGTTGGAATACCAGGGGGATGAGATGGCATTCCTCCAGGATTGGGAGCTACATTCTGAAGCCCACCTTACATAGGTTGTCCAATAACCATGTTACTCATATTCAGCAGACTACTGGCTGTCAATATCTGCTGGAGCACCTGTAAGATAGATTTTGAGGACTCGATTTGATAACACGTGTCCCCGTAGCCTGTCAAACTTGAGGCAGGCTGGCTATTGAGTAGTGGAGTCTGGAGAGAAACTCCCACACCAACAGTAGTTTATTCTATTTTTTACTTATTCAGAATGCTGTCTTTGGCTGTAGTGTGTTTTGGGGCATTTCTTTATTAACAAGCATTTGTCAATGCCGAATGTTGCTTGCTTCTATGTGCTGTTTAGGTATTTGGAAGTCATTGGAGTGCAAATATTGAAAATTTGCAAACTTCTGAGCGTGCGTAGGAACTGCTCAATGGAAGCTCATAAAACAGTCATTTTTAGGAATTTTTTAACCAAATTTTCAACATAGCCATTTTAAGACCTCTGCTCATCAACAGTGTCACTGTGATTTGTTAATGTGTCCCATACATTGAGTTTGCACACCGACTGTGCCATTGTGCGCTACATGGGTGGAAAGACGTTTTGGGCAGGATGTGAAAAATGACAGCTGTACTGCTCATAAGGAGGTGTGGTAAAATGGCAATGTTGAAAATCTGGAGTGGAAATATTGAAAATTCGCAAACCTACGAGCATGCGTGGGAACTGTGCAATGCACACTCATAAAACAGTAATTTTTAGGAATTCTTTCACCAAATTTTAAAAATTCTCATTTTAAGATCTCTGCTCATGAACAGTGACACTGTGATTTTCTTAATGTGTCTCATACACTGAGTTCGCACACCGACTGCGCCATTGTGCGCTACATGGGCAGAAACATGTTTTGGGCAGGATGTGAAAAATGACAGCTATACTGCTCATGAGGAGGTGTGATAAAATGCCAATGTTGAAAATCTGGAGTGAAAATATTGAAAATTTGCAAACTTACGAGCCTGCGTAGGAACTGCGCAACGCACACTCGTAAAACAGTCATTTTTAGGAATTTTTTCACCAAATTTTCAACATAGCCATTTTAAGACCTCTGCTCATGAACAGTGTCACTGTGATTTTCTTAATTTGTCCTGTACATTGATTTCGCACACCGACTGCGCCATTCTGCGCTACATGGGCAGAAACACATTTTGGGTGAGATGTGAAAAATGACAGCTGTACTACTCATAAAAAGGTGTGGTAAAATGGCAATGTTGAAAATCTGGAGTGAAAATATTGAAATTTCGTGAACTTACGAGCCTGCGTAGGAACTGCGCAACGCACGCTCGTAAAACAGTCATTTTTTGAATTTTGGCACCAATTTTCAACATGGATTTTGGGACCTTCTCATGAATGATGTCACTGTCATGGTGGTATTCAGACCCAAAGGGTGATTTCACAGTCACTGCACAGTCACTGCGCGAAATCACCCTTCAGGCCCCAATAACACCATGACAGTGACATCATTCATGAGAAGGGGTCCCAAAAACCCCATGTTGAAAATTTGGTGCAAAAATTCCCAAAAATGCCTGAGATATGCAACAAAGTTGAACCCCCCCCTCTCTAGCCCATCATACAGCTTACCAGCATTTTCTCAGTTCGCGGTCGGCTTTGAAAAGTGCAGACGTGTTCCCGGTCCACGAAGATCGTCGCGCCGGAGTCGGAGGTAAGTATTATGGGGGTGGGGGTGTGAGGAGGCTGGGTGTGCAGTGGGTGGAGTGCGGGTTGTGGGAGGGGTGGGGAGATGGCCGGCGGGACGTTTTCATTTTCAGGTATTTAAGAAAAAAAGACGACGTGGGACCCTTTTCCACACTGGGTGGGCTCCCAGCATGGCACGAGGACATTGGGGGGACGTTCAGCCGATGGGGATTGGACACCCCTTGGCCATGGAATTTGTTGCCATGCTGGGGTGGGCTCCCAGCGTGGCAAAGGACGAGGGGAGGTTCAGCTGATGGGGGATTTGGCACCCCGTCGGCCATGGAATTTGTTGCCACGCTGGGTGGGCTCCAGCGTGGCAAAGAATGAGGAGGGGGGCGTTCAGCTGACGGGGGATTAGGGCACCCCCGTCAGCAAAGGACCACTTGCCACGCTAGGGTGGTCTCCAAGCATGGCAACTACTACTTGGGGGAGGGGACGCAGCTCAGCCAATGGGGATTGGGCACCCCATCAGCTATACAGTGCGTGCGGGGGCGCGCATGCCTGCGGGGGGAGCTGCATGTGAGCAGCCTCTTATCGGTGCTCACTGAAGCGTAGCTCCTCCTTTCAACTGTATGCCACTGCATTTTGGAGCGTGTCATAGACAGCTCCAAAATGCATTGGCTCTACCGGGGCTGCGCCTGCCAGCACACTGACTGAATTGGAGTAGGAGGTGACACACCTCCAAAATCTCCGATGATGGCACTATGTTTCTTGCACATGCATGCAAGCAACATAAAAATGGCACCAGTGGGGAGGGGAAGAGAGAGAGAGAGAGAGAGAGAGAGAGACCACACATCTCTTTTGTTTTCAGTGGCTCTCTCCTCCTCTACACCTGAAGGCATACAGCAGCTTGAGAATGCTTTTTTGTAGCCTGAAAATAGAGGCATGCTAAAGAAAATATAACTTTTTCCTTAATGATCATGCTGCTGCTGCTTGTTTTTTTCTAGGAAGAACAAATAAAACAAGAAGTTGGGACTGAGATGAGAGAGAGAGAGAGACCCCGCTTCTCTTTTGTCAGTTTCAGCAGCTCTGTCTCCTCCGCTACACCTAAAGGTATGCAGCAGTTTAAGAATTTTTTTCTTGTAGCCTGAAAACAGCGGAAGGCTAAATGAAATATAACTTTTTCCTTAATTATCATGCTGCTTTTTTTTTTCTAGGAAGATCAAATAAAAACAAAAGGTCTGCATAGCTCTGCCCATGCAGCTGTAAAACATTGTGGATGATAGAACTAAAATTAAATGCAGAAGCTCTGCAGTAAAGTAGTGTGCTCGCAGGGGTGGGGGGCCATTATGCTGCGGAGGGGTGCTCTGTCCATGGGGGGGCAGGAGAAGAAGAGCCAGCACAGGAAAGCTACAGAGTCAGCACTGTAAAATGCTCACTGCATCACTGTAGGAGAACACAGGGATGCGTTCCACACACAGTCCCTGTCTTCTACTGCAGTGATGGAAAAACACCTGCAGAGCTCTGCCCACACAGCCGTAAAATGGACAGAGGAGGAGAAGCCACTTAGGAGGAGCAATAGGCAGGGTTTTCAACCTCCTTAAGAATGCTGCTTTCATTTCTCAGTGAATAGAAATTCATGTTTAGTTTAAAACATTATGTTCAAACTCTAGAAATTGAAAGCCACTGATTGTAATACTTACCTGTTTGAGCAGTCTTCTAGAATGCATTCTGTTAAGTTTATGTAAATTAATGTGCCATGTGACCTGTAAGTGGACTATGAAAAGGATCATAGGAAGCTAGACAAGAGCAGTCCAGATCAGAAGTGAAAGCTGAGCAGTGCAGATGTGCTCTAGAACTGCAGATAGAAGACTTATCTTTAACCGAGTTAACTCAGACTGTAAGTAACACAGTCCTTCACAGCTTTGAAAGGGGTTCTGAGACAGAATCTGAACAAACTACTAAAAGCATGTTATATGCCACCCACAAAGACTTTGCTATCCTGAACATTAAAGAGTTTTGCTAACTTGATTTTAAAGCCCTATTTTAGTTAACCTTTTAATAAAACTGTAGTAGTGTATTATACTTGAATTGCGGTCTGTCTGCACCCTTTTCCAACTAGCACATTGTTTGGACAGATTTGCAATTGCAGGTTGCAGTTTAGTTTTAATGCCATCACTACATGGCCTCTTAACTGTAGGATTTACTTTTAGATCTGAGGCTGTTTGCCCAGGGATGTTATCAATTTTCTGTACAGTATTTATTTCAGTTGGTAATTGCAGATTTATATAGAGTTTTCAAGGTACTGTATGATACCAGATATGCATGTTCCTCCCCTATATATGTCACATGGAATACTCTTGATTATAACATTTTTTTCCAGGAGAACAAGACTAGGATAGTAGCATAATCTACAGAGCAACTACAGGGACATTAACATTTGTCACTACAGACTACCACATTGGGCTAGATGACATGTGTACATTAGTTTATGAAGATGAATGTACTGCACTTTCACCAGATGGCCTGCCTCTAGCTTAAGTGGTCTAAAATGTTCTATTTGCTAAGAAAATAGGCATAAATAATGTTATTACTGAACTGTAATAATGCCTCTCATTGCTAGACTTATAATGTGCTATATCATTTACTTCCAGTTGCTGTCACTATTGTTTGCTGGAAATTAAATAATAGAAATATAGAAACAGAATCTGATGGCAGATAAGGGACACCTGGCCCACCCAGTCTGCACGTTTAATTTATTTAACTTAAAACAAAAATGCCTATTGTGATTCAATGTTTCCAATTGGCCTAACATTTTCAACACAATGACCAAGGTGGTAGATAGGAATCTTGCAGCAGACATCCTATATCTTGACTTCAGTAAAGCCATCAGTACAATGCCTCACAGAAGACTAATTCAAAAATATAGGGGAATTAGGTTTTGGAAATAAACTAACGTGGTGAATTGAAACTGGTTGTCTAACCGAATTCAGAAAGCTGTCTTAAAGGAGATAGGAAAATACTTTTACATAGTTAACTGCTCTTCCATCTTTCTTTCCCTGTCAGTTATGTATTCTGACATGCTTTGATGATTTTTTTATTAATAAATAATCTTGCAGTGGAGTGCCCTCAGCTCTACATAGAGTTCCACTGTGCTTAGCTGCTACTATTCTTGATTTTTATATTTCTAAGACATTCTATGACATCAGTAACTCCCATTCCATGCTGTTCATGTGAATGACCTGGAATTGGTGTTATTGATGTCATAGAATGTTCAGGCAGTATGAAAAGAGAGAGCAGCAACTGCTGAGGAGACAGGGATTTAGGGTAGTTATGAAGGCAACAAAATTAAATCATTTAATTTAACAAAAAAAGTCAAAAACATATCAGAATAATGGGTAGCCAATAAAAGAACAATTGGAGGGCATCTACTGTAGAGGTATAAAATGGTTTCTTATCGCCTTTATATTGTATATTCTCAAATGTCAGGCAGGTTACAATTGGGGTGCCCCAGTGATCATTACTGGGGGGGGGATGCTGTGGTTTAATTTTTTTATGTGACATACAGTGGCAGCAGAGATAAGTTCATAGTATTATATATTTCTAGTTAAATCATTGTGATGTTCCCATGTATTTTTTGGGGATTTCCTGAGGATATGTCTTGATATATAGTGCAACTTATCACTGGCTGAAACTGTAGTGGTGGTATTGCATTACACAGTGAATCTATTTGAAGATGACACAATGCTATGCAAAAGTGTACATACAGTAAGGGAGAAGAGATAGACAACATGAAGGGAGATGGGAAAACACTTGAGCCATGGTCAGAAACGTAGCAGTAAAGGTTCTGTGCCAAAAATTGCAAGGTGATGTATGGAATCCAAGAATACAATACATAACCCAAAAGCCTCAACAGAAGAAAGGGATCAGAGGATGATAATAAACAACCATATGAAATCTTAATTTTAATGTCTGACAGTGTTCAAAAAAGCAGATTTAGGATCTGGGGTGTATTAGAGAGGATTTCACTATTCAAAACAAAATTGGCTTGTCACCCTAGGGATGGCAGAAGAGTAGGCTGACCAGGCATCCATTGTGGATGCATCTGAATGACAAACTATGGTTCAAAGACAGGGTCACTGGAAAACTGCAAAACAAATCTCCAAAATACAGAGATTTTTTTGCAGAAATTGCAGGAAAATTGCAAGAATTGCAACTTAACTTGTTAAATATAAACAGCCCCGTGTAGATGGTTACAAACTGAAGAAATGTTTATATTTTTGAAATTTAGCGATATGTAGCCTGTCATCTAAAACATGAAAATAACCTCATGTAGTGCTTACCTTATTAGATTTTACATAGAGATCCACAGCTCACCAGCATTAAATAAATTCAGAAGCAACATATTTTGTAAGTGCCTAGTTATAAAGGTGCCTATGCACAAAGGCACAGAAACTACAAATGAAAGTGACATAGCGACAGCGTACAGCTATGCACCATGCAAGGCACCCACTGTAAGTGGCATGCACCACCAACCAAGTGCACTGAATGGACCAAGGGGTGTGTTTAAGCAGCATGTGTAATGCACCATACAGCACACAGAGGCATGCCAAATGTACATGGACACACCCCATGATCTACCATATATGGAGCAGCACAACGTCCACTGCCGCAGAGTGGACATGAATGCTGAACAGTGTATGGAGGTGGAGGAAATGACAGGCACAGAGAGAGGTGTGCATGGCGATATGCAGGTCACGGACTGAGGTGAAGTGAAGGAGAGCCTTGCCGGCCAGGGCTGGGGACATGGGAGGTGGTGGGCCATGGGCAGGGCACAAGCACCCAACTCCAAAAGGGAGCAGGTGGTGTCCATGGTTGCAAACATCAGCATCCACTACAGCTGTCTGTATGGGTTCCTGTCCCTGTGCACCCCAGCCAAGGACAAACTTTGACTCAAGATTCAGAGCAGGGTGAATGCCACAGGGTCAGAGGCATGAACACTTGAGGTCATCAAACACAAGTGGCGTGACCTGCATGCCACTTTGAAGCACATGGTTGCAGGTGCCGCATGGGCATGGCAGTGAACTGGTGGCAGATCCCCACATAATGATACCCAACTCACTCCCTTGCAGCAAATGGTAGCAGACACACTAACTGACATGGGAGTCCATAGTGAGGTGGACGGTGTGGACACCATTGATGATAAGGTGAAATTGGAGTGACCGGTTGACACAGGTGTAGTGACAATGGCAAATGTACTAACACACATCCCCTTCCTCCCCCCCACAGTAGTCACACCAGTGCAGGACACAGCACCTGCTGCAATGGAATGCCACGACAGGGACAACAGAGCTGCGCCAGCGAATGAAGATGAGCAAAGGCATGTAGGCTCCAGCACCGGTGAGTATTACTGAGACATGTGCACACATGCAATGGCTGACCGTGCATGCCACTCTAACTATACTCTGTTCCCCACAGGTACCGAGCAGGATACGGAGGCTCCCATGGATACAGATGGTAAGGTGGGCAGTGACCGTAAGGCTGGTGACTGCAGCACCCAGACCACAACAGCCACCCTGGATGGATGTCCAGAGATGTAGAGCAGTGCCCAGCTGTAGCAGGGACATGCATGGAGCTTGCCACTGGTAGATCACAGCTGGCACAGGGGGAGCAAGGTGGGGAAATGTCAGATGCAGTTGCCACCCCAGATTGTGCCACAGGGGACTTGGATGACAGCCTTGAAAAGGGGCTATCATGGCCTGCACCCAGCCGCACACATGCACACAGGATGCAGATGACACTGGTGGACAGACACCATGACCTGCACCAACTGGAGGCTAACTGCCTAGCCAAGAAGTGCTGCAACACAATGCATTATGTGCCCTCACCAGGACCACATTGCTGATGCCCAAGTCAGGCTGACTAAGAACAGAATGGGTTTCAAAAAGCAGTGCTCCACAGAAACACACACACAGCCAATCTGATCAACTCAATTGTTGACTTTATTTCCACCTCGGTGAGAGCCACTAGCACCTCAGCTACAAGTCTTCAAGGGTACATTAATCATACAGGGTGTACGCCAAGCTTTATATACAGAAAAAGGCATGACATCATAATGCAGAAAAATCCATTGAAACAATTAGTACCAAAATAATTCTTTCTACCTGTACTATATAACAACAGAATGGGCCTGGCTGAACACTGCCCAGGCCAGGATGGGTTGCAGCACCATGTGGATGTGCACTGCACAGGTGGCTCCCCCCACCACCAGTGACCGATAGTACAGCCACACCGATGATGACCATCACACATGACACAGCACCTTCCATGCTGTGAGATGAGAAGACCAGTATTCACAATGTGGATGACACGGCCACACAGGGTACAGACATAGAGAACAGTGTCCCAGTGGAGGACGCTGTGCCCACTGGCAATGCAGACATGCTGCCACAGCCCAGGGTGTACACAGTGGGCACATGTTGCAGCTTCCAAGGTGGCAGAACACAGGCAGGCATATGGCAGCTGGGTTCAAATGCCTCAACCAGGCTGTCAGTATAGGCACCAGAGGTACAGTAGCAGGGATGGTCTCCACTGCAGCGATGCACAGTGGCCCAGTGACACAGTACGGAAGCACATCACAGCACATGTGACCCACTGCACACCCCCAATACACAATGCGGCCCCCACCCCACAGTGCAGCATACACTATGTACCTCCATGGTGTGCCACAGCATGCCACACCCCCCCATCACACACAAGGCAGACACACATCCAACCCGGTTGGTGGCAACATGCCACAAGGAATGTACAGTGCCTGGCACACCATGTGCAGTACTGGCAGTAACTCTGTAGGTCACGACACCTGATGGTTGTGCTCAGCAGCATTGTCATCACGGTGCACCAGGTGTCCTACATTGGGTGTGGTCACACAGTGCCCTGACCCTCACAGGCCAAGCTGTCTCCCACCACCGATGCACACCCATTTGTGGCTTGGCACAATCACTTGTACCCATACAGCAGCACACCACGCATGGTGCTTTCACCCACGGTGGACCAGGCTATCAGCTGAAGGAACCCAGGACAAGTGCTGCCTATGCCTCATGGCCAATGGCATTCTCCTTTCCACAGATGGTGACCGTGTTCTCCTCCTCTGGTGGTGTGTCATGAGACAGTACTCCAGGGATTAGGATGTTATGGTGCAGCAGGCTATTGTGGAGCATGGCACAAATGATGAACATCCAGCATGTCTTCCCAGGTGTCAGCATCATCGTACCCCAAGTGTCATCCAGGCATCAAAAGTGCATTTTCAGGAGTCTGATGGCCCTCCCAATGATGTTCCCTGTCCTCCTGTGGGCATGGTTGTAGGCCTCCTCTGCAGTTTTAGCTTGTACGTGGATGGGTGTCATCAAGTTAGGGTGCAGGGGATTTCTGCTGTCACCTTGAGGTGGCAAGAGAGGAGACATTTGTCAGTAGCATGCAGTTAGGATGCCAGCATACTACTACACAGTGAGGGGGAGAGCCATACTCACCCAACAGCCAACCATCAATTGCCCTATCCCACAGCATGGTGCCTATGTGGGATCCTTCCAGAATGTATGCAACATGGCACAACCCTGGGCACCTCATGCATATGTCTGTGAACATTCAATGGTGATCACACACTACCTGGATGTTCATACTGTGGAAACCCTTCTTGTTTCAGTATGCATCCTCGCACATGAGGGGTGTAAGGATCATGATGTGTGTGCCATCAGTCACACCCACTACATTTGGCAACCAGTGCAATTTGCAGAAGCCCTGCTTGGTGCTACAGATGTCTACTGGGGCTGTGGGGAGTGATATGTATGTCTGCATATGCTCCAGCATGGCATTCATGACTTCCGCCATGGCACGTGATATGAAAGACTGGCACATGCCAACCATGTCACTGGTGACCCTCTGGAAGGAGCCAGTGGCATAGTAGGCAAGTGCCATGAGGACCTTGGTCTCCTCGGACATGGTCCAGGACCTCTGTGTGCATGGAGTGATCCTGTCACAGAACAGGTCACATATGTGTTCGATGATGTGCCATGTTAGCCTGAAACATTCCATGCAGTGGATTTCACAGAGTGTCGAGGCATCAAGATGTGTGCAAAATATCCTGGTCTGTGGCTCTCTGCATCTTTGTTGCAGCTGTTCCTCCTGTAGCAGTGCCATGTGCAACAGACCCCCTGGACACATCCTGACATAAAGAGTGTATTCCGCTGCACCGGCCATCCTGCAGGTGCACCAACCTTATACCTCCATGCACCAATGCATGTGCCTTTAAGGGGGCATGTTGGCAGACCATTGCATGAGGGCTCAGCACAGGCGGTGGGTATGTGCGCCCACACACACCCCTTGCATGTCGCAGCCTGCATGAGGCAAAGGGTGTGCAGTGTAGCACTGCATCCGATGGAGCAACAGGTCTCGAGCGATATCCCCTGCATCTGTTCCACATCACTGTGGCCAACACATGTGACACTGGTGGATATGGCACACTGTTGGTTATCACAGGGCATGAGTGGGTGAGAACCATTACATCACAGTGTGACAGGGCTATGGCTGTGTGTTCCTACCGATGTCCTGTGTACTGACCCTGTTCTCTTGTGTCTCTCTCCCAACCCATCCCCCCACACCGGAACCAGAGGACATGACCAGGAGGTTGGAGCTATGCAAGGTGGAGCAGCCTGATTGAGCACCAGTAATGGTGTTCGGCCCAGCAAGGTGATGCGGATGGTGGCAGCTGCCATTCTCCAGCTACATGACCCATGTGCCCCTGGAAGGAGGAGCAGGATATGAGGCCAAGCATGGGAACATAGGCCCCAGGACACTGTAAGGGTCATGGTGCCATCCCTGGTGGGTATCTGGCATTTCCTGTCCAAGACATATGTGTGTGTGTGTGTGTGTGTGTGTGTGTGTGTGTGTGTGTGTGTGTACATAGGACTGTTCAGGTCATGGGCCACACATTGGGGCACATGTTCAGGATTGGTAATGATCCACTCCACCTGCCATTCACACACAGGGGCATGGAGTGGCATGCTGAGTATGGTGCAGACCAGGTCGGTATGTGTGTGTGTGTGGTGTGCCCGTTGTTCAGGCATACATTCCCTTCTGTACAGTGACAGTCACAGCCATGCACAGTGCAACAGTGTGAGGGTCAGGAGGTTGTATGGGGGGGCCCTGGTTGGTGGAGTATGGTTGGTGGGTATGTCAGTGCAGGCAGAGCCTGCTGGCCAACACACGGCACACATTTTTGCCATGCATACATGCCACACATCTGACCTGCTGTGACACATGTGTGACGGTGACACAGCACTGCATATGCAGGTGTGTGTGAGGGGTGTGCAGCTGCTCACCGCCCATTTGCTGGACATAGGTCCTGCATAGTACACTGCAGCCCTATCATGTCGCTGCTACTCTGGGTCATGCACATCATGGGCAACTGGTATGGGGCTTGTGGGAAAAGGGTCGGTGTGCAGCCACCACAGGCACATGGGAGGCAATCTGAGGCCTGTGTGTTTGACCCCTGTGACATGTCCTGTGATATCTGACAGTGTCTCCTCTCTCCCAGCACTACCATAGGTCTATAAGGTGAATGCTGATGGAGCGTGTGTGGAGGACACCACAGCCGGACACAGAGGCGGTGTTGAGCAGTGAAGAAGAGTAGGTGTGGCCATGCCAGATGGCAGGTTGGGTGCAGGACAAGCCAAGGAAGGAGAATGGTGCCCAGGGTGGTGGTGGCATAACCACCACCACATGATGCCAGTGGCTGCATCGATAACTACAACTGTGCATGGCCCATAGCAACTGGAGGAGTTGTGGCATGACCTGCAAGGATGTCTGTGGGGGTGGCAGGATTGTTCATGTATCTTTTTGTTTGTTTGTGCATCATGGGCAGTGTCCAATAAAGCATTCCAGTGGCATCCATGTGTGTGATTCCTGACACCTGGATGTGTGTGGGGGGTAGTTGGCACAGGTGTGCTGTCTTGGGGGGTAGGCATGGGTATGCCATCATGGAGTAGGCACTGGGTGCCATCGGGGGGACAGGCACAGGTGTGCCGTCACGGGGGGTATGCATGGGTATGCCATGCTGGGGGATAGACATGGGCGTGCCATCATGTGGGGGCAGGCATGGGTGTGCTCTTGTAGGAGGGCAGGCACAGTTGTGCCATTATGGTGGGGTAGGCATAGGTATGCCATCATGGAGGGGTCGCATGTGTGCCATCATGGGGGCAGGCAAGGGGGCACCATCAAGGGGGCAGGCACAGGTGTGTCATCATGGGGGTAGGCATGGTGGCACACATCATGGGGGTAGGCACTGGTGTGCCATCATGGGGGGGCAGGCACAAGTGTGCTGTTGTCAAATCAAATCAAACTTTATTTATAACGCGCTTTCAAATATCAAAGGGCGTAAACAATATAAAACATAAATAATCAATCAGATAAAACATATCAATAAATTAAAAAAAGGCAGCAAATAATTCTCAGAATAAGCATTGTCCGGAAGGCTAAACTGAATAAATACATCCTCAAAGATGACTTAAAAGTCTCAGTGGACAGGCACTCTCTAATCCAACGAGGTAGAGAGTTCCACAGGGTCAGGGCTGCAAATGAAAATGCCCTTGCACCCAAAGTCTGAAGATGGACCCTCGGAACCTATAACAATCCCTTGTTGACAGAGTGGAGTGGATGGAGGGGGCAATAGGGCCAAAGGAGGTCTTGCAAGTAGCCCGGTCCCTGTCCATGTAGGGCCTTATAGGTCAGCAACGTGACCTTGAAGGTGATCCTCCATTGCACAGGCAGCCAGTGCAGTTCACGAAGAACAGGTGTGACATGGCTAGATCTCAACAAACCTGTCAACAACCTGGCTGCAGCATTCTGCACCAGCTGCAGGTGATGGAGGTCCACCCTCAGTAGCCCTTGGTATAGAGTATTGCAGTAGTCAAGGCAGGAAGACACAAAGGCATGGACCAACGTATGAAGGTCCTCAGGCGGAACTAGGCACTTTATCCGGGCAATGTTCCTCAGGTGGTAAAAAATGGACTTAATGACTGCTGACATATGAGCTTTTAGAGTCAGCCCACCATCAAGCACAATGCCCAGATTCCGCACCTGTTGAGATGGTCTCAACTGATTGTCCCCAAGTACAAGGCCAGATGACTGACCAGAAGTCAATCTCTCTACCTGATGACCAGGGCCACCACCAGCACCTCAGTCTTATCAGGATTGAATCTCAACCAGTTAACACTCATCCAGTCCTGAATCTCAGCAAGGTAGTTGTTAAAGACTGAGACTGCATCATTTTTTTCGGGTATAAAGGACATGTACAGCTGAGTATCATCTGCATAGCAGTAAAACTCAGCCCATAATGCCTTATAATGACTCCTAATGGCAGCATATACACCGTGGACAACAAGGGGGACAGGACAGAACCCTGCAGCACCCCACAAGGCAGGGAGAAGGAGGCAGAGGAAAAAGACCCCACCACCACCCTCTGTGTCCTGCCTGTGAGGAAAGAATGGAACCACCTGAGGACTGTCCCCAACAGTCCAGAGCAGCCACAGGCATTCAAGCAGCACCCCATGGTCAACTGTGTCAAATGCTGCAGAGAGATGAAGGAGGACCAAGATCAAAAGGCTCCTCTGATCCCTCGCTATCAGGAGATCATTAAGTACCTGAACCAGAGCTGTCTCAGTACTATGCCTCTTCCTGAAACTGGACTGGAGAGGATCATAGACTTCGTGGGTGGAAAGAAAGTTCTTGAGTTGCAACGTGACTACCTTCTTGATAACCTTGCCCAAAAATGCAAGGTGAGAGACAGGTCTGTAGTTCGCAAGACAGTCTGGGTCTAGGAAAGATTTCTTCAAAAGTGTTGTCACCACTGCCTCCTTCAGGTTGCTCGGAAACATGCCCTTATCCAATGAACACTAGACTATCTTAGCAAGGATCAGTCCGATGGCATCCACACACCCCACTAGGAGGCGGGTCAGATCAGGATCCAAACTACAGCAAGTCAGTCATATACCTCGAACAATCTTCATGATATCCGTGATCGCTGGCTGATCAAAATTCATCCAGAGAGGCTGAGTGCCTGTGCCCTCACATCAACCTCTGCCGTACTCATTTGAACGAGTCAAGCAGATCTCTGACCTGATGGAGGACATCTTATCTGAAAAGAATTGAGCAAAATCATCACACTTAGATTGTGAAAAGGTTCTCTGGTCCTGAAGACTTAATCCAATTCCTCCTAATATGCTCTACATCGCTGCTGTCATCACCCTTTCCCTTGATCTGTCCAGCTGCTAGAGCCACAGTTACAGGCTCTGGGGAACTTAGTGTTGACTAATCCTCCCTGTATCCTTGCCATTTTCCTCACCTTAAACCAAGCAGGCGATGCCTGCCATGCTAACTGGTCCCTGACTGCACCCTCTCAACCTCTGCATTTGCACTCCATTCTGTCATTAGGCTGCCCTCAAGGTGAACTCCACCATTTGACAGTTACCCTTCATTCAGTCAAATCTCTTAACTCTCAGGCTGCTACACCTTGGAAGGTTTGTCCTGTCTCAGGGAACTTTCCTACATCAGGATGATGATGCTCACTTTCAATCGCCACACCTTATTCCTGCTGCTGTACCTACCTCTCTGTGAAAGACTAGTGGGACTCACCATCACTGCCTTGTTAGTCAAGTACACTAAAACTAAGGCATTTCTGGTTCCTTCTGACTTCCAAAAACTGAGCCAGGATACACCGTGCATGTTGTCCTTCCCCTTCCAACCAGAAACCATTGACAGGTTTCTACCCTGTTCTGGAATGCTCAGATCTAGGAAGAGTAAATCTTATAAATTCTGCAGCCTCTCAATCAGGAAAGCCTTGTTACTGCTCCTGCTACTATCTGGCAACATACATCCAAATCCCGGACCAATGGAAGGATCTGGGAATACTGGGTCTAAGGGAAGCGGCCTGAAACTAGCTGCTATGAATATCTGCAGCCTTATTCCAAAGCTGCCTCAACTCCAGGCATGGGCTGCCCCACATAACTCTGACATATTATGCCTGATTGAGACCTGGCTATCCACCCGGGCCAGGGATAGTGAGACAGTGCTTTCTGGCTACAAGGCTTTCAGGTGTGACAGGAAAGGAAAAAGAGGTGGAGGCTGTCTCATCTACTTATGTGACTCCCTGCAAGGTGTTGTGCTCCCCCTTACAACCTGCAGTGGCGACTATGAACTTCTTGCAGTTAGAATCATATTTGGGGCACACAAAAAAATCACTTGTCATTGCATGCGTCTGCTTCTCGCTGAAGTTGGCTAAAGAAGGTTTAAACAAAATATTAGGGGCCTTGGATGGTTTTGACAACAACTGTGAGCTTATCGTGACTGGGGACTTTAACATCAATTGGCTCAGTGTGGACACGTCCAACCAGAAGGATACCATAGCAAGCTCCAACCTCATGCAATTAGTCAAGGAACCCAACAGAATGGACACTAAAACTAGAAAGCACTTGCTCTTGGACTGGCTCCTAGCAAGTTCACCTGACAAGATATCCGAGGTCTTGGCACTCTCAGACTCTCTAAGTGATCATTCCCCAATCACCTGCTTGTGGTCCAATAAATACAAAAAGGCTCCACCAGTCTTTGTGAATAGCAGAATACTCAGGAAAGGGCTGCTGTCTGCATTTAAGGAGGTGCTCTCCAAAATTGACTGGTCCCAGCTAAAGGGACTGCTTGACCTTGATAAAGCACTCCAGTACTTCATCGATAGCTTCAATAAGGCCTGCAATAGATTTTCTCTGTTCAAAAGAGAGAAATCCCACTGTCATAATAATGGTTTGATTACCAGTGGCCTTTTAGACCTCATGAAGGAAAGGGACAACCTTTTGTGTTGAGCCAGGGCTTCTGGGAAGCTCTGCTATCTACAGAGATACAGGGCTGCCAGAAACAAATGCACACACCTCATCTGTAGTGCTAAGGCTAACTACTACATGGAATAGTTTGGAAAGATCCTGGAGTGATGGGAGGAACATCTTGGACAATATAAAGGCTCTCACAGAAAAGAAATCCAGAACACCACCACCAACACTGCTAAATATAGCTGGCTAAAACACCATGGACCCGCACACTATTACTGAAGAATTCAACACCACCTTTACGGACTTTATCTCCATTCTCCCGGCCAAATACCTAAAGCCAATCAATGTGGGCAATAGCTGCCAATCTGATGATAACTCTCAGCCCCCCAATTCTACTTCAAGAGAATCACAGTCAAAGAAGCCTTGGGTTATGTTAAAAAGGTCCTGGGGGAAAACAAGAAAGGGAAGTGACAATATTGAAATGAAACTGCTCGTGCTGGCCATCAAAGAACTCATTGCTCCCATTACAACTATCTTTAATAAGTCACTCCAGCTTGCCAAATTCCCATCACTCTGGAAACAATCTCTAGTGACCCCAGTGCTTAAGGGTGGGGATAGGTCACTCACCGCAAACTACAGGCCCATCTCTATTCTCTCCCCCCCTCTCTAAAGCCTTGGAAAGGATTGCGGTCGACCAATTCACAGACTATATCTAAAAATACCAGCTACAATGCCCCCAGCAACATGTATTTAGAAATACCACAGCACAGCCACTGCACTGGTGGACCTCACTGATTATGACCATAAGGCCCTGGATGAGGGTAAACTGGTTGGTTCTGTCTTTATTGATCTAACCAAGGCATTCGACACAGTCTGCAACCCGCTCCTGCTCACTCAACTACATGCCCTTGGTGTCTCCCCTAATGCCGGCCGGTGGTTCCAGGACTATCTAACATCCCATAGAAACAGAAACATAGAAGCTGATGGCAGATAAGGACCACAAGGCCCATCCAGTCTGCCCATTTTTTCTACCTTATGAATGTGCCATAAGGCCTGTACTCTGTCAATGGCCTATCTATTCATACTCATCTTTATTGCCCCCTTATGCCTGTTCCATGCCTGTTTGAAGCCCTGCACTGTATTCATATCCACCACTTCCTGAGGTAGACTGTTCCATTCATCCACCACCCTTTCTGTGAAAAAGAACTTCCATACATTATCCCTTAATTGGCCTCCCTCTAATGTCATGCTGTGTCCTCTTGTCCTGCTTTTTTTCTTATAATAACTGGCGATGCCCAATATCAACTCATTTTCAGCAACTTTCAAAAGTCATATCAACCCGCAGGTTGATATGAAAGAACTCGTATCAACCTGTGGGTTGATACGACTTTTACATCCTCTCGCCACAAAACAGACACATCTCCAATCTTTTTAATCAAGCTCAAGAAAGTACCTCATCTGTTCTGGCAAAGCATAAAGATTCAATCCCTGTAGAAAAGAGAAATAACCAGCAAGTAGTCTCCTCAACTTACAGCCTCCCCGTTGATGAAAGCACATGAAGCCTACAGACCTTGTTTGGGAAAAAATGCGTGTTCCACCAGGGAATATCTATAAACATTTGCAACAACTCATTGGCGCCACCACGAAAACGTCCATGTGTGCTGGCAGATTCAGACTCCGACTAGCAGGTATGTATATTGAGTCTTATATAAAAGTAGGAAAGCCGTAGTTTAATTAATAAAATGCAATTACGATCCTCAAAAAGTCTCATTAGAATCATACTTTCAACACCATCCCTTACTATTTCCTCAGGCTGGATGAACTTTCACCTCGCATCTGACGAAGCAATGCTGGAGTATTTAGAAAAATGAAAAACTGTCAATAACCTAAATCTTACAAAGTAATATAATAATTTATTAGAAAGTAAGTTCTCTTCTGTTGATTGTATTTATGCAGTTTAGTTTACTTTCATGAACTTTCACCTCGATGCAACCTAGCTGGCTGATGCAGTTAACAGAATAAAGATTTCAACTTTTCCTCCACATGAACCCATGATAAGAAGGTACCATTAGTATCACCCAAAGATTGCAATTGAAGTCTGTTCTCTACTCTTGATGTTACATATGTAGTTATGATGTTTGTACCAATGAATAATAAATTCTTTTTTGGTGATTTCTTTTTTGTTTTGAACCAGTTATTAGTAATTTATTCTCGGACTTCTTTGTTGTTTTGTACCAGTTATTATAAAAAATAAAACATATGTAGGTGGTTGATATGGATTATTTTACACACCCTCGTTGTGTGATAATATTTAAACTTCTCGAGCTTCGCTCTCGAGGTTTACATATTATCACACAACTTGGGTGTGTAAAAAAATCCATATCAACCACCTACATATGCATTATTCTCTATATGCTGAAACATGTTAGACTCTTTCACCTTGTTAATGCCCTTAAGATGTTTGAATGTTTCGATCATATCACCTCTCTCCATCCTTTGCTCCTGGGTATACATATTGAGCTCCGTTAATCTGTCCTCATATATTTTCTGATGCAGTCCCTGCACCATTTTGGTTGCCCTTCTCTGGACTGCCTCCATTTTGTTAATGTCCTTGTGCAGGTGCAGCCTCCAGTACTGCATGCAATACTCCAGATGGGGCCTAACCAGTGTATTGTAAAGAGGGATTATTACCTCCCTCTTACAACTTGTGATACCCCTACTAATACACCCCAACATCCCTCTAGCCATGCCTAATGCTTTAGTGGTCTGCTTGGATGATTTCAGGTCATCTGTAATGATGTTGCCTAAGTCTCTTTCTTCACTTGTGATTGCCAGCAACTCTCCACCTGAGCTATAGGTGGCTTCAGGGTTTCTCCTCCCTATGTGCATGATCTTGCACTTCTTTTAATTAACCCCCAGTTGCTACTCTTCCCACTATTTTGTCAGTTTATCCAGATCTCTTCTCATTCTGCCCACCCATCTGGATCATCTACTGTGTTGCAGATCTTGGTGTCATCTGCAAACAGACAAACCTTACCCTCCAGTCCATCTGCAATGTCACTGATGAAGATATTGAATAGGATGGGCCCCAGGACTGATCCCTGAGGTACCCCACTTGTGACTTGCATCTCTTCTGACTGTATATCATTTACCACCACTCTCTATTTTCTGCCCGCCAACCAGTCTGCCACCCAGTTGACCAACTTCTGACTCAGCTCGAGCCTATCCAGCTTAATAATCAATCTTCTATGTGACACAGTATTGAAAGCTTTGCTGAAGTCAAGGTAGGCAACATCAACCGCTCCCCCTTGGTCCACCACTCTGGTTACCCAAACAAAGAAATCTACGAGATTATTTTGACAGGACCTTCCTGTTGTAAACCCATGCTGTCTTGGATCATGTGCTCCTATGGATTCCAGGTGTTGTACTATCCTTTCCTTAAGGAATGCCTCCATAACCTTGCCACTACTGAGGTAAGACTGACCGGTCTGTAGTTCCCTGCCTCCTCACTGCTACCACTCATATGGAGCGGGATCACATGAGCCCTTCTCAATTCTTCTAGGACCTCTCCTGTGCTCAGAGACTCACTAAACGGTTCTGATCTGCAAGTTCCACCCTTATCTCCTTTAGTACCCTGGCATGTATGCCATCAGATCCCATTGCCTTGTCCACCCTGAGTTGAATGAGCTCTTGTAGGACTCTTTCTTTTGTGAAAGGACTAGTGCACACCTCCCTCCCCTTTGTGTCTATGGTGCTGACCTGTGGACCCTGCCTTACCTTTTCCTCAGTAAATACTGAGGAGAAATATCTATTTAGGATAGATGCTTTTCCCTTGGTCCTCCTCCTCACACTCCCCCTTATACCCTTTGATCTTAGAAATATCCCTCTGGTCTGTCTCCTTTCAGTAACATATCTATAGAAAGTCTTGTCACCTTCTTTTACTGTTTGTGCTAGTGTTTCCTTGGTTTGTGCCATTGCCTGCCTTACTGCCTTCTCTGCTTCCCTTAGGGAAGTTTGATATGCCTCCATAGCTTCGTCCCACTGCATTTCCTTATATTTCCTGAAGGCCAGCATTTTGGCTCTGTTCTTTTCTGCTACTGTTCTTGAGGACCAAAGTGGTTTCTGTCTTCTTTTGCTCTTGTTTTTCTCTCTAACGCAATGGGATTTTGCTTCAAGTATTGCATCCTTAATGCTTGCCCACTTTGCCTGTACCATCTCACCTGTATTTCTTCTTGCCAGGGCTAGTTTAACTCTGTTGGCCATCTTATCAAAGTCAGTTCATTTGAAGTCCCATATTTTTACCTTCGAATGTGATGATTTAGTTCTAGTGGTCAAATTGAACCATACCATGTGATGGTCACTGGCACCCAGGTGACCTTCTACTTGGAGATGTGTGATCCTTTCCCCATTAGTCAATACTAGATCTAGGATAGCTCTGCCTCTTGTGGGTTGTTCTACCAGTTGTTTGAGGCCCTCCCCCTGCAGCAAATCCACTATATGTCTAGTTCTGGCAGATGTTCCTGCTGGTATTGACCAATCTATATCTGGCATGATGAAGCCTCCCATTCTCAGAACCTCCCCTTTAGCAGTCATGTTTTGTATATCTTCTAACAGTGATGTGTCTATGTCCTTCCCCTGGTCTGGAGGCCTGTAGACAACTCCAGTTTGTATGGCAGTCCCATTTCCTGTTTCCAGTGTGACCCACAGTTCTTTTGGCTTCTTATGTGTATTCTGAATTTCTGTAGCTTTGATATTTTCATTGACATAAAGGGCCACGCCATCCCCCCTTTTTGAACCTTGGTCTCTTCTGAACAATACATAGCCAAGTACTGAAATCTCCCAAGTGTGGTTATTGGTGAAACATGTCTCGATAATGGCTACTATGTCCAGTTTAGCCTCTGTCATTGTTGCCTGCAGGTCTGGGATCTTGTTTCCCCCAGACTGCGAGCATTTGTGTACATGATTTTGCATTGGCCAGATTTTGGTGTGTTAGTTGTTGGATGTGGTCCGGCATTTCTACTGTGCATCATATGGGGAGCAGGACCTTTTTCCTTACCTGGTGATGCAAATGAGCTACAAACATGCTGAACTCCTGTTTGATAACTAGCTGAGGGGGGGGTGTTCTTCCCATTCGACGTATTGGGTGCTGCACCCCTCTCCCCATTTGCTAGTTTAAATATACTGCAAAGACTTCAAACTTCTGCCCCAATGCACTGACTCCCTCCTTAGTCAGATGCAGTCCATCAAATTTAAAGAACTGTTGCTCCCAAAACTGTTGACAGTTACCTATAAATGTGTGTCCTTTTTCCTGGCACCAGCTCTTGAGCCACATGCTTAGCTCTCCTATCTCCCATTTTCTGACCTTCCATCCATCTGCCTCCCTCTTCCAGACTGGCAGGATCTCAGAGAAGGAGATGGCAGATGAAATGGATGACAGTTTGTCACCCAACCCTGTCAGGTGTTCCTTGGTCTCCACAACTGACCGGCTGGTGAGATCATTAGTTCTTATATGTACCAGGACATCAATGTTTTCTATTGCTTCATGCATGATTTTAGCACTGCGGTCAGTGTCTCTCCATGCTGATGTACCTGGGAGACAAATGACCATTACCCCTGGCTGAAGGTAGATATCAACTTCTCAAATCATGGAGTCTCCTATGATCAGAAGTGTTTTGGATTTCCTTTTTCCTTTTTTTTTGTCCCTGTTTTGGGTGAGTATTGTCGTGCTAGTTCCTGTGCTGCAATGTCCTGTTCTGCAGTGTCCTCTACCCCTCTGTTTGATTTCAGAGATAGAGGCAGATACCTGTTTGTAGTTTTTATATGGTTTGTGGAGGTGATACGTTGGAGAGCACTGAGTGATGGGGCACCCGATTTTCCCCTCCTAACCACCTGCCAACCTCCCAGACCATCTACCCTCTGCAGTCGAGGTGTTTCTGTTGGATGTTGGGGAAATGGCAGGCAGTTCTTATAATATATTTCCTCCTGAATATGCAATTTCAGATATGCAATCTCTGCCCATTCTGACAGGAGCTGAGCCTTAGATCTCCAATGGTTCAGTATGTAGGACAGTTTCTTAAATCCTGTATAACTACCCTTTTGAAAAGTGTCCCGCAGTAGCTGCAGTTAATATCCATTCCAGATGAGTTGCTGCATGTATAACCTGGTCAGAGAAGGAGGAAAATGAAAGCAAAAATTTGATTTTGTATTTTGCTTGTTTTTATATTTATTTATTTATTTATTTAGTTTTTGTTAACCGGGTTAGGTGCGCTAGCCAAAGTTGACTATTTTCAGGCACGACCCAGGAGGATACATACATAAAATGAGATGAGATTATACAATAAATAGTATACAGTACAGGTACATAGTATATAGTACAGGTAGGTTAGAATGCAGATCAAGTCAGACAGTACTCGAGATAACATATAGATATGCAGAGCTGACAAAAATGACATTAGTACATGCAAATAACAACTGAAACTGGGATAAGTGGCAGCTATAAAGAAATTTTTTAGCAAAGCTTGCTTAGAAGTGCAGCGGTGTCTTGGGTGAAATAGGGTGGTTAGCTTTGAGGCAATAAGTGGGATCAAAGCACGTGCAGGGGTCCCGGGATAGGTGGCGATATAGTTCTTTTTTGAAGATTGGGTGGGAGTTAGCCTGTCTCAGGGCAGGAGGAAGGGAGTTCCAGGTGGCCAGGGTGGTGCAGTGAAATGCACCAGAACCATTTGAAGTAAGACACCTGGGTACGGTAAGTAGAAATGTGTTTGCCAAGCGTAATCCATGAACAGGTGTCCGTGGTACAAATACAGCTGTCAGTCTGATTACAGATTACAGAGTCTGTGATGGTTCCTAGGGAGCATAGTCAGTAGGCAGTTGGGGAGAGCCAGCCTAGGTCACTATACAGTGTGCAGTGGAGCTTGAGGCGATGGGAAGAGGAGGCATACTGACATATGTTGTTATATGCAACATCCCATTTATGGAGAGCAGTCTTATGGACATTAGCAAAAGTGGAGACACCATATGTCAGTGCTGGAAGTAGAATACCCTTGGCAATTGCCAATTTGGCAGATGGCGTTAGCAGGTGACAAGCCTTGTAAGCGATTCCAAGTTTGGCATTTGTTGCTTTACAGGTTGAATGGATGTGCAGACTGAAATCAAGGGATTTATCAAGGAGGACTCCAAGGTGTTTGAAGAATGTGACACCGTCAATGAGAGACCCCACAGAGTCATGGACTATGAGGGGTTCCTTACAGGCCCAGAGTTTTGGGGGCAGTATAGCCTAGAGGTTAGAGGAACAAGGTGTGAATGAGCTTGGTACATCTAGCAGACCAGATCTGAGTTTGATTCTCACAACCTCCACTTGCACATTGGGTGACTCTGACCAAGTCATTTATCCGCCCAGTGCTCCCAGGTCACACCTGGAAACAGGCACTTGTTCCTAGTGGGTCTTACCCAGTTACCAAAGACTAAAGTAAAAATAGCATGGCTTGAGTCTTTTTTGTGTTGAGGATGAGCTTATTAGCATTTAGCCATGAGGGCACATTCCTGAAATCTGAGGAGAGGTTTTCGTTACAGATGTTAACTTTGTCAGCACTGGAGTAGAGGACAAGATCATCAGCATATAGGATAACTGAGCAGGAGAGTATGGCATAATCTATTTTGTTGATGTATAGCGAGAAAAGAAGGGGTCCCAGGATGGAGCCCTGGGGTACTTCAATGTCAGTGCTGGTCACATCCAAGAGAGTGGAGTTGAATTCAACAAGTTGTAATCTGTTTGATAGGCAGTTGTTAAACCAGTCAACTACTGAGGGTGAGAAGTTAAATCTATGCAGGGTTGAGAGAAGCAGGGGATAATCAACAAGATCGAAAACTTTGGTAACATCAATAAATACTGCTCCAGTGAGTAGGCCTTTGTCCATGTTGCAGAGTACATCGGTGGAGAATTTGAGAAGAGCGGTTGAAGTACTGTGTCCTTTTCTGAAACCATGATGAGCGTCTGAGAGAAGGTTGTTCTTTGTGAGATAGTCAATGGTTTGGGTTGCAAAAAGCTTCTCCAGTAGCTTGCTTAGCACAGAGAGGATGGCTATAGGCCTGTAGTTGTTGATATCCTTTGGGTCTCCTTTTTTAAGGATAGGCATAACTCGGGAAATCTTCCAGAGATCTGGGACAACGCCAAGAGAGAGAGAGAGACAGAGTGAAAATCTTGGCCACTGGTGAGGCAATCAATGGTGCTGTTATCTTTAGGAGTCGTGGCTCTATACATATATATATATATATATATATATATATGTATATATATATATATGTGTATATATATATATATATATATATATATATATATATAATTTGTTATAACAAGTTAAATTACTTGTGCCCCTATAAATGAGGTCACTGTGTGGATACTACTCTGATCCTCCCCTTCCTGCCTTGCTACCGGAAATGTCATGACTGTGCTATCCTATAAAAAGAGCGTAACATGGGGCGGTTGGGAATGGGGGGGTTGGTGGTTGGGTCCTTCCCCTGCCAAAAAGAAGAACCACGGGCAAAATAAACAAGGAGTTAAGAGCAGAAACAATCAACCAACAACAAATGCAGTAGACCTGAAAGCTTAGCCTAATGACAGATAAAACTGTGAAACCTGTAAAGCACTACCTGTAATAATTTCACAGAACATATACCCTGTAAAAAACACTTTGCTACAGAGGAAAATAAAGCAGTAACAGAAGTTATACCTTGCTAAAAACAATTTGAATCAGACGATTACAGCAGTATTCAGTAAGCACATACCTGCAGGCACACCCTGTAATAATGCAGCTGAAAGTATACCCTGCAACAACAATTTGAATCAGAGAAAAATAAAGTAGTAAAATGTTAGCAACAGACAGTTGCAACCCCTGTGAGTACAAAAGAAAACAACACACAGTAAATCTGTCTACCCAAAAGAAGCCTCTTTTTCCTTGCTCTGATAACATTCCTTGTTCTGTCCTTACAAGCAACCTAGAAGAAAAGAGCTCAGGTGAAGCTAGGTGCCTTTGCCAGTAAACCCGGTCTCAAAGAGTTAAGATAGATCACTCTGTATCAGCTCCTAAAGAAGTCTCTCTAAGAGTACCTCAAGGGTCCATCCTTGGTCCACTGTTGTTTAACATGTTTCTGAATGATCTACCGTATGCCTGCCCCAGTAAAGTCATCTTATATGCTGATGATGCTGTCATTCTTAGTTGTCACTCTCAAATTGACCTCCTGCAAGCTGAGCTACAAACATCCTTCCTGAAAATAGAGACCTGGTTTTACTCCCAATGGTTGCTACTAAACTACCAAAAAACTAAGACGATGCTCCTCTCGAGCCCGCATCTAAAAAGGAGGCGCCCAGACCTAACAATCACAAACTGCCATGCTGTCCCCCTGTAACAGGTATACTCCTTCAAGTACCTGGGAGTCATGATTGACAACACCCCCTCATTTACTCAATGCATAGATATGGTGGTTAAAGCTATGAACACCAAACTGGGGATCTTGTTTAGGCACAAAAAAAAGCCTAACTACAGAATCCCTCCAGCTCTTGATCTCCAGCTCCATCTTTTTCTTGGTAGATTACGGTCTCGTGGTTTACAGCACTGCCACTGACACAGCCCTCATAAGGGTAGCCACAGTTCTGAATAGGGCTTGCAGACTACTGCTAAATGCAGACTGCTTTACACACACCCCTGTACTCTGTATGGGCAGACTGTTGCCCATGGGTCCCACACCCCTTATACCCTCATGCACATGCCAGAGACAGGTGTTTTATTATTACTGTGATATTGCTGTATTGCATTAATATGTAGTAATGGGTATCCACTGTACAAGTGTGGGTACTAGGGATCATGCTTGCTAAGTGTATACACTATACAGTATACATTTATTTTACAGTATTATTTCTTAGTTTTATGTTAGATGTAATGTTTATTTGCTTATATGAGGCATACGTGCTTTGGGCCTAACTATATCTTTTTACTAAAGTATTCTTGCACACATGTATTTCTTCGGACACTGCTTTGCACCATAATGACCTTGCACCTGCTACAATTTCTGTGGCATCTTTGTTCTAACTAATGTTACGTCTTATGTATAACGTAATGTTTTTCTTCCTGCTGACTCTACATTTTCTATCCAGTAATGTAACCACTTGCTTCAGCCAATAAGAAACGTCACACCTTTTTCCTTATCTTACTATAAGAAGCATGGTTCTAGAAAGGTTTGCTGAGAATTGCTGCGTCTAGACGTAGGGGAACTTGTTTCTCCCAGTATATTTGCTTTACTGCAGGTTATAAGTCTGTGCTTTTGTAATAAACTTGTTTATTACAAGATTGCCACTGTCTGTCCTTCCTTCCACTTGTTTATCTCTAACAAGAACCTGATGCTGGAGTCTTTTCACTCCTTTACAAATTGGCAACTGGGCAAGGATGAAATTAAACAAGAGAAGCTTCACCTTCAATTAATTTTGAAGGTCGAGTAGTGTGGTACAATCTTAATTTTGCCACTTGGACCTACTCGTACTTACAGTGGTAGCGGGCATGGCAGACCCACACTGCTTTTAGTCACAGCAAACCTCCCATGATGACTGATTGTCTACCAGGGACCGGAAAGCAGTAGGTGACAGCTGTGGGATAATTTTCAAGTTTCCCAAATGTGCTTGCTTTTATGTTGTTTGTCAGTGTGTCTACTCCCTACAGAGGGCTAATCAGACTTGTGCTGCACACAAGGTCAATAGGAAATTCTGTACTCGGCATTTCTGCCCAGTGCTAAACATGTACTGCTCTACCAGCATTGGAGGCAGGTCAGCATTTGAATGCCCTACACAGTCCTTTCTAACAAAAAGCCTGTATTTACAGACATTAAAATACCTCATATTAAATGTAAAATGCTGACAGACGTCCACTTACTCAGCATAAGTGGCATCTTCATTTTGCTAGCTATCCAGACACCCGAGATATCAGACATTCTACCTGTTGTTCAATTTGTGGCCAAACAATCAGTGATTATGGAACGGAAAACTGTCCCATTTGATCCTGGAGGGCAAGCAGCCGTCTCTTCTCAAATTGATATCTGATAAGTGTTCTTACAGTTCACTCCCTATTTTTGTCTCTGACTTTTTTTATGGTTCAAGAACCACTGCTTACCTTGGGTAAATGTTTAAAGCTTTTCTAATGTCATCTGCAACGGTTTGTGTGTGATGTATATGTGTTTATTCAATTGTTATTGCTATTCACTTTAGGATACGTTCAGACTCAATGGTACATACTATGGTTTTTACGTGCTCCATGCCTAATTATTGGTGTGTTTATCCATGTTTCAGGGTCATTGTTAGCCATTGTTCTTGCTATGTGTGATATTGGGGTTGTAAAATATTTTTGTTATGGTTACAATCCTGTTTTTACAGTTGATTTCCTAGGCAAAAGTTGTTTAAGATGGCAACTAAAGTGTTGATTGTGTAGTTAAAGATTGATGGTGTTTCAAAAAGACATGCTAGAAAATTGTTTGTTTACAAATATTAATTGTTTACTAGAATGTGTACTGTTCTGTGTTTTAAAAGTGTGTTTATTATACTTGTCAATGTTAGTTTGGAATCAGCGGACAATGGCTAATTTCATAAAAGTTTTCCTTGAGAAGGACAAACACACCCACATAAACCATTCATGCCAGATCCTCCGGGATGGCAGCCAAATTATTTAACCCTATTCCTGACTGAATTCAGATTTCTCCAGTCACAGTCAGTAAGGCATAAACATATATATACAGTGTATATATATATATATATATATATATATATATATATATATATATATTCATATCCATCTTTCTTTGCTCTTGGTGTCATTGTGATGTCCCATTGCACTGTATTTCATGGAACAGGTAATTGTATCCCCCATTTCCATATTGAGCCATGCACTGCATTTTAATGGCCACTTGGTTCCATGATACAGTACTATAATTGTGTTCATTCACATCCTATGTATTAATTTTTGTTCTCTCACAAAGGTATGTACTGTACCTTAGTACAGTTCAGTGCTTAACTGTACTACTGTTTCAAACCTAAATGGTTGTTTGATTCCCAACAGCCATCTTTTTCATACTATGTGACCTTTAGTAAGTAACTCGACCTTCTGGTGTTTCATTATTCTCTGTCACTACCACTTCAAACTTGATGTGTGTCCCCACCTAAAGCATCCATTTCCACTCAAAATGCATGTTGTCATGGAAACACAGCAAGAGTGAACCTTACAATTTTACCTTTTTATACAGCATTATGCATCTGTTCAAGGAAAAAAGGACAGACATTTTTTTTCCTGGTCTTGCAGCCAACACAGTCAATGCCCAAGGCGTTCTTCCACAAAGGTCTGGCTGTTACACAGCTTTGTTGTTCTTATACAATATCACGCGATTCCCCAACTACACAAAATGCTTAAGGACAGTATACTGTTAAAATCAAATATTATATAGCTGTTTTAAAAGAGTTTGTCATCTACAGTTAAAAACAATCACGTTTGTTTTTATGTGTGACCATGGTATAATCATTTGTTTTTTCTTTTAAAAATGCATTCTAAGATATACGTATGTATGGTATTACCATCAATCTGGATCTTTTATAAACTCAGCTGTCATTTTATATAGCTTAGGATAAGGGAGCCCAGGGATGCTTAACCTTTTATCCTATCAAAATAATCTTGTTTTATTTTCAGCATTGTGTATCTTGCATTTTTCTTTCTTTCTTCCTTTCTTTCTTTCTTTCTTTCTTTCTTTCTTTCTTTCTTTCTTTCTTCCTTCCTTCCTTCCTTCCTTCCTTCCTAGCTTCCTTCCTAGCTTCCTTCCTTTCTCCTAGGAAAAAGAAAGTTCCCCATCTTCTGGTAATGTATAAAGCCACCTTTCCTAAAATAATTACAATGTAATTTTATTATATGTATTAAAAAAGCACTAGGGCCACACCATTACCATTTCTCCAGTGCACACCTTTTTAAGGTGCTGCATAACTAGCTACTAAAATTGCCAAACCACTTCTGTTTCAGCATCCATGTCAACACCAACAGTTCAACCGCTTTATTGTTACATTGCTTGAGCTGCCTCTTTTACCACAGTAGGACCACGAGGGGGGGGGGATCATGATACCCTTCCTTCCAGTGCAACACCCATAGAGGTTGCAAGGTATGTAACTTTCTTCCCATAGGGAAAAATAAAACAAAATGTATATTTGCTAATAACTATTTGTTATTTACAGGTTTTGAAAAGACCCAATGTATTCTAACAGTATAACCCAGCTCAGTCCAGCCGAGCTGGAGGGAGGGGATTGTGTATGTATTTCCATATATTCATATCTTTTGATTGTCTTTTCAGCTCTCTTATCCTGTCAGACAAATACAAACCAACTTTCCATAACCTTACAGCAATGGATACAATCATCTGACTTCTATAAGTGCAAGTTCTAAAGCATTATATCCTTGAAAAAGCCTTACAAATTAACAAAAAACAGAGTGGTGGCTTGCTCAAATAATTCTTTCAACCAAAACTAAGTCATTTTTACCAAGGACTGCAACTTATTCCATGGTTGTGCTCAACACAAATCAATTTGCAATGCTCTAAGATGTCTGGACTCTCAACTAATCTTACAGTCTACATTTGTAATGGGCATCTGTTGTTTCAAATGTATTTTATGCATTATGCTCAATGCTGACATTGTTCTATTGCAAAACATGTTTTTGTTTTATGTTTATGCTATTATGATTTGATATACATCTTGCTGCACTTTATTAAGTGTCTATTCAGACTGCTCCACATGTATAAATGTTTTTATTGCCATAACCAAACCTAAATACTGTGGCCAGCATTGTTGTCCCATCCCTACACTATGTTCCAAGCAAAACCACCGACAAATTAATGCCCCTTTTGTGTCATCACTTCCAGGGACCCCTACAAAATAAAGTGCATTCTATGCACATTTGTAATTTTAAATCTTAACAATTATACTATGGCAGAATTTAGATTCTGCTTCAAAACCTATGCTTCATGGTTCCATAGTAGGCCTTACCTCACTCAGTACTTTGGAGTATTTCACTATACAGTATAAAAAAGGTAGACCCTTTCACTTGTCACAGGTGCAATAGGCACTATTATTAGTTGGCATAGGCCAGCAATATATATATATATATTTGTCCCACTATAGCTTAGTGTAACAGGCATATTGCCATAAACTATATGTTTCCAGTGTGTTATTATAACATTACAAGATTTTATAACACAGGACTCAGTTAGGCCTTCCAGCAACACATAGACAGGAAAACCATGTTCATCACTGTCATAGCTTCTTCTGTGATTTGAATGCAGGGTGTAACCTTGACATTGTCATGGATTCACAGATGGTCAGATGGTATTACTAGACCTCGGCCTGCACCCCAAGGTGTGTGGTCAATGCCACATTTTAATTTTTCTCCTTCCACAATTGTCAGAAATTTAGTCTCTGTCACACCACTCTTTACAAAACAAAAAGACATTGGTTTAAAAGATTATTTATGTGTTCTTAACTCAATTTCTAGTACACTTTACAAGTTTGTAGGTTTCCACGGTGTGGCACACTCAATATCTCCATGTACAACACCAGTAACACTTTTGACTAAGCTGCCAAAACATTCATCTTTTTCCTCAAAATTAAAAAAAAAACAGTTGACACAGCTTCAATGTCATTGCCATCTTTGTGCCTGACTGGCTCAATTCATTTCTGCAGCACTCATGCATACCACAGTTGGTGGCCAGCCGTGGTGGTGAGAGGAGGGCAGAGCCAGTCACCGGCTCCCTGTGTGGACTGTCTTTGGGATGTGTGAGGGTGTCACTGCTTGGTGGGGGGACCACTAGGCTACCAGGGAAAGATTGTCTTATAGAGTTAACGGGGATCGGGTTTCATGCCGGGGGGGTGGGGGGACCACTAGACTACCAAGGAAAGGATGTTCTTTTAGATTTAATGGGGATAGGGATTCATGCTGAGGGGTGGGAGGCCCACTAGACAACCAGGGCAATAGGTGCTATATCGCGGCTACGGGGTCCACGATGTGGGGAAGTCACCACCGCATTACTGCCAGCTTTCTTTCAGCGGTATCTAGCACCATGCTACAGGTCGCGCTAATGCCTGTAGCATGGCGCTAGCCCTTTGAATATGCTGTGCTGCTGGCTTTCATGGGCACTCTACTAACCCCGCCTCTGCATGCCATTATCTATTAGCATCAGTGCTACCACACACGCCAGCGCTAATAGGGCTTTTAAATATTGCAGCCTCGTGCAAATCCAGTACTATTCCAGTGCTATGGTTTTGCGCTAGGTGTAATGGTTTAAATATCTGGCCCTAAGTGTCATAACTTTAACATGCATTTATGTAGTATTTATTTATTTATTGAAAGTATCAGAATTACAACCTTTGAGTTAATTACTCCTTTGCAAAGGCTCCACGTCAGTAGGAAAGTAAAAAAAAGCAGATATACAAGCATCGCTTAAGTATTACAGGTCAAAACATTCAGCACAGCAAACATTGCACAGTTACATCATTCAGCACAGTAAACATTTCACAGTTACATCAGTAGTGATCATTAAAGAAGGTCATAGGTTAATATTATGTATATAAGACAGTAAAAGTTTCAGAAGGTCATGTTATATTTACAGTGAGTTTGATGAGCCTTGGCATGGGAGAAGAGAGATGATATCCCTATGCTGGGGCCATCTCAATTGCACTGGGGGAGGAAAACCTGAGGGGGAGAGGAGTTAAGTACATTTGAACATTATGTGCATTCACAGCTTACAGAGTCAAGAAGAAAGGATTTGAGATCTGCTTTAAACTGGTCCTGACTGGATGCAAGAGAAACACTGGTTGCTAGGTTGTTTAGCCATGAGGGGGCATGATATCTGAAAGACCATTGGCCAAGGGAGGTTCTACAGTGAGGTACTTGTAAGGGGGTGTTTGTGGAGTACCTTGAAGCCCTCCTGTGAGTAACTGTTTGGATTAGGGTGTGGAGGCCAGTCGGTGCCTGTTTGTGTAGAATCTTATTTGCAAGGAAGCTGGTGTAATATTTAAGCCTATCTTGGAAATTAAGCCAACCAGCAGATTTGTAAAGCTCACAGGTATGGGTTAGCCTGTCACAATTTGATACCAGATGTCAGGCTTTATTAAGGGTGAGGATGATGCTGCATAGGGCAGTATGGTCAGCAGACCCATAAATTATTATGCCATAATCCACCAGGGGTAGTATGGAAGAAGATACTGCTAGGTGCATTGCCTGCAGAGGAATGCAGTGTCTGTGTCTATATAGGATCCTGAGCCTGGAGTTAACAGAGGAGAAGACTTGTTGTATGTGCATGAGGTAGGTGAGAGAGGTGTCCAACACGATTCCCAGGTATTTGAAACAGTGCACCTGCTCTAGTGCGGTGCCCAAGGAGTTTATCACCATTAGAGTTATGTTACTGATCAGGCTTTGGCAATGGGCAAAGACCATAGATTTGGTCTTCTTGTAGTTTAGTATAATGCAGTGTTCAGAGAACCAGGTTTCCAGTTCACTAAAGAAACCTGCAGGGCAGATTGCAGCACATTTGTATGGGGATGTTTCCAGAAAACTACCGCGTCATCTGCATAAAGCATAAGCTTCCTACTGCAGAATTGAGAGAAGGAGTTCAGGAAGAGGGTGAAAAGTAATGGACCTAGAATAGACCTTTGAAGGACACCTGTTAGGACTGGTCAACTGGAGGCTAGTATTGAATTCATTTTTACCTGCTGTGTTCGGCCAGAAAGAGAGTGTCTTTTAGCTAGGCAGTAGTCTCAGGGGATATGTTAAGGGATGGCGGGGTGTGGAGAAGAAGTGATTGACTAACTGTATCAAAGGCTATAGTTAGGTCCACAAAGAGATCCCCAACCACTGAGCCTTGGTCAAGGGTCTCATGTATGTATGAAGTAAATTCAAGGAGGGCAGTGGAGGTGCTGTGACCTCTCCAGAAGCCATGTTGTTCCTGACAGAGCAGATTGTGTTTAGTCGAAAAGGGCTACGGTCATGGGTGGCATAAAATTGACCGGGGTTGATACTGATTGGGTGAAAGTAGTTAGGGGGGAGGATATGGCTGAGGTCAGTAAAAGAAGTATTAAGGGCATTGGAGATAGATGTAGGATCTTGTGAGATAACCACCCCTCAAGTAGCAGCTGAGATGGGGTAGGAGATACATTTTTACCTGTTAGTTACCTAATGTTGTTCCAGAAATTCCTACCTGATCCCCAGTAGGAGGTGATGGCTTGTTTGTAGTAAGTCACTTTAGCTTGACTGATAGCCCATGTGCAGCTATTTTGAGCTTCCCTGTAACGCTGTCTGTCTTGGGGGAGTTGCGAGTCAAGGGTCTTTTGCCAGAGGGCATCTCTTTGGCTCATTTGAGCAAGTAAAGCTGAGGAAATCCAAGGGGTGTCCCACTGCTTTAATACATGCTTGGTGAAAGGGGAAAAGATGTCACATGCATGATTAAAAGTGGCAATAAAGTAGGTGTGTGCTGTATCTACGGACTGGGCAGAGTGAATAGGAGACCAATCACAGGCAGCCAGGTAGGATTTGAGGCGAGGGAGGGCACCTTTCTTATGGCGTCTTAGGATGGTGACCTTAGGGGGGTGGGTGGTTATTAGACCACCAGCATGTAACTGGGGAGTGGTCACTTATAGATTCAGGGAGCACTTTGATATGGGAGAGGTTTTTAGGGTGGTTGGTGAGGATAAGATTGATAAGTATGGATGTCCCAGTTTTTGGGTCCAGCCTAGTAGGGGACTGGACAACTTGGGTGAGGTCATAAGCAAAGACTGTGTCTTTGCAGTGGGAAGATGCAGTGGACTTCCAATTAATGTTGAAGTTTCCCAGTAAGATGATTTCGCTCTTGGGAGTGGGGGGGGGATACTGGCCAGCACAGAGTCAAAGGCAGGCTTTTAGTTTCTGTGGGGAATGTAGACAGCCAAGATGTATATTATTTTTCCTGAATTGCCAAAACTTAGCTTGACAGTGAGGGATAGGGCTCCATGGGTAGGGGGAGGGATGGAGACTGAGAGGGCATGCAAGGAGGATTTAATGTAGAAGGCACATCCACCTCCCCTCTTGCTTATTCTGTCAGCTCGGTATAAGGTGCAGTCAGTGAGGGTGACAGATCCATTTGGGACTTTTTCTGACAGCCAGGTCTCTGATAAGGCAAGGACATCTGGGGAGTGCTGTGCAATCCATCCCTGGAGGGAGGTGAACTTTTTTTGAAGGCTACAGATATTTAGGGATGCCAGTAGCAGGTTGCCTTGTTTGCCCTTCTGTGTGACACCAAGGATTTGTGTGCCAGGGTTTGGGTGCACATTCCCGGAGATGAGGAGGAGAAGTAGGGTATGCCTGAGGAACACTAGCCTGAGCAGTTTTAGAGAGGTTTGGACAGATTTAGATGTAGTAGTATTAGTAGATACTACTGGTATTGGGAGGGTGCAAACAAGGATGGCTAGAAGTATAGGAGACACAGGTGGTTGGTATTTGGGTAGGTTGTTTTGGACTGGAGTTTGAGGGTGCAGTCCTTGGTGTGTTAGGGTGGCAGTGCAGTGGTGAGTGTGAACACATGTGTAAATCAGTAAATCAGGGTGGAAATGAGTGTGGGCATATTGGTACACCTGGGGAAGGGGAAATTCAGCAGCAAATTGGGTGCCCCAGTGGTACAATAAGGTGTGTCGGGGGGAAGGTTTCCACAGGTAGATTGATTTACTGCCAATTCCACAGTGCAGATGGAGATAGGCTGTGGTGCTAGTGGGATCAGGGAGTAGAGAAAGACTAGATTTACTAGCATTGGTTTCATGATTAGCTCTCTTAGTGCTGTGTAAGCTGGAAGCATTTGGTGGCCACTAGTGGTGGAGTAATATAAGCTGCTAATGGAGAAGTGGGCTGATGGTTCTTTTGAGTCACCTGATGTATCCTATATAATGCAAAGTTTGCCAAGGGTGGTGGTGGGGCAGCTGATGCATAGCATCAGCAGGGCAATCACTCTGTAGTACTTCTAGCATGGTCGCGATTTCAGGCGCCAAGGGGAAATTTGGCATTTCGTACCTGCAGCAAATGGTTCAAGTTTTGGGGGAGGACTACTACTTATGCCCTCATGACCTCCTACTTAATTCAGGGCTTCAGCCACAACAAATGGCTCCGAGTTTTGGGGGAGGGCTGCTTCTTATGCCCTCATGACCTCCTGCTTAATTCAGGGCTTCAGCTGCAGCAAACGGCTCTGAGTTTTGGGGGAGGGATGCTCCTTATTCCCTCACAACCTCCTGCTTTATTCAGGGCTTCAGCTGCAGCAAACAGCTCCAAGTTTTGGGGAAGGGCTGTTCCTTATGCCCTCATGACCTTCTGCTTAATTCAGGGCTTTAGCTGCTGCAAATGGCTCAGAGTTTTGGGGGAGGGCTGTTCCTTATGCCCTCATGACCTCCTGCTTAATTCAGGGCTTCAGCTGTGCATAATGCTTACTTGTATTTGTTATCCTGTCTTTGTCTGTAAATACTGCTTCATACTGAGTGTAACTTACTCCTGGTCACACCTGAGAAAGGGACACTGGGCCCAATTCCAAGATGGCTGGCGTAACTTGCATGCAATTGTGAGTTACGCCGGTCGCCTCTACACCAGAGACCTTATGCCACATTCCAGAAGTGTCAGGGTCCTGGCAATTGCAACCTGCAATATACACCATGTGTGTGGTGGAAGCCCACACATGGCATATATCTGCGGCAAGTCGTAACTCGCGACACATGCCAGGCAGCTCCCCCAAAACACCCCCCACCCCAGAACACCACCAGCCACACCACTGGGCATGGAGGGGGGTAGGATAGGTGACACAGGTGTCGGGGGGGCATGCCAGAGAATGAACCCCCTGGGGGTCCCTGCTATTTGGAGGGTGGAGGGCAGGGGAATACAAGTAGGGACATGGGGACACATCTGCACTGTTGCCGCTGTGATAGGAGGTGGGCAGCCAATGGACTGCACTGTCAGTTGCCTCTTAGAGCAGCTCAAAGCTGTTCTAACTTAGCCATACCACTGTGGCTTTTGGAATGGTGCTTGTGGGGTTACGACAGCCATCCTAATGGAATTAGGGTAGGTTGCCGTCATAACCCGCAGTTGAACCAGGTGTTGCAGGCTGCATGGTAAGTGTTGACATAAACTGCTTTTGTCGCAGCCCGCAACTGCCAAGGCACAACCTGCATCTTGGAATAGGGGCTGGCATATTTACTGGTGAAAGTAGCGAGATATGTCATGAGGTTTGGCGTATCTCGCCTTATGCCAGTGTATGCCCTTCTGGGATAGGTCCACTGTATCCCAGGGGGCTTATCCGATTAGCAAATTTCAATAAATAAATAAATAAATATTTTTTTCTTTCATCACATTATTGTTAATTCTCTGAAGTTGCCATACTCACTTTTGTATCATGTTACAACATAAAGTTCAGTGAATATATATATCCTGTATATCATTACTTTCTTTCTTCTCCAACTTTTCTGATTTCTCAATTCATTAACCTTAATGTGACAAAAGAGTCTGCCGTGACATTCTATTTTCCAGATTCGTGTGACACTTCAATTTAAATGGCTGTATTTCCAGGTACCACCTTGTGATTCTGGAATTTGTATCCTTTATTTGATTCGGAGAGGATTATGATCAGTTATAAGCACAAGGTCAGCTCCAATCAAATAAAATTTAAGGTACTCCATTGCCCACTTGGCCACAAGGGCTTCCTTTTCAATGGTGGAGTACTTTTTCTCCCATCATGCAATGTCCTGCTGACATATAGAATGGGATGTTCCTTCTCAACTACTTTCTGGCTAAGGACTAAACCTAGAACTACCTCTGATGCATCTGTTTGCAATAGAAATTATTCTTCAATATCTTGGCTTTTTAGAACAGGGACTGAACATAACACAGCCTTGATGGCCTTGATAGGGTGCTACCCCAAGTGGCTCAGCTCTCCATCTTCGCTGCACCCACTCCACCAAACAAATCTGCTGACAGAACCCTGACCTCAGCTGCTTGAGCCCCTTGATAGGGTGCTACCCCAAGCAGTGCAGCTCTCCATCTCCACTGTGCCAGCTGCACTGAACCAAGCCACTAACAGAACCCTGACTTCAGCTTCTCAGGCCCCTTGATAGTTTAGGAAACTGGGAAGGGGTCTTAAGCAAGTAGCTACTTCTGTCACTTTCTCAGAAGTACTACCTGTGAGAGGCAAGGGAGAGCATAGGAGTGCATGCACCAGGAACTTTAACTCATGGTTGAAGAACTGGTGCTTTGAGGAAGGGTTTGGATTCATTGGTGACTGGGGACCCACCTGGAGGGATGGAGGTTTGTCTAGCCTGACGGCCTGCATCCATCCTGGAGGGGATCCAAGCATCAATGATAAGTTTAAATGCTACATTGACAAGCATTTAAACTAGCAAAGGGGTGGCAGGCCAGCAAGGAGGGCGCCCTACTTGCTCACCCCCCACAGCTAGCAGTGGAACCAGTGAACCAGAGGAGGGCTGTCTCTGCAAAGCAGTGTACAAAGATGGAGATTAAGTGCCCAAGAGGTGGATAAGCAGAAAAGGGGAAAAATTCAGCAGAAGGGCAGATAGCAAGGAGAACCAGGGATAAATGACAACCAAGGAAGGGGCTGGAGTAGAACAGTGAAACAGTCAAGGGAGGTCAAATCATGGAAAGCTATGTGTGCAAATGCCAGGAGCCTTAGCAACAAGATGGAAGATCTGGAGGCTGTCATGGTACAGTCAGACCTGGACATTGTGGCCATCACTGAAACCTGGTGTAATGATAACCACGACTGGAGATGGCCATACCTGGCCACAACATATTCAGAAGAGACAGAGCAGGCAGGAAGAGGAGAAGTGGCACTGTATGTGAAAAATGACATAAGGGCCACAGAGATCCAGGAGGAACAAAATGGGGAGAGATACTGTGGTTAAGCTGAAAGGAAAATGGGGACAGCCATCGCACAGGTGTGGTCTATAGACCACCAGCCCAGGAGGAAGAAACAGATAGGGAGCTGATGCTAGCCATCCAAAGGATGGCAGACAAGGGTGAGGTAGTACTGGTTGGAGACATCAATATTCCAGACATGGACTGAAGCACCCCAGCAGCAGCATCAACTAGGAGCAGATTTATCCTGGACTCCCTTCAGGGTGCCTTCCTCAAGCAACTGGTCACGGAACCAACTCGGCAGAAGGCAATACTGGACCTTGTGCTCACAAACAGGGACAGTGTGATGGGGGTAACAGTGGGGGAGCACCTGGGAAACAGTGACCACCAGTCATTGTGGTTTGAAATCACAGAAAGAGCAGAACCAAACCACACAAAAACACGCGTCCTGGATTTTAGGGGGGCAGACTTTGGGAAAATGGGGAGATACTTGAAAGAAGCATTAAGGGAAATGGGACTGGAATCAGGGGTTGAGGAACAGTGGGCAGTATGTAAAATGGGGATTACAAGAACAACAGAAGTATGCATTAAGCAGGTTAGCAAGAGGAAATGGAAGAGGAGACCATTATGGTTTTCCAAAGAGGTAGCAAAGAAAATGAAAGCCAAAAAGATTGCATTCAGGCAATACAAAAAGACACAGGCAGAAGGGGATAGGGAGAAGTACCAAGAGAAGCAAAGGGAGGCAGGGAGGTCAGTAAGGGAAGCCAAAGCTCAGACAGAAGAACACATTGCAAAATCAGTGGGTAGAGGGACAAAACCTTTTACAGGTACATAAGTGAAAAAGAAAGACAAAGGGAGGGATAGTGAGACTGAAGGGAGATGGGGGGCAGCGTGGAGGATGACAAAAGAGTAAAGCTGACATATTGAACAGGTATTTCTGCTCAGTCTTTACTGAGAGAAGAGGTGTAATGGGTCTGAAGGAGTACAAGGTGAGAATGGTGCAGAATTGGACACAAGTCCCTTTACACGAGAAAGGGTCCTGAAGGAACTGAAGTAATAAGAGTTGATAAAGCAATGGGACCAGATGGGTGCACCCAGGGTCCTTAAAGAACTAAGAGAGGTGGTGGCTGAACCTCTGGCTATCCTGTTTAGCCGATCACTGGAAACAGGGAGGTACCCAAAGACTGGAGGACAGCAGATGTAGTCCCTTATACAAACGTGGGAACAAAGAGGAAGCAGGGAACTACAGACCAGTCAGCCTCACCTCGGTAGTGGGGAGACTGGAAGCACTACTGAAGGAGAGATTGGTGGAACAGCTGGTTGTCAATGGACTACAGGACCCAAGGCAGCATGGTTTCACCAGGGAGGTCATGTCTGACCAACCTCATTGAATTTTGACTGGGTGACTAGGGAGGTGGATCAGGGAGGGCAGTGGACATGGCCTATCTGGACTTCAGCAAGGCCTTTGACACTATGCCACATGAAGACTATTACACAAACTGGGGAATATGGGTGTGGGCAGGACAGTAGTGTGGTGGATAGGTAACTGGCTGGGTGGCAGGACACAGATGGTGGTGGTAAATGGCTGTCACTCCACAGAGGGAAGAGTGACCAGTGGGGTACCACAGGGATCAGTGCTGGGACCGGTCCTATTCAACATCTTCATCAGTGACATTGTGCAGGACGTAGAAGGTAGAATTTCACTGTTCGCTGATGACACAAAGCTCTGTAACAGAGCAGACACACCAGAGGGTGTAGACAGAATGAGAAGGACCTGCAGAAACTTGAAGAATGGTCAGGGTTTTGGCAGTTGAAATTCAATGCAAAGAAGTGCAAGATAATGCATATGGGGCTCAAAAACCTGGCACAATATATCAGTTGGGGGTGAGGATATAGCATGCACCAAGCAGGAAAGGGATCTTGGGGTTGTCATCTCTGATAACCTCAAGGTAGGAAACAGTGTGACAAGGCAGCAGGTAAAGCAAATAGGATGCTGGGATGTATAGGCAGGGGCATCACCAGCAGGAAAGGGAGGTCATAATTCCGCTATACAAGATACTAGTGAGGCCCCCACCTGGAGTACAGTGTACAGTTCTGAGAGTATACCACGTAAGGGACATAGACAGGGTAGAGAAGGTTCAGAGGAGGGCAACAAAGATGGTGCATGGATTGCATCACAAGTCCTATGAAGACAGGTTGAAGGAACTGAACATGTACTCCCTGGAGGAGAGGAGGAGAGGGGATATGATGAGACATACAAGTATCTTACAGGGAGGAACAGGGTGCAGGAAACACTATTTTGAAGTGAAAAGATGTTCCAGGACTAGAGGCATGGGATGAAGTTGGAGGGAGGACGATTCAGAGGAAACATGAGAAAGAATTTCTTCACAGAACGGGTGGTGGACAAGTGGAACACCCTGCCAGAGGAAGTGGTGGGGGCTGAAACAATCATGGGATTTAAGAATGCATGGGATAGACATAGAGGAATTCTGGAGGTCAGGGGTAAGGGGCAACAGACTTCTAGGAAAACAAACTGAACTTACAAGCTCAAATGGGCAGACTGGGTGGGCCATAGGCCCTTATCTGCCGACACTGTCTATGTATCTATGTATCTATGTATCTATGTATCTATGATAGGGTGCTACCCCAAGTGGTGCGGCACTCCATCTCCCCTGCTACCACTTCACTGACCCTAGACACCTACAGAACACTGACATCAGCTGCTCAAGCAACTTTATTGGGTGCTACCCCAAGTGGTGTGGCTCTCCATCTCTACTGCACCTGCTCCACTGAACCAAGCTGCCGACAGAACCCTGACCTCAGCTACTTGAGCCCACTGAGAGGGTGCTACTCCAAGCAGTGCAGCTCTCCATCTCTGCCATGACCACTCCACTGAACCAAGCCACAGACAGAACCCTGACCTCACATACAATCCCTCTGACAAGCCTGGTGAAATGTTTTCAGTTCTGGCACCTTTGCTCAGTCTCCTCTGATTCATCATGCTCTTGGCTGGGCAAGCACTGATTGGCTCCCCTACTGCTCAAGCCTGCCACTTTCTTTCAGCTGTTCTGGAAATTTAATTTCAAATTGCTAATTGCTTAAATTTTAATGTATGCACCTTGCTTTACTACATAGCCTAGGGTTGTGTAATTACATTTTGTGGAGCTTGCTAGTGTACTTTGTTATTCTGCTAGTTACTGAACTTCCTAGTTAATGCTGCTTCTGTGAAATATTGTATACCTTGTCCTTAGCTGTACTCTCTTTTTTCACTTTGCTTTCTTCAAATCACCCCTCCCACCCCCAGTGCTCGGCTTTGACCTACCCAGCCCATAACCCCCTGCTCTCTGCCTACCTCACTACCGACCCACCCTCCCTGTTAAGCTAATTGCCTTCTCTCCCTCTGCTGTCTCCAGTTCCCTGCTATTTCTCTATGTCTCTTTTCAGCCCCTGCCCTCCAATTTAGCTCTAACCAATGCCATCCTTCTCCCTTTCACTTTGGCTGTCTGTGCATACCCCTTCCCTCCACACTGATTTTGTTAAATTAACCCCCCTCTCTTCTCCTTCCACAGCTACTCGAGCTCCTTGATAAGGTGCTACCCCAAGTGGTGCAGTTCTCCATCTCCACCGTGCCCTCTCCACCTAACTGAGCCACTTGACCGAACTCTGACCTCAGCTGCTTGAGCCCCTTGATTGGGTGCTACCCCAGGCGGTGTGGCTCTCTATCTCCTCCATGCCCACTCCACCGAACCAAGCTGCTGACTGAACCCTGACCTCAGATACGGTTCCTTTGATGAGCCTAGTGAATTGTTTTCAACTCTGGTGCCCTTGTTCAGCCTCCTGTGAGTAGTCGCACTCTTGGCTGGGCAAGCACTGATTGGCTCCCTTACTGCTCCTGCTTTTCTGTTCAAGCCTGCTGTTTTCTTTCTGCTGTCCTGGAAATTAAATTTCAAACTGCTAATTGCTTAAATTTTCTCCCACCTACCCTTCCCCACCCCCGGCACTCTTTCAATCCTCTTGCTGCATCCCAGGCTCTGCCCTATCACACTACTTGTCCAATTGCAGCTTCCCCGAAACAAAGCAAAAAAACACAACCTGCTGCTTGAAATAACTGTAGGTTTTTTACAATCTGTTCTAGGTGCTTGAATTACTCAGTAGGTATATATTAATTGTCACAATGGCTCCAATGATTAATCAGTACACTGCTGCTCATTCTCCCTTGAGATACACTGGCTATAAGTTAATTATCCCTTCTGATACTTTTGCCACTGCTACTTTTCTTGCCAGATCTGTTCTTAAATTACTATACTGCTGCACTGCTCCCTCCTACTCTCCTCTCATCATGTATTAGCTTATCTTCTGTCTTCTCCTTACTTACTTACTTACCATGTTTAATACCCTCTAAGCAGTATTTTTCCCCTTGCAATCTCTCCCCAATCCATACACAGTCTATTGCCCTCGCTAGGGTAATGCCTGTCATTTAAATCCCCAATAGGCTCACTCTGCCTTATGACCAAGTTGCTTGGTCCCATTTCCCATCAAGGCCCATTGCTTCCATTTCAGCAGTCCCTAACTTCTATTCAGTACTCTCACTGCTAAAGCTGCAATCCCCCAACCCTTATCTGCTACCATACCCCTTGCTCGCTTCTGGATCTGTCATGGTATAAAAGAGACAAATTACCCTTCTGCATCGTATCCTATCTACTCCTATTGTCAGGGGATGTCAACCCAAACCCTAGCCTCCCACCACTTTCCCTACTGCTCGAGCAAATACTAGCACTGGTCTCTACCCTTCCTGCCCCTCCCCCGTGGCTTTAAATTACTCCATGTCAACATCCATAGCTTGCTGCCTAAGTTAGTCCAGCAACAACCCATGGTTGTCTCCCTTAACCCTGACATTCTTATACTATCAGAATTTTGGTTAACTAGCAGGATTTCTAACAATGACATCGCCATCCCAGGCTGCTCAGTCCACAGGCAAGACCGCATAAGAAGAGGTGGCAGTGTGATTTTTTATATCTCCCCAAAACTCAACTCAGATATCATATTATCTGTCTCCATCCCACAATCTTATGAGATCCTACTAGTCAGACTAACTCTGCCATTCTCTGTTTGAATATATGTAGCAGAGGTCTACTGTAGACCTGGCCTATCTCCATCTACTGTCTCTGAACTTATTTCTACTATTGCCTCACTCTTCCCTGCTGGTGAGTTGTACATATTGGTGTATTACAACTTCAGCTGGGTTGCCCCATCCCTAATCAAACTCTGAAATGATATTACAGCACAAAACCTCTTGCAATTCATCCAAGACTCAACCCGTCTAATCCACAAATCACAAAACCTCTCACTGATAGACTGGGCCCTAATCACCCACCTGCATAAAGTTATAAAATCTGGTTTGCAGCCTGACTCTCTCAGCGATCACCACGTTATCTTTGTGGTTCAGAAAATTCACAGACCCTAGGTGCCCTACAACATAATTCTTTCAAAATCATTCAAGTCGCTCGATCTCAACCAACTACTCTGCAGTCTTGCACAAACAGACTGGTCCCCCATCCCTTCTACAAATTCGGTGGATGAGGCCTTAGAGTACTTCAATGACAAAATCATAGACACCTGGAACATACACACACCTGTTATGTGTTCTAGGGTTCGTGGCAACCATCTCCCCTGGATCACCTCAGAGTTGCTAGCATGCCTGCATGCTCGTGATCTTGCATGGAGAAAACACAAAGCGTCAAAGTGTCAAAGTGATAATAAAACCTACCACACCCTACGCAACAAATGTACAAAAGCTCCTAGACTAGCTAAGACCAAGTATTTCAGCAAAACCTTTCAAACAAACATTAACAACCCTTCCAATTTTTTTTTTTTTCAATTTTTTTTTGTTAATCTTTGATGCTCCTGCCGCGGGCTCCACGGGGTTATGACCACCCCCCCCCTCAGAGGGGGTACATCATCCGGCCTGACCCCCAGCTTGTCTGCTTCCGAGGTTCCCTCATGGATTCCCCTTCCATGGCATGGCCAGGTGGAGGGGCACTGGTAGTCCCCGCCACCTGGTAAGGCAAATCTGGTGGCAGGAGGCAGACTTAGCCAGAGGGATCAGGCCATCAGGGGTCTTCGGAGCACTGGTCTTTTTCTGTTTTTCTCCCTCCCTCCCCTCTGATGTAACCATGTTTGCATCTGAGCCTCCTGATTTGTACTGCCCTCATGCCACCACTAGAGGGCAGTCAGCGAGTGAGATGACTAGTCCCCTTTCCCGGAGAGTGGAGAGGAGAGGAGAGCTGTCCTCCAGATGCTTAATCCTCTCCCCCCTGCTGACCCCCAGCTGCCCAGGTTCATTCCTGAACCAGGGTCACTGGCGTGGCATGAGGTGTGGCATTCAGTGCCTCAACCTTCAGTGTCACCAGGATGGCCAACCCTTCCAAATTTTGGAAGGCAGTCCATTCACTGTTCTCCCCTCAAAATAAACCTCCCCACCTCTTGAATATAAACAACTCACTAATCTCAGACCATCTCATTGTCGCCAAGGAATTCAGCTCTTATTTCACCACATTTGCAACTTCCCTCCTTGCCTCCCTACCTACACCCCCTCCCTCCCAAGTACTTGCCCATGCACCTCATAGCGCCAAACAGTATAACCCGGTCCTCGCTTTCTTTGAAGCCTCACCTGCTGACACCCTGTCTGCCCTCCTTGCACTAAACCCTTCTAAAAGAAGTTCTCCTGACAGTCTGGACCCAAAGCTCCTTTACCTCTCCACCCCTGCTATAACCTCCCATCTGGCCACCATCCAAAATCTATCCTTTGCTACCATTGCTGTACCAAAAATCTGGAAACATGCCACAGTCTTATCCCTTCCAAAGGGTTGTGACCTATCCTCACCTGATAACTGCCATCCTATTTCTCTTCTCCCTATCCTTGCCAAGCTCCAGAAGCACCTTGTCTTTTCTCAGCTCTCTTCCTATCTCTCTGTTACTAGTTTCTTCACACCTTTCCTATCTGGTTTCAGGAAACATCACTCCATTACCACCTCCCTACTTAGGCTTACTGATGCCATCTTCTCAGGGATGGACAGTGGTGGTTCTATGTGATAACGGTGACTGCCAAAGGGTGATCACTGTTACAGCAAAGTCAGAGCACTGAAAATCAATTTTGGCGCTTTGACTCCACAGCTCACAACAAAACGGCGCCGGGGAGTTGCATTTTTTACATATATGTGGGGGGCTGGCCTCCCACACCCCTACTTAAGGATTCTCAGATCCAGGGGTGCATATCGGGGGGGCAAAATGTAAAAAAAAAAATTCCGGCATGGGCGCAACAAAAATGAACCTGTGCCTGGACCCAAACCCAGCACCCTAGCCAACAAAGCCACGAGCTGACCCACTACACCATGGAACCAGCTTGGCAGCCTACCACAGCACCACTCCTCAAATCCCCTCCCATCCCTCCATGTGTGTACCTGTAGTGTGCTGGCTCCCACCCACCCCCACGCACGTACCTGTAGTGACTTCTTGTCGCTAAGGTCACCAACCCACCCCATCCAGTCACTGTAGCTGCCCGGTAGCCACTGTGCCATACGCCTTGATTGAGTCACCCTTTCAGGGGTCACTCAATCATGGTCATGCACATCACAGTAAACTACAGTGGCCAAGTCACATCAGCCATATCGACTTTGCAGAGGCTTTCAACACAGTTTCCAGCTTCCTCCTCTTAAACACCCTCTGCTCAGCTGGACTGTCTGACTCTGCCACAAGCTGGTTCAGAGCTCACCTGGTTAATAGGATGCAATAAGCCAGAATCACTAAAGCATTATCCCCCCCCCTTCCCATTGACACTGGTGTCCCTCAAGTATTAGTGTTTTGTCCAATTCTCTTCTCAGTATTTCTAAATGATCTCCCATCAGTATGTACTACATCATCTATTCACATGTACGTGGATGACACAGTCCTGTACACCTCTGGCCACTTCCTCTCTAATGTCGAAACCAGACTCCAGTTGGACTTTGATAAGCTCCAGAACTGTCTTATCACACCTCAGCTTTCCCTAAATGCCAAAATGGCTGCTGCTGTGTCTGTCCAGGCTCACCTTCCTCCCTCCCTTCCATACCCTAGATGGGACTTCATTGGAGGACACCACCTCCTTCAGATTCCTTGGGGTCTGGCTAGACCAGCACCTCAATTTTTGGGGGCATGTGGATGCCATCCTGAAAAAAACTGTGCCCCAAGTTAGGAGCTTTCTGCAGGAACTGCCACTATCTACCTCTAACAGCAGGGTGTGAACTACGGTAATCCAGAAAATGGTTCTCCACATTTTTGACTGTGGTTATGTAGTTTATAGTGCCACCAAGAAGCCCACTTTAACCAGATTGGACTCCCTTTTCAACTATTTCTGTCACTTTGCACTGGATTTTCCTCACTATACTCACCACTGTGACCTTTACCACTATATGGCATTCCCTTCTCTAACAAATTAATGTCTGTCCCATATGGCCAAATTTACCTCCAAATTCTGGTTCAACTCTTTCCCCTCCTACCTTTCCACTGGCCATCCCTCGCAGACTCACTTCTTCTGGACAGTTGGCTTTCTTGTACTCTTCCCCTAAACTGTTGAACTCATTACCTCCTTAATTCAGGTACTTCTCTTCCCCTCACTCCATCTCTAGTGCCATTGCTAACTTCTACTCCTCAAATTGCTTATGCTCCTAACTATACCACCCTCTCTTGTCCTGAATATTTTTGACTTACATGACTGGTTAATAAATTCTGCGTACCCCACAACCAATTAACTCTGGCACTTAACCATATGGTATGTATAGCTACCGTGCACTTGTTTGTGATTGCCATTTTAGTTATTGCTGCAGCATTATCTTTTTATTGTATTGTACATTGAAATTGTATTTGACTGGCCTACCTTGTTTACTCATTTGTAATGTACTCTGTTGTTGTGCTGTTTATGTTACTCTGCTGTTCTATTTTCAATTGTTTATGTGCCTCCATCAACGCTTTCCCCCAGAACGCACCATGAGACGAGCACTTTTTGCTCAGTGTGCCTTTTCTGGTGAAACTTTTCAGTTAATAAAACTTACAATAAATAAAGGCTTTGTCACTCTCTGGGATCCATTTTACATTATTCAGATATCTTTTCTTTGTAGGTTCAATGAGGGGAGCAGCTACAGTAGTTGGGCAAAGTCGGGGACAAATCTCCAGTTGTAACCAGCCAGCCATAAAAATGCCCTGACATGTTTCTTTGTTTTAGGGACAGGGCTGTAAACTACAGCTTCTGTCTTAGAAATTGTTGCTTGTACCTCGCCATTTCCCAAAACATAACCCAAATATTTAGTTTCTTGCATGCCCAAAGCACATTTGGTAGCATTAATGGTCAGACTTGCATTTTTGATAGCTTGAATAACTGCTCATAGGTGATCCTGATAACTTTTCCAATCTGGACTATACACAACAACATAATGCAGGTAAGCTGCACAATAACCTGAGTGAGGGGCTAGGACAATGTCCATGTACCACTAAAATGTGGTGGATGCAGCATGTAACCCAAATGGCATGGTGGTTAACTGATAGAATCCAGTAGTCATAGCAAATGCAGTTTTGTCTCTGGATTCTTTAGCTAGGGGGATTTGGCAGTAACCCTTTGTAATATAAAGGTCACTGATTCACTTAGCCCTTCCCATTTTGTCAACTGAGTCATCTATCCTGGGCATTGGATTGTTTTCAAAATCAGACACTTGATTATTTTTTCTAAAATCAAGGCAGATTCTTACCCCTTCCCCTCCCTTCTTATTTACTATCACCACTGGTGATGCCCAAGTACTTCTTGGCTCTTCTATGATACCCACATCTTTCATTTTTTTTGTATTTCCTTAACCACATCTGCTCTTAACCTCTCTGGTATTCTGTATGCCTTTTGTCCAATAGGGTGAGCATTGCCAGTCCTTATTACATTCTTGACACCTTTTGCATGGCTGGGTACCATGGTAAAAGCACTGTTAAATGCCTTTATTAAGTCATACATTTCTGCAGTTTGCTCTGAGGTGAGGTTAAGGAAACATTTATTGTATCTTTGCTGCATTAGAAGTTACAGCCTGTTCTAGCCTGTAATAAGCTATATCCATATCTTCCTTTTCAGTTTCTGGCAATACTAACAAAGCAGCCCATGGCGCTTTTTCAACTCATTTTTTAGGAGATTAGTATGGAATAACCTAGTGGAATTTTCCGATCAGGGGTGTCAATCTCATAATTAACTGCACCAGTATGTCTAAGCACTTTGTAAGGTCCTTGCCACTTCATTAACAGTTTATTTTCTGAAATGGATAACAGTAACAATACTTTTTCATCTGGCTCAAAACTTTTCATTTTACTCCATCGTCACAATATACCTTCTACTGGTTTGGGACCTCTTCCTGACTACTATGGGCAATTTCAGCATATTTGGTTAATTTATTCCTCAGTGCACACATATATACTGTAAGTGATTTTTTTGAGAGGGGTTATCTTCCCATGTTTCTTTTATAACATCTAGGGGCCCCCTAAGTTGTCTACCATACAAGATTACAAATGGTGAATAACCTGTTGATTCCTGTGGCACTTCTGGGTATGTGAAAAACAAGCAAGGTAAGGTAAATACTGGTTCCAATTTTCCCTTAACATTTCACACACTTTTTTAGCATGCATTTTAGGGTCTGATTAAAAAATTTAACAAGACCATCTCTTTGAGAATGATAAGGGGAGCTTCTTATGGCAGTGACACTGAATAATCGGTACAGGTCCTTCAGCAAGGCAGCACCAAATCATTACCTTAATCAGTAATAATTTCTTTAGGTAAGCCCACCCTGCTGAAAATTTTTGCCACCTCTGCAGCCACTTTCTGGGCCATCACAGCTTGCATAGGCACCACCTTTGGAGATGTAGTAGCATAGTCACACACTACCAAAATGAATCAGTTACATCATTTACTTATATCTAGGGGGCCAATCACATCCATTGCAATTCTCTCAAATGGTACATCTATTAATGGTAGGGGCTGCAGGGATGCCTTGTCTCTCTTAGACACTGGGGTTACTTTCTAACATTCAGCACAAGACCTGCAATAAGCAGTCACATCATCATGGATCCTAGGCCAGTAAAACCTGTACAGCACACTGGCAAAGGTGTGATCCCTCCCCAAGTGACCATAGAAACATAGAATTTGACAGCAGATAAGGACCGCTTGGCCCACCCAGTCTGCCCATTTCCCTACCTAATGGATAAGCTGCAGATCCTAGTTAACCAGCAGCCTACTTCTTTCTACCCCCACCCCCTAGAATTGCCTTATGACTGTCCCATGCATGCTTGAATTCAGCCACTGTTTTTGACTCCACAACCTCCGTTGGCCGTTCCATGCATCCACAACCCTCTCTGAGAAAAAATACTTCCTTACATTACCTCTGCGCCTCCCCCCACCTTCAAATTGTGCCCCCTTGTTCTTGCACACTTCTTTTTTTGAAAGATGCTACCTCTTTGTTGATTCCCTTGAGGTACTTGAAAGTTTCTATCATGTCCCCCCAATTCCTTGAGGCTATACATATTAAGCTCCTTTAGTCTCTCTTCATATGTCTTCCGTGCAGACCCTGCACCAGTTTAGTTGCCCTCCTCTGGACAGCTTCCATCTTGTCTATGTCCTTGTGGAGACTGGGTCTCCAGAACTGCACACAGTACTCCAGATGGGGTCTCACCAGCTGTCTGTACAGAGGGATAACAACTTCCTGTTTTCTACTGGTGATGCCTCTCCCTATGCATCCCAGTATCCCCCAGCCCTCCTTACTACCCTCTCACATTGCTTGCCCAAACATAGGACTAGCATGTACTATTCGTAACAACTCACTTCTATATCTCTTTGGGATGACCAATTGTTCTACCTGTTCAATTGTCTGAAAATTAACACAAACTCAGTACAGTAGCCCATTACACTTTTTAAACCCAGGTCCCGCCACCTTTTGTTTCACTCCCACCTGCTTAAAGAAAACTTGGAGAGAAACATAAATGGTTTGTTCAGAAGCAAAATCGCAACCAGTAATCAGTCTGGTTTCAGCATTTTCATACATTAACCCCTTATGTCCATCAGTCTTTTGTTGCCACCATTTTTTCAGGTATATTCTTTCCTGCCAGGATTTCTAGACCTTGGATCTAGGCTGAAGAAAGTCCTGATCAAAGATATCAAAGGGGAAGCTGCCCACATCATCCAAGATTTTCTTCGCATGTGCTCTTGTCATCACAGCTGCTGAAACTGCAGGTTTTTCTGCCTTTGTGATTAACTTAGCAATACCTGGAAAATCAATTCCAATTATCACAGGTACAGATAACTTTGATACCACTCCCACTTTCATTTGGTGTGGCACTCCATTAACTCTTAGAATCAGTTGAGTGGTGGGATAGTATCAAGTGTCCTCATGATTCCAGATGACTCCAGTACCTGGTCCTCTTACACAAATCTTTTCCAGAGCTTCGGCATGCACCTGAGTTTGTCTGCTTTCCAAATCTATAGGACCTTTCGCAGCCTTATCTCCCACTTTGACACTTGTTAAATATCTGCCCCAATATGATAAGGTCAAATCTGCTTCAGTGTTACCCTTCCTATTTTTAAGGCAGTTTCTTGCAATATGGCCTGGCTTAGTGCAGTTATAGCAAATAAAGTATTTGGGTGCAGATTTGGTACCCCCACCAGAGTTCTTATCTGACCTGGAGTTAGACTGGGAAAAAGAGGGCCTTACCTGTCCTTTTCTAATACCTCCCTGCCGTGGTGTCTGCCTGACCATCCGATAGTCTTCAGCTAAAGAAACAGCCTTTTCCCTACTTTCTGGCTGGTGCTTGTTTACCCACAGTTGCACTTTTACTGCATGGGCAGGATATTAATGAACTGTTCCATTGTAAATATCATGATAAGCTGGCAGACTGATTTGTCCTCTGGTTTGAGTCATTTAATGAGGAGTTCTTTAAATGAATCAGGTGTAGGCTTCCCAGGGATTGTCAAATGACTGGTACTTCAGGGACCGAAAACTCTGCCTGTAGGTCTCTCCTGAGACGTTATATCTTTTCAGTATTTCTCTTTTCACCAGATCATAATCTGCTGACTGAGCAGTGTTCACATTACTGTAGACAAGTTTAGTTGTACCTGTAAGACAAGGTACCACCCTGATTGCCCATTTCTGTTTTGACCATTGGCATGCACTTGCAACTCTTTCAAACCTAGGCAGGTATGCCTCAATATCATTCAAGGGGCACAACTTTGAAGTTTAATGTCTTTTAAGCTACTTGTGTTTTATTGATCTGCTGGACTTGCATAATTTCCTCCACCTTTAATAGCTAGCAAGGCACCCAGCCATAGCTGTATCTCTTCTTTTCTCTGTTGTTCCTGACATTGCATTTGTTCTCTTCTTTGTGCCTCTAAGGAATGGAGTTCTTTTTCTGCTTCTCTGTCTCTTTTTGTTGTATTGCCTACCATTTTAAAAATGCAGACAGACTTTCTGGTTCTGTGTTGCCGGTTCTCCTCCTTCCATCTCTGGTGCTGATTGCACTGTCTCAGCTTGGTCTTGTGCTTGTGCTAGTTTGGATGCCATACTTCTGGTCATGACTCCTGGTGTTTCTGTTACCAGATCCATACCTTTCTTCTACGCTTCCCTGTTACCAGGTCTGCGACCCACAAACAAACACTTGGCGTTAGAGTATGTATGGCTTAAATTAACTTATTCTGACATCAACTGTCAGTGAAGCCTGGGTCAAGTAACATAAGCAGACCAGGATAAATTGTAAAATCCTCAAACAGTGTTTCATATTAGTAGTAACAAGAGAATACAAAAAAAAAGGAAATATGCAGACTGGTTTTCAACATAGACAGTCCAAAAAAAAAGTCCAATTTCTGAGTTCAGAATTGAAGTCTACAATCAACCAGCTCTATGTTGCATATGGTCTCCAAGTTCCTCTGAAAACACTTGCTCTCTCTTTTCATATAAAAAAATTATGAACCTTGTCAGCATCTAGCTTCTACTAGAACACTGAGACCCAGAATGGCAGAAGCTTGTCAGATTCTAGCTTCTACCAGAGTACTGTGATCCAGAAATTCAGAACCTTGTCAGACTCTTATCTTCCAGAACATTGTGACCCAGCTGCTAGTTGACCTCATTTGCTAACAGATTCCACCAGCCTGAGGTCAAAATATTGCACTCCAATACACTTTGCTAATTAACTCAAAGAGCTGTTTCTGTAATCATTTCATTAGCATGAACAATATCTAATTTAAAAATCAGAGAACCCCGTTTCATACATATTTTTTATAACTATATATAAGCAAGGTTTAGAGGCAGAGACAGCAAAAAGGGTAAGGGAAAGAACAGCAAGTAAAGACAAGAGTTGACTGTGCAGTCCAATAGAAAAGACAGAGATAGCAGGCAGAATCCTTGCTTCAAACTCTCTATGCAACACAAACAGGACAGTGCCCAACCAACCCTGTCACAGTAAAGTTATTCTGATTGCTTAAGTAGCTAGGCACACATCTCATTTCCAGTTTATGTGTCTCTTTGTTCCACCTCAGCTTTACTTGTGTATTTCAGTTTACTACCACATCCGTTTCCTCTGTTCTTGTCACAAAACCTTTAATGTTTTCTTTCATTAAAACTTTAATGCACCTTCAGTACTTTGTCGCTCTCTTGAATATCCTAGCACTTTCTGCAAAGGTATCTCCATAGAGTTAAGGACCTGTTTCTTTATTATTGTCTACCTACACACCTTACTATTAACTCTAACCTTATTTAAACTATCCCATCATAAATGATTTTGAGACAATGTAACTTTCAGTATAAATTCAGCTTCTTCAGCTCAGAATGTTATTGCACCTGATGAAGGAACCTGTGTGGCCCAGAAAGCTTGTGTACTATACCATTATTATACTAGACATGTACTTGACCAAGAAAATATGTCAAACAATACAGTGTTTCCTGTTTTCTAAGGATAAATATGGTTAGATTCACTTTTTACTTGACTATAACTGTAAGCATATACTGTAACTGAAAAAGCAGTCATTTATGTACCACATTTTTATTTCTTTCTAAAAAATATTTTAGATTTTATGCTTTAGATTTCTAAATGCGGATGCAAGAAAATTCTGAATTGTTCCCAGGGTCAATAGCATGCACATAGTTTTAATAATTTCTTATCTTAGCCCGTCTTACGTTATTTGGTCTTTTCATATAGGGGTCTATGCATGAAAAAGAGTTACCAAAGTGTGACATTAGTGTAATTTTTCAAACTCTATAATATAATGATTATTATAAGAATTTCTTAATGCTTTGACTCACCTTATAAAAATGTAGTGTGGTTTGGGATAACTCCAATTTCGGGATCTGAGAAGAACCTCCACAAAGTTGCACGTGTAACAGGGACATAAAAGCAGGGCTGCACATCTAACAGGGGACATAAAAGCAGGACTGCTCATGTAACTGGGGACATAAAAGCAGGGCTGCACATGTAACAGGCTGTTGCTTGCCTTGCTTGTAGATCAGAAAGCAGATAACTAAATGAAGTTACATTTGCATTTGTGCATGTCTGCTGTGTCCACTGGGCATGTTGAAACTGCTGGCATTAGACAAACTTCAATAAGATAATTTTAGCATATCCTCTACTTAGTAAATATATACCTCTAATAATGGAAAAATAACTTAGTAAGTGTATGCAATGTTTGATGTTTAGTGAGGGAAAGTATGGGAGTGAGTATGTATGTGCTAATTGCCATTTGATTACTACTCTTTAAGCAGAGATAACGTTTCTGTTTAATATTAAACCAGTATCTACTGATATTAGGGAACTGGAAAGTTACATTGATCTTATGGATGAACAACTTCATTCTAATGAACAATTTCCTTCACATTTAGGTAGCATTTCTATGCATCCTGATGAGGAGACAATTGTAATGACTAGTACTAGTATACCTGTTGCCTCTGCCCTTTCTTATAAGGTGGATGATTATCCACCCTCTTCTCATGATAATTATGACTGGACCATTGTCACAAAACCTCTTAAAAAAAGGAGGGGTGGTCAACTACACAATAGTGCCCCTATTGAAACTCGTAATAGAGCTGAGCAATTGACTGTATCAAATAATGAAGTGCTACATGATTTATCCTGTGCATCACCCTCTGTTGATAATAATGGTTTAAAAACACTTTTCAATAAGGAGTTAATGCCCATGAATATTTGTCCTAGTAAGTCTCAAGCTACCAAATCAATACCTATTAAGTTAATCGCTCCAGAGTGTGTTAAACAATCACCTGTTTATGATTCTTGTACCCCTACTGTCTCAAAACAAGTGTTAGTCCTGGGAGATTCAATCATTAAGCAAATTGACAGGGCAGTATGCAATAGTGACAAGAGCAACAGCACTTGTTCTAGCTTCCGTGGGCCAGGGTATCTGACATTACCTCCATGATGCCTAAAATTTTAAAAAATGTGGGGGAAAATCCACTGGTTATCATACATGTCGGTGTTAATGATATAAACAACACCCCATTTAATCAGTTACAACAGGACTATGTGGCGTTATGTAACCTGTTACTTGATAGGTGATGCTGTGTATGTATATCTGAAATTCTACTTGTCCAGGGAGCAACATCTACCATGACGCAGAAAATCAAAGTCCCAAATGAATGGCTGAGAAAGTGGTGTTTTAAGCAGGATATACCCTGTATTACCCACTGGGAATCATTTTCAGATCATTCTTCCTTGTTTTGCTGGGACAGTTTACATCTCAGTCATAGGGGTAGTACACTTATGGGGAAAAGTATCACTAAAATCATAAATCATTGTTTAAACTAAAAACAATGGGGGAAAATGGGTCTATTCCCAAGTCTCTGAATACTTACCAAAATATTATTACAACTAAATGTAAATTCCTAGCTTTGAATGCAAGATCTTTAAACCAACTCAAATTAGCAGAACTTGAAGCCAAATATAAAACTTTAAATATAGGTGTGGTGGGAGTAACTGAAACTTGGTGGGACGGCAGCCTCAATTTGGTCCAGAGAAATTCCATGTTATAAATTATATCATAAAAACAGATTAGATAAGCAAAGTGGTAGAGTTTGTATGTACATACGAAATTATATTCCTTCTTTTGAAGTGTGTTCTCCCTTTCCTTTGGAAAGTATATGGGTTAAAATCTTATTGAAGGAGCAGTCCTATATAACTATTGATAACATCTATCAACCTCCATTTGCAAATTCAGATTACACAACTGATATGTTTAAAGAAATTACACATTTTTCAGAATCTCAAGATACTGTAATATTTGGTGACTTTAACCTCCCTCATATTAACTGGGACTCATTCTCAGGACAGTCCTATGCCGAGAAAGAACTAATAGATGTGGTAGTTAGTACTGGATTACAACAACGTGTTACTGAACCCACTTGAGGTCCTAATATTTTGGATCTATTATTTACTAACATAGAGGAACAAATTAGCAATTTACAAATGTGGGATCCACTTGGGACCAGTGATCATTCATCTATTCTTTTTTGAAATTCAACAGTTTAAAACTACACAAAGAAAGTTACACTATACAAAAAATTATAACAAAGCAAATTTTTCTAAAATCAATGAATACTTACAAAACATAAACTGGGAATCTAATCTTCTTAATTGTACAACTCAACAAGCTTGGGACTTTTTTAAAAAACATTGTACATTATTTGGAAAACACCTTTATTTCATCTAAGAAGAAATTTAATAATGAAGGAAAAATTCCCCCTTGGTTCAACAAGACAATTAAAAATCAGATTAAAATAAAAAAACACTTTTTAGGAAACTTAAGAATAGTTCTGTTCCATTTAAAACTACTCTATTACATAAATACAGACTATCTGTGAAAAACTTAGAAAATTCTATTAAATTGGCAAAAAATAAGCTAGAATTTAAACTAGCTTACACAAAAACTGTCACAAATCTCTTTTCTCCTATATAAATAGTAAAAAAGGTGTATCAAGAACCATTGGTCCCATTATAACCAATGGCTCTTCTCTATCTGATATAGAAATCTCGAATCTCTTTAATAAGTACTTTTGTTCTATCTTCTCTCAAAAATCACCTATTAGTACATTTAAAGTTCACCACGTAGATTATCATAGGTTCTATCCAACTGACATTATACAGGCTATCAAAAAACTAAAAAAAAATAATAGTAGTCAGGGCCCAGATGGTATTCATCCATGGTTTCTGATCGAAACCTCTATAAATATTTCTATACCTTTGTCAATTATTTTCACTAAATCCTTACAAGAAAGCATTGTACCAAATGATTGGCATTCAGCAATAGTTACTTCCATATTTAAAAAAGGCAATAGAGGTTCTGTGCAAAATTATCATCCAATTAGCCTGACCTCAGTGGCTGGTAAATTAATGGAACAAGTAATGAAGCCTCTAATAGATCAAGATTGTAAAAAATTAGGAATTTATGATTCAAATCAGCATGGATATACTCCCAAGTATTCCTGTGCCACCAATCTGATATCTTTTTACAATAATATAAGTACTCTACTAGATGTGGGTATCCCAACTGATGTAATTCTTTTGGACTTTAGTAGAGCTTTCGATAAAGTCTAACATGAAAAACTCATTACTAAAATGCACAATCTAGGTTTGTCACCTGATACTGTCAACTGGACTTTAAACTGGTTGACAAATCACTCTCAGAGAGTCAGAATTAATGATATCTTGTCTGATTCGGGTAGTGTGACAAGTGGTGTACCACAGGGGTTGGTCTTGGGACCAACATTGTTTAACCTCTTTATCAGTGATTTACAAACAGGGCCAAATAACTTCATAGTTACATTTTGCAGACTATACTAAATTGGGGGGGGGGGGGCAAGGTTAATAAACAAGAAAATATTTCTGCATTAAAGAAGGATTTGGAAAATTAACACTTTGGGCAAATGAAAATCATATGCAGTTTAATCAAGGCAAATGTTTAGTAGTGCATTTCGGTGTAAATAATCCAAAAATGATATATCATATAAACGGACTACCACTTCACTCATCAAATTGTGAAAAAGATTTAGGGATATATGTTAAGAATAAACTTACATCAAATGATCACTGTGTTAGAACTGCTTGCATGACCAACAGACTTTTGAGGCAAATAAAAAGCACTTTTGTTAATCACACTGAACAATGCCTTATTCCATTATATAGGACATACATTAGACCATATGTAGACTATGGCTCCCCTTTCTGGAATCCAAGCCAAAAAAAAGACATAGTAATTCTTGAACAGGTTCAAAGGAGAGTAACTAGAATGATTCCAAGATTAACAAATTTGGATTATCAGAACAGATTAAAAGCTACTGGTCTCTTCTCTCTTCAAACCAGAAGATCAAGAGGTGATATGCTTATGGTTTTTAATTTAATAAATTCACCAGATCTAATGGAAAAATGTGGTCTAACAGTCTGCAAAAGGAGACATGTTCCGAGACGGCATAATAAACAGCTTGAAGTAAAAACTTATAAAACCAGCAAAAGGGGAAACTTTTTTCCAATAAGAGCATCCATTGTATGGAACACCTTGCCACAAGAATTGGTAGATGCAACTAGTGCCATTGTCTTTGAAAACAAATTAGATGTTTGGTTGAGGGATAATAAATAAATAATGTCCCACATAGTCTGGGGAACAGTCTCGATGGGATCTGGCCTTCTTCTGTTCTTTCATACCAAGTAATACCAAGTAATTAAAGCACCACAGGCACAACACTATCTGTCTGCACACAACATGAAGGCATGCCACCACTCATCTATAGACAACATGGAGGCACACAACCACCCATCTGTGGACAAAATGGAGGCACGTCACCACCCATCTGCAGACATTATGGAGGCAAGCAGCTAAATACCTGATGGAATCTTTCAAAGAATTTCATCATTAAAGTATAAAGAAAAGAACAAATATCTGCACCACACAGCACTGAACCAGATAGCAGCTTTATTCCAAACAATTAAAATTGCCAATTGCAACAACCAGCATCTGCTCCACTAGAACCTCTACTGGTTTCACAAGATATGCGTCATCAGCCTCCTGATGACGTATATCTTGCAAAACTGGTAGAGGATACTGGTTGTGGCGATTGGCAATTTTATTTGCTTGGAATAAAGCTGCTATCTGGTTCAGTGCTGTGAGGTGCAGATATTTGTTCTTTTCTTCATATTGGTTTATATTCTGCACACACTGCCCCCTCGGAGCGGTTTTGTTTTTTTGATCATTAAAGTATGCATTCTAATCAGGGCATCATTAGTTCACATCACCTGAATAATGGACTGTCCATGTAAACTGAACACAGACAACACCAACAGAAAACAGTATAGTTGGTTTTCACGTTTTTTTTTTGGTTTTTTTTTTGCTAGGAAAAGTTGTGTAAACCCACCACACACATGTATGATATGGCTGACCAATATGGCCCAGAGAATAATGTATCCTAATTAGGGCACCACAACAAGCTGCATGGGGACAGTACTTTTTAACATTAAGCTCCACCCCTCCAAAAACAGTGACCACATGGTTTTGTGCTGTGATTAACGATATGATGTGGTTGCCCTGCGATGCAACCAGAAAATCCACAAGTACATAAAATAGAATACTGCATGCAGTGCCAGATAAGTTAGCTAATGCAGCAGCATCACCCAAACACCGTCTGAATCACAGCACACAAACCAGCCACCCCACCAACATTAGTTGTTGCCTACTTAGGCATGCGACTCAATTGTGCATGAACAGGTAATTGTGTGATGGTGCAGCAAATACATGTGTAATGTCAATCAAACAATCAAGTCTTTATTTAACCAGGCGTTCATCGTTGAGCAGAAGCTCATTTGCAAGATGGACCTGGGTGGAGCATGAACAACTGTATACACAGGTCAACACAGGTATTTAGGTATTTACAAGGCAATACAGATAATACCGTTTACAGAGAGGAAGAAAAAGAAGTTCATATGTACATAGAATTATACAGATATTGTACAGATTACAGGTTATTTACATACATAGAAGTGTCTATAGGAAGATAAAGCAGGTTATCTGAGGTTGCAGGATGAAGTAACGGAAGAAAAAAATATATATACAACAGGTAGAGGCAAAGGTGGGGGGGAAGGAGGGAGGTGGGGCAGAAAGGCTAGGAGGGCACGGTGCACAGAGAGGAGTTGGTAAAACGGGATGTAGAGAAGGTGGATGGAGAAAAGGAGTATGTGTGAGCCCCGGGATTGAATGCTATAAAGTATGGGGCATGATAGGATGTCACAACCCAGGGTTAGTGCGCTCCTATCCAAGGTTGGGAAAGGAAGGATAAGGGGATGGACGGGCCTAGTGTTGATAAGGCAGGGGGATAAGAGAGAGAACAATTAGGCTTGTGAGGAGCAAGCTGGGTGTCAGTACTTAAAATTAGGTGTCTAGGCGCATAACTGTTTGTTTTTTGGGGAGTTATGGGTTGTGGACATTGTCATACACAAAATGAGTTTTGCCAAGATCACCAGCCCAGTACAAGCTACCTGTTTGAATACAAAAATTGCATATCTGGGGTTGTTTGGTGATTTTGAAATTTAAACCAAAATAGCAGGTAGGGTTATGGTCGTGGTGTCCAAGCTAAAAAAAACAAAATAAACTAATTCATTTTGTTCATGTTTTTGCTTTCAGATACCAAAATCCTAATCCAATGTTCAAGCAATCACACATTTACTAACAAAGCTGTTCAAATTATTAAATCACTTTTTAAGTGAAGACAAAAAAACATAAACACAATATGAGCCATGCATCATCCCATCTGCCAAAAAGAAAAAAAAGTAAAATACTGAACCCAGGCATCCACAGGTCTGCCAACAAAATGGCAGCAAGCATACACCCATCTGGCAACAAAAGGAAGCCATGCACGTACACAGCTACAGACAAAATGAAGGTATGCAGCCATCCATCTATAAACAAAATGGAGCCATGCATCCACCAATCTGCAAATCAAAATAAAGGCAATCATACATAAATCTGCAAACGAAATGGAGGCATGCATCCACCCATCTGCAAATCAAAATGGAGGCAATCATACACACATTTACAAACAAAATGAAGGCACGTATCCACCCGTCTACAAACAAAATGAAAGGAAGAATACACCCACCTACAAGCCAAATGGAGGCATGCATCTAGCCATCTGCAAACAAAATGGAAGCGTGCTACCAGACGTCTGCCAACCAAAAATGGAGGCACACTGCAAAACATACCACAGGGGCTCAGTCAAAAACTGTCATCAGACCTGATACACACAGACCAAATAGTGCCCCCCCCGGAAAAAGAATAAATAAACAATCTGTGACTGCATGGTTTGGTACCCAGATTAACAGAAAATGCTGTGGGTGCCTTGTGATGCACAATGACAAAACAGAAGTAGTGCACCCCACTAATAAAGAAGCCAGTAACAAACACATTATGCAATGCAATAGCCCATCACAACCAATGTCAAGATCATGCCAGGCAAACCTGCCACTTCACCTACATTTGTGGTTACCACCAGCCCAGTGCCATGTAGGGCTGAGGCATCTGTGCTTTACCTACTACTATGCTGGTGACCAGCCAGCATGCCAAGGGCAGAAGTGTGCACTGCACGGCCATTGCCAACATTGCATGTTCTACCCAGGGGGAAACACAGGACAAGGAAAAATGAGGTCCCAGGTCAAGCAGGATGATGACAGCCACCCGCTGCAGGCCCTGACTCTGAATGGCACCCCACAGAATTTGAATCCTAGTGAAGGTGAGTTTGAGCAAGGGAGGGGGCTCCTCACCACCCTGCCACAGAGGGTAAACTGTGGAGGAAGAATAGATTAGCTGCCTGATGTTGGGGTGTGGGGCTGGGTGGGAGGCTGAAAGATAGATGCCAACAGGTGGGGACCCAAAGGAGAATCAAATAAGATAAAAGAATAAAATTTGTGGTTGCCTAATATGGGCACACCAAACTAACATGCACATCTGATCAAGCCACACCTCTCAGCTGTACCCACCATGAGGAACAGTTCCTAATTTTATTCACAAAAGCCCCTTGTTACACATTGAGAGGGTTTGTCCAATGTTCAACAACAACATTATAAAGCAAAAATACATAGCAGTTCATATGAAAAATGTATTATTCATTTAACTGCAAACTTTGTGAACACAGAGGCACACATTTCAACAGTGGACTGAGCTTCTGAGTAATAGATTTGATGAAGTGTTCCACATTCTAAAGGGCAGTGTTTCACATTTGGGGGATGGACTGAGGTACAGTGCTCATACAACTCTTTAGTAGGAAGAAGTGCACATTCAGGAGTGTTGGTGGGTTGTACTGGCAGTGCCCATGTAAATACAGAAAATATATTGTTTTTTTTTAAACCGCAATAAATATCAGACATCGCAATCAGTCTTTTTAACAAACCTCAAGAAAAACAAACGTAACAGCAGTATGTAAAATACCATCCCAACATATGAAAAACACATTTAAAATAGAGCATTGGAACCAAAAACAAAAATCAATATCAGTATCCCAAAAATAAGTAGCCATGGATTAAATACAGGTACCAAACCCTCCCCAATAACCAAATAGTGCATTGTGCTAATCCCAGACACTCCACTCAGTCTCCATCCTTCCCCAAAACTAACTGTAACAGCAGCATGTAAAAGACAGTCCCAACATGAAAAGAGCATTTAAAATAAAGCATAGTAACTTAGAAAGTTGGTCTATACAACCTCCTTATCAATTCCTTCAAGAAGACCTCATGGTGAACAGGGACATAAAGAAGTTTAAGGTCCCAAATTCACATTTTAATTCAAATGGCACCCCTTATACCAAGTCAAGAAGGCAAAAAGGGAAATGCAAGATGTGGGTCCATCTGCACTATTAATGAACCCCACCCGCCAACAGCTAACTTACATTATCAAAACTAGTAAAAACAAACAAAAAAAACAGTATTTTTGGCAGGAGGCACGATCGGTATTTACCTGCTGCAGTGAGGATAGTGATGTAAGGAGGATCACACAGGAGGACAAGAGCTCTTCAGGACAAGACAGTCAATTACAGGAAAGGGCTAGAAATTGCAAGGAATTGTCTTTTAAATCCCCCCATGGCCTGCCCCAATCTCACGCTGATATAAGTGCTGAAATGTTTTCACAAGTGTCTCCCCTAGACCTCTGCTGTCATGCGTGAACATCTGGTGGTGGGGGACAGGAAAGGATCAGGTGAGCAAAGGGGACGGCTTATGATCATGCTGTGTACTTAAAGAAACAGGGCAATGCACTGTAGTACCCTAAACAAATACAGCAAGTAACCTGGGGACAAACATACAACACAAATTGCATGAAAGCGCCAATTATTACAAAAGTTCAGAGGTAACACAAGGGGACATTAATGGTTACACGCAAGACCACATTTTTAGGGCCCCCTGGAGGTGGGTGGGAATCACGGTAGCATAATAAGGAAGTGTGATAAATGAGAGCAAGACATAGGATTAGTTACAAAAATATTTTTACTGCCAGAAAAGTCTAGTTAAATGACACTGAGAGACTATTCCACACACATGGGTAGCCATGTCACAAATTAGTACACAAATCTTCGTGCATTTTGACTAAGAAAGTGCATTTTTTTTAATATGCACTCATCTGATTCCATTAATGTTATCTTATGTATCTCTCCACATAGGCTACTTAAAAAGCTCATGTCAATGACTGTATTATACTCAAAATCCTGCATACGTACTGCATTACAAACTTTAGGATCCATTGGTAACCCCTTTTCATGCACATAGCCATAGTAATTACATGCAGACATTCTATTGATCTCATACTGTTACTTTAAAGTGGTTAATCTTTATGTTTAATTGCAAATCAGTAACAAGAACGTTTTCAAGAAGACAATGAAGACAGAGAAGAATTGTCTTTTATGTAGTGGTTTTTACACACAGTATGATAAAAGCACTTTGCAATTGATGAGAGATTGGTAGTGTAGTGACTGAATGTAAATGTGTAATGGCATCCATTGTATACATCAACACCCACACAAGGCCTTTTACATTTGTCTAAAATGGTTATATGACAAATGAAATCTGTATTTGGTCACCGGAGAAAATCCCTCACTCTTGTGAAAAGTCTCCTAAGTTCTTTTATTTCCACCTGGTAACCTACCAAGATAGCACCACAGATAGTTAAAATGGACCTTGGTTTAACATCTCATCTGATCTGAAGGGTTGCACATTGCAACAGAACATCATGTCACTAGTACTGCACTGGAATGACAGTTTTTATGGCATGAGGCCAAGTGCTGGTGTGGGATCAGAATCCATGATCTTTTTGTTCAGAGTCAGATATTCTACTAATTTAGACACACTGACAAAAAATAGGCACTGCCAGCAAATCTTCCCTTGAAGTCTTAAGGAAGTATGCCAGTGTACCGGGAGCAGAACAGAGTTAAAGGTTGGTTGGTCACAAACCTATTAGAGCCTTCAATAGTATCAAAGAAGACAATTCAACCATTTCTAAAGCAGCAAGAACACATTGCACAAGATCAATGAGTTATGTCTGCCCCCTTTTACTTGGCCAGACAAATATGCAGCCGTTGCTGGAATATAAACCTCTGGCCTTGAATCCTGACAGCCACACTAATCATGCAGGTAAAAAGAAATTAGGTTAGAATGTTTCATTTCCTTTCATACTTGCTATCACACGGGTCTTAAGTAGATGACTAGATTGCTTGTCCTGTTACTCACAATGCTTTTACTTTTACTCACATATTTTACAGCTGTATGTGACAGCTTATATACAACACATAGCAACATGTGCATAGTATCACTTCACATGAACTAAAACAATGAGTGGATTTCAATGGTAGGCCTATATACAGAAATATACAGAAATTAAATTACAATATCACAAATACCTTGCTTATAATCATCAATTCACCAGAAATTAGGAAAATACATACTTTTAAAGCTGCTCCAGTGGTCTAGTAATTATTATACTCACCTTCTGTTCAGGAGACACAGAATTATATCCTCGACCAGGTAACCCAGCTGGCCTTGGCAGAAGGTAGCTAGACAGTCCCTAGGATATGCTCTCTCCTCTGGGTGGGAGTCCTGTACTCATCCTGGATCATCTGTTCCCTTCAAACATAGGAAAGCACAAAGACTGTGGCACTCTGTAACCTTGAGATGTATAGAAAACCACAAGATAATGGAAAACGTAATGTTTTAATCCTAAAAGTTCAACAGCCAAAAAAAAAATTGGCACTTTGGAACTAGGTGTGTTCCTTCTTCAGAGGGTGTGGCTATAGAAGGTACATTCATTTAAATACACTAATTCATGCATATTAATAAAGTAGTTCATACATATTAGTAAGGCAAAAGTCAATATTTCATTAGTACAATTCAAAACAGAGAAGCTACAATAGTTAAGATACTTGATTCAATGTGAACTTATACATTACTACTAATAAAAGCACCCTAGTGAACAGTGGAGAAAGTGAAAAGAGGAAGAAGGACCAGGGACTATGGAACCTACCAAAGTGTAATGCAATGGAATAAGTACTGCCAATGATCAGTGCTCAAGTTAGGAGGAAAAGACATTGGACTACAGCTACTGGTAGCAAAGTAAGAACAAAACTCTAATAATTATGCCTTAGTGTCACTGAAGCAATGGATGTTATAAAGGGCAGCCTGTAGAGACCTAAGACAAAAAGAGATGTAGCAGTGAATTGTACAAGTAAAATGAATAGTGCAAATTGTTACTACAAAGATAGTAAATGGAGGGAGGGCAGGAAATAAGAAAGTAGGAAGGAGAAAGGAAAGAAAAATAAAACAGTATTAATAATGCCAAAAAGATAAGATGTAATTAGTCAACAAGTATATATTAGACACAGAAAAACTGGTGAGTAGGACTCACGAGGCACTAAACAATAAGTCAAAGAAAACAATTCAACCCAGGTGGCATCATGCAGCAAATCTGAAAAACAACAGACATTTATTTTTAAGTTTCTTTATTCTCCTGTAGGAGACTGGGAATGTACTCCATATCTACTATTCAGGTCCCTTACAGGTTCACCCCAGCTTTTTGCTGGCTCCAGGGACCTAGCATGAGATCTAAGAGATTGTGGCTTGCCTCCCACATTGAGGTTCCCTCTGAATCCACGGGGGGGGGGGCAGAGATGCCAGTCTGGTTCCTTAGCATCTCCTAAAGTGGGTTTCAGTTAGCATCTGTGAGAGCCCTACAAGATTGTGCTGCTGCCCTAGGGTTTTTTCTCTGATACTTGCCCCTGGAGATGTGAACATGCAATGACATCAGTGTGGGCATGCATGCTCCCACTCATGCCCTACAGATGTTCGCTGTAGTCTCCTCCCTATCAGTGTGGTGCTGGTGCTGTACTTCCAACCTCCACTAGGAGTTACACTTATGCTGGTTCCCCACCATCCACACCAGAGGAGTAGAGAAGTACAATGCACACTCAACCTACCTCCCCACTGCTGTCCCTCTGATGCTCCATGCTCATTCGATTGAGTCATCTGTGTAGCAAGTAGCAACTCTACCACTGTGCTAGTGGGCCAGCCAATAAATAGACATTAAATAAACACAAGTACTGCAAAATAGACTTAATGTAACATTTACAAAAATGGAATTAAATCAATTGCATCATTCAATCCTTCTGAATTCATGGATCATAGGACAAAAATTCATTGTTCTTCTTTTTGCAACTAGGATTTGACCCTATTGCCACCTCAGGGATTCCCTAGCACATGCTCCCAACCCATGTGTGTAAAATGCTGGCAATCCTGTGTTGTGAAACTGTCACAAGAGGAGCATTTGACATGACAGCACTTTTTGACCTTACATGTTCTTGTATTCTTCTACATAATGGTCACATGGTCCGGCCAATGTAAATCTTTTTATGGCTGCATGCTAACACAGAGATGACAAAAGAGATGTCACAACAGATTAATTCTCTTATTTATATTGTTTTGTTGGAGGTGGGATGTACACATGTACACCTACCTAGGTGATACCTGCAAGTATTGCAACATCTGCAATGAAAACTGCCACTACGGCATGCAGGTAGCCATGATAGAGATTCAACATTGAGGGATCTTATTCATAAAGTCACTCACAGTCAACAGATCACTAAGATATGTGCCTCTTCTATATATAATTCTAGGCATCTCCTCCAGGGAGCTGAATAATGCTGATCTCCACTATGAACATGCTAGTATTTTTTCAGAATTTATGCAGCTTCTGAAGAGATCTCATTAAACTATGTAACAAAGGTGATCCCATTGTAATCCTCATTTTCTCTTTGTTGGAGTATAGTAATTAAGATCTAGCAAAAGATCTAGCTTTTGAACTAGCTGAAATAATAAGATTTATGGAACAGTCTCTCTCAAGAAAGCATGCAACAGGCTAATCAGTTTGTATGTCCAATGTCAGTCTGTCAAAGCAGCTATGTCAGATTCTGACAAACTGTCTAAATGGGACCACTTGTATGATGTAGTGTGGGTGGGCACTCTGTGCCAAAAGTAAGGTATCCCCAGAGTGGTTTTCTATAGGTCTGCATAGTAATTTAATATTGTTCTATTACTTTAAAGCAGATATATAAAATCCTGATACTCTTAGAATATGCTTTTGTTGTAAAAGTGAGGTTCAATGTATTCTTGTTAAGGTGTGTAACAAATTCCAAAGCCAGTAAATCAGTTCCTTCCCAAATTATGATGATGTCATCAATGTACGTGCCCCAAAACTTGATATAGGGTAGGTATGGGTTATTGCCATGGTTGAACACCATGGCCCCTTCCCCAAAACAAAAAAGGTTGACATAGGAGGGGGTCATAGTGGTCCACTTGGCAGTCCCACAAGTCTGTAAGTAAAAAACTCCATCCAATATGAAGTAACTTAGTGTCAGAATATGTCAAATTGTGTGTAACATGAACTATTTGGGACAGTTTGATGCCAGGGTATTGTTCACTAAGTGGTGTTCAATAGCTGCTTTACCTTGTTGGTATGCAATTGAGGTGTGTAAGGATGTAACATCATTTGTCACCGATTAGCAAGCAGTGGACTAGACAAACCCCTTCTGTTGAGACTGAATGCCCATCTATTATTTTATGTGACCTCCAAGACCTGTAACCATCTTTTGCATAAAGTGAACTACAAACACTGACATTGTTTTCAGTGAGAGAGATCCCTGCTCAGATATGATTGGGTAGCCCGGGAGGGGGGTGGGGTGTTGCCTGGTCCTTGTTGACACTGGGTAAAATATGAGTGGTCGGTATGACAGGACATTCCACTAACATAAAGTCCACTTCAGCATCACTAATCTGTCCAAGATCATATGACTCATGTAAGAAAGAATGGAGCTTTCTTTTAAAAACAGGTGCAGGACCATTAGGTAAATACCTGTAACTACTTTGATCTGAAAGTTGTCATAGAATTTCCTGTGCATACTTGTCCTTGTGCATCATGACCAGAAGACGGCCCTTGTCAGCTGCCTTTACTTCACACCTTTTGTCATTCTTAAATTTGTCCAATGCTTTCAGTTCAGCAGGGATTAGAGTTGTTCTAGGCCATCTTGGATTTTGTAGCTTTACAATGTCTCTCATCACAAGGTTTAGATTAATCAGGCTGATGGACAGATGATAGAGAGGACTCTGAAAGAAGTCTTACTTACTGATTACGCTTTTGGCCACACTTCTCCCTCATGGCCACTTCAACTGTAAATATGTTTTATGGCACTTTTGGTACTGTATCAGTCCCATCATTTTCTTTGTAAAGGCTGCATAAAGCTAACAAAAATCCTGATCATTTTCATTTGAAGTATCCAATGTAGGAGGTTCATAGTACCCTATTTCTGTGGCTCGTGTGTAAGATTTTTTTCCTGAAAAACTTCCTGATGTCAGTGTATAAATTTAAACTTATTTATTCTTGGACTCAGTATGACATGGAGGACCTTATTAAATATTTTATATTGTTATTCTTTTAAATCTGAAGATGAAACATTTAGGACTGGGTATTCAAGTGTCTCAGATTCCACTGTGGACCACTTGTTTATGGCCTGCCCCTCTTGCCCAGTCTTATTTTCCATTTGTTCTTCTTTGTTTTTCCCCTGTTCATGGTGAAAGAAAGAGATAGATTAAGAAGTGCAGACCCCTTTGTCCTGGGCACCTGATCAATAGCAGGACAGCTCAGTCATCCATAAGAAAGAGGTAGGAGGAGAAGGAAGGGGGGGGGGACAGGTCAAGGGCCAGAGGGGGGATGACATAGAAGGGGCAGGAGAGTAAATGGAAAAATTCAGAATGGTGATTGCGGAATGGGAAAAAAAGAGAGAGAGAGTTGAGAGGGGGTTTAAAAGAGGCTGCACAGAGCAGGCAGCCCTTCTTAGCAACTTGCTAGATGAAAGTTTTATCTTACACTGGTTAGCATTTCAATCATCTTGGATTTAACAGGAGATAAGTATTAAGGCTTTACTAAAGAAGGTAAGTTATACTTAATTAGGCGTTGTTGTGTGATTGCTGGAGCTGCACTGTTATACATGTGATGCAGTAGGTAAAAAAAAGGGAGATTATTGCCTGGATCAGACATAAACAGAGCTGCACAGATAGTAACAATAAGAATGGGGGATTTGAACTGTAGAAGATGTGTGTCTAGCCACCATATGAAGGGTGTTAGTACTTTGGAGGCATTTAAAAAAAAGGGGGGGTTTCCAATTTATAGGTGCAAGTCAAGCAGCCTGCTGCAGCCCAGGAGTAGCAGAGATGGGTTGAATGTGAGCAGATTGTGACTGGGTACCAGCGGAATGTGAAGGCTTTAATGTGATAGTTACAGGCTTTAAGGCCTGGGTAGCAATAGCTTCAGGGAGGAGAGAGACATGGTTTTCAGGTGGGCCTCAGCCACAGGATATTTCGATGTTGAGTCGGAAGGCCTAATGGGAGCAGCACAGCCCATGAATAGGATAATCCATGAAAAAGAAAGATGCAGGCATGAAAATGTGGCCAAAAGGATATACTTCTGTTCAGTATTTACTGAGGAGATGGTAGAGCAGGGCCCAGAGCTCAGCACCATGGACAGACGGGGAAGGGAGGTGGGCACAAGTCCCTTCACAAAAGAAAGGGTCCTACAAGAGCTCGCTAAGCTCAGGGTGGACAAGGAAGTGGGACCAGATGGCATACATCCCAGGGTGCTAAAGAAGCTAAGGGAGGAACTAGCAGAGCCATTATTAGAACTGTTTAGTGACTCTCTGAGCACAGTAGAGGTCCCAGAAGATGTGATCCCGCTCCACAAGAATGGTAGAAGGGAGGCAGTAGAGAACTGCAGACCAGTCAGTCTTACCTCAGTAGTGGGCAAGATTATGGATGCACTCCTTAAGGAAAGGATAATGCAACACCTGGAATCCATAGGCGCACAGGATCAAAGACAGCATGGGTTTACAACAGGAAGGTTCTTTCAAACTAATCCCATAGATTTCTTTGACTGGGTAACCAGAGTGGTGGACCAAGGGGGTGTAGTTGATGTCGACTACCTTGACTGCAGCACAACTTTCAATACTGTTCTACATTGAAGATTGATTAATAAGCTGGGTAGGCTAGAGGTGGGTCAGAAGTTGGTCAACTAGGTGGAAAACTGGTTGTCGGGCAGAACAGAGAAAGTGGTAGTAAATGGTATACAGTCAGAACAGATACAAGTCACAAGTGGGGTACCTCAGGGATCAGTCCTGTGGCCAGTCCTCTTCAATGTCTTCATCAGTGACATTTCAGATGTACTGGAGGGTAAGGTTTGTCTGTTTGTAGATGACACCAAGATCTGCAACACAGTAGATGATCCAGATGGGGTGGGCAGATTGAGAAGAGATCTGGATAAACTGGCAAATTGGTCAGAAGAATGGCAACTGGGATTTAATGCAAAGAAGTGCAAGATCATGCACATAGGGAAGAGAAACCCTGAAGCCTCCTATAGGTTGGAGGGGAGTTGCTGGCAATCACAAGGGAAGAAAGAGACTTAGGCATCATCATCATCATGGATGACCTGAAATCATCCAAGCAGACCACTAAAGCAGTATGTAAGGCTAAGGTGGATGTTGAGGTGTATTAGCAGTAGTATAACTAGTCGTAAGAGGGAGGTAATAATCCCTCTTTACAAGTCACTGGTTAGACCCCACCTGGAGTACTGCATGCAGTACTGGAGGCCGCACCCGAACAAGGACATTAACAAAATGGTGGCAGTCCAGAGAAGGGCAACCAAAATGGTGCAGGTACTGCATCAGAAAACATATGAGGACAGATTAACAGAGCTCAATATGTGTACCCTAGAGCACAGGAGGGAGAGAAGTGATATGATCCAAACATTCAAACATCTTAAGGGCATTAACAAGGTGAAAGAATCTAACATGTTTCAATATAAGAAAAATAGCAGGACAAGAGAACACAGCATGAGATTAGAGGGAAGCTGATTAAGGAGTAATGTGAGGAAGTTATTTTTCACAGAAGGGGTGGTAGATGCATGTAATGGCCTACCTCAGGAAGTGGTGGATATGAATACAGTGCAGGTCTTCAAACAGGCATGGGGTAGGCATAAGGGAGCAATACAGATGACTATGACTAGAGAGGCCAATGACACAGTAAAGGGCTATGGCACATTCATAAGGTAGAAAAATGGGCAGACTGGATGGGTCTTGCAGTCCTTATCTGCTGTCAACTTCTGTGAAAGAGGGCGTTCGACGTGTAAAAGGGGATTATTGTTGGGGAAGGGGTACTGGTGTGTGACGGCTCTCAGGAGTCAAGTTTTTGGATGGAAGTTTTAAGGAAGCTCAGAAGCATCAGAGGGAGAGGAATGCATGCGACCGCCGAGTCAGGTGAGGGATGCAGTGGGCCTATGATGCAGGAGAAAGGGGGTGCTTTTTATATTTGAAAGACCACTGATTGGGACACATGTCAGAGATGCCAGTTGAAAAGGACATGGGGATTTTTTTCACAGAGTGATACAGCATCACTGGGCAACATGCTTTAAGCAGTAAGAGGAGAAGCATTTAATAAAAAAAATTTAAAAAAAAAGCAAGCAAAGACAAGAAAGTGAGCAGACCTACAGTATGTGGGAAAAGGTTAAGCAGAGGCTTAGGCGAAGGCATATGGCAGGGTTGTAAAAACAGAAATGGTATGGGACACAAAGGGTTTGCTCGGTGAATGAAGTGTGGAGACATTTAGAGAAGTGGACCACTTATCAGCCACAGCGAAGACACAAGTGAGCAGTGCACTTGCCTAGTCACCATCTTGGGGGAGGAATGGACCATGCGGTCAACCACCATTTTCAGGAAGAGGAAGTCATGTGTGCTTCCACCATTTTGAAGCAACAGCCATGCGTGCGGCCACCATTTTGGAAGCAGCTGAGGCTTTAGGCCTCAGTATGCATGACACAATGATGGAAGGAAGAAGCAGATGTGAAGGATGCCATACTGGGCTCATTCAACAGACCTGAGACACCTGTGTTGATAGCACGGGCAACACGCTTATTAGTGCATGTGCTTAGTGTAATTTCAACATTTAAAAAAGTGTGTGTATGGGCACTGTAAAAGCTAATGCTGATGTTCTGTTTGGGGGTGCTTGCAGGAGGCACATGCCAATTGCTGCCCAGCAGCAATGTTTTTGCACAAGAAGGGCCTAGGGGCTGAGCTTTGCTGTATGGACCATTTAGTAGCTGTGTAGCATTGTGCTATATAATTTGGGGGGCAGAGCAGGATCTCTGGATCAATACAGAACCCAATGCTTGGGTTTCTGAGCCTCACTGACTGCTATCTTTGCATTTATAAAAATAAAAAAAATTGATATATGTATATGCAAAATAGGGCAGTTGCTTAATGATGTCTACATTATCTTGCAGTTTAACAAGAAAAATATGATAATGACAAGCAGAGGGTGAACAAATTCTAAGGAGAAAGTGGTGAGAAGGGTTGTAGAGCTTGTGGAGAAGGCTAACAAAATGCTTGAGTTGGTGGATGATGCCCCTGCTGGACCAGAGCTTGAGGGTTGGGGGAAGAAGTGGGAGGATGGTAGAAATATGGGGACAAAGGGCAAGAAGCAAATGAGGGGATCACTGCCATGGGCATCCCTGGCTAGGAGGCCTGCTCCACCTCAACCACCATGGCCCCCCAAATCCGGTCCCCCCTCCTCTGCCTACACCTCTGCCTGTTCAAGTGCTACAGCCGGTCCCAGCACCACGACCCCAGCTGGTACCAGCACCATAGCCGGTACCAATTCAACTGACCTTGTTGGTTTTGGTGCCCTGGCCACAGCCTGTCCTGGTGCCACAGCCACTGCCAGGACCACAACTGAAACACTAGCCATTGCTGGTACTTCAGCCACAGTCAACACCAGCTCCACATCCTTAGCCATGCCCAGTGCCACAACCCCACCTGGCCCCGCAGACAGAGCCAGTACTGCAACACCATCTGTTGATGCCTCCTCAACCAGGTTCACCCCTGGATGAAGAACACCCACATCATTACTGGCCCCAGTGCCAAAGAAACCAGGTACAATAGAGGTGACATTAGAAAGTAATATTAAGGAATCTGTAGGGCAGATATTGAGCACCATGATGGGGACAGGACTAGGGAGTTTGAGACACTGCTAGGTGAGATAAAAAAGGGAAAAACAGAGGGGAAAACAACATCACTAGGAGGTGGGGATAAGATGGGGGATAGGGGATGAAGGTAAACTCATCAGAGGTTAGAAATGGGGACCACATCCTATTAGCAACTAAAGAGAAAATTTGGAAAGGGGAGTATTTGGATATATTCACCTTAGTAAATAAAGAAACAGTAAAGAAGAATGAGGACATAGAAAGTTTTGACAAAAGGTATATGGCAGCAGCAGTATAGGTGTTACTAGGTAGCGAGGAGGATGCTCAGAGTTTAAGGCAAAAGATGTGGGACGTGTGGTTTTTGGGTTTTACCTACTATAGCACTATTGTGCAATAAAAGAGACCAGAGCTGGCAACTCCACTGTTAGCATATTCTAACATAATTCACAGTTCATACAAGATGAAGGGGGGCATCAGCTGGATACAGTATGATGAGCTGTTCCAGCAGAAAATGGCCTGACATGAAGATGTGAGATGGGAAACAAGGCATTCGGATCTGTGGTTTGAGACCATGATGGTGCCGGGTGTGTAGAGGGGGACTGGGCAAAGGGTATGGGTGATTCCAAAAGTGTTGCTGGGGATATAATAGGGCTCACTGCTCTTGGCCAAATTGCCATTTTAATCATGCCTGCTCCAGGCGTGGAGGATCACATCCTGCATTTAGATGCATAAGTTCCAGTAATAATACTGGAGAGAATAGTTTCAGTGGCAGTTCTTTTGGTTGGGCTGTCCACTCAGGCTATCAGGGAACCAGCTTGGAAAATGGAGGAAGAGGAAGGGGTTTTAATGGGGGAATGCATTACAGGGTGGGAAGACAATAGAGTGCTGTGGGGGGACAAGATAGGGACAATTAAAATGGCACAGATGCCACTAAAGGTGGAAGTGTTATGGGAATGGATAAGGACCTACCTGGATCAGAAGGCAGCAGAAATTTTATGATAGAGTTTACCAAGGCTTTTAGTTTACATTTTCAGGGGGACAGGGTGAGGACAAAAGCAAAGAATTTAGGATCTGTAAAGGGCAAAGAGGATATATTGGTTAAGAAAATGGAGAAGGAGAGGGCAGTAGGTTGAGTGGAGGAGCCTTTTTGAGCACCTCCATTTGACAACCTCAGGGTATCCCGCTGGTCTAGGTCTAGTCCACAAAAAGAAACCAGTTAACTACTGGTCACTAACCATTTATCCTACCCAGAGGGAGAATCAATGAATGACTACATTAGTGAGGATAATAACAAAGTGACTTATTCAACACTAGAAGAAGCATTACAAATAATTAGGGCAATAAAAGGGGCATGGTTAGCAAAAACAGACATCGATGCAGTTTTCAGGCTGCTACCAGTACACCCGGAGGATTAGGATTTACTCGGTTTTTGCATTAATGGCCTATTCTATTTAGACAAAGTCATACTAATGTGATGTTCATGGCATGCACCACTTTTGAGAAATTCAGCACCTAACTGCAATGGATTTTCAGATTTCAGTATGGACATAGGACGGTCATACTGTACATTACTTGGATGATTTGCTTCTGGTGGGAAAGGGAGAAGAGGGGGCAAACTGAATGTTCAGAGAACTTAGGGAGATGTGCAGACAACTATGTGTAATGTTAACAGCCAATAAAACTGAAGAGCCAAGCTAGTGCTTACAATTCCTAGTAATTGAGATAGAAGCCCCTGATCAGGCGAACGCCTCTACACTCCAGCAGCTGCAGCTGGAGAAGCCAGTCAGCTGTGCACCATCCACCAGCCCGACCAGAAGTCCCTCAAGCCGGATCTAAGAAGCCCCTGATTAGGCAAACGCCTCTACGCTCCCGCGGCTGTGGCTGGAGAAGCCAGCCGGCCGTGCGCCATCCACGAGCCAAACCAGAAGTCCCTCAAGCCAGATCTAAGAAGCCCCTGATTGGGCAAACACCTCTACACTCCCCCGGCTGTGGCTGGAGAAGCCAGCTGGCCACGTGCCATCTACCAGCCCGAACAGAAGTCCCTCAAGCCGGGTAAGCCTGCTGAAAGCATCTGGGAACAGTTGTGGAGCCTCAATTGGCCCAAACACTTGCCAGGAGTCCTGCCGATTGGCTGCCACCTTATGGCTCACCTTGTGATTGGCTGCCAGGAGTTTCAGCTTTCTGCTGCTGCTTGTAATTTCTCCTTGCTTGTGCACTGTACCTGCTTCTCTAAATTTTCTATGGTGGGGCTGTTATCATGGGAACTGTATCAGCAGTGCAGTTATAGCCTAAACTGTGGGGATTTAATACTGTTCTGGTGCTCTAGTTCTTATTAAAAGTTGTGGGGAATTATACTGCCTAAAGTGTTTCCATTACTGTATCTGCCTCTTAGAATAGTTAAACTGTTGGGAGTTATCATTGGAACTAGACAAGTCCTGTATTTGTGCATTAACTGTGGGGACTCATGAATGTTTTAAATATCTGCTCTGTCCTCATACCTTCTGATTCTTGGCTGATACCTCTACTCTTCCCCCTTTCGCTCTCTCGCTCGCACATTCTCTCTATCTCCCTCCCCCATCCCCAACTCCTTCTGTTCAACTCCCTCAATTAAGAAGCGGCACCACTGCAAATCACTTTGCTGTCTAGTTCCTGCTTATACTCTCTATCCCCCCCACCCAGCACATCTCCGATTCCTTAGCCTGCACCTCCGCCCACCGAATTACTGTTTCTTTTGTCCCTTTGTCCATTCTACCCATAACTAACTCCCGACTCTGCCTCTTCTAGATCTAAGAAACCCCTGATTGAGTGAATGCCTCTACGCTCCTGTGGCTGTGGCTGGAGAAGCCATCTGGCCGCGCACCATTCACCAGCCAAACCAGAAGTCCCTCAAGCTGGGTAAGCCTGCCAAAAGTATCGGGGAACAGCTGTGGAGCCCTGATTGACCCAAACACTTGCCGGGAGTCCCACCGATTGGATGCTGCCTTACAGCTCACCTTGTAATTGGCTGCTTGGAGTTTCAGCTTTCCATGGCTGCTCGCAATTTCTCCCTGCTTGTGCACTGTACCTGCTTCTGTAAATTTTCTTTCCACACCATCCACCCCGACCCTGGACTCTATTAAATGCTCACCTCCAGAGAGCTAGGCCAACCCCTCTTACCCCTATTGCAGTAAATCTCATCAACCCCGCCCATCCCCTAGCCCCCTCCACCAGACAGGCTCGCCTCTTAAAGCAGTCACCTTACACTTGATCCTATCCATCCTGTACAAATGAATTCTTCTACGTGGCATTTTTCACTATCAAACAATGCCACAAAATAGAACTATTCTGTTTAGGTGCCTATTCCTATTAAACTATGCTACAGTCATAATCCCAGTCACCAAGATGCACCATGGCCAAAGCTCCTCCCCTAGCCAAGTTCTGCCAACTGTTAATAAACAATGGTAACAAACAGAGGGGTCAAACACCCTAGGGCCCCACCCTTCCTCACAGCAGGCTCTGACCAGAGTTTATGTGAGAGTGCCTCTGAAGCTGTCGGCTGGAATGTATAGGTCATTAGTAAGACCGCACCTGGAGTACTACATACAGTACTGGTGCCCGTATCTGAAGAGGGACATTAAGTTACTGGAGGGGTTGCAGCGCAGGGTGACAAAGATGATCAAGGGGCTGGGGGACTTATCATACGAGAGGAGGTTGAGGGAGTTGAACATGTACTCACTGAAGGAGAGGAGGGACGGGGTGACATGATTGAAACCTTTAAATACATGAAAGGAATAAACAAGATGGGTACAGAGTGGCTGTTCAAAGTAAGGAAGGGGAGGGCCACCAAGGGCCATGATATGAGACTGGAGGGAGGAAGGTTCAGGAGGGAGATGAGGAGACACTTTTTTACAGAGAGGGTGGTGGCAGGGTGGAATGCGTTACCTGCAGAAGTGGTACCCAGTAGAACAGTGGACTGCTTCAAAAGGGGATGGGACAGGACAAGAGGGAGGGTTAATGAGGGGAAGGGTGGAAGGGTGGGGCAGCTGCAAAATAAGGGATACTAGCTGCACATTCGAGAAGACTTGATAGACCTCTAGGCCTTTATCTGTTGGCAAATTTTGTATGTTCATAGGCTCCCTGCTTAGACCTCATGTTAGTCAACAAACCCCACAACTTTTCGCATACTGGAGTCTTATCTAACAACCTAAGTGATCACTGTGCCATCGCCTGCATCAGACATTCACCCCAAATAAAATCTGGCTCTAATTTCACCTTAAAAAGATGCCTGAAAAAGTTTTGCCAAGATGATTTCCTAAGAGACCTGGGTAACATCAGGTGGCATTATTTCTATTTAGCACCCACACTTACTGAGGCCTTTAATATCTTCCACAGCCTCTTAAAAGATCTAATTGACAAACATGCCTCCTTAAGTCTGATCACGTCTAAAAAATGACTGCCTGGTTGGTTCTCCTCTACTGTGAAGAAAGCTCTCAAGGATAGAGATTTTTGGTGGAAAAGGGCAAGGAAATCCCTGCTGGAGGCTCACTGGATAGCATTCCGTACCTCCAGAAATGCTTGCACTAAATTAATTAGATCTGAAAAATCTAAATACTTCCAAACTGTGTTGGAAGACAATAAAAATGATGATACCAAATTTAGGATCATCCTCAAAGAAGTCGAAGGACATACTACTGACGCCTCCCTTTCTCACAAAATAGTGTCCAATAGGTCTATTTGCACAGACAGGTCTGCAATATTAGACTGGCTTAATGAACACTTTTCCACAGCAGAGCTGGCCTTTGATGCCTCACCAGTCAATATGCTCAGCCCACCAGGGGACCCCATTGCTGTCCCTGTTGCTAACAGCAGCCACAACCTATCTCATCCCTCCTCTTTCAGCTTCAATACAGTCATGTTTAAGCAAGTAGAAGACATCCTACTGCCATTGGATACAAAAAAGAGTACTGGGGCGAGCAATATTGAACCTTATTTCCTAAAACAGGGCCATTGCTACTTAACGGCCCGCATCACCCACTTATTCAATATCTCCCTGATGCAGGGCGATCTACCGGTGCTCTGGAAGACTGCACATATCATACCCTTGTTTAAAGTTGGGGATGAGACCGACCTGAACAATTACAGATCTATATCTATATTATCTACCCTATCAAAATTATTGGAAAAAATCATCAACACCCAAATTAAAGAGTACCTGGAGTCACAGAAACTATTAAATCCTGCACTGCCCTTGCAAAAGAAACCACTGACTGGCAAATTGCCCTAGATGCTAAGAAGTATATGTATGCCCTCTTCCTTGACCTGAATAAGGCATTTGACACCGTGGACCATGATATTATGCTTACCGCGCTGTGCAATATTGGCCTTGATATGACTGCCATTAAATGATTCACCTGTTACCTTACCAACAGGTTACAACAGGTTAAAGCATCAGTTGAGTTCTCCCCATTAAAAACACTTCTACGAGGTGTTCCCGAGGGATCCATCCTGGGTCTGATCCTGTTTGCAATTTATATTAATAACCTTGATGCCCAACTGTCCACAGCTAATGTGCACATATTTGCAGATGATACTGTCCTGTACACTTCTGGCCCATCTCTGGATTCAGCCTTTGAGAACCTACAGCAAAACTTCATCTCTTTCCAGCATAACCTTATCAAATATAAGCTCTTGCTCAATGCAAAAAAAAAACAAAGCCATGATCCTCTCACCTAAGGCAGCACCGGGACCAACACATAAGCATATGATTCTAACAATATTGGATGAACCCATTAAAACAGTAGATACCTTCAAATACCTAGGGTTTTGGCTGGATAACAAGCTCAACTTCCTGTGCCACCTAAATGAGGCTTCCAAAAAATTAAGGCAGCGACTAGGCATGTTCATCCATATTAAGCACCTACTTACCAAAGAAGCTAGAAAGAGATTAGCGCAATCTACATTTTTACCCTTACAAGACTATGCTGACTTTCTCTACATCCATTGCCCCTCTGCAGTCCTCAGCAAACTCGACACGCTCTACCACTGGGTCATAAGGTTTATCCTAAACTTGCTCTCTCACACTGACCACTGAATTCTGTACCAAGAGTTGGGATGGTCATCCCTCTCTATGAGGAGGAAAAGGAATGCCCTTCTTTGGTTCTCCAGAGCCTTGTCCGACAAACTCCCTGCTTATATTTTGAACTTCTTTGAGCATGCCAAGGGATCTTATGGACTGAGATGCTTTTCCTTACTCTGCTATCAGATATCCAGAGCAAAAACAACCCATGGTGTGGCTGCAATCAATTTTTCCCTACCATCCCTATGGACGCCATGCAAAGTAAATTTAAATTCTCAACCCTTCCTGGTCCATTCACTCTTAAAGCTCTATTAGCTAAATACCTTGAGGAAACCTGTAGCTGCTTTATGTGACCAGGCACCCGTAGCCCCTTGTATCATTCCCATATCTGGCATCACTGGTACTACCCCATTTATCCCTATATTTGGGGGCGCCTAGCACTTCTTAATCTCTCTCCTTTTTCTCAGCCCTCCCCCTCCCACTCTATATACTTGTTCCTATTTTACCACCAGTATCGTCTACGACTCCAATATCACTGTAATTCACCCTAGGCCATCTCCCCTCAAGGGAGCATCCAGCACTTATTAGTCTCTCTCTCTCTCTCCGCTTCCCCCCGTCTCTCCTCTGCCCCCTTACATTCTCCCCTCCTCTCCTCCCTTGCATACTTTGCTTCATATTGTTAGAACTGATTGTTACTGATAATGACTATCTATGTATCATATGCTGCCTCTTGAAATCTAATTAAGACATGACATCATTGTTACGTATGTACAGTATATCTTGGCATACTAGTTTATGACCTCGCATTTATGTATCCTATGTGAGTTACATATGTATAGGCCTGAATACTCCTCCAAATGTATTATGTCTTTTCCCAGTCTACCCTTTTTTTTTGCCCTTGTTCTGCATTTATGTCCAGGACCACTTTGAAAATGAGCTTGCTTAATGGTGTCTACGCCTGGTTAAACAAAGTTTGATTGATTGATTGATTGATTTATGCCAGAGCAGGTATTTTTAGGCTACCAAAGCAAAAGATGCAGAAGTTAAAAGGCCTTTTTGGTAGTGTGAAGGGAAGAAGAAGGGTACCTCTAAGCACGGTACAGCAGCTGCTGGAACATCTGAATTTTGAATGTTGTGTGTTTGGCCCAGAGAGAACGTTTACACGTTTCCTGGCTAGGGCAACAAGAGGGGCTACTAAGCCTCACCACTGGGTAAACATCACAAAAGGGGTAAGGGAGGATTTGGAGGTATGGGAGGACTTTCTGCAAGCTTATAATGTGGCAACATTTTAGCAGGAGGAATGGGTATTTAACACAGATCTAGGGTTCTATATAGATGCAGCTGGGGGACTAGGAATGGGGGCCTAATATAGAGGACAGTGGGTCTCAGAATCATGGCCAGAAGAATGGGTACAGAAGGGCTTGACATGGGACATCACTTTCCTGGAAATATTTTGCACATGGGTAGCAATGATTGTATGAGGAGAAAGGCTGTGCAATCAGAAGGTGACCTTTTGGTGCAACAATAGGGTGGTAATGAACACTTTAAAAAAGAGGAGGATATGTCGGAGACAGTTATGCAGGTGTAACCCCCCTGCATGTGGGGGTTCCCAAAAGTCTTCCAGGAGCTTGCCTAAGTGCTCCCAGTCTGGGTGGTGTTCAGCATTAAAGCCGTTTAATTGAAACTGCAGTGAGTGCTTTTGGAGCCTTCAAGTACTGTCTCTTCAAGAGCTGCCTGCTCGCAGACATAATTAGTTTGCCTGGGGGGACTGTGTGTTTCTCTGCCCGAGTCCCGCCCAGGCTGCTGGCTAAGTGCCCCATTTCTGCTGTCACTACAAGCACAGAGGGAGCCCTTCTGAATGCTGTCACTAATTGTTGGGAAAAATGCAGAGTATTGGTGAAAGTGTAGTTTATCTAACCTGCCTTTAAAGCAGCATGGACTGTATCTGTTCTGCTCCACCATTTTTGTCCCAAACTGCCAAATTGGACCAATCAAGATGCCAGGACTCTAAAATGGAGCCTGTCAAAGTGTAATTTTTGGTGACTGACTCTGGGTAATGTAGTTTTGGATCCTAGGCGCCTTTTTGCACCTATAGAGGGAGCTCTGCTGTGATTGACAACTGGACCGACCAACTGAACTCCGTGGATCTAGGGGATGTGCCCCAAACTGTTTCCTGGCAGGCCAGATTCGAGTTGGGAGCTGAAGGAACAACACTGTTGTTTGTTAGAGTGGCCGTTGTGGCATAGTTCACGCAGGAGACCCGTGGAAGGCCTGTCTATAGGATTGCTAGCCTGACTTCTGCCTGGTGAAGGTGCGGAGGACTTTCAATCAGACTGAATCTGAGGCTGTGTGGAAAGAGCAAGCTGCTGCTGTTTGGGACCAGGCTTAACCTGTAGAAGACTGAAGATTGTGCTGAGAAGCCATCAGCCTGTCAGGACTTTGTGGCCTGGTACAGTACCAGTTTTTTACATATGAATGTGCTAGAGGCTGTATGGGGATCACGGTCTGTTTCTCTCACTGTGACTTGTTTGTTAGTGCTGGAAGCTGCCCAGCAGAAATCTCGGACTGAATCCTTGGTCTTCACCAATAGGTCCAGCCACATAGGCCTTGCTTCACTACCTTGCCACACAGAATTGGGTTATCAATGAGGGACCCGACAGAAGACCTGCCGTTTACCCCTGCCTGAACAAGCACTGCGTCAAGACCACATCAGGTGAGCCCTGCTTCAGGCCATCCAGAACTTCAATCCACCATCCCTCCTGTGTTCAGCCTGGGTACCGTGAGTAATAATCAGGGTAGCTTCCTGCAACTGTTATCAAATCAAAGTGTCACCTCATTAAGTTGTTTTGCCTAAATATTCATGAACTAAGCCATCTGACTCTGGATTACAATTTGTTGTGTGTGGTTTGCATGATCTTTTTCTCCATCACAGGGCCCCAACCAGCTGCATCACTGGCCTACCACGGGCAACGGACCTAGCTAGACCCTTCCCCATCCTGGGTACCCAGAGGGTGTGACTGGTTGACTTTCTCTGCATGCACCATACTGTTTTAATTTATGTGACTAATGCCAATCAACCTGATTTACCCCCTCCTTGTTATAACCCCCTCCAATAAATCAGATATGTTGTTATTGAAATATTCTCTGCTTGTGGCGTCAGTGCTTATAGAAAAAGTATTACATTGTAGTTGTGCACACTGCCTAACCTTGTTATACAGAGGGTCCTCAGAGACATGCAGCAAGAATCAGTCCTGGGGTAAGTGTTATCTGTATGTGTAAAAAGTCTGCATATCTGGGGGATTGGGAAGGTTTCTTCTTTGAGTTGAAAGGGCCAGTAGTAGGAATTGGGGGGGATCACAGTATCCCAGAGGGCTGTGATCTGGTTAAGCCAACCGCAACCAACCCTGACCTTTGGGTGGAGGCACCGGTCATCAAACCTAGGCCCCTCAACCTGTCACTAGCCACACAGGCAGGGGTAGTAGCCCTTGGGATAGCACCACCTAGGGGTTACACAGTTTTTGAGACAGTTAGTGCTGAAGGTTTGAGGCTAAATATGTACATCAGAGCTAGGCACAAAGAAGGGGTGCCGAACACAGTGGCTGACAGGCTAGCCTGTCTACAGTTTGACAGGTTTCAGGCCATTGCACCAGGGGCAGAGAGCAAAAGAATGGGGATTCCAACCAACATGTGGGAGACTGGTTGGAGGGAGCCGAGTTTTTGGTTCAAAAGTCTTGGTCAGCAAGGACCCTGAGGACATATGAGGCATCTTGGAGAGTTTTCCAGGCCTTTTGCACCAGTCAAGACATTGAGGTAAGAGGAAGACTCACAGAAGAGCAGGTAGCTAAATTCATAGTTAACCAGTGGAGAACTGGAGTAGAACATTCCACTATCGGGGTACACCTGGCAGCCATAGGATGGGTCAATAACCTGCATGAGTGGGGGGAGCCGGGCAAGAGGCAGAGAGTAAAAAGAATGATGAAGGGCTGGCAGAGAGTAAAAGGGAAGGAGCCAGATAAAAGGCGGCCAATCTCTAAAGTGCTACTGGAGAGAATTATAGGGTTACTGCCCAGGGTGTGTTATTCAGGGAACGAATCATCATTGTTTGGGGCTATTTTTGCAGTAATGTTTAATGAGGCATTCCGAGTCAGTGAGATGCTGGGGCAGGAGAAGGGGGGGCCTACAGTGGGAAGAAACACACTGTCAGGGTGACAGAGTGGACCTGCAACTGCAGAGGTCCAAAACAGACCAAGTTGGATGTGGCATGACCATTATGCTTCAGAGGCACTCAGGGTCAACAACTTGCCTGGTCCAGGCCCTGTTTGCATACACAGTGGTTAGACTAATCAGTATGGGACCACTGTTTAAACACTGGGCTGATTACCGGGTAATGGGGGTGGGGGGGCAACTGGCTGCAGTGTTGAAAAAAGGGATGGAGTTTCTGGGGGAAGACCCGGGTGACTATTCATCACACTCATTTAGGATAGGTATCATCATAGGTACCATAGGTAATTCAGTGCTATTAAAGCCGAAAGTCCATGTGCTCATCAAAAATTTAGCTATAATCCTTAACTGAATTTCGGCTAAGAAAAATGTCAAGACAAGTTTTAAAAATATTTATGCTCTTACTGGTCACCACTTCTATTGGTAATGTATTCCAAATTTTAGAAACTCTAACTGAAAACCAAGAACTTCTTTTCTTGGTTTTACAGCATTCTCCCACAATCTGAAATGGGTGAGCTCTAGTTTCATAAACAATTTTTCTATAAGATAGACCCAGTTGGTCCCAAAGTAGATAATCCTGCAGAGCTCTATAGACCAAACGTAGGTCACCTCTCATTCTATAATATTCCAAAGAGTATAGTCCAAACATATTAAGTCGAGCCTCATAATTTACACCTTTTACCTCACTTATTTTTCTAGATGTTTTTCTTTGGATTTTTTCCAAACCATTTTTCAATCCCACATTTCCAGGTGACCAATACTGGGCACAATATTCCATGTGCAGCCTAACCAAGGAAGTATACAACGGCAGCAAAACATTACAGCTTTTATTTTGGATATGTTTGTGTATACAATGAAGAATACCCCCAGCCTTTTTAATTACTTGTTGACAATGTAATTTGGGACTCAGGTCATTTGTTACCCTGACTCCCAGGTCCCTTTCATCCTCCACTACGTCCCAAATCCTACAACCCAGTTTATAATTGGCTCATAAGTTACTCCTTCCGAAATGCATAATTGTACACTTATTAATATTAAAAGTGACTTTTTTTGAGTCTGCCCATCTCTCCAGTTCATCTACAGCAAGCTAAAGAGTGTTTACATCTTCAAAACTGTTTACTGTATGGCCTACATGGGTATCATCTGCAAATGTGGTTATCCAAACTCCAGTTGAAGTATTTAATGAAGAAATATATATATATATATATATATATATATATACACACACACACATATATATATATATATATATATATATATATATATATATATATATATATTAAAGAGGCATGGGGCCAAGCACTGATCCCTGAGGAACACCACTGGTCACTTGCTCATAACCTGAGTAAGAACCTTTAATAAAGACTTTTTGGGATCTATTTGTCAACCAATATTCCACCCATTTGGTGATGTTGCTGCTGATGCCCATGTTAATGATTGTATCTATTAGTTCACCATGGGGTACTTTATCAAAGGCCTTTGTAAAATAAAAAAAAATGACATCCTCTACCTCCTCATATCCAAGGCCTTGCTAACTCTTCCATAAAAATCAAGCAGTTTTGTTAAACAAGATTTACCTTTTACAAAGCCATGTTGGGTGTTGTCAGACTGTACCACTTTCCCTATATGCTCTTTAATGATACCGTCAAGAATTTTACCCAGGACAGAAGTCAAACTAGTAGCCATATAGTTTGTCACATCCTGTTTGGAACCTTTTTTTAAAAATAGGTATTACATTAGCTTGTCTCCATACATCAATAACTTGCCCCTCCTTAATAGATTGTGTAAATAATGAAGCAATAGGACCTGATAAAAAGATAGTTAATTCTTTAAGAATGTGAGGATGGAGACCATCTGGGCCAGCTGGTTTGCTGGGATCCAAATCCTTGAGAAATTTTAAAATATCAGATGATACCACACCAATCACACCCATGTTATTCTGAATGTTGTGTTTTTTACTAACTAATGTTTTTGTATTAAAAACTGAGGAGAAATATTGATTACATAGTACTGCCATTTGGGTATTATCAACTACCAGATTACCAGTTTGGTCTTTTAAAGGGCCAATGGTTGCAGTTTCCTCTCTCTTATTATTAACATATTTGTAAAAAGATTTATAATTATCTTTTACTCTAGTAGCCAAATTTAATTTATAATCACCCTTAGCCTGTTTAATTCTATTTTTGGATAATTTTAAATGGTGTTTATATGTATCCCAATTTTTTTGAGTGCCACTGGGCTTAGCCCTTTTAAATGCCCTGTTCTTATGTTTAATGAGTGTTTGTACTAACTACAGAGTTTTATATTTAATGTTATCAGTTTTTTTTATTTGTAGAATATATCTCTTAGTTTCTAAAGATAGTATATCAAGAAATATATTCCACATATCATTTAAAGATTTGTTATAGAGATCCTTTTGCCAATCCCAAATAGACACTTCCTTATACTTTTCTGCAAAATTGGCTTTTGAAAAATTATAAATAACTATGTCCCTAATGTCAGCACCCAAATTATCATTTAAAGTAAAGTTAACCATAGCATGGTCACTGGATCCAAGGGGATGGGTAACCAGACAATTTTCTATAAGACTACCAAGATTATGTAGTACTAAATCCAATATATTACCACCTCTATTATTTTGTTTAACAGATTATTCCATATTATTTAACAAGAAGATTTCAAGATTGGCATTTCCAATTTGAGTTGCAGTTTTTAATAAATGCCAATTTATTCCTGGGAGATTTAAATCACCCATGAGTATAGCACTATTTGTGGAAGTAAGGCTTTTTACATACTCCATTAATACAGTGTATTCTTTTGCTGATACTGAGGGTGGCTATACATTACTCCCAAATTAATACAGTTTGAAGATTTAGGAAATATTTTTAGCCACAAGGCTTCTATAGAGATCCATTGTGGTAATTCAATATTTTCAGCTTTAATGCTGTTGGAAATATAAAGTGCAACACCTCCACCTCTATTTATACCCCTGTCTTTATGAAAGAGACAAAATCCAGGGATACTCTTGTCCCAGGGATAATTTTCCTTCCACCAAATTGCACAAATATGTATTTCTTGTTATCTTAGTGTGTATAGAAGTTCAACATGTTTATTATTTAAGCTACTATCATTTATCAAGAGAAAATTCCATTTTTGAGGATCTGGAGAAGTAGGGTGAACTTTATTAACCAAGGGAGTGGTACCATTCCCCTCAAAATTAGTTTAAACTCTGATCAATTTGTTGTCTATGTCTATTTGCAAATATTCATTTACCCAGTTTATTTAGAGGCAACCCACCCCTTGCATATAGCTCCTGATATATAAATCCTTCCCAATTTTCTAAAAAAGTGAACCCCTCTCTGGAACACCATTGCTTTAACCAAAAATTTAATGTTACGATGTCTTGCTTTTTACTTAGATTTGCTCTGGGGACAGGTATTAAACCTGATATAATCAAATCCCCTGCTTGATTTCTAATTGTGTCTCCTATTTTAAAGAGGTGTGAATCGGATGTGGCAGCAAGAGGAGGGTCCTCTGAGGAGGTGAAAAGGGTGGGTAGATGGACATCGGACAGTTACAGGAAGTATATATGAAAAATGCAATGATTGACCATCTTTTTGAGTTTGTTTTACAGGACAAGACCAATGGGCCAAAAAGAAAAAAAAATGATGGGGAAGGGGGTAGGGTTTGTTGTGGTGTGGTAACTCACCATATTTATTTGTACTTGGTCACAGTTCTCAGGGAGCTGCTAGAGGTCTTGATTTGTGGCCATTATTTTATTTATTGGGTGGAATGCAGAGCAGCATTGAAATTGGGGGGAGTTAAATATATCTGGAATGGAACAGCCTGTGAATACAATGGAAGGGGCTGCATGTAATGTGATGGGTGTAGTTACTTCCATTACTATAAGATACACAGAGAATGAGATCAGAATTGCATTTGTCAATAATATATCTGGGGGCTATGATTTGGGAATCAGGCCATGGCTGGATATTTTCTTTCATATAAAAGAGGACATTAAGGTAGTAAAAGAATGATGGCCTTCTGTAAAATTGATATGGTCAGAAATGTTGCCACACAGGGTATGGCATTATGTAAGGAAACACAACACAATAGAGGGAGCTCAAAGAAGGATGAATAAGAGAGTAGCGGAGTTGTTTAAGGTAAATGGAGTGGGGGGGTCATACAACATGGAGGGATAGAAGACAGTAGCTCAGCTTCATACAGGTCACATGGTGTACACCTGTCTGATTTGGGCATTGAACTGTTTAATGCAGAGCTAGGGACAGCAGTTGAAAAATGGAGGCAGTAGTCTACATAGGAAAGTAGGAGAAAGGTGAAGGACTGGGGGAAGCCTATTAGTCTGTGCAAGCTGGAGGTGGTCTGATTGAAAAGGGAAATGGGAAGGGTGAAATAAGTGGGGGCAGGGGTGCAGTTTAGGGGGAAGGGGCAGTCACCCCCCCTGCATTGCAAGCCATTTTTTTTTAGTTTTTCAGTCCCTGGCTCCACCCCCACAGCCCCTCTGACCAGTTGTTGCCCCCCCTTGAAAGCTGAAGTGGCCCTCCTGAGTAAGGGTGGGCAAACTTGACCTGAGTGTACACCAGGGCTGGGGATGAGAGATGCCTAGGGGAGCTACAAAGGTGGGATATGGATGTACATCTGTACCCAGCAAGAAAAATGGACAACAATGAAGACAAGTACATCTGAAGGGAAAGACGGAAGGATAAAATGTTGATGTAAAGATTTGAAGGTGTGAAATGTCTATGATTATGATTGTTATGAAAATTAACTCATTGCCCTTCTAGAATACGCCTGTAGGTGGCAGTAAATGTACTGCAGTATGTTCAAGAATGACTACAGAAGTCACCTACAGACTTTCTGTGTGCCTTAGTAATGTCTGGAGATGTCACTCACATGTTTTAATATTACTTGCCAGCCAGAATTGATTATAATTGACTGCATAGCACCATTAGAAAGGTAATGTTGTGTTGAACAACTCTGCCACTGCCACTTTGTGTGTATCATGTTCACTTTAGGAGTTATTCACATTTTTTTATGGCATGGTGTGTATGGCAGACATTTTGTCCATCAAGAACCACCTTGAAGAAAATGTACATTCTGGGTATCTCAGCCAGTATAAACCAAAAACCAAATTGAGCACAGTTGATTGCATAGCACCATTGGAAAGGCAATTTTGTGTGGAACAACTTTGCAGCTGATACATTGTATCATATATACTTTAGGAGTTATATGCATTTGTTTATGGTATTGTGATATGGTTCAGATTCATCCCTCAAACCTCACCAATGCACCTTGACTAGAATGGGGAAAAATTATGTTTAATGCTACAGAAATAGCTGGTGTTTTTACAAACAAATTATTAAAACTACATCTAATGTCTGGATGCTTAATTTGGTGTTGCTATGTTACATATTTCCCCAACAAAAAAAAGCTTATTTTGCATTTTTTAGTGAAAAAAATATTTCATTTTGCTGTTTTGATCAGCATAGAAAAAAAAATACCTATTATTACTTCCATACCACCGTTGGATAGGTAATGTTATGCTGAACAAGTTGGCCACTCATATTTTGTGTCTAGCTCTTATGTTTTTTGTACTATTAGCATTTGTTTTCGACATGCCGATTATGGCTTGATTTTGCTTAGAAAGCACCAGGATTCACTGTTAACAGTATACAGAAGACAAGTGCTGCAACTTAAGTGAGTTCCTGTAGAAGCAATGAGTTAAGGAATATTAGTCTGTAAATACAGGGATGATTTAATAAATTTATTGCTGACTGAGTAACCAACAAATAATGGTGTGGTATATTTTATTGGGAAGGTCATCCAGGGACAAGAAAGGTTGCCTAAGTAAGAGGCAGACCCGTTTGTCCTGAGCAACTGACCAATAGCAGGACAGCTCAGTCAGGCATATGAAAGGGGAGGAAGGGGGGAAGGGGGGACGGGGGAAGGGCCCAGGGGGGATGACATACATTAGAAGAGGAAGAGACTAAAAGGAAACAAATCAGAATTGTGATTTGCCAATGGGAAAGAGAGAAAGAGAGGGTTGGGAGGGGGTTTGGTAATGGGTCAATACCATGCATGTCAGATAGCACAGTATTAACCATTCTGTATAGTGAGTGCCTGGGTTTACAGCGACAGGTGTAGAACATTGTCAGGAGAAAACAGCTACCTCTGTTGCTGCATACAGAATGGAAGGGTAGAGAAGTTGCCATGTGCTGGGTGCCTGGTCGAGCCAGTCCGATGGAGGAGTGGTTAGGGCACCAGCACATGGCACAGTTAGGAGACCTGGGACCATGATTCAGTCCCCCCTCAATGTCTCCCCTACTAAAACTTTTTGCCATGATTTAAAAAAAAATACATAAACTATCCCTATCCCATTTCCCCTTCATCCCCGAGGTCCACCCCCAGGAGTTAGTTATTTAAGTTCTGGGAGATGTGGAGTTCGGGGAGCAAAGCCCCAAGCAAAAAAACATGACGACGCATTGTTTTCAATGGGCGTGGTGCGTGGAACAGATTGATGTTTTACTTTATTCTGTTTTTGTCCGGCTATGTTTTACTGCAAACCTTTTTAGCCACACTGTTTTGATGTGTGGAGGAATGGCCCCATGCTGGGGGGTTTAAAAGAGGCTGCACAGAGCAGGCAGCACTTCTTAGCAACTTGCTAGCTAGTAAGTTTTCCCACCAACCCACCCAACTAAGTAACCAGAGTGGAGAAGGAATGGGTAGCAGGGAAGAGGAATGAGGTGGGTAGGGATACTGTGGAAGGTGGAAGGCTGTATCAAGGAGGGGGAGGTGAGAAGGGAGCTGCCAGGTTGGACTGCTGGAGGTGGATGGCAGAGAGGAAACGGCAAAAGGGAGATAAGGAAAACAAGTGGGGGGGGGACAAACCTGACCTAGGTGTACACCAAGTCTGGGGAGGAGAGACTATTCTGAGTGTAACCCAGGAGACTTATGGGACAGGGGTATGGATGTACATCTATACCAATCAAGAAAAATGGAGAAATATGAAGATAAGGACCCCAGACGTATATCTGGGGGTGGGGGATGGAAGGATAAAATATCGATGTAAAGATCTGAAGATATAGAATGGTGTGGTGAATTTTATTGGCAAGGAGATCCAGAGACAAACAACTGAAGTGTTTTGCTGTTCATACAGAGGTTTGCACAAAGATTATGTAGGAGCTAAGAAGGAAGTTAATGCATAATGCTCCATAACTAGTAATATTTGTCGAATTAGATTAACCCAAAATGTTTTCTTGTCTTTTTTTTAAATCAGATTTTTCTTTACTAAAGGGCGCACATTCCATGGGTTCACCACCCTTTCTGTGAAGAAATACTGCTTATATAAATTTAGGATTGGTACTGCCTTTCAATATTAAATCTCAAGTTGTGCACCTTAGTAACTTTGTCATTTTTCAAGCAACTAACCCAAAAATTGGTATGTGCTCTCTTGCTGTAAGTGTCACAAGATGTGAAAAGTTTCATGATGGCAGCTTTTACAGTTTTGGAGATGTAAAGTGGTCAAAAACACAAAAAAGGAACTTTTTTCCATAGGATAATGGAATTTTTTGCTCTCATGTGCAACACACAGAGAACTAAGTTTGCCTCTGATACTTTCAGGGATAATGGGGTGTATGCCAAGGGTGTGCCTTTGGATAGTTTGGTGAAAAGTCATCACCATTTTTGAATTATAACAATTTTTGTGATAGATGCAATTCAGGCAGTGTGAACTGTATTTTGAAATACAGTTCGAACTGTAATTAGAAATACCATTCAAACTGTATTGTGAAATACAGTTTGAACAGTAATTAAAAAAAAACTATTTGAACTGTATTTTGCAAATACAGGTCGAACAGTAATTAGAAAAAACATTTGACCTGTATTTTGCAAATACAGTTCAAACAATATTTTTAATTACCTTTCAATTTAAAATGTTCTCCTAGCTAGTCCAGTGGTGCTGAGTGTTGAGACACAGGATGCCACACTGTGCACCATGCTGGCAACCTGGGTTCAGGAGTGAACTCGATCCTTCGGGTGTTGGCAGGGGCAGGAAAGGATTGAGCATGTGGAGGACTGCTCTTCTTTCCTGGGGTGGGTGGGTATGCTTGCCTTGGTGCTAGTGGCTACTGGTGGTGACTGAGGGTGGCGCACCTTGCAGCATGCCCGTCTGGGGTTGGAGCAGCTGCAGATGCCTTACATGCGGGTGCCCACCTGTTGTGTGCAGGGCATCATTGCACATCCATGCTCTGGGAACACACACCAACAGAAAAACATGGTCCCACAGATAGGCATTGGCAACCTCCAGTGCCCGCTACCACACACCCAATGCCCATCAGGTGTCAGCAGGGGCAGGAAAGGACTGAGCATCTGGAGGACTGCTCTCATTTGCTGTGGTGGGTGAGTATGCTTGCCACAGTGCTGGTGGCTCCTGGTGGTGACTGGAGGCAAAGCACCTTGTGGCAAGCCAATCTGGGGCTGTAATGGCCACAGACACCTTAAGAACAGATGCACACCCATTATGTTCAGGGAGCATCATTGCACATCCATATTCTGGGAACACACATCAACAGAAAAACCCTGGTCACACAGACAGGCGACTGCAACCTCCAGTGCCTGCCTCCACACACCCAACATCATTCTTGTCTCATCAGTTCTCTCAACCCCCTCGCTTGACTTGGGTACTGTGCACTAAATGGGGGTTGCCATATCGTGGTAGGGTGGAGGAGTGTCTGTCCGTGATTTCCTGGCGAGGCGAGGACTAGACAGGTGGTAGAGCAGTTGATGTGAGTGAGGTCTGCCGGAGAGAGTTCCGTGGGGACAGTGATAAAGAAAGTCCACAAAAAATAAATAAAATGTTCTGGGGTGCAGGACAGGCAGTGCAAACTGTATTTTTACAGTGCAAATGTTTTTTTTCTAATTACTGTTCGCACTGTATTTTCAAAATACAGTGCAAATGTTTTTTCTAATTACCATTCAAACTGTATTTCAAAATACATTTCACACTGCCAGTCCTGTATCTATCACAAATCTTTCTTTACCACCTCACTGCCAGTACACATTTTGGACTTTTGGCTAAAATTTGCAGGTTGACAAACCCTTACACCACAGATGTGCATTGTTGCTGGTTTGCTGAAAAAAATTACACCACTTGCAGAGTTACAGCACTTGAAAGCTGTGAATTTTCCCCATAGGATAACATTTTCGGCAGCCATATCTTGAAAATTCAAGATACAGATTTTTTTTTGCTCTAGGCAGCTTAGTCCACCTTTAAGTGGACTAAGCTAGCATGAAAGTTTTGAAGTTATGATTACAACTGCAGTGGAATATTTTTCATAGTTGCTACAGTTACTGAGATATTGTCAAATTAGTGATTAAGGGTTAGTTTTCAACACTATAGGGCTGCTGTATGGCTCTGTAGTTTTGTATAAGTGGGAGTGCAGAGCCCAGAGGGACTGTGTGTCCATATACACACACCATTATGCAAAACTGGGCAGCATGAAGGGATGGCAGGGCCCAAAGGGCCCATGCTCCCACAAACACATACCACTAACCACTTACATTGCACTTTCTCAAAAAGAACAGAAATTCATTGTAAAAAAAACTCCATTAATGCATCAGTTAGGATTGATGTCACAGTGACAAAAGTTTGGAAATTTGATGTTAGGGTTACAACCCCTACAACCCCACTCCCACCTCCTCCCTACAGTCACCAACAGGCATTGAGGCATGCCATGGGGTGGTTAGACCTAACTCTCACCCCATTCTCCTATACTGTAGTGTGTCAGCTTATTTACACATGAAATGGAGTGAGAGTTGAGCCTGATGACCCCATAGCATGCACCAATACTTGTTGGTGTGTGTAGGGTGAGGGGGTTGTAGGAGTGGTAACATCGAATTTCCAAACTTTTGTCGCTGTGACATCAATCGTAATTGATGCATTAACAGAGTATTTTGTAATGAATATATATATACAATAGTGGCATGGTAGCACCACTATAGTTAGCTTTGAGTAGGCAGTTTAATGTTAAACCCCAAATTTTACAGATTAATAAGACTGCAACTGTTCAACGAATTTGCATGAAATTTGGTACTGTCCCGTGGTGTAGATCTCAACTTTCATTCTGATTGGATGTGCAGTTTTTTTTTTTCCTCAGGAGCCTCCCCCCCGCACTCCGCCATTCCTCTGGCGCCATCCCCGGACATGAGACCCCCTCCCTTCAGCACCCCGCAACTTACCCTTCACGGCAGGGTGGTGGGGAGCGACTCAACCCACCAGAACGGGTCCATGCCAGGGAGGCGTCCTCCGGGGATGGTGACAGGGAACGACGTTGTGCTGCGGCTCCATTTTTCCTCGAATTTTCCCCGCGGGTGTGTGCGCGGTAATGACGCCGGGCGACTGAGTACGCCAAGACACCCCGCACGCACTAGTCAAGCATCTGCCACGCCCCACCTCCTCTGTCTCTGCGGCTGCGTGTTGTCGATCCCCAGCCTCCGCTAGGGGTCAGGCAAGCACTGGCCGCCCGAATCCCCCCACCCTGGAGATGGAGAGCAGTCCTCCGGACACTCGATCCATCTCCTCCCCGCCGACCCCCAACAACCCGTGCTCATTCCCGAACATGGGTCGCCGGCATGGCGCGAGGTGTAGCGACCAGCGCCTCAACCCTCAGCACCACCGGGCCGGTGGATGTGCAGTTTTCCTGCAGTGCATGTTGAGAAAAGTGTGTGTGTGTGTGTGTGTTTTTTTTCACCAGTTTTTGCTGATTAGTACCCATCATGCTACAGCCACACCATTTGGAATATTGGTCTGAAAAAGTCATAGAGGAAAGAGGTTGCCTCAAAGAACAAGACAATGTGATTTGATAAAGAAATATAAGTCCTTTCTAAAGTTATTACATTTTGAAATTTTGGGTTCTGAGCATGCCATGTTCAGTCTTTTGGATAGGTGAATAAATTGTGAACAAGGATTTTGACAGCTCATGAACAGGGATGCATTAAATCCTTGTTCATATGAAAAAAATTCTTGTTCACAAGCCATCATCTTGTTTTCATTTTTTGCAAAATACAAGACATTGTAACTTGCCCCACGTCTTCTGAGGAGATTGAGGTATGGGTTTTGTTCAGGATGACTCCCTCTACAAACCCATGGATTTTATTGGTTTACTTTCCTCAAAAAATGGCTGTTTTATATTCTGAAAATCCTTTTTTGTCACTTGCTTTCTATCCTTGTTCATGAACTGACATAATCCTTGTTCGTGAGATCAGGACTAGATTACCCTATCTTGCAAACAAGGATAGGCTTGTGAACAGGGATTATGAATCATCATGAACAAGGATCGCCTCCAGAACAGTGATTTTGACATCTCACGAACAGGGATTATAAAAAATATTCCTTGTTCATCAGCTGTCAAAATCCTTGTTCCTGAGGTGTCAAAATCCTTGTTCATGAGCTGATCCTTGTTTGTGAGCTGTCAGAATCCTTATTCATCAAATCAGAAACAGATGGCCTTATCTCACAAACGAGAATTTCTCATGAACAAGGATTTTGACACCTCATAAACAGGGATTTTGATACCTCACAAACAAGGATTATAAAAAAAAATCTTTGTTCGTGAGGTGTGAAAATCCTTGTTTGTGAGCTGTCAAAATCCTTGCTCATGAGATCAGGACCAGATGGACCTAAAATCCTCATGCATGAGCTGTCAAAATCCATGTTTGTTAGTTGTCAAAATCCTTGTTCACAAGCTAATCTTAGCTTGCGAACTGTCAAAATCCTTCTTCATAAGATCAGATGGCACTATCTCACAAACAAGGATCAGCTCATGAATGGGGATTCTGACACATCATGAATAGGGATTCGGCTCGCAAACAAGGATTTTGACACCTCATGAACAGGGATTTTTAAAGGTTGCTGTTTCTTTGCCAGTTCACTGCAAAGAAACAGGACTTTTGGCTAGAAATTTGCTGAGTACAAAGGGGGTGTCCCACAAATGTGACTTATGCTGTTTGGTGTAAAAATGTGCATTTGTTTCATAGTTATGGCATTCTGAAGTTGAGGAATTTCCCATAGGATAACACTGTGGCAAACATGGCACCTTTCAGATGCCTATATCTCAAAAACGGTTCAAGATACAGCTTTTTTGTTAAGTGCAGCTTAGTACACATTTAGGTATCCAAAGCATGCATGCTGGTTACCAATCCATGATTACAACTGTAGTGGAATTTTTTCAAAGTTGCTACAGTTACTGACATATTGCACCCTTTGCAGCGCAAGGCTTTTTTGAAATGTGTTTAGGGTTGCGCTGCGACTCTACAATTATAGGAAAGTGAGAGAACAAGGCCCTCTGGGTCCTGCGCTCCCACATATGGATACCATCATGCAGTAATGGGACTGCTGGGCCATCCATTATGCAATACTGGGAACACAAGGCCCACAGTGAGATGACAGTTCATTACAATGTCTGTGCACTTATTGACAGATGGCCCTGCCCTCCCAAAAACTGATACCATGGAACCATATATGGGTAAGATTATACTTTCTCAAAAAGTAAAGAAATTCATTGCAAAAACTTCATTAATGCATCAGTTAGGGTTGAAGTGAAAAAACTAGGAAAATGAGGCATTAGAGTTGACACCCTAACACCCCCCATACACCCTACCACCCACCCAACCCCCATCCTCCATAGACCAACAGGAGACAGGGTGTGATTTAAGGGCCATCAGGCCTAAATGTCACCCCATTCTCCTATACTCTATCATGTCAGCTTTCTTACACATGGAATGGGGTGAGAGTTAGGGCCTATGACCCCAAGGCACACCCCATCATCTGTTGGCCTGTGGAGGGTGGGGGAGGTAGGGTGTGTGGGGTGGTAGGGTGTCAACCCTGATACCTCATTTCCATACTTTTGTTGCTTCAACTGATGCATTAACAAAGTTTTTGCAATGAATATATATATATATGTATCAAAATACTTTGTTAATGCATCAGTTAGGATTCCATCATCAAAAGTAGGGAAATGTGGCATTAGGATTTCCAATCCTAACCCTCCCCACCCTGCACAGACCAATGGGTGGGAGGGAAGCTTGGGGCCATCAATCCTAATTCTCACCACAATTAATTGCAAAATAAGGTAGCATGGGTAAAGCATAGGAGAATGGAGTGAGCATTCGGGTTGACGACCCCAAGCCACCCCCTCCACTTGTTGGTCTGTGCATGGTGGGGGATGGGGTGTTAGGGTTGGAAAACCTAATGCTACATTTCCTTATTTTTGATGGTGGAACCCTAAGTGATATATTAGTGAAGTTTTTTGCAATTTATTTCCATCCTTTTTGAGGTAGTATAACCGTATCCTTATTTATGTGTGGGAGCACAGGGCCCTCTAGGCCCAGTACTCCCATTTCTCCGTATATGCGTATATGTATATACCTTTTGGAGAATGGGGCTCTCCAAGTCATGAACTCTGATCCCACCATACTTGCATATATGTATGTGCCTATGGGAGTGCAGGGCCATCCATACCTGTGCTTAAATATTTAGAGCCAGAGTGACCAAATTGTCAACATAGCCATGCGACTATCCCACTGCATGTACTGTACAGAGTTAATTTTCAAATCCTCAACAAAATTAAATTCTGTGCAACAGCAATGCCAATCAGTGCCACAGGCTTGAAAACACATTTTGGCCAGGATTTGAAAAATGACACCTATGACATACATTCCATGGAATAATAACAACTGTATGTTGAAAATTTTGTGTCATAATGTCTTACACTTACAAAGTTATGAGTGGGTGTAGTGAGCCTGCAGCCAATGGTCATGCAGTAACTCAGTCATTTTTGAAATTTTGACCCCACATTTTTTACACATGACCTTTCAGGCACCCCACCTTATGGACATTATTACTATCATTACTAGTGATATACAAAGTGGGGAAAATTCACTCCATGAAAAATGTCATGGATTCTCCCCACTTCACAGAGAGTGTGAAGCCCAGCTTTGCCAACCAAAAGACTCCACAATATATGGGTTTCCCTGGTGTCTAGTGGTCACCTGACTCTCTTGTCTGGTGATCACCAGCCCAAAATGAAAATATAAATCCCCCTAAATTGCCAGGCAATCCCCAGTGTCCTACTTGTAGTGCTGTGTACCCCCAGCTGATCACCTGCTTGTTGAAAAATCAAATCAAATCAAAGGTTCACTGTCCCCCATCATGGAACGCTTGTTTTAAATAATATCTCTGGTGTCTAGTGGACCTTCCACCCCTCAATCACCAGCTCCAATATTTAAAAATAATATCATAAAGCCCTGGTGTCTAGAGGACACCCCTTCCTGCCGATTGCCAGCCCCAATATAAAAAATAGTCTATAACTTAAATCCCTGGTGTCTAGTGGACCCCACACCATGCGAATTGCTGGCCCCAATATAAAAAAAAATGTATCCTAAATCTCTGGTATTTAGTGGCCCTTCCACCCTGCTGATCACTGTCCCCAATAAAAAAAAATATATATATATATATATATCCTAAACCTCTGGTTTGTAGTGGAACCCCATCTCACTGATCACTGGCCCCAATATAAAAAAATATATTCTAAATCCCTGGTATCTAGTGGACCCCCACCCCACTGATCACTGGCCCAATATAATACCAATATATCCTTACTAAATCCTTGGTGTCTAGTGGACCACCCACACAACCACCCCATCAAGAAATTCTTCACTGCCTCATTCCCCCTGCCTTGACACTGAGCAAGCCACTGACACAGCCCCCAATTCACCTCCGTAGCCAGCAGCCCAACTGGGCACTGTCAGTCATGATGATGAATGAGCATGTGCTTGTACAAACACATGCTCATTAATTGAATGAGCTCAGTCAGGCTCTGACCATGAAGAATACTGGAGGACTGTGTATATTGGGGTCAGTGATCTGTGGGGGGCACTAAACACCAGGATTTTGGGGGTTCACAATTTGTAACGTCTCCATGTATTCAGGGTTTTTAAAGTGCAATTTGCACTTAAGAAAAATACAAAGCAAGGCAAGGTTACAAATGGTGAATTTCAGTTTACAGCCACAAATTCATGAACTAATATGTGGAAGAGAATTTGGTAACTTCGCTGAAAGTTTGCAAGCGAAGTTAAACTTCACTGCATCTTTAGTCATTATGCAAATCCTGACTGAAATGTGAATTTGCCTAGCGACCATGAAAAGACCTTTTGGCCAAGAGTTGCAGAATGACAGTGATATTTTTCATGAGATGGGGACCTCAAAAAGGTACATGTTGAAAATCTGGGGTGAAAATCTCAAAAAATGACTGAGATATGCATAAAAGTTGACCCCCCTTGAAATACATTGAATGGCATTTACCTTAGTTTCTCATATTGCAGTTGCCAGTTCCAGCAGCAAGATATGTCTTCAGTCGGCATAGCATATCTTGAACATGGAACCTCTTCAGCTGAGTGAGGGTTTGTAGGGGTGTCATGGGGGGTGTGGGGAGGTGGGTGGACAGTGGAAGGTCGGGTGCGGGTGTGAGCATGATTGGCAATGGACATTTTTTTCAGGTTAAAATAAAAAAAGACATCATGGGACAGTTTTCATATTCACAGGGTAAAAGGACTTAGGAGGGAGGATGGAAGTCACTGACCACCAATGAAAACAAAAATGGGTATTGGAGGTTAGGATGTACCACTAGACACCAGGGAGAAAGCCAGGAATGGTGCTGGGCATTGGACCAAAAGTAAAAATATTAAAAAAAAATTCATATAGTAATATAAAAAATGTTTTAAACAAAACAAAACACATTGGTATACAGGGCAAGGGGTGCCACTAGACACCAATGATTTTTCCAGGGTGACAGGGTCCAAATGAGAACCCATAAAGAAACAAAAATAAAATTATCCTTTTACATCAGCACAAATCCTTTTCCTCCAATCCTTTGCTGTGGTGGCGGAAAATGAGAAAATGATTCTGTCTGGTGAAAAAGGTGAAAAAGGATCCTGTTTCTTGACCAGATGGCTCTGCTGCGGGACCACATGACTCCCAAACCTTTTTCCTGACCAGAGGGTCATGCCACTAATCCTTTTTTGCCATCCTTTTCTGTCATGGAGAAAAAGTAAATCGGCTGGTGAAAAAGGATGTCCCCTTTTCATGACCAGATGGACATGCCGCTAAGCTTTTTTCACCACAGCAATTCCTTTTTCTCCATCCTTTTTTGCCATGTCAAAAAAGGAAATCGGCTGGTGAAAAAGGATTAGTGGCATGGCCATCTGGTTGTGAAAAGGGGAAATCATTTTTTCTCAGCCGATTTCCTTTTTGCCATGACAAAAAAGGTCTGATGAAAAAGGAAGTTAGAGAGTGGCAGAAAAGGAATTAAATGTTAAAAAGAAAAAAATTCAGAGGGCATACCAAATATTAAAAAAAAACACACAGAACAGCTCATCTATCCCTGATGAGCAAGATACATGTTTTGATGTCTGTAAAAGACATCCCTGGGCACAGTTATGACAGATTGGGGCAAAAATGAAAAAGAAAACAAGATGGTGGATCATGAAAAAGGATTTTTTTCTGACAAACAAGGATTGGACACTCAAGAAAAAGGATCCTTGTTCATCAGAGCAATGTTTTTTTCATTCTAGAACTCTATCCTGGAAATTAAAACTCCCATTGCAAATAAGGACCTTAAAAATGCACTAACTTTGGAATGGATTAATATATTTTTTCAAAATATATGTGGGGCAGTTCTGTGACCCAAACTCTGTCTACCTTTAAAATGTCAGACCAGAACTGAACACCATTTGTGCACAGGGCGATGAAAAAAAAAAAAACTACACAAAGTGGCAAATTTTAAGATTTTTGCACTACCCAGATCTCAGAATCTGCACATCCAACTGGAATGAATCATGGCACATCAAGAGATCTTCCAGAGACCACGCATGCAATATTTTGGGCAAATCTGTTGAACAGTTGCAAAGTTATTAAAGTACAAAATTTGAGGTTTAACATTAAAGTGCCTGCTCAACCCTAACTATAGTGGCACCACTATATATATATATATATATATATATATATATATACACACACATATATTATGGTAGCAGTAGTGCTACCATAGTTAAGATTGAGAGCCCTTTTAAGGTCAAAGGGTCAAACTTTGCACCTTAATAACTTTGGCACTGTTTAACAGATTTGCCTCAAATTTGGAATGCACAATCAAGAATAACACACCTTGGAATCTGCCAAGTTTCATACTGGTGTCTTATACGGCTGCTGAATTATTAAGCATGATCTGTGCGTGTGTTTACATGATTTGGCAAATTCTTTGCCGTTGCCTACAGGTCGTATGTTTTGTGCCAGTGGTCCAAAATCTTCAGGAACGTGTGTCCGGGGTGCTTGATGTGCCTTTTCGAAGATTTCATGAAAAAATATTAAACTGTTCAAAAATTATTCAAAAAACAAGTTTCCATTATAAGTCAATGGGAAAAGTTAAAAAAAAAGTTAATGCACTTTTACTTTCACAAATGGCCCTAGAACTTTCACAAATCCACCATTTTGTTTTCAGTTGGTGATCAGAAAAATGCTTGGCATTTAAATTTGGGAACATCTAGGGACACAATTCTTTTTGTGTTCACCTAGTCGGAGCCTGAGGATGCTAGTCATGTCTTTATTTTGGGGTGAAACACCCCAGAAATATGTTTTGCAAAGTTATGGAAAAACTACTTTTGCAAAGTCCTTTCATGCTCACGACACTTTCGCAAATGACGAAAGTACTTTGCAATACTATGGCCAAAATGACAGGAGTTCTTTGCTACCTCGCTGCAAAAGAATGGTTAGGTCTTTTGCCATGAAATTTGTAGAGAAGGCAGCCAACATGTCACAGATGTGGCTTTTGGTGGTTTGGTGAAAAAATATTGTAGGGATCCAAATTTATGGTACTCCAAAATTGATGCTTTTTCCCATAGACTAACATGGTGGCATACGCCGCGCCTTTCAGGGCTCATATCTCGAAAATTGTGTGAGATACAGATTTTTCATCATGGGTTGCATAGCCCATTGGTAATACAAAATGGTAGCCAGGAAAACATTGATTTCTGTGAAATATAAGTTTTTTTTCTATGTTGTACGGTTGCTGAGATATTTGCAATGAAGTACTTCCAATGCTTGTTTTAAGCTTCCGTTGCCATTACAATGCATACATTCTTTGTACACACTGTGTTTCTCTATGCAGTTCTCCAGCAAAAAGAGGATATGCACTTCTGTTACTGTTACAGTTAGTTTCACCTTGCGTTTATATACCTGTTAGTGTTACCGTTCCCGTGCGCACCAGCGTGTGTGTTACCCTTTGCATTGTCATTTGTCCTTGCATTTTCATTACTGTTACCATTTGCATTTCCACCTTGTGTTTGCGTTGCTGTTCCTGTTGGCCCCGCACTCCCGCCACCACACTACATTCAGTATTTATCATCATCATTCTCAAAAAGAAGGGAAATTAGAGGCAAAAAACTATGTTTCATGCATCAGTTGGGGTTGTTCCACAGCAACAAAAGTAAGGAAATTCAGTTTTAGGGTTGAAACCCCCCCCGGACACCTCCAGACCACCCCCCAACCAGCATCAGAGTGCCCATTGGAGTTGTTGGCCCTAACTCTCAATGGGCATGGTGATGCAAGGTGAAACAGAAAGAAAAACAGTACTGTAGACACAAATGGCAAAAAATAACATAAACGCAAGTGCAAAGGAAAACACAAAGGATAACGCACATGGTGGTGTAGACGTGAACAGTAAGTGAAACAGGTATGGAACCACAAGCGGAAAGGGCAATGGTAACAGTAATGTAAGCACAAAGGCTGGTTTTCCCCAAAAGCTGCATAGAGAAAGACAGTGAGTACAAAGAATGTATGCATAATAATGGGTCTCGGAGCAGAAAATGAGGAGTTGAATACTAAATTGCTTATATCTTAGGAACCGTACGACGTGGAAAAAAAATGTAAAAGTCATATGATATATGACTTTCCTGGCTAGTTTTGTACTTGGCCCCTGCTAGAGCTAAGTGTTTTGATGAAAAGTCCGTATCTACACCATTTTCGAGTACACGGGCCCTGAAAGGTGCGGTGAACGCCATAATGTTATCCTACGGAAAAAAAGAGAAGTTCGGAGTGCCATAACTTTGGCTCCCTGTAATATGTTTATACCAATCCACTAAAAGGCACATCTGTGGGATGTTGGCTGTCTTCCCTCTAAATTTCAGCCAAAAAGACAGAGCCGTTATTTTGCAGTAGGGCGCCAAAGGATTGCTGCAATGCTTCGGATGCTGTAATGTTATCCTATGGGAAACAGCATCAACTTTGTAGTGCCGCAACTTTGTCGCCATGTAATATTTTTTTAATGCAACACTGAAAGGCACATCTGTGAGATGTCAGCTGCATTTCCTCCAAAGTTCAGGCCAAAGCACCAAACTGTTCTTTTGCAGCAGGGTGCCAAAGAATTGCTGTCATTTTCCCACAGCCTAGAAAAGTACTGTTGCAATTTGTGAAAGCTTTCGCAAATGCATTCGACAGTGTTGCAAGTGTGACAGTACTTTGCAAAAGTACTTTTTCCAGAAATTTGAAAAACATATTTCTGGGGTGCTTTACCCTAAAATAAAGACATGGCTAGCATCCTCAGGGCCCGACTAGGTGAATACAGAAATAATTAGGTTGCTAGAGGGTCCCAATTTTAAATGCCAAGCATTTTTCTGATCACTAACTGAAAACAAAATGGCAGATTTGCGACAGTAAAAGGGCCATTTGCAGCAGTAAAAAGTGCATTTGCGACACTGTCGGACTTTTTGATAACTAAACGCACATGCAGATCATGCTTAATAACTCCACAACTGTGTATCCGACTGGTACAAAACTTGGCAGATCCCAGGGCATATGGGTCTTGTTTGTGTATTCCTAATTTCAGGCAAATCCGTCAAATGGTTGCAAAGCTATTAAGCTGCAAAATTTTGGGTTTAACATGTAAATGGCTCCTCAACCCTAACTATAGTGGCACTACCGTGCCACTATAATGCATATAGATATATGTTATGGAAGCATACTTGAAGAATGGTCAGGGGTTTGACAGTTGAAATTCAATGCAAAGAAGTGCAACATAATGCATATGGGGCTCAAAAACCCTGGCACAATATATCAGTTGGGAGGTAAGGATATAGCGTGCACCAAGCAGGAAAGGGATCTTGGGGTTGTCATCTCTGATGACCTCAAGGTAGGGAAACAGTGTGACAAGGCAGCAGGTAAAGCAAATAGGATGCTGGGATGTATAGGCAGGGCATCACCAGCAGGAAAAGGAGGTCATAATTCCACTATACAAGACACTAGTGAGGCCCCAACTGGAGTACAGTGTACAGTTCTGGAGACCATACCACGTAAGGACATAGACAGGGTAGAGAAGGTTCAGAGGAGGGCAACAAAGATGGTGCATGGATTGCATCACAAGTCCTATGAAGACAGGTTGAAGGAACTGAACATGTACTGCCTGGAGGAGAGGAGGGAGAGAGGGGATATGATAGAGACATACAAGTATCTTACAGGGAGGAACAGGGTGCAGGAAAACACTATTTTTAAGCGAAAAAGATGTTCCAGGACTAGAGGGCATGGGATGAAGTTGGAGGGAGGACGATTCAGAGGAAACATGAAAGAATTTCTTCACAGAACGGTGGTGGACAAGTGGAACACCCTGCCAGAGGAAGTGGTGGGGGCTGAAACAATCACGGGATTTAAGAATGCATGGGATAGACATAAAGGAATTCTAGAGGTCAGGGGTAAGGGGCAACAGACTTCTAGGAAAACAAACTGAACTTACAAGCTCAAATGGGCAGACTGGGTGGGCCATAGGCCCTTATCTACTGACACTGTCTATGTATCTATGTATCTATGGTAGTGCTACCATAGTTAGGGTTGAGGAGCCATTTACGTGTTAAACCTAAAATGTTGCACCTTAATAACTTTGCAACTGTTAAATGGATTTGCCTGAAATTTGGAATACAAGATCAAGAACCATACATCTTGGGATGTGCCAACTTTTGTACTGTTCAGATATACGGCTACAGAGTTATTAAGCATAATTTGCATGCATGTTTACGTTTTTTTGAATTCTTTGCTCGTCCCTACAGGTTGCCCGGTTTGCGCGACCGGTCCAAAAACTTCAGGGAATGTGCAGCCAGGGTCTCCAATGTGCCTTTTGAAGATTTCATGAAAAAATATTAAACGGTTCAAAAGTTATTCAAAAAACAATTTCTCATTATAAGTCAATGGGAAAGTTAACAAAAAGTTCAACACTTTTGCAAATGCAGTTTTTACTTTTGCAAATGGCCCTTTTACTTTCGCAAATCCACCATTTTCTTTTTAGTTGGTGATCAGAAAACTGCTTGTCATTTAAATTTGGGACCCTCTAGCAACACAATTATTTTTGTGTTTACCTAGTCTGACCCTGAGGATGCTAGGCATGTCTTTCTTTGGAGGTTAAACACCCTAGAAATATGTTTTTCAAGTTTCTGGAAAAAGTACTTTCACAAAGTAGTGTCCTGCTCATAAGTGTCGCAAATTTTTGCGAAAGCTTTCACAAATTGCGACACTACTTTTCCAGGCTATGGCAAAATGACAGCAGTTCTTTGCCACCCTGCTGCAAAAGAACAGTTTGGTCTTTTGGGCTCAAATTTGGAGGGAACGCAGCCAACATCTCACAGTTGTGCCTTTCTATATTTTGGTGAAAAAATATTACAGGGTGGCAAAGTTACGGCACTGCAAATTTGACACTTTTTCCAATAGGATAACATTACAGGGTCTGCCGCATTACAGGAATCCTTTACCGCCCTGCTGCAAAATAACAGTTTGGTCTTTTGGGCTGAAATTTGGAGGGGAAGAAAGCCAACATCCTACTGATGTGCCTTTTGTGATTTGGTGAAATCATATTACAGGGCGGCACTCCAAAGTTAATGCTTTTTCCCATTGGATAACATTATGGCGCACGTCGCGCATTTCGGGCCCCGTATCTCGGAAACGGTGCGAGATACGGACTTTTTGTCACAAAAATGTTTGCTAAGTACAAAACTAGCCAAGAAAGTCATAATTCATATGGAATTTACATTTTTTTTCTACGTTGTACGGTTCCTGAGATATAAGCAATTTAATATTCCAAGTCCTCATTTTCTGCTCCGAGGCCCATTGTTATGTATACATTCTTTGTTTTCACTGTGTTTTCCAATTCATTTTTGGGGGAAAAGAAGGGTGTGCCCTTTCTTTACTGTGCCAGTTAATGTTTCCAGTTACGTTTTTGTTACCGTTTGTGGCACCATTACTGTCTACGCCACCGTATGTGTTACGGTTTGTGTTTTTGCCTGGGTTTGCATTTCTGTGTCATTTGGTGTTATTGTTGCTGTTACCATTACCAGTTTCATTTGCAAGTGCAGTACCATCCACATGCCTTACGGTTTGCGTTTTCATATGTGCTTGCATTTCTGTGTCGTTTCTGTTTCCTTTGGTGTTATTTTTGCTGTTACTGTTACCATTTGCATTTACAATTGCAGTACCATGACCATGCATATAAGGTTTGCATTTCTGTACTCACTCGCATTTGCATTTCTCTTTCCTTTGGTGATATTGTTGCTGTTACCGTTACTATTTGCGTTAACAATTGTGGTTCTGTATGTGCCTCCATTCCTGTTTCCTTTGGCATTATTGTTCATGTTAACTTTACCATTTGCATTTACTATTGCGGTACCGTGGCTGTGCGTGTTATGGTTTGCGTTTACGTGTGCACTCGCGTTTGCGTTTTCATTTCTGTTCCCTTTCGCGTTCTTTTTGCTGTGACACTTAATATATTTATTTAAAATACCACTGCCATCACTGTTCGCATTACCAGTTGTGCTTTTGTATGTGCTTCAATGTCTGTTTTCATCACTGTTCGCTTTAATGTCACTTTGTGCTTGCATTTCTATTAACGTTTCCTTTACCATTTACATTTCTGCTACCATGAGCGCCACTGTTGGCACTGCTATTTGTGTTGCTGTTCCTGTTACTATGTCACAAGACATCACATGGTGGGAGCATGGGGCCCAAAGGGCCCTGCGCTCCCGCCGCTGCATTACTTTCACTATTTGTCATCATCATTCTCAAAAAGAAGGAAAATTAGAGGCAAAAAACTTTATTTAATGCATCAGTTAGGGTTGTTCCACAGCAACAAAAGTGAGGAAATTCAGTGTTAGGGCTGAAAAACCCCCTTGGATCCCCAGCCCACCCCCAACCAGCATCAGGGTGCACGTTGGGGTCATCGAGATCCTAACTCACCCCATTCTCCTATACCTCTGCTTCTTTACACATGTAATGGGGAGAGTTAGGGCAACGACCCCAGCACACCTTGATGCTGGTTGGGGGTGGGCTGGGGATCCAAGTGGGGTTTCAACCCTAACACCAATTTCCTCACTTTTGTCACTGTGGAACAACCCTAACTGATGCATTAAATGGATTTTTGTTATATATATATATATATATATATATATATATATATATATATATATATATATATATATATATATATATATATATATATATATATATATATATATATATATATATATATAGGCAAAAAACTCTGTTTAATGCATCAGTTAGGGTTGTTCCACAGCGACTAAAGTAAGGAAATTCAGTGTTAGGATTGAAACCCCCCTGGACACCTTCAGCCCCCCCAACCACCATTAGGGTGCGCATTGGGGTCATCAGCCCTAACTCTCACCCCATCACATGTGTTAAGAAGCAGAGGTATAGGAGAATGGGGCAAGAGTTAGGACTGACAACCCCAACGTGCACCCCGATGGTGGTTGGGGGACAGACTGGAGGTGTCCAGAGGGTGTGTCAACCTTAAAACTGAATTTCCTTACTTTTGTTGCTGTGAAACAACCCTAACTGATGCATTAAACAGAGTTCTTTTGCCTCTAATATATTATGGTAGAGGAGCCCTTTTAAAGTTAAAGGGTCAAATTTGCACTTTAATAACTTTTCCACTGTTCAATGGATTTGCCTGAAATTTGGCAGACATGGGGCATAACCATAGATCTTGGGATCAGCCAACTTTCTTACCAGTCAGATATATGGCAGTGGAGTTATTAAGCGACATCTGTGTGCGCATTTACTTTTTTTGTGCATTCTTTGCTCTCACCTACAGGTCACACTGTTTGCGTGACTGGTCTGAAAACTTTAGGGACTATGCAGCCAGGGTGCCTGATGTGTCTTTTGAAGATTTCATGAAAAAATATTGAACAGTTCAAAAGTTATTCAAAAAGCAAGTTCCCATTATAAGTCAATGGGAAAGTTAACAAAAACTGTGAAAGTGTCACAAATGCACGTTTTAGTGTCACAGATGACCCCTATAGTGTTGTGAGTCAGCCATTTTTTTTCAGTTAGTGGTCACAGAAATGCTTGGCATTTAAATTTGGGACCCTCTAGGGGCACAATTCTTTTTGTGTTCCCCTAGTCGGACCCTGAGAATGCTAGCCATCTCTTTCTGTTGGGGTTAAACACACCAGAAAAATGTTTTTCAAATTTCTGGAAAAAGTAGTGTCACAAAGTAGTGTCGCACCTGCAACACTTTCGCAAATTTTTGCGAAAGCTTTCGCAAATCATGACACTACTTTTCCAGGCTATGGCAAAATGACAGGAATTTTTTGTCACCCTGCTGCTAAAGAACAGTTTGGTCTTTTGAGCTGAAATTTGGAGGGAACACAGCCAACATCTCACAGATGTGCCTTTTTGTGGTTTGGTGAAAAAATATTGTATGGCTGCAAAGTTACAGTACTCCAAATTTGGCATTTTTCCCCATAGACTAACATGGTGGCGAGGCTGGGGTCGTATCTCAAAAACAATGTGAGATACAGATTTTTTGTTGCGAAATGCAGAGCCCTTTGGGCTATGCAACAACAAAAACCTAGCCAGGAAAATCATGATTTCTGTGACATTTAAATTTTTTTTCTACGTTGTGCGGTTGCTGAGATATTAGCAATTAAATACTTCCAATGCTCATTTTAAGCTTCGATGCCCATTACAATGCATACATTCTTTGTACACACTGTATTTCTCTATGCACCTGTTCAGGAAAAACAGAGTATGCGCTTCCATTACTGTTACAGTTACTGTTTCCACTTGCATTTATGTCTCCGTTTGTGTTACCATTCCCGTGTATGCCACCATGTCCGTTACCCTTTGCATTGTCATTTGCGCTTGCATTTACGTTACTGTTACCATTTGCTTTTCCACTACTGTTTCTGTTTGTATTTTTGTTTGCATCACCGTGCGCATTGCCATTTTTGTTTCTGGCAGCCCTTTCATTTGTGTTTGCATTTCTCTTTCATTTTGCATCTTCCTTGCAGTTACCATTACCATTTGCCTTTGCAATTGTGTTACTGTGCCTGTGCACATTACGGTTTGTGTTTCCATGTGCACTTGTGTTATCTTTCATGTTTCTGTTTCCTTTGCTGTTATTGTTGCTGTTACCATTACCATTTGCATTTACAATTGCAGTGCTGTGCCCGTGCACGTTTCGGTTTGCGTTTCCATACACGCTTCTGTTCCCGTTTCCATTTCTGTTTCCTTTTATGTTGTTCTTCATGTTAACTTTACCATTTGCATTTACAATTGTGGTACCATCCCTGTGCATGTTACAGTTTGCGTTTATGTGTCCGCTACCGTTTGCGTTTCCGTTTGTTCCCTTTCACGTTCTTTTTGCTGTGACACTTAACATTTCCATTTAAAATACCACTGCCATCACTGTTAGCGTTACCAGTTGTGTTTTTGTATGTGCTTCAGTGTCCATTTGCCATTTACGTTTGCGTTACCATGTGCGCCACTGTTGGCTCTTCTGTTTGCATTGCTGTTCCTGTTACTATGTAATGCGCATTGGGGTCATCGGTCCTAACTCTTACTCCATTCTCCTATTCCTCAGCTTCTTTACACAGTGATGGGGTGAGAATTAGGGCCGACGACCAAAATGCGCATCCCAATGCCGGTTGGGGGGTGGTCTGGAGGTGTCCAAGGGTGGCTTTCAACCCTAACACCGAATTTCCTTGCTTTTGTCACTGTGGAACCACCATAACTGATGCATTAAACTGAGTTTTTTGCTTTGAATATATATTATACTGGCACAGTAATGCCAGTATAGTTAGGGTGAAAGGTAACTTCTATGTTAAATCCACATTTTTGAACATTAATAACTTTGGAACTGTTCAATGAATTTTCAAGAAATTTGGCATGCATAATGTGTAGGGGTTGGTCTCTTGACCTACCGAATTTTGTGGAATCCATTAAATGGTTTCTGAGACACAGAGTGTTGAAAAAACTGAAAAAGCAGTGTTTTTTGACATTTCTTTGTCCACCTGGATCTCATAAATGGCTTTAGGTTGTGGTCTGAAATTTTCAGGGTAGAAAACATTTGCCTCACAGATATGCCTTTTAAATGTTTGGTGAAAAAATATTAATCTGTTCAAAAGTTACTAAAGTTTAAAATTTCCTATTATAGCCTATGTGAAAAATATATATGATCTGAAAGTGAAAGCAGGTAAACAGCCCCAAAAAACAGTTTCTTTGCCACTTCATAGCACAAAAACAGTTAGCTGTTTTGGACTGAAATTTGCAGGGTAGCACACCCTTGACCACAGATGTGCCCTTTACTGGTTTATTGAAGAAATGGACACCAGTTTCATAGTTACAGCACTCCAAAGTTGTGGATTTTCTCATAGGATAACATTATGTTGGTTGTGGTGCCTTTCAGTGACTATATCTCGAAAACTTTTTGAGATACAGATTTTTCACTAAGTGCAGCTTAGCTTGCCTGAAGCTGCCTGGTCATGAATACAACTGCAAAGGAATTTTTTCCAAAGTTGCTATGGTTACTGAGATATTGCCACATTTACAGTACAAGAGTTACTTGGAATGTCTCTAGGCCTGCACTACAGAATGGGTATGTATTTATGGGCAGGTGGAAATACAGGGCCAACAGGGCCTGTGTTCCCACCTTTGCATACCATTTATATTAAACTGGGAGCACAGGGCCCCCCTGCACTATGCTTCTACACTTATAGGTGGGTGGAAGTGCAGTGCCAAGAGGGCCTGAGCTCCCACATACAGTATGGCTATGAGCAACATTACTTTATCAAAAATAAGGGAAATTTTGACAGCTCAGAAAAAGGGATTTTTAAAGTATTTTCCCACTTCACTGCACAGAAAAGGTTAGGACTTTCAGCTTAAAATTTGTAGGGTACAAAGGGGTTGCACCACAGATGTGACGTTTGCTGGCTTGGTGAAAAAATGTACATCAGTTTCGTAGTTATAACATTCCAAAATTTAGAAATTTCCTGTTGGATATCATTATGGTGGAACTTTGTACATTAATAACTTCACAGATATTCTTACAATTTACATCAAATTTGGAATGTGCCCTCAAAGACAAATGGTCTTTTGATATGCTAAGTTTCAGTTTTATTGGGAGTTCACATCTTGAGATATGGAGTCCCAAAATGTGTTCATCACAATGATTTATCAAATTCTTTATTTTACATTTTGCACTTTAATAACTTCACAGATTTTCTTGTAATTTGCATGACATTTGCATTCACTCTCTAGGAATAATGGTCTCTTGACATGTCAAGTTTTATTTTGATTGGGTCTGGAGAAATGCAGTGCTAAAATATGTAGATCACCATTTGCTGTCACATTCATTCTTCACTTTTATGCTAAGCTTAATAGTTTGTGCTTCAATAACTTTGAAAATTACAGGTGATATGCATGAAAGTTGCCATGCCCCATCATGATGCAGACATCTCTTGAAGTTGTATGTTTTGTTTCAGTTGCATGTAACGACATGGAGATATATTGTCCCAAAATGTGTAAATTACTGTAGAATAGGAAATATTCACTGTACAAAACTTTTCTCTATATTCACTGAAGTGCTCTGAAGTGTGAAAATAAAATTATACTAATTAGCACTTTTTCCATTAAGGTGAATGGAAGTCTTTTAGTTTAGAGTGAAAATAAATTTACACAAATATGGCCACTTTGTGACTAGCGCTAAATATAATTGATGCATTCTTTTCCTGTTCTACAGTACCATTTTTATGTTGGCTCATGTGTGCACAGCCAACTTCTTGTGGTAGTAGCAGATTTGGAGGTTTGATCTCTGTGGGCGAACACAGGGCACGCAACAGTAGGTGCATCCCTCATTCCCAATAAGCCAACAGCAGGTGCTGAAATCATGCATAGCTAATGTGGCCACCAAATCTAAGAAAAGGTCTGCTGCAATGAGAATGAAGCTCTCATGCAGCAGGACCACAACATGCCTCCCAACGTGCAAGCAACATGGCAGCAGTGACCTCCACTGATGCTGCCTGTCACAATGCTGATGGGGAAGCCCACTCCCGATCAGCATAATGTCCCATCTCCCATTTTCACTGTGTGCCAAGGGGGTTCCCAGTCCCCTTTGGCATCATGAGCCCCCCCAAAAGTCTTTCTTTGCCAATGGGGGGCACAATCCCATCAGCTTCAGTCCCCCTTTCCAGTTCAATCTGCAGATGGGGGAGCCCACTCCCAGTTGGCATAATGTCCCTCCCCATTTGTTGTGAGCCGAGGGAGGTGCCCAATCCCCCTCTGCTCTCCGGCCCCCCCACTGGTGTCTGCCAACTGGGGTGCCCAATCCCCCGTTGGCTACAGACCCCCCAAAAAACAACTCAGGTGTCATGCTGGGAGCCCACCCCACCATGCCAAATTACCCTGTTAAAAAAAATCCTGCAATTTTTTTTTTTACTTTTACCTGTAAAACAGAAAACGGTCCCTCGCAGTGTCCCTGACCTTCCCCCAACCCATGCCTACCCTCTGCACACCCTGCCTCCCCCCCACCCCCTACCCCTTTTTTTATCTCCAGAGCCTGGCACAACAATCTTCAGTGGACCAGGAAAATGTCTGCACTCTTCAAAGCCGACCTCGAGCTGATGAAATGCCAGTAAGCTGTATAATGGCATAAATAGGGTTTATTTCAACTTTGGTGCATATCTCAGGCATTTGTGGGAATTTTGAAACCAAATTTTCAACATGGGGTTATTGGGACCCCTCCTCATAAATTCATCCACTGTCTTGGTGTTATTTGGTCCCCAAAGGTGATTTCACAGTCACTGTACGGAATCACCATTCAGGAGCGATTAACAAAACAACAGTGCCACTGTTCATGAGGGGGGCTCTCAAAAAGCCTATGTTGAAAATTTGGTGGAAAAATCCAAACAATGGCTGTTTTATGAGCGTGCTGTGTGCAGTTTCCACACACACTTGTAACTTCATGAATTTGTAATATTTTCACTCCAGATTTTCAAAATTGCCATTTTTCCACACCTTCTTATGAACAGTACAGCTGTCATTTTACATATCCTGGCCAAAATGTGGTTTTGCTCGTCTGGTGCAGAATAGTGTAGTCACTGTGCAAAATTAGTTTTTGGGACAATTTGAGGAAATGACGGTGACACTGTTCATGAGCAGAAGTCCTAAAATGCCTATGTTTAAAATTTGGTTATGAAAATCCATAAAATGACTGTGTTACAAGTGTGCATTGCTCGTACCCTTGTAACTTCACAAATTTGCAATATTTTCATGCTAGATTTTCAACATTGGCATTTTTTCACACCTTCTTATGAACAGTACAGCTGTCATTTTTCACATCCTGCCCTAAATGTGTTTTCGCACCTGACAGCACACAATGGCATGGTCATTGTGGGAAATCAACATTTGGGACAAATTAATAAAATCACAGTGCCTCTGTTCATGAGGGGAGGTCCCAAAATGCCTATGTTGAAAATTTGGTGCTGAAATTCCATAAAATGACTGTTACAAGTGTGCATTGCATAATTTCCATGCACCTTTGTAACTTCACAAATTTACAATATTTTCATGCTAGATTTTCAACACTGACATTTTTTCACACCTCCTTATGAACAGTACAGCTGTCATTTTTCACATCCTGCCCTAAATGTGTTTTTGCACCTGTGGCGCATAAAGGCATGGTCACTGTGAGAAAACAATGTTTGGGACAAATTAACAAAATCACGGTGCCACTGTTCATGAGGGGAGGTCCCAAAATGCCTATGTTAAAAATGTGGTAAATAAAATCCCCAAAATAAATGGGTTATGGACGTGTATTGCACAGTTTCTATGCATGCTCATGACTTCACCAATTTTTCATATTTTCACTCCAGATTTTCAACATTGTCATTTTTTTACATCTCCTCATGAACAATACAGTTGTCATTTTCCACATACTGCCCAAAATGTGTTTTCATCCCTGTGTCACCAAATGACACAGCTGCTGTACAAAACCACCTTTTAGCTAACAAACTGATAGTCCCACTCTTCATGAAGTGGGCTCATAAAAAGCCCATGTTGAAAATTTGGAGTGAAAATACTAACACACGCCTACGGTGTTAGGGTTTCCAACAGTAGCACCCCACCCTGTAGAGACTGACAGGCGTCAGGGGTGTGACTTGGGATCATCGGCTGTAATGCTCACACCATTCCACCCCCACCCTGCAGCCAGTGACAGGCATTGTGGTGTGCTTTGGAGTGTTCAGCCACAAAATTCACCCCATTCTCCTTTACTGCACCCACCTCAGTGTATTTCATTATGGAATGGGTAAGTATAATGCCCAAAGACCCCAAAGCACACCACAACACTTGTCAGTGTCTACAGGGTAGGGTAAGGTAAAATGGCATGAGCATTATAGCTGATGACCCAAAGGTACACCCTAGTGCCTGTCGGTCTCTGCAGGGTGGGCATGAGGTTGGCGTCACTTCAGTACTTCACTGCCATTCCTATTATGTATCTCTAACTGCTGCACTACCAATGCCAATGCCAGTGAGACAACATTCAGCATTGACAAATGCTTGTTTTATACATTATGCTGGCACAGTAGTGCCAGTATAATTAGGGTTGGCTGGGCAGTTTAATGTCAAACCTCAAACTTTAAATGTTAATAACTTTGCAAACGTTCAATGGATTTGCATAAAATGTGGCATGCTTTTGGAATAGGGCAAGGTGTCTTGAAGTGCCACATTTTTTGTCAATCCCTTGCGTTGTTTTTGAGATACAGAGTGTTGACAAAACAGAGGGATTTTGCTGTTTTGGCTGTTTTTTGGTCATCTGCGTCTCACAAACAGTGTAACCTTATTGGCAGCAGTTTTCAGGGTAGAAAGCCTTGGCCTCACAGATGTTCCTTTTGAAGATTTGGTGAAAAAATATTAATCCATTCCAAGGTTATGAGATGTTGAATGTCCCATTATTTCCTATGGGAAAAAATAGATGTCAGGCACAAAGTAGGATTTCTGAATTGGAGTAGGATTGGATCCTCATTCTAAGCAGGATTATGATGCAGTATCCTTCATTGAAGTACCATTTTAAAATGCACAATATTGCATTGAAATGGCACTTCAATGTAGGATTCTGCATTATAACATGGCAGTTTGACGTAGGATTCTTCATCGATATGGGGATCACCACTGAATTGCCCTGTTGTAAGCTCCTGCCAACAGGGGTTCCCAATCCTGAGTCAGTATTTACTGTATTTCCCCATTCAATACTGTGGCACACTGGGGAGCCCATCCCCAGTGTGCTGAAATAAGTTTGTATTTTAAATATTGATTCTGACACTGGGATACCCATTCCAGTGTCTGATGACCCTTCCCCCCAAGCCCGTTCTAACTTTTATTGTGTTGACCGACATCAGGGTGCCCAATCCTAATGTTGGAATTGTCAACAATCTCCCTCCACTACTCTGGCACACTGGGGAGCCCACCTCCAGTGTGCTGAAATTATTCTTTTTATACTGTAAAAAAAGAAAATTGTCTCACAATGTCTTTTTTTTTTGTTTTGTTTATAAATTCTGGAAAAGAATCCTCCACTGAATTGTCATTTGATGATGCAGAATCCTGCATCAACGTGCCATTTTAAGATATAGAATCCTGCATTGAAATGGCACTTCGATGCAGGATTCTGCAACATAACATGGCAGTTTGATGCAGGATTCTGCATTGATATGGTAATTGACACTGAATTACCCTATTGTAAGCTGCTGCCAACAGGGTTGCTCAGTCCCTATGTCAGCATTTATTTCCCCCTTCCAGTAATGTTGTATACTGGGAAACCCACCCCCAGTATGCCAACATAATTCCATCTTTAAAATATTGATTCCAACACTGGGATGTCCACCCCCAAAGTCAGATGCACCCTTCCCCTCAAGCCCATTCTAACATTTGTTGTGTTTGCTGACATCAGGGTGCCCAGTCCCCATGTCGGCATCCTCCACTACTCTGGCACACTGGGGACCCCCCCCCCCCAGTGTGCTGAAATAATTATTTTTATCCTGTAAAAAAAAGAAAACTGTCCACCTACATCTTTTTTTTTTGTTGTTTTTCTATAAAGCCTGGGAAAAAGAAAACGGTCCCTCGTTGTCTACCCCAACCCCCCCACCTCTTGACCCACACACTGAGTACCCAGCATCATCCTTCCTTGCCCTATATTTAGCACACAATATTGTCTTCTGCACTCTTTTGTACTCTTCAAAGCTGAACAGTGAACTGAAGAATGAAGGTAAGTGGTGTGTAATGCTTGTCAATGGAGTTTTGAACTTATGTTGATATCTCGGCTACCATGTCTTTTCACCACATTTTTAACATGAGGCTTTTGGGACATCACCTTATGAACAATGGCACTGTCATTTCATTACTCATCCCAAAAGGTGATTTCAGTCACTGTGTGGAATCACCTTTCTGGACCAAGTAACGAAACAACAGTGCCGCTGTTCATGATCCAGAAAAGTCCATATCAAAAATATGGCCCAAAAAATAAGAGCAAACACATGAGTTATGCTAGCTTGTTGTCATATTATTATGCACATGTGCCAATTTTTAATATTTTCATTTCAAATTTTCAACATACATATTTTTTCACACCACCTCATGAACACCATTGCTATCATTTCTGACATTGTAAATGAAACAAAATAGCACAGTCCTTGCATGAAATCATGACTGAGTAATGAAATGACACTACCAGTGTTCATAAAGTGGGGTTCTGAAAGCCTAAGTTGAAACTTTGTTGCAGAAATACCTCAAAACATCCAAGTTACATGCAGTCATTCAAAAATTTCTATGCACGCTCATAACTTTGTCAATTTTTTATATTTTCACTCCAAATTTTCCACATTGTTATTTTTTACACACACGAATGAGCACTGCAGCTGTCATTTTTCACATCCTGCACAAACTGTATCACACCTGTGGCACAGAATGGTGCACTCGCTGTGCAACATCATGTTTCAGCACCAATGAACAAAATGACAGTGGTAGTGTTCATGAGGTGGTGTTCCAAAAAGGCCATGTTGAAAATCTGGTGAAAAAATTCCAAAAACTCCAGAGTTACGTGTGTCCATAGAATATATTTTATGCACTCAAATACCTTTGCTACTTTTCAATATTGTGCCTCATAATTGTCAACAGGGCCAGTTTTTCACACCACCTCATGAACAGTACAGCTGTAATTTTCCATATCCTGCCAGAAATGTGTTTATGCCCCTGTGGCACAGCATGGCATTGCGGTTGCTCATAATTATGTATTTCCTTGCATTTCACAATTTCTCTGTACCGGGGTAGATGAGGTGGGGTAAAAACATGGCTATGCTGACAATTTTGTCTTGTGATGTTCTACATGGAACCACAGGGCCCTATACATATACATACCTACAGAGGGATTGCAGCATCCCACAGTTAGATAATGATATTAATACACTATCTCAAAAAGTAACTACTGTTCTCTGCACTACTTCTTTCCATTACGTTACCTGTTCAGATATTTATTTGTGTTCTCTTTATAAAAAGTATGGAAATTAAATGAAAAGAATGATGTTAATGCACACGTTAGGGTTGATATCATATCTTTCAAAGGATGGAAATGTGGTGTTAAGTTTCCCAACTCTAACACACCACCTCACTCTACCCAAGCATACTACCCTCATCCCAGCCTTCCACCCTCCACACACCCACAGGCATGTGTGGAGGGTGGGGGGGTGATAGGAGTGGGAACCCCCCTAACATTGAATTTCCAATATGTTGTCACTGTGCTATCAACCCTACTTATGCGTTAATGGAGTTTTTTTATAATGAATTTCCCTTCTTTATGAGAAAGTATAATGTAACTGGCAACTGGTATTTGGTTATGGGGCCTGCGCTCCCTCTTGCACATAAGTACAGAGACATACCGCAGCCCTAGAGTCATGAAAAGGAACCCTTGTAATACTATTTTGCAATATCTTAGTAACTGTAGCAACTATGAAAAAAATGTCACTGCAGTTGTAATCATGACTTGGAAACCTCCACACATCTGCTGCCCTGAGCAACAAATCCTTATCTCGAATCATTTTTGAGATACAGGAGCAAAAAGGTACCATGGGCATTGCAGTGTTAACCTATGGGAAATGTTTCAACTTCAGAATGCTGTAACTATGGAACCAGTGTATACTTTTTCACCAAACCAGCAAAAGGCACATCTGTGGGGGCTTGCCAAACTGCACATTTCAGCCCCAAAGCCCCAACCATTTAATTGCAGTGTGGTGGCAAAGAAATGGAATTTTTTTGAGGAAGTAGTGTTGCAAATGGTGACATTTTCACAAAATTTGTGAAAATGGTGTGAAAGTATCGCAATTTGCGAAAGTGTCACATTCGTTCTGTTACAATTTGTGACAGTTCCAGGGGCCTGATCACCAAAAAGGCATTTCTAGGGGGGTTTATGTCAAAATAACTGCTGCATTGTATTCCACATGCCCCAATTAGGTAAACACAATTGTCAGTGTTTACATTGGGGCAGTAAAAGTTAATCTACAGCTGTTTTTCTCCACCTCTAACTGAAAATAAGATGGTGGTGGCATGACACTAGAGAGGGCATGTGTGACAGTAAAATGTAGTGGCGGCAGCTTTAGAGTGGCACAAATAGTTTTTTTCCCATTGACTATAATGAGAAAATTTAACTTTGAACAACTTTCGAGTGGATTACTATTTTTTCACCAAATCTTCAAAAGGCACATAAGTGACACATCCTACGTATTCTCTGAGAATTTCAGACCAGATGGACAAACCATTTGGGCTGTAGCCCTGAGCAAAGGAATTGCCAAAATCTCTGTTTTTTTTATATTTTTTTGTGCTCTGCAGCTCCACAACCACAGATCCAAGCAAAACACAACTTGTCAGATCCAGAGATCTATGGTATCAGACTGTGCCTGTAAAATTTCAGGCAAATCCATCTTACAGTTGCAAAGTTATTGAAGTGCAGAATTTGGGGTTTAACATAGAAGAGTCCAGAAATCCCCAACTGTAGTGCCAATGTGAAACTATATATATATATATATATATATGCCTGCTACTAACAGTAAGGAGTGGCAGGATTGAACTGTTGAAGCGGGAACCTGGGGAGAACATATGGGGGCCAGCAGAGCTGCAGGAGCACAAGATAGTGAACTGAGCAGTTATAAGGCTCCCTGTACCTTGTTTGCCCCTCAGAGGAGCAAGCGGGCATTTGCGATAGTGCTGCAGCCAAAAGGAAAATGCTTGTGGCAGCAGTGATAGTGCATGCCCAGGGAAGAAGGGGAATTAAAAAGCTAAATGCTATGGTCTACTAGAGATCTGGGATTCAGGGTAGTGAAGATGCCAGGCAAGGGACAAAGCATGTGGTTTTCAATGACTGTCATCACTGACCCTCCTGCCACATTGGACATTGCAGGGAAGAGATATGAAAGGGTTTTTCCTAGGGGGAGAAAGGGTCAATCATCACAAAATGAGCAAGGAAGCCATTAATTAATAAAGTAGGCATGGAATAGGGGACAGAACAGGCTGGGATATGGCTAGAGCATGCAGTACTTGATCTTTGACATCACCAGTTCCCCCGCCATCTTGGGCATGGTAGGGAGTGGCCAGGCTGCATTGCAAGCTTGCATTATCATAAGGTACTAAGTAGTTATGTAAAATAAATAAATAAGTTTTCAGGTCTCATGCTAACTTTCTTGTGAGGGCATGAGCAATGGAAATGTTGCACTCCAGAAGTGTTTTACGTTATTAAAGGCACTCGAATGAATGAACTCCCAATAATGAGTGGGGGCTAAAATAATACAGTAAGAATGATGCAAAAGCCACAGACGTTGGAATGTGGCAGTAAAAGGGAGGGTCAGAAAAAAAGCCTCACCACACTGGGGAGGATTTTGACATGGCTATAAAAAAAGATAAGGCATGGAGAAGCATAAGAGGACAGAAGGGCACAGCCAAATTGTCAGAGTAAGGAGAGGGACCAGCCACGTGGCAGACACAATCTTAAAAATAAGGTCAGTTGGCTCAGGGCTGACACCATCCTGTGCAAGCAGATGGTATAGGGTGAAAAGGGAGGTTAATCCCCCTTCTCCCCCCTCCCCACCTGTGCTTGTTGCAAAAAAAAAGGTGGGGCAAATATCCAACAGGAAGGCCAGGGGGTCAAGGGCTAAAGTACCTACCTCCAAGGTAGGATCAGCAACTGGAATTGTTTCAGGCATCGTATTGGGAGTTATTAATAGGGAAAAAGTTTAAGAAAATCAAAAACAAGCACAGGAATTCATGGGGGAAACTTTGGCCCAGTCTTTACTGGCAATCAAAAGGAGCAATTGCACATTGCAGCCCTAAGAGTGATACTCAGGGAATGGGGCGAGGACCAAGTAATCATTCAAAGTATGCATTCATGCTGGGTTGGACCTTGTCTGTTTTTTATTGTAAGTAACAGCAAAGGTTGCAGGATGACACTAAGGCGACAAAAGTAAGTTCCCAAAGACAGCTCTGCGTATCAGGCAATGGCAATGTGGAGCAGGTATGGGTGATGCTGGAGGTGCCAAAAAAGAAGTAGGGGATTGCAGTGCCATGAGGTGGCAAGAGGAAGGAGCAGGAGGAGACAGAAAGCAGACTCAAGTGGAAGGCAATGAAGAAGGCACCAGAGAAGCCGAGTGAAAAGTTGGTGGAGTCAAAGGGTAAGGAAGATGCTACTGACCTGATTTTAGAAGGGAGTGTGTGAGGTCATGTTGGAGCAATTTTGGGTACAGTGAATAAAGCAGGTCTGGGTGAATTACAGAAGTTATAGAAGGATTTCCAGGATAGGGAGAAATAGGACTGAAGGTCTGGGGTTGGTAAAACTAGGGGAGGGGGGAGACCCAGAAAAGATGGGGGAGGGTGGCTGCCCAGGGGTCAAAATTAGAAACCATGTGCCACTGGCTGTCAAGGAAAACATTTGGAAGTGGAAATATGAGGACATATTTGCCTTAGTAGGCAAGGAATCAGTTAAGAAATATGGAAGGGAGAGAATTAGAAAACAGAGATAGTGGCAGCAATAGCTCTCCTGGGTAAAACCCAGGAGGAGAAGAGCTGGAAAGGAAAGCACATAGATGCTCAGATGATGTATTTTACCTATTTTGTGGCTATTGTACTGCAAAAGCAGCTGGAATTAGCCAAGCAGTTGCTGGTATACTCTCTGATCATACAGAGTGTGCACAAATTGAGGGAGGCAATGGTCAGCTCCAGTACAATGAGAAATTTTGAAAGTGAATGGCATCATATGGTGATGTCCGCTGGGACACCAGGCACCCAGACATTTGGCTGGAGACCCTGAAAGGACAGCCTGGGATGGGGGGCAGGTTGGAGGTCATGGGCACCCAAAGGCATTTTTGGAGTGAGTTCCAGGTTTAAACATACCTGCTTGAAATGCTCAGGCCCTTATCCACTGTATCAATGCAGGGTAGGCAGTGAAAGATCTGCTGGACAATTTGGGGGAATCAGCCATTTCAGTGGGTTGGTTGGGAGAAACAGGGAGGGAGGGAGGTTGGTCCTAGAGGGGACAAGGTTGTAGATTAAGTGTGGGAGGGAACAAGGGAGGGGGAGCAACAGGAAGGTAAAAGTGTAGGACAGTTGGCACAGTACAAATTTACCATGGCATGAACACCAGTTAAGGCATGGGCATTAAGGGAATGGATAAAAGGGTACCAGTTTGGGAGGTGGCCAGAATATTAGGAGTAGGTTTCTCAAAGGGTTTGAGACTACAGTACACTGGTGGGTGGAGAAGGATGCATGCAAAAAACTTAGGTTCAGTCAAAGGGAAAGAGGAGATTCTGTCTGCAAAGATCCACAAGGAGAAGAATGCAGGGCATGTGGAAAGACCCTTCAAGGCTCCATCATTTCCTATTCTAAGAATATCTCCTTTGGGTTTAGTGCCCAAAACACAGCCTGGGGAGTTCAGGGTGATACGTCACTTGTCTTGCTTGGAGAGAAACTCGATCAATTACATTATTATCGAGGCGCAGAATGGGTGTCCAATGCTACCCTGGAGCAAGCAGTACAGATTATCTGGACAACAGAGGGAGCCTGATTGGGAAAGACAGATACTGAGGTAGCATTCCAGCTACTGTCAGTCAGGCCAGTGGACTGGAAACATTTATGTTTCAGGGTTGGGGATGACTTTTATTTTGACATGGCAGTGCCCATGGGCTGCTTGATGGCATGTGCCACCTTTGAGATGTTTAGTTCATGGCTCTAGTGTGTATTTAAGGAACAGTATAGGTATGGTACAGTGATCCACTACCAAGATGACTTTTTGTTTATCAGTCAAGGAAGGGAGTGGACAGCAGATATAGTACAGAAATTTCAAATAATGTGTAAAGAATCAGGGTACCATTAGCTAAGCAAAAGACAAATGACCCAAGCTGCAGGCTCAAATTCCTGGACACAGAGGTGGACACAGTGCAGGCAGATTTAGGTTGCCTAAAGGAAAGGTGCAGAAGTTGAGGGAGTTAATTGGATAGGTAAAAGGAAAAAGGTAGGTCCCTATAAGGGTGGTACAGGAATTACTAGGGCATTTAAACTTCGTATGCCAGGCAGTGGCATCAGGGCAAGCTTTTATGAGGCATTTAGCCAGGGCCACACAGGGGATAAGGATGCCACAATATTGGATGGACATATCAAAAGGGGTAAGGGATGATTTAGGGGTATGGGAAGAGTTCTTGAGGGAATACAATTAGATTACGTTCTGGCAGGAGGATTGGTTGTTTAAGGCAGACCTGGAGTTATACAGGGATGCAGCAGGGTACCTCAAAGTTCCCCCCTTGGACCCCTATTATTCATGCTTTACATCAATACTATTGGCAATACTTTTAGCAAAGCAAAACTCCATCTGTTAGTGGACGACGCAGTCATCTATATGGCCATATCATCGGCAGAAGAAGCCCAAAGGGAACTCTATGCTGAATTTGATCTCTTCCAACTCAGCCTGGCAGAATCAAAACTTCTGTTAAATGCCAAAAAAATGAAAGTCATGTACTTTCATTCCAACCATCTCCTGGCCATTTCAAATGCCATTGCATCCCTGCCCCCGATCAAAACACTCCTTGACGACAACCTAGAGGTAGTTAACAACTTTAAATATCTGGGGTGTGACTTAGACAAACATCTAACATTCTCTATCCATACTACATCTCTTACAAAAAAACTAAGGCAATGTATTGGCTTTTTCTTCAGAAATAACTCCCTCTTTACAGCTGAGGACAGGCTTCATTTGGTCCTGGCAACATTCATGCCACTCCTCGACTATGCTGACATAGTTTATGGCCGATGTTTGGACTCTCGACTAAAACAACTAGATACATTCTACCACCAGGGAATTCATTTTGTTACTGGTGCTCACCAACGTACGGACCACTGCAAGTTCTATGCTCAGCTGAGCTGGACCGCATTGTCAACTAGACACCTCATCCATTCTCTTACCTAGCTGCACAAAGCGCTTTTGTCAAAGCTCCCCTCCTATATATCCACTCTCTTCCAGCGTACAGTAATCAGATACATGTTACGTAGTAATGATTATATGATGGTAGAAGTTCTGCGTGCCCACTCTCAATTTGGAGAAATGTCTACAGGTCATGCCCTCCTGGATGCCTGGAATAAAACACAATCTAGCCTTAAACTTCAAAAACTAATACCACTGCACAGTTTTGAAAAACTAGTCATCAGCAAAATTAAAGACTGCAGTACGTCACTGACCATATATCACACTCATCATAGTCCACAACTCCAAATGGCAGTATAACTCTGCCCCCCAATTTTACCCCACCAGCACCAAATCACATTTCTATTCCACTTCTCTGCGATCACTTTGTTGCCTCCCCTTTCCATCTCCATCCCTTTTTTGCTCCCTATCTATCCCTCCTCTCCTTCTCCCTCTCTTATATGCTCCCTACTGACATCCAGTGCCACTCACCTTCCAATCACTCATATATCTTGACCTACAAACATCCCCACTTCCCCCTCCCTCCTACTCCTTCCCTACAGTTCCCTGCATTCTCCTCTAATCACCCTCTCATATGCCTACTCTTCTTTAATTGTGGTCAGATAACATAAAAAGTACCTTCTGTGTTTCCTGGGTATACAAATGTCACTAACAAATATGTAACATATATTTTCATAGTTATTTTTTATTGGAGCCTAATGATTATTAGGCTAGCAGTATATAGCATCTATTTAGACTGTATATACTCCCTGTATTTGTTCTCAGTTATGTACTTTGTGTATGATTTTCTGCTATGTAGTTATATGATACATGTGATAAATGTATGACCTGTATAGTTCTGTGATAAAGGTATACTCTTTCCAGGACCTTCTTATAAATGACCATGCTCAAAGGGATATTCCTGTCATGGCATGTGAGTGCATTTCAAGGACTGGTGGATTTCAGAACCCTGGCCAGTGCAGATGGTAATGTCGTGGGGTCACACGGGATATCACCATCCTAGAGATTTTTCAGATCTATGTAGCAACACTAGTTTGTGAGGAGTAATTACGGAATCAAAGGTAATATTCTGATGTGATAAAGCAGTGGTAGAGATCCTGAACAGGCAAAAAGCATCTACAGAAGAAGTGACAAGCGTGTGAAGACAACTGTTTTTGCAAGGGTTAAGGTTGAATTTTTCTTCCAAGGCAAGGCATATAGAAGGGGCTCAGAACGTAATGGCTGATAGCCTTACCCATCTTCAGCTTTACAGGTTTCAGGCCCTAGCAACAGGGACCAAAGGGACATGGACAGCGGTACCTTGGCAGGTATGGGAGTTTGGTTCGATGACGCACAACTGCTCTTCCAGAGCTCTTGGTCAGAGAACCTGGTAAGAGCCTACGAAGGGTCTTGATGGGTTTTTCAGTTCTTCTGGGAACAGACTGGGATGGAGGTAAGTGGTCCAATTACTGAGGGGCAGGTGACAGCTTTTATAGCACAGAAATGGAAAGAAGGCATAGTTCATGCCTCTCTATGTATTCAACTAGCATCAATAGGCTTGATGTGTAATCTGTGGGGGTGGGGGGAACCACATAGAGTGACAGTAATTAGGAGGATGATGCAGAAGAGACAGCAACTCCGGTGCAAACAACAGGATGTCAGATGTCTGATCTCAGAATGTCTGTGGAAGGCTGACTAGGGCCCTGGAAAGAATCTGCCACACACATCAAGAGGCATGTTTATTTCAGGTAGTTTTCAATTTAAAGTTTCGTGGAGCTCTTCTGGTGAGTGAGGTGGTAACCTAAAGGGGAATTACAGGAGGGAAAGTGCTTAGGTGAGAGGAAGTGACTTGGACCAAAGATCAGTTGGTAATTTGGTTGAGGAAGTCTAAAATTAGTCAGAATGGAATAGGAACAGAGGTAGCAATGAAAAGGTAAGCAGAAGAAGGGATGTGCCCGGTATGGATAATGATGAAATACAGGGAGCTATGGCCACAATGGGAAGGGCCTGTGTTTATACACTGGAACGGGAAATGGGTGACAAGTTACTAGTTAGGTGTGGTGCTACAAAAGGGTTTGGTATTCTTGAGAGATGATCTGAGTGTTTTTTCCTCTAATTCATTTAGAATTAGACAGCATCAGAGATAGTCACAAAAAGTGGAATTATAGAAATGGTGAAGCATGTAGGTAGGTGGGCATCAGGAAACTACAGGACTTACATTCAAAAGATCTTGAACTAACATTGTTTTGGTTTATAGGGGTTGGGAAGCAGGTCCATGTATGGACAATAGATCACCCTTTCATCTATTGGCAGAACGGAGAGCAGCAATATGGCCTTGGGGGAGGCAACTAAGGCTGAATTTATGGCAGGCCAGAGTCCATTGGAAAGGCATAAAATGGGGACAGCTGACACCATTGCTGGAAGATTTAAAGTTAAAATGGCCAAAACCTGACTGTCTGTGGGGTAATGACTTTGGAAGTAGATCCTGGGTGCATTTAATGTAGGAGATAAAGGATGATTTCAAAAGGATTACAAGATGGTGGCTGGATGTGACCATAGTGTGGTCAGATTTGGTAGCACAGAGGGTGTGGAGACATGCCAAAGATGTGCGGGCAATAGATGGGGCAGGGATGAGGCTTAACAAGAAAATGGGGGCCATAATGCAAGAAATGACAGGGCAATTTGACATCAAGACATTAATGTAGATTGCCCGGGTTTATATTGGTAGGATGGTGTCCACCCAACTGACGTGGGGCCGGATTTATTTAATTTATGGTTTGAGGAGATATTGGAAGATAGATCAGGGAGCAATAAAAAAAGGAAATAGGGGTAAGGGGGAAGCCCATTTTCTGTCACAATAGTTGGAGATGGGCTAGTTGAGAAAAGGAAGAAGGGGAGTGGAAAGGTTAAAAAGAGAGCAGAATAAAGAAAGATAAGGCTCAGGGGGTAACAGGCTTGAAGAAAGAGAGAGAACACGCATTAGGTGCACACCTAGGCATGGTTAGGCACCTTGTGGGTTTGCACCCAGAGGTCCTGGAAGTAAATCAGGTGCGTATCTGAATACGATGGATATATATAACAAAGAAAATTAAGGATTGGATGATATATGTGAATGTAACAAAGAAAGAAATTATTGGAAATGTAAATAAAGCAATGACAATAAAAGATGATGATAATGACAGGAAAATGAAATAAAGGATATACTAAATGTAAATAATTTGGGGGCAATAAATTAGTTGACTATGTACTAGGGCTGGGAGAACTTGGTAAAGTTCTGACCCTTATTAAATAGGAACCGTAACATGGTGAAGTTTGGATTTGTTCTGATTAGTTCTTATTTATTGACAAATATTTGAAAAATTGCATAAAAGTGGCCAAAGTCACGAAAGTCGGTCACATTTGACACAGAGGCCCAAAGGAAATTATTTCATGGATTATTTGTATAAAAAATAATGTAAAACTGCAAAATAAAAAAAGCAATCATTCATTACTAGCCCCTTCATGGCTGGCCTGTAATAGTGGCACATCCTGCTCGGGTCCGTGACATGAGTGTGCTGGGAGAAACAGAGAGAGAGAGAGACAGACAGACAGACAGACAGATGTTAATACCTATATCATAGCACCATCAAGCACTGTAGGCACTGCCAGCAGCCAAGATTTTTTTTTTTTGATGGTGCTGTGTGGGTATTATTTTGATGGATGTTCCAGTTAGAGCCAAACAGGCCAAAGAAATGGATATTAAATAATCAAATGAGTAGCACTAAGAGAGGCCGCCCATCCTACCCATGTGAATTATGCAAATTGTTTGCATGTCCCAGTGTACTGCGGTATATGATACATTACCTGGTCCAAGAGGTGGTAATGTTTTCTAGTACTACGACTACTTCTAGGCCAGGAAAAAAATAATCTTTTATTTGGGATTTCTTGGAATGTTAATTTTCTTGTGGGCTCACCACAATCTCTCTCTCTCTCTCTCTCTCTCTCTCTCTCTCTCTCTCTCACTTCTCTCTCTCTCTCTCTCTCTCTCTCCCTCGTGATGGCACAAGTCAAAGATTTATTTTGTCAGCCTTCCCTTGCCCTGTACACATAGCCTCATTGAAGCCAGGAAAAAAACTTTCATTTGGGATTTCTGGGACTGTTAAATTTCTCGTACCCTCCCCTACAGTCTCTATCACCTCTGGATGGCACAAGTCAAAGATTTATTTTGCCAGCCTGTCTTTGCCCAGTACTCTTAGCCACACTGAAGCAAGGAAAAAAAAATATTTGGGATTTCTGGGACTGTTTCATTTCTCATGGGCCCCCCTGCAGTCTCTCTTCCCCCCTCTGGATGGAACAACTCAAAGATTTATATTGCCAGTCTGCCCTTGCCCTGTACTACCCAACCACATTGAGGCCAAGAAAATAAAAAAAAACTTTCATTTGAGACTTTCTGTAACTGTAAAATTTCTCTTGGGCCCCCAGCAATCTCTGCCTATCTCCTCTTAATCTAGAATGGCACAAGTCAAAGATTTTGCCAGCCTGCCTTTGCTCATGTACACTGTCACACTGTCGGAGGCCAAGAAAATTAAAAAAAATGTATTTGGGATTTTCTGTAACTGTAAACTTTATCTTGGGCTCCTAATAGTCTCTCCCGCTCTCCTCTTGATCTGGAATGGCACAAGACAAAGATTTTCCAGTCTGCCCTTGCTCATGTATATAGTCACACTGTCTGAGGTCAAGAAAAGAAAAAAAAACTTTCATTTGAGATTTTCCATAACTGTAAAAGCTATCTTGCCCACCCCCGGAGTCTCTCCCTCTCTCCTCTGGATCTTCTCAAATGGCACAAGTCAAGGATTTTTCCAGCCTGCCCTTGCTCATGTACACACTGCCACACTGTCTGTCTTTTGCCACTCCCCACCGTCAGCCACTTAGGCCACCACTATCTCCACAGTCCCTCTGGATTTCTATCTCCAGTCCCAACTCCATCCTTACCCTCTCCCAATGAACATTCCCCCCACCCCATCGCCCCAGTAAGTCTCCTTTCTCTCTTCGCTCTAGTTTTTCTTTCTTCCATTCCAAAAATGTAATTTTTTTTATATTATGTGGGGTTTTTCTTTTCAGCAATTTCTTCTAGTGGCTCTGCTCTGCTGCAGTGAGTGAGGTGCTCCTCCGATTGTCCTCCAACTCATCTGGACCACGTTGCACTCTCAGTGCTGTTATACACCATGAGTGTGTCACATGACTGTCTGTTACCTAATTGGATGCTGCCGGCCACCTGTACATGAAGAGAGAATGCTGACAGCATCCCTGTGACAACAATACACTAAATGGCAGTCGATGGATCCAGAACCGGACTTCTGCAGTGAAGTATGTATTTATCCATGTCCATTGGTTGCGAGTTCGATACAGAGGTTCTGATCTCCCATGGAACAGTCCACACAGCCCTACTGAGCATCCAGTGAAAGATAAGCCTAGTGTGGTCATTTCGGGGAAGGGGATCCCACTACAAATCAGTTGGCTGTTGAAAAGGCAACTGGGATTGTCAGGGGTTTCCTGATCTGAAATGTGACAGGAAGAAGGGGAAGGGGGAGGAAGGGAGGGGGTATTGGGAAGGGTAAGAAAAGAAGGACTATGGGAATGAGAGAGAGAGGGGTTAGAGGGTGCTGGGTAAGGCGTGGGCTAGCTCTGGAGGGGAGGGGCCTAATGGAACAAAGGGGGCTGATTGGAGGGAAGAGAACAAAAGAAGACAGGGTTTAAAAAGTGTTGCTCCAAAGGGTTCCCCCTACTTTCTGTCTAAAAGTTTGCCCACCCACCAGCCTGTAAAATAGGCAGTGGTTTTGAGAAATTGGCTATGTTAGGGAGCCACTGATCTGCTGAACAGGGGTTCAGTGGCAGTGACTAGTGACTGGGAAAGACCCCTCAGCAGCTTGGAAATACCAACTAGGATAAATAAGGGGGATCAAAAATATGGAGTGAAGGTAGGTGCAAAAAGAGAGATTATGGGACAGGAGAAAATGGAGAAAAGAGGGGAGAGAAAAAAAGGGCCAAAAAAAGAAAGATGGTGCCCAGGGGATACTGGGCCAGAAGGAAAAGAGAACACATACTGGGTGTGCACCTAGGCATTGTTAAGCACCTTGTGGGTTTGCACCTTGAGTGCCGGGACATAGATCAGGTGTGTATCTGACTACGATGGATATGTATAACAAGGAAAATGAAGGATTGGTTGGTATACTGTATGTGAATGTAATAAAGAAATTATTGGAAATGTAAATAAAGCAATGACAACAAAAGATGATGATGATGGGAAAATGAAACAAAAGATGTACAAAATGTAAATCATTTTTGGGCAACAAATTAGCTGACTGAGCACTCAATGAAGATGAGCCTAGTGTGATCATTTCAGGGAAGGGAATTCCATGACAAAAAAAAAGTATTAAATCCAAAAGTTCAGAATTCTGAAATATTCCTGCTGCAGAGGTTTGTATTATCTATAGAGATACGTCTTACCCTGGGTACAATACTCTGTGTCATTAATGACTATATTAAATAGGCCATATCCCAAGACTGATACTTGTGGCACCCCACTTATTACCCCACCCCTTCCCAGATTTGACCCTGGTAACCAGCATTGGCTGCCTCTCCCCTAACCAGTTTCCCACCCACTTCACTAATCCTGTCTTAACTCCTAAATCCTCCAACTAAGAACAATACCCTGTATGGCACAGAATCAAAGGCTTTGCTGAGTCATAGTGGAACAAATCCACTGCTTAACCTCTATTCACCTCCATACTGACCCCGCTGAAAAGCAGAATCAGTTTTGTCCAATGTGATTTGCCTGATGCAAACTAAGGCTACTTGCTGTCCTGCAGCCTGTTATTCTCTAAGTAGGCCACTAGTCTTAATTTCACAGTGGTCTCCTTCAAGTTCCCATGATAGAAGTAAAGTTTATAGGTCTGTAATTGTCTAAATCCTCCTTTCCCCTCCCTCCCTCATGCAGTGGACTGTGGATTTCATCTGAAGTTCTCCAAACCCCTGGCACTATCCCTGTCTCCAGTTATTTATTAATTATCTTTGAAAGGCACCTGCCAGTTTAGAAGCAAGTTCCCTAAGTACCAATGGGTGCAAGTCATCAGGGCTCAGAGCCTTGTTCACCCTAAGGGCCATTACAGTTTTCCTTACTCATTTAGCCATGATCACCACCATCTCCATTTCCTATTCCCCATTTGTGATTGCCTCAGATCCTGCTTTGTGGTAGAGGTGCATTGTCCTCTAACGTGAACACTGAGCAGAAATAATTGCTTTGGACATTGGCCTTCTGCATGTCATCTTTCTCCACTCTTCCCACCTAATCTATCCTGAAAGTCCCTCCCCTAGCATCCATTTTCTCCTTAAAGTATGTAGAAAAAGTAATTTTCTTCTCCATTCTCACCCAAAGTGATATGCAGCTTTGTGTCTGCCTTGGATTTTTCTACCATTGCCTTTGTCTATTTTAACTTTTCCTGATATTCCCCCCTTTCCGTCTCCACTTTGGCCAACTAATACATTATGAAGGCCTTCTTTTTTGCCCTCACAGCCTCTCTCATCTCACAAAAGAACCAGATTGGTCACTTATGCTTGTTGCTTTTTGTCATCTTCTTGGCACAAGACTCTGTTGCCTCCAGAATTTCCCCACAGATAATTCACCACTTTTACACACCGCTTTGTTATGGTCAACCCCCACCAATTTCTCTGAGACTTTCTTTCATCTTGGTAAAATCTTCCAATTTGATGTCCAGAAGCACTGCCCTTGAGAGGTTACCAGAGTTGCCAACAGCCATCTCAAACCACTTGGAACTGTGATCGCTAGACCCCAATGGTTCCCTGACTGCCATCCCACCAACCACCTGAGAGCTGGTGATAATCAAGTCAAGGATGCTGCCCTGTCATGTGCATTTGTTAACCTGCTGCAGACAGTTCCAAGATGGAGCCACTGTCAGTAGTGATGGTGCAGTGATGTGTAACCAAGAGGTGGCTAACCCCTAAATACAACACATTGTCCCAAAGTAGTGAACACTCAGAGGTGAAAACATTGGTGCTGGAATCAATAAAATAAAGCAGCCCTGTTCCAAATGGCTAGTTGGAAACTGGCATTATGACATCAATCAGACAGGGTAAATAGGCAAGAACAAAGGCCATTGGCTAGGTGTCCAAACACTTCCTTCAGAGGAGCTTCATCAAGGGCAGGCTCCAAAGCTGGGAACAACCGTTAAGTACCCAGTGAACAGCTATGAGTAATTACATATGTAATTCCCATTTACAGTCTAAATCTGTGTCGGCTGTAATGGGGGATTCTAACACATTCAGCCACAAAATAAAATGAACACAAAGTAATAAACAGAAAAGATTTTTAAATGCAAAATAGTGTCATCAGTGAGGATTATATAAACAGTGCAAAGGGGTGATTAAAACCAAGGGTATTACAAATTGTTATTACAAAGGACATTGATACAGTAAACCCATTAATGTACTAGTTCACACAAATTCAATACACTCTGCATATATCCAAACTGAAATTCATAGTTGGCCTGGTGATGGAGGCAACTATACCACCACTGCAATCTCCCAGGAATTACTGTCAATAAATGCAGAGGATCGGCTGAAGGTATTGCAGAAATCTCCCAAAAAGGCCTAAGAGATGAAAATATAAAACAACGGACTGTCAAAACTCAGCATGGTCATGCAAAGATAACTGTCTCAAAGTATGACATAGAAACATAGCATCTGATGGCAGATAAGCACCACTTGGTCGACCCAGTCTGCCCATTTTTCTCTGCCTACAGTATCACTGCAGACTCTACATGATCTCTGGCACTTTTCCTTCCCCACTTCCTGTCCACTAAGATTTCCATATACCGATCCCATGCACTGTATACTTAAACTCCATCACTGTTTTTGCTCCCACTACCTCCACTGTAAGGCTGTTCCAGGAATCCACCACTCTTTCTGTGAAGAAGTACCTCCTTACATCTTTCATGAATCTACCCCCTCCAGCATCATAGCATATCCCATTGTTCTTGTGCACCTTTTTTCTGAAAAATACTTCTCTACCTTATTTACCCCTGTGAGGAATTTAAAAGTCTCTATCACATCCCACTCTCTTCCAGGGTGTATATATTGAAGTCCTTTAGTCTCACCTCATAGTGCTTTTGATGCACACCCTGTGCCATTTTAGTTACCATCCTCTGGACTGCCTCCACTTTGTATATGTTCTTCCAGAGATATGGGGCCAGATATTCAAAACTTTGCTCCGGGGCTAAATTAGCACTGCCTGGCGGGCAAACTTAGCCCGGAGCACAAAGCAAGCTGTATTCAAATGGAATAGCCCAGGGCAAACAGCTTCTGAATATAGCATGGGAATGAGACCAGGCAAACTGGGCTGGGAGTGCAGGGCAAACTTAGCCCTGGAATAAGACAGCTCTGAATATGGCAACCAGGAAGTGCAAACCACAACAGCAAAACAGTGCACAGTGATATGAAGGTAGGTAGAGATGAACTATGTGGGCAATTGTGTGCCAGCAAATGTATGAACCCAGTACAGCTGCAGGCAGCAGCGTATGTGAAAGTACAGTGTTCAAAACTGTAAAATATTCCCCAAACTGTTTGCAGAGCACTAACGTGTGTGCGCAGGTTTAGCACAGGGCTAAACCGCTAGCCCAGTGCAAACACGTTTGCCCGGCGCTAAATTTTGCCATATTTAAAAGTGACATGCAAATGAGCCTACCTACGTAGTGTCTGGGCAAACATCCAGATTAGCATCTCATTATGCCCTGACTTGCATGCTGCTTGTGCCGGGCTAATGGTTTAGCCCTGTGCTAAACTCACGCAAACATGTTAACGCTGCACAAACAGCTTGGAGAATATTATACAGTTCTGAACACTACTTCCACATGTGCTGCTGCCGGCAGCTGTACTGAGACAACACAGCATAGGCACAGATGGTGGTGATGCTGCATGCAACTGTCACACTGTAGGTCATGCTACAGTGCACAGCAGACACTACAGTTGCAAGGGGGCCAGTAGTGTGTGGACACAGCAATGCCTATGGTGTGTAGGGCAGTTATGTTGACTGCACTATACACAGTGAGATGCCCAACCTGCAGGTGTTTACTGACAGAGGACATTACTGTTACACTGTTGTGTGACCCACAGATGCTGCACCTCTGGCATGGGATGCTCACAGTGACATATACATGTCCAGCTTTGTGTGCTGTGGCAGTTGTATAGCTGTGCGGTATGTGGCCGGGGGGGGCATATATTATCAGAAAGGCACACTGCTGTTGGGGTATGCCCAATACTGGCCCATGTGCACTGCATGATGTGTTCCAGCCTTGTGGCCACACCTGGTCTGTAGGCACAGCCTGGCCACCCATACACTCTCCTCTCAACATCCTCCATGCTCACAGTGCTGCATGTGTGTGCTGGCATCTGTTGGTGTCCACAAAAGTGTGGTCCACAGGTGTGTGCTGTATGGCCACAATGCCATGCTGTCCACTGGCGGCAGGGTCACTACTTACTGCCTTGCATTGCTGGAACTGGTGGCAGATGATGGCATCATTGTGATGCCACCAGCTAGCAGTATGCTTCCTCTATGTTTAGCTTTGCCTGTGTGCCATATTTATTTGTTAGGGTCACATAAAACCCTCACAAAACCCACGCAAACACCACGCAAAGCCATAGTGTCACACAAAGTTGATTGCCTAGGGTTAAGACAAGCTTTTCCTGGGTGGTAATGTGCACTGCGCTAAGAGTCACGCTAAGTCATGCAAAACCACTTTGTGCAGCGCTAATCGCTGAATATAGCATTGTGCCTGTATTCATGTCAGTTTGCCCCTTGCATACATTATGATTTTGCCCAGCGCTAATGCAGTTTGCCCATGCTAGTTGGCCTTTTGAATATAGCAGACCCACGCAAATCCCACACCAAACCTGTGCAAATGGTTTTTACCCAGCGCAAAGTTTTGAATATCTGGTCCATGGTCTCCAGAACTGGACATGCATATATTTCACTTGAGCAATGGCCTGTTGGATGAAAGAGAAAAGTACTTAAGAAGAAATAAGGTACAACAGAAGAAAGATGGAGAAAAAGAGGTGGCCAAGGTGGAAGGGAGGTTGGACAGAGGATATAAATTGACACAGGAGAGGAATAGAGAGTTAGAAAAGGAAAAACACAGACATAGCAAAGCTCACTCTTGTAAGTCATGAAGTCATATAACGAGATTCAACATCATTCAACAGTGATATAAAAAAGTGTCAGCATGGCTCAGTTGGTAGCACATCCGCCTCTGGACCAGAAGGTCGTGGGTTCTCATCCCACACCGGGATTGGACTTGCACCTAAAAATTGCTGGCATCCGAGTGCAGTATTGGGGGGTGCTGTACTGCTGGGGTGTGCCATCCTTTGGATGAGATGTTAAACCGAGGTCCCTTCTGCCCATCCTGGTGTTGTCCTGGTGGGTATCCAGGTGGAAGTAAAAGAACCCAGGGCACACTTTGCAAAGAGTAGGGAACATTCCCGATGTCCTGGCGAACATTCCCTTTCCCATAAACCAGTTCATGCAATTATCCAGGCTGTGTGTGGGTGATGATGTGTGATATGGCCACCACCACACATTCAGTCATTTCACTACCAGTCTAGCATTGCTTGTAAAGCACTTTGGATGTATGAAAAGCGCTATATAAATGCTGATTCTTCTTCTTCTTCTGAAAACACTTTTGCATATTAGTTTAGAGAAAGGGATTGTGATCTCAGTCCCATTAAAACCTTTTGGCTTAAGATTTTTCAATTAAAAATTTCAATAAGTTTCCATTTGGAGATGTTTTGTGAGCCTGTCGCCGCAACATCCGCCAATGGAAACTTTCTCTAATGCAACAAATTTCATGTTTCTGGGATTTCTACCATGGCTGTCATGGAAATGTTTGCAAACAAGGGTGTCCTGATTTTTTGTATTAAACTGTTTGAACTAAGTGCTGCAGAACGCCTGTAGTGTGTGTGTCTGATTTTAACTTATACACCTTTTCAGCCTGAGTGTCTTAATTTAGTTGTGGAGCCCTGCTAAATCCGAATGGCAGGAAGAGGAGCTTTGTGGCTCATCTCAGCATTGCTGAGAACCACAAATCTTGGGGGCTAGCGATTATTTCACTTTTAAATAACTGAAACTCTGCTCTTTTTTCAGAAGAGCCCACAACTATTAAGTTGTCATAGCTGTTGCAGCGCATATAGCGCTATAACATTTTAAACCAACCAGCTGTTTGGAACTTCTGGGTACTGGAGCTATTTAAAGCACTCTGCAGCGAGCAGGAGGGGTATGAGCAGGGCGAGCGTGCGGCATCGTGCACTAAGACACGCGCTAAGACATGCACGTCAGCGTGTGTTTAGAGTGTTTGGCTGTGTGAGCTGGTGTTACAGAGCTAGGTAAGGGGTTACTTTATCTGGAACATTTTAAAGAGGGTGAGTTATCTGGATGAGTTGACTTGCGTCTTCTAGCATGGATTCTTTAATTTCAATGTCATCAAAAACTGCCAGCACACAACCAGGGAGTGACTATTCCACAATAATGATTCTGGATGGTGAACTTGGTATTATATGCCAGTCATGTAATATGTATCAACTAGTCAAACCTACAATGAATTCGACAAAGGATTACATATGTAAAAAATGCTGTGATAATAAACGGTTACTGGAAGACATTGAAATGTTTTCGGTTAGATTACAACAGCAAGAAGAAAGCCAATTTACTATGTGTGAATGTTTCAAAGCACTACACAGCCCTTCCCCTACAACTGAGACTACTGGCAATATGATATCTTTTCACTCATCCACCTGTTTACCCTTGGACACAACTTTGAATAAAGGTGTATGTCATAATAGTAATACTGGTAGTAACTTAATAGCTACCAATAATGTTAGAATGGAAACAAATACCACCAGTTTGTTGAATAAAAAAAGAAACAGAGAGTATGATTCTGAATGGTCAATGGTAACCAGTGCAAGAGCTTGCAAAAAGGGGCATAGAGCTGACCAATTCTGTTTACAATTCTCAATTCTTTTTCAGCACTTTCTAGCTTACCTGGTACTAACTGTCCTATTGATAATAACTTAGACTATTCAGGCTCTCACATGTCAACTATTGAAGCTGAAATTCTCAACACCATGCTTATAGACGCAGGCCCTCAGCTGACTACCAGTAAACTAATGGGTGCTTTTACAAACTCCAATTGTAGGTCCAATCTGATGTCAGCTACTACAGAACCCTCAAAAATATAATTGACACTTCTCCATCTCAATCAAATATGAATTCTATGTTATCATTCAGTGTTTGTACCAGCTCTTTAACTGATGCCTGTTGTATACCATATTCACTCCCTATTGCCACTGGGACCTTAGTTTCCACTATGGATACTTCTGGTTTAAATCCTCAGGATTCTTCGCATCAAGTGTATGTACTGGGAGATTCTATCATTAAACACTTGGACAGGGCAATTTGTAATCCAGATAAAACATCAAGAACATGTTCCAGTTTTAGGGGAGCAAAGATTTCTGATATCATCAAAATGGCCAATGATATACTTACGGACGCTGGTAACAACCCCCTAGTTATTATCCATGTGGGAACTAATGATATAAACCAAAATAGTCCTCTACAGATCAAAAAAGACTTTGTGGTCCTAAATAACTTACTTATAGAGAGGAGATGTACCATATGTTTTTCCAGAAATACTTCCAATCCCCAGGGCAACTTACAACATAACTTGTCAAATTAGGGAAACTAATGAATGGTTGAGAAAATTGTGTCTTAAACAAGGCATATGTTGCATCCCACACTGGGAGAACTTTGATGGCAGGGAATCCCTCTTTAGTTGGGACGGATTGCACCTGAGTAGGAAGTGAAGTGTCTTACTGGGTAAAACAATAGGGTCTGTTATTAACAAATATTTAAACTAAATAAATCAGAGGAGAATGGGAGAATTCCTAATTCTCTTAACACAAAAATTAATACCAGTATTGGGAAAACACTAAATATGTTGTCCTTTAATGCAAGATCGTTGAATTCTTTAAAAATGGCTGAGCTTACAGCAAAATGCATCCAATTGGACCTTAGTATCATTGCTGTTACCGAAACTTGGTGGGATCATTCATCAGTTTGGTCTTAAACATTCCTAATTATAAACTTTATCATAAGGACAGACTAGATAGTAAAGGTGGTGGTGTATGTCTCTTTGTTAGAGAAGATATTATCGCACATGAAATTTCATTGACTACTTCGACTGAATCACTATGGATTTCCATTCAACTTACTGATCATCCTAAGATTAATATAGGGATTTGCTATAGACCACCCTCAATGGATACGCAATACACTACTGAATTATTAAATTCAATATCGGAGTTATCCCAGAATAATGATATCTTAATTTTAGGAGATTTTAATATGCCCAGTATTAGTTGGAATCTCAACATAGGTAACAATAAACATGATAGGTTATTCTTAAATACAATTATTGATCTAGGTTTGGACCAACTGGTAAATCAGCCCACACGTGGCAATAATACTTTGGACCTTGTAATAGCTAATGAAGTTCTTGACATTTCAGGGATAAATATTATGGCACCTATTAGTAACAGTGATCATAACACCATATTTGTTAGTACTTCTGTACAAATTTTCAAAACTAATAATAACTCCCGATGTAGGGATTATAACAAAGCTAATTTTACAAAGATCAATTAAGAATTAAAAATAACTGATTGGTCTAAAATATTCAAAGATAATGGAGTTAATGAAATGTATGTATGTTTAACTAATATTATACATTTATTAGAGGACAAGTATATTCCTTTAAAATCGGAATACAACAATAAAGGTAACATTTCTGTTTGGTTTAACAACACTATTAATAAACAAATTAAAATCAATGAACATTTATTTAAGAAACTAAAACTAAATCCAAGTTCATCCTTGAGATGTGAATATAAAACTGCCTTGTCTACATTAAAAAAATCAATTAAATCTGCTAAATTAAAAGGAGAGTTTAAACTGGCACATTCTAAAACTAATCAGAAATCCTTATTTTCTTACATTAACGGCAATAGATGTAATAACAGAAATATAGGACCACTCTGCAATGATGGGATTACCATAACTTCAAATAAAGTTATGGCTGACTATTTTAACAAATATTTTTGTTCGGTTTTTGATCAATCAATAAATCCTGTAATCACTACTAACAGTAATAACTCTTCCATTCCATTATTTCAGTTATCAGAAATCAAGAATTCATTATCTAAGATCAAAAGTTCAACCAGCTCTGATCCAGGTAATATTAACGCTATATTTCTTCTTGAAACATTAGACTCAATTATTATCCCTCTCCAACTTCTATTTAACAAATCACTATTAGATTGTAAAATACCTGATGCTTGGTGCACTGCTTTGGTTACACCTATTTACAAAAAAGGGTTAAAGTCCAATGTTCAGAACTATCGCCCGATTAGTTTGACCTCCATTCTGGGAAAAGCCAAGGAACGTTTAATCAAATGCAGATTAGAGAATGCATTGGAAAAACTGGATATTTACGATTTATCACAGCATGGTTTTGAATTAGGTTTCTCACGTACAACCAATCTTATATAATGTTATCAACAGATTACTAAATCATTGGATAATAATATTCCTATTGATGTATTACTGTTAGATTTCAATAAGGCATTTGAATATGTGTCACACTCCTTATTAATAAATAAACTTCATAACTTTAAAATTTTATCTCAATTAGTTAATTGGATATCAGAGTGGTTACTTAAACACACCCAGTCAGTCAGAATAAATGGAGTTTTATCTTCTCCTGGAGTTGTTATGAGTGGAGTTCCCCAGGGATCCTTGTTGGGGCCAGTTTTGTTTAATTTTTTTATCCATGATATGGTTATCAACTCTAATAACTATTTATCAAAGTTTGCAGATGATACAAAACTTGGTGGTAGAGTTGATACTCAAGGTAACTTCAAACTGCTCGAACAGGACTTGTATACTATAAAACAATGGGCCAATAAAAACTCAATGTTATTTAACATTGATAAATGTAAAATTTTACATTTTGGTAGGAATAACCCATTTTACAAATGCTACTTAAATAGGCAAGAATTGGAAGCATCAAACTGTGAAAGAGATCTTGGCATCCTAGTCAACAACAAATTGTCATCAGGTGATCATTGTAGTAAAGTAGTCTGATCAGCAAACATTATTATGGGACAAATCAAAAAAACTTACATTAGTAAATCTGAACACAATTTAATACCATTGTACAGAGTTTATGATAGACCCCACTTGGATTATGGTTCTCCCTTTTGGAGTCCTTATCTTAAAAATGATATAAACTGCCTTGAGCAAGTACAAAGAAGATTAACTAAATCTATCCCTAGATTGAGAAACAAATGCTATGAGACTAAGCTATGAGAGACAAATCTTTATCCATTGACACTGAGAAGGCAAAGGGGAGATTTGCTTCTTATGTATAAACTAGTCCATAATCCTATGCTATTTAACATATGTGGACTAGCATATGCTAATAAGAAAACTGTGGGAAGATTACACTCTAAGCAATTAAAAGTTGAGTGGGCCAGCAATAAAAAATACAATAATTTTTTCAATATAAGGGCAGCAAAATCCTGGAACTCTTTACCACCAACTATTGTAGAGGCAGTTAATTTTGATTCCTTTAAAACTAGGCTTGATTCTTGGCTGCTAGTTCAATAATCTGTTTAATATCCCACTGTTGTGGGAGGACAATCTAGATGGGCCTTGCACCTTCTTTTGTCCTAATTTTATCCAGTAAATCCAGTAAACCTGTATAGGTGTTCTTGTACTCGTTCCTAGTGGTCCTATTGTGAGCAAACATAAAATGCTGAACACTCATACCAGATTACATAAACATAGACATGTATAACACAATTTATGAATTCACAAATGTTAATTCTCTAAATAGTGTCTAATTCAGTTTTTTTGGCCTGCTTACAGTAAACACAAACAGTTGAGTTGTCACATTTATACATACCACATTACTGCACTGGTAACCAATTCAGGTAGCCAGGAAGGGTGCTGTGCAGTGAAACTGACTTTGGCCGAGTTTGTCCTTGAGGTCTGTTGATCTTTTAAACAAGATCTGTCACCTACTATATTACTTAGGGCTAGGTCATTTTTAATATACAATAGGCCACTTTTGTTTTATTATGGTTCCAACCTTGCCAGCCATGTGGCTGAATGCTGTAACACAACATATGTTTTGTCACTTTGCTCTTTTGATTTAGCAGACAACAATATGGTTCTATAAACTGCCCTAGCTTTGGAGAGAGCAGTATCAAGATATGCAGAGTCATCACCTCTCAAAATGAATCTATTCCTCAGATCCCTTTCTTGCTCTTCAACATCAGGCTCCCTGAAGCAGTTTTTCCTGATTAGTAAAAAATGTCTGTAGGGAATTGACTCTGCTGTATGTGACTCTTAGCGTGCCCACTGTCAGCTCTCAAAAGACAGTTCATGACTGTAGGTTTTCTGTAGCATTTGGTTGAAACTAGATTTACTGGTTTTACTGGGAATGTGACATACAGTACAAGAAATTTAAATTCACATTACTAATGTTTCATGCAAATCTCTGATTCAGACAGTTTTGATTAAGCCAGCCCACAGATTCTGTTTACTCAGTTTACTCGTTTTGAATCAGACATATGCACGGTGTATGCCCATCTAGAATGTTGCCCACACCTTGGTGGGTAAATTAGTCTATACTAGTTGACCAGTTAAGGAATTTGTTTAGCTTAAATGTAAACATATTGAAACTAGCAGCCTTGACTACATATTTTGGCAACTTGTTCCAGGCCTTTGCTGACCTAATGGTGAAAAAAAGTATCCCGTTTACAGGAATTCACAGTCAGGGCTAATAATTGTTTATTGTGACTTCTTAAGTTAAGGGTGTGTTTATTAAATTGAAACCACATTCTAGTGTTAGATCTGGTCTCTACAAAATTGTGTGCACCTGTAATATATCACTTTTATATCTCCTATTTTCCAGACTTACTAGTCCAGTGGAACAAAGTCATTCTGAACAACTCAAGTGCTTTAGGTTAGGAATATGTTTTGTGGCTTTGCACTGTACTTTTTCAACCAGGTCTATATTCTATTTTAAATAAGGGTTCCAAAAAGAGGAGATGAAGTCCAAATGAGGACGAATATATGTCCTATATAAAGGAATGATACATTGCTCATTTCTGCAAACAAAATTATGTTTAATGCAGTTCAGGATACAGTTAGCAGTGTGTGTGATCTTGGTACAGTGGTCAGCGGCCATAAGTCTGGTGTTATCTATTACCCCTAGATCACATTCATGATCAATTGCCTTAGTAGTCTTGTTGTTGATTGTGTATGTAAATGATGGGTTCTTTTTATCAAAGTGGAGAAGTACACAACTTTCATGGTTTAGATTCATCTTGTTTGCCATTGTCCATGTTTCAAATGTCTTTAAGTCCTTGACCATAGTCTGATACTTCAGAATAGTATCCACCTCCCCTCACAGTTTGGTGTCATCTGTGAACTTGGAGATGGAGTTTGTGACATTGATGTTAATGTTTGAGATGTACAAATTGAAAAGCATTGGTCTGAGAACTGATCCCTGCGGTACACAACTACTGACCCTTGCATAGTTAGAAATATATCCATTTACATGAACACACTGTGTTGTATTTTGTAAACAGTTCTTGATCCATCTAACTAGGTACATATTGAAGCCCATCCGTGTTAATTTAGTTATCAGTTTGAAGTGCAGAACGATATCAAAAAGCTTTGGCAAAGTCCAGCATGATTACGTCCACTGGTATGTTATTGTTCAGACTATTGCTAACATTGTTATAGAAGCTGACCAAATTGGTTGTGTATGAGCATCCAGTGTGAAAATCATGTTGGTATTGGTCAGTTAGCCCCCTAGACTTTGTCTCAGACTCAGTTCCTTCTTCTATCCTTCTTTCTGTGGTTTTGCAGCAGAAGGAAGTTAGTCTGTCTGGCCTATGTTTATTAACTGACCCCTTACTTCCTTTCTTGTGAACCAGAGTGACAATTGTGGTTCTCCAGTCAGATGGTACCTCACCTGATGCTATTGACTTATTGAAAAGGATTGACAAGTGGGCATGAAAATGATGTTGGCATTTCTAATAGTAACCTAGAATGGATGTTGTCCGGACCTGAGCAGGTGTTTACCTTTAGTTTTTTAATACAGCATTTGATTTTCTCTTTGGTGAAGTGAACAGTGTTTATTTCAGTGACCTCTAGTTGTTCACCTAATTGAGCTCCTGCATTAAACACTGAACAGAAAAAGTCATTGAAAATGTGTGCAGTTTCTGTGTCATCCTCAAGCATCAGTCCATTCTTAATAATTGGGCCAACTTTTTTGGTGCATTTTTGTGCCTGTTAGTATGCGAATAGAAAGCCTTATTATTATCCTTGTTGTAAGTGATTTTAAATTCAATTTTCTGTTTCTCATTTCTGATCATGTATTTTCATTTTTTAAATGCAGATCTGTAATGGGTGCTTGCAACTGAGCAGTTGTCCACTTTAAGTTTTTTTAAGGATTTTTCCTTTCTGGATATTTGATGTTGAATTGCTCTTAGAAGTCATATTATAACTCTGCTTCTTTTATTAAATGTTGTTTTCTATGGATGCCATGCCAGCAACCTGGGTTCGAATGCCTGCCCAGGTTGGCAGGGGTTGGCAGGGGAGATAGGATTGAGCATCCGTAGGAGTGCTCTCCTATCCTGGGGAGTGTTGAAGGTTCACATCACTCTGCAGTGGCCCCTGGTGATGACCAGGGGCACTGTCAGAGTTGGTGCAGTCAGGGATGGAGTGCTGTGGATGTCAGTACATTGTGCCTCAGACATCATTGCACATCTGCACTCCAATGGGGAAAATTAAGAGGAGGAAAATGGCAGCACTTGACTAGGCAGCTTGATGGCCACAACTTCCTCTCACTGTGGGAGCCTGTAGTGCAGCTTGTACTATGGTATTGGTTCCCGGCCTGTCATGGGGATTAGGGGAGGTCCCCTTCGAGGATACGGCAGCATATGCCAGCCGGCATGTGGGGCGAGCCTATGAGCTGCCTTAAGAGGACAGGCGGTGGCTGGAATTAGCAGGTCAGGGTGCAGGAGAGAGAAATAGAAATATGATTAAAAAAAAAGTGTTTTCTAGGATGGAGTTTTTTATGAAGGTCCAGGTTTCCTCAACAGAGATATTAGGAGTCACATGTTCCCAGTCAACGGAATTAAGGCATTGACTCATACTGCCAAAGTCAGCTTTTCTGAAATTACTCAAGAATTGTTTGACAGTTGGTTTATATCTACAGGATGTTAAACAATACTGTATAGTGTTGAGGTCACTACCTCCCATGGGACATAAACTAATTATGTTTGTCAGATTATCTTTCATACTGGAGTCACGTGATGCGGTGCGCTGTGTAGGACAGCTCTCTGCCTGCTCTGACCTACCGCCCATTATTTACCCTTCAAAACCCTATTTTTTGGTGCCCCTTACCGAAGATCACCTGTCTGTCACCTTCCTGAATGCTTCTGCCCTCTTCATAAGGAATCGATGGACGAGGAGATGCGGAAAACCGCTTCCAAACATATGACTCCTGCAACACCCAAGAAGGCCTCCAAGAAAGCCAGGGCCTCCTCCTCACAATCCTCTCTGCCTGCTACCGCTGAGTGCCCTGATGCAGATCTTCTCACCCTTTCGAGATTTCTAGTGGAGTTTCAGCCTTTTAAGGCTGAAATGCAGAATATGGCAGGGGAAATTAAAAGCATCTCTAACACCCTGGAGGAGCTCTTCAAGAAGACTGCTGACAATGAAGTATGTATACGATCTGTTGAAAAGAAGCAGGATAAAGCTGATCGAGAGATAGTGGCCCTGAGGTAAAGGCTAGTGAAGATGGAGAACAAGGTGGAAGACCCTGAGGGGTGCAGTCGCTGTAACAATGCAGTAATTATCGGCTTGCCCGAGGGCGAAGAGGGTTCAGACCCCATCAAGTTTATTAAAAAGTTTATGGAGAAGGTGGCAGACCCTTCCCCCTTCGGTGGTAGCTGCATCATAGAAAGAGCTCATCATGCACGACACCCTCCTCCCCCAGTTGGACCCCCCCCAGGTCATTCATATTTTGTTTTCTAAACTTCCAGGAGTGACAGCATTTCTTATACAAGGTCAAGGAGGTGCAAGATTTGCAATGGGAAGGTAAAAAACTGAGGGTGGCACAAGATCTGCCCTTATCTGTGCATCAGAAAAGAGCTATGTTTCACAATGTGGTCCTCAAGCTGATTGCCGCGGGAATCAAATTTCTCATGGGTTTTCCTGCAAGGCTTCAGGTTTGCCTGAATGGCTCCTGGGTGACCTATGAGGAGGCGGAGATGGCAACCGTTGGGCTCAAAGCGCTTCCTGATCTATTCAAGCCTAAGGAGAACTGACCTGGTGTAGGGAGCTATGCCGCAGTTTCCATTTGGTGGTGTTGTCTAGCTGCAGCAAATCATAATTCACTACAATATTTTGGGACCATGCCACTGACAAACTCTGCAGCTGGTTACTTAACCTTACACTACAGCTCTCAAGTGGGGTCCTCTTTCTGATAAAAAATGGACATTTCGTTCCCGATTTGGTTTTCGTCTCCAGGACTACCTAATATTTTGTTGACTCTCACTTTTTACTCTGGCTCAACCCAGTTTCATTTTTGGTTCTCAAGTCAGGTGTTAGCGGGCTCATATGTGCTCTTTCTGGTTTCAATTAATGAGTACTTGAGCAGGGTCACTGTTCTCATATTAAGTCCCAATTTGTTAGTTCTGGTAACCCATTTTTTCAGGAGTGTTGTCCCAATCTCATGGTAATTGGGGGGGGGCAATGTTTAGTTCTCTCAGATCTTAATATGAGACTCTGTTTGCAATTGTGGTCTCTTCCTGGCCCTGTTACCATGGCCCGTTTCTTTTCAGGCTTCCCTCCCTTTCTTGTTCCCTGTCACTATCGGACAGTAAATATGTTTAGTCTGAACACTAAGGGGAATCCCACATTTAAGGACAGAAGAAAACACCAGGATTTTTGTACGCCTTTACTAGGCATTGGTTCGCCCCTTCTCTATAACCCCGCTTAAGTACTGTCTCTGGAGGATTCCAATTTTTCTTTCCTTTTCTCAAATCTCCCTTTTAGAACTGTGATGGTCACTGTCTTTGATCTAAGAAGTGCGGTCTGGACAGCGACTCTGGAGCTCTCAGTTCTCCCCCATATTACAGAGGGTAGTAATGGTCTGCCTGCTCTTGGCCATCAATGCCTGATGTTCATTGGCTGCGCCACAAGATGGTGTCTGAGACTAATCTTTATACATGATACCAATGTGTTATATGCCTCGCACTCTGTGGGCCATGTTGTTGTATGGCTCGTGGGGTTTCTGCAGGAAGGATCACTTCCTCTAAGGGGCTAGTATAGCCAATTCCCCGGTATTATTTAGGGGTGTTGTCAGGCAATCACTGCTGAGACTAGGTTATTTTCTATGGAGTGTTCTGATTACAGAGGGGTAATTCTGTTCCTGCTTCCTGCTTTATGAGGGAAGGGTGGATGGGGGGAGAGGAACTTTTCAGTCTGCAGGTCATCATGTACCATGCGAAATATGGGAGGGTGTGGGAGGAGGGGGAGTTAGGGTTTATGGGGTGCTTCGGGTGGGGGGGTTTTGGGGTGGCTGAGGGAATGGATTTAGTGGAGACAGAATTGGGGGAGGGTAGAACAACCCAGCGCATATCATGTTTGGAGTAATGCAGATGGAAAATACAAGTACGTGTGTACTTCAGAGGATTTCTGACTGGCAACATGAGTGATGGCTAGAAACATTCAATTTATAAGTTGGAATGTTAAGGGGGTGAGGCACAAGACCAAGCAATATAAAATTCTAAAACATATAAACCATCTGAAGGCAGAAATTATGTTTTTACAGGAGTCGCATTTGCTCAAGAGGGAGGCTAACAAAATGAGATGGCAACAAATGGGCAGATGATTGCAGCGGAGGGTACGACCCACAGTAGAAGGGTCATGATCCTTCTGCATAGATCAGTTCCGTTCAAGCCTCTTCAAGTTATATCTGACCCTTCGGGCAGATTCTTGTTTGTAAAAGGCAGATTGCATACCCTGGACATTGTTCTGGGTGCTATCTATGGCCCTAATGTAGACTCCCCTAGCTTTTTTGTTCAGATAATAAAAGCCCTAACCCCATTTCTGGATACCCCCATGGTCATAGGGGGTGATTTTAATCTCGTTTTTGATCAGGCTCTCGACAGGTCTGGTCAATCCTGTCAAGGTCTCTCTCCAGTACAAAGAGCCTTCAGGGACCTGATGGACTCCATAGGTCTTTGTGATATATGGCGTGTATTACATCCCAATGCAAGGGAGAACACCTTTGTTTCCCCGGTGCATGCAACTTCCTCAAGGATTGATTATATCCTCATTTCTCAAACCCTTTTACCAGGGGTTATAAGTTCTAGTATTGTCTCAAGGCCCCTGTCGGATCACTCTGTGGTCACCTGCCTAATAGCCCTAGCTTCATTGCCAAACAAAGGGGGCAGGTGGAAGTTGAATAATCAAATTCTGAAGGAGCCAAAGACGGTTCAGTATATAAAATCCCAAATAGAGCAGTTTATTGCTTCTAATTCTAACTCCATGGGGAAGCCTGATATGATATGGGGTGCCTGTAAAGCGTATTTAAGGGGGATTATAGTTGGCCTAACATCGAAAAGGAAAAGGGAGAGGGCATCTCAGATTTCTGACCTTCTCGCTCAAATTAGGAGTATGGAGACTGCTCTTTCTCCATCTTCTTCTGAGACATTCAAACCAGACTTAATGAAATTGAGAGTAGCCTACCTAGCAATGCTAATGAAACAAGCTGAATTTGCAATTTTGAAAACAAAAGCGGTATATACCGATCAGGGTGAGAAGGCGGGCAGAATGCTAGTGCTGCATATTAAGCAACAGAAATCCGCCAGACTCATACCTGCTATCCATTCTCCTAACGACAATTCCCTTAAGGTCCCACCCTCGGAGACAGCGGTGGAGTTTTCAAAGTATTTCCAGGATTTATATAGCCCTATGACTAATTCCCCATCTAAGGAAAGACTATGAATATCTGAGTGATTTACAGTTGCCAACTCTTACACAATCCCAGCAAAAAATTCTGGAGTTTCCCATCTCTGAGGTCGAGATTGAAAGAGTAATCAAATCTCTCCCATCCAATAAATCTCCGGGCCCTGATGGGTTTATTTCCAATTTTTATAAGGCTTTCTCTAAACACCTGATTCCCATTTTGCTGCCACTTTTCCAGGCTATTCTCTCTGGTCAGGTGTCTGATACCTCCCTTTTTGAGGCACTGATAGTCTTGTTGCCCAAACCAGACAGACTGTCGGATCAGGTTTCAAGTTATAGGCCGATCTCCCTACTTAACCATGACATTAAAATTCTGGCAAGATTACTAGCCAACCGTGTGGAAGCAGTACTTCACTTTCTAATTGGGGCAGATCAGGTTGGTTTTATGAATGGGACATCATTGGTTGACCATCTGAGGGCTCTGTCTCACATCTTCCTGGCATCCAAGGATGCTCCTCATCCAATGGTCTTGATCTCGCTGGATGCCGAGAAGACATTTGACAGAGTCCATTGGGACTACCTATTTGTTACGATGGAAGTTTTCGGTTTTCCCCCGGAATTCCAGAATTGGGTTTGTTCTTTATACAAGTTTCCCTCTGCCAGAATTTCATGTAACGGGGTTATTTCTAGCTCCTTCAAATTGCATGTAGCGACCAGACAGGGGTGTCCCTTATCTCCCATTGTCTTCAATATTTATTTAAAGCTGCTTATCAGGAGGTTATCAGGTGCCCAGGGCATATCGGGTATCTCTCTAGGGGAGCAGATGGTTAAAGTGGCGGCCTATGCAGATGATCTTCTGCTGCAGGTAACACACTCACTCACATCTATTCCTGCTATCCTAAAGCTAATAGAGAATTTTAGTAAGGTCTCAAACTATAAACTTAATGTAGGAAAGACTGCGGTTTTTCCTCTTAACCATAGGGTTTGCAAACAGGATATTATGGTGTTTGGACTCACCTGGAAGTCTGACTATATTAAATACCTGGGGCTTCTTTTAACAAGGGATACAACACAGCTCAGACAATTAAAAATCGATGCACTGGTACACAAAGTAGATCTTGACCTTCGTAGGTGGACCCTACTTCCCTTCTCTCTATGGGGCAGAATAATTTGAATCAAAATGAACGTATTCCCCTGTCTGTTCTACCCCCTCAACATGTTAAATATATGGCTTCCCATGTCCTGGGTTAAAAAAGTCCACGGTATGATCTCCACTTTTATATGGGGCGATAAGAAGGCCAGGATGGCATTCCATAAATTAGCACCCCTGAGCACCAAAGGAGGTTTAAGATTTCCCCATATCGGGCTATATTGCTGGGCCAGTCAGGCCAGTAAATATCTCAGATGGCTGAGCATGGATCAACTGTCCACGGCCGCTACATATATCCCGACTTGGTTAGCTGTCAAGTCTGCCTCCATTAAAAAACATGTTTTTTTCCCCCACTGTGCTGTTATATACCAAGGCTAGTTCCCTACCAGAGTCTCTACATAGTTCCCCTGTAGCTGTTTCAATTAGGGTTCATACTCAGTTGTGTGCATTTCTGAGATATAAGAATCTCAAGGACTTATTTCAACCCGTAACAGGTAGTCCCAATTTTTTATTAGAAGGTAAGCCTCTCCCAGCCACCTGGCATCCTCAGAAATGAAATTGCCATTTAGAGGAGTTCGTGTCACCCAATAGTCAATAGTATTCTTCAGCCGATATTATGTGTAAGTTTACGATACCTCGTACAAGTATCTTCAAGATTTTCCAGTTTCGTCATCTCCTGGTTAAGGTAATGGGTTCAACCCCCCCCAGCTCCTTATTTCAGTTTTCAGGTTACCTTAATGGAGCTGGTGCGTCTGCCTCATGCTGTATCTAAAATATACAGTGGTCTCTTTACCTGGGCCTACCCTGACAGTAATGCTTCCATCTCCTTTTGGGCCTCTCTATTTCAGGGCAGAGATCTGGATTGATCTCTCTTGTGGCAAAGTTGCCATAAGTTTCTCAAGCAGGATAGACTCAGATTAATGCAATTCAAAATCTTGCACAATATTTATTATTCTCTGCAGAAACTTGCTAGGCTTGGTCTTGCGTCCTCTCCCCTTTGCACAAGATGTCAGTCTCAAGAAGGAGATCTTCTCCATATTTTCTGGAGCTGTTCTAAAGTCGTCCCACTCTGAACTGTGATTAAACAGCATGTTGATCCTCTATTGGGGCTCTCAGACTTGTTCACCCCTGAAATATGCCTTCTTGGGGATTTCTTCTCCATTTCGGTGGTGAACAGGAGGTATCACATAGCTTTGATGTCGATGTCTGTTAAAAAGGTGGTGTTAAGACACTGGAAGGTTACAGAGGTACCAACATATGTTGAATGGCTTCAGGAATTACTTGCAAACCTCAGAACTGAAAGGACTTTTGCCAGTCTATATAACAAACTTAAGAAGTTTGATAGGATTTGGGTCCCACTGCAAACTCTCTATGTACTTCAAGTTTAAGCACTATTAGGCTATATTCACAGGTATAGTGTTAAAGGTGTAAAGAGGTGCTGGGTTGCTCGGGGTGGGGGCTGGGGTAGGGGAGAGTGAATCATTCTGCATCTTGTATCCGATGTATGGGGTCATGTTATACACTGTTTTGATTCGTTCTCTGTATTGGAAACTTTAAATTTGAAATGAAAGAAAAAAAAAGATTATCTTTCATACTGGTAACATGAGGTCCAAGATGTTATTTTCTCTAGCTGGTAAAGTTCCATAGATGTGGAATTGTGATTCCTATTTATATGGTTTTTCATGTATTGTATATTGTAAGTTCATGAAATGTGTGTGTTAATGTGTGATGTCTGCATGTATATTGTATTTTTATGGACCACAGGTCATATCTGTAAAAATAAAAAATAAAATAAAATAAAATCAAGTTACCCTTTGATGGAGGTCCATGCTAGCTAATAGGTTCAGAAAGTCATATTCCTATTTTGTTAACCCATTTAAGTTACCACAATTAATTCCTAGAAGGTTAAAGTTATATACGACAATGGTATTCCCTGCTTCTGAAGCACAATAGATTTCTCTTATAAGGGCATTGCTATATTCAATATCTGAGTTAGGAGGCCTATAGAGATTGCCAAATATAATCTTGGGCCTATTTCTAAACTTGATTTGTATCGAAACACTTTGTACTGGGCAGTCTGGATCCATCAAGGGAAATATTTGATGGCATGTGTTGTTATTGTTCACATATATGAAAACCCCACCCCCTCATTTGTTGTTTCTATTGTTTAGAAAACAGGTGATAGCCTTTTATTTCTTTACTTCAGCTGCTGTTGCCATCCTTCCATGTTTCAGTTACTGCAAGTACATCAAGGCTGTCTCTTAATTGTTGCTTCCTGTGTGCTACCATTCCACAAGCAGACCGTATTGCCAATGAAACAAAACTTTTATTATGAATTCTGTGTGTGGGTTGACATTAGGATTCAAAATAACAGTTTCTTCCCAGTACCCTAGTAACAGGTTAGCAAATGATGTGGCCATTGAGGCCTCTATCACTATTCATTGCACCTGAAAGAAACATGCCCCATTTAACTGAAAGTAATTGTGTATTAAGACAAACTCAAGAGCCTCAATGAGGAAATCAGTAAGGAATTTCTCCCTCAAGAGACTATGTGTGATAAAAAATTCCGAAGTCCTGATACAGTCCTGGTGACCTATTGAGGTAGAAAGTAATTAGATATCTATACCTCAGATAGCAATATTCTTCTCCCATTTCAAATTGTCAAACAATTTCAGGATGTGCAGAATGTCTCTGATGTACGAATGCAGATTCACCACATGTTTACAGGAAAATATCAATAAACGAGTACAGGTTGTCTGACAGAGAGCCAATCCTGAACAATTGGACAACCCAGGGGTTTGGTAGCATTTTTGTGTACTTTTTTTAAGATATGTGCAGTAGTATTGTTATAACAGTGTCCCTATTCCAGATGAACCTAAATTCCTGTTTAGCAATAGCACCCTCACTTTTTGCTGTTTCTACCACCACAAGTAATTTTTATCTTTAACACATTTATGGGGTCATTCTCAAGTGTTCTGTAGCTACCATTGTCATATACTGTAGAATGCCAAACACCTTGCTCTTGTAGAACTCTGCTGTCATCAGCTCAATATTGCCACCTTTCTCAGCAGGTTTGATAATTACATAATTACATTTTTGTGTTGATTGCATGCATGAGCAAGAAACATATTGCAGCAGCTTGCTGCAGAAGCAGGTTGTAGAGGCGGGGCACTGCTGTGGCCAATGCCCCCACAGCATTTGGAAGCTTGGCCTGCTTTTCCCAATGGGGTGGCACCCTGCTGCTGACACTAGTTCAGCCAGCATGCCACAGCCTTGTAAGGTTTCAGCCACCGCAATCAGGGGCTGCCTCATCATTGCAGTGTAAGCCATTCTGCTGCAATGAGGGAGCGACCTGTCATTGCTGGATGGAATCTTGTTAATGTGATATTGTTTGTGAACATAGCTGTGGCTTGCAGCTGTGTTCACAAACAATATTAATCACCCCCACTGCTGAGGGGGTGCCCAGTCCCCCTCGGCAGCATGTGCCCCCCCCACTGTGTTTGTTTGCTGATGGGGGCCCCAATCCCCATTGGCTTCAGTGCCCTGATGTTCATGTTGCTGATGGGGGATCCCACTCCCCAATGGCATTATGTCCCCCCTCCCAGTTTTATATGCCAATGGGAGAGCCCACTCCCTGTCGGCATAATTCCCCCCACAAATAGGCAGTACAGTTGTGCCGAGGGGTGCCCAATCCTCCATCAGCTAGAGCTGCCCCCCCCAAAAAAACACTATGTTGGCACACTGGGAGCCCACCCCAGCATGCCAAATGGCCCTGTAAAAACAAAAAGTTCTGCAATGCTTTTGTTTTTTTTAACTTGTCAAAAAAGAAAAAGGTCCCTCGTTGTCTCCCTGCCCCCTCACACAACCCCCACCCACCCTCTGTGCACCCTGCCTCCCCACACCCCTCTCATCTCATACTTACCTGTGGAGTCCAGTGTGATGATCTTCGGTGAACTGGGAACACATCTGCACTCTTCAAAGCTGACCACAAACTGAAGAAATGCCGGTAACCTGTATAATGGCATAAACAGGGTTTTTTCAACTTTGGTGCATATCTCAGGCATTTTTTGGAATTTTGGCACTAAATTTTCAACATGGGGATTTTGGGACCCTCTTCATGAATTCTGCCACTGTCATGGCATTATTCCGTCTCAAAAGGTGATTTTGCGGTCACTGCACGGAATCACCTTTCAGGACCGATTAATGAAACGACAGTGGTAGTGTTCATGAGGTGAGCTCTCAAAAAGTCTATGTTGCAAATTTGGTGGAAAAAATCCAAAAAATGACTGTTTTTCGAGTGTGCATTATGCAGTTGGTATGCACGCTCGTAACTTTGCGAATTTGCAATATTTTCATGCCATATTTTCAACACTGACATTTTTTCACACCTCCTTGTGAACAGTACAGCTGTCATTTTTCACATCCTGGCCAAAATATGTTTTTACACTCGATGCAGAATAGCACAGTCGCTGTGGGAAATCAGTGTTTGGGACAGATTAAGAAAATGACAGTGACACTGTTCATGAGCAGAGGTCCTAAAATGCCTATGTTGAAAATCTGGTGACAATACTCCATAAAATGACTGTGTTACGAGTGTGCTTTGCGCAGTTTGCATGCAAGCTCGTAACTTCGTGAATTTATAATACTTTCACTCCAGATTTTCAACATTGCCATTTTCCCACACCTGCTTATGAACAGTACAGCTGTCATTTTTTCCAACCTGGCCAAAATGAGTTTTTGCACTTCCGGTGCAGAATAGCATGGTTGCTGTGGGAAATCAGTGTTTGGGACAGATTAAGAAAATGACAGTGATACTGTTCATGAGCAGAGGTCCTAAACTGCCTATGTTGAAAATTTTGTGACAAAACTCCATAAAATGACTGTGTTACAAGTGTGCATTGAACTGTTTCCGCACATCCTTGTAACTTTACAAATTTGTAATATTTTCACGTCACATTTTCAACATTGGCATTTTTTCACACCTCCTTATGAACAGTACAGCCGTCATTTTTTGTATCCTTGCCAAAATATGTTTTTGCACTCCTGCCATAGAATAGCATGGTCACTGTGGGAAATCAGTGTTTGGGACAGATTAAGATCGAGCGATTGGGGGGGGGGGGAGTGACCGAACTCAACTGAGCTCTGTCGGGACTGCTGCGAATTTCTTTGTGGGCAGAAAAAGGCTCCAACGCTGGAGCCCAGTACAAAAGAGCAGCCTGCAGCACTGGGAGAAACAGAATGAGAGAGTGAGTGAGGGAGGGGGATTGAGCAAACTCAGTGGAGCGCTGTAAGGAATGCTGCAGATTTCTTTGTGGGCAGAAATAGGCATCAATGCAGGCAGGGGCCCAGTATAAAAAGGCAGCCTTCAGCAGTGGGAGAAACAGTACAAACAAGTGAGAGAAGGGGACTGAGTGAGCTCAACGGAGCTCTATCAGGACTGCTGTGGATTTCTTTGTGGGCAGAGAAAGGCACCAATGCAGGCAGGAGCCCATTACAAAAGGGCAGCCTGCAGTGCCAGGAGAAATGGAATGAATGACTGAGAGAGGATGAGTGAGTTAGATCAAAGGAGCTCTTTTGGGACTTGCTGCAGATTTCTTTGTGGGCAGAAAAAGGCACCAGGAGAAATAGAATGAGCAAGTGAGAGAGGGGAAGTGAGCGACCTCAATGGAGCTGTGTCAGGACAGCTGTGAACTTCTTTGTGGGCAGAAAAAGGTTACAACACAGGCAGGAGCCCAGTATAAAAGGACAGCCTTCAGCACGGGGAGACACAGAACGAGCGAGTGAGAAAGGGGGAGTGAGTGAACTCAACAGAGCTGTGTCATGACTGCTGTGGATTTCTTTTTGGACAGAAAAAGGCACCAATGCAGGCAGGAGCCCTGTACAAAAGGGCAGCCTGCAGCATCTGGAGAAATAGAATGAGTGAATGAGAGAGAGGGAGTGAACAAGCTCAATGGAGCTGTGCCTGAACTTTAGAATTGCCAACCTTTCCGCCCAGGGTCCTCCATGGTCCTATATTACAGCAGGGTCTCTGAAGTGGAGACAAAGCAATGACGTCTTTATAGGTGACATTGCAGAGGGTCTGGAAGGAAAGGAAAGGTATGCCTCTTTGCAGATGACACAAAGATCTGTAACAGAGTTGATACACAAGGGAGATAGAAAGGATGAGAAGGGACTTGGCAAGGTTGGAGGAATGGTCAGACATATGGCAACTTAGATTCAATGCAAAGAAGTGCAAAGTAATGCACCTGGGAAATAAAAATCCAGAAGAAGAGTACACAATAGCAGGGGAGGTACTAACAACAACAATAATGGAAAGGGACCTGGGGGTAGTCATATCAGATGACCTAAAGGAGGGTAAGCAGTATGAGAAGTTGGTAAGGAGAGCCGGGGGATACTGGGATGCATACGGAGGGGAATTACAAGTAGAAAAAGGGAAGTGGTTATCCCTCTGTACAGACAGACCCCATCTGGAGTACTGCATGCAGTTTTGGAGACCTCATCTATGCAAGGACATAGACAGGATGGAAGCAGTCCAGAGGAGGGCAACTAAAATGGTGCAGGGTCTACATCAGAAACCATGTGATGAGAGACTGAGAGAGCTTAATATGTATACCCTTGATGAAAGGAGGGACAGGGGGGACATGATAGAAACTTTAAAGTACCTCAAGGGAATCAACAAAGTCCAGGAGGGTAGCATCTTTCAGAAAAAGAGATATGTAAGAACAAGGAGGCACAATTTAAAGATAGAGGGGGGAAGGCTCAGGGGTAATGTGAGGAAATTTTCTTTCACGGAGAGAGTGGTGGACGCATGGAACCGCCTTCCTGGAGAGGTTGTGGGGTCTAAACAGTGAGGGAATTCAAACATGCATGAGACAGACATAAGGCAATTATAGTTATAATTATAGCAGGAAGTAGGCTGTTTAACTAGAATCTGCAGCTTATCCAATAGGTAGGGAAATGGGCAGACTGGGTGGGCCAAGTGGTCCTTATCTGCCGTCAAAGTCTATGTTTCTATGACTGGATACACCCACACCTCCTTATGAACAGTACAACTGTCATTTTTCACATCCTGGCCGAAATGCGTTTTCGCACTTTCAGCGCAGAATAGTGAGGTCGCTGTGGGAAATCAATGTTCAGGACACATTAAGAAAATCACAGTGAAACTGTTCATGAGCAGAGGTCCTAAAATGCCTATGTTGAAAATTTTGTTATGAAAGTCCATAAAATGACTGTTACCAGTGTGCATTGTACAGTTTTCATGCACCCTTGTAATTTTGCAGATCAGTAATATTTTCATGCCAGATTTTCAACACTGGCATTCTTTCACACCTCCTTATGAACACTACAGGAGTCATTTTTCACATCCTGGCCCAATTGTGTTTTTGCACTCCTGCCACAGAATAGCATGGTCACTGTGGGAAATCAGTGTTTGGGACAGATTAAGATTGAGCAATTGAGAGGGGGGAGTTACTGAGCTCAACTGAGCTCTGTCGGGAATGCTGTGGATTTCTTTGTGGGCAGAAGCAAGCCCCAGTGCAGGAGCCCAGTACGAAAGGGCAGCCTGCAGTACCAGGAGAAACAGAACGAATAGGTGAAGAAGGGGGAGTGAATGAGCTCAACGGAGCTCTGTTGGGACTGCTGCAGATTTCTTTGTGGGCAGAAAAAGGCAGCAATGAAGGCAGGAGCCCAATACAAAAGGACAACCTGCAGCGCCGGCAGAAACGGAACTAGCAAGTGAGAGAGGGGTAGTGAGCTAGCTCAACGGCGGTATATCAGGACTGCTACAGATTTCTTTGTGTGCTGAAAAAGGTGCTAACAGAAGCAGGAGCCCAGTACAAAAGGACAGTCTGCAGCACCAGGAGTAACAGAATGAGCACATGAGAAAGGGAGACTGAGTGACCTCAACGGAGCTCTGTCGGGACACCTGCCGATTTCTTTGTGGGCAGACAAAGGTGCCAACACAGGCAGGAGCCCATTACAAAAATGCAGCCTACAGCACCAAGAGAAACAGAATGAGTGAGTGAGTGACAGAGGGGGAGTGAGCGAGCTCAACGGAGCAAAACAATCAACATTCAGCATTGACAAATGCTTGTTTAAGTTCCTCCAGAACTTTAAGTTAAGCTACATTAATGTTGTTGCAGATAATGTGGCTGTTCTGTGACAGAATATTACAATATTCCTTCTCTAGGTACTACTGTTTCAAAGTTTTCTGTAGTGGAATTAGTGCTGTGGGGAATGAAGGAATATTTATTCTTAAAATTGGTTTGTGTGACTTAATGAACTCCCCACCTGCAACTTCAGAACACAGTGAAATTTCAAACGGTGTATTCGTATTCTATTGTATATTATTTGGAAACAGTTCATTTGGAGTATCTATATTTTTCATGTCCTGCTCAGTCCATTCAAAAGATTGAGTTCCATCTGTACTACTGGTAAATTGCTCTAATTCATTCGTGGTGGCTGCTGTTCCACACGGCAAAATATATTGTAGTCCACTGATATCATCCCTAATGGCAAAGCCCCCCATGACTGTACATTATTTACCTTTTTATCTAACAGACCTTCAGGTGTCATTTTCTAAACAATTTGTATATGTCAATTTGAATTTGCAATTTATCTGATGGAGAGAAGGGTACAAATGACAGGCCTCAAAAAAGCCCAATTAATATTGTTGGTAAGATTAATCACTTCTGTGTATTTGTGGGTGAGCTGCACAGACTGTAATGATTTTCCTCTATCCCTTCCGCCCCTTCATATTTTCCATTTTCCAGCTTCTGCCTACCTCCTTTTCAGTTTAAATGATGGTCCAAGAAAACATCAAACTTCTGCCATAGCACGTTTGTTTCCTCTATTGTGAGATGAAGGCCACCTCGCTTAAATAACCTTCCATTCTAGAAGTTGCTTCAATCTCCCACATATCCAAATAACTCTTTCTGACACAGCTCCTTCAACCAGGAATTAAATATATTTTTCATATGCCTTATCTTACTTTCCATTCTCTCCCTTCTGCCCTATGGTGATTGCACTTATGATATGTCTAGTGAGGCTGCCCTCTCCTTTAGCTTCACACCCAGTCTCCAGAAGTTAGATTTAACTTCCTCTAAGCTTTGATTTGCCAGGTCATTTGTGCCCAAGAGAACAAAGATATATGGCTCTTCACAACCCTGTCTGTCATCCTCCCTGTTCTTTCCATGTCTCCAATGGCTGTTGTACCAGCAGGCATTTGACCTCCAGTCCATCTTTCTTTCCTTCCCCCACAAACCACCCTCTCAAAACCAGTAACCATAGAGTCACCTACAAGAACATTCTGTCTGTTACCTTCTTTCCTCCCTTTGCAGTGCTGTGATATTCCCCTGCATCATTCTCTTATGTGACTACCTTGCTGCCTCCCCTGGTGGAGTCAGGTAACTCTGCCTCCTCCAGGGGTGCAAATCTGCTTATGGTCACTACCAGAAGACACTGTCTTACATCTGTACACTGTTTCTTCCCAATCTTCTCCTTCTCTACCATCCTCCATCCTTCTGGGCCAGTGGGCCTCGGGGGGGGGGGGGCAGAGTAGACAGCAATACAGCATTCCAGTTATACTGTCTGTGCCACAGGAATATTTCTTCCCAAGCTACCACAGCTATGCAGGGGGCTCCTCAAACATCCTGCAGTTAGGGCAGTTTCCCATATTCCAGATCATCTCTCAGGGGATGGTCACCCCACAAGCACTATAGCTGGCTAATTCCCTGTATCTATCTTCCATCCTTATGTACTGTTTATATTCTAAGGTATTTGGTAAGGATATTTCTAGCAGTATCCCACTAAAAGTTAGCTTAACTTAGTGAGTTACTTCTTCTCTGCAAGTCCCTACATAGGCCTACAGCAGATAGGATGTGCTGCCTATTGGTGTTATGCTATCCCCTACAAAGGATTACCACAGATAGGGTAGAGTGCTTATTGGTGTTGTACTATACCCTTGATAGACCTATTCCAGATAGCATGTAGTGCCTGTAGTGACCATTTTACTACCCTTTTGACTACCTGCTTAGCCTGTGCTCCACTCCCTGGTCCATGTTACCTGTACAGATGTCCTGCAGATATCCCAGAGTAAATGCCATCCTTATGTTGCTATGGTCATCACACTCCTGGGTGTCACATGCTGCTGAGGATCACAAACATATGGGGTTTCAAATAAAAAGGTCACCTGATTTGAACTGATGTCAGACAAAAATGGTGCTGGAAGCAGCAAACTCAGTCTCCCTCCCAAGGTTTAAAACAGTCACCTGATTTGTCCTAAAGTCAGACAAAAATGGCCTTGGTGCTACCGTGTTGCACTACTACACAGGAGACATTAATTTGCATTCTAATCTCTGAGTCTCACAGGAAGACTAGAAGGAAATGAACACATCAGTAAATACACAGCCAGATTCTAGTGGTACTGCCAGTAGTCTGACAATGGCAAATGCATGTCCAGAACAAACAAACTAGCACACTCAAAACTGAGTTATTGCAAGTTTCAATTTATTAACTACACTAGGTGCACTGTTGCACTGTTCTAGCAGCCTACATTAGCTGTTAAGTGTTTGCCTTCTGTTCAGTGGATTGTGGCTACACATCAAGAAACAAGCTCTGGTCTGAGCCAAAACATCTGCAAAGTAATGTTACTGATGATGAAAATGATTATTATGATTATAGAGATATGTACTTTCACAGAATTACTGCAGTCTGTGTAGGGTGATAACCGAAGAAGTGCATTGTTTTATAGATACTGTACAACCTCAGCTTAAAGATGTCTTACATGTGGGCTTCCAAGATCTCACAGAGTGCCAAGCTGAAAGGCACTGCAGAAAGGGGGGAAGCATGGTCAAAACAACATCTCACAGAATGCCAAGCCCAGACGCAGCAGAGAAACAACATGTCATGCTATCAGATCTATCCATAGAGATTGATGCATTGTACAGGAAAATTTATTTTGTAGAAATTCAACATTTCTCTGTTCCTTATCAGTTTGGCATTCAGGGAGATGTTGCTTTGATCATGCTTCCCCCCTTTCTGCGGTACCTATCAGTGTGCCATTCTGTGGGCTCTTGGAAGCCCACAGGCAAGACTTCTTTAGTTTGAGGTGTACTGTATCTATAAACCCAATGCCCTTGTTCATTTATCACCCTACAAAGAAAGCAGTGATACTGTAAGATTAAATATTTCCATAATAATAAATTTTTATCATCAATAACATCACTTCACAACTGAACTGGCTCTGACCACAGCTTGTTATGTTCTGAACTTGACTACTGAGTCTGAATAGTCAGGAGGACAGCTTGGAGGGGGGAACTGGGCATGCCAGAGGACACCATCTTTCCACAGAAAGAGCTACAATCCTCACTCCAAAACTAATTGGATAGCTGGGGAGGTGGAGTTGCTGTCTGTTTTAAGACCGAACTTAATCTCACGAGTGTACCACTTGAGGAGACTGAATCATTTGAGTGTACCATGGTAGCAGGTGTATGTTGTAGGATCGGCCTCCACCCGGTGATGAGAAGTGGTTCCTTCAGGAAGTGGCAGACTTCATTGTTGACATGGCATTTAAGTAGCCCAGCCTGATGGTTCTGGGTAACTTCAATGCCTGGGTCAATGACGAACTCTTGCAGTTTGGACAACACTACCTCCAGTTGATGTCATCTCTGGGCCTTACACAGATAGTCACCACTGCTACCCATAAACATGGTCACTCCCTTGATTTAGTCTTTCTCCTGGTGATTGAGGCCACTGATTTGGGAGTGGAACCAGTTGGATGGTCTGATCATTACACCATGAGGTTTAGTTTTAGTGCCCACCTTCGTAGACCTACCCCCTGTGGAGATGGTCAGGTATTGCCCTTTATAAGATGTTTGCTCTGAAGGCCTGGCAGCAGTACTTGACCTATCGACCCTCTCAGTGACAAACAGTGACCCAGACACCTTCATGGTTGCCTATAACACAGCTATCTTGGTGGTCCTGGATGTCATTGCTCCTGTCCGTGTTCGCCCTCTCCTACTTCTCCCTCGATTCCCATGGTTTGATGGGACCTTGAGGGATATGCGGCAACTAGGACAAAGGTTAGATCATTGCAGGAGGAGATCATCCCTTGATGCTGACCACCTTAGGCTGATGGAGCATTATCAAGCCTATCAGTCTGCAATCACCTGTAAGAAGGCAGAGTTCCTGTCCTGGGAGATTGTGGCTACTCAGAATCAACCAGCTCAGCATTTTTGCACTGTAGACAGAATGTGCAACCCAGCTTGCCTACAAGTCCAAAAAGCCTTTTCACAAATAGAGTGCAATGAACTTGCTCGATTCTTTGAAGCTAAGGTGGATGACATTACAGCAGTGCTCCAACCAGCACACTCTATGTGTGTTGCTTTGGACCAGTGCATTGCTGCTGCTCCTCGGCTGGAGCACCTTCGACAGAACTGAGTTCATAGATGCCATGTGGATTGTGCAGGGTACTCATCCTATGTATTGTAGTTTGGATCCTGGACCAGCTTCCCTGATTTTGGGTTGTCTTGATTCCATCAGTCTGGTCCTAGCACAGATAATCTGGTGCTCCTTGGAAACAAGTGAGTTTATTTGCTTCCCAAAGGAGGCAGTGGTAACACCCCTCTTGAGGAAAGCTTCTTTGGACCCTGACTGCTACGCAAACTACAGACCAATCTCTAACCTTCCTTTTTTAAGGAAGATGATTGAGAAGATAGTGGCCATACAGCTGGAGAACCACCTGACCATCCATGATATGTATGAACCACTCCAGTCTGGTTTTTATAAGAGGCACAGTACTGAGACAACACTGGTTCAGGTGTTCAATGATCTCCTGATGGCTAGGGACCAGAAGAACCATTCCATCTTGGTTCTTCTAGATCTCTCATCAGCTTTTGACACTGTGGACCATGGAGTTCTACTGGAACACCTGAGGCTCATCTGTGGACTATCTGGTGCAGTCCTCAGGTGGTTTACATCTTACCTCTCCAGAAGAACGCAGAGACTGATTTCCTGGGTTTATTCCTCAGGCCCAGTTTCTCTGCCTTGTGGTGTTCCGCAGGGCTCTGTGTTGTCCCCCATGTTGTTTGCAGTGCACATGCTGCCCCTCGGAGACTTTGTAAGAAGGTATAGGCTGAGGTTTCACTGCTATGCTAATTATACCCAGCTCTGCTTTTCTTTTGCACCCAACCAGGATGGAGCTCTCTCAGTCTTTAATAACTGCCTCAAAGAAATCCAGGAGTGAATGGACTTGAGTTGGCTGAAGTTGAACTCAGAGAATATAGAGGTACTGTTTGTGGATCTGGCGCGCTGAATAGGGGGGCCAGGGATTAGTTCACCCTCCGGAATTTGTCTTGGGGGTGTTTCACTCCTGACCTCTGAACAGGTGCATAACCTGGGGGTAATTTTTGATGAAGGGCTGACTCTGCATTCACAGGTGTCTGCCATCATCAAGTCCTCATTTTACCATCAGAGGAATATCTCCAGGATTAAGCACCTTGTTCCATCCACTGATCTTCCTACGCTGGTCCATGCCTTTGTGTGTTTGTGCTTGGACTATTGCAATTCCCTTTACCTAGGGCTTTCTTGGGGTGGAAATCTGCCACCTGCAACTGGTGCATAACACAGCGCCTAGCTTTTGACTGGTACTTTCCGGTCCAGTCATATTTCTCCAGTGCTGCACAGACTGCAGTGGCTGCCAGTACAGTGGCGAACTACTTTTAAAGTCTGTCTTCTGACTTTCAAAGCCCTACACAGACTTGGCTTAGACTACCTGAAAGAACTCCTGGTTCCTTACTGCCCTGGGCAATCATTCCATTCAGCTGATGAGGGGTTGCTAGAGATCCTGAGGGTGTTTTTGAAATATTCTGGGGCCCGTACATTTATGCATGTGACCCCTACCCTCTAGAATTCTCTACCCCATCAGTTATGGGAGTGCACGATGGTGGAGAGATTTAAAAAGGCCCTGAAAAATATTTATGGATTAAAGCATTTGGTGATTGATTTTATTTGCCCAGTTGTATCAGCTATTTTATATATTTTAAGAGTTGAACTGTTTGATGAGTTTTTTAAATTTTGTAAGGTGCCTTGGTTTTTGAAAGGTGCCATAGAAATAAAGCTTATTATTATTATTAATATTGACTAGGAACACACACCATGCATGCAATGCATGTGCATGTGGACTGGCCCCACAACCTTGTCCACCTTCCCAAGTTGGCAGTACAACCTAGAGATTAAAGCAACAATAGAGCTTGATCCACCCAGAAATCCTGGGTATTATTCACACTTGCAAGTCAAAAGCATAGACAGTCAGTGCTCACCCAGCATCATACTACAGGGGATCAGACCAGCTTGCAGTAGCAAAGTTGGGATACACTCATTCGCTGATTATTACAAGAAGTACTGAGTGTCAGACACACACACACACACACACACACACAGTAGTCTTGAAAAAGTAACACAATACAGCAGTCATATTATGATCACTATGTGTTGAATAAAAATAGGAGAGATTATCAAGGAATAACAGATAAAACATTTGGGATAGAGGGACTGAAAAGCTAAATAAGCAGTAACTCACAACAGGGTTTGGGATTATTCGCAGTTAGTCTACCCCCTGGGTGCATTATGAGGCATGAGATCATAGGTCATGTACCTCACAGCACCTGGGTTGTGGATTAACTGCCAGTAATCCCATACCCTCGAGTGGATTATTGTGCTTATAACATGGGGTAAAAATTATTGTACTAACATAAAGATAAATGTCTTTTTGAGAATGAAATAGATAAAAATGTCTATGTGTTCTTCCACCCCCCAAATGTTATAAGTACCATTACTTCATGTACAAAGTGCAGGGTCTTGAGATCCAGAACTGTCAGGCTTGGAGCACCCCCAGCAAAGAAGAAGGAATCAACAGGAAGGGGGCTTGTCCCTTGGTTGAAGGAATGGCTGGGTATGGGACAATCAAGCTTTGCTGGACTCCCCTGCTTTAGGGTGTGTCAGCACCTATAGGGGCCATGTAGGTAGTTTACTGGTGGTATATACCTACTCTATGCTTTGTAAATTGGGAATAAGGCTTAAACAACTGAGGACAAAGGACCAACATCAGGGACTGTCATAATAACCAGAGATATCCATCTAATAAGCTGGTAGAATAAGGGGGTGGGGTAGTATAAAATGCATTTTCCTGAAGAAGTCTGTAACTAATGTTTAACATCTTGTTGTGCTTACAATTTCCACTCTTCACTCATGAAAACACCAATTTAGGAGGTACAGAGACCATTTGTGAGACAAAAACAGAAATTTTTCTGACCATTAAGGGCAGTTGGGTGAGAGGTATGACTGGTGGTAACAGGTATGTGCACATTCTGCTGCCCCTATGTTATGGCTGGTATAGAAAACAATGAGTGTGATACAAGACTCTGATAGTGGGGATTGCCAACCTAAATGTTACAGGAAGATATAAGCAACAAAAATGTATGTGTGTTGATGTGTGTTTGCATGTGTGCATGTGCGTGTGTGTGTGCTTTATCAAAAATACCACTTTCCTGGCTTCATGCTAATGCAGAGTGCCCTTCCTCTGAGCTCGGACACAGAAGTCAGCCACATGGATGTGTTCCCAGTTTTATTTTTCAACACACAACCTTTCCCCTCCATAGTCTCTAGCTATGCATAATTGGCTTAATGTGATATACATTTTATTCACTTGATTACTCCAAACATGTGTTTAATCTGTAAAATGATAATATAGATCACGTCCAGCTGTTTTGCCCCATCTGATTCATATTGTGAAAAGTCATTTCAGAGGGACATAAAAATATAGTATATCGCAGTGTTACCTTGTCGGAGGAGCTAACATATGCCAAATAATTGTTTTGTTTTCTTACCACCACAAAACACGTCTTATATCTTATAGACTGTGCAAGTATAAGGTAATGTTTTACCTAAAACTAAGGGCTGTTTCTATGATGCCTCATAGAAAACTTCAAAAAACCTAATGTTTAGGTACAGTTCTGCTATCATGTTGTCCATCTTTTAATTTTTTGCTGTTAATCTTTTTTATTGTTTTTTCAACATTTATGAATACAGACGTGCATGCTAAAGTTGTTAAGATACAGATTAATTTGCATAATTGTATAGATGGTATCAGGAAATTTGCATGAAAACATAGTCTTGATCCATCCCTTAGAGTTCAGTTGCCCCTGTAGTTTATTCCTTACCTGAGCTCATAATCCTCAATTGTAGCATCACCATCTGTCACCACAGAAGTAGTGGCAGTAACTGTGATATGGTGAGGCAAACAGTGCATTATGACATCAGATGGTGAATAAGCAACAGAAGCAGATGAACAATTATGGAAAAAAGATCCAGTTTTCTTAGAAATAATCTCTTTAATACAAAATGGGGGTGATAGAGAACTAATGTGAAATAGAAACTGAACTGTGACTAAATACTGTTTTTTAAAGTTTCACTGGAGGCATCAGTAGTTATTTAAATCTTGTTATGCAGAGAACTCTGCTTGTAAACCTTTGTAAACTGCTCACCCTTGGATTTAAATGTTAAACCCATACCTTTAAAATCATCCATTTCAGCAGTGTATACAAGACTTTAACTTAGTTTTGTACGTGTTTTTATTTCATTATTTTCACTTCAGTCAATAGCTTTCAGGACATTCTGCTAACTCTTGATTGTCTAATAGAAGACTTACTTCAAGCCCATTGTACAGAGCACAGATACTCTTGTTATATATCTACATTTTTGTTTCCACACACCATTTTTAGCTCAGCTTCCTTAATGGATATAGGAAATTATTTTTACATAGTTAACTGTCCTTCCAGCCACCTTTCCATGCCAGTTAAGTATTCTGATATGTTTTGAATATTTTTTGTTAAATAAATAATCTAGCCTTGGGGTGCCCTCAGATCTACATAGAGTTCCATTCTCCTCACTGGCTACTGCTCTTCAGAATCAGTATCATATCTCTAAGGCATTCTATAACATCAGTATCTCCCATTCCATGCAATTCATCTGAATGACCTGGAAAAGAGTTTGTGATGTCATAGAATGTTCAGGCAGTATGAAAAGAAACAGCAGCAACTACTGAGGAGAGATGAATTTAGGATAGTTACAAAGGAAACACAATCACATTATTAGTTTAACAGAAAATGTTAAAAACATATTAGAAGACTGGATAGCCAATAGTGGGACAACTGGAGTACTTCTAGAGGTGTAAAAACTGTTTCCTAGCACCTTTAAGATGTTCTGATTTCATTGTAATAAATGAGTTTGCCTCAAGATGATAGTGCACTTGTACAGCATAAATATATGAATGTTTTATGTAACTTGTAACAGTACAGTATTTTATAACAAATACTATTATGGTGATTTTTTTCAAAAGCTCATCAAAAAAGTTAAGTAGAATGGCCAGCATTGTGAAAATTAGTTTCTTGCCTATTTATTTTTCACCCCTTCTCATTTGAGACCTGTCAAGCTCATTTCTTCAAATCCTCAGACCTATCATTGAAAATATATGCATTTAATATAAGCCTATGTCCGGCAGCTTCTTTTTTAGGAGTTTCCATTTATCAGAGCAAAAAAGGATTGAATCCTTGAACTTTAGTGATGATGTGTTAGTCTCAAAATTTGAAATGTGAATGAATAGCTGGATGGGCCGGTGGATGGATGGACAGATAATACAAATACAGATGGTTCACTTTAGTGTTTTAAAACTGACCACAGCTGGACCTTCTATCACCAACTAGCCGATGTTTACTTCTTTTAAATTACAATATTGCATCCATGCCTTTAATGTGACACTGTACTTTCCAAACGGCTGTTCTAGAAGGGATACACATGTCAGGCCATCACTTATGCTTGAAACAATGCATGTCATTTAAATAATTCAAAAGCCAAGCAATCTTTCTTGAGAAGTGCCTTTTGACCATGAAGACACCGTCTTCATGACAGTATGTCATATATGGAAAGAAAAAAAAATGTTAACAAGAGGAAATATTTTCAAATACATCAAAATGTTCTGCTAAGTCTATCATGTTTGACAACCTTATATCAAAACTCACGTAAAGATGATATCAGTATTGTTGAAGACTGGGTTTGATTCTCACAATTCTCTCTTTAAGTAATCAAAACTGCAAACTGCCACAGATAGTGGGTACACTCAATTTAACTTTCACATAAAAATAAATGGCAGACACTTAGCAGGGAAAATGGAACACAAATGCACAGCATGCACAGATCTGTTTACTTAGAGAAATGTTATGTTCGACAATATCATTGGGTCATTCCAAGTAATAATAATAATAATAAAACTTTATTAAGTGCCCTTCAGGTATCATACTACTATGTTAGGTATAGCTATTTTGACTTTTAATCATATCAGTGTGTCATGCCCATCTGTTTATATATTACTGCTCACAATGTGGTTTAATTAAGATTGACAAGCCAGGTCTTTTACTGCCAACAATGTAGGTAGTAAAAATATAACAGATTGACATGCTCGGAAGAACATTGAATTCATCATGTAAGAGCTAATAAGTACTCCATTAGAACTCATGTTCAGAGTTCATGAACTGAACATTATTCTGATCAAAAACACACTTATTTAATTAGTAATTTTATCAGTCACAGAATCTCAACTGCCATTGTCACAGATTACTTGGATTGCAGCATATACAAATACTGAATATGAGCTCATGAATATGCTATGTGTGTGCTTTTTTGTGTGTGGGGGAGTACGAATCAGCATGGCATTTCCTTTCTAAACAATTAAATAAATTGAAATCTAGTGATGCACTAAAGTAAAAATCATGCAATTCCAATATACTATAGGCAGACAATGCATGCAAGGGTTCTGCCATTTTCCACAATATTGCTGGCAGACACTATGTGCAAGGGTTCTTCTTTTTTCATCGTCAACACTGATTCCGAGATGCATAGAGATAGAACAATGCATGTCAAAGTAATAAAATACAGGAAATTCAATAAGGAAAAGCAAAACCAAATGCAGACCATTTGAACAAAGTGTAAGAAAATGAAGAACACAATGTTTTGAGACAGTTAACCACAACGAGATCGCACTGACTTCCTAACAAAGCATTGCAATGTGAAGCTGTAAAAAGTGTGGAAACTGACAGTGGGAACATTAAATGACAACCCATCCTTACTTTCATCTACTAAAAAACATTAGCCAGCACTTTCAAACACACACAGATCACTTTAATTGGTAGTCAACACATCAGTGGTGAGAATAATGGGATTGAACAGCTTATCAAGTGCAGATATCCCCACAGATGATATGCACAAACCCAAGAGCCACCACATCAGTGCCTGGAGTGCAGAGTGTGACAGGGGTACTTATGTCACAACTGTCACTTGCAACTAAGATTATTGCAGTATAATTTCAGTCTTTGAGGGAAATGTAGCCCAACAAAATTGATTAAAAACACACAAGAAAGGTTTGAAAAACTTTATTCACATCAAATTCATAAATGTGTGACTCCTATCTACATTATGCTGCTATTCAGAATTGAATATATCATTCATCGTTGTATTCATTTCCTCAACTCCTCAGAATAATCATTACACATATATGCATTTAATATGAGTATACATCTTGCAACTTCTTTTTCAGAGTTTCTCATAGCAAAAAAGGATAGAGGCCTTGGACTTCAGAAATGACCAGTTAGTCTTGAAATTTGAAAAGTGAATGAATAGCTGAATGGGCTGGCGGATGGATGGACAGATAATACAAATACAGATGGTTTAGTGTTTTAAATCTGACCACAGCTGGATCAGCTATCAAAGAATGGCCAGTGTTTTCTTCTTTTAAATTACAGTATTATATCCGCACCTTTAATGTGACACTGCACTTTCCAAACTGCTGTTCTAAAAGAGATATACATGCCAGTCCATCACATGTGCTTGAATCACAATCCATATCATTTAAATAATATAAAAGCTAAGCAACCTTTCTCGAGAAGTGCCTTTTTTATATAATATTTTATTAAACTTTTCCATATTACTGTGACATTACACCAGACAATAACAAACGTTCTTAAAAAAAAGTAAAAATAATACAAAGTAAACAGAGAAACTATACATTGCAATCCAAGAAAGGGGGGGCCTTTCATAATTAATTTTTTTTAACAATTCTGTAAAGACAGGCCCTGCACTGGCATTCCTGAAGACCTCATGAGTCAATACAAACATGTCCCTTAAAACAAAAAATATACACACGGAGGAAACAGCTGAAACTGACAAGAAACAAAATTGACTAACAAGACATCTAACGTTCAACATCTAATATCCTAGGAAAAACAAGATGTGACTAGGTAGGTGCGATTATGGAGTATCAGTTTATTGAGGTGGGAGCAGAGAGCCCCAGAGCCAAAGATAACCCACAGGGTGAGCCTGAACCAGAAACATCCTAGCCACATAAATGACAGGAGACCCATACAGAATAGGTCCCGCAGCCTTCACTTAAGGTCCACAGCTATCAGTGGGACAGACTAATCGTACTCATCCAGAATCTCCAGAATATATTTGTTCTCTTTTTCAGCTTTAAAATGAAAAAAGGGAGCCACCTCCTTAAGAACCTGTAATTTTGAAGCCTGCGTTTGGCTGTAAGCCTTTCCATTTCTTAAATTTGTAAACTGAGGGTGTACCAAGAATCTAATGTAAGAGACACTGGGAATAGCCAGTGCTGCGTAACTGCTTTCAAAGCAGCCACTACAAATTTATTACATAAATAGCGCTGGCATTCAGAGTTAATAGTACTGGGTGGCAACCCTAAGAGCCAATGATAGACCTCTGTTGGGAAGGGGACACCAAGAATGGTCTCTACTGCCTCATCAACCAAGAAACTGGAATAAGTCCCAAGAGGATAAGTCAACTCCTCCCTAAGCTGCTGAAAGGATTTGAGAGCATCTCCCTGGTAGAACTGACCAAAAAGATTGAAGACCCCACCTAACCCAGTTCTGAAATCCTATATCTCACTAATATGGAGAAAGGCAAGACGTGCCCACTAGGGCGTAGAGGCTCCAAATTTTAACTGTAACTTAAACTTATGACAAACTTCTTTCCAGGTTGATTTCAAAACAGAGGTCCATGGATTTACTATGGTTAGTTTCTGGAGTCCTGCCTTATTCATGAAAATCATATCCCCTATGAAGGCAGCATCAAAGGAGTTCCTCTTATGTTCCACCCAAAGAGCAACCTCTGTGTCAGCTAGAAATGGGATCAGTGCCTGTAATTGAGATGTCTAAAAATAATTGTGGAAATCAGGCAGTCCAAATCCACCTCTGGACTTTGACAAAGACAGAACCTTCCATCTGACTAGAGGAGTCTTGCCAGCCCAAATAAATTTAGAAAGAGTGGTCTTGAGGCCCCTCCAGAAAGAGCCAGTGGACTGGAGGAGCAGAAACAGAAATAGGAAAAGAAAGTGAGTCAGCAAAGTCATGCAAACACATTTAAATCTGCCCGATCAGGACAGGGGCACTCCATCCAGCAGTTGCAATCCGCCTGAACGGTTTGGAGCAATTTGTGGTAATTTATATGATATAATTTCCTCAGGTACTTGGCCACCCAAATCCCTAATTATCTGAACCCACCTTTGATCCATTTAAACTAATCCACTGCCAGAAGGGTAGAACTGGAGCAAAGTCCCACTGGAACCATCTTAGTTTTTGGTTCACTGACCTTGAATCCTGAGACAGGCCAAAACTCCTGTAGGAGGCATCCTATATGGGGAATTGTGGGAACCAGATCCATATCATAGAAGAGGACATCATCTGCATAAAGAGAGAAAGAGAGTGATAGACCCTAAACTCCTCCACCCCTACTCTGATACCTCGGAAATCACCAGATTGACGTATAAGGGCTGCAAAAGGATGCTTGCTAAGTGTGAAAAGGAGGGTAGAGAGTGTGCAGCCCTGCCTAGTCCCCCTCTCAATGCCAAATGCTGATGAGACAACCCCATCCACCCTCGCCTGAGCTCATGGATCTCTGTATAAATTTTTAATCCAATTATGAAATTTGTTGCCAAAGCCAACTTTTTGAAGGGTGCAATCCAAGTACATCCAGTCAAAGTGGTCAAATGCCTTTTTGTCATTGAGGGATATGACCACTTGCAGGTTGGCTGATGGGAAGCACTTGGAAGCAGATAGGGTATTTAGGAGAAGGTGAATATTGTCTTGGATATGCCGCCTGGGAATAAACCTGAACTAATCAGGGTGCACTAGAGAAGTGATTGTCTTTTGTAGCCTTAATCCAATAACCTTTGCAAAAATTTTAGCATCCTGATTCAATAGAGAAATGGGACAGAAACTGGAGCAGAGAGTTGAATCTTTCCTTGGCTTGGGGATAACAGAAATCATGGCTCCATTCCAGGTGTCCGGAGTTGCCCCCTACTCATAGGCTTCATTGCAAACCTTCAGCAGGAGAACCAGTTCAACTGCAAGTTCTTTAAAAAATTCCACAGTATAGCCATCCACACCAGGTGCTTTGCCCATTTTGAGTGACTTAATCACAGTACTGACCTCCTCCTCAGAAATGTGGGCCTCAAGCCCTTCCTGCTGTTCTGATGACAAGGTGGGAAAGTGCACTTTGTGCAAGAATTCATTGACCATCTGGGCATGGTCCAGCCCTCTTTTTCTGCTATATAGCTGCTTATAAAACTTGAGAAATTAATTTGCAATTTTTGCAGGCTGTGCAATCAGGGACTGGTGGTCATCCACAGACCACATCTTAGGGATAGATCTATCTGCCTCCTGTTTTTATGGTGTAAAGCCAGCAGTCTGCCTGTCCTCTCCCTCCATTCATAGTATTTTTGTCTGGTGTACCGTAAATCTCAGCATGAGCATCTTGTAAGCATCTTTGACTTTTTGGAGTTTGGGGAGCAGAGCAGGGACGTTAGTGCATTTGTACTCCTCCTCTAGGTCCAAAATCAGCCCCAATGCCTGTCAAACTATGGCCTGGTGTTGTTTAGTTTTATAGGATGTGTGAGCAATGGTATGGCCACTGATAGTGGCTTTCAGCCAGTCCCATGTAAACTTGATGGAGGACTCAGTCTCCTGATTCTCCACTATGTAATGTTTCATGGCTTCTTTAGTGGGATTAACATAGAGTGTGTCATGAAGGAGTCCGGGGTAAAACCTCCAGACAACCTCCCTTCCAGCTGCCCCTCCATGGTGTTGGGTGGAGATCATGGTGTGGTTGGAGAAGGTAGCAGGGTGTGTCCAAATATCATGGAACGTATAGGCCCAAATGGGGTGCGGGACGGGAGGCAGCATGGCTTTGTTAAGGGCAGATCATGCCAGTGTAACCTGTTGGAATACTATGACTGGGTGACTAGCAAAATTGACAGGGGCCATGCGCTGGATGTCCTGTACCCAGACTTCAGTAAGGCCTTTGATTCAGTACCACATGGGAGACTTGGAATCAAAATACAGGGCACAGGGACGGGAGCAAAACTGGTGGGGTGGGTGAAGGACTGACTAAAAGATAGGCAGCAGAGGGTGGTGGTAGGTGGAGAATACTCATCCACTAAGTCTGTGATAAGTGGTGTTCCACATGGTTTGGTTTTGGGGACAGTGTTGTTGGGCATATTTATTGCAGACATCTCAGAAGGCATCAGCAGCAAAATCAGCCTATTTGCAGATGACATCAAGATTGAGAGCAGTGTTGGACAATGGGGGGGCTACAGGAGGATCTGGCAAGGCTGGAAGCTTGGTCTGACAGATGGCAACTGGGGTTCAGTGCAAATAAATGCAAGGTGCTGCACTTTGGAACAAAGAATCTGATGAGAAGCTACAATCTGAGGGAATGCAGCTGGAGGTAACAGAAGAGAAGAAGGATTTGAGGGTGCTCATCATGGGAGCAATGAACAATTCCACATAATGCAGAAAGGCAGCAGCAGTGACCAACAAAATTCTGGGGTGCATTACAAGAGGAATTATCTCTAGAAGAAGGGAGGTTATTCTACCATTGTACAGATCATTGGTTAGACCCAACCTGGAATACTGCATGCAGTACTGGCACTCATACCTAAAAAGGGACATTAGGCTGCTGGAGGGGGTGCAACATAGGGCAATGAAGATGATTCAGGGCCTGGGGAAATGGTTATATGAGGTCAGACTAAGAGAGTTAAACATGTACACACTGGAGGAGAAGAGGGACAGGAGGGATATGATTGAGACCTTCAAATACATGAGGGGGATAATAAAAATGGACACAGAGGGTCTATTCAGGAGGAGCGTGGGGAGAGACACTAGGGGCCATGACAAGAGATTGGAGGGGGGTACATTTAATAGGGGGTGAGGAGGCATTAATTTACAGATAGGGTGGTGGCAAAGTGGAACGCACTACCAGCTAAAGTGGTGGCATGTACCACAGTGGAATGCTTCAAGAAGGGGTGGTACAGGGCAAAGGAGAGGATAAATGGAGGTAAGGGGAGGAGGCAAGATGCTGAATAGGGAGCTAGCTGCATTCACAAGCAGCTTAGATAGACCATGATGGCCTTTTGCTGCTGGCAATTTTTGTATATCCGTATGTTCATAAACCTTTTGGGTGTAAAACCTATCCAATCTGGAATAGGAGTTTGTTGCAGCTGAATAAAAGATGAAGTCCATCCCACTGGGGTTCTGCAGCTGCCAAGGGTCAACGAGCCCTGATTCCATGCAAAGTGTTCTAAGTAGATGGGAACAGGCCTTCTGCTCCCTTTGTCTAGAGGAGTTTCTATCTAAAACAAGATTTTCCATGCATTTCCAATCCATGTTGCATATAATTTGTCCCCTAGGGAGAGTGCAGACTGTGCAGAGGAGGTGTCTGAAGAACTCGCCTGTGGGAGGAGGGGAGGGCGTAGATCGATACCACGTGCATGGAGTGTCCACTAAGGATCCCAGACAGCGAGACCAGCCTGCCACTGCCAGCAAGATAGACATTATTAACCTGAAAAGGAAGTCCTCTCTACACCAAGATTGAAACCCCAGCTTTTTTAGCCTGCAGGAGAGAGTCTGCAAACACCACACCCACCCAGGATCTGCATAACTTTTTATGCTCTAAGTCTGAGAGCCTGGTCCCTTGTAAGCAAGCAATACCTTAGTGTTCCCTCCACAATTTCTGCAAGATTCTAGTGTGTTTGACAACATTATTAATTCCTTTCACATTTATGGAACATATATTAAGACCAACCATGAATAAAAAAAATCTATTCAATTTCCAAACATATCTTTGGACCACCCCAACCCCCAGTGACCCCAATGTGTCATCACCTATCCTGAGATGAAGAAAAGGACAACTACAATAAAACATACAAACAAATGTCAGTACATTTACAAACAGAAAAATGTAGAGAACCCAAACAACCCCAGCTCTACCCCACTGGGTATAGCAACATGTAAGTAGAGAACAATGAACCTGGGAAAAAGACCCAGTTAGTAACAAACAGACTATAGGGAGGATGCAAACCAGCACCCTGAAGAAAAATATGTGTTCCAGAGGGAGATAACCACTAGCGGCATTGGGAAAAGTTGTCATGCCCAGCCTATGCTAGGAAGCACCAAGCCAGTACCCTCGAGGATGGGTTTGGGGAGACTCGGAGGCCTGTGTCAGAGATCTCTGAGTGCAACACTAGGACAACATGAAGGGCCCATAATGAAGTTAAATGAAAAAAAGTCTAACCTTTACAGTCACCCCATAAACAAGAAAATGGGTTAAATCACATGAAATGAAGGGGCATTATAGAAATAATCTCAGGCCCCTTCAACCCCAAAAAAACAAAAATAGCTAAACAGTCACTATATGCACCAGATATTTTGAGAGGTGACTGCAATAAATGTAAATGTGAACCAGTCTTGCAGATCTAAATAGCTATGAACAGTTCAGCCAAAACTGTGATAAAACCCCTCCCACAACAATTTCAGTACTCTCAGTAAGGATAACAGACCAAACAGTTGAAATATAAAAGCTGAACCTGCAAAATTGTGATACAGTGTCGACATGAAATGTAATATTAGAAAACATTAAACAGAATGTTCAAGATACATGGGAGGTCAGTCTGCCATAAATATTCCCCCTAAGTCACACCAGCTCTTAAAACCAGGGTAAAGTGTTTAGATTAGCAGAAGTAAAGATTGGATAATAAACCTCCAACCCAAAGTACTTTCGCGTCCATAAGTGAGCAGCTCCTTGCTTGGTTAAGTCCATACATCAACAGGATAGTAATCCAGGCATTCAGTCTAGTGTGTCATGGTGTCAAGAGTAAGCTAAGAGAGGTGAGGGAGGAAACAAAACAGTGTCCATGTCTGAAATGGTCCGTTGCAGCAAGAAATCGGACCTCAAACCATCCAATAAAAAAAAAGCTTCCCTCTCAAAAGCTCATGTGGGCCTGGTGAATGATTTCCACAGTGTCACTGAAGATCAACTGCTAAGCAGTATGTTCACTCGATAAAGGGAGTCACCATGAGGCCACAGAAATTCCCAGACCAAAAGATCGCTGAGCCAGACCAAAAGTGTATACTCACATCAAGATAGAAGATCTCTTTGTTGGCAGAAGGCAAGACATAATGGCTCTTCCTAAAACAGTCATGATTTCTTTTTGGACTGGATCCAAAGGGCTAGGTCTGAGTGTAGGGGCAGAAGACAGTCTGCCCATTTCCTTCCTGTTTGCCTTCCACCTGGGGCAACCAATCACAGTAGCTCCTCAGTTTCTTGCTCTTCTTTGTCCTCCTTGAGGTCTGGGAGGGAAACCCTGGCGGATTCCAAGCAGGACAACGCCGCCAAGAGAGTTTCAAAATGTTTCATACTGTCCTTATCTTGAGCCCAGAGTCTGGCCAGATATCTAAGTTGAGCCTTCATCCCCCAGTCTCTGAGCTGTTTGATTACCAGCAACACCTTCTTGCACTTGGCCAGTAAGAACAAAATTACTTGCCTTCGTAATCTTGTTTCTTCCAAGGGAATCTTATTGTATTCTAACATATGCAGTATGTTCTCACCATAGCAGTAGCAGTAGTAGTAAAAACTTTTATTTTTATACAGGATACATTTCATTTGGGCTAGTTACCCAGTTTACAAGACAAACCTGTATTTAATATTCCAACTAAACATATACACATAGACATCTATCTACACATTAGTACACACAATCTTTAACAACCCAATAAATAACATTCATCACTGATCGTTACTGCTTAAACTAGACCATTTAAACATAATCTTTGACAGTCAACTACACATATAAGTATTACAAATTTAAAATCACAATGACAGTCCCTAAGACATTATAAAAATATAGTCATACCTATGAATACAATATTAACAGATAATCACATTATAAATAACTATCCATATAATTTTAGCGCCTCCCAATCCTCAGGGTCCCTGTGTTCAGGAATATTAGAGACCCTCTAATTACAAACACATCTAAATTTACTAATATCATTTATTTTCTGAGTAAATATATCATAAGATATTGAGGTGCGAGCTGAAAACGATAAGATATTCCAGTGTTTAGATGCTTGGTAGCCCAGAGTTCGTTCACCATGTTTATTTTGAATTTTGGGAACATAGATTTTTTCCACATGGACTAATCTTCTAAATTTATCAGTTGATTTTTGTTTGTTACGTAATGTAACATTAATGTAATGATTTGGATGAAACATATTGTACTTATAAATAGTTTTCTGCCATGACCTAGTACAAATTATATCCAAAGATTGCCACTACAGTTGGGACAGCAATATGCAGTGGTGTGTTCTGAAATTACATTGTAGGACATACCTTGCCAAATTGTAATCTACCTTATCTAGTTTAGATAATAATTGTTTATTTGTTGTGCAGTACACAAGTTCTCCATATGTTATTACAGGCATTCTTAATTGCTCTACCACTGTTTTATGAGCACTTTTCCCTAAACATTTACTTGTCCTACAGTATGTAAGGCACCTATTTTTTTGTTTACTTTGTCTATCAGAATATTCACATGTATATTAAAAGACATTTAGCCATCAAAAGTTAAACCTAAGTATGTATACTGATCTACCCGCTGTAGAATTCCTTTATCATTTATTTTAAGTTGAAGCTTTTCTTTTGGTTTTGGTGTAAAATGTAATAATCTTGTCTTCTTTATATTTATATTAAGGCCTGACCTGGTGAACTCCCTCAAATTATCAAAGTATGTCTGTAGTTTTTGCTGTAAATCTTGAATGTTTAAATCAGATGCTATAATTGCAGTATTGTTGGCATCTATCTCACCTGTGAGTCCTTCACAACTTGTGGTAGGCTATTGCTGAATAACAAAAAAAAACAGGGATTGTAAAATGGACTCCTGAGGTACACCTCTTTTAACAATTCTGATTGATGACTTTTTTTCTGAAACCATAACTGTTTGTGAATGCCCTCCAAGATAGGACTGCAGCCAACACCAAGGCCCCTCCGTGATACTCAGGTCTTCTACTACCTATAAGAGGAGGGAGTGGTTCACCAGGTAGAAGACTTTGGACAAGTCAATAAAAATCACTGCTGTCTCCAAACCTAGATGTAATGATGTATTAAATCCCAATAATGCAGCTGTAGTTGAGTGTACTTTCAAAATCCTGATTGATAGGGAGTAATTAAATTGTATTTTTCCATATATTCCATAATTTGAGTATGAACATGACATTCAAAACTTTTTGACAGAATCAAAAGGAGAGCTATCAGTCTGTTATTGTTTATTTCAGATGCCACCCCCCCCTTTGAAGATAGGAATTATTTTACTTTCCCTCCACACTTGAGGGAATAAGCCTATTTGTAAGCTCCAATTAAATATATATGTCATAACTGGAGCAACTATATGTGCAGCTATTCTCATAAATCTGCCCTCCAATCCGTCAGTTCCTGCTGAATTATGGATGTTCAGATTTCTTAAACCTTTACTCACCTCATTTACAGTTAATATTTTAAATCTAAAAGCAGGTTGTAAGTCCTGTTTTTCCCTATGTAGGTCTCTATGTGGCCCCAAATTATTTTCATCAGCATTATACCCTGGCAAGTCGCAAAAAAATAATTTAGTAATTTTACAACCACATAGGAATCATCCATTAGTGACCCCTGTGCTTTAATAGTTATCTTTTTAGTTGAATCTTTTTGCCCTGGGTCCATTAGATTATTAATGTTCTACCAAAACTTCCTGGGATTATTGTCACATTGCATTTTATTTTTATAATAGGTAGCTTTAGCTTTCTTTATTAATACTTTGCACCTATTTCTTTCTTTTTTAAAAAGAATACTATAATCTTCCTGCTTTATTTTCCTGGCCTTTTTCCAGAGCCTATTTTAATTTTTCATTTATCCATGGAAGTCTTGCTGTTCTGATTTCCAAGTTCCTCTTAGGGGCATGCAAGTCAAAAATCTTATTAAATGTATCTGTAAAATACTGTATTACTAAATCTAATTCAGGAATCAGTAAGCACCTGTCCCATTTTCCCCCACTAATATCTACTAGAAATTCCTGTTCTGAGAATTTTCTAAAGTCCTTTGTTCTTATATACTGTAGCTAGTATAATCAGATAACCACTGAATATGTGATATTGAAAAAGTTCCCCATATTGGGTTGTGATCATCCAGATAGGGTGGAAGTACCCCTAGATTTTCAAGCTCCAAAGAAGAAGAAGTAAACAACAAGTCCAATATAGTCCCCTTTTTTGTGGCTTTTGTAAATATTGTAGGGGTAGTTATGTGTTGGGTAACATCTAGGACTGAAACTAGTTCTTTTAATTGGTTACCACAGGGACCCAGCCAATTACAGTTTAAGTCGCCTATCAGTACTAAAATTCTGTCTCCCAAAACAGTATGTATCTTGTTTATTACTTCCTCTATGCTTTCCAGCTTTACTTTTGGGGGAGAGTACATAACTACAAATATTAGTTTTAAGGCTTTTATTCCAATGGCCAAATATTCAATGTTATTTTATGATCCCTTGAGTATGAGTTCCACATGGCCTAAACAATTTTTGGTGTAAAGCAATACCTCTCCCCCTCTCTTGGGCCTGTTGGAATGAAACAAGATGTACCCAGGCAAGATAAATTCGTTATCCTCAATTATTGAGGTAAGCCAAGTTTCCATCAGGCCCAAGACTTCTGAGGCTTGCTCATTGACCAAAATATTCACTGTGTCTATTTTTGTTTTTAAACTTCATGCATTATCATGTAGGACCTTTATTGTTCCATTCTTTGGTCCAGGATTAATTCCGCATCACTCCCCAAAATCAGTAGGACTATTAAGACTCCACCCTGTTCTTTCTGGGTAATTCTGTTAAATTTACTGTATATGGGCTTCCAACTTTTACCCTACCACATTGACTATATACCCTCCAAAGATTAGTAAATGTATTTCTTCTGTGGGAATTCAAACTCATTTTACTTATATATAATTTGAATGTAACCAACAGACCCCATTAACCTTTTTGTTTCCCTCAAATGGAGAAATGCATCCCATAAAACATGGCAAAAGCACCACACTTAATAAGGCCCGCGTGTACATATTTGACTGAATAAATATATCACTTATATAGTTATAAAACTTTGGCCCCTCTCCTTACTCTAAACCACTTGGACAAAAGACTAATTGCAATTTATCCAAACTTAAGATTAACTCTGAGCCCCTTTACCCCTGTACTACTTCGGACTTAAACAAATATGTAAAGAAAGTCTACATGATTTCAAGCTCTTTTAGTGCAGTTTTTTAGTAAAGCATATTTACCAAAGGTCAGAGAGTCTGTCTCTTCTTTTAGGACCTGCAATTTGATGTTTTAAGTTAATGCAACAGATTGTCCATAGTAATCGAATAATGGACTGCACGCTGTAACACAAACCAGCTGTTTAAGATAGTACTTACCAAACCAGATGGTGGTTTAGCTTGTAGATCTATGATCAGCTCATAAAGCCAGTCCGAACAAATGATAGTTTCACTTCTTCCTCAGCGTATGTTCAGCACTAATGATTGCAAAACACTAAAGTGCTTTCAGACTGTTTTGGTACTGAGTGGTGCTCATGTCACTCACACTTGCGCTGTCATGCTCAAGCTGCAGGCCGCTCGGTTCCTTATATGTGAATTCTGCCCCTCCTCCTGTGATGACGTGTTCCTGTTATCGGTCTGGCAGGCTCCGTTATTTCCAGCAGCTGGAGTGTAGTCTCACAAAGGAGCAATGGCACATAAAATAGCAGTAGAAGCACACCATGCAGGTCCAAACAGCAACTCTCAGTTTGTTTTAATGTACGAGGTTCAGGTGGTATCAGGCAGGTGGAAACAGCCTCTGTGTACCTCATTTGATTGAATCTGCTGCATGGTTCCTTATATGTGAATTTACGTGTTCCCGGTAACACTCTGGCAGGCTCCGTTGTTACTGGCAGCTGGAGTCTAGTCTAACAAAGGAGCAATGGCACATAAAATAGCAGTAGAAGCACACTACGCAGGTCCAAACAGCAGCTCTCAGTTCATTTTAATGTATGAGGTTCAGGTGGTATCAGGCAGGAGGAAACAGCCTCTGTGTACCTCATTTGTTTGAGTCAGCTGCGGTTCCTTATATGTGAATTCTGTCCCTCCTCCTGTGATGACATGTTCCCGGTATCACTCTAGCAGGCTCTGTTGTTACCTGCAGCTGGAGTGTAGTCTCACAAAGGAGCAATGGCACATAAAATAGCAGTAAAAGCACACTATGCAGGTCCAAACAGCAGCTCTCAGTTCATTTTAATGTACAAGGTTCAGGTGGTATCAGGCAGGTGGAAACAGCCTCTGCCCCATAGCCGAAATGATTAATAGAACCTATGCTAATGATGGAATGCTAAGCTCAAGCTCAGTTTTCAAACCACTGTCACTGGAATACAACCTGAAACCATAAAATTCTTAAAAAGCATGCATAATAACAATCTATCTAAACCATACTAATAAATAATTAACTAATTAACAAACCCTCAAAACAAACAGTCCCCTTTATTTAAAAATGTGGACAACAATAAGACTAAAGTCACTAAAGCCCAATAAAGAAACACTTACAGGTTTCAGGCAACATGGACAGCTCTGTTGCAGCACCCATAGGTTCTAGTTGAGTAGGTGGGGTGGAAGCTCAGAATACAGTAAGATTCATTTGGAAGAATCAAGGTTACTATCGTAAGTAATTTTTTCTTCAATCCCCAGGAAATCTTACTGTATTCTGAAATATACAGACTACCCAAGCAGTACCTTTGGGGGAGGGTAGAGAACTATTTGGGAAACAAGCTCTGTGGTACTGCTGTTCCGAATCTGGCATCATTTCTGGCCTGGGTACCCAGGCTGTAGTGTTTGATAAAGGTGTGGACTGTTTTCCAGGTAGCTGCTTTACAAATTTCTAACAAAGGAATACTATATCTCTTGCAGCTACTGTTAAGGCAGCTGTACCCCTTAAAGGAATGGGCCCTGAGGCCTACATGGGGATCTTCACTTACTTTGCTGTAGCAGAAATGAATACCCATAACAATCCAGTGGCAATAGACCTCTGAGTCAGGTTTTCCCTTTCCTACTTCTCCATAGGTCAGGAAGAGTTGAGTGCTATCCTGCCTGTGGCCCTTTGTGTGATCCAGGTAGTAACACATAGCTTTCTTGACATCTAGTCTATGCAGTCTACATACCCCTGAACTGGAATGGTCAGTGAAAAAGACTGGCAACGTGATGGACTGATTCAGGTGAAAGTCTGACACTACATTTGGAAGAAACTTTCTGTTAGTCCTGAGGACTACCTTGTCCCTGTGGACTAATATGTAATCTGGCTCAGTGGACAAGGCCTGGAGTGCACTGATACTCCTGGCTGAGGAACACTGTTTTCCATGTGACATACTTAAGTTGTGCTGAATACATGGGCTCAAACGATGTTTGCATTAGCTGGCCATTGCATGTATTGAGGTCCCATGCAAGAGTGGGTTCCCTGTGAGGGCGATGCAAGTGCAACAGGTTCTTGAGGAACTTTCTGAAAACCTGATTAGTAGCCAGGGATGACCCTTTACCAGCTGAGAGGTAGGCAGAGGCAGCTGCTAGGTGCACCTTGAGGGTGGAAAGCCTTAGGCCGAGAGAATGAAGGTGTGCAGATATTACAGAATGACTGACAAACCAGCCTGGGAACAGTCCATATCTCTTTTTGCTGGCACCAAATGGAAAACCTCTTCCACTTAGAGGTATAAGTCATTCTGGTAGAGTGTTTTCTGAAACTTTAAGGACCTCTCACACCTCTTCAGAGAGGTGAAGGTCAGCATACTCCTAGTCCTCAAGAGCCAAGCCCTGAGTCTGAGGGAATAGAGATTGGGGTAAAGGATCCTGCCGTCAGAGGAGGTCAATAGGTTGTGTCTCCTGGGTAGAGAGACTGTACTGGCTATTGACAGAGTCAGAAGCAAACAATACCAGGGCTGCCTGTTCCAGTCTGGAGCAATGAGGATCATTGTTGCTGGTTGAGCCCTGAGTTTGTTCAGTACTCTGAGCAAAAGGAAAAATGGAGGGAAGGCATACAGGAACTTCCCTGTCCAATCAAACAGCAGTGCATCCAGAGGGACTGTGCCCACTGCAGGAGGCCTGCAACAGAATTGTGTCAGCTGATGAATGTCTGGGGCTGTGAAGAGGTCCACCTCTGGGGTACCCCACCTTCAGAACACAACTTGCATGATCTGTCTGTTTAGTGACCACTTGTGGTGATTCTGGTTGATCCTGCTGAGGTCATCTGCAAGAACATTGTCATTCCCTTGGATATGGGCTGCTGAGAGGGAGATCCCCAGGGAATAAGTCAGATTCCAAATGTTCATGTCCTCTGTGCACGGGGGGGGTGACCTTGTGCCCCCTTGATTGTTTATGTAGTAAATTGTGGTTGTATTGTTTGTTCTGACTTGAACCACCTTACCCTGCATCACTGAGGCAAAGGGTTGAATGCCCAGATAAACTGGCCTGAGATCCAACAGATTTATGTGAAGCAGAGACTCCTGCTGGAGCCAGATATCATGTTTGGTGTGCTCCCCCAGATGAGCACTCCATCCCAGGAGGGAGGCATCAGTTGTTAACACTAATGATGATGACAGTTGAAAGAAAGGCACACCTTCCCTGAGGTTATCTTTTCCTGCTACCACTGTAGTGCTAAGAGAAGGGTTCCCGTGACTGGTACCATTCTTGACAGGGACTCTCTTTTCTGAGACCAGTGAGATCTGAGATGGAACTGGATTTCTCTCATCTGGAACATAGAACCTGGCACTGTTGCTGTTGATGCAGCCATGTGTCCCAACAGCTAAAGACAATGTCTTGCTAATCTGGGGGTATGCAGTTGGAAGAAGCTGGCCAACTGTACCAGGTTGTCCACCCTCCCCTGAGGAAGAAAGTGCCTCTTAGAATGTTCAATTCCACCTCAGTGAATTCCAGGAGCTGAACTGGTGTCAGCACTGACTTTTTCTGGTTTACCAGGAAGTCCATTGCCCACAGGGTATCCTGAATGGTGGTCAGTGCATCTTTGACTTGCTGAGGTGCCTGGCCTACCACTAACCAGTTGTCCAAGTATGGGAAGACTGTAACTCCTTGCTTCCATAGATGTGGCACCATTACTGCTAGCACTTGATAAACACCCTTGGAGACAAAGTCAGGCTGAAAGGCATGGCTCTGAAATGGCAAAGGCCTGATGGCAATCTAAACATGAGGTACTTTCTGTGGGATTGCTGACAGGATTGTGGAAGTAAGCATTCTTTAAATCCAGAGATGCCAACCAATCTCCCTGCCTGAGTGTAGGGAGAATGGTAGCCTGAGTGACCATTTTGTACTTTGGTTTGTCAGATGTTTGCTTACATGTCTGAGATCCAGTATGGGTTACCACTCCCCTGTTTTCTTTGGAGTGAGGAAGTACTTTGAGTAGCGATCCCTTCCCCTTTGGGTCAAGGGAACAAGCTCTACTGCCTTGTCCTGAAGGAGTTTTGCTACTTCCACCTCCAATAGAGCTGCTGCTTTTGATAGGGTGTCAGGTCTGAAAACTCTTGCCTTCAGTCTGGGTAAGACCTTGAAACTGAGGGCAAGCCCCTGGCTCACTACCTCCAGGATTCACTTGTCTGTGGTAGTGGATTCCCAAGCCTGGAGATAATGAACCAGTCTGCCTCCTACTGGAACTGGAGAGGTGACCCAGGCAGACCCCTCAGTGGGTCTGCTTTGCTTGTGCACTTGGTTGAGTGCTGCGGCCATCATGGCTGCTGCTCCTTCTGCCACTGTCTCTGAAGTACCCTCTCTGAGGTTGATAAGCTGCCAGGGACAGAGTCTTGAAGAAAGGTCTGTAGTGGGTTCTACCCCTACTCTCTCTACCCTGGTACTTCTGAGATGTTGCTGCTTTCTCCTTAATACTCATCCATCTTCTTCATGCTGGCCTCAGTTTGCTCCTCAAAGAGGGATATGGTCTCACAAGGAAAATCCAGGGCCTTCATCTTTCATCTGCTTGTTCTGGGACAGATTAGTGGCTCTTAGCCAAGCAAACCTCTGCAGGGACACTGAAGTTGCCATTTGCCTGGCTGCAATGTCTTTGGCATCCACTGCCATCTAAAACTATCATTTTGAAGCCTCTATGCTTACTTTTGCATCTTCAGCCATGTCTGATGCCATGGATGCAGGAGGGCAAGCCTTGGCAATCTCTAAAACTGTGTTCCAGAGACTTTTTTGATATCTGGAAACATTAGTCATATAAGTGGCCTGTCTAATGGCCAAAGAGGAACCCAGGTAGGTCTTCTTGGCCATAGAATCCATCTTTCTAGAATCTTTATCAGGTGGGTGTCATGCCAGTGGAATACCTATGTTATCACATGCAGTAGCCCTTCTCGGCTGAGATGTCCAAAAAGGAACTGCTCCGGCCTTAGCCACCCAATACTCCTATCCATCCTCGTATTCACTGGTGGAATGGAAGTGGGGGTCTGCAAAATTCTAGTGGTCTGTCCCTTTAGGAATTTGTGGATGGGCAATAACCACCTTTTAGTTGCTGTCACAGCCAACATTTCCATATAATCAGGTTCCTCTTCCTCCTCTGCAGATTTCTGGGTGAAGAGGTCCAGAGTCTGTGCCACTTGCTTCATAAAAGTGAAATGTGTAGAAAATCCTCAGCTTCCTTGTCAGGAGAGTCAGGACGTTGAGGATCAGGGGAAGCATCCAGCTCAGGAGGCTCCACAAAGTCCTCCTCCTCCTCATCATCATCATCATCATCTTCACCCTCAACATAAACCTCAGAATAGTGTTCCTAGGAACCAGAACCGATGAAGAACTCAGAACCTGAACCAAGGGCTGTGAAATGGGTTGCTGAACTGACATCGTGTTACCGGTTGACAGTGCCTGGATAATTCTAACAGTGTTAGCTATCTCCTCAGTGGTAGAAACTGATGAGCTTGTCTGTTACAGTTCTTTATACGAGTATTTTTTCTTCTTAGCAGAACTTTCCAGTTTAGAGGCAGTATCTGTGGTTCATTTTCTACCCAAGGAACCTTCACTCTGGTCAGAGGGCTGCTTTGCCAGTTCCTTGTGCTTCTCTTTAGGATGAGAAGGAGACTGTTTATCTGAGGCCAGATCCACAGCTTTTTTGGGCATTTTTTCTCTCAGTTGGTTCAATCACCTATGAAGCATTAACTGAGGAAAGTTTTATAAATTTCACAATCTGCCTTCAGGTGGTTAAACCCTAGGCAGAAAACACAAACCAACTGAGGATCTGCCTTAGCAAATGATTCACCACAATCTGTACATTGCTGGAAACCTGTAGGATCAGTTCTTTTTTTGGGTAGTGACATAAAGAAAAAACCCTTAAAACTGGGTTTCTGTGAGTCAGGCACCCACATTAGCAAACAAAGCTTTTTCAGACAAATCTAATAGATTTCTTTGAATGGGTGACCAAAGTAGCAGACCAGGGAGGGGCTGTGGACATGGCCTACCTAGACTTTAACAAGGCATTTGACACAGTCCCACACAAAAGATTATTAGTCAAATTAACCAGCCTGGGAGTGGGTCCCAGGGTGGCAGCCTGGGTAAAACATTGGCTGGACAACAGGACACAGAAGGTAATTGTAAATGGAGTCCACTCTGAAGAAAGGGCGGTTACTAGTGGGCTACCGCAGGGTTCAGTATTGGGTCCAGTCCTTTTTAATGTCTTCATCCGTGACATTGCAGAGGGACTGGAAGGAAAAGTATGCCTTTTTGCAGATGACACAAAGATCTGCAACAGGGTTGATACACAAGGAGGCCTGGAAAGGATGAAAAGGGACTTGGCAAGGTTGGAGGAATGGTCAGACGTATGGCAGCTAGGATTCAATGCAAAAAAGTGCAAAATAATGCACCTGGGAAACAAGAACCCAGGGGAAGAATACACAATGGGTGAGGAGGTAGTAGCAACAACAAAACAGGAAAGGGACCTGGGGCTAATCATATCAGATGATCTTAAGGTTAGCAAGCAATGTGAGAAGGCAGTAGGGAGGGCCGGGGGTATACTGGGATGTATAGGGAGAGGCATCAGCAGCAGAAAACAGCAAGTTGTTATCCCTCTGTACAGACAGTTGGTGAGACCCCATCTGGAATACTGTGTCCAGTTCTGGAGACCCCATCTCCACAAGGACATAGACAGGATAGAGGCAGTCCAGAGGAGGACAACTAAAATGGTGCAGGGTCTGCAAGAGAAGCCATATGAGGAGAGACTAAAGGAGCTTAATATGTATACCCTTGAGGAAAGAAGGGAGAGGGGGGACATGATAGAAACTTTCAAGTACCTCAAGGGAATCAAAAAGTCAAAGAGAGTAGCATCTTTCAGAAAAAGAGACTTGCAAGAACAAGGGGACACAATTTAAAGATAGAAGGAGGGCGGTTCAGAGGCAATGTGAGGAAGTATTATTTCACAGAGAGGGTAGTGGATGCATGGAACAGCCTTCCTGAGGAAGTTGTGGGGTCTAAAACTGTGGGAGAATTCAAGAATGCATGGGACAGACATAAGGCAATTCTTGGGGGCAGGAAGATATAGGCCGTTGGTTAACTAGGATCTGCGGCCTATCCTGTAGGTAGGGAAATGGGCAGACTAGATGGGCCTAGTGGTCCTAAAGTCTATGTTTCTTTTTTTTTTTGCAGTCGGTTCAGTGACTGATGAAAAAGCGAGAGTTGCCCTGTTTTTTTTTTTCCAAATTGAATAAATCAAATAATCAGCCCAGGGAGGTAGTTTTTAAAGAAAATTTACCTTAAAAATTATAAACAATGGTTAAGTTTCCTCCTGGTTGTGAAGAACTGGCTAGGAACCGAAAAAATTACTGGAATAACACTAAATCAAGACTAATCTACCTGTAAAACCAAGGACAATGCTTTAAAAATGAACAGAAATAAAAAGTACTTGAAAAAATGAGAAAAATTACATTTTCAGGAAAGATGATGGAGAGCTCTCTGAGGCATCTTACTTAGGCAAGCGGAGTAAAGAATCTGATGGTTGCAGAATGTATTCCAGGGACAATGGTTTGAAAACTGAGCTCGAGCATAGTATTCCATCGTTAGCATAGGTTTTATTAACCATTTGGTTATGGGGAAGTCCTATGATGAGACCATACTGTATATGTCAGAATGCAGAAAGATTTCCTGGGGTTTGGGGCAGGGGTAATCTTGATCAACATACACTCTTTGGCTATCAACATTTAGGTCTTTCTTACCCCAAGCCAGCCACAGGATTTTATTCTTTGTGAGACACTGGAGCAATTTAATAATTATGGACCGGGGGGTTCCAAGCTTACATTTTGGAGCAACCACATGGTGCATTCTTTCTATGTCAAATGTAAAATCTTCCCCATGTCCATCTCTTTCTGGAACCAGCAGTCCATGAATTGCTCCACATTGTGTAGCTCTGCCCTCTCTGGGACCCCAAACACATAAATATTGTTCCTCCAGGAAAGGGCTCTAGCATCTTTTGCACAGAGGGTCAGATTCCTTTCTCATTTGTGTAGATAGACAAGGGATCTACCATAGGTCATATGCTCATTCTGCAAAGTCTTGAGGTGGGTTTCTAGGGTGGTGGTGCGAGGTTAAAATTTTTTGAAGTCTTTCTGGATCCCAGTGACCTCGTTGTCAATCCTGTACAGTAGTTCTAGGATTTTTTGGCTGTTGACTCTAATGATTGCTGATTCAATGTCTGATCTAGAGTCATCCTCCTCATCAGCTGAGCCCATTGGAGCAGAGGATTTGGATGGCGTGGGACTGAGGCCGCTAAATAGATAAAGCTATATAACGGAGCTGTGGACAGACAAAAGTTGATTTCTTCAATCTGACCTTGTCTCTGGTGATACAAGTGCAGGTGCCTTGTAGAGAAATAAGCTAATAATCAACTGAATGCGACCGATTATTACAGTTTGTGCACCCGGGGAAGCAGAATTCTGAGTTAGGCATCTGTCTGTAAGGGTGACGTCACCAGAAGTCTGAGAAGTGCCTTTTGACCATCAAGTCACCATCTTCATGTTATTCAATTACACCATGCAAGAAAACCTGTTGGTTCACTTTCCAAGCTTATTTAAGAAATCTGACATCCATGATACTATTAGTTATACCTGATTGGTGAAAGAACTAAAAGTTGACATAAAACACCCTTGATCTCATGCGGACTTTTTATATCTTTGGAAAACTTTGCTTATAGCTTGCAGAGAAAGTTTTAAATGGGTGATAAAAAGCTGAACTACACCCCCACCCTGCTTCTGACACAGAGTGCAGCTTGGGTATACAAATGATAAGATTATGTGGGTGAGTGGATGGACAGACAAACCGAATTTCATCCTCCAAGTTGGATGTTAATTACTTTATCAGTCAGGTCAAATAATTGACAGCGGCCTGATTTTAGGAGTGCACATCATATTTCCTATTCAGGGTGCTGTGGTGCTGGCAACTCCTTGGTGGAACTTAACACTGTATTGGGTAAAATACAGTCACCTTTAGGCTTTTACTTTTGGGGTTGATTAACAGGGAAGACAGTGACTGAAAGGAGTGGCAGAGGGTAATTTCTGCTGCAAGAACAAGGTAGGAAAATGGCATGTGTGTGTGTGTGTGTGATAGAGAGGAACTTGATGAAACATTGAGAGGGCATCGATCAGTTATGTGAGGAGAAAGTTTTGATTGTTTTGGTATTATTTGGTTACTGTTCCTGAAGGAGGATTTTAGGGAGTCGGGCATTCTATGTAAAACTGATACTGATTTGGCATTTTATTTGTACTGTAACTCCAGGGCAATTTAAAAGGTCAAAAAGTATGGTGGAGGAGAAGAAAAACACAGTGAGGAGATCATGGAGTGTTTCAGCTGGCAGAGGTATCATGCTCACACTCCACTTTTGTTGTTCAGTCAGCTCTGGATCCGGTGAGTGCATTTCTGAAACAAGATGTCTGCAGGCTCTGCCCATACAAACATAACTGGCAATATTAGCCAGTTGTGGTAAGAGCTGAGAATCAGTCAAAAGAATGCACTTTCTCCTCCAGAAAGGATCACCTGCCTTTTTTATGGAATGATTGACCCTAGTGGTCTAGGAGGATGGCAGCCATTCCACAAGGAACCTTTTAGTCTTCACTGTGTCATCCTTCTTTCAGCGGTGAGGGGCCTTGTGGTTGGTAGATGTGGAGACATCAACTCCAGTCCCTTTCCAATACTCTATATGGAATGGTAGCATATAGCATTCAGCTGAATGTGCTATGGTAGTATCTAGATCCATAACATCACAATGGGTAAGGCATCAGGAAGTGAGTGGGCAAGTTGGCGAACAGAGAAAAAACAGAAGACAGATAATAAATAAAAAATATACAAGATGCCCACATTTTATGCCATTCTTAGAACAGCAAAAAGCTCCAATTTGTCCACTCTGCACTAGAGAATATGAAGCTCTAATAGAAACATAGAAGCTGACAGCAGATAAGGACCACAAGACCCATCGAGTCTGCCTATTTGTTTTCTACCTTATGAATGTGCAATCGGCCTTTGCTCTGTCAATGGACTATCTATTCATACTCATCTGTATTGCACCCTTATGCCTATCCCATGCCTTTTTGAAGCCCTGCACTGTATTCATATCTACCACTTCCTGAGGTAGGCCATTACATGCATCCACCACCCTTTCTGTGAAAAAGAACTTCCTCACATTAGCCCTTAATCGGCCTCCATCTAATCTTATGCTGTGTCCTCTTGTCCTGCTATTTTTCTTATATTGAAACATGTTAGACTCTTTCACCTTGTTAATGCCCTTAAGGTGTTTGAATGTTTTGATCATATCACCTCTCTCTTTCCTTTGCTCTAGGGTATACATCTTGAGCTCCGTTAATCTGTCCTCATATGTTTTCTGATGCAGTCCCTGCACCATTTTGGTTACCCTTCTCTGGACTGCCTTAATTTGATTAATGTCCCCGTGAAGGTGTGGCCTCCCGTACTGCACACAGTACTCCATATGAGGCCTAACCAGTGTCTTGTAAAGAGGGATTATTACCTCCCTTACAACATGTGATACCTTACTAATACACCCCAACATCTCCCTAGCTCACCTACTGCCTTGTGGTCTGCTTGATGATTTCAGGTCATCGGTGATGATGATTCCCAAGTCTCTTTCTTCCCTGTGACTGCTAGCATTTCCTCCTCCCAGCCTATAGGTGGCTTCTGGTTTTCTTCCCTATGTGCATGATTTTGCACTTCTTTGCGTTAAACCCCAGTTGCCACTCTTCTGACCATTTTGCTAGTTTATCCAGATCTCTTCTTATTCTGCCCACCCCATCTGGATCATCTACTCTTTTGCAGATCTTGGTGTCATCTGCAAACAGACAAACCTTACCCTCCAGTCCATTTGCAATATCACTGATGAAGATATTGAAGGGGACTGGCCCCAGGACTGATCTCTGAGGTACCCCACTTGTGACTTGCATCTCTTCTGACTGTATACCATTTACCACCAGTCTCTGTTTTCTGCTCGTCAACCAGTTTGCCACCCAGTTGACCAACTTCTGACCCACCCCGAGCCTACCCAGCTTATTAATCAATCTTCTATGTGGATCATAGATATATAGATACATAGACAGTGTCGGCAGATAAGGGCCTATGGCCCACCCAGTCTGACAATTTGAGCTTGTAAGTTCAGTTTATGTTTTCCTAGAAGTCTGTTGCCCCTTACCCCTGACCTCCAGAATTCCTTTATGTCTATCCCATGCATTCTTAAATCCTGTGATTGTTTCAGCCCCCACCACTTCCTCTGGCAGGGTGTTCCACTTGTCCACCACCAGTTCTGTGAAGAAATTCTTCCTCACGTTTCCTCTGAATCGTCCTCCTTCCAACTTCATCCCATGCCTCTAGTCCTGGAACATCTTTTTCGATTAAAATAGTGTATTCCTCACCCTGTTCCTTCCTGTAAGATACTTGTATGTCTTTATCATATCCCCTCTCTCCATCCTCTCCTCCAGGGAGTACATGTTCAGTTCCTTCAACCTGTCCTCTTAGGACTTGTGATGCAATCCATGTACCATCTTTGTTGCCCTCCTCTGAACCTTCTCTACCCTGTCTATGTCCTTACATAGGTAAGTTCTCCAGAACTGTACACTGTACTCCAGGTGGGGCTTCACTACTGTCTTGTATAATGGAATTATGACCTCCCTTTTCCTGCTGTTGATGCTCCTGCCTATGCATCCCAGCATCCTCTTTGCTTTACCTGCTGCCTTGTCACACTGTTTCCCTACCTTGAGGTCATCAGAGATGATAACCCCAAGATCCCTTTACTGCTTGGTGCATGCTATATCCTCACCCCACAACTGATATATTGTGCCAGGGGTTTTGTGCCCCCTATGCATTATCTTGCACTTCTTTGCATTGAATTTCAACTGCCAAACCCCTGACCATTCTTCAAATTTCTACAGGTCCCTTCTCATTCTGTCTACACCCTCTGGTGTGTCTACTCTGTTACAGAGCTTTGTGTCCTCAGCAAACAGTGAAATTCTGCCTTCTAGGTCCTGTGCAATGTCACTGATGAAGATGTTGAATAGAATCGGTCCCAGCACTGATCCCTGTGGTACCCCACTGGTCACTCTTCCCTCTGTGGAGTGACAGCCATTTACCACCACTCTCTGTGTCCTTCCACCCAGCCAGTTACCTACCCACCACACTACTGTCCTACCCACACCCATATTCCCCAGTTTGTGTAATAGACTTCTATGTGGCATAGTGTCAAAGGCCTTGCTGAAGTCCAGATAGGCCATGTCCACTGCCCTCCCCTGATCCACCTCCCTAGTCACCCAGGCAAAAAATTCAACGAGGTTGGTCAGACATGACCTCCCCCTGGTGAAACCATGCTGCCTTGGGTCCTGTAGTCCATTGACAACCAAATGTTCCTCCAATTTCTCCTTCAGTAGTGCTTCCATGATCTTCCCCACTGCTGAGGTGAGGCTGACTGGTCTGTAGTTCCCCGCTTCCTCTTTGTTCCCACTTTTGTATAAGGGGACTACATCTGCTGTCCTCCAGTCTTTGGGTACCTCCTGTTTCCAGTGATTGGCTAAACAGGATAGCCAGAGGTTCAGCCACCACCTCTCTTAGTTCTTTAAGGACCCTGAGTGCACCCCATCTGGCCTCATTGCTTATCAACTCTTATTACTTCCAGTTCCTTCAGGACCCTTCTCATGTAAAGGTACTGGGTCCATTTCTGCACCATTCTCACTCCTTGTACTCCTTCAGACCCATTACCCTCCTCTTCTTCAGTAAAGACTGAGCAGAAATACCTGTTCAATATGTCAGCTTTACTCTTGTCATCCTCCATGCAGCCCCCATCCTCCCCCTTCAGTCTCACTATCCCTCCCTTTGCCTTTCTTTTTTCACTTATGTACCTGTAAAAGGTTTTGTCCCCTCTACCTACTGATTTTGCAATGTGTTCTTCTGACTGAGCTTTGGCTTCCCTTACTGACCTCCCTGCCTCGCTTTGTTTCTCCTGGTACTTCTCCCTATCCCCTTCTGCCTGTATCTTTTTGTATTGCCTGAATGCAATTTTTTTGGTTTTCACTTTCTTTGCTACCTCTTTGGAAAACCATAATGGTCTCCTCTTCCTTTTCCTCTTGCTAACCTGCTTAATGCATAATTCTGTTGCTCTTGTAGTCCCCATTTTAAATACTGCCAACTGTTTCTCAACCTCTGATTCCTGCTCCATTCCCCTAAATGCCTCTATCAAGTATCTCCCCATTTTCCCAAAGTCTGCCCCCCTAAAATCCAAGCTACATGTTTTTGTGTGGTTTGGTTCTGCTCTTTCTGTGATTTCAAAGCACAATGACAGGTGGTCACTGTTCCCCAGGTGCTCCCCCACTGTTACCCCCATCATGCTGTCCCTGTTTGTGAGCACAAGGTCCAGTATTGCCTTCTGCTGAGTTGGTTTCATGACCAGTTGCCCAAGGAAGGCACCCTGAAGGGAGTCCAGGATAAATCTGCTCCTAGTTGATGCTGCTGCTGGGATGCTCCAGTCCACATCTGGAATATTGAAGTCTCCAACCACTACTACCTCACCCTTGTCTGCCATCCTTTGGATGGCTAGCATCAGCTCCCTATCTGTTTCTTCCTCCTGGGCTGGTGGTCTATAGACCAAACCTGTGCGGATGGGTGGCCCCATTTTCCTTTCCAGCTTAACCCATGGTATCTCTCCCCCATTTTGTTCCTCCTGGATCTCTGTGGTCCTTATGTCATTTTTCACATACAGTGTCACTCCTCCTCCCTTCCTACCTGCCCTGTCTCTTCTGAATATGTTGTAGCGGTATGACCATCTCCCAGTCTGGTATATTACACCAGGTTTCAGTGATACAATGTCCAGGTCTGACTGCACCATGACAGCCTCCAGATCTTCCATCTCGTTGCTAAGACTCCTGGCATTGGCACACATGGCTTTCCATGATTTGACCTCCCTGGACTGTTTTGCTGTTCCACTCCAGCCCCTTCCTTAGTTGTCCTTTATCACTGGTTCTCCTTGCTGTCTGGCCTTCTGCTGAATTTTGCCCCTTTTCTGCCTATCCACCTCTTGGGTGCTAATCTCCATCTTTTGCACGCTGGTTGTAGAGATAGCCACTCCTCTAGTTCACTGGTTCCACTGCTAGCTGTGGAGGGTGAGCAAGTACATACCCTCCTTGCTGGCCTGCCACCCCCCTTTGCTAGTTTAAATGCTTGTCAATATAGCATTTAAACTTATCGTTGAGTGCTTGGATTCCCCTCCAGGATGGATGCAGGCCGTCAGGCTTGAACAAACCTCCATCCCTCCAGGTGGTTCCCCAGTCACCAATGAATCCAAACCCTTCCTCACAGCACCAGTTCTTCAATCATGAGTTACAGTTCCTGATGCATGCACCCCTATGCTCTCCCTTGCCTCTTGCAGGTAGTACTTCTGAGAAAGTGACAGAAGTAGCTACTTGCTTGAGACCCCTCCCCAATTTCTCAAACTCTTCCTGAACTTCCTTTGGCTCTCCATTTGCCAGGTCATTAGTATCTAGGTGGATAATGACATCCAGCTCACCCTCCTGTCTTGCCTTCCCAGTGATCCCCAGGATCTTCCTTCCATCCCTCCATGCTGTGGTACCTGGTAGGCACCTCACCTCCCTTTCCTCCCCCTCCTGTGTTCCTAGCTGGATCCCTCTTATGATGGAGTCCCCTACCAGGATTCACTTCCTCCTCCTCCTCCTGTGGTGTCCACTACTCTCCCCGCTGAGGTCACCTCCTTGGCTAACCTCCACATCCTTTCCTTCCACTTCTCTGGGTACCTCTATTTGGTTGTCCCCATTTGTCAGTGTGGCATATGAGTTCTTGAGTGGAGTAGGATCTGGGATGTACCTCTGCCTGACCACTCTAACCCTCCCTGAGCCCACTGTCATCCAAGTGCTCGTCATTCTCGGCATCCTTTGAGGCAGTTGCATTGGACTGGGTGGTCTCTGAATAAAGGTGATGGTACTCCTGACCCAGTTTACTTCCATTCTGAGTCTGACTACCTCATCCTGCAGTCCAGAGAGATGCATGCAGATAGGGCAGCACCTCAGTGTCCAGAAGGTCTGCCTGAATATGGCTGCCCCGCAGTTACTGCATTGCACCACTCCCCACATTATACTGCAATTATACTGCTTTCCACTACTTGTCTGCTACTGAAGCTCTCCTAGTTCCCTTTTTATTAATTTACTGTCCTAAAAATCCTGCCACTGATCCTCAGATAATTTTCTTTTTAAAAAAAGAAAATAAACCAACAAATAAATAAATGAGTCAAAACACTCGTCGTGCTGAGGTTGGGCTTCTTCCCCCTTATGCCCCTCCTACTCCACACCCCTTACTATCCCCTGTGTTTAGCTCCTGTCAATCAGATTTAACAGGGCATATAATTAAGAGTTGGGGGAAGGGGAGGGAAGAGGGCGAAAATTTGCAACAATTAAAGACCAGCAAAGAAATACACCACCGCTACATTTTAAATTTTCAACTGCCCAAAAACAATTCCAAGTAAAGACAGCAAAGAAATTACAGCGTCACTAAAAGCCCACAATCTAAGTTTAAAAGAAAAATAGCAATTACCAGTTACTGTAAAGCACTGATATGAATATGTTTCCTTCCCCTTCTGGCTTCTTCTGAGAAAACAAAACACACTTGCTACCTCAACTCCGACTAAGCCCCACCTCCAGTTATCATGTAACTGAGGTCAGAGACCAGACAATTAACACCCCTCACACAAACTACAGGGCAAGTCAGACAAGCCAAGACTAAATTTGCAGCAATTAAAGACAGCAAAGAAATACACCACTGCTACGTTTTAAATTTTCAACAGCCCAAAAACAATTCTAAGTAAAGACAGCAAAGAATTTACAGTGTCACTAAAAGCCCACAATCTAATTTTAAAATAAAAATAGCACTTACCAGTTACTGTAAAGCACTGAATTTAATGTTTCCTTCCCCTTCTGGCTTCTTCTGAGAAAACAAAACTCACTTGCTACCTCAACTCTGACTAAGTCCCACCTCCCATTATCATGTAGCTGAGGTCAGAGGCCAGATAATTAACACTCCTCACCTAAACTACAGGGCAAATCAGACAAGCCAAGACTAAATTTGCAGCAGTTAAAGACAGCAAAGAAATACATCACCAAGACGTTTTAAATTTTCAACAGACCAAAAACAATTCTAAGTATAGACAGCAAAGAATTTACAGTGTCACTAAAAGCCCACAATCTAAGTATAAAAGAAAAATAGCAATTACCAGTTACTGTAAAGCACTGATTTAAATATGTTTCTTTCCCCTTCTGGCTTCTTCTGAGAAAAGTATCGAAAGCTTTGCTGAAGCCAAGGGAGGTGACATCAACTGCTCCCCCTTGGTCTACCACTATGGTTATCCAGTTAAAGAAATCTATGAGATTAGTTTGACAGGACCTTCCTTTTGTAAACCCATGCTGTCTTGGATCCTGTGCTCCTATGCATTACAGGTGTTGCACTATCCTTTCCTTATTGAGTGCCTTCTAATCTTGTCCACTACTGAGGTAAGACTGACTGGTCCATAGTTCCCTGCCTCCTCCCTGCTACCATTTTTGTGGAGCAGGATCACATGAGCTCTTCTCCAGTTTTCTGGGACCTCTCCTGTGCTCAGAGACACACTAAGCAGTTCTGATAATGGCTTTGCTAGTTCCACCCTTAGCTCCTTTAGTACCCTGGGATGTATGCAATCAGGTCCCATTGCCTTGTCCACCCTGATCTTATTGAGCTCTTGTAGGACCCTTTTTTTTGTGAAGGGACTAGTGCACACCTCCCTCCCCCGTGTCCATGGCACTGAGCTGTTGGCCCTGCCCTACCTTCTCTTCAGTAAATACTGAGCAGAAGTATCTATTTAGGATTGATGCTTTTACATGGTCCTTCTCCCACATGCCCCCTTATCCCCTTTGATCTTAGTAATACCCCCTCTGGACTTTCTCCTTTCACTAATGTATCTATAGTAAGTCTTATCATCTTCTTTTACTGTCTGTGCTAGTGTTTCCTCAGTTTGGGCCTTTGCCTGCCTTACTGCCTTCCCTGCTTCCCTAAGGGAAGTTTGATATGCCTCCCTATCTTCATCCTGCTGTGTTCCCTTATATTTCATGAAGGCCAGCCTTTTGGCTCTGACCTTTTCTGCTACTGTTTTTGAGAACCAAAGTGGTTTCCTTCTTCTTTTGCACTTCCTTTTCTCTCTAACATGATGTTGTTTCAAATATCACATCCTTAATGCTTGCCCACTTTGTCTGTACCCCGTCACCTGTATTTTTTTTTTTTGGCAGGCTAACTTAACTTAACTCTGTTGGCCATCTTGTCCCAGTCAGCTCCTCTGAAGTCCCATATTTGTGCTTTGGAATGGAATGCTTTAATTCTAGTGGCCAAATTGAACCATACCATGTGATTGTCACTGGCCCCCAGGTGACCTTCTACCTGGAGATCTGTGATCCTTTTCCTGTTAGTCAGCACTAGATCTAGGACAGCCCTGTCTCTTGTGGGTTGTTGTTCCAGTTGTTTGTGGTCCTTCCCCTGCAGGGAATCCACCATGCATCTAATTCTGGCAGATGTTCCTGCTGGTATTGACCAATCTGTATCTGGCATGTTGAAGTCTCCCATTATCAGAACCTCCCCTTTAGCTGACATGTTTTATATATCTTCTAACAGTAATGTGCCTATGTCCTCCCCCTGGTCTGGAGGCCTGTACACAAGTCCAGTTTGTATGGCTGTCCCATTTCCTGTTTCCAGGGTGACCCAAAGTTCTTCTGGCTCCTTATGTGTATTCTGAATTTCTGTAGCTTTGATATTTTTGCTGACATAAAGGTCCACTCCCCCACCCCTTTTTGTACATAATGCAGACTTAAATGTCACAAAGCACTTTGCTGTGTTGAGAATGGCTTGCGTACATTTTACCTAGATTATTTAATACATTTAACCTTGCAATATCTCTCTTTTGAGTGCTGGATTTGTTTGCACAAGATAGGAAGGAGTCTTCACAATTTTTTGTTTGACTGCCCCAGCCACTAGGGTAGGAGGGAGTTCTGAATTAGTGAGCAGATGATTATTTGTAGCCCAATTTTGTAGCTTGAAGTGACCTTTCCAACATGTGGAGGAGGAATGATGGCAGCTTGGAGATGTCACAAACATTTACAGTCATGTTGATGTGCCATACAACTTCCACTGGAAACAGCAATGAAAGCAGGGTAAAATCTCAGATGCCCAGCTGAGCATATAACATCAAGCCCTGTGTCTCCACCATGACTTCTGCTAGTTCAATGGTGATAGATTCTGCTCACTAGTCTGCCTCACTGTAGGGTACTCTATGTCGCTTGTTTTCCCTATGACTGTGGGGCAGGGAGAATGGCTGAATAGTGGGAGGAGAGAAAAGTATAAATTAAAAGAACAAAAAAAAAGCACTGCATTCACAGTTTTTAGGGAAAATACTGGGATTTATTTTATTAGAAAAATGACTAACTGAATTTTCTGGAGAACTGTATCAATATGCTGTTTATTCAGAGAATGGCAGCCACTTGATTTTGCCAAAAATTCACCACTTTTTTTAAAAGAGCAATGAATCAATATTCAGAAAATAAACGATCGAGTATCAGAAAGTAGCTGCATGCTATCTGGATGTGCTAGTCATTTAAGATAAAATGACAGCAGCACAATTTGTACATGCTGATTTTGAGATCCCAGGAGAGAAAAGAGAATTCAAAAACAGACAGACAGCAATGTATGAGAAATGACAAGCAAAAAAAAGTACATCTTCAGGTGTGAAAGTGATTGACAGGGAAGGGATTATTTATCATTGTATTGTCATCACTATAAATTGATAAACAAGTGATCATTCAATAATGGGATTTTACAACAATTTTTCTGCAAAAGGATGGGATGTTTTTGTAGGCATTGTCTACAGTATGTTTCACATAATCATACTCAAACCTAAATTTTAATTATAGAAATATTAGTTTTCAGTCACAGCTTTAAATATTGTAGTGGTATAGTAATTAAGATTGGTAGAATGTTAAGATATGTGAACAAATATAGTTCTCAACCGCTATTCATTTTGAATTGTACTCAGTACTTAACACCCACATTTTCCCTTGCTCTTTGAAGATTTGTTGATGTTTCTTATAAATGTTAAAGCTATTGATGTACATACTGCACAGAGTATTGAACATTTAAACTAACATGATAGAAACAGTGCTGAACACCAAACATATGGTGCCCACTATTCTTCAACTTATTTTGTAAAATAAATGCATGCTATGCATTCTGGCCATTCAATCCACTTATTAAAGGTTAGTGCTGCACATTTTATTACTTAGAGGTTTAGCATTATAATATGTTTACATATACAAAGGTGAATGAGATATTAAGAAATAGGGAGGAAGTATGATGCACAAATGTTATTATTAGACTAGAAGATTAGAATCATAACAATCAAATGTATAAAGGAGTACATTATTAAGTAATGTCTGAAAACCCTTTGATATGTGTACTATTGATTATACAGTAAAGCAGCAATAGTAATGCAAACATAATAGCATATACATGAATATACTGTGCACATACCTTTATGACAGTGTTTGTAAAACCAGTGCATAAAAGGCCTCTGTGTCAAAATCTTAGCATCCTGATTAAATCCATTCTTTAGTAATACAGCAGTTTCATTGAAAAATGAAACATAGATTCTGCTTGCAGAAAAGGACTGCTTGGCCCACACAGTCTGCCCAGATGTTTGATGCCTAATATAACTCTGCAGACCCTATCTGGTCTCCAGCAACCTTCCTAACTTCTTGTCTCATTTATACTACATCCCTATGTTTATGCCATGAATGCTTAAAGACCCTCGTGTTTTAGCCTTTACCATTTTCACTGTCATTCTGTTCCACATATCTAGCTCCGTTTCAGTGAACAAATATTGAGCTCAGTTTTGAATTTGCCCTTAGAGCAATGCAGTTTGCATTGATCTACATTTGTAGCAAACTCTGGGTGCATTAGCGACCCTGACCCCTATTTTATAAAATGAGTTCCTTGTACCAAAGATGTGGGAGTTGCAGCAGTCGCAGGGTTGCTCCAAACATTGGGTGTATCTGCAGAGTTTGATTGATGGATCTGTCACCCCACTGCCCGACCTGACCCTAGATGACCCACAGAGGTTGGGAGGGTAACTATGCCTGAATGGTGTGGATTGGCGGCTGATGTAGCCCCAGTAGTGCCATGCGGTGAAGGGGGCACAGCAGTAGTTGGGGAGACATCAGGAGGCACCCAGTGGAGGTACTCTGAGACTTGGCACACAGCTGTTTGGGCCAGGTGGGGGGGCATGCCTGGACCATCACGACCCAGATTCAAGTTGACAGCAGCCCTGTCACTGGCCCACAGGACTCACAGCCCCTGGCAATGTAATTGGGCATCTGCTGGACACTATATGGGTGGCTGTGTACCTGGGTAATGTCACGGTGCCTGTGTCATGTCCCTGACAACCAAATGTACCCCACAAGTGGCATCCATGGCCTCCCACTGCATGACAGCTAAAGGAAGGTTCTAATAATGGGGGACTTCAAAATGCCAGATACAGAGTGGTCAATACCAGCAGGAACATCTGCAAGAATTAGACACATAATGGATTCCCTGCAAGGGGAGGTCCTCAAACAACTGGTACAACAACCCACAAGAGACAGGGTTATCCTGGTAGCCTGTGATATGGGCTACTAAGAGACGGTTTCCCACAGAACGGCTCCGCTACAATGTCTAATGTTCCTAGGGCAACTGGGCAACTGGGGTGACCTTACCTGAATGGTGACCACAAATTTTCACGTGTGTGCATGTGTGCACACACACACCCATAATGTAGACCATCTTGCTGGTGGCAGGGCCACAGCACAGGACCTCCCCCTACCTGCCAACAAGGGCATGGAGAAGCAACTACCGCCCCCACCCACCATTGCACACAGACCCCACCTCCCAGCATGGTGTGCACTGACAGCCACAGACAGGTGAAGTGGATGGGTGGACAGGCTGCAGGCAAGCTGCTCTCATAGTGAGCACCTGCCCAGGACCACCGTTGACACCTCAGTAGACAGCTGACATGGGTTCGAACACCACGACCGGCACACATAGCTGCACAGCCTTGCAAAGTAGAACACAGCAACAGGGATCAGAGACACAGCAGTACTCACCACATGCCGTCAAGGCCTTCGCTGATCACAGGATCCAGGGACTACACCACAGTCACACCGACACCACAGCATGGGTGCACCACTGGACACCAGACACCACATCAGTCATATGGACATATGATAATTCATGATTGCTCATGCCGCACAGCATGGAGGCCAACACCCATGCCATTTTGCTGCACTGCCACACAGACCAGAGCACAGAATGGGCATAACAGCCAGTAGAACATGCTTATGTCACCAATGGGGATGGGCAGTAGGTGTGGCAGACAGGCACAGGACAGCACTACAATCCCTTAAAGGGAGCTGGGGCACAATGGACGGGTGTCACTCCAGTGAAGCTGGTGAAAGTTGGATATTGCTACCTATCTCACAAGCCAAATGGGGAGATTGCTCCTATTCCACTGCAGGTACATGTTCTGCAGGGATAAGGAAGAATGCAGGACGGTGTACTAGAGGTGTGTGCATGGCCACAGGCATGCATGGTCTGCATGGGCACACACTGTTGCTGACCATGTGGTGTACACCGGGTGACCCCACAACCATGCCCCAGATCCAGGGGAGGTCAGTATCTGGGGTGTGATGGTGGGTGTGTGGGAGCACGCATGGACTAGCATGGAGAGCATGAACCAGGCCATTGTGCAGGCCACTGGTGGGGGTGATGGATGTCATCACTGGCAGGCTGCCCGCTGTGCCCCTAATGCACTGCACAATGCAGCGTATGCACCAAGCCGCAAGGGGCTGTCCCACTATGGCTGGGGCATGGCCGAGCTCACTCTGCCCCAGGCATGCACCCTCACACCTGCTGGGGCACAGTACCTGAAGTATGACAGTGGCACTGCAGGGGACTGCATGCTTATATTCACCACACAACGTGATCTGATGTTCCTCTCTGGTTGCCAGGGCTGGTTCCTGGATGGCACCTTTCGCACCACATGGCCACTGTTTGGGCAGCTCTACTCAGTTCATGGCCTGTGGGCTGGATTGGTCCTGCTATCTGTGTGCATACTGATGTGTACATGGACAGAACGTGCCTACACGGGGGCATTCATGGAACTGTGTCAGCTACTGTGTGGTGCACTGCCACAGTCTGTGCTCATGGATTTTGAGTGTGTTGCCTGGCGTGCCTTCATTAACATCTTCAAGGGCACCATTGTGCAGGGGTGCTTCTTTCATTTCTGCCAGGCAGTGTGGCGACATGTGCAGGGCAGTGCAGAACTACTCAAGCAGTACACCATGGATGCAGAGTGTGCATTGCAGGTCTACATGCTCCTTGCACTTGTCTTTGTGCCACCAGATGATGTGGCATTGGTGTATGGTGAGCTAGTGGACATGCCCTACTACCAGGTGAATGAGGAACTCCTGTGTCCCCTGCTGGACTACATGTAGGACACCGGGGTAGTGTGCTCAACGGGGCGTACAGCATGGTGTTGCCCACTGTTCCATGTGTCCATGTGGAACATGTATGAGGTGACACGTAGTGGGCTGGTGTGTATGAACAACACGGTGGAGGACTGGCACTGGGCGTTTAGAGCCTAGCTTGGTGTCAGTCACCCAAATATCTGGCAGATCCTGGACTGCCTCAAAGAGGAGCAGTGGCTTACCACTGTGTCCATGGAGCAGCTTGTCTTCAGCATGGGGAACAGCAAACCAGAGAGGACCTACAGGGACCTGACACTCCTAATTGCTGCTATAGTGTCAGAGTACGGTGTGCGTAAAAGGACGGACTACCTACAGGGCCTTGCACACAACTTCCTCATGCAGATGTAGTCCACCACTCTTGTCCACCCCCCATCCAGCCACATGCAGCCTACCCTGTTTGCCTCTGTGCTGCGCCTCTGTCTGTTTTGCCAGCCTGTTCACCCTACACTCTGACTGCCAGCCCTGTACCATGTTCAGTTGCTGACCCCTCTTTGCCTGCACATCACGGCCTGCCCTGCATGTGTTCCCCCTCCCATGGGTGACGTCCACCTGCACATGGCCTCCTGAACACAGCTGTGCCACAGGCACCACCCGGCATTGCCGTGCACATCCACAGTGTTCAGTGCCCTGCTGGCCTCCTGGCCCTGCCATGTGTGCACATCCATGTCTCCATCCCTGCATGCACCCCGCCCTCTGTACCATTGTTGTCCCATGTGTCCGCCATCCTGTTGTGTGTGCATGCGCTGCTGCCTGCCCCTCTGTCTGTCATCATGCTTGCTGTTGGTGCGGCCTTCACGTCCACTGCTGGTCACCTGCAGCACATCCTCTGTTGTCCCTTAAATCTCTGTGGTGGTGTGGTAATGTTTTTCTTTTTTTTTTTTACATGCTGCAGTCATCGTTCTGACGCTTGCTGTCCATGCTTGGGTGCCATTCCTGTGGTCACTCATTTGCCATTGTCCTTGTGTGGGTCACCCTTCTGCAGTGGCCTTCATCACATAAAACCAGCTAGCCAAGATCTAGTACTGACTAACAGGGAAAACATCACAGATCTCCAGGTAGAAGGTCACTTGGGGGCCAGTGACCATCATATGGTATGGTTCAATTTGGCCAATAGAACTAAATTATCCCATTCCAAGACAAAAAATATGGGACTTCAGAGGAGTTGACTTTGATAAGATGGCCAACAGAGTTAAGCTAGCCCTGGCAAGAGAAATACAGGTTAGGGGGTACAGGCAAAGTGGGCAAGCATTAAGGATGCAATACTTGAAGCAACATCCCATTGTGTTAGAGAGAAAAAGAAGAGCAAAAGAAGAAGGAAATCACTTCCAAATGGCATGTGCCAACTGGGTAGGTAGGAGTCCAGAAAGGGAATGTGCTATCTGCAAGTAAGAAAAAGAACAAGGAGAGAACATTAGAGAAGTGAAAACCAGGGTCATGTCTAATATGCATGCTTCTATAACATGGATACAAATATGCCAAAGGAATTTTAAGTGCATTAAATTAGAGAAGACATATAAAAACTTAATTCAACATAGTTCATAGTTGAAACTTTATATATACATATATATATATATATATATATATATATATATATAAATCAAATATTATAATTATATCAGATTCGTAGTTGGCACTGATTAAAGTATCGACCATTTTTCTCTTCCTAGCAGAGTAATCTAGTCATATTCCCAATACATTACTTTTCTTTTCTATTTTAAATATGGCTAGATAGCCCAGCTATTGTTAAGACCATTAGGTTTAATGCTGTTGGATTTAAAGATGCACATGCTTTCTTTCTGAAGTAATCAATTTGCCCCTTGAGGGTACTTGAGGTGGTACCCAATCAATGCCCATGAATCTGAAGCTGTCTGGTGCTGAACCATGGTATAAAGCAAGATGCATCCCTGCTGGTGTGTCATTCTTTGCATTTAAAATAGAGCTCAAGTGCTTTTGTAAGCTTTGTTTCAGTGGTCTCACTGTTTTCCCCACATATGTGAGGTTGCAGCTACACCAGAGCACATAGACCACATATGTGTTGTCACAAGTAATAAGATTTTGAATTTTCATGGTACATTCTGAATTATCTGGGTGGATAAAAGTGTTGTCTTCACTTTGCAAATGTACAGATATTACATCTTTTACATCTGTAAAAGCCCTTTGGCCTCTGGGGTAGCCAAGCTAGCCCAATCTTTGTCTGTTGAGCTGGTAACTTGGAATGTACCAATTTGTCTTTGATATTTTTTGCTCTGCAAAAAGTTGCTCTTGGTCAGGGTCCTACAGCACCCTCCCCCCAGCACCACATCGTCACTTAGTAAGATAGGGCAGTTTTTAAAAACAATATTGCCTATCTGTTCTGCCAAATGGTTATATTCAGTGATAAAGGTACGTGGCAGATTTTATGACTGGGCCTGGGCATTAGAGAGAAGTAATGAATTTTTCAAGGTCCACCCTCTGTTTACTTTTTACTAGTTGCTCATGGTCATAATCCCTTGCTTCAAATCTTCCTATCAGCTCCAAAGCTTGTTGTTCAAAATTAATTTCTTTACTTCAGTTCCTTTTCAGCCTGAGCAGTTGACTAAAGGGAACTGATTTTTTCAGACTCGGGGATGGGCACTCTCAGAATGGAGGACCGAATTGGTGGACGTTGGCTTCCTAAATGTCTTTGTATTTAGCATGAAGCCTGTGTCTGTATTTGTTTCCACATACAGATTGAGATCCAAAAAGTTTATCGAGATTGGGTCAAACTGGTATGTAAACCTTAAATTAAGGTCATTTTGATGCAGCCAGATCATAAATGCCTCCACTTCCTGTTGTGACCCCCTACCAAATACAGATAATGTCATCACTACAGCATAGCTAATGCTTTATTTTGTCAAAAAAGGGGTTGGTTTTACTATTTAATACTGTCTCATGTTCCCATTTTCCTAGAGATAGATTTGCATAACTCGGGGCCATAGCTACTCTCATAACAATACCACAGGATTGTTCAAAATGTGTACCCTCAAATTCAAAACTATTATGTTTTAATATAAATTCTAATGCTTTTATAATAAATTCTACAGGTACATCTTAATTTTCTTGGTATTTAGCCAAAATGTATTCTGTTGCTGTTAGACCCTTCTCATGGACTGTAGATGTACATAGAGATTCAACATCAGTGCTTAGCCATTTGTAATTTTCTTCCCATTTGACCATGGATAATTTCTCCAAAAGGTCCGTGGTATCTTTGATGTAAGGGTCTAAGTTCCTGACCCCAAATTGTAAGAAAAAAATCAACAAATATTCCTAGGTTCTGCATAACAGACCCCACCCCCGACACAATAGGTCTCCATGATGGCTTTTCCCTATCTTTATGTATTTTGGGTAGAATGTAAAAACCTTGTGTAATAGGATGATCCTGCTAAATAAAGCCATATTCAGGGTTTGAGAGTTCTCCTACTGACAGTGCTTCAGCCAGTAAATTAAAAATGTTTTTCTTATATTGAGGTAATGGGTTGTATGAAAGTTGTCTGTAATGCTTCTTATTTGTAAGTAAGCCCCACACAATCTCCCTATAATGCTCTATATCCAAAATCACATTAACCCCCCTTCTCTGAGGGTTTGACTACAATAGAACCATCTTGTGACAGCAAATCCAGTGCTACCTTCTCATTTTTTGTTAAATTGTATCTGACATATTTTGGTTTCTCATGAATCAAGTCCCTAACTTGTTTGGTTACAATTTATTCAAATATTCCTAGAACATTATTATAGGTGTTGGGAAGAAAGGCAGACTTAGCTTTAAATAGTTGTTTCCTAAGTTTTTTATGTCTAGATTTGCTCCCAACATATTGTGTCCCTTTTCTAAGTGGGAGGTCAGGAGGTCAGGTTGTGCACTGTTTTCATTAAGAAGTTCTTCCAATGTCAAAGGATTCTCATAGTCAGCTCCCGCATTCACATTACCTGTGTCCATAAATGTGGCACCCAAGGATCTTTGAGGAGTATTAATAGAAGTCGCTTTTTCTGTTTCCCCTGTGGTATGAAATCCACCCATAATTTCATGCAACAAAAAGTCAATGTCCTTGCATGCCATATGGGGATCTGAATCTTGAAGCCTTACCATTCAGACCCAGAATAATAACTGGTAGTGTGTTTTCACAAAGTGAACTTTTTTGATAAAGTTTGTTTGATAATGTTTTGATAATGTTGTGTTACCTAATTTTACTTTCAGTTATACATGCTGTTTTGGTGAGATAGGAATCTAATTTTAAGCACAATGTAAAATGAACTACATTTAAAATGTTTTGACTAGAATAAGTAGTATTACTTTAACAAAGTCTGTACAAGTGATATCACAACTGTGATCCAATTAAATGTTTTGTACTTAAGGAGTGGCTTGCTCCAGTAGCCTCACCCCCTTGAAGACTTGTAGAGTCGAGGCTCTAGGGGTTACACTATTACCTGGATTTCTGCTAACGTTTTTGGGCACCCAGTAAAATATTACACAGGTCATTTAAACAGAATTTCTGCCTATTTCTTCTGTGCACACCACATTCTTTGTTTGGATTTCTGTGATGTGGAGGTTAGCCACCTCTCATGTGGTGCAGCAACAGCCATAGCGCTAGAGACGCCATAAAGCTTCTTGGATTTTATTTTTTGTTTTGGTCCTGTAAATGAAGAAAACTGTCCCCTGAAATAATTAATTTTTTTTACCATAATAAAGAAATTGGCCCATCGATGTATCCCCATCTGCCATCCCCACGCTTCCTCTGTCCACCCACCTCCACGCACCCCCCGTCACCCATACATACCCTCCAGAGGTCAGAAGCCATGATCTTCTGTGAACTGGGACATGTCTGCACTCTTCAAAGACAAACTGTGAACTGAGAAATAGGGTAAGCACTGCATAATGGGACTTAATGGGGGGTCAACTTAGGTTGATATTGCAACCATTTTTGGGAATGTTGGTCCCAAATGTTCAACTTGGGGTTCTTGGGACCCCACCTGATGAACACCAGCACTGTGATTTTATTTATTGGTCCCAAAAGGTGATTTTGCAGTCATTGCAAGGAATCACATTTTGAGACTGATTCATGAAACAACATTGCCACTGTTCTTGAGGTGTGGTCCCAAAAAACTTATGTTGAAAATCTGATGAAGAATTTCTCAAACATTACTATGTTATGAGTGTGCATTGTACAGTTTCCATGCACACTCATAAACTCGCCAATTTTTAATATTTATACTTCAGATTTTCAATATTGCTATTTTTTCACGCCACCTTATGAACAGTACAGCTGCCATTTTGTACATTCTGCCTGGAACAATAATTTCACACATGTGGTGCAGAATGGCATGGTTGCTGTGTGAAATCTACTTTTGGGATGGATTAACAAAATCACAGTTTCACTGTTCATGAAGGGAGGTCTCATAATGCCCATGTTGAAAATTTGTTGGAAAAATTAAAGAAAATGAGCGCGTTATGAGGGTGCATTGTGCAGTTTCTACACACGGTCATAACTTTGCCAGTATTTCCCATTTTTCACACTATTGTACTGTCTGGACGGAGGGACAGGAGCACAGGGTCCAAAGAACCCTGGCTCCCACCACAACATATAGACACTGTTGTATTATCTAGATGAAGGGATGGACCCTCCATTCCCACTGTGACATATCGTCACTGTTGTGCTATCTGGATGGAGGGATGGGAAAGCAGAGTCTGAAGGACCCTTCACTCCCACCATGACATACGGGCAGTGTTGTACTATCTTGATGGAGGGATGGGAGCACAGTATCCTTCAGACCCTTTGATCCTCAGACACTGTGCTCCCACCATGACATATGTATACTGTTGCACTATGTCGATAGAGGGATGGCCACTGTGAATATGGACACCATTGTACTATCTGGATGGAGGGATGGGAGCGCAGGGTCCTCCCACTGTGACATATGGACACTGTTGTACTATCTGGTTGGAGAGATGGGAATGCAGGGTTCAAAGGATGCATCACTTCCGCAGTGAATATGAACACTGTTGTACTGTCTGGATGGAAGGACCCTATGCTCCCACAGTAAAATGAGAATACAATTATGCTATCTGAAAAAGAAGGGACATTTTTTGCAAAAAGACTTTGTTAACGCATCAGTTAGGGTGCATAACACATTGATAAAAGCAGGGAAATGAGACATTAGGGTTTCCAACTGTAATGCCCCACCCCCCAGGTTCCCACCCCTAGCACCACACACACCCAATACCCCACCCTCCACAGAACAGCAGGTGTCGAGGTGTGCCATTGGGTTGTCAGGCCTAACCCTCACCCCATTGTCCCATACTGTAGCATATAAGCTTGTTTGTATATGGAATGGGGTGAGCATTAGGCCTGATGACCCAATGGCACACCCCAATGCCTGTTGTTGTGTAGAGGGTGGGATGGATGGAGATGGGGTGGTATGGGTTGGAACCCTGGGGGTGGGGCATTAGGGTTGGAAACCCTAACACCTTATTTCCCTGCTTTTGTCACTCTGGTATTCACCCTAACTGATGCATTAATGAAGTTTGTTTTGCAAAGAATATATATATATATTTAATCTCCTGATCCTACACTGATTCTTGAAATCCAGTTCCTATAAAATATTAGTGATCAAGATACAACTATGCTAGGTCTGTTTTTTGTTTTTTTTTTATGTTTGTGGAATCTGCTTTGGTAAATTTTAAGATTTTAAATAGAGAAAAATAAGCAACAAATTTTGCATTGTTCAATAGCATAAGAATGTTGCTATATGAATCTGCTTTTGTGTGTGTATATGTGGTTCTGATTCTTCTTTTGCATTTTATCTTTAGAAATAAATGCTGATCTAAGGTGTCCAAATGAGCAATGTAGCCATAACTGTATAATTAATATTGTCTATCTGTTTGAATATTTGGACCCCTTGGGTTTGCATAATTGTTCAATGGTTCCATGAAGAAAAAAGTCCAGCCAGAAAGATAGAAGCAAGCTACAATATGTATCAAGTGCTTATTCAACTCCCAGCATGGGAAGGGATTTTCAAATCTGTCAGCTTTTGACTCTTCCAAAAAAATGTTCATTGAAATATAACTATGGACTTTTAAATTATCTCATCTGTCTTGATGTGCCTTAGGATGGTTTTTGATATTACTTTGTTGGTATCTATTGAGTGTATGTAATGGGATGAAATTTAGCAAGGGGTCACTTTAACTTAAGTACTTGGAAAATGCTAATAATGTCACACTTAACAGACCTATAAAAGATGCACATAATGTATGAGACATGCTGTATAAAAGATGCATGTAATGTAACAATTTCTCTTGCCAAAGTGCTATTTGGTTGCACAAAATGCCAAAGGATATTTTGTGGCACATTGGGGGTATGCACCTTAGCTATAAACCCAGCACCTCAGCATTTGTGAGTGTGAGCACAATAAATCTTTTATACTGGCATTTTGTGCTTCTGTGTCTTATCTTTTTTGCTTAAGCAATGTGTGTGTGTGATGTATTCTTGTTTTTTTTAATTTTTGTGGAAACGAAATCCTTGTCCCATACAGCTGATCTGCCATTGTTGTTAAATCTTTTTTCTGAAGTCAGTTATTTGGTTGTGATATCATAACAATTTCCACAGTGGCAAACTTTGATGTCACAAACTGATCAGTAGACATTTTCAAAACGCTTAGACAAAAATGTCTGTGCATTCTACATCTGTGACTGTATCAGCTTAAATGTGTCCATGCAGATCTGCTGCTGTTTCCAAATGATATCTCTCTTAGTGTCAAAAAAATAACACAAATGTGAGTTTTGGACATTTTTGCCACAATTTATTTTTTTCTGTTTGCCACAAAATTCAGATGCTGTTAGACAATGTAACGGAAGGTATAACAGTCTGGACAGATATGACATTTGAAGACAGTGGTGGGGAGGACATGGATGTCTCTCTTTTGAAAACCCTACTGTATGACTTCAGCAAATTATTAAACAGTAGAAGTACAGTAGATGACCTCTATGAAGCAAAAATGTTGTATCTATGCAAATTAGTATAGTAAAGGAATGGCAAAATATAGACTGTCATAAGTGTGTGGTTTTCCCATATTATCAGTGTTGAGGAGGTACTTCTACAATAAACTGCCATTTCTGCATCTTAATATTGTGGCCACCCATGGAGAGAATTACAGAAAATTTGGCATGTGCATTTTATTGTGCCTGGATGACTAGATCCTCAAAAAATGGCAATGATAGGTTCAGTGGTTTAATAGTTAAGAAAGTTAGAAAACATGAAAATAATTTTTTAGACATTATGTTGCTCACAAATAATGAAAGAATGGCTACAGGTTTTTACATGAAAGTTTCAGGCTAGTTAGGTTTGGCCCAAGGATGACTCTTTGATAGGTGACTTTACTGAGAGCTTTGCAGTTTTTAAATTATTAAGAAACTAAATGCCTGCATAGACTCTGAACCACTACAGCTAAGGGTGGCCTTTGTAACCCCAACTTTGGACTTTATTATCTGGCATTGCAGGCTGCACCTCTCATGGACTAGGTGCGGGAGCTAAAGTGGGCACAGTGGTCTTCACTAGACCAGTGAAGAGGGAATATAGAATTACCTCATACATTAATCCTGGGAGTCTGAGTGTTTTCAAACTGAGTGGACACAGGACCCTGCTGATTGAAAATCTTCTGGAGGCATGGGAAAAAAGTGTCCAGATTGATGAGGGATCTGAGAAACAGAACTCTGATGGCCCCTGTCTGTTCTAATCTGAAGTTCCTTCTGGGTTAGGAATTTTTCCCAGCAGTTGGGTAGTTGTGAGGATATATAATTTGCTTATATAGGTATGGGTGGACCAGTCAGTGAAGTCTAAAACCCAATGGGAATGTGACCTGGGATGTGTCATAGTAGAAAAGGCCTGGAGGGATTTATACGAATCTCATATGGGGTTGACAATGTGCAATTGTTATAAAGAATCACAATATAAATTCCTGCATTGACTGTACATGCCACCCGCAGTGGTCCATAGATTTAACCAGGGAGTTATCTGCTATGTGGATGATGTGTAAGAGATAGAGGTACATATCTGCACTACTTCTGGCAATGCCAAGAGATTCAGCCATTTGGGGTGTAAGTTGGCAATTGCATTTTGCAGACAGTGCAGGTTAGGGTGGCTTTGGAGCCTTAGTCTATGTTACTAGGGGTAGAAACTACAGGAGAAGGTTGGGAACTTTATCTTAGGGCAATTAGAATAATGTTGATTGCTGCTAGGAGATGCATACAGAATAACTGGGTGCTCCATGCTCATCCCACAATCTCAATGTGGGGGACCTGCTTTTCAATATGCTTCAATTGAAGCACTTGACCTATGACCTAAAGAGCTGGATGGACAGATTAGAATTTATTTATTTAGCTTTTGTTAACCAGGTAAGAACACTAGACAAAAAATTGTCTATCTTCCGCTACGACCCGGGAGAGTACAGAAAATGGCAGTGGGGTCTTTATATTAACTCTGTTTCCCATGCCGAATAAAGTATTCTAAGGTTGGCCTAGATGTGGAGGGCATTTTATGTTGGAGTACTCACTTACTGGGACCCGCATTTCACTGGTTCCCTCCCTCTACCCTCAAAGGGCAACAGTGGCTTTTCCTGGGATGGTACATGTCTCATATCCGGTGCTCCTTGTAATGAAAGCAGGATTGCTGAGGATGGTTATGGCAGTTTTGGATGACCTGGGTTTAGTGTTCTCGAGCTGAATTTCCAGATTGGTTTCATTGTTGTAGGATGGTTCTTTTTATCACATTGTTAATTTATATTATCAGCTAAACGGATGGGAACACTTATAATTAGAAGGCAGGACATAGGGAGTTGGTTATACCTAGACTGAAAACTAAACGTTCTGATTTCTTTTTTAGTCAGTTTGTTCCTAGATTTTGGAATATGATTCCTGTAAGATTTCGACTGTGTGGACAAAAAACACCTTCATGCAATGCTGTTAAAACTTGGTATTTAGAAACACTTTCAGGGCAAAAGAAGAATTGTTGTGGTTAAATAAGTTGTATTGTTCTTTTTAGTTTGTATGTATGATCTTGTTTCTTTTTGTTTATATATTTGTTGTAACCAAAATTTTGTATGACCAAGGGTCATCATTTTAAATGAGTTTTACTCAGTGGTCTAACCCATTTAATAAAAATGAAAAAATGAAATGAAATGAATTGTATCTGCTTCTTAACATCCTTTTATTATCATGTTTATATGTTACAAGTGTTATCAAATCGGTGAACAGCTGAGGTTGTTAGATGTTGTTAATGTATTTCAAAACCTTTTTTAATAACAGGATAAAAAAACAGAAACTAAAATGCCATTTTCATGTTTCATATGTGTGTGAGTATATATATATATATATATATGTAATAGAAAAACCACTCTGAGGTGTGCGGTCGCATTCGATATACGCAAGACGCTTTGTGTGCAATTGTTACACACGAGGCCACATGTCGAAGTGTGTCAACCACCCAAGGCGCAGTATATATCAGACCACCACCACACACCTCAGAGTGGTTTATCTATTTTATAAAATGTTAAAATTGTTTTGGGGGTAAAAGTGTAGGTGTGCGGTTAGCGTCTGATATCACGTGATGCTCATGTGGTGGTGCTTATCCAATAAAAGAGCAACAATTTCTCAACCTATTTTATAAATATATTTATATATATATACTGTCTGTATATATATATATATATATTATACATATTTCCTGGCTGGCTGGCAATTCTTCATGGATATACTCTGTTCACAAGGATATGCCACAAGCAAGCCATGAAACCCAGCTGTCATATAGATAGTGGATGGATTTTTTGCTTCATCATTTTTCCACACACACACCCCCAGCCATGAGTGATGTCTTTGTTGGCCTTGTCATGGACATCTTCCTACTGCAGCAAAACTGAATTTGCTGGTTCAGATGCAAGGATATCTATGGTAACAAAACCCATCATTAGCCCTACCTGACTGTGACGCACTGCCACGTGGCAGATGCCTCAGCATGGCCTGCCCCCAATGCAGCACATTGAGTTCATTCCTGATCCTGATTCATCTATGCAGCAGAATAACATGCTGTCACTGGGCCATCAGCATGGCCTCGTGGTTCATTTTTCCATGAGTTTTCAATAAAGCGCTTTTCACAACAAAGATATTTTCCATTTTTTGGGAGGCAACATCCATTTTCATGGGACAACACATTCATTTTTGTCAGTTTTAGTGATCGATAACATGGATAAAAGAAAGCAATTCTTTACACATCGGAAACAAAATAAAATAATTCATGGAAATATAGTCTGAAACTTGTGTAGACAATAGAGTGGGTATGAGGTTAAGTCTTAAAGTGCTGTTTTTTGTAACACATACGTTTTTAAATTATTTAATGAAATTAGGTGTTACAGTGTCAAATAAACAGGGCTGAAGTTTGTTATTTGAAAAGCTGTTTTCTTTTATTTTGCAATTAACTTTATTTTAACAACAACATTCAATGATTACTAGAAGGACATACAAACCCATCAAAAAACAATAACATAACAATACAACAGATAGCAACCATAACAGCCTCCTCCCCTTCCTTCCAATATCTCCCTACATTCAATGTCCCTGTGTATGTCCATACCAGAAATAATAGGATGAGTCAAGCTAGTGCAGCATAGAAGACTTCATTCTGGAGGAGAGAATTGAGCAAAAAATGAAAAGGAGGCCTAGGCCGACTTAAACAACTTTTTATTTCCCACCAACCTTAAGCTCCAGTGAAGTAGCAAAAGGAGGGCAGGTTGGAGGGGTTGATATAAAGGAATGTAGGGCTGACCAACAGGTCTGGAACTTATGCCATGTATGGTTTGGCAGGGCGACTGTGCACTCAGCACCATCAGCCATAAAAAGCTCATGCAGTCATTCTGAATATGTAGTTGCCCAGTTACCTTGCCAGTGTCTCAGTATTAAAAATGTGGCAGTGAGTGAGATTAAGGCCATATATACTTATTCTCTGAATCTAGTAATAGTAGAATAATCCCTGATAAGGCAAACAGTTTTTATAAAATAGACAGATGTCCCAAAGAATGGAAGCAGGGCCTTATGCACAATTTCCCAGATGGCGACTGCCCAAAGATAAGGCCATTAATTATGGAACAGGGTGCTCTCACTGTAACCATGAAACTCACATTTTGGGGAATCTAATTTACCCATTTTGTATAGTTTGAAAGGAGAGTAGTAAAGGTCATATAAAATATTATAATGCAGCAATCTAAGTCTGTCCTATTTAACCAGTCGATACAAGTTAACCCAAATAGACTGCCGCTGGGCAGGTGTATAGTTTAACTGTGAAGCCTTTTCCAATAAAGGGATTCCGGGTTATATATGTTCCAGATCAGTTCCCCTAAGTCCTGAAAAAGCTTGGAAATTACCCTAGGTTTTATAGACAAGGTGGTCCAATCTGAAAATCATGCACTGCCATTATCTGACCATAATGGTGGTGGTGGTGGTAGAGGACCCAGATAAGTTTTCAAACAGTGGTGCAGTTGTATAAATTTAAATTGGAATGTAACAGAAGAAAAATATTGCTTTTGAAATTCAGCAAAAGTAATCATTTGGTCCTCCTGAATGAGGACAGCAAGAGATTTAATCCATGTCCCATTCTTAGGATCCTATATTATGGGAGACCATGAAATTGTAAGGTCAATTTGTGAAACAAAGGTTGTCCTAATTCTTTAAAATGTGAGCATTTTTTCAGTGTGCACAAATGGCCGTGGGCTCTCACCGACAAACCAGTAGGGCAGTATTTTAAGTCATTTGGCAAGAAAGAGAAGGGAACAAATGGTAGAGATGGCAGAGATATGCAAAACATTGCAGCCATGACCTGTTCAATGAGGAGCCATATATGGGTGAAGAAGGAGTACAGTCCAAATTATACCACTGGACATATTTAGACCCCAGCATTGAAAGATAGTAGAGATAGAAATCCAATAACTTCAGGCCTCCCATATTACATGGCCTGCATAGTTTGGAATAAGCCCTTCTGGGGGAATTATGGAGCCAAAGAAAAGCAGAACACAATGTGTGCAATCTAACAAACCAGCTTTTTAGAATAAATATATTTAAAACATTGATAGGGTAAAATAAGCAAGTCATGATATTCTTTTTAACTATAGAGGCTCATTCCCAAAGTGGATGAGCAACATTTCCTCAACTAGTGAGTTAACCAAAGTCTGCATATATTGAAATGTAACATTAATGCTTAAAATCTGCTTCTGCTTTAGCCCCTGATTTTACCTTTCTTACCCCTGTTAACTCTAAAATTTGCATCTACATTGCCTTGAACTTCAGCTTTTTTCTTTTCTGTATTGCTAACTAACCTTCTCCTCTTCTCTTGATCCCAACCCCCCCTTTCTCTCTCTCTTTCTTTTTTAGCCAACCCTACCTTAGCCCTCCTTTCCCTTCTGTGGCTATCCAAATAAATTCTCCTCTCCAGACTGTCTTAAGGGTTCCCTCAAAAATGTCCGGTGAGTGAGAAACAGAAGAATTTTTCCTGAATAGAGCAAACTAAAAAAGTTCAAAAGCATGATATACTATCCAAATTCTTTAACAATAAATTATTCAATGACCATGTGTGAGCCTTTGTTTTTATGTGGGAAGAGTCTATCATTAATGACACAGACTAGTGGTCAGATAAAACATGGGTCTGGATTTGACAAGAAAGCAATAAGAAGAATAAAGTGTGGCTGATTAAAAAAATAGCCCAGCCAAAAAAAAAAAAAAAAAAACATTGTGGGGTGCTGAGAAATAGGGATAGTCTAAATCATTGGTGTGTAAGAGACTCCATGGATTGACAAAACTTAGAGAGTCCATGAACTTTCTTAAGGCCTGTTGGGCAGGAGAGAGACCAGCACAATGTCTGTAGGTCCTGCCTAAATCATTTGCAAAAAAACTAGGTTCCAGTCCCCACCGATAAGCAGGGGAAGGTGGGCAAACTGTGATAATTTGTTGGCCAAGGTGGGGAAAAAAGTTGGAGAGTCAACATTTGGATCATAAATAACAACCAATATTGGTTCATAATGGCCTATCATACCATGAAGGAAGAGATGCCTTCCATCTGGGTCACCCACCTCAGTAAGCAGGGTAAATGGTAAGGACTTCGCCATGAGGCTGGCCACTTCCCACTTTTGTCAGCAATTTCCAGCTCCAAAAGCCTGAGTCACTCAATGCTGACATAAGTTACAACACTGGTTACTAAGTAAGTGGATTTCTTGGAGAAAAACTATGTGTGCATTTAGAGTATGTAAGTGTTTGAGAATAGGATATATTTTTGATTGACCCCACCCTTTATATTCCATGTAATAATATTTAATGAATTAGCCATAATTAGAAAAAAGGGAAATTGCACAAGCACTCAAATATATGCCTGATGGAAACACAGAGACAATCACCCACCCTCTCCCAACCCCATAACAGGAAACACAGTTCCCAATACCTAAACAAGACAAAACATGAACATAGAAGACAAGGTAGGTAAAACTACCACTCTTCCCAGGCCAGTGCCTACTCCCTCCCATTAAGCCCGTGAATACCTGGGGGATCTCTGTCCCCTACTAGGCTTAATGGATAGATATAGTATAATATTTCCCCAAATCTTCTCCCTCACCCCCAATCAACTAAATAATAGTATAACACTACCGAATAATGAGAAAGTAATCCTACTTAATACATAAGTAATATAAAAACTCAGATAATTTGAAATACCTAACTATTAAATGATTTGACCCTCTAGTCACAAAATAGCTCTTATCTGACTTACTAATCATCAATGAAGGCAGCCTGGAAAAGGGATAAACAAAATAATCTCAATATTCCTTATCATAAAAGTAAATCCTGTGGTACTGTAATTAAGAACATGCCTCCCAATGAACTAATAAATAACAGTAAAACTATAAGCCTGAAACATGAATCTAGAATGGCTGTCAACAGGCCAGATTTGCTATAAATCATAAAGTTATGAATATGCATCTAACAAGATATGAAAACAATCTTATAATCTTGATACAATGTACACTTTTTCCTTAAAACAACTAATAGCAGTGGTATTTAAAAGAATGAATAATTACAGAAGATGGCCCTCCAATAGCAGCGGGTATGTCTGGAGGAAAGAAAATCACTGCTATAGAATCCATGAAACCAAACAGTACAGCTACTGGACATACTGCCAAATCTTCAAAGGGCAAAAATGTATGTTAACTTCTTGGTAGTTAAACATCTATCACTACCCACAAAACAGATAACTAAGTTGCTAAGGGCTTTACTCTTGTTACTAAATTCCTGATGTTAATACTCGTCAAATAAAATAAAACAAACCACTTAGTGTCCATTGTCTACACAGTGGCAGGCTGTGATATATTTGAGTCTCATTACATGGTTTAATACATTCAAGTCCCACATTTTTAAATAATTAGAAAAGAACAACCCAATAGAGCATAAAAAGAATAAAACTATGACTTGCTGTTTCCAAAGGACGACCTTCAGGCGATTCAGGAATCACTTACTTGGTGCACCTGGGTAAGATTCCAGTAGAGTTTTGAAGTCAAAAACTCCACCAGCCAACAACTACAAACTGTTGGGGCCTGGGTGCAAAATGAAACTTGTGATGAAAAAACAAAGGAGAATCCTTTAGGAGATCCCAGCCAGCTGCAGAAAAAAATGCAAAGTTCACTACCAAAGTACAAAAGTTTCATTCAGTAAAACATATAAGTCCCAGACCACTGTGTAAGCTCAATAGCAGCAGTGCTCCCAGATCTATGGAGATGCACATATTTTACAGGATTTGAGGACTTAAAACAGGGTATGGGAAGGAATTCTTCATTTTGTTTAATATATGGGAGAAATTGGCTCCGTCACATAAAATCCAGGGAAAGTTGCTGCGAGAGTCTCAGAGTTCATTCCCAGATCAATTCCCAGATGCGATTACCACAAGCCTGCCCCCTGATTGATTCAGAGACCCTAGTCATGCTCTGATTATGCACTGACTGTGGTCTCTGATTGGCTATGCTGCAATTGTTTGGTGCAGTGCAGCCTCGGGAATATTTAAACTGGCTACCAGAGTCGAGTGTGTTGTTCTTTCCTTTGCTATACTTGCTGCCACTGGAGAGAGAGGAAATATAGTCCATCCACTGCTGCTTACCACCTCAGCCTGCCATGTGTTTTTGGTGTTTCACTGACCCGGGACCGTGGCATCCAAAAGAGCTACCGACCGACCTACCATCGGTCCATTCTGTTTCATCAATTTTAAATTTTTCTGTGGTCCAGAAGAAAAGAAGAGACCAGCCTATCCAAGAGCTGCCTTCCAATTGCAGATAGATCTGCAAAATAAATTTAAAAAATGACCCGGGACCCCACTGGCATCGAGACAAGACCCTGACCCACTGCTGATCCGTTCCATTTCATCGGCTTTACCGCAACATCGGAAAAGAGATCACAGAGTGAGAGAGATGAGCCTGATCCCTGAGCTGCGGTTTCTTGGATGATCATCTTTGCAAAAAAGGTAAAAAAATATAATTAATAACCTGTCTCTGGGCTAGCATCAATTAATCAAGCTAGCTAGCTGAGCCATCTTTGAATCTATACTACTCTGGCTGGGACAGAGGGTGGGAGAGGTTGAGGAGATTGTGATTTTTTTTTAAATATTTTTTAATATTTAATAAAACAAAACCCTGAGTCACTAGAGGATGGAAAAATATAATTCAAGTGTGTCCTCCCTAAGTGTCCATGGGACAGAGTGTACTTGGAGGAGGTCGAGGAGATCATTTTTAATATAAATATTAACATAAAACCTCCCATTCACACTGAAGGATGAAAAAATAATTCAGGTACCAAACCTCTCTCTGGGATAATCATAAATCATGCTTCAATGATCTGTGTGCTGCTTTGGCTGGGACATGTACTTGGTGGAGGTCGAGGAGATAATCTCTTAGTTTTTTAAATGTATTGATAATAAAAAAAAACTTTAATTAACTTGAAGATGAAAAAATGATTCAGCTACCAAACCTGTCTGTGGGGTAATCAAATAATCATGCATCATTCATTGATCTGTGTGCTGCTTTTGATGGGATATACACTCAGGTGAGCTCTAGGAGATAAGTTTTTGTATTTATATTAATAAAAACATATATCATGCATCATTGTTGGTTGCTTTAGTTATGAGTATGTTGATCAGACAGAGTCTTTAAAAACTTGGGGGAGGTCAAGGAGATGACAACTATAATGATGTCAGTCAGTATGTGGCAAGGCAGGATGAGCAAAAACTTGTAGGATTTTGTACAATCTGATCCAAGATTTGACCTTGGATCAAAGTTCAGATTGGAAAGTACAAATCCCAACTGATCCAAAATCCAAGACACTGGTCAGATTTAGAGGGACACAATTGTTTCAGATCAAATCCAAATAGCTCTCTGAATAATGGCATGTGTATCACTCAAATAGACTCACTAAGTGAAGGGCCATACTTAAGGTTGATAATTCAGCACTGACATCTTTGGTGGCCAGTTCATAAGGTCTTAGAAGTGGAACAAGCTTCAGTAGCATGCATCACTGCACCCAGGACAGCTATCCTCACAGGCCACATCACTGAATTCCATTGCTCAAAACACATTTTTCTGTTCCACCAGTCTCATCACCATGGAAAAGACAGAGTTCCACCTTCTCACTGCATCTTTAATCAATACTGTGGCGTACTCTGCTGTTGCTCGTACTGCCAAAGGAACGCAGAACATAGAGTGGAATTATGGAAATATCAAATGATGTCCCATATATTGTGAGGTATAATTATTTTAGTTGTCCATGTTTTTCAAAAACATGACTCACCACCTAATTCAGCACATGTGCAAAGTAAGGTGCATGGTAAAAAATTGTTATTATTCATGGCCTTCAACATGTTACTATCATTGTCCATTATGAATGTTACCACCTTCTGACCATGAGGGTATATTCAGGTGTGCAGCAGTAGTTGGGTGAATCACAAAACATTTTCCCTCACTGCTCTCCTTTCCTTGACTGACACATTAAGTAAGGCTGTGAGACTGTCTGTTTCAATATAATCCATACATGGGCTGGTGGTGATGGAGATGGGTGGGAATGGTAACCTATGCATTTGCTGGTGGTGGAGGAGGTGGGTGGAAATGGTATTGGTGCTGCTTAATGTGGAAACAACCCAATTTGTAGTGAGAATTAGGAAACTTTGATTTTCAGTATCACTCCAGATATCCCTAGTGAAATGCAAATAACCCTCTGCCTCCTTCAGAAATGTCAGCATTTAAGTGTGTACTGACTTGTACATACTAGGGAGGACATATCTTTAAAATGTGAAGCTTGATGGAATGTTGTATTTGGACTTCATTTTATCCAACAGTCTTCAAAAGCCAGAGTTCTCTACAGTGTGTAATGGCTGGAGATCAAGCACCAAGAGGCTGGGTGTTTGGGGCAGTTTAGTGCAGGCATGTAATGACTCAGGCAGTTTAGTTTGTTTTCTTGAGGGTGGTTGGAATGGTGCTTTTGATGTAGTGCCAGTACATGTGGATGCATCCGTTGGCCGCCGTGACTGCCATGCTGGCTGCATTACTTGAACAAACCTTCTTATTCAAACACTCATGCCTGACTATCACTGCTGCTGCTACCCTGTGTAACTTGAGTGGGGATTTGGAATCGATGTGACTGTTAAGAAGGTGCTACATTAATGCTTTAGATAATCAACCAGAACACTGCTTCCCAATATGCTAGTAGACTGACCAGAGTTAATCATGCACAGTGTGACAGTTGTCAGATTGCATCATTCTTTCTTTGAATTTGTGTCATCATTGGTAAAACTATTAAAACTACCCCATACTGCAAAAGATCCCTTTGTTTTTAGGGCTGCGGTATCCATAGCCATGCAGTCCTATTGCTACAGAAAATCACCTCAGCCACTCTCACATTCCTTGTGAACGAACAACATGATGAGGTGTCAAAAGTCACCTCCGTGCCTTCTAACATTGGAACAATGTGCTGGAAGGCTTGCACTATTTATTTTTTTCCCATAAACTAACTTTAGTAGCAGCAGCACTGAGAAGAGATGGGGGCTGGCTTTCCACATGAACTAACATTAGGGGCTATACTGAAGAGTGCTGGATACACCAGCTATCCCAGGCTCCACTGTGGTCAGACAGCAACAAGCCACAAGAGTAATCAAATACCTGGTGCTTTGGGCACTCCTTCTTATTGCCAAGAGGCGCACATTTAGAAATTCAAAACTGGTTAGGCCAGTTTGATACTCACTCTCTCCATGTAGTAGTATTGGAGAAGTCAACAACGGGCACTCCTCAGTATCATTGCTGGTTGGTGGAGCGGAGAACTGTGCACTGTGGACAGTTTCCCTCTGTTAGCTGACCATGACATCCCTTGCAGCAAAAGCACCAGTAACCCCATTATCCCAACAGCAACATGACAGATCCAACACCCTGCACTGATCTCTGCTGCACACTCCTCACCCATAGCCATGTCACTTTTGTCAGTAAATTCCACCTGTTCAGTCACTCTAACTTGCCCTTTACCAACCACCACTCAATTGTTTCCTGACATACTTGCCAGCACTGCTGCAATCAGTTGGCAGCTCTTAAGAACACATACTTCAGATCAGAAAATGTAGTTTTTTAAAAATCCCTTACAGTGTCTTTCAGCACTCCAGCTCTGCGCTTTTCTCCCTGTTACTTGCCAAGTCACTCACCTATGACGTCTCTACTCTCATTTCATATGACCAGTATTTCATTCAAATACAATACAAGCATTTTCTGTGTAATGTCAATTGTAATTATTTTTTATTTATTTATTTTTTTTATTTATTGAAGAATCAGATTTACAACCTTTGAGTCAGCGACTTGTTTACAAAGGTACCTCGTCAAATGGGGGGGAGACAACAAATAGTGAGGTTTTAGGACAGGGATTACATACAGGTGAGATACAAAAACACCTGGAGTTACAGGCAGCAACTATACAAGTACAAGCATAAGTTGAGTAATATACATAAGTTAACTTGCATATTATACATCATATTACACATCAATTAATAACAACATAGTTACAGACAGTATCCAGTCATCTAAGGGAACCAGGGGGCACAGGGCAAAGGGCTGAGTTAGGTCAGCTATCGACATTTGCAGCATCGACTGTCAATAATGTGTTGACGGAGGGCAGTTTTGAACCAGCCAATCACGGGGATCTTAGAGATAGCCTCAGGAAAGGAGTTAAACCAAAGGGGAGCTTTATGATGGAAGGATCTTTGGCAGCGAGAGGTCCTAGCCCTGGGAACTATGAAGGTGGCTGCGATGGAGTTACGGGTAGGCAGGGGCCGGACAGCCAGCTGCAGTGGAGCAGAGACCCCTGGCGGGCAAAGCTCTGATCAGGATTTTTAGCCAGTAGGCAGGTATGGTATTTCAGTCTTTCATCAAGAGGAGTAAGTTGGAGGCAGAGTATAGCAGGCAGGTGTGAGTTCTGCTGTTGGCACCTGTAAGGAGCCTACAGGCTTTGTTAATAGAGGTCTGTACCTTAAATAAGGAGGTGGGGTCAGCTGCAGCGTAAATAGGAAGTCCGTAGTCGGCCAGAGACAGCACCGATGAGGTAATGGCTAATCTTAAAGCAGATTCCGGGAGGCAATCTTTGTGGCTGTAGAGGAGCCCGATCCTGGAGTTCATGGCAGATGACAGGGTTTTTAAGTGGGCATGGAATGTAAGGATAGGGTCAAAGGTGATGCCCAGGTACTTATAGGATGTTACCTGTTCCAGAGTAAGGAGCTTGCTGGTGGTGATGAGAAGGGGAGTGTTCTTAGCACTGTTTCACCGGTGTGAGAACAGCATGGACTTAGTTTTCTTCAGGTTCATGGCTAGTCGATGATTATTGAGCCATTTTTCGGCTTGGAGGAAGGCGCTTTGCAGTGTGCCTTGGAGTAGGAGTGGGTCAGGGTGAGATGCTAGGATTACTGCGTCATCAGCATAGAGCAGTATTTTTCTGGAGCAGAAGTTTGGGAGAGAGTTTAGGAATAGACTGAAGAGGGTGGGTCAGAGGATGGAACCTTGCGGGACCCCTGAGAGAACCGGCAGGTTGGAGGAGAGGGTCCCATTTAGTATAACTCTTTGGGACCTGTTTTGCAGGTAGCTAGAGAACCAATTCATTGGGCCAGATGAGAGTCCCAGTTGGGATAGGAGTTTAACAGCAGGGGGTGGCACACCGTATCGAAAGCCTTAGATAGGTCTATGAATACTGCCCCTGCAAGACAACCCTTGTCAAGCGCGGAGTGTAAGTGGTGGGAGAATTCCAGAAGGGCGGTGGTTGTTCTGTGGCCTGGACGAAACCCATGTTGCTCCGGACATAAAAGGTTGTGCTTAGATAGGTATTCTAAGAGCTGTGTGGATACTATTTTTTCTAAAGCTTTGGATGGGGGGGAGGATGGCTATGGGCCTGTAATTATTTGGTAGCATGCGATCCCCAGACTTATGGATGGGGATTACTTCAGCGTGCTTCCAAGCATCCGGGAATTGACCTAAACATAAGGATTTGTTTAAGATAAGCGTGAGGGGGATTAGCATGACATCCAGTGTAAGGCGGAGTATCTTGGAGTCAAGAGGGTCGTTACTAGGGTTTTGGGAGGCGAGGGACTTTATGAGAAAAGGTTTGGCATCACAGGGTGAGATTGTCTGGAAGCAGAAAAGTGGCCTTGAGATGTGTGAGAAGGTGGACATGGTAACCGGGTCAAAAAGTGGGCAGGGAGGACTGCACTTAAGTCCGTGAAAGTTTTATTAAGGCAGTCAGCAATACATGTTAGGTCAGTGAGACAGCCCATTTATGTCAATCTGAGACAGAGGGGGAGCGGTTTTACCATTCAGTTCTTTAATGTTGTCCCAGAAGGCTCTGGATGAGCCCCAGGTGGACGCCAACGCAGCCTGATAGTATTTAGCTTTTGCCTGCTTGATGGCCCAGGTGCACTGGTTACGGGCAGCCCTGTAGGCTTGTCTGTCAGCCACTCTACCAGAGTCATTTGCAATGTGCCAGAGATTATCCGCTTTTAGTTGCTGGATCAGAGCAGGGATATCCAAGCAGCAGACCGCTTTTTTTTCCTAGGTATGGAGATGGGGGCAAACAGATCACAGGCGATGGTGAAGGCAGTAGTGAGGTAGGTTAGTGCAGAGTTTATGTCTGGAGCACAGGCCACTGGGGTCCAGTTGACTTGTGCAAGGTGGTGTTTGAGGTTGTCAAGACCCCTGGGGAGAAACCTGCATCGTGGGGTGGTGCAGTACACAGGGCTGAGGGTGGTAGAGGACCAATGGCAGATGACAGGGGAGTGGTCGCTGAGAGAGTCCGCAAGGACAAGTATGGAAGCCACTTTATGTGGCCGGTTAGAGAGGATTACGTCCAAGAGGGAGCAGGTTCCCGTTGCTTTGTTAAGACGAGTGGGCTGAGTGACCAATTGAGACAGGTCAAGGGCCACAAGCTCATCCTTTATAGTATCAGATGAGGAACTGAGCCAGCTGGAGTTTAAGTCACCCAATATTAGTTGTTCAGCCTTCTGGGGTAAGGAGGATAGATAGTCAAGGAGGGAGGAGACCGCTAAGTTTTTTGTATTCGGGGGTATGTAAACCGTGGTTAGGTAGAGGGGGCCACGACCAGGGTAAGGAGTGATTTTAAGGGTAATGGCTTGCGCCCGTGGTTGAGCTCAGGGGTAGGGAGGGCATGGCCCAGGACCGAGTCACGCAGATAGATAGCACACCCCTCCCCGCCTGCCCAACCTATCAGCCCTGAACAGGGAAAAGCCTGGTAGAGAGACAGCTGAGTCAGGCATAAGTGGGGAGAGCCAGGTCTCTGCTAGCATGAGGATGTCCGGGGAGTGTTAGAACCCAGCATTGGAGGGCAGCTATTTTTTGGGGAGACTGCATATGTTCATGAAAGCAATTGGAGACCGCTACTACAGGTGGGCTTTAGGCGGGCATAAGCTGGCCCAGGGTTAGGGGTGCACATTGCCGGAGAGCAGCAGCAGCAGAACGATTAGGTGACTTTCACAGGGTGGTGGTTGGTGAGGAAGGGTGCATATGCAGGAGCCGAGATCTCACCAGGGATGTGCATGGGATGGGAAGAGAGAGAGAGCCGGACACACCAACGAGGAGATTGACCACGTGTGAAACGGTGCATGGTACTGGGGATAGGAAGCAGGGGTGGGTGGGTGGGGGTTGAGTGGTAGTCGAGGGTTTGGGATGGATTTAGGGAATGGTACGGTAGTCCAGGGTACAGGATGGAAAAGAGGGATGGACAGAGGGTAGATGTACAAAAGCTGAGGGAAAGACAGGGAATTGGGAGTGGGGGGATAGTGGTTCAGAGGGGGGCAGATCAGATGGAGATAAAAAGGGGTCGAGGGTGAGCAGTGGGTCTCATGGTAGGAGGAGTACCAGAACAGCAAGGATCATAATTGTGGATGATACAACATTAGAGAGAGTAGGAACTGAGTGCAGGCTCCCTCTAGTGCTGGAATGGTATAACCAGCAAATGGGAAAGTCGACTGATTGGTTCTGGATCCCCATGTGAGTAGCTCTATAAAAGGGAGAGCCAACCAAGGGTGGTGGTGGGGGCAGTGGGGAGCCGAACGCACTAGCGTTCGGCGGGGCTTAACCTGGCACTGTAGGAGAGAGGCGATTCAGAGCGCGAGCCTGGAAAAGGCGCCAAATCCCCAGATCCAGCAGAGTGCAGGTTAGTCCACAACCAGGAGAGCTCCCGACGATCGCGACTGCAGCAGGGCACTTGATAGGAAAATTACCTTGCGTTCTGGGCAGGGAGGGCTTTTCAGTCTGGCCCTCGTGACCTCCTGGTCCTTAGGGGGAGGGGGGTGAAATCCTGGCAATTACAATATTTAACCTAGCCACCTAGTATAGCCTACAGGTTAGAGCAACGAGCTGTGAACTAGCTTGGTACATCCAGCAGACCAGATCTTGGTTTGATTCTCACAACCTCCACTTGCATACTTTGTGACTCTGAGCAAGTTACTTAACCTCCCAGTGCTCCCAGGTCACCCCGAAACAGGCATTTGTGTCTAGTGGATCTTACCCCGGTTACCAAAGACTAAAATAAAAATTAAAAAAAATTAAAATACTGTATGTCAATGTTTGCGTGTGTGTGTGGGGGGGATAGGCTGACAGCTGATTCAGTAATCATCCATTATCAAAACAGCTATAGAACTTAAATGAAAAGAAAAACATATAAGAAACAGTCATACACATATCAGAATAGACGATTTTATTAGATATGAAGTACCCAAATGGAGAACACTGTTAAAAAGAACAAAATTGACATTTATCTTTAGTAAATGCATACAGTTGTCTAGACTGCAATCTGTAAAGGGCCACAAATTATTTCTGAATTACAGTATTTAAGCTCTTTAAAAGTATATAACAACTAGTTAACCATGGAAAAGTTTATCATATTCAAACCATACATACCATTATGCTATTACTGGTCACATACGGTTTCACATTAAAGTAGAAGATTTTTCTTTAAAAGAAATTTAAGTTAAAATGCCCATATTTATTAAAAGCTATATATAGTATCTACATTAATTTGAATGATTGTCAAATTAAAAAGAATAATAAGGGGCAATCTAATGAATTAATCAAATCCGCAAAAGTGTTTTTTAACAGTTTCAAATCATAATGTATCAATGCACATTTAAATATGTATGTTTGCAGTTAATTGTTCCGATAGAGAGGAGTGAAAAAAAAAACTCTCTCCTGCATTCACAAAACAGCCTGTTCCCCTCCTCCTCCCCTTGCAGCACTACTTGATGACTTACATAGAAACACTTCTTCTTTTGGCTACTGTTTTTTTATAATTCTGATAGGAATATTATTTTCCTGTCTCTGCTAGGCTGTTGTAACAAATTCTCACTTTGTTGTTTTCCCTCTGTTCATTATCTGTTGATGTGGAGTGGAGAAGGGTATGCCATGGACATTTTCCCTCTGTTAGTTGACCGTGACATCCCTTCAGCAAAAGCACCAGTAACTGCCTCATCCCATTATCAACATGATAGCTCCAACACCCTGCACACTTCCCACCAACAGCCAAGTCACTTTAGTCCCTTCTTGCAACAACGTGGCAGACCATGTGTAGACTCCCTGATCCTTTCGTTATGTAATGACATGGACTGAGTCTGCATTTACAGTATGATAGTTGTAGGAAAGGAGAGAAAAAACAATTAAGCTGAGAGCCCTTTGCTGCCTCTTTTGTTGTAAATGCTTTTCCTGTTTGGGTCAGTATACTCTATCTTTTATCTCTCCTCCCCTCCTTCTTTTCCTATGTTGTGTTTTCTGCATTAGAGGTTTGCCATATATTATTGTTGTCTCTACACTTGCATGACACCTTTTATCGGTGCATGTCATTGACCAAATATGTTCCATACTGCAATTTATTACCTCCTCTTTTTTTATCCTATCCTTAGGTATAGTCCCTTATGTCCCCCCCCTCCCCACTCACCTTAGCATATGATATCTGCTTTGAGCAATCGCTTGTAATATAATATGTCATGCTTTAAAAATATTTTGTTTTTTGATTTGCCACTTGTAATTAACAAGCTGAAGCCTTGTATTATTTTTATTTTTTGAATTAAACATACGTTACTATATATGAGCAATTCTTTGTATTTTACCAAGGCTCCAGTACTCTGTTTTCCTCCCCTTTCCTTCTCTAGTTGTTTAGAGTGTTTGCTTGTATTTACAGTAACAAAGCACTGCTCTATAATGACTTCAGATTGAACATGCAAACAGGAAGCTTAGCACCATAAAATATTTAATTGGTCTTACCTCTGAATATAATATAAATCAAAATATGTGCCCAATTGCTTGCATTTAGCAATCCTTATGTAAGCATTTTGCTTTTTTTTATGCAATATCTTTACTACTTTTCTTCTTTCCTTTCCTCCTGTTTCTATTTACTTTCTATTAATCATTAAGCATACAACACAATTTACTGCATCTGTAGAATGGAGTATAAAACTGGGACATGTGTAGAGATTATTACTTCCTCTCATTTGTCCTATCCTTTGACATAGTCCCTCATGTTTTTGCCCCCCCACCTTGCTACTTGATATAAATTTTAAGAGATCGCTTGTAATTTAATATGCCACACTTTACAGATACTGTATTTCATTTTTTGATTGAGCACCTGTATCCATCAAGTTGTGCTCTATACATCCTTGTACTATTTTAGTTTATTATTTTTTGAATGAAACAAAAGTAAGGATATGGGAGCAATTACTTATATCTTACCAAACTTCACTGTAATATTCTACAATAATCTTTGACATCAATACCCCATTCTCATCCCCTTTCTTGCTCTACCATTTTGAACAAGTGCTTGTATCTTACAAGCACTGCTTTATTAGGATTTTCGAATGAGAGCCTGCAAACAGTAAACATAGTTTCATAAAATCTTGTATTGATTTTCCTCTGAATGTAATACAAGTCAAATGTGCTTAATTGCTTATATTTCAGCAAGCCTCACCATCACCTAAGCATCTTGTTTAATTTTTTTAGTGCAGTGTTTTTGGCACTTCCCCCTTTTTCCTATTTCTGTTTACTTTGTATAGCTCATTAAGAATACAAGATGATTTACTACGCTTGCAGAATCGAGTACAGAATTGGAACATACTGTATACTGTATGTAGGTAATTGCATCTGAGTACTATGGACTTAAACACTGCCCCCCCACACACACAACCTTTCCCTCTCTTTATCTTCCTGTGGATTGGACCTGTTTCTTTTTCTTTTATATTTCCGTTGTGGCAGCAGTTCAAATTTGGGATACAGAATGACAGAAAGGCTGACATTATGAATCAAGAACATCTGTGCCTAGTGCTGTTGTCACTTTGTTAGCTTTTTTCAAGTCCACTTAATTATCTTACAATTTTGTTTTGATTAGAATTTGAACCCAAAATATTGTTATATTGAAGACTGATATCTAAACTGTCTATATTTTATCTAGTCTTTAATTTAGCTGCTTTTATCATTTCTATGCCATTCATGCTCATGGTAATTGATTTTGTTTTCACAGTGAGTATTTATGGTGCTTGTGTATCAATGAACACAGAATCAGAGCTTGGGGTATTTTTAATTAATCTGGGATATTAAAGCTGATGCATTGTGGTACAGCTGTATTAATTAAATGTCAATCTGTTGGCACTGGTTATGTAAATCAGCTAGCTACCAGTGTTAGCCACATAATACAGTACCACTGTGAATATTTCTTCTTCTTCTTTTTCTTCTGCTCAATGCCATCAGGTTTATGGTTTCTCTTGTTGTAGGACAAGAGAAAAAAAAACAATGATATTGAGGAAAGTTGCCTTCCCTACTGACATTGGTTCAATACATTTGCCTTTTTACAAAGGGCACAGGAAGTGTTTTCTAGTTATTTAGTTTGAATTCTTTCAGCTGATGTCCCTGCACTCCTGCAGGATCCCACAAAACTGAAGGTTACATTTCAAGGAAATGGAGTTTGCCGTTTAAGGGGTAGACCAAGTTGTCCTGGTGCACCCCTTTTCCTCTACCTGAGATGGTGTGCTTGAAGGAGGAAGGGAGGGTGGGGGGAAGGGAAGTGGAAGGACAGGGAGACAGAATAGGCAGGCAACAGGAAGGGGAGGGGCTAAAGATGGTACATAATGGTCAGCACAGCAGTGGCTCAGCCACTTTTGCTGAAGTTTTAATCTTACTGAACTACAGCACATCAGATTGGCAATATTTTAGAGCAGAGGTTTGTGGAACTAGAATAATTCAAGTAAGAAGCACACAGCTGTGTTAACAAAGGATGAGTTTTGTAAAAAAAAAAATAATAGTAATAAAAACAGAGGTCTATAATATGTGGTGTGGGGAGTCAGTAGGAAGCAAGGGAATAAACTGTATATGGATCTTTCCAGTGTGTGAGAAAGGCTGACAGCATATGTTTAAGGTGAAGCTTGGTGAAGTAAAGTCCTCTTGTGAGGTTTGCAATAATAGCGAAGGATGGTTGAAGTCTGTTGTTTAAGCTTTGAAGGTGAGTAGCGCCCACGATGATGTTTAGAGAGGCCACGGTGCATGACATCACACGCTGGAGAAGTGCGAGACCTGCCTTGAAAATGCACATCTCGTGTGTTAAAATTGTGATGTGCAGTTGCGCAATTCAGCTGACTGTGTAGCTTAGTGGTTGGAGCACTGCGCTATGCTGAGAATGGTGGTTATTTGGAAATGCACATCGAGCATGTTAAAATTGCAGCAGGAAAATGTGGTGGGCAAGGCCGAGATTGGTGGTTGGGAGAAGGAGAGAAGCCCGCAGGAGCCTGAAAGCCATGAGGCGTGACATCACACACTGGGGAAGTTGGAGGCTTGGCGGGGAAGCACACATCGCGCATGCCTAATTGTGATGCGCAGTTGCACAATTGTGCAGTGGCGTGGTTGCACAATTGAGCATTGCCGGTTGCAAGTGCTGTTGTTTAAAAAATTTTTGTTTTTGTGAGGTGCAGTTGCGCTTTCGGGTATTTGGGCAGTTGGGCAATCATGCAGTTGGGCAGTTGAGCAATCGTGCAGTTGGGCAGTTGAGCAATTGTGCAGTTTGGCAGTTGGGCAGATGGGTAATCATGCAGTTGGGCAGTTGGGCAATCACTCAGTTGGGAAGTTAAATAAAAAATAAGAAAAACAAGCCTTGCAATGTGCGGTTGCGCAGTTGTGCATGTGCGAGATCTCGCATGGCTGGTGGTGATGCCTGGTTTGCACAACTGGGCAGCGGCCAAAAAAGTGCAATCAAGGTTCATTAAGGGGGTGGGGCAAGATCCCCCATGCATTGTGGTATGGAACTGGAAATACAAGGCCAAATTTTTGAGACAGCCATTTAATCAGGATATTGCTTTCTCAAAGATGAAGCAGGCAAAGGAACTGGGGGGACAGGCAAGCTGGATAATTAATTAAAAAAAGGAAAGAAAAAACAAGGGGGAAAAAGAGAGCAGGAAGGATAGAGAAAGCCCAGAAGTGAGAGGGCAGCAGCTAGTTTGGATTGTGACCTCGGGGGGGGGGCAGGAAAAAAGCTGTGAAGAGGGGCTGGCATTGTGAGTCAGGGCACAAGCCCTTCAGAGCATGGGGGCCAGCTAGGCCAGAGAGGTTGTGAGGGATGGCAAGTGTGGCAAGGCTTGTACAGAAGGCCTAGACGGCCGTGATGGGGGGAAGTATATAAAAAAAAAGCAGAAAGGAGTGGTAATAGGTACGGGAATCTGGAGAGGGGAATGGGACCAGTTCTGGCCTGAAGGAATATATGGGGAGAAGTGAGCCTAACCATACAAATGGATATTTACAGCACAGGTTTAACAAGAGACCTTTTGTTTTTCAGTGCCTTTACAGTTAATTCTGCAAAAAGGAAGATAACATGGCTCCAAAGAAGAACAGGTCATCTAAAGAGGATGCTTACAAGGCTATTGTGGAGCTGGCTGAGAAAGCTAACAGAATGTGGCAGATGGTAGAGGGGGAGGAATCAGGGCACTCTGGGGAGAAGTGGAAGGTGGGAAAGGGAAAAGGGAGCAGTGAAAAACAGCCAGCTGGGAGGTCACACAGCCCAACTAGGGTGCAACCACCAATGGTGGTACCTCCCAGGGTGGCTAGTCCAGTACTTTTGCAGCTCGTTGACCTGGTACTGCCAGTACCTCCCCAGGACCAGATTGTAGTTCCCCCAGTGGAACCCAAGCTAGATCCCTGAGTGCAGTGGTTGCTTTGCAACCACTAGGTTTATAACCAGCCACCCAGCCACAAGGAAGCATCCCAGGGCATCACAATGGCAGCAGGCCACAAGGAGTGGATGGGATCACAGGTAATGCACCTAGGTTAGTACAAGAAAGCATAAAGGAATACATAGGCCAAATTATTTCAGCACTCGAGACAGGGGGCTTGGGACAGATGGAGGTGGCGCTGACGGAAATTAGATCAGACAAAGAGTTGCCGAAGGAAGGGGATAAAAGAGTGGAGAGTGAGGGAAAAAAGACAAGGGGAATAGGAGCTCCAGGAATGAGAGTGGGGGAGCATGTCCCTCAGGCCACAAAGGAAAAAATATGAAAGGGGGAATATGTGGATATTTTTGCCTTAGTGAGCCAAGAAGTGGCGGCAAAATATGAAGAAACAGAGAATATAGGGAAGAGTGAAATGGCAGCAGCCATGGTTTTGTTGGGGAAGAAAGAGGAGGATAAATTTACAAAAGGGAAGACGTGGGATGGATGGATTGTAGGTTTTGCCACTTACTCGGAGATAGTGATGGAGAAGAAGCCTGAGCTGGGCATCCCACTCATCATGTACTCCCTGATTATACGAAGGGCGAAGGCTAAGGGGGGGTGGGATGGATATAGTACAATGAATTCTTTCAACAAACAATGGTGGCGTATGGGGATGTAAGATGGGACATGAAACAATTAGATCTATGGATGGATTACGTAACCGATCAGTCCACACCAGATGGGGAGATGGGTAGGAGGGGGGCGATGCCACAGAGATGTTGTTGGGGTTACAATAGGGCTTTTTGCTCCTGGCCACAATGTCATTTTTGGCACGCATGCTCGAAATGTGGGGGGTCACATCCAGCGAGCAGATGCAGAACAATATGAGCCCAAGGAGCACAAGGGTCAGGGGCACATGGAACAGGACAGCAGTTTTTTGGGGACAGGCATGGAATAAGGGGGGAGAGGCAGAGGGCATTCAGGGAGGTGGGGTCAGACTTATTGATCGGCAGGGCCAGCAGGGGAACAATAGGGGGTTCTGGACAGAAAGGAAGGAAAACTGGCAGGTGATCAATTCAAAGAGGCAAGAACTCTCATCAGGATAGATGCATGGGAAGATTGGTTGGGGAGGTATCCAGATAGAAAGGCAGCAGAGACCATCAAAAAAGGTTTTCAGACAGGGTTTTCAATACAGTGTGCAGGCCCAAGGCAAGCAAGAGAGGCGAGCAATCTTGGTTAGGTAAAAGGGAAAGAAGAACTCTTAAGAAGTAAAATAGATAAGGAGAAGGCAACTGGGAGGGTAGAAGGACCAATTGACACCCCCTTGCAGAATATGAGAATTTCTCCATTGGGCTTGGTTACCAAAAAACAGCAGAGAGATTACAGGGTAATTCACCCCCTGTCATTCCCAGAAGGGGACTCAGTGAACTATATCAGTGAGGAGCATAGCAAGGTAACATATGCCACATTAGAAGAAGCAGTCCGGATCATCAGAACAGCAGAGGATGCATGGATGGCAAAGAAAGATATAGAATCCACTTTCAGATTGCTTCCGGTCAGAAGGGAGGACTGGGATCTTTAGGGTTTTAAAATAGGGGGACAATACTATTTTGACAAAACAATACCCATGGGGTGTTCCATAGCATGTGCTACATTTGAAGCATTCAGTACCTGCCTGCAATGGATATTTCAGGAAAAAACTGGTTACAAGACAGTCATTCACTACTTGGATGATTTCCCTATAATAGGCAGCGGGAAGGAGGAGACAGAAAATATGTTGTCCATTTTCTGGGAGCTGTGCAGAGAGTTATGGGTTCTTCTGGCTCCAGAGAAGACAGAAGGCCCCAGTAAGGTTTTAGAATTTTTGGGTATTGAAATAGATGCTCTGAGGGAGATTTTTAGGTTGCCAGACAAAAAGTGCCTAAGTTGAAGGAGCTGATTCAAGTACGCACAAGTAGAAGGAGAGTACAGCTAAAGCGGGTGCAACAGGTCTTGGGACACCTGAACTTTGCATGCAGGGCAATTAGCCCAGGGAGGGCTTTCACAAAACTACTGGCCAGGGTCACAGCATGAGTAACCAAACCACACCCCTGGGTAGACATGTCAAAAGGAGTTAAGAAAGATTTTAAAGTGTGGGAGGACTTCCTCAGTAATTATAATGGGTGCTCCTTTTGGACTGGGTTTTTAACACGGACCTCGACCTCTACACAGATGCAGTGGGGGGACTAGGCATGGGGGGCTATTTGAGTGGCAGATGATTTGCAGAGCCATGGCCCACAGAATGGGTGAGGGACAGGAAGGTAAAGGACATAACACTGTTGGAGATCATGCCCATTTGAGCCTGCACCCTGGTGTGGGGGGAAGAGCTGAAAAATCAGAAGGTGACATTCTGGTGCAACAACAAGGCAGTGGTAGATGTCTTAAACAACAGAGGAGCCAGGTCAGAAATGGTCATGCAGGTCCTACGACAGTTGGTGCTATGGGCCTTGAAATTGAATATGTCATTCAGAGCCAAATACATAAAAGGGATACACAACACCCTGGCTGACAGCCTTTCCTGTCTGCAGCTGGATCATTTCCAGAGCCTGGCACCAACAGCAGAGGACCAAAAAACACCCATACCAACGAACATCTAGGACATTGGCAAGAGGGAGCAGAACTGTTGTTTCATAGCTCAGGGGCACCAAGGACTCTGAGGGCCTACGAGGGGGCCTGGCGGGTGCTTCAGACATTCAGGGCAACACACCACAAGGAGGTAAGTAGGCCACCTACAAAGGAACAGTTAGAAAAGTTTACATTGGAGCAATGGGAGAAAGGAACAGCCCACACAATGATAGGAGTCTATTTAACGGGGATTAGTTTGGTCTGCAGCCTGAAGGGATGGAAGGACCCGACGAGGTCAATGTTAATTAGATGAATGATACAAGGATGGGGGAGGTTAAAACAAAGAGCTGCAGACAATAGATGACCAATTGGGGAAATATGGCTGATGAGACTGGGGGGATATTACCGGTAATCTGCAGATCGAAAGATGAAGCCAAGCTATTCCACACGATTTATCTGGTAATGTTTGGGGTGGCCATGAGAGTGAGCAAGGCAGTGGGTCACAGCAGAAAGGAGGAAGAAGGGGGGTTGGAATGGGAGGACATAAGCTGGGGTATGAATGAGATTCAAATCATGATTAGGACATTAAAGATGGATCAAGGTGGGCAGAGCTATACGGTAACCCTGAATGCTCAGGTAGATGGCACGGTGTGCCCAGTGAAGGCTTTGTGGGCTTACACCGCAGAGCACGGGGATAGTACAGGGAGGTTATTTGTGCATGGAGATGGAAAAAAGGTCACAAGTTATCAGGTCATGACCATGCTCAAAAAGGGCATGCAATTCCTGGGGGAGGACCCATATAATTATTTGTCTCACATCCTATGAATAGGGTCTGCTTCACAATGGGCAGCAGCAGGGGAATCGGTGACTAATATGTTGGTGAAGGGTCACTGGCAGTCTGCCAGTTAGAAGAGGTACATTCAAGCACTGCAGTATGGAGATTAACATGTCATTTGTGTTTTCTTTTGCAGACACGGAGCCACCAGGGGGAGGGAGGGGGCACAGAGATGGGGATATGAAAAAGAGCCAATGACCAGATATAAGACTTTATTTTGTTTAAATCCTATAGGAAGAGGGAGGATAATGGAAGTATGGATCTGTGGTCACTCCTATGTTTATTGGGCAGAAAAGAGAGAGGAGAAAAAGGCTGGGGGAAGACAGCTTTACCAGGATGTGAGAAAATGTAGGTTGGTGTGGAGTGGCATCAGAGGGATAAGATGGGCGCAATTGCTTCCTTCCCTGAGAAAGATGAAGGAGAGGCAACCAATTCCAGACTTAATTACTGTACATCTAGAGGGCAACGACATTGGGAGGAAGCCGTGGGTGGACACATACATGCAGATTAGGAAGGACTTGGAGAAAATACAGCAGTGGTGACCAGGGGTATGCATTGCTTGGTCAGATATGATTCCAAGGAGGGTAAGGAGGTACGAATACAGTCATAGAGCCATAGATAGGGCTAGGAGAAAAATGAATAGGAGAGTAGGAATGCTGATCAGAAAATTGGGGGAGCAGGTAATACTGCAAGGGGTGGAAGAGTGGGTGGATGATTTCTAAAGGTCGGATGGAGTGCATCTGTCAGATCTAGCCATATTTATGTTTAATACAGAAACCATGGGTTTTATAGAAGCATGGAGGTGGCAGGCAGGTAAGTAAAAAAAAAAAGAGGGGAGGCGAAAGGGGGGAAGCCAGTCACTCAAATCAAGCTGGAGACTGGCTAATGGGGAAAAGGGGGGTAGGAGGAGAGGGGGGAAACAAATAGGATGAAAAGAAGAAGAAGTTGAAGAAGAAAAAGCAGTCTTGGTTGTCACCATTATCTAGCAGAAAAGGAGAAGAAGAAGGCACCCAGCTTTTCACCTGGGGGAACGAGAAGAGGAAGAAAGAGGGATGATCAGAGATTGATATATGGATGTAACAAAATGCAATTGTGAAAAAACTATGAAAAATGATGATGAGATAGAAAATTGGAATTGTAATATATAATAAATTAATAGCCAATCTGAGCACAACAACATATAAGGTCTCGGTCTTTTGTGGAGGAAAGGGGGGAATCTGGAACAATGACCACTATTTCATAGATGTGGTCACTGCAACAACTTTCTGTGTAAAAATGTTGCCTTCCCTATTGACATTGGTTCTGTCTTAGACCAAGATAAATCAGAACTCCACAATACCTAGCTGATTTTTAACTCATTGGTTTATGCTGTTCTTTTTTTCATGTACTAAGGTATTTGTCTGTAGTTCTTTTCATGAGGCACAGTATTTGTCTTCTTTGAAAGGCTTTGCAAATACAAATTTGCCTTGCTTACACTACTTGCATGTTTGTTTTAAAGGGGTATATGGAGGCTGAAAAGATCACCCCTTTCTACATTTCTATGGTGAATGAAATAGCTTGGAACATAGAACCTAAGTCTTTCATGGATTAACTGCTTAAATGCTCTATAAGTACTGTACATACTAATCAATTATCTCCTGAGTGACTTGAACTCAGAACCCAAAATTGGGCCATTCAAATCTAAGCTACACTCTCATCTTGCTGATGCCAGCACTTGTGACTACAACTTCTAATGATCCCTAGTATTACAATCCTGAACTTGCCAACCAACTCCCCTCTCACCACGACCTTCCTCACCATTAATTCGGTTTCCTTCATACTCCAAACTCACAAACAATCCTCTGTTTAGCAATCCAAGTCCCTGGCTCTACTAAGTCCAAGTAGCCCCTTTGGTGCTCCACTCCACCTCCCCATCCACTTGTTTTTGACAGTCCCTAGCTTTGGGTGCTTTTTAAACACTATCCCCCAATCTACCATTCTTGTACACTCTTCTCTTCACTGCACTTTCATCTAAAACACTCAATCCTGCTACGCTCCCCTGCCACACCTTCTACCCACAAGCCTCCCCCAACCCTGCTTCCTACCCCCTCTATATCTTTTACATGATTCTGCCTTCTTTTTAGGCATAGAACAATTTCAGTAAGGTTTTCTTACTACCTGTGATGTCATGTTTCTTAGACTCAAATAATGTTTTGCGCGACCAACCTTTATAGAGAGAGGGGAGGTGGGCAGAGGGAGACAGTAAAAAGACAGAGATACTGAATGAATACTTTTGCTCAGTATTCACAAAAGAAGATGAGGAGGAGGAGGAGTTACCTAAACCAGACAATAGAAGCACTCTGGTTAGGTGGGTTGACACCAGTCCATTTACAGAAGAAAGAGTCCTGAAAGAACAGCTAAAACTCAAGGTGGACAAAGCAATTGGGCCTGATGGGATTCACCCCAGAATCCTAAAAAGACTAAGGGAGAACCTAGTGACACCACTGACCCCACTTTTTAGCAAATCATGGGAGGATGGGGTGGTACCTGAGGACTGGAGGAGGGCAGATGTGATTCCCCTTTACAAAAGTGGGAGCAAGGCAGAAGCAGGAAACTACAGACCTGTAAGTTTGACCTCAGTGGTAGGGAAAATGATAGAATCACTTCTGAAAGAAAGAACTGTTGAGTACCTAGAGGCCAGTGGGGCACAGGACCCAAAGCAGCATGGATTTACAGCAGGAAGGCCATGTCAGACGAATCTAAGATTTCTTGGACTGGGTGACCAAAGTAATAGACCAGGGAGGGGCAGAGGATATGGCCTACCTAGACTTTAGCAAGGCATTTGACACAGTCCCACACAAAAGATTAATAATCAAGTTAGCCAGCCTGGGAGTGGGTCCCAGGGTGGTAGCCTGGGTAGCAAACTGGCTGCACAACGGGACACAGAAAGTAATAGTGAGTGGAACACATCCCAAAGAAAGGGGGGTCACAAGTGGAGTACTTCAGGGCTCAGTACTCGGTCCAGTCCTCCTTAACATCTTTATAGGTGACATTGCAGAGGGTCTGGAGGGAAAGGTATGCCTCTTTGCAGATGACACAAAGATCTGTAACAGAGTTGATACACAAGGGGGGTAGAAATGATGAGAAGGGACTTGTCAAGGTTGGAGGAATGGTCAGACATATCATAACTTAGATTCAGTGCAAAGAAGTGCAAAGTAATGCACCTCGGAAACAAAAACCCAGGAGAAGAATACACAATAGTAGGAGAGGTACTAACAACAACAAGCATTTGTCAATGCCGAATGTTGATTGCATTGGTCTGTTGAGCTCGCTCAGTGGCACTCTGTCACTGGCTCAGTCTGTTTGTCCCGGTACTGCAGGCTGCTCTTTTGTACTGGGCTGCTGCCTGTGTTGACACCTTTCTCTGCTGAGGAAGAAATCCGCAGCTGTCCCGACAGAGCTCCATTGAAGTGGCTCACTCCCCCTCACTCAAGCGCTCATTCTGTTTCTCCTGACACTGCAGGCTGCCCGTTTGTACTGGGCTCCTGCCTGTGTTGTTGGCTTTTTCTACCCACAAGGAAGTCCACAGCTGTCCCGACAGAGCTCCGTTGAGGTCGCTCACTCCCTCTGTGTTACTCACTCATTCTGGTCCTCCTGGCACTGCAGGCTGCCCTTTCATACTGGGCTCCTGCCTCTGTTGGTGCCTTTTTCTGCCCACAAAGAAATCTCCAGCAGTACCGACAAAGCTCCATTGAGCTCACTCACTCCTCTTCTCTCACTCGCTCATTCTGTTCTGCCAGCGTTGAAGGTTGCACTTTTCTATTGAGCTTCTGCCTGTGTTGCTGCCTTCTTTAACCCACAAAGATATTTGCAGCAGTTACAATACAGCTCTGTTGCGCTCACTCACTCGCTCATTCTAGTTTTCCTGCCACTGCAGGCTGCCCTTTTGTACTTGGCCCTGCATGCATTGCTGTCTTTTTCTGCCCACAAACAAATCTGCAGTAGTCCCAACAGAGCCCCGTTGAGCTTACTAACTCGCCCTCCCTCACTCACTCCTTCTGTGTCTCCTGGTGCTGCAGGCTGCCCTTTTGTACTGGGCTCCTGCCTGCATTGGCTGCTTTTTCTGGCCAGAAAGAAATCTGAAGCAGTTCTGACACAGCTCCACTGAGCTCGCTCACTCCCCCTCTGTCACTCTCACATTCCGTTTCTGCCAGTGCTGCAAGCTGGCCTTTTGTACTGGGCTCCTGCCTGCGTTGCCACATTTTCTGCACACAAAGAAATCTGCAGCAGTCACACTAGAGCTCTGTTGAGCATGCTCACTACCGCTATGTCACTCGCTCGTTCTATTTCTCTTGGCGCCACAGACTGTGCTTTTGTATGGGGCTTCTGGCTGCATTGGCACCTTTGTCTGTCCACAAAGAAATCCGCAGCTGTCCCGACAGAACTCCATTGAGGTCGCTCAGTCTCCCTCTCTCATTGCTCATTCTGTTTGTCCTGGCGCTGCAAGCTGCCCTTTTGTACGGGGCTCCTCCCTGCATTGGTGCCTTTTTCTGCCCACAAAGAAATCCCAGCAGTCCTGATAGAGCTCCGTTGAGCTCACTAAGTCTCCTTGTCTCACTCGCTCATACTGTTTCTCACACTGCTGCAGGTTGGCCTTTTGTACTGGGCCCCTGCCTATATTGATGCCTTTTTCTGCCCACAAAGAAATACGCAGCACTCCTGACAGCGGTTCGGTGAGTTTGCTCACTCCCCCTCCCTCACTCACTCTCTTGTTCTGTTTCTCCCAGTGCTGCAGGCTGCCCTTTTGTACTGGGCTTTTGTGTTGAGGCCTTTGTCTGAACACAAACAAATCCACAGCAGTCCTGACAATGCTCAGTTGAGCTCGGTCACTCCCCCCCTCACTCGGTCGATCTTAATCTGTCCCAAACACTGATTTCCCAGAGTGACCGTGCTATTGTCCGGCAGGACTGCAAAAACATATTTTAGCCAGGATGTGAAAAATTACAGCTGTAGTGTTCATAAGGAGTTGTGAAAAAATGCCACTGTTGAAAATGTGGCATGACAGTATTACAGTTCAACGCACGTGTGTAACACAGTCATGTTACGGAGTTTTGTCACCAAATTTTCAACATATGGTTTTTAGGATGTCTGCTCATGAACAGTGCTGCTGTCATTTTCTTAATCTGTCCTGAACACTGATTTCCCACAGTGACCACGTTATTCGGCGCCGGAACTGTGAAAACACATTTCGGTCAGGCTGTGAAAAATGACAGCTGTACTGCTTATAAGGAGGTGTGTAAAAATGGCACTGTTGAAAATCTGGTGTGACGATATTACAAATCTGCAAAGTTATAAGGGTGCATGGAAAGTGTGCAATGCACACTTGTAACACAGTCAATTGATGGGCTATCATCACCAAATTTTTAACATATGCATTTTAGGACCTGTGCTCATGAACAGTATCATTGTCATTTTCTTAATCTGTCTCAAACAGTGATTTCCCACATAGACCGCTCTATTATGCACCAGAAGTGTGAAAACACATTTCGGCCAGGATGAGAAAAATGACAGCTGTACTGTTCATAAGTAGGTCTGGGAAAATGGCAATGTTGAACATCTGGAGTGAAAATATTATAAATTCGCAAAATTACGAGCGTGCGTGCCAACTGCGCAATGCACGCTTGTAACACAGTCATTTTATGGAGTATCATTACCAAATTTTCAACATAGGCATTTTAGGACCTCTACTCATGAACAGTGTCACTGACATTTTCTTAATCTGTCAAGAACACTGATTTCGCACAGCGACCGCGCTATTCTGCGCTGGAAGTGTGAAAACACATTTTGGCCAGGATGTGAACAATGACAGCTGTACTGCTCACAAGGAGGTGCTGAAAATCTGGTGTGAAAATATTGTAAATTCATGAAGTTACGAGTGTACATAGCAACTGCACAACGCACGCTTTTAAAACAGTCATTTTTTGGATTTTTTTCCACCAAATTTGCAACATAGGCTTTTTGAGAGCCCACCTCATGAATACTGCCACTGTCATTTCATTTCATTAATTGGCCCTGAAGGGTGATTCCACACAGTGGCCATGAAACCACCTTTCGGGGCCAATTAATGCCATGACAGTTCAAGAAATAATGAGGAGGGGTCCCAAAAACCACATGTTGAAAATTTGGTGGAAAAATTCCCAAAAATGCCTGAGATATGCACTAAAGTTGAAAAAAACCCTACTTATTACATTATACAGCTTACCGGCATTTCCTCAGTTTGTGCTCGGCTTTGAAGAGTGCAGACGTGTTCCTGGTCCACCGAAGATCGTCGCACCGAGCTCCGGAGGTAAGTATGGGGTGTGGGGGTATGGGGAGGCAGGATGCACAGTGGGTGGGTGCGGGTTGCAGGTGGGGGGCAGAGCGAGTGCTGAGGGACCATTTCCTTCTTTTCAGGAAATAAAAAGACAGGACAGTTTTTCCCTTCACAGGGGCATCTGGCACACTGGGGTCGGCTCCCAGTGTGCCAGCAGAGGCTTTCCTTTGGGGCCAGCAGTAGCCGATGGGGGACTGGGCACCCCATCGGCAGGAACAAAATGGGGGGTTCATTATGCCAATGGGGATTGGGCACCCCATCCGCAGGAACAAAACGGGGGGGGCTTTTTCATTATGCTGACAGGGATTGGGCACCCCGTTGGCAGAAACAAAATGGGGGGGTTATATTGTTTGTGAACATGGCGGCGAGCTGCCACCATGTTCACAAACAATAGCAGGAGTTTCACATCCCGCCCTGGAATGACAGGTTGCTCCCTCATTGCAGTGGATGGCTGACGCTGCAATGATGAGGCAGCCCCTGATTGAAGCGGCTACTTTTTTAGAAAGTTGTGGCATGCTGGCTGAACTAGTGTCAGCAGCAGCATGCCATGGCATTGGGGGATGGGGGACAAGTCTTTGCCGGCTGTGGGGGCATTGGACACAACAGTGCCATGCCTCCACATCCTGCTTGTGGAGAAAGCTGACGCAACATGTTTCTTGTGCATGCACGCAATCAACATAAAAATGGAATGGGACTTGGGGGTAGTCATATCAGATGATCTAAAGGTTGGTAAGCAATGTGAGAAGTCAGTAAGGAGAGCCAGGGGGATACTGGGATGCATGGGAAGGGGCATCTCAAGTAGAAAAAGGGAAGTGATTATCCCTCTGTACAGTTTGTGAGACCTCATCTGGAGTACTGTGTGCAGTTTTGGAGACCTCATCTACGCAAGGACATAGACAGGATGGAAGCAGTCCAGAGGAGGGCAACTAAAATGGTGCAGGGTCTGCATCAGAAATCATATGAAGAGAGACTGAGAGACAGCTTAATATGTATACCCTTGATGAAAGGAGGGACAGGGGGGACAAGACAGAAAAGTTCAAGTACCTCAAGGGAATCAACAAAGTCCAGGAGGGTAGCATCTTTCAGAAAAAGAGATGTGTAAGAACAAGGGGGCACAATTTAAAGATGGGGGGGACGGCTCAGGGATAATGTAAGGAATTTTTTTTTTCACAGAGAAAGTGGTGGATGCATGGAACCGCCTTCCTGGGGAGGTTGTTGGGTCTAAAACAGTGGGTGAATTCAAACATGCATGGGACAGACATAATGCAGTTGGAGTAGGGGGTGGCAAGAAGTAGGCTGTTGGTTAACTAGAATTTGGAGCTTATCCAGTAGGTAGGGAAATGGGCAGACTGGGTGGGCCAAGTGGTCCTTATCTGCCATCAAAGTCTATGTTTCTATGTTTCTATGTTAAACAACTGTAACAATTCTGTACTTTATGTTTTATTGTCATTATATTGTTATGTTTCTCTTGTATACTCCATGATGTGGAGCCTTTGTAAATGAGCTTCCAGCTCAAAGGTATTAATCCAAGATTAGTGTTGGGTGAAATTGGAATATTTTACTGGGTGAAATATTTCACATAATTAGCACATTATGTGAAATATTTCACCAGGCAAAATGCAAAATTTCTCCCATGGCAGTTGTGAGTGAAATTTCACTCCAAGCTGGCAAAATTTCAACTGTACATGAAATTTTGCAACTGCGGTTGAAATTCCACCACTGTTGGCAAAATGTCGCCACCCTGGGGGTGAAATTTCACCATTGTTGGTGGACTGCTCAGAGGGCAAAAATGCAGGTGAAACTGCAAAATTTCGTCGCATTTTCTCAAAACATTTCACGAGGCGAAATTTATGATTTTGCAGCAATTTCGCTGCCAAAATTGTATTTCTCTGCATCCCTATCCAAGATCTCAATAAATAAATAAATAAATAAATAAAGGTTTCATATTTTAAACCCCTCAAAAAAAAGAGTATTCCTAACTAATACAATTCATTGCTAATTAAAAATTCAAAAAGAAAATGGTAATCAAACATTAACACAGTATCGAAAGCACACACAGATGTCCTTTAATAGATATACTGTAATGGACTCATTCTTTCAAGTGTCACAAACCTTATACACACCAAGTTTCCAAGAAACTTCTGACATTGTATAAACAAAATAGAGAATTCAGATCTGCTCAATATACGCATGTTCTTATAGAAAATAGTCTGCTGTTGTTCCTCTTCTGTTCTGCCATGCAGCTATCAGGCAAATGCCTTACAGGTGCTTGTAGATTCGCTTCCTAGTTACAGGAGAAGTTGAGTGAACTGGACACTGCTACTGGGTGCATTTTATGGCTCATCCAGGCTGCAGACAGTACTGGAATAAAGGCAGTTCAAGGACGGGATGTTCATGCAAAGCCACAAATTGCTGATAACTACTGTGTGACTTAAAACCACTTACACTACTGGGACTTAATGATTTTCTATTAAATGCAGATTGCTTTGCATTTAAAATAACATGAATAAATCTTTCTAGTGCACATAGTTGGTTTTAAATCACACAGCAGTTATTAGCAGTTTGTGTTTTACTTCTTTATATTATTTTGTTCATAGCCATTACAACTAGTTTCAAAGAAACTGCTGATATTGTATTAAAAGAGAGAGAGAGAGAATTTAGGTCTGCTCAATATATCCAAGTTCTTCTAGAAAATACTATTCTGCTGTTCCTTGAATAACATTTGCATAGTGCTGAACACAGACCTTTACTGATGGGAGCAGTAAAGTGCTCTTCTCCCCAGGTTCAACCTGCAATGTGAGGAAATGTTGTAATGTAATTTATTTGCCAAGCATTGGTCCCCATGGGTCAAGAGTGTGTGAGTGTGTGAGTGAGTGTGTGTGTGTGTTTAATCACATTAACAAGTTGTTCAGCAGTAATTAGTACCTCTAGTTCACACAGTTAGTTTTGACTAATGTAGCAGTTATCAGCAAGTCAGGTCTTTCTTCTTGGTATGCATTCAATTGATACATTGACCACTTGCTTAGACTTCAAAAACAGTCATTTAAACACAGTCATATAAAGAATTAAGTCAAAAATTACTGATAACTACTGTGTGACTTAAAACTATCTGCACTAGTGGGGCAAATTCATATTATTTTAAATGCAGACTGCTTTGCCCTGCAGTTCATTTTAGGTAGAGGCTTACACTTTGAATGGCAATATGTGGGTAACACTAGCTTTTCAACATAGCACTTTCAGCCTACTTTGCTTTTCTGAAGCTCTGCTCAGATTTGAAAAGCAATAGGCAGGCTGCAAGTGATATGTTGAAAAGCTACTGTTTCCAACATTTTGCAATGAAAAGTTTAAGGGCCAGATATACTCAAAACTTTGCCCCAGGGCTAAATTAGCACTGTCCAGGGCACAAACTTAGCCTGGAGCAAAAAGCAAGCTATATTCAAAAGGAATAGCCCATGCAAAACCAGTTGAAAATAGCAAGCAAAGGAAGGTGGGCAAACAGGGTCAGGGGTGCAGGCCAAAAATAATCCGAAATTTAAGACAGCACTGAATATAGCAACAGGGAAGTGCACACTGCAACTGCAGCTCATTAAACTCTGGAGCAAGCCAATGTTGCAGGTGGAGAACATTGTGTGTGATTGCACAGATCTGTCTCACATCTACTGCAAACAACAATGCAAGCCACACAAAGCAGAACTGTGCTATGCTGAAGTGAGGTTTGCCCAGGGCTAACCTGATTGCACAGTGCTAACACAGTAGCCCAGTGCAAACGGGAGCTATATTCAAAGCTCCCATGCAAATGAGCCTACTTAGGTAATCCGTTGGCAAATAGGAATATTTCCATCTCATTATGTGCTGCTTATCATACATTACCATGCAGTTTGCCCAGTGCTACTACATGGTGCACACAGCTCACCTTTTGGTCAGAATGGCAGTACAGGTTGGACGCTGCAGGCCAAGACATGCCCACAGCATCCCCATTGGTCAGAATGGACTACAGAGCAATATAGCTATATATATAAATATATATATATATATATATATATATATACACACACACACACACATACGTATATATATATATATATATATATATATATGTGTGGTGTGTGTGTGTGTGTGTGTGTGTGTGTGTATATATATATATATATATATATATATAAAATGGTGTGTTAAATGACAAAAATCCCACTAACATGATTGGACAATATTAAATCACATGACCGCAGTATTATTTCCTCAACGACCGCACACCTAGCATCGCGACTGCACGCCTGAACTACTTCTCACTGAGACCAAAACCCCATCACAAAGCCACAGCAGTATCACTCCACAAGTGTAAACAATAGCATAACTCACAGAGAGACTACTGAAAGAAAAGGCACATCACTGCCTCACTCTAACAGAAATACAAATATCTGACAGAAAATTTTAAAATGGCAGAATTACACATACCTCAAAGGAGCTGACATCAATACTCACCAAAGATGACTGGTACAATGATGATCTCTTCAAAGAACTTGAACAGCACTTACCTGAGCAGGCACTTCAGAATCCAGCACAGCAAACAGTGAGTAGACATGCCAGCCTTCACCCTGAAGAAATAGATAACATAGAAGAAAACAAAGCTGAAAAAAATACTAAAAAGCAAACTGTCTGGGCAATAAAAGTATTAACAGACTGGGTAACAGAAAAGCAAATAGACCTGGATTTAAAACAGTAACAGCAGATAAATTAAACACAACCTTGAGAGAATTTTATGCTACAGTTAGAAACTCCTCAGGCTAACAGTATGGCATTTCAAGTTTTATTGGCTTAAGAGCAGGACTCAACAGGCATTAAATTCACTGGCTCTATCACTAATAAATGAATCTTGTCACAGACACAGATTTTCAATCTGCAAACAATGTTTTGTCTCCGTCTATAAAACAATACAGAAAAGAAGGCAGAGACTGCACACACCACGAATGCCTCACAGAATCAGACTTCAAAAGTTAAAGCACTCTCCAGCACTATCACTGAACACAGCTGCAGGACTAGTCAGAAAAGTCTGGTTCGACCTACAAATATTCATGGCTCGTAGAGGAAGAGAAGGACAAAGAGAACTAAAAAGAGACTCTTTCCATATAAAAACTGATGAAAATGGATTACAGTACATAACCCTAAAATACAACCCAGACAGCAAAAATCATAAAGACGCTAGAGAGCTAAACCAAACCACTTTAAGAGGCTTTGTTTTGCACAGCCGAATGATCCTTCTGCCCTGTACTTTCAAAAGTACCTCACTAAATGCCCACCTGAAATGACAGCTTTTTCCTACATCCCAAAAGAGCCTCACAGGACATATTAGACAAACAGACAATCTGGTACACTAAAGAGCCCATGGGAATTAATTACCTATCTTCCTCATGCCCCACCTGTCTATTGAAGCAGGACTCTCAAAGATACACAAATCACTGCTTAAGATCAACTGTTGTTCAGATGTTCTCCTCAGCAGGTCTGGAATCACGTCAGATCATGGCTATAACAGGGCACAAATCAGAAATAAGTTTAAAATCTTACTGGGCACCCACATTACAAGACAGAAAAACTGTCAAACATATTGGCTGGCACAAGCCCATCAGACTGCCAACCATCGCCAAAAATACAACTGTGCCCCAAACCGCCGAGATTCATTCCACATAGCAGCCGAACCACTGCAGAGAGCCCTGTACACTACCACGAAGCATCATGAACAGCAACCCGCCTTCCCCGAGATATGTGAAGAAACAACATTAATTTCACCGACCACATCAACCAGCTGCCTCACAAGAAGACAAGACAAAGAATCTCACCCCATCCACATCCAAACAGAGCAAGAAAACGAAGAAAATTTTCTGACAGACTACGAAGAGTATTTCTCCGCTCAAAACTCACCCGGAAGCTCCGTACACATAAAAGTGCAGCCTGAAACCGCAGCCGTCGTCCAACGATCCCCCACAGACCCACAATCCCCAAAAATGCCAGAAATCACAAATAAAAGCCAAAACGAAGAGAATGAAGCAGTGAATCAAGCAGTCCTCAACGCTTACCGGCAGGACCGAATCCACTTGCACCATACATGCAAAACGTCACGGCATGGAATCTACAATTCAACATATATTACAAATAAAAATAAAAACAAGAAACAGTTCAACTTACTAGTATTAAAATCTGACAAAAGTTCAGCATTTCAGCATTTCTTTCACTTCTAACCAGTTCTTCCCTTGCAAAACATAAGCACTTCCTGTTCAACAGACGCTTTCCTCCCAAAATGAACCAGTCTTAAAGTCACAGTACTATTATTCTTCAAGTGTTTCTAAATGTTCAACTGTTGCCTTCACCTACAGTTTCATCCAGTTACATGTTGTTCAACTGTTGTATTCACTACAGTTTCATCCAGTTACATGTTTATGCATTAAAATACTTCAAATTAAACTGCCTATTATGAACTGTTTTTCTCCATCCAGTTACATGTTTATGCATTAAAATAACTACTTTTTCCTCCACAGGGGCCATTTTATAAGATAGATATACCACTCTTGGGTGTGTGTCGCGCTCTGATATCACGCCGCCTTGGGTGGTTGAATGCACACCAAGATGCGTATGTCAGAAGCGCACACACCCCAAGAGTGGTATATCTATTACATATATATATGTATATATAGCAAAAACTGCATTAATGTAACAGGGTTTTTTACAGCAACAAAAGCGAGGAAATTCAACGTTAGGGTTTTCAACTCTAACTCCGACTCCCCCCCATTGCCACACACACATATGGACACACATATACACACACATACACACACACACACACACACACACACACACACACACACACACACACAGCACACAACTATGGGGGGCAGAACAAGGCAAGATAACCAATCACAGATACACACCATAACGCAACAGAAATAACATACAACTTCTTCAACATACCACAACAGGCATCCATCATCCATCCAGCATCATCATCATCATGTGTGTGTCTGTGTGTATGTGCATTTGTGGCAGTGGGGAGGAAAATCGGAGTTAGGGTTGAAAACCCTAACGTCAAATTTCCTCACTTTTGTCACTGTAAAAACCCTAACTGTTGCATTAATGCAGTTTTTTGCAAAGAATTTCCTTACTTTTTGAGAAAGAAAGAAAGAAAAATGAGTAGGTTCTCTTACTACAGTACATGTAAACAAGATTATGGAACCTTTATAAAAAACAGATTTGCAACCATGCTTCACCCAGGCAATGTCCCCACCCCGGCAGACCAGGTACTGCATCCTGAGTGCAGAGTAACAGCCCAACTAAAGCAATGGACATCAACGGTATACCGCCCTGATACCAGATGCACACATGTTAGGACACTGAGGAGTTGCATGGCGTCACCCAGGCAATGCTCCCACCCCCCAGACCAGGTACTGAATCCTGAGTGCAAAGCCACAGCCCAACTAAAGTCACGAACATCAACAGTATACCTCTATGATACCAGCTGCACACTAGTTATGACACTAATGAGTTGCATGGCCTCAACCAGGCAATATACCCACCCCCATACCAGGTACAGAATCCTGAGTGCAGAACTACATACTAACTAAACCCAGGAACATCAATGGTATACTCCCTGATACCAGCTGCACACAAGTTAGGACACTGAGGAGTTGCACTGGCTCAACCAAGCAATGCCCCCACACCCCAGAGCACATAGTGGATGCTGAGTGCAGAGTCACAGCCCAACTAAAGCCATGGACATCAACAGTATACCTCCCTCATACCAGCTGCACACAAGTTAGAACACTGAAGAGTTGCACAGCCTCAGCCAGGCAATGCCCCACACCCCCCCAGACCAAGTACTGCATACTGAGTACAGAGCCACAGCCAAACTAAAGCCATGGACATCAGTGGTATACCTCCCTGATACCAGCTTCACACATGTTAGGACACTGAGGAGTTGCACGGCATCACCCAGGCACGCTCCCCCAAACCAGGTACTAGATCCTGAGTGCAGAGCCACAACCCAACTAAAGCCAAGGACATGAACGGTATACCTCCTTCATACCAGCTGCACACAAGTTAAAACACTGAGGAATTGCACGGCATCAGCCAGACAATGCCTCCCCAACCAGGTACTGGATCCTGAGTGCAGAGCCACAGTCCGACTAAGGCCACGAACATCAATAGTATACCTCTGTGATACCAACTGCACACTAGTTATGACAGTCATGAGTTGCATGGCATCAGCCAGGCAATACCCCAACCCCCCCAGACCAGGTACGATTCCTGAGTGTAGAGCCACAGTCTAACTAAAGCCATGAACATCAACAGTATACCTCTGTGACACCTACTGTATATAAATAATACTCAAGACACATAAGATAAGGTTTAAGATTACTTTCATTTGTTAACTATTTAAATATTTTTAGGCCAAATTGTTTGGTTGCTCCTGGGATGGGAAAAAAAACAGTCTTTTATAAATGATCATAATTATTTGTTTTCTTTCTAAGTTTTGCTACTTACATGCTAAATATACACTGTCACATTATCTTCCTTATTAAGTATTTAACTTAGAATTTATATAGCCCGACTAAGTTATCACCAATGTGACTTTATGTAACAGAAGATGTATCGTACAATTTCAGATTTAACTTACATTTATTGCTAAGTAGTATTAATAACATCTCCATTAATACTATGACAAACATTCAATAGGTTATCTAGTTAGACATTTAGATACTCAATACTAACAATCAATAACTGTTCATGTGAATATCAGTATTTGGTACCTATTTAAACCGACACATTAGAAGAAAAATATAATTTGTTTCACTGAACAATTTAACATTTAGTTTTTCACTGCATACGTACATGACACACTAACAAACATTTTGTGGTTCACATGACCACATAAAGATATTGTTTTAAAGATATACCGCTTGTGTGGCTGACATTAACAGTGCTATAAAAAGTATAAATATTGTTCATATGATTGGAAAGGTAAACATTGATGCCAACCAGAAATATAAAGAACTAGCATATGTCTTAATTTATTTATTCTGTATAAATAATTTAAATGTAATTGTTAAATATCCTATAAGTAAAAGTAATAACATACAATGGCAGGCACATAGCTAGCCATTCCTGTACTGTAACTAGCTCAGTAACAAAGAAAAATAATGTGAAATATTCTTGACAATATCATGCTGTGGCAAACATATTACATATCACAGCCATATTGCGACCCATGCTTGCAAAGGTTGGTTCATCTCCAAATTAATGCATTTTATTTGTTATTTAACATTACTTGAACTGGGAAATATTCCTCATCTGACCTTAATATGTGGAAGATCCTATAAAAGCAGGAGCATGCCAATAGTTTGCATTGTGATGCCAAAGTACACAATCATCATTGTCATGACCTGTCAAACAATGAGTTGCAGACATCTGCACAGACATACAGAAATGCATACATACATACACTAAAAATGGAACAGATTTCCACAGGTATACATCTCTATCTTCAGTGATCACCAAGATCACCAATAGCACTTATTGCAATGCAATAACATGAAATGGATTAATAGAAAAGTTTTCAAACAGTAAACATAACAATGCATGTAATTTTTTCCTCAACAAACAAAAACAGCTAAGAAGCAATACTGTATAAGCAACATAGCATAAATCTGCAGGTCAGCATTATATACATATGTACAAAATTGAGTTGCATTGTATTGGTAGAGGTTGTCATATCAAGTCTTAACACCATACTCCCAGAACAGTGACAGATAATGCAGTCACATAGACTTCAACAAATGCAGCCCACTGCAAACAGATGACATTATCATGTAGAAAGTCATGCTGTAAATGTGAGTCACAAAACTACATCTGCCAAGACATAACTTAATGAGTGACATGTGTGTAATATCCAGTGCCCTCTAGTCTGCTTGGATTCAGCGGAAGTCAATTCAGTAAGTGTTATAGTTAAGGACAACAATGTAGACAACAACAGGAAAAGAAGCCACAACTTAACCTGATGCCGATTGTTGAAAGAAGCACACCTTCTCACACAATATGTACAGAAAAGTACTTAAAACTCTCATAATCAGATGACAATATTACTAATACTTTCATTACCATGTAAAACAGCACTGTGAAACAACTGAATACACAGTGACATTTGCAAAACATACAAAATTAACTGAGACACCTGCAAAAAGATATGACGCTCTGACTGTCAAAAGATAACTGCTCAATACCCTCAAGTCTGCTTGAGCAGTAACACAGCAATCATTGTAGTAAGTACATCAAAGTTGCAAATGCTTCATATAACAATACAAATGGTTCTAGAAATTGAATTGCTATAAATCAACAAAGCAATTCTGTTTTGCCTAACATAGCATAACACTGATATCAACAAGTCAGTGTCTACAACAGTCTGTTATGTAGGCACAGTTTTGTAGTTCTCTCCTTCAATGACATGACAATTAGAGTAATTCACATGAGCTGTATTAATACACTAGAAGATCTAAAATAGTTAGGTCACCATCACTAATATTGCACAGTGGTTGTTTCACATAAAAAGTCTCAGTGCTTCTATCAACTCAAAACAAATATGTAAAAAAAGGGGAAAAAAGACATGTACCCATAATATACAGTCGGAACAATATATTTGCAAATATACTGGTTAACTAAGCTGCCATGTTCAAATACCATCACTCCTCCCCATTGTGTGCAACATTTGTGCAAAGGAGAATGATAACGTATGCATATTTTAGATTCCTGGGTAAGCTTTCTCTCATAGTGCATACTGTATCATTAGACTCCACCCATCTCTTTCTGAACCTTCACCATGTGACATAGTGTCCAGAGTGAATAGATAGGCCATGATGGAAAATAATAGCAAGTGTATCAAACTAACTTCCTGATAACTTAGTTCTTCCAGCAATGAAGTCAGAAATTGGTATTGTGACTTTCATGCCTTGAGAGTTAAAACATTGCAATCCAATCATAATGTATGAACTGAAAGATGTAACTCTCAAAAAGCAAACATAAGACTGACCACATCTTCAACACAGCCAACCAGTTTCTGCATTTGCAAACAACCTACAACATTTCACAGACCTCTGTTCAGGGACTTAGACAGACAACCACTGCATGTCATGAGTTGCTTGTGATTCTTTGTGTCCACATGACAAAAATGTGTACTTGCACACATAGTGAACTTGAAAGTGTTGCCACAGATTAATACCATTATCTGATAAACTGTTTATGATTCCCATGATAAACTCTGTGGCATCTTGTGCATTGTCAGCAAACATTGCTTGTCCTGCATACTTTGCAAGAGTTAGTCTTAGAGGAGTCAAATTTTACAAACTGGGCAACTCCTCTTGACTACTTCGAATAACTCTCGTCACTGCTTCAGACAGAGTTGTTGACTGACCTGAGTTCAAAACATCAAAAAACTCAGGGATATGCAGAAGTGTTTGCATTGCAGCATTAGCATAGCACATTTACTCCTGTGCTGTTGTCAAATATTGACAGTCTCTGAACCCCAATGCATTTCTTAACAGGTGGAGATTTGATCTGTTGATGTAGAGACTGGTTACCAGTAGAATGGTGTGGTGACAATTGTGGAGTCTTAGTGTGCTTCTTCTTCAGTTTGTGCCCTGCATCCATTGGCACAATTGTTGCTGATGCATATCTGGGATCTGGGAGCAAAGGAGCATTTGGTTGGTACAGCATACATAATCTGTTGTACTCAAAAATGCATTTACTATCAGCACGTATCTTACTTTCTGCAAGATTCACTATGTGCAGTCCAGACAACCATCTCACATGAGACAAAGCAACTTAAGACATGCCATCCTTGAATATACCAGTGCTTATATCTACAATGGCACTATCAAGGCTAAGTCCTTGTGACTTGTGTATTGACACTGCATAAGCAACACACAATGGGAATTGTTTCCGTGTCACATATATGTCTTTGACAAGCTCAAACTTGACTGTCACTCTGTCAACTGGTAGAGCAGTATCACAGTTGTCAAACTTAACAACCACAAACTCTACAGTTGTCTTCTGCACATTATACTGGAACTCATGGATGGACCCCATGGCTCCATTCACGAGACCATGGTCAACATCAATGTTTCTGTGAAGCATTACCCATGCATTCCTACACAGTGGAAACACAGCTTCCAAACCAGTGGTACGTGACACATCACTTGTGAGCTCTCTGAGATGCTCAACCATTTGTTATACCATTGTGCATGTTAGACTAACACCATCAATGGTATCTAAGGATGTAAGAGTCACAACAGGTTCCTGTTCCCTCTGCATCATCATCAAAATCTTAAATTTCACCAAAACTAACTTTGCAAATATGAAACATATTATTAGTTGTTGGGATTGGAAAGCATTGTTCATAAATTTATCAGTGGAGGGGAAATGGTTATTATTAGCTAACAAATTAAAGGACCTGATTAAAACTAATATTCCAACTAAAAGTAAATATGAATCAAACGATAAACCTACTCCAGGATGGATGTCCTCTAAAATTAAATCCCTAATTAATAAAAAAAATAAAATTTATAAACAAATTCAAAAGGGTTTTATACATCTCAAACCCAAATATAGGGATTTATTAAAAATAATAAAAACTAAAATAAGATTAGAAAAAACACAATTTGAATTTAAATTACCATCAAGGGTAAAAGATAACAAGAAATCTTTTTTTTTCCTATATAAATAAAACCAGAAGCAATTCTATGACTATAGGTCCATTTACCACACTATCTGGTTGTGTAACTGATAAATATGAAATAGCTAACATACAGAATCAATATTTCTCATCTGTATTTAATGATAATTCATATGATAAATTAATCAAAACAGATAGCTCCATACCTGGTACTTTTATAATTAACCCTAAAGAAGTTTTAGATAAACTTAATAAAATAAATACCAACAAGTCCCCAGGCCCGGATGATATTCATCCGAAGGTAATAATAGAACTCGCTAATGAAATATACATGCCCCTAACTAATATATTTCAACATTCATTAGATACTGGTCAAGTCCCAAATGATTGGAGAATGGCAACAGTCGTACCTATTCACAAAAAAGGACCTACCAATAAGCCAGAAAATTTTGGACCTTTAAGTCTTACATCAGTGATTGGCAAAATATTTGAACAGTTTGTTAAGGAAATTATTTTGGAACATCTTAATAATAATAAACTTACTGACAAAAATCAACATGGATTCACAAAATCAAGATCATGTTTAACTAACTTTTTGACCTTTTATAATAATGTTATAGAAGAAATGGATAACGGCAATTCAGTTGATTTAGTGTTTCTAGATTTTGCTAAGGCATTTGACAAAATCTCTCACTTTGAACTTATACATGCTTTAGAAGAGGTTAAATTAAACCATAATATAATAAACTGGATAAAGATGTGGCTTAGTAACAGGAAGCAGAGAGGGCCATAAATGGAGAGTTGTCAGAATGGGTTAGCGTGACTAGTGGTGTCCCACAGGATCAGTGTTGGGACCATGTTTATTCAATGTATACATTTCTCCTAGAATCAAATATAAATGATATTTGGCTACTCAAATTTGCAGATGATTGCCGTATAGGGTCTATTATTAATAATAGTAAGGAAAGCAGTATCCTGCGAAACTTCTTAGATGAAATTTCTAACTGGGCCCAAAAAAAGAAATTGGTGTTAAACAGCAACAAGTGTAAGGTGATGCATTTGGGCAAACATAATCCTAAATTTACATATAAACTAGTGAACCAAACATTACATCAGACCACTGAAGAAAAGGATCTTGGGCTTATCATTACCCCAGATATGAAATTTAAATTACATTGTAACAAACAAATCAAAAGAGCAAACCAGAATCTAAACTGTATATTTAGACATGTGGCAAGTAGGACTAGAGAGGTTATGCTGCCATTGTATAATGCTCTGGTGAGACCTCACCTTGAGTATTGTGTCCAGGTGTGGTCCCCATATACAAAGGAAGAAATCAGTAATATTGAAAGAGTCCAGAGACGATTTAGCAGAACAATAACATGAATGAAGGGAAAGGACTATGAGGATAGGCTTAAGGATTTGAAATTGTACTCTTTAAAATATAGAAGGCTTAGGGGAGACTTATGTCTAATATATGGTTTAATACAAGATTCTATACTCCTAAATGGAACAGGTTTATTCCTATCTAAATTTAGACAAAGTAATCGTAGACATAATAAACCATTATTGATTGGGAAATGGAATTCACTAAGGAGAAAAAATTGGTTTAGCATAAGATTGATCTCAATATGGAATAATCTTCCTACAATTGTTGTGGAAAGTACTAACATGGATGCATTTAAAACAAATTTGGATTCAGTAATGACAGATGCTGACAAATATACCTAATAGACAAAAATATGAGGCAAGCATTATGGACTATGTCCTCTAGCTTGGAAAACCTATGAAACCTATGAAACCTATGAATCATGATCTCATTGAACTCTGCACACTGCTTAAGTCTTGGAAATAGACATACAACATGTCCCTCAGATTTCCGCACATGTGCAAAGACATCACAAGCATCCTGAATAGGAGTATTATTTTATTATAAAGATTATGCACTGCCTTAGCATTTCAAGATGAATGGTTGACAACGCACCAATCCAAGCCTCATCAAGCAATGCTTTGTAAGACATGTCACCTTGCTGCCTCATGTTCTGTAACACTTCGACATATGAGAAGAACTCCCAGAGATTGACACCTCCTATGCATCCAACAGTTTTCTTAGCCTCTTCAACAGAAGGAGTACAGAAAACATGCTTGCCATTCACAGGAGTCAACTGTAGAAGGTCTCCAAATACAAGAATATTCTTGCCACCAAATGGTATGTCATCATCAGTAGCAAGTATCTCCTGTAGGTGTAGGTGAACATATGTAAGGAGCACATTTGAAACCATGCTGATCTCATCTATTATCAGCAATTGCATCTTGTCAAACATTAACCTCAGTTCAGAGGCAACCTCAAAAGACAATTTTCTATAATCGCCACTTTTGCCATCTTCAGTTGGCAACATAAACAACCTATGAAGCATGACACCACCTATGTTATAAGCTGCCAAGCCTATACTAGCAACCACAATAACAGAAGTTGCAGAATTAGTAAGGCCACACACACCCCTGCTAATAGCATCAATTAAGAAACTTTTCCCAGTCCCAGCAGCACCATTGACAAACATTTTGACTGGATTCAGTTTGTCACAAACACAATCTCTGCTATTGTGCTGAATAGCATGTTGAATACCATATATCACAGAGTGATACATAATTTTCTTGATGCAAATTCAGTTAATCAAAAATGTTTGTAGCTGCCTCTGACAACTGCATGTTTTGTTGCATTGCACCCTCTACCTCTGACATCAGCACTGCTGGATCATTAGGAGGAAGAAGGACACCAAAGTGTCCCTTCTCCCTCAGCATCAAGCATATCTTGTGATGTTACTGGGTTATCATTGTCCAAAACCTGCCTTGCTTTCTCCAGCAGATGTTTTTCCATTTCGCATTTCTCAATGTAAGTGTCAAACACCTGACTCTAAAAGGAATCAGATATTAATATGAACTCTTGGTCATATGTCTCAGATGATTCTTTTAATTCAGTTTCTGATCTCCAAGGCTTGAAGAGAAATAGTAATGCAAAATAGTAATGCTCCTTGCTTTCTGTTGTATTCAAGCTGAGTTTGCAGTGGTCAATTAGCCATGGCTTTCACTTCTTCACAAGCAAACCATCAAAGCCAGTAACTTTATAAATGTTCTTCTCTGAGTCAGAAGAAACACCCCAGTTATAATCATACCACTGAGCAACTTCAAACCGAGACAGATCTTTCATAGCACTGTGGCGCTGTGGATAGTAGCTGTCAATTAAGTTGCTCTTCAGAATATTAGTGGATGTTGGTCTTGTAGCAGCCAGATCCTCAATCTCATTATGGCTCTTAAGCACACAGCACCTGTTCTGCGTGTAGTTCATATTCAAATAATGAATGGACTGTGACTTCCCATAGAGACATATCCCTGTATGTTGGTCACTTGCTTGATAAGCTCCACACTCATGGTGTGAAAGAGTCCTAAGCCCAAGCAACCACAGTCTAGAAGACTTTGACCTATTGCAGTCTGACAACTCTTCTCACATTTCTTGCAGGCATGTTTGCACATGCTTAGTGATGTATCATAGGAATCATAGGAAGATACTGGGCTAGATGGACTTGTGTCCTATATGCTCACCACTATCTTCTAATTTCTAATCTGGTGCATATTCCTATCCCATTTAGATTTAAACTCAGCAATAGACTGACTGGCCACAACCTCCAGTGGCAATCCATTCCAAGCATGCACCACCCTTTGATTAAACCACCATGTAGTTCGCACTCTATTACTTTTAGACGCTGTTAACTGCACTGTTGGGACCTAGTTTTGTACATACTACTATTTAATTTTAGCCCTCTGACATCCCAAAGAGCATCATTTTGCCAAGCGCTATAAACCAAGCACATGTTTCCTCGCTTTCTGTGCTCCTCCAAGGAGTACAGGTTCAACTCCATCAATCTAGTCACATAATTCTTTTCTGTCATACCACAAATAACTCTTGTTGCTCTTTTCTGGACCCGCTCCAACAGAATTATATCCTGTTTTTTAAAGGGTGACCACACCTGTGCTCCATATTCCATAATGGGCCTCACCAAGGATACAGACAGGGGCAAAACAACCACCCTACTTCTAGATGATATATGCCTCAATATGCAATTCAAGATTCTGTTTCCTTTTTGGGCTATATTCTGACAATGTGATGAAAATGTCATATTACTATAGACTGTCTTACCCAAATCTCTTTCCTTATATGTTATTTTGAGTGGTATATTTCCTAATTTATAGGATAATTTAGGATTTCTATTTCCCAAATGCATAATGAAGCATTTATCTAGATATAATGCCAGTTTGAATTTATTAGACCATGTAGCAATATTATCTATTGCATCTTGTAAGTTTGAAGTGTTTAGTCTAGTATTCACTTCTGCTCCAACCCTTCAATCATCAGCAAACTTTTGCAACCATACAGATTTTTGTTTTATTTGAAGTGCTGATACATAAAGATTGAAGAGACAGGGGCCCAAGACTGATCCCTGAGGCACCTCACTAGTCACTCCCAAACTGTTGGACAATTCCCCTCTAATACTCACGCACTGATTCCGATCATGTAACCAATTCTGAACCCAATTTATTATATAAGGGTTTATATTCAGATTACTCATTTGATGTATTAGTTCATAGTGAGACAGTCTGTCAAACACCTTTGAGAAATCAAGAAACAGCACATTGATGGGGATACCCTTGTCCAGTCTATCTATAACTAGATTATAAAAGGCCAACATATTCATCTGGCATGACCTACCCTTTACAAAGCCATGCTGAAATTCATCTGTAAGATGATTAATTTCTAGATATTCATGTATTCTATCCTTTAGGATCTTTGAGGGTATGGCAGTAAGGCTAATAGGTCTGTACTTAGCAGGATCCAGCTTATTCCCCTTCTTATAAATTGGGACCACAATTGCTGATCTCCAGCATTCAAGTACCTCACCTGTATTTAAGGACTGTTGAAAAATGTATGTTAAGGGGGGGCTATTGTCTCGTCTAACTCCCTGAGTACTCTTGGATGAAGTCCATCAGGACCAGGGGATTTAGTAGGATCTAATTTGTCTAGTTATTCTTTAATTTCTGTACAAGTTATTGTTATACTTTCATTTGGGTCAGGAACAAATCTTTTAATATGATGTGAAAGTTTAGCATTAGAAAAAACAGTTGAAAAATAATTATTTGCAATATCTGCCATTTCTTTGTTATCAGATGTGCTATCACCATTTAGTTTTCTTAATGGGCCTATAGTATTTGAGTTTCCTTTTATATTACTAATATAAGCGTAGAAGGCCTTTGGATTACCCTCTACCCTACTAACCAAGTTTGATTCATAGTCAGTTTTGGCCCTCTTAATATGTTTTTTTATTTGATTTGTTAGTTGTCTGTATTGATTTCTGGTTTTGTATGATCTATTTGTTTTCCACTTTTTATAAAGTTTATGTTTTTTGTTAATTAGTAATCTAATTTTGTGAGTCCACCACTGTACTTCATTATTTCTCCCAGTATACTTTTGTTTTATGGGAATATTTTCCAATTCTTGCTGTTTTATTTTTGTGTAAAATATATGCCATATTTCATTCAAGGGTCCGTCACCAAACTCAGTTCTCCATTCCCATTTTGATGGATTTATATTCATTTTAACAAAATTCGCTTTCGTGAAATCATAGATAGCGGTTTTACCCCTTTGAATTGATACTGGTTCAGCCTATTTAAATTCCACCGTGAAGTGATCGCTTGTTCCTAAAGCAACAGAGGTCTTGCACTCACACAAAGTGTCACCCATATTTGTCAAAACTATATCCAATATGTGTTCACCCCTAGTTGGCTCTGCTACACACTGGACTAAGCCTATTTGATCACAAACAATTTGAAACTCTCTCTCAAAAGGTGTTACCGCATTAGATGTTCCCCAATCTATTCCTGGTAGGTTTAGATCACCTAAAATTAATAGCCTATCTGTTGGATCTAGAGTCAACATGTGGTCTAGCAAGCTCTTATTATATTGTGAAGTGGATGATGGAACTCTGTAAATTAAGCCTAAAATGATTTTTGGAGCATGTATTGACAATAGTTTGATCCATACTTGATCCACCATATCCAAGGAGGGTACCATTAATACTGGTTTTATGCCATCTATTATATACAAGGCTACCCCTCCCCCTTTCCTGTATGTTCTGGACCTCCTATATAGCATGTAGCCATCAATATCCTGACCCTAATTATTATTATTGTACCACCACGTTTCCATCACAGCAGCTATATGTATATTGGTAGTAGCCAAAATATTTCTAAATTCCCCGATTTTTTTTAAGCTCCTAGCATTTACTAACAAGCAATTCCAAAAATCAGATTCATTAGATTTGTTTTTCATGTTTTTACTTCTATGTGGATTTGTGCTGACAGAGCCCCCATCCCCCGTTCATTTAGTTTAAATTGATTCTTGTGGCTTCTTTAAATCTCTTAGCTAAATAACGAGTCCCCGCCCTCTCCAGATGTAGTCCATCATTCTTAAACAGGCTTGGATTTTTAAATGCTAATGAATTATTCAAAAATTCAGCCCCTTCTTTCTTACACAATTCTCTCAACCATCTGTTTAAAGTATTTATTTTGGAAGTTTTGGCTGAATGAAAACCAAACACCGGTAGTATGCTGGATATTATTACGGAACACCCTTTTTGTTTAATTTTCCATAAAGTTTTCTGAAAATCCAAGAAAATATCCTGTAAATTGCGATTTGGAATATCATTTATTCCGACATGCAGTAAAACCAGAGGATCTGTGGTACTTTCCATAAGCCCATCCAGAAGTATAATTATGTCCTGTATCTTAACTCCTGGCAACATGCTCACTGTAGTGAGATCATTACGTCCTTTGCATATCATGGTATCCATCCCCCTTATCAAGGAGTCTCCTATAATCAACAAATCGCTGTTTAATGACTTTGTTACACTATTTTCCTGGATTAATGTCTGTATATTTGGAACAGGGACATCATCAGTAGTAGATTCTACAGAATCCACAGTTTATAAAGGTGAAAACCTGTTTTGTAATGTAATATGTGCAGTATTGTAAATTTGATCCCCTCTTTTCTTAATTTTAACTTTAGAGACATTTGCCCATCCTTCTGTTTCCTGTTCTAAATCTAAGTCTGCTTTTGGTTGAACTACATCATATGTAGAATCACTTTCCTATTCTTTATTACTTATTTTAGATACCATAAAATCTATGAATGTTTCCAAACTTACAATTTCCTCATTCTCAGATTTAGTTCCTAAATAAATGTGTAATTTCCTCTTTCAGCATTTCCACCGAGTTTACACTTGTCGCATATAAATACATTTGTTTGTATCCCTTCTGTGTACATATGACACTCAGTACACATTTTGAATTGGCCTTCCATTTCTTTAAACAATTTTTGTGAATAAAATATCCACTTATGAGCAGAATGTGTATCCCAGCACCCAGCCGCCCCAGCGGACACAGCAGACATGCACAGATGCGCGTGTCTCTGCGCGCATCTCTGCACGCAGCCCCACGCACACTCATCCCGCTCACTACAGCAGGCTTTTGTACTGAGTAGACCCTGGAAGTGATGACGTGCCTACCTAGAGAATGACTCGCTCCTGCTAGATCAGTAATTAAGTTTTAAAAAGCACACGCAAGCCCCACTCATTCGTAGGGTCTTGTGGTGATAGAAACCTCCAACCAAATTAAGTAAGTCTCTTACAAGAAACGTTTTTGAAATTAAAACATGTAGCCCAACTTAGTACTGCTGTTCACTAAAGAATCCTTTTTAAACACTGTCACACACCTCACCAAAGCCATTGAATTGTCAGCAACATACTGAACATCAATGTTTGCCTGCCACATCAACAGCAGAGAAGGGCTATAGTCATTGATATAGACTTCTGATTCCCTGCGAGGCAGTTCATACACTCACTTTTTTGATTTTATCTTAAAGAGGCGTCGCATAGCAGAAAACACATCATTCAAACAAGCATCCATATAAGCTCATCTTGGAAAACCATAATGGCACCTTGTGTACTACTGTCCCCTGTTCTTCACTTTTCTATGACACTACTTTCCACCCAAGTGTCAATGGAATTTCTGAACCAACTTCCAAAGTGTTGCACTGTCATACTTGTCTGGAATCTGGCATGTAACACATTTCAAAATAAAGTCCAAAATTTCACTTGTCTCACTGTCACCAATGTGTAGGACATATTTAATCCTAAGCAACATGTGTATGTGTGGAGCTCCCTGAGCTTGGTACTCAACCCTCCAGAAGTAGTGTTCAACAAGCCCAAGAGGAGGATTCATTTTAGACAGTATTAACTTCAAAAGAGGCTGGAATCAGTGGTGGAAGTAATGTGAGATGGACACTGGATCTAGTGAGCACAACTCACTGAGAGTCATACTCTGTATGTTATCAACATCAGAGTTTGCCTATCTGAGAAGATCAAGTAGATCATCCCAATAGTATTCAGCACAACTCAGTATCACAACCCATGTTGATGGTCCAAACTCCATCAGCCCATCAGCATGCACATCACCTCAGAGTGTCGTCTGTACCAATATTCTTTAGTACCATGCATGCTGGACAAAATAGAAGAAAGACTGACTTGTAGTGTCTCATCTTTATTCTGCAGCTTGTGTAGTAACTGTGCAGCCATCATAATACTGAACTCTGTGTCAAGTCTCAATGTATAAGCAATACTAGCAGACAAGACACTAAGTTTATTTTCCCAAAGAAGATGGAACAGGTATGCAATGTTTCTATGAAATTTGCCATCCTTATGTAGAACTCTTGAGGTTCTATACTCAGCTCCTGGAACACAAACTTCTCACTCATCTAGTCTCCCACCTGTACCAAGTAGAAATAGATCTGGAAAACAATGTGCCTCAAGTGTAGCCTCCCATATGCTAACAGGATTGCCCTCCACTTGCTTCATCTGATACAATTCAATGTTATCCACCACTGGATCTTTCCCATGCAAAGGGTGTATGGTGAATTGTTCATAAACATTGCATGCAGATGCAATGTCAACCTTTTCCAAAATTGCCTTGTCAGAATCTTCCACAGCAGTCCCTGTAGAAAGACCAGCAAATGTGTCGATATCAATGTCAGCATAAGAAACTTTATGCTCCTTTAAGTACCACAAAGCATGCTTCACCTTCTCAACATTGACTATCTTTTGCCATATAGTTTTTGCCTTAGTTGGGATGCCAATCACCAAAATCACAAAACTATTATCCTGAGAAATAGTGTTCACATTTTCTTGCAAAGGCACTTACACAACACAGCCTTTTAGAGGCCATACCAGTTCTTTCTTCAGTAGGTCTTGCATTCTTGTATTAAGCCTGATAATTGTTTGAAATGGCTTCATTGTCTGAATTAGAATTAGTTCAAGCAAGTTCAGGACTGCAATCTCAGCAGGAGTTGCTTCAACATCCATTTTATTCAGAACAGAGTGAGGCGGTAAAGTGTCACTCTTAATCTTGTTACAACCGTAAGCACACAGTGACACAGTCTCAACTTCAGCAAAAATCTGTCTTTAAAAGCAGATATGCAAGAAAATGCCCCCACATAACATTCCAGCATGCGTAGGTCTATATTGACACACTGCTCTTTATAGAAGAGGTGCTTACATGTTACACAAACATTGTAAAATTTTTGTGTCTTGCTAATTTCAAATTTAGTAAACTCAGTGCCAAATTTTCTCAGAAGCTGAGCTTCTTGCACTACTGATGTGTACATCATATTTGCCCATTAATCAACAGCAGCATTTGACCTTAGCTTATGGCTTGTTTGCAACTGTTTTATGAACTGCATAAGACCATCTACATATCCACCATCCCGAAATGATTGAAAGTGCATAAAGTCTCGGACAACAGATCTGATCTGATATAATCTTTGTACAAATCTGCATATGCCAGAGTGATGCACTGCTGCCATGCGAAAATGATGAAACACACTGCCACAGTTGCTACTCTCCAAGCACGCAAGAGAATGGCTCATTAGGCCTGTATGAGGTTGAATCTCACACTTGTCAATATTACCAATCAACCTATGTTGCATGCACTTCTTTGTGCTAGGAAACATCAACAGAAAAGTTTCAATTGACATGATTGATTCTTCCCTGACATTGCACATACTGTCACATGGCCACTTCTCAGCAGACAACTTTGGTTGCTTCCAACCTGTGAAATTTCAGTCTCATCGTCAAACTCCAGGTTCTCATCTGAGGCAACTAAAATATTCTGCACTTTACCATGTACATCTATTGTCAAAGCAACATTCGTATTGTGGATATGGTATATCTCTTCCAAGAAGAATGCTTCTAAATGTTCAGAGTGCAACCAATCTCCTTGAAACACCACTGAGACATTTTCTCTGTTCAAGTGTTCAGAAGACAAGAGTTTGTTCCTCATCTCCTCAGTCTTTGCACTTAATTTATCAATGGCTGCCATCACCACAGCCCATAACTGAGAAGGAATTGCAACAGCCACATAAACAAAACGTCTTACTCTCAATTGTAACTTCATTAATGCAACCTTATTGCGCAGTTTCTTGCCTTTGCATCTCATGATACCTGAGATGAGATTATCAGTTTTAGCATGATGGACAAATCTTCTAAACAAAATTGCTTTACTGTGCTGTACAGTAGCAGAAGTCGCACGTCCAACATTTTTTTTTCCATCTTGCAGATATATGCCTCACTGTTGACAGTGCTGGATGTTGTTTGTCCAGAGCACCTTTACAAAGTCTATTTTATTTTTAGATGACTAGAAGAGCTAATGTCTATGTTCACATGTGCATGTCTCTTGATATGTGCACATGGAACAGAAGAAATTGTCTTTTTCTTCTGTATACATTTAACACCTTTAGTCTTTACATGGTATGACAGCGAACCACCAGTACACCTACTACTTCTTGTGTTTCCCTTAACTTTATGGAAAATGGTCATGATGGAAACACTCAATCATGTGTTCAATTTGTTCTGTGCAGAACTCTCCTAAGAAACAGAAAGAAAAAAAAGACAGTATTAGTGCTAATGAACCATGAAACATGTATAAAAGTACTGTAGCATAACTCCATAACACATCTATGCTACATCAATCATTATCAACATGCAATACAACACAATGTCATAATTGTGCAGTTCAGCAATGTCACAAACACCTTACGAGCACTTACAATTATTCTAAGTACTATACTGTCATCTCTACATAGTACTGCAACATGCAACACTACTGTATAAAAATATCACAAAAGTCGAAAATAATTTCCAGTCACGCCCCTCAACAAATCCCAACCCCAATTCAACATCAAGAAACCTATTTTTTTGATATAATCTAGTGGTACCCCTCTCCCAACAGAAATCCAAACCTCCACTTCACAGAATTAAACATATTTTGCCCTGTTAGTGTCATCTAGTGCCACACCACACATCACAAATTCTGACCACCATTCCTTATTATGAAAACATTTGTTTCCTCTTTGTCTACTGCCACCCCACTCCCAGACCAAATTCTTCCAGATGTGCCATATTGAAAACATAATTTTCCATAGTGGTTCAGTGCTCCCTCCCGCCCTGCTCATCCCACAAATGTCTGCAATCACAGCTGGCAACTAACTCAGCCACCATCTCAGTACCACAGTTGTCCACCAACTGAGGCAAACAATAAGTACAACAGCAATGAATGAGACCATCAGTTGTTAACCATGTACCATATACAAGATTGTTAGTCATAAAGTTATTTTATGAAAACTAAACAACTTCTACAATGAAAGTCTCGCCGTATTCTCCCTATGAAAATAATTTTTCATGTTGCAAATGACCCTCACAATGAATGTTAGTCACAATCAAAAAAAATTCCATTTCCATGATCAAACATCAAAAAAACAAGGAAATCCAAAATAACATGTAAAAAGACATATATTTGTTCACTATCCACTTGTCATAGCAAATAAAAGAACATCTTCACACAAAGGCCATGAAAAATATTTCAAACATCTGTATTTTTTAAAAGCTAACAGGTTATGCATTCAAAATCTAGAGTTATTCTCACAATCAAAGAATTTACAACCTCGCGAACGATCCTCGCGATCATTGCAAGTCACGACCAAAGAAATTGCAGGCTTACGATCAAAGATTGAAAAAAGCTAGAAAAAACTAAATAAGATCTCCGAGCCAAAATATTTTTGCCCAATCCACATCTCATGTCCAATAGAGCCACATTCAGCCTCAAACCACATGTTAAAGTAAAAACACATTTTCCCAAACCTACACATCTACATGCTAAACTCATGTTATTCTCATGATCAAAGATTTTGTAACCTCACAAATGATGTTCGTGATCAAAGTGAGTCACAATCAATGAATTTGCACGCTTACAATCAAATACTGCAAAATACAATAAAATGTGAGGAAACGTTCAAAAATCATTATCACTGTAAAATCCACATCTCATAAGCAATAAAAACACATATGGCCACATACTCTGTTTAAAACTGTTAAAAAATGTATTTTTTTAATCTACTCATCTTCTACAATACAAATCTCACATTATTCTTGTGATCGAAGAATTTGCAAGCTCACAAATGATCCTCACGCTCAATGCAATTCACGATCAAAGATTTTGCATCTTTGAGATAGAAGAAATGGCAGACTTCACCATGTGACTTCTGTGAACCAATAGAATCATATAATAACACTTCAGCAGCCATTTTAAGACTATTAAACAAGCAGCACTAGCTCCAGGACAGAACAGTAAGTACAAATCAATCAATTATGCAAAAATCAGCTAACTAGCTAATAAACATGCTGAAAACAATTAACATGTCTAAAAATCAAATTTTATGCACTTCTTAATGATCTGTGCAGTATATTGGCAATATTTTCCTATGTCTTAGAACAACAAGATTTATTTAAACTGCTATAGGGAATCTGTGTGGTAGTTTATGTTCCTTATAAATCTACACTGTTCAGCAGAAATATGTCTTAGGAAATAATCATCACACCAGACACGTAATACCCTACAAATCATTTTTTTTTGCAAATATTTTCCATGAATACAACATATCTGGTAAGATTTTTGACTTGCTGCACAAATACCAGATCTACTGTATGATCTGTCTGCTATCCAGTGTTTCATTAAGTGAATTTTACTCTGAAACTATCAGAACTTAGTTTTATTTAAATTATTTACTTCATTCTACATACAATATGAACTACCACTTAGATTTTCTCCTTACTATGTAAAGCTTGTTAATTAAAAAGTTGACAATTAATCCTGAAATAGCAACTCTGTAGCTGCAATCACAGATTATTATTAACTTAGTAGTGTTACAAATATTATAAATGTGTAATTGCCAGACTAGACATACTAACCACTAAATAATTACAACTGTGACAGCCCTACTGTTACAGAAAACAATGTTGAGCTCTTTAACTATCCATAACTATATCAGTAAGCTAGATAGCTGTACACATCCAACTCAGCACTAGTCATTCTGCTGATAAGCCTTGGTAGTGCTCAGAGAGAGAGAGAGAGAGAGAGAGAGAGAAATGTCTGATATTTCTTCATCTGAGTTATTAGAGCGTTATACTCAGCATGGCAGAAAGATCCAGAGTCAGTGTATGGATTGTGGGATCAAGCCTGGTCAGAAGGGCAACAGTTTTCAGTAGAGCTAGTCATTTTGGCAATGATTTGCACCTACCTCACTACTCAGTGTCTTGGTTTGGGAAGGTGGTATGAGATAGGAAAACTCATGCCAACCATGTGCCACTTGTTGGAGACACAGCCAGCACCAGACATGCTCCTTTTCCATCTCAGAGGTGATGATTTGGGGAACAAAAGGGCAATTGATTTAATAGAAGCTGCACAGTCTGACTTGCAGCATCTTATCAGTATGTTACCTGCTTGCAAAATTCTGTATTCAGATATTACACAGTGCATGATCTGGAAAGGTGAGGATTACTGTCCTACATATGAAAGGTCATGTAGAAAGGTGAACATACAAATATCTGGATTCCTCCATGCTATGGGAATGTACACCATACCTCACCACCACATTACATATCACAAACATTGGCTGTATCTAAAAGATAGTGTCCACCTCTCAAGCACAGGCAACAACATTTTTGTTGGGGACCTTCGAAATGGCATCCTTGCACTTCTGTAATTGCGTACCTCTATAACTATATCTCTCAAGTACGTACTAAAGACTGTGAAAAAATGGCTCTTTTAAGAGCCAATCAAACTGGTCAAAAATAGAACAAAATACACATTACATACAGATGCCTTGTGTGCAGCTGGTATCAGGGAGGTATAGAATTGATCTCCATGGCTTTAGTTGGGCTCTGGCTCTCCAACCAGGATCCAGTACCTGCTCTAGCAGGGTGGGGGCATTGCCTGACTGAGGCCACACAGCTCCTCAGTGTCCTAACATGCTTGCACTTCATATCGCAGAGGTATACCATTGATGTCAATGGCTTTAGTTAAGCTATGGCTGTGCACTCACGATCCAGTACGTGGTCAGGGGACAATGGGGGCATTGCCTGGCTGAGGGCATGCAATTCATCAGTGTACTAACTTGTGTGCAGCTGATATCAGGGAGGTATACCATTGATGTCCATGGTTTTACTTGCTCGTGGCTATGTGCTCAGGATCCACTACTTGGTCTGGGGGGTGGGGGCCATTGCCTGGCTCAGGCCACGCAACTCCTCAGTCTCCTAACATATGTGCGCCTGGTATAAGGGAGCTATACCATAAGTGCCCATGGCTTTAGTTGGGCTCTGTCTCTGCACTCAAAATCCAGTACCTGGTCTGGGAGGAATGGGAGCATTGCCTAGCTGAGCCCATGTGACTCCTTACTGTCCTAACTTGTGTTCACCTGGTATCAGGTCGCTATACCATTGATGTCCATGGTTTTAGTCAGGCTGTGCCTCAGCAATCAGCATCCACTACCTGGTCAAGGGAGGTGGCTGAATTCCCTGGCTGACACTGCAAAACTCCTCAGTGTCATAACATGTCTGCACCTGGTATCACAGAGGTATACCATTGATGTGCACATCTTTACTTAGGCTGTGGCTGTGCACTCAGGATCCAGTACCTGGTCTAGGGGGCTGTGGCATTGCCTTGCTGAAGCCATGCAACTCCTCAGTGTCCTAACCTGTGTGCACCTGGTATCACAGAGGTATACTTTGATGGCCATGGCTTTAGTTCAGCTGTGGCTGTCCACTCACAATCCAATACCTGGTTGGGGAGAATGGGGGCATTGCCTGGCTGATGGCATACAATTTGCCAATCTCTAACTTGTGTGCAGTTGGTATCATGGACGTATACCATTGATGTCTATGGTTTTACTTGCACTGTGGCTCTGTACTTAGGATCCACTACTTGGTCTGAGGGTGGGGCATTGCCTGGCCCAGGCCATGCAACCCTCCGTGTCCTGCCTTGTGTGTATCTAGTATCTGAGAGGTATGCTGTTAATGTCCATGCCTTTGGTTGACCTGTGGCTCTGCACTCAGGACAGTACCTGCTCTGGAACAGGGGGAGGCATTGCTTGGTTGACACCATGCAACTCCTCAGTGTCCCAACCTGTGTCAACTACTATCAGGGAGCTACACCATTGAGAGCCATGGCTTTAGTTGGGCTATGCCTCTCAACTCAGGATACAGTACCTCATCTGGGGTGAAGTGTGGCATTACCTACCTGAGGTTGTCCAGCTCATCAGTGTCCTAACTTGTGTACAGCTACTATCTTAATGCTGTATCCTCCCACATATTCACCCAATCTTTACCTGATTAGCAATACACGGCCACAACATCCATGGCTACCATGAACTTTGTAGTTCCATATTAGTGATACTTGTCATCGTAAAACTGCTATACATGTAAATAAGACACACAATCTGTAAAATAGTGTTTGTAACAGAATAGTACAGCAGCTCAGTTTTTTCTCATAGTCAGTGTCTATTTTTTCAACAGATCAGCAAACAAGAGAAATATTTGAGATTTTTTCCAAACAACAAAAAAGTAAGTCATCAAATTTTCATTTTTGTTTTGACTGACTGCAGCTCAGGATGTGAGGAGCATTACAATTGTCTATTTAGCATGTTATTTTTTTCAGGTGGTGCTCCCACAGGCGGAGATGAGGGGGTGAAGCAAGTCTACTCAAACAGTGATGTGTTAAATATTTTTGGAGCTGGAGCTGTGACAGGGAGCACCACTATTGCACGACACATTTCTTTTATACTCTCTTTTGGTGAACGCAGATATGAGCAAAGCAGAATCACAAAACCAACTGGAGCCACAGTGAGTTACAGGTGGTATAGTGCTGTGGGCTGTCTGGGGGTGGTGCATGGAATTGCAGATTGTGCAACCTGTCATCCTGCTGTCTACAGTATGGTAGCCTGCATTTGAGTGGCCACCTACATAAGTAAAGTACCACTACACTTATCTTTTGGAAGTACATCCCCAGACTAGCCCTGGTGATACACCTTTGACTTGGGCTGTAAATGGTACTGTGCCAGATATGCATACACACACCCTCTTCACTGCCACTGCAGATGCACCGCATATCATTAGTGGGATTGAGTGGTGCACCTACAATGCACTGGCACATGAAGTTTGTGCTGCTGCATGACAGACGTACCTAAAATGCTTTAAACACATGCCACGAATGTGCCACCGCATTTCAAATCTGCTGTGTACATGTCCCTTGTGAGACCTGCCCAAACAGTCAAACTACAATAAAGCTTATGTTCCATGGCTCTAAACAAATAAATAGTTTGTTTACAGAATTTCAAGATGCCAAAATCCTGAACTGATAGAGAAGTGCTGGCCCTTGTTCAGGCTGTGCAGCATCATGCAAACCCCAGGTTTGTCATGAGGGCAACTAACCTGAGTCTGTCACACACCAGGGGTAAGGTAAGTCACATTTTCAATTTATAAAATAAAAATATTTTCTCTTACAGTACGTATTAAGTATAGTAGGATAATAATATCTGTGCAGCAATAGCATAGCACTGTACAGTACTGACAAACAGCAGACTGCTTACAGATGTGATCATTTCAAGAACTATAACCAGAAGGAGTAATACACAAGGGCAATGTTTCAAAGGAGCTACGGTAAAAAAAAAATGTGGTGTTCTCAAGGGTTCTATGTAGCCACAGCTGCATGTTTAACTTCAGCCAGTGAAAGCTACTACCGGTAAGAGTGCTAAGAGTGTAACAACCTTGAACTTCCAATGCCACAGAAGTGAAGGCTACTTCCGGTAAGAGTGCTAAGAGTGGAACAACCATGAAATTCCAATGCCACAGATTTGTGCCCACTTAATAGCTATTCTACATGGTGATCTCTGGCCACTAATGTTTGGTGTCAAATATATTTTACAAAAGTGGCTGACTAACAATTTTTTTCTGCCGAAAGGAATAAACAACACATGTACAGAGGGGCTGTTCAAAGTGAGGCAGGGGAGGGACACCAGAGGCCATGATATGACACTGGAAGGAGGAAGGTTCAACATGGAGATGAGGAGACACTTTTTTTACAGAGAGGGTGCTAGTTGAGTGGAATGTGTTACCTGCAGAAGTGGTATCCAGTAGGACAGTTCAGTGCTTCAAAAAGGGGATAAGACACGTCAACAGGGAGGGCCAATGGAGGAGAAGGGTGGAAGGGAGAGGCAGCTCCAGAATAAGGGTGCTAGCTGCACATTCGAGCAGACTTGATAGACCTCTAGGGCTTTATCTGCTGGCAAATTTTGTATCTTCATATGTTCATATGTCCACTTCTTGAACCCATTGTATTATACTGCATAATAAACTAGTGTTGTTTGTGAATTAGTCAATATATGAGCCAGGTGCTCTCACTATATACATTAACATACAATGTAATAGTACAAGTTAAGTAAAAGAAAAGTGTTATCTGTCTAAGAAACACTTACCACAGTACCTGATGTATTAGCATTAATACTTGAAATGTAATATTTAAACCTTTTTCAATGAAAGAAATAAATTTGCAAAGATGGTGCAGTAGATGAGATGAGGGGTACCACAGAGCTCCAACACCTCACTTGCTAACTGTAAAATATGTGTGAAATCCCAAAACAGTACAAATAAAGTTGAACTTGTAATACACTAATCAGTAAATCCACCACATTCAAAACCATTACTAAATCATTAACTGCTTGTTTCTTTTCTATCTTTTTATACAGGTTAGCCGTGCCTTGGGGAGGGAACAAATCGAGAAGTCGTCAGATGACTGTCAGAGGAAGTTGAAACTCAACCGCCATACCTTCTACAAAGCAAAGGAGTCAGCAGGTGAGATGCGCAGGATTACCCTGGAGTGGTATGACAATGCGTTAATTATGTGGAGGGAAGCAGGCAAGCCAGATTTTGGTGAATGCCATCATTGTGGTAAGTACATCTTTTTAATGGTGCTCGGTGTTTAAAATGTTATATCTTCAACAAATCTGTCAGAACAGTTAAATGAATCCAATGACAACCTCAGTATCTCAGTAAGTTGGTGTCAGAATCTTATTAATTAATGTCATATATCACACATAACAGCATTAATAGACTCTAATTGTATTGCAATGGAGTATTCCATAAAAAAAAGTGTGATTGTTGCCTAACAGGATAGTGAGATTAGAATGTTTCAGCATTAGGCCACTCTTATTTACTTTGCAAATCTCTAAGTACCATACATACATACATTTTTCTCAAATTTTTAAACATTCTGAAACAACTTGATAAAGCTGTTGAATTCCTTAGTCAGCAACATAAACTGCCTAAACTGCTTTTCAAGCAACATACCTCAAGGGGGTCTAGCTGATGTCAAGATTTACCCATGGCTGATGTGTGTTGTTCAGTCCCAAGGTGCAGCTAAAGGACCAGCAACACACCAGGCATAGGCAAATCCTGGCGTCACCCACACCAAGTGGCACATTAGACGTGTTATTAATTGCTAGCAGAAAGTGATTTATATACTGATTTATTGCTGTGAAGGGAAAAAAATAGTGCATCATAAAACTGTAGCTATTAGTGCCAGCTCTGAAACACTTGCAGAGGCTGGGTGATTGAATGCTCAAACTGTGGTGTGAGGTAAGTGCTAAGCTGTGTTGTGAGACAGTTTTTCCTAGAAAGGTTTTCAGAATGTTATGAAAATTGCATCACGCTTAGTCTGATCTATCAGTTCAAAAGAACATTCCATGTTTTTTTTTTTTAAAATTTACTGCAGTTGGTACCAACAGTATGCAAGATGGTAGCACAGGGCTTTGATGTTCCCTGTCAGATGGATTTTGATAGGGTATAGGACAAGGAGTGCACGGGAAATTTTCCTGTTGGTTGCTAGCAGGATTAACACTTTGTTTATCCTGTTCAGTAACAAATCAGGAGCCAGCTTTTGTCTTACCTACTGAATTATTAAGTGAATGATTCAATAAAACCGATAAGACATGATAGTACATGTGTCATGGTGAAATAACAAAATATCTTATATATGTTGTACGTGAAACCACAATACCTCACAGTGTTATTCCACTATGACTCACCATTTGAACTGCGTTATCTTAGTCATGATATATCTAATCTTTACCCAATGTACCTGCCTTTTCCTATTTATGTTACTTCTAACTGTCCCACTCAGCTAACATCACAGGTGACATAAAACATGCTGTTCCTAGACTATAACTAACAGTCTAAACCAACCAATGAAATATAGTATGATATGTAAACGGTGTGTTAGTTATTACTGTTACATCGACATCGTAACATATGGTAATATAGTGTTACAGAATATTTAAATAATAATGCAAACTCACCTTTGAGTACTACTAAAGTGAAATCACACAGTATACACACATAAAACATTGAGTATTTGTTTCTTCTCCTCAGCCATCACAGCGACCATCCCTGCTTCCTCCCAACACGCCCACCTTGTACCACTTCTGGAAGGTGAGGACCGAGGGTCTCAGCGAGCAGCTACTAGTGCTCAACTCTGCTGGTGAGTCACAATGATAAACTGGGGATCTGTCTTTCTACTGAAGGTCCAATATGTGCTGTTCCTGCTGGCAGCATTGCCTGGCACAGACTATACAGCTACTCAATGTTCTAGCTTGTCTCACCTCGTATCAGAGAAATATAACAGTAATGTTTGCAGCTCTATTTCAGATGTGACTCTGTACTCAGGATGTTATACCTGCTCTTGGGGGTCTGGGGCCACTGTTCACTGAGCTCATCCATGGCTTTAGTTGGGCTGTGGCTGTGCACTCATAATCCAGTACCTGGTCTTGTGGGGTTGGGGGCATTGCCTGGCTCAGACTGCGCAACTCCTCAGTCTCCTAACGTGTGCACCTTGTATCAGGAAGGTATATTGTTGATGTCCACAGCTTTAGTTGGGCTGTGGCTCTGCACTCAAAATCCAGTAACTGATCTGTGGGGAGGAACATTCCCAGCTCACACTGAGCAACTCCTCAGTGTCCTATCATGTGTGCACCTGCTATCAGGGAGGTATACTGTTGATGTTCATTACTTTAGTTGGCCTGTGGCTCTGCACTCAAGATCCAGTACCTGTTCTAGGGAGGTGAGGACATTCCCTGGATGATGATGTGCAACCACTCAGTGTCCTAACTTGCATGCAGCTGGTATCAAGGAACTATACCATTGATATATATGGCCTTAGTTGGGCTGTGACTCTGCACTCAGGATCCACTACCTGGTCTCGGGGGGTAGAAACATTGCCTTTCTCAGGCCATTGAACTCCTCAGAGTCATACCTTGCATGTACCTCACTTCACTGAGGCATACCATACACATCCATGTCTTTATTTAGACTGTGGCTGTGCACTCAGGATGCAGTACTTGCCTGCAAGGGTGGACACATTGCATGGCTTGAGGCTGTGCAACTCGTCAGTGTCCTAACTTTTGTGAAGCTGGAATCAATAATGTGTCCCACTGATGTCCACGGCTTTAGTTGGGCTCAGACTCTGCACTCAGAATCCAGTAACTGATCTGTGACAGGTAGCAGCATTGCCTCACTGAGGCTGTGCAAATCCTCAGTGTCCTAACATATGTGCAGCTCCTATCAGGGAGGTATACCGTAGATGTCCATGGCTTTATTTGGGCTGTGGCTCAGCACTCAAGATCCAGTACCTGGTCCAGAGAGGTGGAGACAGTCCCTGGATGAGACTGTTGCAACTCCTCAGTGTTCTAACTTGCATGCAGCTGATATCGAGCAGGTATACCATTAATATCCATGGCTTTAGTTGGCCTCTAACTCAGCACTGAGGATCCACTACCTGATCCAAGGGGGGCATTGTCTGGCTGAGCCCATAGAACTCTTCAGTGTCCTACTTTGTGTGCTGCTGGTATCAGGGAGGTGTACCGTTGATGTCCACATATTTAGTTAGGCTGTGGCTGTGCACTCAAGATCCAGTATCTGTTCTGAGGGGGTGGGGGCATTGCCTGCCTGAGGCCATACAACTCCTCACTGTGATAACGTATGCAGATGGTATCAGTGAGGTATACCATCCATATCTATGGTTTTACTTAGTTTGTGGCTCTGCACTCAGCATCCAGTGCCTGGTGTGGGCAAGTGGGAGCATTGCCTGGCTGAAGCCATACAACTCCTCAGTGTCCTAACTTGTGTTGAGCTGCTATCAGGAAGGTATGCTGTTGACGTCCACAGCTTTAGTTGGCCTGTAGCTCTGCACTGAGGATCCACTACCTGATCTGGGTGGGAGGTTGTCTGCCTGAGCCCTTGAAACTCCTCAGTGTCCCACCTTATGTGTAGCTGGTATCAGGGAGGTATTTCATTGATGTCCACATCTTTAGTTAGCCCGTGGTTGTGCAGTCAGAATCCAGTACCTGTTTTTGGAGGACATTGCCAGCCTGAACCAGTGCAACTCCTCACTGTCCTAACATTTGTGCACCTGGTATCAGGGAGGTATACCATCCATATCTATGGCTTTACTTAGTCTGTGACTCTGCACTTAGCATCCAGCGCTTGGTGTGGGGACGTGGGAGCATTACCTGGCTGAGGCCATGCACCTTCTCAGTGTCCTAACTTGTGTGGAGCTGGTATCAGGAGGTATACCATTGGTGTCCATGGCTTTAGTTGGCCTGTAGCTCTGCACTGATGATTCACTACCTGATTCGAGGGGGGGGCATTGTCTGGGTGAGGCCTTGAAACTCCTCAGTGTCCTACCTGTGAGCAGCTGGTATCAGTAAGATCCAGTATCTGTTCTGGGGGTGGGGCATTGTCCTCCAGAGGCCATGCAACTCCTCACTGTGATAACATGTGCAGAGGTATCAGTGAGGTATACCAGCCATATCTATGGCTTTACTTAGTCTGTGGCTCTGACTCAGCATCCAGTGCCTGGTGTGGGGAAGTGGAGTATTGCCTGGCTGAGGCCATGCAACTCCTCAGTGTGCTAACTTGTGTGCAGCTGCAATCAGGAAGGTATATAATTCATGTCCATGGCTTTAGTTGGCCTATAGCTCTGCACTGAGGATACACTACCTGATCTGAGGAGGGGTATTGTCTGGCTGAGCCCTTGAATCTCCTCAGTGTTCTACCTTGTGTGCAGCTGGTAAAAGGGAGTTATACCACTGATGTTCACATCTTTAGTTAGCATGTGGCTGTGCACTCAGGATCCAGTACCTGTTTTTTTTTTGGGGGTATTGCCTGCCTGAGCCAGTCAACTCCTCAGTGTCCTAACATGTGTGCAACTGGTTTCAGGAGGTATACTGTTGATGTTCACATCTTTAGTTAGGCCCTTGACTGTGCCCTCAAGATCCAGTATCTGTTCTGGGGGTGGGGCATTGCCTGCCTTAGGCCACGCAACCTCCTCACTGTCCTAACATGTGTGCAGATGGTATCAGTGAGGTATACCATCCATATCTATGGCTTTATTTAGTCTGTGGCTCTGCACTCAGCATTCAGTGCCTGGTGTGGGAAGTGGAGCATTGCCTGGCTGAGGCCATGCAACTCCTCAGTGTCCTAACTTGTGTGAAGCTGTTATCAGGAAGGTATACTGTTGATGTCCATAGCTTTAGATGGCCTGTACCTCTGCACTGAGGATCCACTACCTGATCCGGCGGAGGGATATTGTCTGCCTGAGCCCTTGAAACTCCTTAGTGTCCCACCTTGTTTACAGCTGGTGTCAGGGAGGTGTACCATTGATATCCACATCTTTAGTTAGCCTGTGGCTATGCAGTCAGGATCCAGTACCTGTTCTGGGGGGGCCTTGCCTGCCTGAGGCAGTGCAACTCCTCACTGTCCTAACATGTGTGCATCTGGTATCAGGGAGGTATACCATCCATATCCACAGCTTTACTTAGTCTGTGACTCTGCACTCAGCATCTAGCACCTGGTGTGGGAGCTGGGAGCATTCTCGGCTGAGGCCATGCAACTTCTCAGTGCCCTAATCTGTGGAACTGGTATCAGGAGGTACTGTATACCATTGGTGTCCATGGGTTTAGTTGGCCTGTAGCTCTGCACTGATGATTCACTACCTGACTCGAGGGGGCATTGTCTGGGTGAGGCCTTGAAACTCCTCAGTGTCCTACCTTGTGAGCAGCTGGTATCAATAAGGTATACCATTGATGTCCACATCTTTAGTTAGCCTGTGACTGTGCACTCAGGATCCAGTACCTGTTCTGGGGAGGGGCCTTGCCTGCTTGAGGCAGTGCAACCCTCACTGTCATAACATGTGTGCAGCTGGTATCAGGGAGGTATACCATCCATATCCATGGCTTTACTTAGTCTGTGGCTCTGCATTAGACATCCAGTGCCTGGTGTGGGAGGTGGAGCATTGCCTGACTGATGCCATGCAACTCTTCAGTGTCCTAACTTCTGTGTAGCTGCTATCAGGAAGGTATACCATTCATGTTCATGGGTTTAGTTGGCCTGTAGCTCTGCACTGAGGATCCACCACCTGATGCGAGGGTGGGGGTATTGTCTGGTTGAGCTCTTGAAACTCCTCAATATCCTACCTTGTGTGCAGCTGATATCAGGAAGGTATACAGCTGATGTCCACATCTTTAGTTAGTCTGTGGCTGTGCAATCAGGATCCAGTACTTGTTCAGGAGAAGGTGGGGCATTGCCTGACTGAGTTCATGCAACTCCTCAGTGTCCCAACTTGTGTGCAGCTGATATGATGAAACTATACTGTTCATATCCACGACTTTAGTTTGGCTGAAGCTCTGCACTCAGGATCCACTACCTGGTCGATGGGTGGGGCATTGCCTGGCTGAAGCCATGCAACTCCTCAGTGTCCTAACTTGTGTTCACCTGCTATCAGGCTTTAGTTAAGCTGTGGCTGTGCACTCAGAATCCAGTACCTGGTCTAGGTAGGTGAGCACATTTAGCTGAGCTGTAGCTCTCCACTCACTACTTGATCTGAGCAGGTAGGACCATTGCCTGACTGATTCTATTAATTCCTCAGTCTTTCAAATTCAGTATAACTGGTACCACAGAGGTAGAAATACTCATAACAACATCTACAGACAAATAATGTTTTCCCTTTTTCTATGTTTTTCACAGAGGACGAACCATCAACGGAGGGAGCTGCTGGAGCAAATCAGCCACAGAGGATGTCGAAATACTAACAATTGACCCCTATGTGGAGGAAGCAGCTACTGCTCCAGCAGCGGGTCATACAACAGGTGCTGCAGGTCTGTCTGGGCATCCAGCTGAGGAACGTAAGTAACTTAAGTTATACCACAGACATAATTGAATAGCCAATCAAATAATCAGACTGCCAGTTTCCCAATATTGTAAATCCTCTGATAACCAATGGCTATACATGACTATATCATCTATTACATCTGTAGCATATAAATAAATACAAAAAAAATAAAAAACAGAGCAATTTCTTAAATATTAGTATTTTATTATAATAAAATATCTACATTGGTCTATTCTTCAATAAGCTACCCAGAACATGTGAGTTATCAGGTGATTTACCACGACTGGCCAGGATTACCCACTCAACTGCACCTTGCAGGCAAATCACTGCAGCCATGGTAAATCCCATCATACGTGATGGTATGAAAGACACTGGATTATATTGTGCCAATCTGAAAATACCACTGCAGCATTTTTGACTAGCAAATACTGCTTGAGTATGGTTTGTTACAGACCATAAAATGAATGAGTAAGCATACAGTGAACCAGAATGTGTTGTTTCTTGTGCCTTGTTGCTTAATTGACATATACATTGGAAATAGTATTCCTCTGTTTAACACTTAAACAACAGGGCACAAGAAAATGTGACCTATAGAAAGAATCAAAACCAGCACATTCTGTTTACTTGGACATTTACCCATTCCTTGTATGTTCTGTAACAAACCACACTCAAGCAAAATCTCCATTCACAAACACTTCAATGCTATTTCAAAATGATCACAACATACTCCACCATCTCTCACATCATCAGATATCATTATAGCACTTTACCTAACACATTCCACTTAATGACAGAGATCTCACTTTACAGATGAAAATACTAACCACAGATACAATATTGTAACAGCGACACATACCCAGTAAATGCTATGATGCAGCCATATTGCATTTCTTGAATCACCCAGTTGGCTATAATTGTGTACTACAGAGTATTAACATAAAACTGTATTTTCAGGTCTACATATCTATAACAAGTTTTTACACAATAACATTATTTTTCTTCTCAATAGACATTCTCATGTGAGTGCCTGATTTCAACGGTTACAGATCTAATTACAACTATTTAATTTATTCTATTTTGTTGAGCAATTTTTCACAGGTATAACACATAGTAATTGTTGCAGATAACACCATTGTACAATAGCACTGTTCATCTTTTAAAATGAAAATTGTATGTCAAAGCAGTCTTTGTGTATATATATATAAGGGATATGCATGCTGTGCCAGTGTGACAACCAACTTATTTGAACAGTAGCCTCTCACCTTGAGTAACCTCATGAGTGGCAAAGCCAGAAGTGACGTTTCCAAAACATCACAGTCTACTGGACAAATAACTTTGTCCTCCCACAAGTACACCCTGCACATGTAATGTATGTAGCTGGACTTTTCGAGTTAACTTGTGTTATATATTATTTTTCTCTTAAGTTCCTCTCCATGTTTTTTTCTCTGTCCCTAGTTCCTGTCTTTAGTTTTCAGGTTTCTTGCGGTGAGAAAGAGAGAAATTTTTTTTTTTTGTTAACAGTGTTTCAATTTAAAATGTGTTTCTGGTTTGGGAGAAATTTGGTTAAGCTCTGCATTTTCTGAGTCTCTAGGACTGTGATATCTTTCTTTATAAATACCACTTTGAGAAGATAAAAGCAAAAAAAGGAGGCAGTAGTACTGCGCATACAGCACACATGGTGCTTAGTGATGAAGTCACTATGGAGATAAATGGCTTATGATATCATCACTATGTAGATATCTTGAAGTTATATACATAGTAATTATATCACCACTCATTTCTGCACAGAGTCACACATGTATAGAGGACAATGCCTGATCTACAGGTGATAACCATGGAACAATAGAAACATAGGAATTTGACAGCAGGTAAGGACCACGTGGCCCACCCAGTCTGCCCATTTCCCTACCTAATGGATAAGCTGCAGATCCTAGTTAACCAGCAGCTTACTTCTTTCTACCCCACCCCTAGAATTGCCTTATGACTGTCCCATGCTTGAATTCAACCACTGTTTTTGACTCCACAACCTCCTCTGGAAGGCTGCTCCATGCATCCACAACCCTCTGTTATAAAATACTCTTATATTACCTCTGAGCCACCCCCCATCTTCAAATTGTGCCCCTTGTTCTTGCACACCTCTTTTTGAAAGATGCTACCTCTTGGACTTTGTTGATTTCTTGAGGTACTTGAAAGTTTCTATCATGTCCCCTCTCCCTCCTTTCCTCAAGGTTATACATATTAAGCTCCTTCAGTCTTTCTTCATATGTCTTCTGGTGCAGACCCTGCACCATTTTAGTTGCCCTCCTCTGGACAGCTTCCATCCTGTCTATGTCCTTGTGGAGACTGGGTCTCCAGAACTGCATGCAGCACGCCAGATGGGGTCTCCCCAGCTGTCTGTAGAGAGGATAACAACTTCCTGTTTTCTACTGGTGATGCCCTCCCATGCATCCTAGTATCTCCCAGCCCTCCTTACTGCCCTCTCACATTGTTTGCCCACCTTTAATTCATCTGATATGACTACCCCCAGATCCCTTTCCATTTTTGTTGTTGTTAGTATCTCACCGCGCATTGTGTACTCTTCCCCTGGGTTTTTGTTTCCTGGGTGCACTACCTTGCACTTCTTAGCATTGAATCTAAGCTGCCATACATTTGACCATTCCTCTAACCTTGCCAAGTCCCTTCTCATCCTTTCCACCCCACCTTGTGCATCAACTCTGTTGCAGATCTTTGTGTCATCTGCAAAGAGACATACTTTTCGTTCCAGTCCCTCTGCATTGTCTCTTATAAAGACATTGAAGAGGACTGGTCCTAATACTGAACCCTTTCCTACCCCACTAGTACCCCCCCCTTTCTTCAGAGTGGACTCCATTTACTATTACCCTCTGTGTCCTATTCTCCAGCCAATTCTTTACCCAGGCTATCATCTTTGGACCCACTCCCAAGCTGGCTAACTTGTATATTAATCTTTTGTGTGGGACTGAAATGCATGAAGAATTCTTATAAGTGAATATATTCAGGTATCATGTGATAGTTAATTATATTATGGTTTATATTGTTGATATGGTGGTACATTGTAATATACAGTTTTTGTAGGATGAAGTTAGATGGATGTTATCATCTTGAAGGTGATTGCTAAGGCATCAGTAAACCCTCAAGAGCGCAGCTCAAGAGGTTTACCATTGGCATAGCAACTATGAGACATGATAACACCCATCTAAGTTCATCCTACAAAAACAGTAAATTACAATGTGTACCACCATATCAATAGTATAAACCACAATATAATTAATTATCACATGATACCTGAATATACTCACTTATAAGAATTTTCATGCATTTCAGTAATATGTTATTTTTTTTCTTTATCCATGAATATCAAACCAGATGAAAACATAATGTGATTGCAATAAGGCATCTTCCATCTTTTAACTATCAACACTTGCTTTTGCAAATAGTTTACCATTATCATCACCTGCATGTATTTGTAGAGCACACATGCTATAGCTACCTACCTACACAATTCTACCTCCTCCATAGCAATAGCAATGCATGTAAATGTACTAAAATGTGCTAGTATGATATCCTGCATGGTAATCAACATATCAAGTAGAATAGCAAAACAATAATTACTTGTGTGATACCTGAATATCTGAACTCTTGGCAAGTGAGCTCAGAGTTCAACCAGTTGTGGCTATGCCACTCCTGATAACCCCTGACCTCACTTGCCACTTGTGCTGATCTATCACATATCACAAAAGTAATTATCATGTATCCCCTTATTATAAAAATTAATTCTAGCAGCAATGCACTTTAATTACATTATTATGAAATCAAGATAGCTATGCTAATCTACCATTGATGTAAATAAAGTGGCTGTATGCATTAGTTAAAAATATACTTCCGTACAGTACATTAACATAAGAGTACACAGCAGCTCAGTTTACTGACATGTCTCTTGTTCTCATTTTTCTCTCCACAGGGTCTCTTGCTGTTCTTCAAAACATCAGTACCACTCTCAGCCAGCTGATCGAGGCTGTGGAGGGTGGTGACAGGGTTGCAGCCCAACACACCCATGTCGCTGCAGCAAAATTTGACCACATAAGTGAACAAAATTCTGACATAATTGATTTGCTGCAGCAACATGGGCGTGTAGGGCATACGGCCTTAATTGCCACCTGTGGTCTGGAGAACAGCAACAGGGGCCTCACCCAAGCCATAATATCACTCTGGAAAATGGAGGAGGCCTCTGTTGTGTCTCTTGAGACCACCCATGGCCTCATGGTGCAGCTGGCTGAGAACCAGCTGGAGGCTACAGAGGCCATCCATCAACTCCTCCACCAGGACCTACAGTATCTGCAGGATGATCCACCCTCCAGAGCTCCTCAACAGCAAGAGCCCCTTGAAGGTGCCCCTCCCACAACACCGTCACTACCTACCGATGAGGGGTACCAAGTCTCACCACATCCTGTGCAGTCTTCCTCTTCCTCTTCCTCCTCATCTCCCCAAGGCACAACAGCCTGAACGGCCAGCACTTCCCTGTGTCTCCAGGCCATTTTCATTTAATTTTCCCCCAAATCATCTTATTTTTATTATGAGTTATATCCCCCTATCCCTTATGAAGCAACACTTTTATTTATTTTACTGCTATTATTTTATTTATGTTTTATTTATTATCCCTTTCACCCCCATGTGAAGAAACACAGTTATTTATTTTACAAGTTTTTGTGATATGATTTTGAAGAAAAAGCATTTTTATAAAAAATAACTATTTTTAAAAGTAAAACATTATTCTTTCACAAAGATGTATTAGCCTCCTTCTTAAAAATACAATAAGTTGTGTTAACCTCCTATCAAAAAGGTGCACTATTCATGTTTACAGCCTTGGTTAGAATCTGCCTCTGCACTTTGGATCCTGCACCTACCGTGGGCAGGTGGAGGACACTGACTCCATACAAACGGTCTCATAAGTTGTGTTCACCTAGTAGCAGAGATGTTTAATATCAATATTTATGGCTTTAGTTGCCATGTGGACGTACACTCAGTGTCCAATACCTGTTCTTAGAAGATGAGAGTATTGCCTCACTCAGGCTATGCACCTCTTCAGTGTCCTAACTTGTGTGCAGCTGTCATCAGGGAGGTATATCATTAATGTCCATGACTTTATTTGGGCTGTGGCTCTGCACTCATGATCCATTACCTGATCTGGGGGGTGGGGGCATTGCCTGGATTAGACTGTGCAACTCCTCGGGTGCATTGTCTGGCTGAGGCCGTGCAATTCTTCAGTGTCCTAACTTGTGTACACCTTGTATCAAGGAGCTATACCATTCATGTCCATGGTTTTAATCATGCTGTGGCTCTGCACTCAGGATCCAGTACCTGGTCTCGGGGGGGGGGGGAGCATTCCCTGGCTGATGCTGCAAAACTCCTCAGTGTTGTAACATATCTGCACCTGGTATTCCAGAGGTACACCATTGATGTGCACATCTTTACTTTGGCTGTGGCTGTGCCCTCATGATCCAGTAACTGGTCTAGGAGACTGAGGGCATTGTCTGCCTGAGCCCATGCTACCCTCAGTGTCCTAACTTGTGTGCAGCTGGTATCAGGAGGTATACTGTTGATGTCCACAGCTTTAGTTGGGCTGAAGCTCTGCACTCAGGATACAGTACCTGGTCTGAAGAGGATGGGGCCATTGCCTGGCTGAGGCCATGCAACAGCTCAGTGTCCCAACTTGTGTGCATCTGCAATCAGAGAGGTATAACATTCATATCCATGGCTTTAGTAATGCTGTACCTCTGCACTCAGGATCCACTACTTGGTTTAGGCAGCTGGGGGGCATTCCCTGGTTGATGTTGTGCAACTTCTCAGTGTTCTAACTTATGTGCAGCTGGTATCACAGATGTATACCATTCATGTCCGTGGCTTCAGTTGGGCTGTGGCTTTGCATTCGGTATCCAAAACCTGCTCTTTGGGCCCCATGCTCCCACCAACCTCTCAATTTCTGCCCAACATCACAGTACAAGTACTAAATCTCATATGCATTGCTGGGAAAATATATTGCTGGGAGTACAGGGCCCTTCAGGCCCCACACTCACACCAACTTGTGCACTTCCCACTAACATCACACTGCAACTACTTAAAATCATACATATTGGTGAGAGCACATATTGGTGGGAGCGAGGTGCTTGGGCCCCACGCCCCACCAACTTGTCCATTTATCCCAAACATCACAGTACAACTACTAAATATCATATGTATTGCTGACAGTGCATACTGCAGAGAGTGCTGGACCCTTCAGGCCCCATGTTCCCACCAAATTGTCCATTTCACACCTGTTTACATTTCACACACCTAACCACTGAAAATTCCTCTGTGGCAGTAAAGCTAGCTACCCTATACATGTCAAGCTACTAAGACAATGCAGAACGCCATCTGCAAAATGTAAAAGGTGCCATGCAATATCTCTGCAGCAGATTAATTTTCCGACACCTAAACATCATAATTCACATCTACTGGACATCCCCGCAACACCCTCCAAATTTCTAGTTAAAAGACCAAACTTTCCAAGATATTTAATTTTAAATGTTGCTAAAATTGGGCTATCTGGTCCCCCCAGATCTGGCTATCTAGTCCTTCCCTCACGAACAAAGATCACAATCAAAGAATCTCGAGATCAAAGTATTTACAGGCTAGTGACCAAAGAATTTGCAGGCTCATGATCAAAGAAGAAAAAATGATAAAACTCAATTTTTACAGAGAAATACATTAAACCACAGCAGTGACTCAATAGAACAAAGCCCCCTGAGCAAAACCCATCCTAGTTTGACTTTATAAGTCACCCCTGGGCTGAAATATTTGATTTTTTAATCTAGCCATCTAGTCGCACTCTTATGATTAAAGATTGCAGTTAAAGAATCTTGTGATCAAACAATTTGCAGGCTCATGACCAAAGAATATGCAGGCTCATATTTTAAAGAATAAAAAATGCTAAAACTCAATTTTTACACAAAAATACATGAAACCACATCCATGCCTCAATAGAACGAAGCCCCCTGAGCAAAACCCTTTCTAGTCTGAATTTATAAGTCACCCCTGGGCTGAGAAATTAGATTTTTTAATCTGGTCATCTTGTCATGCCCTTGTGATCAAAGATCACCATCAAAGAATCTCTCGATCAAAGAATTTGCAGGTTCGTGATCAAAGATTGTTAGCAAGCCACGATCAAAGAACTAAACACTTTAAAACTCCATTTTTGGACACATTTATGAGAAACCACAGGCATGGCTTGATAGAGGGAACACTCCTGAGTAAAACCCATCAGAGTTTTACTTCAGAAGTCACCCCTGAGCCAAGATATTTGTTTTTTTCCAACCGCAAAATGAAAACAAGATGGCGGATGTCGCGATCAAAGAATTCCTTGTGATTAAAGATTCTTTGATCTCAAGCCTACAAATTCTTTGATAGTGAGCAGTGATCAGATGGCCAAAACCCCATTCTTCTTTCGCAAAATAACCATATAAATGTTCCCATAGACTTATAATGGGAACTTAAAACTTTATTAATTTTTGAAAGGATTAATATTTTTTCACCAAACAAAAGTGGCATGTTCTTTGACCCAAGCTCCTTCTACGTTCCAAGCTACAGACCAACATGCCATATGATGACCACACAGTGCCACAGACAAAATCAAAAACTGCCAACAAACTGGCAAGAAGTGCATTTGTCAGCTTTGTGTGAAAACCATAAGTCTGACAGAAACACAATTTGGCAAATCAAGAAATCTACCAAGCCCCACAGCGCATTCCAACTTTCATGCATATCTGTTAAATGGGTCCCAAGCTATTAACGATAACATTTTGAGTTTAACATAGAAGTGGCTTTATAACCTAACTATAGGGGGTGACTGCGCCCTATAACAAATATACATATATATATATATATATATATATATATATATATATATACACATATACACACACATATACACACATAAAGATATATATGCATGAGCGATACTGAAAAAGTGATGATGCACAATGCAGTCGGTGGCTGGCCGTGGTGGTGAGAGGAGGGCTGAGCCTGTTGCTGGTGCCGCATACATTTGCTGTATATGGGTTAGATGGCAGTGCACTTCCTGGTGGGGGGACCACTAGACCACCAGGTATTATTGTGATATTTGGGGGCTACTGGGGTTGGGATCATAATGGGGGTGGGGGACCACTAGCACACCAGGGATATCTGTGCTATACGGGCTACCGTGGTCGGAGATCATGTTGGGGATCACTAGCACACCAGAGATATCTGTGCTATACAGGGATACTGGGGGTCAGAGATCATGCCGGGGGATGAGCACCACACAGTACCACCACAGTAGCACCAGTTTTTCTCAGCTGTATTTAGTGCCATGCTACAGGTCACACAAATGCCTGTAGCATGACACTATACTTTTGAATATGCTGCACAATGGGCATTCCTGGTTACTCCCATAACTCCCGCCCCTGCATACATTTAATTTTAGCATTGGCATTATCACACAGCTCCAGCGCTATTGAGGCTTCTGAATATTGCAGCCTGGTGCAAATCCAGTGCTATTCCAGCACTACAGCTTTGTGCAAGGCTTTGAATATCTGGCCCTAAGCCTTTATCTAAAATGGACTGCAGTTTGGAAATCATGTCCTTAATCAGAAAATGTTTGTTCCATCGCCAGAGAAATATTTACAGTAGATAACTATGCTTTACACTAAAAAAGTGTAATGTTCAAGAAAAAACTGAAGGGACCACAGATCTTTTGTTTGACATGGGGACAAGCCCCTTATGCACAAGTAACCCCCTCCCCCACTACTTTACACAGTTAGCAACTCCTTGGTACCCTTGACTGGGCACACAAACTACTTCAGACATTGATACCATCCCTAGCTTTGGGAATGTATACCAGGCTCATTACTTCTAGAGGTCAGAAAAAGGGATGAAGGTGTACAAGAGCAAAACTTATGACCAATTAAGGTATCTACAAAACCCATGTCCTGAGAAGATAACTTTTTGCTAGGGATATGCTAGACCTATACCTCTGGAGGGGTACCCAGTAACTCCACACAGAAAGCAGTAACGTAAATGTCCAAACCAGAGTTGGGATTCTAAAGTGTGACTTTGTTCCAAAAGATGTTCTCTAAAGCAAGGGTGGACCCCCAAGGTTTACACACTGAGGCATAAAGCAATGGCAGAACAGCAAAATGACTGTCTCTGACAGAAACTGTATGTCTTCCCATATTTCACAGGACATTGAATTCTTTTCAGCGGCAATGGCCTTAACTGAACACACATTTCTTCCAGTGGCACTGGTCACAACATGAACCTTTCTTATAGTGGCACTGGCCACAACTGAGCACACATTTCCCATATGACATTGGACTTTAAACTTCTGTAAGTGGCAACTGGCCACAACTTATCCATTTCTTCTAGTGGCACTGGCCACAACGGAGCACACAGGGGCTCATACTGACACAGCCTACACCAGGGGGTAAACTTATCTTCAGGCATTGGCCAGCATGTCCTGAATAACCAGACACTCTTACAGAACCTGTAGTGCGGAACTGATTACTCCAGATGGGGGGCTGCCCACTCTTCGCTTCCATATTCATACATAGCCATTCTTTCAGAGTTACACCTTAAAATGTCTTGTAAAATAGTAGGAAAATGCATCTTGGAATGAAATTTCATATCCAGCATATGAAAAATGCTGTTCCAGGAGTGTAGAAATTAATGTCCTGAACAATGTGCATTAGTCTGCCTCTGGACCCGACAACTATCAGCCAACTTTAAACTGAGACAACTCTCAAGATTAGAACAGAATTGGTGTACCTTTTCTCCTTTGGTCAGGGAAACACCAAAGCACAGGTACTTTCTTCAGGAAACACAAAGTCAAATCTACTCACAGTTCAAACAACACAGGCAGCTTCAAAGTCCTGGATCTAATAGGGCATTGCCTCTAGGATCCATTCTCAAGTGGCCCTTCTATCCTCCGAGGATGAAAATCACGAGCTCCTGCTGCAAACACCGGTTTCCACCACTACTGTTGGCAGGCTGAGGACTTTCAGGACTAGGGTGAGGAATGTAGGCTCTCCTCACAGATCCCACAGCAGCTCTCACTCCTCACACTTCAACTACTACTGACTAATTTAACCAACTGCACCAAGATTCTGAAACTCCCCACTCACAGCCAGCTGTTGTGGCATTTGCTGCTGTGAGAGTTCTAAATTACCTCATCTCTCTCATCTCAGCTGAGACCAAGTAGACAGAGAGTGAGTAGGTGAAAAACCCATTTAACTAGTTATTCACCAGCTGCCTTCACTACCTAGCACTCACATTGATGAGATTCTAGTAACCACAAGGGACTGTGTGGCTACACACACAAATGTATTGTTCAATAAAATATCCACTTAATACATGAGATCTGTGCTGGTGGTGCTAGCCTTGCTTCAGATTACAGTTCAGTAACCTCACTGCAAGACATGTCTTTTCTGTCTTCTGTGAGATTCTAATCAAGTAGACCCCACCCACCTCACAACCAACCAACCACTAGCACCCATTTATCCTCCTTCAGCACTCAGAGGATACATTGTGAAGTCATCAATTTGTGTTACACTGTAATGCAGCTTAGACTGGTCTTCTTGTGGTTCTGGTACATCACCAAAAAAACAAACTCTATAGTTAACTTTAAATTAGCAATACCAGTTTTTATAAAGTACAAATTACTATTCAGCAGGGCAGGACTACTTGTCATAGACAATTTTCATTTTGTAACTTAATCCTCAGCTTGTCAGAAATGTATTTTGATGGCTGTAGGTTTATAAAACCTTCTGCCTTTCTTTTTGCTCCTGGTCTCTTTCTTCCTCCTCTCCTATTCTGTTTCATTGCCAGTTGAATGTCCTTCCTTTGCATTCTGTAAAACAGGTAGCATGCTGCTTCCTGCAGATAAAGGCATGGGTGACTACACACTAGCCAAATAATTCATTAGGCGGTTACACAGTATTATTTCATGCCATTTTGTCTGTCAGGTGCCCTATCCTGAGTAAATACACTGTAAAACGGGATAAAAGCAGGACTCCATTGAACATGAGATATTGTACATCAGTTTGCACATCCTCAGTGTGGCTACAAGCAGTTCCACATCTCAGCTCATCCAGCCCCTCGTCCTCAACCTTTGCTGCAGCCCTATTGGCTTTTGCCAAGCTCTGTTTTTATAGCTACATGTCTTTACTGCTGGGATTCTTTGGGATAAATAGTGCAGTAACTGTGAGATGATTTTGTTTTCTGCCATGGTGGAATGATGTGACTGCGTTACAAATGTGATTATCTGGGAGCTGGGAAGGGCCAGTTCTTTACATTTTTTCTTTTTTTTGCCTGACCACTTTCTTCCTTGCTTTTCTCTTGCATTATTTTTTTCTTAATTTGGCTATCTACTCCCATGATGGCTTCCTTTCCTCTGTATCATAGACAGTATGATAACTTGTTGGTATAACTCACAGAACACTTTCAACCTCCTTTGCTACATCCTTCTCCTCTCCTCTCCTGCATGTGCATCCTTCTTTTCTGCTTCTTCCTCTCCTGCCTTTTCCTCCTGCTTCTTCTTCCCTTAAGTTTCTCATTCTCCTTCCCCATGCATGTATGTCTCAGTCATATAATTCTTCAGCTTTTCCCTACCCTTTGTTGCCCCTCCTGCTCATGTGCTCTTGCTTTCTCTCCTCTACCACCTCACTCCCCATGCCATCCCCCCACTCCAACATCTCCACATCTGTATCCTCCTGACTGGCACACTCCTCTACAGTAAGCTGCTTTTATAGTGATGCTACACATTTGCTGTTATAAAATTACAGGATTGTACATGTAGCCCTAACTCACACAATTCCAGTTTCTCCTCAAATGAGAGGATAACTATAGTATCACTGCCATATTCAGACATGCTATCACCTCCCTCACATAAAGGCTGAGCAGCACAACTTGGACTGGTAATGCTAATGTTGCCTGATTTTGGTGCTAGTGGCAGAGGAGCCATTTCAACCCCTGGTCATACTCACCTGAGTAGTGACTTGACAGCATGAGCTGTTATTCTCTTATACTCTCTCCAATCCCATTTGGAATGTAAAGATAATTGTAACCACTCTCCTTTGCAGTCTAGCGAAATCCCCACCAAGGCACCAGTATAATGAATGTATCCATCACCCATTTTCCATCCTTTCCACTCAGCAGTCACCACCCATACCCCCATTCACACCGACCACATCCACAGTAGAAAGCACCACTGTTAATGTAGCTGAGATGGTGATCACTGCAGACCCTCTGCTTACCACTTTAGTAGACCTCGTTCTGCTGACAAATAGTGAGACTGTGCAAACTCTAGAAACGGCAGACCACATGATCACTAATGTGATTGGCAAAGAGTCAGGGAGTAAGCATGTATTCATCATTGAGAACTGTGTTGTGCATGATATTATTGAGGGTGTAACAGAGGGGTTCCTATTGGCTGAGTATGGTTTACTACAGCTATACCCAAAGAAAACTGCAAACAAACAAACAAACCTGATTATTTTGTGCCATGCAGGTGACTCCGGTTAGCACCTGATGACACACATTATTATGATCACATCAGAGCAACAGGAACTGCAGCTGAGAGGCTTTGCAATGATTCCCACAGGACCACACAGTTCTGACTGAGCAGACATTTGGAAAATTTAAGATGCAGTTTTGATGTTTGGACAAATCCAGTGCTAAATACACTACTTGCCTGAGGCAACATGCATGATCATCACTGCATTTGCAGTGCTATATAATGTTGTGGTGTCATGACAACAGTATACATTATTAGATGAAATTAGGGTAGCACATGTCCCTGCCTTAGCAGAGGGCAGTGACCTCGATGAGGGGTAGGCAGGGCATCAATGCAGCATCTAGAGGAAGGGCATCAGGGACAACTTAGTAAAAATATACTTTATGGAATTAACACAATGGCTGCACATGTGCTGCATACTGTATATATGTTTAATGATAGTACACATAATGCAATAAATACATCAGAGATGTTAAACAATATCAACACATAACTTCAGGTCACATACTGTACATGATGGTACATATCACTGCCAGTTTAGAATGATGGGTGATACCTGTGCTCTTCACAGTGTACTTTTGCTTTCATCAACTACAGGTACTGTGGGATTTGTAGGAAGTGGACCTGGTGGATCTAGAGTCACTTCTGACTTTAAGTCATTGTGTTACCAACCATGTTACACTGCTATGATATTTCTTCATGAATGCTTAGATTCTGTAGCATCCTACCATATGATCAAAACAATATTGAAATATGTCAAGTCATTGTACAACACAATATTTTCACCAGTGAATTGTTGTTGCTCATAGCTATATATTATTATCTCCTATGACATTAATGCTGAAAAGAAGCATTTCTGTGGTGAATTGGTAACTGGAAATGTTTGTTGTCACAGTAAAATTGGGATATTTATGTAGATTACTATTTCTAAGTGTGCACTGTAGTTTCCTAATGTAATCATACTCCAGTTTCCTGCAAAATAGAGGAGAATAAATGGAATTCTTTAATATGCAAATTGTTAAAAACATGTTTCAATTTAAAGCAACAACGCTTTAGATTTTAGAGCCATAAAATGACAATAATTATGCTTGGAAATGGTTATATTTTTGTAAATGTAGGATACAGAAAAATCACTTGCAAGGCTGCAAGCTGTTTCTGGGAGATGACTCCGTTTAGTCAAAACACTTAACAATTGCTAATGGTAGGTAATGAAAAACATTGTCAGGAAACAGGGCTTCTGGAAAACAATATTGTTCCCTAGGCATTTAAGTTTGTGCAATTCCTCAGATTTTACATTTCTAATCCCAGAAAAGAGATATGCCTCATGTACTCCTGTACAATGTCAAAAACAATGTGTTAGTCTTATCAGTATACCATAGATCTGTTTGTAGTATAGACATATGTTTGGAGCAGATACAGTTTGAAATGTAGTACACATGGTGATCAAGATCTTTCTTATGGACTGGTAGCAACTATGCATTATCAGGAGACTTCACCCCATATTTCCATTTTAATATGAAATAAAACATACTTACTTATTTAATTTGATGAAGTCTGACATTAGAAATCATGACCAAAATCTTGACTGCTATTTAGTGGAGCTGAAATTGCGTATCAGCCCATGGATTTCAATAAAGAATTTTTGTGTTTGAGGTTTGTGCTAAACATACTGCATGTTTTGAAAGAGTGTGTCTTAACTATTCTGCCCAATGCGTAATAGATGGCAAGGAAAAAAAAAACAGTAAAACTGGCATTAAAACAAAATGCACTCCAAATATGTCCTAACGCCTGAATCCCTTTTACCTGTTTTTCATAAAGTTATATAAGGTGACTCACATCTCCATGAAATTCATCTATAAAATGGCTTTGGAAAATCTACAAACATGATTGGGTGAAGCATGTCACATTCTATCTCTGTAAATGCATGGTCAGGTGCCAAATCTAATTTTCCTCCCTGAAAAAAATTGCATACTGTACATGCCAGCCTGCAAGTGCAGCAGTAGTACTACTGCTTGCAGTGCTGATGATCTGGTTCAGGAACAAGCACAGAGCATAAGAGGTTCAGGTAGGGGGCAGTAAGATGAACATCTTAAGGAGAGTTCTCATCCTTTGGGGGCAGGGTTGTGATTTCCTGACATGTCAGTGACACCCAGTGGAGACAGGGTGTCAACAGCTGGGACCACCAGACTGTGGGTGGAGATGTCAGTGGATATCTGTGAGTCTGGTGCTAGAGCCCCTGGCCTGTGCTGATGTCATTTAAATGTTTATGCCTCTGAAAATGGGAAAACCCTTTGGCACAGCAGCACTGTGAAGCCAGTGGACTGCAACCCAAATGGTGCCCTCAGGTGTAAGCTCGGCTGGAGCCTCAGCTGTACCTCGTTTCTTCCCTTGGGGAGCCCCACCCACAGGGCAAAGCTGTGGGTCTCCCAGTTCTGGCAGCCTGTGGGGATACTGGTGTTTGGTCCAGGTACCAATGAGGAAGAACACCCCACCCATCACCTGGGTGAGAAAAGGAAAAAAATACAGAGCCATTTTATAAGTGTAATAAACCCCTCCAGGGTGTGTATTATGGGAGTTTAATGTTCTTCCCAGTGGCATAAGGGCACTTGGCCTTCACCTTGTGTCTTACTGCAATCCTGGGGCATGCATTAGAACCATATAATGAACATCCTGTCATGACTTATTACTTACATTTATAACGATATGATTAAGTTTCATACCAGAAAACTATTTTCCTGAACAACTGAGGTCTCTAATTTGCAACTCTAACTCACAGGTGTATGGCTTCCTGGCACAACCATTGATAAAGGTCAGAACGGGAGAACACTGAAAAGGTTTTAATGTAATAAGAATGATAAGCATACAGAAGATAAACAAGAGGAGTATAATGCCTGACCAATATTCCTGAGTTTAATTAATATGCAACTGTGATATGGTCCATTGTTCTATTGGGGAGATCCACTGGGCCACATCCTCACTGGATTCTTCTTCATCATGGGAAACACACATCTCTCTGCAAAGGATGCAAGGACATTTATAAACCAAACCAGTATGTTGGGGTAAAACAGGCCTAAAACAACAGAAGATTAGAATTCTACCATGTTTGCTGCAAGTTATGCAGGTGATTGCAGAAGTCAATATTATTGTGTTGGGTAACAGAATCTTTCTGGATTCTAGCACTATGGAGAAAAAAATGCCTGTCATTGGGACCGCAAGGGATGTATACCCACGTGATCTGCTGTTTCCAATTGAACATACTTATTCTGCTATGAGGCATGCACTTAATGATCTTCTCCAAAAGGAATTTAATGTTGCATCCAGCAGTGTTTTCTCCATGAGAGACATTCAGGTTGACTTTAAATAATTCAGTTCTCACCACTTGCACTGCTTCTTTTATTGGCTTATTCAATAGGTTTAGTGCTCTTTGGGTGAGAACTGGCTTCCTTACATTATCCCACATTCTGTCCCTCTAAAGGTACCGAATGTTCGCTAGCTCTACTGCTCTGAAGAAGCTGGAAAAGTTTCTACTTATCCAATCTATCCATCCCTTTATGACTTTGCAAATTCAAACTGTGGTATTGTGTGTATCCATGGCACTCCAACTCCTTACAGATTGAGTTATGTTGACCTGATAGGCTGCTTGATGTACATGGAACTGAGGATCACATTTTGATCCTTGCTTGAACCCTCTGAGATCCCCCACTCCTCAGTTATACTTGTGCATCTGTTAATCTGCAGCATAACTGCCCCAGTGCCTTTGTTTGTATTTCTACAATCAATATACAGTATTCTCATATAAAGACAAGAGCTCCCGCTTAACATTTTGTAAGGCAGAATAATCAGACTCCTTGAATACCAGACCTATTTACTCTATTTTTAACCTTGACTCACTCATTTCTATTATCTGATCAGGAGCAATTTAGCACAGTTAGCACAGCACAGCACAGCAGTACACTCAACAGGAATTGACTTCTTTCAGGATTCTTCTTTTGAGAAGAAGTGTACTTTGAGTTACATGTGCTACTCAAGGGTTTAAATCTGGTGCTGTTATCTTTTACGTGCCTCCACAAATGCCAATCCATCCCCACTCATGAGCAGGAATGCCTAAGATGTGCATGCTCCTACAGCTCCATATGTAGCGGCTTTAGCAGAGTGTGAGCTGTTCCACAATATGTATGACTCCTTGATTCAGTGAGGGATCCAAAGGGCAGGGTACAGCACTCGCAGCATCCTTCCTTATGATTCCCTGTATAAGCGACTGGGAGGGGGGTGCAGGACACAGCAACAGAATGGTGTAGAGTTAGGAGGAGAAATAATTGGTTTTTTTTGTACCTTCTATTTCTTCTCTGGGGTCCAAGGCATCTATTGAGAGTACCCACTTGACCTCTGCCTCTACTCCCAGCCTGAAACCACCCTCTCCAGGAGACACATTGCTGAGCAACCCCCCCGACACATGAACTCATTCAGCCCCCCTGGATCACCCCCCTCTCCCCGGTGAGGGCCCACCCCACCTACCTGGTGGCCTGTCTGTGATTAGAAGAACAGTCCCTGAGCCAGGTCGTGGAGCTCTGGAGAGCTGGTGGAGGGTTGGTCCAGTGATGGATGTGGGCCTCAGTCCTTGGTGTCTCCATTATCTCCCTGGTCCTCTGGGGTGTTTGCCATATTGTTGAGTGTGTACTGTATACAGTAGTACATGCTTAGAGAGAGCTCAGTCAGTGGCTGTCCATGGTGGTGAGTGGTTGGTTGTGCCAGTCGCCGACTGGGAACTGGTGTGTGTGGGGTGGACTGGCACTGCTGGGTGAAGGGTGGGGGACCACTAGACTACCAGGGAATAAGTGGCATGAGTATTTTGATATTAGTGGCTATTGGTGATCACTGATTGGAACCTGGGGATGGTGGGGACATGATCTGCCCTTCGGGGCTATTCTTGGGAAGCGGGGCTTTGCAGGAGGCTGTACATTAGGGGCTACTGGGGTGGGAACTTGTGCCCCATCAGAGGGCATTGCTGCAGTTTGTGACATCTTGTTGTGGTGTGACCTCCCTTGGCACACTGCCTGGAGTGCTGCAAGTCACAGGAACTAGCCACTGGGGACCCTGCCTGTTCTGAAATTGGGCGCTGGATCCCAGGCTATGCAGCATACAGTGCAACCTGCTCAGTGCTTGTGACTTGAGCTATATGTCATGGAAGTGGGCCCAGGTGTCTGTTAGCCTATCTGTACTGACACGCCACCTGAGGAAGACCCATGTGGTCGAAGCACTGGGATGTTTGCTTGTCAGTGTCTGTGGCTTAATAAACTTACCACTTTTTGTTATTTTTGAGTGCTGAGGTTCTCCTGAACTGAATGCTACTTTTCTGCTTTGTATAACCATGAACATACTGTGTATATTGTTTACCTGGTTCGCAGTCCACTTCCACACTGGGCAAGGCATTAGTAGTCAGATACCTATACTTTACACAAATACTAATAAATCACTATCGCTGCCCCTCCCTTATATTTTAATGGGTTATGAAGTGTAAGAATTGTCCAACATGCAATGTGCCTCTACTGTCACATCAAAGAGTCCATAGTGCCAAGCCTGCTATATAAACAAATAAGAGTACAGATGATCAGTCTATGTATCTTGAAGCATTTCCAGTGGACATTTCCACTACCTATAAGAGGGTGTGGTGCATCAAAGCATCTACTTTCATGATGCTGATGCAGCAAGCCACTGCAGCAGTGATGGAAAGTCAGCAAATATTTATGCAGAGAATGATGGACAGACTACAGGCTATGTCTAATCCCAGACCACAGGGTCCCTTACTGACAACTGAAAAGAACTAGAACACATGCACTCCCACTCCAATCAATAACATTCTCTTGGCTCCTTCAAATCTAACAGATCTGAAAGATTACAATCTTGATGAGAAAGAGTGGGCATATCTTGATGAAGGCTTAGACCACAAATCAGAGGGAGTTGAAGAACTAATGCCACAGGAGGAACCATCATGGACATCCACACTCTGTTCATTTGATGCAGTACCTGAATTCATGAGCTCTATCAAACCACTATGACATTTGACCTTCCCCCACTTCAACCTAAGAACAAACTGGATCCAATGATCCAAAAATTAAAAAAAGAAACCAACTCCTTTACCATCTATACAGCAATAGACACTGTGTTGGAGAAGGAGGGAAGCAACAGATCTAGTATGCATTTCGAAAGACAGTTCATGGATTGCATGCACCCAATTGAACATGGAAAGCTGAAATTGCTAGCACCACACCTTCAATTGACCATTAAATTGTTATACTACATAAAAGAACCATATTGCCAAAAGAAGGTACAGTGTAACTGAAAGACCTAGTTGACAAGAGATTTACCCCAGAATTCTAAAAGAACTATGGGGAGAATTAGTGACACCCTTTTTAACAAATCATAGGAGGATGGTGTGGTACCTAAGGACTGGAAGAGGGTGGATGTGATTTCCCTTCACAAAAATGGGAGCAAAGCAGAGGCAGGAAATTACAGACTTGTTAGCTTGACCTCAGTGGTAGGGAAAATGATGGAATAATTTCTGAAAGAATTGTTGAGTACCTAGGGGTCAGCGGGGCACAGGACCCAAGGCAGCATGGATTCACAGCAGGAAGGTCATGTCATAGAAATATACAAACTTAGAATCTGATGACAGAAAAGGACTGCTTGGCCCACCTACTTGGCCAATTTCCCTACCTGATGGATAAGTTGCAGATTCTAGTTACCCAATAGCCTACTTCCTCCTACCCCCCCCACTAGAATTGCTTTATGTGTGTCCCATGCAATCTTGAATTCTTTCACCATTCCTGACTCCACAACCTCCTCAGGAAGGCTGTTCCATGCATCCACAACACTTTCCATGAAAAATATTTTCTAACTTTACAGTACCTCTGAGCCATCCCCTCTATCTTCAAATTGTGACCCCTTATTCTTGCACATCTCTTTTTCTGAAAGATGCTACCATCTTGTACTTTGTTAATTCCCCTGAGGTACTTGAAAGTTTCTATCATGTCCACCCACTCCCTCCTTTCCTCTAGGATATACATATTAAGCTGCTTTAGTCTCTCTTCATAGGTTTTCTGGTGCAGACCCTGCACCTTTTTGGTTGCCCTCCTCTGAACAGCCCCCACTCTGTCTATGTCTTTGCAGAGATGGGGTCTCCAGAACTGCACACAGTGCTCCAGATGGGGTCTCACCAACTGTCTGTACAGAGGGATAACAACGTCCTGTTTTCTAATGTTAATGCCTCTCGCTATGCATCCCAGTATCCCACCAGCCCTTCTTATTGCCTTCTCACATTGCTTGCCCAACTTTAGGTCATCTGATATAATTACTCCCAGGTCCCTTTTGATTTTTGTTGTTAGTATCTCACCCCACCATTGTGTACTCTCCTCCTGGGTTTTTGTTTCCAAGGTGCATTACCTTACACTTCTTAGTGTAACCCCCTTGTTACCTGAGGTTACTAGAATCCCAGTAAGACCTAGTGGTAGGCAGGGAAGGCAGCTTGTGAAACTCCAGTTAAATGGATTTCACACTGTCTCACTCTGTTCTCAGTCTCAGCTGATACTGAGGGATGACATCACCATAGAACTGTCACAGCTGCATGAGCCACAATGGAATCTGCAGCAGGGAGTTGGAATAGAATGTTGGAAGGTTTGAACAGTAGTCAGTAGTCAGTTGGAGTTTGGAGATTGCTGAGAGAGCAGCACAGCAGCTCTGTGTAGTCTTTTGGAGCCTCAGCCCTGACATGGGGCTACATTCTGGGAAAAAGGTGTGTGTTTACACCAAAAGAGAGACACAGAAGATAGTTTGAAGTGGTGGAGACCGCTGATTCGGATCTCAGTGCCCCATCCCTCAGGGGATGGGGCAGGGAAGGTTGTCCTGCATATTCCAGGGGCAACCCCCTGGTTTTTCTACTAGTGGAGAAGCTGCCTCATTTGTTCAAGAGTTTTTGGGAAACAAGAAGATTTGTGAATCGCCTGTGGGGCACCTGCAACTGGATGGTGAGTTTCTGCTCTTTCTAAAGGGCCCATGTTTTCACCCTGGGACTTGTGTGATAGTGGGGATTGGACTACTGAAGTAGTGGGATGCCTAAAGTCACAGGCTTAGCTAAAAGTAAAAGTATGTTCAAGTCCAGCACATAGTGGAAGTCAAGACATGTAGAGGAGATGTGACATACGGTTACTCAGTAATCTACATTGCCAAGCTTTCAGAATAGAGTTGTTTAGTTTCCAGAGAAATGACCATGTATGGATTGTGGGAGCTGGAGGTGGGGGGAACCCCCATCTTTAGTAACCAGGTCCACCTCTACGGATTTGCTCTGTGGATTTCTACTTTGCCTCATGCACTTGGCCAGTGATGAGGGAAGTACCCAGATGTGGGATTGGAAGGAAAATTCCCTCTAGGAGTCGAAGGCTGTAAGGTGGTTTGGGGAGCCACCAACTGGAAAACTGCTTCATTCCCAAAATGGACTGCAGATCAAGTGGCCGGCGAGGGTGCTGGGCCAGTGGGAAAAACCCAAGCAGTGTACAAGTCAGACTATGTACTCAAAGCTGCATGCAAGCCTGGGCTGTGTGCCTGGTGGGTTCAGAGCCTGAGGGCTGGAAATGTGAAGAAGTGTTTTGTTGTCTCTAATCTGCATTACCAGGAATGTAGCCCCATGAGGGTCCGTCTATGCTTTGTTTGTTCAGCTTGGATGTGAATAAAAGCCACATTGTAGAATCCCATTCCTGGTTCTGGACATTACAGTTATTGCTTCCTGTGTTCGGATTTACTTGGTGCCCCTGTGCAGAGTAGCCAAACCTAGGCCCCTGTGCCGAGTAACCTTATTCTCCCCAAACCCAGTCCCCACCAGGTATTGCTGTCAGCTTCAACAGCATGCCACCTGTCATTTTGCAAAAAAGGCAGGGGTGAGGGGTTACATTAGCACTGAATCTGAGCTACCATACATTTGACCATTCCTCCAACCTTGCCAAGTCCCTTTTCATCCTTTCCACCCAACCTTGTGTATCAACCCTGTTGCAGATCTTAATGTTATCTGCAAAGACATACTTTTCCTTCCAGGTGCTCTCCAATGTCACTTATAAAGACATTAAAGAGGACCGGTCCCAGTACTGAACCCTGCGGTACCCCACTAGTTACCCTCCTTTCTTCACTGTGGACTCTATTTACTGTTACCCTCTGTGTCCTGTTGTCCAGCCAGTTTTTTATTCAGGCTACCACCTTAGGACCCACTCCAAGGCTGGCTAACTTGTCTATTAATCTTTTGTGTAGGACTGTATCAAATGCCTTGCTAAAATCAAGGTAGGCCATATCAACAGCCTCTCCCTGGTCTACTACTACTTTGGCCAACCAGTGAAATAAATCTATTAGATTCATCTGACATGATCTTCCCACTGTGAATCCATGATGCTTTTGGTCCTGTGCCCCACTGGCCCCTAGGTACTCAACAATTCTTTTCTTCAGAAGTGATTCCATCATTTTCCCTACCACTGAGGTCAAACTGACTGGTCTGTAGTTTTCTGCTTCTGCCCTGCTCCCACTTTCGTGAAGTGGAATCACATCCACCCTCCTTCAGTCCTCATATACCACCCATCCTCCCATGACTTGTTAAAGAGAGTAGTCAGTGGTGTCATTAGTCTCCCTTAGTTCTTTTAGAATTTCGTGTGAATCCCATCAGGCTCCATTGCTTTGTCCACCTTAGTTTCAAGAGTTCTTTCAAAACCCTTTCTTCTGTGAATGGACTGGTATTGACCCCTGATCAAGAGTGTTTCTTGTTGGTTTTAGGTACCGCCTCTCCTCTTCTGTTGTAAAAACCGAGCAGAAATATTAATTCAGTATCCTGCTTTTCATTATCACTTTCTGCCCATATTCCTCCCTCCCTTTATTAAGTCTCCTCATCCCTCCCTTGGTCTTTCTTCACTCCCTAATGTACCTATAAAAGCTTTCATCCCCTTCCTAACATAAATGGCTATCTTTTACTCTGTTTGGGCCCTTGCTATTCTGACTGCCTTCCCTGCCCCCTTCTGCTTTAACTGATAAAGTCCTCTGTCCTGCTCCTTCTGTGTTTCCTTATATTTCCTGAGTGCTATCCTTTTCTCCTTAACCTTCCCTGCCACCTCTTTTGAGAACCATAGTGTTTTTTTTCCTTCATTTTGTTTTATTGATTTGCTTCACATAAAGGCTTGTTTCCTCTCTGATGGCTGTTTTGATCATTCCCTATTGTTCCACCACCCCTCCTTCTTTCCCATTTGCTAGTGCTTTTCTGAGGCACTCTCTCATTTTCCCAAAGTCAGCCCTCCTAAAGTCCAATACTCTTGCTTTTGTATGGCTTGACTCTATGGCTGTGTTTATTGTGAACAACATTGTTTGGTGGTCACTTGTTCCCAGATGGCTACCCACTTCTAAATCTGAGATCCTTTCTCCATCCCTGTTTGAGAGTACCAGGTCTAAGACTGCTCCCTCTGGAGTGGGTTCCAACACTAGTTTCTAAGGCATGCCCCTGGTAGGTCATCAAGAATGACCCTGCTCCTGGATCTGCCTGCAGCAAAGGTGCTCCAGTTAACATCTGGCTATTCAGATCCCTCATCAACAATATCTACCCTTTTTCTTAAATTTTAAGGATGTCTTCTATAATTTCCTTGTCCATTTCATTTTCCTGAGATGGGAGTCTATACACAACTCCCATGCAGATTGTGGTGCTATTTCCTGTCTACAGGGTGACCCATAGTGTCTCCAGAGTGACCCATAGTGACTCATCTACTTCATGTTTACTCTAGTTCTGTTGCTTTAATCCCTTCCCTTACATAGAGAGCTACTCCTCCTCCTCCTCCTCTTTTACCCTCACTGTCCCTCTTGTAGATTGTGCATCCTGATATGTTGATATCCCAGTTATGGTTCTCGGTATACCATGTTTCAGTGACTTACACAATATCCAGGTATCCCTCTTCCATCAAGGCCACTAGCTCAGGGAGCTTGTTACACAGACTATGGGCATTGGTACTCATCACCCTCCATTTTTTGATGGCCTTACCCATTTTAGCCCCATCTCTGTCCTTACTAGCTTTACCATTTTTTTCATTTACCCTGTCCTGCTCCTGAATGACTTCTCTACCTTGGTGTTTACCTCACTTATTACTGTGTTTTGTGGGGGGAGGTTGGGCTTTCTCTTCTCCTTTTCATTGCCTCCTCCTTTGGCTAGTTTAAATGCTTGCCAATGAAGCATTTAAACCTATCACCTAGGATCCTGCCCCCAGATAGATGCAGACCATTGGCCAGTATAGGCATGCATCCTCCAGGTGGTTCCCCAGTCTCCAATGAAGCCAAAACCCTGATCTCCACACATGTTTTTCAACCATTCATTGAACCGTGGTGCACAGTACCTACCATCATCCTTGCCATAGACAGGCAGCACCTCTGAGAAGGTTACAGTATGTGCTACTTGTCTAAGGCCCCTCCCCAACTCTACAAACTCCTTTTACACTGCTCTGATCCCATTCCCAGCCAGGTCATTTGTCCCTAGGTGGGCAATGACCTCCAGCTCCCTCCCTCATGCAGCTGCTCCCATGATCCAGATAATTTGCTTCTTGTCCCTGTGAGCCATGGCATCAGGTAGGCACCTTACCTCCCTCTCCCTTCCTCCCCCACTTCTACAACCCTAATGATTAAGTCCCACACCAGGTTGTTTCCTTCCCTGAGGGGTCTCATTCCACCCTCCTGTGTGTCTCTTTGTGGAGGTTCCCAGCACGTTTTGGTCTCCACTGTAGGTGCCTCCATAGAGGAACCACTCTCACAAGAAAAGTATATGAACTGTGGAGAGGTATAGCTGGAGTGATGAACCTCTGTTCCACCACCCTGTCCCTCCCTGAGCCCACCTTGGTCCAACCATTACTTTTTCTTGGCAACCTCTGTGGTAGCACCGGTGGTCCAGGTGGTCCCTGAGTGGGGGAAGAGGTTTCAAAAATCCTAGCCAGGTCATCCTGGAGATGGGCAGCCTCCTCCCTCAGACCAGAGAGGTGCCTGCAAATAAGGCAGCATCACAGCCTCCAAAATGTCTCCTGGAACACTGCTGCCCCACAGCCATTGCACTGCACCACTCCCAGCATGACTTATTTTGTGTCCCCTCTCCTGTTGCTTTGTATGCTTACCCTCTCCTCCCTCTATGTATTTTTCCACCTACTTTTCTACTGCCTATGTGCCCTTACAACTCTCACCCTTTCTGTTCTGGGACAGGAACTTCCTGTAGTCTTCAGTAGTCTCCTTCTACCTTGCTTGGACTCAGACCTCCAGCAGATAGGGTGGAAGAAAGAGCTACTGCATTCCTTCAAGGCTGATGAAACTAATGTGTCTCACTGATCCTTCCCTTTCTTCTGACAAAAAGTAAGTTTCTGTTGTCAGTCAAATTCAGTGGCTATAAAAGTAGAACTAACTTGGGGTGGGAGAGTGGAGGATGGGAAGGAGGGCAATTCGAAATAAACTCTGTAGCTTTTTTAGTCAGCTGCTATTTGCTCTGAAAGCAATATTCCTTCTGTCAGAAACTAGCAGCAGGAAGCTGTAATTGGAGACAGCTGCTTTTCTACTGCTCAAGCCACACCTCCAATTAACTTCTCTCCTCTAATCCTGATTTAGCAAACTAAGTTGATACAGCCCTCTTCCCCAAACAGAGAAACACACAGTGACTTTCCTCTGTTTTTTTTTTTACTTAAATGAGACCCCATGCTTCTAATAAAGTATCTGTTTGGTTAATCCTGACAGGCACTGACTCCTACTGAGATAGAAGTGATTTATCAGTAAGAAACTCTGTGGCTTTTTTTCAGCTGCTGCTTGCTCAGAAAGCAAGATTCCTTCAGATAAATCTAATAGATTTCATTGACTGGGTGACCAAAGCAGTAGACCAGAGAGGGGCTGTGGACATGGCCGAACTAGACTTTAGCAAGGCATTTGACACAGTCCTATACAAAAAATTAATAAACAAATTAGCCAGCCTGGGAGTGGGTCCCAGTGTGGTAGACTGGGTAAAAAATTGGCTGGACAACAGGACACTGAGGGTAATAGGAAACAGAGTCCACTACGAAGAAAGGGGGATTATTAGTGGGGTACAGGGTTCAGTACTGTGTCTGGTCCTTCTTATTGTCTTTATAAGTGACATTGCAGAGGGACTGGAAGGAAAAATATACCTCTTAGTAGACGTCACAAAGATCTGCAACAGAGTTGATAAACAAGGTGGGTGGAAAGGATGAGAAGGGACTTAGGAAGGTTGGAGGAATGGTTAAAAGTATGGCAGCTGAGATTCAATGTAAAGAAGTGCAAGTAATGCACCTGGGAAACAAAACCCAGGGAAGAGTACACAATGGGGGTATTAACAACAACACAAATGAAAGGGACCTGGGGTAGTCATATCAGATGACCTAAAGGAAAGCAAACAATTTGAGATGGCAGTAAGGATGGCTGGGGAGATACTGGGGTGTATAGGGAGAGGCATCACCAATAGGAAACTGGAAGTTGTTATCCCTCTTTACATACAGTTGGTGAGACCCCATCTGGAGTACTGCATGCAGCTCTGGAGATCCCATCTCTGCAAGGACATAGACAGGATGGAGGCAGTCCAGAGGAGGGCAAATAAAATGGTGCAGAGTCTGCAACAGAAGCCATATGAAGAGAGACCAAAGGAGCTTAATATGTATACCCTTAAGAAAAGGAGGGAGAGAGGGACATAACAGAAACTTTCAAGTACCTCAAGGGAATCAACAAAGTTCAAGAGGGAAGCATTTTTCAGAAAAAGAGATGTGCAAGAACAAGGGGACACAATTTGAAGACAGAGGGGAAACAGCTCTGGGGCAATGTAAGGAAGTATTTTTCACAGAGAAGGTAGTGGATGCATGGAACAGCCTTCCTGAGGGGGTTATGGAGTCAAAAAACAGTGGGCAAATTCAAGAATGCATGGGACAGACATGGGGTAGGAAGAAGTATGCTGTTGATTAACTAGGATCTGCAGCTTTTCCAATAGATAGGGAAATGGGCAGACTACATGGGCCAAGCGGTCCTTATCTGCCATCAAAGTCTATGTTTCTATGTTTCTATGACTGAAGGAATTGCTAAAGAAGATTTTTGTAGTGACTGAACTGGATACCAGGGCTACCACTATGGTAATATCACCTCCAGATCTCAGATGAGATGGTTAGAGGACGGCACCAAACAACAGACCCCTAAATCAGTGGAGGCAGACTTAGTGGACTGCACCATTCAAACAGTAAAGTAGCTGAGAGACATGGCAGTTGATGCCGTTAGACTGAATAAGAGAACCACAGCAGTGCCAACAGGGTAAGAAGATCCTTCTGGCTGAAACTATGGGAAACAGACAATGATTCCAAATCCTTATCACAGAAACTGCCCTTTAAAGAATGATTTCTATTTGGTGAAAGACTAAAGGATTTGCTAAAACAAAGGAATGAAGGCAAGGATACAGCTAAGTAGAAGGCAAAAACTTCTTACCTGCCATCATTTCAGAACAGATTTGGATCTAATAGTAATCAACAACAGAGAAGGAGAGAGAGAGAGAGTAATTATGTGGTAGAGGTTGCAATTATGGATGATCATTGCATCAAATCAACAATTCACACACATTTAAAGGCAGATGAGGTGCAAGCTGGGGGAGATTCAACAATAAGTACAACCACAACAATAGGCAGTCACAACAATAACTATCCAGTAGGATGTTGACCAGCAATCACAGCAGCACAGAGAAAAAACTGGCACTATTCAAGGAAACATAGTGGTCAACTACTGTACACAAGCGCATACAGGAAGCTGTAATGCAGGATACTCAATAGAATTCACAGAGAAACCATTCGGTGACAGAGTGATAATATCCCAATTAGAATAAAGAAAGCATTTCCAAAACAATTTCCTCAGATCATCAGAAAACGTCTATCCAAAAATGCCATATGACAGGTGCCAAAAGAAAGAAGAGGGCAAGGCATATACCCTGTCCTCTTTATGATGTCAAGGAACACGGGTGATCTAAGGCTAATTCAGGATCAAAAATTATTGAACAGGTTCATACACACCTAGAAGTTCAAGATTGAGACCATACACTAAACATTAAGGGCTATATTGTATAATAAGGGGACTATCTGACATGGCCTACATATGTGTACCCATAAGACCAGCTTCTTTCAAATGTCTGTGCTTCCATATTTTGGTGTAGCATTACCGATATCAGGCCATGTCATGTAACTTCACATTGGACACAAGAGTGTTCACAATGGTGTTCGTAATCATATCAGTGAAGCTAAGAGAAGAGGGCATTCATTTAATATCTACCTTGATCAATGACTAACCCAAGTGAGGACACCAAAGCAAACAGAAAAAGACTCATAGGTTGTGCTGAAAACACTAATAGTCCATGGCTAGGTTGTAAATATGGAGACTAGCCCACTAGCTCTGTCACAATAAATAGAACATCTGGTAGTAGAGGCAGACACCCATGGAGGATAATTTTGATGATCACTGAAAAGAAGGGAGAATTTGATAAGACTGTTCCAACAACTACAGAAAACAAGATTAGAAGCAGATAAAACAATACAAAAGATAAGTAAGCTGATATGGGTGGAGGGAGGAAAACAATCTTGTTACTGCACATTGGAAGAAATGATTTAGCTGTGCAGGAAACTGGGGTGGTGCAACATAGATTTACTGACTTAGCTGCAGAATGCAGGCAATCTGTAAACTCATTGACTTTTTCTAAAATAATTCCTGTATCAAGGGCCAGTACAGCTAGAAAAAAAGAGGATAGAGGAGTTTAATGGATGGTTAGGCTGGTGGTGTGAAGAGAAGGGGTACTGTCTTATAGGAGGTTGGGGAGACACATGGGATGACAAGGAACTCTACAGCAGAGACAGATTACACCTGAACTGGGAAGGGAAGAAAAAATCAAAGCTAGAATGGGGAGTATTTGGCAGGAGAACTGGGTTTAAACTGTTAAGGAGGGGAGGCAGAATAGGGGAGGCAGGAGTACCTCCCCCGCACATCAGCGGAGAGAAAGGGGAGCAGGGATGGAACTTGAAACAGAAGAAGGGGGGAAGAAAAACTGGGTAGATTAGGTCAAAAAAGAGCAAGGGTACAACAGGAACAAAGTGGAAGGTAGTGGAACTCTGGGCCCTAATCATCATGGGGTGAGTAATAAGCGCAGGAGGCTCATAACCCGCCCAAGGAGGTCCACACCCATGAACAAGCGCACGCCGGTGGTATTCACCATCAGCCGTCACCTCTCTGCTGCCTCCCCCCCCAGCACACTGGACTCAGCAGGGTGACTGGGGGCAGAATCACGGACCAGCCAGGCATCCAGTTGTATGCCTGGACCAGGACACAGTGGATCCCATATGTGGGGGCATTCTGTGGTGGTGGCCTTCAATGGCACCTGAGAGGCACAGGGATGGGGTGGGGGGATGGCTGTCAGTGGTATAGGGGATGCACCGTACCCCATCATTCAGGGAGTGGGGGCCGCATCCATGACCCTGCCCATGTGGGTGGTTGTGCTAGAGGGGAGACTGATGTGTGCTGGGGCTGGTGGGAGGCACCGGGTGGCCATATGCAGTGGCCCTGGAGGGTACGTGGGCTACTTGCCCTGTTGTCAGTCAACTCCCAATGTGTTCACAGGGCACACAGAGGGCTTACAGCAGGGTTCTGCCTGGCATAACCTGTGACCCCTGTGCACACCCGTAGCCAGCACTACATGCCATGATGCATTGCGCATAGTGCCAGCATGCCCCCCCACCCCTGTTGCATTGCTCTCTGTGCACCCATGGGATCGGGCATGTAGGTGCTGTGTGCTCCCTATTTCTGCATTCCATGCAGGGAATGCAGAGGGTGCAGAGTGGCTATGTGCCACAGCTATGCAGTGCAGAGCCACTCTGCCCCATAGTTCATAGGACCCAGTGTGCAAAGTATTGGGAACAAGATGGCAGAACTGCAGGTGCTCTTAGCAGAAGGCAGAGTGGATATCACCACCATTAAAGAGCCCTGGACAATGGCACACCATGACTGGGACCTATTGATCCTGGGTTACAAGGTGTATAGAAAGGACAGGGAGACAGGGAGACAGGCAAGGGGGGGGGTTGGCATACATGAGGAAGGGTATTGTATGTGCAAGAGAGGAAGAATGTGAAAAAGGGAGCACCGAGGCACTGTGGCTCCTACCCCAGCTGAATAATGTAGGAATATAAGAAAGAGGGTCATATACAGAGCGCTCAGTCAGGGAAAGGAAAAGGACATGGAGTTAAGTAATATGTTGACAAACACAGCGGAGAGAGGGGAGGTAGTAGTGATGGGTGACTTCAGGCTGCCCAAAATGGACTGGGTCAATGCTGCCTCATTGTGCACCAGAAGCCAGGTAATCTTAGATGTGACCAAAGATGGATTTATGATACAATATGTGACCAGTCCCAGCAGGGGAGTAGCAAATGGGTGTTCCCAAATCCAGGAAAGATGCAGCTGGAGCTGATCAAGGAATGTAAAAAAAAAACAGTGTTTGTGTGGTAACACCAGTATGATGGGCAGTCTGTTTTTCACTTTTTCAAATAAAACAGTCAGAATCAAACTACCAGCTACATCAACAATCTTTACAGAATGTTGGCAATTATGAAATGCGTTTTATAAATTAGAGACACTTTAAGACCTAAGGAGGTTGACAGTGACCCTTTAACGTCTTTATTAGAGACATAGAGGAAGGCATTCTGGGAAAGAGTTGCATGTCTGCAGATGACACAAAGCTCTGTGGGAGGGCGAAAACCGAGGAGGGGATACAGGATCTGAGAGAGGACCTAGTTAGACTGGAGAGATGGTCTGGGATATGGCAGCTCGGGTTCAATGCCAAAAAGTGCAAGGTGATGCACATAGGTGCAAGTAACCCGAGAAGAGAGTACTACACTGGAAAGGTTAGGTTTAGGTTAGAAAAGGATCTGGGGGTGAGACTTTCTAGTGACCTGAAACACTCAATTCAATGCAAAAAGGCAGTGGCAAAAGCAAATAGGATGCTGGGATGTATTGAAAGTGGATTTAGCTGTTGGAAGCACGAGGTTATTCTTCTACTCTACAGGTCATTGGTGAGACCACACTTGGAATACGGAGTAAGATATTGGCATCCACACCTGAAGAAGTACATAAAAATGCAGGAGTGGGCCCAGAGGAGAGAAACTAAAATGACAAAGGGACAGCAGGATAGATCATACGAAGAGAAGTTGAGGGACCTGGGGTGTACACTCTGGAGGAGAGGAGGCAGAGAGAGGAGATGATTGAAATGTTCAAGCATTTGAAAGGAATTGACAGGGTGGAAAGTGAGGGTCTATTCAATAAAAGGGCCAACACCACTACAAGAGGGCACAACTTAAAACTAAAAGGTTCAAGAGGGATGTAAGGAAACATTTCTTTATAGAAAGAGTGGTGATATCATGGAACAAGCTGCCAGATGATGTGGTGGATACAAAGTCAGTTGGAGCCTTCAAAAGAGCCTGGGACAAGCATAAGAGAAGGCAAAGTGGTCTCAACAGGCAAAGACATGGAAATTTGGGGGGGGGGGCAGAGGCACAGTTGGTCACTTAAGACCAGAGTCAAACCTTATTATTTTGAGCAGACATGATAGATCGATAGGTCTCCTTCTGCTTGCTATTTTCTTATGTTGTTAAAAACAGCAAATTGCTAATATGGTCCAAGTCACACAAGTCCAAGGGTGTATGGCATCATGTAGACATGGTTTCAAGGCTCCAACTGAAAAAGCACCCACTCCAAATGATGCTAGTGCTGTATGGAGCAATCACGGAGGAAAAGCTCTACATGAAGATTCCACTGATCAAAAAGGTCACCCAGTCACTCACATGGTGGATAGACCATGACGATATGCCTCTAGAGATCCAATATTACTCCATGAATGCCAGCAGCTTTGGAAATAAAATCACATACCTAGTGACCTTGATGGCAGAGGTGGACCTGGACATTGTCACTGTTACCAAGACATGGCACATGGGGAACCATGAATGGGATATAGCAGTACCAGGTTGCACTGTATTTAGAAAAACAGGTTGGAAAAAATGGTGGAGGGTGGCTATCTATGTCAGGGAGAATTAAAGCAACTGAAGTTCAGGAATGCAGGAGGGAGCTGAAGCACTATGGGTCACCCTGGAGACAGGAAATGGCCCTGCCATTTGCACTGTTTTGTTCTACAGACCTCCAGCACAAGGGAGGAGATGGATAGGGTAATAGTGGATGCCATCTACAAAATATGAATTTATGAACATACAAAAATGTCAGCAGAAGCAGGCCTATACAGTCTATTGAGTTTATTGAATGTGCATCTAGCCCCAAACTTGCAGCTGTCCCATTCTCCTCCCCTCTTCATCATAACACCCCCCTTACCCAGTCCCAACCTCTTAAAGCTACCCACTGTTCTACAGAATACCACCTGGGCAGAGTATTCCACCTGTCCATCACCCTTTCTGTGAAAAAATGTCTTCTGATTTCCTTCCTGAATCTTCCCCCCTCCAACCTCAGCTGATGTCTTCTCATATCACTCGCTCTTCTAAGCTGGAAAATCTCTTCTGTATTAACCTTATTTATCCCCTCAGGTATTTAAAGGTTCCAATCATATCCCCCCATCCCTCCTCTCCTCCAGGGAGTACATGTTCAGCTTGCCCAATCTATCCTCATAGGACTTTCCCTCCAATCCTTGGATCATCTTTGTCGCCCTACATTGTACCCCCTCCAAAAATTTGATATCCTTCTTCAGGAACAGGTACATGTAGTACTCCAGGTGAGGCCTGACCATGGACCTTTACAGGGGAAGGATCACCTCCCTATTCCTGGAGAAGATTCCCCTCACTATACACCCTAGCACACTATTGGCCTTTGCTGCCGCCTTCCTGCATTGAGCTGAGTTGTTTATGCTGCCGATTATAACCACCCCCCAGATCCTTTTCCTCCTCTATACTATCCAGCTGCACCCTCCCAGCTGATAACTCCTTCCCTGGTTTCTTGTTCCAAGTGCAGTACCTACACTTCTTGGTGTTGGAACCCAGCTGCCATGTTTCTGACCAGTCATGTAGTTTAGTCAGGTCCTCCTGCAGCCCCCTTCCACCCTTCAATGTCATCTACCACCAGTCCCATCTTCATATCGTCAGTGAACAGACTGATCCTGGTTCAGATGCCATCTTAGATATCAATGAATATCCTAAACAGCACTGGTCCCAGTACTGATCCCTGTTGCACCCTCTCATCACTTCCCTTGTGATGAGCGCCCCACCACCACCCTCTGCCTTCCATTCAGCCAGTTGATGATCCACTTAATCATCTTTGTTCCCACCCCATGTAGTCCAGCTTCCCACCCCAGCCTCCCATGTGTCATGGAATCAAAGGCCTTGAGTCCAAATACAAGACATCCACAGCATGGCCTCAGCCCAGTTCCCAGGTCACTCAGTCTAATACTCAATTATATTTGTCTGGCAGGATCTGCCTGAAATAAACCATGTTGATGACCATCCTGAGACCAATGTCTCCAAGAAGGTCACCAACCTCCCCTTTAGGATGGCCTCCATGAGTTTTCCCACAATTGATGTGAGACTCACTGGCCAGTAGTTTCCTGGCTCATCCCTGGGGCCACTTTTGTGAATGGGCACCACATGGGCCATCCTCTAGTCTTGTGGTATGCATCCTGTGTCCAGGGACGTATTGAACAGGTCAGTCAGTGGTCCTGCCAGGATCTCCGCTAGCTCTCTGTGTACCTTAGGGTGAATGCCATCTGGTTCTGGTGCCTTGTCCACCCTTAGTGCCATCAATCCTTCCATAACCCTGTCTTCTGCAATCCCTACATCGGTCACCCCCTCCTCCCCACTACCCACCCTACCCTACCTTGGGATATCTGCCCCCCCTTCTCCTCCATGACCACAGAACAGAAGTATTCATTTAATGCATCTGCCTATCCCCCCTTCTCCACCCACCCTCCATCCTTCCTAATCCTCACAATCTACTCATTCCTCTCCTTCTTTCTCTAATGTATCTGAAGATGTTCTTCTCTCCTTCCTTAATACCCTGTGCCAGTCTTAGTTCTCTTGAGTCTGACCAGCCTGGTAACCTCCCTGGATTTCTTTGTATACTCATCCTTATCAACCCCTTCCCAATTTCTTCAGTTTCTGAAATTCCTTTCTCTAGGACCTTACCTCCTCCATAACCTCCCTAGTCAACCAACTGGGCTTCTTTGCCCTTCCATTCTTGCTCTGTGTCTTTGTACACATCCCAGTAGCCTCCATCAGACCTCTTTTAATAATATCCCACTTTTGACTAGTATCTATGTCTTAATGAATGCCTGCCAGATACTTACCCCAAATGTCTCCATCTGATTAAAGTTTGCCACTTTAAAATCAATCACTCTGGTTCCTGTACCCCTGTTTCCCTACTCAAACTGAGTGTGAGCCACCCCGAGTGGTGGTCACTCCCAGATAGAGGGTCCTCTACCCCCAGATCCCTTATAGCAACCCAATTTGAAAGTACTAGTTACAGAGTCCTCTACAATCTATTCGGCTCATATACTAGTTGTACCAGGAAGCTGCCCTGAAATGCCTCTAGTATGACCTGCTCCCTTGCACTCATGGTGACTGGAGTGCTTCAATCCACCCCAGGTTGGTCGAAGTGCCCCACCACCACTATGTTCCCCTTTCTACAGACCCTTCTGATTTGCCCAGCTAGCTGTCTGTCCAGGTCCTTCCCTTGCACTGTCGGTCTGTATACTACCCACATCCTCAGTGTCCTACCTGTCGAGTCCTGAAACTACATCCATAGGGCCTCTTTTCTGCCTTCCTCCCCCTCCTCCCTTATTAACTTTATCCCTTCTTGTACATAGATTGCCATGCCCCCCCCTTTCCCTTTAGCACTATAAGTCCTGAATATTATGTACCCTGGAAATATCATATCCCAGTCCTGGTACTGGGTTGCCCACATTTCTGTGATGGCCGCAATGTCCACCCTTCTCACTGCCAAGACAGCCTGCTGCTCAGCTGACTTATTACCTATGCTCCAAAATTCAATGTGAGAACCCTTCACCCAGTTTCTTTCCTTGTCTTACCCTGGGTTTCCCCTTCCCCCACTCTGTGCCTCTTCCCTGACTCCTTTCCTGTTATCTTGAGGTGTAAGGTTGTCGGGCTCCCCCGCTTTGGGTTCCCTGCCTATCAGCTGTCCACTCACCACCCCCCACCTAGTTTAAACTCACCTTTGCTGTAGATACTCCTCTATCTCCTGTTTTAATGTTCCCTTCCCCTCCTCACTCAAATGTAGTCTGTCTCCTTTGTATAGATCACTGTTGTCCAAGGTTTCTTCCCCACCCCCCACTAACCCATACCCCCTAGATCAACGCCATTCCCCCAGCCATGTGTTGAACTCTAATCCTCCCTTTTCTCACCGTACTCTAGCATGGTACTAGGAGCACCTCTGAAAAGGCCACTGATTCTTCCAGTTCCTCACACACCCTTCCCAGTACCTCAAACCTCTCACTCACCACTTCCACCATCTCCCCCGCTGGGTCATTCATACCCACATGCACCACAAGATGTGGTTTCCTCCTGCCCTCCTTGTGCATTTCAGAATTGACTGCCCCACCCTGCCCACAGTTAACCCAGGTATAGACTCCACTAATATTTGACTCTGCCTTTCCCCCCCTTACTGCCCCATCTTATCGCTTTAAGTATGGAATCCCCCAGCACTAGTATTCCTCCCTCATCATTCATCATTCCCACTCCCACCCTCCTACCAAGGTACCTATCTCTGGAGTCTGCCATCTTTGTAACTCTGCCCTTCCCCCCATGGCTCCCTATGCCCCCACACCTGAACTGCCCCCCTCCCTTCCTGCTCTTTCACTATCCTCCACAACACTCCCATCCTCAATGGACCCCCACCCCCTCTGCCTTTGCCTTTCACAATCTCTCTTCTAGCCCTTTACCCCTCTCGTTCCTCACTGCTCCCTTCAACTGCCCTTCAAGATGTGTCCTTCCCATCTTATCCTTGGCTTCCTCCTCTGACCTACCTCCATCCCTTGTGCCTTCCCCACCTTTCCCTTCTCCTTTCCCCTCCTGGTGACTCTTTCCCCCCTCCTCCCTCCACCAATGTTGTCAGGACTGAAAACCTATTTCTTGCCCCTGCTGCCTTCCCTCCTGACTGCATCCCTCACTACAGTGCCTGATCTCTTGTTTGGTTTGCTCCTGCACCACCTCCTCTCTCTCAACCTGATGTTCCTTCCATGTGGTTCCCTCATGTTGCCCTCTGGGGATAACCCTCTTTCCCCAGTGGCCCCCCCTTTCCCATCCTCTCCAACTTCCTACCCAGCTACAGCACCTCCTCCTCCTCAAGCCTTCTCAGCCTGTAAGAGATTGAATACCCTCCAAGCTTCTATAAAATGTTCATCCAAATTGCCACCCCACTTCCATTACAGCCCACTATTCTACGGATGTGTAGTTATTATTTAACTAACAGGAAAAGACAATACAAAAAGAATACAGTACTACCAATACATTTTTGCAACCAGTACTATTTGTATGTTTTCAACTAGTCCTGCCCCCTCAAAATAAACTTACAGGACAGTAAAAGGAAAGAACACAGCACCACCTATGTTTTTAACTAGCCCTGCCCCCCAGAAATAAACTAACAGGACAGTAAAAGAAAAGAACACAGTACATCCTATTACTTGCCTGCCTACAATACCTCACCTACATAATGACTCACAACTACAAAAACAGTGTCTTATGGTAAAATACAACTTAAGATGCCACTACAAAAACAGTGTCATATGCCAACATACAACTTAAGATGCCACACTCTTGTCCTCCCCCTCTGTATACAAATAATGCCAGACAGACTCACCATCTGCATTCAGCCCGAGTCCCCAATATCCAAGTAGTGTTCTGCTTCTTCCTAGTCCCCTCCAGTGTATGCACCTTCCCCTAAAAAGCAGCACCTTCTGTTGCTCTCCAGTTCTTGGCTCTTTTCTGCTCCATGAAACTGGCTCTTCCCACCTGTACCATTTCATAGAGGTTGGGGCCGAGGTGGGTGGGCTGAAAGACCTCCTTCAATGGGCTTACTCCCTGCTGCTCTTGAGTGGCTCCTGCCACCTGATTTAAACCACTGATGCAGCTCCCTTGCTCCCCCCACTAGAGCGGCTACTGCAGCAGGACTCAAGCCACAGATGCAGCTCTCTTCTGGCCCCCAACTCTGTTAGCAGCACTCAACACCCGCCCAATTGCCCACTTGGCCAACTTGCAGAATTGTGGCTGGGCCCAGCTCTATATAGCCCAGCCACTCATTTGAATCAGGTGCTGTTCTGCCTGATTGGATCCTGAACATGTGTCCTGATTGGTTTCCCTAGCTCTGCCCGATTGGCTCTCCTCTCACTGGGAAACCTTTCAGTAGAAAAGAAAAAAACTCCTTCTTTGGGCGATCTTTCTGCTGCTCTTCAGTGGCTCCTGCCACCTGATTTAAGCAACAGACATGGCTCCTTCGATTCCCCCCACTCAAGCAACTCCTGCTGCATGACTCAAGCCACAGATGCAGCTCTCTCCTGACCCATGACTCTGATAGTGGCACTCGCTGACCACCCAAGTTACCACTCAGCCAAAGGTGAAGTACTGTTGATATGAGACTTCAGTTTGTCTGATGTGGATTGGAGCACTGAGGCTACAGCCACAGCCAGTAGCAGAGGCATTCTGAATTCCCTGCAAGAGGCATGCCTCAAACTGCTTGTGGCAGAATCCACTAGAGAAGGAGCAATACTGGACTTGGTACTCACCAATAGGAACAGAGTCACTGATGTAATGATAGGGAGCAACCTGGAGTCCAGTGATCATCGTACGGCGTGGTTCAATGTGAAAGCAGTGGAGGAGTCAAACCACTGAAAAGCAAGGGCCCTGGATTTCAGATGGGTCGACTTTGCAAAATTGGGGGAATGTCTCAAAGAAGCCCTGGCAGTGGAAGAAGAGGAGGGGGATGTAGAGAAACAATTGGCTAACCTTAAAGGAATCATAGCTGAGGCAACAAGCCTTTGTTTTACACAACAAAGCAAAATGAAGACAAAGAAAAAAACACTATGGTTCTCAAAAGATGTGGCAGAGAAGGTAAGAGTGAAAAGGTTAGCTTTCAGGAGATGTAAGGAAACACAAATGGGGAAGACAGCAAACTGTATATGGAAAAGCAGAGGGAGGCAGGGAAAGCAGTCAGGAGTGCAAAGGTGCAAATGGAGGAAAGAAAAGGCCTAGGCAATTAAGAAAGGAGACAAGGTTTTTTTCCGATACATTAGTGAAAGAAAGAAGACCAGGAGTGGGATTGTGATGCTAAAAAGGGAGGGAGGGGTGTGCTGAGGGGGACCTAGAAAAAGCAACAATCCTGAACAAATATTTTTGTTCAGTATTTACAGAAGAAGGGGAAGGAGAAGGGCTACTATTGGGTGATAGGGGTACCAATGGGAGAGAGGTGGACACTAGTCAATTTATGGAAGAAAAAGTCCTAAAGAAACTCAAGGATCTGAAAGGGGACAAGGCTATGAGGCCAAACTGGACACATCCCAGAATATTTTATTAATTTAGAGAGGTGCTGGCAGCACCACTAACAGCTCTATTCAACAAGTCGATGAGACAGGGGTGGTTCCAGGGGACTGGAGGAGGGCAAATGTAGTCCCTTTTGACAAAACTATGAACAGGGAGGAGGCTGGCAATTACAGGCCAGTCAGCCTGACTTCTGTGGTGGAGAAATTAATGGAGTCACTGCTAAAAGAAAAGGATTGTGATATTTCTTGAATCCAGCAGAGCACAGGATCTGAAGCAGCATGGAATCACAGAGAGTAGGACTTGTCAAATAAATCTGATAGATTTATTTCACTTGGTGACCAGGGAAGTAGATCAGGGAGGGGTGGTGGATATGGCCTACCTAGATTTCAGCAAGACCTTTGTCACTGCATCACAGAGGAGGTTGGTAAATAAGTAGGGCGGCCTGGGAATGTGCCCCATGGTGGTAAACTGGACCAGAAACTGATTGAGTGGTAGAGCACAGAGGGTGGTGGTAAATGGCATTCAATCTGAGAAGAGGGGAGTAACCAGTGGGGTGCCACAGGGCCAATCCTCTTTAATGTCTTCATAAGTGACATTGCAGAGTGGCTGGAGGGGAAGTTATGCCTCTTTGCAGAAGACACTAAGATCTGCAACAGGGTCAACACGCGGGGGGAGGAGTCAAAAAAATGAGAAAGGATCTAAACCTGCTTGAGGAGTGGTCAAGAATGTGTCAGATAGGATTCAAAGCAAAGAACTGCAAAATCATGCATTTGGGATACATAAATCCAGGGGAGAAGTACAAGATGGGGGGAGATGTACAATCAAGAAAGGGACCTGGGGGTAATCATATTTGAAGGTAACCAAACAATAGGAGAAGGCTGTGGATCAATCAATCAATCAATCAAGCAATCAATCAATCTTTATTTAGCGAGGTGGAGAAGCCACTGTGGAGAAGCCAGTGGGATGCTAGGATGCATAGGGAGAGGAATCACTAGCAGAAAAAAGGAGGTGGTTATGTCACTGTACAGATCACTAGTGAGGCATCATCTGGAGTACTGTGTCCAGTTCTGAAGGCTGCATATCCAGAAGGACACAGACAAAATAGAGGCAGTCCAGAGAAGGCAACATAAATAGTGCAAGGACTGCACTAAGAGTCATATGAGGAAAGACTAGAGGACCTCAACACGTATTCCGAGGAGAGGAGAGGAGAGGAGAGGAGAGTAGAGGAGAGGAGAGGAGAGTAGAGGAGAGGAAAGGAGAGGAGGAGAGGAGAGGAGAGGAGAGGAGAGGAGAGGAGAGGAGGAGGAGAGGAGATGAGATGAGATGAGATGAGATGAGAGGAGAGGGATATGATACAGATGTTCAAGTACCTCAGAGGTATAAGCAAGGTACAGAAGGGTAGCATCTTTCACAAAAGAAGGTGTACAAGAACAAAGGGGCATGATATAAGGCTAGAGGAGGGTTAGCTCAAGGGTAACATGAGGAAGTACTTTTTCACAGAAGGAATAGTGGATGTTTGGAACAGCCTCCCTGAGGAGGTGATGGGGCCAAAAACAGTAGGGGAAATTCAAGAAAGCATGGGATAGACATGAGTACATTCACAATAGGGAAGACAGGGTAAACCACAGATCAACTAAGGTCTGCAGTTTTACATTAGATAGAGAAAAGGGGCAGACTAGGTGGGTCATATGGTCCTTATCTGCAATCACCTTCTATGTTTCTATGTTTCACAATAGAGACAGATACCAGCATCAAGTGATGTGGAGTATCAGTGGACAATAGGGTGGTCCAAGAAAAGAGGAGCAGGTAAGAAGCACAGTTATAGACAGTGGCCTAAGGTATTCAAACCACACATACTGGGAAAGGCCATATTGATCAGGATCCATACTGACATACATTACCAGGCAGGGTAGCTCACGAGTAGTAGCCTACTGAATAAAACTTCTAAATTCATGAACTGATTATAATAGAACTTGACATACATAACAACAGTGCAGTTGGCTGGGAAACTGAACAATAAAGCAAACTGTGTGAGCTGGCATGGCAACAGGTCCACACTGGAGAATGGCAACTTCATCCAGACACCTTCTGGATGATTCAAAGACACTGCAGTCCCATCATGATGGATCTGATGGCGACCAGTAACAATACACAAGTACAGAGATTCTTCTCAGTGTTCAAGGAACCAAAATCTCTACTATCTGATGCATTATCACTTCTGTAGTACAATAATAGACCGTACAATTTTCCCCTTTTCCATTGCTACATCAGGTACTCAAGAAAATACCCCAGTACAAGAAACTAATTATTCTGATAAGGTCATTCTGTTCCTGACGGGCATGATTTGCCACAGTGGTGGCTATGTGCATAGACAAATGGTACCTACCTTTCAGAAGGGACATCCTCATTCAAAGCCCTATAGTAACCCCAGTCCTCACAACCTGAAACTAATGGCCTGGCCCCCAAAAGGGAGAGACTGTTGAAATCTGGTTACCATGATTCAGTCATTATAATGCTAAAGACCAGGAGACTCTCAATCAACTCCACCTATTGGAGGCAATGAGGTTGCTTTTCCAAATGGCATTTGACAGACATTATAGACTGACATGGAAATAACCAGGAGGTTATCTTCAGAAGCAATGCTCTATCAGCAAATCCCTTACTCCAATACCTTACACATTTGCTCACTCCCACCCTTTTAATTGAGGTTACTGCTACTTAGGAACCCATTCTGCAAGGGGATGTGTACCATGAATATACACATAACAAAAATGGTAGTTTTCTCACCTGCTAAAGGTGATTTTGTTAGTGCATATCCATGGCACTCCAGTGCCCTTACTGCAGTGAGCAAACTGGCTGGAGTTGGTTAAAACACTAAATTCTCTAGCAGGAATTGTCAACACATGATGATGAGATTTCTTAAAGTATAGATGTAGTTTATTACTGTCATGTCTGAAGTCTGTTATGAAGAGTTTGGCAGACTTTATAATAGTAGCTTGGGATGTACCTAACTGATGATCTGGGGAGCTCGGAGCACTCAAGCAGGGACTGAAATTTGAACCTAGGTCACATGCATCAAGCAGCCTATCAGGTGAACCTAACATATTCTATGAAGAGGTGAAATGCATTGGATGTACACTGACACAATCACCTTTAGCAGATGAGTAAACTACTGTTATATATCCTCTTAGCCTTTGTTACAGCAATCCGGAGGAAACAATCCTAGCCTGCCTAAAAATTTACAATAGCTTAGCCATTCCATCCCCTTGATCATTCCTCTTTCAGATGAGATTTTAAACTGGGTCCCATCTGCTCATCTCTAGTCACTGTTTAGGTGGAAGTTAAGGATTCAGTGGCATTTATTAATGAAGAGTAGGGAAGTGTCCCCATTGCCATGGCCACAATTCTCCCATTATTAAAACAAGTCCGTGTAATCCACCCCAAAGGCACACCAGGAAACAAGCTATACTATCTTAATATGCCTTTTCGGATTGTAAATTATGAATGAATGTTACTTGCCATATGCTACACTGTCTCAAATGCTACATTATTATTTTGGTAGTGTCATGGCCAGAGTAGTGTACAATTCTCCAGATATGGCCTTAAGAGTGTCTCGTGACATTTTAATATCCTTTGAATGAAGCCCAGGATTTGCTTTGTTTTACATACTGCCACTGCAAATTGCTTTGACCACTTCAGCTTCTTGTCAGACAGGACCCACATGTCATTTTTATGCTTGATTGTGCGCATGCGCAAAAAACAATACTCGGCAGCTTAGGAGAGAAGCAGGTTGTGAAGGTGCGGCACTGTGGCAGCCAACGGAGGCACTGCATTTGGGGGCTTGGCACTGGTGGACAAATGGATGCACAGTGTGCTGATGACACTGGTTTCCAAAAGTGCCACCAAGTTGAAACATTTTCACCGCTGCAATAAGGGGCAGCCTCAGCATTGCAGCTTCAGCCATTCCACTGCAATGAGGGAGCGACCCGTCATTGCAGGGCAGTACCTTGCCTAGTGTAATAATATGTAAACATGGCAGTGACTTGCCACCTCCTCACAGCCCCGTGAAAGCTGAACAGGGGTGGCCAATCCCCCTATTGGCAGCCCCTGACTCAGTTCATTTGCCGACAGGGAGCCCACTCCCCATCAGCATGATGTAACCTCCTCCCCCATTTGTTCTGTGCCAAGGGGGTGCCCAATCCCCCTTAGGCATAATGCCCCCATCAGTCATTCTTTGCTGATGGGGGGCCCAATCTCCATTGGCTTAAGTACCCCCACCCAAAAAAGGCAGGTGGCACACTAGGAGCCCACCCCAGTGTGCTGGAAGCAAGCCTGGGAAAAAAACATTCCCGCGATGTCTTTTCTTTTTTTTTTCTCCCTGAAACAAAGGAAACAGTCCCACGCCGGTTGCCATCCCCTCCCTCAACTCACACCCACTCACTGCACACCCTACCTCCCCCCATCCCCCCCATACTTATCTCCGGAGCCTGGCGCTACAATCTTCTGTGGACCAGGAACACATCTGCACTCTTCAAAGCCGACCGTGAACTTAAGAAATGCCAGTAAGCTGTATAATGGTATAAATAGGGCTTTTTCAACTCTGGTGCATATCTCAGGCATTTTGGGGAATTTTGGCACCACATTTTCAACATGGGGTTATTGGGACCCCCTCCTCATGAATTCAGCCACTATCATGGTGTTATTTGGTTGTTGAAGGTGATTTTGTGGTCACTGTGCAGAAATACCTTCTGGGACTGATTAACAAAATGACAGTGTCAGTGTTCATGAGGTAGCCTCTCAAAAAGCCTATGTTGCAAATTTGGTGAAAAAATAACAAACAAAAAATGACTGTTTTATGAGTGTTTGTTGCACAGTTTCCACGCATACTCATAACTTCATGAATTTGTAATATTTTCACTCCAGATTTTCAGCATTGACATTTTTCAACACCTCCTCATGAACAGTACAGCTGTCATTTTTCACATCCTGACCGAAATGTGTTTCTGCACTTCCGGCACAGAATAGAATGGTCACTGTGAGAAATCAGTGTTTTGGACACATTAAGAAAATCACAGTGACACTGTTCATGAGCAGAGGTCCCAGAATGCCTATGTTGAAAATTTGGTGATGAAAGTCGATAAAATGACTGTGTTACAAGCATGCGTTGCGCAGTTTCCACGCGCGCTCTTAACCTCGCAAATTTGTAATATTTTCACTCCAGATTTTTAACATTGTCATTTTTCCACACCTCCTTATGAACAGTACTGCTGTCATTTTTCACATCCTGGCCAAAATGTAATTTTGCACTGCCGGCACAGAATAGCGTGGACGTTGTGGGAAGTCAGTGTTAGGGACAGATTAAAAACAAATCACAGTAACACTGTTCATGAGCAGATGTGCTAAAATGCCTATGTTGAAAATTTAGTGACAAAAGTCCAAGAAATGACTGTGCTACCAGCATACGTTGTGCAGTTTTCACATACCCTCATAATCACGAGCATTTGTAATATTTTCACTCCAGATTTTCAGCACTGGTATTTTTTCACACCTCCTTATGAACAGTACAGCTGTCATTTTTCATATCCTGCTCAAAACATACATTTACACTTCCAGCACAGAATAGCATGGTCGCTGTGGGAAATCAATGTTTGGGACAGATTAAGAAAATCATAGTGACACTGCTCATGAGCAGAGGTCAGAAAATGCCGATGTTGAAATCTGATAAAAAAATTCCACTAAATGACTGTGTTACGCACATGTGTTGCACAGTTTCCATGTAAGCCAAGAAGTTTGAGTATTTTTTATATTTTCACTACAGATTTTCAACTTTGCCATTTCTTCACACCTCCCTATGAATGGTACAGCTGTCATTCTTCACATCCTGCCCTATCTGTGTTTTCGTACATCATCTGGCACAGAACGGCAAGGTCACTGTGGGAACTCAAAGTTCAGGACATATTAACAAAATCACAGTGCCATTGTTCAAGAGAAGTGGTCCCAAGTGCTTTCATGAGGTGGGGGTCACAAAAAGGCCATGTTGAAAAGTTGTAGTGTAAATACCAACAATCGCCCGGGCCATTAGGATGTCTAACTATAATGTCCCACCCTGTACAGACTGACAGGCATCAGGGGTGTATCTTTGGATTGCTGACTGTAATGCTCATGCAATTCCACCCCCACCCCAGCACCCTGCAGCCCGTGACAGGCATGGAGGTGTGCCTTGAACTGTTCAGCCCCAGAGTTTGTCCTGTTCATCTATACTTCACCCATTTCAGCATATGTTCTTATGGAATGGGGTGACTGTACATCTAAACACCCCAAGGCACACCTTAACACATGTCGGTTTCTGCAGGATAGTGTGAAGTGAAATGGCATGAACATTACTGGCGACAACCCAAACGCATACCCCAATGCCTGTCCATCTCTGCAGGGTGGAAGTGAAGTTGGCATGAAGTTCAATACTTCACTGCCATTCCTATTCTGCATCTCTCTAACTCCTGCATTTCCAGTGCTAATACCAGCAAGCATACAGCATTGACAAATGCTTGTTATGGTCTGTTGCTGTTAGTTTTTTTTTTTTTACTATGTAAATAGCGTCCCTAACTTGAATACTTTGGGCCTAGCTAAATGACTTTAGGCTTTAAACTTATATGCACTGAATTTCATTTGAGATTTTTTGGCCTACTTCCCCCAATATATTGTAGTCATTTATCAGGCTGTCTTCCTTTTGTCTTTAGTATACCATGCTCATTGTTTGATCTACAACTTGAAATATCTTACATGTATTCCTGGTCTCCAAATCATTAATAAACACATTGACCAGCAGTGTTACCAACATTGACAACCTGGTAACACCCACTAGTGACGTTATGCCACTAGAAGCTGTCCCATGCCCCATCACCTGCTGGGCCATATTTCTTAAACAGCTCTTAATCTGTTGCACAGTACTAGATATTGTTCCAAATTTCTCCTACTTTAGAACCGACTTCTTATAAAGAACTGTATCCAATGCTTTACTGAAAATGAAGTATGTTACATAAACAGCCTTCCTACTGTTACTGTAAGTTCTTTTGTGATTGTCACTCTTTCGTTTTCACGGACCAACAGGTATGACTGGCTCAGTCTCTTCATATTAAACTAATTTTGATTTGAGGCTGGAATCTCTCTGGATTTTCTGTAACCTATTCCAAATCAGACAGTTACATCAAATTGTTAAGGCCCCAGTATGCTTATACAATATAACTGTAAAGCAGGGAACATGAGAAAGAATTTCTTCACAGAACGGGTGGTGGACAAGTGGAACACCCTGCCACAGGAAGTGGTGGGGGCTGAAACAATCACGGGATTTAAGAATGCATGGGATAGACATAAAGGAATTCTGGAGGTCAGGGGTAAGGTGCAACAGACTTCTAGGAAAACAAACTGAACTTACAAGCTCAAATGGGCAGACTGGGTGGGCCATAGGCCCTTATCTGCCGACACTGTCTATGTATCTATGTATCTATGTAACAAAGATCACTATGTAAAATGGCAAGACATCATTGCTTGTGATGAATAACATACACTGAATAGACTCATTGTTGCACATTGAAGGTTTAGAGGGCACGTTCCTACATGGCAGCATGCAAGAATACCAGTGTAATAAGTAGACTCCAGACCTTTAAAAACCTTTACCTCTAGTGGGTGAGGAGAAAGAGAAAGCTCAACTGCAAGAAGGGATGAACCATGTTCCCATGTTGCTGAAAGACAGGCTATGATCGTTCAATCTTTGGTTTGGCTTCATTATTTTTTTATTATTTTACTTTGATTAACAATTTGCAAGTTAATGAAAAATAAATCTCAGCCTTTGTTTTGATCCAGACATTTTTTTCTGTTGCGTCCTGTTTTGCTCTAAGTGGCCAAATAAACTTGCATGGTCACATACTGTAAATTATGAAAAAAAGTAAAGCTGTGCATACAATATGTCTCCATTATGAGAAAACCCTCAATATAGAGGAACACAAAGGACTGAATTACATGTCAGTGAGTATGATATAGTGGGAAAAGTACTGAATTGGATAAAGAGCTGACTGAGTGACAGAAGGCAGAGTATGAAAGGGAGGGCAGTTCTGGTTCAATACAAGATACTAACAGAGTTCTACAGAATCAGTTTTGGGATCTTTGTATATTAATGACTCAGAAGAGGGCATGACCTCAAAGCTATTGAAATTTGCACATGAATGGAAAATGGGAGGAGAGAAACAATATGGATAATGACATTTGTAAGGACTGGGATAAAGTTGGATTAGGGGCAAAACTGTGGCTTATGCAAATCAATATATAATATATAAGGTAATGAGGCTAGGGAGTAAAGACATACATAGGAATTACATTTTAAACACATTACAGAATGTAGACCAGAATAGGAACCTGGGAGTTTAAGTACATAAAAATCTAAAACAATGTGCCATGATGTTTGTCATCTGTAAAAGGGCAAATACAAGTACAAAATACATATTGTTTCACTACAAAAACAGTGGTAATACAAAAGTTAGGGTTCGGCATAATGCCTTGAAGGTAGGGTAATGTGGCATAAGGGGTTATGACACCAAATTCTCCACTCACCACCAAGCAGCAAAAGAACAAGATCACACAAGCAACCACAAACAGCCATCATCAAGTAAGACAAACAACGTATAACTCTTTCCAGATTATACAAATTCAGTAACATCAATGTGCTATCTTTGAGAATTTTCAGTACACTTACAGTACTGTACACACTCTCTTCAGGCTGCAGATAGAAATACAAAATAGTCAAATCACAACAGTACTTATGTGCGAAGAAGCACAGGCCCCTACAGCCAAAGATAAAAATCCACAATAGCCCATTTCCAAGGGTTCTTTTGTATGCAGAAGTGTTAGCTCCTATGGACCACTGCTTCTGTAGTCACAGGTACTCATGCACACTGTAAAACAGGCACACATTTCTGTCAACAGAAGAAGCCACAGGTGTAAGACATACAGATGTGTCAGCCACGATGAAGTGCAGTAACTTGCGGTTATGACATGTCAGAAAATCCTGCATGACAAAAGGGCGTAATTGCCATTGACTTACAATGGCCCCTGCAGTAGCTGCAGTATTCTCTGATATTCTACAGCATTTATGTGCTTCATCCTGGCTTGACACATCTGTACACACTATCCTCTGGCTGCAGATAAGCAGAATCTATGAAATCCATGACACCCACATTACAACAGTACTTCATTCTGTAGAAGCCCTGGTCCCTAGGGGACTTTACCTCCACAGCTGCAGGTGTAACATCAACACACCAACTTCTGGCTGCAGAAGTGCTGACCCCTGTGTGACCTAGGCTTCTGTAGCTACATATAGAATTCCTTAATGCACAAACTGCAACAGCACTTCTGTCTGCAGAAGCGAGGCCCCTGTGGGACCAGTACTCATGCAGCCACAGGTACTTATGAATGTTATAAGAAATACACTCACCATGTTGGTTGAAGAAGCACTGGCCACAGTGGGACCTGTGTTTTTGCAACCACAGATACAAATTCACAAAGCTACCACAACAGTGCTACTGCATTTATGTTATCTGGAAACAGCTATATGTTGTCTTACCTAACGACAGCTGCCTGTTATTGCTTGTATGGTCTTCTCCTTTTGTTGCATGCGTTTGGGGAGTTAGGTTTGTAAACCTAATGCCACAATTCCCTGCTTGTATGGCATTACATTGAAGCATAACTTTTGCATTAATGCAATTATTAGAATGAGTCTCCTTTCATTCTGTGATAGAAGAATTGTATCCTCATCTTTTGGGACCTGCATGAAGATACAGATGTGCAGGTCTCTCTTGGCCCTGCACAAACGGAAGAATCCATCTGCCTATGGAAGAGAAGGGCCCTGTGAACCCTAAACTTCTGTGTGGCAATATATGTCAAGAATTTGTGAGGCTATCTGGTTGGTTACAAAAGCATAGTGTCCTCTTGTCCCTGCACTTCTATGTTGCCAGAGGTAAAGTTGCACTAGGTGAAAGTTTGGAGTGAAAATGTTGACATTTTCATAGTTATGAGATGATATGGAAAAATGTCAATGTACATTCATAGTGTTGATGTTTTTTAATATTTTGACATCAAGTGTTGAACATTGTGTTCTTATTACCCCATGTCATGAACCCAGTAGGTGAACATTTTCAAATCCTGCTGAAATGTGATTTCTCAGAGTGATTACAACATTTCCTGTGGGCCCAGATATGAATACCTTCACCTGTGCTGTTCATAAGGTGGGGTCCCAAAAAGGTCATGTTGAAACTGTAGTGCAAAAATATTTGAAAATGACAACGTTATAAGTAAAAGTTCAAATCACATTGAAATACATTAATCAGACTTAACTTATTTTCTCATATGGAAGTCATGGTTTCTGCAGGAGAACATCTTTTCTGTTGAATAGTGGATCTAAGACTTGGGCTCATTTTAGGTGAGTGAGGGTGTGGGGGAGTTTGGGGTGGTGGTTTCTGAGTGGGGGTCATGGTGAGATGGATGGCAGTGTGGGAGGCCTGAGATCAGTGAGGAACTATTTTCTTTTTTGAAGGTTAAAAAAAATCAGTGAGGGACCATTTTCTTCTTTCCAGTGTTAAAATAACAATACAGCCAGGAGAGACTGAACCTGACAACTTAGATTGGGCACCACAATGTCAGCAGTTTAATGTATGATGGCACCAGGGGTGGGCACACAGCTTTCACCTTCTATTTATTGGGGGGAAGGCATCGTAGGGGAGTGGATGGTGAAGCAGTACCAAATGAGGGCACCCTAGTCTACTTATATTGGTATATGAAATATAGTATACAGCAGTCAGGAAGGTTGAAGGAGGGCTGGCTGAACTTAGAGGGGAAGGGACTAAAAGGAAAAGGGAATAGGGAAGGAGAAAGGAGGGTCAGTAAAGCTAAGAGGGGGAGGGATTTGAGTTAAGGAAACATGTGGAATGAAGAGGATTTTGGAGTGCCCAGAAAATGTATTTCTAGGTCTAACTTTCGAACAGAAAACAAAACAAACAAAAAAGTCTATCTAAACAGTTTCCATTTAGGTAGCTTCAGGTGACTGTTTTTTTAGAGATACCTCATTTTTAGGTATTGCCCATGTTTTTACTGAAAAAACAGATGGTGGCCATCACAACCTGATGAAGTGTATTTTTGTGTTATGATAACTAAGTCACGTGAAAGCAAAATGCTCTCACATCACAAACACTTTTGTGTCATATCAGAGTCATTCAAAAAACTTACTGACCATGCTCAGAAAATACATTTAAAATCCTTATAACTGTGAAACTGATTAATTATTTTTCACAAATCTTTGGCCACTAGAACTAAATCATTCCATTCCAAGGCAAAAATGTAGGATTTCAGAGTAGCTGACTTTGATAAGATGGCCAACAGAGTTAAGCAAGCCCTGGCAAAAAGAGATACAGGTGAGGCAGTACAGGAGAAGTGGGCAAGCATTAAGGATGCCATACTTGAAGCAACTTCCCATTATGGTAGCGAGAAAAGGAAGTGCAAACGAAGAAGGAAACCACTTTGGTTCTATAACACAGTAGCAGAAAAGGTCAGAGCCAAAAGACTGGCCTTCAGGAAATATAAGGGAATGCAGCGGGATGAAGATAGGGAGGCATACCAAACTTCCCTAAGGGAAGTAGGGAAGGCAGTAAAGCACGGAAAGGCCCAAACTGAGAAAACACTAGCACAAACAGTAAAAGAAGGTGACAAGACTTTCTATAGATACATTAGTGAAATGAGAAAGTCCAGAGAAGGTATTGCTAAGATCAAAGGGGATAAGGGTGTGTGTGAGGAGGAGGACCATGTAAAAGCACCTATCCTAAATTGATAGTTCTGCTCAGTATTTACTGAAGAGAAGGTAGGGCAGGGTCCACAGCTCAGCTCCATGGACACAGGGGGAAGGGAGGTGTGCATTAGTCCCTTCTCAAAAGAAAGGGTCCTACAAGAGCTTGATAAGCTCAGGGTAGAAAAGGCAATGGGATCTGATGGCATACATCCCAGGGTACTAAGGGAGCTAAGGGTGGAACTAGCAGAGCCATTATCAGAACTGTTTAGTGAGTCTCTGAGCACAGGAGAAGTCCCAGAAGACTGGAGAAGGGCTAATGTGATCAAACTCCACAAGAATGGTAGCAGGGAGGAGGCAGGGAACTACATAGCAGTCAGTCTTACCTCAGTAGTGGGCAAGATTATGGACGCAGTCCTTAAGGAAAGGATAGTGCAACACCTGGAATGCATTGGAGCACAGGATCCAAGACAGCATGGGTTTACAACAAGAAGGTTCTGTCAAACTAATTTCATAGATTTCTTTGACTGGGTAACTAGAGTGGTGGACCAAGGGGAGTAGTTGATGTCTCCTACCGTGACTTCAGCAAATCTTTCGATATTGTTCCACATAGAAGATTGATTAATAAGTTGGGTAGGATCCGGGTGGGTCAGAAGTTGGCCAACTGGGTGGCAAACTGGTTGACGGGCAGAAAACAGAGAGTGGTGGTAAATGGTATACAGTCAGAAGAGATGCAAGTCACAAGTGGGGTATCTCAGGGATCAGTCTTGGGGCCAGTCCTCTTCAATATCTTCATCAGTGACATTGTAGATGGACTGGAGGGTAAGATTTATCTGTTTGCAGATGGCAACAAGATCTGCAACAGAGTAGATGATGCAGATGGGGTGGGCAGAATAAGAAGAGCTCTGGATAAACCGGCAAAATGGTCAGAAGAGTGGCAACTGATGTTTAACACAAAGAAGAGCAAGATCATGTACATAGGGAAGAGAAACCCTGAAGCCACCTATAGGCTGCGAGCGGAGTTGCTGGCAGTAACAAGGGAAGAAAGAGACTTGGGCATCATCATCACAGATGACCTGAAATCATCCAAACAGACCACTAAAGCAGTAGGTAAGGCTAGTGGGATGTTGTGGTGTATTAGTAGGGGTATCACAAGTCGGAAGAGAGAGGTAATAGTCCCTCTTTACAAGACACTGGTTAGACTTCATCTGGAGTACTGTGTGTAGTATTGGAGGCCACACCGTCACAAGGACATTGACCAAATTGAGGCAGTCCAGAGAAGGGCAACCAAAATGGTGCAGGGACTGCATCAGAAAACATATGAGGACAGATTAACGGAGCTTAATATGTATACCATAGAGCAAAGGAGGGAGAGAGGTGATATGATTGAAACATCAAACACCTTAAATGCATTAACAAGAGTCTAACATGTTTCAATATAATAAAAATAGCAGGACAAGAGGACACAGCATGAGATTAGAGGGAGGCCAATTAAGGGGTAATGTGAGGAAGTTCTTTTTCACAGAAAGGGTGGTGGATGCATGGAACAGCCTAACTTAGGAAGTGGTGGATATGAATACAGTGCAGGTCTTCAAACAGGCATGGGATAGGCATAAGGGAGCAATACAGATGAGTATAAATAGATAGGCCATTGACAGAGCAAAGGCTGATGGCACATTCATAAGGTAGAAAAAGAAATAGGCGGACTGGATGGTCCTTGCGGTCCTTATCTGCCACCAGCTTCTATGTTTCTATGTTTCTGTGTTTGAAGAGCACTAACTTGGCACAGGCTGCTTTCACCTAAACGTTTGGGAAAGAAAAAAACAAGCAAACTGCATCATCAAGTCCGTAGGTGAGAGCCACAAAACTGTGAAATAAGTATAGTAAAAAAAAAATTCCTACCAGATGTGTAGGTCTTTGGGGATTAGGCATACCAAGGATGTCTCACAACCAGTGTTTGGTAACCCTAATTTTAAGGTTGGCAATGATTTTCTTTCACCACATAGGTGGGGATACCTCCAAACATGAAAGTTAGTGACCTAGTTGAACTAGGGAACCTAAAGTCACTCCAAGAAATATTGGAGAGTTTCCACGTCTCACCTAAGTATGCCTTTTATATTTACCAAATCAGACATCTGCTTATCACCTGGTTTGGACCCAATCAGTGGGACATTAATTATGGAGAGATTTTTCTGGTATTCCAATCTCTTGTGAGGCAATCACATGCGGTTTCGGGTCTTGTGGCCGCTCTGCATGAGAAACTGCATCTAAACAAAGCTGATTACTCTCAATATTGGATAGACACTTTCCCCAACAGTTATATTAACTGGGAGCATATATGGAAAGGAATTTATTTATATAGTGCCAATGACAAACTTAGATTGACAGAATATTATATTCTGCATACCATGCACCTGACTCCCGTGAAGCTGTGCAAAATGGGCAAATTGCCAAAGGATGATTGCTTCAGATGTGGGCAGGTGCAAGGTTCCCTGTTGCACATATTTTGGGAGTGTCCCTTAGTTGCTCCTTTATGGTCTGATATTAAGGTCAAAGCCGATCCCTTATTAGGGTTACAAGATCTGTTTACCCCACAGATTTGTTTGCTAGGTGATTACACAAGGGTTGCAGTGAAAGAAAGGAGATACTTTATTAATCTAATTTCACTCATGGTGAAAGCCTTAGTATTACAACACTGGAAGGATCAGACTTCTATTACCTATCAAGAATGGCTTGCCGGGTTATTATATAATTTAAGGATTGAGAAAACCATTGCTTGCTATAGAAATACATTGCCTAAGTTTAATGCCAAATGGGAGAAGTTTCATGACTTATGGTCAATCATTTCATCACATTAATAAAGGAGGCTGAGCCTTTATATAGCCCCCTTTTGAATTAAGCTTTTTTTAAGCGGGGCAGTTTATAGGCTTTCTAAGCGATGACATTTATATAATCTCCCCCGGTTTTTTCTTTTAGATAGCAGTGTTTCTGCTTCCCCTAGTGGGGCTAGAGAATTGACCTGTAGTATTATAATCTGTAGACGGGCTTTGGGGAGGGTGGACTGGTAGTGGGAGGAAGAATTAGGGAGGGATAAGAAGGGGGAGGGAAGTAGGAGGAGGGAAGGTGGAGGAAAAAAGGGGGACTCATGGGACAGTTAACTAATGCAATGTATATGTACTTGGATTTGTATGTCATCTGTATCATACACTGCATTGTTTGTGATTGGAAAAACTGAATAAAGCATATTCAATTAAAAAAAATCATTTTCATTAACAACTGACATTCTGTATCTGAGGAAACTACGTGAGCTGCTGTCACAAAATGTCTCATATCTTGAGAACTTGCCTCCAAGATAATACATGACAAATGTTGGGCAATTTCATTGGAAACCACCAAAGTTGCAGTGGTAGCCACCATCATATACACAAATAGTGAACGATGGCACACTGAAGCAAATACTGATACCAGAAAAGTTGCTTTCATCTGAATGTGGCTTGGAACAAAGGTATCGGACTGTGACATGCTATAAGTTGTGGTGGCATTTAAGGTGGTAGTGCCTAGCACTGTATAAGGGTGCAAAAATTGGGCTTCAACATTAAATACCCTACTCAATGAATGAATGACCTGGCAGGAAGTAGCCTGATGGAGATGCAGCCTAAATTCAAAGCTCTAGCTAGATACTGTAGCAGTCTGGTGTTTAAATCAGTGGCATTCTCAGAGGTGTTTCCAGTACCGAGGGCAAGCTCTTATAGGAAGTCGAGGATTAGGGAGTTCAATGAGTGGCTGGTGGGGTGGTGTGAGCAAATGGGGTATGGCTTGGTAGGAGACTGGTATCTACATGGGAGGATGAAAGCCTATTTGCACTGGACAGAATGCACCTGAATAGGAAGGGGGTAGCAATACTGAAATGCAAGCTTGGAGAATACATAGTGGATAACTGCAATTTAAATTAGATTGGGGGCATGGCCAAATGTGCTCCACAAGAAGGAAAGCTTGGGGGCTACCAACCCCCTCCCCAGGATAGCACTACTTAGCTGGGCAAGAGAGTGATAGGTACAAGGGGAAACAAAGAGGGAGACTGGTGGAAGGAGTTGTCAGCAAATGCCAGGAGTTTAAGAAATAAGATGGTGGACCTGGAGGCCATCATGAGGAAGGAAAGATTAGATTTAATCACAATAAATGAGACCTGGTGGACAGAGCATTACATCTGGGAAACAACCATTCCAGGTTATAGAATGTTCAGAAGGGACAGGGAAGTCAAGAGGGTGTTGCCTTATACATCATGGAAGGCATCAGTGTTAATGAAAGAAAGGTGTAGGAAGGGGAGACTGAGCTGCTGTGGGTAACTCTAGGTAGGAAGATGGATGAATCTCTGCAGGTGGGCATGGTATACCGGTCACGAGCACAAGCAGAGGAAGATGATAGATGGATAACTTAGACAATCACAAGGCTGGCACAGAAAGGTGAACTGCTACTGGTGGGTGATCTGAACCTTCCAGATGTTGACTGGGAAATCCCAAATGCAGAATTGGCAAGAAGCAGGAAGGTATTAGGCAAGCTGCAGGGACTATTCCTTCAACATCTGGTCAGGGAGCCAACAACGCGAAGCAACTTGTTAGATGTGGTCCTAACTAACAGAGAGAGTGTTGAAGAGGTGCAGGTGGGAGAAGCCTTGGGCACCAGTGACCATAGTGCAGTACGGTTCAGGGTCTGGGCAGGGAGGGAGACAAGAAGGACTAATACGACAGTCGTGGACTTCAGACACAAACCTATAATAAGATGAGAAAGATAATTAGTGAAAAATGGAAGGTACGGAGAAGATGGGGCAGTGGAAGAACTCTGGGAAGCTATCATCGGAGGTGTTCAGGAAGCAGCAGAAATGTGCATTAAAAAGGTCAGGAAGAGCAAGAGGGTGAAGAGACCGCTCTAGTTCACTAGGGAGGTGTTGGGGACAATCAGGGAAAGGAGGAGGGCTTTCAGAAAATTTAAGATGACATTTAGAGAGGAGGATAGGGAGGAGTATAGGAAGAAGAGGAGTCTGGCAGGGAGGGAAGTCAGAAGGACAAAAGCAGCCACTGAGGAGAAAATAACCAAAAGGGCCAGAAAAGGGAATAAAACATTTTTCAGATATGTGAGGGAAATGAAAAGAGCAGAGCAGGGGATTGCTAGACTGAGGGGAGGAAGGAGGGATAAACTTGGAGCAGGACTATGAAAAGACAGAGGCACTAAATGAGTATTTTAGCTTGGCGTTCATAGAAGAGGTGTAAGGCAGGGGTCCAGTACTAGTATCTAAGGGGAAAGAGGGTAAATGGGTGGATCAGAACCCATTCACTGTGGATAGGTTAAGGCTGAGCTGGATAAACTAAGGGTGGGCAAGGAAATGGGGCCTGATAGGTTGCACCCCAGAGTGGTCAAGGAATTGAGGGAGGAGCTGGCCACAACCTTGACAAGGCTTTTCAACCTGTCCCTGGATACAGGAGGGTGCTGGAGGACTGGAGGAGGGCTGACGTAGTGCCCTTGCACAAGGGAAGTAGCAGGGATCTGAAGGAGAACTACCGCCTAGTCGGCCTCACATCTGTGGTGGGGAAAGTAATGAATGCATTAATCAAGGAGAGGTGGTGAATTACCTGGAGGACCGTAGCTTTCAGTACAGCAGACAGCATGGTTGCATCAAGGGGAAATAATGCCAGATCATCCTAATTGAGTTCTTTGATTAGGTGACTCAGGTAATCAATCAGGGAGGGGCAGTGGACGTAACCTATCTGGACTTCAGCAAGGCCTTCGACACCGTCCCTCATAGGAGATTGGTGAGCAAGATAGAAAGCATGGAGCTGGGAGGGAAAGTAGCAGGCTGGGTGGAGGCCTGGCTAGCATGGAAAACTCAGAGGGTACTGCTTGACGGGGTGCACTCCAAGAGATCAAGGGTGAGAAGTGAAATGCCACAGGGTTCAGTTTTGGGTCCGCTCCTCTTCAACATCTACATCAGTGATATTGTGGAAGGTTTGCAAGGGAGGTTGTGCCTATTTGCCAATGATACAAAAATCTGCAATAGGGTGGGCATCCTGGAGGGGTGGAAGACATGCAGAGGGACCTCAAGATGCTTGAGGAGTGAGCCAGGAAATGTAAGCTGAAATTTAATGCCAAGAAGTGCACTGTGATTCAACTTGGAAGGAAAAACATGTGAGCAGGCTACATGCTGGGGGGAATCAAAGAATCAGAGCAAGAAAGGCATCTGGGGATTATAGACTCCTCAAACCTTAAGGTAGGTTTCCAATGTATTAGGGCAAAGGGACGGACCAATGGAATGCTGGCATGCATAGGCAGGGGCATTACTAGCAGAAAAGGGAGGTTATAATGCCCCTCTACAAAGCCATGGTGAGGCTGCAGTTAGAGTACAGGGTTCAATTTTAGGAAACACACCTCTGCAAGGATATAAATTTATTGGAGAGGGTTCAGGGAAGGGCAACAAGGATGGTGAAGGGTATGCAGGGGAAGACATACGTGCAGAGGTGTAAGGAGCTGAATCTGTACATGCTGAAAACAAGGAGGGAAAAGAGGGGCCATGATTGAAACCTTTACAGATTTTAGATTTTAGATAGTTATGTAGTATTTTATAGTTATCGTATGATTTATTTTAACTATATTGTGTGATAGAATTTATTGTCTTTGATTTGTTGCTTGCTCTGTTTTTGAGTTTTCTCTGTTTGTACAGTGCCCAGATCCTCTGGGATGGGTGTCCTTTTAAATAAACCTTGCCTTGCCTTCTCAGATATGTAAAGGGACTCAATAAAGTAGGTGAAGGGGGTCTGCTGAGGAGGAAGAGAGCCAGAACTAGAGGACACAGCCAGCACGTGGCCCACTCTGCACCTGCCAGAACCCTCCACACATTCACAATGTAATTATGTGCCACCTACTCCTGATCACCTGGACAAATGGGCAGCTTCTTGCTGGGGTGGGCTGGGGGCAGCTGCCATGATATCACTCCACGTGATTCTGAAAGCCACGGAGTGCTGCACATGGTAGCTGGTGGCAATGCATCCTTGGGGTAGCTGTAACCTTAGGTGACAGATTATGTGCCCCCCAGGGATGCAGCCTCCAGTCATGGTGAACACGATGAGGGGCCTCAGCTACCCTAATAGGGAATCACCTGCGGTTGAGGTACACAGGGAGTTTAGGGAGATCAGTCAGGGAACCCCCCTCAACATTGTGGTCAACACTGTGCTTGCTGGCTGACATCATGGCACTCCATGAGTGCAAGGGATCCACTGTGAAACCCTGCCCAAGCAGCCAATTGGCTTCCTGCTCTGATCCACTGCTCTGCACCTGCTGGCCCCCTGCAGTCCTGCACACTGGAGGGGGCCGTGTATGGTAGCCGAGTGGGTGCTGCTGGATGTGAATGCAGCCCCTGTGTGGATCTCCCATGGAGGTGGAGCTGAATGCCTGGATACATCACCGACCTTTGGAAGCACCAAGTTTTCTCATCAGCAACAATGACGACCTCCCCTACAGCGATGGCACAATACCGATGCAGGTATCGTGCTGCCTGTTAAATGGGTGTTTTCTGTTGAGGGGCTGTGCCCCCCCCCAGACTTTAGGATTCCAACTTCAAGTCGGAGTTGGTCCGGGAAGGGGGAGAAACATTTGGAGAAGGCTCAAATTGGGCTCAGGGAGGGTTAGAGCAGTCAGGCAGAGGCACATCCCAGATCCTATTCCACTCAAGAACTCATATGCCACACTGGCAAATGAGGACAACCAAATAGAGGTACCAAGAGAACTGCAAGGAAAGGATGTGAAGGTTAGCCAAGGAGGTGACCTCAGCGGGGAAAGCAGTGGACCTCAGAGGAGGAGGAAGCGAATCCTGGTGGGGGACTCCATCATAAGAGGGATCCAGCTAGGAACACAGGAGGGGGAGGAAAGGGAGGTGAGGTGAGGTGCCTACCAGGTGCCACGGCAAGGAGGATGGAAGGAAGATCCTGGGATCACTGGGAAGGCAAGACAGGAGGGTGAGCTGGATGTCATTATCCACGTAGGTACTAATGACCTGGCAAATGGGGAGCCAAGGAAGTTCAGGAAGAGTTTAGGAAACTGGGGAGGGTCTCAAGCAAGTAGCTACTTCTGTCACTTTCTCAGTACTACCTGTGAGAGGCAAGGAGAGCATAGGAGTGCATGCACCAAGAACTTTAACTCATGGTTGAAGAACTGGTGCTGTGAGGAAGGGTTTGGATTCATTGGTGACTGGGGACCCACCTGGAGGGATGGAGGTTTTTTCAAGCCTGATGGCCTGCATCCATCCTGGAGGGGAATCCAAGTACTCAATGATAAGCTTAAATGCTACATTGACAAGCATTTAAACTAGCAAAGGGGGGTGGCAGGCCAGCGCCAGCAAGGAGGGTACCTACTTGCTCACCCCCCACAGCTAGCAGTGGAACCAGTGAACCAGAGGAGTAGCTATCTCTGCAAAGCAGTGTGCAAAAGATGGAGATTAGTGTCCAAGAGGTGGATAAGCAGAAAAGGGGCAAAATTCAGCAGAAGGGCAGACAGCAAGGAGAACCAGGGATAAATGACAACCAAGGAAGGGGCTGGAGTAGAACAGTGAAACAGTCTAGGGAGGTCAAATCATGGAAAACCATGTGTGCAAATGCCAGGAGCCTTAGCAACAAGATGGAAGATCTGGAGGCTGTCATGGTACAGTCAGACCTGGACATTGTGGCCATCACTGAAACCTGGTGTAATGATAACCACGACTGGGAGATGGCCATACCTGGCTACAACATATTCAGAAGAGACAGAGCAGGCAGGAAGGGAGGAGGAGTGGCACTGTATGTGAAAGATGACATAAGGGCAACAGAGATCCAGGAGGAACAAAATGGGGGAGAGATACTGTGGGTTAAGCTGGAAAGGAAAATGGGGACAGCCATCCGCACAGGTGTGGTCTATAGACCACCAGCCCAGGAGGAAGAAACAGATAGGAGTTGTTGCTAGCCATCCAGGATGGCAGACAAGGTGAGGTAGTACTGGTTGGAGACTTCAATATTCCAGACGTGGACTGGAGCATCCCAGCAGCAGCATCAACTAGGAGCAGATTTATCCTGGACTCCCTTCAGGGTGCCTTCCTCAAGCAACTGGTCATGGAACCAACTCAGCAGAAGGCAATACTGGACCTTGTGCTCACAAACAGGGACAGTGTGATGGGGTAACAGTGGGGGAGCACCTGGGAAACAGTGACCACCAGTCATTGTGGTTTGAAATCACAGAAAGAGCAGAACCAAACCACACAAAACACGTATCCTGGATTTTAGGTGGGCAGACTTTGGGAAAATGGGGAGATACTTGAAGAGGCATTAAGGGAATGGGACAGGAATCAGGGTTGAGGAACAGTGGCAGTATTTAACATGGGGATTACAGGAACAACAGAATTATGCATTAAGCAGGTTAGCAAGAGGAAAAGGAAGAGGAGACCATTATGGTTTTCCAAAGAGGTAGCAAAAAAAGTGAAAGCCAAAAAGATTGCATTCAGGCAATACAAAAAGACACAGGCAGAAGGAGATAGGGAGAAGTACCAGGAGAAGCAAAGGGAAGCAGGGAGGTCAGTAAGGGAAGCCAAAGCCCAGACAGAAGAACACATTGCAAAATCAGTGGGTAGAGGGACAAACCTTTACAGGTACATAAGTGAAAAAGAAAGACAAAGGAGGGATAGTGTGACTGAAGGGGAGGATGGGAGCTGCGGAGGATAACAACAGTAAAGCTGACATATTGAACAGGTATTTCTGCTCAGTCTTTACTTAGGAAGAGGAGGGTAATGGGTCTGAAGGAGTACAAGGGTGAGAATGGTGCAGAAATGGACACAAGTCCCTTTACACGAGAAAGGTCCTGAAGGAACTGGAAGTAATAAGAGTTGATAAAGCAATGGGGCCAGATGGGTGCACCTAGGTCCTTAAAGAACTAAGAGAGGTGGTGGCTGAACCTCTGGCTATCCTGTTTAGCCAATCACTGGAAACAGGGGAGGTACCCAAAGGCTGGAGGACAGCAGATGTAGCCCTCTTATACAAAAGTGGGAACAAAGAGGAAGCAGGGAACTACAGACCAGTCAGCCTCACCTCGGTAGTGGGGAAGATCATGAAAGCATACTAAAGGAGATATTGGTGGAACATCTGGTTGTCAATGGACTACAGGACCCAAAGCAGCATGGTTTCACCAGGGGGAGGTCATGTCAGACCAATCTCGTTGAATTTTTTGACTGGGTGACTAGAGAGGTGGATCAGGGGAGGGCAGTGGATATGGCCTATCTGGACTTCAGCAAGGCCTTTGACACTGTGCCACATAGAAGACTATTACACAAACTGGGGAATATGGGTGTGGGCAGGACAGTAGTGTGGTGGGTAGGTAACTGGCTGGGTGGCAGGGACACAGAGGTGGTGGTAAATGGCTGTCACTCCACAGAGGAAAGGACCAGTGGGTCCAACAGGGATCAGTGCGGGACCGGTCCTATTCAACATCTTCATCAGTGACATTGCAGGACCTAGAAGGCAGAATTTCACTGTTCGCTGATGACACAAAGCTCTGTAACAGAGTAGACACACCAGAGGGTGTAGACAGAATGAGAAGCGACCTGCAGAAACTTGAAGAATGGTCAGGGGTTTGCAGTTGAAATTCAATGCAAAGAAGTGCAAGATAATGCATATGGGCACAAGAACCCTGGCACAATATATCATTTGGGGGTGAGGATATAGCATGCACCAAGCAGGAAAAGGGATCTTGAGTTGTCATCTCTGATGACCTCAAGGTAGGAAACAGTGTGACAAGGCAGCAGGTAAAGCAAATAGGATGCTGGGATGTATAGGCAGGGCATCACCAGCAGGGAAAGGGAGGTCATAATTCCACTATACAAGACACTAGTGAGGCCCCACCTGGAGTACAGTGTACAGTTCTGGAGACCATACCTACGTAAGGACATAGACAGGGTAGAGAAGGTTCAGAGGAGGGCAACAAAAATGGTGCATGGATTGTATCACAAGTCCTATGAAGACAGGTTGAAGGAACTGAACATGTACTCCCTGGAGGAGAGGAGAGAGAGAGGGGATATGATAGAGACATACAAGTATCTTACAGGGAGGAACAGGGTGCAGGAAAACACTATTTTTAAGCGAAAAAGATGTTCCAGAACTAGATGGCATGGGATGAAGTTGGAGGGAGGACGATTCAGAGGAAACATGAGAAAGAATTTCTTCACAGAACGTGTGGTGGACAAGTGGAACACCCTGCCAGAGGAAGTGGTGGGGCTGAAACAATCACAGGATTTAAGAATGCATGGGATAGACATAAAGGAATTCTGGAGGTCAGGGAAAGGGCAACAGACTTCTAGGAAAACAAACTGAACTTACAAGCTCAAATGGGCAGACTGGGTGGGCCATAGGCCCTTTATCTGCATTTTATCTATGTCTATAACTATGTGTATCTAGCGAAACACAGAAAAAGGACCATTACCACGAATGTCACCATAATGGTCTTTTTCCTGTTTCGCCATCAGGGTGTCAACAAAAAGGGGTGCACCACATACCTTTGGAGAGCACATTAGTGAATAGGCCTCTTAATGTTTCCCTGGTGTCTAGTGGCACCCCACACCCTCAGATTGCCATTTCCATATTTATTTTATTTTATTTATTAAATTTTGATTACCAGATGAGCCCACTGAGCCCTGAAGGTCCCTTTTTCAGGGGCAACCCGGGATGCAGAACAGAGACAGATTATTAGGTACAGATTGTTGGGTATAACATGTTACAGAGATAGTACAATCCTAACCAGGTTACAGTGAAGGTAGTAACACAGTAAAAGCAGTAATTCACATTAAGTGTATTATATTATGCTTCCCTGGTGTCTAGTGGTGGTTTTATGTGATATGAGCAACCCCTGCAGTGTGAGTCCATAATGGGCAATGGCACCAAGGCAAAAGTCACAAGGGCGATGGGGGAGAAGGGGGAAGGTTAGTGTGAGTGCCAGCAGCAGGCAGAGGAATTATGGATGACACAACAGTGGTGTCTGTAACAGGGCGGGGGAGGCCCAAGGAGATGATACAATGGCAACAGGGGAAGGTCAATGGGAGTAAGGTGCAGGCCACAGAGCAGCATGTGAACAGTGACTGGCTGTGGGCGATAGGAAAGTGGTGAGACCCAGAGGGCGATGCCCCCTCAGCGACCGGCACTGTGCCACCTTATGGCCCGCTGTGAACACCCACCGACACACAGCACACAGGCCCCCCCCAGCCCTGAACAGAGGCAACATATCTGTGTCCACCACGGTGTGGCCGTCCATGCTGCCCCATCAGTCCCACCATAACAGGATCAGTGTGATGATGGCACAGCATTGGGGACATGCAGTGCACCCATGGTGTGTGCATCCACTAACAGAGCATGGCCAGAGACTCCCTGCCCATCGCCATGCACAAGGCAAGCACTGGACAACACTGGAGGTCTGGACACACCCTCCCAATGGTCCACTGTGCCCCCTCAAACCCCGTGGGGGCAGACTTGCAAGACATGACATACACTGCCATTGCCACAATGCCCAGGGACAAAGGGTAGTCCCCTCACATGCGGTGCACTGCCCACTGGCCTAGCAGGTGAGGTGTTTGTGGGGCAATGCACAACATGCAAGGGACTAGCACAGGTAAAGTGAGGTGCAGCACTGGGGGGCCCAGTCCAAGAGATGTGAACAACACACGGGTGGCCCACCAGATGAATGGGTCATATCAGCAACCACCAGTGATGCGGATAATGAGCGGGTGCCCATGACAGGGCGGCACTGCTACACTGATAGACTACCAGGTGTGCTGCTGTGCACCAGGTGTGCACCCACACCATCATCATGTCCTGTACTGGCAATGGGCAAGGGCAGCCAGGGTGGTTTCTGTCAAGGATCGGCAATGGGTACAAGTCACAGGACGTGCCAGAAGGGCACACCACAGTCCACCATGTGCAAGCTCACACATGGAGGGTGAAATTGTGTGCAAGACTGCAGAGGTAGTCATAGTGGCTACTGGTGCTGTATTCAGCCATGACTGCAGCAATATGGGCATTCAGGTTATGGTAGCACCACCTGGCCTGTGTGGTCTCTGACCCAAAGATGAGTTGTTCAGCCCAAATGATGGTCAGATGCTCCTCCTCCTTGAGACACTAGAAGAGGTGCCATATGCTGTGGTGGCATGCCTCAACCTGGGTGTTGAAGGCCCTGTGCCACCCCTCTACAGCACTGTTCATTCTGGCCAGTCCCTAGACAGTCACACCTTGGCAGTTCCACTGGTCGATGGGGAAGATGGCACCACGTTGTCCCAACCGACCTGTTGGGCGACCAACCCAGGTATCCTCCATGTAGTCTAGTATGGGCTGGGGGGCCTCTTCATTCTCAGCCAGGTACTCCAACTCATGCATCTCCTCAAACACTTTCGGCACATCCACAGGTGGTATGAAGGCCAGTGCCAGCAGCATTCACAGGTTACAGAGTGAAGTCGGGGTCCCCTGTGTACCTCTCCAGAACCTATGGGCACTGTTGGACCTTGGGCCACAGGGCTTGTGAATAGTGGAAGAAGCACCCTCGGATGCGTGCATTTGAGAACACAGTTGACACATTGCACCAGCTGACACACTCAAAACTGAGCAGGGCCCTGGCGAGGGCCAGGTCTGGGTGGTGTGTTTTTAATTGGCCCACCAGCCGCACATATGTCTGTGAACTCCTGGTGCACTTAAGGCATATACGGCAGGCAGGACTGCACCAGACTGGGCCATGTGAATGGTGTATAGCTGGTCAAAGAGGGTAAGGCATGCACTGAATGTTCCATCCATAAACCAGTCTGAGCATCTCACCAGCTGCTGCAGACCATGGTCAGTGGCATAGACCAGAAGGCAATCTTGCTCACCTCCGCTGTTGAACAGCAGGAGCCACGCTTCATCACTGGCAACAACTTCTTGGGGATGCAGATGTCAATGACCGTTAGGGGTGTTGTGAGCCAGCCACGTGCCACACCCACTGGATAGTCCAACGCATCAGCCGCACTCCTGGCAGTCATCCTACCTCGGCTGCAGGTATCCCAGCTGTACTCAACATGATGACCTGCGATGCACTGTCCAGTGTCTGGCATGCCCTGTCCTGCAGTGTCCTGAGAATACAATGCAAGCCCACGTCTGCTGCACTGGGGATTTACTTGTGGTCATGGATGGTGGCCATGGCTGTGTCCTCCACAGTGGGATGGAAAGGCATTGGTACCTGCAGACCTCGGTGCACTGCCAGTACACCTTCTCCAGACCAGCCTTGTCCCTTCCATAAATGTAACCATTGTGGATAGCCAGAGGCTTGCCTTTTTGGCTTGGTATGAACTGCACTGAATATTGTGTGCAGTGTTCCTGTACTGCAGCCATGGTCACCAGTGCCACTGATATAGCTGGGGGTGGCCCTGACCTGTATGTGCTTGCATACGTCCCCTCACACCGTGCAGCCTATATGTGCCTGTGCCATTCTGCACCCCCCGTCCTCCTTGTCTGTGTTGCCAATCCTCCTCCATCCAGGTGTTCATGCCATGATACGCAACCACTGAGGACTGCCAGCAGGGTGGTGCCCTGCCACGAGTGAGTATGCCTCTGTTTGTCTGTCCTTATGTGCCTGGGAGGGCTGTGTCCTGCCGTGCATGTCACCACTGTGCCTTTGCATGTGGGGGGGGTGTCAGCTGCTGGGTCCTGCTGGCCATCCTCTGTGCTGTCCTGTAGGCTTTCCTGCCATTGAGGGGATGCTGCACTGTGCATACTGTGGGGTTGGGGGTCCACTGTGCTGCCATGTTGCTGTGCTTGTGGGCTGGCCCATCCTGTGCCTCCTATTACCCTTGCATCTCCCAGATGCCCGAGGCCTTCACTGTCCCAGGACCCTTGCAGCCTGTACTCACCTTTCCTGTGGCTGCCTTCCTGGAGGCACCATCACAGCAGACACCTTTTCACGGCAGGATGTCAGCAGTTCTCACTTCATGGGTGCACGGCCATGTGGGTTTCACCTGCTGGACTGTAGCTGCATAGTGCATCTCCCTTACAGGGCTGCAGCTGCAGTCTCTCTCATACTGTCTGCCTTCCTTTCCAGTTGCTCTTTCGGCGTCCACTCTTCCTTCATCACCCATCTTCCCTCATCTATATAGTAGCACTCTTCCTGGCAGCTACCTCTAGGGGTGACCCTACCATCCAATCACTGTTGCCTTATTTTTATAATGTTTTCCTGGTGTCTAGTGGTGACCCTACCCTCCAATTGCTGTTGCCTTATTTCTGTAATGTTTCCCTGGTGTCTAGTGGTACCCCCCACCCTGTGATCACCATCCTCTTATTTTTATATTTTCCTGGTGTCTAGTGGTGCCTGGCAACCTCTGATCACCATCCTATTAAGTATGTTACATTTCTTTGGTGTCTAGTGCCATCCCACACCATCAGACTGCCATCCGAATATTCATATTATGTTTCCCTGTTGTCTAGTGGCACCCCTAGCCTGCAATCATTGTCACCTTATTTCTATAATTTTTCCCTGTTGTCTAATGGTGCCCCTACCCTCCATTGATGGTTTCCTTATTTCTATAATGTTTCCCTGCTGTCTATTAATGCCCCTACCCTCCAATGACTGTCACCTTATTTATATAATGTTTTCCTGGTGTCTTCTGGTGCCCCAACCCTCCAATCACCATCACCTTATTTCTATAGTGTTCTTCTTGAGTCTAGTGGTTCTCCACATCTTCTGATCACCATCTTCTTATTTTTATAATATTTTACAGGTGTCTAGTGGTGCCCACCACCCTCTCATCACCATCCCATTAAGTATGTTACATTTCCCTGGTGCCTAGTGGCACCCCACACCTTCAGATTGCCATCCCTTTTTATGTTATGTTTCCCTGGCATCTAGTGGTGCCCCTACCCTCCAGTCACTGTTGCCTTATTTCTATAATGTTTCCCTAGTGTCTATTGGTGTCCCTCATCCTCCAATCAGCACCCCCTTATTTCTATAATGGTCTTCTAGAGTCTAGTGGTGCCCCCACCCTCTGAACATTGTCCCCTTATTTCTATGCCACTAGGTTAAGATTGCACAAGCCAAAACAGCATGGTCCATCAGAGGGAAGTAAAAGCACCCACCCAAAACACCGGCCACAAGAACAGAGGCAATGGTAGTGGTCCCTGAAGACAAGGACCGCTGCCACAGAAAAAAGAACACAGATTTCTGTTTTTGTAGAAGGCTTCACGCCCCACATCCCCTGTTATGGGGGCTTTGCCCCATGAATCCCACCATCTGTATACTGTATAATCACCTCTGGGGGAGGCAACTAGGGGAAGGGATGAAACCTTGGGGAGGCATTGTGGAGGGGAAGAGGAGCATATCAGGTCACCCTGGGGTGGGGGCAGACACAGTACCCCCACAAATCAGGAGGGGGAGAAACAAACAAAAAAAACAACACACATCCCAAGATGACAAAAAAACAAAGCATCAGTCCTGAGACTGGGAATCAAAGCTCTGTCAACCAGTGTTCTGCTACCCTCCATTGCCTGTGGCACTACCCTCTGCACCATGGCAGATACGCAGCAGAATCCATCCCAGCACAGGTTTCATCCCTTCTCCCCCCATGACTGCAGTACAGCCTCAGGGATAATGCTAACCCGAAGCATAAAACACAAGCAGTTGAACACCTCAAATATGGACTCAGTATCACCTTTATAATCCAAAAAGGCTTTATTACACAAAAATTTGTAGGTAAATCCAGTACAAACTTTACCAACAGTGAGAATAAGCAGTACCCCTGTGCTTCAACCTAATGGTCTTCTTGGGGGGCCTAACCTGACATGCAACATTCTATCCCTATCGCTGTATTGCAGTTTTCTATTCTGACCGTGTGGTTGTAATCTGCAGGATTCAGGATTTGCTCTTTTAACTGGTTACCTTTTCTATAATGTTTCCCTGGTGTCTAGTGGTGCCACCACCCTCTGATCACTACTCTCTTATTTCTATAATGTTTTCATGGTGTCTAGTAGTGCCTCCCACCCTGAAATCACTGTCCCCTTATTTCTATTATGTTCCCCTGGTATCTAATGGTGCCCTCCCACCCTCTGCTCATCATCCCTTTATGTAACTCTGGTGTTTAGTGTCAGCCCCTACCCTCTGATCAGCATCCCATTATGAATTATAATGTTTCCTTGATGTCTAGGGGCATCCCCCACCCTCTGATTGTTGTCCCTTTATGTTTTTTTTCCCTGCTATTTAGTAGCATCTCCCCCACCCTGCAATTACTGTCCCTGCATTAAATATTCTGTGTAATAAAGAAAACTGTCCCTCAATGTTTTTTTCCTTAAACCTGTAAAAAAGAAAATGGTCCCTCACCAATCCAACCCCCATCTTGACCTCCCACTTAACCCTAACCACCCCATACCCATCACATCCCCCACACACCCTCACTCACCAGTATAGGTCCCAAGGCAAAGATATATTTTCTGATCCAAGACATAGCTTTCTGCTGGAACCTCTGACTGCAATATGAGAAACTAAGGTAAGTGTGGTTGAATGTATTTCAATGGGGTTTTAAACTATGATGCATAAGTTTGTAATTGTTGCATATTTTGACCCAGAATTTTTATTTATTTATTTAGCTTTTGTTTACCAGGTAGGTACACTAGACAAGTTATATGCCTATTTTCAGGAATGACCCGGGAGAGTACAACAGGTATAACAGGTACATCAATACAGCAAAGCGGGTGAGCAAATACTTATACATTTTGTGGTTAGGTACAAGGAGTCAACAAGACGGCGAGCAAGATACATTTTGTGAGTTAAGTACATAGTCAACAGAGCAACAGAAGGTAAGGTGCATATGGTCAACAAGACATCAGACAATATATAGTGCATTAGTTCAGGTTGTGGTTCGGGGAGTAGTATGCCACCTGGCTTGTGACATCCAGAACTATGTGCTAAGGGGGCTTTAGGCATTCAGTGCCAGTAGAATTACCCAAATCTGGCCCAAAAGGTGAGTTTGCGGTCACTTGGCAAAATCACTTTTTAGGTGGGATTTGAACATTTTCATTATCCATGTTCATGAGGTGGGGTCATAAGAGGCTATGTTGAATATTTGTAATCAAAATATGTAGAAATGGCAAAGTTATGTGTGTATGTTGACATTTTTCTATGCTCACTTATAACTTTGCTAGTTTTAAATAGTTTGACCCAAATTTTCAACATAGTCATTTTTCACACCACCTTATGGATGTGACAGCTGCTATTTTTCAAAACTTGGCCAAAATGTGTTTTCTCACCTGTGGCATAGAATGATATTTTGATATCGCGGAATGACATTTTGGTGAGGATTTGAAAATGTTAACTTACTGGGTTCATAAAGCGGGGTAATAAGAAGGCTATGCTGGAAATTTGGGGTACAAATATGGTAAAGTGCCTAGGTTATGACTGAACATTGCAATATTTCAAAGTTTGCTCATGCGTTTGTTAATTTTTTATATTTTGACTCCAAGCTTTCAACATACCCATTTTTCCACACCACCTCATAAATGTGACAGGTGACATTTCTTAAATTGTGGACAAAATGTGTTTTTGCATTTGTGGTGTGAAATGACATTTCACCAATATGCTATAAATGATATAGGTCAGGTTTATAAGGGCAATCATAAAATGACTATCTTGAAAATTTGGGGTCAAAATAAGATAAGAAAGAGTGAATAAGTGAAGAGTGAATATGTAAAGAGTGAATGCATGATGAGTGACTGTCTACTGAATGTGTGAAGACTGAATGTGTACTGTGGCCCAGATATTCAAACTGTGCCAGGCTGTGGCGCAAGCTTGGGTGCAGCTCAATTTGGTTGCGCAGGGGTGTGGGCTGGGCGATATTCAACGGAGCTGCACCATGGCTCAGCAGCATTGAATATCACACCCTGGCCACCCCCAGTGTGCATGGAACAGTGGCACTGCACCAGTGCAAGTGGCCAAAGTGGAGCATGGGGATGTGCTAGCACAAGTGCCATTGTGCCATGCACAGCAACCTCAATATTCAAAAGTTGACATGCAAATGGGGCCATAATGTATACAAGGCACACATGGGGCCATTTATTTATTTATTTAGTTTTTGTTAACCGAGTTAGGTACGCCAGCCAAAGTTGACAATGTTCAGGCATGACCCAGGAGAATACATACATAAAATGAGATGAGATTATACAATACATAGTATATAGTACAGGTACATAGTATATAGTACAGGTAGGTTAGAATACAGATCAAGTCAGACAGTACTTGAGATAATATATATAGCTATGCAGAGATGAAAAAAGTGACATTAGTACATGCAAATAACTGAAACTGGGCTAAGTGGCAGCTATAAAGATATTTTATAGCAAAGCTTGTTTAGAAGTGCAGCAGTGTCTTGGGTGAAATAGGGTGGTTAGCTGTGAGGCATTAAGTGAGATCAAAGCAAGTGCAGGGGTCCCGGGATAGGTGGCGATATAGTTCTTTTTTGAAGATTGGGTGGGAGTTAGCCAGCCTCAGGGCAGGAGGGAGGGAGTTCCAGGTGGCTGGGGTGGTGCAGTGAAATGCTCTAGAGCCTTTTGAAATAAGACACCTGCGTATGGTGAGTAGAAATTTGTTTGCCAAGTGTAGTCCATGGGCAGGTGTCTGTGGTACAAGTAGAGCTGCAAGGGAGGAGGGGGTTTGGTTATGGATAACAGAGTCTGTGAGGGTCCCTAGGGAATATAGTCGGTAGGCAGTTGGGAAGAGCCAGCCTAGGTCACTATACAGTGTGCAGTGGTGCTTGAGGCGGTGGGAAGAGGAGGCATACTGACATATGTTGTTATACGCGACATCCCATTTATGGAGAGCAGTCTTATTGGTATTTGCAAAAGTGGAGACACCATATGTCGGCACTGGAAGCAGAATACCCTTGGCATTGCCAACTTGGTGGATGCTGTTAGCAGGTGACAAGTCTTATAGGCGATTCCAAGTTTGGCATTTGTTGTTTTACAGGTTGACTGGATATGCAGACTAAAATCAAGGGATTTATCAAGGAGGACTCCCAGGTATTTGAAGGATGTGACACAGTCGATGAGAGACCCCCCAGAGTCATAGACTAGGAGTGGTTCCTTACAGGCCCTGAGTTTGGGAGCAGTGTCAAATAGCATGGCTTGGGTCTTTTTTGTGTTGAGGATGAGCTTATTAGCATTTAGCCATGTCTGCACATTCCTTAAATCTGAGGAGAGGTTTTTGTTAATGATGTTAACTTTGTCAGCACTGTAGTAGAGGACGAGATCATCAGCGTATAAGATAGCTGAGCAGGAGAGTATGGCATAATCTATGTTGTTGATGTATAGCAAGAAAAGAAGGGGTCCCAGGATGGAGCCCTGGGGTACTCCAATGTCAGTGCTGGTCACAACCAAGAAAGCGGAGTTGAATTTAACAAGTTGTAATCTGTTTGATAGGTAGTTGTTAAACCAGTCAACTACTGAGGATGAAAAGTTAAGTCTATGCAGGGTTGAGAGAAGCAGGGGATGATCAACAAGATCGAAAGCTTTGGTAAGATTGATAAATACTGCTCCAGTGAGTAGGCCTTTGTCCATGTTGCAGAGTACATCGGTGGAGAATTTGAGAAGAGTGGTTGAGATACTGTGCCCTTTTCTGAAACCATGCTGAGTGTCTGAGAGAAGGTTGTTCTTTGTGCGACAGTCAATGGTTTAGGTTGTAACAAGCTTCTCCAGTAGCTTGCTTAGCACAGAGAGGATGGCTATGGGCCTGTAGTTGTTGATATCCTTTGGGTTTCCTTTTTTAAGGATAGGTGTAACTCGGGCAATCTTCCAGAGATCTGGGGCAATGCCAAGAGAGAGAGAGAGACAGAGTTAAAATCTTGGCAAGTGGCGAGGCAATCAATGGTGCTGCTAGCTTCAGGAGTCATGGCTCAAGTGAATCTGAGCTGGGGCTAGTGTTGTCGGATATGTTTTGCAATAGCCTTTGTACCTCAGATCTAGATATAGCTTTAAAGTGGAAAGGGGGATAGTACTTACCTGGCAGTGGTCAGCACCAGATGCAGATCTCTGGGGGGTGCAGTAAGGCTGAGATGCTGTGGGAGGTGAAGCGAAGAATGAGGTGTATTGAGACAGGTCCGTGAATAATCTGTTAAAGGCATTCGCTATAGTGTTCGAGTCATTGCAATGTACACCATTTAGGATCATATCCCCTGGGATCAATGACTGGGTAGTCCCAAGAAAGGTCTTGATGTGTGTCCAAAATATCCTAGGATCACCAGCAGAGTTTGTGAGCAGTTCCTTGCAGGAGATGCTCTTTGCTGGTCTGATTTGTTTTTTACAGGCACTCTGAGAGGCCCTGTAGGTATTGTAATCCTCCGGTAGTCTGGACACTTTATACTTCTTCCAGAGTTTGTCTCGTGTGGCAGGTTAGCCAGCAGGTCCTTGTGTAGCCATCTTGTTTGTTTACCCCTGTCCCTTCTGGTGACCTGCATGTCGTAGCTTTATTTGCATGCAGGTGTGCCAATCCCTGAACTTGCACCTGGCCCTGCCAGGCATCAGTCATCCAGGGATGACACCCTACAGCCCGATCATGGGTATTTGTATTTAAAAATAACTATTATGTCCAATATCCATTGGTGGTCCAGTGGACCACTATTGTGCTGGATAGTGGGCATCTGTATAAAAAAATCCAATATCCTGGTGGTCTAGATGTCCCCCTCACCCCACCACTGAGTCCACGCCTCGCTCCCCGGTCAGCCGGCTGGCAGCACCCACCACCTGCGCCCGCCGCCCGCTTGACTGACACCGTTGGTGGAGCTGCATGCCCATTGGTTCTGGCGTGAGCCAATGGGCATGCATCTTCTACTACATTCCAGATATGTGACTGATTCATTCACATATCTGGAATGTACTCAATACGATATAGGTGCACGCCCATTGGCTCACGCTCAGAACCATGGGCATGCAGCCCCACCGACGGTGTCAGTCGGTGGCACAGGGTGGCAGGCGGATGGAATGCTGCGCCGCCAGCTGACCGGAGGGAAGGGGCAGTGGGGCTCAGTGGATAGTTTGGGGAGGAGGGTACCCTAGACCACCGGGATATTGGATTAATTTTTATACATATGCCCATAATTGGTGGCAGATAGCGTCCACTGGACCACCAGGATATTGATTTCTTTTATACAGATGCCCACGATTAGCAGATAGCGTCCACTGGACCACCAGGGATATTGGATTTCTTTTTATACAGATGCCCATGATCAGGCAGATAGCTGTCCACTGGACCACCGGGGATATTGGAACATTTAATATTTTATACAGATGCCCACGATCAGGCAGATAGCGGTCCACTGGACCACCAGGGATATTGGATGGAATTCTTATTTTCATTTAAAAATGCCCACGATTGGCCATGGGGGGGTCTCCAGGTGCAGCGGGAGCTTGGGTGGCCACCCACAGGTGGCAGCTGCCATGTTGTGCCAGGCAATATGGCAGCTCAACTGTGGGTGGTCATAAGTTGTTCCTTTTTTTTTTGATCAACTTTGTACTGGCGCAGGTAGGGGTTGTGCATGCATGGATCTGCACATCCCGGGCTGAATATCGGGCTGTGCAGGGTATGCATGGCCGCCCACCTACCTGCACCTGCATACATTACTGATGCACTCAGACATCGAGATTTGTGCGCCGCACTTTTCCCTTTTGAATATTGCCCGGGTGCAACAGTGGGTGTGGATGTTGTAACACTGTTGAACCTAGTGCAACCCTTTTGAATATCTGGGCCTGAATGTGTAAAGAGTAAATGTGTCACATCCTAAACTTCTGTAGGTGGATGGAGTCTTCTGATACTGCATGGCCCACAGGGCAGGGCACCTCTGCATCTGTTCACTCAGATCCATTTGGGACCTTTGTGAATCAGGATACAATTCCACTCTCTCCAAAAGAAATGACATTATTTGTAAGAAACTTTGTTAGTGCACTAGTTAGAGTAACTTAATGTCACAAAAGTAAGAAATGTGGCATTAGGGTTTCCAGCTGTAATTCCCAACCCCCACAAGCAGCAAAAGAAAAACATATTAGGGGTTTGAGTCTCCATAGTCTTAGTGAACTGTAGATTTAGTAGTTGCCGTATTGGTCCTTGCAAGAATAGATCCAGAGCAATGATTTGATATTTTATGGACTAACATAGATGTAACAAGAACAGTGCTTAGCTTTTGACCAACCAGTCCTTCTTCAGAAGCTCAACTTTCTAGAAGCTCAACTGAAGAAGGACTGGTTGGTCCGAAAGCTAGAGCACTTTGTTCTTGTTACATCTATGTTGGTCCATTAAAAGGTATCAAATCATTTGCTTCTGGATCCATAGTCTTAGTTAATTAGTAGTGGGGAGTTTATTGGGGCTGTCAACCATAATGCTTACCCCTCCCACAGAACCCATAGCCTCCAGTGTGAAGCAGGATGTACAGGTCCAATTCAGTGCCTTTTGGTGATACATTCTTCAACGGTACAGAAGTAGCTGTCTCCACATGTTGCCAACACAGTTTGTTGTTGCTTTCTACACACAGGGCTCTGTGGATATTGCATGAAGAAAGGACATCATGTGTGACGTTGCTTGCTGAGGAAATGGGTGAGCAATAGGGTTTAATTCACCAATACTCCAGAGACCCAAAATCCTAATATTTTTTCCTTTTCCTGATTGGGGTGGTGGGGTTGGGTGTTAGTGATTGAAACCCTAATGCCATTTCCCTACTTTTGTGGTGTTAAGTTACCCTAACTTGTGCATTAGTGAAGTTTTTTGCTAGCAATAATATATATAGAAACAGAAACATAGAATTTGACAGCAGACAAGGACCGCTTGGCCCACATAGTCTGTCCATTTCCCAACCTAATGGATAAGCTGCAGATCCTAGTTAACCAACAGCCTACTTCCTCTTACCCCCACCCCCTAGAATTGCCTTATGTCTTTCCCATGCATTCTTGAATTCCCCCACTGTTTTTGACTCCACAGCCTCCCCAGGAAGACCATTCCATGCAACCACAATCCTCTCCATGAAAAAATACTTCCTCACATTACCTCTGAGCCATCCCCACTCTATCTTCAAATTGTACCCCCCTTGTTCTTGCACACCTTTTTTTCTGAAAGTTGTTATCCTCTTTGACGTTGTTGATTCCCTTGAGGTACTTGAACATTTCTATCATGTCCCCACTCCCCCTTCTTTCCTCAAGGGTATACATATTAAGCTCCTTAAGTCTCTCTTCATATGTCTTCTGGTGCAGACCCTGCACCATTTTAGTTGCCTTCTTTTGTACTGCCTCTATCCTGTCTATGTCCTTGTGGAGACTGGGTCTCCAGAACTGCACGCAGTACTCCAGATGGGGTCTCGCCAGCTGTCTGGACAGAGGGATAACAACTTCTTGTTTTCTACTGGTGATCCCTCTCCCTACACATTCCCAGTATCTCCACAGCCCTCCTTACTGCCCTCTCACATTGCTTGCCCACCTTTAGGTCATCTGATATGACTACCCCAGGTCCCTTTCCATATGTATGTATGTATGTAAGTTTATATCTATATCTAGACAAAGAGAGAGAGGGGGAGAGAGAGAGAGAGAGAGAGAGACAGATAGATAGATAGATAGATAGATAGATAGATAGATAGATAGATAGATAGACAGACAGACAGACATATGATAGATAGATAGATAGATAGATAGATAGATAGATAGATAGATAGACAGACAGACAGACATATGATAGATAGATAGATAGATAGATAGATAGATAGATAGATAGATAGATAGATAGATAGATAGATAGTCTTTGCAAAAATTACATTAATGCACCATTTAGGGTTCGGTTAATCACCACAGAAGAATGGAAATGTGGCATAGGGTCTGCAATCATAACTCCTCACCCCCCAACACCCACAGCAGCAAAAAACAAGACTACACCAGCAATCACAGACAGCTATCTTCAGGTAAACAAATACCATATAACTGTCTCCAGATGACACAAACACAGTAGCACTAATGAGCTACCTTTGTGGATTTATATATTTGCTGTGCACTCAGCAAAGCATACACAGTCACTTCTGACTGCAAATGGAAATCTGTAATACTAAAATAACAACACTGCTTCTTTGCACAGAAGCACAAGGCCCTAGACCAACAGATACAAATCCACAATACCTAAATTACAAGAGTTCTTTTGCCTGCAGTAGTGCAGGTCCCTATAGTGCCAGCACTCCTGTAGTCAAAGTCACTCACCCACACTGTAGGACATGCACACAGTTCTGCAGCCACCGATGTAAGACATTCACATTGACCTTTCGCTGCTGAAATGCAGGCACCATGAAATCTATGATACCAAAATTGCAACAGTACTTCTGTCTGCAGAAGCACAAAACCCTGAGACAACAGTGCCTCTTCGGCCACAAGTGTAACACATACATACTGACTTCTGGTTTCTGAAGAACAGACCCTTGTGGGGCCTGCACTTACACAGCTGCATGTAGAAAACCATGTACTAGCAGATCCAGCTATGTAATGAGGTAGCACCTGCTATCACTTTAAACCATCAAAAAGAAGCTGTTTTAACCTAATCTGAGATTTAAAAGATAATGTTTTACTTTTTTCAGGGAAAGTGTTACACCTACTGCACAGTGAAGTGCGCCTGAATGAAACCCTCTTCTAAGGCATTCTGCAGTATGCTGTAGCAGAATTACTGCAGTAAACAATGTAATTTAAATGGGACTCAATCCCTTTTGTTTTGCAGGAAACTTTGACACTGCCAGGATGGAGTGAATGTCAAAGTTTCCTGCATGACAAAAGGGACTAATTGCCATTGCAGTGTACATGCTGCTCCTGGGTGAAATCATTCAACAGTACAGTGTGGAGTTTCACTGTTATACAGATGATACCCACCTGTACTTGTCTTTTGTCCCAAGAACATCAGGAGCTGTCGATGTGCTTAACAACTGTCTGGTTAAAATCAATGACTGGATGGCTTCCAGCTGGCTGAGACTTAACCTGGCCAAAACGGAGGTACTGGTGATCGAGCCTGGTTGTGGACATGATGGGTTGCCACCTGGGGTTGATTCAGGGCTTTTCCTGGAATCTGCTCCATTATTGGCATGCCCAAGGGTGTGAGTTCTGGGCATGATCCTTGATAACAGATTGACTTTTGAAGATCAGGTGTCACTTGCTATCAGTAATGATTTTTACCATATGCGGAACATTGCCCAGATTAAGCCCCTCGTTCCATCTGAGGACCTGCTGACACTAGTGCATGTCTTTGTGACCTCCAGTCTTGACTACTGCAACTCTCTTTACTTCAGAGTCATGGGAGGGAACCTTTGCAGACTTTAGCTACTGCAGAACGTGGCAGCCCTGTTACTGACGGGCCTCTTGAGGTCCAATCATGTGACCCTGGTCCTATAGGCTCTGCACTGACTGCCAGTCAGGTGAAGGGTCCTTTTCAAGGTGGGTCTTCTCACCTTTAAGGCCCTATATGGACTGGATCCTGGTTACCTGTCAGAGCTCCTGACACCAGTGACCTCTGCTCGCTCCCTCCGCTCCTCTTCGAGGGGCCTCCTGGACATTCCCAGTGTTTGGCTCAAGACCTCAGAAGATTGTGCATTTCATGCCTCTGGGCCAACACTGTGGACCTCCTTACCACCTTCAGTCAGGGAGGCCCCCTCTGCTGAGGTGTTCAAGTGGAGGCTAAAGGACCACCTCTTTGTCCTGGCTATTCCAGATTTCTGAGCCCATCCTGATCTAGTCTCCTTTTGTAACAGTCTAAAAGCCTTTTTACGATTTTTAAATTGTTATATTTAGTATTTATGGATTGTCATTTTTTTATTTATTTATGTTGTTTCTTCCTATGCTTTGTTATAATTTCTGTTAGATGCCCAGTGCATCCAGGATTGGGCATCCTACAGATAAAATTGCCTTGCCTAGCCACAAAGGTAGTGCATCAGTGCTACTGCATTTGTGTTCTGGAAACGAATGAAAGGCTTGCCTGTAGTGCGGTGGCCAAGCAGCAAGGCACTCCCACTTCCTGAGCTATATAAGCAGTTCCCCTAAGCCTCACTGTGAAGCATTTTTTCTTTGCAGCCAAAGGCTCTGTTGGTTTGTCCTTTGAGCTGGTTAGGCCTCCCTTGCTGGCTGGGGCCTGCCCCCCCACTCCTGCTTGTCTCTGCTGGGCTCCTGTGCTTATTTTTCTACTTCTGGTTTGTATTTTGCCTTCAGCTGTGTGTGCTTTCTTCCTTTTTTTGGGGGGGGGGCTTTGTTTCTAAGCTCCTAGCATACTGCTTCTCCAGTGCTCATACTGCTTGCTTTTATTTACTCACAACTCTCAAATTACTTGCACAGCAATTCCTAGCATTCTGCTACACAGAGTTCATGCTACTGCTTTCAGTTACCTACAACTACAGCCACTGCTGCTGACTGTTGACTTTAATTACTATTGCACCCAGTGCCTGTGTTTTACACTGTGCTAACCACGTTCAAACTACTGCAATGTAACTGCAATTATAATCTGTGTGAAACAGCTCAGCCATAGCTGCTCCATGTTGCATACTCAATTCTTTTCATCTGACACAGTTTACTGACCTTAGCTGTGCTGCTCATTGCTGCTCTCATTCTACTCACAGCTTCATTGCACTTCCTGGTTACACCTGCTTTCAAGCATTGTCTCATGTTTTATTGCACTTACTGTACAACTCTGAGGTCAACCAACTAAGCTCCTGCTGAGGCTGTTAATATAGTTTTGTTGTTAAAATTGCCTCACTGACGAAAATCGTCAGAGGGTTTGTCACCTTGATTTGGCTATTCCTGCTTGGCTGGCTTGCGCCCAATTCAGTGCTGTTTAATTGCTATACCATATGTTATGCAGGTCCTCTTATCATTACTACTGCTTATTGACCTCCTTGCAGGTCCACTCTGCTTACACAACCGTTGCTCCTCGCTTATGCAAACCATTGTTTCATGCCTACTACCATCCCCTCGGCTTCAGCCTGGGATTCTGCTGCACTCACTCTGCATTTGACCTTGCAAGGTCTCAGCACTCAATGCTCATTACGATTTCAGCACTCAGTGCTCATTCAGCTCACCAGCTTTTCAGCTCTCAATCACTTTCTGAGGCATGCCAGTAATTCTATTCTGGTGCAGGGTTCCTGCAGTCTACAGTTTCGCTCTGCTTTAGTCCGCATCTCGAACGTATCCAACTTGGGGTGGGATCCTTCTCACCTGGCCCATAGCTGTGAATGTCTTCACCCCAGGCATGGCTTTAGCTGCCTGCTACATGACAACAGCTCCTGGCATAGAATTTAAGACTAGCGGTGAAGGGTGGGTACGATGATCTTCTTTGGCTCTAGTGTTCCACTATAATGGTTAGCCATTGTCTTTAGTGGTTTCCCTAGCAAGGCACTTTCACTGCATCCTCCCTATGAATGCCTCTGGCTCACCTGGTTTGATTTAGGGTGGGTAGGCCAGGTGAGTGCCTCAGCAGTTGTTGCTCTCCTTCTGCACCTTGGATGCATGTATTGTTGCAAAGTTTTCTCGTAACCTTCCATGGCATTTCACTAGAGGGTTTGAGTGAGAGCCTTCCTCCAAATTGCAATATTTTCCACCTCCCTTTAATTGGGTTTTCCAAATTGCAGCTGCAGAGCCGTCACTAAATAAACTATCCCAAGCCTGGAGGGAAGGCGACCTAGGCCTTGGATCCCCAGAGATTTCCTCCTCCATTGCCTCAGGTGATAACACTTAGCTTAGTTGTTTCTCCTAGTTTCTTTAGGTAGGTTCCATTGTTAGATGGAGGTGGAGGATGTCCTGCCATTCTCTCTCTCCTTAGGGGATCCCCTACTCTCCAAGCAAACCATCGGTATCATGCTACTCAGACCTGGGCAGTCATTACAACTGAGCATCTCATTGCATTATCAAACTGCCTATACTTCTCTACTACTGTGCTACAGTTACTACTCCTGTGTCACAGTTACTGCTTGCTCATATGCTTCATGTTGCCTCCTTTTTGGGTACGATGCAGAATTTTTTGGGGGGGATTCCTAAGGTATCTTTAGCCATGGGAACCATCCCATTGCACCTCTAGGGGTGGAACAATCTCTGAGGGTTCTTTGCCTTCATACCCCTACAGGGTGGTAATTCCTCTGGAACAGAGAATGCAAACGGCCAAAACCAAACAAACAGTTGCACAAGCATAACACTATACTGGCTGCATAGGCCAGTGAAATGAAATACTTGCCTATAATTTGGTGGCCAAGCAGCCAGCCAGTCCCACTTACTGAGCTATATAAGCAGTTCCTCTAAGCCTCACTGTGAAGCAATTTTTCTTTGCCCCACCATCCTCCCCTCCTCCTCCAGTGGCAGCACTCCCTCCTTAGAGTGATTCCTAAGGTATCTTTAGCCACGGGAACCATCCCATTGCACCTCTGGGGGTGGAACTCTCTCTGAGGGTTCCTTACCTTCATACCCATACAGGGTGGTAATTCCTCTGGAATAGAGAGTACGAATGGCCAAAACTGAACTACCACAGTTGCACAAGCATAACACTATATTGGCTACGTAGGTGAGTGAATTGTATATTGTCTGTCTTACCTTGTGGTGGCTGTCTGTGGATGCTTGAGTGGCCTTGTCCTTTTGCTGCTTGGGAGTATAGGTGGGGAGGTAGGGTTGAAAACCCTACTGTTACATATCCCTACTTTTAGGGCATTGAGATGAACCCTCATTGGTGCAATAACACAGTTTATATTGCAAAGAATTTCCTTTCTTTTTTGAGCTACTAAAATTGAATCCTCATTCTTGCAGTTCCCATTAGGCCTACATGAACAGATTCAGATAAACAGGGTCCTCTGTACCCTTCATCAAAGGAAAAGTCTGTCTGTTTGCAACTGTGTATTGCCATATGGGTCCTGAACTTCTATTTGACAAGAGATGTCAAGAATTTGTGGAGCTGTCTGGTAAACTGTGAAAGAGCAGGACCCTTGGGACCCTGTGTTTCCATATGGCACCAGATACATAGATGCAGGGCAAAATGTCCATTTGTTGGACAAAGCTCAGAGACCTCTGGCAGCCACATTTGCAGAGGTGCTGGATTCTATGCCAAGAGAAGATTTCTCTTTACTGTACAGTACTTGAGCCTATGCAGGCAACCTTGCACCATCCTTTTACACGCCTGGTGGGTGCTGAATCACTGTGCTGCTGTGCAGCTGGAACCCATTCAGCTGGCTCACTGAGCTTTCTCCCAAACTAAGCTCACTGGCATGGGATCAGAAAACACTATCTGCTGGGGCAAAGGCTGACATTACACACAATGTTTCCTAGTAATTATTTGTTTACCATAAATTTTCAAGATAGTTATTTTATGACTCCCCTTATAAACATGACATGACATGGCAAGGCACAATGGTGCCTGAGAGTCTGGTGTGTTGAGGAGTAGCTGCCTGTCTTCTACTTTATGCCTGACTACATCTAATACAAGGTATGAGTACATTGTAACTAATAGCCACTTTTGCATTGTTTGCTTATGTTGAAGAAAAAAAAAGGTTTACTATGCTTAGCCAAGCACTTTTTTTCTGCTTTCTGTTTCTACTCACAAACTGCCTGGCTGGCAGAGTGTAACATACGCTGTCAACTAAGAGCATTCAAGAATAACAGGGTATCAAAGTGCTGGCAGGTTGGAGCTGAAGGGATGTGGAACCACAGATCTATAGGATGATGTGCAGATCATGAGCCCTGAGCCAAAGAGAAGTGGAATCACAGAGCAGTGGGACAATGTGGAAATCAGGAGTTGTAAGTAAAGAGCCATGAAGTTGACATAGCAAAGATCTGAGGGGGTCAAGTGATTATTGTGCTGCACAGATCTTGGGAGTTTGAATTAAAGGAGAGAGTCTGTGGAGAGACTAGGAGATAGGTTACTGAGAAACTGAATGAATATATTACTTTAGCAGATACGTTTTGTTAATTTTTTTCTTCCAAAGCAGAATATTTTGTAGTTGCAATAAAGCTCTTATTCCACTAGTTGCAACATATTCCTTTACATGTTATTTTTTGTTGTGGGGATCAACAGCTTAATCAGCCTTGTTCAGATCACTAAGGATAGATAACATCTTTTTTTATAACTTCATTAATATCATATTAACTACATGTTCATTATATCGCAAATTATCTTAAAATAAGTTTTATTGTGCTGCACTGACTTTTTAAACATAGTATAATCCCTGTGGGGAAAAAATGAAAGCTTTTTTACATGCCTAGAATGTATTGGCTAATTGGATTTTAAATTTTCACACTAAACAGAGAAGTGAAGTCAGATGCCATATTTTTCATGAAAGATCCCACTAACTGGTGTGGTAATCAGTTTGTATTTACTTCTTGCCTGGAGCAAAGCAGAGGTAGGAGACACGGCAAGCTCAAAAGCAGCTAGGAAAGGCAAATGCTCATACAAAAGCTAATACACGTTTGCTCATAACAGCAATAGGAAGCTTTAGCAATCGATAAATGGTACCAGAGCTATTGGGCAAGGCTGACTCAACATAAAGCGGGCAAAGTTTGCAGTTTGTTATTATCTTGATTTGTAATTTACAAACAATAGCAACCAGTAAACATCAGATGCCACCAGACTGTAAGAAAAGTGTCATCAGTGCTCTGAAATCTTCTAGTGAGCCTTTTTGTTGAAAGGCAATGTGCTTGAATACACTTCTGTGTTTTAAACTAAACATCCACAGAATGCAATTTTTTAAAGATCTTTTACCATTGTGTACATTGCTTTTTACTGTTATTAATGCTGAATAAATATTTAAACAGTATTTTAAAATAAAGTTGGTTAAATGTTTTCCCTCTATGTACTACATGATACCATAAGATAATTCCTGAGATATTTAATTTTCAGAAGGGGCTGTTATCTATGGTATTTTGGCATATTGGGTACCTGCCATTAGTTAAATGATCAACATCTTATTGGTGTGAGTTCTTACAAGTTAAAAGATTACTGTTTAACTTAACGCCCCCCACCAAAAAAAAACTCTTGCATCATTCATAGAATCCAGCAACAAGACAGCATTAGGGAGCTTCTGCTCCTGAAATGAATACCCTGCTTTTTCTGCAGGGGGCAAAGACAAAAGGAAAGAACTGTTTCATCAAAGCTTACAGCCTGTGCCTTTTGTGGAGAAAACTGAAGCAAGCTTTGATCCAAGAAACAGGCTTGTAAACAACTACAACTAGCAAGTATTCCGCACATTGGGGCCTTAACATTTATTCTAATAATGGACTGTCAGTCTGATATTAACAACTGCAACAATCAATGGTCCTGGACATTTAACAGGTTTTTTTTTTTACTCATATTTCAACTGCTTGTTTACACAGCATGTTACACATATAAATGTGTCATTTTTGAGGTTAGCCTTGTTAGTTAATGGTCTGAAGATTTTACCTTCACTGGCCAGGTTATTCAATCTTTCTGTTATTGAGCAACTTGAACTTGGGCATGTTATGTCAGGGAGAAAGAAACAGCCCTATGTGGGAAAAATCCCTTCCCCCAACAAAAAGAAAAATATAATCACTTTCAACAAAATTATTATAATGGCAAGCTATTTTGTAATGCCAGGAACACAACTGGATTTAGTAGATCTTCATGAAATTTTGAGAATACAGGGTTCATTATTAGCACAGGAACCTCATCTTCAATAAAGTGAGAGAACACCTGCTAATGCAAGAATTTAAAAAGCTAGAAAAATCTAACAGTCAAATATTTCCAGGAAGTACAGTGAATGGAATACAGCCCAGGAAAGGCAAATTTACCAGAAAATTTATGGAGGAAAGTAAATATACAGAAACTATAGCTACAAATTGAGAATTAAATTTGGCTGAACCCTCACATGGGGTCAAACACATTCCCTTGGGCCCTGAAATGCAATCTTTTTGCCCAACAATGTCTCCACTAAAATCGTTTATTGAAAATCTAAACAAAAATGTATTTTGAAATTATATTGAAAATGTTATTTCACCATATTTGGATTGGCTGAATTTAGATCCACCACCACAACAGCCATCCGACATCACACATTTACGGAAGAGAGAACAAAGCGGGGCAAATCACAGTTTAACTAGTGGTCCCAAGGAAGGGCAGGAGAGTACTGGTACAGTTGAACAAGCAGGCAACTGTGAAATAGAATAAAAAAAGGTACAAGTTGGCTTGCATTAGATTAAGATGGAACTCTGTGAAAGCAATGATTATCTTTGTCAGATGGTTTCACTATTAACACTGTCACTTTAAAATAGGACCAACAATGAAAAAGAACAGATGGATGGTAGTAAATTGTCAAATTTAGGTATTATTAATAAGGAAAGTGAAAATATAATTAAATAAACAAAAGGAAAAAAAAAACTTGCTGTGAAAAATGATGCAGAAATTGCTCAACAAATTAAATGCAGCCAAGAAAAAAAAAGTGAAGGGAAACATAGCACTAATCTGACTGAGAAGAACAAACCAATGGATGAATCAATTGAGAATATAACCAAAGATACTAAGTAAGAACACGCAGAGATCAAAAAATTAGTGAACAAACTTAATTCAGTCAAAAAAAAAGAAAATAAGAGCAGAAAACAAGATAATAATTCAAATGAGAAAATGGATGTACCAAGTGAGAATGCAATTTAGGGCAGTAAGGAGGTAAAATGGACAATAGTGAGGAATAAGAAAAAATAAGAAATCAGGCAGAGGAAAGGAGAACATGGATAGATAGTGATTCATATCTACAGAATAACAACATGGCTACAAATAGGATACACAGGAGAACAAAAGGAGGGAGCGGGAAATAGAAAAGGTTGAACGTCTCCCTAATGTATTTATTAAAGGGCTCAAAAGTTAAAAAAAATGCTTCCAAATGAGTAATACACCAGCAAGAGTATCATGTATGCAGATTATCTGATACTATTTCACAATGATAAACTCCCAGCTAAACTGTCTGATACATTAAATATGGATTTCTCCTGCACTGCACACTGGTTTGCTCAACAAAGACTACTTGCTAATGCCAAAAACAAAAACAGTATGATGTTTGGTTTCAAACATTGACTGTCTAGCTACTCTACTTCCCAGCCAGACTCACTCAATATTTAATCTCCGGATGGATCATTGCTAGAGCAAGTAAAATACTTTAAATATCTGGTGGTTATTCTTAATCCATCATTAACTTTCTTCACCCACATTGGCTTGGTGATAAAAACACGGTCAACCAGTGAGTAAGGGTGTGTTACTTACTTAAAAACCTCATCTCCCAGGAAGCCAGGATAGAAGTAGGAAGAGGCACCATCTTTCCCATTCAGGAATAATGCTCCCTATAATCTCCTTCACATCTCGCTAGCCTCAGCAGAATGAATACAGCTTATAATAGCATTTGCAGATTGGTTGACCAAACTTTCTGCACCCGTCATTGCCATTTATACCAAATTATTGGTTGGCTCTCCCCAAAGGATCACAGGGAGCTGCTGCTGGGCTCCTTCATTTTCAAGACTATGCATGCGGGGACTAGATCTCCACTGCAAGGTATGCTAAACCCTAAAGTTAACGGGTGATAACTATGGTCCTCTGCTGGCCACTTACTTGGCTGACCTAGACTATTCCCTGTTATGGGTATGAGAGCCTTCTCCTATGCTGCACCTAAGCTCTGGAATTCCCTACCAGGCAATCTTCACTTAGTTGCCTCACCTGCTACCTTTAAAAAGCACTTCCAGAAGGCAGTATTATCCTGTGCTTTGTGTAAATGCTAAGCCTATAATCCTCCTATTTATAGATAACATGTCATTGTTGTCTAATTTTCTGGGTCCTGTAACAGTGGGATTAACTGCTTGTGTTCTAAGGGAACTAAATGTACTCAGTGTTGATATTCCTATTTATGTTATGTGTTTTCTTGCTGTCCCAATGTTGGATATTACCTTCTATAAATGTAAACATGACATATGTTATACTTACTGTTGTAACTATAACCTTAGATAGTGTGTTCCTTCTAAATGGCCTGGGTCATGCCTAAAAATGGTCCTTGGGATGAAAGAAAGAAAGAAAGAAAGAAAGAAAGAAAGAAAGAAAGAAAGAAAGAAAGAAAGAAAGAAAGAAAGAAAGAAAGAAAAGAAAGACTTAACTGTTGGTTAAATCTGAAAACTTTGACTTAACATTGGCCTAGAAAAAACATACAGTTGGAATACAAATTGTTAATAAATCAAAAGAAAAAGCAATATAAGACACATCATGATCATAATTGCAAGATGCAGTATTTAATAATAATCCCCAGAGTTTTGGGGATGTTGTGGCATTTGGCACTTGTAATAAACAATATAATACAATTTGTAATATTGGTTCAGAAATTTGGCAGAACATTTTTCAAACAAAGTAGCAACTAAAACAAGTTGCACACCTCAATTTTGAATACTCAGTTTATATATTTCATTGCCCAATTACTGGATGTTTACAGAAAATAAATCCCCTGGCCCAAAGAGCCTGGTTAAGGGACCTCTGATTTGTTCTAAATGATTTAATAGAAAATATAGTTGCAGCCAAAGACATGAATAGATATTTATAGAAATGTCAGTGATATCGCTAGGTAAATTCCCTGCCTTTCTGCAATACCACTGTGGGACACCAGAGTCTCTTTAGATGTACTGCAAAATATCAGGACATTTCTAAATGAATCCATGGCTGCAACTGTATACGACTGGGGAAGGTCAGTAATTTTATATGGCTTATCCACCTTTGATAATCTAGATAAGGGATTACTACAAAACATTTTAAATAATGATTGTATTTATAAAACAATTATTTATGCTTACTATTTTAGTTCACATTAACACTAATTTCTATGTCAGAGTTTCTAAAGAAAGCAGTGTATTTGGTGATGTCAAGGCTAAAAAAAGAGTAAAACTGGGGTGTTTGCTAGTACCAATACTGTTCAGTTTACACATGGATACTTCAGTGCACAAATTAAAAACAGGTAATATTTTTCCCCAAAAAGTTCTGAACAGGAATTTTTAAATATTAGTGTATGCAGACAACATGCTTCTGAGTTCCCTTAGTTGGTTAGATTTGAAAGGTAGCTAGTAGAGGGGGTTACTGAGTGAGACCATGACACAGCACAGAGCAGAATGTTGTGTGCTTTCCTACCTCAGAAATAATACTTTGTGTGATTGACTGCTTATATACTGTAAAGTAGAAAAAGCTACAAAAATACAAAATCGGTTGCCAAGAAAACAGGATCAATGGTTGCTGGGAGACACAGTTCTACCAGACAGTGCCCCAAGCTATAAGACAGTAACTTCTGGGAGTTGTAGGCATCAGTGGTGTGGATTTTAAAACTGGACACCAGTACTGCTGTTTGTAAGGCTGGCAGTCCTTATTTAGAAATTATTTTACATTGTGTGGTGACTGATAGAGTGAGAGAACTACTTGCACTTGCCTCTGGGTCCCAGCCTTAAAGATTCAGCTGCTAGGGAGTAAAGCTGAGCATGAGCGGAGCTGCTGTGCACAGAGGCAAGTGCGTGTCTGCCAGGTCAGCTGGGACAGCTGGGATAAGGGCCAGAAACTCTGCTTCTCGAAAGTGCCACTAGGTGCCTATTAAAAATAAATTCAAACCTGTCTGTGTTTAGAGAGCCTAGTTGCAAATTAGAATAATGGACAACATTCAGGACATTTAAAAAAAATGTTTGTGTAGAGACAGCTCACTTGTTTCATGCAACAAATGTGGCATATTTACATTAAAACCTGACTATTCAGAAAGCACCCCCTTCACTTATTTGAAATGTATAGCTTATCATACAATGCTGAGTGAAATTAAAATACTCAGAGACAAAATACAAAAAATAAAGGAGTCTTATGAGATAGAAAAGATAGCAAACTTTGACCAAACTTTGACCTCTGAGAATCCTACTGTGGGAAAAGCTAATGAGGAAAGCAGGAAAAGAGACTGGGAGGAAGAGAATGAAATAGACATATTACTGGAGGCTATAAGGAATGCAAGGATAAAGGACATCTCAACTCATATAGACAAGCTCATGAAGAATCAACAGAGAGGTTACACTAAAGTTGTACTACACAGTGGTATTAACAGTGTGGGTAAATCTCATGAAATTGATATCTCTTATCAACTCCTGGATCTAGGTAGACAAGTAAGGGCAAAGGGTTGTATAGCTGCTATCTTGAGAGTTCTCCCAGAACCCATGGCATGTGTGGAAAAATATCACACTACAGAATGTTTAAATATGTGCCTCTCCAACTGATTAAAAAGGAATGATATAACCTTCTTTGAAAATGGTAGTATGTTCACAAATAAAAACAATCTGTACATTAAAGATGGCTTACATTTAGTGCTGTGTGCAATGTGGAATTCAGTTGGCAGAATTATCATGGAATAATGATTCCACTGACAAAATTTCTACCAGAATTTTGCTAGTTCTTCTGCAGAATTCCACCTGCTGTGATCTGCAGAATATTATTCCATGTAACAGCATTTTTTCTGCCGAAAATCTTTCTGAAACCATTACCACAGAAAATATTGAGATCCACAGAATACAATTCCATAGAAATCCACCATTCTGTTTCCAGCAAAATTTGGCAGAAATGCAGCAGAATTTTGAAATTTTTGCAAAATTCTCTTCCACCAGAATTTTAAAATTCCCCACAGTACTACTTACTTTTTAACAAAAAAGAGGCAGATGTGTTAGGACACCAAGTCCTTTATTTTTTTAAGCAAGGACATTTGTTCTAAGGGGGAGGAACTATACTGTCCCATCAGGTTGGAAAAAGTAAACACTATAACAAGAAATGCACAGTAGGAGGTAAAAATAAATTACATTAAATGTATCTTACTGAATGTGCAAAGTATAAAAAATAAAATGGATGCACTACAAACAATTAATTAGGAAGAAAAATTGACCTAGTTGCATTACTGAAATCTGGTGGGATGAAAATTGCGTATGGGGAAGGAATCTACCTGGATACTCATTATACCATCATGATAAGACTGAAAGATGTAGATGGGGGTGGGAGTATCACTATTTATTTGAGAAAATGGAAAATTATTTAATATCTCCCATAAAATAAAATAAAACAAAAAACAATGCAGCCTGTATGGAGGCAAATGGGCTCAGCTTATTTCTCACTTTGCCTCACCAATAATTGCAGACCTCTGCTATAGACCACCTGTCTCTAATATTGAGGTAACATCAGAAATACTAGAAGAGCTTGAGAAAGCTAATGAGTTAAGAGACAGTCTGCTTGTGGAGGATTTTAATTCAGAAGACATTGATAGAGAAAAGTTTACTGCACTTTCAACTGCTGGAAAAAATGTCATGATGGCAACCCATCATTTTAGGCTAGAACAAAATGTAGCTGAACCCATGAGAAGAGGGACATTTTAGATTTGGTATTCTCATCAGAAAATATTAGCATCAGTCCATGTCATACTGGGCCTCCCTTGGGAAACAGTGATCATCACACCATTTCCCCACAGAAAACTGAAGGTAATACTGAGATGTTCTTAGAAGAAAAAGCTGATATGATTAGTATCCACAATTATCTGAATAAAATACACTATAAGGAAATACTGGAGAATCGTGAGTTAATGATATGTGGGAAGAGTTTAAAATAGATTACTGGAAATCTGCAATTAATGTATTCCTAAAATTAAAAAAATAATATATATATATATATATATATATATGTATAGTTAGAGAGGTATAGAGGCCTAAATTGTTAACAAGAAAAGTAAATGATTAATTAATGCAAAGAACAGAGTTTAAATATATATATATCTATATACATATATATATATATATATATATATATATATATATATATATATATATATATATATATATATAATAAATCTGTACTTTGGATAAAGTAAAAATCATTATTAAAAAAATCAAAATATGCTATAAAGAAAAATAAAAAAGATATGGAATTATGTCTGGCACAAAAGGAAAATAAAACTAATAGTAAAGTTTTCTGCAGTTACATAAACTCTCTCAGAAACCACAGACAAACAGTTGGACACATTAGTGATGGGAATTGTATGTTGACTGATCCATTGCAAATGCCAAATACATTCTACAGCTTCCTTTGAAAGATATATGCTTCTTGAACTAAAATAATACCTCAGGTAGACATCTCCATCACCCCTTATATATCTATCACAGAAAAAAAAAATCAAGGATTGTATAACAAAATTGATACTGACTTGGCTCCCAACCCAGGTGGTATTATTCAAAACATGTATTTATTTATTTATTTTTTGTTGACCAGGAATGGAGGGCTAGGCAATTCTGCCTATTTTCAGCCTTGTCTCGGGGGAAAGGAAGGAAGATACAGATGCAAACTGATACACAAGGGGGTGTGAAAAGGATGAGAAGAGACTTGACAAGGTTGGAGGAATGGTCAGAAGTATGGCAGCTTGAATTCAATGTGAAGAAGTGCAAACTAATGCACCTGGGAAACAAAAACCCAGGGAAGAGTACACAATGGGGGGGTAGTAACAACAACAAAATAGAAAGGGACCTGGGGGTAATCAAATCAGATGACCTTAAGTTTGGCAAGCAATGTGAGAAAGCAGTAAGAAGGGCTGGGGGGATACGGGGATGTATAGGGAGAGGCATCACCAGCAGAAAACTGGAAGTTGTTATCCCTCTGTACAGACGGTTGGTGAGACCCCATCCGGAGTACTGCATCCAGTTCTGGAGACCCCATCTCTGCAAGGACATCAACAGGATGGAGGCAGTCCAGAGGAGGGCAATTAAAATGGTGCCTGGTCTGCACCAGAAGCCATACGAGGAGAGACTAAAGGAGCTTAATATGTATAACCTTGAGGAAAAGAGGGAGGGAGGGACATGATAGAAACTTTTAAGTACCTCAGTGGAATCAACAAGGTCCAAGAAGGTAGCATCTTTCAGAAAAAGAGATGTGCAAGAATAAGGGGACACAATTTGAAGATAAATTGAGGATGGCTCAGGGGCAATGTGAGGAAGTATTTTTTCACAAAGAGGGTAGTGGACACATGAAACCACCTTCCTGAGGAGATTGTGGAGTCTAAAACTGTGGGAGAATTCAAGAATTTATGGGACAGACATAAGACATTTTTTTGTTGGGGATAGGAAGAATTAGACTGTTGGTTAACTAGGATCTGCAGCTTATCCAGTAAATAGGGAAATGAGCACACTAGGTGGGCCAATCAGTCCTTATCTGCCATCAAAGACTATGTTTCTATGTTACAGAACCAGATTAAGCTGTTGGTAGTATTTTTAGTGAATGGGTAGAAATGTGTCCAGGACACCTGGGAAATTCCCCTACTCTGCCTGCAGGGGTGCTGTCACATCCTGTGGACAGGATGGAGGGGCTCAGTTTGAAGCCAGACACAGGAGGAGGAGGAGGAGGAAGTGCTGATGTGGCAGGGGAGCAGGATGTGCTGCAAGGAGGAGGCCTGGTTTCAAGGCCTACAAACCTGCAAATGGGAAAGGAAGGTCAGAAAGCTATCCTTTTGGAGGCTGCAGTTTCAGTAAGTGAGAAAGACTCAAGTACATCAATGAAGGAGAATGATGTGCCGGTATGTTTCTTTGAAAATAACATGGATTGGTCTCAGATCATGGAGGATGCTGAAGAAAAAACCCAGGTACCATACACCTTACCTGATAATGTTAAGACTGTGTCAGATAAAGAGAAATTAGTTTTAGAGCTGCTAAGAAAAGAAGAGCAGTTTAAATCACAACGTGAAGCACTGCAAAAAGAACTGTCAAATTTGCTGAAAGTTCTCAGATAGTTCTGTGTGGTAACTCACATGGGAATCAGCTGTCTGATGACGTGGCAAAGAATGATCTCCCTGCAGGTTCTGTAACTTTTCCTCCCAAACTTGAGACCTCTTTGGCTGGCAGTAGTAAACAGCAGAAAGCTGTGTGCCAAGAGCCAGTAAAGCCTCCTCTCCCTGCAAGATGTAGACTGGGTCTTTTGAATATTCATGGAGCCCCACAACCAAAGGCCACTCCAGTGAAGGAAGTCCCAATTCAAACACCCACTGTAAATCCTGCACTTACAGCACATTCCCCGTTGAGATATACAGAGACAAATGCTGAACTGATAGCTTTACAACAGAATTGGTCCCCTGCCCGTGCGCTGGAGTGTGCAGGTTGGTTGCAGAATGCTTTGGGTACCTGGGAAGTGGATTCAGAGGACAAAACTGTTATTAAATACAGGACTGAAGCTTCATCTGGAGATATTTTTGATGCTAAAAAGCTGGATAATGTGTGCAAACCCTGCCTTCCTACTACTACTAGTCATTATTCACCTGAAATGGGCCCCAACAAGGCAAGTAACAAAAGTAACATGGCCATGGTTACAGAACAAGAATCTCAAGCACTAGTCAACAAAAAGGAACTTCCTCCTAGAATGGGGCCTGCAGAGCATATTTTGAGGGATCCAAATAAAAAAGCTTGGTTGAACCCCATGTTTAAACTGGCAGATTTATATCAGAATAAGTGGGGACCAGCTCTGAGGAAAAATGCTGTGAGACTTATTTTTAAGGGTGGTTTGAAGGATCATCCAGATAGCCTTTATATTGCTAAACAACTGTTAAAGGGTACAATGCATTTTTTTTCTTCCAAAATTTTTGCTTTGATTCATTTAGGTAATGGAAATTATGATGTTAGTTTCAAGTCTATCTCGAGTTTAGATAGGTTCTGGTCTCAATTTCTGACTCTGAAAAATAGCCCTTTATGGATTCCTTACATAGCCATCCCTCTTACTAAACTGGCAGTTAAATACATCACTGTCATGTTCTGTAATGAGGGTGACCATGTAGAGGACATCCTACTCTGGTTGAGGCAAAGGTGTGAAATTCTTGATAAGCCTGTTCCTATTTTAGATAGTGAACAAATATGGAATGGTGGCTGGAAAATAAAGGTTAAATTATTTTCCACAAATAATGGGCCTGTGCATCTGCCTAGTACATTTTATCTGGGAAGGGATAGGGGTGTCTTATTCTACATGGGGCAACCAAAATCGTGTTTTAAATGTGGTTCATGTACTCATTTGAGCAATGCCTGTGACACCCCCAGATGTAACCATTGTTTAGATTATGGGCACAATTCCTCAGCATGTGTAAATCTTTTTAAGTGCAATTTATGTGAGAACACAGGACATGGTTATGGGAAGTGCCCTTAGGCCTCCCATAATCAGGAAGATTGCCCCCCCCCCCAGGATGGCTTTATAAATAGAGCACAACAGTTACAGGCCCAAAGAGTTGCTGCTGCAGAAACTCAGGGACCTAGTGTTCTGGACCCCTCTCCACCTAGTGTTGCTGCTAAAACAGACACAAGTAAAGGTCCCTCTAAGGCATTTTCAGAAACTTCTCCTAGCACTAGAAAATCTCTGACAAACCACAAACTAGAATAGCTGATGTTGCTGAAGTAGAGAACATGCCCCCACCCCACCCCACCACCCAGCCAAGAGACAAAACAAAGGAAAGCAACCACTAAAAGCAATAGGTCAGACAAAACTCTTAAATGTAAAAGCAAGGAAGAGAAACTAGGCACAGCCTCTGGGACAAAATCTTGGAGAAAAGGAAATAGATATGAGGCACTTGCCCTAGATAAATCAGATGAAGATTCAGAGGCAGAGTTATCAGATACTTCTTCTACAAACACTGGCACTACGGAGGTTATTTCTGGCGTGAATGATGGGGAAGGGGATACACATATTGCCCAAACGACAAGGAGGCGGAGACATAGCAAAACTTCTTGATGTGCTTAGCATTTCCTTTTTTTTTAGCCTTTAACACATGGACTCCCTTACTTTAACATCTGCAAATGTAAATGCCATTAAAGGGACTGCTAAGATGATTGTAGTTTTAAACTCTTTAGCTCAAGAGAATGATGATATTGTTTGTTTGCAGGACACCAGTCTTAAGACACACACAGAGTTACAAGCAGTTACAAAACTTTGGGTTAAAGGGCCTTCATTCTGGTCAGTAGGCCAAGAAAGATGTGATGGGGTAGGGATTTTAATAAATAATCCTGGTATCAAAGTAACTAAACTAGTAGAAATTGACCCAGGGAGAGCATTAATGCTATACATCTCTTTATATTCTGAAAGATTCCGGATAATCACTACTTATGCACCACAGACTAAAGCTCTTAGGGTTAGTCTATTTCAAAAAGTTCAGCCATACCTACATACCTCTAGATTATTAGTTTGGGCTGGTGATTTTAATTGTGGCCTTAAGGCAACAGATAGAGGACTGAAAACTGACAAAATGTTTTGTGATTCTATAGCCCGTAACAAAATAATTTTTAATGCAAAATTAATAGATTCATATAGGGCAAAGTTTCAAAATGGTGAAAACACTTTTCTAAATGACATTTATGCACAAGAATTGATTTTGTTTTTGTTTCTGAAATCTTAGTGATTTTGAATTCTAATCTTTTGGGGAGAGAATTTTCCGATCATAAATCATTAACAATAATGGTTACTTGGAAAGATACTCTTAGAACTAAGAAGAACTTGTGGAGGTTGAACAATTCAATTTTAACAGATGAACAAGTGCAAAAAGCCTGGAGACAAGAATGAGAAGCTAGGGTATCTGTGTTTGCAATGTATGATAGCACTGCCCTCTGGTGGGAAGATACAAAAGTATCCTGGAAACAGTTTTTCCAGACACTTACAAGAGAGAGTACAAACAATAGGTATTTGACATATTTACATCTAAGAGCAAAACTGCAAGCACTAATTTCAAAATTGGAAACATTAAAACAAAATCTAGATAACCAAATACTAGACATTAAAAACAAATGTGCTTATGGCAGTATGACAGAGCCAAAACCTTGGAGCAGGAATTAAGATTTGGCACTAATATTAAAAAAGGAGCATTAGATCCCTTTAAAGACTCAAAAAATAGAGTGGAACATAGGTTCCTAAATAAACTAAGGTTACATTCTGGACAATCTACTGCTTCCCCTAAAGAAATATTGAATTTGGTCTATGCACATTTTTTAGACATTTGGTTCTGAACTACACATATCTGATAATAAGAACATATTCCAGAATGTACCTTCACTTGTGGACAATGAAAAAAGTCATTTAATTGCCCTGATACAGGGAGAAGAGATAAGGAATGTTATAAAAAGTCTGAAGAGTGACTCAGCCCCAGGGCCAGATGGAATAGGGCTGAATTTTATAAAAAGTTTTGAAGATTTGATACCAGCCATGACAGTAATATATAATAGCATGCTACAGGAAGGTTGTCTAGCTAGTTCCATGTACCAGACATCACTAATTCTGCTTTTTAAAAAAGGGGATAGAGAATAGTTGAACAACTGGAGACCTCAGTCTTCTGAATGTGGATTTCTAAATATTAAGTAAACTTTTAATGAACAGACTGGTATCTGTTGCAGATGAACTAATTAGTCCCATCCAGGCTTGTGCAATTTCTAATAGAAAACAAACAGATAATTTAATTGCACTAAGAGATATTTTTTATAGATATAAATTGAAAGGCTACATAATAGAAATTGACCAGGAGAAGGCGTTTAAGATATCACTTCAGTATGTGTTTAATGTCCTAAGAGCTTATGGGATTCCTGAAAAATTTATTGGATGGGTGAAAGTTATATATAAACATGCCATGTTGACCCCCAATATAAATGGATGGATTGGGAAAGGCATTAGTGTTAAAAGGGGTGTAAGACGAGGGTGCCCCTTGAGCTCCTTGCTATATGACTTTTCTATTGATGTTTTTCTTAGGAATATAGAACAAGATGTTAGAATTCAAGGGATAGAATTAAATCCTACTTTACCCAGGATAAAAACACTAGCAAATGCTGATGATTTCATTTTATGTATAGACCCTGCTACAAATGAAGATGTTCTTACTGAACATTATCAGTCTTTTTCTGATATTTGTGGTTCTAAGATAAACCTCCATAAATGTTTAGGGATAGTATTGTGTGACACCCCGGTTCCGGAGAACAACTCATTTTCTGGGTTTAAAATTGAGAAAAGTACTATCCCTACATTAGGGGTAGTATTTGGGGGCACAGATATGGCCAGTCAGAAATGGGACACAAAAATACAGATTGTACAACACTTGGTGAATAGTTAGAAGGGCCAGGCAATAGGGAAAAAAAATAATTTTTCGGATAAAAACTTTATTAATTCCAATTTTTTTATATGTTAGCTATGTTTTTACTCCTCCTCAGTCTAGATGGGTTACTATATATAGCATTTTTTTTCAGGCTTTATGGGGGAGCAGGCTTAATCCTATGAAAAGAGCAATAATAACCTATAGAAGGATAGCAGAAGGAGGTCTAGGCATGATTCATCCTATTGCCTTTTTTATAGTATATTTGTGTCATACAATCTAGGGTGGGCCTTTAAACCTGGATATAAGATTTGGAAAGAGCAATTGTTGTGCACTATCAATCTTGGTGCCTTGGCATGGTCTCAAAAGAAAACTATTTCTTTACACAGAATTTCAGGTCTCCCAAAATATCGAATAGAATTGTTAAAAATATTAATAAAATGGGATATCACTAAAGATATGATTCTGGTAAAGAAACAGAAAAGACCTATATTCCCTTATCCTAGCTGTGGAAGATAGGGACTGTCTATCCTTGGGGGAATGTCCTGATTTTTTTTTGCAATTTAATCTGACTATGCTCACTTCTAAATGCATACCAGATTTTCCATGGGATGTAGTATTTATGTTATTTATTTATTTAGTTTTTTGTTGACTGGGTAAGTGCACTAGACACATCCTGCCTATTTTCAGGCACGACCCGGGCGAGGGGGATACAGATGAATGCCAACTGACCTTGAACCAGATTAAGTTGTTGGTGGTAATTTTTTTTTTTGTGAATGAGGGAAATTTGGCCAGGACACCGGGGAAATTCCCCTACTCTTTTTGATAAGTGCCATGGGATCTTTAACATCCACCTGAACTACCACCAATCCAGGCAGATGGGGCCTCGGTTGGTATGGCTCAGTCTTCATAGGAAATTAGGGGTGCGTAATAGTAATAAACATAAACAAGTCCAGGATAGATACAGGCAGTCATGTGTTCAGCAATTGGAATTGCAAAAAACATTTGTTTTTGGAGTGTGAATATGCCTCACATTTTTGGGAATATCTAGCCAAAGTTTGGAATGAGCCATTATTTTCCCAGTTATCATATTTTGCACTGATTTATGGACATCTGGTAGGGGGCATGGGGAAGTATCACCCTGAAACATTGTATGTAATATTGTCAATTATAAGGTATTATATATGGCAATCCCAGTGTTTATAGGCAACTCAGCAGAAAATGGTATCCTATGTAGAAATGGGAAGAAATATTGGCATCTCTCTGCAAAAACTGAAGGCTTTGGGTACAAAGAGATATGCTGAGGAAAATGTATGCTATTATGGATTAATTGCGAACATTAGGCTAATCCACCTTGAAGGTCTGGATGCTATGACTGTTGAATTTTGGCCTCTGTATGTGTACCTTTTAATGATTAAATCATGATAATGCCTTTCATGTATCTACATGTACTAATTCTGTAAATATGTAAATATCAGTATGTTTTCTTTGTTTGTATGTCTTCTCAATAAAAATTCCCCTACTCCGTGTAGGTGGCACTGTCTCAGAGGTGTACTCATCATTCTCGATGGATCTGGAGTTGGAGGAAGGTGTGGACAGCGAGGTCTCCTCGGCGGGAAAGGTATGTGCTGATAGCAAGGAGCAGACATGGGTAAAAATGAGTTACAAGAATGCAGGAGATTTCGATTCAGTGGCCAATGCAGATGAAATGGAATTGCAAAAATCCTATGAATTAAAGCTTCAAACTGCTAAAGAAGACTACGAATCCACCTTCCAGTAGTTAAGTGAAGAAAAGAAATGAAAATGCTTACAGGGTCTCTCACCTTCTCCAACAACTTCAACGGAGAAAGCGTTTATGACCATGCAGCATGAGGCAGGATCAAACCTATCTGGTAAGGATACTTCTGGGCCAGCTATGAATTTTGGTCCTTCCATTTCAGCAGTGAAGATTGGTCTGCAGCAGAGGTACTTATGCAAGCCAGCTGGCAAAACCATGCAGACAGCTCACGGGAAGTGGATGATGATTTCGCCGACAGCCCTATTCAACCTGAAATTATTCAAGGCAGTCAAGTCAAGCTCTTGGGAGAGGTGGATTTGCTATCTGATAATATTCCAGCTGACCTTGTGTTGCTTCATGGTGAGCATACACTTTTGCCTACGGTTGAAAGTTCTCCTACATATTCCCCCCTTGTAGGCCTCTCAGGTATTAGGTCTAGGGGTACAACTGGGTGTGAAGGTCCATCAAAACAATCTGTTTCAAATCCTACTACCAATGAAAACAAAAAAAGTTTGCTGAATTGTTTAACAAACCAGTACAAATGGCAAAATGAAGTAATGCAGTTAGACTCAGATATTTGGGTGGTATGGAGGAACTGCCTGATCATTTTTATGTTGGCCATATACTCCTGAAACAAACTTTGGGTTTTACTCCCTCTGAAGTGTATGCATTAGCACATGTCCCAAGAGAACATATATTCAATATGAGTTTTAGAACTAATGCCTTATTGGAAAGGTTTTGGACTAAATATTCAATTCTGAAGACCAGTCCTTTCTGGGAACATTTTCAAGTATTCCCTCTTACAAAACAGTCATTCTGGATTATTACAGTGCTATTCCGGAATGAAGAGGTTAATATTACTGATATTTTACAGAGGCTGAATAAAAGATGTGATGTTCAGGGAGCTCCGGAGCCAATATTAGACACCGAAGGATTTTGGAATGGGGGTGGCATTTGAAAGTAAAATTATTTCAAAATGCAAATGATTTTCAGCATCTTCCGAATTGTTTTTTTTTGGGGGGGTCTGGATAAGGGCTTCATTTTCTACTCGGGGCAACTTAGAAGGTGTCATAAATGTGGTTCTCTGTGCCACATTAGCAATCATTGTGATGTTATTAAATGTTTTCATTGTGGGGAACTAGGACATGCTGGACTAGACTGTTATAATGCTCCTAATTGTAATTTCTGTGAAGAGCCTGGTCATACATTCACTGAGTGTCCATTGGCCTCTCACAATATTGAAGAGGCAGACTTTGCCATGCAAGATTTTTATATTGGCTCTACCCTTTCAGGTCCTGGTCCCCCTGATCCAGGGCCACCTAAGAAGCCTCAAAATGAGGCTCCGATTCATTCTCCCGACCCTGTGGTGAATAGTGGGTTGTATGTTGTGATTTCTGCTCCTGCACAGGAGTTGAACCCTATGGCACCTGCTACTGTGATTTCTCCAAAAGGCACAGATATTTCTCAGTCCATTCTTCCTTGCAGTACTGGAGGGAACATGGCACCTCCCCCTATGGAAACCCCATGGAAAATTCAAGGTTTGAAATGTGATTCTGAAAGGGACATGGTATCCTCTGCTCAACCTATTCCCTTATCAAATAAATTTACTAGTCTCCCCATAGAAGACATTGTGGAGGATTTGGATTCTGACACAGCTTCAAGATCTTCTTCTCAGAAGGATCCTTCTTCGGATATGGAGCAGGGTCCTATAACTGCACATACATTAAAATCAAAACAGAAAAAGCAAAGTGGTAGCTTGGATATTTGAAAAAGTACTTGAAATAAACACTTGCCTCCTTAGGTGTGAACTTTCCTCAAGTCTGATGATTTGACTCTTGCCACTTTAAACGTAAATAGTATTATTTCTGAAAAAAAATGACTAGCCACCTTTGATCTCTTTACAGGTTCCTCATTTGATGTGTTTTTTTTCAAGATACTAAACTGTACACGGTAGATGATTTCGAGCTGACTTCTAATACATGGCTTAATGGGATGTTTTATTGGTCTGGGGAGGGGAAGCTTTATGTTCAGGAGTTGGAATTTGTTTTTTTACTTTTGATGTTACTCTTACTAATATAGTGGATATAGAACCAGGACGTGCTCTTATGTTAGATATTTCTATTCATGGGTTGGATTTTTGATTAATCAATATTTATGGGCCTCAAGTGAAAACTGCTAGAGTAGCCTTGTTGAATAAAATTCAACCATATCTCTTTACCAGGAGGCATGTGTTGTTTGGAGGAGATTTCAATATTAATCACACCCTTCATGTTAGGGGAGCTGTGGGTAATGAATTATATTGTGATACATGATTTATTACATTTAATGGGTTTGAAAGATGATTTTGCTGATTTTGGTAATTCCGCTTCTTATACTTATTTTTCTGGTTCATGAAAATCCAGGATTGACTATTGTTTTTTATCTCCAAATTTGCAAGTTGGAGCCCCCTAAAACTGTGCCAGTTGCCACATTTGATCATTTAATGTTACAAATTACTTTATCTGATTTTCCAGCAACTTCAGAAAGGCCTGGATACTGGAAACTAAATTTGTCATTGTTGGACATCCCAGAAGTTTGACAAGGTTTTTTCTCTTTATTGTCCACAAGAAAATCAGTTCATTTTCTTTATGATTCTCCACAGTTGTGCTGCGTGGAAACACAATTGGATATCAAAAATTACTTTCAACATATTGGTAGAATTTTAAGTAAGGCTTGACAATCTGAATATAACAAGCTTCGTACTAAATTGCATTGTTTATATTCAATAATTGATACGGGTGAATATGTGGATTCGGCTCTTTTATCTGATATAAAAAAATGACACAAGTTCAATATGATAGGAGAAAATCTTTAGACGCTGAACAGCTTTTTGGATTGTCAGGATCACAGGGTGCAGGTAAGCCATTTGAGAGTTGTGCTGCTTATCGTGTAAAAAAGGATATGCGGGATTTAGAAACATCTGTAGGTGAACTGGTTGTTTCCCAACAAGAGATTTTGGCAGAATTAGATGTATATCTTCATCAGCTTTTTACAGCAGATGTAGATGTGACAGTAGAAAGTATAGACCATTGGTTGTCATTATGTAATCTCCTTAAAATTCCTGATTATTTATTGTCCTCTCTTGTTTCGCCCATTATGTTGCAGGAAATGGAAACAACTATACATAGTTTACTGTCCTGCAAATCTCCTGGTTATGATGGTCTTTCAGATGAAATATACCCAGTGATTTATTATTTAGGAGTAGAATTATTGGGTCTTTTTAATTCCATTTTGGATACTGGAGTGTCCCCAACAAATTTTGATAAAGGATTAGTGATTTTTCTTTATAAGGCAGGGGAAAAAAAGATCTTAGAAATTGGAGACCAATTACATTATTGAATTCAGATAGTAAGATTTTGTCAAAAATGTTGAGTACTAGGATTTCTTTAATTTTGCCATTTATTATGGGTCCATTTCAATTTTGTTCGGTCCTGGGGAGGAAGATTGCTGATGCTCTGGTTTTACTTAGGGACGTGATGGAATGTGGTAGGTCTGGTGAACTTACTGTTTTTTTACTTAGTTTGGACCAACTTAAAGCTTCCAATAGAGTTTCACATTTCTATATCTGGCAGTGTTTGGAGAAATTTGGGTTTCTGGAACAATTTATATGTTGGCTTAAACACTATTATGCTACCACAGAAGTAGCACCTTATGTGAATGGCTGAATTGGAACATTTAGGAACTATACCAGGGGAGTTAAACAAGGTTGTCCTTTGAGTCCTCTGTTGTACATTTTAACATTGGAAACATTTCTGGCATGTTTAAGAGCTGATACTCGGATTAGTGGTTTTTCTTTACACAGTGAAATAGAGGAATTGAAAGTTATTACTTATGCTGATGATATTTGTATTTTTTTAGCAGATGTTTAATCCAGTAATGCTGCAGATGCAATAACTTTAGATTTTATGACATACACAGGAGCGAAGATTAATTGAAAAAAAAGTAAGTGTTTTGTTCTTGGGGGGGGAGAATACTAACTATCAAGCAATTATGGGTATACCGGTGCTTACATCTGCAGCCAAAATTTTAGGAATTTATTTTGGCATTGTTAATCCTGTGGAATTCAATTGGAATATTCTCATTAAGGAAGCAAAAGGTAGGGTTCAGCGTTGGAACAAGTGGTGAATGTCTAAACTTAAGTGGATTTATATGGTTAAGACATTTCTATTGGGCAATTTTTTCACATTTGGCTGCGATATTTCCTCTTCCAAAACATCCTGAAATTTTAATGTTGACTCTTTTCTTTGTGCCATTTGGGGAAATAGACTGAATCCTATTAAAAGAGGTATACTATATCTTAAAAAGGGACAGGGTGGTCTAAATATGGTAAACCCTGTTCTTTTCTTTTTTTTCAATCTTTTTATCTTTTAATTTAAAACCTTTACTTTGCAACATCCCTACAGTATGGGCCCCTTGGGTTCTTGATTATCTTGCCCAGTGGCTGGATGATTGGAAACCAGATGCCCCAATTATAAAACAAAAACATATTCAGGCTTTACCAGCATATTTTTTTTAATGTTTTCTAAAATTGAAGTTATGGAAGATTACCAAAAATGACATTGTTCATTCTACAAGGAAGGAATTGTATTCTCGACTTCAACATCTTTATTCTTTTCAATGGCCCCATTATTTTGTTAGACCTATTACTGAACAATCTCAGATTAAAAGTATGTTGTTGCATACAAATATGCCAAATTATATGTGGGATGTTACTTGGTTAGGTGTACATTACAAATTAAATGTTAAAGGTAATTTATCTCATAAAAAAATGAATGAAAGGGCATGTCCTAGGACTTCTATATGTACAGCAGATATTGAAACTATGGAACATTTGTTTTTTCATTGTCCTTATGTTCAAGGTGTTTGGGATTTATGGAATGCTAATTGGGTTGCTTCACCATTTACGGATCTTACGGCGGATATTTTGTTATTAAGGATTATTCCACAACAGTGGTATTCTTATAATGTACATGTCATACATGGAATATTAGGTTGCATTAAATATTATATTTGGCAAGTACGATGCCAATGGTCCTTGCAACAAGTGTTTGCTACACAAACTCAACTTTTCTTTTAATTACAGATGCAATTTTGGGTATTCATACTCGTGATAAGCAGCAGTTGTCTCATGCAGTTTACAGCAAAACATGGAAAATACTCCATTGGTTGGATACAGGTTGAAACTTTCATATATTCTTTCTGATTTCAGTTTTTTTTTGGTTGTATAAGTTTCATACTTGTATATTTATGTCTCCTTTTATATTTATCTGTTTGTTTGTTTTTTGCTTCCTGTCAGTTGAACTATAGGCATTTTCATTTGTGTTTGAAGTTCATGTATATTGTAATACATATTTCTGTTTATGATTCTGCATTATGATTTGTGTCATATGCTTCACTGTTGTATCATTTGTCTGCAGTTTTGAATAAAAATTCCCTTACTCTACAGTAGGGGGACTTGCTGACTGTGAGCCATGGCCACTTCAAGTGGAGCTCTGGAGGAGCAGGACGCCCCGTGTGCATGGCAGGAAACCCTTTTAGAAGAAGATTTGCAACAGGATTTGGATATATGTATGGATGTCGCTTCAGATCTTAAAGATCTTCAGTTACCAGAAAGTATTACTATGCAGGAGAAAGTGCAGCTACGAGAGCCTATAGTTGATGTCTCTAAAGATATTTCCATGGATGTGGGTTTGCAAAATAACCTTCAGGAGTTACTAACACAAGAAAATGAAAGACATTCAGTTGAGAAAGGGTGTTTACTGGAGCAACTTGCACGACTACAGTCTGACGATGTGCATGTCAAATCTCCCGGCCCGCTTGTCATCGGGCCTACACTCCATCATAACGTGGCAATTTCAAGAAGCTCAGCTGGGCTGGTTGAGTTAGTTTCTTTACTTTCACACAAACATTCTGACAGTGTCTTCATTTCTATGGCTGGCAGCTTAGGAGCACAATATCTCTAAAGCCTAAAGCCGACATCGCCTAATTCTATCACCGATTTGGAAAAAACTAAAACTAGGCCTGTGGAGCTGAAAGTGCAGGAGTGCTCAGATGGCACCAAGGTTGTTCAGAATTTGACACTTTAAAAATCAGCTGGGTTTGTGTTTCGAGGAACTGCTAACACTATTTTTAACTCCACTGAACATTCAGAAATATTCTATCAAGGCTCTGAGTCTAATCAACTTGGGGTAACAGTTTGTTTTTCAAAAAAAACATTGCAGCCCAGAATGGGCTAAAAGAGGATGTAAAAGAAAAATGCCTAGCTGTCACAAAAGCTAACAGACATATGGATGATGTGTCTCTGCTTATTGCAGCACAGCATACCCATTTGGAGCAAAATGAAGTTACTCTTCCCTATGTGAACATCAGTGAGGGACAAACATTACTGCCCAGCTCTTCAGGGGAGTCTTGGTCTCCACAGAAAGCTTTAAGTGAAGCTGGTTGGACCAAAAGCAATAAAGGTATATGGATCCGAACTCATGATTGGGATCCAACACTGAATTTTTCTCAGGCTTCACCTGAGTGGTGCCCTACTGTTCAGCACCCTGCTATAATTTCAAATGCCTCATCTGTCACTCCTATGCAGGAAAAAGGGCCTGTGTTGGCTACTCCTATAACTGACTCACAACAGACTATTGAGAAACACTCTGTAAGCACCAAAGCATCTGATGAATCCCAAACTTGCTGAGGATACTTTAACGGCACCAGTTGACAACCAGAAGCAACTACTCTCGGAACTTTTTACTAAAATTAAGAAAGAGGCTGCTCCTAGATGAAATGCCATCGTATCAGATATAAATGAGGTCTCGAGAATAGACTGGACAGACATCATGTGGGCAAGTTATTATTATAGGATTCATTGCACTTCTCCCCGTGAGAAGTATTTGCATTCATTAACAATTCAGGAGAAGACAATTTTGATATTAGTTTTCGATCTATGTATGCTCTTGATTTGTTTTGGGAACGATATAATAAAGTTAAGTTTTCCTCCACATGGACCCCCTTCTTAGTTATTCCATTAACTGAACCACTCATTAAATATGTCACTGTAATGTTTAGAAATGAGGGGGTACATGTGGAGGATATAACTTATTGGCTGAGTCAGAAATGAGATATTATGAGCCCCCCTGAGGCTATATTGGATACTGAACTGTTTTGGACAGGGGGTTGGCATTACAAAGTAAAATTATAACAAACTGAGTGTGGCATTGAACATATTCTGAATTCTTTCTTGCTGGGGCATGATAGATGAGTTTGTTTCTGTGCTGGTCAGCCCAGACCTTGTTACAAGTGTGGTTCTAGAACACATCTTTCTAGCTCATGCGATAAGTCAAAGGTGTGATAACTGTGGAAAGACTGGACATATTGCTTTTCAATGTGCAAACCTTACTAAATGCGACTTATGTAAAGAAACATGACACTTTTTTTGGAATGTTCTTGGGAGGCTAAAAATAATGTTACCTGTCTCAGTCCAGATCTCCTTATACAGACAGATCAGAGTTCAGCATCCTCTCAAACTACTTCTTCTCTAGTCTCTGACCAGTCACTCTCAGGGCCACTAGACAAGCCAATTTCTGTACCATCTTCCCCTCTTCACACCCCTGTTTAAAATCAGGAAAAGTCACCCCCTTCACCCTTACCTATCCATCCTGATCCTTTGCTACCAGTCTGTTATACAGATCCCAAAGAAGATACTTCCCTTCCCCCAAATAAGATTCCCTTTACCCATGAACCAATAAAGAGATCAGCCAGAAATTGGAAGTCAGATCCTGTCCCACCATCAGTAGACACAGACTCTCAAAATACTTTCTCAGTCTTAACAACTCAATGGGGGGACTCAGAAATGGATGTAGGAGATTTAGACTCTCAATCAACACAGGCTGAAAATGGAGCTATGACTCAGCACTCATCAGAATATAAGGGCAGGAAAAGGAAAAAACAGAAAAAGGAGTCTTAATTTAATCTTTGCCAAACTACTTGATAGACTCTGTTAGTGTAGTTTCCTTGAATGTACACAGCCTTCTTAATTCAAGAAGGAGATCTGTTGCTTTTCATTATCTTCATAATACTGCTATTGACATTTGTTTTCTACAAGAAACCTGGATGTATAATAGTGATCAGGCAAGGTTTTTCCTAAGGGGATGGGTTTGGGGGCCCTCTTATTGGTCATTTGGCACAGCAACAGCAGATGGTATTGGGCTCTTATTTAATTCCTATAACTTTACTCTTCTGAAATTAGTTGATTTGATTCCAGGGCGAGTGTTTAATACTTGATGGATTATGGAAGGGCACACATTATAGATTGATTAATATCTAATAATCACAAATAAAATCTAAAAGAGTGGTTCTATTTGAAAGTATAAGACCATTTTTTATTAACCACTTATATAGTTCTGTTTTGTGGAGATTTTAATTGTAGTTTACAATCCACCCGTGGTGGTCCAATACCTCAAGGGAAGAAAGTGTACTGTGATTCCAATGCATTAAGAAATTTAGTTGGTACTTCAGAGCTGCTGCATTGTAACTCTTTTCAGACTTCTGGACCTAGTGACACATTTAGGAGATACATATGTACTTCTACCATAGACCACATGTTCATTTCTAAATCTCTTTCAGCATTTCAGTTCAAAACTCTAATTACTGATTTTTCTGATCACTTATTGTTACATTGTTTTTTATCTGGTATTCCTGACCATCCAAAGGGATGGCCAAGACAGAAATTAAATTTTTCTCTTTTAACTGACCCTGGGGTGATTAGTCACATAACAAATCTGATAAAAACTCATTTATCTGTTAATTTTGTATATGATGATCAGGGAGAGTGGTGGGTGGATTCAAAAACAGATTTTACAAGCTTCTTGATGCAGTTTGGGAGAAATAAGGAAAACACTAAATTCTTGCAGTATTTAAAGTTAAGACAACAACCTCAGAATTTATATTCCTTAGCAAATACTTCTAAATTCAATTATACAAAACAAATTGATCTGCTTAAAAAGGAAATGGCTGAATTTTAATATAATGGAGCATATACTATGAAGGCCTTACTTCAAACTGAACCAAGAAGTCTCCTCACGGATACCTATATGAAGCTTTTAAAAAATTTAGAGATATAACTTCCTTGGACTCATTATACAATAAGGATGACACTTTAGTATCCTCTGTAGAATTACTAAATGTAGTTATCAAGGATTTTATCACCTCCCATATTCCTTTGCACCCTCCTTCTGAAGCTGCCATTAGGCAATTTCTAGATAAAATTACTGGTTTAGATCTCTCAAATAGCACTTCTGATCTAATAAAACCCATTACTGCTTTATAAATAGAACATGCAATTAAATCTTTAAAGAATGGCATTTCACCTGGTTCAGACGATTTGACAAATGAATTTTATAAATCTTTTTCCAAACCCATGTCACTCTGTTTAGAGTTAGTCTTTCGCTTTTTATGTCTACATTTACAACTCCTATTTGGTTTACAGAAGGTCTTTTGAATTTTCTCTTTAAATCTGGAGAGAGAAAACTTCTATTAAAAATTATAGGCCAATAACACTTTTAAATTCTGGCTATAAGATTTTAGCTATTGTTATTAACAATAGATTAAAGCAATAAGCAAATTTGTTTTTGTCTCCCTTACAGTTTTGTGGTTTGCCTAACAGAAAAATTCAACATACCTTAATAATTATTAGAGACATTATTAACATAGAAACATAGACTTTGATGGCAGATAAGGACCGCTTGGCCCACCTAGTCTGCCCATTTCCCTACTTAGAGGATAGGCTGTAGATCTATTTAACCAACAGCATATTTCTTCCTACCCCCAAAAAAAGTTGCCTTATGTCTGTCCCATGCATTCTTGAATTCTCCCACAGTTTTAGACCCCACAACCTCCTCAGGAAAGCTATTCCATGTGTCCACCACTCTCTCTGTGAAATATACTTCCTCGCATTGCCCCTTAGCCGTCCTCCCTCTATCTTCAAACTGTGTCCCCTTGTTCTTGCACATCTCTTTTTCTGAAAGATGCTACCCTCTTGAACTTTATTGATTCCATTGAGGTACTTCAACATTTCTATGATGCCCCCCTCCCTCCTTTCCTCAAGGGTATACATATTAAGCTCCATTAGCATCTCCTTGTATGGCTTCCCTTGTAGACCCTGCACCATTTTAGTTGCCCTCCTCTGAACTGCCTCCATCTTGTCTATGACCTTGCAGAGATGGGGTCTCCAGAACTGGATGCAGTACTCCAGATGGGGTCTCACCAACTGTCTGTACAGAGGGGTAACAATTTCTTGTTTTCTGCTGGTGATGCCTCTCCCTATACATCCCAGTATCCCCCAGCCCTCCCTACCACCGTCTCACATTGCTTGCCAACCTTAAGGTCATCTGATATGATTACCCCCAGGTCTCGTTTCATTTTTGTTGTTGTTACTACCCCCCCCATTTTGTAATCTTCCCCTGGGTTTTTGTTTCCCAGGTGCATTACTTTCCACTTTTTTGTATTGAATCCAAGCTGCCATACTTCTGACCATTCCTCCAACCTTGCCAAGCCCCTTCTCATCCTTGCCACACCTCCTTGTGTATCAATCCTGTTGCAGATCTTTGTGTCATCTGCAAAGAGGCATACTTTTCCTTCCAGTCCCTCTGCAATGTCACTGATGAAGACATTAAAAAGGACTGGACCTAGTACTGAACCCTGTGGTACCCCATGGGTAACCCCTCTTTCTTCAGAGTGGACTCCATTTACAATTACATTCTCTGTCCTGTTGTTTAGCAAATGTTTTATGCAGGCTACCACCCTGGGACCCACTCCCAGGCTGGTTAATTTGACTACTAGTCTTTTGTGTGGTACTGTGTCAAATGCCTTGCTAAAGTCTAGGTAGGCCATGTTCACAGCCCCTCACTGGTCTACTACTTTGGTTACCCAGTCAAAGAAATCAATTAGCTTTGTCTGACATGACCTTCCCACTGTGAACCCATGCTGCCTTGGGTCCTGTGTCCCACTGACCTCTAGGTACTCAACAATTCTTTCTTTCAGAAGTGATTCCATCACTTTTCCTACCACAGAGGTCAAACTGACAGGTCTGTAGTTTCCTGCCTCTGTCTTGTTCCCACTTTTGTGAAGGGGAATCACATCAACCTTCTTCCAGTCCTCAGGTACCACACCATCCTCCCATGATTTGTTGTAAAGGGTAGTCAGTGGTGTCACTAGTTCTCTGCTTAATTCTTTTAGAATTCTGGGGTGAATTCCATCTGGCCCCATTGCTTTGTCCACCTTCAGTTTTAGGAGTTCTTTCAGAACCCTTTCTTCTGTGAAAGGACTGGGATTGATCCCCCCTCCCTCCAGAGTGCTTCTGTTAATTGGATTAGGCACCTCTCCCACTTCGTCTTTTGTGAATACTGAACAGAAGTATTCATTCAGTATCTCTGCTTTTTCACTGTCACTCTCTGCCCACCCACCATCCATTCTATTCAGCCTCACTATCCCTCCCTTTGTCTTTCTATGCTCCCTGATATACCTATAAAAGGTTTTATCCCCCTTCTTAACCGAGTTGGCTATCTTTTCCTCAGTTTGTGCCTTTGCTATTCTGACTACCCTCCCTGCTTCCTTCTGCCTTAACTGGTACAGTTCTCTGTCCTGCTTCTTCCGTGTTTCTCTGTACTTCCTAAATGCTATCTTTTTCCACCTAACCGTCACTGCCACTTCTTTTGAGAACCATAGTGGCTTTTTCTTTCATTTTAATTAGTTTATTTGCTTCACACAAAGGCTTATTGCTTCTGTGATGGCAGTTTTGATATTTCCCATTGTTGCTCCACCCCTCCTTCTAGCCTGTTTACTAGTGCTTTTCTAAGGAACTCTCCCATCTTGCCAAAGTCATCCCTCCTGAAGTCCAGAACTCTCACTTTTGTATGGCTTGACTCTGTAGCTGAGTTTATCATGAACCACACTGTTTGGTGGTCACTTGTTCCCAAATGGCTACCCACTTCTACATCTGAGATCCTCTCACTGTCCCCATTTGAGAGTACGAGGTCTAAGATTGCTCCATCATGAGTAGGTTCCAAAAGTAGCTGTCTGAGGCATGCCCCTGAAGGGCATCAAGAATGGCCCTGCTTTTGGATGTGGCTGCAGCAAAGGTGCTCCAGTTAACATCTGGCATATTAAGGTCCCCATCAACAGTATCCCCTCTTTCTCTGCCATCCTAAGTATGCCTTCTATCATATCCTTGTCCATTCCTTCCCCCTGACATGGGGGTCTGTATACAACCCTTGTGCAGATTGTGGATTGTGTATTGATTACATTTCACAAACAGGGAGCACGGTGTGTATTATCTCTGTGGGCCAATATAAAGCTTTTGATAGGGTGTATCACCTATTTCTTTTTTTAACATTAGAAAAATATGGAATTCCATTATTAGTAATAAACTGGCTTAAATCATTATATCTTAACACCATAGTTTATCCAGTAATTTGACAACAGGTCACTAAAGGATTTGTTGTTACAACAGGAGTTCAGCAAGGATGTCCTCTAAGTCTGTCCCTTTATATTTTCACTCTGGATCCCCGATTCGATTATTGACGGATAATCCCAAATGGTCAGGAATATCAGGACCAGATGGTACCACACAATTCCATGTGCATGCTTATGCAGATGATATTTGTTTATTGTTTTCTCAGTCTACACAAATACCTTTATTTTTGGAACATATGGATGTTTTTTTCCCAATTTTCTAATGCACAATTAAATAAATCCAAAAGTAAAGGTCTCCTGATCGGTCCCAACGATCCTAATCCTGAAACTATTCATGGGATATTGATTTCCACAGAACCCTTAAAAATGGTAGGGATTTTTTTTGCAGGACAAAATATTCCCTTATTTAGTTGGAATGCCACTTTAGATAGAGTTGAACAAAAGGTACAAAGATGGGGGCACTGGAGGATGGCAAAATTTAAACGCATTCAAATTATTAAACAATTTATAATCCCCTGATTCTTTATACAGCAATGATTTTCCCACTCCCCACAAACTTAGAAACTAGAATATATAGTATTTTTTTTCAAATGTTATGGGGCAATAGACTAAACCCCATTAAGTGGCAATATACCTATTTGCCTAAAGACAAAGGAGGTTTGAGTATGATTGACCCAGCAGTTTTTTTCCACACATTGTTTTGTTCACAAACACTTAAAATTGGCTTAATTTCTGGAGATACACCACACTCTTATTGGATTAAACTAAATTTGGCTCTTTATTTTTCCAAATGGCATACTGCTCCCCCTAAATAGTCTAATCATCTTCAGCTTCCACATTGGTTTTGTTTCTGCTGCCCAAAAATTATATAAATGGGGTCTATCAGTTCAACAGTCCTTTTTAATGTCTTTATACGTGACATTGCAGAGGGGCTGGAAGGAAAAGTATGCCTCTTTGCAGATGACACAAAGATCTGCAACAGAGTTGATACACAAGGAGACATGGAAAGGATGAGAAGGGACTTGGCAAGGTTGGAGGAATGGTCAGAAGTATGGCAGATGGGATTCAATGCAAAGAAGTGCAAATTAATGCACCTAGCAAACAAAAACCCAAGGCAAGATTATACAATGGGGGGAGATAGTAACAAAAACATAAAAGGAAAGGGACCTGGGGGTGATCATATCAGATGACCTTAAGGTTTGCAAGCAATGTGAGAAGGGAGAGCTGGGGGTATACTGGGATGCATAGGGAGAGGCATCACCAGCAGAAAGCAGGAAGTTGTTACCCCTCTGTACAGACAGTTGGTGAGACCCCATCTGGAGTACTGTGTCCAGTTCTGGAGACCCCATCTCTGCAAGGACATAGACAGGACAGAGGCAGTCGAGAGGAGGGCAACTAGAATGGTGCAGGGTCTGCAAGAGAAGCCATACAAGGAGACACTAAAAGAGCTTAATACGTGTACCCTTGAGGAAAGGAGGGAGAGGGGGGACATGATAGAAACATATAAGTACCTCAGTGGAATCAACAAAGTCCAAGAGGGTAGCATCTTTCAGAAAAATAGACATGCAAGAACAAGGGGACACAATTTAAAGATAATGGGTGGCAGTTCAGTGGCAATGGGAAGAAATATTTTTTCACAGAGAGGGTAGTGGATGCATGGAACAGCCTTCCTTAGGAGGTTGTGGGTCTAAAATGGTAGGATAATTCAAGAATACATGGGACAGACATAAGGCAATTCTTGTGGGGGGTAGGAAGAAATAGGCTGTTAGTTAACTAGGATCTGCGGCTTATCCTGTAGGTAGGGAAATGGGCAGACTAGGTGGACCAAGAGGTCCTTATCTGCCATTAAAGTCTATGTTTCTGTGTTTCTGTGTTATAAGAAATTCTGGATCTAACCTATACAATGCGGTAATGGAGTCGATTTATCCAACTACACCATGTTTTAAAAATTGTCCTACATCCCAAATTCCAGGAGTTTTATCACAACTGACCAATAAGAGGATCCCTACTCAGATGTGGGAGTTTCTTTGGTTAGCAGTGTATGGCACAATTATCATAAGAGGAAATGCCAAATATAAAGCCAAGATAGAAAGAAATTGTCTTTATGGGGAGTGCATTAATTTGGAGGAAACTATGGAGCATTTTTTATTTCAGTGTTCCTACACAACATCTCTTTGGAACTATCTTTCTGTCACATGGAAGATGAATTAGTTGAGAAATATGACTATGATAATTTGGTTTTAGGACAGTTTGTTAATCTGGGAAATCAGTATCATACACATACAGTACACTGGTCATTTTTTTATTGTTGTTTGAATTTTTGTCTCTGCCAAGCTAGATGGCAGTGGTTATTGTACCAAAAAATTGGCCTTTAGAAACAGTTGAGATTTTAATACATTCAGCTATGGTTAAGATATTCTTATCTGATCATGACATTTTCTCTTCTCAAAAAGTATTAACTTAGTGGAAGTGGTTTCCAATGTTTCTTAAATATAAGTGATCTAAAATATTGTTGTTATAATTTCTAATGATGACTATTCTAACAAAATAAAAATTCTCCTACTCTTTAGATGGAAAGGGGGGAGAGATATTGATGCATAGTTCTTTATATACTGTTTTTGCTGATGTATGATTATAATATTTATTTGGTTTTGTTTACCTTATGATTTGTATATTATTTTATGTTGCGTGCTTTAACACTGTTTATTACTGCTTTGTTTTTTTTGATGTGATACTAATAAAAAAATTCCCATACTCACCTGTAGGGGACCCTTGCTGATGGACTCTCAATCTGTTGAGTTGGCTGGTGTACCTGCAGGGGAGATGAATCTCTGCTTCTGCAGGTCCAGCACAAGAAATTAAATCTGTTTTTATTGAAGGAAACACTGCTGATATATCGCCAGTTCTGGACATGAAAGTCTTATTGGAACTGGATGAGGCTGAACAAATTTTGCAAGACAACCTACTTACTGAGAAACAATGGTTAACTGATCTTCTTTCTTCTGCTGAATTAAAATTTTCTCACCAGAAACTTTTGCTTGAGGAAGAAAATGAAAAATGTAAATGGTTGAGTATGAGTCCTGAAGTTATTAAAGGAAAAAAATTTCTTACCACTGACTCTGTAGAACACTCCACCCTTGAAGAGGTGGCTAAAGATGTACAACTTGTTTTTGAGGATGGAAATTGGTACCCGGACCAAGCCTTGGAGCAAGCTGGTTGGATTCCTAATGAGGCAGGGGGATGGGCGCCTGATCCTAACATCCCTTTGCCAGGTACTTCTTCACCAGATCCTTGTCTGCACAATAACACTGAGTTATAAAATGGTCACCATGAAGATTCCCGGTTTCAAAATTACTGGCCCACTCACTGAACACTCAGCCTGCTTCACCCCTGGATTTTACTGAGACTCGCTCGATTCCACCTTCCACGAACGACATTATGGACAGTCAGATCATAACTGGAGTGAATGATATTCCCTCGAAAACATCTGAGGAGCCTACCAATCTACCGTCTGAGGAACCCAAACTAAAAACAAGTTTTGCAAGCCTCTTTCACAAATCACCAGTCAATGCAAAACACCGGCAAGCTGTTCGGGTCAGCTATACAAGCAGCCTAGAGATGTCCCCAGATAAAGCTTTCATAGGTTGGTTCATGATTAAACAGTCCTTGGGATCTTCTCCTTCTGAGGTATTTGCTTTTATCCATGCTCCAGGTGAACATAGTTTTGATATTAGCTTTTGGACTGCAGCATTGTTGGACAAGTTTTGGCAAACCTATTCGACAGTAAAGGACTCTGAGATTTGGTCACATTTTTTTGTAATGCCTTTAACTATCCCTACCCTGAAAACAGTCACTATCCTTTTCTGTAATGAGGTGGTTAATGTGAAGGATATTATTTACTGATTGGAGCAAAAGTGTGAGATTCAAGGTCTCCATGATCCTATGGAGGCAGTATAGTGCAGTGGTCTAAGGATCTGAGATGCAAATCTGGTGACATCCAGCAGATCAGACCTGGGTTTGAATCCCACAGCTTCCACTTGCATACTGTGTGACCCTGAGCAAGTCACTTAACCTCCTTGTGCTCCCAGGTCACTCCTGTAAAAAAGCTTTCAGCTTAGTGTGCAATACCTGGTTAAACAACTAAATAATAATAAAAAAAATAATAATAATTGACACTAAAGAGTTTTGGATGGGAGGGTGGCATTTTAAGGTTCAATTAAGGATGTCTGATGCAGGTATTTTACACCTGCCCAGTAGTTTTTTTTAGGCAGGGATAGAGGTATTTTATTTTACCCTGGGATGCCAAGAACTTGTTTTAAATGTGGATCACCACGTCATGTTATCTGTGGATGCGATAAAATCCTATGTTCTATGTGTGGTATGCTAAGTTATTCAGGAGTACACTGTACCGCTATCCACAAATGCAGTGTTGTGACACTGAAGGCCATACCTTTACTGAATGCTCCTGGGCTTCCCATAACACTTCTGATGCTGATTTTGCCGAACATGACTTTTATGTCAATTTGGTGGTCCATAAATCCTCCAGTTCTGAGCCTGACAATTGCTCTCCTCAGCAGCCCTCTCCACCAGTTTCTAATACAACAATAGCTTTGCTTCAGACCACAAACCTTTGATTCCATCTCATACCACAGTAGTGGTACCCAATCTTCCTGTTGTAGAACCTATTGATGTCTCTGTTGCCCCAAATATGCCTCCTCGAGATCTCCAATCCTTTTACCTTGTGAAACAAGGCAGAGGCAAACAGTTGCTAAAATAACAGGGATCAGAACCGTTACAGCTTAGATGGGGAGACACAGAGATAGAAGATGTTTCTGATACATCCTCTGTTTTAGAGGTTTCCTCTGGAATGGAAGACCCTGATCCTGTAAAACCTAAAGTCAAAAAGAAAAGATGGGGTACCAGATCAAAAGCAAAATAAATTTCTGTCTCCACTACTTGGCTTTATTAAATGCCTGATTTGTCTGCAGCCTCCATGAATACAAACAGTATTAGAAATGGGTTAAGTTGTAAAGTCACCTTTGCTATGTTTGGAAATTGTCACCTAGATGTTTTATACTTGCAAGATGTGAGAATTTATACTATTTCAGAGGCTGCTGTGACACAAACTGACTGGAAATGGGGAATTAGTTATTGGTCCTTGGGTTTCGATTTATGTAGTGGTCTTGGTATTTTTTTTTCTCATACTGTCCGGGTTTTGAAACTTGTGGAGGTCCAACCTGGAAGAGCTTGTTTAATAGATGTGGTGCTTACTAATTCATTTTACAGACTAATAAATTGATATGCTCCTAAAATTAAAACAGGATGCATTACATTATGAAAAGAATTTCAACCTTTTTTGTTTACTTCTAAAATTGTAATATTAGGGGAAGATTTTAATTGTGGGTTACTATGATCAGATGTGGTGGAAAAACAGAAAAAATGTTTTGTGATGTAGCTGCTTTAAAATCTATTCTCACCCAGTCAAATTTAAAAGATGTGCACCATTCCATTTTTTCCAGACCCCCCATACATTTCACAAAGATGTGTTATCCTCCTGTATTGATTATTTTTTTATTCCTGCTGGGGTACAGGTACAATCATGCAATACAGAGGTCACAGCTACCTCTGATCACTGTTTGATCAGTATTTCTTTGTCAGATGTGGCTGAGGCCTCTTATAGGAAAGGGTCCTAGTGCTTGAATACTGACCTTTTTATAAAGACCTCCAATATACTATGCTTGACCTTGTAGATGCCAGGAAATCAGTTTTTTGCCTGTATGATGATTATGTTTGTTGGTGGTTAAATTCTAAACAAGATTTTATCTTACATTTAAAAACCACTTCTAGGTTACATCATTTGTACTGGCATAAGGGATATCAGGATTTATTCCATCAGTTACAAACCCTTCAGAGTTGTGAGACTCCTACACAGTACATGAATCAAAGTATTAAGGTTTTTAAAATGGAATTAATTAGACTTCAGTATAATAGATTTCAATCCCTAGAAGCTGAACAAAAATTTTGGACTCAGGGAAAGTCCTATTTGATTAGTTATTATGAGAATTGTAATTTCAGGAGAAAACAGAAACATATTGACTGTCTTGACCTACTGGATGGTTCTTATATCCACACCAGAATGGAACTTATGTCAGAAATAGATCGATATATTTTATGAAAATTTGGGACTGCTTTTCAAATGTCCTCTACTGCCATAGACTGGCTTAAATATTTACATTTGCCTCAAATTTCACAGTTGCATCAACAACTTTTAGTACAGCCTGTATCAGAACTAGAACTAGAACTACACAATGTTATTTTTTCTTTGTCTTTAAATATGGCTCCAGGGTATGATGGGTTACCATTAGAATTTTATAAATAGCTTTGGTCTTACTGCTTGGATGAATTAGTTCAGGTCTATAACTATCTGTTGAATACACACACTATTCCAGAAACTATGAATGCCAGTACCCTTTTTTTCTCTATAAAAAGGGGAAATAATTTGAATTTGGATAATTGGAGACCACTTACACTGCTAAATATAAATTTGAAAATTCTTGCTAAACTTTTGAACTACCAATTGATTAATGCACTTCAAGACATTATTCATCCATCCCAGACCTGTTCTGTTCCAGGTCATAACATTTCAGACACTTTACTTAAGCTATGAGAATTAATTGATCATTGTTACACCTGTACTGTACCAGCTTTTGTGTTAAGTTTAGATCAGTCTCAAGCATTTGATAGGGTATCCCAGAAATTTTTATGGACTTGTTTGTTAGAGTATGAAATTCCTCATTATTTTGTCTCCACCTTACAAAAGTATTATGCCTTTGCATCAGTTCATCCTTTACTTAGTGAACATTTTGGGACCACTTGCAAGATTTTGAGAGGAGTCCGTCAAGGATGTCCACTAATTTCATTGTTATATATTCTCAATCTAGACCCATTACTTAATGCAATATATCTGGATTCTCAGATTATGGGTATTCAACAATTTCAACTCCCTCCTAGTAAAGCCTCCACATATGCAGATGACTTGGTAGTCACACTATCTACTCAGAGTTCTGTTCTGTATGTTTTAAATCTTTTACAACACCTTACTGAAACTTCTAGAGCAATGCTCAACCTAAGCAAAAGTGTATGCTTATCAATTGCCCCTTTAGATGGATCACTTACCCACTTTGGTGATCTTTCTATTGTTTATTCCCCCCAAACAATTGTGGGCGTTTATTTCAGACTGGGAAATACGTCCTTATTTAACTGGACAGTAAAACTAGAATCAGCTGAACACCAAGTGTGGCTCTGGAACTCTGGAACTTATGGAAAATACATAAATGTAAATGTGTTCATATGATTCAGTCTTATCTTCTTTGATTTTTTATATATTAGTCATGTTTTTGCTATTCCTAAACCCCTAGAAAGTAAGGTTTTTAGTTGGATTGTTTCTGCCTTATGGGGATCTCGATTAAACCCTGTTATAGGTTCATAGGTTCATAGGTAAAATACAAAGTTGAGGGGCAAGCCCATTTTAACTTCGCCACCCATTAACTTGGGTAGTAATAGTATTTATAGTCTCCCATGTAATTGTCTAAATTTCCTTTAAGCATATTAAAATTATGACTATTTACAACTTCCTGTGGAAGAGAATTCCATACAGGGATTATTCTCTGTGTTATGAAAGTTTTCCTCTTTTTAGTTTTTACAAGAAATGTCTTAATTTTAATTTTGTGCTATCATGTTGAATTAAAGGAGTTGCCCCATTCTAAGCATAGGGTTTCAAATAGAGTCTCATCTTTTGTTGCACGGTAAATTAAACATAAGTCACCTCTGATTGACCTATATTCTAATGAGTAGAGATTTATTTTTTTAAGTCTGTCTTCATAAGGAAGCTGTTTTAGATTCTTAATATGCTTTATATATCTTCTTTGTACCTTTTCTTTAATGATATTATCCTTTATCAAAATAGGAGCACAACAAGAAGAGCAATAATCAAATTTAGATCTAATCAAGCTGCTGTATAAAGGAATAAGCACTTCTGCATCTCTACTTTTTAGATTTTTGAAAATACAATTTATTAAATGATGACATTTTTTAACTGTCAGATTGTTATGATCTGTGAATTTTAGATTATTGCTGAAAACAATAGCCAAATATTTTTCAGAAGAGACTTTGATCAATGGTACATTATTTATTACATAATGAGACATTGGGTTATTTTTACCAAAGTGCATGAGTTTACATTTAGATATTTTTAGAGACAAGTTATTTTGAATAGCTCAATTAGATATATCATTTAAATTCCTTTGAAGATTTTGTACAGATGTGGAATTACTAACAATACAACTCAATTTAGCCTCATCTGCATATTTATTAAGCCGTACACCATTTGATGTTGTCATACTGGAAATAATGATATTAAACACAACAGGCCCCAGTACAGAACCCTGTGGCACCCCACTGGTCACCTCACTCCATAAAGAGTTGTAACCATGAATACTTACTTGTTGCTGTCTTCCAGTTAACCAAGATGCAATCCATTTGATTATATTGTTACATATTTGCCGTTTAACTAGACAATCAATTGTCACTCTATGTGAGATAGTATTGAACGCTTTTTCATAATTCAAGAATATGACATCCACTGGGAAGCCCATATCCAAAGCTGAACTCACAGGTTCAAAAAAAATTATTATGTTATCTTGACAAGATCTACCCTTTTTAAATCCATATTGAAATATGTCACTGTAACTGTTTATTATAATATGTTCCTCAATCTTATGTAAGAGGAGTTTTTCCATAATTTTCCATATACTTAATGATAAACTAATTGGCCTATACTGTTTAGTGTTAAATATTTACCCATTTTTATGAATTGGGATTACTTGAGCAAGTTTCCATTCCTTAGGGACTGTTCCTTGTGATATAGATTTATTGAATAGAAATGTCAGAGCATCAACCAACTCAGATGCAGTTTCTTTAAGGAATACAAAAGGAATATTATCAATACCCACAGAAGAAGAGGTTTTGAAGGACATTAAAGCAGAAAGAACCTCTGTAGATGTAAAGATGATATTTTGATTTATATTTAAACCATTAAATGGGTTCAGATTATTTTTATTTTTGAATACACTTGAAAACTGTTCATTAAATGCATCAGCCACGCCTTGTTCATCTGATATTAATGTGTCATTAATCAACAAAGGACCAACCCTGATTTGAGAATTTTTTAAAGAACCAATATAATTAAAGAAGCTTTTTTTATTATCCTTTTGTTTGACCAAATTTTTTTCAAACTCCTATTTTGCATTTCTTATTTTATACTTTGTTTCTTTTGCTTTAGATTTAAACCTATTCCAATTTCTATCTGTTCTGTTCTTTTTATATTTATTAAATGTCCTTTTCTTCCTTTTTATAGATTTTTTTATATCATTATTAAACCATACATGGTTTTGCCTTTAATTAATATATTTTTTCCTATCAGGCACCCAGCAATTTATACAAAATTGAAGTTTAGTTTTTATATTATCCCAAGTAGCCTCCACAGATAACTGATCACAATCCTCCTTCCAATTCCATTTTGAAAGATGAGTTTTAATCTTCTCAAAATTTGCATTATTATAATTTTTCATCTTAGTAATTCCCTTACTGTCATTAATGGAACAATTTATTTCCCAATAAAGCATGTAGTGATCAGAATTACCTAGAGGTTCAAGAGTGATTGGATTGTCATAATAATGTGTAATGTTAGTAAAAATTAAATCAAGAACATTATTTCATCTTGTGGGTTCTAATACTATTTGATCCACTCCTAGAATAAAAGCTGTTTCAAGGAAACATTTTTCTTGATAAGTGGTCCCAATAAGAGTTTTCCAATTTATCCCTGGAAAATTAAAATCCCTCATTAATACAATATTATCAGGTAGATTAATATTTTGTAAATAATACATAAAAGATTCATTCTTATTAGTATCCAAGGATGGTGGTCTGTAGCATATTCTGAATGTTAATGGTTCAATGCTTAAATTTATTCTTACCCACATTATTTCAATACCTGAAGAATCAGGTATATCCAGATTAATTTCAATACAATCATAACATTCCTTTAAAAAAAAGGCAACCCCTCCTTCTCTAGATAATTCTCTATTTCTTTTATGCAATATATAACCAGGGATTTCTTGACCCCATTGGTCATTTGAGAACCAAGTCTCAGTTACACCACAAATATCTATGTTTTTGGTTTGTAATAAAATATGCAATTCACTGATCTTGTTTGTAAGACTTCTAGCATTTAGAAGTTGCACATTTAGATTCATTTTTAATTTTTTGAACTAGTTCCATGTTGTATAGGCAAATATTTAGTATCAAGTTGAATTTGTTCACTACTCAAAGAGTCCTTTAGTCCCCCCTTAATAGTTTAAAGTATCAGTAATAGCTGTATTAATGATATTTCCTAACATTTTTGATCCTCTTTTATTTAAATGAAGACCACCAAAGGCATAGAGATCTTTTTTGTGAAGAAAAAGTTCCCAGTTGGTAAGGCACTTTAAATGTTTGTTTTAAGCACCAACGCTTTAACCAACATCAAACACGCAAAACACGCGCAGACGCACATGTCTTTGTGTGTGTCTTCATGTGCGGCAACGTGCGCTAGCCTGTGCTCACCCTGCTCGGGCTCACCCTGCTCACTGCAGGGCTTGTTTATGTACTGTAGGGCACCCGGAAGTAGAGGGAGATGACTTCTGTTCCTTCACTACCCCAAATTGCTACAAAGTACCTTTTTTTAAATTAAAAGTACCCCAGAAGCTATATAGCAGTTTAGAAAGTAAAACTGATGCTGCCCAGTTGTTCTAAAGTAAAAATAGAGGTTTTCTTCTGAGCTGTAGTTCTGGAGTACAAACCAGAAAACTACCACTCCTCTACCTAGCGTGCTGTGACTGCTAGGGCTCAAGGTGTGACGCAAAGTATAGTCAAAATCAGTAAATATACAGAGAATGGTATATTTCACACAAGTTGCAGTTTAAAAGTGGTCACAACATACACACAGCGGTTAAAACTGCAAAACAGCTTTGCTGCTCACTGCAGGGCTTGTTTATGTACTGTAGGGCTCCTGGAAGTAGCGGGAGATGACTTCAACAGGGAATTACTTACTGCACAAAAAAAGGAGGGGGTATTGGGAATGCCTAACCCTGTGGTATTCTTTTTCACTATTTTTATTTACACTATTTTTTTTCCAGTGCTATCCAGTAGCTCTCAGCCTTGGTTTCAATGGCATTGTCATATTTAAATGTTGTTTTTTTTTTCTGTCTGGGGTGATACAACAGGATTGTCAAAAACTTTAAAAATGTTTTCTTTTCCTTTATATCTGAAATATGGTTTAGATAAACTGAAAACTTGAGTGATTCCTAAACAACATATTTGTACTCTGTCCCATCAACAAAACAACTGTTTTGCTAAGCTTAATGTAGAAAAGGGAGCATGTGAGGAGGAGGACCCTGTAAAGGCATCTATCCTAAATAGATACTTTTGCTCAGTATTCACTGAAGAGAAGGTAGGGCAGGGCCCACAGCTCAGCATCATGGACACAGGGGGGAGGGAGGTGAGCACTACTCCCTTCACAAAAGAAAGGGTCCTACAAGAGCTTGCTAAGCTCAGGGTGGATAAGGCAATGGGACCTGATGGCATACATCCCAGGGTACTTAAGGAGCTAAAGGAGGAACTAGCAGAGCCATTAGCAGAATTGTTTAGTGAGTCTCTGAGCACAGGAGAGGTCCCAGAAGACTGGAGAAGGGCTCATGTGATCCCACTCCACAAGAGTGGTAGCAGGAGGAGGCGGGGAACTACAGACCGGTCAGTCTTACCTCAGTAGTGGGCAAGATTATGAAGCACTCTAAGGAAAGGATAGTGCAACACCTGGAACCATAGGGGCACAGGATCCAAGACAGCATGGGTTTACAAAAGGAAGGTCCTGTCAAACTAATCTCATAGATTTCTTTGACTGGGTAACCAGAGTGGTGGACCAAGGGGAGCAGTTGATGTCGCCTACCTTGACTTCAGCAAAGCTTTTGACACTGTTCCACATAGAAGATTGATAAATAAGCTAGGTAGGCTCTGGGTGGGTCAGAAGTTGGTCAACTGGGTGGCAAACTGTTGACTGGCAGAAAACAGAGAGTGGTGGTAAATGGTATACAGTCAGAAGAGATGCAAGTCACAAGTGGGTACTTAGGATCAGTCCTGGGGCCAGTCCTATTCAACATCTTCATTAGTGACCTAGCAGATGGACTAGAGGGTAAGGCTTGTCTGTTTGCAGATGACACCAAGATCTGCAACAGAGTAGATGATCCAGATGGGGTGGGCAGAATGAGAAGAGATCTGGATAAACTAGCAGAATGGTCAGAAGAGTGGCAACTGGGATTTAATGCAAAGAAGTGCAAAATCATGCACATAGGGAAGAGAAACCCGAAGCCACTTATAGGCTGGGAGGGAGTTGCTAGCAGTCACAAAGGAAGAAAGAGACTTGGGCATCATCATCACTGATGACCTGAAATCATCCAAGCAGACCTCTAAAGCAGTAGGTAAGGCTAGGGGGTGTTAGGGTGTATTAGTAGGGTATCACAAGTCAGTAAGAGGGAGGTAATAATCCCTCTGTACAAGACATTGGTTAGGCCCCATCTGAGTACTGCGTGCAGTATTGGAGGCCACACCTTCACAAGGATTATTAACTAAATTGAGGCAGTCCAGAGAAGAGCAACCAAAATGGTGCAGGGACTGCATCAGAAGACATATGAGGACAGATTAACGGAGCTCAATATGTATACCCTTGAGCAAAGGAGGGAGAGAGGTGATATGATCGAGACATTTAAACACCTTAAGGGCATAAACAAGGTGAAAAGAGTCTAACATGTTTAAATATAAGAAAAATAGCAGGACAAGAGGACACAGCATGAGATTAGAGGAGGCCGATTAAGGGGAATGTGAGAAATTCTTTTCACAGAAAGGTGGTAGATGCATGGAATGGCTTACCACAAGAAGTAGTAGCTATGAATACAGTGCAGGGCTTCAAACAGGCATGGGATAGGCATAAGGGAGCAATACAAATGACTATGAATAGATAGGTCACTGACATCGCAAAGGCCGATGGCACATTTATAAGGTAGAAAAGGAAATGGGCAGACTGGATGGGCCTTGCGGTCCTTATCTGCCGTCAACTTCTATGTTTCTATGTTTCTATGTTTCAACAATTATATTGTTAAATTTTAGATCTTTATTTTAAAATTGAACCCTTTCAACATAGATCTTTGGCAGACAGACTAACTAATAAAACTCGGGATATAATTTGGCTTTGTGTACATGATAAACTGAATGTGAAAAATAATCTAAAGTATAAAGAATTTACAGAATGTATTTGTCCCAGACCTGGTTGTGAACATATTTTAGAAACCATTCAACACTTATTTTTTTGAGTGTTCCTATGTACTAGGTCTTTGGACTTTGATTAACAATGATTGGACTTGATTACTTTTTCTCTTTTTAAATTATGATGTTTTTGTACTGGGACTGTTGATGAGTCATTGGATGCTTTTACACCCTAGTAGTGTACTGGTTTTATTTGCATATATCAAATACTGGATTTGGCAAAGTAGATGCAGATATTTCATACAGAAAACTTACATCTCTCAATTGTAATTGTTTTCCTTCCTTTTAGAGGATATGTAAAGTCACACTGACAGGAAATTCCTGAATTTTACCCCTGTTATTTGTCAAGAATACTGGCAAAATTGTCCTCAATTTTGATTGTTTTTGATACATTAAGGGTAGTTTTGGTTTATTTTTTACCTTTTTACCTTATTTGAAAAAAGGAGTGGGAGAGTGGAGCTATTGTTTCTGTTTTTCCTCCTTTTCACTATATATATATACATTGTAGTGTAACTATTATATTTAACTTTTTCCCTAATCTTTTGGTGGGAAGGGGAGGGTTGGGTTGCACCTGGGGCTACTGTATAATGAAATCCTTATTTATATTCTTTTATTTCATTTTTTTAGAATCTTGTATGATGTAATACTGCTTTGTATTCCTTTTTTGGTTTAACCATATACTCCCCCTACTCTTTTGGTAGGGGAAAGGAGGGTTGGTGGAAGTTGGGGTTACGGTATGCTGTATTACTTAGTTTCTTTTTATTTGTATGCTGTACTATGGTTTTTTGTATTATATGTTTTCAATGGAAATTCCTCTACTTTTTTGGTAGGAGAGGGGGAGAGTTGGTAGTGGTTGGGGTTCATGTATGAAGAAATACTTATTTGTGTTTTTTTATTTTCATTTTCATGTTTCTAAGTTTGTATGATGTCATATTGTTTTTGTATTATTTGTTTTTCAATAAAAATTCCCCTACTTGCCTGTAGGTGACTTGCTGGCCATCAACAAGACGGCTGCTAGGTGTGTTCCAGAGGTTGAGAAGGATGTGTTGGGGGATGAGAAGCAGGTCTCCTTCTCAGCTGAGGAGAAGGTATCCTCCTCAGCCTTGCCTAAATCAGTGACTACAACTGGAAATCCTATATCGTTTTCACCCGTACACATGGAAAGCTTGGGCACTGTGTCAAAAGATGTGCAAAGTAGCACAAATGTGCAGTATTTTAATTTGCCATGGACATTGACATTAATACATATGTCTCACTGCTAGGAAATACTGTAGAAAGCAGGGAAAAAGGAAATCCAAGGAAACTCACCACATAATTGCTCTGATGTACCATCATTGATGGAGGAGGATTCTGAAATTGATGAAAAACCTTGAGACAAGCATTGGAAAATAAGAAGATGGATTTGCTACAGCAAATAGCCAACAAAGAAGAGAAATTGTGTGGTGTTGCAGGACTGCTGAATGCAGTGGCAAAACCTGACCAGCTGAGTTCACATGGTGAGGTAGCTCTGAAGACCACACTCAGCTGTGCGAGACAGTGCAAAGAGGTTGTGGATTCTAATGTGGCAGACAGCTTGCAAGGTCTCCCACAAAGAAAAACATTGGGGCTAGCAGCACAAAGTGGAAATAAAAAAACAACTGACAGGACTAAATGACCCAGAGTGAATTGGAACTTCTGTTTTGAAAGGCACAGACTGGGCAGAGAACCCAGAGGGAACTTGTACACCAGACCTTGAAGATCCAGAAGTGGCCCAGTTTGAGGAGGTGGAGGTCACTACATCAGGTAAAATGATCTAGTCTCCCAAAAAAGGGACAGAGCAGAATGCAGATGGTTCAGAAATGACTAATCATGTTTGCTATAAATGTGGATCCACAAAAGAACAGTAAAATTGAGGAAGGTCACAAACAGAAGAGTGGAGTGCTGAATGATGATCTGAAAAGAGAGGGTAATATTGGTCAACCCCAGCAAATGGAGGATATGCCTGTAGCCCCTACCTCACGAATAAGTACAAAAGGTGGCACTCAGCAAACATTAAATGACAGTGAGAGATTTAATGTTGCAGGAAAGATAGGGTGAACAGTTTCTGTAGAAAAATTGGAGGAATTCACTCTATCCATTGGTACTGGGGTACAAATATTACAGGATCCCATATAACAAAAATGTTATAAACCTATGTTAACAATAGCAGACTTGTTCAAGAATAAGAGTGAACCTGCTCCAAGGAAGAACACTATTCATTTATTGTATAAGGGCAGAGTAAAGAATCCACCAGACAGGGTGTACATTAGGAAGACTGTATTTAATAATTCCATGAGATTCTATGCTTCAGAGGTTTTTGCCTTAATACATATGGATGAATATAATTATGACATTAGTTTTAAAACAGTGGAATTCTTAGATAGATTTTGGGCAAAATACAACTCTCTAAAGAACACACCCATCTGGGCACTATTTTTGGCAATACCGATCACAAAACCTGCAGTTCATACTGTGACTATTTTATTTAAAAATGAAGGCATCAACATAGCAGACACTGTTTTCTGGCAAAAAAATAGATGTGAAATGCTAGAAAATCCAACTCCCATAATTGACTCAGAACAATTCTGGACAGGGGCTGGAGGGTCAAATACAAATTAATAATGTCAAATGATGGTATCATTCATCTACCAAGTTGTTTTTTTCTAGGTCAGGACAGAGGTTCTTTGTTCTACCCTGGGCAGCCTAAATCCTGCCATAAATGTGATTCCCAATTGCATTTAAGTCATGCCTGTAATACACCGCGGTATACGCATTACTTACAAACCGGTCATTTGGCAGATACTTGTATAAATTTGTTTTGTTGCAATCTGTGTGAGGAAAAGGGCCATTCATATGTGAGGTGTCCATGGGCATCTCATAACATGGCAGAAGGTTTCTCCCATAAAGCATTGATAACACAGGCCCCCAAAAAGGGTGCATTCAAGAATCAGAAATCAGAATGCAGGCCATTTGGAAAAAGAAAGACGAAAAGAAAGAAAAAAGGAAGGCTGAGGCAGACAAATCAAATGAGAGTGTAGTAAATGCAGATACAAGCATGGTGCTGGAGGGAAGAGTTAAGGAGTCAGAACACTGTGATACTTCCCGTAAGGAAGAAGCACAAGTCCCCTCACCCACAGAACAGGCCAATGGTACCAAAGAGGAAGGACAAATTGATGAGGTTCTTTCTGTCCAACAGCCAGATAATCAGTCTTGAGAGACCAGGCAGATGTAGGGCCAGGATATTATGCCCCCCCCCATTCAGGTTACCCAGGAAGCAGTTTTTACTCCTGTAAAATGCAAAACATAGACCAGAACCACAGCAGGAATAAAGATGGTGCCAAGAGGGAAAGAAAGGAAAATCCTTCTAAGGAAAGTGAAGGCTGTGGCAGAAAATAGGTACATGGTTCTCAGTATAGAGAAAAATTTGGGGAATATGGAGGAGGAAGATGAGAAGACAGACTCCTCATCGATTTCTTCGCCTACCATGAATCACTCCTCAGGTAGAGAGGATGGGGGAAAATAGTGACAATGTAAAAAAGAAATGGAATACAAGACCTAAATAAGAAGGATGCAGTGGTTAAGGCTGGCTTTCCATGTCTTACTATTTATGTCTTCCTTACAGATATTATCGATAAACTGTAATAGCATAAAAAGTGGGAATAGACAACAGAACATCCTGACTGAACTAGCATTGAGCATAGCAGATATTATTTACATACAGGACACCAGACTGAAAACCTTTCAAGACATAGCCCAAGCCACTAAACTATGGGGGAAAGGGGCAACCTTTTGGTCACAAGGGATGGATGCATGTGATGGTTTAGGCATTTGTTTTACAAACAACAAGCTAAAAGTAACTAGATTAATCAATCTGAAACCAGGCAGAACCCTGGTACTGAATATCCAGTATGGGGATGCAAGACGGAGATTGATAAACACATAGTATGCACCCAGATCGAAACACAGAGGATAGAATTGCTTAAAAAGACAAAACCCTATTTACACATAGCAAGATTAGTAGTATGGTGTGGGGATTTTAATTGTACCATGTCAATGAAAGATAGGAGTTGTAGGACAAAAAATGTATGTGATTTGAATACTTTAATAGATATTGTACCACTATGAGCCTACATGATGCATATGAGAATACACAAAGTGAAGGGAGAACACCTATTTTAGAGGTACACTATCTCCTCACAGTTTTTTTTTATATCTTACACTATCTCCTCACAGTTTTTTTTATATCTAGGGTACCAAAAATCCACAGTATAGTTACTAAGGATATGTTTTTTTCAGATCATAGAGCAATAGAGATACAGGAGATGTAGGAGGATGCCCCTAGATGTAAAAAAAAAAAACCCATGGAAATTAAATGCAGCTTCATTAATTGAAGAAGACATGCAAAAAGGATGGGGGAAGTCTTGACCTGCAAGACTGTCAGTTCAATGTATGCATGAATCACTTGCAGAATGGTGGGAAGATTCCAAAAGGGATTTCAAGTCACTGTTTCAAAAGGTGGTTGGAAGAAAGTCTTTAAAACCATATTTAAATTATATGGAATTAAGAAAATAGCTTCATACATTAATGTCAAAGACTGAATCAGTGAAATGGATTATAGTAAACAAATTGCAAATATAAAAAAACGAAATGTACTCAATGCAATATAATAGAGCAAAAACTTTACAACAGGAAGTTCATTTTGGAACTGAATGCAAGAAACAGATCTTTGACACTTTTAAAGATTGTCAAAGGTGGGTGGAGAAGAAGCTAATATAAAATTTAATAGATGATCAAGGACAGGTACTGTCGGAACAAACTGGAATATTAGAAATAATTACTAAGACAGTCAAAAATGTCTTTGGTACGGCCCCAGAAATAGACTTTCACAGTCAGTACTTGGACAGGATAGAAATTCTGGAGTTAACAGCTATACAACAAAAACAGTTAACAGACCCAATACCAGCAGAAGTTAGTTCAAAACTTGCAGCTTTAAAAAATAATACCGCACCAGGGTGTGATGGACTAACTACAGAATTTTATAAACACTTTGCCACTTAATACCAGAACTGGTTAATCTCTATAATGAGATTTTAAGACAAAATAGGATACCAGTGTCCCTGACACAGGCAGGCCTAATTTTTCTATATAAAAAGCGGAACAAAGAACATTTGAACAATTGGAGGCCTATCAGTTTGCTCAACACAGACTTTAAGATTCTTAGCAAAATTTTGGGTAAAAGATTGGCTCAGGTCTCAGAACAGCTGATAAGCACTGCACAAACCTGTCCTATCCCAAAAAGGGGAATACAGGATAACTTGATCATTCTAAGGGAATTTTCCAAAGACATCAGGTGGGTACCAAGACAGGGATCCTATTAAGCTTGGACCAGCAAAAGGCTTTTGATCCAATATCACATGATTTTTTATTTATGGTACTGAAACAATATAAATTACCAAATACCTTCATACAGTGGATTAAAAGCATGTATAGTTCATCTTTAATAACACCAAGAGTAAATGTGTGGATGGGGGATATGCTTTGTTTAAAGAGGGGGGTTAGCCAGGGTTGTCCCTTTAGCCCTCTCCTATATACTGTATTTACTGTATAGATCTGCTTTTATGTAATATTCTGATGGTGGACAGAACTGACGGCATTCCATTGACACAGAGGGGAGAACCTATCAAAACTTTTGCATATGCCGATGATGTAGTGATTGTCATGGGGAGACCACTGAAGAATGGGCCATAACAGACTACTGGTAGCCTACTCAGAGTCTTCAGGGTCTAGAGTCAACATGGATAAAAGTATTGGGGTTAGTTTAGGTACTGGATATAAAAAAAAGTACTTATGCTTCTATAAAAATAAGTAATGATCCCATCCAGATACTAGGAATCTGGTTTGGGCATGGAGATTTGGCTCTTATGAACTGGGAAAACAAGTTAAAGCAGGCGGATGGTATGTTTGCCTGTTGGAGACACTGACACATAGCTAAACATAAAAGGTTATTGTTAATTAAGAATCTACTTATACCTGTGTTTTTATATATCAGTTACCTTTTTCCTGCTTTATTGCAGTTTGAGACTAGATTTGTCAGTATATTTTTCCAAGCCTTAGGTTAAACACCATGAAGAGGGAGATTACATATAGATCAGTAAAAGAGGGAGGGGTAGGCATGGTTATCCCCTTGGCTTTCTACTTAAGTGTTTTTATATTCCATAACGTGTTTTTGAACCAAAACATGGTTGGGCAGCTTTGGTTCGAAACAGTAAAGGAATGGGTAGATATTGGATTACAGGCCTGGGTAATGTACAAAGACAACATGTTATCAAGGACACAGATTATTCCAACCTGTGCCAAGAATATGTTTCAAAAATTAATCAGATGGAAGGTCCCTTTTCCATTAATTGCTGGAAGGTCTAGGAAAAATATGTATGATAGTATAATAAATGATACAAGACAGGAGATACTAAGTATTCCTGATTGCCCCCACACCAAAATCAGGAAGTCTTATCACAGTTAACAAATACTAGATTGCCAACTTTTGCCTGGAATATTTTGTGGTTGGGTACTCATGGGAGGCTCAATGTAAAGAACAACAGGAAACATAAACAGGTTTCAGAACATTACTGTCCAAGAACCACATGCCCATTGGTACAAGAAATGCAGCAGAATCTATTTCTGGAATGCCGGTATGCCCAGGAGGTATGGGGCAAAATAGCAAACAAATGGAATTGCCTGAGGAGGACAAACCTTACATATTCAGTGGTAGTTCTGCCCAACTATGGAATTGAATGGCAGATCTTTGAAAAGGGTACCCTTCAGATAATTTTTGCCATGATAAAATACTATATATGGCAAGCCCACTGTAAAGGGGTATTCAGCAACATATGTTTCTGCCAGAAATACTTTAAAAAAATGTATCTGTTTCCCTAAAGCAGGTGTGCGGTTTGGATGCAAAGTCTGTTTCACATTCAAAGTTACAGATATTATGGAAATCATGTGGGAAGATTTTGGTCTTACAGAGAAAAAAAAAGAAACACATAAGGAACAAGGAAAGAAAAAGAAAGATTTTGTGATTTAATATCTTTTTCAGACATTTAGACAAATGTAGAAATTTAGAAGGCCAGAAACACATAGGCCCGGATATTTAGAGTGGATGCGCCAGGCACAACAGGGATGCACCAGCGCAAGTACGAAAATGTGCCATTGTGCGATATTCAGCTGGAGGCACTGCGCAGCACAATAAGCAAAGTGCCAGAGCACAATAGTAACGAATGCATGCACAACCGTAGGGGACAGAACCATGAATAACATGCATAGTGCGATATTCAACAGCATGTGCTGTGCGCAATAGGGGAGCAAGCGGAAGTTGCGCAACAGCAGAAATGATCCAAAATAAAAGGGAGCAAGAGAGGGGTGCAAGAAAGCAAAAGGGAAGCTACAGGTGGTGACAGAGAGCCAAGGTGGTAGAGAAGGAAGCAGTGCACAGGACTGGGCAGGAGCAGGACAGGGCCCACCAGAAGTGAGCCATAGACAGGGTAGGAATGGGTGTGCCTGTGCCACTGTGCAGCAAATGCCATAGAGTGCCACAGTGGACTGAGGGCAGTGGCAAGAGGCAGAACAGCCATAGCCAAAGGCTGGAGGTGTACCCGGTGCAGGGGGAGCATCAGGAATGGACAGCGGGGGAACGGGACAACAGCCACCGGGGGGGACACCAGCCATGGACATGGCCAGTGCCACCTTCCAGATGGAGGCGGTAATGAGGGATGTGAGAAAGCAGAGAGCAGGGGGGGTGCGGCCATGGAAGGGTACATTGGTGGTACACCCAGAACCAGCAGTTCTGAGCCCGCAACAGCTTCAAACACTACTCTGACTCAGAGATTGTGGGCCAGTACCACCTGAACTGGGCAATTCTGAGGCAGCTCTGTGAGCTGTGCAGTGATGAGATGCAGGCACCCACACAATGGAGCCATGCTCTGTCAGTGGAGATGAAGGTGACAGCCGTCATGTGCCTGTTCACCACGGGCACCTCACAGAGACCAACAGGAGACACCACAGGCATAACCCAATCAGCCGCGTCACGCCTACTCACACAATTCCTCAGCGCACTACTGCCACATGCTGCAGAGTACATCCATTTCCCCAGCACACAGGCTGAGTGCACAGAACACATGCAGGAGTTCCACAGGGTAGCATGGTTGCCTGACATGCTCAGGGCCATTGACTGCACCCATGTGGCTATCCGCGCACCACCTGGCCCGGAGGGTGCAGTATACATCAATCACAAGGGTTATACAAGCATAAACTGCCAGGTAGTGTGCGATGCCAGAGGGCACATTACCAATGTCTGTGCCATGCACCCTGGGGGAGCACATGATGCCTTCATCTGGCACCAGTCTGCACTGTGCCACAGGTTTAAAAGTGGGGACATCCCCACTGGCCATCTAGTGGGTGAGTATGCATATCATGCAAGACAACATGAGCAGTCTTGGGGGGGGCGCATAGTCAGAGGTGCCATGGGCACCGGCCTTGTAGGCCCATGGCATAGCGATGCAGACTACCATTCTAATGTCCACACTCTACACACGGGTGACAGTGGCAGGGATTTATTTAACTCTAAAAATTGATTAGCGTTTTGCTCATAAAAGTGCTAAAACATTGTGAAAATGCATAGCACATGCCTCACTGTGTTTAACAAACATAACACTTCTAGATAACCTATATAAATACTTTCTGTACAGTTAACATTGTCCCAAGAAAAAACTGCTAATCAATTATTTAAAACCCTGCACAGTGGTTACCCACTACATCCCTGGCTGCTTACACCATACCGGTGCCCCACGACCCCATCACAGCTACGGTACAATGAAGCACACACCACAACATGGAATGCCATTGAGTGGGTTTTCGGGATGCTGAAGGCACGGTTCCAGTGTCTGGACACATCTGGTGGTGCCCTACAGTACAGCCCCTCAAAAGCCTGCAGGCTATTCCTGGCCTGCTGTATCCTGCGCAACATGGCCACTGACTGTGGGATAGCCGTAGCGGCAGAAGAGGGGGACAGCGGTTGGTATGATGAGGACACCAGTCCAGCTGGTGATGGGCAGTCAGCCCCTGGGTGAAGAGACCCCCGCCTGATCCAGATGTCATAGCTGCACCGGGACACCATTACAGAAGAGCACTTTGGACAACACAGGTAGGGCATGGGGCCATGCGCAACCACCAAGGGCAAGGGCACAGCCCACAGACAGGCAGGGAAGGACACCAGAGGCAGATGGCGGTAAGGGAATGGATCTGACTGTGGCACCCCACTGCCTTTGCACCTGCTCCTACTATTGTGCTACTTTGTGGCACAGTCTGAATATCCTGGCCCTTGAGTATATATGGGATACGGGTATGATATATATATATATATATATATATATATATATATATATGCAAATGCTGAAAGTATTTAGAAAAAACTCTATCCGTATAGTAATGTAAGATGGAATGGAAATAGTTGTTGTTGGTGTTTGGTTTTTTACACCCTTTTCTTCCCAAATAAAAATTCCCCTACTCTTGCAGTAGGTGGGACCCTTGTCAGCTATTTCAAAAATGGCAGAGGCTGAGGAGGTTGGTGTTGCAGCTGGAGGAGCAGGAGGGGATACTGATCCCAAAGCTATGGAAAATGCTAGCTAAAAGAGCCCAAGGACAAGAGGAACAAACTTCAGAAAATAAGGAGGATTCTTCTTCCACTATAATGTTGGAAGGTAAGGTAGTGCTTACCTCCATAGAAATGGATATGTCAGAAAAAAACTACTGAAAACTGAACAGGATTTTCTACCAGTCAAGATGCATACATGATACATACGTGATGCCACAAGCAATGAGAATGCACAAGGATTTCCTATTGAAACTACTACAGGAGGATGCGGCTGCGTCAAGCACCGTAGTAGATTGCACTGCAGCTGAGCATGACATAGATTTGCAACCTATTCAGTCCCAAATTTCAGAGAGACATCACACAATTGTCATGGATGAATCAATACCCATGACTGACAAAGAGCAAAACTTACCTGCATTCTCACCGTGGCTAAGGAAAGGACAAACTCTGGAGGAACCTGCAGCAGTCCAGAGTCGTGAAGTGGCTTTGTGAGATGCTGGGTGGCAAATATCACTGAATGGGACAAATTGGGGCTCACCTGGCCCAATAAGGACAACTGACATTATAAACAGGAGTAAACAAATGGAAAAATCGTCTCTTTGCAGAAACGTTTACCCCCCACATATAAAAAGCATCACACTGGGCATAAGAATAGAAATGAACAGCAATGCCACAAAATTCATAGAAAACATAAATGCAGATATGAGTTCAACTCAACAAGTGTCTAGCACCATAATAACATTAGAGCATATGGGTGCTTCACCAGAGGAACCTCGAGGTGAACAACAGCTGACAGATTCAGAGAGAAGGGAAACTTTGGCTACTACAGTGGGGGAAGGAACAGATAATAGACCCCATCAGAGCACCAACTTTAGGATGTTTGACCTTTTTCAATAGGAGGGTGAACCAGCCCAAAGACACAATGCTGTGCATTTAAAGTTTACAGGAGATGTGAACACAGCACCAGACAGGAGAACGGTCCTGCACAAAATGCTAAAAGACTCAATTGGCATTTGTGCTGCTGAATTATTTGCTTTCATAAATGTTAAAGAGGAGGCAATGTATGCTGTGAGTTTTTAAAAATGTGTCTAAACTAGAAAAAAGTCCCTGGTATTGTGCACCTACCAGAGAGTTTTCACACTGGGAGAGATAGTGGGCTATGTTTTTATCAGGAACAGCTGAGGACTTGTCATAAGTGTGGAGCCAGGACACATTTGAGCTCTGTTTGTGACAAGCCTCAGTTCAACTTATGGTTAGAGTATGGTCAGGTCAGCTTAGGATGCCCCAACCCCTTCAAATGCAACCTCTGTGATGAGTCAGGGCATTCTTATAGACAGTGTCCTTGTGCAGATCACAACAGATTAGATCAGGCATCAAGATCAAGAACAACTGAAAACGGAGTCTCAGGCTAAAGTGCAAATGGATTAAAATGCAATTTCTTTGAGTGCACTTGTCACAGAAACCCTGCCCAATCATACCCTTTCTGACAAAGATTCCCAAATGCAAATAGATCTGGATACTGCATCCTCGACCCTTCCCCCCTCCCCATTTGTTGGCTGTCTCTGAACAAAATGACACTATACCAAAAGAACAACCCCTAGTGTTGGTCACGTCATCAAGGAGAGGGAGGAGAAAAAGAAAAGAAGGGAGTACGCTCACTAAACAGATAGTAACTAGAAATTGCTTCCAAGACCTTGCTAAATCTCCACTGGGGTGACTTCTCTCCTGAATCGCTCTGCTCAGACCCTGCCAGCAGCCGTTCTCTCAGCATAAGGAGCAGTTGGAACACTTACCCATAATTCCTGGCTGCTGCATGTAAATCAGCATTTGTACTGCTGTACCACTACTGAAATAGTGGTCGACTAATAGAAAGCTCTCAACTGGAAGCAACAACTGACTTCACCTGAGGGAAGTGCAAGTAGGATGTTTAAATTCTCCCACACTCTTGCCTGCAGGTTTGCCAACTGAAGAGCAAGTGGAACTCACAGCAGCAAAACCGCATCTAGGCTCTATCTCACTGGTGGCTTCTACTCTCATTGGCAGCTTCTGCTGCAGCAGTTCCCTGGTCAATCCAACATCTGAGAAGGGCAGGTATTGTCCTACAGCCAGTAGATCTCTCCCCTCTCCCTCAAAGCAGCAGGGAGTCAGGATGCACTGACCACAGGCATGGGTTTTTATTGCAAGCAGCAGGGACTCTACAGAGCTGTTCTGAGCCAAAGGGCAGAACAACTGAGCTACTAACCAGATTCCTTCTTACCTTGCAGGAGCACAAGTTAGACTTCATCTGTTCAGCAGCTACCTGATTGTTTTCTGCAGTATATAGGGAGCAGTAGGATATGCCCACCATCCTCCCCCGGGTGCTCTTGATTTATAGGCATGTAGCCCCACCCAAAACGCATGATAGGAGATAGAAAAGTACAAAAAAAACCCTCATTGTTCTGCTTTCTTTTTCATCCACACTTCCTGCTAAAAAACAGGAATCAGCACTACCTCTCAACTAAAACAAAAAAAAAATGTGACCTTGTCAATTGCGAAAACTGCTGGGCAATGTATAATAGAATCTACAAATGGCAACCAGGACCCTGTTGTGCATGTTGTGCCATAGCAGATCTTGCAGCCCAACCACAGGATGCTCAGACTATAATATACGACCTCCAATTAGAGGTGGGTGAAGTGGCCGAAATTCACTCCACAAAGCAATTTGCGTAGCAGTATGGAATTCGCAAAGTATTCTGCATCGCGAAGTGAAGTACTTCGCATCATAATGAGGAATGCAAAGTCATTGGTTTTAATGCACTTTGCATTACTCCGCTTTTCCCCAACCACTTCTTTGCAATTTTAATGTGAAGTACATAAAAATCAATGCAATTCACATCATTTTGCAGTGATTCTTGGGATTGCAGGTCACATGGACTCTAGATTGTTCTGCACAGCCTCCGTTCTGTGCAGTGTGTGTGTGTAGTGGTAGTTGGAGACAGTTTACTGTCACAGCTCTGGGATTCAAATCCTACAAAAGCTGTTAAAAAAGCCTTTTTGAGCATTTTTGTTTTAGTTCAAAACATGGTACATCGATTATAGGAAACCATCCTGTGCTCATATCATTGAGTGTTTATTGTTTATGTGTGGATTTTGAATGTTAATTTCGAACATTCAGTCTGTGTACTGACAGACACTTGAAGTGTGCTTTGGGGGAGGGGTGTATCTTTGGGGTGTAGGAATACTAACCGGGAGAAAAAGGAAGTCTTTGTGTTTTGGATATATTGTTGTTGCATCACTGTGTTAATGTACACACAGTAATATTTTCAGTAATTCTTTTAATTTTTTTTGCTGATTGTTGTAGTGCAACAGTGCATAATTTCAGTTTGTTGAAAAGATTTGGTTACATTACTGAAGTTTTCAATTTGTCAGGCATCACTTGTAGTGTGTGTGTGAGTGTGTGTGCGACGTATGCCAATCAAATCACAGACACCTTTTATTGTTCCACAGAGTAATTGCAGCAGTGTGAACCTGCTATCCACTGCTCCTGCGTGATTTTGTACTGCTTTGTGGATTGTGGTACCTTGGTTTTGGACTGTTACTGCAGTGCACTACCCCCCCAGCCCAACCAGCAAAATATATTCTTTTTCATATTGGATTGTGACTTTTGAGCAGCAGTGGTTAGGGTGTTGTTCTGACTTTGCATCTGCATCTCTTCTTGATTGCGCAGTGCAATCTTAATCTGTCTGTGCCTTTTCATCTGTTTAGTGCCCAGTCTCCAACTGCAAGCCACAGTTGTTTTTGATGGCTTCACATCCACCTGGCCAGACTGAAAGTTCAGAAATCGAAATTTGTTTACAATTTTCTTGGTGATCTCCCAAAATGCCTGCAATGAGATGTGCAAACAAAGCTGTTTCTGGCCATAGCACTGCTGCCAGTGGCAAGATTGTCTGTGGGCGTGGTAGTATGCAGAAGTGCATAGCTGATGTCAGTAAAAGTAAAGGGATTTCTCCATCAAAGTTTTCTACAGTACAATCTGTAGCTTCACTCATAGTTGGAGGAGATGATGTTGTCCTAGCTGGTGGTGTTAGTGCAGTTTCTGCTGGCATGAGTATTGCCATCTCAATTTCCACTTCTGACTGGTTAACCATTTCAAAAAATATAGTTGTGTCTAAAGCTGTGAATTACAGTATAGATGATGTCATACTCCTCATTAACATCCCCATGGTAGTTGAACATGATTCTGATCATGGTGATGATAACTCACAATGTAAATTTTTTTTCACCGCAGTTGAGGTTATGCCTTTGCCATCCAATGATTCAAAGTGTGGTGCAAAACTATTGGGTGATGATGACGATGATGATGTTGCTGTGGTGGCAACATGTAGTTCACATTACAGCATCCAAGCAGAAAATGTGGATGTGGATCATGTCGATGATTATGATGATGATGCCAGTGACCCCTGTTGGGAACTGGTGAAAAAGAAAGTCAACGTGGCTGTGTCTGGGTCTATTGGCATTAAATCCGCCCCTCCTCAAAAAAGTTGTGATTTAGCGGTTCTGGTTGATGATGATGATGATGACCCAGTAATAATTATATGTTGTCGTGGTGGTCAGTGGGAGTCCCAGTGTGTCCAGCCTGAAAACACATGAAGCACACACACACACCCATTTCAGAGCTTAAAAAACCAGAGTCCAATAAGCAGCATCAGGGACATGTTAAAAGTAGGGCATCACAATCCCTTGTTTGGGATGTTTTTGTCCAAGAAGCAAATAATGAGTCAGTTGCAATCTGCCAGGTTTGCCATGCACATGAGTTGAGGTAAAAGGGGAGTCATCTGGGAATGGGGGGCCAGCATACACATCTTAAGAATGGGCACATATCACTGTGGACCTGGCACCAGATGGCAGCTAATGCCATAGTGGGGCATTCACCCTCATTATCAACCTTACTGAGCATGTTATCCCCTTCCATGAGTGTAAGACCAAGTAGGAATGTCTTCAGTAGCAATGAAATAACAGCAGAGGATTACTACAGGCATGATGAAGGGGAGGATAATGATTTTGAAATCTTGTCAAATGATTGTCAGAGGAGCAGTGGTGGTGGTGTTGGTCAATGCAGTATGTCTAGTGCAAGTGGTACATCAACCCCTGTATGTAAAACAGGGAAAATGACTTCATTTGTGGATTTGTCACCTGTGCAGCCCACTTCATCACATGTCCACCCCCCACTTATGGCCGTTCGAAGATCACAGCCATTTGTCACACTCCGTGCAAAACGTGCAAGTCAGCCCACGTTGAAGTGTGTTTTTCTCGTACCCACCCAATCATGCAGTGTCACATGAACGTTATGCTACTGTAGTTGAAATGCTGGCAATTGATCTTTTGCTCTTCTCCTTCATGAAGAATTCCAGATTCTGGTGGTTTGCAGCACATGTCTGTCCAAAATGAAAAGTCCCATCCAGGACATACTTTTCCACCCGTGCTGTCCCCAAGTTATACTGTATTGTGGCTGACTCTGTAACTTCAATATTCCTCCTCTCCATTCATCCATTTAAGTATGGATATGTGGACAAGTGGCAAAACAGCAGGGAGTTCATATTTGTTTATAACTGCACATTGGGTTGTTTGTGCTGGCGGTAGTGTGAATAATCAGTGTAATGAGGCGGACTGTTGTGGCAACAATTTCTGAGAATTTGACAGCATGCAGCACTTGCAATGCACAGTGTGACCTGTTCACACACTGGTGAAAACATGCTGGACTTGCTACTGACCAAAACTGATGAGTGGCTGAACCCCTGTCCCTGAGAGCTGGATTTATAGCAAGTGACAATGGGTCAAATGTGGTTAAATGCATCATGAATGGTGGCTTTGTTCGGGTTCGATGCATGTCCCTCTGTTTAAATCTTGTGGTCCATGAGTCTCTACAGCACTCTGATATAAAGGAAATGTTGACAGCTGCACGCTGTATCTGTTTGCACTTTCCACACTCTGCAAAGACCTATGACCAACTTCGGCAGTTGCAGATCCAAAACAGCCTCCCACTGCACCGCCTCAAGCTGGAAGTTGTCACTCAGTGGAACTCCACTTTAGACATGGCACAGAGGGTGTATGAACAATACAAAGCAACCTCAGAATATTTCATCATACACACTAGCCGTGACACTTCCGGGGCCTCCATGTCTCTCATGACTGAACAGTAGGGCTTCATAGACTCTGTAATAACAATTTTGAGGCCTTTTGAGCATGCCGCATAGGCAGTGAGTGGTGAGTCTGCCTCCATCAGTCAATCAATTCCATTGCTCTGGGTGTTGAGGCAGACATAGCTGAATCTGCAGCATAGCCTTGATGGTTCTGGAGACTGTGCTGGCAGTGTGTTGCTGAAACACATGCTGATGGTATTTGACCACAATCTGCTCATCTTTAGCATTCAGCTCAGTGATGACTTTGCAATAGCAACAATGCTGGACCCTCGATACAAACATGGAATTGCTCCACTACTGGAGGGAGGGCCTGAACAGGTAAAAAATGTCAGTGGGCAACTGGTGCGCTTGGTTCATGGGGCACAGAAGTCATGTGCCAAAATTAGCAAACCTCAGCAGCATAACCAGGCTGAAGGTCAGTTTGGAGTAGTATCAAGTGCATCCTGTAAAGCAGATGCAGTTCCAGGTGGTCTGTCATCAAAACCAGTTGTCATTAACCCACTTTGGGGTGCCTTGTCCCAAGTCAGGATTTGTGACACAAATGAATCTGGAGAACAGGATGATGAGTCAACTACCGGACTTAGAGCAGCACAGTGAATGGTTGACTCATCTTCGGCTGAAAACAGGCATCTGTCAGTAATTGATTATCCTCTTTTATACTGGAGTGGAAAGGTCAGTGAATGGCCAGAGCTGACCTCAGTTGCACTGAAGTACCTGACATGCCCACCCTCCAGGGTAAGTGTCGAGAAGGTATTCAGTTCTGCGGGTGCAATACTTCTGGATCATCTTACAAACCTCAGCCCTTCAAATTTCAGCTTGCTGACATTCATAAAAATGAATCGGGGCATATACCATCTTCATCTGCAACCTCTGTATTCGTACCCCGTCATGGTCATGGTTGTGCTGATGTTGGAGAAATGGACCATCCTGGTGGCACTGGCTGCATGAAACTGCCTACCATTGAGGTAGATGATGACATGATGGAGAAAGAATTCCCTAGTGGGCACAATTCAGACATTGATAACTGAGATCAGCTTTCAGTATGATGATGATGATGAGATTGATGTTGGAAGGTTTTAAGTGAAGTGGCTAAAATGCTGTCATATTTTTTCTATAGTACATGTTTTGTTTTTCATAAAGTTAAATCACTGCCCCACTCAGAATGACTCAAATTCCATGTCATATCAGCAATCTGGTGCAAGCAAATTCATAGTCATTCTATTTTATCTTCCACGCCTCTGTATTACTTCTGATTATACTAAGCATAATGTGTCCTGCTATCATTAGCAAACACAGTTAGCCTGCTGCTAGACACAACTTTCCATTTGTAGTACTAGATTTTAGCCACTTAAAACCTACAGATTCAAGATATCTGCCTCCTGACTGAGAGTGAAATACTGTAACACAATACACACCATATCCTGCCTGCCACCCACCCATGTGTGTCTCACAGTGTTAGGAAATTTGTTGCAGTCTGCAGCTATTCCCATGACTACCACCAGAAAACCACTGTTAGCCAAATCCACCAGATAGTGAGAGGGAATGTCATCATATGCCCCCATGACCACCACCAGAAAACCGCTGTTAGCCAAAGCCACCAGATAGTGAGTGGGAATGTCATCATGTGCCCCCATGACCACCACCAGTACACCATTTTTTCCATCCTGTGTCCCGCCCATGCAGTGGCAGACAGAGTTGGAGAGGAGACCACATCCATCAGCCACAGCCACAAGGCTTCTTACTATCAATACTTTAAAGTGAGTGTGTGTAGTAATGTTCCATACTATGGAACTTCCTTGTGCTGTGCTATGTTTCCTGTTGCTTTTCTGAGATGCAGTGGGGAAACATAAACGGTCAACTTATTTTCTTTTTTTACAGGTTAACGGTTTCAAGCACTCTCCTTCTCTGGAGGACTATGGTACTGTAGTACTGTCTACAACCACCTACAGGACATCCAAAAATATTTCATTGTAAGCAGAAATTATTAAGTAGGAATTTAACATGCCCAGTAACATGCAGAGCTAACACTGGGGCAGGGTGCTGGTGGAGAGCACCTAGCTACAAAACTGCCACCACCAGACTAAACCTGAAAGCCAGAACTCTAGATGAATAAATGCAAAGAAAAAATGTTCACTGCTACTATGAATTTCTTGATGGAAAAACAAGCCACACAAAAATGAGCCCTGTGCTTCAAAACTTAGGCCTTCATTATGGGACCACCAAAAGAAGGCCTAACCAGCAAAACACAAGGGTTTTTTCAGTGTCTTTTTTTGTCATCAATACATTTACACTAGCAGTGACCATTTTTTCTTAGCATGTAGTGGTGGGTTTCTGGTTTAGTCTGGCAGTTTTGTAGCACACTGCTCTCCACCAGCACCAGGCCCCAGTGTTAGCACAGCATGCTACTGGACCTGTTATATTTTTACTTAATAATGTCTGTTTACCATGAAATATTTTTGGTGCTTCAGCAGAGTTTCATTTTGTTGAAAAGCAGAAGGGAGCCTAACTAACAAACTTCTCAAGCTCACAGCCATCTTAAAAACAGAAAAGTTGGACTGGGTGACTGTAACAGAAATGTGGTTCACAGAAAACCACAAATGGGATACCGTCTTTCATGGTTACAATCTGTTCAGGAAAGATAGGCAGGGCAAAAAAATGAGGGGGGTGCACATTCATCTACATTTGGGAGGAAATAAAAGCCACAGAAGTAAAAGGGCAACCTGGGGACTTCGAGTCACTGTGGCTAACAGTAGACATGGGCAAGGGAAAACCCTTCAGAATCGATGTCACGCACAGGCCCCAAAAAAAGGAGATAAAGGAGGCAAAGAACTAATAAAGGAAATCCACAAAATGTCTGATATAGGTGAAGTAATATTGGTGGGGGAATTCAACCTACCAGATATAAACTGGAGCACACTAACAGTAGCAACAAGAAGAAGTCAGGACTTCTTATTGTCACTGCAAGGTGCAGAACTGTGCCAACTTGTTACAACTTGAACAAGAGGAGATGCCATTCTTGATCTTGTCCTCACAAACTTGGAAAGGATCAAGGACATTGAAGTGGTCTGCCATAAGGGCAACAGCAACCATTGCATGGTAAGCTTTAAGGTAAACATAACACAGGACACCTGCCACTCAAAGATAATGGTGCTAGACTTCAGAAAGGCTGACTTCAAAAGAAATAAGGAAAAACATAAGTAGCCAGTTAATGGAAATAGAAACTGAGGAGGTGGAGGTCATGTGGTGGAGACTCAAGACAGAAATAAAGACTGCAACAGATCAATATGCCAGATGTGTCAGCAAAGCAAAAAGAAAAATCAGTTCTCTATGGTTTTCCAAGGAAGTGGCTACCACAGTCAAAGAAAAACAGAAGGCATACAGCGTACACCAAGAAACCAAAACTGAGAAAGACTGGGAGTCATACAAGGAAAAAATGAGAGACTCTAGCAAACAAATTAGAAAGACAAAATCCCAGACACAGGAAAATATAGCAGAAGGGACAAAGAAAGGGGACAAATCATTTTTCTGATACATTAGAAAATGTAGAAATGTAAAAGGGGCTATAGTTAAGATTGCTACTGAAAAAGGGAAATGCACCAAGCATGACCCAGAGAAAGCCAAAATCCTCAAGGAAATACTTCTGCTCAGTGTTTACCAAAGAGGACCCTGGGGATGACCCAGCTCTGAAAATCACAACACTCAAGGACCAGGGGTAGACACTAGTCTCTTTACAGAAGCCAAAGTAAGGAGGCACTGAATAAACTAAAAGCAGATAAAGCCATGGGACCAGATGAGATGCACCTCAGAATCTTTCAGGAACTGGGGGCAAAATTAGCAGCCCCTCTGGCACTTCTATTCACAAAATCCTTGAAGAGCAGTATGGTACATGAAGACTGGAAAAAGGCAATAGTGCTTCCACTTCACAAATCTGGCAGTTTCAAAGAGGCTAGTAATTATAGAACAGTAAGCCTCACATCCATAGTAGGGAAACTAATGGAGACAGTACTCAAATGGAGGATCATAGCATTTCTTGAAACTAGCAGCCAAGAAGACCCTAAACAGCACAGTTTCACAGCAGATAGGTCATGCCAAACAAATCTGCTTGAGTTGTTTGACTATACCACAAAAATAGTGGACGATGGTGGGGCAGTAGATGTGGTCTACCTAGACTTCAGTAAGGCTTTTGACTCAGTTCCACACAGAAGGCTGGTAAAGATGCTTGACCACAGAGGAGTTGGTCAAGAAGTAGTCAGATGGGTACAAGACTGATTACAAGGTAGAACACAGAGGGTACAGGTTAATGGAATGCAATCAATGGAAGGCAAGGTACCAGCAGGGTGCCCCAAGGCTCAGAACTGGGGCCTCTGCTCTTCAGTATTTTTATAATAGACATTGCAGATGGACTGGAAGGGAAGGTGTGTCTGTTCACAGATGACACCAAGATATGTAACATAGTGGACACATCAGAAGGAATCAGCAAGATGAAAGCTGACCTCAAGAAACTAGAAGAATGGTCTGGAGTGTGGCAGCTGAGATGTAATGCCAAAAAGTGCAAGTTCATGCACATAGGAAAGAAAAATCTAGGAAAGAATTATTACCTAGGAGGTGAAAGACTGGTAGCCTCAAACCAGGAATGAGATCTGGGAATCATAATCTCAGACAACTTGAAGGTTAGTAAGCAGTGTGAGAAGACAACATTGAAAGCAAACAGGATGCTGGGCTGCATTGGGAGGGGAATTATGAGCAGGAAGAGAGAGGTGGTACTACCACTATACAGATCACTCATTAGGCCTCACCTGGAATACGGAGTCCAGTTCTGGAGGCCTCGCCTCAGGTAGGACATTGACTGGGTGGAAACAGTACAGAGAAAGGTGACAAAAATGATTCAGGGTCTGCAGTACATCTGCTATGAGGAAAGACTTAGGGAACTGAATATGTACTCCCTGGAACAGAGAAGAGAGAGAGAGAGAGAGAGAGGGGGACATGATTGAAACATTCAAGTACATCAAAGGCATTAACAAGGCATAAGCACAGGAACTTTTTCACTTCAAGAAGGGCTCCAGGATCAGGGGACATGAACTCGGGCTGCAAGGAGGGAGGTTCTCTACCACCACCAGGACATTTTTATTCACAGAAAGAGTGGTGGACACCTGGGACAGCATGCCCCTAGAGGTTGTGGGGGTCAACACTGTGGGGGGGGGCTTCAAGAATGCATGGGATATATACAAGGAAGGCCTGACTACAAAGGGCAACTAGAGTGTCAAAATAGGTCTAAAACAAATGGGCAGACTAGATGGACCTAGCAGTCTCATTCTACCATCAACTTCTGTGTTTCTATGTTTCTAAACAGAGGCAATGGGGAGATACAGAAGAAGATTGGGAGGACTCAGATACATCCTCTATGGCATCCTGCAAAATAGATTTTTCTTCTTACTTTCAAGCAGAGCTTTCATTCTCAAAAAAAAGCAAAAAGTCAGAAATCCCCAAAGGGGAGACCAGATAACACCTGATGACATGATGCCTTAAAATGCATGGCAACCTAAACATCTCACCTGTGACACTAAATGCGTGCAGCATTAAAGCATAAAAAAGTGTATGTATCCTTTACAAATTTTAAAAGATTTAGCAAAAAAATATCTTTTTTATTCAAGACACCAGAATAAAAACTTCAAATAAGTGTCAGAGGTGAAATGTGCCTGGTTTATAAGAGCATCCTATTGGTCGCATGGGTTGGATATGTGTGATGGGGGGGGGTGTATTCTGTTTCAAGGTTATCATCTTCAAAAATTGAAACTAGTGGATGTATGCCCAAGTTCTGCATTCCTGTTCGATAAGTATGATAATGAACACTATCACCTTATAACATTTATGCCCCCCAGAGATTGCTTTACGTACAGAATTGTTCCAGAGTATACAACCATATTTACATACCAGCAAACATATCATATTTGGTGAAGGTTTTAATTGTGGACTATTACCTGCAGACCGTGGTGGGTCCACAACAAAAGTCTTTGGAGAAACAAATTGTTTAAAATCTATTCTTGCTAGAACAGGTTTAAAGGTGGCTATTTAGAACTACATCATATAGGGGCTAAAACCTATGTAAGAGGTGTGTTAGCTACTAGAATTTACTTTTTATTTATATCACGAGATTTGGTACAGTAACTGCGTGCAAGGACGATACCATATGAAACCTCAGACCACCTAGCAGTATCCCTGGTTTGTACTTGTAAGAATGACACTGGCATTCACAAAAGGGAGTCTCGATGGAAATTAATAATAACTTGCTACTGGATCCCCAACTAAAAAAAAAACAGGGGATAGAACAAATTAGGGCTTGTATTTCAGTGTTAAATGCTTACGATTCTTTCATGGATTGCAGGCTAATTTCTAAGAATGATCTAAAAACCTTTTTTATAGTCTCAGCAAAGAAAAAGAATCAGGATTCTTATTTTAAATATCTCATGTTATGACAGAAACTTTTAAATTTAATTTCAATTACCCACAATCATTTGAAGGCTCAAATTGATGAAGTAAAGGAGGAAATGGCATCCTAACAGTACAATAGGGTGGACACACTGAAAATGGAAGCCCAATATGGAACTCAAGGGAAAAAAAAATCACTCGATATTTATAAAAGTTGTAATGATAGACCAAATAGCACACAACTGGAAAAGGTGAAGGATCTGACTTCACAATGTGAATAAAAGGATATGGGTAGAATTCATGATATAGTGCAAACGTATTAGAAAATATGTTTAGCTCTCCTACCTCAGCAATAAGGAGCAGTAAGGAATGAAACATATCTGCAGGATTTGATTATTCCTGGTAAATTAGTTATACCTAGCTGATCTATATTTGTTCTCAAGGCCGAGTAGCCACATCAACAAGATGGCCTATTTGAGGCCTCTAAGCTCTTATCTGCCTTTGTTGACTGTTTTATTCTTTTAGACATTTAGAAAGGAACTTGGAATGTAAACTCGATAAACATTGAATGGAGGCTTAATTTGCTTTCTGAGTAGATGTTTACTACTTGACTGTTATGAGCGCATTGCTTTTAAACAGATGTAAAATGTAATGTTCATTCAGGAGTGGAAGAACCCCAACCCCAACCCCCTCCCCGGATTCCAATAATGTCAGCAATAGGGCAAGTAGAAAATAGAAACAGAAGGTAAAACCTTTCTTCTTTATTCTTTCCCTCTAAGGTACAGGTAAGCTACTCAGTGTGACTGAAAGACAAATCTCTATTCAATGTTCCACATGGATCTCCCTTCAAAACCACTTCACTTCCTGTTCAACAACCACCAGCGCTGAACTCAGCGTCCATGCCTCACAGGTTCTCTTAGCACCAGGTCTGCAGCTGTCAGCCTGCTCTCGCCAAGATGCCTACACAAGGATTTGCATCACAAATAAACTCTGGTACCACAAAACATGATTAAGTGTACAGTCGGAAGGAAAATAAGGGAAATACCGGAACCTTTTACCAACTTGGCTTTTACTGAAAGGAGGAATGTTTATGTCAGCTTCTACTCACCTCAACTAGTATCCTGTATATCATCAAATTTAAGAATTCAAGCACAGTAACTTCATTTTCCTTTTTGTAATGTTAAGTCATTGTACAATATTTCACTTTGAGGTAAATTCTAACAGAATTCTCATCGATCACTGAAATGCCGAGATGCTCACCAGCACATCCTCAGGTTGCCCTAATAGCCGGACCAGGTTCTGATTATTCCAAACATTCATCAGGAAGCAAAATAAAAGTTAATTACTGATATTACAGTAGAAAAAATTACACAAACAATTCAAACCTGAAAAAATGTTCTTCTCCAGGCCAAGACAGATTGACTGCTGAATTTTTGCAAAATTTGGGGGAATTTTTGGCACCAATTTTAACACTGGTATTAAATGAGATTTTACACTAAGCATCTTTCTCAGGTCCCATGGCACAAGCAATAATGATACTTTTATTTTAAAAAGGAGAAAAATCTGATTTGGGAATTGGAGACCAATTAGCCTATTAAATATAGACTAGAGAATCTTGGCTACTATACTATCAAGAAGTTTCTCTTATGTTGTGGATACAGTTATTTGTTCAGTACAGTCTTGTGCAATTCCAAGCAGGTCAGTTTTTCAAAATCTTATTTTTATTAGAGATCTTATCTATTGGAAAACTAGTGATGATCAAGGTATTAGTCTCTCTGTTTAGACCAAGCCAAAGCTTTTGATCATGTTGATTAATATTATCTGTTTTAAGTTTTGAAAGCATACTGTATTCCCCTGATATTTATTATGTGGATACAACTCCTATATCAAAATGCATGGATTCACCTGTATTTCAATGGGATCCCTGGTACAGTTTTTTTAGGACATAAGAGGGTTCACCAAGACTGCCCTTTAAGTTCCCTTCTTTATGTTTTTCAGATAGACCCTCTTGTGAGGAAAATCTTGTCTCACCCTGATATACCTAGAATTAGGATATCCAATTCTCAGCTCAGACACTCTGTGTGTGCTTATATTGACAACGTCTGTATCTGCATGACAGAGGAAGTAGTAGGCCCTGCTCTTACTTCAGTAATTTCTGATTTTGAAAAAATCACTGGTTTAAAGTTAAATTATTAGAAATGCGAGGAATCTGTTTATTCCCATTGGAATACACTGCCCCATACAGCAAATTGATACAATTAAAATTTATGGCTCCCCAATCAAAATTGTGGGTGTATATTTTGGTAGCATTGATGATGTGATTATAAATTGAATTAATTTGGTGGGGAAAGCCACCAGAATTCTCCAGACATGGACATATAAATTTATCTTCAAAAGGAAGAGAGTATTTTTATTAAAAACATTTAGACTTCCAATCTTTTTGTATATAGCGTATATTTTTCCAAGCCCACTGAATATGGAAGCAAAAATAAATAATCCATTTTTTCAAGGTTTTTGGGGTAGTCAATTGAACCCCATTAAAAGACTATACACATATCATGACTACTGTCAACGGGGTTTTGGAATGATACACAAGGTGTCATTTTTCATAGTTTTTTTATATATGGGAACATTTTACCTTGGCTAGATTGACATCTCCCTTGGTATATAATTTTACATGATATGATTCAGGAATTATTCAACATATGGTTCATGGAACCCTTTTTGATTCCAATGAATTTTAAATCATTTGATTTTCCCAGCTGGTGGAGTTTCATAAACATGATCCCAAAGAATAACAGAATAACATTTTTTCCTAATATTTGTCTGTAGGAAAGAAAGCCTAATTTGCCTCCATCTCAGTTTTTTTCTAAAGCAATAACAATGGCAAGTTAGACCTTCTTTTCTACAGACAAATACTAGGAAGAAATGTTATTCTGTTTTTCTTTGGGATTATGTTTATTAAACTCCACCAATGGTAGGAAGACAAGAAGATAACTTAGATAAAATATTTTCCCAGCCAACAGACAAAAAACTCCTGCTAAATTTTTGGGATGTAACTTGGTTATCATGTCATGGGTGCTTTGGAGTGCAAAGTACACACAAATATAAGGCAGTGGAGGGATGAATGTATCTGAGAGGAATTTCTGTGCAGGAATGTTGGAGACAATGGAACATTTCTTTCTACAATGCCCCTATTCTAAACAATTTTGGATCTTGTTTTTTGAATACTTGGGGTGTTAATTGTCTTTCTCCAATTACATATGAGCTACTAATTTTGAGATTATATCCACCTAGATTGGCAAAATTTCACCCCAGTACTTTGAGGCTTATTTTCAAATCATGTAGATTTTATTTGTTGCAGGCCAGGTGTGCTTTTCTGTTACAACAAAAAGAATATAGAGTTGTCCATATTTTATCCCAGATGTCGTTTGGGTTACAAAGTTTGTATCAGAAACAGGGAAAATATGATTGCTTTAAATACAGATAAATTATATTGGAAACACTGTACTTGGTTTCTGAATGTGTAACAAGAAAAATGTCAGTTATATTGGTTGAAGGTTATTATTTGTATTCACCATTTTTGTTCTGTATGGTTTGTATAAGCTAGAAATGTGATTGTTTATTGTGATTTTTTGTTTGCTTTAATCTTTCTTTCAATAAAAATTCCCCCTACTTTTTTCAAGAAATGTCATTGGATATTTAATGTCCAACTGAACAACCACCAGAACAGACAGCTGGGACATCGGTTTAATATTTCATCCATAAGAAGACGCCTCAGAAGTGCAGCACCCCCCCATGCTGCACTACAGTGTCAGTACTGGGATTTATCCCAAGTTCCCAGTGTGGGACTAGAACCCACAATCTTCTGATATTCTGGCCTTGGAGGTGAGTGTACTACCTGCTAAGCCACTGACACTGGCACTGATTATATCAACTGGTATAACTACTCTATTGAAAATTATTTATGAGGCACCTATTAACACAGGTCTGGTCCCAGATGATTGGAGGAGAGCAAATGTTACTGCAGTTTTCAAGAAGAGATATAAGAAGGCCCAAATAATTGCAGACCTATTAGTTTAGCCTCAATCCCAAGCAAAATCCAAAGGAGGCATATCAAAAATATAATTAGTAACAGCATCAGTGAGGATTTAGATCACCATGGATTTAAGCCATGTAAATCATGTGTGATTAAATGGTTGTGTTTTTATGAAAAATAAATAGCACCCTAGATAAGGGATTACTGTGTTTGACATCATTTATCTAGATTTCTCCAAGTCCTTCAACCTTACGTCACACTGGCCAATAATTCATAAAATGCAGGTAGTGGGTATTAACAAGCTGGTATACTGGATATCTCATTGCTTGAAAAATATGGCACACTGTGTAACAATAAGAGGTCATAAATCAAATTAGGTTAGTGTGTACAGTGGAGTGCCACATGGATCAGTGCTGGGGCTCTGCTCTTTAGTATATTTATTTCTGACTTAACCAAGGACCTAACATTGTGGTCCACTAAATATGCTGATGTGACAATACTGGGCAGTGTATGTAAGGGATGATGACAAGATCCCAAACTCAGGAGCCTGACACCCTGATGCCCGAAACAAAGATCCCAACTGTGAAAATTCTGACTATGGGATTTTGCCCATGATGGAGATAGGAATAAAAAACAAGGGGGTTGCAGGAGGTGAAGCCACCCAAAACATGACCAAAAAAAAACACACCACAGGCAAAATCCCACTGCTGGGATTTTCATGATAATGATCTTTTTCTCGGGCTTCTGGGTGTCTGGCTCTGTATGCTGACACCATGGCAAAACCCACACGATGAAATCCCCCACAGTGACAATTTCGACAGGTTTCAAGATTGTCATTGTGAAGGACTTGAGGATGAAATTTCTCCCTTTTGATGACTTTTACCCTCCCTTCAAGACAATTCCAACTCAGAGTTAGTAATCAATAGAAGGGGGGGCACAGCCCCCCACATGGGGGATTCTGGGGGTGCAGCTCCCTGATAGAAAACACATCAGTAACTGACAGGTGAAATTTCACCTGTTGACATTGGGGCTCTTGCTATGCTGAACATCAGCAAGATTTTTGTCGATTCAGCATAGGTAAACCATCAGGCTCCTCATTGTCAGGATTGCATAGTATATCTGTATGTACTGTAGCTCCTTTACTAACCACAGTCTAATACAGAGTGATTTGGACAAAATCTTGAAGTGGGCTGCTAAATGGGAGCAGTGTTTTAATACCAACAAGTGTATGGTCATTCACTTAGGAAAGGGGAACAAAATGTATTCCTATACTTTAAATGGAACAGCATTAATGAAAACTACAAGTGTGAAGGACATGTAATTACTGTAGAAGATAAAATGGATCAAGCCAGTCAGACTTAGTAAGCTACTGCACTAGCAAATAGGGCACGGTTTTCAATTAAAAGAAACATGAAGTCAAGGGAAAAATATGTAATTTACCATTGTGAACAGCATATGTCCATCCACACCCAGATAATGCTACCCCTGTATGGTGCCACTATACAATAAGGGACATCTTAAATCTGGAGAGAATTCAACATAGGGCAGCCAAAACAAAAAAGTTCCAATAAAGATCTTTCATACAAAGATATGTTAGTGTATTTAAACGTCATGACATTAGAAGAAAGAAGGTAAAGGGCTGAGTTAATCACACTAGTCAGATTTTGAAGAACTGTTATTTAGTTTCAGAACTAAATTTAAACTCCAGACAAATAAATCAAAATAAATGAGGACCTCCTTTACAACTATCTGTACAAAATGTTAAAACTACAAACAGAAAAACTTTCATTACTCAACAATGGTATAAATCCTTGCAATTCTCTACCCTTGGATATAGTTATTAGTAGTGCAATAGCTGAATTTATAAATAAATTGGCTCATTACTTGAAGAGTTGTGATATAATTATTTATTGAATTAATATAGAGCATTATGGGTGCAAGTCCCTTAGCTCCTTTCCTGCCTTGGTATGAGTCTTAGTATAAAAGAACACTTAACGCTTAAGCTACCAGAAGATTTTGAACATATAGATTTTTAGGACATCTGTACATGCCAGTAGCACAGCAAGGGTTAATACCATTGTGAACTATCTTGGACAGTTAGGACTGGAATTCAACATAGAAAAATCTAATATTTGAATCTATCATAAGAATAATAACCAGACTGCTCCAAACGTTTGTCAGAGATCATTAAAAGTTGTGAATGTTTACAAATACGTGGATGTGTTGATGGATACAAATTAGACATAAAACTTTCATATATACACTATTAAAAAACAAGCAATACAGTCTGTAAAGGTATCCAGAGATTTAGTAAACATTTTTCAGGCAACTAATTTGTAACCTTTAAGAGCGCATTTGATTCACAAATCCTCAGTATTTTACTATATTGGACAGAAATATGGCTTTCAGCAAAGCTGTTCAAGATCTATATTGTTTACAAAATGCATTCAATACACAAATGTTTATCCTGCCGATGCTGGCGATCAGGCACCACACTGTAGGAATATATTTCACATGCACAGGAGGTGGAGAAGGCAAGACCAAGAGACCCTATCAAAAGCTTTTTCTGTATCCAGAAAGACCAGGACCTCAGGTATCCATCTACTCCTGGATGTAGAAATTATTAGCTGTAGCTTTCTCACAAGTGATCAGAAAGTAGACATTCTGTCATAAACCTCACCTGTTCTGGATCAATTAAGTCAGACCAGACCTGATGTAAATAGGAGATGGAGCCTTGGCAAGGATTTTGAGATCAGCATTCAATAAATATATTGGAAGGTAGTTGGAAACATTCATGGAGTCCTGTTTAGGTTTTGGAAGGACTAAAATGAAGGCCTCCTGGAAAGATGCTTCCAGCTCACCCTCCTCATAAGCTTCATTATATACCTGTAACAGGCAAGGAAAAAGTTCTGCCAAAAAATCTTTGCAGGAAGAAACTGAAAAGCCATCCAGGCCAAGAGCTTTAACTGGGGCCAAGGTTTCTAAACCAGTCTGGAGTTCCAAGAGTGAAAGGGTCAACTCTAAGAAAGCCTGAGTTTCCTCCAACAACCTGGGCAATGGGATCTGAGCAAGGTAATCATCAGTGGCCGCTTGATTAATGCCCATGGCCCCCCTGAGCATAAAGTGTACTATATTATAGCTTAAAGTCTTCAGCTTTCTGCCATGATTGAGCTGCAACTTCCTAGTTTACTTAAATGCTTTATGGAGTGGGCTACCTCCTACTTTTTGAGATACAGGGCCAGCAGTTTCCCTGTCAATTTCCTTGAGGAGATGTAAGAAACCTTAGCTTTAAATTTTGGAGGCAGTATAGTGCTGTGGTTTAGGACACTTAGCTGCAAACCTGAAGACCTTGGTTTGAATCCTACAGCCGGGTACTTGAATACTGTGCAACCCTGAGAAATTCACTTAAATTCCTTGTGCTCTCAGGTCACAACTGGAAACAAGCTTTAGCTTAGTGTGCCTTTCCTGGTTAAATAATCCCCCCCCCCCCAAATAAGGCCATCATGGCTTGAACCCTGTTTAGTTTGTGACATTTATTTCTCACAAAGGTGAGCTTGAAGAGAATCTGGTCAGATGCAGAAGAAGTCATCTGACATTCCAGGGAGCAAATTTATAGCAAGAGATACCTGGCTTGCGCTTGTTTTCACTTTTTGGTTTTGGTGGCCATTTGAATGATTTCTCCCCAAATGGTGCATTGATAATCCTCCCATGGGGTGGCCTCCTATGAAACCTGGTCTTTGTTTTTGTGAAAAAAGCAGGTAGTAAACTCCTGAAGATGACTGACCAAGTCCACATTCTGGAGCAGAGAATCATTCATCCTCCAGATTTTATCTGTATCCGAAAGTGGTCTCCAATGACAAACAAGTGTGTACTGGAGAATGGTCTGAGATCACACTAGGGAAGATTTCCACCAATTCCAGGCTTGGCAACAAGGATCAAGTAAGAAATAATCAATTCTGGAGTGAGACCCTTGAGGAGAAGAAAAAAAAGTAAAATCCTAAGGTATGCATGTCTATAACTGCCCTCAAGTCTCTTTGATTCGGTGTCATCTGGAAATGAGATGGATCAGACCTATCCAGGTCCCCATCCAAGGGGACATTCCAAAACCCAGCTAATATAATTAGTAAATCTGGCCATGTTGCCAGCTGCAATAAGAGGTCAATGAAGGCTTGGGGGCAGCCCTTATTAGGGCTGTAAGAGGAGGCCAAGAGTAGGTCGGTTCGATCTAGAGTTCCTTTCACCAAGATATACCTACCAAGTGGGTCTGAAATCACCTGATACATATGAAAGTCAACTGGTCTGGCGATGAGAATCACCACCCCAGCCATTTCTTGTCTACCCCCACTCCATAGACTTGACCCACCAAATTGTGTCAGAGTAGCAGAAGATTGGCTGCGAGGAAATGAGTCTCCTGTAGAGAAACAATTGAGGAATCATATCTGTGGCAATGGTTCAGAATACTTGAGTGTTTTAAAGGGGAGTTGATCCTTTTAACATTCCACATTAGCAGAGAGTATCTAGATACAGTGATCCATACATAAAGTCCCTGCCAGCCAGAGGTCCCCATCCCAAATGGGTTCTCAATGCCTAATAGCCAAAGATAGAACATGGATTGTTAGGCATATGGTTCCACTTGGGAAGGAGAAAGAAAGGAGGAGTACTGCACCAGTCCATTTAAAGTAAAGCTGCTATCTATTTCCTGCCAGTCTCCAGAGTACGAGACTCTAGACTGTCCCCCTTGAAATACAATCCCAACCCTGCAAGAGCAAAAACAACCATGCTAATTTCAATCCCCCAACAATGAAGCTTCAAAACTCACCCACCCCAAGTCGTGACTGGGGTGGAGCCATCAGGGGGCTATCACAAATTGTGATCCAACTTGGATCACCCAAAAATATGACAAAGAAAAATCCCCAGTAAGGCAGGTAAAAAAAGATCATAACAACACCCCGCTCCTCCACTGTCTCCCACCTGGTAAGTGATAAGGAAACATAACACCAAGTGACCAGATGGGAGGGACTTATGAGAGGAAGAGGCACCAATAACTACACACAAGAACTGTGAAAAATAATCCAGCCCAGCTGGATAACCCATAAACCAAACTGAGCCCCCCCCCAAAATAGCAGAGCTAAAACTCATCTACCCCCATAGAACAAACAGAATGCAACAAGCATTCAAGAAAAAATAAAAACAAGCATGCAGTAACAGACTCAGATACAATTAAAGTAATTCTCTAGGCCTTGAATAAATGCACTGTCCAGCACCGACAAACAAATAAGTGAAACATGTCGGTCCAAAAGTTCCAGTTAATATAAGGAGAGGAACAAATAAGCATATGACACCCAAATAATCAAAGAACTAAAGCCACTTCAGTGTATGGGTTCCAAAGCAGCACAAAGTCTCATTACTATTACAGAGAAGTGGAATATAAAGCTAAAAGAAAAGGGCAGTCATATCCAGGTAGAAGCAACCAGAAAACGGGTATGCAATAAGCAGCTTAATATGCAAGTCAATTTGCCCCAGAAAGCAGTACAGTGGCAGATTCAGCAGAGTCTGCAAAAAAAAAGAAACATTCGCAACCTTGCACTTCAAATAAGGTCCTACAACAATGAAAAAGGGCTCCGATGGGTTTGTGAATCAAGTAAATAGGGTCTCCCATAATCCAAGTAGTGGAGGCCAAAATCCAAGAGAACGCCATGCCAGAAAAGAGGAGATCTTCTGCAGGAGTGCAGAAGATTGGTCTAAAGCAAAGCAAAAAGATACAGAGGTGGTGCTCATAAAACAGAGTCTATGAGTAAAGACCTGTGAATCAGAAGACTGAGTGCCCCATATCAATGGCAAAACAGAATACAATTAAGAGATAGCATAACTCCACACAGTAACTGAAAAGAAGTCATGGCAGCCTCTAGTCCATCCTGTCTTGCATGGTGGATTTATGCAGGTTAGCAACTATATATTGGAAGACATTGTGTGGCAGCATCAGCAGAACTGAAGCTAAAAGTGCCATGGGGGAGCATCAAAACCAGCTTAGCTGGAAATTGGATTTGGAACATGATGCCTCCCTGATGCAGTAGGCATTTCATTTCTGCATATGCCCTGTGCTTGTCCTGAACTTGCTGACTTAAGTCATTAAAAATGAAATACCTTTGCTGTTGCCAGTATAAGCCTGGATGTGCTCTGGCCGCTTGTTGGATCTGTAGTTTGTCCTGAAAATTCAATAGATGGCATCAAAGCGCATGAGGTCTCTCACCTGGCTTCTGAACTTGGCAGATGGCCCTGTGGGGTCATTCGATGGCATACCCATGTCCAGATTCTGGAATACCAGTAAGCTGACAAAAGAGATCATTGATGAAGTGGACAGGGATTGAGCCCTCTGCATCCTCTAGGAAATCTATTAGGAGCAGGTTATTCGTCCTGCTCCGATTCTGCAGGTCTTCATTTTTGACCTCCAGATTCGCTATCCATCTCTGGATGGTCATTGTTGCTCCATGAAATCACCTTTCAGGATTGACTAATGGAATGACGGTGCCAGTGTTCATGAGGTAGGGTCCCAACAAGGCCAATGCTGAAAATTTGGTGAAAAAATTTGTAAAAATGGGCAAATTGCGAGCATTCCTTGACATTTTTTTAAGCACATGCATAACTTCTGTAATTTTCAATATTTTCATAGATTCATAGATATGTGTCAGCAGAAAAGGACCTTCCTGGCCCATCGAGTCTGCCCATTCCCCCTCTCTTTACTTGCCCCCCTTGCCCATAGATTTCACAAGATTCCACCCTCCACTCCTTAGTCAACCCCTTGTGTTTGTCCCATGCCTTCTTGAATCCCTGCACAGTTCTGGCCTCCACCACTTTCTCTGGAAGAATGTTCCAGGGTGCCACCACCATCTCAGTGAAGTAATGTCCCCTCACGTTTCCCTTAAACCTACTCCTGCCACCCTCAGTCTATGCCCTCTAGTTCTAAGCACCTACCTTCCCTGTGAATAAGCCCCACCCCAACACTTTATTATTCCCATTCACATACCTAAATGATTCTATCATGTCACCGCTCTCCCTCCTGGTCTCCAGTGGGAACAAGTCCAGCATCCTCAACCTCTCTTCGTATGGCTCCCCACTTAGCCCATGCACCACCTTAGTGGCCCTTCTCTGTACTCTTTCCATACCATCTATATACTTGCCTAGGTGAGGTCTCCAGAACTGAACCCTGTATTCATGGTGGGGCCTCACCATGGATTTACAGAGTGGCATCAGCAACTCCTGCCTTCTACTAGTTATCAATCTCCCTTTACACACTAGCATTCTGTTCACTTTGCCCACTGCATTGCTTGCATTTCTGTTCCCCACCTTAAGGTTGTTTGTGATTATGATTCCCAAATCCTTCTCCTCAGTTGCATTCATTCCCCCCAACCAATGGATTATGGATTATTTGCTTGTGGATTATTCTGTCCCATGTGTATCACTGTACATTGTTTGGCATTGAATTTTAGCTGCCATATTTCCAACCACCCCTCCAGCAACCTTAGGTCTTCCTCATAGCCTCCACCCCCTCTAGAGTGTCTACCCTGTTGCAGATCTTCGTATCATCTGCAAAAAATGCAGACCTTCCCCTGCAGCCTATCTGCTATTTCACTAATGTAGATGTTAAACAAAATGGGCCCTAGCACTGATCCTTGGAGGACTCCACTCATCACCCCAACCTCCCCAGCATGCACTGCATTTACCACCACCCTCTGGCTTCTACCCATCAGCCAGTTCTCCACCCACCTTGTTATTTTCTGTCTCACCCCCATATTCCCCAATTTATTTACCATTTTCCTGTGGGGTACAGTACCGAAGGCCAGATAAAGTAGACCACATCCACTACCTTCCCCCCAGTCAAACATCCTCATCATCCAATCCAAGAACTCTATTAGGTTCATGTGGCATGACTTTGTGACCTTGTGAATCCATGCTGACAGATGTCCTGCAGCCCACTTTCCTCCAAGTAGCTTACCACCCTTTCTCTCAATATCACCTCCTTGTTGCCACTTTTGTGAAGTGTCACCATGTCTGCCCTCTTCCAGTCCTCTGGCACCCACCCTGTATCTAAGGACAGGTTAAATAACCTTGCTAATGGTGCTGCCAGTTCCTCCCTTAGCTCCCAGAGCACCCTAGGATGCAGGACATCTGACCCCATAGCCTTGTCTACCCTCAACTTACCTAACACCTCTCTGACCCTGTCCTCACTGATTGGACTAGGATCCACCCTCTGTTCTCCCTTCCATTTCACCAACACTGGTCCCCCTTTTGACTCCAAATTTTCACGCCACCTCATGAACTCTACAGCTGTTATTTTTCACATCCTGTTCAAAATGAGTTTTTGCATGGATTTCACCTATGTGGTTTATGAGGTGTGGTCATAAGAAGACTATGTTAAACATTTGGGGTCAAAATATGAAAAAATGCCAAAGGTGTGACCATTTGTTGCATGTTCGATATGTCCACTTGCAACCTCGGAAATGTTAAATATTTTGGCCCCAGATTTTCATCATAGCCTTCTTTATTACCTCACCTCATGTATGTCACAGCTGTCATTTTTCAAATCCTGCACAAAATGTGTTTTTGCACCTGTGGCGTGGATTGGCATTACAGTTGTGTATAATTACATTTTGGAGTGGATTCAAAACTTTTGTGTACTGGGGTACATGAGGTGGGGTAATAAGATGGTTATGCTGACAATTTGGTCACTGTAGTCATATAAATGGAAACACAGGGCCCAGAGGGCCTGGTGCTCCCATGTCTACATACATACATATATGCATCTTTGGAGGGATGGGATCGTAGGGCCCATAAGGTCCTGCACTCTTACAGACAAATAAGGATATGATTATGATGTCTGAAAAAGCAAGGGCATTCATTGCAAAAACCTTTGTTAATGCATCAAGTTAAGGTTGTTACTATGGTGACAAAAGCAGGGAAATGTGGCGTGAGGGTTTCTAACCCTAACACTCTACCCCCACCTTGCAAAGACTGACAGGCATCAGAGGGGGGTGCCTTGCAGTCATCAGCCCTAATGCTTACTCCATTCTCCTATACTGTACCAATCTCAGCTTATTTACTTATGGAATGGGGTGAGCATTTGGGCTGGCAACTTCAAGGCACACCCTGATACAATAAACTTTGTTAATGCATCAGTTAGGGTTAAAGCAACAAAAGTAGGGAAATGAGGTGTTAGGGTATCAAACCCTAACACCCCCGACCCCGACCACCACAACCCACCCCCACTCTCCACACACCAACAGGCATCAGGGTGTGCCTTGGGGTCATTGGCCCTAACTCTCACCCCATTCCATGTGTAGGGAAGCTGAGATGGTAAAGTATAAGAGAATGGGGTGAGAGTTAGGCCCTGTGCTCCCACTACTTCATATTGGAGGGCCCTGCATGCCCAGTACTGCATAATGGTATCCATAAGTAGGAGCACAGGACCCAGAGGGTGAGGGTGGGATGTTATAGTTGGAAACCCTAATACCACATTTCCCTGCTTTCCCAGTGCATATAAAATCATGAAGTACTATATAGAAAAGCACAGAGAAACACACTGTCAGAACCTTTAATGGCATGTGATTACATGTATAGCATCATAACAGATTTATACATTTTATTTTTTCAGGACTAATTACATACATACTGTACACCTGAGTCATAGTTGGCATTATAGTGTGAAGTCACACAAGAGTATACAGTTACGGTCAGAGCAAAACCACATCATTGTGGATAGTAAGGTTAGCTGGGCATCAAAAGTTAGAATGCATGTTGATGTAATGGCTGAACCAGATCATAAACACCTACATGTGACACAAAATATGTCAGAATATCAGATTATGCATAATGTGATGACAGGGAACCACTATTGCATCAACCTGCGGCCAGAGCTGGGACCATTCCACACAGTAGTGGATGTCATCAAGGATTCTCTGTCTCTTTTCCTCTGACAACACCCCTCCAGTTGGGTACTACCTGAGTACCATACCTTACCTCCCCAGCTGATGTAGCTGAATGCTGATAAGAGTAGGGGATGCTGCACCAGACTGACCGGGAGACCTGCAGGAATGTGAGATACTGGCTCTGTAAGCAAGGACACTGACACCTGGATTGGTGAAATGGAAGGTACAATTTTACTGAAAAGGTGAAAATGGTTGCTTGGACAGCCACAAATAGTACAACACACCTTTTGCATAAACTGTAAACAAATAAACATGAAATAAGCAGTACAATTATACACGTTCTTTCTTCTTTACTTTCCCAGCAGGGCAACACCACTCCAGTAACCTTGTTTCTCTCTCTCAGCATGGCACAACACCCCATTAACACGCTTCCCTTGGGACTGCAGGCGCTCACCATTCACCAGCCCTCCAGCACATGCACTTTACCCCTGGAGACTGCAGGTGCTTACCACCCACCAGCTCTGTGCAACACACATGCTAGTCCCAGGATAAGTGCCCTTTCTGGGATTAATCCATGAGCTTGTTCAAACTGTAGCATTGAGGATAAGCAGTGATTACTAGACCTTATCCTAACTAAGTCAGCCCACTGACCCCTTACACCAAATACCTATGCTGGTATCTATCACACTTTCTTATTCACTCTATGCTATACACAGTTAAAATAATTTAACATTTCTACACACAAATTTACTTTAAGAAATCAGAAATGACAGTGAGTGAAACATACTGCATACTGATAGATTAAAAGCTAGGTCATCCCCCCACAGTCCTTGAACTAGTCCTTCAGATGACAAAGTCTTTTTAAAATGCAGAATGAATTACGCAAATTATGTAATTTCATTGTCACTTGACCTTTAAAATAGTCCCCAAATTGTAGTAATAAGATTTTTACGGTATCCAGTGAATATAGCATCTGCAATTGAGCACCTACAAAAATGGTGACTCAGTTATGATGCCTGTATTGAGGACTACCTTGCAGGTTAGCACCTGGATACCGGGGTGGATGAGGTGGGGCGAGAGGAAACTACGCATGTGCACACGCGTGAGGGAGAGAGGAAGGGGAGGGAATGTATGTGGGATGGGGTGTGGTGGACAGCTGCTGAGCTGGTCTGCTAGCATAGTGGGGAGTGTCATCGGTTGGGAGATGCAGTGTGCAGAGTTCGGGTCTGATGTGGCACTTGTTTTTGTATTTTTTTTTTTTTTGCCAGCAGCCGGCTTTTTCTTTTTACAGGTATTTCACCCCCCCCGACATGCACCCCCCCTGGAGTTGAGAATCCTTTAGTAGGGGTGAATGGGGGGGTGGTGTGGGTGGTGCAGCCTCCCGCATTAAGAAATACAAGAATGGATCTTGAACATCCTATTTCCAGTCTCCGTGAGTGCATTGCTGAAATTCATTTTTAGTGAGGTACACTCGCTGTAACGGTGGTCGCTATTCTGCGATCACCATTATCACATAGAGCCAATTCTTACAATACCAGACTCCTTTGGATTTTCTGAATGAATCCTTTGATGGAAAAGTTGAAGAATTCTTTTGAGGGTCCTCAGAAGCTAGCAGTTTTCTTGTTGGAATCTAGAGAAGCATTCAGGTTGCAGCTTTTTTCTGTGAGGAAAATATGGTACAACAGGATCATCAGGCACTTGAAGCAGTAGGCTTTCTATAATCATCCTGCTCTCACTCACTATCCTATCTGACCCTACACTGGGACACAGTTGATCCCGTGATCCTACACTTTAATTAAATAAGGCTGTCCACTTCTGGCTCTATCAATGCAGTAGGCCTTTTATGACAGGACACCCACTTGGCTTGGGTCCCTCATTCTTGGTTGCTTTCCCCACTTGGACTTACTTGCACACTGTCTGTGCAGCTACTTTCATGCCTACAACTAATCTGCATATGCTAATAACTGGTCACTGAGTGGACACTGATTGTCCAGGAGCTCAGCACTAATCAAAATCTTTTCTGCAGCAGCATAAACCACAATGAAATTCACAATTTTGAATTCCAACTGCCCCTCTCAATATTCTAATGCTTGCTTTTTTATACCGAGTCCCATTTTTTTACACATTCCTTTGTCATAAAAAAAGCTCTTTCTTTATGTCTAAGTATTTGTTCAATATTATGGCTTAAAATCTAACTCCTCTTGCTCTCGCCTGAATATTTTCTGCACAAAATGACCCACCGGAAAGCAAAGTCACTAAGACTTGAATTTATTTGTCATTAAGCTTGTAAAATAACTACTTCAGAGCACTTTCCTCTTCACTTTCTATTAAAAACAACAGTTTCTCCTTTAATTAATTAATTAATCCTGAAAAAGGGACCTTTGGGGCTCAGTGGGCCTACCCGGTCACCACAATTTAATAAATAAATAAATTACACTGACCATAACAGTTTTTTCACTCAGAAATTGAATATTCATTTTCTCATGTTTAGCTGCACCTCATGTGTAACCATCTGCATGGCTTCTGTTTTACCAGGATCCACTCACCCATTAAAGGTAAGCAACTTCTCTGTTTTGCATTTTTATCACATAAAACTATTTCTCTGTCATGTAGCACACTCCTCTCTACCAGTCTGCCAAGTTTGGGGTAAATCTAGTAAAAAACAGCTTTGCAGAATGAATTTGAAAAGCACCAGTGAGAAAACAATGTTTTTTAACTGTAAGCAACTTTCTGGTACAGAGCTCTTCTTAAAACTGCTCTGTTTGTGCCTGTGAACAGTCCCTCCAAATACAGTAAGTGTACTTTAATTAGTTGCCCAGGACTTCCTTCAGCCCCTCCATGGCTTTAAGTTATTAAAAATGTATATTTTAATGTATTTTACAGTTTGCAAAGCCATGGGTTCTTCAGCATCAGATTACGCTTTTTACATTACAAAATGGCTCCTTGAGAGCTTTATTTAAAATGCCTGCTTATTTGTGTGTGTGGGACTTTCATATAGTCTCAACTAGACTGTGCCCATCTTTATTCATTATTTTATTTATGCATGTCATTTCTTAAATATTTTTTCCTGGTGCTTGTTGCCCGCACAACTAAATAATAGGGAAAAATATCTGGTTGATCCTACCTGCAAGAAGAGTGCATCTCCCTCTCACACTTTCAGACAGCAGACAACAGTCCCAAGCCAAAGCCTGACTTGTGACCAGTGTCACAGTGGAGGAGTAGCCACCCCTAGTGCAGACCTTGGGATTCCTCACTAAGCATGGTGCGCTCTGCTGTAGGACTGACTCTCGGTATCTCACACTCCCCGCTCCTGTTCTCTCAGCACGCACAATGCCTGCAGCTGCCACTCTGCATTTCTTTTTTTTTTACAATTACACAGGGCAGCTTCTATCACAGGAATGTTCTTTAATATATTTAAAAACATTAAAGCAATTCCAGGCAACCCAGGCAGGCCAAATAAAACTACTGGACCACCTGGGTATGTTACGGTAGCCAGGGCAATCAGGTTACCAGCCCATTGGCCACTAATGTTTAAAACTACCATTTTAGCATTAATTACCAACTTTATGTACACAATATTGCCAGTTGTTAAAAATCAGCATAAAACTGCATGTGTGTAAGACAAGCCAAGGCCAGGAGTCCTTTCCATTCTTCCTCCCTGTGCTGCATCCTATTTTAACAATTAATGACACGCTCACACTGACTCTGAAAGTATATTTTAAATTGCTTATTATTTATTTTCTACTGTTTTGGGTTCTGATACTTCTTTTTATTTCACTGCATGGACCACACTTTATCTAGCTGGCAGTTCCTACCTACCTGCAGGACTCAAACCTAGGACCTCAGCAACTTATTTTTTTAAATATGCTAAAACTAACTACATTTCCTATTCTTCTTGGTAGAATAGTCCAATGAGGCTGTTACAATACAGCTCAACACCCTAATAGACGTTCACTCAAACTGTACATGGGGCAGGAATCAGGGAGAACACATAACTCGTGTCATGTGGAAAAAAAAAAACATAAACATTGTATCCAATTCATAGTACACGTGTTGATGTCTGGCTGAAGCAGATCATCAACACCTGCATGTGACACAATGTGTCATAATAACTGATTGTTCATACAGCTCAGCACCCTAATACAAGCCCATTGGAACAGTTCATAGTGCAGTGAATCAGCACAAAACATTTGACATATCATGTAGAAAATAAAAAAAAAACATGACAACTGAAGAAGAATGGTGCACTATTGATTTTGGAGACAGACACAATACAGAACTGATGCCAACAACAGATGTGTATATCTGTAGATGATTGAAGCATAGACATAGGGGGAGGTACAGTATGTGGTTAATTTACTCTTCTGCACCTTGTTCACAGTTTTACGTCTCCAGAACAGGCACATTTGCATTATTGAGGTTCTTTTGCAGCCTCTCTTTAAAGGTGCAGATTCCGTCATTACAGTTTACCATCCATGACTGTATCTGAGCCAAGAGACATAATGCCCAGAATTTACAGAAGGTCCATGGTGGAAAATGATGGCATGTGTATCAAAACAACTGCAATCAAACACAACCTGTTAGTAAAATTTGTGATTGGTGTTACAACTCTGAATCCATGTGAGTCAAATCATTGTAAGACAAGGAGAAGGTACTTGGAAGAACAAGTCACTCTCAGGGAATGTGTACAGCTTCTGCCACATCTTTGGCACTTCCAGCCAGATGTTGTATGATTAAACAGCTGTCTGTACTTGACAAAGCTTTGATGTGGAATATTTAGAGAAATCCAGAGCACATCATCGGTAACTTCTCTCTCAATATGTCCAAAACACAGGCAAATATATTTGGATACATTGCTGACTGTGAAATGCCATCAGACTGGAATCTGTTCCTATTTCAATGTATGTAACATCACCAGCAAGAACTGTGTAACATCCTGCTGAATGTTGTTAGCAAATGTTCTGTGTTCATAATAGACCGACTGGCATGCAGAGGTGTCAGTGACTGAACAATGTTATCATGCTGTTAACTAGAAGTCATCACTTGTTTCAGTGTGTCACAGTTTATTTGGCTGTGAAGCTGTGATTCATTGAACAAACTTTGGCATATGAAGGAAGGTATATACCGCTGACAACGAAAAGTCAACAGCAACCGTCACTACAGCGACTACAACACCAGGTCACTGTAGCGTCTGTGCTGGACCCTGGCATTGTATTCTGGGGGTGTTGCACCCCTCCCCAAATCAGATTGGACTCTGAGTTGATTATATTTAGTTGGGAGGGTGCAGGGGGTACAGCAACCCTTGTGGGGGATTCAGAAGCGAAGCCCCCCCCCAAAAAAAACATGTTTCTCAGTGAGAAACCATATGCCAACTGTAAATGCGGTTGACATGATGGTTTTGCTGTATGGTCATTCGACAAATATTTTATTGACTACCAGTCATGGATCCATGAAGGAACACCCACACTGCAGAGTTAGAATAGCAGTTTACTTTAGTACTGTTGTCAGATGTTGGTACTACACTGAGACCAGCTACCTTATTTGGAGAAGACCTGTTTTGAAGAGATACTGAAGATTTGCTTATCACCCCTTACACAAGAAGAGTTCTCCATGATCAGTTTCTTTCTCTTCAATCTGTGAGAGAGCTGAAAGGACACATCACACATCTCTAAGTCAGAAGGAAGTGGAATGAGAGACATGTTAGGCTGGTACAGAGTCCACAAGTGAATGTATTCTATAATGCACTTCTCAGTTCTTATCTTATTAGCTGCAAGGTTTATGATGTGCAATCCTGCAAGACTTCAGACTCAACAAAGCAACAGAGCTCATGCCATCATTGAAAACACTGTTATCTGTATCAGTTTTTGTTACATTCTAGCTTAAGCCTTGTTACATGTGTATGGACACAGCATATGCAACACATAGTTGGAACTGTTTCCTAGTGACATATATGTCTTTAACAAGTTGAAATTTCACAGAACACCTCTAAATGTTTTATGGATGTTCAAGGTTGTCAAACTTCACAAGTGTCTCAACAAATGTCTTTTGGACATTGTACTCAAACTTGACAATGTGGCTTATTGAGCCATTGACAAGTCCTCGATCCACATCAAGATTTTGACCTACTGTAGGATAACACATGCATTTCTACAGAGTCAGAACTGCCTCTAGACCTGCTGTCCATAAGGCACCAGACTTCAGTTCTTTCATGCACTCAGTCAACTTGGATATCATCTTTAGACTTAAACAAACGCCACCAATTGAGTCAAGAGATGACAGGATTATCATCTGCTGATCCTGTCTCTGCAACATAATGTCATTTAACTCAGCACATTGCATACAGTAAGTTGTGTCATCAAACACACAATTCATGTACTATCTGAGTACACATTACAGAAAACATTGTATGCAGCAGAAATTGAAGTGCTGGTGCTACCAATCATGCACAAGTTCAGAAAAGAAGCATTAGAAAATGTCAAATTTCCAATGTGAGCCTCATCAAGTAAAGCATTATACATAAGATCTCCACTCTGTCTCAAATTTTGAAACAGTTCAGTATAGGTGAACAGTTTCCATAGAGTCATGCCTCCAATGCAGCCAATAGTTTTCTTTGCTTGCTCTATAGATACTGTTGAGAACACATGTTGTCCATTGACAGGTCCAAGCTGAATAAGGTAATCAAAACCCCCAAGATTCTGGCCTCCAAATGCAACATCATCATCCATGCCAAGAATCTCTTGGAGCCAAAGGTGAATAAAAGCAAGCATTACTTTAAACTCCATGCTAATCTCATCATTTATCTTCTTAAACATGGAATGGAGCTCAGCAGCAATCTCAAATGATAACTTACGGTACTCACTTGAGCTGCCATGTTCCACGAGCAGCATAAAAAAGATGGTGTTGAGTCACTCTGTCAATGTTATATGCTTCAAGTTCAGTTGGAGCAGTCACCACTACTGACATTATGGCCCCAGTGTGTTTTCTAATCTCTGCAGTGATAGCTTCAATAAGAAAACTCTTGCCTGTCCCAGCAGATCCAATAACAAACATACGTATTGGTTTGTGGCTGTCACAGTTGCACTCATTTGTTTTGATGAAGTATACCATGCTTCACTTAATTTGTGACAGCAGTATATACCACATTCTGTTGTGAGTTGAACTGTTCCTTTATTAGTGATGAATTCACATCAGAGTAGTAATTGTGCTCCATAGCACTTTCCACCTATGCCAATACGGCAGGATCGTTCATAGGAAGTGGTGCTCCAAAAGTACCCTTCCCCTTCTGGGTCACAATTTTCCTCTGAATTAACATGAGTGTCTTCTTCAAGTTGCTGTCTCATCATTTCTAGCTGTTCCTTCTCTAGCTCTAATCATTGAATGTACATCTCAGACTTTTCAGACTTGAAGCTCTCATATGTCAAGTTGAACTGCTCTTCATATGTGTCACAGTAACCTTTTAAGGAAGTTTCATCCTTCCATGGTTTGAAGAGGAAAAGCAGAGCAAAACAATAGTATTCCATTTTCTCAGCAGTCCTCTGTGTCAGTTTGCAATGGTTTACCAACCAAGGCTTCCTTCTCTTACTGAGACTTCCTTCTATGTCTCTGACTTGGTAGATGTCTTTTGCAGGTTTTTGTAGAACTCCAACCTTATAGTCACACCATTGTGCAACATGAAATAGGTGCTTGCCTTCCATGGCATTGTGTCGCTGAGGGTAATTTGTGTCAATCAAATTATTTCTCAACATGTTGGTAGAAGGTCTGTGAGATGCAAGTTCTTCAATATGGTCCTGAGACTTTAATAGGTGCCTCCTGTTTTGCTTATAGTTCACACTGATGTAGCGAATTGCTTCAGATTTTCCATACAGGCAAGTGTCAAGCAGACAGTCACTAGCTTCATATGCTCCACATTCAAGGTGTGATAGTGTTTTCAGTCCCAGAGACCATAACCATGAAGTGATGGATCTGCTGGTATTTGCCAACTCATCCCACAGTTCATGTAAACAGGTTTGCTCATTTTTGGTAATGTACAATGTCACCGCACCACAGCCATGGAGTTGTCTGCAGTGAACTGGACATCTACATTAACTGACACATCAACAAGAGAATGGGGCTGTAATTAATAATGAATGTCCCAGTTTCCTCCTTGGGCAGTTCATACACTCTCTTTGTGGACTTTGCTTTCAAATGGTGCTGCATTGCAGAGGATAACTCATTTCTACATCTGTTCTCACAGACACATCTTGGAAATCCAACGCAGCACCAAATATATCACTTGCTATGACTTTTCATGGGCTGTTGACAATACTTTCAACAAAGATGGTGTTGAAACTTCTGGATCAGCTGCCACATCGTTGGTCTGCCATACTTGTCAGGAACCTGACAAGTAATGTACTGCATGATGAACTTCAGAACCTCAGTATCATCAGTGTCATCAATGAGTGATGCATCCTTTACCCACTGCAGCATGTGAACATAAGGAGCTCCATGTGCCTGATACTCCACTCTCCAGAAATGGATGTCAGCATGTCCAAGAAGTGGACCAGTTTTTGACAGAATAAATCATAGTAGTGTGTGAAAATTGTGGTGAAAGTGCCATGAGACAGACACAGGGTCTAGAGAGCACATCTCTCTAAGAGTCATAAATGAAATATCATCTGCTTCACAATTTGACCACTTCAGTACATCTGCCAACACATCCACAGTGTACTCACACAGCATACACATCACCTCAGAGTGTCTTTGATACCAGTATTCTTTGGTAGCAAGCATTCTAGTAAGGATGGAGCTCAGATTTACCTGCAGTGTGTCATCCTTCTCTTTTAATTTCTGTAGAAATTCTGCAGCTGTGATACCATGTAATGATGTTGTCAGTGACAGAGTGTGCTATTGATGCAGACAGTATGCTTAACTCACTCTCCCACAGCAGGTGAAACAAATATTGAATACTATGTCTGAACTTTCCATCATAATGTAACACTCTAGACACTTGATACTCTGCTCCATGGATACCTACCTCATGTTCTTCCAAATACCCTCCTGTACCATGCAGGGGCAAAATTAGGAAAGCAATGGGCTTCCAGTGTTTTCTCCAAGATGCTAACAGGATTGAATTTAACCTGCTTCATCTGGTACACCTCAAAGTTGTCACCCACTGTATACCTTCCATGGAGAGGATAAATTGTATATTGTTCTACACATTTTAGGACCAATTCCAGACTACATGGTGCAACTTATGGGCATATGCAAGTTGTGCTATGTGATGCTATGCTGGGGACCCTGTGCCATATTCCAAGACAGGCAGGGTCCCCAGCAACTATGTCCTGTGACTTGCAGAAGCCACAGGCTAGTGTCACAGGAGTGGCATAATGGACCTGGGTGCCACAAGTCACAGCCCACAGAAAACTGCCCCCACAGAGCTCCCCAACCCTGGAACATCACTGCATGCACCAGGGGGTATTGGGGGGCTGGCCAGGTGGCACTGGCATTTGGGGGGCACTTGGTGAAACGGAATCTGGGGGTCCCCAACATGTTGGGGTGGGGGCATATCTGTGATGGGGGATATGGGGAATCAAGCAATGTTTATGCCATGGTGCTGTGGAGTGGCCATTGTCTATTGGCATTGATGCACATTAGATCATCTCTCTGTTGCTCTAACTCCACTGCACCATTGCAGCTTTTTGAATAGCATATGTTGGTTATGGCAGCTGCCCTCTTGGAATAGGGTGCAGTTGCTGCTATAACTCACCCTTGCTCCATGCCGCTGTGGGTTGCAGGTGTAGTGTGCAGTGTAGCCCACCTTTGGCGCAACCCACATACTGCATGGTGCAGGTCATGACCTGGAATAGTGACTTGAGTAACACATGGCACAAGTTGCTTTTTACACCATGGGGTTTGGCATAAATCACCTTACACCATGAGTACTGTAAGGAGTCATGGAATCTGGACCTTTGATTAGTATTTATATCGACCTTCTTAATCATTGTCTTTCTGGGTTCTAGTATTCTAAACTGTTTATCAATGTCAGAAAAGTGATCAACATTTGAATCCTCATAAAAGAGATTTCTGATCTTTAGATATCACAGAGTATTCTTCACCTTCTGTGCATTGACTGTTTCCTGCCAAATAGTTTTAAACTTCATTAGAACAACATTGACCAGAATGATAAAACTGTTGACACTAGCAATTGCCTTCTCCTTCTCTTGCAGTGTCAGTAGTAGATACAGTACATAATAAAGCCTCTTAATGATTTCACCAGCTGCTTCTGTGGCATGTTCTTCATTTTGTATTTTGTTTTAGAAATGTCTGGAACAGATTCATTGTTTTTATGAGGATCCATTCAAACACATTTAGTGTAACAATGTCATGAGGTGTAACATCGGCCACCATGTTGTTTAACACAGACCACAGAGGTAATGCATTGTTTTTTATTATCTTCCTAAAGCAGTACTGACACAGCCAGACCTCTGTGTTTAAATCAAAGTCACTCTTTAGGAGTAAGTAAGCCACCAAACAGCCCCATATAAGGTTGAATTTTGATTTTAGAGATATCAGCCTTCACTGTTTGTAGTCTGTATAGGGGGGAGGAGAGGCAGCAGCCATTGACCAAGTAGGGTCAGCAGCAGCTAATTAAAGGTAGGGTATATGGGCAGACTGGATGGGCATGTCATTCCTTACCTGCCATCAATTTCTATGTTTCTATGTAGAAAAGTCAGTTACAAGAAACACAGACAAATTCAAAAATCTGTCTCTTAACCAACTTAATTGTAGAGATCTTGTTAAGTTTTAGTTCACCCAGCGAAGTTCCAGTGAAGTAGCCAAATTTGCCACAAGGAACATTTTGCGAAGTTGGCTGCTTACTGTGAAACGTTGCTGGTTAACTTCACCAATAAATTTGGTATTAACTTTCCCTTGCATTTGTCAAGGTGAAGTTGGCAAAAAAAAGGCTTTGTCACATGTTTCACTTTCTGCAAGTCACGTGAAAGATTCCATTCAGGCAGGAAGTGACTGATTTGGTTTTGTTTTCTCATTACCCACATGGAAAAGATCTATATTTTGTTAGTATCTTAAATATATTCTTGTGTCCATAAATGTATCTTGAATATATGTCAGTTATTACTCATAATTTCAGATATATTTACAGATATAGTCACGATATTCACAGAATGATTCAAACACGTCAGACGTTATTTAAAGTATTTAGATATATTTTCAGATATATTTAAGATATTCACAGAATGATTCAAGCACATCAGATATTATTCAAAGTATTTAGATGTATTTTCAGATATATTCAAAGTATTCACAGAAGTGACAGATATTAGTCACAGTTTTCAGATATATGTAAGATATTCACAGAATGGTTCAGGATGTATCACAAGTTGGAAACATCTTTGATATATATACATATATACACTGTTTATATTTATATATATATATATATATATATATATATATATATATATATATATATATATATATATATATATATATTTATATTTATATATGGCTGGAAGTATAGCCTAGAGGTTAGAGTAATGAGCTGTAAACAAGCTTGGTACATCCAGCAGACCAGACCTGGGTTTCATTCTCACAGCCTCTACTTGCATACTGTGTGACTCTGATCAAGTCACTTATGGCCCAGTGCTCCCAGGTCGCACTTGAAAACAGGCACTTGTTCCTAGTGGGCCTTACCGGTTACCAAAGACTAAAATAACATATATATATATATATATATATATATGGGATATGACATGCCTGAGTGAAGATATCATATTTATCTTCACAAGAGGCCAATGATATCATGATTCTCAACGAGTGGCTTCGCCACCGTGAGATATCTTGATGTCATTACTCCCGAGTGAAGATAAATATGATATCTTCACCAGGCCATGTCATATTCTGTTTATACAAACATATGTTTGGGCTGAATTGTAATGGAACCCCTCCCTGAACACAAATCAAAACACACCCACAACCCAGAACACAAGGGATAATGTTCTCAAAATTAAAAACATATGTATGGTAGATTCTACCAGTTTCAAAATATAAATAATGTTATTTGGTTGATCCTGCCAATTATTTTTTTCTTAAAATGTAATTTAAGCACTTATCTGGTTGATCCTGCCACTGTGATAGTCAGCGGAGCATATTACTTTCACTTTCCCCCTTCCAAGTAGCGTGACTGAGCGGTGTGAAGATCGACCCCTTAGGACATTACAGTAGTTAATAATAAAGAGCTCTGCACCCATTTAGTTAAAAAAACTGTGCAATTCTATTTTACTTTGTGAGAAATTGCCAAATATGTTCAGAAGACAGAGTGTGAGTCGGCAGCGTCATAGAAGCAGGAGGAAGCGCGAGCGTGTGTTGCTATAGCACTGAACAGGGTTACTTTGTATGGGTTGTAGCAAACCTTTGATAATTTTTCAAGTATCTGCCTCAGTAGGTATTCCATGATTGGTTCCCTCTTATCCCTTTTTTTCCCTTTTATCCTTTGCCACCCCATCATCCTTCTTCTTACCAGAATGCTATTGCCCAGCTCCCACCACCCTTTCATCTGGCAGACCCATCCTATGGCCGCTAGATGTACCTTTACTGTGGTGCAGGCCATTCTTTCCTCCCAGTTCTAAACCACAAATCTCCCCACTTGGTCTTCTGTGACCTCACCACATACCTCCATGTTGTGGTGAGATCTGAAAGCTTGGAAAACTCTCCATGAGCTTTCGTAGGCTTTCAGGGTGTTGTCAGCCCTTGCGCTTCGAAAGAGATATGCTGCTCCCTCCAGCCAATCTCCCATAGTTCCTCTGGGATCATCTTTCCCATCGGCTCTGCCTTGGGAGCCAGTGCCTGAAATCTTCCATCTGCAAGCGGGAAAGGCTGTCAGCAATGGAGTTGTCTATTCCTACAATGTGCCTAGCCCTGAAACTCATATTGAGCCTCAAACCTTGTAGCACTAACTGCCGGAGGATGCCGAGTACCAATACCGACCTTGACCTTGTTATTTAGCACATCCACAACTGCCCTGCTGTCACACCAAAATCTGACCTGCTGGTTCTGCAGCCATGGTCTCCATATTTTTGTCACTGCCCATATAGGAAAAATCTCCAGGAAGGTGATGTCCTTTGTCAGACCCTCTTCAACCCACCTCCTCAGCCAGGGTTCCACTACCCACTTCCCTTGGAAGTAGGCGCCTACCCCCTGCCCACCTGAAGCATCTGTGTACAGCTCCAAATCAGTATTGTATAGCCACTCCTCCTGCCAAATGGCTATCCTGTTGTGGTTTTTTATGAATTCCTCCCATACTTTTAAGTCTTTCTTGGTCTCCTTCCCTATACTGACCCAGTGATATGGCTTTGAAACCCCTGCCATGGTATTGACAGACGTCGTGTAAATGCGCATCCTGGCCCGATTGCTCTACATGCAAAATTCAAGTGCCTCATTAATTGCTGGCTGCTAATCAGGGGTGCCCTTTTCCTCTTTCCTACCTCTAACAACAATGTCCTTATTTTGTTTTTCTTCTGTGTTGGCAAACAGAATAAACCACATCCCGCATCTACCTCTACCTCTACAGGGAGCTCTCCCTCATTGCAGGGCATTCCTTGCCTGGTGTAACATTTCAATAAAAGATGGCGGCTGCTGTCACCATCTGCCTCACAGTCCTGATCAAGCCAATGTCAGGGGTGTGCAATTCCCCCTGTCAGCTTTCCCCCTTCCCAGTTCAGTGTGCAAAGGTGGAGTCCAATCTCTGATGGCATAATGGCCCCCTTAGCATTTAATTTGTGTGCCGAAGGGGTGCCCAATCCTTCTCGTCATCATGCACCCCAGACACATTTCTGTGATGACGGGGGGCCCAATCCCCATCAGCTTCAGTTCCCCTCCCCAAAAATACAGGTGGCACATTGGGAGCCCACCCCAGTGTGCCAAAATACACCTGTAAAATAAGAAAACTGACCTGCATTGTCTTTATGTTTTTTGTTTTTTGTTTTGTTTTAGCCTGAAAAATGAGAAAACGGGCCTTTGAAGTGTCTGGTGCCCTCCCCCAACCCGTGCCCACCTCTACATACTCCACCTCCACATACACCCCTTACTCCCATACTTACCTCAGATGCCTGGAGCGACAATCTTCAGTGGACTGGGAACATGTCTGCACTCTTCAAAGTTGAGCATGAACTGAAGAAATGCTGGTAAGCTGTATAATGACATAAATTAGAGTTTTCCAACATTTTTGCATATCTCAGCCATTTTTATGAATTTTGCCACCAGATTTTCAACATGGGGTTCTTGGGACCCCTCCTCATGAATTCAGTCACTGTCATCTCCTTATCCAGTCCCAAAAGGTGATTTTGTGGTCACTGCACAGAATTACCTTTTGGGACTGATTAATGAAATGACAGTGTCACTGTTCATGAGGTGGGCTCCCAAAAAGCCTATGTTGCAAATTTGGTGAAAAAATTCCAAAAAAATGATTGTGTTATGAGCGTGCATTGCACAGCTTCCACACACGCTTATAACTTCGAGAATTATTTATAATTTTACTCTAGATTGTCAACATTATCATTTTTTCATATCTCCTTATGAACAGTACAGCTGTCATTTTCCACATCCTGCCCAAAATGTGTTTTCATACATCTGGTGGACAATGGTGCAGTTGCTGTAGAAAAGCAATATTGGGACAGAGTAAGAAATTCACAGTAACACTGTTAATGAGCAGAGGTCCCAAAATGCCTATATTGAAAATATGGTGACAAAATTCCACAAAATATGTTAGAAGCATGCATTGTGCAGTTTCCATGCACAGTCATAAGTTTGAGAATTTTTAATATTTTTACTTCAGATTTTCAACATTGCCATTTTTGCACACCTCCTTATGAACAGTATAGCAGTCATTTTTCACAGCCTTCTTAAAAGTGGTTTCACACTTCTGGCACCAATGGTGCAGTCACAGTGGGAAATCAACATTCGAGACCAATAAAGAGAACCATAGTGCCACCGATCATGAGCAGATGTCTCAAAATGCCTATGTTAAAAATTTGGTGAAAGAATTCAAAAGAATTACTGGGTTATGATTGCGCATTGCACAGATTTTGTGCATGCTTGTAACTTCAAGAATTTGTAATATTTACACTCCAGATTTTCAAACTTGCCACCTCTTCACACTTCCTTATGAATGGTGCACCTGTCATTTTCACATACTGCCCGAACTGTGTTTTCACATGTGGCGCAGAATGGCATGGTCACTGTGGGAAATCAACATTACAGACAGATTAACAAAATCACAGTGTCACTGTTCATGAACAGAAGTCCCAAATGTTTTCATGAGGCGGGGTCATAAAAAGGCCATGTTGAAAATTTGGAGTGCAAATACCAACAAACGTCCAGGGTATTAGGGCTTCTACCCATAATGTACTATCCTTTAGAGACTAACAGGCATCAGGAGAGTGCCTTTGGATTGTCAGCAGTAATGCTCACACCATTACTTCCCCACCCCTACCCTGCAGCCACTGACAGGCATCAAGGTGTGCCTTCAACTCTTGGGCTCCAAAGTTCACCCGATTCTCCTATACTGCACCCATCTCAATGTACTTTCTTATGGAATGGGGTGAGCGTAAGGCCCAAGAACTCCAAGGCACAAGGCGACACTTATCAGAGTCTGCAGAGTAGGGTGAGGTGAAATGGCATGAGCGTTATGGCCGATGGCCCAAAGGCACCCCTCAGTGTCTGTCACTTTCCGCAGGGTGGAGTGGGGTTGACGTCGGTTCCATACTTCACTTCCATCTGCATCTCTCTAACTCCCACACTACCAATGCCAACACCAGCAAGACAACATTTAGCATTGAAAAATTCTTGTTTTATTTTGTTTTAAGAAAACCTTGTGTTTTCTATAGTGGAAGGACACAGTGGGCAACGTGGTGGAAAGGGGGGGCAGTTATTCACCTTCACATGTGAATGTTTTACAGTGTGAGTGAGGCACACCCCCAACTGTAATGACATACTCACCACTGTATTAACCTTTGGCCACAGATTTATTTATTATTTATTTAGTTTATGTTGACCAGGTAAGTGCACTAGACAAATCCTGCCTATTTTCAGGCACAACCCAGGGGAGGTGGATACAGATGAATGCCAACTGACTTTGAACCAGATTAAGCTGTTGGAGGTATTTTAAGTGAATGAGGGAAATCTGACCCATACACTGGGGAAATTCCCCTACTTGCTGGTAGGGGAAGTCGCTGTCAGTGAGCTTGCTGACCATTTCACCCTGGGATGTTGTTGGAGGAAGACATTCGGGAGGTTGGGGAGCAGGTCTCCTCCCCAACCTCGCCTTTACTAGAGACCACTGTTGATGCCTTGCTTTCCTATTCCCCTGCTTTGTCTACTATGGCAGGCTCATCTAGTCTGTCTGCTGCTTCTATTGAACCTCCTGCTTTGATGTGTTTGGTTGGCTTGTCTGAAGGGAAGCCGTCGACTTCTTTGGATTCTGCTTATTTTTTGAATTCTCTGCCTTTCCTACAGGATCAAGCTGGTGCCATGATGGATGAAGAACCCGGAAGTGTGACCGCAGCATCAGTCTTACCATCGTCAGAGTGAACTGAAGCGGCTCATCGCAACTTTGCTGCACTTGATCCTGGTGCTCAGGGAACAGGTATGTCTGTGCCTGGGAAATCGGGAAGACTATGCTTTGAAAAGGGGGCTTTTCTACTGAGACTGGTTCTGTTGTTCAGGCCCCTATGGATGTTGTTCCTGTTTTACGGGCAGCGGGTTGGATCCCCACCAAGGGTGGTTGGTCCCCTGATCCTGCTGATGCAACCGTTAAGGACTATGCTGCATTCAATATTTCAGATACTGGCAGGATTATAGAGCACTCTGATTCTGTTACTGTTAGTCCTGGAACGGTACGACAACCTTTATTACCTGCAGCATGTGGGGAGTTAAGTACCTCTTCTTTGTCTTTGCCTGTTTTAAACCAGGTTTCTACTTCTGGGACTGTTTCTGGGCCTCCTTCTGGGTCTGATTTGGGACTTGAGCAAGTTGTTACTCTGGGCCAGGGAAACCAGGCTGTTTTCTGGATAGGGGATGTGCCAGCTACTGGGGTGGGGTCTGCCCCTTTGCACACTACTGTTGGTGCCAGGGTATCTGCTCCTGCTTTTTGAATGGCTGATTTATTTAAACCAGCTTTTAAGGAGCCTGTTCCTAGATGCAACGCTGTCCAGCTGCTTTATAAGAGTGGTTTGTCTGACCCCCCCGGACAGGGTATATATTGGGAGATGTCTTCTGAAAGACTTGTTGAAATTCTATGCTTCTGAAGTTTTTGCTCTTATCCATACTGATGGAAATAACTATGATATCAGTTTCAAGACTGTGGAAGCTTTAGACCGTTTTTGGGTGAAGTATAATTCCCTTAAAGATGCTCCCCTTTGGACTCCTTTTTTGGCCATTCCACTTACTAAGCCTGCTGTGCACACTGTTACTGTTTTGTTTCACAATGAAGGGTGGAACTTGCTGATATTTTGTTTTGGCTGAAGAAGCGGAAGTTTTGGAGCACCCTGTTCTATTATGGACTCCGAACAATTTTGGACGGGGTTGGAAAATTATGTAAACTATTTATGACTAACTCTGGGGTTTCTCATCTGCCTAGCTGTTTTTTTTGGGGAGGGATAGGGGTTCTCTGTTCTACCCGGGGCAACCTAAATCTTGTCATCACTGTGTTTCTAGATTGCATTTCAGTAACGCTTGTGACTCTTTGAAATGTACTCATTTTCTGGAAACTGGTCATTTGGCTGCCACCTGTTTAAATTTATTTCATTGTAATCTCTGTAATGAACAAGACTACTCTTATGTTAAGTGTCCCTGGGCCTCTCACAATTCTGTGGATATCCAGTCTCATGATGCCCTTATTATACAGGCCCAGAAAAAGAGCTGTGCTAAGGCCTCTGAAAAGAGGATGCAGGATCTTTTGTCTCACCCTGAGCCCCTGGCTCCTGGGTCTAGTTTTTTGGTGGAGTCAGGTTCAAGACCGGATTGTTGTCCTGTTTCTGTTCCTGGCCCTGTCCCTGCTATGGTGGTGCTATTACCTTCTGAGACCCCAATGGTAGTGATTGGTTCTGACTTGGTGGAATCCCAGGTGCCTCCCTCTATACCTTCCCAAGACTCTAGTTTCCCACAGGGGGATATGCTTGTGCAGCCTGAGCCCGACCATCTGATTCTTCCCCTTCCTTCTATTGTACTTGTTTCGGATACTACTGCTATGCCCCCTCCCCAGACCCTGGAAGTAGATCAGTCACTCCAAACTGTTTCTTATAAGAAATGACTATGGGAGAAGTGTGGTATTCCAGGCCCTAAAGGGAAGGAACGGAAAGTTGGGCCGAAGAAAAAACTTTTGCAGTCTAATAAATTTGAGGTTTTGTGACAGCAGAGGCCGTCTGGGGGTACTGAGGAAGAAGAAGAGGATTCGGCCTCGGATTCCTCTTCTGTGACCTCTTCTGTAGGTGCTTCATCAGGTTTAGAAGATGGTGGCACAGGGAAGCTCAAATGGAAGACATGCTCACAACGCTGATTCGACTTGTGCAGTTCTTTTTTTTCTGTTTTTTCTTTTCTATGGGTGATTTTCGTGTTTCTTCATTAAATGTTAATAGTATGAAAAATGGATTATGGAGAGATTTAATTTTCTCAGAATTACATTTTTTTTCACTCTGATTTAATTCTTTTGCAAGATACTAGAATTAAGGCATTTAAGGAAATTGCACAATGTTCTTCAGCTTGGACTGTGGGACCTACATTTTGGTCATCAGGCCCTGATAGGTGTGATGGTTTGGGTATTTTGTTTACCAAACCTGATCTGAAGATTTCTCGTTTGATTGATTTGGACCCTGGCAGAGCTATGATTTTGTACATCTCTTACAAGACTTGGAGACTATGAGTTATTAACGTATATGCACCTCAGAGCAAGGCTTCTAGAGTGGATCTTTTTAGGAAGATCCAACCATTTCTATGTACAGCTCGAATGGTCATTTGGGGGGGATTTCAATTGTGGGGTTCGTCAAGATGATAGGGGTTTGAGGACAGATAAGATGTTCTGTGATTCCAATGATTTAAAGGATATTGTTTCCAATGCTCATCTAGCAGATTCTTATCATTTATTTCATGACACTGGAGGCTTTACTTTTCATAAAGGCCAGTTACATACTCAGATTGATTACCTCTGGGTCTCCAACTTATTACATGTTACTCTTTCTGGTATTATTGATTTGACCTTTACTGACCATTCGGTTGTGTATTTGGAATGTCGGTGGGGTGAAAGTCTCTCTTTTGAGAAATCATCCCGGAAATTGAATGTTTCTTTTTTACAACAAGCCCATCTGATTGCTGCTTGCAAATCTTTCTGGGCTGCCCGCCTTTCCGTGTCATGTATGTATGATTCTTTGCTTGAGTGGTGGAGGGGACAAAGATGGAACTGAAAGTTTCTTTTCAACGTACTGCAGGTTTGCATCATAGAACCGATTATATCCGTTATTTGCAGTGTAGAAAGCATTATCAAAGATTGATTTCCCTTGCTGATTCCACTGGTCAGAATTTCAGTTTTCAGATTCAACAGGCTAAATCTACCATGTATCATTTTCAATATGATAGAATGAAAACTCTTAAGCAAGAGTTGTGATTTGGTACGATTGGTACAAAACAAACATTTAGCCCTTTTAAAGATCATGAGGTTCTCTGTCGAAGAAAACATATGGAAGAATTAAGGGATGTTGATGGGAAGGTGTGTAATGATAAGGCCTCTATTTTGCATCTTGTTTCTGCACATGTTAAGGATTCTTTTGGTTCTCCCCCTCAGATGAGTTTTTTGCATTTCTATGTTGCACAGATACAACCCCAGTCTCTCTTGTCAGATCAGGTACAGTAGCTGGTAGCCCCTATTACTATTGATGAGGTTCAAGCCGTTATTAAATCTGCTAAAATTAACTGTTCTCCTGGACCTGATGGGCTTCCAGATGAGTTTTTTCAGACTTTCTGTGATCTTTTGGCTGCTGTATTGTGTGATTTGTTAAATATTCTTTTGAACTCTCCTGATATACCTGATTGGTTGGTAGAAGCAGATTTGGTTCTTTTGTATAAAAAAGATGATAAAAGATTACTACTTAATTGGAGACCTATTTGTTTGTTAAACTCTGATATCAAGTTTTTGAGTAAAATTTTATCTCTTAGGTTGTCACATTGTGCTCATGCCATGATTAGTTCTGTACAGGGTTGTAGTGTTCCTCATCATAGTATACATGACAATTTGCTGTTCCTTCAGGAAGTGTTTTATAGAGGTCAGAAGCAATGTGTTTCTGGTTTGGTGCTTAGTCTGGATCAGCGTAAGGCTTTTGACTCTATTTCACAGGAATATATATTTTTGGTTTTGAACCGTTATGGGATACCTGCTAACTTTATTTCTTGGCTTCAGAAATTATATTATAATGCTACTGTGGTGCCCAGAGTTAATGGCTGGAAAGGGGACAAAATAAGTCTGTGCCGGGGTGTCAAACAAGGCTACCCCTTAAGTCCATTATTGTATGTTTTTTGTATTGATCCCCTTTTATGTTGCATTATCCATGATTCTCGGATAATCGGTATATCTTTGGTTAATACCCTTCCCCCTCTGAAAATTCTTGCCTATGTTGATGATGTAGTTCTTTTGGTTAAAGAATGTACACCTGAATCTGTTATTTCACAACAACTTGCTGATTCTTCTAATGCCTCTGGCTCCAGTATTAATGTGGCTAAATGTTCTGGTTATCAGTTTCCCTCAGATGCCTCTAGACTTGTTCAATATGCTGGTATTTTAGTTTCTATGACTCCGATTACTATCTTGGGACTGCAGTTTGATTCTGATACTCCAGCAGTGGTAAACTGGGAAAAAAATTACTGATAGCTGAAGGGTCACTGTCCCATTGGGTTCACAGGCCTTTATCTAAATGTAAACAGATTTTGTTATTGAAAACTTAGATTGTCCCCATTTTTCTTTATGTTAGTTATGTTTATCTGTCACTGAAGGTTTTATATACTAAATTGTATAGCTTGTTTTTCCGGGCTTTGTGGGGCAGCAGGTTAAACCCCGTTAAGAGGCATATTACTTATCGGATTATCAGTCTATTAAACAGGGAGGTTTGGATATGCTTCATCCCATTGCTTTTTACTTTAGTATTTTTCTTTATTTCAATGTTTTAGAGCTAAATCATCCCCAGGGCAAGAACTGGATTACTTTATTGACAGAATGGATTACGCCCTGTTTACGGGCATGGAACCATAAGAATACTAGAATGTTTTCTCGGTTGGAAATTGTTCCTCAAGTTGTTAAGAAAATGTTTCAACAACTTATTCTTTGAAAGGTTGATACTAGTTTACTAACGTTGCCCACTAGGAGGGCAGTTTATGATGCTACCATTCAGGTTCAATGTTTGGAACCTCTTCGGTTACCTTATTGTACAGAACAAGAAACTCAGACTAAATTTTTGCAATTGTTGAATCCAAGACTGCCAGTTTTTGTTTGGGATTTGGTGTGGTTGACCTTACATGGTAAATTAAATGTTAAAAATAATAATCGACATAAAGCGGTTTTAGACTGATACTGTTTACGACCCTCCTGTTTCCAACTTTTGGAGACCAGGAACATTTATTTTTCGATTGTAGTTAAGCACAACAGTTTTGGCATTTTTTAGCTGACCATTGGAACTTAACACAGTTTGGGGCTCTTACTTATCAGGAACTGATTTATGTTCTGGGAACTTCACACTGGCGTTCCTTTTCCATTGCCACGTTACAAGTTCTTTTTGCTATTTTGAAATATTACCTTTGGCAGTCTCGGTGCAAGTGGGTACTGCAACAGCATTATGTTCCATATGATGCTTTGTTATTATTGATTACTGGAGTGCTTCAGGAGGTTTATGACGCAGATTCCAAAAGGTTTCTACCTGGTCAGTTACACTGTCTTTGACAGTCCTGCAAAGTTGTTTTTCATTGAGCTCCTTTCTGCCTTTTCGATTTTTAGTTAGATTTAGAGTTTACTTTACTGTCTGGATAGTTGCTTGCTCTAGTTGTATTAGTAGTGCTTAAGTTGTGATGTTTTACTGTACTTTCTTGTATATACTGTCTTTACTGTTTTGAATCTCACTTTCCTTATTCCCCACAATGTTCTCCTACTGTTTGGCCAGTAGGGAGACTTGCTGACCATCAGGATGGAGGGCTCAGTTGCTGAGCAGCCTTTGTTGCAGCAAGATGTGCTGCAGGCCGTGGAGCCAGCTACTGTTTCTATATTGGAGAATCTGGAGTCAGAAATCTTTTTTGAAGCACCCACGGAACTGGGTTTATCTACCAAAACAGAAGGTTTAATAGATACTTCAGCTTTGCAAGCAAGTAAGGTTGCGCATCTATTGCCAACCTCAGATTTTTCTACAGAACACCAAATGGATTTGACTGCCTGTCATTCAGTGTAGTCTTTGCCTCCTGACAAGTAGTGAAATGCGGAAGCGCCATTAGGAGTCTTTGTGACAGCTGAGGGATTACAGACTGACAACGAGGTTGTTACACAGCAGAAACCTGAAACTAAACTGCAAGCTAACACAGCTCCAGCTACAATGCTGCAATCTTTTTGCCCAGGAAAGTTGGTCACAGGTACTTTTTATGCTTCTTCTGTCTCAGACCAACAGCACGCCATGGTCTTTTCTATTACCACTAAATAGCGGGTATTTAAAACTGTGACTAAAAAAACTGCTGAACAAAAACACTCCTGGGCTGACCAGGTAGAAGACGATGATGCTTCATGGTTAGTTGGTAAAGCCTTGACATCAGTGGGCTGGGCACAGCTTCTGGAGTCTGTTTTTTTCCCCAATTTTTATTCCAGGGGTTAATATGAAGGAGTCCGACCCGCCTACTTCACTGGCCACAAAACCTACTACCTCTATACCTCACAGCATGGTTGATCAGGCCCACCCTATGGGGCACCAATCTTTGGACACTGCAAATTCACCACTAGCCCTTCCTCCCGAACTGTCTTTCATGCAGAACCCAGAACCTGGTTTTAAACCACAGGGAGGTTTGCTTTTTTCTGAAGAACTTCCACCATGGCTGGTGCCCTCTTCATCTGTGGAGCACATAGATGACCAGGCCTCTGAGGAAACCCCTGCAGGCCCATCACCAGGATCTGTACCTGGCCTAGAACAAACTACACCATGTTCTTATGCTTCATTTTTTTTGTTCTTCTAATTTCTCAGCTAAAAGACATAATGCAGTTCATTTTGTTTATAAAGGAGGAATGGATGTTTTTCCCAATAGGAAATTTGTAGCAAAAGCATTATTAAAGGACAGTTTGCAATTTACTTCAACAGAAATGTATGCCTTAATACATGTTTCAGGGGACAAGATTTTTGATGTTAGCTTTAAACTAAATAGTGGGTTGGATAAATTTTGGACTAAATATCACAAAGTGCGACAGATTCCTTTGTGGTCCCCTTTTGATGTTTTTCCACTTACTAAACCTGCACATAGAACCGTTACTGTTCTTTTTAGAAATGAGGGTGTAAGTGTTACAGATCTTATTTATTGGTTGAAACAGAAATGCACGGTATTGGGACACCCAGAAGCAATCTTTGATTCTGAGGATATCTGGATAGGGGGTTGGAGAATCAGGGTTATACTACACTCTGCAGAGGATGGTTTACAGCACCTTCCAAATTGTGTTTTCTTGGGGCAGGATAGAGGGGTTCTTTTCTATGAAGATCAACCTAAATGTTGGTACAGATGTGGGAAATTAGGTCACATTAGTAGTGCCTGTGATCGTTTGTGTTGTACCCTTTGCAATTCTTTGGGCATGTGAGTGAACACTGTAGAAACATAGCAGTTTGCTCCTTGTGTAATGCACTCGGGCACTCTTATGCTACTTGTCCTGAGGCAGCTCATCGGCAATTAGATCCACAGGACTCTGAAGAACAGAGATTGCTGAAAGCAATTACGCAGCGTTCAAGAGCCACTCACTCTACAGTATCCACACCACCTTCAGTTCCCCCTCCATTGGTATCACCTGGTTTGGAGCCTTCTGTTGTTGTTCAGGAATCTTCTGATACTACTACTTCCCCCCCTTTGGACATTTCCTCAGACATTTTGCTAAATGACCCTCTACCTCAGGCATCCATCCTTCTTGACTCCCAGTCCATGCCCCCCCCCAGCTTCCTCAAGAAGGGCCGTTTCATTCAAGGGAAACAAGACATAAGTCCTGTAATATTAACCAGCCTCAAAAGTTCCTAAATTAGTAAGTACTCCCACAACTAATCGCTTCCATGCCCTTCTCCTTGTACAAGATATATCAGATGCTGAATCTGAATCCTCCCAGTCAGGGGCAGATCCCTTCGAAAAAACTTTGGAAGTGGAATCTGAAGGGGATCAACCCTCAGTTCTCCCGCCTAAATCTATCTCCACAGCTACCAAGAAAGGGAAGAAAATAAACGTAAGCCTCCATGAAATTATTTCCACTATCTGAATGCTTTCTCACTGACTTTCTGTTCACTTAATGTAATAGCATCAAAACCAGTTACAACAATCTGCTTTATTTTCTTTTTTGAAATCCTCACATTGCAATGTATTCTTTTTACAGGATACACGATTACATACAGTCACCGAAATCTCTAGTGCTTCAAAACGGTGGCATACAGGGGGTTCATATTGGTCATTAGGACAAGAACTATGTACTGGGGTAGCAATACTTTTTGAGCTTGATGTGAAAGTTTTGAAATTAATTGATCTGGTCCCAGGTTGGCTATTAATTTTGGATATTATACTTCAGGGGTGTATTTTAGATTAATTAATGTATATGCACCTCAAACCAAAGCAACAAGGGTTGATTTGTTCCAGCTTATACAACCATATTTACATACCTCCTTTAATGTTATCTGGGGGGGTGATTTTAATTGTGGTTTGTCTAATAAAGATAAGTGTAAGGGGTTAAAAACCACTAAGGTTTTTTGTGACATGTCCTGTTTGGCTAAGGTTGTCCAGACTGCGAGTTTGGTCGATGCATACACTTGATTGCAAGAGTACTGTTCCTACTTTTCATAAAGGAGCCCTGGCCACCAGGATAGATTTCTTTTTTATTAATAAAACTTTACCACTAAATTTGGCGTGGGTAACCCCAGTGGAATTCTCCGATTCATTGTGCCTTGTGCATAACAGTTGGGTCAACAGTTGCATTCTCCTTCGGTAGGGGCCTCTGGAGACTTAACGCTCAGCTGCTGTTACATCAGGACATTTTGCAACATCTGCAATATTTTGCACAAGCAAGAAAGTCTCTATATGAGATGTATGAGGATCCCCTTTTATGGTGGGTAGACACTAAAACTGATGCTATTTCACTATTGAAATTTTTTGCGAAGTCTCAGTGAGAAAGAGCTTATTTTTCTTATTTAAAACTCAGAAAGCAGATGCAGAAATTAATGTCTATGGCCCAGACCACTAAAGATGACTTTTCATCTCAAATAAAAATAATTAAGGAGAGAATGGAAACCTTTCATAAGCATCAATCAACAGTTTTGCACTTTCAACAGAAATTTGGTACGCAGGGAAATTTTGATACTGTTTGTCCTTTTCTTGGTAATAAGGAAAGGGCGGGGAAAAAGGTTTTTGTTAGTCTTATGGGGCGAGATGGTCAGAAGAAATTTTCACAACATGATATGATGTCAGAGGTGACGTCCTACACGGCTTCCCTTTTTAAAGAACAGCCTGTTGATTTAGTTTCTTCTCAGGCTTATCTACACAATGTAGAGGTCCCGGACTGCCCTCCATCTATATTATCTTGTTTAGTGAGTCCTCTCACAACCCAGGAAGTTCTTACTGCCATTCATTCCCTTTCTCGAAATAAAGCACCGGGTACAGATGGTACTCAGTACTGTATTGTCACAGGAACTTGCCGATGTTTATAATGACCTGCTAATGCATTCTGAATTTCCTTTAGAAATGATGGGGGGAATTTTAATTTGTCTACATAAGAAAGGTGATAAGAAGCTCCTTTCTAATTGGAGACCAATCAGCCTATTAAATGTTGATTTAAAAATTTTAATGAAAATTTTGAATACACGTCTTTTGACAGTATCCCAACATTTAAATTCCCCTGCACAGTCCTGCGAGATCCCAAACAGATTCATAATTGATCAGTTACTTTTTTACGAGAAATTTTTGATAGATCACATAAGGTTGGATTACCTGGATTTGTTTTGTCATTAGACCAAAAGGGAGCCTTTGATTCTGTGAATCATGAGTTTTTATGGCTTACTTTACAACATTATGGTATTCCTTCTATTTTTGTTTCTTGGTTACGAAAACTTTATAAGTCCACTACAGTGTCTCCATTGGTTAATGGACACCTCGGGCCTATGCTTCCGGTAAAATGGGGAGTTAGGCAGGGTTGTCCAGCTAGCCCTCTATTATATTTGTTTAGTATAGATCCATTGTTACGTACTTTAAATAAATTAATACCTCCTATCACTGTTCCAGGAGTGTTACTTCCTTTTTCAGCCCTTGCCTATGCAGATGATACTTGTATTTGCACCTCTACTGTTTCTTCAGTTAACTCAGTTGTTAAAATGTGTGTTTTTCTTTTGGCTCCCTTTCTGGTACATCTTTAAATAAACCCAAATGCCTTGGGTATAATTTGGGTGGAGGTACCCTTGCCCAGGCTCATGTATGTGATATAAGTCTAACATTACACCCTGTATGGATTTTGGGTATAGTTTTTGGTTCTCCTACCCAGGCTATCTACAATAGGGATACACAACTTGAAAAAGGCAGAATTATGGTACAGAACTGGAATAAATGGCAGTTTTCCAAGCTTAAACGTATCTATATGATACGGACATATTTACTACCTCTATTTTTAATTTTAAGTAATATTTTTCCCCCACCTAAACAAAGTGAAGCAACTCTATTTAGCTCTTTTTTCAGGCTGTCTGGGGTAGCTGTCTCAATCCTATTAAGCATATTTATTTGCCTGTATCTCAGGGTGGTTTGAACATGATAAATCCCTTTTTTTTATTGTCAATTCTTTTTTTCTAATTTCCCACCGTTATTAAAACATCTTCCTAAATTATGGACAGGTCTCTTTCAGCAAGCGATAGGGACTTGGTATCAAGATTGGGTGGATGGCCGTTTCGGCCATCTTAGTGTGCTTGTCACCATGAATCCCTATCAGTCTGAGATTTTTCTTAAATTACGACAGTGGAATATACCCAGTGATTAGTTACTCTCTAAACAAAAAAAATGTTTATACCAGTCTGTCCTTGATTCACATTTTTCTGAACCAATTACATTTCCAAAATGTCCAGATGAGCAGCTTTTGTCCCTACAGGGTTTAATAACTAATAAACGCATTCCTCCTAAATTACGGGATGTTACCTGGTTGTGTGGTCATGAGAGGCTTAATGTTAAGGGTAATCAATTTCGTAAACAGTTACAGGACCGTAACTGTTCTCGTCCTGGTTGCTTTCAAGCATTCGAGACTATGCAGCATTTATACTTTTTATGTCCATATATATTTCCAGTTTTTGGAGTTATGTTGCTAATGTTTGGAAAGAACCAGTATTCGAAAATGTAAATTATGAAATTCTGATTTATGGTTCATATACTCCAGATTGGAGTAAATGGGACACTAGTACATTGTATGTTCTTTTTGCAGTATTTAAGTGGTTTATTTGGCAAAGTAGGTGTCTTTTTACGTTACAGCAGAAGGAGCTTTCTTATAAGGAACTTTTGCAGAAAATTCACTCAGAATTGTTAAATATTTATAAATATGAAGCTGGAATATATAACCGTGCTCTATTACTGATGAATTGGAGGAATTTACCATTGGTGACAGACAATGATATTCCTGTCACTTGAATTCATATTTTCTTTATAATTTGTTTTTTTCATCTTGTTTTCTTTACTAAGATGTAGTAACTGACTTTGGGTTGTTTTTTTGGTTTGGGGTTTCTTTATCATTGCTTTTCTTTTTACACATTTCTTTTGCTTTTCTTTATTGGCAAATTCTTTTTGTATACATTGTGAATTAACATTGTTTTCTGATTTCTTTTTTGAAGTTTTGTCTATAAAAAATTCCCTTACTCTTTTCGATAAGTGCCATGGGATCTTTAACATCCACCTGAACTACCACCAATCCAGGCAGATGGGACCTCGGTTTAATGTCTCATCTGAAAGATGGTACCATTCCATGCAGAGATAGGTAACATCAAGGATTCTTTGTTCCTTCCCCTGTGACAACCCTTTCCTAGTTGGGTACTACCTGAGTACAGTACCTTATCTCCCCAACTGGAGTAGCTATGAGCTGCCAAAAGTAGGGAATGGTGCACTAGACTGACCTGGAGATGTGTAGGACTGTGTGACACTGGCACTTTAAGCAAGGACACTGACACTTGGATTGTTGAGGAAAAAGGTGAATTTTTACTGAAAATATGAAAGAATTCTCTGAAATACCAGTCACAAAAGGCACAATTCAGCTTGTGAATAAATGGCAAATAAACACACATTAATTAGCAGTATATTTATCACTTTTACTTTGTCCCAGCAAGGCAATACTACCACACTAACCTCCTTGTATTTCTTACCTGGAGAATGCAGACATTCACCACCTACCAGCCCTGCAGATAACATACAGGTTCTTAGAATAAGCACCATCCCTGGCCTTGATCTCTGAGCTTAATCATACGTTAGCAATAAAGAATGCAGTGACTACTGGCAATACCTCCAAGCAGTCAGTCCACTGACCCCTTCTGCCAGATACTCTTCTAGGTATCTGATTACATAGTAACCCAGAATTAGGGTTAGAATTAGAATTACCTAAGACCCCAATCCATACAATTTACTTGCTTTAAGAGTGAACAGTGACTACTAGGCCTTATCCTACCTCAGTCAGCCCACTGACCCATTTTGCCAAATACCCTCCCTGGTATCCTGTCACCAGTTATTACACTTAACATTATACTTTAAAACACTGAAAATTAATTCAACATTTCTAAACATGAATTACTGTAAAGTGAAACATTCAGGAATGACAGTGGCATAAAACATATTCAATACTGGTACTTTAAAAGCTGTGACATTATACCCTCCAAGTCCCTTCAGTTTCAGTCCTTCAGTTGGCAAGTCTCTTTAAATTCAGAAGGACAGAGGTAAATTCTCTGTAAATCAATGTCACCTTGACTTTTAAAATAGTCCCCAAACTGTGTCAAATAGGTTTGTATAATACCGCACTGTTTTGGTTTTACTGAATCAAGATGGATATGTGAAAGGAAAAGTGAACCTCCCACTGGAACTTGAACTCAGAACCTTAGCATTCCATGGTAAGGTTTTACTAAAGAAATTATGTTGTTGAAGTTGATGAAGCTTTGTTGTTGTTGGAGGGCCCCCTTGAGTCAGCAGTTTCTTGGTAACATCAAGGAGAACTGAGTATTTCTTCAGGTTGTAGTTCTTCTTCTGTGAGGAAAACTTGGCATAACAGGATCATCAGGTGCTTGAAGCAACAAGCTTTCTGTTCTTACCCTGTTCTCACTTACTACCCTGCCTGATCCTTCACTGGGATTCAGCTGATCCCCTAATCCTACACTGTATTTAAATAAAGGCTATCTCTATCACTGTATAAGGCCTTTTCAGAGAGGACACTCACTTGGCTTGAGCAACTTCCTTCTTGATCACTCTCTCTGCTCAGACTCCCTGCACACTGGATGTGCAGCTACTTTTATAACCAAAACTCATTTGCATATTCTTATTTGTGGTCACTGAGTGGACACATCCATCCAGAGGCTCAGCACCAATGAAAATCCTCTATGCAGCAGCATAAGCCACAAACAAATGCTCAGTTTTGAAGTCCAACTTCCCCTCTCAACAGTCTAAGCCTCCCTCATTTTTTATAACCTTCAGGCTAATTTTTATGTTTGCTTGCGTGCATGCACAAGAAAAATTATGTGGCAGCTTAGGAGAGAAATGGGTTGTGGAGGTGCGTCAATGTGGCTGCCAATGCCGGCACTGCATTTGTGGGCTTGGCAGTGTTCAACCAATGTAGTCCCACTGTCCTGATGACACTGGTTCTGCAGAAGTGCCACCAACTTGAAACAATTTGACCACCCGCAATCAGGGGCTGCTTCATCATTGCAGCATCAACCATTCTGCTGCAATGAGGAAGCGATCCATCATTGCAGTGCAGTACCTTGCCTGGTGTAACAGTTTCATAAACATGGTGGTGGCTATCGCTGTCCACCTCAGAGCACCATGAAAGCCAACAGGGGTGCCCAATCCCCCTGTCGACATGCCCTGACCCAGTTCATTTGCCGATGGGGGATCCCACTCCCCATTGGCATAATCCCCTCATTTGTTGTGTGCCAAGGGGGTGCCCAGTCCCCCTCAGCATCATGCCCCCCAAACAGTCCTTCTTTGCCAATGGGGGCCCAGTCCCTGTCAGCTCCAGTCCCCCAGGTGGCACACTGGGAGCCAACCCCTGTGTGACCAAAGCAAACCAAAAAACAAAAACCTTATTGCAACGTCTTTTTTTTTGTTCTCCCTGAAACTAAGAAAATGGTCCCTCACTGTGTCTAATGCCCCACCCCCAACCTGCGCCTATCCTCTGCGCACCCTGCCTCCCCACATACTAACTCACCCCATACTTACTTCCAGAGCCCAGTGTGATGATCTTTGGTGGATTGGGAACATGTCTGCACTCTTTAAAGCCGACCACAAACTGAAGAAATGCCGGTAAGCTGTATAATGGCATAAATATGTTTTTTTTCAACTTATGTGGATATCTCAGCCATTTATTTGACATTTTGCAACACATTTTCAAAATGGGTTATTGGTACCCCTCCTCATAAATTCAGTCACTGTCATGGCATTATTCAGTCCCAAAAGGTGGTTTCACAGTCACTGCATGGAATCACCTTTCTTGACTGATTAACAAAATGACAGTGCCACTGTTCATGAGGTGGACTCTCAAAAAGCCTATGTTGCAAATTTGGTGAAATAAATCAAAAAAATGACTGTTTTGCAAGTGTGTGTCACGCAGTTTCCATGCTCCCTCGTAACTTCACAAATTTGCAATATTTTCACTCCAGATTTTCAACATTGGCATTTTTTCAGACCTCCTTATGAACAGTATTGCTGTCATTTCTCACATCCTGGCTGAAATGCATTTTTGCACTTCCAGTGCACAATAACGTGGTTGCTGTGAGAAGTCAGTGTTTGGGACAGATTAAGAAAATCACAGTGACACTGTTCATGAGTAGAGGTGCTAAAAAGTCTATGTTGAAAATTTAGTGACAAAATTCCATAACATTACTGTGTTACAAGTGTACATTGTGCAGTTTCCATGCACCCTTGTCATTTTGTGCATTTGTAATATTTTCACCCCAGGTTTTCAACATTGCCATTTTTTACACCGCCTTTTTAACAGTACAGCTGTCATTTTTTATATCCTGCCCTAAATATGTGTTTACACATCTGGTGAAGAATAGCACAGTCACTGTGGGAAATCAATGTTCGGGACAGATTAAGAAAATCATAGTGACAGTGTTCATGAGCAGAGGTCACAAAAAGCCTATGTTGAAAATTTGGTGAAATAATTCCACTAAATGACTGTGTTATGTGCATGCGTTGTGAAGTTTCCACATATGCTCAGAAATTCGAGCATTTTAAATATTTCCACTACAGATTTTCAACATTGCCATCTCTTCAAACCTCCCTATGAATGGTACAGCTGTCACTCTTCACATCCTGCCCAATCTGTGTTTTTGTACATCTGGTGCACAATGGCATGGTCACTGTGAGAGCTCAAAGTTTGGGACACAGTAACAAAATCACAGTGCCACTGTTCATGAGAAGAGGTCCCAAATGCTTTTATGAGATGAGGGGTTGCAAAAAGGCCATGCTGAAAATTTGTAGTGCAAATACCAACAAATGCCTGGGGTGTTAGGGTTTCTAACCATAACATCCCACCTTGTACAGACTGACAGGCATCAGGGGTGTGTCTTTGGATTGCTGACTGTAATGCTCATGCCATTCCACCCCCACCTCCCCCACCCTGCAGCCAGTGACAGGCATCAAGGTGTGCCTTGGGCTCTTCAGCCCAAGAGTTCACCCCATTCTTCTATATTGCACCCATTTCAGCATATGTCCTTATGGAATGGGGTGACTATAAAGCCAAACACCCCAAGGCACACCTCAACACTTGTCAGTGTTTGCAGGATAGGGTGAGGTGAAATGGCAAGAACGTTGTGGGCGATGCCCCAAACGCATACTCCAATGCCTGTCTGTCTCTGCAGGGTAGAGGTGGGGTTGGTGTGAAGTTCAATACTTCACTGCCATTCCTATTCTGCATCTGTCTAACTCCTGCATTTCCAATGCTAATACCAGCAAGGAAACATTCGACATTGACAAATGCTTGTTTAAATACGTTTGTTTGTGAGACAGAATAAGCACTTTCCCTCTATGCAAGCAGGTTTTCATTATAATGGCTAGAAAGCTGCCCTCCTTAGCTCTCTGCTTTTTTTCTGTGCAAAATAAACCTTTGGAAAGTGGAGTCACCAACACTCTTTCATTATTAAACTGAAGAAATAATCATTTCTAAACACTTTTCTCCTCTCTTTCTATTAAAAACAGTAATTTCTAAGTGACCTGTGTTTGGGAATGAGCAGGGCTGCAGGGGGTTGGCAGGGGAGGAAGAGTTTTGAGCTTCCAACAATACCTCTCTTCTGCTGGGAAAGGGTGGGCAGGCCGTCCTGCTCCTGGACTGCCCCTGGTGGCAGATGGGAGGTAGCGCCAGAGTCAGGGAGACAAGTAGGGTTGCATTATGATGTGTGCACACATCTCCATGCATGAGTGTTCACGGCCGTGAGGGGAGGGACCAAGAAAATGGAAAAATCATTTGCTAGCTCCATGGAAGCCCTTCCAGTTCTCCCATGTCGCAGCCTCATGGAGCTCTCAGGCCTGCTCTGGATAAGTGCTTGGGAGGGGGGAGGATGGCCCTCCCTCTTCATGCCTGCCACGGGGCATACAGGGCTTGGGAGGTGTTGGGAAAATAATAGCGGTGCCCAGAGACTGGAGGAGGACAGAAGCCTGCTGGCAGAGCCAAAGGAGGGTAAACATAATATTAAAAAAAAAAACCTGTAATTTCTCCCTCATTTACACTGATCACAACATTGTTTTCTTCACAGGAATTAAATATTAATTTTCCCATGCTTAGCTCCATCTCCAGTGTAACCATCTGCATGGATTTGTTTTATTCAGGACCCACTCTCTCTATCAAGGTTAGCGACACCTTTATTTCACATTTCTACCACATTTTCTGTAGTGCAGGACACTTAAATCTACCTATCTGCAATGTTTGCTACAAATCTGAATAAAAATGGCTTGGCATCACGATCTTGAAAAGCAACTATGTGCAGCAAATATTTTGTGACAGAATACAATTCTCCCAACAGAGCCATGCTTCAAAGTTCTCAGTTTTTATTGTGTACATTTACAACAAATCTGTGTATTTCTGTTATCTGACCAGGATTTCCCTTAGCCCCTACCCGGCATTAATTTATTTATTTAACACATTTTTGATTTATTTTTAAAAGTGTAAAGCCATGAGATCCTGTGCATTAATCACACCCCTTTGCATTACAAAATGGCTCCTATGTGAGCTTTCTCAAAATGCTTGCCAACTTAGTGTGTGGGCTACCCTGAGACCCTGTTAGACTGTGATCTTTTATTTATATTTATTTTATTTGTGAGCTAGTCCCCTCAATCAGTTTTCCTGGTGCGTATTGCCAGCACATCTAAATGAGGAAAAATAGGTGGTTGATCCTGCTTTGAGAGAAGCGCAAGATGTGTCTCCCTCTTGGAGCTTCACACAGCAGGTTTCAGTACTTGTAAGCTGAAGCTTTACTTCTGATTGGTGTTGGAGTGGAGGAGCGACTGCCTGCAAGCTGACCTGGGGATTTCTTACTTGTGTGTCTTGCACTTACTTTGGGACTGACACTCGGTCACTCACACTCCCCTCCTCATTCCTTTTGGTGTGCTGGCTTCCAGCAGCTACCACTCTGCACTCTTTTCTATTTATTTACCACACAGCAGCTTTATTTACTTCAGGAGCAATTTTTACAATATAAATAAATAGTTTAAATCATCAGGCAACTCAGGCAGACCAAATCAATCACTGGACCACCACTGAATGTTACAGTATCCAGGACACTCGTTTACTAGCCCACTGGCCACCAATGGCTACAATTACCATTTTTGAAATATAAACACTATATTTTATATACAAAACTTTGCCAATCATAAATAAAATGAGCAAAACTGCATGTGTGTGAGGAAAGCCAGGGCCAGGAGTCCTTTCCAACCCCCCGTGTGCTGCATCCTACTATGACCATTAATAATATGCTCTTGGTGATTTATAATAGCTAATCTATTTTTAAGCTGCTGATTACTGATTTATTACAATTTTAGATTCTACCTCTGCATGTTATATCCCTGCTGGAGCTACCCTATGCTTTGCTGGTAGCTCCAACCCACTCTGGGACTCAAACCTAAGTCCTTGACTACTTATTTTTAGATGCACTAAAACCAACTATCTGTCCATTTTCTATTTGGTGGAACAGTCTATTTGTAAGACAGCAACAACCAGATTTTCAGCATAGCCTTCTAATTACTCCACCACATGCATGCAGTAATGAACCTCTCAAAATCATCCCAGGCAAAATGTGACCCTGCTCCATTACAATGTCCCTCCATGCCACTGGTGCAAAAAGACCGCTTCGTCAGGATTTGAAGAATGATAACTGTGATGTTAATAAGGTGGTTCAAAAAAAGGGTGTATAGAAATTATGAGATCAAAATATTTAAAACTGTCAAAGTTATGAGTGAGCATAGCAAAATATCAAAATAGCCACATAACTTTCCCAGTTTTGCATATTTTGAGCCGACATTTTCAACATACCCTTCTTACAACACCACCTCATGATGAAGGGTGGTGAAAATGTTCAAATTGGACTATAAGGTCATTTCACCAAGTGACCACAAAATCACCTTGCCAGGTGGATTTGTATAATTTCACTGACATTGTTCATGAGGTGGGGTCTCAAAAAGGCCATGTCAAAAATTTGGGGTGAAATATGCAAAAATGACAAAATGATGTACCAGATTTGAAAACCCTATTGAAATACATTAAACCACACTTACAGTACATTAATTTGTCATATAGCAGTAAACGGTTCCAACAGCAAGATGTATCTTTAATGGGAGAGTGGGTCCTCACAGTGGGACCTGATCAGGTGAGTGAGGGTGTGGGGGTAGGGTTGTGAGGCATGCAGAGTGGTAGCTGCTTTGTGGGAGGTTGGGGTGTGGTGCAGATCACAGAGTGACCATTTGTTTACAAGTTTAAGAATAAAAAGACAAAGGGACCATTTCCTTTATTACAAGTAGAGAACAGGGGATCAGAGCATTGAAGCCTATGTTAGAACTCCTGTTTTATTAAAAATGTGCTGCACAATCAACAGTGTGTTGTGCTTGTATTGCTGGAAAACATTATCATTTCTTTTAAATATATTCATGGACTTTTGAAAGTATTTTAGCCACTTCAAGAGTGTTTTTTTTTCCATTCCAGACATTATTGGGAAAATTATCTTCATACAGTACCCACCCGTAAGTTTAACAGTATGAGATGCAAGCATAAATCTGCAGATCGCAATTGCATCAACAATCTGTGCCTCAAAATACAGCCCAGTGAAGTGAAACTAATGAGTGAAATAGTATTTGTCCCCAATATCGATAAAAACATATCAAACAAAAGTATTGTTATGGAGTTCCTTGCCAGATTTACACTTTACCCTATACATTTATTTCTTAGTATCACTCCTGGTTTTACTTGCAATGTGTGCTATGACAGCTACCTCATGTATTATATTCATGCCCTAGGTTTTTCACCATTAACATCACAGAACACAGGCTAAGTGAATCAATTTATAAACAAACCCATTATAAAGCTTGTATCTTACTGGCAGTTCTTACTGAATGTGAGTATGTTTTATTTTCTGCGACAGGCACCCAAACATTTGCATGTATGTCCTCAAATGTTTGTGCAATTGTACCCGGGTCATGACTGAAAAAGGCACTTGGTGCCAGTACAGTTATCAAAATGAAAATGAATAAATAAGTTCCTAACTGAATACTGACAATATCTAGGTTTGCGCTCCTACACATTAATGATTTCACATTACTACTGCTGTCACAGTGAATCTGATACATTCAGTAAGTGCCTATGCTTAAAGCATTTCAGTGGCCTATGCAACCAGTATGACGTTATGCTTTTGCAACTGTGTTACTTGGTTTTGGCCATTCACACTCTCTATTCCAGAGGAATTACTACCATGTAGGGGTACAAAAGACAAAGAACCCTCGAAGAGGGTTCCACCCCTAGAGGTGCAGTGGGAGGATTCCCTTGGCTAACGGTACCTTAGGAAGGATCCCAAGGAGAGACGCAATTCTGCTGGAGGAGGAGGAGGAGAAGGAAAGGATGGTGAGGCAAAGAAAAAGTGCTTGAGAGAAAGGCTCACAGGAAATGCTTATATAGGACAGGAAGTAGAAGTGGCTGGCAGCTTGTCCACTAAACAACAGGCATAGCCTTCCAATTCTGTGGCCTACGCAGCCAGTATGATGTTATGCTTGTGCAACTATGTTACTTGGTTCTGGCTGTTCGCACTCTCTATTCCAAAGGATTTACCACCCTGTAGGGGTACCAAAGTCAAGGAACCCTCGAAGAGGATTCCACCCCTAGAGGTGATGTGGGACAATCCCTGTGGCAAAAGAAACCTTAGGAAGGATCACCAAAAAGAAATATAGTAGTATGAAGCATGTTAGCAATCAATAGCTATGAGGCATAGTAGTAGATAAGGCAACAGGCAGCTTGATAACTTGATGAGATGCGCAGGTTATCAATGGCATGAATGTGATGGGTTGCATTGGAGATTGAGAGGACCTCTTAAGGAGAAAGGGAATGGAAAGTAGGTACACCATCCACCTCCATCCAACAGTGGAACCGACCTAAAGGAACTAGGGAACACTAACTATGGCTAACTAATGGTTATGACCTGAAGCACAGAGGAGAGAAAAAAAACCTTTAAGGAGGAACTCTCTGGGGATCCAAGGCCTAGGTCGCCTTCCCTCCAGGCTTGAGATGTTTATTTTGTGACGGCTCTGCTTCTGCAAACTTAGAAACCCAATAAGATGGCGGTGGAAAATATTCTGGTTTAGAGGAAAGCTCTCACTCAATCCCTCTAATAAGAATGCCGTGGAAGATTGTGAAAGTGAGCTGCAGCATCGGGAGCAACCAAGGCGGGAGAAGGAATGCAAAGACTGCTGAGGTACGCACTTAACCTACTCACCCTAAAAACAAACCAGAGGCAATTGTAGGGAGAATGTGGTGAAAGTACCTTGCTAGTAGAACACTAGAGCTAAAGGAGATTGCTGAAACTACCTTTCATGGCTAGTCTTAAATTCTTCACCAGGAGCTGCTGTTGAGTCTCAAATGGCTAATGCAAGGCCGAGAGTGAGGACATTCCCAGCTATGGGCCAGGTGAGAAGGACCCCACCCTAAGTCAGGCACATTCAAGATGCAGACATCATAAATGCAGAGCGAGACTGTCGGCCGCATGGAGCCCTGTGCCAGGACTGGTATGACTGGCATGCCACATAAAAGTGAAGAGGAGCTGAATGAGTGCTGATAGCTGGAACCTCACTGACATCAGATGATGTAGCAAGCATTGAGCAATGATTGTGTAAGCAATGAGTGGACCTGAACATAGGTCAGTAAGCAGAGCAGCAATGGTCAGACCTGCCAGCAGGCCTGTAAAGCAGAGTAGCAATGGCTGGATCTGCATGTAGGTCAGAGAAGCAGCAAATATGGATAGTGGGGCAAGCCAGCCAGGCATTCAAGGAAGCCAATGAAGATGACAAATACTCTGAGGATTTTAGGTGGCAGAGGCAGGATTATGGCACATGTAGTCCCACTGCACAAAAGTGGCAGTAGGGAGGAGGTGGGGAACTACAGGCCAGTCAGCCTCCCCTCATTGGTGGGGAAGATCATGGAGACACTGCTGAAAGAAAGGATAGTGATACATCTGGAATCCAGTGGTGCACAGGAACTGAGGCAACCTGGATTCACAGAGGAAGGTCATGTCAAACAAATCTAATATTTATTTTTGATTCGGTGACAAGGGAACTTAATCAGGGAGGGGCAGAAGACATCACCTACCTAGATTTCAGCAAAGCCTTTGATACTGTGACACATAGAAGGCTGATTAACAAGATGTGTAGTCTGGGCATGGGAGACAAGGTGGTGAATTGGGTTAGGAACTGGTTAATAGACAGGAGACAAAGGGTGGTGGTAAAAGGGGTACAATCTGGGGAGAGTGGGGTGACCAGTGGGGTACCTCAGGGATCAGTACTAAGACCAGTCCTGTCAATGTCTTCGTTAGTGACATTGCAGCGGGGCTAGAAGGAAAGGTCTGCCTGTTTGCAGATGACACCAAGATCTGCAACAGGGTGGATACTCCAGAAGAGGTGCAGAAAATGAAGAGGGAGCTGGAGAAGCTTGAAAGATGGTCAGAGATGTGGCAACTGAGGTTTAATGTAAAGAAGTGCAAAATAATGCGTCTGGGTAGAGGGAACCCTGGGGAGAGATACAGGTCGGTTGGACAAGAGCTGACGGTCACCAAGGAGGAACGGGACCTAGGGGTTATCATCTCTGATGAGCTTAAGATATCAAAGCAGTGTACAAAGACAGCAGGGAGGACCAGTGGTATGCTGGGGTTCATAGGCAGAGTTATCACTAGCATGAGGCAGGAGGTGGTGATGCCATTGTATAGAACATTGGTAAGGCCTCACCTGGAGTACTGCATGCAGTTCTGTAGACCACTCCTGAGCAAGGACATAGATAAGGTAGAGACTATCCAGAGAAGGGCAACGAAGATGGTGCAGGGCTTACACTACAAAACATATGAGGAGAGTCTAAGGGACTTCAGTATGTACTCACTGGAGGAGAGGATACAGCAGGGGGACATGATTGAAACTTTCAAGTACGTTAAGGGCATAAATAAGGTGCAGGTGGGGGAGCTTTTCCAATGTAGAAAAAGTATTAGAACAAGGGGACACAATATGAAATTGGAGGGGGGTAGATATAGAGGTAATGTGAGGACATTTTTCTGCACAGAAAGGGTAGTCAACACATGGAATAATCTGGCACAGGTGGTAGTGGGGGCAAGCACAGTGGAGGGGTTTAAGCATGATTGGGACAGGCACAAGGGAAGCCTGAGAGGGGAGGGAGTGATGACAAGCCATTGATCACATAGGATCAGTGGCCACATACAATGTATAGGGCATACGGGCAGACTGGATGGGCCTAGCAGTCCTTATCTGCTGATAATTTTTATGTTTCTATATAGCTAGTATGCCACATGGGGCTATGAATCCCCCAACACCTCCAAGTCTCTCACCATAGGAAAAACAAGAAAGGGATGTAAGGTGCCAAGATCCACATGCAGATAGTAAAACTAGTTTATAGCATCAGCAGTAGCTTAGCTGACCTCCAGAGTATAATAGCAGTGTAAAAACACAGACAGCGCCTGTATTGAGTAACTATGAGTTGCAGAAGTGGCAATTCGATGAACATAGACTTTAAGGTGGTAATGCTCTGAAGCAGCAATTTCTAGGCAGCGCAGTAAAAACAATGGCAATTAGGTATGTGATATGAGCCGTCCCTTCCTAAGTACTTGCCTATGCTACTTGTAGGCTCAATGCTACTGACTGTTTGCTCATTATGTACCTTACCCTTGTCTGTTTATATTTACTGTTGCTTTTCCTGTCTGTATGCTCTGCTGACTCAATGTATTAAGTCTGCAGTATTGTACTGGGTCACCTGCTACGCTGTTACAATGAGGTCTGTAACACTCATTGTATTAAGTTACAATATTGCACTTGTTCACCTGTTGCGATGTGGTCTGTAATACCTGGTGTAATGATGCTGTCTGTAATACTTGTACTCTCCCGGGTCGTTCCTGAAAATAGGCATACAACTTGTCTAGTGTACTTACCTGGTAAACAAAAGCTAAATAAATAAATATGAGTTGAGGAAGCAGAAGTGAACTGCATGGCTAGTGTTCAGAGTGATCCTGAACCAGGTGAAAATAATTAAGGTGCATAGTACGAAGAGCAGCTATGTGGTATGAGTTGAAACACACAGATAATGATTGCAGTTGCAGCCTAAGTAAATAGGAACAAGAAGCATGGGCTCTGGATTAGCAATATACAAGGAGTTCAGAAACAGAAACCTTCTAAAAAGAAAGCAAAACAAAAAACACACAAACACAGAAGAACAGGGGACAAGCAACACGAAAAAGTACACTGTTGGAGGCAAAATACAAACCAAAGCAGGAGACAGACAACAGAGTCCAGCAGAAACAAGCAGAAGCCAAAACAACAAGGTGTGGGGGAGGTCCCAGCCAGCAGCAAATGACAGACCAACAGAGCCTCCAGCCACAAAGAAAAAGTGCTTGAGAGAGAGGGTCAGAGGAACTGCTTATATAGGACAGGTAGTGGGAGTGGCTGGCTGTTTCTCCACTGAACTACAGGCATAGCCTTCCAAATACTTATAATCTCCCAGCAGTGGCTTCAGATAGAAGCAGGGACATCCTGGACTCTCTACAGGGGGCATTCCTCAGGCAACTAGTCAGTGATCCCACTCATGATGGGGCAATACTGGACCTGGTACTCATTAACAGAGACAGTGTTGCAGACGTCAAGGTGGGAAGCCAGCTCAGGACCAGTGGTTTAATATAAGGTACAATAGAAGGACAGTTGTAGAATCAAACCACACAAGGGAGAGGATCCTGGAATTCAGGAGGGCAGATTCTGAAAAAAGGGGAGAATGCCTCAGGGATGACTTAGCAGGCTGGGTGACCTGGATGGGGTGGAGGAACAGTGGGTGAAGATAAAAGGGAGCATAGTAAAGGAAACAGACCTCTGTGTCAAACAATTTAGCAAAAGCAGGAGGAAAAACAGACTGCTATAGTTCTCAAAAAAGGTGGCTGAAATGGTAAAAACTAAAAGGGTAGCATTCAAAGGTACTGTATAAGGAGGCACAGAGGGGAGAGGATGGGGATATGTATCGGGGGAAACAGAGGGATACAGGGAAAGCAGTAAGGCATGCAAAGGCACATACTGAAGAGAAAAATGCCCAGGAGGTAACAAAAGGGGAGAAGACATTTTTAGATATGTAAGCAAGACGAGGAAGACTAGGGGAGGGATTGTAAGGTTTAAAAGGGGAAGAGGGGGACTTTGCAGAGGGGACCAGGAAAAGATAGACATCCTTCACAAATACCTTTATTCAGTGTTCACAGAGGAAAGAGAAGGAGAGGGGCAACAAAAAAGTAACAAATGGTTTGGAGGGAGGGAGGTGGACACTAGTCTTTTTTTGGAGGTGAGAGTCCTTTAGGGACTTGCTAATCTGAAGGTGGACAAAGCAATGGGACCAGATGGGGTGCATTCAAGACTATTGATGGAGCTCTGGGAAATAACGCCTGCACCTCTGATAGTTCTATTTAACAGCTCACTGGAAACAGGAGTTGTTCTGGAGGACTGGAAAACTGGAGGACAGAGGTGTGCAAAAATAAAATCCACTGGTGGAATTTTCACAAAAGTTGGACTTTAACTTCCATAAAAGTTTGGAAAATCATTTCACCAACTTTCATGGAACTTCTGCCTTAAAAAATGGAATAAATGTATGAGCACTAGTGGGTTAATGTGTTAAACTGCTGGAATAAATTCTGCAGAACTGATCACTATCAGTGTTCATCTCTGTGGCTTTTCCCCCCTCAGTTTAATTCATTAACCCATTAACCCTCCCCCCACTGATCACCCCCCACTGTACCCCCCAGCAGTCAACAGCCCCATGTAAGAAAATGTGGCTCCCCCAACTGCCGATCACCTGCCCATATGTAAAATCTGATTCCCTGGTGTCTGGTAGCCTCCCCACCTGCCGATCACTGGTCCCATAGAAAAAAAAGAACTACCTGGTGTCTAGGGCCTCCCTCCACCCACCAATCACTTGCCCCATATAAAAAAAAAATAGTTGGTGTCTATTGCCCCCCACCCACTGATTGCCACTCCATATAAAAGTAAAAATCCCTGGTGTCTAGTGGTCCCACCCACCTGCCAATAGGGACCCAATGTAGAAAAAAAAATGAAAATAATTTTCACTCCCTGGTTTCTAGTGGACCGCCCTTCCTGTCCCTGATACCCTTTTAAAACATTTTCCCTCAGTCATTCCCTAGTGTCTGGTGGACCCCCACCACCCCACCCTGGCAGGTATTCCACCACCACCCCACTCCCCCTAAACCCAACCCTGAGTAGGTGACCAGCACAGCCCTCCTGTCTCCACCGAGGTTGGCCACCCACTGAGCTGTCAATGGATGAGCTTGAGCTTGTAAGGCATTCACTCATTCATTGATAGCTCAGCGGGTGATTGGCTGTGGTGGAGAGAAGCAGCTATTCTGGTGGCTTGCTAGGGGTCTGCGTTAGGAAAAGCAGGGTGTGGGAGACTACCTGCCAGGGTGGAGGACTTGGGTGGTCCACTAGACACCAGGGAATGAGGGACTACTGTTTTTTTTAATAAAGCATAGGGGATAGGGAGGGGGTCCACCAGACTCCAGGGAGGGAACATTATTTAAATGTTTGTTTTTTTTATCAGCCAATGATTGGCAGTGAGGGAGACCACTAGGCGCATGGTATTTTTTCTTTTTTTACAAGCAAGTGCTCATTCATTGACAACTCAGTGGGAAGACAGCCACAGAGGAGAGAGGAGGGATGTGCTGGTCACCCACTCGATCCCATGCAGGGATTTTACCTTGTGCATTATATATTTTTTTTCTCTCAGTTACTTTGTTTTACAATACCTTAATTTTACATATAGTTGATTCTACATGCTGTCTAATGTTTTATCCTTAAAGTTTCTTGTTGAAACCCAGTTGTAATTTCTATACTATTAATATATACCTATCCTAGCAATCTAACTATCTGACATAGATCAGGGTGTCCAACTTCAGTACCATTGCTTTTAACCCCCTCCCATCCAAAGAAGAAAACAGTCCCTCACTGATCTACCCCCCACACCCATACTCCACCCCACCCTGCCCCCTCATTCAGTACTCACCACCCCACACCCCTCATTCACCAAAAGGTGTTCCATGGCATAGATCCACTCTCCAATTGAAAATAAGTCTTGCTGCTGGAACCAGCAACTGCTATATGAGAAAACAAGGTATGTCCATCAAATGTATTTCAATGCATTTTAAACGTTTACTCTTTACTGTCATTATTTCATATTTTTACACCAAATTTGCAGCATGACCATTTTGGGACCCCTCCCCATGAACAAAGTAGGTACATATTTTTTAAATCCATCCCAAAATTTGATTCTGCACTCACTCCACAAAATCACCTTTTGGTCAGGATTTCAACATTTTCACGTACTGGATTCATGTGTGAGATGTGATAAGAAGATTATGTTGAAAATGTGGTAGAGAAATATATGTAAAATGACCAGTTTATTAGTGAATGTTAAAATATTTCAGTGTTCACTCCACAAAATATTCAACATGGCCTTTTTGGGATACCACCTCATGAAAAATGAGAGTGTTCTTTTTTTTTTTAATCTATGCCAAAAAGTGATTTCGCAGTCAGTCACTGAAATCACACTTTAGGAAGGATTTGAACATTGTCTCCTACCAGGTTCATGAGGTGTGGTCATAAGAAGAGTGGCATTTAAACCTGATTGCTAAAACCAGATTTGAGGGTTATCAGGTACTTAATTTGACTCCTACTGGCTCTTAAGTGTATGCTTATGAAAAAGAAAATCAGTTATTGATCTTCATTTTTCGGCAGTTCCCCAATGTTGTCCCAAATTGGATGGGGTCTGAGCCATTCTTAGTAAGTGGTTTAAATTGTATGATGCCAGTTATGTCAACCTTCTGTGCAAGATCGTGAGTAATGTACTTGCTTGCAAAATCATAAATAAAATTTAAAAAAAAATAACACTATGTTGAAACTTTGGAGTAAAAATATGATAAAATGACCACGTTATGAGTAAACATTGAAATATTTCAATGTTCACATGGAAGTTTGCTTATTTTCAGTATTTTGACTCCAATCCAGAAGAAAGTATATTGCTGTGGTTAAGAGCAATGAGCTACAAACCTGTAAAACTGTGTCTGAATCCCACAGCCACCACTTGCATACTGTGTAGCCATGAGTAAATCACTTAACCTTGGAACACATATGTAAGCAAGCCTCAGCTTAGTGAGTCTTTCCTGGTCAAATATTGTATAAAAAAAAATATAAATTTCAACATAGCCATTCCACAACCTCATAAACATGACAGGTGACATTTTCTAATTCTGCACTTGTGGTGTGAAATTACGTTTTGCCAATATTCTATCATGTCATGTTTATGAGGCAGAGTCATAAAATGACTATCTTAAAAATTTGGGGTACAAATTTAAAATGCATAATTCTTAAGAAATGTGTATAGTGCCAGCTTTTACCCCAGCAGGTAGTGGTTTGAGTTCCCATGCCGGTGAACTGAGTTTGGGGTTGAACTCAGTGAGCCAGCTGGATAGAACATGGCTGGTGGACAGTGCTGTCATGCAACACCACCCCTCAGTCTGTGAAGGGAAGGGAATGTGCAGGGTTGCCCACACTGGGTCCAAGTACCATATAGTGAAGAAAAATCTTCCCTTGCAATAGGGCTATGTACCTCTGTACCCATGGTTTCCAGAGAGGCATGTGCTTTGGCAGACAGACAAACTCTTTACCCTGTGTGTCTGTATCTGTAGCCACATGGTAGCTCTGGGCACAGAGGGCCCTGCACTTCTGCAGCCCCACAGACAACCCCACAAATCTTTGAACTCCATTGCTATGAGAAGTCAAACCCTCACAGGCCATGCACTTCCACAGATAGATGGAGTCTTCCCTTGGTGTAGTGCCCAGATGTCCCTGCACATCTTCATCTGTTCACGTATTTATTCATGAAGGAACGTGCATGATTAAAGACATGATTCCACTATCTCAAAAAGAAAGGAAATTCTTTGAAAAAAAAAGCAGTGTTAATGCATCAATCAAGGTTCAACTTAACACCACAAAAGTATGGAAATGTGTTGTTATGGTTTCATACCCTAGCTCTGTACACACACACACAAAAACAAACGGACAAGTAACCACAAGCAGATATCATCAGGCAAGACAAATGACATATGATTGTTTTCAAATTTCACAAATGCAGTAGCACTGATGAGCTACCTTTGTGGATTTGTATCTGCAACTGCATAAGGCCAGGCCCCTCAGTCACTACCTTTGTGTGTATGTCATATAGAGTTCATGAAGTACTGTTGTAATGTGGGTTTCATGGTTTCAGAAGCAGACCTAGAAAGTTTTTGAGGGCTAATAGTTTTGTTTTAGAGTAGCACATCTCCCAGAAAGTATAATGTTACCTTTCAAAGCAGCAGTACTACGAAATCAGGAAGTGAGCTATCAAAATTCTGTTTTTCAGCTGTAAGCATGCGGCCAAAGTTTCAGTTTCCATACCTGTAAATGTTTGGTTTTTTTATGTCATCTTTCGTTTTTTTAGATATTTACAATTTATTTAAATTGTTGTAGCACTACAACAAATATGGTGGTTGACTAATTTTCAGCTGCGCTTTTTCTACAGGAAACATCATGTTTTTTGACAACAGCAGAGGGACCTTCGGCTGACTATTCCCAATATCCCTGCAAGTCATACACATGTGCAGTTGGCAGCAGAGAGGTTTCCAGTACAACATGCTTAGTGGCAGAAATGTAAACAAAAGCAGAGAATAACTGAGCAAATTACTCGGTGATAGTACAATGCCAGGGAGAAAAAGTACCAGGTATATGATTAGCAGAGCACAGGGAATAAACTATCAAAAAAGTGCTTTTTTTTTTGTAGTACCGCTGCTTTAAAGCTCATATTATCTTACAGTGGTTGCTTTTGCTGGCCTAAGAGAGTAATGGCAGCAGAAATAGTTGTATGTTGTTTGTCATACCTGTTTGATTTGTGGTCTTGTCCTTCTTCTACTTATGGATGTGGGTGGAGAGTTAGGGTTAGAAACTCTAATGCCACATCTACCTACTTTTTTGGTATTAAGTTGAACCTTAACAAGTGCGTTAATGCAATTTTTTGTTTTACAAAAAAATATATGTATCTATCTATTTATCTATCTATCTATCTATCTATCTATCTATCTATCTATCTATCTATCTATCTATCTTTCTATCTATCTATCTATCTATCTATCTATCTATCTATCTATCTATCTATCTATCTATAATTCATTCACTGTAACACATGTATATTAGAGTGAACAGAATGTTCAATGTTAAACTCTATTAGAAAATGGCAACAATCAATTCTTAAACCTGAGCGGCTGAGACAGGCTCCAAGCTGGGCATTTATTTTTCAATAGATGCCCAGCTAAAAATAAGAGCCAGTCCATGTGCCTCTTCACATAGTAACATTCTCCAATGGGCCATTTTCTAAGCATAATAATGCCCTTCATGGTGGGCATTATTAGGAAATACTGGACCTTCCGGGGCTATAAGGCCCTCCACCTGTGGCATCGGGCCTTATTACTCCCCTGGGCAGTCCGGTATTTCCCAATAATGCCCAGCCTGTTGGATATTATTGCCTACATGTTTGCATCTTAATAACTATGGTCACATTCATAGTTGCACAAAATTTGGCATGTTCGTTTTGGGTGGCAAGTTCTTGATATGTGGGATGTCTCATGATGAGTTCTTAACCAGATAATGAGATCCAGAAACATCACAAATATAAAACGTACTATTTTTGGCGGTATTTTTTATCTCATCTAAAGCCAATATGGCATATAGTTTTGTTCTGTGACTTTCAAGGATGAAGGGGCTTGTGCCAATGGTGAGTATTTCAAGGCTTTTCTGAAAAAAAAAATATTGGGAATCTGTTCTAGAGTGATAAAGTTTTGAAATGTGGCTTCTGAAAATTCCCAGTAGGGTTTTTGAAGTAATCTTCTGATATGAAAGAAACATTTTACTTTCAAGTGCTTGTTTTCTTTTGCAAGGAAAATGTTACTGTTGTGAGTATGAGCCTTAATGACTTTGGTGCTTTTTGAAGAAATTGAATTAAGTTTTGCATGTGCAGTTAGAGAGTCAGGTTCTTATGATCTGATAAGTTTCATGACAATTGCTTGTCTTGATTTCAAGACAGGTTAGTGTAATAATAAGAAAAAAATGCTCTATTTTGGCCATTTTTTTAGTCATATCTAGGCAAAAATGATTTCTACTTTTGTTATGACAGTTTTATAGTTAAAGTGGCTCTGCCCAAGAAGGTACCGTTCAAAGATTTTATAAATAAATATTTATCACTTCTCAAGTTATAAGGTTAAAGAAACTGGGCTTCTGAGCATGGCGTGAGTTGTCACTTTAATGTAAACCCTGACTTTTTCACCTTATTAACATTATCATTCATTGAAGCAAGCATTTGTCAATGCCAAATGTTGATTGCTTTGCTCCGTTGAGCTTGCTCAGTTCCCCTCCCTCACCCGCTCATTCTGTTTCTCCTGGCGCAACAGGCTGCCCTTTTGTACTGGGCTCCTGCCTGCACTGGAGCCTGTTTCTGCTCAGAAAGAAATCCGCAACAGTCCCGACAAAGCTCAGCTGAGCTCGGTCACTCCCCCTCTCTCACTCACTCGAGCTTAATCTGTCCCAAACACTGATTTCAGAAAGTGACTATGGTATTCTACGCCAGAAATGCAAAAACACATTTTGGGCAGGATGTGAAAAATGACAGCTGTACTGTTTATAAGGAGGTGTGAAAAAATACCTGTGTTGAAAATCTGGTGTGAAAATATTACTAATTTGCAAAGTTACAGTGGTGCGTGGAAACTGCACAACGTGTGCTCGTAACACAGTCATTTTATGGAGTTTCATCACAAAATTTTCAACATAGGCATTTTAGCACCTCTGCTCCTGAACAGAGTCACTGTGATTTTCGTAATGCATCCCAAACACTGATTTCCCACAGCGCCCGCACTATTCTGCTCCGGAAGCGCAAAAATACATTTTGGCCAGGATGTGAAAAATGACAGCTGAACTGTTCATAAGGAGGTGTAGAACAATGGCAATGTTGAAAATCTGGAGTGAAAATATTGCAAATTGGTGAAGTTATGAGTGTGTGTGGAAACTGTGCAATGCACGCTTGTAACACAGTCATTTTATGGACTTTCTTCACCAAATTTTCAACATAGGCATTTTAGGACCTCTACTAATGAACAGTGTCACTGTGATTTTTGCAATGTGTCCCAAACACTGATTTCCCACAGTGAATGCGCTATTCTGTGCTGCAAATGTGAAAACACATTTTGGCCAGGATGTGGAAAATGACAGTTATACTGTTCATAAGGAGGTGCAGGAAAATGGCAATGTTGAAAATCTGGAGTGAAAATATTGCAAATTTGTGAAGTTACCAGCGTGTGCAGGAACTGTGCAATGCACGCTCATAAAACAGTAATTTCTTGGATTTTTTTACATCAGATTTGGAACATAGTCTTTTTGAGAGCCCACCTCATGAACACTGGCACTGTCATTTCATTAAGTGATCCCAAAAGACGATTCTGTGCAATGACTATGAAATCACCTTTGGGGGACAACTAATGCCATGACAGTGTCTGAATTGATGAGGATGGGTCCCAAAAACCCCATGCTGAAAATTTGGTGCCAAAATTCCAAAAAATGCCTGAGATATGCATCGAAGTTGAAAAAAAAAAACTATTTATGCCATTATACAGCTTACCGGCAATTCCGCAGTTTGCAGTCAGACTTGAAGAGTGCAGATGTGTTCCCAGTCCACCGAAGATTGTCACACCAAACTCCACAGGTAAGTTTGGGGGCGGTGGGGAGGCAGGGTGCACAGAGGGTGGGTATGGGTTGAGGGAGGGGGCAGGGAGATGGTGAGGGACTGTTTTCTTTTTTCACAGGTACTACAAACAAAAAACCCATCGCTGGACTTTTTTTTTTTACAGGACCCTTTGGCACACTGGGGTGGGCTCCCAGCATGCCAGCACAGTGTTTTGTTGGGGGGGCAGCTCTAGCTGATGGGGGATTGGGCACCCCCGTCAGCACAAAAGGGGGGGCACAAGAGCCGAGGAGGATTGGGCACCCCCCTGGCACAACTGCAGACAGGGAATGGGCTCCCTCATCAGCAAATAATACTTTGTGGGGGGACATAATGCCAATGGGGAGTGGGCTCCCCCATTGGCAACATGAACATTACCATTAAGGCCACTGAAGCTGACAGGGATTGGGGCCCCCGTCGGCAAATTATACTTTGTGGGAGGACATAATGCAGATGGGAAGTGGGCTCCCCTATCATCAATATGAACATTAAGGTTACGGCCAATGAAGCTGATGGGGATTCAGGCCCCATTGGCACACAAACACTAGGGGAGGACACATGCTGCCGAGGGGGATCGGGCACCCCCTCAGCATAGGGGGGCTCACTCATATTGTTTGTGAACACAGCGGCAAGCCACCACCATGTTCACAATCAATATCACAGTACCAAGGTTTCACCCAGCAATGACGGGTCGTTCCCTCATTGGCTACGCTGCAATGACGAGGCAGCCCCTGATTGCAGTGACTGAAACCTTTCAAGGTTGTGGCACACTGGCTGAACTAGTGTCATCAGCAGTGTGCCACCCCATTGGTGAAAGTGGGCCAAGCCTCCAAAGCTGTGGGGGCATTGGCCACAAAAGTGCCACACCTCCACAACCTGCTTCTGCAGCAAGCTGCTGCAATATGTTTCTTGCGCATACGCGAGATCAATATAAAAAGTGCAAGAAATCAATCATGTGCTTTCAGTGTACTAATTGTTAAGATTTGGAAAGATTTGGGATGGCAAGGCAAGGCAAAGTTTATTTTTCAAGGTGCCCAATCCCAGAGGCTCTGTGCACTGCACAAATAGATACAATCTAATCATAAGACTACCAACAAACATAAAATGAACATTAAAATGAACAGATTTCTAAAACAGTTAAAAATACAGTCATAATAAAAGGCTATCCCAGCAGAAAATATGTCCAGACAGTGTCTGGGAAGGCCTGACTAAACAAAAGGGTCTTGAGGTGGGCCTTAAATATTTCCACAGAAGGGGCCTCCCCTTACAGATGGTGGCAGTGAATTCCACAGGATGGGGCTGGCGACGCTAAAAGCTCTGTCACCAGTGGTCTTTAAACTCATCCTGGGAATCACAAGGAGGCTCCTGGAGGAAGAACGGAGAGATTGGACTGGAGCAGAGGGTGTCAGAAGGTCAGACAAGTATCCAGGGCCCAACCCATGTAGGGCCTTAAAGATGAGCAAACCCACCTTGAAGAGGATCCTTCACCTGACCGGCAGCCAGTGCAGTTCATGCAGCACTGGGGTGATATAGCAGTGTTTAGGCTGCCCTGTCAGCAGCCTGGTGTCTGCATTCTGCACTAGCTGCAGCCTGTGGAGGTTACCACCCGAAACCCCAAAGTAGAGTGCATTAAAGTAATCAACCTTAGATGTTATGAAAGCATGTACCAAAATGGGGAGGTCCATAGGCAGAAGTAGGGGCTTGATCCTGGTGATGTTCCTAAGATGGCATAAGCTGATCCGGACAATGGATGACACCTGTACTTCAAATGTCAACTTGCTGTCATAGGTCACGCCAAGGTCATGCACCCTAGAGGAGGCCATCAATTGCACAGATCCCAAGAATAACCTAGTATCTGCAACAGATACCCTCCTATCACACCTTCTGTTTGACTCCACAACTAGTACCTCCATCTTATCGGGGTTCAGTCACAACCAGCTGGAGTCCATCCAGTCATTGATCTCAGCAAGGCATCTATTCAGCACTTCCACTGCATTGGATGTCCCAGGGGCAAAGGAAATATACAGTTGGGTATCATCAGCATAGCAATGAAAACACCAGACTGTATTTCCTAATGAGCTCTCCCAGGGGCAGCATGTACATGGCAAACAACATATGTGACAAGACCAAGCCCTGAGGTACTCCACACATCAGGAGGTTGGGGAGGAGGAGAAATTCACGTCACTACCATTTGCCTCCTGTTCATGAGATAGGAGTTAAACCAGCAGATGGCAGTACCAGTGAGTCCACAAAATTCCCTCAGGCAGTCAAATAACACACAATGGTCAACAATGTTAAATGCTGAAGAGAGCCCAAGAAGAACAAGAATTGTCCCCTCTCCTTCATTTCTAGCCCTAAGGAGGTCATTATGCACCTGGACTAATGTAGTTTCTGTGCCATGCCTTGCCCGAAACTATGACTGGAAGGGTTCATATAGGTCAAGGGCCATGAGGTGTTCCTCTAGCTGCTGCACCACAGTCTTCTCAACAACTTCCCTTAAAAATGGGAGGCTGGATATTGGACAGTAATTCGCCATGACATCAGGGTCTAATGATGGTTTCTTCAGAACCTGCCTAACCAGTGTCTCCTTCAAGACATCTAGAAAAAAAAACCTCCAAAGTAGAACACCAGACAATCAAGATGAACACCGGGCCTACAGAGTTGGCACATCTCATTAAAAAATGTGTCGGCACCAGGTACAGGTCACAATATGTGTGCTTCAGCCTGAGGACAACCTCTATGACCTCCACCACCTCCCCTGGTTTAAACTCCCCCCAACCAGGTAGAGTGCTCTCTGAATGCTAAAGGCAATCACTGTCGGCCACCACGTGGCACACTTGAGGAACGCACTACTGGATAGTGGACATCCTGTCTGAAAAGAAAAAAGCAAACTCTTCACATAAAGCATGAAAATGACTTTTTTTGGCTGCAGACAAGCTGGGTTTAGCAGCCTGTCCACAGTCCGAAAGAGCACAGTTGGTTGATTCTTCCTGGCAACAATCTCCCTGGACAGGAACTCTGACTTCTTACAGGAGATTCCCCCCGATACTCAACATAGTGAGAGCGCATGGCCAGTCTGTCCACATCTAGCCTAGACCACTGCCAGAAGCACTCTAACCTCTCACCCATAATCTTCATCACCTTGAACTCCCCCTCAAACCACAGGAACCTCAAGTGAGAAGATTTGGGTTGTACACAGACTGGTGCATGAGAGTCAAGTGCAACTGACAACTCCCTATTATAGGTGGCAACAGCTTTGCTTGCACCCCCTATGCAAGCACAACTTACACTGGATAGATCTGCCACCACCAGAAATCCCTCCAGGGTCATACCCCTCAAACGGCAGTACCTTACCATCCCAGCGGGGGGCGCTCTCAGGAGGGCCCCAAATGAGAACTCCACAATTCAGTGATTGGACCAAATGACTCAATCAGTCTTGAGGTTGCTAATCTCAAGCCCAAGAGAGAAGACCAGGTACAACATGAGGCTGCCCTGATGGGTCACGGAGGAAACTTCCTGTGACAGGCCCAGAGAGTACATCATCTGGAGGAGGTTATAACCTAGCCTAGAGGATTCATTGTCAGCCCAGACATTGAAGTCCCCCAGAACTAAACATCTGGGGGACTCCAACATCTCACCAATGATGAAGTCGGCTATCTTCTGCAGGAAATCCCCTGCTGTCCCGGGGAGGTGATACATCAGGAGATTCCTTCAGCCTGCAGCCTGCTCCTGGACCCCCACGACTGGCCACACATTAAAAAAAAAAACAGTCTTCCCACTTGGTGCACAGTGAAGCCAAGTTCAGATCTAAAGCAGATGGCCACTCCCCCGCCCCTGCTTTCCACACTGGGGCAGTGTACCACTGAGTAACTGAGGGGAATGGTGGCCTCTAGAACCAGGCTGGCATCGTCATCCACCCAGGTCTCAGTGATGCATACCAGATCAACTGCGTAAACCAAGTCCGCTATAGTCACAGTCTTGTTCCTGATCGATCTGGCATTGCAAAGCACTGCTCTCAGGGGACTGATGGGCAGAGTAGCACTTCTGGGTACTAGACCACTCAGTCAGGTGAAAACCCTGGGGACATTGACCAAACAAGTTTGGCCTCTTTCTAAGGCCTGTCAACACCCAGGGCACCTTCTGCACCCAATAACCTCAATCCACCCCCCTCCCTCACCAAGAGTGACCACATGTCCAGAATCTGAGATGCAGGGAGTGTAAATACATTAAAAACAAACACTTTTTGTCTTTTTATTTTGCTCACATCTAGACCAAAAGCAGTTTGGAAGTGTTTCCAAAATTTTCAGGATTACGGGACCTCTTCCCAAGAGAATGCCTTTTGAAGATTTTGTGAAAAATATGATTTGGTTCCTGAGCTATAAAGTTTTAAAAATTGTGGCTTCTGATCATGGGCTGAGTAGACACTTTGTGGTTACATCCCAGTTTTTGCACCATAATAACTGGTGATGTTTGACAAAATTGCATGAACTTTTGTAGGTGTGGTCAGTGTTCTGAACACCAGGGGAGTTTTGTGATGGCAGCTCATTCAGATTCTGAGTTCTGTAAATTTAAGAAGCCAGTGAAATCACACCATTTTGCAGCTTTTTGCTCACCTGTAGGGCATAAAATATTCAAGAATATTATATGTGTATGCCAGGGCATGTATATTAGGATTCACCACAGTGTTCCATGTTAAACCCCCATCTTTACACCTTAATAACAAAGGCAGCATTTGACAATAATGTACAAAAGTTTGCATGCATGATAATGGTGACAAATTCTCAAGATCTGGGAAGTTTTGTGATGGGTGCATAACCAGATTCTGAGATCTGGAAATATTAAAAATACATAAAAAACACTGTTTGGGTAATTTTATTACTCTCACTTACAGAAAAGATGGTATGGAATTTTGTTCTGAAACTTTCAGGTCTGAATTGGCTTATGCAAAGGCTCTGTATTTTTATAGTTGTAAAGGTTCAGGGCCATCTAAGCCCCATGCCAAGGGAAGATTTTTCCTCACTATATTGTCACTTTTTCATGTGCCCATGCATTCACCTCTGCACTGTCCCTCACAAGGCTGGTGTGTTACTGAATGACAGCAGCACCCTCCCCATCCTTGGTCCAGCCAGCTGGCTCACTGAGCTTGCTTCAAGATCAGCTCACTAGCAAGGGATCACAAAACACTACCTGCTGGGCCAAAGACTGGCCCTGCACACATTTCTTCATGAGCTTTTTTTTTTTGTTATTTTGAGTCCATGTCAGGAACTTGATTACTAGAATGGGATACATGTCACCCAAAACGTGTTTTCTCAGAACAATGGTGAAATTATCTTTTGATCTGTACAGTATTTGAATATTCTTGCTATCCTTGTTCATGAGGTAGGGCACTGTAAATGGTATATTTAAAATGTGGGGTTAAAATACATGTTTTTGAACTGATTTAACCTGAAAATAAGAAAATGGTCTCCTCATCAAATCTCAGCTCCACCCAGTCCACCCCGACCTCAACTCTGCACCTACAACTCCACACCACCAGTCACACTCTCACTCACCTAAAGATGATTCCATGGCATAGATCCACTCACTTTGTCATAGGACCTCTGAGAAACTGAGAAATCACAGGATTCGCATGTCATATGCCCAAAAAGTTGTTCTTAACAAAGAGTTTGCTGAAATTGTTACCACTCTGGAAAGGGTGTCTGGGGAACCTATTCAGGACATCTTGCGAGAGATACACATTAACTACCAAAGGACCTTAAGAAAAGCCATGCTTATGAAAAATAGGAAATTGGATGCCCTTCAACATATCATACTTCCTAACAACCATGAAGAACATAATGGAGTCACTGAACAACAACACAATACTGATGGGCACATTTCAGTTGTTAATTTGTCCAACCACACACTGACTACTGGAGAACTAAATGTACTTTCAAAGGGCCTCACTTTCTGCCCTACAAAACCACTAGATAACATACTGTTTTGTGGTGTACTGGAGGAGTACTTCCATAGATTGAGACTTAAAGAATTCTTTCATGGCAGGGAAGAAATCACTGGTAGTGAAGATAGTGCAAACAGCAATAATGTAATGGATAAGAAAAAGGAATCTGATTTTACCCCCTCAAGTGGGCGTAAGAAAAAACTAGACAATTACATTAATTGTTTCCACCAACAAGTCAGTGGTCAGATCCTTACCAGGCAAAAACAGACCCATTATAACCTCTTTCCGCTGGAATGGAGAGCTATAGGGACACTGAAATCAAACCACAGCATTGTCATCAATAAAGCTGATAAAGGTTCTGCAGTGGTGATTTTAAACAGAGAGGATTATATTGCTGAAGCTAATAGACAGCTAACAGATCTTACATACTACAGAGAACTGGAGAGTGACCCCACTACAAGATATAAAGATGAACTACATGACTTAATTAAAACTTTTCCTGACCACGTCTGAGAGAAACTAACTCACCTCATCCCTGATGAACCCAGGCCAGGGACATTCTACATGCTGCCTAAAATACATAAACCTGGCAATCCAGGGAGACCCATAGTCTCTGGTAATGGTACCTTGACTGAGGGGATCTCAGGGTTTGTAGAGACCATTTTGAAACCTCTGGTTATGGAAAGAGAGTTATATCCAGGACACTATGCACTTTTTGCGTGTACTTTCTGGTTATAAGGATTTACCACCTGATACCATTTTAGTGACAATGTATGTAACATCCCTCTACACTAATATTCCACACACAGATGGCATTGCAGCATGCCTTAAATACATACATGAGAAAGGACCGGAACAATACATCAACCCTGGAGTGGTGGGGGAACTTATGGAATTAATTTTGATACATAACAACTTCAGCTTCAATGATAAAGATTATGTTCAAACTATGGGAACAGCAATGGGCACCAAAATGGCTCCACAGTATGCTAACCTCTTTATGGCTGACTTGGAGGAGGATTTTTTAAGGCAATATCCACACAAACCACTAGCTTATTTCCATTACATTGATGATTTGTTTATCATCTGGATGGAAGGCACAGATGCACTCAAAGATTTTCATCACAAACTTAATAATCTCCACACTACCATACCATAAAGCTTACCCTGGAGTACTCTACCACCAAGGTTAACTTTCTGGACACCACAGTCATCATTAAGGATGGAACCTTACATACATGTATTTACAGGAAGCCAACAGACAGACAGAGATACCTGCACAAGAAAAGCAACCACCCAAACCATACAAAAAAATCTGTCATATACAGTCAAGCACTTCGTTGTCACCGTATTTGTTCAAATGAGGATGACAGAGATACACATTTGGCTATGTTGAAAAACACCTTTATTGAGCAGGGACACTCTTCCAGGGAAATTGACAGGATAACAGAATGGGCAACGCAAGTACCAAGACAACAACTACTTCAATATAAAGAAAAGACAGCTATAGACAAAATACCCTTGGTAGTCGCATATCATCCAGACCTTGAACGTCTGCGTAAGATTATTAAAGATCTCCACCCAATATTTAGTGAGGATGAAACCCTTAATTGTATTTTTATGGAACTCCCACTACTATCTTTTAAACAACCACCAAATTTATCCAGCCTAATTATTAGGAGCAAACTTTCACCAGAACAGAATACCATGTCACACAATGGCACACGACCCTGCAATCAACGCCCCTGTAAAACTTGTGGGCTCATTTCTACCTTGGACTGTGTGGTTACATCACAAAACAGACAATTCCAGGTGCATGGGAGTTATATATGCATGTCACGACATGTTGTTTATTTCATTTAGTGCAAGAGATGTCCACAAACAGGTTATGTAGGAGAGACACGCCAACAGCTCCGCACTAGGATGAACTCACACAGACATACTATTACAGCAAGGAAGACAGAAAAACCAGTTGGGCACCACTTCTCCCAGCCTGACCACTCAGTCTCAGATATGTCAGTAATGGTCTTAAAAGGAAATCTCAAAAACACACAACAGAGACGAGCTTTTGAGATTAAACTTATTTTTCATCTCAATATGGTAGCAGATGGGATGAACATTGATCTTGGCTTTATGGGACACTACAGAAAATAACATCCACAGACCTTTTCTTCTTCAAACTGACATATTATAGGACTTCAGCATGTGTGGGATGTGGATGCGTGTGTGTATGTATGTGTGTGGGTACGTGTTGTGAGGTATGTAATATAACAGATGTGGGGCTTGCTGTCACATTGAGGTAAGTCTCTATTTAGATATATGGAGTTATAATGTGTTACTATTCTTATTTCACACACATAATGAATATTAATTCCTCCTTACTTTTTATCTTTGCCTGGGGGGGGGGAGGTTGATTCCAGTGCACCATATTCAGATTACCCAGCCTGCTAGTGTACATACAGGAGTGTTATCATATACTTTTATATAAAATTTTTGTAACTCTGTACATATTGGGGTGTGTGATCTCATTTGCATGGGGGTCCTGCACAGATCTTTTTACATTCGGCTAATATTGTAGTAATTTGTGGATGTGTAGGTATGTTAGACCTCTGGTCTTACACATATACTTTATATTTACTTCTAGTTACCTTATCCTGGGGAGGATGGCAGGTTTATTTCATGGTAGTTCTATCTAGTATCCTTGGAAATGTTACTTTGCAGATAGTAGTACGGTTATATAGTGTTACATTTTTACTCTGTAGATATTAGGAGACATAAGCCCTTTTACTCAGGATTTCATGACAAGTTGAATTCCTTTGGGGAACAATTGCAGTGACCGAAGTTAATATAGGTTCACTAGGAGAGAGAGAGAGCATGTGTGTGTGCATGCGTGTCTGTGGAAGACAGAGAGAGAGAGGGAGAGAGAAAGGGGGGGAGAGAGAGAGAGAGAGAGAACATCTCCTTTAAGCTATGTATCTCCCCCACCCACATTATTGTGATTTGGGGTGGGTTAGGTTGTATTGTTTGTATGAAGAGGAGGAGAGAAATTACATTTTTATCTCTTTTTCAGATTCCTTAGACACTTGTGGTACATCAAGTTGCTACATTCTCAGTATATATTGACATCAGTACATATCAGGCTACATGGTCTTTATTCCTTGAGGTTCCTCGACTACAGTTTTTTTGTTTGACACTAATATTATCAATTTATATTTAAATTATAATTTATATAGTCCTGAGGTTTTTGACATTTCTTGGGCCTTATATCTAGCTTCAGAATACAGCTGGGTGACAGGTCCAGCTAGGTTTTACACATCACACAGTATGCACTGATGTTTTTAAGACAACTTTACTGGTAATTTCTTGTCCATAATGCTAACATTGAAATTTCATGAGCCCTATAACAATCTTAGTTTGTCTTTAATCTGGGTGGGGGTTGCCTTTCAGTAATCACATCCTTATACTAACTGTGACACCCATAGCTTGATTTAGGAGTTATCTGCTTTAGCAGTGTTATCTTATGTCAATTAAATTTATATGCAGTAGGATTCTTTATATGTGTGTTCCACCAAGCGCATCTGACCCAAGGGTCTTTCTGGCTGAAGGCAGTATTGTACTGTTAAACTTCTCTGACATCATCTTTTTTTTTTTTTTAAATGAGTATTTTAAACCAATGGGGATTTTTTCTGTTTTTCTCTGCATTATCTAGCTGTTATAAGTATTGTATTTTCTAAACAACTGCCATGAACTTCTGAAGAAGGACTGGTTGGTCCGAAAGCTAGAGCACTTTGTTCTTGTTGTTACATCTATGTTGGTCCATTATAAAGTTGTAATTTGAGTATTATGGGTTTTGTGAGGCCTGCACATCTGCAACTAGAAGTTGGTGTGTATGTCTTACAACCTTGAGGGCCTTCACTTCTGCAGACAGAACTGTGTGAATGTCTTCCAGTGTGCATGAGTACCTGTGGCTTCAGCAGCACTTGCTCCATAGGGGCCTGCACTTTTACAGTCAAAAGAACTCTAGTAATTTTGGTATTGCAGATTTGTACCTGTGGCTGAAGAGGCCTATGCTTCTGCAGACAGAAGTAGTTTGTGATTTGAATATCGTGGATTTTTGTTTGCTGCCAGAAGTGAATGTGTATGTCTTGCAGTGTTCACGATGTAGATACAAAGCAGTGAGGCAGCAAATCAGTGCTACTACATTTGTGTCACCTGGAAACAATGGTAAGTTGTTTGTCTTACCTGATGATGGCTGGTTGTAGTTGCTTGTGTGATCTTGTCCTTTTGCTGCTTGGGGTGGGGAGTTAGGGTTAGAAACTCTAATGACAATTTCCTACTTCTTTGGCATTAAATTAACCCTAATTTGTATATTAAGTTTTTTTGCAATGAATATCTATCTATCTATCTATCTATCTATCTATCTATCTATCTATCTGTCTGTCTGTCTGTCTGTCTGTCTGTCTAACCGCCGCTATATTTCAGATTGAGCAGGGCTCTCTATGTTAACCCTCCAGTTTTGAACTTTAATACCTTTGTAACTGTTCTACACATTTGCATGAAATTTTGCATGCACAATCTCATGGGGTAGCTCTCTTGACGTGGCAGGCTTTGCTTTGGTCAAATGTGTGAATTACTATATGCAGATAGCTGAAAAAACATAAGAATTTGCTGTTTTTTGATATTTTTTGTCACTACCTTGCACCCAAACAGTTTGAAATGTTGGTCTGAACCGTTCAGGGTTGAAAGGCTGTGGCCTACAGATGTGCCTTTCGCATCTTTGGTAAAAAAAAAAATACTAATCCATTCCAAAGTTATGAAATTTTTAAATTTCATTTTTTTTCACTGGGCAATACAGTCTTTTGAATAATTTCCCAGAACGAAAAAATAATTTGGTCAAATGAAAAAGGATCATTTTTCATTTGGGGCCAATCCTTTTTCATGAGGAATTTTTTTTTCATTTTCTGCCATCTTAGTTTCCTTTTTTTTAGAAAAACAAATCAAACTCCAAAAAATGGCATCCTGCACAGACACCAATACATAAATATTGTTCATCGGCACTAAATTAGGTGGATTCTGCACTTATCTGTTTGAAAAATTACCCTGGATTTTTTTTATTTTAAATCCTTTTTTTTTGTCATTTATTTCCACATTTTTTTTTTGTTTAAAAGTAAATGGATCCTTCATCAAGAAAAAAGAATTTTGGACTTTTTTCCCCCTGCTTTTTTCATGACTCCTGTTTCATGTAAATGAAAAAGGACCACGTCTCATGAAAAAAGAACTTGGACTTAGTTTTTATTTCTGATTCTTTATTTTATTTCAAGGGATCCTTTTTTAAATTGATGCTGACATTCAAACAAAATGGGATTTCTTGTCATGGAAAGAAGAATTCAGACTTAGCTTTTCTGCTGATTTTCTTTCGTGTGTCTTTGTTTCAAGGGATCCTTCTTCATTTAATTTTTTTTGTTCAAATGAAAAAGGATCCCTTGACATGGAAAATTATTTTGGAGTACATTTATTGCTGAATGCTTTGTTGTTGGAAGGAATCCCTTTTCATTTGATATGGAATGGGATTCCTTCAAATGAAAAAAGGACTTTCTATTGCTTCCCTATAATTTTGTGACTTTTTCCTGGTGTCTGGTGGCACCTCCACCCTCTGAACTCCATACCCCTAATGTTTTAATTTTTCCCTGGTATCTAGAGGCACCTCACACCCTCCAATTTCCATTCCCATAGGTTTTCTATTTTACCCTGGTGTTTAGTGGTGCCCCCCAATTGGCATCCCCATGATTTCTTTCATTTTACCTGGTGTCTAGTGGCAACCTCCATTGCCCAATCAGTGCTCCATAATATTTTCTTTTTTTCCCTGGTGTCTGGTGGCACCCTCACCCTCTAATTGCCATCCCCATATGTTTCCCCTTTTCCTCTAGTGTCTAGTGGCACCCGCCACCCTCTGATGCCATCCCCATCTTGTAGTGCCTGTAGTATAGAAAACCTCCCCTCAATCTCTTCTTTTCCCTGGAAAAAAAATGGTCTGTCACCAGTCTCACACCTCTGCACCCCAACCTCCCACTGTGTTCCCACCAGCGCACACCTCCCCACCCCCAGACACTCTCACTCACCTGAACAGGTCCCAGGATGAAAAATCACTCTCTGATTGAAGTCAAGTCTTGCTGCTGCAACTGCTGACTGCAATGTGAGAAACTCAGGTACGCAAGTCAATGTATTTTAATGGGGTTTTCAACTTTGGCTCATAATTTTTCCATTTTTGCATATTTTGACACCACATTTTTAACATGTCCTCTTGGAGACCCCACCTCATGAACAATGTCAGTGGAATTATACAATCCCAGTCACAAAGGTGATGTTATGGTCATTTGGCAAAATCGCCTTTAGGGCATGATTTAAAACTTTGTACCACTCTTGTTCATGAGGTGGGTTCATAAGAAGGGTATGTTGAAAATTTGGGGTCAAAATATGTTAAAATGGCAAAGGTAAGCTTGTCTGTTGACATTTACCTATGCTCCCTTGTAACTTTTGTAATTTTAAGTATTTTTGCCACAAACTTTCAACATAGCCATTTCTTTTCATCACCTCATGAATGTAACAACTGTCATTTTTCAAATCTTTGCCAAAATATCTTATTGTGCCTTAGGCACAGAATGATGTTGTGGTGGTGCATAGTTATATTTCAGTGGGGATTTTAATGTTTTTACTGTTGGGCTCATAAGATGGATAACAAGGTTATGCTGACAAGTTGGTTGTTGTTGCTCTACACATGGAAGCACAGGGCCTAGATATCAATATACATATAGGCATCTATGCAGGCAAATAAGGATATGATTGCATTATTTGAAAAAGGAGGGCAGGCAAATATAAAATTATTTTAGTGTCTCAAATAGCAAAGAAAATGTTTTGTGAAAAATTCAGTTAATGTAACATTTAGAGTTCAAGCAAAAGTAACACAAGTAGGGAAATGTGGCTTTAGAGTTTCCAACCCCCCCAAAATACCCCACCCCCACTAGGTGAGTATGTTTGTGGAGTGTATAGAGTGGGGTGAGCTTTAAGGTTGACAACCCCAAGGAAGACTGCACCCTGATTTGTTTTAGTGGTGGAGTTTAAGGATTGGAAACCATAAAGTTACATTTTTCTACTTTCTTTGCTGTAGCCTGAGTCCTAAATGTTGCATTAACAGAGCTTTTTGCAAAATTAGATATAGATATAGATATTATTGGAGGATGGTAGCACCCCTACTGTCTAGTTAGGGTTGAGTAGTCTGTTTAATGTTAAACCCCTAACTTTGCACATTAACATATTTGGCTCCCTTTTATGAATTGAGCTGAAATTGTGTATGAGTTGTCTATGAGGCAAGGTCTTGATGTTTGGAAATTTTTGTGATGGCAGCCTGTGCAGTTTCTGTGCTCTGCTTGTAAAAAATCTAAATATTTTCCAGTATTAACATGTATTTTTTTTTCTCTTCCCTACAGCCTACATGGAATAGAATTGTTTCTCCAAACTTGCAAGGGACTTGTGTCATATCCCAAGGTAATGCCTTTGACAGATCTATTGAAAAAATATTAATGGGTGTCCGAGTTATAAGACTTTTAAATTTAATATTTTCCAACCTGCACATGCGCAAAAGTAGTTTTCAGATAACATTCTGCGGAAAAAGTAAATATCTGATGCCCCAATTTCTGTTTTTTGCTTTTGTGCCACTGAATAGACAGGGCACCAGCAATTTTTGTGTCATGCCAGCCACCATCTTATTGATTTTTCCACAAACTGACAAATGTGGAAAACACATTAAAATGCTGGGATTTTTAAAAACAACCATCAGAACCTAGATAAACAGGGTCTGTTTAGCTGGATTATAATGTCTATTTATTGACATTATGCCCACAAATATGTTTTCTGTGCACCCAAAATCCTGGGTGCCCAGATTAGTGAGAGGAGCACTTCCCCGCGTTCTCTGGGAATTTATTGGCATCTGCAGCCACAGCAGAACTCATGCTGCCAGCTGCAGTGTGAGTTGTGAGCCAGCCTTGCCTGGTGTTTGGTGGCAACCCCCACACACACACACACTCCATCACTGTCCCCTAAATAAAGGTAAACTTCTTCTGGTGTCTTGTGGCACCACCTTACACCCCCCAACGATTGCTGTCCCCATAAGTTAAAAAAAATATAGAGCTTTTTTGGAGATGATTGAAAAAGTCATCAATGAAAGGCAAATACAGGCAGTTGATTTGCAGAGGTCCCAACAGTGAGCAAGTCAGCAAAAGGAAAAATAAGTAAATGCGATATATATGCTACACAAGTTCAGTGTGAGAAGCCCAAAATACACAGACAAAACAGAGATTTCATGGTATCTTTAGAAACCATAATACTATAACATTTAGTGCACACATTTCTTCAAACTGTGCACCAGGAAAAAATGTTCTGCCTAAATACTCTTAATGGAGCCATTTGTGATGCCCTATCATGCTGTGCATGCTAAGTACCTCCTGTGAGGTCTGCAGCATTACAAGACTACTCTGTGGGGGGAAATTATTTTAAACATCTAATTTGCCAACTTTTTTTTAACTCTATTTTTTTGCTTCTCTCTGGTGGTGGGGCATACTTAGCCCATTCAGCCTTGTATGCGGGCACTCAACAGTCCTAACAGCCAGCCTCTGTGATGGCTGCAGGGTCGGGGAGGATCGTGGCTTATCTCCCACTAAGGGGCTCCCCCCTGGTGGAGGACAAACCAGGTGGAGAGACTGCATCACCCTGGAGCCCCAGCCCTGACTTATGCCAGGCTTTGTTTGGCTGTGGGAAGGTCGCCCCGGTCGGAGGCATCATCTTGCTCGCCAGAGGGTTTTTTTCTAGCATAGATCCCCTAGGGCATGGACATGTAATGACCCCAACCCTCCCCAAGAGAGGAGAGCAGTCCTCCAGACACTCAATCTTCTCTTCACCTGCCAATCCCTGATGGCCAGAGTCCATTTCTGAACCAGGGTCACCAGCATGATGCGCATTTGCCAACTTCTTAAAGGGAGGTAAGTATTTTTTTTCACACCAATGAACTCAAATTGTCAAATGAAATGAGTTTTTTGTATTATTAAACACTGTAACTGTTTTTTAAAGAAATTACCCTGACAAGTGTGTTTCTCTGAATGCTGTAGCAGCAGAGCAACTGAAATCCACAGGCTGAGCTGTGTGCCTCATCACTAATTGTGATGCTTGGCAGCCACTGGGATGAATAACTACTATCTTATCTGCACAAGGCAACAATCCACAAATCCACGCCAGCACTTAAGCTGTCTTTCAGTGATGTTTTCACAAGTGATACTCTCCTAAATGGCCAGTAGCAGAAACTCTGAGATGGTACAGCCTTTTTGTGACAGAAATGGCATCTATTTTCTCCCAGTAAACCAGTTTACACTGTCATTGGATGCAGTGTCAGTCAGTTCAAAACCCAGCGATCTTTCAAACAGCAACTGCACTCACAGTAACTGCAGCGTGAGTGTGGTCTCTGAGATACATGCTGACTCTAGTAACAGCGACAAACAATCCAGATGTTAAAAGCAAATGACAATAACATTTGAAGAATAATGATACATTTTTCATTCAGCATTGAACAAGGATGCTAATGCTTGTGAAAACCAATACATATACTTGGCAAAATACAGTAGACCATTATTTGCACATGAATTAATCCTCTTTTGCCACCAACAATAGAAACATAGAATGTGTCAGCAGATAAGGACTGCCTGGACCACCTAGTCTGCTTATTTTCCTAGCCACTGTGTAAACTCCAGATCCTACTGATCTGCAACCTACCTTCTCTTTCCTACCTCTAGTGTTGCCTTCTGCCTGTCCCATACATTCTTGAATTCACCAACCATTTATGCCCCCACAACCTCCACTGGGAGGCTGTTCCATGTATCCACCACACTTTCTGTGAAAAAAAATATTTCCTCACATTATCCCTAAGTCCTTCCTTCTCCAGCCTGATATTGTGACCCATTGTTCTTTACCATCTTTTCAGAAGAATACTGCCCTCTTGAACTCTGTTGATCATACTGAGGTATTTGAATGCTTCTGTCATATCCCCCTCTCCCTCCTGTGCTCCAGAATATACATATTGAGTTCTCTCAATCTCTCTTCATATGGTTTCTGGAGTAGCCCCTGCACCATTTTTGTTACCCTTCTCTGGACTGTCTACACTGTGTCAATGTCCTTTCAGAGATGAGGTCTCTGTAACTGCACACAGTACTCTGGACGCAGCCTCATCAAACTGCCTGTACAGCAGCATCACCACCTCTTGTTTTCTACTGGCAATACCTCTCCCTATGCACCCCTGCATCCCACCAGCTTTCCTCACTGCCTTCTCACATTTTTTGGCTACTTTCAGATTATTTGTTGTAACTACTCCCAGGTCCCTTTCCATCTTAGTTGTTGTTAGTACCCCCCCATTGTGTATTCCTCCCCAGGTCTGTGCTTCCCAAGTGCATGGTTTTGTACTTCATAGCATTTAATTCAAGCTGCCACACTCTTGACCACTCCTCCAACTAATTTAAGCCACTCCTCATTTGCCCCCCTCAAAGTGTCAACCCTATTGCAGATCTTTGGTGCCATCTGCAAAGAAGCATACTTTTCCTTAAAGTCCCTCTTCAATGTCACTTATCAAGACATTAAGGAGGACTGGCCCCAGCACTTAACCCTATGACGCCCCACTGGTAAAGATGCAGAGAATTATAAATCCACCTGTGAAGTGGACATGAAGTGTCCACTTCACATCCTTGGAGCACAATGCAAAGTGGACCCTTTAAAGTGCTCATTTCGCTTTATCATTACCACTTTTTTCTTTTTCTGAACATATTTTGTCACAGATAAAAAAAGTAAACCAAAGATTGGGAGCCTTAAGAAGGTTGTCAGGGTGTTTGACTAGAGAAATCAAGTCTAAATTAGTAAAACAATTGTTGCTGCCTGTACTTGATTATGGATTCCTATTATATATGCATTCCTATCAAAATTTTTTAAATAAATTAGATCAGACTTACTATAGATTGGAGAATTATATCTTAAAGAACAAATTCCGGGTCCATCAATGTTTAGTATATCAGGAACTTGATTGGTTACATCCGACAGCTCGAAGAAAGTATTTATGGTTAGTGATATGTCATGGTTTAATTCATTCTAATAATAATAAAACACATTCATTAAATCATTTAATATGTTTGAACTCCAACTCAACATATTTAGATAGGCTAAGGAAAACAACTAGAAAATTGCCTACGACTCGAATTACAAATCTGATGGGGGATATAATTCTCCAGAATAGTTTAGCAAAGACTTGGAATGAATTATCTTCTCATGTAACCGAGATCTCTGACTTGCACATGTTTAAACTTGAGTTATATGATTACTTAAATATTTGTTGTAGTTGTTTTTAGATTGAATGTGATTTTGTACTGTATGTATTTATTATTCTGTTTTGTTGATGTAATTATGTTTTACAGAAATTTGTTGTAAACGGGGATTTAATTCTCCAACAAACTAACCTGTATAAAAATAAACTATTAAACAAACAAACAAGCAAACTTTGAGTACTCATTATGCCTTAAAGCGAAGTAAGGTGAAGTGGGAAGAAAATAGGCACATCACATGGCCTGCAGTACTGTAAGTCACCTGCTTTAGCCAGGCAGGAAGGAAGTGAGTCAGAGAAGCAGTTTCACTTTCTCCTTTGCATTTGTACAGGGAGAAAGCAAAATTGTAAGAGGAGAGAAGTTTGCTTGGCTCTCAGAGTCATTTCTTGTTACTGCCATAACAGTCAAACAGCTTTTTTAAAAGGTATTTTATTTAGTGCTTGTATAGTCTTAATGTTTTTTTGGTTAGTGAATTTTTATGTGTAAGTTTTGTTTTTGTTTTGTGTGTGTGACTGACTGTGTGTGTGTGTGTGTGTGTGTGTGTGTGTGTGTGCGCATGTGTTCACTGTCTGTGTGCGTGTGTGTCATCCCGTGGACCCAGGAGAATGGAGCATCTCATTGGAGTCAGAGAAGGTGAATCGCTGGCACATGGGAGTGTTAGGAGGGGAGGAGTGTGGACCTGTGGGGGGTGGGGCAGTCATGTTATGTTGGACCGTTCCAGACTCCTGGCCAGTGTTGCTTCCCCCACAGAAGCAACAGGAGCAGCAGCAGCACCAATGCCACTGGTGGCTGTTGCTCGTCCACCTTCGCCATCACCACTAGCAGAAGCTGTTGGGGATCCAGCAGCACTCCCCCACCACCTCCACAGCCACAGGAGGTGGCCCTGGTAATTGTGGGTGGTGGTGGGACTCATGCCCGACTAGTGTATACTGTGTCTGGTCCCCCCACAGCTCCCTAGTGTAGGAATTTTTGAATTGTGTGGGGGGAGACAGCACAGTGGTGCAGTGCCATGTGTGTGGTGTGTTGGTGCACCGTAGGCACCTTGGGACACATTTGTGGACTGGTGGCCAGTGCACCCACATGATGACTCACCACAGGTCAGAGTGGCAGGCTGCCATGGAAGGGGCCAGGCATACACCTGCTGACCCTTCTGTGGCAGTGGCCGAGGTTGCTGCTGGGGTGTGAGATGTGCCTCATAGCAGTCACCACCGCAGCAGGAGGAGGAGGAGGGCTACATCAGGTGCTCCACCATCACCACAACCACTGCCATGTCAGCCACCAGCACCACCCTGTCCACCACCAGCCCCATTACCTGGATTACCCACTGACATGGACCCCGGCACAGTCACTGTTAGCAAGTCTGACCTCTTCCTGGTGTGGGCAGCACTGGAGGAAAACAACAAGCATTTCAGTGCTTTGGAGCAGTAGGTTACCAGAGTGGAAGCACAGCAGTAGCAAATACTTTCAGTGCTGCACCTGCTGCTGGACCACCATGGCATCCCATGGCCATAGTAAGTCCAGGTATTGTTTTCTGCCCCCAACACCCACACCCTGTAATGGTTTCTTATTTTTTTACTTCTTCACACATTTCATCAGCATCCTTCTGGAGTCCGGTTGTTAATGATGGTCATGGTCATCTAATGAAATGACTTCTGCATGTTGCATGTCAGCCTAAGCTTGAGGAAGGGGTGTACCTGATGTTGAAGAACTTTTTTGGATAAGGTCACTTTGACAGAACAACAAAGCATCTCTAAGTTTCCTAAAAAAAGAAATGAATGACTTCTTACAAGTTAAAACGTCATTGTTATGTGTCCCTCCTTGGCTCTCAAATCTCAATCCCTATTGTCAAGTTACATTTCAGAGACACATCTTGTCAACTACTAAGACAACCTGTTCTGTGCAATATTTGCAACAGTCTTTAAAAAGCAGTGAAAGGGATGAAATAAAATCTTCATACTTACCAGAATGGATTTCACTGGACATTACATTGGTTCCTCTCTGTACAGTATAGCTACAGCATCTTTCCCAATGAGTATTAGCAATGGAGCCTGTTTTAGTTCTCCTGTAAAAGAAACAAAAGAAGTGTACTATATGTGTTTTGTCACTGTGGCTCTGAAAAGCTAAAGAAAACAAAACATACAACTTAAGGAAGTGGGGCAGCATAACAAACATGAGTGCACATACTCACTTTAAGGTTTAAATATTGAGAAGCTGGTGGTGGTGGTGCACTGCTGGACTGGTGGTCCGTGGGGGCAGACAGACTCATGGTGGTGGCAGACTTGCATAACATCAGTCCCAGTGGTGGTGGTGGTATGTGGGGGGCAGACAGACTCATGGTGGTGGCAGACTTGCATAACATCAGTCCCAGTGGTGGTGGTGGTCCGTGGGGGGTAGACAGTCTCATGGTGGTGGCAGACTTGCATAACATCAGTCCCAGTGATGGTGGTGGTCTGTGGGGGGCAGACAGACTCATGGTGGTGGCAGACTTGCATAACATCAGTCCCGGTGGTGGTGGTGGTCCTTGGGGGGCAGACAGACTCATGGTGGCAGACTTGTATAACATCAGTCCTGGTGGTAGTGGTGGTCCAGGGTGGGGGGCATACCGCCTTTTAAATGCTGAAGTTAAAACCTGCCAACATTAACCACATCATCATTATTCTGAAAGAGGTAGCAGAGGAAATAGTAGGGGCCCTGACATTGCTCTATAATGAATCAATAACTACTGGAGAGGTTCTTAAAGAATGGAAAGATGCTTTAGTTGTCCCAATATATTAAAGTGGATCTAAGCAGGAGGTAAATCACTATAGACCAATTAGTTTTACATCTTGAGTGGGGAAAATCATGGAGATACTCATATATCAAAAAATTAATGTGCATATAATGAACAAAGGACTTTTGGACATCACACAATATGATTTTCAACCAGGAAGATTGTGTCATACAAACCTAATAAATTTCTTTGAACCCATTAGTGAAGCATTAGACAGAGATTTTTCAGTGGATGTTGTTTTTCTGGACTTTGAAAAGGCATTTGACTCTGTATCACACAAAATATTAATAGATTGCTTAATAAAAATGGACTTAAATAAATATATATAGTTGACTGGATTTCTTTCTGGTTGACTGATAGAAGACAGCAAGTCTGTATTCATGGGTACAAATTGGCCTGGACTGAAGTTAAGAGTGGTGTACCTCAAGGCTCTGTCTTGGGTCCTATCTTATTTAACATCTTAATAGCTAGTCTGAGCACTACAGAAGGCATCTAGCAACAAAGTATGCAGATGATGTTAAGATAGGTGGAATTGTGAACGATGCAGCCTCAGCCCTAAAATTACAAACAAATCTACAATCAATCTCAGACTGAGCTAATATGCATAAATATAAATTTAGTTATGAAAAATGCAAAATTATGCATTTTGGAAAGAAAAACAGATGTTTTAATTACATTATCAATAATCATGAGTTAGGTGTAACAAGCTCCGAAAAAGATATCAGAGTATATATTACGAATAATTTTAAATTCAGAGAACACCTAAATAATACAGTTAAAAAAAGTAATCATCTTACTAACTGTATATTAAAAAATATTAAAAGCAGGGAGCTGGAGGTATTAATTCCCTTGTTTACCAGTATTTTGAGACCAGATTTTGATTATTGTTCTCCTTTCTGTGCTCCAACTTTGATTCAAGATATAAGATCTAGGGAAAGAGTTCAAAGAAGATTTACAAAGCATATTGTGGACATGAATTCCCTTTCCTATATTGAAAGACTAAAAAGTTGAATTTGTATTCTTTAGAATACCGCTCCTGAGAGGGGATTTATGCTTACTTTATAGGGCAATGAAGGATGAATTCCTGTTTGAATCAATCTATTTGGATTGGTATCCTTCTATATATGCTACTAGATCTCATAACTGGAAATTAAAATCTAATATAAATAGGACCGTAAAGAGGAATACATTTTTTACACAGAGGATTATCCCAATATGGAACTCACTCACATAAGATTTTGTGCACAGTGAAAACCTAAACCAATTCAAAATAAAATTTGATCTGTACATGGATGAATCAAGATATGAATTACATCTAGGCTAGGTGGCATGATCATAATGGGCTTGTCCCTTGATCTCATAATTATCCTATGAACCAATGAACCTGTCATCCTCATAAAGAAAACTGCCCTCCCAGTCATTGATGTCTGAAGTCTGACTACTGGGAAATTCTTTCTCCATTGTGTCATCATCTATGTCAGTGGTGGGCCGGTTCAGGCAGCCACTGCCAGTGCCACCAGGATGCTCCATTTCCACATCAGCAAGACCACCATGACTAGGCTGGGGTACAAATACCAAGATTGCAGTCTGTGCTGGTATGTACCTCTCATTCATTTTAATGAATGTTAGCAAACTAACATTTGCAGGAGACAGGTTTGTCCGACGATCCCTGACTATTGCACCTGCTGAGCTGAATATCCTCTCAACACTTACACTGGATGGTGGGCATGTGAGGTACTTCAGTGCCACCGCAGTCAGCTCTGGCCATTCACTGACCTTTCCACTCCAGTACAAAAGAGGATCTTCACTTATTGTCAGATGCCTGTTTTCAGACAAATATGACTCAACCATCCTCTGTGCTGCAATAAGTCCAATTGTTGATGCATCAGCCTGTTCTCCAGAATCATTTATTTCACAAATACCCACTTGGGACAAAGCCTCCCAAAGCTGGTTGATACCCCCCACTGTGGATGACAGACCACCTGGAACTACAGCCCCCTTACTCTTGCATGATATGCTTGCTGGTCTTCCAGCTACACCTTCAGCTGGATTATGCTGCTGAGGTTTGCAAACCTTGGCACGAGACTTCTGTGCCCCATGAACCAAGTGAACCAGTTGACCACTGATATTTTTTTACCTGTTCAGGCCCTCCCTCCAGTACTGATGCAATTCCACGTTTGTATTGTGGGTCCAGCATTGTTGCTATGGCAAAGTTGTCACTACTCTAAATGCTCACAATGTGACGATTCTGGTCGAATACTGTCAGCATGTGTTGCAGCAACATACTGCTACCACCGTCTTCTGCAACATCAAGGCTATGCTGTACATTCAACAATGTCTGCCTCAGCACCAGCAGCAGTGGAATTGATTGGCTAATGGAGGCAGACTTGCTACTCACTGCCCTTGTGGCATGTTCAAAAGGCCACAAAATTGTTATTACAGAGTCCATGAGGCACCATTGTTCAGTCGTCATAGACATGGAGGCCCCAGAACTGTCACGGCTAGTGTGCATAGCAAGATATTCTGAGATGGCTTTGCATTGTTCATACAACCTCTCTGGTGTGTATAACATGGAGTTCCATCGGGTGACAACTTTCAGCTTCAAGCGGTGCTGAGGCAGGCTGTTTTGTATCTGCAACAGCCGCAGTTGGTCACGGGCCTTTCCAGATCTTGAAACGTGAGAGCAGATAAGTCATGCAATGGTAAGCATTTCCTTTATGTCAGGGTGCTGCAGAAACTCCTGAACCACAAGATTTAAACAGTGGGCCATGCATGGAACACGAAAAAAAACACCATTCGTGATGCATTTACCACATTTGACCCATTGTCACTTGCTATGAACCCAGCTCTCAGGGACAGAGGGTTTAGCCATCTGTCAATTTCAGTCAGTACCATGTCCAGCATGTTCTCACCAGTGTGTGAACAGGCCACACTGCGCATAGCAATTGTTGCATGCTGGCGAATTCCAGGAAGATTGCTACCACGACAATCCACCTTACTGCACTGATTATTCATACTACCAACATCACAAACAACCCCCAGTACCTACGCCCAGTGTGGAGTTATACACAGATATGAACTCCCCGTTGTTTAGCCACTTGTCCACATATCCATACTTAAATGAATGAATGGAGAGGAGGAATGTTGAAGGGCATGTCTGACTGAGTCTGAGACAGTGCAGAACAACTCAAGAACAGCATGGGTAGAAAAGTATGTCCTGGATGAGACTTTCCATTTTGGACAGGCATGGGCAGCAAACCACCGGAACCCAGAATTCTCCACAAAGGAGAAGGGCAAAAGACCAATTGCCAGCATTTCCGCTACAGCAACATTAAGTTCACATGACACTGTATGATTGGGGGGGGTACTTCAGCTTATGTGCAAAAACACTCTGTAACATGGGCTAACTTAAACGTTTTACACGGGGTGTGTTGTTGGTCACAAATAGTTGTGCTGTGTGATGAATGGCATTGGCAGGGGGTGGAGTGTGGACATTTGATGAGGACGGTTGCACAGGTAATGATGACAAACCCAGAAATGATGTTATTTTTCCAGATTTGCCAACAGGGGTTGATGTACCACTTGCACTAGACATACTGCATTCACCATCGCCACCACCACCACCACCACAAAAACTGCTACTCTCACCAGCACTGGACAACATTTCAAAGTCATTATGGTCCTCCACCTCATCATTTATTTATTTATTTATTTAGCTTTTGTTGACCGGGTAAGTGCACTAGACAAATCCTGCCTATTTTCAGGCACGGCCCGGGGGGGGAGGGGGGTACAGATGAATGCCAACTGACCTTGAACCAGATTAAGCTGTTGTTGGTGGTATTTTGAGTGATTGAGGGAAATTTGGCCAGGACACCGGGGAAATTCCCCTACTCTTTTCGATAAGTGCCATGGGATCTTTAACATCCACCTGAACTATCACCAATCCAGGCAGATGGGACCTCGGTTTAACATCTCATCTGAAAGATGGCACCTCAGAAATGCAGCACCCCTCTTATGCTGCATTACAGTGTCAGTACTGGGATATTAACCCAAGTGCCAGATGTGGGAACTGAACCCACAGCCCTCTGATCTCCCGGCCTCAGAGGTGAGTGTGCTACCTACTGAGCCACTGACACTGCTATGCCCATAGCAATCCTCTGCTCTTATTACCGCACTACTGCACACGTTTAATTTCCTACTGGGCTTAACAGTCATGGAAGGGGATAACATGCTCACTATGGTTGTCAGTGACACGGGTGAATGCCCCACTGTGGTATTAGCTGCCAGCTTGTGCTGGGTCCACAGTGCCAAGTGCCCATTCTTAAGAAGTGTATGCTGTCCTTCTGTCCCAGGATGGCTCCCCTTTTTACCTCGACTCACACGCTCATGGCAAACCTAGCAGATTGCAAATGAATCATCATTTGCATCTTGAACAAAAAAATCCCAAACAAGGGAGTGTGATGCTTTGCTTTTAACATGTCCATGATGATGTGGCTTATTTAAGTCTGTTATTTTAAGCACTGAAGTGGGGGGCGCACGTGATGTTTCTGGCACTGCACACCTGGACTGCAACTGGCCACCATGACTACCTATCTTATTGATTACTGGGTCATCATCATCATCATCTAAAACCTGTAAATCACAAGTTTGTATTGGGGGGGGTTCCTGCAAACAGATTCAGACACAACCACTTTTAATTTATTTTTCTCCGGTTCCCAACTGGGGTCAATTACATGATCATCAAATTCATGAACGTCACTGTCACACACATCTACATCATCTGTTTGGATGCTAACATGTGGACTGCATGTTGCAACAACAGCAGCATCATCATCATCACATTCATCATCAGCATCTACACCACCATCACCTGATATTTTTCACCATCACTGCATGGAAAATGAGCGACGTTAAGTGCCACGGTGGATGGAATATCACATTGTATTCTATTGTTGACATGATCATCAGAATCAGGTTCAGTTAATGGGATGTTACTGGGAAGTATGACATCACCTATGCTGTCACTCGCTTACATTGCTTCACACTCAATATGTTTGGATATGGTACACTGGTCGGAATTAGAACTTGATGCAACAATGCTAATACTACCTCTACCACCACTAACACCAGTAACACTAGCACCACCAACTGGGAAAACATCATCTCCTCCAACTATGAGTGAAACTACTGACTGGGCTGTAAAAAACATTGTGGGAGAAATATCTTTCCTCACATCAGCAATGCACTTCTCCATCCGTGTACTACTACCACACCCACAGACCCTCTTACTGCCAACATTGCCATGGCCAGAAACAGCTTTACTTGCACGTCTCTTTGCAGGTATTTTGGGAGATCAACCACAAATATTATTACCAAATTCAAATTTTGATACATTTACTTTCTGACTGGAGGGACTCTGGCTGGATGTGAAGCAAAATAAACAACTGTGGCTTCAGCAACATAACAGACTACTGTGTTGTGACACTGTCACAAAATTAAAACAACTTCAGTAAACAGTGGTGCTGATGGGGTCACAAAAACAATCCAGTCTGGTAAAAAATACCTTTTCAACGTGGGGTTGGGGGGGGGCACTGAATACAGACAGTGCTGATTTTTACAGCACTACAAGCAGCAAAACTAAGAACAGAGAACACGATCGCAGTACAAAATCAGGCAGCTGCAGTGGATAGCAGGTTCTCACTGCTGCACTTAGTTGCACCTACACTAGTCTGTGTCACAAATTTTAAAAGGTGCATTATATTTGATGCACACAACACTGTACACACAACACAGAACAGTTTGTGTACAATGCTGAACGAGGAATGCGACACAAATGCAAAAGTTCAGTGTACTGCCACATAATGTAAATTTGTAATTTAAACAACCTGATCTTATGAAATGTTGCACCACATTAACACAACAAATAGCAAGAAAATTTGTACTATTACTGACAATTTTACTATGTGTACAGTAACACAGTCAGTTATATAAGAAAAATATAACCGAAACACAAAGAAATCACTAGCTACACACAGATACGCCCCTCCCCCACACAGCACACTTCACTGTCTTTCACCACACACACTCAATGTTGTAAATTAACATTCAAAATCCACACACAAACAAAAATGCTCAATGATGTGAGCACAGGAGGGTTTCCTACAATTGATGAACTACAGTTGGATCCCCCCCAAAAGAGCAAAAATGCTTTTTGAACATCTTTTAAAAGATTCCTATAGACAGCTATCAGAGCACACTGTCTCCTACTCCTTCCTACTCATACTACCCCGAACTGAGGCTGTGCAGATCAGCACAGAGCCCATGTGACCTAAACTCCCATGAATCACTGCAAAATCCACCTTTGGAGCTCAAAAACAAGGTGAAGTGAGGCGAAGTGAACTGCCATCAATGTAGTTCACCTTAAGAATTGAAAGAGTAGTGACCAGTGGAGGCAGAGTAACTCGAAGTCGCTATTTCTAATGCACTTCGTGTTCCTCATTATAACGCAAAGTATTCCGCTTCGCATTGCGGAGCACTCTGCAAATCTGTCTGTGCTCCATGAAATGCTTTGTGGAGCAGATTGAGCCCACTTCACCCACCACTACTTACTGGTTACCCTCTCTTTCTTCAAATTGAATGCCATTTACCACTACCCTCTGTGTCCTGTTGCTAAGCCAATTGCTAACCCAGTTTACCACCTTGGGACCCACTCCCAGATTGCCCAACTTGCTAACTAACCTTTTATGTGGGACTGTGTCAGATACCTTGGAAAAATCTAGGTAGGCCGCGTCCACTACCCCTCCCTGATCCAGCAATACACATATACTCCCCATTAAACAGCAAAGAGTTGATGCAAGTACAAACTGTTCTAATGCCATTTATACATTTTTGATATCTTGCTGTTATTGTTGCTACATATTAGATTCATATGTACAAGTTCAAGTATGACTCACATATATTTTAAATTTCTAGCAAAGTAACACAATAGAGTAAAGTCATAAAGGTAGATTTGTTTGCTACTGTAAACCAGTTTAATTCAATATAAATCTGCACATCCCACAAAGAACTGTGACAACCGAGATATACATGGGCCCAGATATTCAAACTGCACCAGGCTGTGGCACAAGCTTGAGAGCACCTCAACTTGGCTGCGCAGGGGTGTGGACTGGGCGATATTCAATGGAGCTGTGCCATGGCTCAGCAGCATTGAATATCACACCCTGGCTACCCCCAGTGTGCATGGCACAATGGCACTGCACCAGCACAAGTGGCCAGAGTGGAGCATGGGGATGTGCTAGCGCAAGTTCCATTGCGCCATGCGCAGCAACTGCGATATTCAAAAGTTGACATGCAAATGGGGCCATAATGCATGCAAGGCACACATGGGGCCATTTGCATGTCATTATGGTCCCATTTGCATGCAGGTGCTCTGATCCTGGATGACTTGTGCCTGGCACCCTGCCAGGCAGCAGCCGTCGGGGACCAACGCCCCCTGCAGCCTGATCGCGGGCATCTGTATAAGGACAGAAATATCATCCTATATCCCTGGTGGTCCAGTGGACTGCTATCTGCCCGATCACTTGCATTTATAAAACAAAAATTCCAATATCCCTGGAGGCCTAGTGGTGCCCCCACCCGCCCTCGTCCCACCACCTCCTCCCCAGTCAGCTGGCGGTGGCAGCACCCCACCCACCTGCTGCCCCACCACCCACTGACTGACACCTCAGTGAGGGCTGCATGCCCATTGGTTCACAGCATAAGCCAATGGGCATGCAGCTCACTACTACACATTCCAGATATGTGAAGATTCATATCTGGAATGTGTATGTATAGAGCTACACCCATTGGCTCACTCTCAGAACCAATGGTATGCAGCCCTACCAAGGTGTCAGTTGGTGGGCGGCAGGATGCAGGCGGGTGGGGTGCTGCCACCAGCCGGATGACCGGGGGGAGTGGGTCAGTGGGGCTCAGTGGGCGGGTGGGGCACCACTAGACCACCAGGGATATTGGAATTTATTTTTACAAATGCCCACAATCAGGCAGATAGTGGTCCACTGGACCACCAGGGATACAGAACGGATATTTCTGTCCTTTATACAGATGCCCATGATCGGGCAGATAGTGGTCCACTGGACCACCAGGGATATTGGACTGTTTTCTATTTTTGGACAGATGCCTGTGATCGGGTGGCAGGGATATAGGATGGATATTTCTGTCCTTTGTATAGATGCCTGCAATTGGCAGATAGTGGTCCACTGGACCGCCAGGGATATTGGACTGTTTTCTATTTTTGGACAGATGCCTGCGATCGGGTAGATAGCGGTCCACTGGACCACCAGGGATATTTGACGGCATTCTTATTTTTTTTAAATGCCCACAATCAGGCATGGGGGGGCACCGCCAGGTGTAGCCAGAGCTCTGGTGGCCACCCACAGGTGACAGCTGCCGTGTTGCGCCCTGCAATGAGGCAGCTCACCTGTGGGTGGCCATCAGTTGTTCTTTTTTTTTGGCATAACTTTGTGCTGGTGAAGGTAGGGGTTGCACATGCATGGCTTTGCACATCCCGGGCTGAATATCAGGCTGTGCAGAGTATGCATGGGCATGCCCCCCCACCTGTGCCGGCATATATTACTGATGCCCTCCGGTGCATCTGGATTTGTGCCGCGCACTTTTCCCTTTTGAATATCGTGCCGGGGCGCATCAGTGGGTTGCACATGGCACAACACTGTTGCACCATGTGCAACCCTTTTGAATATCTAGGCCACTGTATTTAACATACCGTTTATCATGCGGCTCTGAATAAATGTTTGATACGTTAATGAAATGCACAGGTTTTTTTGTGCAATATTCATAGTCTGTGATTTCCGTTTACAAACACTGCTGAAATTAAAAAAAAAGCAACAAGTGCTTAGCAAATTGAGGAAATTTTAAATTATACTGTATCATCTAAGTGTTCTGCCTTAACAGAGTTTGAATAATCCTTGGATAGTTACTTAACAAAACAGTGAGAAAACTGAAATGATAAAGTAGCAGTCCAGTTTAAAAATACATTATACACAGTTCACTCTGCAATCCTTTTCAACTCCCCACCCTCAAGCTTGATCACTTCTGTTCATTTTTGTTTCAAAATCCATTAATATGATGCCACACCTCATGTTGAGACAATGGAGTTTGCCCTTTAAGGGGCAGACCAGGTTGTCTTGGTGCACCCCTTCCCTTTTCCTCAAGATGGTGTTCTCAGAAAGGGAGGAGAGAGGGCAGGGGAGGGACAGTGTGACAGAACAATAGCCAGGCAACAGGATGGGGAGAGGCAAAAGGAGGTACATAATGGGCAGCACAGGAGTAGTTCAGCCACTTCTGCTGGAGTTTCGATTTTACACTAAACTGCAGCACATTGGATTGGCATATTAATTTGGGAGGTTTGTGCATCAGGATAAAGAGGTAAGGAAACAAACAACTAATGGGGTTGATGACGTTTGAGATTTGCTTAAAAAAAGAGAATAGAAAGAGAATCAGTAAGTGGGTAGTAAAGTTGTAAGAAGGCTGTGTAATTCAAAAAAAAAGAGAAAAGAAATGCATTGTTTTTAAGGTTTATTTGCAAAGTTACAGCGATAACAAGGCTGTTTGTGGAACAGATGTGAAGTGCCGAAGAGTGGTGGTGAATTGGGCATCACCAGTTTGGGGGGGAGGGTTGTGCTGAAGGCAACGGTGTTTGCCCGGTGTGGGCCTAGCAGAGGAAGAGGCAAAATGCATTGTGTTCTGTTTCATTTGCAGAGTTACAGCGATAACAAAGCTGAAGTAGAGCAGATGTGAAGTGCTGAAGAATGATGGTGAATTGTGCATCGCCAGTTTGGAGGTGGGTTGCGCTGAAGGCAGCAGTGTTTGCCCGATGTGGACCTAGCAAAAGGCATGTTTGAGAGGTTTTTTGTTTAGGGAGGAGATAGCTTGGTGGCTAGCAGCAGGCCTCATGAGAAAATGGCAAAAACTGAGCAAGAGATCAAAGAGGAGGGACAAAAGCTACAGCACTGAGCGTTGGCTTGAAAAGGCCTGGGGACTGGGGCTGCTCATCACCTTGGAGGAGGTTTAGTTTGCTTAAGGAAGACCTGGCACACAGGGATAGCATGGGGCCGACACGGATGGCCACGTGGCATGACGTCACACGCCGCAAAGAGGCTGCGAGGTGAGCAGGGTCTAAAAAAGAGTTGTGGGGCCAATTAAGGGACTCTACATGGGGGGGTATACCCTGTGGGACTGCAAGGCAGTAAAAAACCTGGGGAAGAGGCAGATGATTGGAGGCATGGCCGGATGGGCTAGCGCAGCAAAAGCGCACGGCGTGACATCACATGCCCGAAGGACCATGCGGTCCGAACAAAAAGGGACTGGCAATTCTGCAGCATGCCTCAAAATGACAGACAGTGAGATACAAGGCACATTGTGGGGTGGCAGCCCCAAGTGGGCAGGGTTACAGTAGACAATGGGGAATGCAGTCAGAGGTCGGAAAGGGCATTTGGGGGGATGTACAGACCAAAAGGCCACAAGATACGGCAGAAAGGGGTTAGTGAAAAGGATGTAGCATGGCCACAGGTGGCCAGAGGCTGGCTGGGGGGCACAGAAAGAGACGTTGGGCATGACAGGCCAGGAGCATGGTGACAGAAGCCACGGGAGGGCATAGAGGAAAAATTCATGACCCTCAAAGGGATGAGACCACGTGGTGCAGCCAGATGGAAAATGGAGAGAAGGGGAGGGGGAATGGATAGGCCTGGAAGGCCAGCAGCTGGGGCATGTGAGGGCATGCAGGGGAAAAAATGTTTAGGCCTGGAAGGTCACAGGAGGGGAACCTTTGGCGCTTGGTGGCTATGAATGGTCAGAGGCCGGGGGGGCACAGAAAAGAGAGGTTGGGCCTGACTGGCTGGGGATGGGGGGATAGAAGCCAGGGACCAAGGAGAAGGCATAGCATTGGGGGGATAAGTTGGGCTGACAGCATTAGATGGCCGTACATAAATAATTTGACATCCAGGAGGGCAGGTTAGGGTGGAAAAAGGCACATTTTTATACCATTTGTCAACTGTCTCTTGGAAAGCAGGCCTGGCCATGTGAGGGACTGCAGCAGGAAAAGGTTTAATAATGGAAATTTTCTTTTTCTTTTTTTTAGTTGTCTTCACAGTTTGCAAGAAGCAAGGAACATGGTGCCAAAGAAGAGCAGGTCTTCAAAGGAAGACGCCTACAGAGCTATAGTGGAGCTGGCAGAAAAAGCCAATAGAATGTGGGAGCTGGTGGAAGGGGAGGAACCAGGGAGATCTGGGGAGAAAAGAAAAGCAGAGAAGGGTAAAGGGGGCAGAGGGAAATGGCTGGCTGAGAGGCCACACAGCCCAACCAGGGTACAGCCACTGATAGTGGAACCTACCAAGGTGGTTAGTCCAGTACCTCTGTAGCCTGTTGACCCGGTGCTGTCAGTACCTCCCCAGGACCAGTTTGTGGTTCCCAAGTGGAACCCAGACTGGATCCCCAGTGCACAGTGGTTCCTCCACAGCCACTATTAGTGCAACCACCCCCTTCAACCACAAGGGACCATACTCAGGCACCAGGAAGACAGCAGGCAACAAGGAATGGACAAGGCCATAGGTAATGCACCCAGCTCCATTGGTGACAGCATCAAAAAGTATATAAGCCAAATTGTTTCAGCACTCGGGATAGGGGACCTGGGACAGATGGAGTCAGCACTGGCAGAGATTATGTCAGACAAAGAGGTGCTGAAGGAAAAGGAAGGAGGAATGGAGAAAGATGGAAAAGGAACACGGGAGATAGGAGCTCCTGAGATGAGAGGAGGTGAACATGTCCCATTGGCCACAGAAGAAAAAAATATGGAAGGGAGAGTATGTGGATATTTTCACCTTAGTAAGCCAGGAAGTGGTTGCAAAATATGAAGAAGCAGAGAATATAGGAAAGAGTGAAATGGCAGCAGCAGTAGTTTTGTTAGGTAAGAAAGAAGAGGACAAATTCTCTAAAGGGAAGACTTGGGAAGGATGGTTTGTAGGTTTCTCCGCATTCTCAGTTATAGTATTGGAGAAGAGGCCGGAGTTGGGCATCCCACTCGTCACATACTCCCTGATAATAAGGCGGGCAAAAGTGAAAGGGGGTGTGGGGTGGATATACTATGATGAATTCTTTCTGCAAAGAATGGTGAAGTATGGAGATGTGAGATGGGACACAAAGCAATTAGATTTGGTGACAGACTATGTAACCGATCAGTCCACGCCTGAGGGCCAATTGGGGAAGAAAGGCACGATGCCCCAGATGTGTTGCTGGGCTTCCAATAGGGCCTTTTGTTCCTGGCCACAATGTCGCTTTCAGCACATGTGTTAGAAATGTGGGGGAAAAAACATCCAGCAAGCAGGTGCAGGATGACATGGGTCCAAGGAGACCAAGGATCAGAGGTGCAAGGATCAGGTCAACAGTTTTTTCGCGAGGGGTAGTGGTATAAGGGGCAGGCATGGAATAGAGGGGGGAGGGGCAGGGGGCATGCAATTAGAGGGAGTCAGAATCACTGACCAACAAGGCCTGGCATTGAGCAATAGGGGAGACTTTGGTGGAGGAGAAGGGAAAAGGGCAAGGGAATTATTTAAAGAAGCAAGAACCCCCATCAGGATAGAGGCATGGCAAGAATGGTTGGACAGATACCTGAATAGACAAGTGGCAGAGATGATTAAAAAAGGTTTTCACACAGGTTTTTCATTGCAGTGTGAGGGCCCAAGGCAGGCGAGAGAGGTGAACAATCTGGGCTCAGTAAAAGGGAGAGAAGAAATGTTAAGATAAACGATAGAGAAGGAAAAGACAGCAGGGAGAGTAGAAAGACCATATGATACCCCTCCATTGCAGAATATGAGGATTTCTCCATTGGGCTTGGTCCCCAAAAAACAGGAGGGAGAATACAGGATGATTCACCAATTATCCTTTCCTGAAGGGGATTCGGTGAATGATTTTATCGACGAGGAATATAGTAAAGTGACATATGCCACATTAGAAGATGCAGTCTGGATCATCTGGGCAACTGGTGATGCATGGATGGCAAAAGCGGACATAGAGTCTGCTTTCAGATTACTTCTGGTTAGGAGAGGAGACAGGGACCTATTGGGATTTAAAATTGGGGGACAGTACTATTTTGACAAAGCCATGCCCATGGGTTGTTCTATAGCATGTGTGACATTCGAAGCATTCAGCACCTGTTTACAGTGGATATTTCAAGAAGAACTGGTTACAAAACAGTTATTCACTATTTGAATGATTTCCTTTTTATAGGCAGTGGGAGTAAAGAGACAGAAAAATTGTTGGCCAATTTTCAAGAGCTGTGTAAGGAATTAGGGGTTCTGTTGGCACCGGAAAAAACAGAAGGGCCCAGTAAGGTGCTAGAATTTCTGGGTATTGATATAGTTGCTCCGAGGGAAATATTTAGGCTGCCAGACAAAAAAGTGAAAAACTGAAGGAGATGATTCAAATACATACCAGTCGGAGAAGAGTACAACTAAAACAAGTACAGCAGGTATTGGGACATCCGAACTTCGTGTGCAGGGCTATTGGGCCAGGGAGGGCTTTCGCTAAAAGGTTAGCAAGGGCTACAGCCGGGGTGACCAGACCACACCACTGGGTAGACATGACAAAAGGAGTCAAGGATGATTTTAAGGTATGGGAAGAATTCCTCAGGGCCTATAATGGCTGCTTCTTCTGGCAGGAGGAATGGGTTTATAACACAGACCTTGATCTTTATACAGACGCAGCTGGGGGGCCTATGTATGGGGAGGCTATCTGAGGGGCAGATGCTTTGCAGAGCTGTGGCCTACAGACCGGGTGAGGGACAGTAAGATAAAAGATATAACATTGTTGGAGATCATGCCCATTTGGGCCTGCACCCTGGTTTTGGGGGAAGAATTGCGGAACCAGAAAGTGACATTCTGGTGTGACAATAAGGCAATGATAGAGGTGTTAAACAATAGGGGAGCCAGGTCAGAAACAGTCATGCAGGTCTTGTGACATTTGGTGCTAAGGGCCTTGGAATTTAACATATCATTCAGAGCAAAACACATACAAGGGGTACACAATACCCTGGCTGACAACCTTTCCCGTCTGCAGCTGGATCACTTCTGGAGGCTGGCACCAACAGCAGAGGAGCAAAAAACACTTATACCAATGAACATCTGGGACATTGGCAAGAAGGAGCAGAACTGTTGTTTCTCAGTTCATAGGCACCATGGACTCTGAGGGCCTAAGAAGGGGCCTGGCGAGTGTTTCAAACATTCAGGGCAACACACCACATGGAGGTAAGTAGGCCGCTCACAGAAGAACAGCTAGGGAAGTTCACTGCAGAACAACAGCAAAGAGGAACTGCCCACACCACAATGGGGGGGTCTATTTGGCAGGGATTAGTGTAGTTTGCAGCCTAAACGGGTGGAAGGACCCGACAAAATCAAAGTTCATTAGAAGAATTATGCAAGGGTGGGGTAGGTTAAAACAAGGAGCTATGGATAGTAAAAGACCAATAGGAGAGCAGTGGCTTGCAAAACTATAGGGTGTTTTACCGGCAATCTGCAGATTGAAAGCCAAGGCCCAGCTATTTCACATGATTTACATGGTAATGCTTGCAGGGGCCATGAGAGTGAATGAGGTGGTGGGGCATGGCAGTAAAAAAAAAGAAGGGGAATTGGAATGGAAAGATATAAGTTAGGAGATGAAAGAGATACAAATCATGATTAAGAGGTCAAAGACAGATCAAAGTGGGCAGGGTTGCATGGTAACACTAAAGAAACACAAAGATGGTGCAGTGTGCCCAGTGAAGCTTTGTGGGCTTTCGCCACAGAGCATGGCAATAGGACAGGGAGATTATTTGTGCATGGAAATGGAAGGAAGGTCACAAGTTATCAAGTCACGGCCTTGCTCAAAAAAGGCATGCGATTCCTGGGGGAAGATCCAATTAATTACTCATCCCACTCCCTACGGATAGGGGCTGCCTCACAGTGGGCAGCAGCAGGTGAGATAGTGAAGAATATTTTAGAAAAGGGGCGCTGGTGGTCTGCCAGTTACAAGAGATACATTCAAGCACTGCAGTATGGAGACTAACGTATCACCTGTGTTTTGTTACAGATTCAGAGCCACATTGGGGGGGGGTAACAGGGAGGGGTGATATTGGGAAAAGGGAAGTTAAGACCATATATAAGATATTTAATTTGCTTAAACCCTATAGGAAGAGGGAGGATCACGGAAGTCTGGATCTGCGTCCACTCTTATATTTATTGGGCAGAAAGAAGAGCAGAGAAAAAGGCTGGGGGAAAACAGCTGTACCAAGATGTGAAAAAATGTAGGTTGGTTTGGCACAGCAACTGGGGATAATATGGGCACAACTGCTTCCTACCCTGAAAGAACTGAAGGAGCAACAACCCATTACAGACTTAATTACTATATATCTAGGGGGATAATGACCTTGGGGGTAAGCCATGGGTGGACACATGCATGCAGGTAAAAAGGGACTTAGAGACAATAGAGAAGTGGTGGCCTGAGGTATGCCTTGCCTGGTCGGATATGATCCCAAGAAGGGTTTGGGGACATGAGCACAGTCATAGAGCTGTGGATGGGGCCAGGAGAAAGATGAAAAGAAGGGTAGGGACACTGATAAGGAAAATGGGAGGACAAGTAATACTGTGGGGTGTGGAAGAGTGGGTAGAGGATTTCTTCAGGTCGGATGGCATGCATCTGTCAGATCTAGCCATAGACATGTTTAATACAGAAATGATGGGTTTTATAGAAGCATGGAGGAGGCATACAGAAAATGGAAGATAAAAAAAAAAGGTGAGAAGGACTGGGAAGGAGGTCCCCTGAGGAAAGGATGAACAATATCCTAAATTGAGAGGAAAGCCAGTCATCCAACGCAAGCTGGAGACCAGCTAATGGGGAACAAGGGAAGGGGAGGGGGGGAAGGAGGAGAGGGGGGAAAGAAAAAGGAATAGGATGAAAAGAAGAAGAAGCTGAAGGAGGAAAAGCGGTCTCAGTTTTCACCATTACCTAACAGAAAAAGAGAAGAAGGCACCCAGGTTTTCACCCCGGGTAGCAAAAAGAGGAAGAAAGAGGGATGATCAGAGATTGATATATGGATGCAAATAAATGCAATTGTGAGAGATATAATAATAAAAGATGATGAAATGGAACATGGAATTCTGATATATAAATACATTAATTGCCAATCTGAGCACAACAAACAATGGTCTCTGTCTTTTGTGAGGGAAAAGGGGGGAATCCGGGACAATGGGGTTTGCCCTTTAAGGGGCAGACCAGGTTGTCCTTGTGCACCCTTTCCCTTTTCATCAAGATGGTGTGCTCAGAATGGGAGGGGAGAGGGAAGGGGAGGGACAGTGTGACAGAACAATAGCCAGCAACAGGAAGGGGAGGGGCAAAATGGGCAGCACAGGAGAGGTTCAGCCACTTTTGCTTGAGTTTTGATCCCTCCCACCCTGTTATTATAGAGCAAGAGGGGAAGACAGTCAAGCAGGGACTGTATGGAAGGTCTGTCAAAGGTGGATGACAGAGAGTAGTACGGTTATTGGGCTGCCAAAGGTAGATGGCAGAGAGGGGAAGAAGGGAGGGAAGGAGGGGGGAAGGAGGGGAGGGGGAAAGAAAAAGGAATAGGATGAAAAGAAGAAGAAGCTGAAGAAGGAAAAGTGGTGTCAGTTTTCACCGTTACCTAACAGAAAAAGAGAAGAAGAAGGCACCCAGGTTTTCACCTGGGGGAAGCAAAAACAGGAAGAAAGAGGGATGATCAGAGATTGATATATGGATGCAAATAAATGCAATTGTGAGAGATATAATAATAAAAGATGATGAAATGGAACATGGAATTATGATATATAAATACATTAATTGCCAATCTAAGCACAACAACAAACAATGGTCTCTGTCTTTTGTGAGGGAAAAGGGGGAGAATCCGGGACAATCATGATTATACAGTATACATTAAGTGTTACAGCGTGGAGTTCGCCTTGATATCACCAGTGCCCCATAAGGTCAGAGAGCAGTTTCTGTTGCATGCTAGATAGACAGATAGATAGATAGATAGATAGATAGATAGATAGATAGATAGATAGATAGATAGATAGATAGATAAGTTGACAGACAGACAGATAGAGCAATAGATAGACAGACAGACAGATGGACATAGACAGACAGAGTAGATAGATACAGTAGACAGATATACAGACAGACAGATAGATATAGATATAGATATATATCCACAAATATAAGAAATAGTGTATGAATGATTTTTGATAACTTTGATGTAACTCTGCTTACACAGCACCTTTATGAAAATGTGCTATGCTCAAAGGAGTTTAACCTGGTAAAACAAATAAATTCTATACTATTGAAGACTCTTGATATTTTCTAGAAATGTATGGAGGGTTGATGAATATTTCCATTCTTCCAAAATATTTTAAGAATGGTGTTCTAGGACATTGAAAAGATACAGAAGAGTGTGACCAGAATGATTCATAGATTTGGGTATCTGAATTATGCAGAAAGGCTTGACAAATCTGTTTGGTATTCTTTGCAATAGAGGACATCGGGAGGAGGCAGATTAAAGTAGTGTGTAATTCTCCACATGTAACCATTTTTTAACTGAATCCTGTGATTCAGTGTTGCCAGCCAGGCTGTAATGCAATACATTGCAGTAAGTGATACAGCAAAGCCAACCACGATGCAACTCAGTAACTTAAAGTAAATGACATATCACAAAATACTGCAGTATAAAAAGGCTTGATAGCCATTGAATTACACTGTTCACTGCAGGACACTGCTGCATTTTGTGATATACTGCAGCATTATTCCTTTCCATACAGGCTGGCACCGCTGTACATCACAAAACACTGCAGCAAAAGGGCTTAATTGACATTGCATTCCACTGTTCCCAGCAGTATACTGCAGCACTCTGCAGTAATACTGCAAAGTATTGTTTTGTATCCTGGCTGGTGCCACTATATTTCAAGATGATTTCCTACAAAATAACTATTGCAAGAAGGATCTCCTTCAGAAGGAGGAAGGTTATCCTGCCCCTGTATAGGTCATTGGTCAGGCCCCACCTGGAGTACTATGTGCAGTAGTGGCACCCATTCCTGAAGGAGGACATCAGATTGTTAGAGGGGGTGCAGCGAAGAGCCAAAAAGATGATCCATGGATTGGAGAGCAAGCCCTACGAGGGCGGGTTGGGAGAGCTGAACATTTATTCACTGAAGGAGAGGAGGAATGGGGGGATTTGATTGAGACCTGTAAATATCTGAAGGGGATAAATAAGACCAACACAGAAAGGGTGTTTTCAGATGAGAAGGGGGAAGGACAAGAGAGGGCATGGACTGAGATTGAAGGGGGGAAGATTCAAGAGGGAGATGAGGAGACATTTATTCATGGAAAGAGTGGTGGACAAATGAAACACCTTACCAAATGTGATGGTGTCCTGTAAGATGGTAGGCAGTTTCTAGAGGGCTTGGGACAGGGTAAGGGATACTGGGAAGGGGTGGGAGGTGCAGCTGTTTGATGAAGGGCTAGCTGCACACTCGAGCAGACACAATTGACCATGAGGCCTGTTTTGGCTGGCAATTTCATATGTTTGTATAATCTTACTTAACTACCATTTGCTTTAGTGCATAATGGTATCTCTAGTACATATTTGTGAGCTGCTATACAGCACCTCATTATACCTGCAACAGTAGGAGTCTTACTAAATATGTTTTGTTGCAGTGTATCTCTGAAATGTAATAGACTTTGTAGGTAAAACTGATAATTGTGAACACTATTGTATACAAGATTCTGAGGTGAAAGTATACAATAAGCTGATTGCAGTTGGCATTAAAATCAAAAGTAAAGCAGCACATTCTGCATTTATCCTTTTTACCTGGGGTGATTCACCTATGGAATAAACTGCAGAGATTACCCATAATTGTAGCAGTATAAAATACATAAAAAGTCAAAAAACAAAAGACTATTGCTTTCACTCACCGTGGGACTACTCACCAAACAGAATGTTGTGCAATAAACTTTTTTCCATGAAAGTTGTGCAGAACAGCAAAATATCTACCACAGATACAATATCATGCCATCTCTCCCCAGTGCTTCATCAGAGGTAACCAGGGACCAGCAACAATGCTTTTAAACAGCCATAGGCCTTGCAATGCCTGGTTGTCCACCAGTGTACCCTGCTGGTCATCATTAAAAGTGCTTCTAGCTCAAGAAAGCAAAGTGAGAAATCTGACTCAAAACACAGATTTAAAAGCTTTGAAAAACATATGTACAAAAGAATATATTTTTTAATTTCTATAAAAAGTCACTAACACTTTCATAAATAAAAAAAAATGATTAATGTGTTACTATATTTCAGCTTACAAGTCTGACCCTAGTGTCCTTTCCTAGGGGAAGAGCAGAAGAGAATATAAACCCCTAAATTAGCATATTGTTAATATTTCATCAGTTGTGCATACTTACAGTAAAATATTAATAAGTACAATATCTTTGAGTCATCAGGATATTTAAATAAGGAACAAGTAAGGTGAGCTACTAATGAGAAATCTAATGATGCCACATTTATTATACTGATGATGAACATCCCCTACTAATCAAGAAAACATTTGGATGTGGGTAACATACCAATTTATACATTTATATTATATTTAATAAACTAAGCAATCTCCAAGTGGCCACTAAGACCCAGTCACTGTAATGTCTTCAGGGAATGAATCTGAAACTGCTCAAGCAATTACATTTGCTTTAGTAGTCCCTTCCCTCTTATTATGTTCCACTTTTTCATGTCCCATGGCTTTCACTGAATATCCAGCTCTTCCCTTTGTATTAGTTATACAGTATGTGGGTCAATGCTATACCCCTGATTCACTACATTAATAGCTCTCAGGTGTTCAGCAAGTCTTTCCATGAGTTTCCTCTTGGCACAGTGCAGGTAATGAGTTACAACCAGTTACAAGTTGCAGTATATACAGAATTTGCAGACATACCATGAAAGATTGTGATATACCTGTATGACAAGAATCCCATTATTCTGATTGGGAATTGTTATGATTTGTCACAATACAATATATCTGAATGTATTGCAGCTTGTCAAGGGCTGCAACTGTTGACCTCACAAGACCATATCAACAGGTATTTAAACCCCTCTCTATTGCAGAGTTCATGTTATTTGATAAATTCTTATGTAATAAATAATATTAACCATTTTACAATCCATGGGGTTAGTAAAATTGTCTCCCTTCACTATAATATACCATATATCAAAATTGCTTCATTTATGGCAAACTTTACAATAGATGGTTTCAGGAGCTAACCAGTATATGTGGGAAAGGGTTCTTCACCAGTAACCATCATGTCCCACATATTTTGTACTCTTCAGCAATAGTAGGTTAATTAGTTACTTAGTTATCTGTTGATAAGTTTGTGATAACTAGGCTAGTACACTGGGCCATTAAGGTCCTGTTACAGGCATGACCTGAGTGTGTACAACATTTTTCTAAAACAATTGCACAAATATAACAGTTAAAAAAACATAATATATGGACAGTTTCATGGTTAAATATTAAAGCAGGCAAAAATCAGTAACATGTAGATACAGCCATGGAAAACACAAAAGTTGTTAGCTGCTTTCTAAACACAGAATGAAAACAAGCATGATTGATATTCCCAGGAATTTGGATAACTTTTTGAAGTTTTGCAATGTTCCTGAGTCCATGTTGATTTTACTTTGCAATGTTCTTAAAATATAGAAAAAATTATTAAACACAAATCCCACACCCTCTCTCTGTGCTATACTGTACATTACTACCACCTCCCACCACCTACCTATTTAAAAGACTTCCCTGACCCCTCTACCCACTGGTAGACTTGAGTTCTCCACCTCCTCCTCCCCCCTGGCAAAGTTCATCAACACCATGGTGAATTCCTCAGAGTAGTCAATTGTGTAATACCTTCCCAAACCTGTTCATTGATTTATTGAAGTCTCAGATTTACAAACCTTGTCAACAGCGATTAGTGTGAAATTATCTTGTCATGGGCCTCAGAGGTTGAGGATTCAGGAGGTAGGAAAGAGTAATGAATGACAGAGTAATGACATGGCTAGAGTAAAGTTGAGAGCTGCCTAGTTGGGCAGTGTAAAAAGAGGGGTGTGTACCAAAAATAAACTCACTGTGCCTCCCCCATCAGAACTGAGTATTAAAGTGCAGTCCCTCCACCCAAACCCCCCTCTAAGCCCACCTCAGTATTGTCCCTGAGCACCCCCAAAATACATGTTGTACTTGCAAACAAAGAATACAATCCCATGCTACAGAGAGACAGCTTCTTCATTCCAAGGTACAGTAAGTATCAACATGAATGAATGAGGTCATCCTTAATTATAGCAACACCTAATTAGCTACAGTAAGACCTCCTAAAGCAGTATGTAAAGGAAATTCATTACGTTTCATGCAGTCTTTTTTTTTATTTAGTTTATTGAGAAAACGTCACGACATGCAATGCAAAGTACATTAGAAACATAGAAACATAGAATTTGACGGCAGATAAGGACCACTTGGCCCACCCAGTCTGCCCATTTCCCTACCTACTGGATACGCTGCAGATTCTAGTTAACCAACAGCCTACTTCCTGCCACCCCCCACTACAATTGCCTTGTGTCTGTCCCATGCATGCTTGAATTCCCCCACTGTTTTAGCCCCCACAACCTCCCCAGGAAGGCAGTTCCACACATCCACCACTCTCTCCATGAAAAAAAGTTTCCTCACATTACCCCTGAGCCATCCCCCTTCTATCTTTAAATTGTGACCCCTTGTTCTTACACATCTCTTTTTCTCAAAAAAGCTACCCTCCTGGACTTTGTTGATTCCCTAAAGGTACTTGAACATTTCTATCATGTCCCCCCCTGTCCCTCCTTTCATCAAGGGTATACATATTAAGCTCTCTCAGTCTCTTCATATGGTTTCTGATGCAGACCCTGCAAGATTTTAGTTGCCCTCCTCTGGACTGCTTCCATCCTGTCTATGTCCTTGCATAGATGAGGTCTCCAAAACTGCACACAGTACTCCAGATAGGGTCTCATGAACTGTCTGTACAGAGGGATAACCACTTCCCTTTTTCTACTTGTGATGCCCCTTCCTATGCATCCCAGTATCCCCCTGGCTGTCCTTGCTGACTTTTCACATTGCTTACCAACCTTTAGATCATCTGATACGACTACCCCCAAGTCCTGTTCCATTTTTGTTGTTGTTAGTACCTCCCCTGCTATTGTATACTCTTCTCTTGGGTTTTTGTTTCCCAGGTGCATTACTTTGCACTTCTTTGCATTGAATCTAAGTTGCCATATGTCTGACCATTCCTCCAACCTTGCCAAGTCCCTTCTCATCCTTTCTACCCCCCCCCCCCTTGTGTATCAACTCTGTTACAGATCTTTGTATCATCTGTAGAGAGGCATATCTTTCCCTCCAGACCCTCTGCATTGTCACCTATAAAGACGTTAAAGAGGACTGGACCCAGTACTGAGCTCTGAGGTACTCCACTAGTGGCCCCCCTTTTTTCGGAATGTGTTCCATTCACTATTACCTTCTGTGTCTTGTTGTGCAGCCAGTTTACAACCCAGGCTACTACCCTGGGACCCACTCCCAGGCTGGCTAACTTGATTATTAATTTTTTGTGCGGGACTGTGTCAAATGCCTTGCTAAAGTCTAGGTAGGCCATATCCACAGCCCCCTCCCTGGTCTATTACTTTGGTCACCCAGTCAAAGAAATCTATTAGATTCGTCTGACATGACCTTCCTGCTGTAAATCCATGCTGCTTTGGGTCCTGTTCCCTGCTGGCCTCTAGGTACTCAACAATTCTTTCTTTCAGAAGTGATTCCATCATTTTCCCTACCACTGAGGTGAAACTTACAGGTTTGTAGTTTCCTGCTTCTGCCTTGCTCCCACTTTTGTGAAGGGGAATCACATCTGCCCTCCTCCAGTCTTCAGATACCACCCCATCCTCCTATGATTTGCTAAAAATTGTGGTCAGTGGTGTCACTAGGTCCTCCCTTAGTTCTTTAGGATTCTGGGGTGAATCCCATCAGACCCCATTGCTTTGTCCACCTTGAGTTTTAGGAGTTATTTCAGGACTCTTTCTTCTGTAAATGGACTGGTGTCAACCCCCCTACCCAGAGTGCTTCTATTGTCTGGTTTAGGTAACTCTTCCTCATCTTCTTTTGTGAATACTGAGCAAAAGTATTCATTCAGTAACCCTGCCTTTTCACTGTCTCCCTCTGCCCACCTCCCCTCTCCCTTATTAATCTTCACTATTCCTCCCTTAACCTTTCTATGTTCCTTAATGTACCTATCAAAGGTTTTATCCCCCTTCTAAACTGAATTGGCTATTTTTTCCTCAGTTTGGGCTTTTGCTATTCTGACTGCCTTCCCCACTTCTTTCTGCTTTAATTGATACAGTTTCCTGTCGTGCTCCTTCTGTGATGCCTTGTACTTTTTGAATGCAGCCTTTTTCTCCGTAACCTTCCCTCTCACCTCTTTTGAGAACCATAGTGTTTTTTTACTCCACTATGTTTTCTTTATCTGTTTTACACAAAGGCTTGTTGCCTCTATGATAGCAGTTTTGATTTTTCTCCATTTTTCTTCCACCCCTCCTTTTTGGCCATTTGCTAGTGTATTCCTAACTCATCATTACTGGTATAGCAATGGATTACAGGAGCTGGGTACAAAAAGATATGTTACAGAATAAATACTTCCTTACAACTATAGTACTTAACAGACATATATGGCATACCAGATACATACTGTATATATAGAATTTGATCGCAGATAAGGACCGCTTGGCCCACCTAGTCTGCCCATTTTCTTACCTAGAGGATAAGCTGCAGATCCTATTTAACCAACAGCCTGTTTCTTCCTACCCACCACAAAAATTGCCTTATGTCTGTCCCATGCATTCTTGAATTCTACCACAGTTTTAGACCCCACAACCTCCTCAGGAAGGCTGTTCCATGCGTCCACCACCCTCTCTGTGAAAAAATACTTCCTCATGTTGCTCCTGAGCCGTCCCCCCTCTATCTTCAAATTGTGTCCCCTTGTTCTTGCACATCTCTCTTTCTGAAAGATGCTACCCTCTTGGACTTTGTTGATTCCACTGAGGTACTTAAACGTTTCTATCATGTCCCCCCTCCTCCTTTCCTCAAGGGTATACATATTAAGCTCCTTTAGCCTCTCCTCGTGTGGCTTCTTTTGCAGACCCTGCACCATTTTAGTTGCCCTCCTCTGAACTGCCTCCATCCTGTCTATGTCCTTGCGGAGATGGGGTCTCCAGAACTGGACACAGTACTCCAGATGGGGTCTCACCAACTATCTGTACAGGGGGATAACAACTTCCGGTCCCAGTAAAGAAGTTTTAGTTATACCAGTAGCTCCTTCCTCCTGGTGTTCTGTCTGTTCTCTGGCAGAAGCTATCTAGGGAAGTGCATAAATCTGGTTTTAACCTGGCTCCTTCTAGCTAAGCCACTCCCCCTACTTTGCAAATCATTTTACACTTAATTTCACAGACAACAATTCCCTTCTGACACCTGTGACAAGCACCTAGATAAGTACACAGATAACACAGATAACAGATAACAATTTACTTCAACTACCTCTGAAAAACACACTAACTCTTTTTTTTACTCTAAATTGAAGGTCCCAGTACAAGATTTCTAGTTCTTAGTCCCAGTATAGAAGTTTTAGTTATACCAGTAGCTCCTTCCTCCTGGTGTTCTGTCTGTTCTCTGGAAGAGTATGGCAAGTACTTAGAAATACAAGATTTTCTGGGGTCACCCACCACTAATCGGGAGGTATACAATTGATATTTTGGGGACCATGTTGTATTATAGATTTAATCAATAATCCATGACAATTTTTATGTTGTAATTTTTCTATGACTGCTGTGGTTTTGTCACCAGGATATAGGCCATGTGATGAACCACACCAGAAGTGTATAAATCACAGCATAACCCAAATCCTGGTGTGATTATGCAACTGGCAAGAAGTAAAGGTTCAGAAAAAAATATTACAAGTTTTTTTCAAGTTTTTTATTGATTTTTATAGTTGTACACTTAATCTGTTGTCAAAGAGTGCTGTGTTGCTAGGTAGAATATAGAAAGAGCCCCACTCCACAACACACACATACAAAAGGAGACATTCTTTCACTGAGAGACATTGCTCATTTTTTTATTTTTATAAATGCATGGTTAGATCTGTGAACATCTCCCAGTTTCAAGGCCACAGAGACCATGGTGTGAGTTTTGAGAGGCTTGCTTACTTAGACAGCATAGCATGAGTCAGGTGATGGAGGAGCACAAACCCTGTATTTGAACATATATATATATATAGGCAACACCCTCCCAGCATCAGTTGGACAGATGGTGTCTGAGGAGGTATGCAGAGGGCTGTACCACTGGCCGTCCTGAGCCTTGGCAATGACAGTCAGGTATGGGGTTGGGGGGGTGGTTGTCAGTGCTGTGGGTGGGTAAGTGTGGGGACCACTGTCCACCACTGAAGAGGCAGAGGAACAGGTTACAGGGTCAGTGATGTGTGGCTAGGGCACCTCTTTGTTTGTGGGGGGTCATGTATTTGTTCAATGGGGAATGGGCATACATGTAGTGAGGGGGGATGTCTTGTATTTGTATAACAAGGAATGGACATACATGTTGGGGGTGCTGTCTTGTATTGTACAATGGGGAACGGACATACATGTGGTGAGGGGTATGTCTTGAATTTGTACAACGAGAACAGGCATACATGTGGTGGGGTATGTTTTCAATCATGTCCCCCTGTCCCTCCTCTCCTCTAGTGAGTACATGTTCAACTCCCTCAGCCTCCTGTCAAATGATAAGTCCCCCAGCCCCTTGATCATCATTGTCACCCTGTGCTGCACCCCCTCCAGTAACTTAATGTCCCTCTTCAGATACAGGCACCAGTACTGCATGCAGTACTCCAGGTGCGGTCTAACTAATGACCTATACAGTGGCGGAATCACCTCCTCCCTCCTCGAGGATATACCCCTTGCAATGCAACTCAGCATTTTGTTGGCCTTTGCAGTTGCCTTCCTACATTGTGGCAAGTTGTTCATTGACCCTGTAATGAGCAACTCCAGATCCTTCTCGTCCTCTGTCTGGGCTAGCTGCATTCCCTCCAGCTGGTAACTGCTCCTTGGGTTCGTCACCATAATAATGCAGCACCTTGCACTTTTTGGCATTAAATCCCAGTTGTCTGACCAGGTTTCAAGCTTTGCCAGATCATCCTGCAACCCCTGTCATCCCCCTAGGTCATCCACCATCGCTTCCATCTTGGTATCATCAACAAACAGACTGATCTTGCTCTTGATGTCCAATGATATGTCTGCAATGAATATACCAAACAACATTGGTCCCAACACTGAGCCCTGTGGAACACCGCTTGTCACTACCCTTGGGTATGAGAGCACCCCACCTACCACCACCACCCTCTGTTGCCATTCCTGAAGCCAGTTTCCTACCCATCTCACCAGCTTTGCACCCACCCCGTGCCTTCTAACTTACTTACCAGCCTCCCATGTGGCACCAAGTCAAATTCCTTACTGAAGTCCAGATACAGGACATCCACTGAATGGCCTCTGTTTAGTTGCCTAGCTACCCAGTTGTAGAACTCCACCAGGTTGGTTTGGCAGGATCTGCCACATATGAAGCCATGCTGTCTGCTGTCCTGTAGTCCTTTGGCCTCTAGAAGGGCCACCAGCCTCTCCTTCAGAACAGTCTCCATCAGCTTACCCATGAGGGATATAAGGATCACCGGTCTGAAGTTCCCCAGTTCATCCTTGGGGCCTCTCTTGTGGAGGGGCACCATATGAACCATCCTCCAATCCTGAGGTACACACCCTGAGTGTTAGCGAGGCATTAAATAGGTCTGCCAAAGGTCCTGCAAGAACCTCTGCCAGCTCCTTCCATACCCTGGGGTGGATGCCATCTGGGCCTGGTGCCTTGTCCACCTTCAGTGCCTTCAAACCCTCCTTAACTCTGCCCTCCATGATTTACCCATCTGTCACCCCCCAATTTCTGCTGTTCCTCCCACCTTGGTAGCACCCTCGTCTTCTCCTTAGTAAATACTGAGCAGAAGTAATCATTTAGTGCTTCTGCCTTATTGCACCCTGCTTCCACCCAACCCCCCTCCTTCCTAATCCTTACTATATGATCCTTACAGCTCCTTTTCTCCCTGACATACCTAAAGAAGTCCTTCTCCCCCTTCTTGAAGCCTTGTGCCAGCCTGAGCTCCGTAGATGCCTTGGCTCCCTTTACTGCCCATGTCACCTCCTTCAATTCCATCACGTATTCTTCCCTGTCCTCCCACCCTCCCTGTTTTCTTGTACCTCCTAAAGGCAGCTCTTTTTATCCTTACCTTTTCCATGACCTCCTTGCTCAACCAGCTCATTTTCTTAGCCCTAGCCTTCTTGCTCTGGGCCTTGTGGCAGGTTTTGGTTGCCTCCACTATCCCCAGCTTTATGAGCTCCCACCTCTGGTTAATACCCATACTAGGTTGAATTCTAGCAAGATATCCTTTTACCACCTTTCCTCATCCTCCCAAAATCAGCCCTTCTGAAGTCCAGCACTCTTGTGCCAGATTCCACTCCTTCCTTGCCCATATCCAATGTGAGCCATACTGAGTGGTGGTCACTCCCTGACAGCAGTTCTTCCACCATACCATTTACCAAATGTAAGCAGTGATGTGGAACACATCTTCCTGTCATTACCAGTGAGCAGACATTGTCTCTTGAGATGCTATATATTCCAACTACATATCTCAGGCTAGCAATAGGATGAACCTAGCATTTTCTGGAAGAATGTTAGCCAAGTTTGACAACAGCAACAGAAAACATGATCATACTTACTGATTTATTGTTTTGTTGTAAAACAACCCCTTAAATACAGGGTATGTCTAGTGGCTATGTCACCATTAGTTTATCAGTGTTTCAAAGTTGAATGTCAGCCTGTCCTTACACTTATGAGTTTCCTGAAGCATCCTCCTGGAAAAATGCATAACCATCTTAAGCTGCCACAGAGTGGTTCAGATTACATCAGATCTTGAGAGTGAAGCTCACGAGGTGTTATGTAATCAGAAGCCCTAGATGACAGCACAGGATGGTTGGGCATGTACTTGCCCAATCAGTAGTTTTTTGTAGTGTAAAATATTTTATTTCTGAGTGTGTGTTATGTTTTTTTTTAAATAAAACCAGCAATACACTAATTATGCATCATGGAACTGCTCTGCTTTCACTTTCACGGTCACTCACACACTGTTGCTTGGCAGCTTTTCTTTTTGAAAACTAAAAATAATAAAGGTGCATGAGGTACTTCTGAGTCCAAGTGGCAGCCAATTACTTATCAACTGATATATTGTTGTCCTTACTAAAAGGCATAACCATATTCTATGACATTTGAACTGTAGTACAACATTTCAGCAAGGTTTGAAATCCATGATGAACAAGTGTCCAATATAGACAACAATACAGTTGTCACTGATGCCTCAGCACCTTCATCCATGCATCCAAATCAACACACAGGTCGATTAATGAACCTGTGTTGCACTCGTTATCAGTGTTTTTGCTATTATAACAAGGGTAAGCTAAACAGAATGTTCAAATTAACTGTAATCATTTTATCAGGCTTATGTAAATCTTTTATTAACCCATAGGGGCTTGTGACACTCTGATATGTTGCATGCAATATTGCACCCTAGAGGGCAACTGACAGGCCATTAACAAAACACGTGGTCATGCCTTATTGCTTAATTTTTGCTGATATATATATATATATACATATACATATTAAGCAGTCATGATTCGTGAATAGTGCTGACTCTCCATTAACATTCTTTGCTGATCAGCACTACAGATATCACCTTGTTATGAAGATGCATCGACCCACACATAACCAACGGTTCATCACTTATTCACCTCTTCACCTGTTGTCACATTTGACTCTGAATCTGACAATGAGACGGTTGATGATGCAAATGATGAAGCATACAGTCAAAGCATTACAGACAGTGATAGTGATGTGCCTGCCATTACAGATAAAGAAAGGTTTTGTATGTACTTTGTCTTGGGAGATTTTGTAAAAGTTTTTCTTTCAACATATTTGTGAAATAAATGCATTTAATTCTTTAATATATTCCTTTTTCTAAATGACAGGAATCAAATTAATGAAGAAACACAAAACATCAGAAAATGTATCTGGAAGGAGTATAAATTTATTGTATTTGAGAACTGCTTGATGCAGCTTTTTGAGGTTTGCATTCAGTGCCATGCACACACTACCACTACAATATATGAAATAAAAGGAACACTGGCAGTAATTCAGCAGCACAACTTAGAATTTTGCAATATGCAAATTTGGAATTCTCAGTTTAACACTGAAGTATATTTTGCTGTTAATGTGTTGCTATCTGCCAGCATAGGCTTTCCCACGGTGTCCCTGCAGAAGATACTACATGTTCTTAGGTATATCAATACATAGCATATATCAGATACCACCTTCTATTAACATTTCAAGAAATTGTCATAAACAATAATTCAAAGCATTTGAGAAACAGAGACAGCAAATGCTGTTAATACCATTAAGGCAAAAAATCTGAAATGTGATCCTGACTGATAACAGCAGATGTGACAGCCCTGATCATTTGGTTAAGTATGGTGCTTACAGCTTTATGGAGATGGATCACCTTAAGATAATAAGCATTGCTTTAGTACAGGTAATTGATGATATATATGGTGCCTAAAAATAATTTTGAAAAGCAATTACTTAGTAAGAGACTTACTTTCAATCCATATGTTTGCAGAGCAACAATGTGAAAAGTATAAACCATATGGAACTATGAGGCTTAAAAAGGGGAATAACTGGAGTCAAGAGTGATGGTTTGAAACTGGCATGTCTCATAACGGATCAGCGCCCAGAAATTCAGAAATATCTCCATGAGAATGAATCAGAAATCACTCATCACTTTGGTATCTAGCACTTTGTTAGAAGTATGTTTCTCTGTCACTTCACATATGTATATGTGTTTCACTTGTTATAGTTCATACCAACCTTAAACCTATTCTTCATGTGTCACAAATATGGAAATTGCCATCTCAGCCTCTTGATGGAAACACATGCTTGTTTTGTATAGTTTCCTGTACATTATTCTGTTTATTTGAACTTCATTCACAGCTGTTGCTTTCAAGCTGCATTAAGTCACCATAACATTTTGGGTTATTATTGTGACATAAATTTCCTGTGTGCCATTGTCATTTGTTTGGTGAAGTTATCACTAAAAAAGTGGAAGCCACTGTTTCACAGAAAGACTGTGAATTTGTTTGTGACTGGATCAAAAGCATTAAAAACATGATATACTGGATTCCAAGACCCACCCCAGATGGGAATGGCAATGTCATGCTTGTAGAACTCCAGTTAATCTCCAACCCATACAAAACATGCATGAATACAAAAATCCATTATTTTCAAAGTGCACTCACCAAGCATTGGATGTTTCTGCTCAGAAACAGAAATGGATGAAGCCCAGTAAGTATAATCAAATCTACTTTTAAATAAATGGTGCTGAAGATTTTCTCACTATAATTTAACATCTCAAAATCATTCCCTCCTGGACAAGGTCCTTTCCTCCCATCCCCATCATATTATGGAATGCAACACCCTCCCTGATGCCATCAGTGACTACAGTATGGTCTATTTGGTGTTCAAAATTCACCATCCCAAACCTCCCCACTAAATTTATTCAGATCCATTTATTTCATTTGCTAGACTTCTATTGCCATCATTCTGGCATATTAGCCACCAACTGGTCCCCTATTTCTACATCTGGTAATGGATAAAGCCCTAAATTTCTTTACTTCTATATTTATGTCTGTCTGGGATCATCAGGCTCCACTTAGAAGAACCAGCGTCTGAGGTTTACACCTCTTATGGATCTCAGCTGACTTACTGGCTTCACCATGCAGATGATATAGCCTGGCGGTCCTTAAAAATTCTCTGGCTCCACTTCTGGCCTTAATAATTACTGGTTCATTCGCAATTCTTGTACTAAAGCTACTGGTCTTATGAAGTCTGAATGCTTTGCGTCCACACTTCCGAACAATGCTAATCACATCTCTATGTTCTGGAAGGGTATTCATTCACTTTTCTCTCCTATGACCCAGTCACCTCTACTTGTTACTTGATACTGCTATCTCTGATCCTGTTGCAGTTGTCTCTTCTTTCAATTACTTCTTCATCTCATACATCCATTCACTCCTCTTCTCCTCTTCCTTCTTCTCATCCTTCTTCTCCTCACCTTCTGTATCTTATTCTTTTCCCTCTCACTTATTTCCAAACTTTTCCTCTGCCCCCCCTTTCCCTTTTCTGTTTCTCCCCCATTACCCTGCTGATGCTCTTAAGACCCTATTGGCTCTTAACTTTCACAAGAATGGAAGTTCTGGTGGTCTTAACCTTAGACTCTCATTACTCTCTGCTTGTACAATTGCTTGTCCTATCACCTACCTCCTTAACCTCTCTTTCTCCTTATCCTGTCTCCCACACTCTTGAAAGTTGGCTTCTGCCATTCCCCTTCCTAAAGAGGGTGATATGTATTCCCCTAGTAACTTCCAACCTATCTCTCTCCTTTCCACTTTAGATAAGCTCCAGGATTTTTTAATTTTTTTATTTTAGTCTTTGGTAACTGGGTGAGGCCCACTAGGCACACGTGCCTGTATTCAGGAGCAACCTGGTAGCACTGGATGGTTAAGTGACTTGCTCAGAGTCACATAGTATGTAAGTGAAGGTTGTGAGAATCAAACTCAGGTCTAGTCTGCTGGATGTACCAAGCTCATTCACACCTCCTTCCTCTAACCTCTAGGCTACACTGCCAGCCCAGTGATCAACATGTTCTTCCCAACTGTCCCCTTTTCTTGACTCAGCCTCCTTCTTCACACCTTTCCAGTCTGACTCTAAAAAGTCACAATACACTTCCATCTTTCTACTCTGGCTCACTGATGCTATCTTCTCTGGTATGGGTCAGGGCCTGGTCACTTGAACTGTTTTTGTCAACGTACTGAAAGCTTTTGACACTGTAGCCCATCCTGTTCTCATGGACAAGCGTAATGCAGCTGGACTCTCAGTTTCTTAAGCTGAGTGGTTCCAATCCTACCTTGAGGACAGGTCACAAGTAGTCAATATTGGATACTCCCTTTCCTTTCCACTCCCTATCAGCTCAAGTGTCCCCCAAGGGTCTATGTTAGTTCCAATTCTTTTCTCCATTTTTCTAAATGATCTCCCCAGTGCCTCCTCCTCAGTGTAATCACATATGTATGGAGATGATATGGTTCTCTTTTCCTCTGGCTTCTTTGCCTCTGATCTCACAAACCAACTTTAACTGGATTTTAACAACATCCAGCATTGGTTCCTTAATAATCAGTTATTCATCAATGCTAAGTAAACAGTTTCTGACTTTTGGCACCAGGCAGAGACTTGCTAGAGTCCTTTTGAGTCCCTCCTTTCATACCTTTAATGGTGTGGCTATTGAAGATGTCTCCCCATTCAGGTACCTCTGGGTCTGGCTAGATCACCACCAAGATATTACTGTTCATGTGAATGCTATCCACAAGAAGCTACACCCTGAGCTTGGGGTGCTATGCAGAAATAAGAGAAACATTCATCTTCCTGCATGCAGAGAAATCCTAACTAAGATGATTCTGCCCACTTTTTTATGGAGTCATCATTTATAGTGCTCCTACAAAGTCTACTTTAGCTAGACTGGATCCTCTCTTCCACTCCTTCTGTCACTTTGCCCTTGATAAACCCTTTCATACTCATCATTGTACCTTGTATTCTCCCTTCTCCTTCCCCTTTCTTGATGCTAGGAACTTTACCTACTGTGTCTCCTTTATCTCCAGAATTTTAGTTTGGCTCTCTCCCCTATTATCTTGCCTCTGCTTTCGTACCTCTTACATCTTCTCTTGCCTCTCCTCTCCTTCCCCCCTTCACCCTCTTACTCTTTTCATAATGCTTGCTCTCACTGTTTTGCACTCTCTGAAATGAAATCCACTGCTGGCCAAACTGCCTTCTTGTTTCATTTCCCCAAACTTTAGGATTCTATTCCCTCTTCCTTTCACTCTGCTCCATCACTTCCTGCTCTTAAATCTCTCCTTCATGAGTTTTCTGCTCACTCCCGCAGTTGCCTCTGATTTTGGGTTACTCCTTCACTTGTAATCTCATGTAATCCACTAGCATTCAGCACTTCTCATCTTCTCTATTATCAGTCTTTCCCGTTTCCTGTTTTATTAAGATGCAATTACTATGAAATAATTTTTGAGTTCTGTTCCACAGTTGATTACATGGTAACTAACTGATTAGTGTTCTGTTTATTTTGACAAACATATTTCCATTGTATGTATTTTATATTTTGTAGTTCATATCTCTTACTGTATTTTTTTTCTCTCTTCCCTTTCCCCCAGGATGCATCTGGAAAAATACATACATACATACAAACATACATACATGCATACATATATACATGCATTGATTGATTGAGTAGTACACAATAATCAGACAAGTAATTTCACCTGCACATGATCCAGACTTATTCTGCCAACTGTGCATGATGTGCAGAAGCCTATGAAAAAGTTATGTTTGGATAAGGTTTTTGAAAAAAATTAACAGTGCTGTTCAGTCAATAATATAGTATTACGCTCATCAAGAACACACTTGCAGTTGTTGCAATGGCATCACTTACTTTGCTATGGTATCTGAATGGCTCACGTTCTGTTCAGTACTCTGTTACCCTACAGATGTGCATATTACCACTCTTATAACTGTTAAGTATTGTTATTTGCTGTGATATTATTATAAAATAAACTGTTCATTATGTGTAACATTTTCTTGACCACAACAAATAAATCTAATTGTAGATATCAAATTATCTTGTTTATACAACATCAGAGTTACAGTATAAGTTTGTGAAGTGATTGTCTGGTAAACAAGAGGGATGTGTGGAGAATGAGGACTTTAAAATGATAAGATGTTTTCAAAAAGGTGAAAAAGCATTTGAAAAGGTCAACATAATTCTGATTTCTAACATGGTGAAGCATGATGTTAAAAAACTATTCCCATATCATCAGACATCATCACTCAAAATCTTTCACAGTCAGGTGATTCTGTTTCTAAATGGGACCTTGATCTCTCCACACTTGACAACACCTCCTGGGTAGCACTCCACCTCATCCAACCCCCCAACTCCTTCCCATAGCTTATTGCCTCTGTTATTACCAGCATGTGCTCAGCTGTATCATTGAAATGTCTACTAAACTGTATAAATGTATGAAACCATTCTTTGTAACTCTAAGTATGTGTCTTACATGTTGTAACCTAAATTTGTTTCTTTCTGTCCTCAATGTGAAGAGGTACCTTTGGAAATTAGCCTCTGGCTCAAAGGTTGTAAACTGATGTACAAATAAATAAAATAAATAAATATACTCCCAAAAGTTGTGCATTCATCTACAAAGGCATATTAAAAAGGTGACAGTCAATATGTCAACATAACCATGTTCGACATCATAAATATAACATATGTTGTAGTTTAATGCAGTAGTAGTCATGTATGTTGGGATACTGACTCAGTTATCCAGGATCACATTGCTGTCATTCAACATACATTTATAATGTTTGTTCAGTTACTGACACTCTTTTACAATTCTGTGGTCTACGTAAGTTTGACTGTGGGTGAGAGGGATGATGGAGACTAAAGTGTTTATAGTAGTTAGTGGCTCTGGTGGGCCTTGAACCCATATATTTGGTTTTATTGATACGCACAAAAATATTGCATGACTGCCATTCTTTTTGTGATCTAGCCAAAGTTGGAATAATGCAATCATAATGGAAGATATTTTTTATGTTTATCATGATATAGCACTATCTGATGATGTACAGCAAGAGGAGCACTGTGTGGAAGTGCTATTCAGGAAGAGTACATCAATGTGTTCAGTGCACATGCAAGAAGGTAACTGTAAACCATAATTCACCTGATGAAATCATTTGCAGGACATACAGCAGCCACCAATTTCAATTTCCTGCGCCACAAACATACCCGTTGACAGGAAAATTGCTCTAAACTTGATATTTGCACAGTGTGCATGAATCAGATGCACTGTTGTTCTATTTGCCCACACAGCAAACAAATGAACACACAAACAAGTAAAGGTAAACACACAACAATTGAAGATGATGTCATGTTGGAAAAATGACACACTAACACATTCATCTAGACTGCAGCACACCATCTACTGGTAAGTCACAGTCATCACAAGGAACACCTGCTTGATCTGAACTATGTTTCCAATAAGTGTATGAATAGCAGTGGTGGACATTATTATTTTGATGTGGGTGGTGTGCTGTGCCATTATAGCAACAGTGCATACTAATTTATGGATATGGGCTGATGGGTTAATGCATAACATATCATAACATTGCATAAGGCAACACATCAGTATTTGTATTGTGCAGAATATAAATAGTTATTATGAAGACAAATAAGTTTCTGTTGGACTATAGAATAATGGAAAAATGTTGATTACTAATACCATTACTGATTACAAACTCTTGACTATTACAGGATGCTTTTCACAACCAATGCCTTATAATGCAAACTCAGAAAGAGAACAGGCAGTGATTTCAGAGGGGGAACAAAGACTCATGCTCAACATCCCCAAATACAAGGGTGGTCAGTGGACTGTCAGATCACTGAGGACACAAACATCATATAGTATATGATCCATTTATTGTCTAATTACCAACAACAGCAACATTAGATTCACTGGGGAATGCAAAACAAGCAATGACAATGAAATATAGATGGGATGGGGGATGGTGTGGAGGTTGTCCTGTCTTCAGCTGAACAACTTATTTATTTATTTAAAAGTGATTTACCAGGAAAGACATATTAAGCTGTTAAGCTCATTTCCAGAGGCGTCCTGTTGGAAGGGGGTAAGGGATAAGTACAAACAAGTAGAAGCACAGTAATAACAATACAACAATACACAGTATGTACAATAATATGTATTGTCAGATCAAATAACAATGCTGGTTAAACATCAGAAGTGTGAAGTACCCAGCACACACAAGAAAGTAACATCACAAATATAGGAATGGGAAGGAGAGAGAGTAAGTAGAAGAGGGTGAGAAAGAGTAGCTGGGGGGTGGAAAGGTAAAGTAGTGGTGGGAGTAAAAGAGAGAGGAGAAAATAACAGATTATGGTGGGTAGGGTGGGGGAATAGAGTGTTAAGGATTAGGAAGGGGTAGAAAGAGTGATTGCTTGAGGTGGGAGTGAGTGAGAATGAAGTAGGGGAGTGGGAGGAAGTGGTGGAGGGGAAAGGAGAGGAAGTGGAGAATAAGGTGGGGCAGCTAGAAACATAGAGGTAAGAGTAGATAAGGAGAAGTGTAGGGCTATGGGGCTAAGGACACTTACAAGAAGGGACAGTGTGGCCTTTGGAGAAGAGAGGAGAGAGCATTTGAAGGTGGCAGAGTGAATTGTTAATGTAAGGGAATTCCAAAGATTTGGAAGGCGAAAGGAAAAACAAGATGGGCCAGCTAGGGATTTATGAGAGAGGAGAAACAGGGAAAGATAACCTGAGTTAAGGAGAGAGTATGTGGAGGGGGAATATGGGTGAAGAGAGAGCTAAGGTTAGAAGGGAGCGAAGCATACCTGAATTTAGAAATAAAGGAGGCACAGTGGATGAGACACTGGTCATTCAAGGAAGGGTGGGAAAGATCAATGTACTGAGAACACTGGTGAGTCCAGGGGTGACAGGCCAAGACAAAATGGCAAAAGGAGTGGAAGAGGGGATCCAGTCTGGCCATGGTGGAATTAGGTGTAGCACCATAGACTAAGTTGCCATAATCAAAAATGGGGAGGATCAGTTTAGTGATGAAGTCCCGGTGGTCTGATATAGGGATGCAGCTTTTGTTCCTATGAAGTGCACCAAGCTTAGGGAGGAGTTTTTTGCACATGGCATCAATGTGCTGAGAAAAAGCCAAGGTAGCAGTCATTCCAGGCACTGAAATACTTAAACGAGAGTACGTTGTCAATTTTTCCCTGTTGAGGATGAGGAAGGTGGGGATTGAAGGGAGTCTAGGAAGCTTCTGTTGTGTGCTGAAACACATGGAAACAGTTTTCTCATCATTAACAGATAGTTGATTAGACCTGAACCATTTCTTGACAGTGTCAAAATAAAGTTGAATCCTGGATGTTAACTCTGCTGGAGAAGCCAGAGGAAAACAGGACCGTGTTATCTGCATGCATGTGGATGGATGCAGAGGAGCAGGCTGAGGGGAGGTCATTGAGGAATATGGAGAAAAGCAAAGGGTCAAGGACGGAACCTTGGGGAATGCTAGTGTGTATGGGTTGGGGGGGAGAGAGTCTCCAATTCTCACCAATTGCGAACTACCTACAAGATAGGAGTTGGACCACCTGGTTGTGGAGTCAGAGAGACCCGTCAATTTTAGTTTGTCCATGAGAAGAGGGTGAGAGACAGTGCTGAAAGCTTTCACTAGATCGACAAAGATAACAGCAGTGATGAGGTCTTGTTCCATGCCAACATGAATGTAATCAGTGAGCCTGAGAAGAGAGAAGTGGTGGAGTTATGTTTGTGAATGACTGAAAGGGGGTGAAAAAGAAGGAGGAGGTGAGGAAAGGGGAAAGATGAAATAAAACTATGTGTTCTTGAAGTTTGGATAAGGTTGGCAGGAGAGAGATTGGGAGGAAATTTCCAGGAGAGGAAGAGTCTCCTCCTTCTGGAAGGAGAATGACAGTTGCATATTTCCAGGTATCTGGGACTGAAGCAAGAGAGAGAATGATAGGTTGAGCAGGGAGTAGGTGGGCAAGGCAATTGCAGGTGCAGAGAGGTGCAGGAGCTTAGGATCAAGCCCATTAGGGCTCCTACCTTTCTGGGGTTGAGAACAAATAGGGTTTTAACAGATGAGGCAGCGGTGATAGGCAAGAAAGAAAAGGGTGAAGAAGGAAGGGAGGACGGAGAAAGAGGGAGGGGGTAGAAGCGGGGAGTGCAGAGAGGAGTGAGGAAGCACAGGTGGTGAAATAGGAGTTGAAGGCTGAGGCGATGGATTGAGGTCTGAGATGGTGGAGTCACCTAACTTGAGAAAATGGGAGAGGGACTGAGTGGGGGAGGAGGCCTGTATTACTGTACAGAATTTGGAGGGGTTGCTAAGATTGTTCTGAAATGTGGAAGAAAAGAACTCAGCCTTAGCTAATATGGTGGTTCTTGTAGAAGAGTTCCTCAAAGCACAGCATTTGTTAAAGTTAGATGGAGTGCAAGAGTACTTGTAAGACGTCCATGCCAGGTAACATGCACAGAGGCAGGCCAAACGTTCTGCCAAGATCTAGGGAAGGTCAGAACCTCTGACTCTGGTTTTCCTGAGTGGGGCATGCTGACCCCAAACTAATAAAAAATTTGATTTGAAATATTGTAGGGCTTGATTGATATTACTGACCATAGAAATACGGGACCAGTCAGTGGAAAGCAGATCATTGTGTAGTGAGGATAAGTCAATGGATCAGTAGGACCCTATTTGGATAAATTTTGGGGGGGACTCTGGGGTGATGAATTTTGCCCACACAGTAAACCTTATGATGGTCACTGAGTGAGCCAGGGAGGGTACCCGCATCAATGATGCTGACACATATGTGACCGCATGTGATGGTGCTACAGGAGATAGCAGATCAAGTATTAAGGACATTACTCACATGACAGAAATGGAAAGCATCCATGCATTAGGCATGTGTGTAAAAAACATTTTCACAGGTGGAATTCAAGTGAAAATCTGACTTCTGCTTCCGCAAAAGTTTGGAAATCCATTTCCGAACTTTCACGGAAATTCTGCCTGCTATCACCCCAACCCAATTGCCCCAAAAAAGCCCTGGTAGCTAGTTGTCCCTCCCCTTACCCTCCCCACAAGTAAACCAACTATCCCTGGTGGCTAGCAGTCCCTCCCCAACAGGATCACCCGCCTGACTTATAAAAAAATATGCCAGTTCCAATATCGATACATCCCCCATCCCCTGCCCCACAGTGCCCAACCTGACAAATGCCCTGGTGGCTAGTGGTCCCTCCCCTTCACCCGGTCACCTGCCAGGCCCCAAAATCTACAGTAACAGCCCCCCATCCCTATCTCCATCTGTATTGTTTAAAAAAAATCCCTAGTGGTATAGTGATTTATTTCAAATCCTCCCCATCCCTGATCCCCAGTCCCTGAAAAAATTCTTATTTCCTGGTGGACTAGTGCCCCCCAGCAGGTGTCACACCATCCTGCTCCCACCCCCATCGTGAACCCAAGCAGGAAACCAGCACAGCCCTCCTCTCTCCACCATGGCTGGCCACCCACTGAGCTGACAATGAATGAGCGTGTTCCAGCATAGAACTTTTTTCCAAATATGGCTTTTTCTCACAAGCTGGAACTTGAATTCTTATATCTCACAACAGACAGTTTGAGATCAAAAGAATTAATACATTTAAAGTACAAAACATTTTTACCATCACAGATCCTCGTTTATGGAATAAACTCTCACAACATATAGTTGAGATTCTGGAGTTTCAACAATACAAATGACAAATTCTCAACTACTTGGGCTTTTAATCTTGAGAGTCCACTAGATATGGAAGACAGCTGCAATGGGTCATGCCTTCTTCTGTCTATAGCTACCAAGTAACCAAATAACCAAGTGTAACAGTGGTGACTAGTAATCTCTGGCCTGATATACAGGGCAGGGTTACAGCCGTGATAGAGATGCTCTAACCTGACATAGTGAGGGGGGCTAGGCTGATAACAGTGACCCTGACACTCTGACCTGATAAGGGGAGCAGGGTTCCAGTTCTGACTGGCACACTTAGACATGACTTTGGGAGGGGGGCAAGGGTTACAGTAGTGCTCCAGACACAGATCTGACATGGAGAGGGGAAGGGGAGGGTTATGGTGGTGAAAGGCAAATTCATACTTCACACTGGGAGTGTGAGCCAGGGTTATGGTGGTGATCCAGACACTCTGATTGGTCATGGGGGGGCAAGTATAACAGTGGTGACTGGCACAATCAAACTTGACATAGAGGGCAGGTTTTCGGTGATGTCCTGGACCCTCTGACCCCACATGGGGAGGGGGTTCCAAGGTTGTGGTGGTGACATGGATACTCTGACCCAGTATGGGAAATGGGGCAAGTGTAACAATGGTGACCATCAAACTCAAACCCATCATGGTGAGAGGGTCAGGGTTGCAGTTGTGACCTGGACACTCTGACTGGACATGGGGGAGGGCAAGTGTAGAAACTGTGACTAGGACACTAAGACTCACAATGGTGAAGGGGTCCATGGGTTACAGTGGTGAAAAGGACACTCAGACTCACCTTGGTGAAGGATGTAAGGGCAAAGGGTTACAGCAGTGACAAAAACATTAAGAATCACCATGGAAAGGTGTGGGAAGGTTTACAGTAGTTAACAGGACACTCATAGCTGACTACCATATAAAATGCAATATAGTTAATGAAGTACACAAGTGGTAGTCAGACCTGACAAGTCATTCATTACTCATAATACATATCAGTAAATGGGGGGTCTGCAATCAATAGTACTGCACAAAATAAATGGAAAAAATGGAACCACCTCCCACCTGCTCCCCTTTTTTAACTAGCAGGGCTGCTCCTCTCACCTAGTGGTGCCAACGAGAGGGATGGGGGTTGTCACTACAATTGTTTACAGTACATCTACTTCTGAGCCTGCCATACACAGACAGGCAAGCCAAGTGTGGCAACTACCTGGCTCGCACCTGGTGGGACCATTTACCACGGCGATCAACCTAGGTCCCTGGGAGATAATGTTTGCTCACAATCATGCTAGGTTTCACTTGTGCACTGGGGTACCCAAGTAAATCCAGACACAGTGGAAGCAATAACAGTACTGTCCAAACCAGGTTGGGATTCTAGAGTGTGGCTTTTATTCACATACTGTACACAGAGAATAATCACAAAGTGAAGTTAGACCCCTACAGGGCTACTCCTACTGGTAATGCAGATCACTGAGGTACAGAGAACACACACAGTGAACCCTCAGGTTCTGACTTGAACAGTGAACACTCTGGTTCTGAATTACAAAGCAAACTCTCTGGTTCTGAATTAGGAGATTGGCACACATGGCTAATTACTGGTACACTTCCCTTGACTAGACACACACTGCCAGTACTAGGAGACTTTCCCATATCTCATGAGGAATACTGGTGGTACACACAACCACCAAAGAGCACATCTAGACTCACAGAAAATTCAACCCACGTCTGGGTAATTATTTCCATCAGGCATTGGCTAAATGCACTGAATGAAAATTAAACTGGTGCTCAAACTGAACCCGGAGAGGTAAACTGGTTTCTCCAGATTGGGGGTCTCACACCTTTTTCTTCCAAGTTTATACTCAGCCATTCATCTGGTTAATAACACCCTCACAGAAAACTTGTAGACGCTATCTTGAAATGTTTTTCACACTTAACATACTACATGACTAAAGGTTCTGTACTTGGGCAGTCTCTCTCTCTGGACTCCATAGTAGGCAGACACTGTTAAAAACAGAAACAGTCTTGGTGACAGGGTCCCTTTGTCAGAGAAAATTCACCCAGGAATGCAGGTGGCCCTCCTGGGCTGAACACAAAAGTACTCACAGCTTCTGAAGTTGTCACAAGTAGCTCCACTAGACAGCCTGGGTGACGGGATTGTCCCTGAACCCTGAAGATCATCCCCATCCTTCCTGGGATGGGGCAATGGAAAACCCACTTGGAACAGTTTCCACCACTTCAATCTCTGTCTTCTATGTTCTTCTCCTAGGGTGAGAACAGATTACCCAAAACACAGTGCTAGCTCTCTGTCAGAGCTAAAAACTGAGGAGTTGTTGCAGGCTGCAGTCTCCTCCTGAAACTCCACTCTACAGATTCACAAGCATTCTAAAGCTATCTCCCTTTCAGCTAGCTAGAGTGTGGCTTATGCTGCTGTGGAAGTTCCATGATTACATCATCACTCCAGCTCAGCTGAGACTGAAAAATAGAGTGTGACACTGTGAAATCAATTTACCTGGCATTTCACAAGCTGCCTTTCCCTGCCTGCCACTGGTTCCAACTGGGATTCTAGTAACCCCTGGGAACAAGGGGGCTACAAAAAGAAGAGAGAAACAATTACAATGATACAGTAATTAGTTGACAGCAGTAGCACATCAGTACTGCGTACCAATCGGAGTTGTCCATTCATGTGTCAGTAGTGCTATCTTCAGCCAATGAAGGTCTGCTCACTGACTCACTGCTGCTAAGTACAAGATCATAGAAATAAGTCTGAATAATTTAATGGCAGCCCTGCATTTGGTCTGCTATCAGAGTCAGACAATTGACCATTTGCTGCACTGCTGTTACTGCTCATTGCTTGTGCCCTTGCTTTACTCTGGTCATTCAAGAGCACATGCCACATGCTGTGACATGCTGACACTGGCGCTATTCATGCATGCTGCAGTAGCTTCTGAGTAAAAACAGAGAATTTATTAAAATAACTTTTTCTTTTGTAATTAATAGATTATTGAGGTTTTCCTATGTAAGCAACAAACATAGGTAGAGTTCGATAGTTATCCTGGCCAGGGTTATCCCCTTGGAGATACAGCTCTAATAAGCAATGAACTATATAACAGCCCATGTGTAACAGCTGAATGTATTAACTTATAAACTAATGTAACACTGGTGTTGCATAAAGAATGGAAGACAGAATTGTATAGATATGCAGCTTTAGAGGTGTAGTGGCTCAATGCAAAGGGGATCCAGACAAGGTTATATAATAAGTGAAAGAGAATTAGTGTAGATTAAATGTTGTGACTCTTGAGACAGGATGTTGAGGGGGTGTAGCTAGGGTTCTAAGTGGTCAGGCATATAGGTTAAGCTTAGGAAGTGAAAGGACATGGCAGTATCTCCACATGTGGATTCTTTCTGTCACTGTCTGGTGTGAGGGAGTGGGTAGTTCTGAGGGAGCGTGGGTGAGTGAGGTTGTAGAAGAGCGCCAGTTTGGGGCAAGGAGGGTGATGGGAAATATTGTGAGACTAGACTGGTCCTACTCTATGGTTTGGTAGGAGTGGGCCTGCGAGTACTGGTGTGATCTAGAAGATACATGTAACATCCCTGAGGGATTTTACAGTGCTAGGATCTCAGGTATGAACCCCCAGAGGGCGATGATCATGTTGATTTTGTTGAGCAAATAATAATGAACCCTTTCATAGCTGGCCATTTTAGCACATTCCAGTAGCCATTCTGAAGCCTAAAGTGGTGTCTCATCTTTCCAGTGCTTAAGCACTATGTGTTTGACTGTGATGAGGGCCCTTAGGGTCCATTTGTGAGTCATGGGTGCTAGGGCACTGAAGTTTTGACCATCTGCCTGAAGACCTAACATAATTAGTGGGGTGGTGAGGTGAACCTGTTATTGTAAGATATCGCTTAGTGTGGTTTGGATCTCCATCCAAAAAGGTCATAGGGCAGGACAGTCACAAAGTATGTGAGTAATGGTGCCATTTGCTGTGTTACAGTACATCTCCAGCAGTAGTCAAATATTAGTAGTCCCCATTTGTGCAGTTGTTGAGGGGTCCTCTATTAGTAGTGAAGGATCTTAAACTGGGTAAATAGGATTTAGATATCTTGCACTGTGTGTCTCAGAATGGGCCATCATTGGTTCCAGCTATTTAGGGAAATTGTCAGGCCCAATTCTTGGTGCCATGTGTCTAACAGTCAGTGTACCTGGTGTTTTCTAAGACACAATAACCCATAATAGATTGCAGCAAAATGAAGTGATGCACCTGAGGCCTTAGGGAGGGAAGAAGTAAGTTGTCAAGTGTGTGAGTTTGACTTGCTCTAAGATTCAGGCTGAGTATGGGGCCTAAAGCATGGTGCAGTTGTAGGTATTGCCAGTGTTGTGATTTGGCCAGGGAGAAAGTGGTTTGCAGTTGACCAATGGATTTGAGGTGGCTGGTCGACCCATCTACTAGTTGATATAGGCTGGTGATCCCTTGTCTCACCAGGATCTTCAGGCTATGGTAAAGCCCCTATCATCAGTAGGGGGTTGCACCAAAGGGAAGAGATGGGGGAGCCAATCAGGGCCCATTTCTGAGTGTGGGCTATTCTTGCCCAAGCAGCTCTCACCCCTGGGAGAGTAGGGTGGAATGCTCTTGAAGTGGGCAGTTCTCGGAATATAACCATTTGGTAGGGTGCGATGCCTAAGGTGTGGATCTCTCAGTCTACCCACTTAGGTGAAACCTCTGGAGTATGGGTTGGGAAGGAGAGTGTGAGTTTGTATAGCATATTGATGACTTGTTTAAGATGCCAGTCAGGGAGATGTAAGACTCCATTTTCTAGGGGTTTGGCTAGTTTACTAGGGCTTATTCTCCACAGCCCAGTACCCCAGAAGAACTTTAAAAAGTGTTTTTTAATGTTCACTATAAGGTCTAGGGGGATTCAAATTGTGAGGTTATGAAGGGTGTATACTGGTGATTTAGTGCTGCCATCATCTTGAGAGCATGCACATGCCCCCATGTGAGAGATGGAGATGACTTCATCTGTTCATGTCTTTCTGAAGTTCATCTAGGAGTGGAGAAATATTCAGCCTAGCTATACTCTGTACATCCCAGGAGTAATGGATGCCTAGGTATTTGATACTAGATTGAGGTACCTGTAGAATCCAAGGACTGTTCGGGAATGGCTAACTTGGAGACTGGAGGTAATAGTTTAGACTCAGATATGTAAACATCACAGACATACAGGATTCCAAAGTGGGAGAGGAGGATGAGGAGTGCATGGATGGAGGATTCTGGTGTAGTAAGGATTACTATTATACCATCCGCATAGTCTAGAGTTTTGTGTTCTGTGCCGACATGAAACCTTGTATGTTGCAGTCTAGTTTGTAACTGACTGCAGTGGTTCCATGGCTAGAACAAAAAGGTATGGTGAAAGCAGGTAGCCTTGGTGGGTATCCCTACTAAGTACAATGGGAGCTGATGTGTGAGCATTTGTGAGTACTGTGGCTTGTGCTTCATCGTATAACGTATGGATGTGGCCAATAAAGGTAATTAAAATAACTTTTTAAGACATGGCTTTTATTAAAAATGTCTTCAAGTTATGTTCCCTATAAGAGAATAATGATTGCAACCCTAACGCACTGTTTCATCTCTGGAGTTCCTCTGTAATGGGTAGGGGCTCCTATGTCTCACACTCTTTTTTTAATAACTGTATTAGTGAGGTAAAATTCTCCTCATGGATTCTAGTGGTCTTGGCCAATATCTTGATACCCATGTCCTTTCATGAGCAGTTTAGCCTAATTTGCAAAGGGTTATTAATTAAGGATTATTTAGGCCCCTTTCCAAGAGCCAACATTTCACTTTTTAACCAGTTTAGTTTGTGGCCTGCTAGCAGGCAATACCCTCCCATCACTTTTTATATCTCCTGAATTCTCTTATTTGGGCTTTTTTGATATAAAAGCAAATCATCCACTAACAGGATGACCCTGTGATGTTATGATCCTGCTATGTACCCCATTATCTGTTCATTATTTCTTAAGGCTGCTGTCAGTGGCTTCAGGGAGAAGACATAGAGCAGAGGGTAGAAGGGACAGCCCTGCCAAGACTACATCATAGTTTGAATTGTTTGTTCAGGGTGCCTTAACCAGTAATTGTGCCATTGGTTTGTGGTACAGTGCCTTGACCCACCAACCTCTCCAGTGTCACAAACATATACCCTCTACACATGGTCAAAAGCCTTCTCTGAATCAAAGGTCAGTACTGCAGCACAAGTTTTGGCTAATTTCTCTGCCCATTTCTGTACAATATTGATTGGCCAATGGAAGAACAAAGTTTATAGTCCTTGCCAGATTTAGGCAGCATGGCTATCATGGCAGACTGCATAGATTGAGGAATGATACCAGAGTCCAGGCTTTCTGCAATCATGCACAATAGAGGCTATATAAGTGTCTCCCTGAAGGTTTTACAAAAATGAGTATTTACAATTACAAAAATATTTACAAGTACAAAAAAAGTTTTACAAAATGGACATGCTGACCCCAGTAGTAGCTGATTTCATATCTGAAACTGTCTTTGAGACTTAAATAATTATAGCACTTTATTGCTTATACATATTTTCACATCACTCTAATTTACACATATTATTTTTTGCACTGCACCAAGCACTTTTTTCTGACTTTTAAATATTGATGCTACTATTTATGTTTGGCTGTCTTTGAATGAATCTTATGTTTCTGCTGATTTTTGAAACAACTGTTTGGAGATATATGTACATGTTTGCTTATAGCTGTGTTTAGACTGATATATACAAGCGAGATCAAGGGTATGTCTCCCTAGTTTCTACAATGCAGGCTTTATTGGTCTATAATTTTTATTGACTTGTACTTTAGGACCTTCTGACCTCCCTGTATTTCAACAATTTACCCATCACTCTGAGCTATTTATTTCTATGTGCATTGAATCTAAGCTTGTTGCCCTATACATTCTACAATTACAGAGATACAGTGCATAGCTCAATACATTAAAGTGGTAGAGATGTATATCCCTGCTCACCCAGAAAAGCTTTTATCCCTTTTTAGTGTTTATTACTCCTTGCAGCTAGTGTACCTTCCTGTATTTCAAGAACTTGCCCATCTCTTTTAGCTATTTATTTCTATGTGTATTAAACATAAGCTGGTCACCCAAACATTCTGCACGTACAGAGATACAATGCATAGCTTAGTAAATCTGAGCAGTAGGAAGGTACTGTATATCCCTGCCCCCAGAACAGCTCTTTTCCTTTTTTAGTTCTATTACTCTTTGCAGCTAGTATATATGAATTTCAATCTGTGAATGAACTGATATATGTTTCACCATTATTATTGCTGAAAGCGTTTCACTGTGCAGATTTGAATGTGATGTGGATGAGACATTTTAATTGCAACTTGCTGATTTGGCATATAAAACTACAGATCAAATTTATATCAACAGTTCTCTGCTGCATTCGGGTGATCGTTTACAGTTGCATAGCAAGAACTATGCTGACTTAGGCTATTACATAGAGAAGGGAGGCTCTGGAAGCACGTGACTGTGAATGCAAAGCAGCTGTCTCCTTGCACAGAGTGGAGTTGAAGCACATCACTCTGCATCCTCTCCATTCAGTATAATGTGTTTTCTTCCTCTCTGCAACTCTCCCACCATACTATTTTCTTTCTCCTGACCATGCTGGCCATATTTGTCTAATGCTCTCTACTGCTAATATTGCTGGTGGTCCCCCCACCAGCTTGCCGGCTGAATTCCTCCAGCCAGCAAAGAAACAGACTGAATAGCAATGCAACTCAGGCTCAGCACCTACAGCATCAGTCTTCCAGACACACACAGGGCAGCTCTTACTGTCAGACAATGAGTGACAGGCATCACAGGCATTGTAATATGTCTCGTTCTCTCTATCTCTCCCTCACTTTGAGATTGGGGTCTCTGGGGATTAGTGTATATCTTCATTCTCAATTGACCTAGCTGGTTGCTCAGGTGCCTGGAAGATGTATTCCTTGCAATAATTAAAGAGCTAGTAGCACCAATAACAGCCACCAGAAGCATACTTCTAAATGATCCCTCATTAATAGCGATGTCCCTAATTTTAAACCTCAGAACAAGTGTTCTGGTCTGTCCCAAATCTGTCCAACATTGAGAAAGTGTGGCAAACTCAGAATATAAAACTGAATTCTTTAAGATGTTTATCGTGCTAAAGCACTATTAAAACTTTACACAATAAAGACACTATTTCTAAGATAGCATGTTGGTTAAAGGAGAACTCATCAGAGGTGTTAATAAAACTGCACACTGCATATGAGGTCACGGGAGTCCAACATGAGCCAAACACTAGAGAACATCAAAGAAATGAAGATGAGATTTCACTAAAAAGTGGGATGAGGGGCTTATAAGCATGTGCATCCACATTACTTCAGTACTATTGCTGTAGCAGCCATTATGGCTCTGATCAGAGTTTGTTTTATAATTTGTTTATCAGGAATTCAGTAAACATAAAACCATATGCTGCAGAGGAATAACAGAGAACGTTCTGCAGACCAGTCAGTAAATATTAAAAACATAACTAACAAATATAAAACCTAAATTCCCCTCAACCCCATGTCGTCTATTGATAGTATGGTATCTTGAAATGAACTTGTACTCTGTAAGAAAATAAAGGGAAAGGGGAAAGGGAACATTGTTTAACCAGGAGTAGCACACTCAGCCGAAATTTGTTTCCTGATGTGACCTATGAGCACAAGGAATTTAAGTGACTTGCTCAGGATCAGTCAGTATGCACCTAGGTGGCTGTGGAATTCAAACCCCGGTCTGCAGATCTGCAGCTCAGAGCCTTAACCAACTGGCTATACTGCCTCCTCAAATCCTCATAAATAAATTGATAAGGGCAGATACATAGAAACATAGACAATGAGGGCTGAAAAACACTAAAGAGCTATCCAGTCTGCCTTGAATTTCCTTTCTGCCCCAGGACTTATTGTCCATACTGGATTTTATGTCTCACAGTTGCCCCCTGCTCTGCTCCCTACTGCTACTGACCTGGGCAACCACTAAAACCTTCACACAGTCCCAGCTATGCTTAAAGCCATTTATGGTCTTGGCACTGACCATCTCCACTGACAGACAGTTGCATGGTTCCACCACCCTTTAAAAAAATAGAACTTCCTCACATCCCTCTTAAACCTTCTTACCACCAGTTTCCACTCATTACTTTGTGTTCTTGACTCTGTACTCCAGCTAATAGTTCCATGCAATTCATCTTGTTTATTCTGATCAGGAACTTGAAGATCTCAATCAAGTCCCTTCTCTCTTGCCTGGTCTCCAGTGGGCACATGTTCAGCGGTGTGAGATGATCTATGCAACATATGCCCTTTTGGCACTGAATCATCTTGGTCACCAGTGTTGCATCATCTCCAGCCTGTTTCTGTCCTTCCTTAGGTAAGGACTCCAGAACTGAATACAGTTTTCCAGGTGTGGTTTCATCTGTGACTTATATAAAGGTAGCAGTACCTCCTTATTCCTGCTATCAGTACTCCTTCTAATACTCCTCAACATCCTATGAGCCTTTCTATAGACCTTGTTACACAGGATTGATTGTTTAAGAGAATCACTAATAATGAATCCCATGTCCCTATCCTCTGCCGTGGTGCTCAGTTTAGCCTCTTTCATTCAGTACTCTATCCAATTTCCATCCTCCGAAGTATATAACCTTGCATTTGTGTATCCCTCTGCATCTCATTGATCCCTCCATTGCTGTCACCCATCTGTAAAGCCTTGTGTCATTGTGAAGAGACACAACTTTCCCTGAGGCCCTCTCCAATGTAGCTGATGAACACATTGAAGATGACAGTAGCCAGGACAGATCCCTGTGTCATATAACTTGTGACCTTCCTCTTTTTCAATTTGACCCTATTTACTACCACCCTCTGCTGTCTATCCATCAACCAGTTTCCTACCTATGTCCCTAACCATGCCCAGGTCCTCCAGCTTCTTCAGCAACCTTCTGTGTCGCACCGAGTCAAACGTTTTACTGAAATTGAAGTAGAGCCAATTCACAGTGTTCCCCTTATCCACAGTCTTTGTTATCCTGTCAAGAAAAAAAATGTCAGGTTGGTCTGAAAAGACCTTCTTGCTGCAAATCCATGTTGTTTACTACCCTGTATACCACTACTCTCTAGTTAGTTCACAAGGTCCTCTTTATTCAGTGACTCTGTCAGTTTACACATTACAGGTCTGTAATTTCCCAGTTGCTCAGATACCTGAAAACTGTTAGTAGATTCTTAGAATGATGACCTCAACCCCCCATCCCATCCACAAACGCAGAGCAAAATGCCCATCCTTCTACTCAGTGCTATTAGGCTCACTCACTGCCACTGGTGAAGTTTCCTAGTGGGTCCATCTTTTAATTTATATTCAGACATTTACTGTTGGACTAGAAAAGTAACCCTTTCCATTTGCTGTATTTTGACAATGACTTCTAACCATTCCTGTAGCACCAGGGGGTCTATGTGAAGCCATTGCTTATTTATTGTTTTCACTGTGCCAGTGACAAGATGCTTCAAAGGTAAATGCCATCCTTCCTCTTAAACAAACTGGGTCTAAACCCCAAAACCAGGTGGAAAAGGTTAGTAGGGTTGACAACATAACAACCCTATATAGGGTGTCTTGCACTCCTTGCCAAAATTTCTGCAAAGCAGTACACTGCCAAAAGATATGAAAGCGGGTTGCATCTGTCTCCCCACATCATCTTCAGCAGCAGTGAGAGGCAGTCTTGCTCCACCTAGCTTTAACCTGTGGGACCAAAAAACTCTTACATGTACCTTCCAAATTATTGCCATGGGGAAGAAGATGCTTGTCCGATAGTCTCAAAAACCTGCTGCCTTCACCTCCTGAATTTCTTCCCCTAATTCTTGTTCCCATTTGTGTTTTAAATAAGTTGTGGTGTAGCCCTTCCCTTATGAACAAAACTGATAGAGTTTGGTAATTGCTCCCTTTGTGTCTAGGGCAACCTAGAACTGTTGAAAGAACTCAGTTTGGGAGGGAGAATCCTCCGGCCCCTGAGCACTCCTCAGTAGGTGTGCAAAATATACACACAGCTGAAAGTATCTGACATTATCCATCTACCACCACTAAAAAGCTTATCTGCTGTCATTAAAGGTCTGCACCCCCACCCCCTGCAAAAAGTGCAATGGCAACTAGAGGTCTACTGTAACTTGTTGCCTATACAAGTAGTCTACACTTCCTGAGAGGAAGCCCAAGTCCTAAGCCAGCCATTTTGTATTTCCAAAAGCCTTCCTGGGTTGACATAGGGTGTATACCCCAACCCGGTCAATAAATGTGATACAGATCTCAATAAATAAAATGCTTCTCTAAGGGGTACTGTGTTAAGAATCAATGAGGGCTGACTTCTGGTTGCAATGGCCACCAGATAGACACGCTTCACATAGCTCCACCAAACCTCCTCTTAAAACCCACATTTTCTTTACGTGAGCTGCATCATTATGCAGAACTCTTTCCTAACTAATAGCAATCTGCATTTCTATTGAACCTGGGTGATTATCCTGATTGCTTATCTACAAGAAACAGCAAAGAAATCTCAAGGGCCCAGACATATGCCCCCGCTGTCTCCTGAGAAGGACTTACTGGCAAAGCGCACTAAAGCGGGTGGCACTGAAGAATCCCCCACTCTGCATTTGCTGACTGAAGAGACCTTCTTTGAGGGACTGGTGCTGATTAAGGAATCCCTCCAAGCAGTAGTCGGGGGCTTGCACTCACTCAAGAACTCCATGGAACAGCTAACTATCCACACTAGTGACAACTAAGCACATATTTCCTCTCTGGATGACTGCAGGGCCCAACTTGATCTGGAAATAGTATCACTGCGGCAGCGCCTACACAAGATGGAAGACAAGCTTGATGACCTTGAGGGTCAATCAAGAAGAAACAATCTAGTTGTACTAGGGCTCCCAGAAGGTGAAGAGGGAGTTAACCTTATCTCTTTTGTGCAGAAAATGCACACTAAACTAGCCAGGCCCTCACCTAATGGCCCAATATACATTGTGGAAAGGGTGCATTGTGCATTGAGGCCCACACCTCCAGCAACTCTCACCCTCGACATCTCATATTCAGGCTGCTAAATTATCTGAATAAACAGATAATACTGGAGAAACTAAAGAATGCCAAAGAGGTCCAATGGGACAATGCTAAAATCTGAATAGCTCAAGACCTGCCACTATCAGCAAGGCAGAAACACACAGAAATGCATCTGATCATTGTCAAGCTTATTGCTGCAGGGGTAAGATTTTGTATGCGATACCTGGCGATGCTGCAAGTAAACAAGGAAGGGCAGTGGATTTCTTTTGACAATGTGAGTAAAGTCACTACTGAGCTCAAGAAACTATATCCAGACCTTTTCCAATGAGTAGGGGTGAAGAATCTTCTAAATAAAAATTGACATATATCACTAAGTTGATTATTCCGATGAAGGAATCTAATATCACCAAGTTCTGTGAAGCAACAAACGTATTGCTATGACTCACTAGAATCCTGATTTAGACCCTACATTGTCCTACACTGTTAGTGACCAAGTGAGACAGATAACTAGTTAATTGAGAAACAATAATCTAAATGAAATAATTAATAACTTCTTCTGTGGTCTGTTCTAAGTAGGACTATGATCCATGAAGAAATGGATATCCAGACATGCCTTTCAAAATAACCAGATGTGAGGATCAAAAAGCATGTTAGATGATGCATAGATACCAGAAGTATGATTTAATACAAAGACATGTTAGAAATGTTTGTTTCTTAGTCCTGACCCTTGTGCATGGTTAAATGTTACTAGTTACAGGCTTCTCTAACTGTAGATAGGTAGATCTTAAAGGATTATATGCATATCTCTCAAATTTTAAAGAAGGAAGAGAGAAAGGGTTTAAAATTCGGCTTCCGGATATCTGCCTAAAGTGAAGGGGGGAGGAGGACTGTCTGTTTGGTGGTGGAACAGGATTTCAACCGAGCGATTAAAGGGAGTACTGTCGAAAGGACTGGGTTCTATGTTAATTTTGTTGGGATACGGTTGTTTTTGATTGGGGTTAGTAATATTAGTTCTGTAACACATTTAGATGTACTAAGAAAGGTGCTAGATACATGTATTATCTTGATCATGGCGAGTTGGGCTTATAGTCACAAAGTAGCCAAATATTGTTTATTAATAATGCCAAATTATTTAACTTTCCCCTGTTCCAGGCAACATAGCTACCCTAGTTTAAACGGGAGGACCTCCCCTGCCTCTGATCATGGTTCCAACTCCCAATGGCGGTGAGATTTATATCTTGGAACGTTAAAGGGGTTCAAACCTGAGTTAAGCACCATCAAATCCTTAGACACCTGGAGACCTTACAATACAATGCAATGTGGCTCTATTGGAAGAAATGCACCTTCTAGACAAAGAAGGTAACCTCTTTAAAAGAAGGCAAATAGGGTAGGTATATGCAGCAGGTAATGCAACGGCACAAAGAGGAGTAGCAATTCTAATTGTTAGAGGAATGTAATTTAAATTGCAGCAATCCTAAATTGATATACAAGGGAGATATATATTCCTTAAGGGACTCCGAAACCACACTGAAAGTATTCTAGGCTCCATATATGGACCTAATGTTGATTCGCCTGAATTTTTTGCTGCATTAACAAAAACCCTAAACCTTTTTCCCTGATTACCCACAATAATTGCTGGAGACTGGAAACTGTTTTTTTCACCAGTGCTAGACAGATCAACCTGTAGAGGGTCCAACCTCTCTCCAGCACAAAAAGCTCTAAGAGAATTCATAACAACCTACAACCTTAATGACCCCCGGAGTCTACTAAACCCCACTGCTAGGGGATATAACTTTTACTCACCAGTTCATAAGTCACTATCTAGAATTGATTACTTCCTAGTTACTAATGCAATATTAGAAGGTCTAATAGGTAGTGATATGACCCCAAGAGGTATTTCCGACCATGCACCTGTATGGATGGAAGGTACTCTATCACATCAAAAAGCCAAAAACGGTATCGGGAAACTGAATACACAGCTCCTTCAAGATGAACAAGTATTGCATTCCCTAAAAGAAATAATTGCCCAGTTCCTTGTACACAGCCAGGGATCTATACAGGATATTGATAATCTTTGGTGTGCCCTAAAATGTGTAGTCAGAGCAGAGTGTATCCGACTATCTACCATTCAGAAAAAAAAGAAAGAAGCATTATCCTCCTCACTCTTATCACACATTCAGACTTTAGAAAATCAACAAATAAATCAACAGAGTGAAGAGACATTAGAGCAACTAGCCAAATTAAAGAATCAATATTCAGAATCCCTAAGATAACAAGATCAGTAAATGCTCTTTAAGACCCATGTAAAATATATCAAGCAGGGTGACAAAGCTAGCCATTTATTAGCCCTTTGACTGAGGAAACAAGAGGAGTCTAGGATTGTAGTGGCTCTCAATTCCCTTAAAGACAATTCCCTCCTTACCACTCCCAAAGAAATCATCAGGGAGTTTGAAGAATACTACAGATCCTTATACTCTCCACAAATTCCTACCCCCTCTATTGTAGATATACAGACATACCTTATTGACCTTCCACTCCCTTCTCTCCAACAATCACAAGCAAATACCCTTGAAGGGGCCATAGCTCAACATGAGCAGTGGGAGGCCATTGATTCATTGCCGGATGACAAGGTGACTGGCGCAGACGGCTTTCCACCCTGCTTCTATAAAGTATTTAAAAAGCAACTTTCACCCTTAATATTCAGCATGTTCAATTATCTATGAAATTCCAAACTCTCTGACTCTTCCCTACTAGAAGCCCTCAAAAAAGTGCTCCTTAAGTCGAATAAATCTCCGCAATTGGTTTCCAACTACTGCCCATCTCCCTAATGAATTATGACATAAAGCTCTTTGCCAAGATTCTAGCCACCAGATTGGCACACATTTGGACCCCATTACTAAGTCCAGAACAAGTAGGACTTGTAGCTAGTAGCTCTTCAGCTGAAAACCTTAGGAAGCTGTTTCATGTTTTCTCTGCATCCAGATCAGCACCTTATCCAATGGCATTGGTATCTCTGGATGCAGAGAAGGCATATGACAGGGTAAACTGGACTTTTTTATTCAAGGTACTTAAAAAATGTGGCCTTCCCCATAAATTTATACAGTGGATACAATTATTATATACCTTCCCCACAGCAACAGTTTATTGCAATGACATCTTCTCAGAATTATTTCCCATATATTATGAAATGTGCCAAGGGTGCCCTCTCTCACCACTACTCTTTAACTTATATCTGGAACCACTTTTATACCATCTCTAGCACTCCCCCCAGGTACAAGATATTCAGGTTGGAGAATGGGACTTACGCCTTTCAGCATCTGTGGATGACATCATGTTACACATCACTAATCCAAAGACTTCCTTTCCAGCAATAATATCCATCATAGAAACATACAGAACTTTATCTAACTATAAATTGAATATAACCAAACCAACAATTATGCAATTAAACTCCCACACTTATCGTTCACAAACAGAGGGCCTCCAACTAAGCTGATCAACATAAATTAAATGTTTGGGACTTACAATAACACCTAATTTATCACAGGTTAGAAAAATGAACCTTGATGCCAAATTAGGAGTCATACAACAAGACCTTGACAGATGGGCTTCCATATATCTTTCTTTGCAAGGAAGAATCAATGTAATCAAAATTAATATACTCCCTAGGCTGTGTTACCCCTCGAATATGTTAAATTTCTATCTTCCACAAATCTGGTTTAAGAAAATACAACAGATTATCTCCAAGTTTCTTTGGAAAACAAAACTACAGAAGAAATCCTATATCAAACTAGGAGCCCCTAAGCAAAGAGTCGGCCTTAATCTACCAAATTTTTTTCACTACTATTTAGCAAGCCACTTAGTTAAATATTTCCATTGGCATCCCCCTAATCCCACCATAGCGGAACAGAACTATGAGCCAGTATGGCTACAAATTGAACACCTAATTAATAGACAAAGTGATATTTCTCCTAATAGTCTACTATATATTACTCCTAAGGTGGGTATGAAGTTTCTGAAAAATGAGTTGCTATGCATGTCCCTGAAAGTACATGCCCAATTGTGTAAAGCCCTCAAATATAACAATACCAAAGATATTTTCTCAACCTATATATTTAAATCCGAATCTCTTGCTAGATAAACAGTACTTGAGAAGCAGTGGCGAATTCCCTGAACACGAAGTTAAGATTTCTGATTTATTGGATCAAGGCAAAATGAAGGCCTCACCTGAACCTCTTAAGTTGTTATACCTTCCTTCCAATCAGATATTTAAAGGATTCCAAATTAGACACCTATTAATAGCTATGATAAGGCCTGGTACCTGGAATGTTGATCAAACAAAACTCCTTAATATGTTACGTAGATTGGCATGGAGTCCACATGCAGTCTCCAAGGTAACAGCACAAGTATACCCAATTATCTATCCGGATATCTAAGGAATATCATCATCTTGGACAACTCAATTCCCAGATAAACAATTCTGCTGGGACAGACTATGGCAGGCAGTATATTCCTACACCTCCAATGACAAACTACACCTCATACAATTTTATATACTACACAACATTTATTTCACTCCAACAAAGTTGGCTGCTATGGGCAAATTGCAAGACCCCAAATGTAATAGATGCAGTTTAAGTGAGGGTACCATATTCCATATGCTTTGGGAATGTCCCTCAATTAAACATATATAGAATATGATTAAGAATAAACTTGATCCCTTCCTTGGATTGGAACCACTTTTTGAACCCAAAATTTGCCTCCTGGGGGATTACTCTCAAATCCTAGTCTTAGAAAGAAGATACGTTATGTCTCGAATTTCCTACACAGTAAAGTAACTGGTATTAAAGCACTGGAAAGACTCCAAAATTATTCCCTACTCGGAATGGTTGAATGAATTTCTATACAATCTGAGAATAGAAAAAATGATAGCAAGTCTTAAACATTGCCCCACTAGTTTTGATAAGAAATGGAACAAGGTTTATACTGTGACCTCACTTATTAAGTAAAAGTTAGAATAACTACAACTGTCTATAAAGGTAATGGATGCCCATCGATTTGTAAACCAGCGAAAGCTGTATCTGGCTTATAAAGGGAGGGAAGGGATAAGAAAGTTTTAGGAAAATAGGTTTATTTGTAGTTTAATAGTAGTAGATAGTAGTAGGCCGATGTAACCCCAAGGCCATATTCCATGTTTATGTGTATGTATCAATCTTTATATGCCTTATAATGCTACACATGTATGACTACAACAAAAAATAAAGCATATTAAATTTCAAAAAAAAAGAATCATTGAGGGCTCTGGTAAGGGGCAGGCCTTCCTGCTCCCAAGGGCACAGGTCCTTCATTTGAGCCTGGTATTGTGTATGTGTCCCCAGCAAAGCAATCCAGTTTTGGCCTGTGGTCTAATTCCCTTCCATGTCCAGCAGAACCCATCCTCCCTTATCATGACCTAATTGCTGTGTAGTCAAGTGAACCCTTAGCTGCCCAGTCATCTGGAAAAAGTGCTTCAACTGTTTTGTCAGATCCTCCGAACCAACTTTTGGACAGGAAAGGGAACACATTAAATGATATATACATTTTTTGGGAGGACCTTCATTTTTATAGTTTGGATTTGTGCACATAAGGGGAGGGGCAGGAGGGACCATTTGAAAATCAGGCATGAAAGTTGTCTGAATCAAGCTATACAGTGATTATCATCAAAGGGGATCTCATAGTTAAGTCACAAAGCAAACCCCAGGTATTACAGTGTTTTAGCCCTACTTCATCAAAAATTTTTTTTTGATCACCTGGGGGACTTGTGAGTTAAAAACTAAAACTTCTGTTTTAGTACTGTAGCATTTAATGTGTATCCCAATAGTCTAGGAAACTGTTCTGTGGAATGCATTACTGTGTCTAGTGATAGCCCTGTGTGATTAAGATATAAAATCACATCATCTGCATAAAGGGATATTTTGTGCTCTTGGCCCCCTACATTTACTCCCTTAAAACAAACAGTAGAAACACTCTGGATACAGAAGTTGATACCAGCCCATTTACAGAAGAAAGGGTTCTGAAAGAACTCTTAAAACTGAAGGTGGACAAAGCAATGGGGCCTGATGGGATTCATCCCAGAATTCTAAAAGAACTAAGGGTAGAACTAGTGACATTACGGACTACAATCTTTAACAAATCATGGGAGGATGGGGTGGTACCTGAGGACTGGAGGAGGGCAGATGTGATTCTCCTTCACAAAAGTGGGAGCAAGGCAGAAGCAGGAAACTATAGACCTGTTAGTTTAACCTCAGTGATAGGGAAAATGATGGAATCACTTCTGAAGGAAAGAATTGTTGAGTATCCAGAGGCCAGAGGGGCACAGGACCCAAGTCAGCATGGATTCACAGCGGGAAGGTCATGCCAGACGAATCTGATAGATTTCTTTGACTGGGTGACCAAAGTAGTAGATCAGGGAGGGGCTGTAGACATGGCCTACCTAGACTTTAGCAAGGCATCTGACACAGTCCCACACAAAGATTAATATACAAGTTAGCCAGCCTGGAGTGGTCCCAAGATGACAGCCTGGGTAAAGAATTGGCTGGAGAATAGGACACAGAGAGTAATAGTAAATGGAGTCCACTCTGAAGAAAGGGGGGTTACTAGTGGGGTACCACAGGGTTCAGTATTAGGACCGGTCCTCTTCAATGTCTTTATAAGTAACATTGCAGAGGGACTGGAAGGAAAAGTATGTCTCTTTGCAGATGACACAAAGCTCTGCAATAGAGTTGATGCACAAGGTGGCGTGGAAAGGATGAGAAGGCACTTGGCAAGGTTAGAGGAATGGTCAAATGTATGGCAGCTTAGATTCAATGCTAAGAAGTGTAAGGTAATGCACCTGGGAAATAAAAACCCAGGGGAAGAGTACACAATGGGGGTGAGATACTAACAACAAAAATGGAACGGGACCTGGGGGTAGTCATATCAGATGACCTAAAGGTGGGCAAGCAATGTGAGAGGGCAGCAAGGAGGGCTGGGGGGATACTGGGATGCACAGGGAGAGGCACCACCAGTAGAAAACAGGAAGTTATTATCCCTCTGTACAGACAGCTGGTGAGACCCCATCTGGAGTACTGCGTGAAGTTCTGGAGACCCAATCTCCGCAAAGACATAGACAGGATGGAAGCTGTCCAGAGGAGGGCAACTAAAATGGTGCAGGGTGTTCACCGGAAGACATATGAAGAGAGACTTAAGGAGCTTAATATGTATAGCCTTGAGGAAAGGAGGGAGAGTGGGACATGATAGAAACTTTCAAGTACCTCAAAGGAATCAACAAGTCCAAGCGGGTAGCATCTTTCAAAAAAAGAGGTGTGCAAGAACAAGGGGGCACTATTTGAAGATAGAGGAGGGGCGGCTCAGAGGTAATTTAAGGAAGTATTTTTTCACAGAGAGAGGGTTGTGGATGCATGGAACGGCCTTCCGGAGGAGGTTGTGGAGTCAAAAACAGTGGTGGAATTCAAGCATGCATGGGACAGTCATATGGCAATTCTAGGGGGTGGGGGTAGGAAGAAGTAGGCTGCTGGTTAACTAGGATCTGCAGCTTATCCATTAGGTAGGGAAATGGGCAGACTGGGTGGGCCAAGCGGTCCTTATCTGCCGTCAAATTCTATGTTTCTATGTTTATGCTGGTAATTAGGTGGATGCTGTGTGCCAAGGGATCTATATATAAAGTAAACAAGACTGGTAGAGGGGGCAGTCTTGGTGTGTCCCTTGGCACAATGTAAAGGAGAAATAGGGTCATTAGCCCTTACAAATGTGCAAGGGAAGTGATCTAAGATTTTAATATGCAGCATAGCCACCTGTGAAGCAATGCAGAAACTTGCAGTAAATGACATGACAGAAGGGCTTAATTGCCATTGAATTACACTATTCCCGGCAGTGTGCTACAGCACTTTGCATTATATTGAAGCATTACTGCATTGCATCCTTCCTGGTGCCATTGTATCATAGAAGTTGTCATGGAAATCAAACCTGGTAGGGACCCCACAAAGATATTCCCAAGAAACTTTGTCAAAGGACTCTTCAGCATCATGGCTCATCAGAAAGCGGTGATATTATCTTTGTTCATGTCATGTGGATGGTGTGTCTGTTGTTATCTTGAGTTTGTTGACCCATTATGAAGCCCATTTGATCAAGAGGGACAATTCACGATATTATTGTTTCAGATCGTTTCGTAAGGATGGATGTTAATATCTTGTAGTCCGCATTTAAAATAGAAATCGGATTGTCAGAAGTGCAATAAGTGGGGTCCTTGCCAGGCTTATGCAAGACAGAAATTACAACTTGAGTCGTAAACGGGTCCAACTGGTTCCCCTCTGACAGGGCATGATGTAATGCCTCCCATAACAGAGGAATTACCCAATCCTTAAACTTTTTGTACCATTCTCACCCAAACCCATCTTAGCCCTGCAACTTCCCAGTCTTTTTATTTTTAGACTTTATTTTATCAATTATGTGGTCAAACACACTTGAGTGAAACAAAAATGACATGGTTGAATTGCTTAGATATAAATTTAGTACACATCGGTCTTGATTCTTAAAGCTCCCCAAATTGACGAAAGTGCTTGTGTCAAGAAGTAATGATGCAAGGGGTACCTTGTATCAAAAGATGTGGCTAGCTCAATTCTCAAAGGTAGGCTGTGTCAAGACTGAGTGCCCTTGTGTCAGACTGGCCCTGCTTCAGCCCAGCGCCAATCATGGGGATGCACCATGGCAAAAAGGGCCATGCACTGGACATTGGCTGCCATATCCCCAAATGTGGGATTCTACAAGGGCACAAATGGCTGCAGTGCCATCACAGACTTAGACCAGCCCTGAGCTGGTCTAACACCCTGTACTGTAAATGGGGTCTCACCTGCAGACTCCATTGGGAGCAGTAGCAGCCACGACACTACTCCACAGCCATACAGGTGCACTGAGCGCTGTGCCATTTGTAAGCCAGGTGGTCTGGTAATGTATGGGGAACCCCCATGGTGGTGTGTAGGGCACCACACCATAGTCCACACAGGTGGTAGCAGGAGGCACACTGGAACCCAAGGCCTGCAACCTACAGGGCTACCCACTGGGACTGACAGTGGTGGCATGCTGTTGGGCATGGATCAGGGACTGACTGCACTGTTGGTGGCATGGCATGCTGTCAAGGGGATTTGCCCTCTGTCATGCCATGGGCACTTGTGGAGCATGTAAGGTGCCCTGATCGCCTTGCTCCAAGGGAGGCAGGGACATTCGCTGGAATGCCAGTCAGGGGTGCCTACACTGGGAGACTACATCAATGCCAGTGGTGGGGCTGGTATACTGCAGCAGACATTGGCCCTACACTAAGAACAACACTTCTGCTAGTGCTGGCATTGCTGCAAGACATTCCTGCAGCTTGCAGCATTCCTTTTGTGGGCCATTCCTGTGATGCATGGAAATCTTTGCTACATGCTGAGGGAGTTTGGTGCTGGGACCCCACCCATTTGAGAATCAGGTGCAGGGTCCCTGGCAGCCAGTGATTGGTGCAAGCTTCTTTTTGCTGCAGCTTGTGCTGATCTAAGTGGAACATTGGGAATTAGGCACACATTTTTTATACAATTTCTGGCCAGTAAAAAATGCCAGAAGAACCACTTCAGTCAATTTGGTGTCACATCATGTGAAGGTTTGGACCACGTAAATTGCAAAATTGCAATTCAAGTTTGTAAATGTCAAAAAAGGTCAGCACAGCATGACACTGGACCAACATAAAACAAAAGTAAAATAAATAACAAGTCCCTTTTCTATGCAAGCTCTTCATATCAAGCGTATAGGTCTACTTCTAGATCTAGTTAGTTGCCAAAATCATGTTACTAATAATGATATGCCAGCTTCACTTGGGAAACTCTACAAAAACCTTTCTCATTCCATTGTTCCTTTTATCTCAAAAGAGAAACCTTGTGCTAAACAGATTAGATAACTTTGTGTTACTCTGACGTTATTTAAAAAAACAAAATTAACCACCAGAGTACTGGAATAATCTATTGTGTAGACCAGAGGACTGTGATGAAGCTGTTCTGTTCAAAGCTCTTGACTCCCCACTAGTAGTGTTTCTCACTCCACTAACACCCTAAGACAGTGTGAAACTTTCCAAATGGTTGTCACCATACAGTATTTATTATCCAATTCTGGAGCCTGTAACCATCATGACCATACTACGGGCTATAATCTAATTAGTTTGCATGTAACTCCTCTATTGTTTCATTTACAAAAAAAAAAAAAACAGATATACATTAAGTCACAAATCAGTAACCATCTCTTGTAAACATAACTTTCAATCTCAAAGACATCACTTACAGCAGTATTAAAGTACTATGAGTTCTAAGTCCAAGTTTAACTCCCTCAGTCCTCCATATTAGATTGTGGCTACTCTACCTCAATGGTAATTTTTTTTCCCCATTTTTTATTACACTTCACAGGGTCCCTAAAAAATGTTTACTTGCATATATTATTTTTAGTTGAGCTGGTAGCTGGAGGGTGTGATCTATCCTAAATTCTCTTAGTCCCACTCTCACTCTGTCAAATGCCTTTCACTTCTCCCTTGTGGAAAAATCAGGATACCAGTGAATAACTATGTCCCCCTTGATTAGTGATGGGCTGCGTTCCATTGATTTATCCAGAAATTTGTCTCTTTAGGGGGTATCTCACATGACAACATTGTATGAGGCAGTGCAGTATTAGAAGGTTTTTTTCCGATAAGCCTGAATCACCTCGAGTCCCTACAAACACCCAAACCAAAACTAGACTAACTGCAAAATATACTGGACTCGATTCTGTCCTTCCAAGCCTTTCAGAATGCATAAGAGGTGAATGGTTGAGGATCTCACAGAGTTTTCTAGGCTCCCAAGATGAAAGCGTAGAAGTTTGTTTTCTTTTATGAGGCCATTTACAGCAGTTAAAGTTGTATTTGTGGCATCAGTCATTTGTTTTGTCTCAGTAGTTACTTTCTGTACTTTATCTTCACAGTCACCCCTGTATTAAAATTGTCCACTGTCTCCAAAATTTCTTTAACTGGCCCCTAGATTGCATCCCTCCTGGCCTTTGGGGTAGATTCAGCCTACGCTGAAGTGTCCCAGCACTACCCACCTCCTGCTGATGTCCCTGCTGATGCAGATTGTATTCTCATACTACCATCAGAAGCTGGCTGATTTCTTGGCCTCCCCATATTCCATCATTGAATAAACTCATCTGCAATGAGTTAATGGATATCTATTGATTGATCCAGAGTCTGAGTGTGAAATAGAGAAAAAAAAGGCATATTATTATTGTTAAAATGTTCTTGTATGCAAAGCTTACCAGAGAGATAGTTTACTCCAGTTGATTGCTGACTCTATCCCTGCACTTCACAGTCTTAGGATGTACAATGGCCTCTTCTATTTCTATAGTAGAAATTGGGGTTAATAATGATTCATTTGGGGTCTGAGTGACCTGCTGTAAATTCAATTATGTTTGAAAATCTTTCAGCTTGGGCTGTGGTACCCCCGGTGTGGCTATGTGGAGCTCCACCTAAAAAGTGTGGAAGGCCCCAGGAATGTCCTGAAGGTTCATAACTGTAACTGCAGTGGCCAGATAAATTAGTTTACCAATATGTGTTCTGGCCTGGGCTGGCAAGAAGATACAGTGTTCTAAGCCCTCTTGCATGACATTGCTGTCTTAGAAGCAATAGTTTTTGTTCTGCTTCATAGTTGAAAATCCCTTGAAATTTCCTCTTTAGTTTGGCCAAATGCTTACCCCTCTGTGTGCTTAATTTTATTTCTGCTTATCTTCTGAAAGCGTAATCTGCTGTTCCAGGTTGCTCTGCCTCTGCTTTCTAACCTTTTTCTTCCAAGATGAGAGCATGAACAGGTGGCTAACTACTATGGCCTTGATTGTGTCCCACAACATTGTGGGTGCAACATGTGGGAAAGCATTGTCTTCTGTGGCCTGTTTTTGCAACTTTAAGAATTAGAGCTTTGGCCTCTGTGTACAAAAGTAAAGAAAGACTAAGGTGCCAAAAGGTAGTTTTCCACACCATATCTAGGCTAAGCTTCAGTTATATTGGGGCATGATCCTATAGCCCAATCTGACCTATCCAGCTGGAATTCACCTTTTCCATAGTGTCCTTAAGCGTGAAAAATAGTCCATCTGGGAGGAAACGTAATGTGGTGGGGAGAAATAGGTATAAGCCTTTATATGTCTATATAAATGTCTCCATATATCCACACTCCCTAATTCCTGTAATAGTTTGTGAATTTGTTTGGGTACTCAATGATTCATCTTAGAGATCTGGGAGATACTGCTTGTGGTAGGCGGAAAAGTTAGATTGACATCCCCACATAACAACAGTGTTCCTACCTTCCATTCATTTAATAGTATTGGAAAGTCTTTGAAGAAAGTCTAGTCAACTCCTACAACCTTGCATAGTGCATAGGGGGAGACCAGTGTTATAAGCAATTCATTAGAACCCCTCTTGACCATTACATAATAGCCCTCATTATTAGCCTTTGAGTCAACAGGGTCGAACAGCACAGGACTCGGACCAGTATAGTGATTTTCTTCCTCTCACCAGCCTTGCATGAGAAGACCAACAGGATCCTAAATGACCATGGTTTCTCATGCTCAGCAGCTGATACGGGGATTTCATGTAGCATAGTAAAGTTCTAACTTGGCTTCTTTAACAAAAGCTAGGATTTTGCCTCTTTTGACAGGGTTAGTGAGTCCATTTACATTATATGACAGTATCACTGGCATTTTTTCAGCCATTATTAAAGCAGGTGCAGAACGAATCCTAACACTACTGATTGACCTCGTGATGGGTAGGGGTGTAAAGGAGGACATGGGCAACAGAGCACTATAGGAGACTGATTTATGGGGCATTAGTAAACCAAACACACAGAACTTGTAACATGCCAACCAGGCAAGTAACTGAGAAATATAGAAGAAACATGTACTTCTACGGTAGGAGGTCTTACTGTGAAGGCCACTGCTCACCTTCCAGAGTCCACAACCTAGCATCCTTGGATTCAAGTCAGAGGTAGGAGTGAGAGAGCACCCCTAACCTGGGAGGTTGCCCCACGAGCATCCAGATGGATTTTAAAACTCAGGAAGTGCAGAAGTCCAAACAGTAACCTACCTTAGAACTCCATTCCACATGACCCCCACCTCCCCAATCATGTGAATTAAGATACAGTACAAGAATAAAACATGTTCCCCTTAAGACTAAATGGAAAAGATACAGTTGCATTGAAAAATAATATATAAACCACCAGAATGCAGTAGCTAACAAACTACATACTTGTGTAATGGGATTTAGTAGTTGCCGTATTGGTCCTTGCAAGAATAGATCCAGAAGCAAATGATTTGATACCTTTTAATGGACCAACATAGATGTAACAAGAACAAAAGCTTTGTTCTTGTTACATCTATGTTGGTCCATTAAAAGGTATCAAATCATTTGCTTCTGGATCTATTTATGTAATGGGAGAAATCTCAGGACTTAACTGTTTATCCAGAGGAGAAGTACCAACTGGTCATCCCAAAGCACTGGGCAAGAGTGACTGGTAAGGGTATATCCAAAAAATATTTCACCATGGGCTAAAAAGGGCCAAGTGCCTCATGCTAAAACAGGCAGCTGTAGACAGGGGTGGTGCTGCCCACTGTGTGAAGAAAGGTCAATTGGAAAACAGATGGCCAGTCAAGCTACCTCAATCCCTACCAGCCTGCCCATGCCCCTCAGGTGCCCCCACCCCCCATACCTAAAAGTCAGCTGACTCAGCCAGTGGGAAGTGAGGCTCAATCCAGACAGGCCCTGCTGGAATTGACACCTCACCCCCACTCTCCCTGAATTTAAATTTAGGTTAAGCCTTGCAGGTGCCATTTAGAATAAGTACTATGAACCTGGTGTCAAAAATAGAACAGACTCAGTAATATAAATGGGCTATAATAACTGGTTAGTGATGATTATCAACTGTGGTCGGAAACTGTCATACTGCTTTTTTCTTCATGGCTGTGTATAATCACCCGTGTATAATGGAGTTTGATTATACGCATATATATGTATAATCACCTGTGTATAATGGAGTTTGATTTAGCAGCTTTTGCAGAAATTCTAAAGTCACTCTCATGCTAGCACTACTGGTTCCTCGCGCTGTCAGCTCGTAGTGTCAACTTGATTGTGCTAACCTCACTGAAACCACTGAGAAGGATTCTAACTTTCATGTCATTGAAGAAAGACACATTTCTCACAGAAACAAAAAATAACCAGGAGTCTACTAGTGTCTGTCTATCCACCTACAAAACGGCACATTCATCACCATTTCAGCAGCCTAGTGACACAGAAGACAAAAATTCATAGAGCAGCAAGAAAAAAAAGAAACACTCTAAGAAAAACCAAAACCAACCATAGGCTGTACAATAAGTACCTGTCTGACTAAAAAAAAAATTAAAGGAACCAGTTATTACAAAAAATAAAACATGCGGAAGTGTGTGTCAGCTCCGATTTGATGCACAGCCTCGGTGTGCAATGCCTTGATAAACCTCTCGGGCTTTACTCTCAGGGTTTATGAGGCATCGCTCACCTTGGGTGTGCATAAAATACTCATTATACACACTTCCCATGCATTATTCTATATATATATATATATATATTCCAAACAAGCAATGAATTAAAAGTCGTGTATGGCAAATCAGGTTCATAATAGTATAGTCTGAAATGCAACATGTGTCCATCCATAGTATGGCTCAGCAAGCACAAAATGGTGCCCCTGACTCCCAGGAAAAGTTTAGCAGAACTCAAACAAGAGACAGTCATAGGCCTCTACCACACCCTGCTTGAATGTCAGAAGCTGGGTTTGTACTCACTGTTTCATGCTTAAGTGTTTTAAGTGGAGCTCAAGGCCCGGCCAGGTCTAACTTGCTCCAGCACCCTTAGCAGTTTTCTGTTGTCCTTGAGCACCATCAGTGCCAGTCACCATCTTGCTCACCTTGCACACTACTGTTTCACCATGCTTCACCCTGATGGTCGCATTTTGTGAGCAGTACTGTGTCCTTTGGGGGATGGCTCCACCGCAAGGCACTTGTCCTGAAGTTCAGCAGTTGCTTCTTTCAGTGAATTATACAGTTTGGCCAATCATTCTCCAAAGCATGCAGAGGGTGCTGGGTATGACATATGAAACTGTATCTGCATCTGTCTGAAAGTTTTCAGTAGGGACCCATATGCTTGGTGTTGGTGCTGAATCTTCAGAAGGTAGTCATTGTAAAAATGAAAATGGGCCCAACTGGATTGCATGTCCTTCTTAATTCAGGCTTGTAGCAGGACTCCTCTTTCTCCTGGTAGCTCAAGAACTTAAGGATTACAGATACAGTTGAAGAGTGCAGTGGGCCTTCTCAGTGCAGATAGGCATGGATTGGGGGGGGGAAGAACACATTCTTGAGGAGGTCCTCAAAAAACTGGCTACTTCAGCTCCATCTGGTATGCTGTACCTGCATAAATTGTCCCATCTGCATCTTGCCTCTATGTTCAGTCACTTCTCCTGGAGGGTTACAATGTGCTTATAGAGTAGCTTCACAACCTCCTCAAAGCTGCAACATGTTATTGCCCACATGGCCCTCCTGCTCCTCTGCTTCCTCCACATTTTTCCACTGCTGATAGTTCTTGTTTGAGGTATTAGAATTCTTCTTTGTTGTTGTCCTTTGATGCCTGAGTTTCTTTGAGAAGTATTTTGAATCTGCTCCATGTCAGTGTTTAAATCTCAGCATCAGTATCATTTTTTGGCTTGAGGCAGCTGGCAGAGGACAGCCTGCGACTTCCATTCATGCATGGTTTACCTCCAAAATCCACTACCATCCACTTGCAGCATAGACTTTTTTCACTGTGGAACAGGTAAGTCTGTCACCAATCTGTCATTCCCCAGGCATTTATTGCATTTTGACACTGTCTAGGACAGGACAGGACAGGACAGGACAGGACAGGATAGGATAGAATGGGATAGGATAGGAATTTTATTCATATATTGCTTTTCCAAAGCTCAAAGCACTTTACCTTAAAATAAATCTAATACAAATAATAAATTGCCACAGCAACAGATCTAATCTAATAAACTGTAATAAAATCCATGAAATTTAAACCTAATAGTTTCCTAAAAACACCTGTCTAAGCAGCCAGGCCTTTAACTGAGATTTAAAACTTCCCACGTGGAGGGCAGTGTGGATAAAGAGTGGAATATTATTCCAGATTCTAGGTGCAGCCACAGAAAAAGCTCATCCCAAAGCAGATTTCAGTCCTGATAATGGGACTTGTAAAGTCCCTGGGTATACAAGCGAAGTGCTCTGGAATCCTGACATGCCTCCTGACAGGTTGTCAACAATTCACAGATGTAGAGAGGACCAACTCCATTTAAGGCCTTGTATACCAGTAAAAGACCTTTAAATTCAATACTCCATCTAATCCAAAGCCAATGCAACTCCTTTAAGGCAGGAGTAATATGGATCCATTTTCTTTGAAATTGAAGAAGCTTTATTGAAGTTTATTAAAACAGTACAAATACAAACCATACAATGAACATGTAAAAGGTGCACATAAACCAATGGGTTATTAACCATCTACCTCCCCACCCCTACATCCTACCCTTGCTCACAAAATACTAAAGCATAAGCGGACCAGATACATCATCATGCTAAACACAATATGATGGGGAAAAAGAGAAAGGAACAAATCTTGCCAATCACAGGATTAGGGCAGACAGACAGGCTTCTACAGGGCCCCAGCATTGTAAATAGATATGCAAGGTATTACGAATAGAAGCCAGCATTTGTTCTATACACAAAAGTTGAAGCATCTCCATATACCATTCTGAAAAAGATGGAGACTGCTCATCCAGCCAATGCTGCGATATAATCTTTTTAATAACCATGGTAATCAGAATAAAATGGAAATGCCTGGGGCCCTGCAGGACCTTTATGGCCAACCCAAAATACAATTTTACTTTGTATAAGCATCTGCAATACAGAAACTTGGGTCCAACATGTTTCTGACTTTTTGCTTTAGGGGCTGAACCTTACAGCAATTCCAATTGATATGCTCTAAGGAGACATCAGCCTGTTGACATCAAGTACATAAGGGGAGAGTCCTGACTTCCCCACTTAAACAGTTTCAGGGGGTATGATAAATACGGCTAAATTCTGAAATTTCAGTCAGTAGTCTGGCCACTGAATTTTGTAGTAATTATAGATGGCATAATTGAAGACCTGGGAGTCTGTAACAAACTGCATTGTAGTGGTCGATTCATGAGGCAATGAAAGCTTGAACTAGTGAGGGCAAATCAGCCAGATCAAGGAAGCAATGCAACCTGGTTATGTTTTGTAGGTGGTTAAAAAACAGTTTTTGAGTACAGCAGTGATATGAGATGAAAAGTCCAAATTACTTTCAAATATAACTCCAAGGTTATGTACTTCCTCCCTGAACTGCAGCAATTCCCCATCACAGGTGGGGGGAACAAGCTTTTCCTTTGCTGCAGACAGAAGCTGATCTAAGCCAACCAGAAGCAACTCAGTTTTGCTGGGTTTAAGTTTCAACCAGTTCTCTCTCATCCAAAACTCGATATCCTTGATGGCCTTCTCAGTTACCCGCAATAGAGCTCCCTGGCTAGGTATAAATGAAAGGTATATCTAAGTGTCATCAGCATAACAATGAAAACTCAGCACCATACCTTCAGATCACTTCTACCAGTGGGAGCATATACACAGCGGATAACAACAGGGAAAGTATAGAGCCCTGTGGGACACCACACCTAACTGGTGAAGGGGAGAATGACAATTACCCAATACCACAATTTGGAGACAATTTTCCAGGAAAGATCAGAACCATGTTAACACTGTCCCAGACAATCCACAGAAACATCTCAGGCACTCAACTAACACCCCATGATCCACATTGTCAAGTAAGCAATAACCCACAACAGGGTATGGGGTTATAGGCATTTAATTCATGCCTGGGTGTGTTGTGAGGCATGAGGCCACAGTCTTAAGTGTCCTCACAGTGCCTCAGACATGGATTAAATGCCTATAACCCCATATCCTGGAGTGGGTTATTGCACTTATAACATGGGTTATGCCAACAACAAGGAACATAACCTAAGAAAAGGATTTTTCCCCCATTTCAATATCCAGAAAGGTACTGTATCCTGCCACTTTAGGAAATAGACCTTAACTAATAACGTATACTGCACTCTTGTTAGGCACTGGAAAACTCACACATACTGCTCTGCCATGAACTGTGACATTTCTTGTGCCTAACAGTGGCAGCTACCTTGCCTATGAGATCTTCTTGCACCCCTCCAATGCGCGCGCACACACACACACACACACACACACACAGAAACTTACAGGCACCTTGATCTTGGGTGGCACGAACAGAACATCATGTTGAGGTTCCATTCCCTCTCACATTCTCTGTCTGTCTCTCTCTCATTGTCTTCTACTATGTTTTCTTCAATCTCACCCAAACACCCCTACAGTCATGTAGACATTGGGAGGCACTGCACTCTGCACTGGGATAAACAGGTCTCCATATACAGGTTTCAGTCACCCTCACACTCCCTCTCTGGCACTGTCACTGTCTGCCATGATGTGTACTGCAACACTGATAAGTCACCACTCAATGTCACAGACATACAGAAGAGGCACAACACGACAAAGAGACAGAGAGAGAGACACACACTAAAGTAATTTTCTTCTGCATATTGGCAACACTGTTAGTCTGTCTCTGTATCTTTCTCTCTCTCTCTTGCTTTCTCTCTCTCTCTCTCTCTCTCTCAGGTTGCCTGCACAAACTTTCTACTTTTTATTTTGGCAAGTAGTGCTGTCGAGAAATGACTGGCATGACACAGACACTTCACTTACCCCTTATGTGTGATCTCCCGGGAGGCTGCTGGCAAGACCAAAAACTAAAATACACACATGCACATTGGGGACTGTAGTACACTACAGCACTGCTGACATATATGTCCCAGTGAGGTGCTTGCAATTTTCTTGGGGGGGAGGGAGACCTGCTATCACTGGTATTTGTGACACTGGGTCACACACAAACTATTGAGATGTCACACATGTAGTAGTGGTTGTCTCCCAAAAATGATGCTGTCAGGACACAGGAGGGCGCACTGTCACCTACCTAGCTGTCAGACAGGGCGCAGAACTTACCATTCCGCACCATAGCTCTGTGTGTCCGCAGTGCATGTCTGAGTGACTATGATGGCTCCCTTTTCTGTGCTGTCGATGCCTTCCAATAATTACCCTGCCACCATTCTGCCTGCTCTGGACAGGACACACAAATGCCCACAGACATGGAGAGAGAGAGAGAGAGATAGAGAGAGGGGGAGAGAGAGATAGATAGAGAGAGAGAGAGAGACAGACAAACAGACAGACAGAGAGAGAATTCTGATCTCTGCTCCGTGGACATCTTCCTGCTGTCTGTCTGTCTCTTTCTCTTTCTCTCTCTCTCTCTCAGTCACTCTGTCAAATAGCAACAAATTGCTCACTGCTGTGGTATGGGGCTAGAGCAACAGTAGAGGGTTAGCTGCTCTATTAGAACAGTGAGTACTGTCACTGATCTGCAGATCGGGAGCTGGGGGGGAGGAAGCACAGCACACAAAACATGCATATCCAAATGTGGATACTCAGCATGCATCAGAGTCCTGGCTGCTGACTACTTGTGGTCAATGTCACCATGAAGCACAACCCTCCCCATGTCTAACAAGTGCTGCTCTAGTGGCAGCCATTGATTTCTTCACACAGAACGTGTCTGACGACACAGCACTATTATGGAGGTGAACTACCCTGCTATCATTCAGCCTGCTCTGGACTGGACAGACATGGAGAGAGAGAGAAGAGAGAGAGAGAGAGAGAGAGAGAGAGAGAGAGAGAGAGAGAGAGAGAGAGAGAGAGAGAGAGAGAGAGAGAGAGAGAGAGATTCAATGAAATTTGCAGCCTTCTTAAGAAGGCTGCTGCATTCCAATGCTGGGTTACTCAGCACCAACCAGACATTGTTGCACTCGTCGAAAGCTGGTTATCCAAATCCACCCCTGACTCCTTCGTCTCCCTCCCTGGTTACACCCTTTTACGGGAAGATCGGGTGGGTAAGCATGGAGGTGGTTGTGCTGTCTATATGCGTGACTCTCTCCTTGGACATGCACTTCTACCACCCAAGCTTGATAATGGGACGCAAGCCCTCACACTAAAAATCTCCCACAACTCTGGTAAGGGCCCACTCTTTCTCACCGTTGCCTATATTCCCCCCAGAAAGCAAGACCTCACCATTCAGGGACTTGCTGACTGCCTCTCTGGCCTACCACCCAAAATGGCCCAGATAATTATTGGTGACCTGAATATCAACTGGCTCTCTGCCATGGCCTCCCAAACCAGAGATATCTTTGCTGCCCTTGACATGTCTCAGCTTGTCACCACCCCAACTAGATTCAACCCCTCTACTGGCTCCATCACCATCCTGGATATCACCATTACCAACCACCCCCAGAGGGTGTTAGATATCAGTGTACTTCCCAACTCACTTAATGACCACTCCCCGGTCGTATTCTCTTGGTCCTCTGCCAACAGCAGACCTGCACCGCAAACCACTCAGTGATGTCACTTACTCCCAGGCAGCATGTGTCACCTTAAACTGTACCTCTCACAACTGGATTGGCCTCCAATCAGGCTTGCACTGTCCATAGACAAGGCACTGGATTTTTTCACTCGCACTTTTAACACTGTCTGTGACCTCTATGCCCCCTTTGTTAGAAATTGCACCAAAAAGCAAAACATGCCCTGGGTTACCCCTTCCCTCCTTCACAAACTTAAAATGAGAGACAACCTATGGCACATTGCCATGGAATCTGGCAAGCCAGCTGATAGGCAAGCGCACGACGCTGAGCGCAATAAGTGTACTTGGGCCATTCGACAGGCCAAGGCCCAGTACTACCAATCCGTTCTTGTCTCCTCCTGGGGTCGGCTAGAAACTTTTGGGATAATGTAAAGAAGTTGAATGAAATCCGCTCCCCACCCCCTCTCAACTCTCCTTTAATGGAACTGTCTGCTCTGACCCCGTTAGCATTGCAGACTGCCTAAACCACACTTTCTCAGACCTGAGTTCAGTCCTGCCCAGTAACTTCTTTGACCCCATCCCAGTAGCACCTCTGCCCACTCTCCAGAGACCTCTTTTTTACCTTTTTACCATCTACCCGTTGGAGGCTAGAATCCTTCTGCAAAAAGCTGTTAGTAGTAACAACCCTGGCATCGACCTACTGGACACTAGGCTACTTCGTCTGACGTTGGATGCTATCCTGGTCCCACTTACTGAGATGCTCAACTGCTCTCTGTGCCTGGGGAAGTTCCCAAGCACATGGAAAACTGCCATCATCATTCCCATCCTAAAGAGCGGCGATCAGTTGCCCTCAAGTAACTATAGACCTATCTCCATCCTCACCCCACTCTCTAAGGCCCTTGAAAAAGTAGTTGCCAACCAGCTTGCTGAATACCTGGCCATGCAGGTCACAGCACCACAACTGTGCTACTTGATTTCTCCAACTTCCTGCACTCCGCCCTTGATGCCAGAAGTCCTGCCGGTGCCATGTTCATTGACCTCTCCAAGGCCTTTGACACAGTTTGCCATCCTCTCCTGCTTGACTCCCTCAGACGCCTTGGTTTCTCCCCGGCCCCCTTGCATGGTTCACCACCTACCTCTCTGCCTGAACTCAGTGTGTAAAAATCAATAGCACCCTATCAGACACACAACCTGTCTGCTCTGGGGTTCCCCAGGGCTCCATATAAGGCCCTCTCCTCTTCAGTCTCTACCTCAACTCCCTCCCCTTGGCCTGACCAAGTAAGATCCTCCTCTACGCTGATGACGATGTGCTCTTCACCGTTGACCCCAACCCCAACACACTCCAGGCCACCCTCCAACAAGCTTTTGATAGATCTGAGCATTGGTTCGCATCACAGAGACTAGTTCTGAACCTAAAAAAGACCAAAGCTATGCTCTTCTCGCATCGCCAAAGCAAAGCCAGTGGTGCCCCTCTCGTGATATTGCCTAGCACACTAAACCCCATTGAGCAGGTTTCCTCCTACAAGTATCTGGGCATTACCTTTGATTCAGCACTCTCTTTTAATTCCAATATTAATGCCCTTTCTGCTGCCACCAATGTCAGGATTGGACTGTTATATCACCATAGGGACTGCCTACCACAAGAGGCCCTTAGATTGGCAATCACCTCCTCTGTCCTGTCGCTAATCAACTATGGGCTGCCCATCTATGCTGCAGCCGACAACACTGCGTTTGCAAGATTCCAGCTCTCTATAAACAAGGCTTGCAGGCTAATGTTGGGAGCCCCTAGGTGCACCCATACATGCCTGCTATACTCCACCATCAACTTGCTCAGCCTTGAAGAAAGACTCCACTTCCAAACCTGCTTTCTTGTAAAAAAGACCCTGCTAGGGCTCTCCCCACCCCCGGGGTCACCACCTCCCTGCAGCGTGCCTCCCCCTCAGTCTTCACCTGCAGCACTGTCAAAACCTCCCTTATTGTCCCCAGGATAAGGACCTTTGTGGCCCAGACATCCTTTTGCTATCTGGCTCCCTCTTAGTTCAATTCCCTCCCAGCCAATATAGCTGACTCCATTAAGCTTGGTCCTTTAAAGGTCTCCCTCAGATGCCATCTGACAAGCACTCGCTGCTGCAAATGCACATAATCCCCCACCTTCCCCTTACCATCACCCCAAAGCTGGGTCTGCCCTGTCTACTTTTGCTGTATATACCTGGGGTCTCATGCAACATCTACTGACTAATGTAATAAAATATCTCTGGTTGCTACCTGACGTGGTACTTAGGTGCCTATATTATGACTACTGTGATCTACCTATTACCAAGCGTGTACCACCAGTTAATGCCTGTAACACTGGTTGCTTTTTTAATCTAAGCATTATGTACTGTACTGTTTGTTTGCTGTGATGTATTGCTCCCTTGATGAGGTGCCTTTGTAAATGAGTCTATGACTCAAAGGTCTGTAAACTGATGATCTAATAAATAAATAAATAGATAAAATAAATTTCTCACTCTTCGGCCAGCTCACCATAAAAATCTTGATCAATTTGCATTTTTCAGGAGGTGAGCTGCTGGTTTGAAACATCTGCAGGCTGCGCTCCAGCTAATATGACACTCCACAGCCACAGCCACAACAACTACCACTCCTGTTAGCTGATGGCCATCAGAAAAGTACTGCTGAAAAGCAGCTGGAGAGCTCTGTAACATGTGCAAGCGATCCACCGCTGCTCAGAAATCCATACCAGGGGAAGCAGTGCACTGAGTGGCATGCCAGCATGAGGGAGGAATGTGAGATAGCCAGTGTGGCAACACTGATACCTCCATCCTACAGTAGTCATCACCATGTAGAGCACATGAAGAGTCCACACATAAGACATGACAAACAATAACTGACCATCCATGAAGTGGACAACTTACCCATCTGTGCAGTGCCACAACCCAAGGGCCCATGTGTGCTTCCACTATTAAGTAGAGACAGTGTGTAGGACAGTAGGCAAGTGGAGCATGTCATTTACAAGGCACAGGTCAGCAGTCCCTGTTGCAGAGGGATGGCAACATTAAAGGACAGTACAACATCACACATACTGCACAGTGTGAGTTCACAAATGCTCCTGTCTTTTCACAGCAGTGATCACCATGCAGAGCACATGATGAGGTCAGACATAAGACCTGACAAACAACAACTTGCCACTTATGAAGTAGGGAAGTTACCAATATGTGGTGCCAAAACCTAGGGGGCTTATGTGTGCTTTCACTATTAAGTGCAGAGACTGTGCTGGACAGTAGCCAAGCAGAGCATGTCACTCACAAGACACAGGCAACCAGTCCAGGTTGTGGAGGAATGGCAACATCAAAGGACACTGTAATACCACAGATGCTACACAGTGTGAGTTCACAAATGCTCCTGCCCATAAGGGATGAGTCCAGCAAGACTCGACAGCCCAGTTGCAGTAAGACAACAGTGCCTCCTGCACATAATGTTACAAGAAATCCTATGACCCTCAACAAGCACTTTGTATCACCCTGTAGACACTGCACCTTGTCAACAGAGGAGCTAGATATGCTGGAACAAAGAAAAGATGAACCAAATAAGCAGAAAAGTACTCTGTGAGCTGTAAATGTTGTGGAAGACTGGTTGTGCTGCAGAAATCAGGTACTGAACTTAAAGGAGGGGTAAGCAACGGAGCTCAATGGCTTGCTGCATGAATTCTATGCATCAATCCATGGGTTTCAGGGGAAGCTATACACAGTCAGTACACTACTGGGTTTAAGAGCTGGTATCAGTTTTTACTTGAATAATGCAGAGAACAATCAGATGCTGTACATCATAACTGACCCTGTGTTGAAGCTCGCAAACAACGTGTTCATTGCTTTGCTGAAGAAAATCAGGAAAGATGGCAGTGACCATGCATGCCATCACCCTGCTGTAACACACAGTAACCTTGCAAAGTTGTGGTCATCAGCAGCAGTATCACCAGACAAACCTGCAGGTTTGGTCAGATGGTTGTGATTTGAGTTGCAGCTAGGTTTGGCTTGTCGAGGTCATGAAGTTGTCCATCAGCTGAAGCATGAGTCCTTTACCATTAAGACAGATGAACATAACCAAGAGTATTTGACTCTCATGTATAACCCTCACACAAAGAACCATAGCAACATGCACAAAGTCAATAGAGAAAGTCAGTGTAGTTTTCTCTTTGCTGGCAGTGCCAATCCACACTGTCCAGTACAGTTCTTTAAACAGCACATCAGCAGATGCCTGCCAAATGCTCCAGCTCTGTATCTACACCCAAAGAGTGTCATACACCCTCATTTTAAGCACTGGTATACGCACCAGCCCATGGATGTGAACTAGTTAGGGGACTTAATGGTTAAAATCTCTGATGAAGCACATTTAAGTGAGCCCTGCACAAACCATTGCATTCACAGTACAGCTATCTAAATACTTTCAGAGGCAGGACTTGCATCGAGAGAAATTATGTCCATTACTGGCCACAGATTGGAGGCCAGCCTTAAAAACTACTGGACTACATCAAGCAGTGCTCGTCAAAAGTGGAGTATGTTGCTATGCTCCTCCACAGGTAGGAAACTTAGAGGCTCACAGATGTCACTGCAGACCTCTGCCACTATAGCTACAAGCAGCACAGTAACTGCTGCTCTGCAAGACTCAAGACTGAAAATATCTTACAAAACCCAGTGCATTCAAATAGCTCCCACATGGCATCCACGTCAACATAGAGCCCCACCACAGCAGGTGCACAAACTGCAACCAGTATCTGTGAATCCAGGACCTTGCAGTGTGTTACTGTCAGCAGCTCAGAGACATCTCTGACAGTACCTGGTTTTGATTTAAAGCATATCAGAAATCATGGTACTGTCAAGTTCCGCTACAACAGCAAGTGAGACACCTGTCATCCATCACATGGGAGATGAGTTTCCACAGTTACACTTGAAAATGACATTGTAAGTTCTGATTTGCATCTGTTATCTGTTGTTCAGTGCAGAAGACATTTCCATGTTAACTTGTATGTCCTGTTATACTACTGTTACTAGAAACCATGGTACAATGCCCAATGACTGCTCTTGCTCTGTTGCAAGGATTGCCATGCATATGACACTCCCTACAACCAAAGCAGTATTTCACCGCATCTCTACTATTCTATACTTTTCATAGGTACAGTAAATGTCCTGGGACATGGGCTTCAGTAGCCACATATTACCACTGTTACTTCAACTAGCAGGAGCAAATAAAGACACTCATGGTGCACATGCTGTGATATAGGCAATTGTTCCTTTTATACCTGCAAAGTGTATGTCTTATGCAGGTCACTTACCAGGCATGTGCAGTACCGTGACAGCACACAATAGTAAGACTGTAGTCATAGCTGCACAGTTGTAAGCAATGCAATGCAAACGAGTTCTATGGCTTTTTAAAACTGCTAACTGTTACTGTTACTGTGGGTCACATCATAACCCCTGCTCCTTTGATGATAACCTGTGTTATGATAACTGTTATGCAGCACAGCCACAGTAATATTGGTAGTTTGCCACAGGTAAGTAGTAGCACCACCTGCATGCAGGCTTCCCTGCTACTCAGACTTACTGTGTATTTGTAGTGTAAGATATAAAAGGTGTGGCCCTTACAGTACAAAAATCTTAACTATGCTATGTGTCACTGCTAGATTGTTTCTTATGACTGTTTCTTCCTATGTGTCATATTTTGCTCACTACTTTTCAGTCTCAGTGATCAGCTGGAGGTGGAAAATGCATCAGTACTGAGAATACACTACCGATGTCATGTCATGTTGTGTCTGAGGTGCAGGTCACCTACACTACTACTGCATTTCTTTCTGCTGTCTTGAGCACACCTCTGCACGTTGTGTGTCTCACCAGTTCCAAGTGTTCTTATTGTAAGACATGTTATAAGTTTGCAATAAAAGTTATGATACTACAACTCCCACTCTGTCTGGGTTTCTGTGTGTTTCTGTCTCTGTTTCTCTGCCTATTTTTTTTTATTTTGTGTGTGTGTGTGTGTGTGTGTGTCTGTGGACCGACCTCAGTGGGACATCGCACTCTCCTGATGTCTGCATGTTGTGCTGCTCCTATATGACTTGGAATATCTTTTTTTTTGGTCAGTAGTTTTTCCTCTTCTCTGGGTCTGCCCAAAGGCAACCTTCCAAGGCCCCATCATCAACCTTCTCACAGACTTACCAGTTATCAGCCACTTGCCAAAACCTCGTTGGGTGTTTGGTCTACCATTTCAGTTATGCAAGAGCCTACAGGGTGTGCCAGCAAATGACAGTCTTCATATCTTTCCTCCATTTTCTCCTTCTGGGCTGGAGCATCTGGAAGTGTACATCAGAATGTCATGCTCCAGCCTTGTCCTTTGTGCACTCCCATGGTGCTGCTGCACTGCCTTGGCCAGGTTGCAGTCCCTGCAGTGGGAGCTGGTGTCCTGCCTCCCCAAGGAAGAAGAGCTGCCTTCGGGCACTCAATCTTCCCTCATGCAGCTGGCCCATCAAATGACCCTCCTGCATTCCTGAACCTGGGTCACTAGCATGGGTGGGGCCGAAGCACAACCGCTTCTCCACTGGGCCAGTTGAAGTCCTGGAATATCATCACTCTTCCTACAACCTCCTCTATGGGCCCCTGAGATGTGGCTGCCCATAGTACTCTCTCCTTGTCAGGCAATTTAAAGTACTTAATGAGGAAATGCCTGGGCCTTTCTCAAAGCTTTGGCAGACCTGTTCTGTGCACTAGCTTGACTTTGTAGACCACCCCCCGCCCCTTGGTCCCATGCTTAATTTCTCTGCAAGCCATGCTTTAACAGTTCTCCATGGGTCTTTTCCCTCAGTTCCTTCAGGCAATCACACCAGCCTCAGATCTGAACTTCAGACTCGATTCTTCTGATCCTCTGCCCTGTCACAGACTTCGGCCACCTGTTTATGGAGCTAATTTCTCTCTCTCTCTCTTGCTATATCATGAACTACATCTTTGAGTTCACTGATCCAATTTCAGCCTCATCGAGTCTAGAGTTATGTCACACTCAAGTTTCGCTGAGGCTTTTTACCATGTTTTGTAAGTGGGAGATTTGTGTGATTATGTTTTCAAATCCCTTCATGGCTTCTTGCTGGAGATTTGTGATCAGCACTGGGAAGGAGGCCGCTACCTTATCATCTTCTCCTCCCTTCATCATTCCTGTCTGAGCCACCATGGCAAGGGAATGAGTGTGGCGTTCTGCTAGAGCTGCTTGTGAGGCTGGTGCTGCTTTAAAGGTTAGTTTCGTCTGCATTTTTCTAGATTTCTGGGTGCCATAAGAGAGACACCTGTGGACATTGAGAGCTACGTTCAGAAGTCAGAGGTAAAACTCTTAAAAAAGCTGTTTTATGTTGTGCAGTTGGGGAGCCAAGCTAATGAGCATCCCCCCTTGTTTTTAAGCCAAGCCGCACTCCCTATGTAGCCCCTGTCATATGCCCAATATCCCAAGGTGCTTTTATAATCCACTATAAGGAAGGGAGAAAGTGCAATTGCCATTTAGGAAGATGCACCAAACCAGAATGTCATGGAACTGCATAAATATCAGTATGAACATACTGTACCTTGTGTAATTTTTGTCCATTATTTCCGTACTTGTGAAAATGAGGGGATTTGGAATAGTGAGAAGTAAGCTGTAGTGTGTGACAAAACTAAAGGTGCTGTACTTATTGGAGATATACTGCAAGTGGTAACAAACATTATTATCTTTTAAGTCTGTAGAAGAACCAAAATTCAGGAAAGTATGTTTTGAAATTCTTACTGCCCCTGAATTGTCCCCATCATTCCATTTGCTACATGGCCAATGGTGTGGTCATCATAGCTTCACACTCTGTCAGCCCAGGAGGATGGGAGGGTGGCTGTTTTCACATCTGATGCTTATGGTCAGTCAGTGGTGTGTGCAGGAGTGTTGGATTGATCATGTCTGCTCCTGTCTCTCTCTCTCTCCCTCCCTCCCTGCCTCCCAGTAAATGAGTGCCTCACCTCCATGATGTTATCAACCCCACCCAGACAGCTTCAGTGCAGCTTTCTGCAATATGTAGGTAAATCACTATCTAAAGAAAACAAATCATTAAAAATGTCCTTAAATCTCTTAGAAAAAAAGTGTACCAAAATGGTTATTTGTTTTGATAACCTGGTCGGCCCACTCAAACTTAAAGTCCCATTTCCATGGGTGACCCAGAATAAGTTACAAATGGGTAGATAAAGATGTCACAACATTTACACATCACACAAATGTTTAGGATTTTTCCACCCTTGGAACACGCTGGCTGTTGTGCACCCCATTATTAGGGCACCAATCCCGCAAGTCATCAATCATGTTTCATGTGGGGGGGCTGTACCCCCCACCCACTCCCTTACTTAGGATTCCAACCCCAGGGGGGCAGACCTTGGGGAGGGGAAACTAATTGTGAGTTTGGTGCCCTAATGACTGGTGCACAATGGCTAGTGCTCCTAGGGTGTGCAGTGGTTTAGGATACATTGTGCAAAAAGAAAGGAATGCATTATTACAATTGTAGCAGAATACAATATGTGGCAAAACTTAGAAGAATACCAAATCCAGACAAATTAGTTACCAAATATAATACACTAAGGAGAAAAGTACCACTTAGTGAGCAATGGCTCAGCAGTTGCATTCAGCTAGTGAGAGGAGACATTCTTTGAGGGCCAGTTTGAAGATGCTAACCGAGTACCTTAATTTGACATGGGGAAGGGATTTCCGCAGAAATGGGGCCAAGTAAATGAAGTATATCTGATCTGTGCTAGTTTTTATATGTGGGTTTGAGAGGGGTATATAGGATAGGGCCTCAAGCTCCTGGAGGAGGAATGCTTGGTCAGAGGTGAGGCCAGGCAGGGAATGGAGTTGGCACTGATGATTTTGTAAGTTATGCAGTGAAGAGCAAATTGCTTCCAACTGATAAGTGTGGTCCTTTTTAACTTCTTTAGGACACCGCAGTGATGGCCCCAATGTGAGCATCAAGGGAAAATTACCAGTTCTGCTGTAGAGTACAGTCTCCACATAAAAGCATTGCTCTACTTAATCAGGCCGGTGCACAGGTATGGGTAGCAAGCTCAAACAAGCGATCCAGAGTCCAATGCACTCAAGTACAGAAGGTAAAATCACCACACAATTAAATAGCAAATGCAGAAAAGATTTATTCAGACTTCACACAAGCCTCTAGCACCTCGGCTTATAGCCTTCTGAGGGATCGTTTATGAGGCAAGATCTACCTGAAGTGAAACCATGTTGGGTTACATCTGACATTCCCAGGTTATTACTGTGATCTATTATGTGCCTCTGAAGCAGTCTTTCCATTATTTTCCCAGTCACTGAGGTCAAGCTTACATAATTTAAATGAATTTGGTAGGAGAAGAGCTTTGCTGCCCCCCTATGATTCTGCTGAAATAAGACTATGCAACCCCTATGATTCCAGTGAAATTACACTATTGTTTTTATTATACAAAGAATTTCAAATGTGAGCTGTACAGTATGTGCCAACATTTCATGACCACTGGTCACTTCCTCATGGCAGCCTTGACTGTCTCTCAGAATCATCCTTTTAAACAGCACACTCTTTTATATATCACCTTCTTAAGATGGCTGTCACAGTATCCACGCTTTTTATATTTTTGTAGCCATGTTCATATATGTGATCTTGAGTTTCTGCCCTTAAAGAGCAACTCTCCATTATAATAAAAAACTTCAAAACACTAGATTTAAACCAGTGGTGTTTTAACTTTATTGTTATTTAGTTATCTGTAATTTTTTTTACTTCCCCTGCTGTTGGTCAACTAAATATTGTAGATGATGCAGCACTTATTTCACTGAGTCTTTCAAAATGTGTCTGACTCTCCCCTGCAAATGACACAATTGCTGTTTGTAACATCATAGCCTGTTGTGGTGGTGAGCACTATGATTGTGGGGTGGGCAAAAGTGCAGATATCTGCCTTCACCAAAGTTCCGTGAAAGTTTGAAAATGTTGCAGAATTTTCCGCTCTTTCACCTGTGGCGGAATTCCGAACTTTCGCCTGTTTACTGCAGATTTCCACCTAGTTCTGCATAAAAGTTATTTGTAAAATGTGAACATTTTGTTGAAAACTGTGGAAATAATGTTTCTTGTTAATAATTTCACCATATGCACCAAGGGGGAGCTGCTACAAGTGGATCACCCCTCAAGTGAAAACACTGATGAAAACTAGGGACACTACTAGGAAAAAATACAAGCTCTCCTCCCTATCGGCTGACCTAAACCACTACAAGACACTGAGAAATAAGTGCAAACTGGCCATCAAAGTGGCCAAACAAGACTACCTCACAGATCTACAGAAAAAGAACCTAGGCAACCCTAGACTCTTTTGGGCTCACATAAATGGGCTTATAAAGGGGAGCGGGAAGACCACTCACTGCCCCATAGAGGTCAATGGCCAATTAACTAACGATGACCCTAGCATCGCCATGGCTCTCAACTGCCAGTTCACAAACCTGGACCTGCTCAAAGAGGACTTGCCACCCCCTCCTCCCAGTCTCAAATGATCCCATTCCCCAAAGCCTGGACTTCCCAACCTTCCACATCCAGCTTGTAAGACCAAATGAAGTCCTCCCATTACTAAAGTCCCTCAAAATGTCGGGAGCTATGGGACCTGATGGCATCCCCCCCCCACATACTAAGGGAAGGGGCCCCTGCACTCACCAGGCCCCTCACCTGGCTCCTCAATTGATCCCTTATCGCAGGTGCCATCCCAGAACAATGGAAACTGGCCCATGTAGTCCCCATCCACAAGGGTGGTTCAAGGAGACTACCAACAATTACAGGCCCATCTCCCTGCTATCTAGCCTTGGTAAGATTCAAGACAGACTAATTTACGGACAACTCCGGTACTACCTAGAGCTCCACCATTTACTTGCCCCCTCCCAGCACAGTTTCAGAACCAATCATGGGACTGACACCGCACTTATCAAGTTCTCCACTGATGTTCTCAGAGAACTGGACAAGGGATCCCCCACCGGGGCAGTCTTCATTGACCTTTCCAAGGCTTTTGACCTTGTAAATCACAGCCTGCTCCTTACAAAACTGAGCCAGGTCGGGTTAGGCAGCCACTCCCTATCGTGGTTCAACAGCTACCCCACAGGGAGGACACAGAGGGTAAAATGGAAAGACTCCCTGTCAGAGCCTCTCCCCCTAATGGATGGGGTGCCCCAAGGATCTATCCTTGGCCCCCTTCTCTTCTATCTTTTCACAAACAATCTCAGTAAACACTGTGGGGGTAGCTCAGTGGTACAGTATGCGGATGACGTGGTCATATACCACCCCGCCTCTAATTTGGGAGATCTCTGCTCCAGGCTGCAAGAAGACCTGGGTTCCCTTGAGCAATGGCTTGTCACCAACAGAATGATAATTAACCCTAACAAGACCAAGGCCATGCTATTTGGCCCAAGAACCCACGGCCAGGACAGAAGCCCACATCTCAGGCTGATGACCAAATCAGGAAAAAGACTTACATAGATACATAGATACATAGACAGTGTCAGCAGATAAGGGCCTATGGCCCACCTAGTCTGCCCATTTGAGCTTGTAAGTTCAGTTTATGTTTTCCTAGAAGTCTGTTGCCCCTTACCCCTGACCTCCAGAATTCCTTTATGTCTATCCCATGCATTCTTAAATCCCGTGATTGTTTCAGCCCCCACCACTTCCTCTGGCAGGGTGTTCCACTTGTCCACCACCCGTTCTGTGAAGAAATTCTTCCTCATGTTTCCTCTGAATCGTCCTCCCTCCAACTTCATCCCATGCCCTATAGTCCTGGAACATCTTTTTGCTTAAAAATAGTGTATTCCTGCACCCTGTTCCTCCCTGTGAGATACTTGTATGTCTCTATCATATCCCTCTCCCTCGTCTCCTCCAGGAGTATGTTCAGTTCCTTCAACCTGTCTTCATAGGACTTGTGATGCAATCCATGCACCATCTTTGTTGCCCTCCTCTGAACCTTCTCTACCCTATGTCCTTACATAGGTATGGTCTTCAGAACTGTACACTACTCCAGGTGGGGCCTCACTAGTGTCTTGTATAGCGGAATTATGACCTCCTTTTCCTGCTAGTGATGCCCTGCCTATACATCCCAGCATCCTATTTGCTTTACCTGCTGCCTTGTCACACTGTTTCCCTTGAGGTCATCAGAGATGATAACCCCAAGATCCCTTTCCTGCTTGGTGTATGCTACATCCTCACCCCTCAACTGATATATTGTGCCTGGGTTTTTGTGCCCCATATGCATTATCTTGCACTTCTTTGCATTGAATTTCAACTGCCAAACCCCTGACCATTCTTCAAGTTTCTGCAGGTCCCTTCTCATTCTGTCTACACCCTCTGGTGTGTCTACTCTGTTACAGAGCTTTGTGTCATTAAACTTTTGTGTCTTTGTGACTTAAGGTGGTTGAATCGATAAAATACCTTGGTCTCACCCTGGATCAGTGCTTCTCCCTCAAGGATCATGTCGACCAGGTAACCAAAAATATTCATGCCAAACTCAGGACCTTGTATAGGCTGAAAGACCAGTTGATACCCACGGCCAGGGCCTCCATCGCCACAAGTGTCCTCCTCCATACCCTCTCCTATGCAGCCCCGGTGATACAGGGAGCTGCCAAACAAGAGATGAACAGATTACAAGTTCTCTATCACAAAGTGGCTCACTTCACCACCCTATCCGGCTCCCGGGCTCACCACTGTGACACTCTGTCCCAACTAAACTGGCCCTCCTGGGAGGCCCGGCTCCAATACCCCCTACTCTGCCACATTCATAAACTACTTAGCCCATCCCTCCTCCCAGCCTCACTGGACTCATTGCCCAAAGAAAACCCAAGGCTCCTCAGAACAATGGACAGAACCCTCCTCGTGCAGTGCCAAGGATTAGGTACATGGGGTAAGCCATTCGCCATCACAGCGCCCACCCCTATGGAACTCCCTGCCCCCTGGTGTTCAGGATGCTACCTCTACCCACACCTTCCACAGAAGGCTGAAGGCTCATATGATGGTCACGTCTATATGCAACTGCTAAAGTGAGAGGCTCCTAAGTGGAAGTCCACCCCTCTCCCTCATATGGAAATAGCGACTATCACTGCACTCCATCTATATAGCACTGCACCCCATCAGTAGAGCTTACCCAGGAAATGTTAACTGCTAAAAAGCTACTATGTCTTACCTCTTAAATGTAACTGCTGAAAAACTACTATGTATTATGTTCCTCGCTGTCTAGTGCAATGTACCTGTGCTGTATGCTACCCCATGTATTATTCCATGTAATTCCCCGGGTCACCCCAGAAAATGGGACCTTCGGGGCCCATCGGGCTTACCTGGTTATCAAAATTTAATAAATAAATAAATAAATATCATGTATTTTTCCATGATTTAAATGTGATTATGTGGTATATTTCCCACCATGAATATGTGTCTGTATTTCATTTTCTGAAGGTGGTATCTTAATTGCAATGGTCCCATACTGAATGTAATTACCTGGGGCCAGATATTCAAAACTTTGCTCCAGGGCTAAATTAGCACTGCCCGGCAGGCAAACTTAGCCCAGAGCACAAAACAAGCCATATTCAAAAGGAATAGCCCGGGGCAAACAGCTTCTGAATATAGAATGGGAATGAGGCTGGGAAAATTGGGCTGGGAGTGCAGGGCAAACTTAGTCCTATAATGAGACAGCTCTGAATATGGCAACCAGGAAGAGCAACTCACAACAGCAACACAGTGCACAGTGATGTGAAGGTAGGTAGAGATGAACTATGTGGCCAAAGTGTGTGCCAGCAAATGCGTGGACCCAGTACAGCTGCAGGCAGCAGTGTATGTGAAAGAACAGTGTGCAAAACTATAAAATATTCCCCGAACTGTTAGCGCAGTGCTAACATGTTTGCGCAGGTTTAGCGCAGGGCTAAACCGTTAGCCCGGAGCAAACACGTTTCCCCAGCGCTAAACTTTGCCATATTCAAAAGTGACACGTAAATCAGCCTACTTAGGTAGTCTGTGGGCAAACATCCAGATTAGCATCTCATTATGCCCTGATTTGCATGCAGTTTGCACCGGGCTAACTGTTTAGCTCTGCGCTAAACCCGCGCAAACATGTTAGCGCTACGTAAACAGCTTGGGGAATATTATACAGTTTATAATGTATGGCAGAACACTGTTATGGCCCAAAAATCATCTTTTTACAGCATTGTTACACTATCGATGTGACGTCAAGCTCTTGTTATACTATCGACGATGCATCTCATCGATAGTGTAACAGATTCGAAGCACCACGCAATGCTGTTGCCATAGTCCCCATAACAGCTGAACATGCCTATGTTTAAAAAGTTTATCAGGTAATTGGCGAGAGAGTAGCAGAGCTCTGTCAGAATGCTGCCATGCAGTCGGAAGCTTCACCGGAAGTAGAGGTGGTGGTGGTAGTAGTAGATTATTTTTCCCAACACTGGCATCATTTTTTTGTTTCTCCGCTGACCATACACTATAAAAGACAATGTATGGTCAGCGGTGTGCAACAACACTGTTTGCCTTCTCGTGGTTCCCTTGGCAACCCTGTAAACCTCTCGAGCTTCGCTCTCAAGGTTTAACATAGTTGCCAAGAGAACCACTTGAAGGCAAACATAGCATTGTTACACACCGCTGCCTATACGTTATCCTCTATTGAACACTACTTCCACATGCACTGCTGCCTGCAGCTGTACTGGGACAACACAGCATAGGCACAGATGGTGGTGGTGCTGCATGCAACTGTCACACTGTAGGTCCTGCTACAGTGCACAGCAGACACTACAGTAGCAAGGGGACAGTAGTGTGTGGACACAGCAATGCCTATGGTGTGTAGGGCACTGATGATGACTGCACTATACAGAGTGAGAGGCCCAACCTGCAGGTGTTTACTGACAGTGGATATTACTGTTATGCTGTTGTGTGACCCACAGATGCTGCACCTGTGACATGGGATGCTCACAGTGACATGTACATTTCTGGCTTTGTGTGCTGTGGCAGTTGTACAGCTGTGCAGTATGTGGCCGGGGGGGGGGCATATATTATCCGAAAGGCACACTGGTGTTGGAGTATTCCCAATACTGGCCCATGTGCACTGCATGATGTGTTCCAGCCTTGTGGCCACACCTGGTCTGTGGCACAGCCTCGCCACCCATACACGATCCCCTCAACATCCTCCATGCCCACAGTGCTGCATGTGTGTGCTGGCATCTGTTGGTGTCCACAGAAGTATGGTCCACAGGTGTGTGCTGTATGGCCACACTGCCATGCTGTCCACTGGCAGCAGGGTCACCACTTACTGCCTGGCATGGCTGGGACTGGTGGCAGATGATGGTATCATTGTGATGCCATCAGTTAGCAGCATGCTTCCTCTATGTTTGGCTTTATCTATGTGTCATATTTATTTGTTATGGTCGCACAAAACCCACGCTAAACCCGCGCAAACCCCACGCAAAACCATAGCGTCACACAAAGCTGATTGTCCAGGGTTAAGACAAGCTTTTCCTGGGTGGTAATGTGCACTGTGCTAAGTGTCGTGGTAAGTCATGCAAAACCACTTAGCGTGGCGCTAGTCGCTGAATATAGAATTCACCTGTATTCATGTCAGTTTGCCCCTTGCATACATTATAATTTTGCCCGGCACTACTGCAGTTTGCCACGCTATCTGGCCTTTTGAATATAGTAGACCCGCGCTAATCCTGCGCTAAACCTGCGCAAACAGTTTTTGCCCAGCACAAAGTTTTGAATATCTGCCCCCTTGTCTGTTGCGCACTTTAACTGTGTTGTCTTAAAGTAATCATTTGTGTGTTTTTTCACCAAAATGTTATATATTGCACTTCTTAGAATTCCATGGTATTGTAAAACATCTGTTAGCACTGAAATCTCACAGAAATGTAATTTTTTTCCACATGTACCTCTGATCACATAATTTTCAGTTCTGTAGTCACATGGTGTACAGCCTGGAATTCTGCAGTTAAGGTCAGAAATCTTACTGATATGGCCATTGATTTCCACAACTACCCCATATCATATGTTTTTTCATTTCTATAGTCACATGGTGTGCAACCTAGTTAGTTAAAATTCTGTGGTTCAGTGCAAATCCCATGGTTAAGCACTGAAATCCCACGTTAAGGTCAAATTACACCGCAACTAGCTCTGATCACATGTTTTTCAGCTCTGTAACCACATGTGGTTCAGGTGAGGAGGTAGCACACATTTCTTACTGCGTAGCTACTCACTCTGCAGTTATTTTCTGAAGATGGAAGAGCTGTGTTTCTTCTGCAGCACAGAACAGGCTTTTGGAGTGATTAAATCCACCAGTTTTCTTGAGTAGAAGAAATATAAGTTGCTGTTATCTGTACTTTGACTGCCATGTCACAGATAGTTCTTAGTTTTTCTGATAATACAATATGTTGTATTAATCTGTCTTCTGTAGTCTGTGTACTAGTATCTCTTATATTTGTTTAACTTTCTTGTATTTTAAGGTCCAACAAAGTACATGCAGTAGAACATGTGAGGCGAAGGCAGAGGAAAGTGTGTAGGCCATGGAAAAAGTGGGTTATACAGTAGGTACTGCATCAAGTCAAGAGGGTGTCACAGGGGCATCGAGAGTGTGCTGTGGAAGGTGCTACTAGTAGCTGTACTGCAAGTTCTACTGGTACTGCAATGCCATCCATATCACGTGCTGTGCCACTGTTGGATTCACAGGGAATCAATCCCTCAATCTTCTTTGTTACTCAGTGCAGCACTACTACTCCCAGTGCAGGTGTAGTTCATTGCTCTAAACAGCAGTTTAAAAAGACTGCATTTGATGTTGCCATGCTATTATGTGAGTCCTAGGGGTCTCAGGATGAGCCTGAAAATAATCAACTGTCTCAGTGCTAGGAGTCTCATGATTTAACTCAGGAGCTGGTAGTGAGTAAGAGCAAGGAGGGTTTTGGTACAGTGGCAGGCAGTATGACAGATGATGACAGTAAGGGTATTGCAGGACCAGTTACTGTGGGTGGAGGAGATAATGAGCAGCAGCAGATTCAGCTTTCAAATGTGTCTGAGGAGCACAAACATTCTTGTAGCAAACACTCTGTTAGTGGTGGTGTTCATGTTGCAGAGAATGTCACTGAGGAAGCAGACTTTGTATATAGTCAGCCTTTACTTTCTCCAATGGAAATGCAGAAAGGAGGGTAGTAGTGATTATGGTTGTAAGGGTGATGATCCAGTGGTAGACCCTAGTTGGCAGCCAACATGTCCACAAGCAGCAGCCAAAACTGTTATTGGCAAAGGGAAAGTAATTCCTCTTCCATCAGCCCCGAGGCAGCAATGTGTCATGGTCAAGGGTCAGCAAGAAGCAAAAATGAGATCTGTGGGAAAGCAGCAGCATGCAAAGAAAACAATTTTGCCGACTCCTATGTCTGTGTCACCATCCCAATCTGCCCCACCACCCACAAAATTCCAGCATGTGGGGGGAAATTCATTGGTGTGGGATTTCTTTGTGATTGATGATTCTGATGACAGTGTTGCAGTGTGCAGCATCTGTTGTTCCAAGATTAGCAGTGGCAAACTGGGTTCACACTATGGGATGACTGGCATGCATAGTCATATGCAAAGTAAGCACCCCATTAAGTGGACCCAACATAAGAGGTTGGCATCCATGCCCACTTTGTCTACTTCTACTACTGAAAATGAGGGTCCCCAGCCAGTAGATGATGTAACATTTGACCTCTCATTGTGTTCTACCCCTACAAGTGCAGATATAAGTAGAGATAGTAGTCAAGGTGCTCCATCTGTACCCATATGGAGGTTTCTGCAATGCCAGCATGTCCCTGAGATCACTGAAGTCAGCCAAAGTCACACGACCATACTTGGCAAAGCCAAACCACAACCCAAAGTCCTGCATACTCAGAGTCTTAAGCAGCCAGATGTCAAATCAGCATTAAGCAAGCACACAAAATATCATTGTAAACACCCGGTGATAAAAGTGCTCAATACGGCTGTGGCAAAGATACTGGCAAAATACCTTTTGCCATTTTCATTTGTTGAGAATGCGGGATTTAGAAAACTGATGGATAAGGCTGTACCAAAATATAAAGTTCCTAGTCAAATTTATTTTAGCACTAAGGCTATTCCAGCTATGTACTGTACAATGACCTTGCATGCATGGTGTCACATTGTCTGTCACACTCAGCAATAGCCAGCATTCACCTCACCACAGACATCTGGACCACTGGCCCATCATCGGGTGTTAGTTACATGTGCATTACTGCACACTGGGCTTTTTTTCCCTCATGTATATGCTCTGCACCCCTGTCCCTTGTCTACTTGTCCCCTGAGTACTGGTGGCAGTACTACTGGTTGTCAACAGCATGCCACATTAAGTATGGAGAGTATGCATGGGTCCCATGCATCAGACAGAATTCTCACCACATCAATGAGGCCATTACACACTGGCTAAGCACCATGGATTCAATGCAGCATATATTGCCAGTGACAATGCCTGTAATGCCATCAAAACCATCATTAATGGCTGCTTTTATCATGTTCCCTGTTTTGCGAATGTGCTGAATCTAATTGTGCGGTCCTTTCTAGAACATGAAACAATTAGTGCCATGTTGGCTGTCAGCCATAAAATCTGCAGTCATTCAGCACGGGCTAGAGCAGACCTTCCTGCTCTACAGAAGGCAAATAATGTACCACAGCACCACTTGAAGCCTGATGTGCCAACTTCTCTTGAATTCCACTCTCTATATGATTGAGTGGCTGTATGAATAGTACAAGCCACTCCACGAGTATATCATACACATGCAGGATCAGGAAGCACAGTCAGCCATGTTGCTGACTCCATCCCAGTGGTGTTTGATGGACAGTGTTATCCAGGTACTTTGACCACTGGAGCAGGTGACGCAGGTGGTGAGCACAGACAACGCATGCTTGAGCCAGGTGATACTATTGCTGCGTGTTGTACACCATGCACTGTGCAATGTAAAGGGGCAATTTGAAGTGGCTGCCGACACAGTCGGAGTTGAGCTTGCTGACCTCATCATGCATCTTTGTGATGATGATCCCTGTGTCATTCATATTAACAACTCTGAAGCATACATCCTAACAATCTTTTTGGATCCCAGGTACTGTATAAACAGTGCATGACTGCACTTCTTCCTGGTGGGAGGGGTGATCTGGATCATTATGTGGTCATCCTGCATGGCAAGGTTGAAAACCAGATAAGTAAGTCTGAGGTACGGATGGAAAAAAGAATAGCAGGGAACAGACATCAAGCTTCAACCAACTCTCACCCAGTATCCTTCTCCTCCTCCACCAGTACAGTGTCTGCTTCTTCACTCTCATTATCACAAGTTAGTAGTTGTGGCACAAACCCTTTCTGGTCTATGCTGAAGGAAATTGGTGTCTCCACACTGTCATGGCAGCCACCTGAGGGAAGCACAAAGCTTCAGCTGTCTGCATGCCATATGGTGCAGTCTTATCTTGATGACCCACAGGTGCTAATTATTGAGGCTGAATCCCTTGAGTATTGGCTCAGAAAAATCAAAATCTGGCCTGCACTTGCTGCTATTGCCGTGGAGTACCTCAGCTGCCCCATGCCAGTGTAAGCTCAGAAAGAGTTTTTAGTGCTGCTGGTTCAGTTGTTACTGACCGTTGAAGTCGCCTGTCAGAACGCAATGTGGAGTACCTAACATTTGTTAAAATAAACTGCCATTTCTTCCCAAAGCAGTACATGTTGTCAACAACCACAAGATTCCATGATCCTGGTGAAGAAGGCAGTGAGCAGCAGGAGTCATCAGAGGATGAAAATAGTTTCACAGTGTCCCCCGATGAAGACACAGCTGAGGAGTTTGAGTTCTCCTGAGTAGGAGAGAGACATCGTTCAAGTGTCTGCGACCTGCAGGGATGTGCTGACTGACTGCAGCTGTATTATGAGTGGATGCCTATGTCCCTGAAGTTTATTCAGTCCAGTTTCTGCCTATTGCGATTAGTTATTGTCCAAGTTGGCTGATTTTCCTGGCCCTCCCCCTCCATCCATAAGATAAACATAAATTACAAAAAAATTTTAAGGACAGATGTTTGCTTGTCCCTCCTGTTTAATGATGATTTCTGTGTTCTGTGGTGCACTGGTCAACACCCAGCAGTCAAGCGGTTTCAGTTACTGTCCTCCAAGTTGACAGAAATTCCTGGTCCTCCTCTTCCACCCCTAAGAAAAACATATATATATATATATATATATATGTATAACAGTAGGACACGTTTGCTTGTCCCTACTGTTACTGTGTTTTCTGTTTTCAGTTGTGTACCACTTGCTGGGGTCCACACTCAGCAGTCAGGTGGTTCCAGTTACTACTTTCCTCTAAGTTGACCATTGTTCATGGCTCTCCCCCCTACCCTTGAAAAAACATAAATATCAAAATAATTCGTAGGACACATGTTTCTTTGTCCCTACTGATAATGATGATTGCTGTGTTCTGTGGTGCATCACTTTCTGTGTGCAATAGTCAGTTTTCATTTAGTCTTCTAGCTGGCTGATGTTCATGGCCCCCCCACCCAATAAATATACCCAAATAATTGACTGGACTCACATTGGCTTCACTTGTTTGTTGTTACTGTTCATGATGTGGATCCTGTTGTGGTGTGCACCACTTGCTGAGGGAACACTCAGCTACCTGTTAATGTTCACAAGTTGGCCGATGTTGATGGCCCTCCCCACCTAAAAAAATTAATAGAAATGCCAAAAATATTTACCAGACACATCTTTCCTTATCCCTTATTGGTTATTTACAACTACTCATAGTGTTTAGTAAACTGGTGCACCTCAATCACTTTTCCAAGTTTTCCAACAACGTATATTTCACTGCTCACTCCAAAACCAAAACAAATATAATTTTCCCCAAACAATGTTTTTAACAGTGTTTGAAGTGCTTATCGGCATTCTGTGATGTTATGGAACTGCATATCTATTATTTCTGTATGTTGAAAACAGTGTCAGCAGTACATTGCAATCTAATTACATTTTTCTGCCACTGGCTACTCCAAGTACTATGGTTGGAATAATAGAAAAACATGTATACTGCAAACTTTATGTGAGTGACAGCCGGGAAAATAAACTGATTAAGTACTGGTACTCCACAATAAATGGCACTGCAGTTGATATTAACCAAATCTGCAACCACTGTTAGTCCTGCCATACCAAATAAGTACATCCTCAGAAATTACTGTGCGCTTTCTAAATTCTGATGATGACCCATTTCCTACAGACACCATTCCCTTGGATCATGTTTCTCATACCAAATAACAACATCCAAAGGAAGCAATATGCCACAGCAAGCTGGGTAATGATGAACAATTTCCAGAACCCATCACCACCACCATGATGTGTATTATGACGCTTCACACAGAACTACAGAAAGAGCAAACAATATGCAAGAGAAACAATTCATCTTACAGTGACACATTCCTTCACAATCATCAAATATACCCACCAGTGTTGATCTTATTATGGTGATAAGAAAGAAAAAGAGACAGAGGAACTACCATTGCCCAGTATTCCAGTAAAGCTGCTGAATCCGGATGCTATTGCTGATTCTGAATCCACAACAGTATCACAGGTTTGTATTATCACTTTGACAGTTCATTCTTCTCACATCATGTTATTATGTAGTAGTTAAGTAATGCTAATAAAGTTAAATACTGCATTCTTAGTGTTAGTCAAGTCATCTAAGAGGTTATCCTATAGAAAATTGCATTGTTGATGTAGTGTGGGGCGGGTGTGCAGACACTTACACCAGGGTCAAGGAGGGGAGGGCATCAGTAAATTTGTTTCTGTATGCATAGTATGTCATAAAAGCGTATTCATAGAGAGATGTGTGTATCAGTTACATACTGTTTAAACTGCTGTATTCAGTAATGTCACTGCTCCCATAAAGTGATTTTTCCTTATTTATATCATAGGTCATGGTATGATCATTGATGCTGCTTCTGCCTCACTGCTGCCATTTCACATGATATTTAGACCAACATTGAGTTTCAGACTTTTTGCAGCCCTTGAATGTGTTCTGTGGAACTGTCCATTGTCAGGTAAGTCTCACAGTGGTATTATCTCAATAATGTTTTTTTTTTTCATAAATGAAAAACAGGAGATAATCAGGTAGGTATTGCATTACTATCCTAATTCTGTCATACTACAGGAATGTGTTATTATGGATAGCAAAGGAGGGTGGGAATACACAAGGTTTATGTCCTTCTATAATAGTCAGTGTGGTAGGCAGTCATAGTTGGCAGGAATGGCAGGAATTGACAATGATAGTCATGTATCTAAGAAATGTTTTGTAAAGCCTGACAACATGGCAATTTGGCATAGTCTTGGATATCAACATTGCTTTTGTTTCTGTAACTATGTCACCCTGATTTATTGCCTTTCCAGACCTGTCACACGTTACTGCTGCTGCCTGGATCATACATGATGCCACCTTTGGCTGTTTCTTCATGATGTGTCAATCACAACTAACCAGGAAAGATATATTGTAGGAAAGCCATCCTATTTGATACCTTTTTCTCTCTATGTCAGCCACTAAGGCAGGTAATATTGCAGTGGTATTCCTACTGTCATTCTTCAAGATTGTAGAGGGTTTTGTAGGGGTAGTAAGTGAGAAGTGAGTGGTTGTTTGGGGGGGACACATGAGGTGGAGGTTTTAGGAAGAATATTAAGATAGCTGGTGTTAGGGTAGGCACAGTAGGCAATGCATGCAATGATAGTACCGTATGTAAGACACTGTTCATAAAGCTTGATAAGACAAGAGGTCACAGTTTTGGCTAGCAAAATTGCCTTTATTTCTTTAACTATGTAACCATTAGTTATTTCCTTTCCAGGCCTGTCACATGCTTCTGCTCTTGATGCCAGGATCGTACCTGATGCTCTGATGTTGTGTTTCCTCATGATGTGTTCATCATCACAGCTGACCAGCTGAGATATTTTTTGAAAACATTTTTATTTTATAACCTTGATCTTTTTCTGTCAATGTCAGCCAGGAAGTCAGGTAAATATTGTAGTGGTGATATTCCTACTGCCATTCCTTAAGATGTAGAGGGTGTTGTAGGGGTAGCAAGTGAGTGGTTGTTTGGTGGAAGGGCATGCACAAGGTGGAGGTTTGAGTTAAGCTGGAAGTTGCGTTTGGTTTTTTAAACTTGAACTTGCAGAAACATTTGCAGCATATTGTGTCAGTTAGAAAAAAAATAAAATGTTAACATTTCTATTCTCTATTGTCTTCTCTAGCTGTTTTTTTGTGATTTTCTATGTTGTGACTGCCCGTACACTATAAAAGATTATGTATGAGCAGTCATACACAAACAAGGAAATTCAAGTATCTTGAAGTTCCCTTGGTAACAAAGTACCTCTCGAGCTGTGCTCTCAAGGTCATCTGTCACCAAAGAAACCTCTCGATACAAGCACATCTTTGTTATGTAGGACTGCTCATACACAATCCTCTATGTTAAACTTTAAGAACAACAAAATTGCACAATAACTATTTACATTGTTAATAACAGCAGTAACAAATGAACAATAACAACAACAACGCTGATGAAAAAACAGAAGAATTTTAAAATTATTTACAGTAAAACTCAGATTGAGTCAGATACAGGTTAGGGTTGTCTGCTCCTGTAGCAGACTATTCCAAAAGGAATGCACCTGAGAGCACCTCCTGCCTGCCTGTGATGGCAAGACAGCTTTAATTGCTGGTTGATCCCACTCTCCATTTTTATAACCTGGTCCTCCAGGGACGTTACCTTTTTTCAGATTTTTTATTTGTTTAACAAGTTTCTTTATTTGGATAGCCTGTTGGTCCTGTACATGCTGTCCTGGTGATAGCGGTGGAGGAGGATGGGTCCCACCATGAATAGTCCCAGCAATGGTTGGTTGACCCATGTCTTGTTGCCCTTCCTGTGCATGCTGCTGTGTGGCATCTTCTACCTTCTTCTCCTTTGCCGACATCCTTTCCAGCTTCTTCTGGATTTTACATATCCAGTTGCTGCAACATCGTTTTTTTGGAGGCATGTCTGGCACCTGTATCTACCCCTCCTCTACATGCTGTTCAGCCTGTTCTTCTTGTATGGCTGTACTTGCTGTCACAGGTTTGTAATACCCAAACAAAGGATGGTGAGGGAAGGGGTAGGGACAGGGTTTGGGTTTGGGCCAGTGAATGCCCCCACCCCAAGACCAGGTAAATGGTAACTGTGTCCAGAAGGAACAGGCAGCCCACAGCCAAATTGAACACATGAACATTGCCATCACATCTCCCAGATAATAGCCACACCTGTGTTTGAACACTGGGACTTTGCAGTGTCTTGGGAGCAGAATGCCCCCCAACACCAGGTAAGTGGTCACTGTTTCCAGAAGGAACAGCCAGCCCACAGCCAAACTGAACACCTGAACATTGCCGTCACATCTCCCAAATAACATATGTCGCAACATTAAGGAGCTGCACAGGAGGCGGGTGATGATGCTCAGAGAATAGTCAAAGTTGACCGCAGCACATTCAAAATAACAGTATATCATTTACCATCAGATGGTGTCTTCTCCATGCTGCTTCATGCTCCCTCCCTCTCTCTCTCCTGCTGACACTGTGCTGCTCCCTGTGCTGCAACCTCCTGTTGTTCAGGATTGGTGATAGCACTAACCTGAGTTTTCAGATCACCACCTGTTCAAAATGAAAAGAGGATACAATGTAGTTTAAAGCAGTTGAGGCAATTTTAATAGCCAACACTTGCTGATTCACAGTATAATTTTAGTTTGTTATACTGTCTCATAACTAAGTAGGTATACGCATTTTACTGTGGCATACATTTTACAGTGTTATGACTAACAGTTGCAAAAACAGTCACTTCACTTTACTATAATACTTAATATATTAAGCATGATTAATAGTGTTAAGTGCAATACAAATACACTGTAACATTTGATAACTAACTTCTTGCTTAAACATTATTCCATTTGTTTATTTGATCATGTGACACACCTAACCTGTGTAACAAGCTTCCAACTCAAATTTGTTTATTATTCAGATTATTCAATTAATAAATAAAAAAATATATATATATTGCTGTATATATACGACAATTAAAGGAGCACTGTAAACCACAATTAAGCACAAGCTGGTGCAACAATCATGCAGTACAGTGTGATGGAATGAATATTTGATGACAGTTAATTAAAAGATCTTAAGTAATAAGCTTACCATCAGTAGTGCTGTGATCTGCTGATACAGATCTATACCTCTTCCTCCCTGTCCCAGATTTGGCTCTGGTGGTTATGCTGTCTCCCTTGTCTGCTGGGCTTGGCTCCTTAGATGCATCTTTGTATCCCTTGCCCTTGGTCTTCCGCCTTCTCTGAGGCTCCTTTAGGGTCACTGCTCCACCCAGAGCCTCCAACAGTTCTGTGTCCCTACGTTGTATGTCATCCCATTTATGTTTTATTTATTTAATGGTGCGGGACACAGCACTGTCACCCTCTATCACCAGCATCAACATCATGCCTTCTCAGATTTGGTCCCTGTCCTTTTTATGAATTTTATCAGGCCCAAATAACTAAGTTGCATGAGCTGTTACTTCCCTGACAACTATTACCACCTCTTTGTGGCTGAATACAGGTGCACATTTTTTTTTCTTTACCTTTCTCATTCTCCCCAGTGCTGGAGGGACCAGTCTGCTGGGCCTGTTGCTGTCCTCCTACTTCCTGCTCCACCTCCACCATCTTGTGTTAAACCTGCTGGGCCCCTTCCACATTATCTCTCCCAGTGCCAGAGGCAGACAAACTGGCCTCACCTATTGTTCTGCTGCTGCTCCCCAGCACTCTTAAATCTGCTGACTCAGAGGCTGACATTTTTACTAAAAGTACCAGAAAACAAAGTACTATAGTAGCTCTCTGGTCTCTATCTCTCTAACTGGTGACCTGATCTGAACTCTCTACAACTTGCACAGTCCTCGCAATCATGGAAATAAACTGCAAACAGCAAATTCCATTCCTGCCTTTATAGACACAGGTTTTTTTATTATGCAATTCCGCAAAACTAAAGAAATTCCGTGATTATGATTGGTACACTGCATAAAACATGCAGAACTATTTTTAATACTATTAATATAAACACGTGTTAAATAACGTTACTTGCGGTATTTTTGCTATTACTTGTAAAATAAATTTCAGCATGTTAAAAATCACACTATTGGCTGGCCTGCTGACTGCAACGCTGGCAACCCGGGTTCACAAATTTGTTGAAATTAAAGTGATTTGTCACTCTTGTCAGGAGCTGGAGCATTTCTTTTAGGGGCTACAAAAATTAGAAAAATATAAAAAGACAGGGGGCATAATGGAATCTTAATTAGGGAGAGATTAAAGATAGTGGCTGGTGCTGTGTAGGGTGGGGGTCCTGAGACAAGAAGGTTTCTAAAGGCTCCTGGTGCAGAATAAGAAAAAAAATAATGAATACATTTCAGGGTGTTTGACTGTGCCTGGACTGTGGGAGGTTGGAGGAACTGTAACTTACTGTTATACTACTAGTAGCAGTAGTCATATTCTGTCAGAAGCAGCAGAACTATTAAAAAAATTTATTTAAAATGGAAAATTAAAAAAAAAACTAGCTATTGACTGTACAGGGGTGTGACTGAGGTAGTGTGTGGCTGTGAGAGCAAGCCTGCACTGGGCCTGGCCCCTGAGTGGACAGAGAAACTAAATAAAACTACATTAAGGAAAAATATTTTTTGTGTGTACAGTGCTGGAAGAGAGAGTTTGGCAGTGAGGTCATACCTGTCCTAAGTGAGCAGAGAAACTTGGGAACAACTGACGTCTAAATAAAAACAAAAAACTACATTTAGACAAAAGTATTTTTGTGTGTAATAAAAAAAAAAATAAACCTACCTACTGTGGTGTAAGGGGGAAATGGCTGTGAGGGCAAACCAGTACTAACTGGACAGAAGAAAGTGGAAACAACTGAGAGGACTACATGCATCTGTGCCTCGGTACTGCAACGGTTGAGAAATATTTCCTTGTGTGTAATAAAAAAATAGGTACTATGATGGAAGGAGGAGAGTGGCTATGAGGGTTGACCTGTACTGAGTGGGCAGAGGAAAGTGGGAACAACTGAGAGGACTACACGTATCTGTGGTATTGCAACAGTCAAGAAATATTTCCTTTTGTGTGTAATAAAAAAAAAATAGGTACTGTCATAGAAGGGGGAGTGTGGCTGTAAGGGCAGACCTGTACTGAGTGGGCAGAGGAAATTGGGAACAACTGAGAGGACTAAATAAGAAGAAAATATCTACTGGAAAAAATACTTCTTTGTGCCATTGGCATTTAAAAAAATAAATCTAGCTGTAGTGGTGGAGGGGACACTGGCTGTGATGCCAAGCCTGCACTAGTGGGCTGAGGAACTTGGGAACAACTGAGAGGACTAAATAAAAAGAAAACACATACTGGAAAAAACATTTTTGTATGTATTTAAAAAAAATAACTGGAAATGTGCACCCGACAGGGTGAGGTGGAGGCTGAAATGGGGAAAGGTATGCGGAAACATATGGCACAAACAATACTGCACAGACTAACTGGTAAAAGACCAGTTGCTGGTACTTCATCTAGTAGCAGTAATCGTTCTTCCACAATGTTGTTCAAATAGACAGGAAAGGCCAAAACTACTATAATTAAAACTAAAGGTGTAGTCGGCACATCAAGGAGTGGCAAGCCAAGATATGGTACCTATGTGTACCATAGTACCAGTACAGATTTAAATGACACGAGGGGGCAATCTAGCTCTGATGAGAATAATGATTATACAATGGAGGATGTAGACAAGGAGGGAGAAAAGTGGAAGCAAATGGAAAGCCAGAATGCGGTTGATATGGCAGTTGCACAGACGCAGGATGAATGTAATGATTTGGACTTGGATGATGAAATGGGCAGTTTGGGCATGAACAGCATGATGCAGGCGCAGGAGAAACCAGATGTGGGCACAGTGCATTTAGATTTAGGTTCTGTTAGTGGCCTGGTGGGGCTGTTGAATGATGATAATGGTGAAATAGAAAAAGACCATGATGAGCAGCTTCCCAGTGTTGAGAAAGAACAACACAGTGAAGTGACAGAGGAGGACAGTAGAGTAAGCCTGGTAATAAAACAAAAAAAGTGATGTCTTATGTGTGGTCTTACTTTTCTCTGGCTGCCAATAATGAGTTACGAGCAGTTTGCTCTGTATGTAAAAAGAGCATCAGCAGAGAGAGCAAAAAAGGTGCTCTGGGTACCTGAGCATTAAAAAGCCATTTAGAGAGATGTTATCCATTACATCTCAGTGTGATTTTTTGGTCAGAGAGAAAGACAACAACATGTAGGCTGAGTTAAGTCAGATTACGCCTGCTGTACCTGTTCTATCAAGTGGTAGCAGCAGCCCTGCTGCTTCAGTTGTACTGTCAACTCCTTCTCAGTCTTCTTCTAGTATAAGTACTACAAACAGTCCCATTTTGCCCTTCCCATCATCCAGTACTCCTAATGCTGGCCATCTGAAAACTTCAACTGTTAGAAGACAGCTTATGATTTCAGAGACAAGTGAACGTAAAGCTAAGTACCAGCATAGTCATCCTGAGGCAATTGCTATAACAAAACTAATTTCAGAGATGATAGCACTTGACTTACAGCCTTACAGAATTGTGGACCATGTAGGATTCAAAAGTCTTTTGAATCACCTCTCACCACAATACAGTATTCCATCCAGGAAATATTTCTCAGCTATTGCAATACTGCAGATGTGTGATTTAATAAGTGCTAAACTGCAAAATGCTTTTAAAAGATGCAGTTGCTGGGGTTGTCCATCTGACTACTGACATATGGACAAGCTGCCAGGTAGAACCATTTATGTCACTGACTGTGCATTGGGTATAATTTTTCCCCGTAGTGACATTGACAATTCCCCTCTGAAACTGGCTTCCCTTCACATTCCAGAATATCCTGCAGGATCACACATCTTCCAACATCCTGGATGAGCTCAATAGAGAGATACAGTACTGGCTTATATCACAAGAGCTTTCTGTAGGTTGTTTTGTGGCTAATAATGGTTCAAACATAAAGAAAGCATTGTCTGATGGAGGCTTTGTCCACATTCAATGTTTTGCACACTGCCTAAATTTGATTTGTGCATGCATTTATGGAAGAGGACAGAGATATAAAGGCTCTCACACATGTGCCAAAAAGAATATGCACACATTTTGTTTGTTTATTTTTATAATGTATAACCAGTGAGTAAAATATGTCCATTTTCACAGGTGACCACTTACAAAATACATACAAAATATATGGAACAAGACATATAGAATCACAATAAGTATATAACATAACATAATGCAAAATTAATTAAAACATCAGCATTCAGCTTCAAATAACAGTAGTTTTTTTATTAGCACCTTTGAAAGACATAATGTTAGTAGAAATCGTAATCATATGAGGCAAATCATTATACGATTTTAAAGCATGAAATTGTAAAGAGTTCTGAATCATTGATGTTTGAAAAAATGGAATCTGAAATGTATATCCTACCTGAGACCTAGTTGAAATTATAGTAGACTGTCTGGGAAAAAGGTCAGCAATTATAACAAGTAAATATCCCCAAATGTAATTTATGAAGAAAAATTAATGCACACAATCTGTATCTATCGTAAAATGACAAACACTCAAGATAACTATATAAATGACAGTGATGTGTCCTTTTGTTCTGTCTAGTGACAAAATGTATAATGTTACGATAAGTGGCTATGAGCTTTGCAAGCATTCTTTCTGTGGAAAAATAATATTTTATCAATCCATCACATTTCAGCCACTCCTGCAAAGCATGCCAATGCCTTTGGGACATACAAGAAAAGCACGGACTGCCTCCTAATACATTCATCCAGGATGTTGTAACGAGGTGGAGTACTACCTTTTACATGTTCCAAAGATTGCTGGAGCAAAAAAAGGCCTTAAGACAGTAAACACTAGAGAACAGCATAGGGGATGCTGATTTGTACATTACTCCTCAGCAGTGGGCTGTTTGAGAACTTCTCATCAAGATACTGCAACCCTTTGAGGAAATTACTACGGAAGTGAGTTCCAACAGTGCCACACACAACGAAATAATCCCATTAATAAAGATTCATATATTTCAGCTGAATGCAATCAAGGATGAGTTGGAAGTTACAAGAAGCCAGTTTCAGATGGGAAAGTCTAGTGCATCTGAAAGGAACTTCTCACTCAGAATAAAAAAGACATAGTACATAGAATGTGTAAAAATGTTAGAGATGAGAAACTTGGTAAAATGCTCACAGCAGAACATTGCATTATTGCAAAAGTACTAGACTCATGGTACAAGATGAACCACCTCTCACAGTATGATCCAAATGCATTCCAAAATTGCAGAGAGAAAATCATCAAAGAAGTAGATATGCTTTTGAAAAAAAACATGACAACAGGTGCAGCCCCCTTATCCATTCCTCCTTCACCTTCACGGCTCTCTCTTCTCAGTCAGGCTACAAAACAGTCAGCTGCTGCCATTCGTTCTACACCCAGCAGTCATCTTTGGGGTTACTTGGATGCTGTCATCCTTGAAATATCAGCCCTTCCTTTTCCATGTCACTGCTTCTGCACAGGCCATGGTTCACTGTTATTTAGCAGAAAAATGTATTGAATGAAATGAAAATCCCATCAAGTACTGGCAAAGCAAGGAGTCTGTATGGGCTGCACTTGTGCAGGTAGCCTTGAAGTACATGGTCTGTCCCCCAACCAGTGTATTTTTTGAGCGACTCTTTAGCTGTGCTGGAAATGTTGTAACAGATACACGATGTAGGCTACTACCAGAAAATGTTGCGAAGTTAACATTCTTAAAAATAAACCTTCCATTGACTGATTACACGTATGACCCAGAGACAGTAAACACATTTCACAGGGACATCAAAGATGACTGCTTGGAAGAGTAGAAAGATCACAGTTTTTCAGAAAAATAAATCAGTACTTTCAAGTAAGCCCATATGTGGCCTACACAATTTTTGTACCTGATGGCACAATGTTTTCAGCATGTCCTAACAGACTTTGCTAATTTCTGAATTGCCTGAACTTGATGGCACACTTTTCGCAGCATGTCGTAATGGACTTGTGTAATTTTTGGACTGCCTGAACCTGATGGCACACTTTTCGCAGCATGTCCTAATGGACTTGTGTAATTTTTGGACTGTCTGAACCTGATGGCACAATTTTCACAGCATTTCCTAATGGACTTGTGTAATTTTTGAACTGCATGAACCTGATGACACACTTTTTTGCAGCATGTCCTAAGGGACTTGTGTAAGTTTTGAACTGCCTGAACATGATGGCACACTTTTCACAGCATGTCCTTATGGACTTGTGTAATTTCTGGACTGTCTGAACCTGTTGGCACACTTTTCACAGCATGTCCTCGTGGACTTGTGTAACTTTGGGACTGCCTGAACCTGATGGCACACTTTTCGCAGCATTTCCTAATGGACTTGTGTAATTTTTGGACTGACTGAACTTGATGGCACATTTTTCACAGCATGACCTAATGGAGGGAGTCAGTGCATTGGGGCAGAAGTTTGACATCTTTGCAGAATATTTAAACTAGCAAATGGGGAGAGGGGTGCAGCCCCCAATACATCAAATGGGAAGAACATCCCTCCCCCCTCAGCTAGAGGTAAAGCAGGAGTTCAGCATGTTTGTAGTTCATTTGCATCACCAAGTAAGGAAAAAGGTTCGGCTCCCCATACAATGCACAATGGAAACGCCAGACTTCGCCCAACAACTAACACACTGAAATCTGGCCAATGGAAAATCATGAACCAAATGCTCGCAGTCTGGGAAACAAGCTCACAGACTTGCAGGCAATAATGACAGAGTCTAAACTGGACATAGTAGCAATTAGCGAGACGTGGTTTACCAGTAAACACACTTGGGAGGCTTCAGTACCTGGCTATGTACTGTTCAGAAGAGACTGAGGTGCAAAAAGGGGAGAGTGGCCTGTATGTCAATGAAATTATCAAGGCTACAGAAATTTGGAATACACATAAGAAGCCAGAAAAACTGTGGGTCACCCTGGAAACAGGATATGGGACAGCCACATGAACTGGGGTTGTTTACAGGCCCCAAGACTGGGGGAGGACATAGACACATAATTGTTAGAAGATATACAAAACATGACAGCTAAAGGGGAGGTTCTGATAATGGGAGATTTCAATATGCCAGATACAGATTGGTTAATACCAGCAGGAACATCTGCCAAAATTAGACACATGGTGGATTCCCTGCAGGGGGAGGGCCTCAAACAACTGGTACAACAACCCACAAGAGACAGGGTCATCCTAGATCTAGTACTGACTAACAGGGAAAGGATCAAAGATATCCAGGTAGGTCACCTCGTGGCCAGTGACCATCACATGGTATGGTTCAGTTTGGCCACTAGAACTAGATCATCCCATTCCAAGGCAAAAATTTGGGACTTCAGATGATCTGACTTTGGTAAGATGGCCAACACAGTTAAACTAGCCCTGGCAAAATGAAATACAAGTGAGGCAGTACATGCAAAGTGGGCAAGCATTAAGGATGCAATACTTGAAGCAACATCTCATTGTGTTAGAGAGAAAAACAAGTGTGAAAGAAGAAGAAAACCACTTTGGTTCTCAAAAACAGTAGCAGATAAAGTCACAGCTAAAGGCTGGCCTTAAGGAACTATAAGGGAATGCAGCAGGATGACGATGAGGAGGCATATCACAGTTCCCTAAGGGAAGCAGGGAAGGCAGTAAGGCAGACAAAAGCCCAAACTGAAGAACCGCTAGCACAAACAGTAAAAGAAGGTGACAAGATTTTCTATAGATACGTCATTGAAAGGAGAAAGTCCAGAGGAGGTATTGCTAAGATCAAAGGAGATACGGGTGTGTGTGAGGAGGAGGACCATGTAAAAGCATCTATCCTAAATAGATACTTCTGCTCAGTATTTACTGAAGAAAAGGTAGGGCAGGGCCCACAGCTCAGCACCATGGACACAGGAGGGAGAGAGGTGTGTACTAGTCCCTTCACAAAAGAAAGGGTCCTACAAGAGCTCGATAAGCTCAGAGTGGACAAGGCAATGGGTTCTGATGGCATACATACCAGGGTACTAAAGGAGCTAAGAGTGGAACTAGCAGAGCCATTATCAGAACTGTTTAGTGAGTCTCTAAGCATGGGAGAGGTCCCAGAAGATTGGAGAAGGGCTCATGTGATCCCACTCCACAAGAGTGGTAGCAGGGAGGAGTCAGGGAACTACAGACCAGTCAGTCTTACCTCAGTAGTGGGCAAGATTATGGAGGCACTCATTAAGGAAAGGATAGTGCAACACCTGGAATCCATAGGAGCATATGATCCAAGATAGCATGGGTTTACAAAAGGAAGGTCCTGTCAAACTAATCTCAGAGATTCATTTGACTGGGTAACCAGAGCAGTGGACCAAGGGGGAGCAGTTGATGTCACCTACCTTGACTTCAGCAAAGCTTTTGATACTGTTCCACATAGAAGATTGATTAGTAAGCTGGGTAGGCTCAGGGTGGGTCAGAAGTTGGTCAAATGGGTGGCAAACTGGTTGATGGGCAGAAAACAGAGAGTGGTGGTAAATGGTATACAGTCAAAAGAGATGCAAGTAACAGTGGGGTACCTCAGAGATCAGTCCTGGTCAGTGGCTCAGTAGGTAGCACACTCGCCTCTGAGGCTGGGAGATCAGACGGCTGTGGGTTCAGTTCCCACATCTGGCACTTGGGGTTAATATCCCAGTACTGACACTGTAGTGCAGCATGAGAGGGGTGCTGCACTTCTGCATCAGAAAACATATGGGGCCAGATTAACAGAGCTCAATATGTATGCCCTAGAGCAAAAGAGGGAGATAGGTGATATGATCGAATCATTCAAACATCTTAAGGGCATTAACAAGGTGAAAGAGTCTAACATGTTTCAATAGAAGAAAAATAGCAGGACAAGTGGACACAGCATGCTGATGAGCAATCTCATGCTGTGTCCTCTTCCTACTACTTTTCTTATATTGAAGCGTTGAACTCTTTCACCTATGCTTTAAAATGTTTGAATGTTTCAATCATATCACCTCTCTCCCTCCTTTTATCTAGGATATGCATATTGAGCTCCATTAATCTGTCCTCATATGTTTTCTGATGCAGTCCCTGTACCATTGTGGTTGCCCTTCTCTGGACTGCCTCCATTTTGCTAATGTTGTTATGCAGGTGCAGCCTCCAGTACTGCATGCAGTACTCCAGATGAGGCCTAACCAGTGTTTTGTAAAGAGGGATTATTACCTCCCTCTTACGACTTGCCATACCCCTACTAATACACCCCAACATCTGTCTAGCCTTGCCTACTGCTTTAGTGGTCTGCTTGGATGATTTCAGGTCATCTGTGATGATGATGCCCAAGTCTCTTTCTTCCCTTGTGATTGCCAGAAACTCCCCTCCCAACCTATAGGTGGCTTCAGGGTTTCTCTTCCCTATGAGCATGATCTTGCATTTTTTTGTATTAAACCCCATGTGCCACTCTTCCAACCATTTTGCCAGTTTATCCAGATCTCTTCTCATTCTGCCCACCCCATCTGGATCATCTACTCTGTTGCAGATCTTGGTGTCATCTACAAACAGATAAACTTTACCCTCCAGTCCATCTCCAATGTCACTGATGAAGATATTGAAGAGGACTGGCCCAAGGACTGATCCCTGAGGTTTCCTACTTGTGACTTGCATCTCTTCTGACTGTATCCCGTTTACCATCAATCTCTGTTTTCTGCCCGCCAACCAGTTTGCCACCCAGCTGATCAACTTCTGACCCACCCTGAGCCTACCCAGCTTATTAATCAATCTTCTATGTGGAACCGTATAGAAAGATTTGCTGAAGTCAAGGTAGGCAACATCAACTGCTCCCCCTTCGTTCACCACTCTGGTTACCCAGTCAAGGAAATCTAAGAGATTATTTTGACAGGACCTACCTGTTGTAAACCCATGTTGTCTTGGATCCTGTGCTCCTATGGATTCCAGGTGTTGCACTATCCTTCCTTATGGAGTGCTTCCATAATCTTGCCCACTACTGAGGTAAGACTGACTGGTCTGTAGTTCCCTGCTTTGTCCCAGCTACCAGTCTTATGGAACAGGATCACATGAGCCCTTCTCCAGATGTCTGGGTCCTCTCCTGTGCTCAGAGACTCACTAAACAGTTCTGATAGTGGCTCTGCTAGTTCCACCCTTAGCTCCTTTAGTACCCTGGGATGTATGCCATCAGGTCTCATTGCCTTGTCCATCCTGAGCTTAGCAAGCTCCTGTAGGACCCTTTCTTTTGTGAAGGGACTAGTGGCACACCTCACTCCACCCTGTGTCCCTGTGCAGAGATTCGGGCCCTGCCCTGCTTTCTCCTCAGTAAATACTGAACAGAAGTACCTATTTGAGATAGATGTTTTTCCTTGGTCCTCCTTTACACACTCCCCCTGATCTCTTTTGATCTTAGCAATACCCCCATTGGACTTTCTCCTTTCACTAATGTATCTATAGAAAGTCAGGTCCCCTTCTTTTACTGTTTATGCTAGTGTTTCCACATTTGGTCCTTTTCTTGCTTTACTGCCTTCCCTGCTTCCCTTAGGGAAGTTTGGTACGCCTGCCTATCTTGTCCCACTGTGCTCCCTTACATTTCATGAAGGCCAGCCTTTTGGATCTGACCTTTTCTGCTACTGTTTTTGAGAACCAAAGTGGTTTCCTCCTTCTTTTGCTCTTGCTTTTCTCTGTAACACAATGAGATGTTGATTCAAGGACTGCATCCTTAATGCTTGCCCACTTTGCCTGTACCCCACACCTGTATTTATTATTGCCAGGGCCAGCTTAACTCTGTTGGCCATCTCATCAAAGTCAGTTCCTCTGAAGTCCCATATTTTAGCCTTGGAATGGGATGATTTTGTTCTAGTGGCTAAATTGAACCAGACAGTGTGATGGTCACTAGCCCCCAGGTGACCTTCTACCTGGAGATCTGTGATCCTTTCCCCCATTAGTCAGTACTAGATCTAAGACAGCCCTGTCTTTTTTGAGTTGTTGTACCAGTTGTTGGAGGCCCTCCCCCTGCAGCGACTCCACTTTATGTCTAGTTATATCTAATTCTGGCAGATGTTCCTGCTGGTATTGATCAATCTGTATCTTGCATGTTGAAGTCTCCCATTATCAGAACCTCCCCTTTAGCCATCATGTTTTGTATGCCTTCTAACAGTAATGTGTCTATGTCATCTCCCTGGTCTGGAGGCCTGTTGACAACCCCAGTTCGTATGGCTGTCCCATTTCCTGTTTCCGGGGTGACTCACAATTCTTCTGGCTCCTAATGTGTATTCTGAATTTCTGTAGCTTTTTCATTGACATAAAGGGCCACTCCACCCCGCCCCCTTTTTGCACCTCAGTCTCTTCTGAACAGTGCATAGCCGGGTACTGAAGTCTCCCAAGTGTGGTTACTGGTGAACCATGTCTTGCTAATGGCTACTATGTCCAGTTTAGCCTCTGTCATTGTTGTCTGCAGGTCTAGGATCTTGTTTCCCAGACTGCGAGCATTTGTGTACATGATTTTCCATTGGCCAGATTTCGGTGTGTTATTTGTTGGGCGAACTCCGGCATTTCCCCTGTGCGTTGTATGGGAAGCCAGACCTTTTTTCTTATGTGGTGATGCAAATGAACTATAAACACGCTGAACTCTTGTTTGATCACTAGCTGAGGGTTGAGTGATGTTCTTCCCATTCGACGTATCGGGCGCTAGACCCCTTTCCCCATTTGCTAGTTTAAATAGTCTGCAAAGACGTCAAACTTCTGCCAAAATGCACTAACTCTTTCCTTAGTCAGATGCAGTCCATCGAATTTAAAGAACTTTCCCGCCCAAAACTGTTGCCAGTAACCTACAAATTTGTGCCCTTTTTCCTGGCACCAGCCCTTGGCCCTTGGCCACATTTTTAGCTCCCATATCTTTCCTTCTCTGACCTTCCATCCATTTTCCCCCCTCTCCCAGACTGGCAGGATCTCAGAGAAGGATGACAGTTTGTCACCCAACCTGGTGATGTGTTCCACAGTCTCCACAACTGACTGGCTGGTGAGATCATTATTCCCTATGTGTAGCAGGTGTTTATGTTTTGTTCTGCTTTCTGCACAGCTTTAGCAATGCAGTCAGTGTCTCTCCACGCTGATGTACCTGGGAGATATTTGACCATTATCCCCGGCAGGAGGTAGGTATCAACTCCTCGAATTATGGAGTCTCCTATGATCAGAAGTGTTTTGGATTTCCTTTTTTGCTTTTTTTGTTTTGGTCCGTGTTTTGGGTGAGTTTTGTTGTGCTAGTTCCTGTGCTGCAGTGTCCAGCTCTGCAGTGTACCCTGCCCCTTTGTTTGATTTTGGAGATAGAGGCAGATACCTGTTTATAGTTTTTATATGGTTTGTGGAGGTAAAACACTGGAGAGCACTGAGTGATGGGGCACCTGATTTGCCCCTTCTAACCACCTGCCAGCCTCCTGGACCAACTACCCTCTGTGGTCGAGGTGCTTCTGTTGGATGTTGGGGAAACGGCGGGACATTCTTGTAATATATTTCCTCCTCAATATGCGATTTGAGGCATGTAATCTCTGTCTATGCTGCCTGGAGCTGAGCCCTTAGATCTCTAATGATCCTGCATGTAGGACAGTGTCCTAAATCCTGTATAACTGCCCTTTTGAAAAGTGTCCCACAGTACCTGCAGTTAATAATATCCATTTCAAATGAGTTGCTGGGTTTATAACCTGGTCAGAGTAATTAGAAGGAGGAAAATGAAAGCAAAAGTTTGATTCAGTGTTTTGTTTGTTTGTTTTTGTATAACTTGTTATAACAAGTTAAATTACTTGTGACCCTGTAAATGTCACTGTGTGGATACCCCTCTGATCCTCCCCTTCCTGCTTTGCAATAGGAAATGTCACGACTGTGCTACCCTAGAAAAGGAGTGTAGCATAGGGTGGTTGGGGATGGGGGTGGGTGGCTGGGATGTTCCCCTGGTGAAAAAGAACCACAGATGAAAGAAACAAGGAGGTAAGAGCAGAAACAATCAACCAACAACAAAAGCAGTAGCCCTGAAAGCTTAGCCTAATGATAGATAAAACTGTAAAACCTGTAAAGCACCACCTGTAATAATTTCACAGAAGATGTACCTTGCAAAAAAACCTTTGCTACAGAGAAAAATAAAGCAGTAACAGAAGATATACCTTGCAAAAAAACAATTTGGATCAGAGAGGATAACAGCAGAATGGCAAAATGTTTTCAGTATGTTTTCAGTATGTCCTAATTTCTGGATTACCTGAACATGATGGCACACTTTTTTCAGTATGTACTAATGGACTTGTCTAATTTTTGCATTTTTGGATTACCTGAATGTAGTTCTCTGCCCACTCAGTACAGGCTTGACCTCACAGCCACACTCTACCTTCCAATACAGTAGCTGAGTCTCTGGATTCCTAAGGACATGCAGTTATCGTGTTGGTAGGGGTCTCCTAAATGTGTCATCAATTTGGGTGGGGGATGGAGGGGACCCCATGCCATAGAAAATAACTGCATGACTCTCAGTTGAGCAGGGAAGGAACTGGTGCAACAATAACACATTGATATCTGTTAGGAGGAAGTAGGCTGGTGGTTAGATAAAACCTGCAGCTTATCCAATAGGTAGGGAAATGAGCAGACTGGTTGGGCCAAGTGGTCCTTATCTGCCATCAAATTCTATGTTTCTGTGTTTCTATGATATGTCCACTTTATAGTGTGTGCTATTAAAGGGGAATGGGATTTCTCCTCTGAGGACAGACAGGTCAGTTTACAGTTGAAGCACTAATACTACTGAGTTTGACTCTGAGCCAGGAAACAGGCAGAGCTCAACTGCATGACTGCCATATTCAATTGACCAGCACATTAGTGCTATAAACTCAAAGTTTTCATAACCTGAAATGCTGACTACAATTGTATGTGTCTCAGAACTCGGTGTCTTTTTTTGTAATTATATAGCAGATTTGCAGGTTTCACCACATTTTACAAAAGGTTCTGATTTAAATCTGGACTAATCAGAATTTATCAGGACATTGGCCTGGATCCTGATCCTGATAATAAGGATCAGGACCTTTCCGGGTCTGCCCAACCCTAATAAATATACAAGCTCACTGTTTCATTTTACCAATATTGTTATTATATTTTGAGTGGCAAGAATAAGAGATATTATTTCTAAGTTTTTTGAACTGTTATGAAGGTTGTCAATCCACCTGAAGGTCTATCAGCTTTTGGCAGTTTGTTGCCATTGCAGAAAAGGAGGTGAAACCCTCCAGATACAAGTTTTCCAAAGCCCAAGTCTCTTGTAATCAAATAACTGTGTGTTTTGAAGGAAACTTATTGAAATCCAAATCAATAATGATTCATGAAAATCCTGCTGTGTTCCAAGGGACAATTTTATGATTTTCAAAACTCTCTGTTTGCACAGTAGCGTGTGTGTATTTGTGTGTGCATCTGTGTGTGTGTATGTGTGTGTGTGTGTGCATGTAGTGCCCTGTGTGTGCCAGGTGTGGAGTGATCTGGCTTGCTGGTGAGAAGGTTGTGAGGGATGGAAAGAAGTGCAGAGATGGAGTTGAATTGGGAGGGGTGAGGTAATTATGGGAAAATTCATGGTCATGTGGTGTGTTTTATCTAATCAGTGAACCCCATTTTCACTGATTTTGCTTTCCATTTTATAAATAAGGGATTTTCAATAGAAACAAGTTGAATACATGATTTATCTGCACAAGAGAAGTTTGACCTCAGGTGACCTCATGAGTGTCATTAGCCACAAATGAGGTGTCCCAAGGTCAAAGTGCTTGAGTGCAGATAAATTATGTATTCTATGAGTTTTCTATTGCATATCTGCTTTATGCAATAGGAAATGATTTTTGGATTTTTTTTTATATTTTTTTTTTAGTACAGTTTGGGTTTTATTAAACAAAATTAGTGGAATTATTTTCAGTAGTCATGCCTGTGAATTGAGGCTGGTTGCTATGGATGCTGCCTGGATGATGTACAGCCGACATCCACCGAACATTTCTACTGATTTTTGTATTCCATGGGAGTGATGGAGATATTTTAAAACATGTTTCTCAATTAGTGAGAGTTAGGCACAGTCGCTGTTGGGGTGGTGGTGGTGGTTTTTTTTGGGGGGGAGTCACTTTTCTTTCTTTTTTTAAAATGTTACATCATTTAGCTGGTTCTTCCTGCCTTCAGTGACCACTTCTGGATGTGGTCATGGAGTGGATAATCTAGCTGATGCAGAAGTGGGAGAGAAGCAGGTGTAGAGTGCATGTGTGAAGAGAAATTGGGCGGTCATGGAGCAGAGACCATTATTTCCCTTGTGTGGCTATTGGCTTGCTGTTGGTTCATTTTTCTTACTGTGAGGGAGAGATTTTTTTTTTAGAAAAGCTCAGTTTTGACCATCTCCGACAGGAGTAGCAAACACACTCATGGGTTAGTGATCTAGTGAGTGTCTGTGGGAGTGGGTGGGGATGGAGAGAGTCTGCAGCACCATGTTTGAATTGTGTAATACAAAAGAAGTTTCATTTGTTGGCATTCTGCACAGAGGAGAGGTATGAGTATCAATATGTGTGTTTGTGAGAGTGAGAAGTGAAAGTAGGCATTTGGATCTCAAGAGAATTAAATTAACAGTTGGCAGAAGAAGTGCCGGCAGGAGGGGGGATGAATGATGGCAGAGTGTTAAATAAATCTTGGTTGATTGATGTTAAGGTGTTAAATAAATAGTGGTTCCATGATTTATTTAACACCAGTGAGAATAAACTGATTTACTTAACTGTTTTGGTGCTCACTCCTATTGCTTAAATGAGTATATTTCACAGGGCATGCTGATGTGAGCATTATATCTCTTTGGAATGTTGCCAACACTGCTGCCTAGCAATGAGTTGTGGAAGGAAGTGGAGCCCCGATTTCTCTGTTAGCACTGTTTACAAGATTCCAGACTGAATAAAACTCTCATTCCTGGATATCCTATGAAATATTCTGTTTATACCATGGGATACTGAAAGCCACTGTGATGAGGTTATAGAGAAAATAGCATGAGCTGCAGATACAATAATATGATATTCACCCTGGAGGTAAATTGCATGGCTGATTAACCATTTTCATTTTGCCCTGTTATTGATCCCTCCCATAGCCTGCATTTACATTTTACATTACAATCAAGAAATACTTCAATATTAAAAGGTTATTTCTGTTGGTGACCAATTGTGTGCAATGTCTCAATATGAAAAAGTACTATCTATTGGTGACAGACATCATGCAATGCTTCAGTGTGTAAAAGCTCCATCTGTTGATGACAAACAGCAATCAGTATAAATGTGGAAGAGCTCCTTCCACTGGCATGCCTGAAATGTGACAGTATGGAAAAAAACAGTCTTACACTCACTATGATACAAATAAGCAACTTAGAAAAGCATATTCTCTAAGCCATTGAGATGTACAGTGGAGCTGGCCAGAATGCAATGTGTCTATATTTCCTGCATGACTAGCTGGAGACCGAGTAGGGTCTGCAGTGATACTGTAGGTAGAGAAAAATGTGCAGACTGGGTGGGCCAAGCGGTCCTTATCTGACATTAAATTCTGTGTTTCTATGTTTCTGTGAAAACAAGGATTAGTTGCCATTGAAATTGCTTTGTAGACTGCAATACGTGTACTGTAGTATGCTATTGCCTGGCATCCTGGCTGACTCCACTGTATTTGTCCTCAACTCAAAGATCATTCATTTTATTTGTGAGCACAAACTTTTACTTGTTTTTCTTACTTTGCAATAAAACTGAATTTTCACATTTTCTAAAGGAGCCATAAGAAAGTATAATTCTGCCTGCATACAATATTAAATGCTACAGAGACAGGATGAATTCTATGATTTTTGAGAAGGCTGATTTATATGACCTTCACTATTGAATCTCAAAGCTGTCTTATTTCAGTCTAAAATGTTTCATCTACACAATCTAGAAAACTGCTAAATGAGGGAGTCTGCCCATTTGTTTGCCATGCTAATGTGGAGGAACAGTTGATAGGATTTCATAATTGGTAGTATAGGAGAAGACTCAGTGTTATGACAGCTTTTTCATTTTTCCTTTGACTTATCTGCAGAGTCAACTTTGAGTCACAATGACATAAGCTTGCCATGTTGTGGCAAACATAAAAATTAGGAGATGGTGAATCCCCAAGATGAATACATTATTTCTTCTGGACCTTATTTGTTAAGAAAAAATTAATAGAACATTAACTGAACCAGCAGACAGTGAAAAATTAGTGTTTAAAGTTAGAACTGTATACTACATTTGATAAACAGGCAACATACTAAAAGTGTAATTCTTACAAAAGTGCAATGTTCCATAGGTGTGCATATCCATAATCAGGCACTGCATCCTTGTCCAAGGGCTGCACATAAGGAAGCACATAGACCTACTTAAAATGCATGTTGCACATAGTAGCAGCTCCCTCCAGATATTTTCCAGGCATCTGAATCCTGCCATGCTTGAGTATTTCTACTATGCTACAAAGGTTAACAAATACAAGAGCACAAGGATACTGTAGTTTGATAATGGAGCCATAACATCACTCCTCTTATCCATGGTCAGCAATCACACATGATATAACATGGCATGATAAGAGTCAACATTTAACCAAGCCTCCAGCTACTAACAGTAGGACATGGTCACTGGTAAACAGCAGTGATCCCCCCATGAAAACAGTCCCTTTAACACCCCCCTTTTTGGGGAGGCAGCATAGTGTAATGGTTAAAGGTACTGAGCTGCAAACCTGAAGAACTGGTTTTGAATCTGACAGCCACCACTTACATACTATGTGACCATGAAGAAATCACTAACCTTCCCTGTGCTCCAGGATGCACCTGAAAACAAGCCTCAGCTTAGTGTGTCTTTCTTAGCCAAAAGTTGTAAGCAAAAAAAAAAAAAAAACACAACTCAGGTTGGAGCGACACTTGTAATAAAGAACACAGTTGTTCCCCGGAATGGGAATGTTGCTGTTCTACTGTATCTGAAAACACATTAAATGGTAGCCTGAGCTATGTCCCAGTATATCTATGGATATATATACAGTAGATATATCACAGGAAATCCCAGTGCATTTCAATGGGATGTTCCAAGATATATGTGAGTGTATCTTTGTAGATATTTACTGGGGCACATCTCATGCTATTACTTTATTGAGACACCTCCATTGATGCTGTCCTGAGAACCATCCCCATGAGCCTCCCACAAATACCAGAGTGCTTTGTGTTGAGGGACACTATAATGTTGTGATGTGCCACATAAGTCATCATTGTGGGTCTTTAACCTGTCCTGTACCCAGCCAACTTCCACCTGAAGGGTAACTGAGAAAAACTCTACAGCAAATTCTACCTGATATGCCTGTCATGGACATAAAAGTCACTCACCAGGGGGAGCTTGTGCTGTTCCTGGTGCATGTCATCCCTGCCATAAGGTGACTCACAATCTATGATCTTTGTTCCATGTAGCCCTGTGCTTTCATCTGTCAATGTCAGCTAAAATCGTACTGCCAGATTGTGTAGTAAGCATCACGTGGTGAAACTCAATACATTTTCCCTGATGTCAGCATTATGTTGCCCTCCTTTAAAACATACACCAAATCTTCATTGTCTCGATGCAAATGGTCCACTTAATTACTGCACTGATTAACAGTTACACCACATCTCTCCACTGCTCTGCTTGGTTCACAAGTGTAGTCAGAATGCCTTCTAATGTGAAACCATCAAGTTTCTCATTGCATGGCAAGCATTAGCCTCCTCACATCAATTACTCAAGTATAGAACAGTAGGGCAAGAGGGCTACCACTTTAGTAATAATGTTATCATTACTTGTGACCTTGCAGTTCATATAGTTGCAGCAATTGACATGGTCAGATAGTTTCTGATATTTCTGTGATATCTCTAGAGAACATTTTTTCTCGCTTGCAGTACGAATATAGGGGGGAGAGAGAGAGACAGAGATAGAGAGAGAGAGAGAGAGAGAGAATCTCTTTAGAAATGTAATGAAATATCTGGAAATATCTGACCAAATCTAGTTCTGCAACTGTACTGTGATGTGTTTTCCTATTCCCATACCCCTTGAGAGTGTCACTGGTAGATCGAATGGCACCATTAGTACACATTAAAAAAAATCAGACTAAGGTAACTCACTGAGGATGGTGCTCTTCTGCCTCCCACACCCATGACGGAGGTTTGGAAAAGGATAGGATCACTCAGTGGACTGGCAGAATAAGGAAGGATCGAACACCCAGTTGCAGCTCTCCTACAGCAGGGTGGGGGGAGTCCAGTTCTGTTGCAGATACTGCCACCTGGTGGCATTCAGCGTGAGAAGAGCTGGAGCATGATGTGTTAGCGCTTGCATCCATATGGTCTGGCTAGAGTAGAAAACCAAAGGTGAACAATGGTAGGGCTGCCACATGCCAGCACTCCCTGTAGGCTCTTGCACAACCCACTCGACTGGCCACACACCAAATGACATTCCTGTACAAGTGGTGTATAAACAGTACATCCATGAGAAGGCTGATGTGCTGGTCTGGAGGGTGCTGACAGGCAGACCTAGGGAAGATAAAAATATTGATTAAAAAAAAAATCAGGATAAATGGTAAAAACCTCCATAATACTGTTGTTGTAAGTGGATTAACTTAACTATGTATGGTGTCATAGCCTCCACTGACTGAGTAATGCAGATTAATGCTATTGGCTGACTAATCTTGGTAGAAATGTCATTTTGGAAAGAGTCCTTGACCCAACAGGTCAGGACAACCCAGTCCATGATATTTGTCAATATCATATTTCTTTCTTTATTTAGTTTTTTTATTTACCAGGTAGGTGCACTAGACAATACAATGCCTACTTTTAGGCATGACTTGGGAGAAGTACAACAATAAACAACAGCAGCACAATGGCACAATATATCAGCAGTAGTAGTAGTAGTCAACCAATACTGTAGAAGCTAATGAGCAGAGTACATCCTGAGTGCAGCAGCTCTGCATGTTGTCCTGAAACATATTGAATGTATTCTCTAGAAAATATCTGTTGAATCAAAAACACTCCAGACATGTTTTATGACTCTGTTCCTCCTGTTGAATCATTTGCTAGCACATGTGACAATCTGTAGCTGCTCTTCATCTTCATCCTGGTCTGGAGTAGGTCCTTCAAGTCATACTTTAGCCATGATTTTCACATTGTGGGACTGCACTGCTGTAGACTGATGTGTGCGTTCTGGTGCAGCACACAGACACATGAATTTATATTGTTTCTCTTCCTGCCGTGGACCATGCCTGCATGTTGAGGAGCTTACTACTCACATTAATTGTGACTGTGGGGAATGTGATTTCCCAAATTGTGAGTTTTGAGACCATACACTGTGTAGGACTAAGGCCTTATCAAGGTGGCAGTGTCCCGTGTCCCTTTTCTGGACACTCTGGACCTGACTGACAGCACTACTGAGTGCAATCACACATGATGCAGTATTATCCTCAAATCTGGAAAATGTTATGCTGGCTGCTACCATGGCACAGGAGAATGCTGTGTGGGTGCCCTGCACAACAATAGCCACATTATGCCTATCCCCAACTTACTTGTCTGTACGCTGCTATCTCCCTGCTATATGGTTGTTAATTATTATGGCTAAGGGCAGGGTGAGGTGCATGATTAGACCAAAGGGGACAAGGGGGCCATGAAGTATGGAATGAAGAGAAGGGCAGAGGTTCAATTGTCTTTGGCCTTGACTGTGACAGTATATGATTATTTCAAATAGCACACCCAGCAATGTGTAGTGTTCCACACACTGTGGGTGAATAAAAGAGCACATACATTGTACAGCACAGTCAGTTAGGATACAACTCTCCGTTATTAGCATGTCACACTTCACTGTTCGTCAAAATGAAATAATTGTTCTTGGACTGTATTGTGCTCCTGCAGAATTCTGCAGCCTGTCACTGGCAGAAACTGTGGTAAAAGTGTTACATCTTAGCTGACTCCACTGTGTCCTTTAACTAAAGCACTTATTAACAGTCTCTACTGTGCTTGTAGTCTCCCTTCATATGTCTTGTAGAGTATAGAGCAGCGGCTGAGAGACAAACTGGTTCTCTATAAAGTAGACTGTTGCAAAGAAACCAGAATATGGGCCATGCCAGACATACAGTCCTGGATTCCAAAGTGTCACAAGCAGAAAAGGAGACTGAAATCTTGGAGAAAGCCAAGGGAGCAGGGCACAGGTCCAGATGGATGCAAGGAGGAAAAGGAGCAGACGTGCTCTTCATTGCCACCAACCTAATAACCCAGGGAAGCATAAGAGCACTGTCACTATTTTAATGATGCAACACTGGCTGACAGGCATTGGGCTTTTGACCCAATGTATGCCTGATTTGCATGTGAGCAGCAGAGACTGTGAGCTCTACACATGTTCAGGTGGAGGTTTGGTAGCTATACTGTACATGCAAATCCGAGCTATGTGAACTTCCCGAATGTAAATCTTGTGAACATGGTCCGTCGAACCCCAGGGAGTTTATCAAAGTTCTTTTATTTTACAATGGGTTTCCCATTATTGTGGGTTAGTAACGTATTGGATATTATTTCCTTTCTGATCTGGTACAGCGATCCACAGTAAAGACTATTGGTTCCAAAAATAATGCTGGATTAGATACTGCCAAATGTGAATGAGGCATCCTGTTTGGCCATGAATAAGTGTACACAGAGTACTTGGCCAACTTTGCCAACAAATTACATGTTTGTATAAGGTGTATGTAGGCCCAACCATTTTAAACAAGAGTAGGGCAGTAAACAGTGTGTGAAGGCTACTGGTTCCAAATAATATGTCAGTTCAGACACTGCACAATGTGGATGAGGCTTCTCATAATGATTAGGATGAGTGTTGAACATAACATACTAGGCAAACTTTGCCTAAAAAATTATGTTTTAATACATTTTGTAACTTGTAAGGCTGATGACCACAAGGGTGAAACAAGTAACCTATATGAGATTGCACACTGCCAAACAAAGATTCTCATAAAAACTTTCAAAGGTACAAAGCTGAAATTATCTAGCTTTGTGTACTGTATGGTTTAAAGGAACGATGTTGTTATCAGGAACACCCCACACAGGTGAAATCTAAAAAAGGCAGATGCATAAAGAAAAGGGTGTGTGTACAGTGCCTAATGTATGTGGAGGAGACTCCGGATCTTAAATTTGTTTGTGAAAAATGTAAAATGATTATATATTACAGGAAGAAATCTGTAATCTTAAAGAAAAGTTGGAAACACACAAAGAAATAATGCTTCTTGAACAATTTATTGATGATGCAGTTAAAGAAGCAAATATTAAGTACTCTGAAACACAGAATAAAGAAATACCCAGAAATCTATCCACCCAAACCCTAACATCTTATCAGTTAAATGGGAATGATACAAATGTAAAAGGAAATGATGTTCATGAGAATTCTACAAATAAGAATCTACCCCATGCCCATAAAATACATTTAGCCAAAATATCTACCCCATGTGAAATGTTTAAAAACCTTGTACAACCTATTAGTCTATATAATAAATTTGAAGTACTAACGGATGAATACATTGAGCCTCAAAAAAACAAACAAAAAGGAAGAACAAACCTCTGGGGACTGTGCTACAGTCAATAGTATATTAAAGCCAAACGAAACAGAAAAAATAAGACTATGGAAAGAGATGTTGTAGTAATAGGAGACTCAATACTGAAAGGAATTGATACTATTGTATGTGAAGGGAGAAAGAAGCACACAACTGTAAGTGCACTGTCAGGGGTCAAAACTTATGATATAGTCAAATTACTTGATGGGTTACTAGAAAATACACATAAACCACTAGTTATCCTACATGTGGGAGTAAATGACTTAACTAAAATGGCCCTGACTGACACCCAGGAAAATTATAGGAAAATTGTTTCAAGGATTAAAGAAAGAGCGGGTGACATCATAGTGTCTGGTGTACTACCACTTTTAGGGAATCAAACCTATAAGAATGAGCAAGCCAAACAACTAAATTCCTGGCTAAGATATTTTTGTATGGTGGAGAATATAGGATTTATGGACAATACTCAGACTTTTAAAAACTGGAGATGTTACAAAAATGATGGCCTTCACCTTAGCCAGATTGGTGTTAGGATACTGGCTAAGAAAATTAATAGGGTAATAGCATTTCATTTAAACTGGGTAAAGGGGGTGAAGCTGAACACCTTACCCCCGTAACAGCAAACCAATTGCCTAATTGTGATATAATAAAAGACTATGGCTGGAATGGGGTCCTTTTAAATGCACGTAGCCTAACAAATTTGATGAGTTTAAATTATATCTTGGGATGAATGACATACTTATTGCCCTTATCACTGAGACTTGGTGGGATGATAATGATTCTTGGGATAAAAATATCCAGGGATATAAACTATATTTCAAAAATAGGAAGTATAAAAAAGGAGGAGGGGTAACTATATACATCCACCAATCGATAGTGAAGAAATAATAGATGATACTGATCTTGAAACTTTATGGATTAGAACAAAGCCATCGATAGGTCCATCAATTATTTTGGCTCTAGTATACAGACCTCCTTCTATGAGTCCCGTTAATGATGCAAATTTATTGCATTTCCTTAAATACCTTGACACATCCAAAAATTACATAAATATGGGAGATTTCAATTTAAACAGTGTCAACTGGGAACATGTAACTGCAATAGGCAAAATTGATAGAAATTATATAGAGACATTTAATGAAATAGGTTTGGAACAACTGGTTAAAACAAATACTAGGGGTAATAGAATATTGGACCTTATATTGACTAATGTTGCCCATTGTATAACCAGAATTGATGTTATGGCACCATTAGCTAATAGCGATCATAATATTGTTCAATTTCAAATTTCAAATAGTAAACTCATGTTGGATATAGGGACAACTAAAATCTTAAATTTTACCAAAACTAATTTTGCAAATATGAAACATATCTTAAGTTGCTGGGATTGGCAAGTATTGTTTACAAATTTATCTGTAGAGGCTAAATGGCATTTATTAGCTAACAAATCGAAGGACCTTATTAAAACCAATATTCCTACTAAAAGTAAATATGAATCTAAACAAAAGCCTACACCTGGATGGATGTCTTCTAAAATCAAATCCCTAATCAACAAAAAAAAAAACTTTATAAACAAATTCAAAAGGGTTTTACACATCTTAATCCAAAATATAGGGATTTATTAAAAACAATAAAAACTAAAATAAGATTGGAGAAAACACAATTTGAACTTAAATTAGCATCAAGGGTAAAAGACAATAACAAATCCTTTTTTTCTTATATAAATAAAACTAAAGGTAATTTCACAACTATAGGCCCATTCACCACACAATCTGGGTGTGTATCTGACAAACATGAAACAGCAAACATTCAGAATCATTACTTTTCTTCTGTATTTAAGATTAATTCCCATGATGAAATAATTGAACTGGAGGGCTCCATACCTGGTAGATTTGTAATCAACCCTAAAGACGTGTTAGGCAAACTTAATAAAATAAATATCAATAAGTCCCCGGGTCCGGATGATATTCATCCTAGGGTATTAAAGGAACTCGCTAATGTAATCTACTTACCTCTGACTAATATATTCCAACATTCATTAGACAATGGGGAAGTTCCAAACGATTGGAGAATAGCAACAGTGGTATCTATACATAAAAAAGGACCTACCAACAAGCCTGAAAATTTTAGACCTGTAAGTCTCACATCATTGACTGGCAAAATACTTGAACAGTCTGTCAAGGAAATTATTTTGGAACATCTCAACAGTAATAAATTCACTGATAAAAACCAACATGGATTTACAAAATCAAGATCATGTCTAACTAACCTTTTGACCTTTTATAATAAAGTCACAGAGGAAATAGATAAAGGTAACTCAATTGATTTAGTGTTTATAGATTTTGCTAAAGCATTTGACAAAATCCCACATTTCGAACTTGTAAATGCTTTAAGAGAAGTTAAATTAAACCCCAGTGTAGTAAACTGGATAATAAAGTGGCTTAAGAATAGGAAACAGAGAGTGACTATAAATGGAGAATTGTCAGAATGGGCTAGTGTGACTAGTGGTGTTCCCCAGGGATCGGTGCTGGGACCATGTTTGTTTAATATCTACATTTCTTCCCTCCAATCAAACATCAATAATATTTGGTTACTTAAGTTTGCAGATGATTGCCGTATAGAATCCATTATTAACAATAATAAAGAAAACATTGTCCTGCAGAACTTCCTTGATGAAGTTACCAATTGGGCCCATGAGAAGAAACTAGTACTGAATAGTGATAAGTGTAAGGTGATGCACTTGGGCAAACTAAACTCTAAATTTACATATAAACTGGTGAATCAACCATTACATCAGACAATGGAAGAAAGGGATCTTGGGCTTATCATCGCCCCAGACTTGAAATTCAGACTACATTGTTCCAAACAAATAAAAAGGGCAAATCAAAATCTAAATTGTATTTTTAGACATGTGGCAAGTAGGACCAGGGAGGTTATGATGCCATTGTATAGCGCCTTGGTGAGACCTCATCTTGAGTATTGTGTGCAAGTGTGGTCCCCATACATAAAGGAAGAAATTAATAATATTGAAAGAGTACAGAGACGATTTAACAGGGCTCTAACAGGAATGAAGGGAAAAAACTATGAAGAAAGGCTCAAGGATCTGGAACTGTACACCTTAAAATATAGAAGACTTAGGGGAGATTTATGCCTTATACATGGCCTACTACAAGATTCTATACTTTTAAATGGAACAGGAGTATTCAAATCCAAATTTAGACAAAGTAAACGTAGACATAATAAACAGTTACAAATGGGTAAATGGAATTCATTAAGAAGGAAAAACTGGTTTAATATAAGATCAATTTCAATATGGAACAATCTTCCCACAGCTGTAATGGAAAGTTCAAACATGGACATATTCAAAAAAAATTTGGACTTTGTAATGACAGATAATGATAAATATATCTAATACGTTAAATATTAGGCAAGCATTATGGACTATTGTTCTCTAGCTTGAATAAACCTATGAAACCCCACCCCTCAAAGTTTACTCCCTGAATAGGCTTTTCGGCTGTATTTTTTTTTTCACATGATAACTTAGTTTGTTTTAGTTTTGAAAACTCTGTGATCTGCAAACACGGTGGGTGGTGCATGTCTCCATTTAATGTGAAATTGTGGTGCTGCACCGCTCACCTCAGTACATTTGCTGGCAAAACTCACCTCAGTACATTTGCAGGCAATACTCCATTGCTTTTCTGAAAAGGAAAGAATAATTTCTCTTGCCAGAGAAAAAGGCCCATTGTCCTGGAATGGATACAGAATAATGCATTTTAATAACTACTCACAGGAACTTGCAGCCTGGCACCAAGTGTTTATACTTGCCCCCAAGGCCTTCCAGTAGCTGGGAGTTAAGTAACAACTCCAGTACCCAGCAAAACTGAAAGTTACCTGGAATGGTGTGGCAAACATGTCCAAATCCCCTGAGGAGGCATCCAACTATATTATAAAACACACTGACTGGAAAAGTAGAGAGAACTCAGGCTACACTCCCTTAAAGCCAGCTCCACCAGGAACAACCCCCAAGTCATGAGCCAGCACTGGGTCTCACCACCCAAAAGCATTCAGCGAGCCCCAGGAGGGGCCAGCCATGACTGGCAAGTTACCAGATCAAAGTGCTCCAGAGCAAGGAGCAGAAGAAAGTTCAGAGATGCCCTGTCAGATCACAGAGCAAGAATTAGAGTCACTGAATCATCTACCGACAGATCCAAAACAACTGTAGAGCCGGCGCCGAAATGGTCAGGACAGAAGAATCACCAGAGAAAAACAGATCCAGTACTGTCACACAATCTGTCCATCACAACAACAGATACACTGTCTGCAACCACCTAACCTACCTGAATGGGCCAGATCCCACCCCCCCCGAGACTGTGAGTCCAGCTCGTGAGGTACAACACTGACTGTCTAGGGTAAAACCTATAAGCAGATGGAACTGAAGCTCCTGGTACTTGGGAGCTGTATCCTTTACCATAAACAATGAAATGTTGCTAAAAATTTACCTAACCACTGAACAGAAGCTAATTTGGTTCTTTTTTCATTATATGTTGTGGGGAGGGGGATGGAGAGGAGTGTTGTTTGCTGCAGTCAGCTTGACTGAGATCTCTCACCTGTCAACCTGTCAGCTTGCCTCTTTAGCCACCTTGAACCTTCTTCCATCGGCCATCCCCACAGAATGAGGAACTAACAGTTCCATGTATGCAAGCATGGGACTGGCAGGAGTCCTACTTCTATGGCACCCTATAACATCCCAATGCTTCTAGATAAGCCATGGCCACTACGTTAATTTGTTCTTACCCTGCACCCTTTATGGCAGCCCTGCAGGAGCCAATCCTTGTGGACCCTAGTCTGCACAGCTGGAAAATTGGTTAGAGTCGCTGGCATCTGGGGTATTAGAGGGTAGGATGGGACTGTAAAGGAGGAGCATTATAGAGATGCAACCTTACAATGATTTGGAGCCTATCAGCTCAGTGACCACATTTGATGGAGTGGAACAGATTTCCAGCTAGCTGGATCTTACTCCCTTGAGAAGTACATGAACCCCTTTCTTTGTACTGATGCCCCTTCCCCTTCCTCCCCTTTTTCTTTTCTCTCTCCCTCATGGCTAGTGATTATCTGAAACAGGAGAGAAATACATGGTGACGTGATTTCTCCATCGCATGTATTGATGAGGGGATGGGAAGATCTCCACATTGTCCCCTTTCTGCCTCTAACCCCCCTCCCCAGTACTGCCATGAATATGGAACCACTCTAAGAAGCAGAAAGTATACATGAAGCATACATAAGTTAAGTGTGGATGACACTTCTCTGTCTACTCAGGACACAGACCAGGACAGTGTTCATATGATGCAAACTTCAACTGTTACATTGGAGGGAGTGGTGCTAAGCTGGCAATGATTGGCAAGCAAATACTGACAAGATCATGTCCCCAGTCAGCTTGCAAATGAGCAGCACTTATTTGCGCTGCACGAATGTGCGGACACAAATTTAGCAATGAACACCCTCAGCACGGTGCAGCCTTTGCAGCCACTCAATCAACACCCTCTCCCTCTGGTCTCCTGGATCACACTGATCTCTTTACTTAGATAAACAGCGCCCCCAACCAGATTCAGCACTAACCTGACACCATCCACATCACCCTGCCAGCTTAAAAAAACAATTCAGTCTTTACCTTGCACTCTCCAGAGCTGAGTTTGACCATGCAAGGGATGGAGGGGAGACCTGAACAACACAGTAAGAGAAAATAAATCTTACTCCTCATCCACCAGTCCTTCCAAGAGTCATGCCCAACTCCCCAGCTTACCATCATCTTACATTCCCATGGAACAGACTGCACATGCCCCAAGAGGCTCTCCTCATATCAGAGGAGGTTGTTTCATTGACTCCCACCATGGCCGTGGAGCACAATACCTCGGTAATGGAGAGGGGAGTGAACTCCATACCCAATTTATTGACATTACACAACCACATTGCATTAGTGAGATGTCTCCCTTCCACAGCAGATCACCTACACCACTGCAGCTCCACACAGCTGACCTATGGGAGGAGAAAAGTAGCAGGCGGACAATGCAGGCAAAATCCCTCACACACACATAACTTCAGCTTTTGGGAGGAGGAAGGAAAGGGGTGGTTGCACCTAAGCTACCATCACCCTCTACCCTTGTGGCCACCCCAGATTCCTCAACCCTCATACATCTTGCATCCCCAGTCACACTGTATTCAATTGAATGGTTCAAAATGGAACCTCACACACATAGACCTATAGTTAACCAGGTTACTTAACCTTCTATTTCTTCAGGTGGAGGTTTACACCCTAATGGGACACCTACTGAATTTGTGATAATGCATGTGTGAACTCCTGGAGACGACTGGTATGGGGGCAGTTAAACAGTTCTGTGTGATATAAGCAAAGTAATAACAGTGCTGACATATGAAGGCAAACCAGTAACAGCCCCTGTAAAAATGCTGACCAGCACAATAGCTCTCCACAAAATAAGCAATACTTCTATTCATTTCCTGTGGGGGGCTCTGCCCCCCACATCCCTCTACTGTAGATAACAAAGGTGGGGCTGACACTGAGGAATGGAGAAACACTTGGGATTGGGGTACAGCACTGGAGGATGCTTAGAGGGAGGGAGAGAACTTTGCAGAGGGGAAAAGGGGGGTACAGAGGAAAACATTTGGGAGGACGGGTGGAATAACAAAAATTATAACAATAAATAGTGATCCTCGCCAGCTAGTCCCGAACCTGGGTCCCCCTTCTGCCACAAAGGTGGCAATTCTTGCCACTACACCAAATGGCCAGCTTGGTCACCACTATACCAACAGCAGCCTACAAACTCCAGGTATCTCTAACTCCCTGCATACAAGCAATCGCTAATATTCACAAGTGCTTTGCAAATCGCTAAAATTAACCAGTGCTCTAAAATCACTGTGGCCCATTTTGACCTTGCTATTTTTACTTCATCCATATCTACTCACTCATATACATTTGCTCATATCATGGAATACCCAGTTAACCCTACCAGCATTATTTCAGTGGGAGTACAAAATAAACTTTAACTATATTGTTACTGTTCTAAGGATGTCATTACTTTTAATTGCTATAATGCATTGTGTTCGCTATGCTAATGGATGATGGAATGTTCTAGATAGTGCACTATATTCTTTAGTCTACTTGCACGATGGGCTCCCCTATGAAGAAGGGGCAGTATACAGAAAATAAACACTTTAACCCAGAGGAGCAAGCTCCCCATTATTGCCATGAACTAAGTTCATTGCTCTGCCCTTCTGCAACCCCCCACCATGGCTAGCAACCCCATAACCTTCACCTCACGGAATGTTAAAGGCAACAACTGTCCAATTAAAAGGAAGAAAATACTAGATAATCTAAATAAACTGTGTACAGTCATAGGGTTCCCACAGGAATCTCACTTACTTAAACCTAAAGATGAAAAACTTAAAAAAGGGTGGGTAGCACCAGCCTTCAGCAGTGCATATAATTCAAAAAACAGAGGTGTGGCCATCTCCATACATAAAAATGTGGACTTTGAAGACTCCTTCACACATGCCGACCCAGAAGGAAACTACCTTATAGTAGGGGACACCTTGCAGACAGGGAAGCCACCCTATGCTGTATATCTGGGCCTAATGCCTCATATGCCACTTTCTTCAACAGCCTATCTCAGAAGCTGGCTGAGACCAGTAAGGGCCAGGTATTGATAGGAGGTGACATGAATACAGTCATGGATGAATTCCCTGATGGGGTAGGCCCCTAAGGTGCCTCCCCACCTGCCTCCACAGCTTTAAGGGACTGACCAAAGAACTGTGAGTCACAGACATGAGGAGACTTATCCATTCAAAAGGAAGGGATTACTCCTTCTTCTCACATCCACATAACACCTACTCCTGACTCGACCTCTGACTTATAGGATGTAGCCAATGCCCAGATATGGTTCATGGTGATTTTGGACCACAGTCCGGTGTCATTCTCCTGGTTGCCTCTTGATCAGTTATTGCCACTGAGAAGAAGATGGAGATTTAACTCTTCCTTTCTTGAAAATCCCACCTTCTACACACAGCTTACAAAAGACAATGTGGAATTTTTAGAACATACAGTAACAAGCCCTCTGACACCTCAGTTGCAATCAAATGGGATGCACTAAAGGTCTACATTACAAGCAAGTGCATCCCCTTTGCCACATAAACTAAAAGTGAGAAGGACAAGGAATGTCTCCAACTGAGAACCCAGCTTAAGAATCTGGAAATTAAGTTTCAGGTAACGAATGGCATGGACCAGGAGCTACTAACTAACATTGTAGGCACCCATTTGAAGCTCAATGTACTCATCCACCAAAAAGCAGAATTCTCCCTATTTAGAATGTGACAGGCTTTCTAGGAGCCAGGACAGAAATTGGGAAGACTGTTGGCATACTAACTCAAGAAGTACCAGGAGAAATCCAAATTTCAATATATCACAGCCCCGATGGGAAACTGCTGACAGGCTAGGAGCTATTAATACAACATTTCTCAAGCTTTACAGAAACCTGTAGACATCTGAAAAGAACACCCCAGAAGAAGAAATGGTGGCATTCACCAATGAGCTTCAACTGCTCACCCTAATGCAGGCCCAAGCCACAGCCCTAGATCGACCCTTCTCAAATAAAGAATTGGAAAAGGCAATGGCCTCCATGTCACCAGGGAAAGCCCCTGGGAACGATGGCCTCCCAGTGGATTTTCTGATTAAGTACCTGCCACAACTAGCAGGGCCTTTACAAGACACATTTTCAGAAGCCTGTAAAATAGGAACATTACCATCTTTCATACATATGGCTCAAATCTTACCAGTACTCAAACAGGGGAAAGAGCCCATCAGTGTGGCAGTTATAGCCCATTTCCTTAATACAGGTAGACAGGAAAGTCTTTGCAATAATAATCACTGAATGAATTAAAATAGTGATCAGCCAGCTCATGGCAAATGATCAGGTAGCATTTTTACTGGAATCCAAAGGAATGGATAATACCAGAAGGTTAATTAACCTCATCTGGCATGCTGCACACCCTCATCCACCCACTGTCCTCCTGTCAGTAGATGCGGAAAAAGCGTTCGATCTGGTGGAGTGGAAATTTATTTTCCATATACTGAGATGTTACAAATTTGGTACTAACATTATACAATGGATCTCCACACTTTACTCACAGACATCTGTGCCCTTCACTGCCAGTGGCCCGGCATGCTCATCATTCCACCAAGTTAGAGGAAAATGGCAGGGTTGTCCCCATCTCCCCTTCTATTTATTCTATCCCTGGAGCCCCTGCTCCGAGCCATATGTCAGCACCCCAAAATACATGGAATTCAGATGGAGGAGATTAACAAGGCTATGGCATTTGCAGATTACATCATATTGGCCATAACTAAGCCACATGAGTCAATCATTACTCTAATGGAACTAATCCAACAGTATGGTTAACTCTATGGCTACAGAGTAAATGTAACAAAATCACTAATACTACCTTCTCATGCTTCATCCTTGACTGTGCAGTGGTTCCCATGGAACTTGCAACTAGCCAAAGGCCACATAAAATATCTGAGAATAAATTTCTCATGGGATTTTGTGTAACATGGGCAAAATAATCTTACTCCCTCTGACAGAAGCCCTCCAACAAGACGTGGTCAGATGGAATCACCTCCACCTTTCTCACTGGGTGAACACCCATGAGTACAAAATGATGGCTGCCTCCAGAATACAATATCTCTTGGACAATATCTATGTAACTGTAGACTGCAACCTTGACAAGGTGCTGCATAGACATGCTCTCATTTTTCTGGGGCAAAGGACTCTGGGAAATGAGCCACAAAAAAAATTGGCAAAAGAATTCACCGGGGGGGGGATACTACTGCCAGACCTTACCTTAAAAGAAATGTCCAGGCAGTGTGCCAAATCCTGGCAGGAGCCAACCCCAAGGAACACACAGTCCTGCAGTTGGTGAGGTGTGAGAAGGCCCTACTGCGGAAACCTGGGATCCAGGATATATGCTTTGGTCAAATCCCTGAATGTCTAAAGTCTCACCCTTCAGTACCGTTCTCAGACCGGGAGTGGAACAGCGCTGCCAAACTCACTGGGTAACAGGCAAAGATGATCCACTTCCCCCTGCTATGGGCCAATGGATGTATCACCATTGATGGCGCACCTATCAACTGGGAAGACTGGAAAAAAGTAGGCATTCAGTTCCTACACTACTTACCAGCACAAGGACTCTGGAGTAATGATGTCCTGCCAGCAATTAAGGGTCATCTACCAGCTCCCACAAAAACACCATTGGAAATACCTAGATTAGGCTTGCCTTTCAGCTGCTTTTGGGGCCCCACATTAAGGCACCCACCATCCTATTCTGGATACCATTTGACAAGCCACTACCCCCAGGTGTAGTCAAACAAGACACACATATATAACATTCAGCTACGCATGGTCCCAGACCCCACCTTAAAGTTCCAACAACAATGAGAGCATGAACTGCATAGGGTTATCATGCCTAAACAATGGGAAGATTGTTGGTGAACCCTGTCTAAACATGTGAAATATTCTAAGAATTACATTACCTAACAGAAGATTCTACAAAGAGGGCATAGAACTCCAACACAACTGAATAAATGGGGTCTACAGGACTCAGATAAATGTTAGCGATGCCAAAACCTGGGAGGCAACATCACGCACTTGTTGTGGAAATATCTAGCAATTAAGGACTAATGGAATGCTATCCAGAAGAAATGTCAGACACTTATCACTGATGCCCTGATTCTCTTGTTCAGCTTACCCATAGGAGAAGATCCTCATGCTTAGGTCCAAATGGACAACAGCAGTGAACAACGGCTGATGGAGGCCCTTATCACTCCTAAATGGATCATTCTAAGACACTGGAGAGAAAATGAACCTCCATTGCTATCAGAATCCCTAGTGGAATTGGGGAGCACAACCTGCTATGAAAGAATGCAGGGAGCCACAAGAGGTTCACTAGACAATTTTGTGAATACCTGGGTGAGGTACTTGTAATACCCTTACTGTAAAATCCCCCAAGGAAAATTTATGACAGAATATCTTCAATGGGCTCAAATCACAAACACTGGAAAGTAAGTAGAAAAACGGGAAGTGTCCTGCTAAGGGGCTGCAAGGTCTAGTGGAGAGAATGGATTCATCATCCACCTAAAGGAGGAGTAGGGAAGAATACACAGAAACTCACACAGTATTTAATATTTTTCCATGTCCTTCTCATCAGGTAGAGCCCCTTCCCCAGATGGTCCTGCACTTTGGACACCCCCCAAAAATGTCCTTTATCACAATAGTGTTCTTCCCCTAATAAAGACCAAATAGCTCTCCCTTCAGTCCCATCACGCTCTCTTTTTCTTGTTCCTCTATTATCTTTAATTTGCATTTCTATTGAAGTAACCATTAATACAACTTTTAGTCTGTGGTCTGTATCCCCCCGCTAGGAATAGAAATCTGGAATTTGTCTGCTATTGTTCTTGTTGTTATCATTAGTGTCTGTGCATGGCCTCTTAAACTCTATGTTCTTTTGGTTTAGAAGTTATGTTTACTTCACTTCTTGATTGCTTGATGTCCCAACCTTTAAAAATCACAAATTTACAATACAAAAAAAAATTTATATTAGAAAAAGAAGGGGCACCATAAAGATAAACTCGAGATGAAGAAGATGGACTTATGGTATTAGTAACTGATGGCCTCAAGTGCCTTTACTATCTACTTTATCATCTTCCTGTGTCAGAGCTGGCAGGGCAAGTTTATCCATTATCTATAACCCATAGCATTGAGTAGGTCTTATTAAAAATTGGTGGTTTTAATGTTGAATAAGTGAGCATCTCTATATTATCTAGTGGAATGGGGCGCTTTCATGTTTGTGATAATATTGCCTGCAGTACTGAAAATGCTCTCTGAATAGGTACTTGCGGGGGGACAACTGAGGTGCTCAACAACTATCTCTGCCCTCTCTGAGTAGGCACTTGCAGGGGGACAACTGAGGTGCTCAACAGCTGTCTCTGCCAAAGAGGGCCAAATAGTGTTTTCATTACCAATGCAACAGAGTTTCACCTTCTGCTGGTGCCACCATCTCATCCAGGTAGTCCTGCACCATGTTATTTTCTGGCATTTCTAGAACCACTGTGTTATGTTCAGAATGTGACTTGCTGTGCTGTTTCATCAAGCCATAGTCAGACAATTATTCCAACAGTGGGTTGTTATCAGAGGATGCCTACTTGTAAATTTAACAGCAGCAGTAATGATTTGACCTCCTGATGTTTATCAGTAGTAGCAGCTACACCCTGAGATCAAGGGACTCTCTCTTTTCTCCCCACCAGTTGGTTTGTCAGTGGGCACATAAGTAATAATGACTGTTCCTGTAACCTCTAACTGTGCTTCTAAACTTTTTTTACCACTTAAAGACTGCAGCCAGATTGTGCCCCTTCCTTGACCATAGCAATCTGCACACACAGGTGCAAGCTCTCATTACCTTGCAAATTGAGTACTGCAATGCATTCTACTTTGGCCTTCCACCAAATCAGCTTCACCATCTTCAGTTGTTCCAAAACCTGCCAGCCATATTGTTAACTGTTATTTCCAGATTTAATCACATCACTCCCACATTGCAAGGGTTGCATTGGCTCCCAATTAGATGGCATCCTGAATTTAAAATTATTTTTCTGGCTTATAAGGCCATCAATGGACTGGCCTCTCTACATTTGTGAACTACTGTACTGGAAATACATCAAGAGGATTATTGGGGCACCAGAGTTCTTCACTCTGATATCTATGGGCTTTTGTTAGTCCCATCAGCAAGACTAAAATATGCTGGGGATCGAGCATTTGCTGTAGTGGTACTGAGACTTTAGAATATTGTCCCAAAATCCATCCATTTTGACTCTTCACTTGATAGTTTTAAGTCACGGTTGAAGACCTGGCTCTAAAGACAGGCCTTTTCAGGAGACTGATAGCTCAAATAATTTCAAGGAAATAAACTTAAGCTTGATTTGCATTCCTGTACCCGTATCTGATATCTATTTGTTAATATTATTGTACGACACTTGGATCTCTGGAAAGGAGCAACAGTATATAAATAGAGATCTTATAATGGAAACATAACATAGAAACATAGAAATTGACGGCACATGAAGACTTTTTGGCCCAGCCAATCTTCAAATTTTTCCCTACCTATACTATTACCACAGGACATGCATGATCTTCAGCTCTTTCTCCCTATCCCTTTTCATTTCCACTATGATTCCCTTGTGCTTATCCCATGCATTCTTGAACCCCACTACTGTTTTCACTCCCACCACCTCTGCTGGAAGGCTGTTTCAAGAATCCACTACTCTTTCTGTGAAGAAGTACTTCCTCACATCTCTCCTGAATCTACCCCCCCACCTTCATAGCTTGTCCCCATATTCTTGAGCACCATTTCTTCTGAAAAATACTTCTCCCCTACCTTATTTACCCCATGAGGTATTTAAAGATCTGTATCCTATCCACCCTCTCACTTCTCTGCTACAGGGTGTACATACTGAGGTCCTGTAGTCTCTCCTCATAGGGCTTTTGATGCCGACACTGCACCATTTTAGTTGACCTCCTCTGGACCACCTCCACTCTGTCTATGTCCTTCTGGAGATGTTGTCTCCAGAATTTGTCCTATCCTTATTATAACTGCAGGAATGGGGACTCTGTCTAATGCTTTGGAAGGCATTAAACAGCAAAAGTCAGTTGTTGTTATTACCTTCTAAGTTATTTGTACTTTGTCTAATGCCTTTTAGGGCATTTAATAGCATATGTCCCATGCTGTTACTACCTTCTACAGCATTCAGGCAAGGCCTATTCTTGCTGCCCTAAGAGTAAACAATGCACTGGCTCTTACCCCCAGTCTTCCCATACATTAATTGGTCCACCAGAACCTACCACTTCCATTCCTTTTGCTTTCGAACCTACTACTTTCCTACCATCTGAATCTCAATCTACTTCTTCCACATGTTTGTAAACCCAAAATGACCACTGTTTTGCACCCTAAATTCAAAACTGCCTTGTTCCTTAGATGTAAACCAAAACCTATCTCTTCTGTACCTCCTAAATCTGACCCAACCCTTTCCCAGCCACCTAAATCTGAACATTACCACACTGTTACTACTCTGCTTCATCCTACCTGTACTCAAGCTCTAACTATTCTCCTTCCTGTCTTTCACCTAGAATTCCATCACATCCCTATTCCATCTCCTCAGCTACCACCCACTGTTCCCATTTGAGCCCTCCATGTCTCCATGAATCCTCCCATCTCCATCCCATGGCACTTTAGAATGCCCCCCCCCAAAAAAATAAACCTTTCCCATTTCATAAAATCTTTGCTTCCCTTCCATTCCATCCCCACCCTTTCTATGTAGAATTATATATATGGTCTGTTTCTGTTGTATTTTAATGTCAATATATGTTTTTTTCCACAACTGTTTGTTTAAGGGAAAATGTATCCCTTTTTTACCTCATATATAGTATTTTAATTTGTGGATAAGTTCACAACATCTTATATTTATTTTAATATCTAAACATGTAAAAATGTTTAAATTATGTAACTAGGTATTTTAACCCTTGTGCTGTGGACTAATATAACAGCCCAAAATTCCAATACCTTTTAATTCTGCTGGCAATCCAAGTGTTAAAACAATAGAAAATATAATAAAGTATTTTGTTTGGGAAAACCCACCTTGTTTCATTAAAAAAATTGAACACATTTGCTTGGTATTTATGGAAAGATTCACCACCCTTATGTGATTCTTATTTCTGGATATGTTCTCTGCCCTTATGATTTACCCTTATAATTAATTTTAATTTTAAAAAAGGTGTACACTTTAAAACTTATCTTATGCTGTACTGGGCATCTTTCCAATTATTCAAGCAGCATAGAACATAGAAATTAAGTCATTATACCAAAGTGGAAAATTTGGGTACACAAGGTAGGTTAAAATTAACTTTTCAAAAGATAAAATCAAGATTTGTAAAACTGTTCACAAAATACTAAAAGGCTATCAAATGCAATTCCCAAAACATGGACATATTCAAATTTAATAAGCAAATCTCATACATGTCTTCATAAACATAAAACATGTGGATATCTAACATGTATACATGGGCTAACAAACTAAAAAATATAATTTGCATAACACATAATGATTTAAAAAAAATCACTGCACAGTATGTACACTTTTTATATTTTACGTAATTTAAAATGGAACCTTAAAGCACACACATTTTATGAACATTTTGAAAATTAACACAAAAATTTCACCTACCATGTCCATGAAGTTGGGTCATTAAAAGGCTATGTTGACAATTTGATGAAAAATATTTAGAAATCACCAAGGTTTTTGTTTTAAGTGTTCACTTGTAGCTTTGCCCTTTTTGCAGTATTTCGCCCCTAAATTTTCAGCATGGCTTTTTTTGACACCACCTCATGAACAAAGGAGGTGATTTTTTCTTTTCAATTCTGGTCCAAAAGGTGATTTTTCAGTCACTATATGAAATAACCTTTTGGGCAACATTTTTAAAAATTCCACCTACCAGGTCATCAGGTGGCCTAATGGTGAGCATTAGGGCTGATGACTCCAAGACACTCCCCCGACACCTGTCAGTATGTGTGGGGTGGGGGTAGGGTGTAATGGTTGGAAACCCTAACACCACATTTCCCTGATTTTGTCACTTTAGTAACAACCCTAACTGATGCATTAACAACGTTTTTTGCAGTGAATTTCCTTACTTTTTTAGATAGTATAATCATAACCTTATTTGTTTCTCAGAGTGCCCTGTGCTCCCATCCCTCTGCAGATGCATTTAAGATGCATATATGTATGTAGCCATAGAAGAACAGGGCCCTCCAAGCTCTGTGCTTCTATTTATAGGACAACAGTTACCAAATTGTCTGCATAGCCATCTTATTACTCCACTTCATGTACCCAGGTACAGAAAATGTTCAAATTCATGCCAAAACATAATTCTGTGCAACTGCAACCCCATTTTAACAAATTTTGGGCAGGATTTGAAAAATAACTGCTTTGACATACATGAGGTTACTAGGATTCATATTAAGATTCATACTAAGAAAGATAGATACACAGAAGGCCGAAGCCTATAAATGTGTATCTCCAGCCACGCTGGCACATCATCCCTTGTTTAATAAGTATTGATCTAATTTGTTTTTGAAATCTATATGGCTTAGAGAATGCACTACTGTGTTGGGTAGGGAATTTCATAATGGAATTATTCTTTGAGTGTAAAAGAAATGCCTTTTATTATTTTTGGGATATGTCAGTGACAATTGGTATTTATGACTTCTGAGATTTTGTTCCCATTGACTGAAGTTCATTCCTAACTGTGGCATTAGTATGCTATTGGTTGGCAGTTTATACATTAAGAGGCAATCTCCTCTCGTTCTTCACTGTTCCAGGGAGTACAGATGTAATTCATCAAGTCTTACTTCATAATCTTTGTTGTACACATTTTTGATCATTTTGGTCACTCTCCTCTGGATCCCCTCCAACCTATCTATGTTCCTCCTAAGAAAGAGGCTCCACAAGGTGGGAACAATAGTTCAAGTGTGGTTTTACATATGCCTTGTACAATGGCAATACACACCCCCTATCTCCTGAGTTGAAATCTACTTCTTTCCCAGTTCTGCTACAAGAGGACTTGAGTCTGAAGGGTGGATGGCCACTAACTAAGCTGCTCCTGATCTCCATGTTCCCCTTTCTGCTGTATTTTCTCATCTAGGTTTTAAGTGAGTACCTAGGTGGGCAAATTTCTTGCCTAGAAAATATTGCACTAATACAAATCACGAGACCACTCAATCTGGGACCATGGCTCTCCTTATTGTGTTTTTATTACTCCTAAGGTGCAGAGTTTTCAACAATACAGTGCAATTCGAAGTACCTCAATGCAATTCAGTTCTCCAATGTACCTTATCAATACCTAATGTTATAACAGTCTACTGTGCAGACACTCTGTCATTCTCCTCTACCCTTTTAGCCTATTCCCCCCGGTTAGCCTACACCCCCTTGCTACTGTCCTCTCCTATGTCTACCCAAGCACTTACATTGATCACAATCAACTGTCATTACAGTGGCACTGCCTCTTGCGCAGCACGATATGGGTTGCCGTGAAGAAATAAAAAAGCAGTCTCCATTCTTATAAGCTCCTTAAAGGAAGTTATACTTCTTCTTCTTCTCTGCTCAGGAAATGTGGAGCTCAACCCTGCCCCCCCCACAACTTACCTTGCCTATCGATTTTGCTGAGGCCACAGGTCTCAAAATGATGATGATCCACATTTTAAGCCTGCCTAAAAAACTTGTACAGCTGCAAGCCTGGGCTGCACACGTTAACCCAGACCTTATCATAATTAGTGAGTTGTGGTTAAAAAAGATGAACACTGATCAAAAAATATCACTGCAGGGCTACAATTTATTTAGAGCAGATAGAGAGTCTAGAGGCGGGGGTGTGGTTATCTACACCAAATCTAAGTACTTGGTCACCAATATTAGTTGCAAATCTCTAGCCAAGGAATTTGAGTTAGTTTCGCTGAGCCTTCATCTCCCCTTCTTGGAATGTACCACTATCCTAGGTGGCTATAGACCCCGCCTGGTGGTGATGAAGTCCTTAATCTTTGAAATCCATGTTCGTAGATGCAAAACTGAAACAATATTTCTAGGAGATCTAAATATGGACTGGCTGTCACCTAAATCACACGGCCTCAAATCCCTTTGTGACGAGCTAGGTCTTGGGCAATTAGTCAGTGAACCTACTAGGAACAGCACTCTAAATACTGCCATCAGTTCCATTCTAGATGTGGTACTAACCACCCATCCACACAAAATATCTCATTTGGCAGTGTTTCACAATGACATGAGCGATCATGGAATTGTTGCTTGCATAAGATCTCAAATTAAGGCCCGTCCACAACCCATCTTTATAACAAAAAGATCCTTTCAAAAATTCAGTGCAGTAAACTTCTTATCTGACCTGAGCATGATCAGATGGCAAGATCTTTACCTAGCCAAAGATGTCAACAAGGCAGCTTGCATCCTTAATGACAAACTCACTACAATAATAAATAAGCATGCCCCCTTCATCAAAGTAAGGGTACGGAACAATTCCAATCCCTGGTTCACCTTGGATCTCAAGGCAGCCCCTATAGCTCGAGATAAGCTCTGGCTAAAAGCTAGACATTCAAAGAATCTTCGGATTGGCAGGCCTTTAGAACAGCCAGGAATAACTGTGTGAAAAAACTTCACTCTGCTAAAGCTAACTATTATATTTCTACCCTCGAACAAGCTAAAGGTAACCCTCATAAAATATGGAAGACTATCAAAGCTATAGAAGGACGGCCCAAGGCCCCCTCTGTCCCAACAAAGATAGTTGCAAGTGGCAAGATTGTGGAAAACAAGTCCCTAATCCTGGAGGAACTTAACTCCCACTTTGCCACAGATGGATTAGCTTCTGACTCATCACCTTATGCTGGTGCTGCGGTGAGCCAGCATACCCCTCCCACCACGTCTAGTCCTGCACCCAGCCCCTTCCAACTGCGCGAGATAACTTATAAAGAAGTAGAAGATTCTCTTCTTAACTTAGACACCAAAAAAAGCGCAGGGGACGATGGCTTGGAACCCTTTTTCCTAAGGTCAGGCTATGCCCATCTCACTGCCCCAATTCTCCACATCTTCAATCTTTCCATTACATCTGCTACTGTGCCGTCCTGATGGAAATCAGCACATATCCTCCCTCTATTTAAATCTGGTTACCCATGCGACGTAAACAACTATAGGCCTATCTCCATATTGCCTATCCTTTCTAAAGTTCTCAAAAAACTGATCCATATTCAGTTAAAATCTCACTGAAACCTTCTCTCTCATTAACCCAGCTCAATCTGTCTTCGGGCTAATCATAGCACAATCACTGCACTAGCAAAAGTAACCAATGATTGGATCTCTGCTATAGATGCTAAGAAGGTAACTGGTGCAGTCTTTTGGACCTCAGCAAAGCTTTTGATACTGTTGATCACAAACTATTAGTCAATTGCCTTGCAAAGTTGGGTGCCACATACCATATCACCCAGTGGTTCTATAGCTACCTAACTGGAAGATTCCAAAAAGTAAAGGCGGAAGGCTTTTTTTCTGCTGCCTTGCCAGTTGCAAGAGGAGTCCCCCAAGGATCCATCTTAGGCCCTATCTTGTTTTCTCTGTACATCAATGACTTAGATGCTAACATATCTATGTCCAATCTGCACTTTTTTGCAGATGATACTGTGTTGTATACTTCTGGCTCATCGTTATCTGAAGTCAAGGGAGTGCTTCAAGCGGACTTCGCACAACTTGAGCATAATCTAATAAAGGCAAAGCTTCTGCTCAATGCTAAGAAGACTAAAATGATGATATTCTCCCGCAGTGCTGTCTCAGGTCCCCCCCAGCACTCTTGCCCAAGACTTCATTGTCACCACGCTAAACGAGCCTCTGGAAGTTGTAACCAAAATTAAATATCTAGGTATCTGGATCGACAATAAATTATCTTTCAGTGACCACATCGAAGATGTCTCTAGAAGGTTAAAAGCAAGGTTAGGTTTCTTCTACAGAAATAGGCCCCTTTTCCCCCTTGAAACTCGAAACAAGCTTGTACAGGCCACTTTTCTCCCCCTACTCGACTATGGCGATGTAATCTATTTCTCCACCACTCTTGCAAATCTAAGTAAACTGGACATCCTTTATCACCGTGCATTACGGTTCATTACCAACTCCCCTTACCGTTCACACCACTGTGACTTATATGCAGCTGTTGGTTGGATATCCCTTACTACTAGATGCCTGCTCCATGCTGGGCTATGGGCTCTTAAACTGCTCCTGCAGAAATTGCCAAGCTATCTCTCTTCCCTTATTAGTATCTCACATAGTGCATACTCGTTAAGAAAATCTGACTTTATTATACTTGACATACCAAGGACGCGGACTTCCTTTGGTAAACGTGCTATTGCATATGCCCTTCCCTCCATTTGGAACCAATTACAAACCATACTGAAACTAACTAGCACAGTTTCAATAAACTTCTACAAATCACTAAGTTCAGCCAAAATAAAAGGCACCTGTAACTGTCATTAAGTCTCTTCCTTCCCCATGTGTGCCATATTTATCCACTGGTAAGGTATAATTGATTTGTCATATTAACTGCTTTCCTTCCCTTCTACTCCTGGCTTTATCTTTGCTTACGCTCCACTGCTACTCTATCAAATCTCTCCCCCATATCAGTTGTAGACTGTTGTTTGTTCTAGCTGCCAAAATACTGTATATGTATTGCACACACCAGTCATCATGTTTCATTTATCAGTATGCAACCTGTAAGTCTCTTCCCTGTCTCATATCAATGTTTACCACCTGCGGTCACCCTATGTGGTACCCTTGTATGTATATCCAGCCTGTATCATGTAACGTGCATTTCATGTATATACTGTTATTACCTATCTGTGTTTGTACTTTAAGTGTTTATGTCACAGGACCTCCTTGTGAATGAGCTTGCTCAATGGAGTTTTCCTGCAATAAACTTGAACTTGAAACTTGAACTTGAAACTCCTTTTTATGCACCCCAATACTCTATTTGCTTTGCTAGTATATATCAAGATTACAGTGGTCATGGAAAGATAAATCGTGGGAAATTAATGTACCCAAGTCATTATGTAGTGTTACTGATGTGAAGGTTTGTTTATTTAATAAGAATTGATACTGATTATTTGTTGAGCTAAGTGCATAAGGACACATTTACTGATATTGAAGGACATTTGATTTTCTTTTGCCCAATTTTCTAATGTTATAAGATCATTTGTGAGTTTAGATCTTTCCTCGTCTGTTTTTAACTTGGCTGCTAATTTTGTGTCATCAGCAAATTTGATGATGAAACTATTAATGTTCTCTGTCAAATCAGAAATAAAAATTGAAAACAGTGTTGGGCCCAAAACTGACCCCTTTGGCACTTTGCTACTTACTGGACATAAGTCAGATGAATGTCCCCTAATAGGCACTCTCTGGGTATGATTTTGTAACCATTCTTCCACCGAATTGACAATTGTATTATTTATTTTTTGTCTCCTCATTTTAGTTACTAAAATGTTGTGTGGTACTTTGTCAAAGGCTTTCCAGAAGTCCAGAAAGATCACATTCATGGAATTATTATTTTCCCCCATCCTGCTGATATGTTCATAAAAAAACAGATTTCCAGATAAGCAGGATTTATTCCCTTTTTTTCTAAATCTATTTCTAATTTAACTTTGAGTAGAGACTCTAAGATCTTTCCCAGAATGCTAGTCAGGCTAATGGGCCTGTAGTTTGATATCTCATCATGTTTTTCTTTTTTATATATCAGCATCACAACCATAGTTTTCCAATCATTTGGCATGATGGTGTATCGTAGTGACTTATTAAAAATCTGAAAAAGTGGCTCTACTAGCCAATCTTTCAGTTCCTTTAACAGTCTAGGATGTAGCCTATCAGGCCCTGGAGATTTATTGACATTTAATGTATTTAGTTTAGCTAGTATCTCATCCCTAGAAAATTCAAGGAGGTCTTCTACTTTATTGTTAGGTGAGGAATTACTTATTTCGTTCTTTGAATTGAAAACAGTACTAAAGTATTTGTTGAATTCCACTGCCATATCTTTGGATGTAGTTATTTCCTCATTGTTAACTTTAAGAGGTCCGATTTTCCTTGGAGATGTTTTGTTTTTTTTATTGTTAGCATAAGAATAAAAGCTTTACCTCCATCTCTCATGTATGCCAGCTGGTGTTCAAATCTGTTTTTCTCCATTTTAATTTTATTTTTACATCCTCTTTGGATTTTTTTTTAATTCTTCATTTATTAAAGTCAGAGCTATCCTTTTTCATTATTCTGTATGCTCTTTTCTTATGTCTAATCAGTTTTTGTATTTTAATAGTTACCCAGGGTGGAATCCTTACCTTTTTATTATATATTGTCTTGTTTGGTACAAAAGTTTTTTCCACCTCTAAAAGTTTGTCTTTTATCCTATCCCAGAGCTCCAATGGAGACGGGGACCCATAGTCCCATTTCCAATTGTACAATTCTTGTTTAAGTGCAATAACATTTGCTCTATTATAATTGTTAAAAACTATTTTGCCCAACTCTCGTTTGATACAAATATTGGTATCAGAAGTTATGACCATATGGTCACTATTTTGAATAGGTGTTGTAACATTCATTTTAGTGATTTTTTTAGGAATGTCTGTCAAAAGAAGATCCAAAATATTCCTATTCCTTGTTATTTTTTTAATTAACTGATACAAACCATTTTTGAAACAGGTCTCTAGAAAGGAATTTTCCTGATTATTGGTTCCAATAGCCTCATTCCAATTAATACCAGGGAGATTGAAATCACCCAAGAGTATAGTTTCTTTATAGTTGGATTTACTGTCAATAGAGTTCAAAATATCCTGGTGTTCAGCCAGATTGGAATCAGGGGGCCTGTAACAAAGTCCTTTCAATATTTTGGTTTGATTTTCCCTTAGAACTGTGATCCAAATTAATTCAGTGGCTGTTTTTTCAATAGAATCAGTAATTGTTCTACATTTTATACTATTTTTTTATGAAAAAAGCTACCCTACCTCCTCTCTTTCATGTTCTATTCTATAATAAGTTGGGTAGCCTGGTATATTGGTGTTCCAAGTGGATGACTTAGTCCACCAGGTTTCGTTTATGGCTGCTAATTCTATTTTATCCCTATTTAGTAATATTTGTAGTTTGTCTAGTTTGGTACTATGTAAGCTCCTAGCATTTGTTGTAAGGAAGGACAATCCATATTTATTTATATTGGTTTTTTTTTTGTTTATGTTAACATTTTTGGTGTTCTTTTGGTTGTTCTTTGCTGGAGTTTCCTCATTATACCCTTTTTTACCATAAAACTAGATATTTCCCTGTGCCCCTCATTCATCAGTTTTTTGTTTGATTTTGATTTAAAATATTATGAAAAATATAGCCAAGACGCCTTGATCCCTATCTACTTAGACACAGTCCATCGTAACCAAAGAGTGTGGGATTATTATCAAAAATCTCCCAAGTCTTTATACATGTTAATTTATTTGTCAGACTCCATCTGCATAACCAGTTATTAAAGTTTTTAATACTTTTTATTCTTGGAAAGCTTGCCCTTGGTACAGGTAGGATTTAGGAAATTATGGGGGTTCCATTCAGCTCCTGTACTGTTTTTATTGCAATTTTCATATAGTTAATTTTATCTCCCACCTCCTGTTTTCCAAAATCATTTGTGCTCACATGTTATAATATGGTTTTGGGTTTAGGGATATTTTGCAATATACCTGGCAAAAACTGAGTAATATCCTTAATAGTTGCTCCTCTGTAGCTGCAACTTGCAATATTTTCTTTGTTATTCCTTCTAGAATATCTATCAGTATATTTTGTGATAGAATCCCCGGTATAAAAATGTGTTCATGTTCCTTTGTTGTCAAGGTTAGATGATCTAGGGAACTATCTATAGGACTGTTATTAAAGTTTGACTCTTCTGTAATCATATTTATAGGGTCTCCTTGTTTCACTGTGTTTTTCTCAGTATGCTTTGTAATATCAAGTTCTGAAATAGAGTCTGTCTGTTCTATTACCTCTGATATTGAATGCTCAGTATTTTTATCTTGTAACATATGAAATATTTCTTTGTCAACAGGGGGCACTATTGATGGCGAAAGGGTGGAGGTTGATGTACTTGCTATGGGTAACCCTTCATCATCTAGTAATTCAATAAGTGGATTGAAACTGTTATGTAGGGCTAGGGTAAATGTCTCTGCTTTTTTTCCCCTTTTTAATTTTCTTTGTTGGTCTATTAAATTGTACTTCCAACCAATCATTATTTTCGCCATCTTGAGCTTCATCCCCCCTTATTCTCTTTTTATTAAAGGGAGGCTTAAGAGTTGGGTCTGTAATGGGGCTAGGATTTCTGTCTAATAAGGTAAAAGGCTTGTTTGCACATATGGTTTGGCTTGGTCCAGATTGTACTTCTGATGTTATAGGGCTTTCTGTTGTTGATTTATTAATGCTTTCATGTTCTGCCACCATTTCCTCCATTAGGCCTTGTTGGCTAATTTCAAGTGCTTTGAGCCTTGTGTTAAACAGAGAGATTTCAATCTGCATCTAGTTATTTTGTTTACATTTTAAACAGATAAATGAGGTATCAAGTACTGGTGCCTCTGAAAATAAGTACATGCCACATGACAAACATAGCATCCAGGTTCTCCCCTTTAAAAGATCTGCAAGTTCCATTTTATATTTTTGATGGGATTAAATAAACAACTTACACAATACAAGGTACTATCGTGCAGGACTCACAGTTACTGTTTTAGTTCTATACTACTTTGCCGTCTTCCGCGTCTCTATGCGCGGCGATGTGCACTCTGCCAGAGCTCACCCTGCTTGCAGCAGGGCTCTGTTAAATATCAGAAGTGAACCAGAATTATTGCTGGGGGTCAGAGCACCCTTGCAGCATCAAACTGCTCATTTTACAAGTAAACTTTAAAACTAAGTGCCTACTGGACACTTGTGCATTAAAATACCATTGCAAGTCCCAAATAAAAAAAGTGCTCCCCTAGAGATGTGTAGTTGGCTAGTTTGCCTTTTGAACTACACAGCTCTCTACCTACTTCCTAGAAAGTAGGGCTCAATATCAGGTGCACAGGGTACTATTACAGAACAAACACTAAACGGCAGTAGTAAAACAGTTCTAGTATTAGCTATGTTTCATTTACTCTAGCTGCTGATATAAGTGCATTCAGTGCTTTGTGTTGCAAACAAGCACCTATTCTCTCACCCGCTTGTGCATTAAAATACCAATGCAAGGTCCCAATAAACAAATAAAAGTGCTCCTCTATAGATGTGTAGTTTGCTAGTTGGCCTTTTGAACTACACAGCTCTCTACCTACTTCCTAGAAAGTATTGCTCAATATCAGGTACACAGGGTATTGTTACAGAACAAACACTGAACGGCAGTAGTAAAACAGTTCTAGTATTAGTTATGTTTCATTTACTCTAGCTGCTGACATAAGTGCATTCAGTGGTTGGGTAATAAGAAGGCTATGTTGAAAATCTTGAGTCAACATATTTAAAATTTCAGAAGTTACAAGTGAGCATACCGAAATTGCAACAAATGGTCACAACTTTGGCATTTTTTTCATATTCTGACCCCAAATTTTTAACATGGTCTTCTTATGACCCCACCTCATAAACCCCATAGGTGAAACTTTTTGAATCCATGCCAAAACACCATTCCATGCCACAGGTATAAAAACACATTTCAGTTAGGATGTGAAAGATGACAGATGTACTGTTCATGAGGTGGTGTGAAAAAATGGTTATGTTGATAATTTGGAGGCAAAATATAAAAAATTACCCAAGTTATGTGTGTGCATAGAAACATTTCAGTGAATGCTCATAACACAGCCATTGTTAGGAATTGTTTCACCAAATTTTCAACCTGGTCTTTTTTGGACCCCAGCTCATGAACATTGGCAATGTCATGTCATTATTCAGTCTCAAAAGGTGATTTAGTGCAGTGGCCACAAAATCACCTTCCGGGCCCGATTAATGAAATGATAGTGACAGTGGTTATGAGGTGGGTTTCCAAAAAGGTTAAGTTGAAAATCTGGTGAAAAAAGTCCTTAAAATGCCAAGGTTATGAACATAAGTTGAAAACTCCTTTTAAATACATTATACAGCACTTACCTTGATTCCTCATTTTGTGATTCAGCTTTTAAGAGTGCAATCGTGTCCCAATCCAGAGAAGATGACAGTGGGTAACCTCCGGAGGTAGGTATAGAGTAATTGTGGGTGTGGGGTGGTGGGTGCTCAGTGGGAGCATTGGGATGGGGGAGGAAGATGGTGGGTATGAGGAAGGACCATTTTCTTTTTTTCTGGTTGAAAAACAAAAAAGACTTTGGGGGATTGTTTTTTTTTTTTTGCAAGATTCAAGAAAACAAATATTTCAGGACACTGGAAGTGGCCTACCCTGTGTCCCACACTATTGGGGAGGTGTCTTAATGCTGGCAAGGGGATTGGGTCCCCCAATGTCAGCTACTAAAGAAAACAATGGGCTGTGGCGGGGTTTTACAATAAAACAGTCAACATTCAGCACTGACAACTACATTGTTATAATGCTGTTACCCTGACTCAGCCCCCTTTCCCTTGGATGTCTTAAAACCTCAACTAATACTTAAGTTAGGTAAACACCAACAGGTGTTTACTTAATTGGGGACTGAGGAATCAGATTCTGGGGTCAATTTTCCCCCAAAATGCCCCTAAATAATTTTATATTTTCCCCATATGTATGTGCCACAAATTGTGGCAGCTGTTTTGTGAAACACCCTTCCTTGTTTTTGTGAAGCAATGGGGGTTTTCCACAGTTTGCAGCCCAAACTCCCCCTTGCTTTGCAAAACAATTGCCACAATTTGCAGCACAGATATGTCTGCAGACAGAATAATCATATTTGTGGGCATTTTAGGGGCAAACAACCCAGAATCGGATTCCTTGGGCCCCAATTAGGTAAACATAACTGCTGGTGTTTACCTATCACAAGTATTTTTTTTTAAATATTTAAATTTGTTTGCCTCGCTAACTGAAAACAAGATGGCAGAATCTCGACACTACATTCTGCATTTGTGACAATAAAAAATGCTTTCTTGACAGCAAAATAGTTAATTTTTAGGGCACATCTAATTTATCCCGTAGAAAATAATGGGAAAATTGAAACTGTGATAACTTTTGAATGGATTAATATTTTTCACCAAATCTTCAAAAGGCACATCTGCTACCCAAGCTCAAACAGGTCCAAAGCTATTAATGCATAAAATGTCGAGCTTAACATGGAAGTGGCTTTATAACCCTAAATATAGGGGCACGACTACCCCCTTAAAATTAATATACATATATATATATATATATATATATAAATTTACAGTGGTAGCCACAGACATTGCCAGCTATTCCAGAAATTTCTGAAGAGATTCTCTCTCTGCTGCCCCTACTGTTTAAATGCAAAAAGCATCAGATATTTCTGGAAATATCACAGAAATTTCGGGAAACAGCTGGCAGTGTCTGTGGCTACTACTGTGTATAGGTATATATATATTAGAGCCAAAAAACTCAGTTTAATGCATTAGTTAGGGTTGTTCCACAGCACCAAAAATGAGGAAATTCAGTGTTAGGGTTGAAAACCCCCCTTGGACCCCCAGCCCACCTCCCCAACTGGCATTGGGGTCATCAGCCCTAACTCACACCCCATCACATGTGTAAAGCAGCAGAAGTATAGGAGAACGGGGTGAGAGTTAGGACCGACGAACCCAATGCCAGTTGGGGGTGGACAGGGGGGTCCAAGGGGGGGGTTCAACCCTAACACCGAATTTCCTCACTTTTGTCGCTGTGGAACAACCCTAACTAATGCATTAAACTGAGTTTTTTGACTCTAATTTCCCTTCTTTTTTTGAATAATAATGAGAAATAGTGAATGTAATGCATTGGCGGGAGCGCCAGGCCCTTCGGGCCCCACTCTCCCGCCATGTGATGTCTTGTGGCATAGTAACAGGAACAGTAATGCAAACAGAAGTGCTAACACTGGCATGCATGGTAACGCAAGTGTGAATGAGAACAGAAAGGGTAATGCACACGCTGGCATAGACGGGAACGGTATGCCACGTGATGTGTTGTCACATAGTAACATGGTCCCTGCAAACAGAAATGGCAATGGGCATGGTGACGCAAAGTGAAACAGAAAGAGAAACAGTACTGTAGACACAAATGGCAAAAAATAACAGAAACGCAAGCACAAATGAAAATGCAAAGGATAACGCACATGGTGGCGTAGACATCAACGGTAAGTGAAACGGGTACGGAACCACAAGCGGAAAGGGCAATGGTAACAGTAATGTAAGCACACAGGCTGGTTTTCCCCAAAAGCTGCATAGAGAAAGACAGTGAGTATAAAGAATGTATGCATAATAATGGGTCTCGGAGCAGAAAATGAGGAGTTGGAATACTAAATAGCGTATGTCTCAGGAATCGTACGACGTAGAAAAAAAAATTAAAAGTCATATGACTTATGACTTTCCTGGCTAGTTTTGTATTTTATGAACAAAAAGTCCGTATCTCGCACCGTTTCCGAGATACGGGCCCTGAAAGGCGCTGCGAACGCCGTAATGTTATCCTATGGGAAAAAAGAGAAGTTCAGAGTGCCATAACTTTGCCTCCCTGTAATATCTTTTCACAAAACCAGTGCAAGGCACATCTGTCAGCTGTTGGCTGTCTTTTCTCCAAATTTCAGGAAAAAAGATCAAACTGTTATTTTACAGCAGGGTGCCAAAGGATTCCTGTAATGCGTCGGCTGCCGTAATGTTATCCTATGGGAAAAATGGTCAACTTTGGAGTGCTGTAACTTTGCTGCCGTGTAATATTTTTTCAACACAGCACTGAAAGGCACATCTGTGAGATGTCGGCTGCATTCCCTCCAAACTTCAGCCCAAAATTCCCAACCGTTCTTTTGCAGCGGGGTGCCAAAGAATTGCTGTCATTTCCCCACAGCCTAGAAAAGTACTGTCGCAATTTGCGAAAGTTTTTGCAAAAATTTGCCACTCTTTCGTGAGCACGAAAGTACTTTTTCCAGAAATGTGAAAAACATATTTCTGGGGTGTTTTACCCCAAAATAAAGACATGGCTAGCATCCTCAGGCTCTGACTAGATGAATACAAAAATAATTAGGTTGCTAGAGGGTCCCAAATTTAAATGGCAAGCATTTTTCTGATCACTAACTGAAAACAAGATGGTAGATTTGTGAAAGTATGTGCACTCGGGCCATCAGAAAGGCCAAGTCTGAGCACTATCGGTCCTCACTCACTGCCTCATGGGGGAATCCCAGAACCTTCTGGGATAACATTAAACAGTTAAATGGGAGTGCACACTCCCCCCACCCACCCAGATCAACATTAATGGTGTGATATCCTCAGACCCAGCCCTCATAGCCAACCACCTCAACACCTCATTCACTGACCTTAGCCCTATCCTCCCTACAAATTTTTTTGACCCTCCTCCCCAGCACCTGCCGTAAATCTTTCTCGCCTTATTTTCTCCTCCGCAGTGTTTCTGCCCAAGAACTTAGGCCGCACCTTTTCACTGCCCTCAAGAGTAATAGTACAAGCAGTGACACCCTGGATCCGTGTATCCTACGGCTGGTCTTAGACACAGTCCTTACCCCGATCACATGCCTCATCAACCACTCTCTTTGCCTGGGGAAGGTTCCAACTGCCTGGAAAGTATCCACTGTCACCCCTATCTTTAAAGGTGGTGATAGGACTGTGGCTGGAAACTATCGACCGATCTCCATTCTCTCTCCTCTCTCCAAGGCCTTGGAAAAAGTGGTGGCCTCTCAAATCTCTGACTACCTCTCCACCTACAATGTCCTTTGTCCTGAGCAGCATGGCTCGAAGCTGGTCACAGTACCAACACAGCCCTCCTAGAGTTCTCCAACTTTCTCCACTCTTCCTTAGACACTGGTTCTCTGGCTGGTGCTGTCTTCATTGACCTCTCGAAAGCTTTCGACACTGTCTCCCACCCCTCCTTCTTGATGCCCTTAGTCTCTGGTTTTGCTGCTGGGCCTATCTCCTGGTGCACTAGTTATCTGTCTGACGCTCACAGTGTGTAAAATTAATGGGACCTACTCAGACATCTGTCCCATCTTTTCTGGGTTCCTCAGGGCTCCATTCTGGGCCCATTAGTATTCTCCCTTTACCTTAACACCCTTCCACGCTCTTGCTGGGGAACATTCTATTGTACGCTGATGATGCAGTCATCTTTGCCTCAAGTCATAACCCTACTGCCCTCCAGGACTCGCTGCAGAAGTCCTTCACTGAAGCCGAGGCTGGTTCAAGGAACATAGATTGGTGATAAATCTTAAAAAACAAAACCATGTTCTTCACTCATCCCCAAAACAAGTCCTGCAACTTCAAACTCCTCATTCACTCTGGGTCCTCATTCCCACTCGAACAAGTTTGCTCCTATAAATACCTAGGGATCCATTTTGACCCCTCCCTCTCCTTCCATGGACACATCGCTGCCCTAGCCACTGACACTAATATCCGATTGGGCATCTTACATCGGTATAAACACTGTCTCCCCCCGGAGGCTCTTCGACTCGCAGTCACCTCCTCTATCCTGTCCCTTGTGGACTATGGACTGCCGGTGTATGGTGCTGCTGATCAGACCGCACTCCATAAAATTCGCACTACTCTGAATAAGGCCTGCAGGTTAATTACTGGAGCACCTAGGATGACACACACCTGTCTACTGTATGCTAAAGCACTGGTACTTGATCTCGACGAGCGCCTCAAATATCTTACCTGTACCCTTACAAAAAAGACCCTCCTTGGGCTTTCCCCACCAGGATTGACCACCACCATACGCCGCTCTGTCCCACTAGTTCATACTCGGACCTCTGGGAAAACCTCTCTTGTTATCCCTAGAGCTAGGACCTCTCACGGCCAAAGAGCCTTCAGCTTTAGGGCCCCCTCCTGGTTCAACACACTGCCCCCCTCCATCTCTGAAGCTCCAACTATATCGTGCTTCAAAACTTCCTTACGTAACCACCTTATTAACACCCGATGCTGTAACTGCCGCTAGTCAAAGCCGTACTCAATACTTATGACAAAGCTTATTACTAAGCTGCTAAGGACAACATAACTCTGGTATTGTTTGCATCCATCCTACCTGTACCAGCTTGTTTGTATCTATGTCTTAATTTACTGTTATACCTATATGTTGTACTGCTATACTGTGTATTTTGGTTTATCTTACTGTGACAAGGTACCTTTGTAAATGAGCCTATGGCTCAAAGGTTTTCCAAACTGCTGTTTAAATAAAATTAAAAAAAAAAATAAGAGAGCCATTTGCAAAAGTAAAAATGCATTTGCGACACTGTCAAACTTTTTGTTAACTTTTCCCATTGACTTATAATGGGAAATTGTTTTTTGAATAACTTTTGAACCGTTTAATCTTTTTTCACGAAATCTTTGAAAGACACATCGGGGACCCCGGCCACACGTTCCCTGAAGATTTTGGGCTGGTCACGCAAACCGTGTGACCTGTAGGCGTGACCATAGAATTCCAGAAAATGCATAAACGCACACGCAGATCACGCTTAATAACTCTGTAGCCGTGTATCCAACCAGTACGAAACTTGGCAGATCCCAAGGCATATGGGTCTTGATTGTGTATTCTAAATTTCAGGCAAATCCATCAAACAGTTGCAAAGTTATTAGGGTGCAAACTTTTGGGTTTAACATAGAAATGGCTCCTCAACCCTAACTATGGTAGCACTACCGTGCTACCATAATATATATGTATAGGCAACTGTTCAATGGATTTGTATGAAATTTGGTATGTGCTATCCCTGGGGTAGATCTCTTGACTTGCTATGTTCAGTTTTGATCGGATGTGTGGATTATGTGCAGCGCATAGTGAAAAAAGTGTGTTTTTCACTTTTTTTCTGATCATGCTGCAGACACACTATTTGGAATTGAGGTTTTTGGGGTAGAAACAGCTTTGCTTTGATGAAGTAATAGTAAACCATTCCAGTTATTGAATTTTGAAATTTCGGGTTCTGAGCATGCTCTGTTCAGTCTTTTGGATAGCTTCATAGTTGTAAATAAGGATTTGGCCTCACAAACGGGGATTTTGAAAGCTCATGAATGAGGATTTATTAAATCCCTGTTCGTATGAAAAAAAATCAATGTTCGTGAGCCACCATCTTGTTTTGTTCTTTTCAAAAAAAACAAAATTATGTTTCGTGCCCCTCAGACGTTTTCTGAGGAAATTGAAGCATGGGTTTTGTTCAGTGAAATGCTCTCTATAAACCCATTGCTTCAGTTCAGCTTACTTTCCTCAAAAAATGGCTGTTTTTTATTCCAAAATCTTTGTGCATCACTCGCTTCCAATCCTTGTTCTTGAGGTGTGAAAATCATAGAAACATAGAAGTTGATGGCAGATAAGGACCTCCAGGCCTATCCAGTCTGCCCATATTACCCACTTAATGCATGTGCCATATGACTATTTTTAGTTCTTTGACTGTATAATCCTACCAATCTCTACTATTCCCTTGTGCCTATCCCAAGCCCTTTTGAAGCCCTGTAGTGTACTAGCTTCCACTACCTCCTGGGGATAGCCATTACATGAGCCCACCACCCTTTCTGTGAAAAGGAACTTTTTCACATTTCCCCTTTGACAGCCTCCTTCTATTTTCATGTTGTGACCTCTTGTCCTACTGTTCCTTTTGAGCTGAAACATGATTGACCCATTCACCTTGTTAACACCCTTAAGGTACTTGAATGTTTCAATCATGTTATCCCTGTCCCTCCTCTGCTCTAGGGTGTACATATTGAGATCCTGCAATCTGTTCTCATATGTCTTATGCTGTAGCCCCTGTACCATTTTGGTTTCCCTTCTCTGAACTGTCTCCATCCTGTCAAGGTCTTTGCATAGGTGTGGCCTCCAGTATTGCATGCAATGTTCCAGATGGGGTCTAACCAGTGTCTTGTAGAGGAGAAGCATTGCCTCCTTCCTATGGCTAGTGATACCTCTACCAATACACCCCAACATCATGTTAGCCTTTCCTGCTGCTTTTGTTGTCTGCTTTGAGGCTTTCAGGTCATCTGTGATGATGACCCCCAAGTCCCTTTCTTCTCTTGTGATAGTCAGCAATTCCCCAACCCCAGCCTATAGCTTGCTACTAGATTCCTCTTCCCCACATGCATGATTTTGCATTTCTTTGCATTAAACCTCACTTGCCAATCCTCAGACCATTTCTTCAATTTTTCCCAGATCTTTCCTCATCCTGCCCACCCCTTCTGGGTCATCAGCTCTGTTGCAGATCTTGGTATCAACTACACACAGGCAAACCATACCCTCCAGTCAATCCGCTACTGTATGTTATTGATGAAGATATTAAAAAGGACTGGCCCTAGGACCAATCCTTGAGGTACCCCACTTGTGACTTGCTTCTCTTCCAACTGGGCAGTGTCTACCACCACTCTTTGCTTTCTGTCCTTTAACCAGTTTCCCACCAAGCTGAGCACCTTTTGGCTCACCCCAAGTCTACCTAGCTTGTTTATCAATCTTATATGTGGAACAGTATTGAAAACTTTACTGAAATCAAGGTAGGCCACATCAACTGCACCCCCTTGATTCACCTCCTTGGACACCCAGTCAAAGAAATCTATCAGATTCATTTGGCAAGACCTTCCTGCTGTATATCTGCATTGTCTTGGATCCTGTGCTCCTATGGACTCCAGGTGTTCTACAATCCTTTCATTAAGGAGTGTCTCCATGATCTTACCTACAACAGTGGTTAGACAGACTGGCCTATAGTTCCCTGATTCCTTCCTGCTACCACTTTTATGAAGTGGGAACACATGAGCCCTTCTACAGTCCTCTGGGGCCTCCACTGTACTCAGTGACTTACTGAACAGTTCTGCTAAGGCTCCACTTGTTCCTCCTCTCAGCTCTTTTAGTATCCTGGGATGTATGCAATCTGGTCCCATTGCTTTGTCCACCCTGAGCTTAGCAAGCTCTTCTAGGACCCTTTGTTTTGTGAAAGGTTCTTAGTTCACCTCTCTGCCCCGTGTCTATTATGTCCAGCCGAGGGCCCCTCCATCCTTTTCCTCAGTAAAGACTGAGCAGAAATATCCATTTAGTATTGACGTTTTTTCTCTGGTCATCTTCTACGTACTCCCCTTTAACACCTCTGAGCTTAGCAATTCCCCCTCTTGTCTTTCTATTACCACTAATGTATCTATAGAATGCCTTATCTCCTTTCCTTACTGACTGTGCTAGTACCTCCTCGGTTTGGGCCTTTGCACTCCTCACTGCTTTACCAGCTTCTTTTAGACAACTCTGGTATGCCTCCCTGTCTGTGTCCCTCTGAGTTTCCTTATAATTCTTGAAGGCCACCCTTTTGACTCTGACCTTCTCTGCCACTTTTTTAGAGAACCAAAGTGGTTTCCTCCTTCTTTTGCACTTGCTTCTCTCTGTAGCACAGTGACCTGTTACTTCAACTATTGCTTCTTTGATACATGTCCATTTCACTTCTATGCCCTCTCCTGTATTTCTGCTTGCCAGATCCCCATTTGTGAGCTGATCCTCGTTCATGAACTGACAAAATCCTTGTTCAAGAGAGGACAACCAGATAGCCATATCTCGTGAACATGGGTTGGCTTGCAAACAGGAACTTTGACACCTCATGGACAAGGATTCAGCTTGCAAATGGGGATTTTGACATCTCATAAACAAGGATTATAAAAACAAATCCTTGTTCATGAGCTGTCAAAATCCTTGTTCTTGAGGGGATGGCAAGAGGTCCAAAAAAATCCTTGTTCATGAACTGTCAAAATCCTTGTTCGTTAGCTGTCAAAATCCCCGTTCGTGATCTGATCCCTGTTTGTGAGCTTTGAAAATCCTTGTCTGTGAGAGGATGACCAGATGGCCATATCTCACAAACAAGGATTGGCTCATAAACAGGGATTTTGACACCTCATGAACAAGGTTTCGGCTTTCGAACGGGGATTTTGATAGCTCACGAACAGGAATTTTTAAAGGCTGCTGTTTCTTTGTCAGTTCACTGCATTATGACTTTTTGCTTGAAATTTGCAGGGCATGAAGGGGGTGTTCAATGAATGTGAATTATGCAGGTTTGGTGTAAAAATGTGCACTGGTTGCATAGTTATGGCATTCGGAAGTTGAGAAATTTCTCATAGGATAACATTTTGGTGAACACAGCCTTTCAGTGCTTACATTTTAAAAATGGTTTGAGATACAGGTTTTTTTCTAAGCACAGCTTAGTACACCTTTAGGCCAGTAGTGCCACTATAGTTAGGGTTGAGCACAGGGTTTTATGCCAAACCTCAAATTTTGCACTTTAATAACTTTGCAACCGTTCAATGGATTTGCATAGAATTTTGCAGGTGTAGTCACCTGGGGTAGATCTCTTGACATTTAAAGTTTCTTTCCCATCAGATTTTCAGATTTTGAGTTCTGGATAGTGAAGAACCTGAAAATTCACAATATTTTGCAGATTTTTTTCTCATCGTTTTGAGCACAGTCAGTGTTGAATTTTGGTCTGTAATGTTTATGTTAGAAAGTGCTTGAGTCAAGAATAGGCCAGTGTTCATTTGATGAAAAAATAGCAATCTGTTCCAAAGTTATAGCATTTTTTAAGTTCCCATTATTTTCAATGGGATTTTCATTTTTCAGGATAGTTACATGGTACGAACAAGGATTTTTGTTTGTGAATGGGCATTCCTTGTTCGTGAAGGACCAATCCTTGCTCATCATGAAACAAATCCTTGTTCATGAGCTGCCATCTTGTTTTTTTCATTTTGCCCCAAAATAACTGTCATCACTCTACCCAGGGATGTCTGTTTGAGACATCTAACTATGTTTCTTGCTCATCACGAGTTGATGAGCTCTTCAATGTGGTTTGCTACATTTGTTTGCTCCCATGTTTATGTTTTTTACCATTTTCAATCCTTTTTCATGACTCACTAACTTCCTTGTTCATGAGTCCTTGTTCATCATGGAAAACAAAGAAATTGGCTCATGAACAAGGATTTCCCTTTTTCTCGACCAGATGGCCCAAACTACAATCCTTGCACATGACCCAATGTCCTCGTTCACCATGACGAACAAGGACTTGCTAACAAGGAATTATCTCATGAACAAGGATGGTAGTTTTGGCCACCTGGTCATGAGAAAGGAAATCCTTGCTCATGAGCTGATTTCCTTGTTCACCAGTGGCAAGCAAGGACTCATGAACAAGGAATTCAGCTGGCGAATAAGGATTTAATTTTTGGCTATGTGGTCAGGAAAAAGGATTTAGATGCATTAAGTAGAGTCATTTGGTCATTGATGAAAAATTATTTTTTTGGGATGAAAAGAGATAGTTTTATTGTTTTTTTTTTAAGCCATTTGTTCAATATATTACAATGGGAGGTTGAACTTTTTTATGTATAACTCTGCCATTTTTGGACATTTTGACCCAACATTTTTGACATGGTGTTTTGGGAACTTCACATAATGAACAATGATGACAATGGAGTAGTGGAAGCTTTTTAGATACTGCCTGTACCCCGACCACTATGGTGTAACCCTAAGTTTTCTGTACTGGGTACATGTGCTGAGGTAATAAGATGGCTATGCTGACAATTTGTTCATGCATCTATGGAGGGAAAGGGGCATAGGTCCCAAAGGACCCTGCACTCTCACAGTAAAATAAGGAAAATCATGCAGCGTGGGAGGGCCCTGCACTCCCACTGTGACATCATGGCATTTATGGAGGGTGCGAGCACAGGGCTATTCCCACAGGCAAATAAGGATACAAGTCAACTAGCTGAAAAAGCAAGGAAATTCTTTGCAAAAAACATTGTTAAAGTACCAGTTAGGGTTGTTACTAAAGCAACAAAAATAGGGAAATATAGCATTAGGGTTTACTACTCTAATGCCCCACCCTTACCCTGTAGACACCGACAGCCATTGGGGAGGTGTCTTATGGTCATCAGCCGTAATTCTCACCTCATTTCATAGTCAAGAAGCTGAGAGTGGTACAGTGTAGTTGAATGGGGTGATAATTAGGGCTGATGACACCAAGACATCCCCTGATTGCTGTTAGTGTCTTCAGGGTGGGGGTGGGGCATTAGGGTTGGAAACCCTAACCCCATGTTTTCCTACTTTTGTTTCTATAGTAACAACCTTAATTGATGCAATAACAAAGTTTTTTTGCAATGAAATATATCAAATCTCAAATCAAATTGTCTTTATTTTTAAAAGGTGCCTTTCTAAAACCAAGGTGCCTGTACAATAGAAATATATAAAATATAAAATAAATTATCCTATAGATAAAACATATAAAGTACAGTAAAATACAGTATAGTAGCAGCATCACTAATCCACAAATGCCAAACCAAAAAGATAAGTCTTCAAGACATTTTTAAAACTCTGGATGGTTAGGCAATCTCGTACCCGATGAGGCAGAGAATTTCGCAGTGATGGGGAGCAAAACTAAATGCCCTTGCCCCAGATGTTTGTAATCGAACCCTGGGAATCTCTAGCAATGCCTCATCGATGGATTGGAGATGATGAACGGGACATTAGGGACAAAGGAGATCTTTCAGGAAACCCAGTCTCTGGTCATGTAGGACCTTATAGGTTAATAAAGCAACCTTGAAGGCGATCTGCCACTGTATTGGCAGCCAGTGCAGACCCCGTAGCACAGGTGTCATATGACTGGTTCTAGAGGTACCAGTCAATAGCCTGGCTGCTGCATTCTGCACCAGCTACAAGTGGTGGATATCAGCCCCTGGTAGTCCTAGGTAAAGGGCATTGCAGTAGTCAAGGTGGGAGGTAATGAAAGCGTGAACCAAAGTTGGAAGATCATCAGGAGGAACCAGGTGTTTCACCCAGCTGATATTTCTCAGATGGTAAAAAGAGGTTTTAACAACTGCTGACACCTGTAACTTTAGGATCAAACAGTCATCAAACATAATGCCCAGGTTCAGCACCTGGACTGAGGTAGCTAGCTGGATGCCTTCAAGCCATAGACCTGAAGGGGAGCTTGCCAACATACCCGCCTCACGATGACCTGGGTCCACCACCAACACCTCAGTTTTTTAGTACTCAACTGGAGCCAGTTCACATTCATCCAGGACTAGATTTCAGCCAGACAGCTGTTTAGCACCAAGACATCATCTTGATCAGGCACAGAAGACATGTATAGCTGAGTATCATCTGCATAGTAGTGAAAACTCAAGCCATACCATCTAATAATCACTTCCAATGGCAGCATATACACTGCAAAAAACATGGGCGCCAAAATGGATCCCTGTGTACCCCACAGGATAGGGGGAATGGAGCTGAGGAACAAACCCCAGACACCACTCTCTGAGTCCTACCTGTGAGGAAAGATCGAAACCATCTAAGGACAACTCCCGAGAGTCCACAGATAAACTGCAGGTGATCCAACAGCACACCATGATCCACAGTATCAAATGCTGCAGAGAGATCAAGAAGGACCAAGATGGAACAAGTACTTCGATCTCTCGCTATCAGGAGGTCATTTAGTACCCGAACAAGAGCTGTCTCAGTACTATGTCTCTTCCTAAAACCAGACTGGAGAGAATCATAGACATTGTGGCTGGTCAAATGGTCTTCCAGCTGTAATGCCACTACCTTCTCAATAACCTTACCCAAAAAGAGTAGCTTAGAGACTGGCCTGTAGTTTGCTAGATAGTTGGGATCCAAGGAGGACTTCTTAAGAAGGGGAAGAACCACAGCCTCCTTAAGGAAATCTGTATAGATTCCCCTCTCCAAGGACAACCAAACTATCTCAACAAGGACTGGGCCAATAACATCAATGCAGCCAATCAGCAAGTGCGTGGGGCCCGGATCCAAACTACAGTTGGTAGGATGTAATGACTGGATAACCATCACAATATCACTGATTGTGGGCCAGCTAAAGTTGCACCACACAAACTGGGTGTCTGACATCTCCTGCTGACCACTTGTACTCCCTTGAGAAAGGGTCAGGCGGATATCGGATATGATTGTGGCAACCTTATCCGCGAAGCATCGCGCAATCTCCTCACACTGCTCTTGAGAAAAAGCATTTCTGGGCTGAAGACAGAGTGGATTGCACAGTCTGTCCATGGTCTGGAAAAGCTGAGCTGGTCAATTCCGTGCAGCAGCAACTTTCCTGGACAGGAATTCTGCCTTCTTATTGGAAATTGTTGATTGATAGACCGAATAATGGTCCATCAAACTAAGCCTGTCACATACCAGGCCAGACCTCCGCCATTGCCTCTCTAACCTTCGTCCTACTCTCCTCAACTCGCACAGAGTCTCATCAAACCAAAGAGATCTGGGGCGAAGGGTGAGTGGATGAACATGAACAGGAGTATGGAATCCAGGGCCTTTTGTCACTGCTTTATTATAAGCTAGTACAAGATCCCCTGGATCCAAGCATTCACTCGGCATACCCGATAGGTCCAACACCACCATCAGACCATCAGGGGATAAACCCCTCAAAGTGCGGTATTGGACCATCTCCATAGGGGCAGACCTCCTGGGGGGGGCCTCAAAATTGAACCTGATGGTATGATGGTCAGACCACTCATCTGGTTCCACCACCAAGTCGGATATCTCCATCCCCAGGAGAAACACCAAGTCCAATAAATGATCACCAATGTGGGTCAAGGAGGAAACAACCTGTGTGAGGCCCAGTGAACTCATTGACTGGAGGAAGTCTTGTCCAAACTGCGAGAGTTCATCATCGATTCAGGCATTGAAATCCCCCAGGGTCAGCCATCTGTGGGGTCCCAATGTCAGGTCAGCAATGAAGTCCACGACTTCCTGCAGGAAAACATTCCCATCTCCTGGTGGATGGTAAACAAGAAGAATCCTGCACCCCATACACTTACCCACGATACATTCAAACGAGTTGGTAGCTCCCACTGGAACTTCCACAGGTTCAGTTCTGATTTAAAACAAAGGGCCACACCCCCACCCCTACTATTGGTCCTCAGGTGGTGTATCACCGAGTACCTGGCTGGAATTGCTGCAGCCAAAATGGGGCCAGCATTTTCATCCAACCAGGTCTCAGTGATGCAAGTCAGGTCAGTTGAATTAACAAGATCCTCAACTATAGCGGTCTTGTTTTTAATGGACCTATCATTGCATAACACTGCCCGAGTCCGATGAGCAGATGAGGAAGACTGAGTTTCCTGTCTGCCATAGGTAGAACCCTTGGGTATGGGAACCAGATAGGGATGACCCCTTTCCTAGACCCATTTCACCCCAGGGCATCTCCTTGTCCCCACGATCCCAATCCGCCTGCTCTTCTCCATTCCCCCAACAGGCCAAGTCCCCACCCTTACCCTCCTAACTATCCCCAATGTTCTACACCATCTATACACCTCCAGGGATGGGGAGGCAGTAAAAAGGGTGGAGATTCCTCAGCCTGGAGGGGGAATAATGCCTAACCATCAACATGCCTGACCAGCACATTTCTTCAACAAATAAGCAAACCAAACAAAATAACACACAACACAAAACAAATGAACTTCCAAACTACACCACAAACAACAATACCACATATAATACCTCCACCCAACAATAAAGAGTAGTTATATAAAGAGGACATAAAGGTTTCCAGGCAGCAGCAAAATAAAATGATCCCAGATGCAACAATTTATCTCTTCTAGGGAGCTCCCACCTCCCCAAAAGGTAAAAAGTAAGTCAATTATTTTTTTCTTTCCCCAGACACTATCTCTCACAAAGGTCAAGGTGAAAATCAATAAATGATGTGAAACATTTGACACTCTCACTATCCAAAGTTCAAATAATTATTGGGCTCTCTCACTGCCCATACCAATAATAATAATCTGGCCCAGAATAATGAAGTTTTAAAAAAAGAGAAAGTCAAACCAGGCTGTAGTCATGTCCAAATCATCCAATTCAGACCAAGTTCAAGTCTCCAGGGTCTCCAGGTCTAATACGGAATAGTGAACTTTGGCTTTCAGAGTCTCCAGGTCTAATTCCAGGAAATAACAGGCTGTATCCTCGGTGCTTCAGGACGGTCCCTCTCTCTCTCCTGTATCACCAGTAGCCCAACACCTCAGCTCTCCTTAGACACAGACCACCGGCTGAATCCCCAGAGAGCTTATGGGTAACAAGTTCAAGGTCAGCCTTCCAGCGAACCCTGCCCCAACACCCACGCGAGTACCAGACAGGAGAGGGAACAACCTCCCCCAACACCGAAGGACAACCACAAGTCCAAAAAGAGTTCAACGAAGGCAAACTCCTCTCAAGAACCTCTAGATCTCCACAGAGGCTCTGGAGTCCTCCAGAAGCAATTCTGGGATAAGCTGAGTGGTCCAGCAATGAATCTAGTCCAGACCTCACACGTTCCAGCACCACTCCAGCGCCGCTCCCCCGACAACAGTTCCGGAGCAGAAAACGGACTCCTCATCAGGATGACATGATTCCCAAGTCACTATCCTCCAGATGACAGGACCAAACAGCCAAAAAGACAAAAAAGGTAGAGACTTTGTCTTATTTCCACTCTCATTTCACCCCACTTCAACTTATTTGGGCCAAGATAACATATAGATACATATATATATATATATGGATAGATAGATAGATATATAGCACTGTGTGGACAGTATTCGAGAGACAAAGTGTGACATTCACACACTCAAAAAAAGTTTTATAATTAGGCATGACTCAGTCTTAATTTTAATGTCTATATGTGGTAGTTGCATAATACAAAATATGAAGATAGTTCTATATTTCTAAGTTTGGAAAAATGGCAGAGTTAGTTATGACATGGAAGCTACTTTCATAGGTAACTTGGTGTCCATTATGCATTATTTCCCATTTCTAGTAATAAATTGCATTTTCAAATGCAGTGTCTCTGTCTTCTATTTAGGTGTATTAGTTTACAACATTTAATGATTTGATGTTCTTCCATACCTATGTGTCATTATTTATCCTCCAACGTAGACAGCACTAAAAATACAAACAAGAGGTTACTAAAGTTTTATTACTTCATGCATGTACTGTTTAACCCCAGTCTACATGCCTTTCACAGTTAAGCTGGAAATTAAGCAGAAAGATAAACATGAACAAATCACTTGGTAGCACTTGATTTATTATATGACCATCTCTGTCACATACTACTGCTATGGGTAACATAGAAACCGCAGTAGCAATGCAACATGCGAAATTCAAGGTACAATTTTTATCAGTGGCTTATTATCAACCGAACAGCCAAAACACATTGATAAGTACCATGCCACATCAGGGGTCATTTTGACATCACTGTACCTCCCCAGAGCCAGACTGAGGGCAGGTCCAACCACAGTTAACAACCAGAAAGCACACAGGCAAGCTGTTTGGCACTGATAACTATAGATGCATGCACCACATGATGCCCCTGGCAACCACGTGCTAGCCTTTGTGAGGAAAATGATTCCAAAATATCAAACAGGCCCACCCTGGACTCATCATCACATGTATCACAGGGATGCCACTGCTGCAGGGTTCTTGTACTGCACATGGAATGCCACATCCAAACTGCTCTACAAGTCAAAACAATACACCAAAGTTCCCCATGAACAAGCAAAGGCAAGACCAGAGACAGTTAGATGTTACAGGGAGGACCTGAGCCACATCAGGAGTCATTTTGAAATCATTGTACTTCTACGGAGTAAGACTGAGGGCAAGCCCAACCACGGTTAACAACCAGAAAGCACCCAGGCAAGCTGTGTGGTGCTGATAACTTTAGATGCAGGCACTGCATGATGTCCCCTGGCAACCCAGTGCCGACCATTGTGGGGAAAATGATGCCAAAATATCACATGGGCCCACCCTGTGCTCACCACCACATGCATCACAGGGATGATGCTGCTGCAGGGTTCTTGTACTGCACATGGAATGCCACATCTGAACTACTATACTAGTCAAAACAATACACCAAAATGCCCCAAAAACAAGCAAAGGCAAGGCCAGAGACAGCTGGATGTTACTCAGTGGGCCTGAACCACATCAGGGGTCATTTTGACATCATTTTACCTCCTTGGAGCCAGACCGATGGCAAGTCCAACCACAGCTAACAACCAGAAAGCACACAGGCAAGCCATTTGGTGCTGATAATTGTAGATGTGGGCAATGCATGACACCCCCTAGCAACCCAGTGCCAGCCATTGTGTTGAATATTATGCCAAAACTCCCACACGGGCCCACCCTGGGCTAATCACAACATGCATCACAGGGACGCCACTGCTGTGGGGTTCTTGTACTACTGCACATGGAATGCCACATCTAAACTGCTTGAATTAGGCCAAGGTGATGTATTTTATATTTTCAAACAGTTCCAAGATATTATGCCAACACTTGATGTTTAATTTATAGGCAGTCTCATTATAAATAAATCTGCAAAATGTTTTTGCCAGATGAATCCAAACCACTTATGTTGCCCAACAGGCACTAGTACACCCAGGCAATGACCAGATTACTTCACATGGTATCCCTCCCATACCCCTGCATGTACTAAGCAATGCCATGAGCAGCCATTTTCAGGTAAGCCCAAGTGCTATATTTTTTTTATTTTTAAACAGTTCCAACATATTGTGCCATCACTTGACATCTAATTTAGAAGCAGTCTCATAAATAAATCAGGAAAATGATTTTGCCAGGTGAATCCAAACCCCTGATGTTGCCCTACAGGAATTATTACAACCAGGCAATAACCAGATTACTATACATAGTACCCCCAAAATGCCATGAACAGCCACTTTGAGGTAGGCCCAAGTGCTGTATTTTCAAACACTTCCAACAGCAATTGTGAGGTAGGCCCAAGTGCTGCAGCTTTTTATGTTAAAATAGCTCCAACATATATGCCACCACTTGACGTCTAATTTAGAAGCAGTCTCATTATAAATGAATCTGCAAAATGTTTTTGTCAGATGAATCCAAAACAATGATGTTGCCCTACAGGCACTAGTACACCCAGGCAATGACCAGACTATTACACATGGTACCTCCCCCCCCCCATGCCATGAGCAGCTATTTTGAGGTAGGCCTAAGTGCTGTATTTTTAATTTTTAAACAGTTCCAACATATTATGCCACTACTTGATGTCTAGTTTAGAAGCTGTCTCATTCCTGCACATGGTATCCCCCCCAAAACCCCGAGTGAACTGACCAATGCCATGAGCAGCATTTTTGAGGTAGGCTCAATTGCTGTAGTTTTTTATTTCAGACAGTTCCAACATATTATGCCACCACCCACACCTGATCCCTTAGTTCAGTATGACAATACAATAATGCTCCTTTATAATCTTACACCAAGAAATGCAACTTTTTCATTTTAAAATAACACACACACACACACACCTTAATCAGAGCCAGCTTCACCCCTTCTTTCCAAAAATTACAAGCATCTCACACAAATTGTATTTTTTTATTTAAACATGTTAAGAGTGCAGCTTTTACATTCATTGCACATACACACATCTAAAATAGAGCCATCATCACATCAACAGATGCAGCATTCATTTGACAAATACACATTTTCAAAATGTACCAATAGGAACCCCACAGGTGCAGTTTTCCCCCCTTTAACATGATTAAAGTCATCACCAGAGGAAAATTCACCAATATTAACAATATTCTGAAAAAAATCTAATTATATAATGGAAACCCACTGGATGGATAGTAAACAAAATATTATAAATCACAAACAAAACTCTATTTGATTAGACTGGTCACATATATGCACAGCCCCATTTTGAAGAGTGGCCCTATACAAACAGCTGGACCATGAGAGAACACTCAAATTTAACTTTTCTGCCCCCAATGATGATACAACACAACTGCTGCACTATAGCTAGAGACTATTTAATATGCCCTATTTAAACAGTGCCAGCACCAGAGGAAAGTTCTGCTGATATAATTCACTAACTAAACTTTAAAATATGCTATTTACCATGCCACATTTAAACACTGCCAGCAATAGAGGAAAGTTCTGCTGATATGCTTCCCAAACAAAACTTTAAAATATACTGTTTAATATGCCCCATTTTGGGGCCCTTCACAAGCAGCAGGACCATGAAGTCCTGAGGTGAAAGCTTTACCTTTTCTGTCCCCAAAATGACACAAAACAAATGCTGCACTTTAGCCAGTCATGATTTGATATTCCTTCCAGAACTTTAACTTACTGTTTTGTAGCAGAATATGGAGGATCATATTTTCTAGCGACTGGAGACCTCTGAGACCCTTCCGAACACCCATGCAGCACATCAGATTTAAAATGGATGACGCTTCATTCTCCCTATTTTTAAGAATGTCAAATTGGAGCAGCAGCAGGAAGAGAACAGTTTTGGAGCCAGAGTACCAAAACTGAATGCATGATGTCATTTCCAGTTCCTGGCTATTCGGACCAATAAAAGCATCATCGGCAGCATTGGTAACAATGAACATGACAGCAAAAGCCACAGCTTTTGATGTTGCTGCTCCAAGCAGGCTGTACTGCTGCATTAGGATTGCAGACTTGTGTGTGGGAAATCACATTGGGTTGGATATTCATAAATGCACCTGGCAGGGGTGCAAACTGGGCACAGCACAACTGGGATGTGCCAGGGCATGGACTGGGCAATATTCAACAGAGCTGCTCCACGGATCAGCAACATTGAATATTGCAACTTGGCCTTCCACATTGCGCATGGTGCAGTGGCACTGTGCCAGAGCAAGTGGAAGGAGTGGAGCAGGGGGATGCGTCAGCTCAAGTGCAGTTGTGCTAGGTGCAGGAACCGCAATATTCAGTGGTGGATATGCAAATGGGGCCATAATGCATGCAAAGTGCAACTGGGGCCATTAGCATGCCATTATGGCCCGATTTGCATGCAGGTGCATCGATCCCCTGCAACTTGCACCTGGCACCCTGCCAGGCTGCAGTCATCGGGGACCGACACCCCCTGCACATCACGGCACAGTGCCCCAATGCCCGATCGTGGGCATAAGTATGTTCTAAATCATGTCCAATATCCCTGGTGGCCCCTTCCACCTGATCGCGGGCATCATATTATAAAGCATTATAACAATCCCTGGTGGTCCAGCAGTACCCCCCACCACCCGCCCGCCTGAGCCCCACCACCCTGCTCCCCGGTCAGTGGCGGGCGGCGCTCCACCTGCAAGCTGCCTGGCCACCCGCCGACTGACCGTGTACAGTACTGCTGTATGCCCATTGGTCCACAGTGTGGGCCAATGGGCGTGCAGACTGCATTGTACTACACAGTCCAGATATGTGAATGGGGGAATATGCATGGGCATGCCCCCCCGCACTTGAACTGCATACATTACCGGTGCATCCCGGCGCATCGGGATCTGCACAGTGCAGCATCCCCTTTTGAATATCGGGTCAGTGCGCATCAGTGGGTTGCACATGGTGCAACACTGTTGTGCCATGCGCAACCCCTTTGAATATCCCACCCATTAAGTAATGTGAACTGACACTGAAAAAAAACATAAAGCATAAAGGCAGAATAAACAAAAGAAATAATGCAGCTATATAAGACACCATATTTAATGCATGAAAGTAATAAATTGCATGTGGTGTCATATAAATGTAATTACATCTGCATAAAATTAGTAATCACTGGGGGCAGTTATACATCCACTCTATCCATTAAAAAAAAAAAAAACAACTGTAGTATTGTGCTTGAAATACAGCACATTTAATGGTCACCAATATGTGTAGCACAGCCATGTCACAAAATGGGTGCTTTTTTTAAGGCTATTTTCATTATTAAAATGTAGCCACAATAAAATAAAAATGTATACTTTTTCTTGCATACTATCTCGTGAGCATATTGGCAACAATACAGAGCACAAATTCTGTAATTTTAATAAATTATGAGTAAAATACAGACCTTATTTTAAGTGCACACTCATGTCTCTCAAATACTGTCCATATATATATATATATATATATATATATATATATAGTATATTCTTTGCAAAAAATTGCATTAACTTGGGTAACTTAACACCACAAAAGTAGGGAAATGTGGCATTAGGGTTTCCAAACCAAATGCCCCCCAACTCCCCAAGCAGCAAAAGGAAAAAAAAACAATAGGGATTTGGGTCTCTGGAGTCTTGGTGAGTCAGTGGTGGGCTGTTCCTTGGGGGTTGTCAACAATAATGACCAACCCATTCCATGAGCAAACAACATCACACATGCTCTCCTTTCTGCACACAGGGTCCACTGGGGGAGGAGTGAACATTAGGGTTGACAACCCCCAAAGAAGACTCCGCCACTGATTTGACAAGACTTCATAGACTCAAAACCCTAATGTTTTATTAGCTGCTTGGTGGGAGTAGGGTGGGAAACCCTAATACCACATTTCCTTATTTTTGTGGCTTTTAGTTACCCTAACAGGTGCATTAATACACTTTCTTTTTCAAAGAATTTCCTTACTTCTTTAGATAGTATAATTAAATCCTCATTTGCCTGTGGGAGCTCAGGGCCCTGTGGCCCTGCACTCTCATCCCTCCTTAGACGTGTGCATCTATTATGTTGTAGAAGTGCAGGGCTCGTAGGGCCCCGCACTTGCATTTCAGTCAAAGCAGTAACTAGATTGTCAGAATAGACCTGTTATTACCCCCCCCCCATGAACACCATGCTGGGAACTTTCAAATCCCCACAGAAACATCATTCTTTGTCACTGCAACATCATTCCATGCCACAGGTGTGAAAACACATTTTAGCTAGGATTTGAAAAGTGATAGCTGTCACATTCATGAGGTGGTGTAAAAAATGACCATGTTGAAAATGTGGGGTCAACATATTTAAAATTACCAATGTTACAAGAAGGCATACTAAAATTTCAACATAACTTTTCCATGTTTGCAGATTTTAACCCCACATTTTCCACATAGCCTTCTGATTTTGTCAAGCAACCACAAAAATTGCCTTTTAAGCCAGATTTGTGGAATTCCACTACCATTGTTCATGAGATGGGGTCCCCAAAAGGCCATGTTAAAAATGTGGTGTTAAAATGTACAAAAATGGAAAAGTTATGCATCAGAGTTGAAACCCCTTTGACATACATTGGACCACCCTTATCTTAGTTTCTCATATTGCAGTCAATGGTTCCAGCAGCAAGACATGTCTTTCAACATAGAGTGGATCTTCACCTTGTGACCTGTTCAGGCGAGTGAGGGTGTATAGTGGTGTACTGCAGGGAGTGGAATCATGGGCACTTGTGAAAGGGTGAACACTGTCTGGGGTGGATGCCCATGTGAGGGGTGTCTGGGCCCGCCTCCCCAATTCCTTTTGCTCTTTGTTTCTGTTGGATGGCCGCTCATGCTGGGAATGAAACTGAAATACACTTGTTGTTTGCTTATCTATTTTAGGGTGTCACATTTAATGCTTTAATGGAAATGAAAAATATATGATGAATTCCAAGGGTTAGCAGGAGAAGGGAGCAGAAAAGCACCCCCTCATTCTCCCTCCCACCTTGCAAAACCCAGTGAAACCCTCATGGACTTACTATCTTATTAAAACTATCTTTTGAAATGAAACAAAATGGAAACATAAAACCCTCTTAACATTAAACTTCCTTAACCAAGAAAAGAGGAGTTAAGTTTAGGCTAGAAAAGATAACATGTATGAACATGTATGTCTTTACTGTTTAATGGGGAACTCCTGAGAGTAAGATTTTTTTTTTAAGGTTTTTTTGACCGTTAAGGAGGACTAGACAATTTTTTGCCTATTTTCAGCTTCATCCCAGGGGGAGTGGGCTACAGATGGATGCCAACTGAAATTGAACCAGATTTTTTAAGCTGTTGGTGGTATTTTTAGTGAATGAAGGAAATTTGGACAGGGCACCAGGGAAATTCCCCTACTGTTTGGTAGGGGGAACTGTTGCTCTGCTTTTGCAGGCCGGCAGTCAGCATCAGGCTGGTGAGTGAGCAGGATGTGCTTGAACTGCTGCTAGAAGTTCTATCCCCGACTCTGGTAAGTGCTGAATCTGGGGATGTTGCTGTTTGAGTCGTGAACATTCCAAAGGATTTGCTGGAAGTGGTTCCAGTAGCAGAGATGTTTTTGCCAAATGTTAGTGTACCTTTGCACAGTGCTGAATGTATTTTGCAGATGGACATTTCAGAGGAGCAAATTGCGGTTGCAGTACCGCGAACAAGAAACCAGGAGAATTCTTTACCTCATTTGGAGACTATGAGTGATTCAGAATGCTTGTTGACAGCTTCTGCAGCTGAACCTGACAGTATGCGGGTTGTGCCTCAACAGATTTTGACTGATGTTAGCGTGACTGTTTCAGAAAGAATGTGGAAGTCCTTTCATCTCTCTTCGACTGAGGTTCCACTGTCTATGACTGACTGGTCAAAAGAGTCAGCTATCTCATTCTGTTTTGCAACCTCCGGAGGAGGCACCTATTGTTTCAAATATTGCAGTTTTGCCTGAGGAACCAACTAATGATGATACCACCCCCCCTTCCCCAAACCGTGAGAAAAGACAAACTGGTCCTAGGTATTCTGATTTTTTAAGAATAACAAAGTGGAACAGGCTTCTAGGTGGAATGCAATTCACCTTCGTTATCATGGAGGATTGCAAGAACACCCTGACAGACACTTCGTTGCCAGAAATTTGCTGATGGACTCTATGTCTTTTGTGACTTTAGACATTTATGCATTGATTAATGTTCATTGTGAGGATACTTTTGACATTAGCTTCTGAATATTTTCCAGTCTGGATATTTTTTGGAAAAAATATGAAGCCTTTAAAACTTTGCCCTTATGGACTCCTTTTTGGGCTATACCCCTTACCAAACCTCTGTATAAAACTGTTAGTATATTATTTAGAAATGAGGGGTTGAATGTGGATGATGTCTTATTCTGGCTGGAAAAAAAAATCAAGTTTTAGGCTTAACTGAGTTTATTATTGATGCAGACAGGATATGGACTGGGGGCTGGCATTTTAAAGTTAAACTTCACATGCTTGGTTCAGATGATCTGCATATTCCTAACAGTTTTTTTTTTGGGGGGGGAAAGGATAGAGGGGTTGTTTTCTATCCATGGCAGCCAAGGGCCTGCTACAAGTGTGGTAGTCCTAGGCACCTTAGTAGCACTTGTGATAGGGTGCGTTGTGTGTTATGTGGGGATTACGATCATGATAGTTCAGCTTGCAGAAACCTTTTTAAGTGTACTCTCTGTGATGAAACAGGCCACACATGCCATCAGTGCCCTTGGTAGGGTCAGAACAGACAGGGAAGCCTGAACCAGGAGGACCTGGTTAATAATGCTCAAGAACATTGTCTGCCTACAAGGCCGGAACAGGCCCCTCAGGCAGAGCCAAGTGCAGAACCACCCCAGCCTTCTTCTGATTCCCCCACTACAGAACCAGCTGTGCATAATCTTCCCCAGATTACTTCTGTAGTCTCTGATGAGACCCTTAGTACATCCATGGCTGGACAGGAGACTTTTTCTATGCCCCCCCCAATAGAGAGTGGTTTTCTCTTGGCTAAAATGGTTACAAGATCTTGAAGCAGGCCTAAGGGCCCTAGTCCTCCCTTACCTACTTTGAATTGTTTTCAAACTCTTCAGGATATGGAGGGGGACTCTGAATCAGATATTTCCTCTGTGTCTAGGGATGTATCTGATATGGAGTTTGAAGATGCCTCTAATCATCCAGTTAAAGAAAAAAAAAAGACTGGCAGAAAGAGGAAAAAGAATAAGGTGATGGGCTGAGATTTTTCTTTTTCTGGTTTCCTTTTTCATTTTTCTACTTAAATTTTATGACATCTTTACATTTGGTTACATTTAATACCTGTAGCATCAAAAATTTTAAGAAACGGTTTGCACTTTTTGGTTTCTTTAAAAATGTTTCTTTTGATATTCTTTTTTTACAAGAAACCAGATTTTCTTTCCTCTTTGATGTTTCACAGGTTAAATCTCTTTGGCCCTGGGGCCCATCTTTCTGGTCCTTTGGACAAGATGCTGCTGATGCAATCAGTGTTCATTTTCATTCCCCCCAAGTACGAATCCAGAGATTGGTGGACATTTTACCTGGTAGAGTCTTGATATTAGACTGTCTTTATCAGGGTTTTTTTTTTTTTTTTTGCGTATCATTAACACTTATGCTCCTCAGACTAAAAGTTTAAGTATCCAACTATTTGAAAGCATTAAACCTTATTTATTTACAAAAAAAAATAATACTTTGGAGAAGAGATATGAACTTCAGTTTGGATGTGATATTCATATGTTTTCTGTTCCTCCTGGTTTTCCTTCTGTTCTTAGGTGTTGGAAGTTTAATTCTTCTGTCTTGGATCAGCAGGGTATTGTACAATGAGTTTCTTTTCTATTTCAGTATATGAAAACTGTTATTGAATTCTATGATAGTTGGTATGGTGGCAAGACACAAAGGTAGATTTTAAAAATCTGTTTATTTCTTTAGGTAGAAAAAAAGGAAATATGGAGTATCGTTATCTGACTCTTAGAGATCAGTTTTATAAATTAATGTCCCTACCAAATACTTCGGATATTAGAATTAAGTCCCAAATTGATGCAGTAAAGTGCCAAATGCGAAATTATCAATATAATAGAGTATCTTCTCTATTTACTGAATTTAAATTTGGAACAGATTCTCAACCATTTTCAGATTTTTTTGAGGCCTGTAAATTTAAACTAGAGCATAAAGTCTTGACTGGTCATGATGATTAGGATGTGGTCCTCAGAAAATCAGACGTTGAAATGCTAGACATTATCTCTCAGTCAGTGCAACATACCCTAAAGAAGAGGTTTGAATACAAAGCCAGTTGGGAATCTTTGGTGCCTTATAATATTCCTACTCTACCTTTGGGTGTTGCTAGAGAAATAGAAGAGCCTATTTTATTATCTGAAATTCAACAGGCCATTTTGACTCTTCGACCAGGAGTTTCTCCAGGAGGAGATGGTCTGATGAATGAATTTTACCGTTTTTTTGTATCTGACTTAGCAGAACTTTTGCTAGAGGTATTCAATTCTGTGTTGTTGAAAGATTCCTCTTTGCAAACTTTTACGACTTCTATTATTATTTATTTATTTACATAAAAAGGGTGATAAGAAAGATATTCAGAACTGGAGACCTATTAGTCTGTCAAATACTGATTACAAGATTTTATCCCAAATTTTATGTAAAAGACTGCAGAAAGCGGTAGTCTATTTGGTACATCCTACCCAACCATGTTCTATCCCTCATCACAATATTCAACAAAATTTAAGGTTTTTAAGGGATATTTGTGAATTTAGTGTACAAAGGAAATTACAAGGTTTTTCAATTTCACTTGATCAATGCAAAGCATTTGACAATGTGTCTCATGATTTTTCTTTAATTTTTTCTAGTTCTACTAAAATATGGTATTCCTTCCTGTTTGATTAATTGGATTGTTATTTTATATAAATTCTGTAGCTGTCCCTTACCTTCATGGTTTAATTGGGAATTCTGTAAATATTAAACAAGGAGTTAGGCAGGGTTGCCCTCTCAGCCTTTTGCTGTATACTTTCTGTTTAGACCCTGTCATAAAAGCAATATTGCATGATCATACCATTGTTGGTCTCTCACCTAACCCAGTTCTTGATTTACAGAAAATATCTGCTTATGTGGATGATATCTGTCTTTTTGTCAGAGATGTAAAGTCAGGGGAAGCCACTTTACATACCTTTGAAAATGGTATGGCTTTAACAGGAGTAGGCATTAATTATCAAAAAATACTGCAATTTTTGAAGGGGATAAATATGCATATACCAGTCTCACAAATTGGACAAATGTTGGTATCTTCTCAACCTATTAAAACTTTGGTTGTCTATTTTGGTGATGGGGATCTTGCTGCTATAAATTGGGAGGATAAACTTAAGATAGGTGAAGCTCGGGTAGCACAATGGAAATCTTTGTCTATGGGCAAAAAGAAAAGAGTCATGCTAGTTAAAAAATTTCTTCTTCCAATTTTTTTATATAATTCACACATATATCCAATTCCTCTGGTTTTTGAGACTCGTTTATTTAGTTGTTTTTTTCAATTGATTTGGAGAAGTTGATTAAATTCTATGAAATGGGAGTTTACATATCTTCCTATCAACAAGGGAGGTTTGGGTATGATCAATCCATTTTTTTTTTCATTCTTTTTTTCTTTTTTCTTCCTTTAGTTCTGTAGGAAGGTCCCAAGGGTTGTGGGACTCAGACTGATGCTCTTTTTCTTTCTTATTTAAATCATTGGATAAATCCTTTACCTCAGCTATATGCTTCTAATTATGCTCCAGAATTTGCTAAATCTTCTTTAAAGAAATTATGGATGTGGAAACTTTTGAAAACTGATGTTTTGTCTTTAAGTAGGAAAACATTATATGCTAAAATTATGGAACAAAATCATGCCTCACAAGTAGATTTTCCTAGATGCCTTCCTACTGAATTAAACAATTCATTACTCATATTAGCAGACTGAAGAATATCAGTTCACATGTGGGATATACAGTGGTTGAGTGCACATGGGAAATTGGGGATAAAAGGGAATTGGAAGCACAGACCGCTTGCTGAGAGACAATGTTTGAGGCCTGAATGTGGGGGACAGGAGGAAACCTTAGAGCATTTCTATATTTCCTGTTTTTTAACCATTCAATTTTGGTCAGCTTTGGCCACTCAATGGCAGTTGGGGTCCTGTTGCACATATTTCTTATGAGTGTTTGGTTTTAGGTGAAAATACTTTTTTTGTTTTTTTTTTGTAAAATATCACCCTAGTACTTTGAATGTGATATTTTCTTGCATTAAGTATTTCATGTGGCAAGCCCAGTGTAAATTTTCTTTGAAACATATTAATACTCCAAATTTAATTATTTTAAAACAAATTGAGGCAGCTTTAAAACAATTGAAACAGAAGGAGAATGCACAATTTGATACGGGGACATTTTCTAAGATTTGGAAACATATTCGTTGGTTATCTTGATTTAATTTTAGTTATCATTACTGGTGATAATTTCATTTTTCTATGTGAACCTTGAATGTTTATGTTTCTTTTTCCTTTTTTTTTGCTTTGATTTTTTGGTTTAATTGTTTCTTTATATACACTTGTGTTTCCTTGTGATTATTTTCATGCTTCTTTTTATGGCTCAAAACTGATGTGATGTTTTGTTCTTCTAATAAAAATTCCCCAACTCTCCTGTAGGGGGACATCTGCATTTCTGGACTGAGCTAATTTCATTGTTAGAGGAAGAGGTTGGATGGGTGGATAATCACTGTGATCAATGAGTGCAACATGGACCTGTGGTGATGCCTCAGGTTGAGGGATCCGCTGTGGAGGCAGCTGGGATGCATCCTGTGGATGGCTAGCACATCGCCTGAGACAGCAGTCCCTTAACAGACTCAGACATGGAACAATTAACACTAGAACAAAAGCACAAATTCTTGGAAGCTGAATTGTTGCAGATAAATGAGCAAATTACCATAGAAAAGCACAGAATAGAAGAGGATCAAAAATGGAAATGCTTGACTTCTTCACTGAGCAAGGACAGGGCCACTGGCCTATGAAACTTTTGGCAGCAGATGAAAGACCCAGATCATTCCAGACCAGGATAGTCACTTCTCCAAGATGATACTGGAGTGAGGAGGTGGATGGCTCCTGGTGCCAGACAAGGTCCTGCAGGACGCAGGCTGGATTCTGACCCAAAATGGTCACTGGAGATCAAATCCTCAGATTCTAATACCGCGTTCCCCCTTGCAACCTCAGATAAGCAAAACACTTTCTCCTTTAGTTGAAATGGGGGATAAAGATGAAATAGTCTTGGAAGTGTCTACCAATTTCCCTGAACTAGAGCCCCAGCCTCTGCTGTCTGACACTGTCTCTGAGGTCTCAGTAGATAATCCAAAGCCTATTGAGGAGGCTGCCACCAAAAATAATGCAAATGCTAAACCTACCAATGCCAGCCATTTAAACAAACAGGTGGAATTGATGAAATGCTGCAATGCGGTGCGGCTGTGTATGTGGGGTCTAGAGATCACCCCCCGATCTTTTTTTGTGGGGAAGATACTATTGAAGCAGATCATGGGCTTTTCTCCATCCGAAGTATATGCTTTGATACATGCACAGGGGAAATTTCATTTTGATGTCAATTTTCGGACACCAGCTTTATTAGAAACCTTTTGGTGTAGATATGCAAATTTAAAAACTAACCTTTATGAGTAGATTTTTGATCATTCCACTCACAAAACAACCCTTTCGGGTCATTACCGTTCTGTTCCGAAATTAAGGTGTTAACATCATAGACATTGTCTTTTGGCTGGAGAATCATTGTTTTATTCAGGGGAACCTGATGACCATCATGAACGAGGAAGGGTTTTGGAATGAGGGATGGAAATTTAAAGTTAAGCTACAACAATCTGAGCAGGACATAATTCATCTCCCAAACTGCTTTTTCACTGGGAGCTATAAAGGCTTTCTGTTCTATTCCGGACAGCCCAGAGTGTGTTTCAAATGTGGGTCTACCAGGCATATCAGTGCTGCCTGTGAAATCTTACAATGTTCTCATTGTGGTGAAACTGGTCATCCTAGCGCCAATTGTTTTCAAGCCCCAAAATGTAATTTGTGTGATGGGTCAGGACATACCTTTTCAGATTGTACTCAGGCTGCTAAGAATACTGAAGACACTGACTACGAAGTGCAAGATCGCTACATATGCACAGGTGTAAAACAAGCTACTGTTCCTTTGGTGGTGAATCTATTAAAACCAACCCAAAGACTTTCTATTCCTGTTGGCTCTGATGAACAAAAACCACAGGAGAAATCTTCTGCACCTGTGGGTCCATCTATAGGAAGTCCCTCTGGGGAAGTTGGCCCCCATGAAGATCTCTGGAGAAGCAACCTTAGGAGGAGGCTTTTGTGGTTGTTACAGGAAAGTGAGGAAAAGGAATGAAAACAAAATCAAAGAGCAAAAAAAAAATCTCCTGAAGAACCCTTGGAAGATTCAAACTTTCACTCTATTTTATTGGAGGAACACTCAGACATGGAAGAAGAGGACAAAATACCATTCTCTGCCTCCCAACAACAAAATCAAGTGGATGTGGAGGGAGATGAAGATCGGCCTATAGTGACTACCAGAAATGAAAGAGTGACTAGGGCATCGAGTAAAGTGAAATAATTGTGGAAAGGATTTATCCCTGGCTTTTTCTACTTTTCAGGCAGCCTCACTAAATGTGAACAGTATCCAATCCTCCATTTAGGGAGACAGTACTTTTGCTCAATTTTTTGGTAGCAATTTAGATTGTGTTTTTTTTCAGGATGTCCATCTGCACTCAGCAGATCTATTATGCTGGCAGTATAGCTTAGAGAGTACAGGAATGAGGTGTGAACGAGCTTGGTACATCCAGCAGACCAGACCTGAGTTTGATTCTCACAGCCTCCACCTGTATACTGTGTGACTCTGAGCAAGTCACTTAACCTCCCAGTGCTCCCAGGTCACCCCTGAAAACAGGCACTTGTGCCTAGTGGACCTTACCCAGTTACCAAAGACTAAAATAAAAAAATAAATAAATAAAATGTGCAGCCTCTAATGGATGGTTATGGGGAGATTGTTTTTGGTCACAGGGGGAGGATGTGTGTTCTGGGGTGGGGATTGGTTTCTTTTCTAAAATACAAATCCTATGACATCTTGAAATTATGGAGGGTAGAGCTTTTATGTTAGGTATTACTTGGGAAGGTATAACTTTATGCCTCATTAATGTTTATGCTCCACAGCTAAAATATGATAGGGTAGCATTATTTAAGTCTCTAAAACACTTGTTATTGACAAATTATCCAGTTATTTTGGTGGGTGATTTTAATTGTTCCTTACCGACAACAGGGTCTGATTCAGTGGCAGAAAGATATATTGTGATTCATCTAACCCGAAAACTCTGATTGAAGAGGTGGGGTTGATTGATGTTTTTGAGGTTTTTTATTCTGTAGCCCCCTTCACTTATTTTTGTGGTCCTTGATCCTCTCGAATTGACTTTTTCTTTATCTCTTCGTCCCTGTTAATACAATCAGCTCAGTGTGTGGATGTAGCAACCTCAGATCACTGGATGTTAGAGGTGGTGCTTGGTAGTCACCCTACACAATGCTAAGGCCCTGGGGTGTGGAAACTAAATGAGTCTTTGCTTGAGATTCCTCAGATAGTGGAGGGTCTTGCTTTTCTTCTGGAGGCCAGGAAGTCTGTGTGTTTTCTTTATGATGATATCACTCAGTGGTGGGAGGATATGAAGATGGAATTGAGGACTTTCCTACAAGAAATGAGTCACATTAATGAAAAACTCAAACATGATAGGATGAGTTTTTTGAGGAATTAAATCAGTATTTTGACAGGATTATGCCATCATTCGGATGGCAGGTCTCATATTCGTATTAAAAAGCTTAAAAAAGAATTGTCCCTTTTACAATTACAATTTATGAGGAATTTAGAGTAAAAACATAAATATGGGATAAATGGAAAATTGGAAGAAACTTAAACATTTGATTCTATTTACTCACTAAAGGATCAAAGAAATATGGGTTTTGTTTATGCCTCAAATGGGGATACAATAACAGATAATAAGGGGATCCTGAAAGAAATTTCTTTTTTTTTAAAGAATCTTTTAAAAAACAAGATTTATCAAGCTTGGATTTGAGGCAGTGGCTAGCATCGTGTTCTCTACCACACTTTCCTCTGAAGGCTGGGAAGGGCTTGACCAAACCCATAACACCGCTGGAATTAAGAGACATAATCTGGTCCTTACATTCCGGAGCAGCTTCTGGGATGGATGGGCTCCCTCATGGGCTTTATAAAATTATTTGGGAGATTTGGGCAGTAGAATTATGTGATATGTTTAATAAGAGCTTACTGATAGGTCACTACCGAACAATATGATGCAAGGACTTTTAATACTGATATTTAAGGAAGGGGACAGAGGATTGCTAAGAAATTGGAGACCAATTTTCCTTCTGAATACTGATATTAAAATCTTAATGAAGCTTTTGAGTAAAAGGCTTTCAGGAGTTTTGGATACTATTATTCACCCCTCTCAGTTTGGTGGAGTTCCACAGAGACGTTTACAGGATGCTTTAATTCTTATAAGGGAAATTGTGCATAAAGGAAACACACTAGAACTGTTTGGCTATTTGGTATGTTTGGATCAATCCAAAGCCTTTGATAGAGTAGAGTATGAGTACCTTTGGGAAACCCTTTGTTGTTATGGTTTCCCAGATGCCTTTATATATTGGTTACAGATATGTTATTCTGGTATTAGTATTCTACCTAGTATCAATGGATGGGTAGGCAGGGCGGTAGAGGTGCATTGGGGTTTTAGGCAGGGATGTTTTCTCAGATCTCTGCTGTATATCCTATATTTGGATCCCCTTTTGCATGATTTTCATAAATCTGATTCTATTATTGGACTTTCAGTGGGAAGTGAGAATTCTCTGATTGTAACAATAGCATACACAGATGATTTAGTTTTATTTCTGGCAGATAGACAGTCAGCGGGAGAAGCTAAAATTATTTTACAATCATTTTCAAGATTGACTAGTTCTTTAATTAACACTACTAAGTGTTGTATTTTACCAATTAGCTATGATGCTACTGATGTATCCTTGGTTTGAGGAATATCTGTTAATACTGGTTATCATAAAATGTTGGGTATTTATTTTGGTGGCCCAGATCCACAAACATTTAATTGGGAATGTAAATTTGAGGAAGCTAGACTAAAGGTTCAGTGTTGGAATAAATGGTGAATGATGAAAACTAAAAGAATTTATCTCATCAAAACATATTTATTGTCCTTTTTTTGTTTCTAGCTGCGCCCCCCCCAAGGGCTCTGGAAGCTTCAGTGTATAGTGTCTTTTTTCAATGCCTATGGAGGAGTCATTTAAACCCTGTGAAACATGAAGTTACATATCTCCCAAAATGTAGGAGAGGCCTGTGGATGAGAAATCCAGTGCTTTTCTTTTTTGTTAATTTTTTTTATTATAATGTTGTTCCTATTTTGGTTAAGATGCAAAATCTATGGTTTCCATGGGTAATAGCTATAGTTGAGCCTATATTTTTTGTTTGGGTCCCTCGCAACCTGTTTCCCGACAAACCAGGATGGCTCAGTTACTAAGTAACTATAAGGATGCAATTGGTAAACTAAAGGTGTGGAAACAGTTAAAAATCTTGTGGTTTCTTGCAATAGGAAATCTTTGTATAGCTGGATTCTAAAGACACAATTTTTGCAGCCTCCAGGTTTTGAGAATTTACTGTGTGCACACCAGATGGAGATTATTGTGCTTTTAAATAGTAAGATGGTTCCTTTGTATATGTGGGATTTTATCTTGTTGTGTTCTCATAAAAAGTTGGGTGTACGTGGAAATTTAAATCATAAAGAGATGGCTGACAGAGAATGTCCATGGGGTGGGATATGTGTAGGTATTGTCAAAACTATTGCACACCTGTTTGTTGAATGTCCCTTTGCCATCTCCTTTTGGGACCATTTTCATACAACCTGGCCTCAAAGTCCTTTGTGGTTGTTACTTCTGAGATGTGGGTAGAGGGGATTCTACCTCGATCTTGGATCAAATATGATAATTGTACTCTTAGACTTTTGATGAGTTTTATTTTCTTTCAATTGTGGCAAGCATGATGTGGTCTGACACTATGGAAACAACTTTTAACTTGTGATAAACTCATCTTGGTACTTTCTATGGAAATATGTCAATGGCGATCTTTGGAGTGTAATAGGGTTTCATTGGAATTGTGTTAATTATGGTGGAGGAACATGTCATGGTTAGATATGGGATAAGAGGGAAGAATAGGTTTTGCTTATTTGAAAGAAGACTGTAGATATTTTGAGTAAATTCTTTGGAGGTTACCGTATAGTCAGAGGTTATTTTATGAGTTCTGTTTTGTAATGGTGTTTATGTTATTACAAGTCAACTTTTATGTGCTTTCTTCAATTTTTTATTTCCTGCATCAGACACAGTTTGGAGGACAGAGATATATAGAAGTACATATGGCTATGATTATATATAGGATCAACTTTTCCCCCTTTTTATGATGCTTTTCACATATAATTTTTTGCATCTTGTCTCTATTTTATTTTTGTATGATGAAATACTTTTCTTTTAGTTCTGTTATGTCTTATAAGTTTGTTGTTTTTTTTATATTTGTGAAATACATATTTTTTTAGATGAAGTGATTTTTCTTTACAACATTTTTCTTTTTTTCATTTGACAGATGTGTATGTTATGAGTTTATGATTTTTCATTGTTTTATTAATTTTTTGTGTCATTTCTTTATATGATGTAATATTGCTGTTTTTGAGTGTAATTTGCTTCAGTTGTAATAAAATGTTCCCCATCTCTGACAGTAAGGGGATCCTGTGCTTCCCCAAGATGGTGGCACAGTGTGTCAGTGCGGTGGACATGGAGGTAGTTGAGGCTCTCCCTGTAAAGGATCCTAGAGAGGTTGAGATTGAAGAAATACACTCAGATATTCCCCTATTTCAGCAGGACTTGAATGTTAGCAACATGGATTTACAAAAAGAGGTGGAAGATCTTACCAGAAGTTCTTAAGTGTGTGATTTTGCTGAGCATGGTAATCCACAAAGAAATCTGAGAGTTCTATTGCTGGAGCCTGTGTGGGGTGCCCTTCCACTGTAAGGGCAGACCAAGCAACAGAGAACGCTGCAAGCTGAAAGCAACATATGGGAGGATTGATACAATTACCATGAGATGAGCAGTCCATAACAGTATCTCAACAGATTTGAAGACAGTTCAGACTACAAAATGAGCAACACGACAAAGACTGGTCTGCAGATACCGCTCTCCTAAATGCGAGATGGTAAAGACCAGAAATGGGATAATGGATACCAGACCCAGACTGGGGGAAAATTTGCTACACATTCTGGAGGACAGACCTGCTACAAGGGACCATTCTGGATGCATTGCAGATAAAATACTGAGCTCAGGTAATCCACAGACACCATTACATCTCTCTTCTAATGGGGCCCCAAATATTTCAAATGTGCATATAGTAACTGTTGGGATCCAGGACTCTGAAATGCCTGGACCATCAAGGATAGAAAATGTTTCTGAAATACCTACTGAAGGAGCTAGTAACTCAGGAAGGGATAATAGGGAACAGACTGGAAATCAAGGGAACCATGGAGGAAATGCTAGAGGGGTACCTATGTCTTAGTTATTTAAAAATAAACTAGAGCAAGCTCCCAGGAAACATGCGGTCAGGCAGTGATATAGAGGTGGTCTGAATGAGTACCCAGATAGATACTTTGTGGTCAGAATCCTGATAAAATATTCCATGAGATTCTCCCCAACAGAAGTATATGCATTAATATATATTTCTCATGAGGATACATTCAATGTTAGCTTCAAGAAAAATGCTATCCTAGAGAAATTCTATGAAAAATGTAATAACTAAAGAAGACTCCCCTATGGACCTCCTTCTATGCAATTTCCCTAATTAAACCTCAAATATGGCTTGTAACCATTATGTTTAGAAATTAAGGAGTCAATGTTAGTAACATATATCACTGGTTGCAGAACAGGTGTGATATCCTAGGCCACCCAAAGCCATTATAGACACAGAAGGGATATGGACAGGAGGGTGGAAATTCAAAGTAATGTTTCAAGTTAATTCAGAAATAATACACCTAACAAATAGATTATTTGTGGGTAAGGATAGAGGGGTGTGTTTTTATGCGGGGCAGCCAACAGCATGCTACAAATGTGGGGCTAGGACACATTTGAGCAGTACTTGTGATTTATTAAAATACTCCTTATGTGGTGGATACGGTCATACAAGTGACTTATGTGAAAACATATTTCAGTGCAATCTCTGTGATGAGAAAGATCATGCCTTTCATCAATGTCCATGGACTTGACACAATACAACAGAAGGGTGGGATCAAGATGACTTAGTACACAGGGCTCAGGAGAAGAGGAGGGAGTTTTCACCATCAGAAACCTCCACAGAACAGGAAGACCATGTAACTCAACAGAATAAAAATAGGTAGGTAGGAGAAAGAAATGGAACAGACCCAGTGTGTCCTACTATCACATTAGAACCCACTCAGGCAACCCAGGCCCAATCACAACCTGAGCAACAGGAAAAGAAGAGGAATGAACAAATTTATTTGGATGAAACAAATAAACAAATGCCCCCCGGAAAAAATAAAAATAAACAGACCAGTTATTAGAGCAGCGGCAACCCAAATGGCAATACCATTTGTGATCCCTACCCTAAATCCTTATATTTCCCTACAAGAAGAAATTGGGGACTCTGGTTTAGAATCCAATGTGTCTAGCCACTCAGAAATGGTCTCAAAATGAGAGGATGAGGAAAGACAGTCTGTAGAACTAGCAAAAGAAAAGAAAGAAAAAAAGGGAAAAATTAAAAATAAAATCCAAACATACAGAAATCCCTTAATCTATTAACCTTTTAGAATGACATCCATATGAGTAGCCTTTCTTAATACTTGCAGTTTAAAAAATTACAAAAGGAAGACTTCAATTTTAGCATTTCTTGGTCAATTAAAATTTGGCATAGCCTTTGTACAAGAGACCAGGTTGAAATCTCTTTTCAAAACAAAACAAGTTAGGAGGAGCTGAGTGTGGGACCCTTCCTACTGGACATTTGGCACAGATGTTGCCGATGGTTTGGGTATTTTATTTAAAGGAACTGGTTTTAACATAATCTGAGTAATTGATATATGGCCAGGATGAGCTCTTTTACTAGATTGTTAATATAGAGATTTTTTCTGTTGTCTCATTAATGGTGACTCCATTAAAAGTCAGGGGGGAAAGTTGATTATTTTTGGGCTTCTACCTATACCAAGGGCCAGCACTGATAAACAAAGGGATATTATGACACTAAATGGTGGTTCAAAAGATGGTGTATAAGGGAAGGATTTTTTTTTTCTTGGAAAACTGGGCAGGGTTTTTAAATCAAAATATTTTTGCTAGAGGTGGTATACATTTAAAGAGACAAGGCAAAATCATTTTTGCCACTAGATTAAGACAGCAGATTGATCACTGTTTAAACTGTTAGGTGGGGGGGGAAATTATTCTGCCCCGAAAAAACATCTGCAAAAGTAATATCCCTTTGGCCCCTCCAGAATGGAATTGCTTAGTCATTAATGCAAGAAGTCTTGAGAATAAGTTAGATGAATTTACCTTACTATTGGAACAACTGAATATTTACATTTGTGCAGTCACAGAGACTTGGTGGTGCGATGATGATCCCTAGGACAAAAACATTCCAGGTTTTACTCTGTTTCATAGAGACAGAAGCATTAGTGGGGGGGTGGCACTGTACCTATCAAGTATTATAAACGTAGAGAATATCGACCTTATTCAGTGGCCTAATATTGAGGCACTATGGGTTAAAATCTTCCCTAGCTCAGCACCCTGTATCAATATGGGAGTAGTTTATAGGCCCCCAGCAATTACACACGATGATGATCTTCATCTTTTAGACTTTGTGGAGAAGATATCTTCCACTAATAACACTCTGCTAGTAGGTGACTTTAATCTTCCTGGCATAATTGGAAAACTATACATACTTCATCCCCCATGGAAAATAATTATCTGCAATTATTTCTGCTGTCAAATATGGAACAAATAGTCAACACTAGTACTAGAGGCAACAATATCTTAGATCTAGTCTTACATAATATGGGAAACCAAATTTCTAAGTGTTCAGTGCTCCAACCATTAGGCTCCAGTGACCATTCCATGGTGCATTTTACTTTCAGTGAGAATTTAGGACAGGATAGTGGTAATACAACATTGTACAACTTTAAAAAAGCAAACTTTCTGGGCATGACACTTGATTTGGCATCCTGGGACTGGCAATATTCCTTCTTAGAAAAATCACTTTCTGAAATTTGGCAAGTTCTGATCAGCCAGTTAACCTTAGTCTCTAGTAAACATATCCCAATTATTAAAACAACTGATAAAACCAAAATGCATAGGCCTTGGATGAATGAAACTGTAAAAAAACATATCAAATATAAAAACAGATCTGATAAAAAAGCCAAGTCATGTGGAACTAAGCAAAGCTGGGAAATCTTTAAATTCCAGTTGAAAGTGACTAAATACAGTATCAGAAAGGCAAAAAGGGATTTTGAGGTACGACTGGCTAGAAATGTGGGGGATAACTACAAATCCTTCTACAGATATATAACTAACAAAAGAGGTTGCACTTCCACCATAGGTCCACTAAAAGATACTTCAGAAGAACTAGTATCAGACAAGACACATATGGCTACTATGTGCAATAAGCAATTTTCATCAGTCTTTAATAATAAAACTGAAGCTAGAATGAAAAATAATGACCATATTCTGAGTGGGTATTTTACAATAGATGCTAACATAATAACATACTAACATACTAATTACCAGCAGATTAGGCCTTACGGTCTACCGAGTTTGCTATTACTATTCAAAAACTTCTTCAAAATCTGGATCCTTACAAGTCAGCAGGGCCAGACGGTTTACATCCCCGCATCCTCAAAGAATTAGCTATCCCTCTTTCTGGTCCTGTTACTGCCCTATTTAATAAATCCTTACAAGAAGGCCAGGTTATTGATGTCTGGAGACAAGCAACTGTGGTTCCAATCTATAAAAAGGGTTCCAGGCAGGAGATGTCAAATTATAGACCCATCAGCTTGACATCTATATTGGGTAAAATGTTAGAAGGAATCATAAAGGAACACCTATGTAAGATAATTGAACCTGATCCCACCCAGCATGGTTTTGTTAAGGCCAGATCATGCCAGACAAACCTGATGAGTTTCTATAATGGAGTAAGCAGGGCATTGGACAGGGAGGAGGCAGTGGATGTCATATTTCTGGATTTTTCTAAGGCCTTTGATAAGGTCCCTCATGGTCAGCTTATAGAGGACATGATTAGCCTTGGAATAGGGGGAAATATATCGCATTGGGTGGAATCTTGGCTCAAGGGCCACACCCAGAGAGTGTGCATAAAGGGCTTCTTCTCAAATTGGGATATTGTGGCCAGTTGGGTCCCACAGGGTTCTGTCTTGGGTCCGTGTCTGTTCAATATATATATTGCGCCATTAAAAACCATGACGAGCATTTGGTTAGCAAAATTTGCCGACGATATACGTTTAGGCTACCCAATCAAAAATACTGGTGATATAAACACCCTCCAGTATGCCCTAAATGAGCTGAAGAAGTGGGCTACCCAGAAGAAGTTGTCCTTTAATACAGATAAATGTGTTGTAATGCAGTTTGGTAGAAAAAACACTCAGGCTAAATACATTTTTGGTGGAAAAACTTTAAAATCAGTGGATGATGACTGTGACCTTGGTATCAGAATATCCAATGATCTCAGTTCGAAACTTCATTGTTACACTATTATTAAGAAGGCAGCCGGTGTGCAACACTGCATAAACAAACACATCAGCAGTAAAAGTAGAGATGTTTTGCTCCTATTGTATTCATCACTGGCAAGGCCCCATTTGGAGTATCATGCCCAGTTTTGGGCTCCAGGGGATAAAGGCTCTATAAAATCAATAGAAAAAATCCAACAGAGAGCAACTAAAAAAATTCAAGAAGTCAGTAACTTGGATTATAATGCTAGACTTCAAAATCTAGGGCTATACTCATTGGAGTATCACAGAATGAGGGCGGACTTATGTCTAGCATTTAAGGCATTACACGATGATCACCTTTGGGAAATATTAGGTCTCAAATTGAGGGTTACAACTTACAGAACTAGGGCACATCCATTGCAATTGAAAGTTGAACAGTGCAAAACAAAAAAAAGAATTAGCTGGTTCACAGTAAGAGTTTGCAAAATCTGGAATAGTCTCCCTATGGAAATAGTATCGTGTGATAATATGATTACATTTAAAAAATACTTAGACAACTATTTGCAACAAAAATGCATAGAGGGAAATAATTAATACTTGCGAGCATTATGGACCATGGTCTGCTAGCTCTGTATAACCTATGATACCTATGATTAATATCCATGTTCCCCAAACAAAGACAACTCAAATTGAACTTTCTGAGGCAATCAAACCCTATTTATATACGAGAAGACATATTGTTTGGGGTGGGGAACTTTAATTGCAGTTTAGATTTGAAAGCTGCTGGGGATCTGGTACAAAACATTTACTGTGATTCACAGGCATTAAAACAAATCTTAATAGACACAGGCCTTATAGATGCTGATAGATGTTTAAAGGGCTACATATTTCAGACACATTTATGCAACACGAATAGATTAATTTTTCCCTTTCTAAACATCTAAAACCTCTACAGATGGTAGTTAAGCCCACTGAATTTTTAGATCACTATATCCTACTAGGTCAATTTAGTTTAGCCTCTGTACCTCCCAGGGTTTTCTAACACTCTCAGTGGTGGAGATTAAATTCTTCCCTTCTAGCACAATCTGAGTGCCAGAAGCAAACAGAGTTGTTTCTGGAAGCAAGAATCTCAACCCAGTGTATGTATGATAACCTGTGGGACTGGTGGTCAGATACAAAAAAAGATCTAAAACGTTTCATAATCTCTTTTGGGAAAGAAGCAGCTAGTTCAAATTACTTAAAATACTGGGCTATAGGAATTACTTATATAAATTAATGTCCTTCCCACCAAGAGATCAAATACAATATAAATCTCAATTAATAGAATTAAAAAAAAAAGGAAAGCATATCAATATGACAGAGCTAAATCCTTAGACATGGAAATGAGACTTTGAACTTTTAAAACAACCTACATCTGACCCCTACATGGCTTATAAACAAAGACTGGATAAAACACTAATGACAGGACTACTGTCACAGGATGGATCAGTGATGACATCTGAATTAGGAATGCTATCTGTAGTTCAGCAGTCTTTAAAAGAAACTTTTTTTGATAATCCTCTGGATAGCGGGTAACTTAAAAAATCTCCTTACAGCCCCAGTACCTCAAATAGAACACAAGGAAGGTAGCATATTGGTTTCTCCAACTTCACCAGAGGAAGTAGATGAGTTCATAAAAACTTTGAAGTATGGAACCTCCCCCTGGGTTTGATGGGATCACAAATGAGTTTTATAAAAAGTTTAGTACAGAAATTAGTAACTGTTTATCACTGGTTTATAATTTCATGCTGGATTCTGATCAGGAATGTAGGGATTTTGGAATGGCCATCATCTGCTACATACTTAAAAAAGGGGACAAGCAGAATCTAAAAAATTGGAGGCTGATAAGTATTTTAAACTATGACTATAAAATTTTAGCAAAAGCCTTGAACAACAGGCTACATAAAATATAAGATGCCCTGATAGATAGTGGGCAGACTTGTCCAATTCCCAACAGGAAAATTCAACATAATCTTTACCTCTTGAGGCAATTATTTGAAACAAGTAATGAAACAGACTTCTATGGTTATATTTTGGCTTTAGACCAATCAAACGCTTTTGATCGAATTGAGCATCACTACTTATTTCAAACTTCAACAATGTACTGCATACAAGAGAAAATGGTGAGGTGGATAAACAAATTTTATAATAAAGTCAGTATTATTCCAACATGAAACAGTATTTTAGGTGAAGATATAACAATACAAAGAGGAGTAAGACGAGGATGTCCTTTAAGCCTCTTGCTATATACGTTTACACTTGACCTCATAATCAGACAGATAAAATGGGACAATTAGATTTTAGGTTTAGCACCTAGTCTCTCTTTACATACATAGAAACATAGAAACATAGAATTTGATGGCAGATAAGGACCGCTTGGCCCACCTAGTCTGCCCATTTCCCTACCTGATGGATAAGCTGCAGATTCTAGTTAATCAACCACTTACTTCCTACCCCCACTAGAATTGCCTTATGTCTGTCCCATGCATTCTTGAATTCTCCCACTGTTCCTGACTCCACAACCTCCTCAGGAAGGCTGTTCCATGCATCCACAACCCACTCTGTAAAAAAATATGTTTTTTAATATTACTTCTGAGCGATCCCCCCTCTATCTTCAGATTGTGCCCCCTTGTTCTTGCACATCTCTTCTTCTGAAAGATGCTACCCTCTTGTACTTTGTTAATTCCCTTGAGATACTTGAAAGTTTCTATCATGTCCCCCTCTCCCTCTTTTCCTCAAAAGTATACATATTAAGCTGCTTTAGTCTCTCCTTGTATGTCTTCTCTTGCAGACCCTGCACTGTTTTGGTTGCCCTCCTCTGAACAGCCTCCACTCTGTCTATGTCGTGGTGAAGATGGGGTCTCCAGAATTGCATGCAGTACTCCAGATGGGGTCTTACCAACTATCTGTACAGAGGGATAATAACTTCCTGTTTTCTACTGTTGATGCCTCTCCCTATGTATCCCAGTATCCCCCAGCCCTCCTTACTGCCTTCTCACATTGCTTACCCACCTTTAGGTCATCTGAGATAATTACTCCTAGGTCTCTTTCGATTTTTGTTGCTGTTATTAACTCATCCCCCATTGTGTACTCTTTCCCCTGTGTTTTTGTTTCCCAGATGCATTATCTTGCACTTCTTTGCATTGAATCTGAGCTGCCATATATGTGACCATTCCTCCAACCTTGCCAAGTCCCTTTTCATCCTTTCCACCCCACCTTGTATATCAACCCTTTTGCAGATCTTTGTGTCATCTGCAAAGAGACATACTTTTCCTTCCAGGTGCTCTCTAATGTCATCTATAAAGACATTAAAGAGGACCAGTCCCAATACCAACCCCTGCAGTACCCAGCTAGTTACCCTCCTTTCTTCACTGTGGACTCCATTTACTATTACCCTTTGTGTCCTGTTGTTCAGCCAGGTTTTTATCCAGGCTACCACCTTGGGACCCACTCCAAAGCTGGCTAACTTGTATATTAATCTTTTGTGTGAGACTGTGTCAGATGCCTTGCTAAAATCTATGTAGGCCATATCCACAGCCCCTCCCTGGTCTACTACTTTGGTCACCCAGTAGAAGAAATCTATTAGGTTCATCTGACATGACCTTCCTGCTGTGAAACCATGCTACCTTGGGTCCTGTGCCCCACTGGCCTCTGGGTACTCAACAATTCTTTCCTTCAGAAGTGATTCCATCATTTTCCTTACCACTGAGGTCAAACTAACTGGTCTGTAGTTTCATGCCTCTGCCCTGCTCCCACTTTTGTGAAGTGGAATCACATTTGCCCTCTTCCAGTCCTCAGGTAAGACCCCATCTTCCCACGATTTACTAAAGAGAATAGTCAGTGGTGTTACTAGTTCTACCCTAAGTTCTTTTAGAATTCTTGGGTGAATCCCATCAGGCCCCATTGCTTTGTCCACCCTCAGTTTCAAGAGTTCTTTCAAAACCTTTTCTTCTGTTAATGTACTGGTATCAACCCCCCTATTCAGAGTGTTTCTCTTGTTTGGTTTAAGTACCTCCCCCCTCTCTTCCATTGTGAATACTGAGCAGAAAGATTCATTCAGTATTCCTGCTTTTTCACTGTCACTCTCTGCCCACATTCCCTCCCCTTTATTAAGTCTCTGTATCCATCCCTTTATCTTTCTTTGCTCCCTAATGTACCTACAAAAGGTTTTATCCCCCTTCTCAACAGAGTTGGCTATCTTTTCCTCAGTGTGTGCCTTTGCTGTTCTGACTACCTTCCCTGTCTCCTTCTCCTTTAACTGATAACGTTATCTGTCCTGCTCCTTCTGTGTTTCCTTGTATTTCCTGAATGCTATCCTTCTCTCCTTAACCTTCCCTTCCACCTCTTTTGAGAACCATAGTGTTTTTTTTTCCTTCATTTTGTTTTGTTGATTTGCTTCACACAAAGGCTTGTTGCCTCTGCAATGGCTGTTTTGAGGTACTCCCCATTGTTTCTCAACCCTCCTTCTTGCCCGTTTGCTAGTGTTTTTCTGAGACGCTCTCTCATTTTCCCAAAGTCAGCCTTCCTAAAGTCCAATACTCTTGTTTTTGTATGGCTTGATTCTATGGCTGTGTTTATTGTGAACCACACTGTTTGGTGGACACTTGTTCCCAGATGACTACCCACTTCTAAATCTGAGATCCTTTTTCCTTCTGCATTTGAGAGTACCTGGTCTAAGATTGCTACTCTCAAATGGGGATAAATAATGGCATATGCCAATGATATGTATATTCTGGTTAAGGATTTTGCATCAGGGGAGAAAGCAATACAAACCCTTACTACCTTTTCCTCAATATCAGGATCAAAATTAAATATAGAAAAAAGCATAGCACTTGCACTAGGTAATACTGTTATAGGTCCCACAGATATATCAGCAATCTCTATTATCTCCTCTCCACAGAAATTATTGGGCATATGGTTTGGAATAGGAGATGTTGCCTCTCTGGACTGGGAAAAACAGTTAGAAATCTGTGAAAAAAGGTGAACATGTGGAAAACATGGAAGCTAGGGAAAAAGAACAGAGTTCTAATAATTAAAAAAATGTAATTACTAATATTCATGCATTTAAGTTACGTATATGCGGCTCCGATACAACTAGAAACAAGAATTCTTAACAATTTTTTTCAAATGCTGTGGGGTAACTCATTAAATCCAGTTAAGTGAGACATTATTTATTTACCTTTTAAAAAAGGAGGATTAAACATGATTAACCCTATAGTATTTTATCACTCCTTCTTTATACTTAATACCCTAAAATGGGGTTAGGATACAGCTCAGTAAACTTGGCAGGAATGGATACAATTTTCTTTACAGATGTTTTTTACACAATTGGGTCACACCCCACCCAAGCTATTACCCCAATAGAAGGTCCCTGATTATGCCATTTCTTCTTGTAAAAAGTTGCAACAGTGGAAAATGGATAAGAAATTACATGTGTCCTTTGAAAGGAAGCAATTTTTTAGGCACGTGGTATACAGAGTACAGAAAGTCATTATAATATTTTTAGAGTGCTCCTCCACTAGGATGCCACTAGCAATAACAAAGTTAATGGATACTAGGATTCCTGTCTGGATATGGGATATAGTATGGTTATGCAGTCAGTGGAAACTAGAAGTCAGTGGAAATTTGAAGCATAAATCTATTTTAGATAGATATTGCCTAAGACCTACATGTATAAATGTAGAATAAACCGTGTCTCATTTTTTTCTTGAATGCCCACATAGTGTGCAGATCTGGAAAGATTTGGCTCTAAAATGGAATTGGCCTTTTCTGGCATGAATTTCTTATGACACTTTAATTCTGGTAGATTATTCAGGGATATGGACACACTTTAACAAAAGTATTTTACATGTTATTTTTGCACTAATACAATATTTATATGTGGCAGACTAGATGTCAGTATCTATTATAACAGTTACAAGTCTCCAATGGTATCCTAATATCTCTGATAGAAGCAGAACTTGAAAGAGTAAAAGAAAAATGTATTTCATTTTTTATTTATTTTAATCTTTGGTAACCAGGTAAAGGCCTACTAGGCACAAGTGCCTGTTTTCAGGGGTGACTTGGGAGCACTGGGCGTTTAAGTGACTTGCTCAGAGTCGCACAGTATGCAAGTGGAGGTTGTGAGAATCAGACTCAGGTCTGGTCTGCTGGATGTATCACACCTCATTCCTCTAACCTCTAGGCTACACTGCCAGCCTGATATATCTATCTATCTATATATATATATATATATATATATATATAGATATATATATATAGATATATATACACAGAAGTATACCCAGGAAAAAATACACTACTTATGGAGGAATCTAAGAAATCTGGTATAAAGAAAGAAAAAGAGACATTGTAATTTTTTTGATGAGGAAAATTGTTTATTATTTCAGAAATGACTGTCATTCCTGGAGGTTTGATTTGTTTTTGAATTGTTTGTATAGCCATATCTGCTTATTGTTTTTGTCAAATGTGATGTAATGTTTTCTTTCTTCACAATAAAAATTCCCCTATTCTTTTTGAGAAGTGCCATGGGATCATTAACATCCACCCGAACTACCACCAGAAGAGACAGATGGGACCTTTGTTTAACGTCTCATCTGAAAGAAGTTAAGACTGGTTTTAACAAAAAGGGGTGGATCACCTGAGAGTGATGTTATCCATGAAAGGTATAAAAACCCACCACTTGAAGTAACAAAGATAGGCAGGGGAATCAGTTGAATACTGACTACCAAGTGAGGAGGACCGCGAAAGTGTGTGCTTGTTTCTACAATGTTCTATTTGCAAAGGCTGAAACTAAGCTTCAGGAAATTTCAAAACTAGAAAGTTTGCTGGATACTGTACATTGAATAACCTTTTGCTTTCTGTATGTTTATTATTTTTATTTTTTTTATTTTCTGATTTGAATAAATTAACAATGCACATTTGCATTTTTATGCACCTGACTTATGGTTTGTTGTGTCTGTTTTATCCCACACCTTCACAGTGCTGAGCGGGAGGTTGGGGTGATGGGCATTTTCTTTATTTTAGATAGGGACAGCAATTGGATGGGGGAGTACCACTAGACACCAGGGAAAAAAATAACAGGGTCAGTGATCAGATGGTAAAGGTGCCACTGGACACCAAGAGAATAAAAAAAAATGGGGATGGTGATCAGAGGGTGAGGAGGATGCAACTAGACACCAGGAAAAGGCAACAAATAATGGAGATGGCGATCAGAGTGCTGGGGTTCCCACTGGACAGCAGGGGAACATTTCTGAGAATGGGGATGGGAGGGTGTGGGGTGCCACTAGACATGAGAGAAACATTATTTGGAATGGGGATCAGAGGTTGGGGGGTGCCTTTAGACATCAGTAGAGATATGGCAAAATAAAATTTTGCATGCAAAATTGCAGCGAATTGGGTAATTTTGCCACATGAAATGTTTTTCGAAAATCACCAACAATTTTGCCCACCAATGGCCTTTTATGCTTTTATTTTTTTTTTAAAGCTTCCTGGTGTCTAGTAGCCCCCCACCCACATGCCGCACACCAGCCCAAATGAATTAGAATCCCCTCCCCGCCAATCACCAGCTGGTGGCAAAATTAAAGACCCACTGAGTTATATTCCAATTCCCAGCCTAGCCTGTTCAAAAAATACCAAAAACAAATTCTCTCCCCCTCCCTTGTGTCTAGTGGACCCCCACCCCACCCTGTCACCACAGTCAGAATGACAACACCCACCCCACTGTCTCCCAGTACTCTGAGCAGGCCACTGGCATAGCCCTCCACTCACCTTCATGGTAAGCAGCCAGACAGAGCTTTTCAATGAATGAAAGTGCACTTGTAGAAGCACTTGCTCATTCATTAAAGTGCTCAGATGGGCCGCCAGCAGTGGAGGTGAGTGGAGGGTTGTGCCAGTGGCCCGATTGGGTTACTTTGGGGGAGCAGGGTGGGTGCTGTCAGTCTTACAGTGGTGACAGGTTGGGGGTTAGGGGGTCCACTAGACACCAGGGAGAGGGACAGGATTGGATTTCTTTGGTATTTTTTTAAACAGATTGGGGTCATGGCTGGGCCGGGGATTGGAAATAACTTGGGGGGTCTTTCATTCGGCCTCTGGCCAGTGATCAGTGGGGGGGGCACTGGACACCAGGTATATTGTATGGGCCAGTGAGTGGCCTCGGGGGGGTCCACAAGACACCAGGGTTAGGAGTCTGAAATCTGTCTTAAATGTGAAATTTCACCCATGGGTGGTAAAACTTCTCCCATGAGCAAAATTTTGCTGACTTGGGCATAAAATGTTGCTCCCATCCAGGGGCAAACTTTCACATTTTGCCCGGTGAAAAGATTTTGCAAAATGCACACATTTTCCCAAATATTTTTTCCAGGTGAAATTTTTCAATTTCGCACAACACTAGATACCAAGGAAACATTACTTGGGATGGGGATCAGAGGGGTGCACTACACACCAGGGAAACATACTTTATGCTGCAGGCAGAATGGGATCAGTAGCTCACTCCTCTCACTGCGGCCCACAGCACACATTTCAGCTGTGGCTGCAGAAGTCAAGAAAGTCCTGCTGTTCTCATACAGAGAACATGGGTGAATGGCTCCTGTTACTAACCCGGGCAATCTGGGTTTTGTCTGCTCAGAAAATATATTTCTTGTATTCTATTTTTAAAACAAACTCCAGAACCTATTGAATCATATCCCGTTTAGCTAGATTCAGGTGTTTGTTTTTTAAAATGACATAATTTTTCATGTATTTTGCAGGTTTTTTAGTTTGAGGAGGAAAAACAAGGTGGCGGTCTCACAGCACAAAAAAGTGGTTTGTGAAGTGAGAAGCAAGTGGTGGGAAACCAAAAAAAGAATTTTGTGACACAGAATTTTTCATTTCGCACCAGAACATTAAATTAAAAATGAAAATACTCTCTTTTTAATGAAAAAGTGATTATAAAGAAAACTTGTTACTTTCTTTTTATTTTCTTGTTTTTGAAAAATGTGTTGCTGATTTCTTTTTTTTTATTTTGCTTTTGCAAAGAAAAAGTTCCAATTAGTAGCAAGCACAGGCAGCTGCTGAATGGTATCTACCTGCTACCTACTCTCCATGCTGTCAGTCCCTCAATTCACTGTATCTCCATGCCTCAAGAGTCTGTGCACAGACTATCCTTGAACACATAAATCCGCCTGCAACATTTTTTAAACAAATGTTTTATTACAAAAACAAATGCCAGTTGGTTGTGGGTGCATCCATGCTGGCAGTCACACCCATTTGCTTTCTGACCATTAACCACACTCCCAGTCCCTCATTTGAATCTACTTCTTAGGCTTCAGGAAATCTCTGCACAGCTCTGTGTAAAACATAGCACATCCTCCTGCAACAAGCTATTCATATTTTTAACTTAAAAAATGACAGTTGGCAATGGGCACTGCTTGACTTTCAATCACAACCCACTTGCTTGTTGCCCATTGCTCAGTCACCCAGTTCATCCTTTTACTCTGCCTCTCAGGCCTCAGGGAGTCTCTGCATAGGTTAGACTACAACACTGAGTAAATCCTGCAATAGCAAAATGTTTCTGTTCATTATTAGTATTAAAATATTTCAATTGTTAATGGCAACTGTGTAGACAGCATGCATTTGCTTGCTGACATCTGCATAGGCCCTCAGCCTCTCCCTTTCCTCTTCCTCCATATCTCAGGTATCTGCAAAGCTCAGAATGAAACACAAAGCAATTAGCAAAACCTTCAGTAGTACAGTAACAAGGTTGTTTGTTTTATTGGTTTTCATTTTTTGTAATGCCAACTGGTACTGTGAACTACCTGTCAGTCAAGAGAAATCCAGCTGAGCCCAGTCCACTGCCTAGAACACTTTCTCCTTCCTGCTCCAGCCCATGGCCCCAGAGTTCTGCTGCACAGCTTAGCCTGACACACACTTTCACAGCTTTATGGATGGATTTTTTTTGTTTAGAAAAAAAACACATCTTCTCGTGTCATCTTTAATAGTCTAACACAATTCATGTCAACTTCTGCAAGTTTTTTTTCCAATAAACCTACTATAGCTATACTAGCTATAGCTATCAAAGTTGCCTCCCTAGCTGTATGTTATTCTCAATGCCTGGAGCACAAGTGACCTCTCATGTTGCAGCTGAGCTGACACCAAAATAAGGCTGTGTTCCATGGCACTACCTCTCTGTTTCCTGTGACAGACTTATCCAATCTAGAGCCTAATCACTGGAGATGCCCTGCTTATCTTCATACTGTATTTCATTACTGTTTGGTCAGTTTATGGCGGCACTACTCTTGACCTTAAACCAACATTTGTAAGGGTGCACTGTAAGATCAGGCCATGCTACTGACTTCAGGACAATTTCACAGGCAATTTTGTAGACTGTTACAGTATGCAGCACTTTTTCCTCTTTATGGTTGCTTGTGGGAAGATAATCCTTGCAAGCAGTTTACAAAGGTGTAAATAGCAGATGTGTTCCATACAGCTTTCCCTCAGTGTCAAAGTGCTGCAGCACTCTGACTGAAAATTGGAAAGCACAGAATGAGGTACAAGCTTGTGATACATTTGTGGAGCTTATACAGTAGCCCTTTTGTCAGATTTCCAGCACACTCTTCTCTGTTAGTCTTTATGCAGCTCTGTAGAAATTTGTTCCAGTTCTTCATTTGTTTACACCCAGCTATTTCACTCTGTTTATCCTCTCCTGATCTATCTGCCCACAACCTCCAACACCCATTACGCTGGCTTTCCTTCCTTAGCAGTCAGCAGAGTTGATGATCAGCAGTATGACACTGCTTTCTCTGCAAGGCTACTACTACTAGAATAATTATTTCCTATCTGGCATATGACTAAGAACCTTCTAGAGGCTGATCCTTCCCCCCTTCCATTTTTTCTCTTCATACACATCTTCATAATCTGGCATGCCTCCCTACTCAGATTGACTAACCTCATCTGTTTTCAAGAAGAAACACTTATTTGCTGAGGCATCTATGGCATAAATCTATACTTATTGTCAAACAAGTACCATATCAGCTACTCATAATGGAAATCAATAAAATATTTTCTTGCTTGTACAAGACATTTCACAACACCTTTTGTGTATTAACAGTTTATTTACTAATGATATCCCAGCTGATGTGCCACATCCCATTTTCAGTGGAGTCCTGCACATTCACAGCTAAGCAGACTGAAACACCAGGAAGTTAAATGAGCTGCTCAAGGTCTTACAGTAACTACATGGATTCTTAAAACCTGGTATAGCCCATATACCTCAAAAATCATTCAGAAAAGTTATCCACAAATTTCTAAAGCAGGGACTTTACTTTTTCCTGCTTGATGACAAGAAAATTAACCATATTTATGGCTTAAATCCTTGCAATTGGTCTGGTTGAAAGTCATGCTGTAGTTGAGTTAGCTATTCATGGGAATAAAATGAAAGATAACAGCCAGCTATGTGGCTAAGCATCTATATTAATAAGCCTAGATTTGACTATCCATTTTGGGCAGGACTTGCCTGGCTGACCACACTACTTTTGAAAGGCTGGGCTGTAATAATAATGAAGTAGAATTCCTGGGGCTGTTCACATGAAAACCACAGAGGAAAATATCCAAACAAATAGACAGCATTTGTATCTGAAATATAGAGAAGTATTCATTTTTATTAAACATAGTTCAGCTTGTCACAAATCAGCATCTGTATTTACTTAAAAGATACTGTTGTGAAAGCATGCAGCAATACAATGAAGACCAATTAATTTCACAGATGCTCATTGAAATTGTGTGGTGAGGAACAGGTTACCACATCCACAAAAAAGCAAGGTCTTTCAGAATGCCTCCTTCTTTATACATTAATTTCCATAAAGCTATAACCTTTTCTAAATTCCATTAGCTTTTTATCAAAGGCCTGCAGGTGTTTTGATGTATGCAACAAAAGATTTATTTAACAGGCAAGGTGGCTGCAAACATTAGCATGGATGGAGGACAAAATGACAGAATATCTGCCTGAATGCATCCCCTTCATCAAAAATGTGGAACCTAATTGGTTTATCTCATTGTTTCTGTCTGTACAGTCTTAATTAACAAGGAATGGATTTCTTGAGTTATGTAAAAAAACTTATATGTGACTATTTAGTATCAGACTTACAGAAATATGTACATAGACTCATGTTACATTTACTTTGGTGGGTACAATTTGTGATAATCCTTGTCCATTAAGCCAAGCAATCACATTGTTGAGGAAGTATCAGGATACAGTTATTTTACATGACTTACTAATGGTCTATTTATAGTGTGGGGGTGTTCCAGAGAACCATTTGCTCAGAGTCGTAAAGCTGGGAAGGCTGATACTGATGTAAGGTCTATGATTTACTCAGCATGAAATCTGAACTTTTCCCAGCAGCAGTATCACATGTGCCTCTGTGGGTTTTCAAAAACCTCAACACAAGAAGGGTAATCTTAATATAATGCTGTGCTGATTATGTTCTAGATATGCACTTCATGTTTTTTTTGTTTTTTGAATGGTAAATAATGAGCATGCTTTTATGTCTACAGGTTTATTAAACATACCATGTCCATATATTTAGAAGCTAAAGTGCACTGTACTATGTTTACCGACAAAAATCAAATAATTTGCAGATACTTGGTTAAGGTCCACTGACCAGATATGATCAACTTTTTAAATCCTTTTTTTGAAAAAATAAAATCCATTAACAGAAAGAAAAAGACTATTGAAGGAGTACCTTATCAAAACAATCATTATTCTTTTTTTTTATGTTAACACATTTTTCGGATGCTTATCAAGGATGCCAGACTAAAAGCTTGAGGAACTGAAGCCATCTACTTATTTTCATGATGGGAACATGTTCAGTTGTAGTTCAAGCTTTTTCACTCAACCTTACCAATGTATCTCAATCTGCCATGGAAAAACTACTTCTTGTGCAAGGTGGGATTGTTCAGATTCTGCACTAGTTCAGTCCTTGACCTCTTATGTGAGCCTGCCGACAAGGATGTTAGTGACAATTGTAGGTTTTTTAAATATATTCTATATTTGTTCTCCTATTTGGGTTACTGTACCTTTGGTCCTACCCCATGTACTACCCTGTCAGACCATCTCTTAGTCACACTGACTATCCTCTCTTTTTGACTGACTTATGCACAGTTGATGACTGGAGGTTATCCCCTGTGGCCAACACTTCCTTCCTTTTGGCTCACTGCAGTCTTGTTGAAAGAGGAACAAAATAGATTCCAGGAGCAAAAGGAAGGGGTTAGTCTTTCAGAATACCAGTGAGAATTGGCATTGAGTGTCATACTCCACCATACTACCTTAACTAGAGAGAGTTTTCTTCCCACCACATATCCCTCCCACAGAGTGTGCCCCTGTAGAGTGACATGGCTACTAACCACTTAGGACTGTTTGAAGGATGAGTGAGCCCAGCCTTTCCTTCATGGCTGCATTGCCAGCTATATTCTGATCATATGATGCCTCTGTATCACATACTAGGTGAACAGGTGCTCACAGATAAAAGGCCATTCTCTAAGGGATCACTTTCATTACTTTCTAACTGATATTTCACCCCCAGGGCAACCAGAAGGCAGTCATGCAGCAGAAGGATGTGTCTCCACCCCAATGCAGTTGACACCTAAGAATGATGCCAAAATCCTGTCTTGCTGGGTGGCACCAGTTGTTCTAGTCTCAGCATGTGAAATTGGTTCGCATGGATGTCATATGGGTGAGCTACCACTGCAATTGCTGTCCATATTTCTTGACAATTGCAGTTGTTTATGCAGTATACTCTTGTCCACAAGGAATTTTCTGAGCTCCTCATAACTTATTTCACATAGACCATGAAACAGTGATCTCACAACAACAATTCTGGACAGCAACTGATGTAGGATGGATTTTAAATGGTGATCCTGAGGTCACAAAGTCTGTAAGTCATTGATAACCCCTATAGTCATATCTATAGTGCAGGAGGAAAATGTCAGATCTGTGAGCAGTTTATTCATTGTGGAGTAGCATTTAGATGGAGTCATTTAATGATTAACTGTCTTGTGTTTACTTATGCCATCCATGGCAGTGGGTTTTTAATATGGTGATAACTTCACAGAACTGGTAAAACCTGCAGCACCTGCAAAAGTTTTCTATTTCAGCATCTTACTGGCAGGCAGCTTGTGATGTACCTGTAAGGTATCTGATATGCCTGCGAAACAGAAATTGAAGTCAAAGCTGAAGCTGCACCCTGGAGTTTCTAGAGCTGTTGGTATAGAGAATGGTGAATGGAGTCCAGAATCCTGTTGAGGAGTTTCTGATGCAGAAAGGGAAGAGAGAATGTATCAAGTCAGAAGAACCTGATCAGAATATATGGCAGTACAGGATTGTGGAGGAGTGAAGGAGCCAGCAAAGAAGAGGATGTGTCAACACAGTGTAGGGCTTACAGCTTACAATAACTGGTATTGGTTTTGCCCTGTTTTTGGACTTCAGAACCTGCTACCTTTACTGAGAGGGGTGGGATACCATAATATAACAATAGCAGTCAAAAATTGCCCTGGGGCTTACACTTGAGGCATGAGTCTTACTTGGTAAGATCTATTCAAAACTTAAACTGATACTAGAGAAGCTTCTGTAAGTAAAATGGACATCCTTGGAGGTTTCAGTGTGTATGGCCCAGTAAAAGAGGTTAAATAGAGCATACAATGAGTTAATTTTGCATTTCAAACTGGGAGCTGTTTGGCAAACCAAGAGAAATATACAAAGTATGCAGACTCGAGTTCATAGCTGCTTACCATCCATTGTTTTGACATGTGTTCAATGTCTATGATTGCCTACAAGTGAAATTTCAAATGATATTTGAATAAAATAGAGTTATAAAACTCATGTTTATCCCTTCGTTCTTTTTATCTTTCCTTTTTTTACTATAAAATGTGTGAACAACAATTTGAGGGCTACTTTTTAATTTCAAAAAGATAACTATTAGGGTTAGTTTTGAGAAATAGGATTTTTATGTGAATGTTTTTATTCTTTTGATACAAATGAACCACCCAATCAGAAGAGATGGCATATCCACAAGTTCTTAAACAACATTGTTCTTGGCCTAGCATCCATGTCAGTTAAACCTGTTGTGCAGACTGCTGTGTTCTTAACATTTTCTTTTTAATTAAAAGTATCAGTTGAAGGCACTAAAGAAAGTTTGAGCCTATTTTTGAGTATGATTACATGTTTTAAAGGGGAAAATACAAAAAGACTAAACAGTTCAGCTAGCTGTCAGATATATATATATATATATATATATATATATATATATATATATATATATATTACTTTTGCCACCCAGTTAACAGATTGGAGAGGCACAACCATTTTCTAGGTGGATTCCAAAGTCAAATGTGACTCCTGTGCACAATAGTTTCATGTCTGTTTATTTGGACACAGTGAGCAGTTTGTTTTTTTTTTGGGGGGGGGGTTACTGTTTTTGTTTTAATAAAATATTGTATGAAAAGCAGTTTTTTAGATGGCAAAGTTATTCTATGTATAGTCTTTCTTAAATGAGAATATATCACTTGGAGGTTATGTTTTATTAGAAAAATGTTTACAGTTGTGTCTGTGACCTTTTTGTGCTGAACTATATTTGTAAAGAATTAACTGGTTTCCAGTTTGGGGCTTATTTTATGTTAAAATAACTTTGCTCAACCAGGTAACATTTACCTGTAGAAAGAAAAGTTGAGGAATTTTTCATCTGCCCAGCACTGGGATAAAAAAAAAATAATTTAGAACCATTTTTGTATTGCTTGCCATCTATAGAAGAGCTTGCTGAACTACAAGTGGCTCTATAGTTTTTCTGTAGCAACCCTCACTTTTGTTGAGTGGTTCATGGACTGTTGCTTAACTCTCCTTTTTTCCATTTATTGAATGAAGTTATTGCTTCTAGTTACTCCATTTTATAGTTTGTGATAAACTGTGATAAAATGTGTTGTAATGCATCAACCAAAAAGCTTAATCAACCAAAACCTCCAAAAGATAAGAAACAGAAGGTGGGAATAATGCCAATGCCTGCAAATAATGATTATCGCTTACTAGGCAGTCAACTAGAACTTATTGCAATTAAATAAGCCTTATCAAAGATATGGATCAACATATTGAAACAATGTCTCGTTAAATGCAATCCAAAATAGAGACAGAACATTAGGTCTAATATAAACATATTTTCTTGTTAAGCTATTAATCTATCCCCCCTCGACTCTCCCCCATCCCTCTGAGCACTAACCCCCTCACCATTCAACCCCTTCCCCTTTGGACAGAAAGGCAGATATCTTTTACTGATACAGGAAGGTGTTAATTGGTAAGTCACTGATTGTAAAACAGAAGAACAAAGTCTATCCACCATGTAGCTCAATCAATTATGTAATAAAGGGGTAAAAATTATGCTTTCAACCATCTGCTGTCTTTCACCTCCATGCCAAAATCTGAAGAAGGGGTTCCCAGATGGCATAAAAATTTCCTAGATTATGATTTTGCTGCACAATAGCTCACTCTGCATTCAATGCAGTTAACATTTCTTGTATCCATTCCCTTTGGTATGGAAAGGAAGTCTCAGCCCAGTGCCAAAGTATAAGAAGTTTGACAACTGCAGAGATTAGAGCCATCCAGGCATGGTGTTGCTGAGACTTGATGGTCATGTAAAAATGATAACCCATTACTTGCAAAAATAATAAAAAAAAGATTGAGGGTTACATAGAATCATTGAACGTGACGGCAGAAGGGGACCTCCCGACCCATCTAGTTTGTCCATAAGCCTACCCCCTCCCCTAACTGCTATTTAGCATTATGATTCTTTTGTATCTATCCCAAGCCTTTTTGAATGTTCCAATTGTTTTTGCTTATACCACCTCAGGTGGCCGGTAGTTACACACATCTACCAACATCTCTGTAAAGAAGAACGTTCTTGTGTTGTCCTTAAATTTGCCCCCTTCAAGCTTCATTCTGTGACCTCTGGTTCTTGTGTGAGTCTTAAACTGAAAAAGGTCCTAAACCTGTACCTTCTTTTATTTCCTTCACGTATTTGAATGTTTCTATCATGTATCCTCTATCTTTTCATTATTCAAGGGAATACACATTGAGTTCTTGCAGTCGCTTCACATAGTTTATATCATGGAGTCCCTGTATTATTTTTGTAGCTTTGTTCTGCACCATCTCAAGTCTGTCTATATCCTTTTTGAGATGTGATCTCCAGAACTGTACACTGTGCTCCAGATGAGGTCTCACCAAAGACCTGTAAAGTGGCATGATAACCTATCTTTTCCTGCTATAAATTCATTTCCCTATGCAGCCCAGCATTCCATTTGCTTTGAAAGCTGCTTTCTCCCTTAGATGAGGTGGTTGATGCACTGGAATTTATTACTATTATTTGAGTAGAGCCGAAATGAGCGACAGGAACACTAAAAATGAGGAACAATGAAAGACATCGACTCTAATATCGAGAGACACATCCTCAAACATGGAGCTACAAACTCAAAACACTGTGTAAACCAGTGTGTTTATTTGTACAAAGCTTATTTTTGATTAGGCATCATAGGATAGTAATTCTTTTTGCTTTAGTCTGAATTTGCAGTTGTGGTAGTACCTTTTCCATGGAGGCAGATGAGGGAAAGAGCCATTTTGAGGGGAAAACTGAGGGATGTTCTTTGTAATTAGGGACAGTTCAGAGGTATGCTTCTGAAAACTTTGAAGAAGAAAAGACCCAGTACCAATCCCTTTGGAATTCCACTGGTCGATCTCATCCTCTGAGTGACTGCTGTTTACTACCACCCTCTGTCTCCTATCTCTCCCATCCCAAAGGCTGCTACGTTTCTTTATCAGCCTCCTGTTTCATACAGTGACAAATGCCTTATTGAAGTCTAGATGGGCCACATTCACTGCCATCCCCTATCACTTCTGTAGTGATCTGAAAATTTGCAGGATTTCTAAGAACCTTTCCCTCTTGAATCATTCTTATTTTTAGAATACATAATGATGAAAATGCATTTATATATTAATCCTTCATTGTTATTTTAACCTTGTGCTGCAATTTATCATAGAGAGGTGAGCTATTATTATTATTAACATATGCTGTTGGATTTTTGATATGTTTGTATTTTCTTCTTATCACACTGTTTTGCAAAGACTTGATGTCAAACATTAAACATGAAATTAAAGTTGACCTAAGTAAAGAAATCTGTGAAATGTGTTTGACATGATCTCCCCCTTGTGATGCCACACTGCCAGTTGTCTTGTAGCCCATACATTTCCAAGTTTTCCAGCAGTCTCTCCTTCAGCATGGACTCCATTTATTTCCCCACCACTAATGTGAGACTGACTAGTCTGTAATTGCTGGCCTCAGTTGCCGCTCTTTAGCAGAGGGACCACATCAGCCCTCCTCTATTCCTCTGAAACCCCTTCCATCTCCAATGAGATGCTAAATAGTGTTGCCAGATGGGCAGCTGTCACCATGCTCGATTTTTTTTTTAAATTCAGTATACTTTATTCATTTTTAAAAACAGCTTACATGATAATACAAGGCTTGTGGAAACTAATACAGATATGTGAGAATAACATATGGCCTTAGGGTTACATCGGCCCACGTATACAGTTTTTATTAACTACAACTGAACCTTAACTACAATCCTACCTACATTCTTATATTCCCTTATACTACCATCCCACCCACCAATAGCTAGATATAAATCTGTCGGTAGTCTTCCAACTAAGGGGAGATCAGTTGAAGTATTATATGTAACATTTCAATTTTCATTTAGTAATTAGAGTTGACGTATATACCTTATTCCATTTCTTATCAAAACTAGAGGGGCAGTGTCTAAGACTTGTTATCATTTTTTCTACTCTCAAATTATATTGAAATTCATTAAGCCATTCTGAGTAGGGTATAAGTTGGGGATCTTTCCAATGCCTTAGTACCATCTGTTTTACCATGTAAGAAATTAGAGCTATGGCATATCTTTGTTCTAATACTGGGATTTGGGACTAGTCCCCTAGAAGACAGATTTCTAGCTCAAAATATGATTCCAATCCAAGAAGAGGATCAAGTTTATTCTTTATGGTATTCCATAGGGGTTTAATGGAAGGACAATCCCATAGCATATGGAGAAAAGTGCCCTCATTCAGTCCGCACCTAATACAAGTGGGGTCTTGTAATTTGCCCATGGCATATAGTTTGCCTGGAGTGAAGTAGATATTATGGACAATATAAAATTGGATAAGGTGCAGTTTATCATTGGAGGTATATGAGTATATGGACTGCCATATTTTATCCAAGGAAAATTGCTTCTCTGAAAATTGGATTGACCAGGAGGTTGTGATACCTTGATTATTTGGATAAATAAGTGGATAAAGTGCTGCTGTTATTCTGGAGACAGCATGCAGACCCCAGACTAATGTACAGAACATATTGAGAAGGTCTTTCTTATCACTGTTCCAGATATTAGCCCCCATCTGAGTTATAAGAAGATATCTAATTTGGAAGCCCTTAAATAGCTGGTAAAATGGAAGATGCAAGACTTTAAGGATGTCAGAGGAGGATTTGATTTTGTTCTGTTCAAGCAGAGCTGAAATCCTTATGTCCTGTTCAGTACTATCTGCACTTGGTTTTATATATTGTTTATCAATTGTGATGTTTGGGTTCCGATATATAGGCTGGGAAATATCCTTGGTATTTATATATTTAAGGTCTTTACATAGTTGGGCACATACTTTTAATGACATTCCCATTATTTCATTTTGCAATATTTTAATACCAAGTCTAGGGTAATCTATAACAAGCTATTCCAGGGAATACCACTATGTTCAATAATTAGGCATTCAATTTGTACCCATATTGGATCAGCATCTTGGGCTGTTACAGTAGGAGATGAAGTTGAAGGATGCCACCGGAAGTATTTAGCCATGTGGCTTGCCAAATAATAATGGAAAAAGTTTGGTAGATTGAGACCTCCTTTTTGCTTTGGAGCTCCCAACCTATCAAAGGATCTTCTTGGTGGTTTAGATTTCCAAATGAATTTTGAGATAATCTGTTGAATCTTTTTAAATCAGGTTCACGGTTTGTAAAAATTCAACATTATTCAGCGGGTAGAACATTCTCGGCAGTCTATTCATTTTGATGACATTAATTCTTCCCTGCAAAGAAAGATATATGGGAGCCCACCTGTCGAGGTCTTGTTGTATCTTTTCTAGCTTAGTATCTAGATTCATTTTCTTAATCTGTATCAAATTGGGAGTTATTATAAGGCCTAAGTATTGGATCTGGATCACCCAGGATAATTATAAGTCCTTCACTTGAGCTCAGTAAGTGTATGGGTTTAATGGCATAATCGTAGATTTGGATATATTTAACCTGTAGTTAGATACGGTTCCATATGATTCTATAAGGGATATTGCTGCTGGAAGTGAAGTCAGGGGATTATAGATATGTAACAGGATATTATCTGCATATACAGACAGGCTGAGATCCCAGTCACCAAGCGGAATACCCTGTTTATCAGGAGAATGTTTGAGACGATATAATAGTGGTTCTAAATACAAATTAAACAGTAAAGGTGAAAGAGGACACCCTTGGCATGTTCCTGAATATAGGGGGAATAATTCTGAAAAAAATGCCGTTACAATAAATTTTTGCAGTAGGACATGCATATAAGACCTGTATCCATTGCATGTAATTGTGGGGGAAGCCAAGTTTTCTTAGCACTTCAAACAAAAAAGTCCAATTTACTCTATCAAATGCTTTCTCCGCATCCAGGGATACTAACGCCATTGAATGAGGTGAATTCCTGGATGCAGAGAGTATATGCAACAGCTTTCTAAGGTGATCAGCAGAAGATCTACCACCTGCAAATCCTACTTGTTCCAGACTTAGCAGTGAAATCCATATTAGAGCCATCCTGGTGGCCAAAATTTTGGCAAAATGTTTTATGCCATAGTTCATTAAAGATATAGGTCTATAATTTGTGACTATCTGTGGAGACTTATTTGGTTTTGAAGCACAATTATGGTGGCTTCCAAGATGGAAAAGTCAGTAAGACCGTAGGTGCATAAATAATTGAACAAGTTCAATAGTAGGGGTGAGAGTTGTTCTTTGAATACTTTATAAAATCTCAGGGGAAAGCCATCAGGACCTGGTGCCTTATCATCAGCTAATGAGTCAATAGCTTCCCACAGTTCCTGCTGGGTTATTTCTCTGCACTACTGGAATTTACAACCTTCATCCATGCCACGATTGACAAAGGGAATTGTGGAGGGGCAGTATTTATAGACCTTACCAAGGCATTCGACACAGTGCTACTGCTCAAGCAACTGTCCTCCATTGGGATTTCCAGCGATGCCCTTCCATGGTTCACCAGCTACCTTGATAATCAGATCCAACACGTAAGTATTGCAGGGATCTCTTCAGATGAGAAACCGGTCCACTCCGGCGTTCCTCAGGGGTCTGTTCTGGGCCTCTACTCCTCTCCCTCTTCATCAACAATCTCCCTAGTGCCTGCCACCAAAAAATATTACTATACACAGACGATGCAGTCCTGTTTTCCAGCCACCATGACATTACAGTCCTTGAATCCCAGCTGCAGCTCGACTTCAAATGCATCGAAGACTGGTTCAATTCTCATAAACTTGTCCTGAACCACAGCAAGACTAAAGCCATGTCCTTCTGTAACCGATGGAGCAGGCACAATTCTCTATCCCTCACCATCAAGAACCACACTGGGAACCCACTCAAACATGTCAAGAACTTCGAGTACCTTGGTATTACCCTGGATAGTACCCTCTCCTACACTCGGCATATTGACACTGTTGCCAAAACTGCCAATATACAGATTGGATTACTGCACAAACACAAGCACTGTATGCCTGTGGATGCCCTTAAACTAGCCATCTATAGCTCTATCATTTCTATCATTGACTACGGCCTTGCCATCTATGGCTCTGCCTCAACAAGTGCCCTCCACAGGATCTCAGTTTCTCTCAACAAAGCCTGTAGACTACTAATGGGTGTGGCCCAACAAACTCACACCTGTGACCTCTATGCACAGGTCAGCTGGCTACCCCTACTCAGCAGAATACAATACCAGACCTACTTACTTACCAAAAAGATTCTCCTCGGTCTCATGCCACCTGGTGTTAGCCCACTCCTTACTACCTACAGTGGCACTCAACAAACACATGGTACCCAATCTCTAACCTTTCAGGTTCCTAGATGTCGTACCTCCATGGGTCAGCGGTCCTTTATCTATAGAGCCGCTCAATGGTTCAATTCTCTCAATAAAGAAACACTTTCATGTACTACACTTGGATCTTTCAAAAGGAATCTCAAACTTTACCTCACTTCTACCACTCAATGTGACTGTTTCTCTGAACAGAGATCTCGCTAAACACCTCCGAGCTCACTCATGTCTCACAGCCTGCCCTTTCCCAGTCTCATTCCCTCTGGCACCAGGCCTTCCTTGTGACTCCTTTCCTGCTTTGCATCTCCACTGGTACAAGGCATTTTCCACCACCATTGTACAGTGGCCCATTAGCCTGCCAACTTCCTCTCCTGGTCGGACGCCTACAATACTAACTGCCTATGATGCCCTCTTATTGTTACCGCAGCCAGCTGCCTACTCAAGCTGCTTGTTATATGAATATTATCTCAAAGTATGTTATAACTGAGTATCTTTATTTTTTCTTTTAGTTGTTTTGGTTGTTTATTGTGCATTCTTTTACTACCTCTGTATGTATGTTGACCCTCATCCTTTGATGTGGAACCTTTGTAAATGAGCAGTTTCTGCTCAAAGGTATTTGTAATCCGAGAATTTAATAAATAAATAAATAAAATAAATAAAGTGTTTTTGACTGCTAGAGAGAGGAGAGCAAGAGTTCTTTAAGGTAATTTTTTATGTCTATAATGGAAGGAGGAGGAGTTGGTGGTGAGTATAGAGATCTGTATTAGGTCTCAAATTCCCCAACAATATCTTTAGGCATGGTAAGTAAGGGAGTCTTTAAGAGAGTTGAGAGCCACCACCACCCTAGCTTCCTCTTGTTTCCTAAGTCACAAAGCTAGTAAGTGACTAGCTTTGTCCCCTTGTTCAATATGTTTAACATGAGTCTTGAAGAGTATGTACTGAGCTTATTCCCTTAGATATTCAGAGTATGTTTTTTTTTTAATTTAGTTAAATACTCTAGGGTCTCCTCGCTCAGTTGGCCAGTTTGCTGATTTTCTAAGACCTGCATCTGTGATAACAGAAGTGATGCTTTTGCTTCCCTCTTTTTCTTTCTAACAGCAGATAAGCGAATGCATTCCCATCTGACCACACATTTCAGGGCACACAAGAGTTTGTCCATATTTTGTATAACTCCTTGGTTGTGTTTTATAAATTGGTCAATAACTTCTTTAAGGGACTGTAGAGCTTTATCATCTTGGAGAAGCTGCATATTTAATTTCCATATGCCCTTTTTGGGTATTTGGTGTGGGAGATTGCCTTCAATCCATAGTGGTGCATGGTCAGATATGACTCTCGGGGACATGCCACTACCCATTATGCCCTCTAATATTCTATTATTTACCAGAAAGTAATCAATCCGGGGAAAATGACTTATGAACTGGAGAATAATAAGGGTATCCCCTGGCCATGGGATTTAAAAGTCTCCATGGGTCATTCAAATTGTATATATAGATATGAATTCCCTTAGGGCCCTCTGCACTGAAGAGAGAGTATTTCCTTTACATGATGATCTATCTAGAGTTGGCATCAACACCAGGTTCCAATCCCCTGCAATTATTGTAGGCAACCTAGGAAATAAATTTAAGGCCTCTATTAATGTTGTAAAAAATTCGGGCAAATCTGCATTAGGCCCATATATGGAGCCCAAAATGAGTTCAGTGTGATTTAAAATTCCTTTTATGTAAAGGTATCTCCCCTGTTTATCACTGTGGGTTTGTTGTAGTGTAAATTGTGTACCTCTTGTGATTAGAATGGCTGCCCCTCTTTGCGCAGTTGCATTGCCTGCCACAAATACCTGCCTATTTGCCTTCTTTGAAATAGGTTTCCCTCTGTATCCATTAGGTGCATTTCTTGTAACAGGGCAATGTTACATTGCAGTGTCTCTAGATGTCTAAGTATTTGATGGCGTTTAATTTGGGAATGAGCCCCTTTAACATTCCATGATATATATGTTAGCGCCATAACGCAGCAAAACTACGGACTAAGTTATAAGACATCACCCTTCAACCGGTTTGGGTAAAAAAGGAAGTTGGTACACCTAAGGATAATGTAACTGGGAATTATAAACTGGAAACTTTGGTCATGACAGTATTCTTCCAACTTCATAATCAGACTATAAACTATATCTAGCTTACACCTATAACCATCAATAACTATTGTAGGTTTACTTCTACTAGCTTCTACCAAAATTAACCCTATCCCAACTGAAATAACAAAACCCCTTGTCCTCTTGACCGCACTCCCATTGATTATTCGGTTGCAATCACACCCCACCACCAAACAGACATTTCCCTGCCCCTGCCCCCGCCCCTCCCACAATTGTCAAAGAAACTTCCTTGTTTCTTAGCTGTACAGTCGTAAACTGTAAAGACTTGCATAATTGCATCCAACTAGTTTCACTGTAAACTACAAATATTTACTTATGAGTAATAGGGTTATTCATCAAACTGTGAGTTTAAGGAAACTTGCAAAAAGAATAAAACATTTTCCCGTAATGGTAAAAAATCAAATATGCAATTAACTTGAGGCTTTACATATTGTCATGTTTTTCATGAGTCTGAAGTCTACCATATAGGGACAGGATGAAAAGGAAAATTAAAGAGTATTTAGGGCATAACTTTAGGATTCTCAGTATTCACTCTTGTCCTCACCTCGTACACGCCATTCAAAATGCTGATGAGCTGTAGCATACTGTTGCAGCATCCAAATAGATAACATTAATTTGGCCCTTAGAGTTAGAAATCTACTTGGAGTTACATACTAAAGTCCGATTGAAGTAAACAGCTCTCTTGCTCACCGGAAAAGGTCTGGATACATTTTCGTAAGCTCTGTAGTGGCTTTAGTTGCAGTGTCGAAGGAGATCCAGTGCTCATCTTTACAAACCTGCAACATCGCTGGGTATTGCATTCAAAATCTTACCCCTGCAGCAATAAGTTTGCTTACAATAGGATGGAACTCTGTGCATTTTTGCCTGACTGTTAGAGGTAGGTCTTGTGCTATACGAATTTTGGCATTGTCACACTGCACTTCCGTGGTGTCTTTAAGTTTGTCCATTATTGTCTTATTGTCTGCTTGTCCAGATAATTCAGTAGCCTGAAGATAAGTGGCCTAGAACAGGAGCCAGCTGGAGGTGTAGGCCTTAATGCTTATTGTGCTCTATCGATAATATAGGTCTGGCCATTAGGAGAGGGTCCTACTAACTTAGTACACATTTTTTGTATAAAATAAATGGGATTGATTCCTTCCTCCCCTTCTGGCAACCCCAGAATAACTAAATTGTTCCATCTGGGGTGACCCTCAAGGTCTTCCAGCTTGTCCATTGTTTTCTTGAGCTGTTGTCTTAACAAGACTATCTCCGGATCTATCTGCGCCCTCCAGTCATCTAACAAAGAGATTTGTACTTCGTTGTCTGTAGTATGGATTGTTTAGCTAGCCATAGAGTTTTTGAGTGTCTGAAGGTCATCCACTACCGATCGCAAGGATTCTTTTATAGGTGCTAATCCTTCAAAGAAAATCTCCTCCGTCAGTAGCTGTGGAGTGGAGGATTCTTCGGCACCTCCTGCTTTAGAACGCTTTGCTGGCAGGCCCTTCTCGGGAGACGTTGGGGGTGTATGTTTCAGTCTTTGTGGTTTCATCATTGTTGTCAAGTATTCTTGCAGCTAAGATGTCTCATTTCAGCAGTAATGATATCTCTGATGAAAAAGAAAAGGCACCATCGAGTAGTCCCGTTACCAGTAGGTGAACAATAGGGAAATTGCATGGAGGTTCGGCAGAGCAAAACGGATCGTGTCTATCTGGCGGCCATCACAACCGGAAGTACCATGCTCAATTCTTATAGTACCCTTGTGTGGATCCCATCTACACCCATTGCCTTGCTTATCTTTAGGACTTCCAACTCCTGGTGGGATCTCTTTTCTGTAAATGAACTTGTGTCCACTCTCCCTTCAACCCAATGCCTGTAAATGCATGTCAGTCTGTCCCCTCTTCCCCTGTGAAAACTTGAGCAGAGGTATTTGTTTAATTTTTTTTTTCTTGGTCTTCTTCTACACAGTCCCCTGTCTCCCATCTCCTGATCCACACTATACTACCCCTTTGCCTTCCTCTTTTTGATCATATATCTGTAGAAAGTCTAATCCCCATTCTTGACCTCCTGGACGATTCTTTCTTCAGTTTGAGCTTTTACCGCCCTTACCTTCCTTCCTGCCTCCCTTTGTCTCTCTAGCTATGCCTCCCTGTCTACCTCTGTGTGGGTCTCCTTGTACTTTCAGAAAGCTGTTTATCACTCCCTTACTGCCTTAGCCACTTCCTTTGAGAACCACAGTAGCCTCTTTCTCCTCTTACCATTGTTTACTACCTTTAAACAGCTTGCAGTTGCCTTAGTTATTCCCTCCTGTATTCTTTTCCATTGTGTATGCACCACCCAGCTATCCCACCTTCAAGGCATTTCCTAAGACACTCTCCCATTCCTTTAACATCTCCTTTCCTGAAGTGTTGATGAAGCTACCCCAAGTACGCCATTCAGTGCCTGTAAGTGAGTGGAGGAATTGTGGAACAGCACTTTGACAAATAATATTCTGCAGACATTCTTACATGCATTTCTATGCTTGGATGTATTTAAGATCTGGGGCTTGATTTTCAAAGGCCCGAGAATGACACAAGGTGCTTGCATGAGAAAAAAATGCCACAAGGGGCAAGCTGCATCAACACTTGCATCAGTTCTGATTTTCTAATGTTGCTTGTGTCAACAGCAGAACTACCTGTGCCCAAGTGACTTGTGACAGTCCTGCGTTAACAAAATGGATGCTCTATGTCACAACAGGGCTTGTGTCAAAACAATTATGCTCCCTCCCTTTGTTTTATTTCTAAAGATGGAAGTTGTTGACAGTATGCTGAAGATGCATGCTACTGTTAGACCAGCCAGAGCTGGTCAAACTGACACTGGAGCGTATCAAGGTGAGGGTAGATTATGTAGGGCATTGGTTATTAAGCCAATATTCCCTTGCAGGACTAGATAACAGTGTTTTGGGTATGTAACATGCCACTGTGTGGGCCATTTCCTCTGCAGGAATTTTTGACTATGCTTGCATCATTTTTGCTCCATGCACCATTTTTTCACTCAGCTTGCTTCATTTTTTTGATTCAACTTGCATCATTGTTAAACTTAGCTTTGTGTTACTTTTCTCCATGCATGCCATTTTTTTACTAATTTTGTTTCTTTTTTTGATTCAGTTTGCTTCATGTTTTGAGTCAACATGCTTCATGTCTTTGGCTCAACTTGAGTCATTTTTACTCTGCATCATTTTTTTGACTCAACCTGCAGTCATTTTTGCTCCTTTTCGCTCTGTGTATCGTATTTTTGCCTCAGCTTTTCCTCATTCTCAGCTTGCATCATTCTCACCTCATTCATCATGTTTGATGTAGCGAACTTCTTGTGTCATTTTGGAGGACTTTGCCACAGAGAATATGTTTCTTGCAAAATAAGGCATACAGTGTTTGGCACACCTGGATTGGACACAAGGGGGATGTTTGACACACCTTTCATCATGCTGAGGGCCCTTTGAAAATCTGGCCGCTGATACACATTATTACCAGCATGGTATATCCCTGTGCTAAAATTGAACTCATCTATCTTTGTCTTTTGTTTCACCTCTTTTGTATCTGTCTACCTCACAAATTATGGTGCTGCACTTGGAGCTCTGTCTTTTTCTCCCTCTCCACAGGAAACCTTTGGCAGTGGCAGTCAGGGACTCTGGCCACTGAAGGAGAAGCAGTAGCACCAAGAGGTCTGCCAAGGGAACTGCTGCTGGAATTATGTTGGTGGTGGTCTGTAATGTGTTTGCTGGTTGAATAGTGGAGAACTACACCAGGAAACCAGAGAAAAAGCTAACAGTATCACAAGCTGCTACACAAAGAGATACTGCTATAAACTATCAAAGAAGAAATGAGGAATGTTATGCTTTACTTTTAGTGTAGTTTTACCCCCAGTCCAGTTGTGACTTATTGTGCCTAGTGCACTAAACAAAATAAAAAAATCTGATTATTTCTATGAATTTTATACATCAAATGCACTTGCAGTTTTGGAATATTTGAAGCTCGGAGCTGGTTGTTTCTGTGTGAGTGGGTGGTGTGGATCTTTGGTATAGTGCAGAGCTTTTAAATTTTATGTGCATATTGCCTTCATACTGTCCTCATATTGATTTTTCTTTTTTTTTTTTTTTTTAATGTTGAGTTGAACTGAACAGATTAGCAGTCCTAGATCAGGGAGACATAGCCCTTTGGGAAAGTGTGTGGAGTGGCCACATGATTTTGATGTGTAATGTTTCTGGGATTTGGGGGAGTTCAGACTGTGTATGATCTCACAAAGCTGCTGTCAATTCTTTTGAGGCAGCATATACTAAAATACTTACATTTTATTTTAGTGTATTTTTTTATTTCCTTTCCTTTTGCTTATAAAGATATATTGTAGGAATTTAGGGAGGTAATTAGTGTCTCTAATTGATTAATTGAGGCCACTATCCTTGGGCATCAGTTTAGGAACTGTTCTGTTAATAGATTTAGTTTGTTCTAACTGGTGTAACTGGGTCTTTGTGCTGGGCTCAGTGTGGTGTGCTATGTGCTATCTACACCATCAATGTATCTATTAGTGCTGGTTAGGAACATAGCATTGAACACAGGTGTTGATTCTCATAGAGCCTTTCATGTTCGTCGTGATCCTCATGATTCTTGTGCTCCACATGCTAGCTCATATAATCAGATATTTAATAGCCCCCTTTGGGTACAGCATTGTGGCAGTTGAGGGTCTATTGGTTGGGTAACAGATCTTTCAAGATTTTTAAGTTAGGAACTTGCAAAAAGGGTTGCACAAATATATGGTAAGTACTCCCTTAGTAATTTGTATTGTGAATGTTTTTTGGAAAAAAAGAAATATAGAATAAGATATTCAATCCTGTTTCTGTGTTTCTGTGTTGTACTGTAGACTCAAACGTGTGGGCTGAGCCACCTGCTGTTGTGGTAGTGGTGCATAGTGTGGAATTTGGATTCATAACTTTATGGTGATCAAAGTTGTGTAAGTGAAGGACGCGTGGAAGCGATTTCAGGTAAAAATTAATATTGCTTTGGAGCCCCTTAGAGTACATTAGTTTTACAGCATTTATTTACCTGACATCAATAAGTTAGTCTATAAATATCTTAGGTTTTTAAGGAGTTTTATATATTTTAATTAAGCGCCTCCTTAAAAATGTTAAGGGTAAGTTATATTTAGTTTTTTTCTCTCACTTTGATTGTTGGTAGTTGTTTTACAGGGGATAGGTTTCTGAGTTTTGTATTAGTTTTATATAATGGTATAATGAAATCTATAAGGGTTTTTTTTCTATATTTTTTACTGTTCTGCTCTTTTTCAGAGGTTGGAGTCACCGGTATCTCACTTGCTCATAGTCTTCCTCTTTGATGAGCATTAGTTTTTGGTCTTGTATTTCGTAATTCCAACAGTTTGCCCATGCAGCCAGTATATCTGTATCAAGTTATTTTCAGCAACTCAAGATGAAGTCTACTGGGCTGTTCTTGTGAATTTGAGGGAACAATTTGTTAATATTCTACACTATATTTTCTGTTCAAACTAACATACTTGTGTATTTGAGAATAGTTACCGTTTTGCCCGAATATTGTACATTTATTATCTCAGTGCAATATCAGTACATATTTGAAATATTGGTCATTAATATTTACAATACAGGTTTTTGAGATATAATTTTCTTTGGAGTATTAACATGGTTGTCATGAGGGGACAGATCAATGAGAAATTGGTTTCCACTACAGTTTATGAGATGGAAACATTTGACAACTCCAGCCCTTCGGATGGTATTACAGGAAAAAGGAAAAACTAAAAAATCTCAGCAAAATAGTCTCAAAAAAACCATTAAAATCACACACACAAAAAAAGAATAAAAAGAATCCATTGCTTATGGATAGTATTTCTCAACCAAAAATTACTTAGACTTTGACAGTGTAAAGATGGGGTACCCAGACAATATGTTGTGAAGATTATAGAGCCGTATAATCCATGCAACAAAAATAGCTACCAATAATACAGCTACAGGGATAGTATAGTGCAGGTAATGTTAGTGCTATCCCTGTAGCTCTTGGCCATTGGGAAGAAGAGGATAAAGGCTCCTCTGGGTGGTGTGCTGCTGAGCAGCTGCCATGGTGCAGATGGTATGGGCACAGGCAGTTAAGGGCAGTGGAATGTCAGTGGATAAGGCTTGATTCCAGGATCTGCGACCTTTGTTTTTTTTCTTCACCTACCTACTTTTGTTTTTTTTTGGTCTGCCCCCCACCCTGCACTTTTGGCCCCCATCCTGTTGTCCTACTGGGTTCCCTCTTCCCTTCTAACTTGTGCTGCACAATGATTCCCCCCCCAAGGTTTCTCCTTGTCCCCAAGTTGCTTCCCCCAGAGGTAATTATATATAGTTGGGGGTTCAGGGATGAAGTCCCTATAAAGAGGGGTGTGGGGCAAGAGTGACCTCAAACAGTCATAGTAGCTTGTTTTATTTAGCTATGGTAGCACTCGCTGTTTTTACTGAGAGCTACCTTTGCCTTCAGTGTGTTTCTGTCATGGTTTTTGAGAGCATTTTATTGCACTTGACATTATCACCTAGTGCCTAAGGATAGCTACTATTGAGCTTCAGTTACAAAATTCATTCTGTTCTTTTTAGAATAAGCTGGACTCTAAGCAATTAACCTCAACTCCAAGGTTAAGTCCTCTGCTGACTGGCTCTGCTAATCAGAATGGGACTCAAATATTAGATACATTTTTTGACTCATTACTTAAATCTCCCGATCTGGCTCCATTGATGGCTGCACCAAAAACAAGCTAACTTCCAAGTGGTGTCTCTCATGAGTCTCCAAAAAAAGCATGTGTTTTGGCCAATAGCTGTTTGTAGCTCCCTGATTCCTCCATCATCCAAGAGGTTGAGGTAAGCAAAGTGGAAGTGCCTGAGAGTAAATGCCCCAATGCTATTATGGCCGAAGTTATTTTAGCACTTCATAGTATCATGATAGGGTTAAAAAAAATGGACAAGTCTAAATTAATGCAGACTAATATAGGAATTGCTTAAGAGCCTCAGCTTAGAGTATGTGCTAATGTTAATATCAAAACCTCAATTGACCTTGCTGAGGTTTTTAAAGCATCTCTATTATCTGATGGTAGAATTGAACCCCTTCAATATTTCCCTTCTTATCTGAGTGAAAATAATATTAATTTAATGAGCAACCCTTATGTTGCAAACCTTATGTTGATGGAACAACGTGTTATTATTTACAGTGAACTTGAGAAAGTCAGGGAGGACATAGCCATCAATAGTGATAGAATGAATGATATAATGAGACTACTCCATCAGGTTTATCCTTCAGAGGAATCATCCTCAGTCGCTATTGCTCAGAATTTGGATCCAGTGCCAGATAATGACACATGACTTGATTTTATCGCTATTATTTTTCCTGATATGAGCGATTCAGAAGTTCTTCAAAAGATGAAATGAGTAACTAAAAGATCTAAGAGAAGGGGGAAAAGAAAGGCCCCCTGGAGGACTCAGTTGTTCCCCTTCAGGAGCCATATTGGATGGGATGGTGCTGGATCCTCTAATCTTGCCATTGTCCTGGGGGTAAAGTAGTCAGTGCTCCACTGGATGCTGGGTTGTCTAATGATTCTTCTTTACTTTTAGCTAAAAAAGTGGGTCCTTGGCTTCAAAGTTTGAGGCCACCTGTGCTGATATTATTGCAATTAAAGAAGACTTTGAGTCCTTGATGGAGAAGGTAGTTGATGTGGGTAAGTTAAACAAAGATTTAGGGGAGCCCCATACTAATAATCATTCTTCAATAGTAATGGGGCCTCCAACTGTTAATATGGTTTTAACATAGAAGTCAAGATCTGTTCGTTAAGACTGGGCTAGGTGACAGGTGACACCTGGGGTTTTGTCAAGTGTAATCCTTGTGTAAACAGGAGTTTCTCTCCTTCCAGATCCCCACACTTTGGCCTGGGAGCTTAGTATCCTGAAGTGGTATGGTCTTAAAATGAAGGACACAAAATAAGATGAATCTCTTTTAGATTTTGTCGTTTCCTTTCTTTGCTCTCAGATGGAAGTCCAGATTAAGGTGAACAATATAGTTCAAGTCTGCCATTCTGGGGATGAGCTTGGACTGGAGTGTATCCAGATTAGTTGTGCAAACCATAGGATTGCAAATTATGTGTGGAATAATGGTTATTTACTTTTAAAAATCTAATATAATTTTAACATATGTAAATAGGAAAGAGACCTCTAGTTCTGCAAGCTCAGTGTTTATGGACTTCAGACCTTGTTCCCATAGTGTTTTTAATCTTAAGAAACCTCGAGGGGAAACTGATGCTAAATTAGCCAAATCAATTTGCTCATTTTTTATTTCAAGCTATCTTCAAATTCCATTGGAATTCAGAGGAATAAAAAGAGTCATGAGAAGGGAGGATCATGATGGTACCCAGATTGATGGGCTATTTAAATCTTAGTCAATTGAAGAGAGAGTTTTGGAGAAATGTTATGTCATAGACAGTTTAGGCATTTACATAGTTATGTGCTCCCCATGTTGTACCTCAGCCCCAGTTTAATCTGGGGCTGCATCCAGTTCCCTGTGTGGTGCCACTTACCAGTAGATCACAGGTACTCACAGGCTACCAATGACTCACAGTTAAATCTTCTACTTTACTTTCTACAAATGCCCCTTACAGCATTATGGCTGAGGAAGCTCTGAATCATCTACTTTCCTGGAATATTGCAAGTCTTGTCTCTAAAATGTGTGGATCAGGAATGGTAAGAGTTTGTCTCATCTTATGCAATAGTATGTGTCCAGGAGACCTGGTACAAAAAAGAACAAGAGTTCCATATTAATAATGTTGAATACTTTCAGGTTCCTGCAAAAAAAGATCATAAGTCAGATATGGCATCAGGAGGTCTGACATGCTATGTTAAGATTGATAAGCAGTTTTCTGCTCAGCTTGCTAATACTACAATCTTCTGTATAGCTCTTTATGTTAAGGTGTTTAATTTTGATATAATGTATGGTGGAACGTCGTTCTCCACCGAAATCCATCATTGTCGAAACCTTGTAGTCACACACTAGTGACGTTTGCAGTGCAGCAGAAGGATTTTTTCTACTGCACTGCGAACGTCACACACTGTGTCCTTGAACAGCATTTGACAGTTAGGGCTCACTCCATAGAAAGGACACATAACGATAGAAGCAATGTCGGCGGCAGTACTAATGTTTAGTTAAAACATTCAAAATGTAAAGTTCTAAAACAGTTAAAATGTCAAGTGTGAACACGTTCAAAATGTAAAGTTATTTTTTCCCTCTAGTAACCCAGGAAGAATGTTTGGAAGCAGAAACATGCTGTAGTGATTTTTTCTCAACAAATGACATTCTACCATACACTATAAAGAAAAGCGTATGGGAAACAGTTGACAACAGGGCATCTTTCACCTCGTTGGCACTATGACAACGGATTACCTCTTGAGCTGCGCTCTTGAGGTAATCCGTAGTCATAGTGCCAACTCGGTGAAAGAATAGCCCTGTTGTCAACTGTTCCCCATGCACTATCCTATATTTCTTTCTCTTGAATTTACATAGTCCGCCTCCCTCCTCTATGTTTTCTATTGATCATTCATGTGGTGCCCTTGGAAAACCTTTTAGAGGACTAACATCAGAGATATGTGACTACCCATTCTGATTTTGGGAGATTTTAATGCTAGGACAGGATCATTCGATTGTGTCCTGGATAATTCAGCTGCAGGGTCAATATGTAATGTGCATGTTTTGAATGGTAGAAAAAACAGGGATACTAAGATGAATCAAGTAGGTTTATGTTTTATTAGTCTTATGCAAGAATACAACTTTTATCAACTCAATGGCAGATTATTGTACCTGGTGATAAAGAAAGACAGTGGATTTATTTTCCCCATCTGGAGCATCTATTATTAATTATGGTATCTGCGATGGACCCATTTGGTGCTGGTCTACTCTTAACTTGATCAACAGAATTGAGAATTATCATCTACCATTGGATATTGGATGGTCATTAGTTTTGCTTCTACTATACCTTTTTTATCAGAGATCTGTTTAGGGCATGTTTCTTCAAAATGAGAAATTAGATATAGAAAGAGAATCAGATGGACAGATTAAATTTTGTCTAACATCCATCGGATATCCTGTTTATTTGTAGACTCATGTTTACACTCTGATTGTGACTATCTTATGTCAACAGAAATATGTAGATCTGTGGAACATTTTTACTCCAATTTATGTGCTATCCTCTATACTGTTGGTAGGAGCAATATCAAAGTTAATAAATGGAGGTTTGATCAGGCCTGTAGGTGTGAAAAAGCTAAGTGGCTAGCACTGGTAAAGGGTAATAAGATACAACCTTCTAGATCTAACTGTAGACCTGTGAATAGAGATGGTCAATATTGGAAAAATGTAATTTGGCAAAATATTTTGTGAAATTCTCGCATTTCACAAAATATTTTGAGGGTGCGAAATGCGAAATTCCACTTGTGAAATGCAGAATTTCACCCATGAAATGTGAAATTTCACTGATGAAATGCTGAATTTCATTACCCATGGGTGAAGTTCTGCCATTCACAGGTGAAATTCCTAATTTTGCCAGTGGAAGTTTGCAGCCGCAAAATATTAATTCCTGAATTCACCAGAATATCACCAGCGAAACTAAATTATTATGCATCTCTACCAGTGAAATGAGAAAGGAAATTATACAAAAATTTTCTTTCAGTAAAAAAGTGTATTACTGTAAACAATGGGAGTCTATGTTTAATATTATTAGTAACAATGGTGCAAGAACTGTGGGGGTTTTAGTTGGAAAGGGAACTTCTAATTTTGCAAATACTGTGGACACATATACAGTATTTTGGCAGATTCGTGGGTAGCATGTTTTACCTCATTATTCTATGACCTGCAATTACAATTTGATTCTTAGGGCCAGATATTCAAAACTTTGCCCCAGGGCAAATTTAGCACTGCCCGGTGGGCAAACTTAGCCCGGAGCACAGAGCAAGCTATATTCAAAAGGAATAGCCCAGGGCAAGCAGCTTCTGAATATAGCATGGGAATGAGGCCGGCCAAACTGGGCTGGGAGTGCAGGGCAAACTTAGCCGTGGAATAAGACAGCTCTGAATATGGCAACCAGGAAGTGCAAACCACAACAGCAACACAGTGCAAGTGATGTGAGTGTAGGTAGAGATGAACTATGGGGCCAATGTGTGTGCCAGCAATGTGGACCCAGTACAGCTGCAGGCAGCAGTGTATGAAAGTACAGTGTACAAAACTGTAAAATATTCCCCGAACTGTTAGCGCAGCGCTAACACATTTGCACGGGTTTAGCACAGGGCTAAACTGTTAGCCCGGAGCAAACACGTTTGCCCAGTGCTAAACTTTGCCATATTCAAAAGTGACATGCAAATGAGCCTACTTAGGTAGTCTGTGGGCAAACATCCAGATTAGCATCTCAGTATGACATGATTTGCATGCAGTTTGCACCGGGCTAACTGTTTAGTCCTGCGCTAAACCCGCGCAAACTTGTTAGCGCTGCGTAAACAGCATGGGGAATATTATACAATTTGAACACTACTCTCCACATGCGCTGCTGCCTGCAGCTGTACTGGGACAACACAGCATAGGCACAGATGGTGGTGGTGCTGCATGCAACTGCCACATTGTAGGTCATGCTACAGTGCACAGTAGAAACTACAGTAGCAAGGGGGCCAGTAGTGTGTGGACACAGAATTGCCTATGGTGTGTAGGGCAGTGATGATGACTGCACTATACACAGTGAGAGGCCCAACCTGCAGGTGTTTACTGACAGTGGACATTACTGTTATGCTGTTGTGTGACCCACAGATGCTGTACCTGTGGCATGGGATGCTCACAGTGACATGTACATTTCTGGCTTTGTGTGCTGTGGCAGTTGTACAGCTGTGCGGTATGTGGCCAGGGGAGCATATGTTATCCGAAAGGCACACTGGTGTTGGGGTATTCCCAATACTGGCCCATGTGCACTGCATGATGTGTCCCAGCCTTGTGGCCACACCTGGTCTGTGCACAGCCTCACCACCCATACATACTCCCCTCAACATCCTCCATGCCCACAGTGCTGCATGTGTGTGCTGGCATCTGTTGGTGTCCACAGAAGTGTGGTCCGCAGGTGTGTGCTGTATGGCCACACTGCTGTGCTGTCCATTAGCAGCAGGGTCACCACTTACTGCCTGGCATGGCTGGGACTGGTGTCAGATGATGGCATCATTGTGATGCCATCAGTTAGCAGCATGCTTCCTCTATGTTTGGCTTTATCTATGTGTCATATTTCTTTGTTAGGATCGCACAAAACCCGCGCTAAACCTGCGCAAAGCCATAGTGTCACACAAAGCTGATTGCCCAGGGTTAAGACAAGCTTTTTCTGGGCGGTAATGTACACTGCGCTAAGTGTCGCGTTAACTAGTGCAAAACCACTTAGCATGGCGCTAGTCGCTGAATATAGCATTGCGCCTGTATTCATGTCAGTTTGCCCCCCTTGTATACATTATAATTTTGCCCTGCGCTAATGCAGTTTGCCCGCACTATTTGGCCTTTTGAATATAGCAGACCCGCGCTAATCCCACGCTAAACCTGCTCAAACGGTTTTTGCCTGGCGCAAAGTTTTGAATATCTGGCCCTTACACTCTTATGTTCTGCCCAATTGATTCTTTCTCTTTACATGAAGTTATCCTTGCAATCAGTTCTTTAAAGTGCAAAAAATGCTCCTGGGTCAGATCTGATTCTGTCTGAGGTTTATATACAGGCATCTTTAATTTTGGCAGATATTTTTTCTTTTTTCTTTTTTTTATAAATGTTTAAAAGAAGTTTTTTTTTTTCTGATTCTCGTCGGGGTGTAGAAATTGTTCTAATATTCAAAAAAAGGTAATAAGTCAGATCCTGGAATTTATCAGCCAATCTGATTACTGGACATATCTGAGAAAATAATTTCTATAATCATTCTTATGCATTTACCCAAACAACTCAATGCCCTTGGCCAACTCTCATCCTTACACTTTGATTTCAGGAAGAATTGTTCCACAGTAGATAACTGCTTTATTTTAAGACACCTCTGTTTGATTTGAGGCCAGAATTTATATTTTGTTTTTATCAACTTTTCTTCTGCTTTTGACTCAGTTATGAGAAGCAAATTGTGGTAGATAATGCTGATAAATGCATTGCGTATGCCCTCATGTCTGTTAGTTCTAAACTATATAGTGGAACTTGGGCTGTAGTGAGATTAGGCCTTTCTGGCAATGTTTCCATTGAATTCCCAACATATAAAGGGGTTAATTGATAATGTATGTTGGCCCCTACTCTTTTCAATATTGATAAAGATAATCTCCTTGAAACTATCGGGTGCATTCCATCAGATTCACCTAAAACTGGATCATTGGTTATACTTGCATTGGTGTACGCTGATGATATACTTCTTCTTTCTCTTTCACAATCTGGTCTTCAAAAAGAAATCAGATCTTTTAGCCATGGAGTCACAAAAATTATCAATGGCCATAAATAGTAGTAACAGCAAGATGAGGATTTTTGATAAGGGGAATTCACCCCCAAAACTGAAATGGAACTCATGGATTTATTTCTACAACCGGTGAATAAATATGTTTACTTAAGGTTAACTGTCTCTTCCAGTGGTTCATGTTTCTCTCATGTTGCTAATAATAAGTACAAATTAAGAAAAAAAACACTTTGTTTTAAAAAAATGTAATTATAACTATGGTGGCAACAGTGTTAGACCACAGATTCAAGTAATTTCTTCAAAATTAAATTAACAATCCCTTTTTGCTGTGGAAATTTGGGGCCATATGTGGTTTCAGATTTGGAGTAGGGTTGTGTGAAATTGGAGAATTTCACCCAGCGAAATATTTTGCGTAATTAGTGCATTTCGCAAAATATTTTGCTGGGTGAAATGCAAAATTTTGCCCCCAAGCTGGATAAAATTTGCTTGTGGGTGAAATTTTGCACATGCTGGTGAATTTTGCCACCTGCAGGAGTAATTGCACCTCCTGCAGCAAAATGTTGTGGCCACTGCCCACTGGTCAAAGTTCTCACTGGTGCCTAGTGGTCCCCATGGCCATCACTGGCCATAATAATATTAAATAAGCACTCCCCCCACAAAGTTACTCTACAGCCTCCAATTGTTTTATAAAAAAATAAAATCACCCTCCACTCCCTGGTGTCTAGTGGCCCCCCACCCAATCAATAGATAGCAGCACCCACCCAGTCCCCCCATAACCCAATCGGGCCACCGGCACAGCCCCTCCACTCACCTCCATGGCCGGCAGCCTGACTGAGCACCACTGAGGGCTTGAATGAATGAGTGCATACTGTACTCATTCATTCATCCATTCAAAGTACTCAGTGGCACTCAGTCAGGACCTCCTCCCTCCTGGACTTGGTCTTCACAAATCACCCCCACAGAATAACAAACACTTCGGTACTCCGTAATGCATTGAGTGACCATTCTCCTGTACTCTGCACTTGGTTCTGCAAAGCCCCAAAACTCCCTCCTAAACTTACCCTACATCGCAAACTCGGCCCAGGTAAACTCTCACAACTTAAAGCCCACCTCAGAAGCTGGGACTGGACACCCCTAGCTAACACTCTTGACCCGGATCATGCTCTTGACCTTTTTATCACCACCTTCAATGCAGCCTGTAACAAATATGCACCCCTATCAAGAGAAAGTCCAAAGGTAACCATACCCCTTGGTTCACTGACCACCTCCTGGATCTACTGCAACATTGTGACTCCCTTTGGCATCTCACAAATGAGACCAAACAGCCAGCAGATAGGCAGCAGTATAGGGAGGCCCGTAACAAGTCCACATGGTCCCTACCCAAAGCCAAAGCCGAGTATTACAAAGGATCCTTATCCTCTGCCTGGGGCTCCTGGTGAACATTTTGGAATAATGTAAGACCCTCACCCCTGCCTTTTTGCAAAATGACAGGTGATATGCTGTTGAAGCTGACAGCAGTACCTGGTGGGGACTGGGTTCGGGGAGGACTAGGTTACTCGGCACAGGGGGCCTAGGTTTGGCTACTCTGCACAGGGGCACCCAAGTGAATCTGAACACAGGAAGCAATAACTGTAATGTCCAATACCAGGAATGGGATTCTAAAGTGTGGCTTTTATTCACATCCAAACTGAACAAGCAAAGCATAGATGGACCCACACGGGGCTACATTCCTGGTAGTGCAGATAAGATCAACAGAACACTTCTTCAACATTTCAGCTCTCAGGCTCTGAACCCACCAGGCACACAGCCCAGACTTGCACACAGCTTTGGGTACACAGCCTGACTTGTACACTACTTGGCTGGCTACTTGATCGTGGTCCTTATTGCAGTGAACCAATTTTCTGTTGGTGGCTTTCAAAACCACCTTAGAGCCTTCGACTCCTTAAGGGAAATTTTCCTTCCAGCCCACGTCTGGGTACTTCCCTCATCATTGGCCAAGTGCATGAAGCAAAGTAGAAATCCACAGAGCAAATCCGTAGAGGTGGACCTGGTTACTAAAGATGGGGGGGTCTCCCACCTCCAGCTCCCACAATCTATACCCAGCCATTTTTGTGGACACTAAACAACTCTTTTTGAAAGCTTGGCAATGTAGATTACAGGGCAGATGTATATCACATCTCCTCTACATGACTTGACTTTCCCCTTGTGCTGGACTTGAACATACTTTTACTTTGGCTAAGCCTATTACTCTAGGCCTCCCACTAATTCAGTAGTCCAATCCCCACTTTAACAATAGTTCAGGTGAAACATAAGCCCTTTGACAAGAGCAGAACTCACCCTTTGGTTGCAGGTGCCCCACAGAGGAATCTTGACAGCTTCTGGTGCCACAACACATTCCAGAAAATAAGGCAGCTTCTTCCCTGGCTGGAACCAGGAGGTTGCCCCTGGAATAAAAGCAAATCTTCCACCCACATCCCCTCAGGGATGGGGCACAGAGACCAGTAACAGCAGTCTCCACCACTTCAAGAACAGCTTACTGTGTTACTCTTTTGGCAGAAACACACACCTTTCCCTAAAAGTAGCTCTAAATCAGAGCTTAGGCTCCAAGAGCCTGTGCACAGAACTGCTGTGCTCCTCACACAACAATCTCCAACTACAGACCGACTATTCAAAACTCCCAACATTCTAATCTAACTCCCTTCTGCAGATTCTATTGTGGCTCATGCAGCTGTGATAGTTCTATGGTGATGTCATCCCTCAGTCTCAGCTGAGACTGAGAACAGAGTGAGACAGTGTGAAAACCATTTAACTGGGGTTTCACAAGCTGCCTACCCTGCCTACCACTAGGTCTTACTGGGATTCTAGTAACCCTGGTTAACAGGAGGGTTACAATAATATAAAGGAACTCTTCTGTAAGGTCCCAAATCTGCCCCTGGATCAGATGGTTATAGACAGTAACCTCACCCTTCAGTAAAGCCTCAGCCCTTAACTCCACTTTCACTGATCTCAATTATGTCCTCCCCCCCCTAATTTCTTTAACCCCCCTCCTGCCCGCCACCCCTCACCCCCCTTTGCTCCACCCTTTCATCTATGCTTAATTACGCCAGAGGTAGCCAAACCCTACCTTGTCAAAGCCCTAAGCCACTCCCAGTATAGTAGTTATTCCCTAGACCTAAGACTTCTCTGCCTCATTCTCCTGGAAGTCCTTAACCTACTCACCCATATTCTTAACTGCTCCCTCTGTCAAGGGAAATTCCCCACCTGCTGTAAATCGGCTTCCATTACCCCATCTACAAGAGTGGGAACTGCACCTACACTAACAACTACTGCCCTATCTCCATTCTTCCCCCCACTGTCTAAAACATTGGTGCGTATTGCCTCCAATCAACTCACTGATCACTTAATGAAATCTAACCTACTATGTAAACAGCAACACGGCTTCTGTAAGGGACATAGTACTTCCACAGCCCTCCTTGAGTTCACCTTGCACGTCTACTCCACTTTGGACCATGACCACATCCCAGGGGCTGTCTTTGTGGATCTCTCTAAGGCGTTTGATACTATCAACCATAACCTCTTACTGATCACTCTCTTCTCCATTGGCTTTTTCAGTGATGCCCAAAGTTGGTTTGCTGACTAATTGTGTAATTAGTATTTTAGAAAGACCTTTGAGAGTGAGCTCTTTTACAAAGGTTCCACATCAGGGTGGACAATAAGACAACACACATATTCAGTGGTTACAGAGGCCTAATCATTAGGCATTAAAGAGCGATTACATGACAATTAGACAAATAGGAGAAAAAAAACTGAGCATTGGTAATTGAGTACTAAGCTATTTCTAATCGGTTGCACTAGGTAGCACACCCCTGGACATCTCCAAATCCATTGAAAGACTATGGCAGAGTAACTGCATAGGGTTTAATGCTATCCCAGATGGTGAGAGGCTGGGTGACAGTGAAACAAGGTGGACTGGGTTTGAAACCAACCACAGAGAGCGAGATGTGGGGGGATAGTGAAACGGGGGACTGTGATTGGGGGGAGCAGCTCCAGAGGACTTTGTCAAGTATGGTGTGTGTGTGTGTGTGTGTGTGTGTGTGTGTGTGTGTGTGTGTGTGTGTGGGAGGGGTTTGGAAGGGGCAGTACCAAGTGCGTTTAAAGAGGACTGATAGCTTACTTAAGCCCTTGGCTAGGCTGGAATGGAGGCAGGGTTCTCTAGGTAGCCCTGCTGGGTGTTACCTTGGGGGTAGACCTGTCTATCAAGTGGGGCCTGAGAAGCAGGTGCATTTTGAGTTAGACATTAGGTGCTGTTTGAGGCCTACTTTGAATTGAGACAGGCTGTTGTTTGTTTGTAATTTCATCGGGAGTTCATTTATCCAGAGGGGGCCGATAGGAGAAAGAACGCTGCCCTAGTGAGGTTCGGGTGAATGGTATGGACAGTGCTCCATTCTTCCTCCATCTGGTGATGTGTGTTGAGAGAGAAGCCTCAAGCAGGTTTCCTATACAGGGTGGGTTTTTCCCGAGGAGTGCCTTCTTTCCCAGGAGGGAAGTTTGGTATTTGACCCTGTCTTTTAGGTTAAGCCAGTTTGTACGCTCATACAGGGTGCAAGTATGAGTGTAGTGATCTGCACACAGGGTGAGGCGGCATGCCTTATTGAGTGCAATTTGGACCCTTTTGAGCACTGTATCAGTAGCTGCTCCATAGACCACCAGCCCGTAGTCTATCATGGAGAGTATGGAGCTGGAGACTGAGATTCGGAATGCTTCTGGGGGGAGGGATTTCTTATGTCTATAGAGGACCCCAATCCTTGTGTTTACCACTTTGACAAGGGAGTCTATGTGGTGCGTATAAGTGAGAGAGTCATCAATGGTGACTCCAAGGTACTTGAACAAGTGCACCTGCTCAATCTGCTCACCAGCCTTGTTGGTGATTACAAGAGGCACATGCTTGTGTTTGCTGTAGAGGCTGGATTGTAGCATGGCCTTGGTTTTCTTGTAATTTAGTAGCAGCTTTTGCCTACTGAACCAGTCCTTGAGTTTATTGAAAGAGTTCTGTAGTTCTGTTTGTAAGGCAACCTGAGAGGTGCTGCTGCTCAGCAGCACGGCATCGTCCGCATACAGAATAAGTTTGGTGTCACAGGCTGTGGGTGGGTCATATACAAAGAGGCTGAAAAGCAGGGGACCCTAGAATTGATCCTTAAGGGACTTCTAGGAGTACATCTCTGTAGCTGGATAACGTCTGCCCGATTTTGACTCACTGGCTCCTGTGTGTTAGGTAGTCATTGAACCAATTCACGGCGTTTGGTGCCACACCCAATCTTTGGAGCTGGAGTACTAGTAGAGAGTGGTTGATGGTGTTGAAGGCTTTGGTGAGGTCAAAGAAGATGGACCCCACCAATCTGCCTTCATCCAGCGCCTTGTCTTGCATAGTCAGTGTTCAGCAGTGCCGTGGTGGTATGTGTTTTGCCTCTAAAAACCATGTTGGTTTTGGGCAGGGCAGATTGTACTTATTGAGGTATTCTGTGAGTTGACTTGCCGCAATTTTTTCCAAAGCTTTGGATAGTGGGGAGAGGGTAGACATTGGCCTGTAGTTTGACACCAGTGCCTTGTCACCATTCTTATGCACTGGAGTTACCAGGGCTTGCTTCCATACCTCTGGAAATTGAGCTAGGGCCAAGGATTTATTAAATAGCATTGTTATGGGCATAATAAAAATATCAAGGGTGAGAGATAGTAACTTCATATCTAGCCCATCACTCCACAATCTGGTTTTGCCTAGGACTTTCCTGACCATCGTTAGGGCCTCCTTCACCATCACCTTCTTAAAGTAGAAGGCTGGGTGGTTAGTTATGAGCAGGTTGACACAATCTTGGTCCTCCACAGGCAGAAGGTAGTCTGGAGGCAGCACTGAGGACACATCTGTAAAGGCCTGGTTAAAGGCATCAGCAATGGCTAGTGGATCTGAGGAGGATGAGTTATTAATGTTGAGCATCTTATGGTGCTGCTTTTGATCTTTACCAAGGATGTTCTTGATGTTGTCTCAAAATCTCTTTCCATCTACCCATGCATTGTTAAGCTGGGTCTTATGGAAATTGGCTTTTGTAAGCCTGATAAGTTTGGTGCACCAATTTCTAGCCATTTTGTAGCACTGTAGGTCATGCTTGCTGCCTGAGTTTTCGGCTTTTTCCCAGAGGCAGTCCCTCTCCTTTAGGTGGGAGAGGAGCTTGCCATCAATCCAGCCATTAACCTCCCCCAGAATGTTCCATTTTGTGCATGGTGCATAGATATCACAGATGGAATTGAAGCCCTCAATGAAAAAACTAAGGGCCTGGTCCAGCATAGGTGCCTTGTTGATGGGGGACTAGTTGTAGGCAGACAGGGCCAATTTGAGGGATCCAAGTTTGCCTTTCTGCAGAACCCTGTTCTTGATGAGGCGGGGTGGAATTTTGGCAAGTTTAGTGGTCCATATGAAGGAGATTGGGGAGTGGTCACTTAGCACATCTGGGAGAACCCTGAGTTTGAAGAATTGAGTCGGTGAGCTAGCTAAAATCCAGTCAATGAGGGTGCTGGTACCAGTCTTGTAGTTCTGCCTGGTGGGGTGAGTTTCGAGTTGCATGAGATTGTGGGAGGTGATTAGGTCTCTGGAGTGTGTTGCTTCCTTACATAACCAGTTAATATTAAAGTCACCATTCAAGATGAGTTCTAAGCCCTTTCTGAGTGTGCTAATTTCTTCCATAACAAGAGAAAGGCCTTCCTTGGCTTTCTTGGGGAGCAGGTAGGTTGTGACAATGGTAAGGGTCTTGTCTTTTAGGCTGACTTGTATTTCTACCACTAGTAGCTCATATTCCTCCACAACTTTGTAGATGGGGAGGACTGAGCAACTCAGTGAGTTTCCGGCATATAGGAGGCAGCCGCCACCTTTCCTGCCTATTCTATCAAGTTGAAATGCTTGGAATCCTTTGATGGCCACCTCACCATCTTTGATCCTACTCAACAGCCAGGTTTCAGTTAGGCAGAGTATGTCAGGGGCATGGATGGTCATCCAAGCCTGGAGCTGGTCAAATTTGGCAGTTAGGCTGCAGATGTTTAGCGATGCTATCTTTTGGCCATTCTCTGTATGGACCCCCCTGTTCCTCAGGGTTATTGGTCCAGGGTTTAGGTGAACATTGCCAGAGAGTAGCAGGAGCAGAAAGATAACCTTTCTGACAGATAGGGTGATGTTTATCTTCCCTCGTGTCTTCTGTCACCTGCTCTTCAGGTGGGGGAGGTGTCTATACACCTGTGTTAAATTAGGGGGAAAGCTAACCGTTAAGGTTACAGTTTGCAAGGTTGGCTTGGCAATAACTCTGTATGGGAGGTGCGGAAGGATAAAGAGCCTATCGTTACTGGAAGTGGTAGTGGCCATGTGTATGCTTTTCTTCCAGCTTGCACCCAGTGAGGATTCAGAGAAGGGAGGTAGAGGTCCGAATTCGTATATGGTATCAGCAATGCCAAAAGAGGTAGTGAGGAGTAGTAGTAGGTGGTTTCACCCCATGGTAGTTTGTTTGGTGTTGCTGGCCTGCTTAACTGCTATCTAGTTTATAGTTGAAAGGGTATATAGTCGAATTAGAGTGAGGTTCCTAACAAAAGGGCAGGTAGAGCAGTAATTGAGAGGAGTTAGATGGAGTGGCTGGAGAAAAACCTGAAAGCATGTGTGATCCTGTGGGTGGGATTGCTTTAAAAAGGGGCAGTGAGAAAGTGGGTCAAGTCAGGTATTGAAGACAGGGAGACCAATAGCATGAACATGTGCAGCAGTGGAGTGACCAATCAGCTGCTAGGCTGAGGAAAGGGGAGGAGTAAGGGTCTATTTAATACTGTGGGAAGGGGGTGGGTGAAAAAATTCAGTCCAGAACACAGCACAGAAAGTGATTTCCCTGAGATCAGGAAGCACCAGGCATTGGAAAATCAGCCAAGGAGCAAAGCTGCCAATCAGTGCCTGGCTCCTCCACTGGGCATCCAGTCAAAACAGCGGCATTCAAAATCACAAGTTTCAGAGGTCCGGTGTGTACCTAAATCTGTCCGGGGGTCATTCGGGTGGTCTGTTAGCTGTGGCCTGCTTGGAGAGAGCCAGAGCCACAGGAGCAGCATGAGAAGCCCACAGATGTGCTGCCTGAAACTGTCCAGGGGTCAGTCGGTTGGTCTGTTAGCTGTGGCCTGCTCAAAGAGAGCCAGGGCCACAGGAGTAGCTTGGGAAGCCTGCAGATGGCTATCTGTCAGAAAGAACACAACAAGTCAAGACTGGCACCACCCTGTCCAACAGCCTCCCAGTCCATTCTGGTGTCCCACAAGGCTCCATTCTTGGCCCTCTGTTATTTAGTCTGTATCTAATCTCCCTCCCGTCGACTTCCTCTGGCACCTGCTCCTACATGCGGATGATGTTGTCCTGTACACCTCCTATCCAGACCCCCTTAAACTCCACCAAGCTCTCCAACACTCTTTCAGTGAAGCTGAAAAATAATTCTCCACCCAGCGCTTAATAATCAACTATAAGAAGACAAAAGTCATGGTCTTCTTGCATCCACAGATCTCCCCTAAGAACCTCTGCCCCCAAATTCTTGAGGCCAACCAGTCCCCGCTCGAACAAGTGAACACTTTTAAATAGCTAGGTATCACGCTAGATCCAGCCCTCAATTATCTTCAATATATTCATCACCTATCCACTGCCCTTAACTCTAGAATTGGCGTGCTCTATCAGTACAAACATTGCCTCACACCCGATGCCCTCGGCTCACCGTCTCTTCCTCTGTTCCCTCCCTTCTGGACTACGGTATTCTCATATACAGTGCTGTGTCCACCTCTGCACTCGGCAGACTCCAGCTTGCACTAAACAAAGCCTGCTGCCTCATCCTTGGCTGTGATCATTACATCCACACCTGCTCCCTCTACAGGGCCACACAATGGCTAAGCCTAGACAACAAGATCACATTTCACACCTGCCTAATGGCCAGAAAGATTGCACTAGGTCTCACTCCCCCAGGTCTCTCCTCACTTATGCACCCGACGTCAGCAGTCATATTCACCCGTAGCTCGGGCAAGCCATGGCTACGGATACCCCACTGCCGGACCTCCCGTTTCCAAAGAACTTTCAGTTACAAAGCCCCTTCCTGGACAAACTCACTTCCATGCCATATAACTAATGAAAAAAGGCTTGGCCCCATTAAATCCTGGCTAAGAAAAACCTTCAGGCCTCCAACCCACGCGATTGTCCCTGTCACTTCTCCATCTTTTTTCTACCTTTCCCCTATGACAATTACCCTGACTGTTTCCCCTCCCATCCCCCATCTCCATATCCCCGGCCAACGCAAATCCAATTATGACTGTTATTTTCCTTAAACTGAATTTTTAGGTTCTCTTGCCTGAATGCTTTGATACTACTTCCTATATGACATCAGCCTACTACAGAATCAACTGCAAATATATGGCTGTGCTAAAGTACAGAGACTTCTGTTATACTTGTTTGGTAGCCACTTACTGAATGCCTGTGCACTCCTATGCCTGTACCAATGTACTGTAATCTGTAATTATGTTTTCTCTGTACTCTTTATGTCTGATGTGGAACCTTTGTAAATGAGTCCTTGACTCAAAGGTCTTTCTGAATTCCTCAATAAATAAAATTAAAATAAATAAAATTGGCCCATTGATCCTCCAACTCACCCAGGCCAGCCACCCTTGCTAAGTTGTCTCTGAGGCATTCACCCATTTTTTTATGTGCCTCCTGAAGTCCAGATCAAGAAGCAATGGATTGATACCTTTTATTGGACCAACAAGATGTTACAAAAAGAAAACAACAATGATCTAATAAATGGTATCAAATCATTTGCTTTTTGATTTGTTCTTACAAGGACCAATACGGTAACTAATCTGTATCTGTATGTCGTCCTGAAGTCCAGGAAATTCATTATTGTGTGGTTTGCTTCTGCTGCTGTGTTTTTGTTGAACCACACTGTACAGTGATCGTTGGTCCCAAAGAAGCCTTCCACCTTGAGGTTTGCAACACTGTGCCTGTTTGTTAGCACCAGGTTCAGTATTGACACATTACGAGTGGGCTACATGTGTAGTTGCCTGACAACCCCCCTCCCGCAAGAAGTCTGGAAAGTACTTGCTTTTAGCTGAGGCCACAGTTGGAGGTTCCAATCTATATCTGGCAGATTGAAGTCCCCCACCAGCAGCACCTCACGTTTTTCTGCCACTGTGCTAATGCCTTTCCACAGTGCCTTATCTAGTTCCTCCCCCATGTTTTATGCCTGTATATCACCTTAATGTGAACACTGGCTCTGGCTCCTGTCTTCAGGATGACCCACAGTTCCTCCAGCAGCTCCTTCCCCACTTCTGACTAACTTGCATTACCATCACTTTGATACCCTCCCTTTCATACAGCACAACCCCTCCTCCCTTCCTTCCCCCCATTACTTCCTGAATTGAGTGTAGCCTGGTATGGCCACATCCCAGTCCAGGTTGCTTGTACACCATGACTCAGTAATGATCACAATATCCAGGGCTACCTCTGCCATGAATTTTATTTCCAAGACTACTTGCATTTGCACAAATGTCCCTTCATACCATGCTCCCACTCTGCCTGAAACTTCCCTTCTTTCCCCTGTGCCTGGCCTCCTTTCTCCCTCTCTAAGTGCAACTCTGTTTGCATACCTGTTGTCCTCTGCTTCACTGCTGTTAAAATTTTCCTGCACCCCAGGGAATAATCCTCTCCTCAGGCTCTGCATTTCTTCTGCTTTAGTCTGTGGAGGGGTCATGCCTCTCTTTTTAAGGCTGTGTGGCAGAGCCATGCTGTCTTTTTGCTATGAAGTAGATTAAAAGAGAGACTTGCAGGACATCTATTGTGTGTACTTGCACAGTGATGCACTTTGCAGTCATTACATAGCATTGCTTTTCCACTGCCTTCCCCTCCACCTGACTTCACAACCCCCTCTCCTTCCCCCTCCTGAAGGGGCACTGAAGAAATAGTTCTGTAGAGTTTTTAAAAACACAGAATATGGTCACCAGTTTCTAAGTTTATTCTGCTGTTTGTTGATGATTTGACTGGCACTAGGACCCTGGGGAACTTTAAGTCAAAGGCAGATGTTGATTGAGTTTCTGGTCATGCAGTGTTACATTACAGTGAACTGCTGCAGACTGATGAATAAATTGCTTGCATTTTTGTACAGCTCCACGTAAATTCACATAGATCACTGTTTCTACATATTGACAAAGTTTAATGTAATCCCTTGCTTTCTTGCCCAAGAATACCAGAATGGTCTCTGCTGTAATTTGTTAAATGTTTCACAGTACGGGGTGGTGCACAAAACAAATACCTTTCAATACAGTTTGCAGTAATAATTGTTTAAATAGTAGTTCGAACAGTGCTGGGGTGTGTCGATGGTGATTCAGGGATGATATACTTTTCAGGGAATGCAGAAGGGAGAGGATGTGTTGGTGGGATTAGAAAGAAAAAAAGACTGAGGGTTCCAGCAGTGGTCTGCAGGCTGGGACAGACCTTGAGGGAACAGGCTGCAAAATGAAGTGTGGGTAATGGAATGCAAATATATAGGTGTGGTCATTACCAGTTGGTCCAACTATGTATCGAAGCAGCACCCACAACCTCATTAGTCCAGTAAAAATCTGTTTAAACCTAATCTTAGCTTTAAATGGTAATATTTTATATTTTGGGGAAGAGTTACCCCCTTGAAAAAATCTAGACGCACCCCTGGTGATCAGCAGTGCAGAAAAGTACCACAATTCTGTGTGTAAAATCTGCTTTATGTGGTGCAGAACAATACACAACTGCCCACCTAGAATTGCCACATTTGGGTGAGGCAAGAACCGGATCCTAATCTCCTCCCCTAGCCCCACCCCTTTTCATGACTCATCATGCATTGCTCCTCCTAGAAAGTCATTTGTTAGATCAACAAAAGCCAACACTTAAAGCAGCAATTCAACAAAAATGTTGAGATACTCTACTGTACCTGTTAATGTTACTTTCCTAGGTTCTTTCTAGTTATTTATTTACTTATGTATGTATTTATTAACATTGGTTAACCAGATAAACATACAGAGGTAAAAGAAATCTCATTTACAGATATGATCTGGGGGAGACAAAGGGAAATACTGTAAATAGCATACAACATTATACATGGTATATAATACAAAAACAAAATGAAGAAATTGTTTCCTGTAATGTGTACTTTATATCTTTTTCAGGCTCCATTTCCTTTTAATGTCCACAGTACTAATTCAAAGCCAAAGAAATTACCATGTTTTTTTTTCTTCAGGAAACCAAAATAATTTTAAATACTTTAAAAAATGCCTAAATTCTGTTAGAGATGGAAATGTTTATCAGCAAAGAAAAGTGGAAGGCAACTAACTGGCTCTGTTACTGTTACAAAAGGTGTGGGCAGCTTTGCTGTTATGCCAATTTAAGATACAGTGGAAACATTAAGTTAAGTAAGTGCTAATTGTGTTAATGGCCATACATTACACCTCTCAGGTGGACTTCGTTCACAAACAAATGGCTAGATTGTTAACAGAACTGGTTTGTAACCTGGACATGTAGCTGAAACAATGAATGATATGACAAAATCTGTTTCAAAAGTATGTGAGCACTCAAAATGGATCGAAATCCTGACCAGAACAGAGCAAAACTGGTTTACCTGATAGGGACCCTGAAAACCTGATCACCAAGTGAAAAACCTGACAGGTGGCAACCCTACCCACAGCTCAGGTAAGACACCTCACCTGGGCAGAGTTGCCCCTCAAAACAATTGTAGATGAGCCCCTGGTGATCAGCAGTGCAGGAAAGTACCACCATTATGTGTGCAAAATCTGCTTTATATGGTGCAGAACATTTCACAGCTGCCCACAACTCAGGTAAGACACCTCACCTCTACTGGTTTCGAAGGACTACTGCCCCATCATCCTCCTAATGACGTAGTTGTACTGTAAAACTGGTTGAGGTGTCTTACCATAGCTGCGGGTGGTTGTAAATTGTTTTGTTTCTAATAAAGTTGATTTTGCACACAGAACTGTGATGCCTAAGATTTAATATTTTACATTGGTCAGTTTGTATGGTGAAGCCGAGATTGCTGTCCCTTTGAGTGCATAAAAGTAGCCTAGCACCTAGATAGTCAATTAGGTGATGCACTTTCAGAGTGCCCCCCCCTCCATGGTACCCACAGCAGTATTTATGCTAGTCACCGTGGAGCAACAAGTGGGTCTAATAGCAGACAGGGTCAGTTCCACCACTGGGGTTAGCCCTAAAGCCAGAGGACTGGGCGTGCAACACCAGAGGGGGAAAAATATATTTTAAAAAAAGAAAGTGTCCCCAAGTAACCCTGACTCTTCAATACCCCAGTTATATTTCAGTGGTGCTCCTTGGTTCAGATTTAGGGAAATCACCTTCTGGCTAACTTCATTGCTGTGTCTCATAGCTTGCTAACTTCTTTAAGGTACTAGAAGATATAGTGTGGCAGAAGCATGTGCAGAATCTGGAAGGGCAGGTATAGTCTTCTTTACAGCATCATCAGTGTGCAGACTGCTCTGCCCTCCCCTGTCAGATGCTCCATGTTTCTACTACTACTATGCCTTAATGGAGCAGGTGACCACGGGAGAGATAGCTGTACACAAAATTAAGGACGAACAGATGTGCAGAATAGCACAATGTAGTAATCTACAGAAAATGGCAAGTTGCAAAAAATCCAAATACTTTTTTTTTTAATGCGCCCTCCTCCCTCCCTGGTCAACCACTCCTTTGGGTCCCCTCATCTGCCCACTATCTCCTGAATCTAGCCTCCTACCTCATATAGTGACCCTCCAGTTAACCCAGCATATCCCTTTGCTGGATGGATCCACCTCCTCTAAGAGGGAAGGCACCAGTGGGGGCATCCATCGCACTATTTCATTTGGCCCAGGTGCCACTGAGGTGGGGTTGGTTGTTTGAGCCTGGTGGCAGCAGGCAGCTGGGGACCATCACCCAGGTGACCAGAGAGCAGTTTCCTGTTTTTTTCCCCTGAAAGTGGTGTGCCACAGATGTCAGGGTGTATGCTGATGTCCTCCACTCCCCCGATCATCCAGACGCTGACATCCTGCTATGCTCCCGGCATCTGCCAGGGGCCAGCAGGCAGTGGGCTGCATTCCCGCCCTCCCCCCGGAGAAGGCGAGCTGTCCCTGGGATGATGCATCCTTCTCCCCCAGCCAGCCCTTCAGTGACCAGAGTCCATTCTCGAACCCAGATCGCCGAGTTGCAGGAGGAAATCCAAAAGCTGTGCCGACAGGCCATCCGATCCAAATACTTTAATTAATTCATGTCAGGTTAGACCACAGGCACACACCACTGTGTGCAGGGTCTTTGAACTTTAATGGAGCAGGTGCACTCTGGGAGGATGAACTCTTAAGATAGCCAGGATTTATATACTATTGCTCCCTCCCAAAAATTATAGATCAGAAGTCAGGAGGGGAGGGGACCCACCATTAACATATCAGTCACAAAACTATGGGGCTTAGCTGGGTTTGGAGGTATCCTTGACTTCTGGCATGCAGTGCCAGGGAACCAAATCTATTTAGCAACAAAAAAAATTGTGGTTAAGGGTGACAAATGATTGTATTGGGAAGACGGATGATGACTTAAGAACTTACCTTAGGCTACCCAGGGGACTTTTGGGGCATTTACTTTTTTCAGGCCCAAACATGGAGTCCTGAGTATCTACAGGGGCTTGCCAACCCTCCCATTTGCCTTGTAGTGTTGTGCTGCTGGGGTTGTCTGATGTCTGCATTTTCAGCCTTCCCGTCTCCTAGCAGCTGTAGTCACCATCAGAGATACTGATATTTCATGATGCATTCATGCACTGATGTAGTAACTAGCTGGTCAAGTGTCTGTATTTTTCTGGTTGGTGGTGGTGATTGCTCAGGACGATAAAACATTGTAATGGGGCCTCTCCATCACTTCTATATAGCAGCATAATATCAGAGGTGTTGATAACTAAGCATTTGGTCAAACCACAGCCATGAGTTTAGGGGGGTAGGTGGTGTTCCATGAACTAGCATTGAACTGCTGGCAGCTGGGAAGCAGTGACCACAATGACTTCAGTCTATCACATGGTCTCTGCTTAGAGCAGGGCTTGGGGGAGTGAAGTGTTGTATGCCGTAGTTATGAATTATTACCCCTCCCATAGGGATACCCACAATAGGGTGAACACTAATTGGACGAAGGTGATCAGTGCATGGGAAAACAGGAAACAGCAAGATGCGTGCTCAGCAATTGCATTGTGTACATTGCTGGTCAAACTGCATGTTGGCCCTATTCCAGGGGGGCTTCGTCCCTGCACCCCCTTTAAATAAATATAAGCATCCCCAGCCTGCACGTAAGGGGATGGACTTCAGTTGGGGCCCCACTTTCCTGTCCACCCACAATTGACACTGTATTGAAGTCCCAGCCATCCAGATCGCAGTCTCCCATAGTGCCTCACCTACATTCCTTCCCCCTAAGTCCTGTGTCCACCTGATGGTTTACGTCTCCCATGCAGGATCTATCTCCTTTCATATCTACCCTTAAAAAGCTTTTTGTTATCATTTCAGGCTCTTTTCCTTTCCCTTTTTAATGTCTGTACCAGTGAGTGTATGAACCAAAGGTTAATCATCCCTTTGCCGAAGTAAATGGGAAAGGAATGACAACAGTAGAACTATACTTACAGGTATGTAGATTGGTCTGTTATTGCTCATTGCTTTAATTCTTTTAAAGGCAAATTGAAAATATTTCAGTGGGTTAGTTACAGGCTGCTCCAACAGCCCAGAGGCACTGCACCACAAGGTCAACCTGAAACTGAGAGTAAGCCTGAGTCTTCAATTGTTGGCAGCCTGGTGAGGGAGGATTTGCCTTCCAACTCTCATAGCAACCCCAATAGTGGCCTAAAGAGGTCATCAGATGCCTGGGGGATTCGAAGGTTGCAGGGAGGTATGTGAAGGGGAGGTTGCATTGAGTGCTGGATTTGCAATTGGTGTAGCTGGGACGAGAAGGGAGAGGATTTTGTGTTGGCAGTGCTGAAAATGGGGGGGGGGGCTAATCATCTGGTTGAGTTCTGCTTTACACTGAGACACATAAGCCTGTCCTCCTGCAAGGCAGCTTTAAGTCAGTCTCTCTGTCATGAATGGAGTGTGGGCTAGTAAGGATATTAACTTTTTGGGATGGTTTTATCAGCTGACTGGGTCAGAGAGCATGACAGTGGGTCATGGGGGGAGGGCAAAGATTGCTGCAGGAAGTTACTGTTTTTTTTTGTTTGTTTTGTTTTATTTTATACTCTGTCACCATATCTCTGTTGCTCTTACCTTGATGTTAAAGAGCAACTCTGCACTTCAGTACAAGAGTTATCATAAATAAGATACAGCTGTTTACAGTTCACTAGAAAATACATTTTTAAATTAATATTCCTTTCCAAAATTTACAGTACATCTTGACAGTCCATCTGAAAAGTCTGCATAGAAAACATTTGCCTCTGCCCTGTTATCTTCAGAGTGCCTTGAGTTTTTAGTGCTCAGCATGACAGACTGTGATATCACAAACCTCAACGGTGTGGTTAGCGGGGGAGAGTACAAAACATTTTGAAAGACTTAATGAAAAAAGTGCTGCATTACCTACAATATTTAGTACACCAACAGCATGGGGGAAAATAACTAGAAAACAAAGTTAAAACAGAACTGGTATAAATCTAGTATTTTTATGTTTTTTTATTATAGTAGACAGATGCTCTTCATCTTTTCAGCTTACTCCTATGCTGTATAGTACCCTTTGTATCTCTCAGCTCCCTATCTCTACTGACGCTACTATAAGTACCTCATACTTATCTAGTTTTACCTTTATTTCCATAGGCCTGGCCAGATGTTGGCTAGCTACCTTCCAGATAAGTATCTTGTTTAATTCTGACTATTATAATCGCTCATATAGGACCTCAGACCCTTTGCATCTCCACAACCTTCTCTGTGCTTTCCTTTTAGGTTCTACCAGATTATCCCAAACACAAAAGAACTCAACTCTGTGCACTGTGACTTGGACTGAGCAGGCAAGTCATATTAAATTCAGGGGTCAAAACTGGGTTTTGCAGCCCCTAGCCAGCAGGGCTACTGACTGGGGAAAATCCTCACAGAATGTTCTACCATCCCAGTTGATGTACTTACCTAAGTGTTACCCTCTCCAGCACATGCCTGCAGGGCTACCTAAAGGAAAATCCTAATAGCTGTATACAAAATCTACCAGCATGGTGCCAGTTCTTACCTCAGCAAAGGAGGTGGAGTTAGTGTTGGGGGCTGGGGGGGTTAGTGTCTGGGGAAGGGAGGTGCTAGTGTGGAGCTTTGGAAGGTGGGTAAGCTACAGTCAGGGGATTTGGAGGGAGGGAGGGGGCTAGTGTTATGGCACATGAGGGAGAATGTAGAAGGAAGGGTATATGCATGTCTCTGATGTCTGACTAGGTGGTGTCTAGGAGGACCTTGCAGAGAAGATGTGCAGCAAGGGTATGGGTGACTCTCGAATGGCTATGGAAGAAGGGGTGTGGCTTCTGGGAGTTAAGGGACAGGAGAGAGGTGATATCCACAGAGATTAGAAAGTGGGGTGCCTTGAGAGGGAGGGGTTTTCAGATGGACTGTCATGAAAGGGGCAAGGATTGGTGTGGCTGGGTTGTGTCAGGAAGTGGAGGGAGGGGGTTATTGTCTGGGGTGATTGGGGGAGCCATAGAAATTTTGAGGACTGTGGAAGGTGTACATTCAAGAGGCCCACTGTCAAGGGGGATGTAAAGGAAACATACTAGTGTCAGGTGCTATGGAGGGCAGGGGCTAGTGTCAGAGGGGTCTGTGGAGGGAGGAGGACTAGTGTCTTGGTTAGAGGAAGGAGGAGTGGCTAGTGTCTGAGCTGTAGGCTAGTTAACTATACAGATTGGGGGCACACAAAGTTCCATTTATTCTCCAGAAAATGTGTTCTGGGAGTCACATGATGCCTCTTAGCTAGCGGCTGCATACTCGACTCGATCCTGCCTCTCCTACCTGTTACCGGCAGTTTTCACATTATTTTCCCCATTTTTGCACTGCAGGTACCTTTCACTGACCTTGGGGCATCATCCAGTCATTTATTCATCCTGGTTCTCGCTTCAGATTCCCTGAGATGGACGCTGAGATGAAGCAGGCCCTTCCACCACACATGCCGCCTGCAACCCCGGAAAAAAAACAGCAAGAAGTCTCAATGGGGCCTCTTCCAGCTACACTGCTACCACGACTACACATTCTTCCCCTCTATCCGAGGGGTGCTTTCTAGTGGAAATGCAACCCCTCAGACAGTTCATGCAATCTCTCTCCTAGGAATTAAAGACTCTGTGAGTGGACTTAAATTAGACTGTGAGGAGGGTCAGAGACGCTGAGGCACGGATTACATCTGTGGAAGGGTGGAAAGATTGGGTTGACCCACTGATCGCATTGCTTTGACAGAAACTGGCCGAAGTAGAAGGGAAATTAAAGAATTTAAAGGAAGAATCAGGTGTAATAATCTGCTCATTTTCGGACTGTCTGAAGAGGCTTCTTCTCCAGTACTGTTTACACAAAAGCTGTGGGAAAAAATAGCTGGGCCTTCCCCAACCACCCTTGCTACATTGCTACATTGCACACCGCTCCTTGGTAGCCAGGCCACAGCAGGGAGCTCTTCCTCATCCTTTCATCATCAAGCTCTTGAATTTTCTTGACAAGCAATATGTCTTGCAAAAGTGCAGAGACTTAAAAGAAATATCTTGGGAGGGCCACCGCCTATGCATTTCGCAGGATTTACTGGCTACATTTAGGCAGAAGCAACCACCTTCCATCCTGTGGTGGTTAAACTACTGTCTGCCTCTATGAAACAGGTCTACTGTAAGGACATTTGGCATTCATTTGAGAGCACAGAGCAAGCAAACAGTGAGCTGCAGCAAGTGCTTTCTGAACTCTTTAGAACCCCATGAACTGTTCCCACCAGAACTTGTAAAATAGGCATGTTCTGATTAAGGCATAGGGTGCTATGGAGTTTATTCTTGTGGATGGCATGTCCAGGGCTAAGTATACCCTCTAAGCTATGAGGGGGTTCTGTCTTTTCTTTCATCATTAACTATATTTATTTTATTTATTTATTAAATTTTGATAACTGGGTAAGCCCGCTGGGCCCCGAAGGTCCCTTTTTCAGGGGCGACCCGGGAAATTACATGGAATAATACATGGGGTAGCATACAACACAGGTACATTACACTAGACAGCAAGGAACATAATACATAGTAGTTTTTCAGCAGTTACATTTAAGAGGTAAGAATATGGTCTGCAAGCCCCCCTTTCGACCAGCTGGGGTCTCCACATAGCTGGTTAGTTCAGTCTTTTGGTTTGGTTGGAATCACTGGGGGTCAGGACTATAAGAAGTTTTATGACCTCAGCTTGCTTACAGTTTTTGAACTCCTCAGACTGAGGCACTCTCTTGGTTTATTTCCTCGACATATGGGGCTATTTTACAGAGTTCCTTTATATAATGGTAGTTTACGCATTGGTAGGTTGCGGGGGTAACTTCGATTGGGTCACCCCACTTATTCCTGTTTGGATCCACATTTTTCAATTTCTGCAACTATTTGGGCTGCCAGGGTGGTGAGAAGGGGGTGAGTTTTGGGGTGTTGAGCTGATATGCCATTGGAGCTGGCATGAGCTATAATGTTGGTGTTTGTTCTCTCCTATTACTGGCAATTTCTTGGCTGCATTACACTATGTTTTCTAAGGGAGAGATTTGTGTTGGGGATGCTGGAATTATGGGGGATTTAGTTTTTTGGATTCTCTAAAGGGATATGTTACATATGGGAGGCGGGAGGTTGGGTTCAGTGGAACTTTTGGAATATATGGGTGGGGTACCTTCTGCATCTAGGTATAGTATGGCAACTGTCATGGCCAACCCTTTGAAGGTTGCTTCTTGGAACATTAAAGAGGAAAGGTCACCCGTTAAGAGACACCAAATCCTTAAGCATTTTCAACAGCTCTGATGCCAGATTACTTTCCTGCAAGAGACCCATCTCTTGGTGACGGAGGCCAATCTGCTCCACAGGCAGTTTGTTGGTCAAGTGTATGCAGCTGGCTGTGCCACTGCAAGTCGAGGGGTGGCCATCATAATTTCTTGACTGGTCCCTTTTCAATCCCAGCAGACACTTGGTGACCCCAATGGTAGGTATGTCTTTGTGAAAGGGGTGTTACATTACATGGAAATCATTTTAGGATGTGTGTACAGTCCTAACCAAGCAGACTCCTCTTTTTTATGGACTTTAACCAAATTTCTAGACTCCTTCCTGTACCCTTAATTGTGGGCGGAGTTTGAAATGTCTCCCCATCTCCCGATATAGACAGGTCTAGAGGGAGGCACCCAGGACTATTTCCTGAGCAACGTTCGTTTCGAGACATGATCAGGGACCAACTAATTTTATTTAACCAACAGAATTCAGGGTCTGTGGGTACAGCTGATCTGGAGTGGGCTGCTTGCAAATGCCTTATCAGGGAGGAGCTCATTTGTTTGGTGTCCAAGCACAAAAAAGTCTGCTCTTCTACCACCGATGACCTCCTCCAGCAAATTACTACCATTGAGAGTAATCTTTCCCGTAACTCATCACAGGATATCTGTAGAAGTTAACAGTTCTGCAGGATAAATATTCTGATCTGGTAAAGGAAAAGGCTGAATATGCCATTTTAAAGACTAAGACGAGATACTTTGACCAGGGAGATAAAGCAGGCCATTTACTGAATCTCAGGTTGCAGTAGATAGATTCTTCTAGGTTGATAACTGCTATTAAAGCTAAGGATAGATAACTGCTATCCTGACCCAGAGAAATTGTTCAGAAATTTGTCTCTTTTTATGCAGAGCTGTATGGTTCCAGACCTTCCTCTAAGTCCCTCTCCAACTTCTCTTCCAATCTCCAGAAAAGTGCCCTCCTGTGTTTAACAACAGAGCAACAGACCATTCTTGCCCAGCCCATATCTGCATCAGAGATCCGGCAGGCTGTATCAAGTCTGTCACCGGATAAATCACTAGGCCCTGATATGGGTTCACCATCAATTTCTATAAGACATTCCTAGAATAACTGCTGCCCCCTCTTTCCCATTTTGTTTCCTATGTTCATCAACATGATATATCAGACACTGTACTTCTTAAAGCTCTTATTGTAGTGCTTCTGAAACCTGATAAATCCCCAGATGCCACTGCCAGCTATAGACCCATCTCCTTGATAAATTATGATATTAAAATCTTTGCTAAAATTCTAGCCACTAGAGTGCTTCAAGTATGGGAGGGCCTCCTTACTCGTGAGCAGGTGGAATTTGTTCCTAACAAGTCCTCCTTAGATCATTTTAGGAAACTGTCGAATATCTTCTCTGTGTCCATGAGATCAAGTACTCCTATGGCCTTGGTCTCCCTGTATAAGGAGAAGGCTTTCGACAGAGTGGACTGGACTTTTTTGTTCATGACTCTTGAGGCCTTTGGTTTCCTGCAATCTTTTATACAGTGGGTACAGATCCTATAATCTTCCCCATCTGCAAAGGTTTATTGCAATGGGGTATTTTCCACACCTATTCCCCTTGGGTCTGGCATGAGGCAAGGCTGTCCCCTCTCTCCCCTTCTTTTTAATTTATACTTGGAAGCTTTACGTCCCAGACTTCACATGTACCCAGAGGTCACTGGTATTCCAGTGGGGCCGAATATTTTCTTGATGTCAGTCTATGCAGATGATATTTTGCTTCATCTCACTCACCAGGATAGCTCTCTCCCAGCTGCATTACGGATCATCGAGGAGTATGGCACTTTCTCTTACTACAAGCTTAATCTCAACCAAACCCAAAGTTCTACCCCTTACTGTAATGGTTAACAAACAGGATGTGGTGTCTCTGGGTATGACCTGGTCCCCTAGGTCACTTAAATATCTAGGGCTGTTTCTGGCTAAAGACCCCTCTCTCATGCATAAACTTAACTTGGAGGACTTGGTGCAATGAGTTCAACAGGACCTGTATCACTGGCAAGCCCTTCCCTTGTCTTTATGGGGTCGTATTTCAATTATTAAAATGAATGTGCTCCCCAGGCTCTTCTATCCTCTCCACATGTTGAATTTCTTGATACCACTGAAATGGTATAGGAGGGTACAGCAGATAATTACAAAATTTATATGGCAAGATAAGGCCCTTAGGAGGGCATACAAGAAGTTGGCAGTACCGAAATACATGGGAGGTATCAAACTGCCCCACTTCCTATTTTACTATTTTCTAGCCATTTTAGTAAATTTCTTCAGTGGTTTCTCCCTTCCTCTTTGGATTCCCCTGCTTGGATACAGGCCTTCTTGGCTGGACCTAGAAATACAACTGTTACAGCACAATGGCCTTACATTATCCTCTTTGCCTTATCTCCCTTGGTCTAGCCTCCCACCCAGGGATAAAAATTCTGTTATAGGGATCTCACTGAAGGTATATTCACAGTTTTTGACCTTGGTAAAATACCTGCTCTCCCAGGACATCTCCCAGCCCATTCTCCAAAATTTAAACTTTAAAACTGGGGGGCAGGTCCTTAAGGTACAGTGTCTTCCTCAATTGGACACACTGAAGGTTCAGGACCTGTTAGATGCTGGGGATTTAAGATCCTTGGCCACTTTATTGAGGCAGCTTGGCCTAGACAGTAAATATATCTTTAAGGTTTTCAATTACAACATGAGCTGATACAGTGGTTTGGTCAAGGTTCTTGGACCACTGATCTCTATGAATTTCTTTCTTCACTTCTGCCTCTGGCTTCCCAGAAGCGTGCTGTCTCCTTTCTTTATGGAATGCTGTTTTCCCAATATGCTCCCTATATCAATGGGTCTTCTCCTTATTGGGATCAGGTATTTCCAATCTCTCCTCAACAGTGGTTGGGTATCTGGAAGGGTACCTACCACTATATAGGACAAGATGAAGTATGGCTTACACAGTTTAATATATTGAACAATCTGTATTAGACTCTGTAGAAATTAGCATGCATGGAGCGACTGCGGTCACCCAGTTGTACTAGTTACATATTTTTTGGTTCTGTCCTAAAGTGGCCCCTCTCTGGAAGTTAATTGAAGATAGTGCTGATCCTCAGCTAGGACTACAGGAGTTATTTAAGCTAGAGATATGCATTCTAGGGGACTTGGCTTCCATCCCAGTTTTAGAATGTATATAGTTCATGTCACTAATCTCCCTTTCCTTGAAAAAAGTGGTTCTTAAGCACTGCCTGGATCAAATCTCAATTTCCTACAATGAGTGGTTGGAAGAGTCGCTGTTTAATCTTCAGGTGGAACATATGATTGCTCGCTAACACCATAATCCCCAGAGATATGACAGAAAATTGGGGAAGCTATATAAACTGTACATGGTGGGTGCTGTGCAAGCACAGTCCTTTGAAAATTGGGGGGGGCGGCCATTATGTATATAACCCAGTGTACCTCTATCTAGATATTGTAGTCCACCCTGTACATTAGCATGCTTTTACAAGGAATTGCTCTGGGGGGGCACGGGCTGGGGAGGAGAGGCCTGCATGTCTCTGGGGGGTATACAGACACTGACACGACTTCATATCTCTGTACATTGTATGTGTGCTCTTCATAATCAATAAAGTCTATTAAATTTCAAAAAAAAAAAAAGGAAATGTATCCTATTGGTAAAGCAACTAAAATATCTTCCCAGGTTTTTGTTCTTATTTAGTTATCAAATTGTACCTGTTTAACAGGATTTGATACAACAAAATGTCCCGTGATATATATATATATATACCGGGTTGGGGTTACTTCACCTGCATCTTGGGAATGTGTCATTAAATGCTCACTGAAACTTTTCACTTTAGCCAGTGGGTCCTTTTGTGAAAAAATGCCACTGGCCTGAGGGTCAGCTTGGTCCATTCAGGTCAGTTAAATAATTTATAAACTTCTTAGTGGGTTTAATGCTACCTTTCAGTAGTGCAGAGGTCAGAGATACTTGGCATGATGTGTATGTCGAGGTCTGACTAGACTACGCTCTGTGTTAGAAGAACTGAACGGACATGAAAATGAGGGAAAAATAGCAACTGATAGTCCAGAATGGTACCCCAATTTCTGCAGGCTCTGCATCACCAAGAAGTACCATATTGCCACCAGCCACCTAGCAACATCATCCACCGTCCCAGGGACTAAATGTGGACCTTCATAACAGCCACTTATTCCCTCCATGTGTGGAGGCAGGAGGGAAAGGGTCATCATCCCAACCCCCCCTTCCATAGACTCTCATAAGCCATGGTAACCCTCCCAAGACTCTCTACCAGTTTGGTCTGGAGTCCTGTTTATGGTGAAGGGGAGTATAACAGCTGGGGCCTAATATTCAAATGTTTTCCCAGGTGCAGATCCTAGTTTACCCAAGCAAACTGGGCTTTGCACCAATATCCTATATTTAAAAGACTGGTTAGTGCGGGCAAACCAGGTTTGCGCCAGGTAAACCAGGGAGGAGACGCAAAGCAAAATTATGCAAATCAGGGGTGGGGACATGAATATTGGTGTAGTTCAATACTCACAGTATTTGTTATGTGCTAGTGCCCTTTGCATGGTTCCCTTGTGCAGAGAAAATACCACCAACCTAACCCTTGCCTTAATCCGGCACAGCCCAAGCAGTTGCTGGAGGTACTGTGACAGTGCCCTCCCATCCCAAGACAGTACTCCCTGGTGACAAGTGATGCCCCTCCCTCTGAACCCAGTCCCATTAATGAAATATGTATCCCTGCCATCCAGTGATCACTTCCTCCCATCTGATTCCAGTCCTGTTACAGGTAGATATATCCCTGTTGTCCAGTGGTGCTCTTGTCCCTCTAAACCCAGTCCCATTAATGGAGGATATATCCCTGGCATCCAGTGGTCACTTCTCCACCCAATCTAAGTCCCATTACAGAAAGATATATCCCTGTCATTCAGTGGTTGCTCCCCCAACCCAATCTCAGTCAGTGTAGGAACACAGTTACCCTGGTGTCCAGTGATCCCTCCCCACAGCTGAACCCCATCCTGGAAATGAGTTTCAGTTTGCCAATGCCCCCTGACAGTGGCACTGCCCTTGGCCTGGCAGTAGTAAATAAGTCCTGCCTCCCTCAACAAAGTCCCATTCTGAACCATGAGCAGTGCCATCCCAGCCCATACCCAGTTAGTAGTCAATGGACCTCCTCTTACCCAAGGTACCTACAGTCCCCCTACCAGTCTGTCAACACTGCAATTCAAAGACAATGAGTGGCACAGCCCACCTCACATGACCACGGCCACCCAGCATCTATCTGTAGCAGGGAACGCAGCTTATTTATTGTATCTGGCAGTGATATGCTTTGTCCTATTCCTAGGCTGCACTCCCAGGTACAGATGAAAGATGGCCATGGTTGTGCAAGGTGGGCTGTAAGGCTTCCTGTCGTTGAACTGTGACACCAACAGACAGGTAGGGGGACCGTGGGTCAGTGTCAGTGCCAAGGGTGGGAGGGAGATCATTAGCCACCAACTGTGTATGGGTTGGGGGGTGCTGCTCTTTGCTCGGGACAGGGCTTTGTTGTGGGGGAAGGCCTTCTTTGCTCCTGATGCAGTCCCAGAGGCAGGTGCTGTAATCAGCATTAGCAGATCAGTGCAGTACCTAGAAAGGCAGCCTGCCCAACACAACAAAAGAGCACAAAGAACAAACTGCTACTGCACTCAGGATCATAGTAAAAGTAAGCAGTCAGGCTGTTACAATCAAAGTGAATTTATTAAAAATATGAAAGAAAGACCTGACGAAACAGTCAATTACTTTGATTGCTACAACCCGACTGCTTTCTTTTGTTATGATCCTCAGTACAATAGCAGTCCATTCTTTGTGCTGATTTGCCCCTGCCATGCAAGGATAATGTAACTGGCTGGAGGGGGGCATTTGGAAACTGGGTGGGATGGTGTTCCCAGGATGGAGACTGGGTGTGTGGAGAGACCACTGGGCACCAGGGAAATTATTTTTCTTCATGGACTGGGACTGGGTGTGGGGAAGGACCACTGTACACCAGGATATACCATTCTTAAATGGGACTGCAATAGGATAGGGGGAAGAGACCACTGGATGCCATAGATAAATCTTTTATTACAGTACTGGATACGGAGAGGGGGCTCCACTGGATGCCAGGGATATAGTTGTCTTTTACAAGACTGGGTTTGGAGGATGGAGGGATGCCACTAACACCAGGGACAACTCACTGGGTTGGGGCAGTTGGGGGGAGTGCGGGGCAAAGCAGTCTCACTCCCATGAAAATGAGCCCATAATGGGCACGCAAATGACCCTTGGCACCTTGTATGCCAAATGGGCTAATTTGCAGGGGGACTTTTGAATATTGCAGATTTTGCCCACACACAAGCCATTGCAGGGCCTAGTTTTAGGTGTGCTATTGGGTGGTGCTAAGTAGCTTAATGCCTCAACACAATGTCCCTATATTCAGAGGGATAGTACTATGTGGTATCCATCTGAATTTAGCAGTTTTGCACACATGCGATATCACAAAGCACAACACTAATTATTGCACTCCACTTTGGGCATTTTTAAAGTTGGGCCGTTGGTGTATTCATCCTGCCCTGTGTTGGTTGATGGGTAGAGCAACATGGCCCCACCCTCAACAGAGATCAGTCCTAGGGACACTGAATCCTCCCCACCATGATGGCCCCTGAGTGACCAGTCTATTCTAACACCAAAGTCGATGGTGTAGTACTGGTGCAGTACCCTCCCCCCCATTCATCCACACACACATACAACCCACTTTAATTTTCAACTACTTCCCAACTGACTTATAGTAGCTGATCAATATTTATATTCTTTGTACTGGCCCATTTTCCCTTTTATATCTACAAGTCTGACAGGATGTTGAACAGATGTAGGAGGGCACTGACCAATGTATCAGGTAAGTATTGTTTTTTGTTTACCCTATCTTGTTTGTAATAGTTCATAAAGAGCTGTAGATCCTTCGTGACCCCATTGCAGTTCTTATTTTACAGGTACCATGTTCTCTTGAGACACCCTTATCACAGGCTCCATAGGAACCAGATAAGAGATCTCTTATCTGTGCTAGGATGCTAACCTGTAACACTGCTACCTCAAGTATTATGACACTAGGCTTTCATTTGTTAAGTGGTTGGTGATGTATCATTTGAAATAGCTCCACTATGCTGTTACGTTTCCACTATCACAAAAGGAAGATGTTTTACTGCAGGAAAACTACGTTAATGCAGACATTAGAGTGGAAGAATGCAGAGTACAAAGTACACAAATAAAAACATTAGTGGCTTGAGTCCTAGGAGTCTGATCTTAGTGGATGTGCCTTAATCATTTTTTTGGATCACACTGCCAGCAGGTTTTTCCCTACAATGTGGTCCATGTGCTACCAGTGACCCACGCAGGCTACTGTGATACCATGCTGCATGACCATTGAGCTACTACCAGCATAAAGGATGGAATGAGACCATTGTGTTTCCACTGCAGGTGCACTCATTGTGCAACCACTGACACATAGTACCACAGTGGTCTCAATAATAGCGCAATGGAATTAAAACAAATCCATTGTAATACCAAATGCGGTGGTATCACACTGGTATTCACCACTGTGCTACCATTGCACAAGAGTTTACCTCTGTGCTACCACTGGGTGTTGATGGTATCACAGTTGACACAATAGTATCCACTAGAACTGGAAGAAAATCACTGTGATACCAACAAACAGTGGTATCATAATGGTGCACATTGTTACCATTGTAGTACCAGCAGAAGTGGTGTTACCAGTGAACTACTACTGTCTGCATGGTATCATAATGGTTACAATGGTATCATAATGGAATTGGAACAAATCCACTGTGATGCCATTTATGAAACCCACAATGGTAATACACTGGAAATCACAGTGGCAGTACAATAGTAAAGAGCAGGTATTATAAAAGTATTCCAAAGAAATCTTTGTAAGGGACGGCATGTAGTGTAGCAAGGAGTAAACAGAATTGCAGGATCCACAAATAGAGATAAGCAAAGCCATTTACAGATAGCCGTTGCTATTAGTTGTCCTGCTATTCAGTATGATTGGAGAATGACTATGCCTCTGTGTTATAAATGGGACTGCAGGACATGCTAGGAGATATTCTGGCATGGGACTGAGAAAGCCAGGCTTTTTCCTGCGAAGCCAGCATCATGCTGTATGCATGTCTAAATCCCTTACTTAAGCGGCTGTGAATTTATACATTCCAGAAGCCTGTTTAACAAGCCAAGCAATGTAAAGCTTAATATACAGAGCTTGTTGTCCATGTGCTGTACTGCTTGGTGTCTGTTTAGAATCATTATATACAGTATTATGTGTATCTTACACAACAGAACTCTGAAGTACTTGCAGCTCTCTCTTTTTTCTTTTGTTGGTTATCTAGTATTTGCAGTACATTCAAGAGTTCCACATACTCCAGAAGTAAAATAAGTATGCCATACCACATTTACAGTATGGGCAGTCTGATTATTAGGGTATTCACTGTCATACTGTAAGCACTGGCACCACAATATAGTATATGGAGTAATGTTGTACTGTCATGGTGGGCTGTCCCTCGCATGATAGATTAAACCGAGGTCCCTTCTATCCATCTCTGTTGCTGTCATTTTGGGTGTCCAGGTAGAAGTGTAAGAACAAAAGGAACTGGTACTGAACGAGTGATCCAGTTGTGGGAGGGGGGGCTGGGATGTGGGTTTTTGGACTCCTAGCAGGATGCTCAGCTTTAGGGATGGTCAGTGGGCAGTAATGTCTAGAAAGCCATCTTGTGGATGGCATGACCCACTACAGGGGTTTAAGTTAAGCTTTGCAGCCACTAGCCAGCAGGACTAGTGACTGGGGAAGTTCACTAACCCCACAGACTCTTCCACTAGCCCAGCTGATGTACTTATTGGGTACATTCTCGAGTACAAGTCTGTAGGTCTAGTTAAAGGAAAATCTTTCTAGCCTAACACAATATCTACAAGAATTTGGCTAGCAGGCCAGTGCCAGTTTTGACCCCATGCACTCTCTGCAATGGTTTGCCAGTACTCAAACAATATTTTAAAAGATTTTATGACTGAGGTGGGGTCAGTGCTGGGACTGCCAGTGATTGCTGGTCAGTGCTGTGACTGTCAGGTGGGTAGCTCATGACATGGGTGACTGCAACTGAGTGTAAACAAAAATGGTGACTCAATCACGGCACATGTCATGGGGGCTATGAAGGAGGAAGGATGACTGGATGGGGGTGGGTTCACGTACATAGTGACAGGATGTAGTTACATGTAAGCGCATGCTGGGAAGGAGTGAGCATGCTCAGCAAGGTCAGGAGGGGAGGGAGGGTTTTTGAGGGGTGGTGCCATGGTGATCTGCTGAGCTGTCCCCGTGGCATGGTGGTTGGGTTCAGGGCTTGGGTAGACAGGGTGCTGGGTTTGGGTCAGAGCGCAGGTATGTTTTTGTTGCGCTCGGCCCAAATTTTCTTTTTTCAGGGTTTGCACCCCCCTGACATGCATCCCCCAGAATTGAGAACTTAAAGTAAGAGGGATGGGGCATGGCTCTCATGGGGTGTGGAGGGAGGCACAGCCCCCAGCATAAAAGTTAAAATTGTAAGTCCCAGGTGCCCTTTTGCTGTGTGCCAGGGAGTCGTATCACAGAAACTGATTTTCGGTGATATGAAAGCACCCTAACGGAGATTGCCTTTTGGCAGTAGCTGTTATGACATGGAACCTCCAGGTGCATTGCTGTAAGGGGGAGGGTAAGTCCTATGACTGTTGAGAGAGGTTCAGAGGCAGTGCAATGTTAATGGTGGTGGTCAGTACTGTGATTTTAGTGGTTGGGGGTGTCGGTGCTGTAATGGTCGAGCATGGGGAGCCAGTGTGGTTATTGTCAGGGGGTGGGCGACCAGTGCTGTGACTGCCAGGTAGGAGGCAGGGCTGTTACTTTTGGGAGTGGGGGGCAGTGTGGTGACTGTTGGAAGTGTGGGTCACTGCTGTGACTGTCTGTGGAGGGTATCAGCCCTGTGTTGCAGATGCATAGGGGCAGTTCTTTGACAGTGGTGGTGGATAGTGCTGTGACCATTGTGGGTAGAGGTCAGTGCTGTCACTGTTGGGGGATGAGGATCAGCACTGTGACTGTTGGGTAGGTGGCCACTGTGACTGACAGTGGAAGGTGTTAGTTCTGTGACTGTTGAAGGAGTGGTTAAGGTCTGTGACTGTTGGGGTGGGGCTCAGTCCCCTGATTGTTGTGGGTGAGGAGGCAGTGCTGTGGCTGTTGTGGATGGGTGGTCAGTGCGCTGAACATTAGGAGTCATGGCTCAGTGCTGTTATTGTCAGGGGATAGGAATTACTGCTGTGACTGATGGTAGAGGGTGTCAGTCTTCTGACTTGTGGAGGTGAGGTGTCTGTGCTGTGACTTTTGGGGATGGATAATCGGTGCTGTAAGATTGGGGTGTAGTGCTTTGTCCAGTGCTGTTACCATGGGGGGATGGGAATCTGTGCTTTGACTCTCCAGGGTGTATGATCATTGCTGTGACTATAAGATTTGGGTGAGAGGGGCAGTTCTGTTTCTGTTGGAAATAGTAAGAAAGTGTTGTGACTTTCAGTGGTGTGGAACAGTGCTCCGACTGCCAGAGATGGGTGGTCATTGTCATGACTGTCAGTAGAGGGTGTCAGTCCTGTGACTGTAAGTGGGGTGGTAGAGTCCTGTGAGTGTGGAGGGGGAGGTGGTATAGTCCTGTGACTGTGGGGGTACAATCCATGGCTGTGAAGGAGGGGTGTTACAGTCTTGCTACTGTAATGGAGGGGTGTTGGTACAGTCTTGTGACTGTGGGGGTTGGGGGTGTGGGGGTGATACAGTCCTGGGACTGGGCTGGCTAGTGCAGTCCTCTGACTGTGGGGGAGGAATGGTGCAGTCCTATGACTGTTGAAAGGTGGTCAATGCTGTGACTGATGGTGGAGGGTGTCAGCACTGTGACTGTCAAAGCGGTGGCACAGTCTTGTGATTATCGGGAAGAGGGTCAGATATGTAAATGTCAAGGATAGGTTGTCACTTATGTGACTGTCAGAGTGAGGGTCATTTCTGTGACTTTTGGGAGGTCTGCTTCTACACAGTTCCACAGCTTTGAGGGACTGAAGTATTTGCAGGAAGTTGTACTGTAGGAAGGTTGTATAAGGCGCCAGACTAAGTGACTGTTCGGGGGGGGGGAGGAGTCAGTCCCGACTGTGTGCAGTGGTCTTCAGTACTGTGACTTAGGCACAGTGTTGTGACTGTTAGGGGTGGGGATTACTACTGTAACTGCCTGTGGAGAGTGTCATCCATGTGAATTTAGAGGGTATGGGGGCAGTGCTGTCATGGTGGTGGTGGGGTGTAGTGCTCTGACCATTGGGAATAGGGATCGGTTCTGTGACTGTCAGGGGTGGGTACCCAGTGCTGTTACTGACAGTGGAGGGTTTCAGCCATGTGACTCTCGGGGGGTACAGTCCTGTAACTGTAGGGGGTGGAAGGGTCAGTCCTGTGATGGTCAGTGGTCAGTGCTGTGGCTATAGTGTAGGTAGTGTAGAGTGGTGTGCACAGGAAAAGGTGGTGCATGAACAAAGCAGCCAGCTTGTAATAAGAAAAGAAAAGAAAATTCAGCACTCAGATTCAGTGCAAGATTTAGTTTCTGGCACTATGCTGGGGTGCACCCACTAGCCCCAGTGCTTCAACCCTTCAATGGACCTTCCTCAGGGGGAGGGTCTGAGGAATACAAATGTGCATCTCATTTATACAGATCTCTAAAAGTGATATACCCCACACACACTAAAAACAATGTGCAAGTCAAGCTGAAAACACATGAGTAACTTGGTTATGAACCTTTCATTATTCTGTTTTTTGTGTTTTGTTTTTACGCTCATGGTGAACAGTTAATGATATCAGTATACTACTTAAATTAAACATGCCTCTATATCTGTTACTTCATTTAATTCTGTAACTTTCTATCTAAAGCAATTATTTTTACCTTTTATTCTATACTATACTCTTTTTTTGTATCTTTAGCCTCTCTATTGTTCCCACTACTGTATTTAATCCATAATAACCTTTTTCTCATTACTTTCACAGTCTCACAGGATGGGAACTCCTTCCCTATCAGATAAGTATAACAATATGTCTAACCTATCTTATCCTTTGTAGTAACTATCTAAGAATTGTGGATCCTTATTCTACAGGTCTAAGAAACCTCACCCCTTTAAAACTCCTCCTTCTGGCTGCATAGTATCCTGGTTGGAGATCCTGTACATATTGTCTATATGTGGTAGGTTTATTGTAACCTCCGTTATGAGAGGGTTGTATATATATATATATATATATATATATATATATGTTAAGGTCAAATGTACTGCAGCATTTTCCCACCTCCATAAACATTTTTGCCTTGTTAGTTGACTCAGGCAGGCTCTCAGCCCTGTCCCCACCTCTCCTGTCTGCTACTTCCCTGTCCCAGACCACTTAGTCTTAAGTTCCCCATGGATTGCCCCCCCCCATGATAGGGCCAGGAAGGGGAGAGTCATCCTCCCCCCAGCCAGTCACTCACCTCTAGAACTGAGCCAGTCATCCAGGAAGCAGTGTGTGACTGAGGTAGGTGGGTAGTCTGTGCTAGCCATTTCCACATTCCCCCTCCCCTTGGATTACTGCCTTCACCTGGGGGAAGCAAAGGTCAAGTCAGTATGTCTTCCCACCCAGGGACAGGACAGCTATCTGATGAACGCTCAGTCTTCTCTCCAACCCTCAGCAACCTCAACATATTCCTGAGCTCGGGTCACTGATGTAGCGGGAGTCAAGGCACACAGTGCCTCATCCCTCCATACCAGTGGACCAGACTGATCTTATACTGCAGCAAGGGAATTATTTGTTATTAACATGACAGGTGATTGGACAGTGATGGAGACACTGCACATCAGGGAATTATTTTTTATTAATGGGCCCGGCAGTCAGAGATTTGGATGTACCTGTGCACACAAGAGAATGTGTTAACTTTAACAGGACCAGCAATCATAAGGGGATATTGTTATTTGCAGTAAGTTCAAAAGAAATATTGAGCTGGGTGAGGTTTTATATAAAATCAATTTCTCTGTAGATGGCTCTTAATCCACGTAAAATAGCATTATGCAGCCTTGTTGGCTCAGACCAGAATTTGTTCATTCTGCCTCCTCTTCAGCTGGTTTATATGTACTGTATATCAAAGTAACATTTAAACTGTCCACTGAGGACTGTGGTTCCCCTCCCAGACAGATGCAAGCCATCACCTTTGTATAGGTCCATATTCCTCCAGATTGGTCAACAGTCCCCGGTGCAGCTGAACCCATCCTCTCTACACCATTGCTTCAATCACAAGTAGAAGCTCATGGTGCAGAGTATCCTATCCTCCACCAGTCATTGACAAGTAGTACCTCAGTGAAAGTTGCCATGTGTGCTACCTGCCTTAGATCCCTCCTCAGTTCCTGGACTCACCATGCACACTTCTAGCCCTGTCTCTTGCTAGGTCATTGATTTCCCAGGTGGTCAAGGACATCCAGCTCCCCCTCTTGCAAGTTGCCCATGTGATCCTTATGATTTGCTGTCCATCCCTCCAAGCCATGGTACCAGGTAGGTACCTTACCTCCTTCATCCCCCTTCCTATTCTCAAATCTAGTCCCCTAACAACTGATTCCCCCAGTAGAAGTGGTTTTCTTTACTGTTGGGGGTCCACTACCACCTACCTTGGTGCCACTCCTCTGGAAGACCCATACATCCTCCCTTGCCACTATTACACATGCCTCCTCCCAGCTGTCCTGTCCCACCAGAATGGCAAAGGAATTTTGTAGTGGCACAGGCTGAGGACTGTGCCCCTGACCCACAACCTCCACCCTCCTACAGCCCACCACAGTCCAGCTGGCCCATTCTCTAGTCAACCTCTGCAGCAATGGTGGTAGACTCAGTGGCCCCGGGTGGGGGATAAAGTCTCCTGGATCCTAGGAAGCTCAGCCTGGAGACCAGCGACCCCCTCCCTCAACCTGGAGAGGTGCTTGAAGATGAAGAAGCACATCAGACTCCAGAATGTCTCCCAGAAAATTGCAGCTCTGAATCCATAACAATGTACCACTCCCTTAATTTCCCTTATGTTTTGCTATCTATTGCTACTGATTGTTCCTTTCTCCTATTGCCCCAATTCTTTTGCTTTTGTCTCTTACCATCTAAAACTTGTACTGGTATTTATCTTGTCACTCTATCCTAGATAGGGTTTTTCTTGCTTTCCCCTTTTTATGTTGGCACGCTTGTGCAGCCAACATCTTGTGGTAGTGGATATTTGGAGGCGCAGTCGCTGTTGGGTGAATGCAGGTCATGCACCAGTAGATGCATCCCTCATTCCCCAATCAGCCTGCATGCCAGTGCCACACCACCCGGGAAAGCACATCTAAGGAAAGGTACGCTGCAATGCGATCAAAGCTCATCCCTCACAGCAGACCTTCCTATGTGCTTTGCCAGCTACAAACATGGCAGCACAGTGGCCGCTAAACTGCTGACTTCTGGGGTGCCGAATCCCCCGGTCGGTTTAACCTACCCCTCATGTATGTGCTGACGGGGGAGCCCACTCCCTGTTGGCATAATGTGTCCCCTCCTCCTTTTTTGCTTGCTGAGGGGGTGCCCAATGCCCCTCAGCTCATGCGCCCCCCCACTTTCATTGTTTGCCAATGGGGGTGCCCAATCCCCATCGGCGTCCATCCCTCCTTTCCCACTTTATTATGTGCCAACAGGGAGCCCACTCGGTGGCATGATGTCCTCCTTCTGTGCTGAGGGGTACCCAATCCCCCTCAGCTAGTGTCCCCACTCCCTATGTGCCAAAGGGTACCTAACTTCGTCAGCTACTGTTTCCCCAAAAACCTGTAAAAAAAAGAAACCTGCTCATGATGTTTCTTTTAACACCTGTAAACAGAAAACAGTCCCTGCAATCTCCTACTCCACTCCCACCACCAAGACTTACCCACTGCAGTCCCTGCCTCCCACACCCCCACCCATACTTACCTCTGGAGCTCAAGGCGACAATCTTCAGTGGACGGAACATGTCTGCATTCTTCAAAGCCGGATCGCTAACTGAGGAAAATGCCAGTAAGTCAAGAATGGAATAAATAGTTTTTTCAACTTTGATGCATATCTCGGAATTTTTGGAATTTTTGCACCAAATTTTCAATTTGGGGTTTTTGGGACCCCTCCTCATCAATTCTGGCACTGTTATGACGTTAATCGGTCCCGAAAGGTGATATCGCAGTCACTGCACGTAATCACCTTTCAGGACAGATTAATGCAAGGACAGTGGCAGTGTTCATGAGGTGGGCTCTCAAAAAGCCTATGTTGCAAATTTGTTGGAAAAAAACAAAAAAATGTCTGTTTTATGAGCGTGCATTGTGCAGTTGCTATGCACGCTCGTAACTTCACAAATTCGCAATATTTTCATGCCAGATTTTCAACATTGTCACTTTTCTACACCTCCTTGTGAACAGTACAGCTGTCATTTTTCACATCCTGGCCGAAATGTGTTTCTGCACTTCCGGTGCACAATAGCGTGGTTGCTGTGGGTAATCAGTGTTTGGAGCAGATTAAGAAAATGACAGGATCACTGTTCATGAGCAGGGGTCCTAAAATACCTATGTTGAAAATTTGGTGATGATACACTATAAAATGACTGTGTTATGAGCGTGCGTTGCACAGTTTGCATGCATGCTAGTAACATGCATTTGTAATATTTTCACTCTGGATTTTCACCATTGGCATTTTTCCACACCTTTTGATGAACAGTACAGCTGTCATTTTACAAATACTGCCCTAAATGTGTTTTCGCACGTCCAGCATGAAATCGCTAGTTTGCTGTACGAAATCACTTTTTGGGACAATTTGAGGAAATGACAGTGACGCTGCACATGAGCAGAGGTGCTAAAATGCTTATGTTGAAAATTTGGTGCCGAAAGTCCATAAAATGACTGTGTTACAAGCATGTGTTGCACATGTCCCATGCACCCTTGTAACGTCACAAAATTTGCAATATTTACATGCCACATTTTCAACACGGCCATTTTTTTATGCCTCCTTTTTGACAGTACAGCTGTCGTTTTTCACATCCTGCCCAAAATGTGTTTACGTACTGCACTACCAAAGCCAATGCCCGCGCAACAACATTCAGCATTGACAAATGCTTGTTTCCTTTGCTTTGCTTCTTACTTGCCTTTGTATCTCACCCATTTTACCCCTTTTCCTTCTAATTACATTACCTTTACCTTCCACTTCCTACCTTTACTCAACAGTTTTTGTACCCCTACCATAGACAGGGTGTTTCCCATATTTGTAACAACTGATCCTAAGTGAAGGTGCTTTTGATAGGGTCAGTAGGAGACCTTTCACAGGTAAGGGTCAGGTTAGAGACCATGTGGATGTGCAGTTAGTGATGCCATCTATGTGGACGTCACCTCAGGCTAAAGTACATCATTTCAGTTTTGCAATGTTTTTGTTAGTCCCCCCCCCCCAAGTTATGAGCCTACAAAACTGAACACTTAATAAAATCACCCTCCTGTTCTGCCTCCATGTTGCAGGATGTGCATACCAGCATGCAGATGCAGAACCAGGATGGAGTTGGATGACTGGGTCTAAGCACCTGTCACTGATAAAAAAAAAAAAAAAAAACAGAAATTAGTTTTAAAGTGACACAACCATGATAAGGCTCTCCTTCATGGTGCCAGAATGTGGATGTCCTTTAAATAAAAGATAGTAAATAGATGAAAATATACTTATCTTCATTCTGTCTTTTCTGTGCTTTCTCTTTCCTTGGCTTCACCCTGGACTGGCCATCTGGTGGTGATTTCTTCTTCTGTTACTCTTGCTTCCACCCCCCCCAGGACAGCATTAGGTCCAAGCCTTCAGGCCCCCAGAGAAGTAGGTCTAGAAGGAGGGCCATAATACATAGTGACCTCCTTACTGGGAGGTCAAATGTAAATAAAAGTTGGCCCTGCTGGGAGACATCTCAAAATGGTGTAATAGAAAGCAAAGGGTTATTTTTCTGTTGTTTGTATCCCTACCTGCCTTTTATTTTAGCAGAAGGGATACTGAAAAGACAGATCAGCTTTGCTCCTTGGAGCTTGCTATTTAAATCTGGGCTTGCTGAAGGATCTCAAAAGCTCTAAGCATAGGAGAAGGATTAAAAACATATATTTAGCTTAAACAAAGTAGGTTATTCACTAAAATACAGACCTCCTCCCAGACTGCAAGCACTGCAGCCAGCAGGGAGAGAGTGAAACATGGGGTTGTGCACTCCACCCTTTCTGGGTCAGCATTGCAGACTGATCCCAAGAAATGTGTAGAATTCAAAAATAAGATGTTTCCTTGGACCATCAGGGAAGGCTGACCCCCTAAAGTTGAAAAGGTACCAGTATGTAAGGATTATTCAGTCACAGAAGGCCTGGTACTGCTTGCCAAAAAGCTAAGGTGTACCTTCCACATGAAACTCATTGCTGCCTGGTAGTGTAAAAGGATGTAGGCCAAGCCAGACAAATGTAAATTTACTGTAAGTATTTATATAAAGTGGGAGGCAGTATAGTGCAGTGGTTTAAGGCACTGAGCTACAAATCTGGAGATATCCAGCAGACCAGACCTGGGTTTGAATCCCACAGTTTCCACTTGCATACTGTGTGACCCTGAGCAAGTCACTTAACTTCCCTTTGCTCCCAGGTCATACCTGTAAACAAGCTTTCAGCTTTTTGTGCTACTCCTGGTTAAACAACTACAAAAAAAAAGTTGCAGTTTAAACACAAGCACAGACTAGTTGATTTGGAGGAAATGGTTGTCATAATGTATGTTAAATGTAGTTATTACATGCCTTTTGGTGCTATAATGTCCTGATTTGAGTATCCATTGTACTACTTTGAAATAAAGTAAAACCGTTCCTTAAAGGGACACTGTCAGGTTTGCAGGCTATTTTATAGCCTCTATACAGCAGTATGTTATGGAGAGCAGTGTGGTTGCAGATTTCAGTAATGCAGAGGATTTATTTAAAAAAACAAAACAAAGATATGGCTTATTTTTCTACTGCAAGTATCTAAGAAGGTCCAATGGAAATCTCAGTGGTGCACATCCACAGGGAGGAATGGCGGTGAGCTCATTCATGAAGTTTTGTGATGCATCATCTAAATGTTTAAAGAGCTCCACCAAGATCAAATTTAGCAGCCCCTGCACCCGACATTTAGGTGCCTTACCTCCGTGGCATGCTGTCAATGTGAAGTTGGCACTCAATAATCCTTTCAGTAAAAAACTGTGACGCTAGTAAAATTAATTAAAATGGGTTCAGAGGACTGCAGCCACCCACGCTCCACTCCCACGCTCTCTAAAGTGATGATGAGATGCCAGGGAGAGCATGGGGGTGTGCCCCATTATATTCAATGGGCAGTACCTTTCTGATGAGTTTCTAATATTAGAATGGTCACTTGGTAATGAAACATGGGCACCGGTCAAGTAACAAGGGCCTCCAACAGTGCTACTTATCACCCCCATAACCTCTTACACGGGCAGCAACAAGCTAACAGGCACTGCCCCTTTTCATACCAGACTGCCAGATTCTCCTTTAAGCCTGCTGTCACCTGCTGATGACTGCTGATGCTTGAAACACCAGCAGCAACCTGTAAAACTCTTGCACTATTCTACTCACCTGCTGGGACATGAGCATGATAGGATACACTGGATGGATGAGATTAGATCGTGTATGTTAGCCCTCCTTCAGCTCCCCAACTGGTCTGCTGTCCCACAAAGCCCACTCAAAATGGCTGAAATTCCTCACAGTTTCAGCAGGAACAATACAAGCCCCCTAAGTCAGAAAGCACCGTTCACAGCTTAAAAACATTTTGATTTAATTTACCTAAGCCTCATTTTATAGCATTTCTGTTCTGCAACTGTGCACCTCAGAAAATTTGCTCTTTCTTTTAAACTCAAGAATTAGCCCTCCTTCAGTTCCCTCATTGGTTCTGTATCCCACAAAGCCTGCCCCAAATGGTTGAACATTGTCCCAGTTTCCCCCACAACATTGCAAGCCCTTTGAGTTAGAAAATGCTTTTCACAGCTTAAAAGTGGTGTAATTTAATTTATCTAATCCTCCTTGTGTGGTGCTACCCTCCTGTAACTGTGCCTGTGGGTTGGAAGGTGGGAGTTTATGAGATAGTATGCCCCAGGACTCCATGAGTTGTGTATTCTCTGGAAATTTAGCCTGAGGAGACTCAGGGGGAAATGTGAGGAAGTGCTTTTCACAGAGTGTTGGATGCATGGACCAGTCTCCCTGTGTAGGTCATGGAGGCAAAAACAGTGGGTGAGTTCAAGAATGCATTGGATAGACAGAAGGCTACCCTAGTGGTAGGAAAAAGTATGTAAGGTGTAGATAAGTAGGATCTGCAGTTTTAGGTAAGTAGGGAAATGGGTAGACTAGATGGGCCAGGCAGTCCTTCTCTGCCTTCACATTCTGTGTTTCTATAATTCTATGTCTGTGTACCTACCTGTGTACTGGGTCCTCTCCTCATCTATGCAGTCATCCTCCTCCTGAGCTGGGGCCAGCCAACCGTAACCTGTGGAGTACAGTTGCAGGTTAGCACCTGCCAGGATCTATGCCCTGACCTGCCCTGCATGGCCAGTGCTTTTACTTAATCCGCAGTGTGTTCAGTCTGTCATACTCACCATCTACCTACTGCTGGCTGAAGGTGTTAGCCATTATGATGTCCTCCTCTGTTTTGGATTGTTTGCTGGACACCACCAACCATTGCTATCTGTTCCCACTGTCCCCCACATGTCACACACTTGTGCTTCAGGGCACTCATAGTCTGTGGTATGTTCCCCCTCATCACTTATGACATTCAGTCTTCCAGTCCATGCCAGCTGCTTGTGGGCAGCCATCCCCTTCAGTGTACCTGAGCCGTAGAGGGTGGGATAGTTCACCCTGACCTCAGTGGCCAATATGGACATCTCCTCTGCCATGAAATTAGGTGTCTGTGTCCTTGTCCATCTGGCATACTGCCCTGCACCATCCAATGCACATGCAGGTGGACTGTCCGCTGCTAGTCGTGCCATGATGGGGGTGGTGTGGCCCATGTCTGTACCATATTACACCATTCTGGGTGCATCCACTGCAGAAATTTCCACATACTGCAGCAGGCTGCTGGGGTGGGACAGCTCTTTATATGGGGAGGTCAACATGCATTCCATGGGTAAGAGCTGCTCCACAGGTATAACTGTCCACACTCTGATGCACACCTCGATGGTTACATCTACATTTTGCAGATGTGCCTCCAGCCTTTGTGGATTGTATTATGTGTTCAGCTGATGATTGGTATGCAGTCCCTGGGTGTTACACATTTATCAGTGTGAATTAATTGCTTAGTGGTTACAAATTCTAACTTTTATAGTTTTGGGTTGCATATAGGCTGTAATAATATCTTACACACTGTTGTGAAAGTGAGGTTTAATGAATAGTTAATTTTATTTAACACATACGGTGTGCCAGTGGTTCAATTACCCCATTTTGAAGAAATTATTTAAATGTTAAAGGGCTTTATCTTTACTGTAAAGAAAGTTTTCAAGAGGATTGATCAAGGATAAGGGTCATGAATGTTTAGAGGATGGATGTTAAAGAAATGGAAGACTGCCTCAGAAAGTGCCTTTTGGGGGGTATATTGCCAGGGAGGGGTAGAGGCTTAGTGGGGAAATGTAAAGGAGGGCATAATTAAGACAACTAGTCTCTACTCAAAGGACATGCATAAAAGAAGGAAAAAAAGAGATTGTTATGGTTCTGTAGGGAAGTTGCCAAGGTGGAGAGGGGGCAAAGGGTTGCATTCAGGAGGTACAGTATAAGGAAATACTGCGGGATGAAGACAGAAAAGTATTCCTTGTACAGTAAAACAGAAGAAACAGGAAAGGCAGTGAGGGTAGCAAAAGTGCAGACAGAGGAAAGGAAAGCCAAAGGGATAATTAAAGGGGATTAGACTTTCTTCAGGTGCATAAGTGAAAAGAGAAAAGCAAAGGGAGGAGTAGAGAGGACATGGAGGGCGGCAGATGAGACTGTGCAGAAGAGAACTGAGAAAAAACAATCATTCTGAAGTGATACTTCTGCTCAAACTTAAAAGTGGAGGGTAGGAGGTGGATCACCTGGGAGCAGTAGAAACAAAAGGAGTTGGGGCAAAGACACTTCCTTTATTCAGGGTTAATACCTCTGCAGGTCTCAAGGGGTTGTGGGAAATATTAAAGATGGCTGACTGGACATATAGACCTTGCTGGAGGTCTTTTAATATTTTTCACTATTTCTGCCTCCTCCGTAATTGCCACTAACAAGCCAACACCTCTATGATGAATCTCAAACATATTTATCATCTCAAGAGGTTCACAAGTGAAACTTCTTGAATTTGTAGATGGGTTGGAAACCATCAACCCACACTTCAGATTTAAAGTGACTGTAAATAAGACATTTTTGTTCTTTATTCGGTCGTAAAAAGGTTGGAAAGGTGGTACTAGGTCAAAGATGGGGAGAACAGGAAGGGGCTGACTGGCCATAGCAAAAGCTATTGGATCTTTAAGTTGGGTGCATGAAAGGGGAGATGTCTGAATGACACTATTGACATGGCAATGTTTCTCAAATAATAGCTGACCAGTGTTCTTTCTAGGAGTGTCTCTAATTAGCAGTTGTACTGTATATAATATGTATAGTAGCTAAACATTAAACTTGCTGTTAAATTGATTATGCATTTCTTATTTCGGCTTTGCCCACTTTCAGAACTGCAAGTTCCTTTAGGAGTCATTCCTCTGAAAACTGGGTTCATGTCCACCTTCCCCATCCTTCGTTTCTACTGCTCCCTGGTGATTCATTTCCCATTTGGTTGAGCTTGCAAAACTAGTAATGCAATAAAATATGTTTATTTTTCAGGGCAGGTACTATTTGCAAATCAAAGGTACAACCATGTGTGTCACAATGGCACCCAGTTTTGCAAATTTATATGCAGAACACTGGGAATGGGAGAACTGTTGAGCAATGCTATAAATCTATATTTTAAATACTTGGATTTGTGGCATCACTATATAGTTGACATATTAATCATCTGGAGAGGTTCAGAAGAGAAACTTTTTGAATTTGCAGATTGTTTGGAAACCACAAACTAACACTTAAGATAAAAAGTAACTAAATAAGGAAGGTATTTTTTTTTTTCCAAATTTTGTCATAAAAGGGTTGGAAAATGGTAGTGTAGGGACAACTGTACACAGAAAAGGAAACAACAGGAATAGTGTTTTATTGGAAAATAGTTGCCACCTGCCCCATGATGTCTGTAATATTCCAAAGGGCCAACTGATTAAGGCCCTCAGAAACTGCAGACAAAGTAGGGATTTTGATAAACTCTTTGTTATTCAAACCAGGAGGTTCAGAGAGAGGGGTTATAGTCCCACTATATGGAAGAAGTAAAAAAGTATTCAAGATAGGACACTCCTGTACCCATCTGTAAAACATAAAATAACTGGAACCAGCAGTGTGTTTTTGTTACCACATATAGTGATCAGGTAGATGCAGTACAAAAGATTACTAAAGAAAATTGGGATATATTTAAGACAGACATTGGGCATAGAAAGACTGTGAAACTAGGTCCTAAGGTGGTTTTCAGGAGACCAAGAATGGAAAGAGATAAACTGGTCTTGAGCTATACACTAGCACTAAGAAGGGAGGGGATAATATGGTTATCTCCACTACCTGTGGGTAGGGCTGTAAATTTTTCATGGTAAAAAATTGCCATATTCACGGCACATGCATGGGAAAAAACAATAATTTCACGGCACATGCACAGTCCAAATGCACTGTCCAAAAGTCCTTTCCCTGGTCTCTTAGGGCATGCCCCCCCAACTCTCCAATATGTGACACTGATATGTTCTGTTTGCCAGAAAAAATTATTTCCACAGCAGACACTGGCACTTTCTGTTTGCATGAAAATAATAATTGGCAGCTAACAGATTTTTTTCTTCACCTTCAGTAAACTCAAATTGTAAGTTTAGGGGCTGTCACTTAAAATAGCACATCTCCTCAGTGACTATGATGCTCTGTAGCTGCCAGAAAAAGGACACACGATCTTGTCAATCTTGCCAGCATGAGCCAAACAGCTGCTGATGCACTCACACTGATCCATGCTACAACTTGTACTGTCTGTTAGTGCTGTTTCTCCAGGACAATCTAAAGTTAGTTCACACTGTCAGTGTCTGCTTTCGGAACCATATTAAAGCCATACAGTAAGTAAAGTAACAGATACAGCAACATATGCAAATAAGGAAGCCACCTTTTTATTTTCCCTAATGGGATTGAAGGGGTTGAAGGGGGGTAAAAGCTGAGCAGAGATACGCCCAAGAGAACATTAGGCAGTCACTCAGTTCAGAGCGGGGAGAAGTTGTTGTGTCTTACAAGTTGTTGTTTACATTGAGGGGAGAGTGAGGATGTCAGCATGAAGTATCAGAGTGCTGCAAAGATTACTATGGTTGCATTTGTAATCCCTCAGTAACAGAAAAATTCAAAGATTTTCACAGGAGACTGCCGATTTCACGTCACTGAGAAAATTTGCAAATTTCATGGTCATCGCAAAATCAGTGACCCCATGAAATAATTATAGCCCTTCCTATGGGACCACTTTGATGTGGTAAATGCAAGTACTGTAAGTATGTGGTTGAGAAAAACACTTTTTCGAATCCCACCACAGTGGAGCAGTACAAAATTAAGGAGTTTGTAAATTGTGACACATGTGGCATTGTGTATCTTCTGAGCCACAGTTTTTTTTTTTATTTCTGTGTAGTTTGCACTATCAGGGCCTTTAAAACTCAGGTGGAAGAGCACATACATGCCATGAAAAATGGTAATTCATCGTATGTAATAGTTCAACATATTAAGGCATCTGGGGGGGGCAGTCATGAGATCTGCTTTCCAGAGATAGAGAAGGTAGTACTAAGTCTGAGGGGGGGGGGATTGGAAGAGACTTGATTGGCTGTAGGAAAATCTATTGGATCTTTAATCTGGGAATATGAGAGGGGAGAGGTCTAAATGACAGTACTGCCCTTGCAGCATTTCTCAAAAATTAGTTGACCAGTGTTCTTTATAGCAGGGCATCTAACTGACAGTTGTATGTAGTATTTATAGTAGCTAAACAAGCAAACATGCTTTTATTAAACTGATGCATGTGTTTCTTTGTCTCATAGTGCAACAGCTTCTACCAGATTGCTTGTTCTACACTAAGAAAGTATATTGCGAACATACCTGGACTTTGTCCCCGGATTTCCCAACCAATAAATATGCAGAAACCTGCTTTTGTGGGCGCTCGTATTGGCAATCAATTTATTAAATTGCTTCAAATTATATTTACATCTCTTCTTGACATCTTGGCCCAGATATTCAAAAGGGTTGCGCCATGCGCAACAGGGTTCTGTCTTAACTCAAAAATGCCCATTCTGCGATATTGAGAAGGGACCAGTTGCGCCATCGAAAACACGCTTGAGCCACAAAGCGCAATGGAAAATGAAGTATGCAATCAACGGGCGGGTCCATGCATAAAGTGCGCAATGCAATATTTGAACACTTGCTAATGCGCAAGAGTGGCTCAGCCGAGGATGCGCTTGTACCGGATGTGAGCCAAAATAAAAGGTTTCAAGGGAGCGGCGCAAGAACTCTAGCAGGCCGCAAACCAGGGGAGAGAGAGAGAGAGAGAGAGACAGAGACAGAGCAGGAAGGACAAGAGGGACAGTGGGTCCTGGAGGACAGAGAGGCCAGTGGGGTGCCGTGCAGTGGAAGCAGCAGGGGCAGTGGGGTAACACAGGAACAGCAGCTGGGGAGGGCAGAAGCCAGGGAGATGGACAGTGTCAGCTTCCACATGGAAGCTGTAATGAGGGGTGGAGACAGCATGCTGCAGGGGGACGTGGCCGTGGAGGGGCCGTCGGCGGTCGCCCCGGCAGGTGGTATCGTGCTCGCATCAGCTACGATGTACAGCGATGTCGAGATCGGCCGTACCGCCTGAACAGGGCAATACTGAGACAGCTCAGTGAGCTGTGCAGTGATGTGATGCAGGCACCTCATGACGGAGTCATGCTCTGTCCGTGGAGACCAAGGTGACAGCCTGCATGTGCCTGCTCGCCATGGGCACCTTCAGAGGCCGCAGAGGACACACAGGCATTACGCAGTCAGCCACGCCACGCATCCTCACCCATTCCTCAGCGCACTGCTGCCTCATGCCGCGGAGTACATCCATTTCCCCAGCACCGCCGGCAGAGCGCACAGCAAACATGCAGGAGTTCCACAGGGTAGCACAAATGCCTGGCATGCTAGGTGCCATAGACTGCACCCATGTGGCCATTCGCGACGCCACCTGGCCCCGACGGGCGTATATCGAACCGAAGGGCTTCGAGTGTCAACTGCCAGGTGGTGTGTGATGCCACTGGGCGCATCATCAATGTCTGTGCCACACCCTGGCGGAGCACATGATGCCTTCATATGGCACCAATCTGCACTGTGCCATCGATTCGAGAGTGGAACATCCCACGGGTCATCTAGTGGGTGAGTACACATGTATGGAATGCAAACTCTGCAAGGGTGGGATGACACAGGTGCCATGGTAGTGGCACACAAGGATATGGGCAACATGGACCTGACCTAACACTGATCTCCACTATCTCCACACAGGTGACTGTGGATACCCACTGCGTCCCTGGCTGCTCACACCATACCGGTGCCCCACGACCCCAGCGCAGCACGGTTTCGATGAGGCACATGCCGCAACACGGAACATCATAGAGCGGGTGTTCGGGATACTCAAGGCACGCTTCCGATGCCTGGACACCTCCGGCGGAGCCCTACAGTACAGCCCCCAAAAGGCCTGTGGGATATTCCTGGCCTGTTGCATCCTGCACAACATGGCCAAAGACCATGGGATAGCCGTACAGGTCCAAGAGGGGGACAGCGATGGGGACGCCAGTGGCACCAGTGATATGGGTGATGAGCCACCCCCCCTAGGACGGAGGGACCCCGACTGACCCGGCAGGCCCAGCTGCACCGGGACACCATTGCAGAAAAGAGCGCTCGCCCAACACAGGTAAGTCAGGGGACATGTGCAGGCAACACTGTCATGCGCAAACCACAGGCACACAGGGGAACACACCGTGCATGAAGGTCAGGGGAGTTGAAGGGTCTAGGCATACCAACACATCATCAGAGAGGGGTGAGCACTCAAATGAACACACACACACACACCAGGCAGCATACAGGGGCAGCAGCACAGCACTGTGGAAATTACACGCTATCACACAGCACCACCAACCACCCTCACCACCTGGACTGTCCACGTACGTGTGTCAGGACCTGGGCAACCTTGCACCTTGGTGTACAGTGCAATGCAGGCATCATCATCCACATGCACCTGTGGACAGCAGTTGGGAGGTGTGCAGGTGGTCCGTGTGTCAGTTTGGTGAGCAGAGCACCCAGCAGTGCACTGCCCACCATGACACACATTGCACACAGGGCAGCACCAGACAGAGCCTGCATTGGGAGACAGCTCAGTCAGGAGCACTGTCCCACGCCACCACGGATGCGTGGGCGGCCCGCCATGGCCTAAGCAGCACTGGCAGGCCGCGCAGGGGCCACATCGGGTGGCGCTAGTGCACCACCAGGGGTCCCAGCGCGACCGAGACCTTGCCCGCACAGGGGTCTGCATCCCGCCAACAAACTTGCACCAGGGGTGCTCGGATGCCACAGCAGAACCCGGCGTCGACAGGCCTGGTGTCGCACAACGCCGGAAACGGGGAGTGGAGTGCGCACTGTGTGCGGTGCGTGGTACAGGGTCACCAGACAGTGTGGTCAATGCGGTTGCCACAGAGACCACTGCCTGGGTCAGCCTGTCGATGGCAGCGGTCACATCCGTCCGCATATGGACCATCTCAGCCCGGTCCCGAGCACACTCCCTGCTATGCCGCTCCACGGACACAGTCAGTGCCTCCACGGACCTTGCAACCCACCCCTGCAGCTGTACCGACTCCTGCAGCAGGCGGGTGTGCGCGTCCAAAGGGTACTGTGCCCCAATGGCATCGGGACCCCCAGGGTGTGGATGGTCCTGGTGCACAGCACCCCTTGAGGGTGGCCGCTGTTCGCCAGGACCAGGTATGGGCTGATCTAAGGGCGGTGGACAAGTGCCACTGCCTGACGCTGTCCCCCCAGGCCTGTTGTGCAACTGCTGCTGCCACCCCTCCAACTGCTGAGCCCTCAGGTCCACCTGTTCCACCCCTGTGCTGTCAACAGTGCCAGACACCTGCTCAGCCACCGATGCTGCCCCACCAGTGCTGACAGGCCCAGCCTGTGACTGTGCCAGCATGCTGGTACACAGGTGTGGAGCTGGATGGCCCAGGGGCACGTGCTGGCCTGCCATGTGTCCCTCGTGGGACACACACCTCTCACTGGCCATTGCAGGCCTGCCATCATCAATAGTGCCGGTGCATGCCACTGCCATAGGCACAGCATGCTGGCACACCTGCATGCCAGACTGCTGTGACACAGGCTGTGCACCCCCTGCACCCGTATCACTGCCGGCGGAGTTGTCGGCCCAGCCGGCCTGCTGCTGCAGTGCGTGCAGGCTGCTGGCGGAGGTGGAAGGTCCCTCCTCCTGGTCCAGCAGGTCTGCCTCACTGTCAGCACCCACCACCACCATCTCCTGCAGACGAACAGGATCTGAAACAGAAAGAGAGTACATGTGAGTGCATGTGAACAACACCCCCACAACATCACCATGACATACCGTGCAGTGATGGGCTTCCACCTGTCTGGAATCCTCCGCCAGGAACACCCGCAATGGCACTCGGCTGCATGGCGTGACCAGTGTCTCCTCGGTCGGGGTCGCTGCAACACCACTGGTGGTCCCCACCAGTGGCAGCATCGTGCCACCCTGAAGGCTGCCACCTTCTCCTTCAGCCTCCTGCGGTCAGTCCCCATCTTCTTGCACTGCACGGAGCGCCTGGTGGCTTCCGTGCAGGTTGACGGCCAGAGCTACCCCTCCCATGCAGCTGCACGCTGCTGAGGGTGCCCTCCGCCCACTCAAGCGGCTCATCCTCCAGGTAGCCTGGAAGAGGGCCTCGGTCTCTGCTGTGGTGAAGTTCGGCCTCCTCCTCGCCCGCGTCCACACCCCGGCCTGGTTCTCGTCAGTCATGCTGATCTGTATGGGTGGAAGTGGACACCTGTCACTGTGCAGTCCACAGCATTTCCCCATGAGCATAGCTGCAGGCGGGGGCAGAAGCCCCCTTTCCTCGCCGCATGGCAGATACTGATGAAAAGGGTGCCCTCTGCCCTTTCTATGCCCTCATCATGCTCAGCCCCCTCAACCTGTGACATCCTCCAGCACCCCTGCCCATGAGCATTGTCCTGAGCATCACACAGCATGTAACTCACCTCTCAGCTGCAACAACCAAATCTGGCCACCACAACCCAGTGTCGCATTTTTATAGCGCAACACATGCAAATGAGGTGTAGCGCAACTTTAATGACATTCTAATCGCGCCACTGCGCCTTTGCATGGCTGATCGACTGATTTGCATATGTCGGCTGAATATTGCGTATTTGCGCTTAGCGCAATAGGGAAGGTCCGGCTGAGCCGATGGCGCATGTTTGTGGTTGTGTGCTACACTGTATGCGCATGCCCAGACAGGTTACATAGAGGTGTCGATCGCGCTGCAGACCTGCTGGAGCGAGAGAGCGATTCTGGCCATGGCCACCATTGTGCCAGTGGCGCTACAGCACTGGGCACTATATGGCGCTGTGGCACTTCTGCGCGATAGTCCACTGTGGCACTGGTGCTCTGCTTAGCAGTCGCAAGAGGATGCCTATACATCCCAAAGCGCTGTGCGTAGCCTTCAGCCATTGCCGTGACCTTGTGTATGCCCTCTGACCCCGGGCGCTGTGGGCATGCCATGTGTACGCCCCTATTGCGCTGTCTGGTTACAGCCCCATGAAAGTGATGGCTGTGCGCCAGCACGCGATTGGAGCCTATGCTGGTCTATTGCGCAACAACCCACGGGGGTCACAGGCGCAGCGGCGCCATATTGCCTGCTGTAAAGTTGGGGCCATGGCTCGGAGGAGGGCGGTGTCCTGGAACGCAGTTGAAGTGTGGCCAACCTGGTGGCCCTAGTGGAGCCCCACTATGAGGGACTATATGGTGAGGCCCCCTCACGGACCCAGGACCCATGTGTGGCAGCAAGTGGCCACTGACCTGGTGGGGGTCACTGGCCGGGGCCGGTCTGCGGGGCAGTGCCAGCACCGTACAGTGATCTCTGCCGAGGACCTGGAACTGTTAACGCGGCTGTGTTCCCATGCCAAGCGGGGCCTGGTGCCTAGGCCACGTGAGTGTACCATCTATTCACCTATATCCTCTGTAGGGGTGTGTGTGTGCCTGGGTGGCTGTGCATCGGTGTGTCAGTGTGTGCAGCTGTGCGATGGATGGTTATGGCTGTGTGGGCAGGCAGTCTTACTGGGGCAGGGGGCACTCTGCTTTTGAGTCACACTGATGTTTGTCTCACCATATGTCTCCCACAGGCTGGATGGTGAGGGCGCCGGACGAGGCTGATGTGGGCCATGCCAGGGCCCCAGTGCCACAGGCCGATCAGGCCACAGCAGCAGCAGCATCAGCAGCAGCAACAGCAGCAGCAGCATCAGCAGCAACAGCAGCAGCAGCAGCGGCAGACACAGCTGCTGGAGGAGTGTGAGTATCATTCGTCATGGATGCTATTGCATGCTGGGGGCAGGACCACCAACCATGATGGACACAACCAAATGGGAGGTGCGTGGTTCCACTAGGCGAAACACTGGTGACTCCCACACTGGAGTAGCAGTGGCACAGTTCCGGAAAACATACCGTGTATGGACAGGGACTGGGTGGAGGCGTTCACAGGAGGGCGACATGGATGGTGCATGGATTGCATCACAAGTCCTATGCAGACAGGTTGACAGAACTGAACATGTACTCCCTGGAGGGAGGAGGGTGTGGATATGATGGGGACATACAAGTATTGTACAGGGGGAACAGAGTGCAGGAAACAATATTTGTCAGCGTAAAGGATGTTCAGGACTAGAGGGCATGGGATGCAGTTGGAGGGCCTCGTTTAAGAGGAACATGCGAAAGTGTTCTTCCATAATGGGTGGTGGACGAGTGGAACACCCTGCAAGAGGATGTGGTGGGGGCTGACTTGGTCACGGGATATCTGTATGTGTGGGTTCGCCATGAGGGACTTCTGGAGGTCAGGGGTGAGGGGGAACAGACTTATAGGACAAGAGAGTGATCTTACAAGGCCAAATGGCCAGACTGGGTGTCCCATAGGCCCTTATCTGCCAACACTGTCTATGTATCCATGTATGTAGGCGTGACACAGGTGACCTGCATCACAGTGCAGCATCACGCACCGCCTGTGTATGCATCACAGGTGGTCCAGGCATGCACTGGGCACATAGCTGTGTAACTGGCATCGCACCACGTTGCAACATCACATGACAGCCTAGTTTGTACTGTGATTGACGTGGGCAGTGTGTGTGGCGGTGGTGCGCATGGCTGGTGCTGCCTCGTTTGTGATGGCCTTGTGCATGTTCACTGTGGGTGGGTGCATGCCATCACATGTGCAGCATTGGGTTAGATGGGTTGCAGGTTGGGTGGTGTTCAGGGTTGTGGTCAGTCTCAGCCATTGACTGTGTTCCCATTTTCCTAGGCCTCGGTGTGCTTCAGCGCATGGCGGCGTGATGTCGGCGCCTGACCCAGGTTGTGGTCGAGAACCAGGAGGTCCTGCAAGCCCTACAGCCGCCAGGGGGTCTGGCGGGCGCCAACATAGGAGGAGACGACGGCAGGAGGAGTGAGAGCCTGCTGGCCGTAGCCCACCTTTCAGTGCCCTTCACCCATCCCTTTCACCCTGCCTTCCCTCTCCAGTTTCTTTCCCTCCCCCTTGAACACCCCTGCCTTTTACCCGTCCCCCCCCCAAATTGTACATAGTTTTTACTGTATTGTTCACTCTTTTGTTTCAATATAGATTTCTATTTTGGTACAACTGCTGTGTTGGTGTCTGCTTTGCAACTGGCTCTGGGTGCTCCATTGCAGGGGTGTACATGCCATCTGGGCTACTATGGTCCTGGGTATATGTGTGTGTGTGTGTGTGTGTGTGTGTCCATGGGGAGGTATCACCAGCATAGCATTGCCTTTCTGTTGCTCTCGCCATCTGCTGCCACCCACTGCTGGGTGCACAGGGTTGGTCTGGGTGGTCTGCTTCTCTGCAGCATGGGGTTGACGTGTGGCACGGGGGGTGCATGGTGTTTCCTGCAGTGCCTGTCACTGCACATGAGCGGTGTCTTGGGGGCACGGTGCACGCTGTGCTGTGCGTACAGGGGGGACTGATGTGCACTGTGGTTGTCAACCCCCTGGGTGTGGCACTCTCTGCCTGCCAGTGGTTGTGCTGGGGTGTCATGGCTCTGCTATGCTTTAGTTGGCTTGTCCCCATGGGCACGTGGATCATCCGTCCCACCCCCAGTGATGCTGTGCTTGGGGTGTGCCAGTGTGGTGTGGGTTCTGCAGTGAGTTCCGGTGCCCATGTGTGGCATGGCTGGCGGTGGGCTGAGCCTGCCTCCTGGATGTGCAGTTCCATTGCTCTGGGGGGCTGCTTGCGCTATGGCAGCTCTGCACTGCTCAGCTGAGCTTCATGGTTGCGCCATAGCGCAGCATTTTAGCTCAGCCTCTCCTACCTGGTTGCGCCATGGCGCGGTATGTGCGATATTGGGGCGTTGGTTGCTTGCGGAATTTGCTCTGCTCCATGTTTGAATATCGGCACCTGTTGTGCATTTGGCAAGAACGGGTTTGTTTGCTCCTGCTGTTGCTCTACTTTTGAGCGCAGTTTGAATATCTGGGCCCTTATCTACACACTAATCTCTTAATTTCAGTATACATATTCCAAACCACATTTTTATCATTACATTCTCTTATTCCACTCTTTATATACACACATATGATACACCATTTTCATATTCCAGTTCTTTCTTTTCCATTTTGTTCTCCCCACCCAGATGTACATCTGGGGGGGGGGGGTCTTTTTCTTCTTGTACTGTCTTATCTGGCTAATTGTGTACACTAGTTCCCTTCTACTGCTCATTGTAGTCCTGCAGCCTTTTGGGTCCACATGTCCCCCTCCCTTTTCCCCTTCCCCCATCCCATTTTTCTTTTTCTTTCTCCTCCCTTCCCTGTGCACTAAGCCGTCCCTCTGTGTGCTGGTCCATTTTACTCAGATTTTCCTAAACATTAATTATTCATAGAACAGCATATGCCATCCACCTTTGGCATATGGCTCCATCAATTCACCACCTTTCTTAATTTAATGAAGGGTGAGTGGGAGGCAAAATCATAGGAAGCAAAATTGTGACCTCTGCCTGTCTGTCCCTGCCTTTTATACCATCTATGCCCCCTCTCTCTTTCTCTCTCTCTCTTTCTGTTTATTTTCAGCCAATCAGGCTCTCTGCAATCTCAGTGGAAGCCCCACTTCCATTCTGAGGTCACTGTGCCTCATTTACCATATACCTCTTATCAAATGCCCACTCTTTTCTTGCTTTTCTTCATCCACCCCCCCCCCCGCACCTGCTCTAATCCCTCGAGCCACCCCTTTATTGTCCAGGCCCCGGGGACAGATGAGTCTGCCTCTTAATCAGTCAAACCACATTGTCCTCAGATTCCCCAACTGATAAATATGCAGAAACCTGCTTTTATTGGTATGTGTATTGGCAATCAATTTATTAAATCACTTCAAATTATATTTACATCTGTTCTTGACATCTTATCCACACATTAATTTCTTAATTTCAGTATACATGTTCCAAACCACATTTTCATCATAACATTCTCTTATTCCAATCTTTATATACACACATTCTGAACAGTATGGTACAACATTTTCATATTCCAGTTCTTTCTTCCCTTGTTCTTCTCCCCACCTAGATGCACATCTGAGGGGCCTCTTTTTCTTCTTTTGCTCTCTTATCCGGGTACTAGTGTACACTAGTACCCTTCTTCCACTTATTGTAGTCCTGCAGCCTGCTGGGTCTGCCTGTCCTCTCCCTCCTTTTTCCCTTCCCCACCCCCTTTTCTTTTTTTTTATTAGCCTGCCTCCTGTGTGTGAAAGAAGGTGGGTATTCCCTGTTTCTCCTCACAGGTCCTTTTCCCTTCTCCATGCTTCTATGCTATCTGCTATTTCTGAGTTAAATAGATATGATCTTATAATGTATAAATGCACACCATCCCCCCCGTAGGGCACATCCTCATGTTGTTCTATCCCTCACTTTATTACCCCCCCCATTGCTATGAATAAAGCCACCACCCTTTGATGCATGTGTTTTTGTGTCCTGTCTATGGCTTTGTGATTGTGTGCATTCCTCACCATACCCACCTAGGAACCATTTCTGATCATACTAATATGACCCTTGGCCACCATTGCTTAATTCTATTAATATCCTCTTTAATCTGATAGTAAATATTGAACCAAGGCCTGGTCCCCAGATCACTGCCCCCCAAGGTGGATAATTAACATGTCTGGTTCTGGTTGGCCATCACTTATCTCCCACAATGTCGGTAGTAGCTGGCTCCATCTCATCCCTCTGATTCCTTTCCAACTAATTTTACACTGTTTTAGGTCCTGATATAGCTGATGGCCCCCTGCTTTCCTTGAAGCTCTTTTTTCAGCCCAAGATATATATAAAATAAAATATATATAATATGCCCACAGATCCATACCTCTTGTTGCTTGCATTTTCCTGTTTAATTAAAGAAAAGTAAAATAAGCTTCATTCATAGCATGTTTCCTCCCCATAACAGTTTCTTTTGCACAGACTCCCCTACCCTCCTCTCTCATACCTGGCTCCCTCTGTTCAGAACTTACTCATGGCCCTATTCTGTTAGGTTTTTTTTTGTACCATGTGTTCCTGCAAAAGAAAGTAAATAGTGTTAGTGGTTCCATTATTTTAAAGTTCTTGCTTATCTCTTGTAGCAGTTTGAGGTCCACTGACTTACTTCCTTCAGTTCTTTTCCTTTTTTTTAAATTCAAAGTTTATTAATTTTCAACCTTACATACCCTTGTGCATCATGACCAAACAATGACAGAAAAAGACCTACTTCCCTTTTTTCTCCTCTCTCCTCCCTCCCTAACCCCCAATCTTACTAGGAAGCCCCCCCCCTCCCCACAGTCCTCCCTCCCTTAAGTTTCCCTCCCTGCCCCTGAGTGCCCTGGTGATAACCATTACTTTACACAGGTGTGCACATACCATATGCAACATCTTAATCCCTTAGGAGCTATAACCAGTAGTGTATAGTTCGTGGAGCTTCTCCCATCTTTTCTGATAGGTTCCCGTGCTGTTCAAAACACTAGCCATGGTTTTCTCTATATGTAAATTCAAGAGAAGTTCATTAAGCCACTCTGTATAAGAAGGCAGCAGTGAGTCTTTCCAGTGTTTTGACACAATTTTCTTGATGGAGGCTGAAATCAAGGTAATATGATAGTTGTGGCCCATCAATGGAAATCCTGAGAAGTCTCCTAGAATGCATACTGTAAGGACAAAATATTCCTGAAGGCCCAATAAGGGATCTGCTCTTGCTTTTATAAGATCCCATAATGGTGTAATTTTTGTACATTCCCAAAAAATATGATGCAAGGTACCCACATCCTGCATACATCTGTTGCAGATAGGGGACGGGGATATGCCCATTTTGTGCAACTTATACGGTGTTAAGTACATGTCATGTAAAATTTGTAATTGCATCACACGCAGTCTGTCTTGAGTTAAATAATTGTGGCAGTTAGTCCAGATTTGCGGCTACGTAGATATGGTGTTAGGAAACTTGTCTAACCAGTATTTATTTATGCCTGTTATGTCTGGAAAAACCCTATGATAGAGCATTACGTGTATTGCAGAGACAGCATGTGGGGCTAAGGTCAGACCCATACAACTTCTGACCCATTCTCCCTTATCCACAGAGATGGGAGTATTGCCAAAATAGTACACTAACAAGTGTCTAAGTTGAAACACCTCAAAAGACCATTTTGAAAGAAAGTTGAATTTAGTGAGGATTTCCTGAGTATTTAACCAGCCTTTCTCCGGCGAACAGAATGCCGTGCTGGACTGTCATTCAGAACTGGTATCCAATTATAAGAGATCACGCATCCCCCTAGTAGGAGATTGGGATTTTGGAATATTGATTGCGCCAGATCATATGTATTAGCATCATTCATAGTATTGCGGAGTGAACCTGGAGTGACTGTGCTAATGGAGAATGCCGTAGGATGGTGGGGAGTTTTTTTTAACTTTTAAGGATAACATGGCTGCTGGGTTTATTCCTGTGTCACTAACATTTCTTGTTTGATTCTAATCCACGTTGGTATATATGTGCCCCACTCCTTCGAGCCAATCGGGAGAAGCCATTTCGAATACATTTACTGAGATGGCTAGACCAATAGTATAATGCAAAATGAGGAAGTCTTAGGCCACCTAGATTCTTGGGAGCAGCTAGCTTATTACAAGCTCTTCTCTGGGTTTTACCCTTCCAGATAAAATTGGATAAGCTAGCATGGAGTTTGTTTAACCAGGTCTTAGGTATCCATTCACTAAGCAAGTTAAGGGGATAAAACATCCTCGGAAGGATGTTCATCTTTATTATGTCTATTCTCCCCCAGAAAGTTAAAGGAAGGGTGGCCCAACATTTAAGGTCTGCCTGGACATTGGAGCATAAGGTGTCTAAATTCAATTTGTGCATGCAGTTCCTGTTGACTGCAAATTAAATGCCTAAATAATTCAGTTGTTTGAGAAACCAAGTAGGGCCTAACTCCAGGAACTCCTGTTTTAGATCCCTGTAATTCAGCAGGAACACTGCCATTTTGTCTTTATTTAACTTATAATTTAAAGTGTACTATACTCTTGTATTAATTTTAAAAGGTTAGAAAGTGAACTAGTTATGTTGGTAATGTGCAGCAGTAGTCATCCGTGTAAGCTGCAACCTTTTCGACTTTTGAACCTAGCTGAATCCTAGTAATTCCTGGTGAGGTTTGAATGGTGGTTATTAAGGGTTCTAAATACCAGTTAACCCTATTAATGGCAATGGAATAATGATAAATGTCAGGCATTTTCCTGTAATTGGGTCTATTAAGATTTGAGTAGGCATTCCATGTATTTTTTTGAGTCAAAACCTCAACAAACTATATATTTTTGAATCCCTAACTTATTATTCTTTTAATTTAGCCATACGTTGATAGTATGGAAACAATGTAATTGTCACATGATCAAATCCAAGATGGCTACCATGATACCCTCTAATACTACTAGCTCACTGACCATGACCCCCAGTGAATACTTGGGTGTAACATCTAAATTTCAAAATACAGTTTTAGTGGCAAAATACGTGTTTTATAAAAAAAATGCAAGTATGACCATAAATTATGCCTTTTCATAGATTGTTGATTTTTATTCAAATATGTGTGTTGGGCCCAATTTAGGCATGTGGAGAACTGCCTATATCAATGTGCTCTGTATGTCACTAAATCCATGAAGTAATGGTAAGAAATAGACAAAAATTCTTGTCAGGGTGCTTGAGGAGTAAAACAAGACATAGAATGGGCCAATAACTTGATGCTTAGGGTCACATGACCCAAAACAAGATGGCGGCCACATTCTTGTCATTTACAGCAACACAACACACCTTTTGCTTATTTCCATGGATAAATACATGTGAAATATTGAATAGGTGTGATGTTCTGCAATTTCTTATAGATACAGGTGCCTGGATATGATTACTGACCTGGAATATTACTTTGCACCCCTATTTTATCTCAACTAGAGTGCCGTATCTCACTTTCAGGGCTGTGACCAATTCAGGCCTGGGGTGTACCACGTATGGAACTATGTGCTATATGTCACTAAATCAATGAAGTAATGGCAGGAAATAGGCAGAACTACTTGTCAGGGTAGTTGAGGAGTAGAACAAGACAAAGGTTGGGCCAATGATGTAATATCTAGGGTCACATGACCCAAAACAAGATGGCGGCCACATTCTTGTCATTTACAGTAACAAAACACACTTTTTGCTTATTTACATGGATAAATACATGTGAAATATTGAATAGGTGTGATGTTCAGCTATTTGTAAAGATACAGGTGCCTGGATATAATTTCTGATCCGGAATGTTACACTGCACCCCCAGTTTATCTCAAATAGGGTACCATACCTCACTACCAGGGCTGTGACCAATTCAGGCCTGAGATGTACAACCTATGGCACTACGTGCCGTAAGTAACTCAGTCCATGAAGTAATGGCAGTAAATAGGCAAAAATACTTGTCAGGGTTGCTGAAGAGTAAAACAAGCCATAGAATGGGCAAATGATTTAATGCCTCAGGTCACATGACCTAAAACAAGATGGCGGCCACTTTATAGTCATTTACAGTAACAAAACACGCCTTTGGTTCACTTACATGGATAAATACATGTGAAATGTTGAAAAGGGTGATGTTTAGCTTTTTGTTATAGCTAGAGGTGCCTGGATATAATTTCTGATCTGGAATATTATACTGCACCACTATTTTATCTCAAATAGGGTATCATATCTCACTACCAGAGCTGTGACCAATTCAGGCCTTTGGTGTACCACCTATGGCACTATGTGCTATATGTCACTAAATCAATGAAGTAATGTCAGTAAATAGGCATAAATACTTGTCAGGATAGTTGAGGAGTAAAATAAGCCATAGAATGGGCAAATGTCTGGATGTCTTGGGTCACATGGCCCACAACAAGATGGCGGCCACTTTACAGTCATTGACAGTAACAAAACTCACCTTTTGCTTATTTACATGGATAAATACATGTGAAATGGTGAAACGGTATGATATTTCAATGTTTGTAATAGATATAGGTGCCTGGATGTGATTTCTGATCAAAACATTACACTGCACCCCCAGTTTATGTCAAATAGACTACCATACCTCAGTACCATGGCTGTGACCAATTCTGTGGCAGTATATGCTATATCTCACTAAATCCATTAAGTAATGGCAGGAAATAGACAGAAATACTTGCCAGGGTTGTTAAAGTGTACAACAAGCCATAGAATAGGCAAATGACATGATGTCTTGGGTCACATGACTTAAAACAAGATGGAGGCCACTTTCTAGTAATTTACAGTAACAAAACACACCTTTTGCTTATTTACATGGATAAATATATGTGAAATGTTGAAGAGGTGTGATGTTTAGCTGTTTGTTATGGATACAGATGCCAGGAAGTGCAGCATTTGGCATGCCTGGCATGACAGCAGGTAGGGTGCAGCACCACATCGGTAGGTGTGGACAGAAGTGGGAGGAACCACACATCATTGTTCTAGTAACAAATGATCTGGAAGGAAAGCAGATAGAGGCAGTTCAGGACAGCTTAAGTGTGGAAGCTAAACAGAGAGGAGGGAAGCACAGTAGCATTCTCAGAAGTTCTGCAAGTAACAAGGGCAAGTAGGGGTAGAAAAATCAGAATCATGGACTTCAGCAAGTGGCTGAGAGAATGGTGTGATTCCATGGGGTATGGCTGGGTGGGAGAATGGGGCAACATTTGGGAAAACCCAGATCTATATTCAGAGGACAGGCTACAGCTAAGTAAGGAGGGTTTGGGGGTGTTAAAGCAGAGACTGAGGGAATTTATCTCCAAAAAGTATAATTTAAACTTGCTGTGGTGGGGGGGCTGGGGAGGTGGAGTGAATCAGAAGAGGACCTCCCCCAATAGAAATGATAGGGCCTACACTGTCTAGGATGGGGGAGGGGAGACTAAGGGGCAGATGGGAGAGAGTCAGGGTGGAGGGTGGAGGGTGGTATCACTAAATGCTAGTAGCCTAGGGAATAAGATGGCAGGCACTGCTGGCAGAAGGAGCCATCACTGAGACGTGGGCAGCCCAAAACCATGAGTAAGACTTGGCCATTCCCGGATTTAAATTATTCAGGAGGTACAGAGAGAGGGGTAAGAGGGAAGGGGAGAGTAGCTATTTACATAAGGCATTGGACTGGATGCATCAGGGATGAGGGGGAAGAAGGTAGGTTGGAAGTCATTTGGATACAACTGCATGACCCAAAGGGGGCTACGGTCCAATTGGGGGTTGTTTATAGACCCCCAACCCAGAGGTTTGCAGGACATCCATCTTCTGTTCCAATAGGTGGGCCTTCAGGCATCTGATGTAGGTCCTGCTGGTGAAGCCTCTGCAGATCCTGCAGGCAGCACTGTTGTGGTCAGGCCCCAGACAGAAGACGCACTTCTGGTGGCTGTCCTTGGATGGAATTTGGCGGCCACAGGCACACTTCATCTTCTTGGGACCAGAGGAGACCGACGATGGTGAAGACATACACCAGAAAGGAGATCAGAAGAAAGGAGAAAAGGCATAAAACAGTTTGAAAAAGAAAAAACTGAAAAAATCTGACAAAATTTACTGGAAGTGCAGTAGCACGCACTAAGGCTTTCCCAACGAGAGCAGGTCTGCAGCAGGAAAAGAACCAAGGTGAAGTCAGGGTCCGCCCCTTTTATAGCGTGACCAACATCAGGGCAGAGCCAACATTGGGGGGCAGTCCCCGCTGGGTACTGCTAGCTAAGTTTTTTCCAGTGGGTCCTAAGGCCTGCGGCATTATTCCTAATGGTTATAGCCTGCTGCAAGAGTTCCCCCTTGAAGTAAGATCTGTAAAGTCATGGAAGTGTCAGCTAAACAAGCTAGCTCAGCACGATCATTATGGGAATCCAGTCTATTGACTCTGACAACAATGATGTCTGTGACAGGGCAAGCTGCTACAGTGGAATGCCCTCTTCTGACTACACTAAACGGTCCACTCTTGATCCCGGTACCAAGGATGTCTGAGATGGGGCAAACTGCTATAGTGGAGGCCCACTTCTGACCACCCTAGATGGTCCACTCTTGACCCCGGTGTCAAAGATGTCTGTCACCCCACTCCCAGGCCTGAGTAGTAATCACCTGCCCGCCCTCCCTGGATCTGGTAAAACATTCACCAACCACCCCCAACCCAGGTACAACCATCACCAGTCCTCCCTTCCTAGCCCGAGTACAGCAGTCATCAGCCTCCCCTCCGGCTCAGTTACAAACATCACCAGCCCTTCCATTCTAAGCCCAAGTACAGCTGTTTATTACCCTCCTTCCCTCCCCAGCCTGAGTACAACAGTCACCAGCAACTCACCCACAGTCCAGGTACAACAGTCACAAGCCCTTCCTCTCTGGCATGAGTACAGAAGTCACCTGCCTTCCATCCTCAGACCAGGTATAATAGTCAGGTATGTCCTCTTCCATTTTAACTGGCCCCGGCCGGCCTAGTGCTCCCTCTCACACTTGCTGCTGCCTCTTCTGCTCCTGCTCTACCAGCCAAACACTGAACAGCTCTTGCCATTCAAAAAGGGCTGAGGATTCTGTCTCAGAATCCTCATGAGCCCATCCCTGCCTGCACTCCCTCACAACTGGGCCCACGAGAGCAGGTGCCTGGAGCGAGGTAACTGGTGGGGGGGCTGCAGGCAGGGAAAAAGAGCAGGGGAAAAAAATATTTTTAAAATGGAGCACTGCTGGGGCTTCACGTTTGGGGGTGGGGATACCTGGATAGGGTCCCTCCCTACACCCTGGGGCACCTTCTTGTCACCCCAGCCCCAAAGCACCTGGCTGCCCCTATCTGGAAAGCACCAGGTCTCTGGGGCACTGCACAGTCTCCAGCTCTCCCTCCCCGGCATGGGTACAGCACTCACCTGACTTCCCTTCCCAGCTACAGCAGTCACCTGCCCTCCACCCCAGACCAGGTTCAACAGTCAACAGCCCTTCCCCCCAGCCAGAGTACAACCATTATCAGCCTCCCCTTCCTTGCCCCGGTACAACAGTTAACAGTACTCCCTTCCTGTTCATTTGTTGAATTTTTGCTTTTGTGTGGGTGCCACATTTGCATAACCTGATTGGAGTGTTTATCAGTGAAGGTAACAACTGTCTTATTGGACCTGAGGAGGTGGTCCAGTCCAGTGTAGGAAGGTGGGTAGATATTGCATCCAAGGAGTTGTTACCGCACACAATATCTGGCACACTTATTTACTCTGGCATAGAGCCACTTCACCATTTCTTATTTGATCTATGCTAACCCCCTACCACAGAGAAAGAATGAAACCTGCATTCTCATCCAGGTGGTCCCTGTACAGTCACTAGGTAGTGATATGAACCCAGACATGTTGACGTGGGGGTCACACAGATTTATTGGAAATGTTAAGCGTTTAGCAGACAGTTGGAATCTTACAGAAAGATTTGATTATGTCAGTGTTTTCTTTCATGTTTCATTAGTATGCATAATCAAACTTGGATCATATAACTAACTGTGCATAGAAATGCTGCACCACTCATGATTATTTACTATTTAGGAGTTAGTTGTATATGCGTCTTTTGATAAATTGAAATCAGTAAGTCTGTTAGCTTTATCTGAGAACACAAAAGTATAACACTGATTTAAAAAGTTCCTAGCAGAAATTTGTTCAGCTGAACAGTGCACATGAAGAGTAACACTGCAGATCAGAAGATGAGAAAGAGGTTAAAAAACGTTCACACTGGCTGTTAGAAGCATATGCCAGCTAGCCTCATATTGGATACAATGTTTAGCATAACATTCTTAGCCTGCAATTTTGGAGAGCAGAGTTACCATAGCAATTAAAAAAAAGGTTACAAACCGTATGCAAAAAAGGGAGCCCATACAAACAGTATGTCTAAGTTCAAGCTTCTTTGTAAAACACAAATCATTTTCAGGCCTGAAAAGACACACTGCTCTGAGGCTTGGTTTCCAATATTTGGTTAGTAACTAAATGTGAGTAGCCAAAAGCTCACATGTGTTGAAATGCTACTCATACAATAAATGCTATTGCGCTTGTATACCAATAATTTTTTATTGTGTGAGTGCTCCTGCTGTCTTGATGGACCTCTTCTGGATGGGCCCTCCCCAGTTTAGTCACCTATCATCTCTGGAATTAACCTCTAGATACCACCAGGGTTGGAGGGACTAGAAAGTTTCCCAAAGCAGGATCAAGCCTGGCCTTCTCAGACAGTGGTGCCAAACCTGTGAAGGGCAAGTTGTTTTCCTTACAGTTTTCTCTCCTGGACATCTGAGTAAAATAGTGCATTTGTTGGTGTCACATTATTGTGTCGGTTCTCAGCTGGGAGACAGGCACACTGCAAATGATCTACATAGAGACATATAATTTGTTGGCAGAAAAAGAATGCTGAATCTGCCCTTCTTTTCTATGCTTATTTGGTCTCCTTATTACCTACCTGGTCTCAATCCCCCCCCCCACACACACACTTTGATACCGGTTCACCTTTATACCTATCTCATGCATGCTTTTAGCCAACCACTATTTTTATTCCGATTACACCTGCTGGAAGATTGTTCCATACATCCACCACCCTCTGAGTGAAGAAAATGACCATCATAACATAAAGAAACATTCAAAAACCTGCTGGACAATTGGATATTCACTGTAAGGAGCACACACATGTGGTCTCTCTTCCATCACATCCTAACGTTGCTGAGAAGGGGGGCAGAATGTGGGCAGATTTTTAGAATGGGAATTCCTCCATCACGTGACACACTGTAATGAAATTACGGGCTGTTTTCACAAAAATGTATTGCACTATGTGGTGCAAGAAAGATTCCCCTGGAAGGGAAAATGTGTATGATTCAACAACAATGAAGAAAAAACACACAAAGACAGTACAACACAGTTGTGGGGTGGGGTCAGGGGTGGGGGAGCAGAAAACAATCCTCTCACTTACTGTGGCCATGGGATGCCGTGGTGGTCCAGCAGCAGGTGCAGCATTGAAACTATTTGCTGCTGCTGTGCTTCTACTCTGTTCACCTGCTGCTGCAAACCACTGAACCGCTCATTATTTTCTTCCAGCGCTGCCCACACCAGGCCGATGTCAGACTGTGTTGCAGGGACTGTGGCTGGGTCCACTGCAGCAGGCAATCCAGGTAGTGGGGGTGGTGGTGGACAGGGTGGTGCTGGTGGCTGTGGTGGCGGAGCAGCTGCTGTAGTAGCCCTCCTCCTCTTGTGGTGGTGACTGCGAGGCACAACTCCCACCCCAGCAGCACCCTCAGCCACTGCCACAGAAGGGCCAGCAGGTGGATGCCTGGCCCCTTCTGTGGCAGCCTGTCACTATGCCCTGTGGCGGTTCAGCATGTGGTTGCACTGGCCACCGGTCCCCAAATGTGTCCCATGGGGGCCACGGTGCACCAGCATACCACCACTGTGCTGTATCCCCCCACACAGTTAAAAAAACTCCCACACTGGGGAGCTGCGGGGGGGAACAGACACAGTCCTTGCACGAGTCCCACCCCCACCTACATTTTCCAGGGCTACGTCTTGTGGCTGTGGAAAGGGTGCTGCTGGAGCCCCAACAGCTGCTGCTACTGGTAGTGGCGGTGGTGGTAGTGGCAGAGAAGGTGGACGTGCAGCAGCCACCGGTGACACTGGTGCTGCTGCTGCTGCTCCTGTTGCTTCAAAGGGGAAGCAACACCAGCCAGGAGTCGGGAGCGGTCCAACATAACATGACTGCCCCACCCCCCACAGGTCCACACTCCCCTCCTACTGCACCCACGGGCCAGCAACTCGCCTACTCCTAGGTCCATCCTCCTGAAGTCCACGGGCTGACACACACACACACACACACACACACACACACACACACACACACGCACACACAGACAGTGGACACACACCCACAGTCAGTCACACACACAAAACAAAACAAAACTTATACAAAAAAGTTAACTAACAAAAAAAAACACAAACACAATACAAAAACTAAATAAAGATATAGCTTTTAAAAAAGCTGTTAGTTTTCTTCTGGAACTGCAACGCAACAAAGTGGCAACAGGCAGTCAAGCACTGTAACTCCTCTCCTTTTACAAATGCTTTCTCCCTCTACAAATGCAATGTGACTTACAGTACTGCAAGCCATGTGATGTGCCTATTCTCTTCTCACTTCGCCTTACTTCACATTAAGGCATAATGGCAATGCAAAGTGGTAGCAATAATAACGCGAAGTGAGCACTTTGCAGTGCCCACTTCACATTATGCTCCGCTAACACGAAGTGGCCACTTTGCGTCCACTTCACAGGTGGATTAAAAATTTGCTGCATCTCTAACAATTCTTTTGGTACAAACTGGAACCACAGTCAGATTAAATGCAAAAAGAGTTAGATCTGATTTATTCAAGGGAATTAAACAACAGAAGGCATAATCAGGTGGATTGATTCTAAATCTGATCTAATCAGGCAATTATGCATGCACTTTTAGTCCCTGCATAGTCGTACGCTCTGGGTACCCAGTTGGAAGTAAGGTGGGCTAGCCTGGAAAGTTGCCCAGGGTAGGCCGACATTGCAGCTAGTTGGAGTCCTGTGACGAAAATAAAAGGCATGCACAACCACACACAATTTGTAATCTGGAGCCAGGAGGCTCAACTCATGAAAGGGAGCTGCCCTCTGGTGTACTGCCAGCAGCACTGCAATCCGCACATATTGGGTTTGATGGCAGCAACACCACTTCCCCCACCTCTCAGGCTGAAGGTAGCAACTTTACAGCCTCCCCCAGGTGTGATGGCAGCAGCACTACAGCACCTTACCCTCTGGTGTATTGGCACATGCATTGCAATCCCCAGCACCTCTCATGGATGAAGGTAGCATCATCACAGCCCCCCTCCCCTCATCGGATGTGATGGCAGCAGCACTATAGCACCTTCCCCTCTAGTGTATTGGCAGCAGCATTACAATCCCCACATATTGGGTTTGATGGCAGCAGCACCACTCCCAGCACTTACCATGGGTGAATGTAGCAGCATCACATCCCCCTCGTGTGTGATGGCAGCAGCACTACAGCACCTTACCCTCTGGTGTATTGGCAGCGGCACTTCAATCCCCTTTTATTGGGTTATATTTGAGCAGCACCACTTCCAACACATCTCAGGGGTGAACAATACCCCATGCATGCTGTCACAACACCTGACCCCATATGGCATGCATGCTATCACTCCACTGAATATCATACCATCATGCACGCTGACACACAAACTAACACCATACTCCCATGCACTCTGTCACATCACTCAACACAATACGTGCTGCCACACCACCCAACACCATACTACCATGCACTCTGGCACACAAACCCAAATCATACCCCCATGCACTATGGCATTCACAGTGACACTACACAGTAATGTAAGTTGATGCACCTAATTACCCCATGCCCCATGCATGCTGGTACACCACCCAACAGTGTACTCCCATGCACTTTGACACACCTCACAGCCCTACAGCTCATGCAGTGTGACCAAGCATCCAAACCTATGCCACTATGCATGCTGTCACACAAACCAACATCATACTGCCATGCAAGCTGACATTCCTCTCCACCCCATTCCACTATGCACTGTGTCACAACACCTGACACCATACCCAATGACTGCTGGCCCACCACTATACCCCATTCACGCTGGCACACCAGCTGACACCATACACCCATACACTCTGACACACAGAAAAACACCATACTGCATGCACGCTGTTGCACCAAACAACACCATAAACACACATCCTCTGATGTACATCATAACCCCATAACCACATGCAATCTGACACACATCCAACACCATACACCATTCACGCTGTCAGAGCAATGAGTATCATTCCATCATGCATGCTGATGCTTCTCATGACCCCATAGCCCTATGCATGCTGGCATACCAACTAACTGAATACTGCACATGCACTATCTCACCACTCAATATAATACCCCTTTGCACTCTAACACATAATCCAACACCATACCCTTTAGCACTCTGTCACACCATTTTACACCATACACACTGTCACACCACTTGACACCATACCACCATGAACACTGTAACACAAACCAACATTATACCTCCATGCATGCTGATACACCTCACAGCCCCAGACAAATATTCATGCTGCCACACCACTCAACTCCATACCCCATGCATGCTGTCACACCACCCAACACCATACCTCATGCATGCTGTCACAACATCTCACACCATACCGCCATGTATTTTGATACATCTCACAACCCCACACCACTATGCAATCTGGCACAGCACCTGACATCACACTCCATGCACATTGCTACACAAGCAAACATACTAGTCAAGCATGCTGCCACACCTAAAGACCCAATACCCCCATGCACTTTGTCACATAAACCAACACCATACTCATGCATTCTGACAATGCATGCTGTCACCCCACCCAGGTTCATACTACCATGAACTCTTACACACACACCAACATAATACCTTCATGCAATGTGACACACACTGCAACTCCCTACCACTATGTACACTGAGAGACAACACAAACCCACTGCCCCATGTACACTGTCACTCCACTCGACACTATGCACCATACACGCTGTCACACCACATAGCACTATACCACTGTGCAGTCTGATACACTAGCTAACATCATACTCCAGTGCACTAAGTCTATGACATACACAGCATTACCAAACTCCCCAGCACATTGACACACCTCACAACTCCATACCCCTATGCATGCTGTCACTCCACCCAAAACCATACTCCATGCATGCTGCCACACAGCCCTGCACTATACCTCTATGTATGCTGATACACAGTGGCACTATACCACATGCACACTGTCAAGCCAACTGACACCATACCCACATGCTCTCTGATAGAGATGCAGTAAAATTTTATTTCATGGGTGAAATTATGGTGAAATCGCCAATTTCACCTAGCGAAACATTTGGTGAAATTATGACCTTTTGGCAAAATTTCACCAGCGAAATTTCACTGCCAATTTCACCTGCACATTTGAGGCAAGGTTAGGCGAAACTGGGCATTTCGCTTTGCTGGTGGTCACACGGTTGAGTCTAAACACACAGTAAGTGAGCAGCTCGTTTCCTGAACTATGTATCTTGAGGAAACAAGCAGCATTGATACTCCCTGTGACTGCTGAGTGCACTTGTACACCTAAGTTGCTTATTTTGTGCTTTTTTCTAACTTTTATTTTGTGTCTGTGTCATAGTTCTTATTTTAGTACCTGGTGATTGTGTTTATGTGTGTGTGATTCTGTGTGTGTGTGATAAAGCTACCAACTTTCTGAGGTCTAAAACTGGGATGGTCCATCCTGAACATGACCCCCAGTCATGTCACTCCCACAGGCACTGCTGCAGACAATGCTACACACAATCAATTACATTCTTCTGCTTGCTCTGGCCATGCTACCCCACAGTAACACCAGTAGCAAACATCCAGATTAAAACAATACATCATGCTCCTGCAGCAAGTTCCAAATCATGATATACAGAAAGTTCATTAGAAGCAACCTGCATTCAATTGTGTTCAGACATTTGAGCTACATGTAATGCTTCTCCTGACAGTCCCATCCAACCCACCTACACTCACCTCATTTGCTGAGCAAACTTCACTTCGGTGACTCTCACCACTACACCAGACTGTTTTCACACACTTCCCTAGAGCTGATTAGGTACCTTTGTTCGCTGCTGCCAGTCTCTTCTCTGTCTGGAGTCCCTCTCAGCTGCTGTCAGACAGACATCCACATGCTCTTGTTCGCACTACTGTTCAGTCTAATCTAACAGGAAGGAACATGCTTTACTGTGCTCCCACTGACATGCTTGCAGTGCAACACAGGCACATTGGTTGAAGTTGCAAACTGCTGTCCAACCTGAGCAATCAGTGTTGCTGAAATAACTGTCTCCCATGGATTAGCAATCAGCTAAAAAAAGGGACAAAACTGGGACAAGTAAGCAAAAACCAGGACAAAAGTGACATTTTGCAAAACTTGTGGGGACACTGGGACATGCTGACTAAAATAGGGACTGTCCTGGGAAAATAGGGACTGTTGGTAGCTTTAGTGTGTGATCCCACCCCCTTCCCCCCGGCTGTCTCTGAGTCTGTTTCTTTTTTGTTCATTTATTTGAATTGGTGGTGTTTGTGGATTGTGGACATAATGGAAAAGGGTGAAGACAGTGGGGCACCTGTACGTGCGTTTCAGCTAACCATCACAAATGAAATGCCACAGCAGGGAATTTTTGCTCCAGCACCAGCACTGAGCAGCAAACTGTGCCCCCTCACCAGCAGCAGTTGGAGACAGTGCCCCCTCCCCAGCACCAGGAGGATACTGTTCCTCCACCCAGGTAGCAGAAGACCATGCCCCCCTCCCAAGCAGCCAGAGGAGTCAGTGCTTGAGAAATTATCTACGGCACCCCCTCCCCCATGGCTCAGTCATCCCCAAAGTTCTTCTATCTGGGATTTTTTCTACTTAATATCAGTTGGTGACCCAGTGGTCACCTGCGATCTATGCGGGCAGGAAGTGCATTGAGGAAAGTGTGGATCCCACTTTGGGAGAACCGACCAGCATAGCCACATGGTCCATCACCACCTGCCGCAATGGTACCTCAAATTGTGGGAGGTGGCAGCATCATCAAGTGCAGCTGTGGGGAGCAGTGTGGGTGTAAGCACTGAAGGGGGAGAGCATGAGGGAGTCATGGCTGGACCAGTTAAACGTCCTTGCTGTGCTCACCATACCAGAAAACAGCAGCAGTCAATATCATCAAGACCCCTCCAGGGCCCTCCCTGTTCAAAGCCAGCAGCATAGGCAGCCCCCGCCTTGCCAGCAGTGCCACATGAGGACTTATCCTCTGTCCTGTCTGAAGTCCAGCATGTCCGACAAGAATGAAATGATTTCAGATAGGAATTTAGTGATGCTCGTTGGGAGATTTCCAAACTATAGTGTGATGTTGACAAAATCATGTGCATTCTGTCAGAATTCAGTACTGACACTTAATGTGGCAGCACAAATTAATTTGTCTTTTTTGTTTTTGTTTTTCTATCTTCCATTATGTTGTTTGTATGTCCCCCCAATAAAAAAAAACACTATTCTGTCCTATTTAATCTACATCCATTCCTTAAGTCCTCTTGTTTCTTTAAATTGTATGTAAAATAATGTTATTGACCAATGATGCTGTTGTTTGTTACTGTCTTATGCTCCCTATAGAATTTGGTCCCTTTTCTTTTTCTCTCTCTCTTAGTTTTCCCCCTCTCATTGTTGTATTACCTATGTCCTCCTGATCCTGCCTGTCATCTGTTATACTTATTCTGTACCGTGTCCGTGTACCCCTCCCCTAATAAACACCTTATTCCTTTATTTGTGGTGTGTGTTACTTCTTAGAGCTGGTTACACCAACAAGATTCCTTTTAATAACACGATGTGTAGTGCAGTTGCATCCCCTATATATTGAGTTTGCAAATGAAATGCCAGCTCCTGCCGAAGGCTGTTCTCCATCTGGGCCTTGTGCATAGACTAGTGAGTAGTTTTTTTTTAATTCAAATACCTTGTGTGAGTGGCTTCAACTCAAAGTTATATGTGAAAGTGTAAATGGGTGAAATTTTGCATTACGCGAAAGCAAAATCACATACAAAATTATGTCTATCCTAGGCGAAAGATTTTGCGTAATGCAGGAATTAAATTACACAAAATATTTCCCTAGGTGAAATTTTACAGTTTTGCACATCTCTACTCTTTGATGCACCTCACAACCCGATACTCCCATGCAGTCTGATGCAGCACCCAACATCATAGCCAACGCGTGCTGTCACACCAAGCAACATCATACCACCATGCACACTGACAAACCTCACAACCGCAGACCTCCATGCACTGCCACACAACCTGGCACCATACCGAAATGCACACTGAGAAACATCATAAACCCATACCCCCATGCAGTCTCACACCACTCGACACCTTACGTGCTATCACACCACCCATCAACATACCACCATGAACTCTGACGCACAAACATTATGCACCCATGTATTGTGACACACAGCAACACCTCATACACCCATACACATTGTCACACCACTCTATACCATCATGCATGCTGACATATCTCATGACCCTATATTCCCATGCACTTTGTCACACCACCAGACACAATAACACCTTGACAGAATGTAGTATCCCACAGATTCATACTTTGTGTGCCACATTTCTAGAAATCTTCTTGGCATGACATTCCTGATCACATTCTTGTTTACCCCACTAACCAATGTTTTTACATTTGTTCAGAATTCCTTTTTTGTGTAACCCACCTATTTATTTATTTTATTTATTTATTTTTTGTTGACCGGGTAAGTGCACTAGACAAATCCTGCCTATTTTCAGGCACAACCCAGGGAAGGGGGATACAGATGATTGCCAACTGACCTTGAACCAGATGACGCTATAAATGGGGGTTCCCGAAATCCTTCCGTGGGTATGCCAAATGCCCACTGCCAGGCTGGTATCCTGTGTCTTAGCATTCTAAAAGTGATGGTTTGAGAGCGCCTTAATGCCTCTGTGCTTTGTCCCTTTAAGAGCTGCCAATAACGTGGTGCCTATTTACTCTGGGAGGGGGGCTGAGTGTTTCTATGCTTCAGTCCCACCCGGGTTGCCAGATAATCTCTCCATTCTGCCATCGCTATTTGAGCAGAGGGAGCTCTGTCAGAGGCTATATTTATTTGCTGATTGTCTATTAGAGCAGTGATGGTATTGTAGTTTGTCTAACCTGCCTTCTTTGCAGCATGGACAGTTCTGTTTATCACCACTATCTTGGTCCAGGACTGCCAGAATGGGCCAATCAGAACCTTTTGGACTGAAGGGAAACTCTCAACTGCTGCAGTCAGTCAGTCTGAGTGGGGAAGCGAAAGAGTGAACAGCTCGAGATAGACGAGCAGCAGTTTCCACATATTTCATGCGGGAGAACTGTGGAACGATTGATTTTGGCCTGCCTGCTGTCCCTGAAAGGGAACTTGTGGTTATTTCAGACTGAATTTGAAGACAGAGTGAGAGAGAGAGACAGAGAGAGAGAGATATTAAAGCCACTGAACTGTGACCAGGATTGAAACTTGTAGAAGACCGAATATTTGCTAAACACGATCAGCCTGTCAGGACCTCAAGTACTGCTGGAATCCTGGGTTGGCGCAGATAATCTGAAATTGCGACTGGACTGCTTTCCGCCTGGTACAGTGGTATTTCCTTACTATAAATGTGCTGTGTGTTGCTAGTGGGTTGCGATTTGGTTCTCCACTGTGTGCTGAACTGTATTCTGCTTGCTGGAGGCTGCATCCAGCCCCACCGGACTGAAACCGCATTCATCTCCACTTGGCCTGGGCATTGAAACACTGGTCCAGCTAGATTACCCGTTGCACAGAGAAAGCCATCGATTAGAGACCTGCCTGGGGATCAGCTCCCTGCTCAATGCCTTGAACAGGAACGACTCCTCTGTGATTTACGTGGGCCCTGCTTCTTCTGGCACTCCAACTCATCCACCTGCAGTCTCAATTTTGTCCTGCCTGTGTCCTGTATTAGGTATCGTGAGGACACATCAGGGTAGCTCCCTGCAACAACAGCTGAATCTAAAGTGTTGTCATCTGATTGCCCTGTTGTCTTTTCCTTCTCGAACTGAGCCCTCCAGCTCAAGATTACAAATAGTGTGTGTTGTGCACGTTTCTTTCTTTCATCACAGGGCCCCAACCAGCTGTAACACCGGCCTACCCAGGGCAACATTCCTGGCTAGCCCACCTTACTCCTACCTGGGTACTCAGAGTGTGTGACTGTGTAGGGACTCTGAAGTGCATGCATGACTGTCTGATCAATCTAGCCCTTAAGCCAATCAACCTGATTATGCCACTTCCTTGTTCAAGCTCCCTTAATAAATCAGATCTAATTCTGTTTGCATTTAACCTGACTGTGGTTCCAGTTTGTACCAAAAGCACTGTACTGTTGTTGTTTGCTGTGCCTAACCTTGTTTTACAAGGGGTCTCCAGGGTTGAACTGGTGGAACCAGCCTTGGTGGTGAGTGCAAACTGTGTGGGTAATTGCATGGTGAATAAGGGTCATTGCAAAACTGATTACTGTATATTGTTCCGGCCACTAGAAGGGAAAGGGGGGATTACAGTGTCCTGGAGGGTTGTACCCAGGTTAGCTTGACCATTAACAACCCCGACCTCTGGGTGGAGGCACCGATTTCAGTACCCAGGACCCTTAACCTGCAACTAGCCAAGCAGGCAGGGGTAGTAGCCTTTGGGGTAGTGCCACCTAGGGGGTACATTTGTATGATTTTACTGTACATGTTTACGCCCCTACTGCTGTCGCTTTCTTATTACTGTTTCACTCCCTGTTATACTCCTTGAAAGCTTTAGTGCCCCCCCCACACAGATTCACCTGTAAACCAGCCTTGACTCACTGTGCCTATCATAAAATCATAGAAGTTTGACGGCAGAAAAGGGCCCTTCTGGCACATCAAGTCTTCCCATCCCTCCCCTTTCAAATACTCCCCTCTCCACCTGCCTATTCCCTCCACCACAATACTCAGCCCCACATGCCTGTCCCATGTCCTCTTAAATTCCACCACTGTTTTAGCTCCCTCCACTCCGTCTGGTAGTCTGTTCCAAGGCACCACCACTCTCTATGTGAAGAAGCACCCCCTCACATTGCCCCTGAATCTATTTCCTTGCAATCTGAGGCTGTGCCCTCTAGTTCTGGCTTCCTCCTGCCTCTTTAGCAGATCCCCTTCACCTACTTTATTTAGCCACTTTACATATTTAAAGGTATTATTCATGTCACCCCCTCCCCTCCTTGTTTCCAGCGTGTACAGATTCAGCTCCTTATATCTCTGCTTGTATGTCTTCTCCTGCACACCCTGCACTATTTTTGTTGCCCTTCTCTGAACCCTCTCCAGTGCATCTACATCCTTGTGGAGATGTGGTCTCCAGAACTGAGCCCTGTACTCTAGTTGAGGCCTCACCATAGCTTTGTAGAGGTGCATTATTACCTCCCTCCTTCTGCTAGTAATGTCTCTGCCTATGCCTGCTAACATTCCATTGGCCCTTCCCTCCGCCCGCTACATTGGAATCCTACCTTAAGGTTTCAGGGGACTATGATCCCCAGATCCCTTTCCTGTTCTGATTTTTTTGATTTCCTCCCTACCCAGCATGTATCCTGCACGAATGTGTTTACTCCCTAGGTACATCACAGCACATTTCTTGGCATTAAATTTCAGCTGACACTACCCACTTCTTGAGCATCTAAAGGTCCTTCCTCATGTCCTCCACCTGTCCTGGGTGTCCACCCTATTGCAGATTTTTGTATCATCAGCAAATAGTCACATCCTCTCTCTTAAACCTTCTGCAGTATAACTGATGTAGATGTTGAAGAGAAGCAGACCCAAAACTGAGCCCTGTGGCACCCCACTCGTTGCCTTTGCAATCTCGGAGTTCACCCGTTTAGTAACACTCTGAATTTTCTCTGCTAGCCATGCCTCCACCCAGGTTGCTATTTTCCCTCCCAACCCCATGCTTTCCATCTTGCTCACCAACCTCCTGTGAGGGATGGTGTCAAGCCTTTCTGAAGTCCAAATAGGCCATGTCCACTGCCCCCTCCTGGTCGATTACCTGAGTCACCCAATCAAAGAACTCAGTTAGGGTGGTCTTGCATGATTTCCCCTTGATGAAGCCATCCTGCTACTGTCCTGCACACCACACTCCTCCCAGGTAATCCACCACCCTCTCCTTGATTAATGCCTCCACTACCTTCCCCACCACAGACATGTGACTGACAGGGCAGTAGTTCTCCTTCAGCTACCTGCTACCTCCCTTGTGCAAGGGCACCATGTCCACTTTCCTCCAGTCCTCCGGCACCATCCCTGAATCCAGGAACAGGTTGAAGAGCCTTGTGATGGGTGCAGTGAGCTTGTGCCTCAATTCCCTGATCACTCTGGGGTGCAACCTGTCAGGCCCCATCGCCTTGTCCACCCTTACTCTATCTAGCTTCGCCCTGACCCTATCCACAGTGAACGGGCTCTAATCCACTCATTTGTCCTCCCTCCCTCCCCTTAGACTTTAGCCTTCCTCTTCCTCCATGAATACTGAGATAAAGTACTTATTTAATGCATCTGCTTTTACATAGTCCTGCTCTAAGCTTATCCTCTCCTCCCCTCAGTCTAGCAATACCCTGCCCAGCCCTTCTTCTGTGCCTCATGCATCTGAAAAATGTTTTATCCCCATCTTAGTGTTTTTAGCTATTTTTCTCCTCAGTGGCTGCTTTTGCCCTTCTGATCTCCTTCCCTGCCAAACTCCTCTTCTTCCTGTACTCCTCCCTATCTTCCTCTCAGAGTATCCTCTTAAATGTTCTGAAAGACCTCCTCCTTTCCTTGACTGTCCCCACCACCTCCCTAGTGAACCAGAGTGGTTTCCTCCCCCTCTTGCTCTTCCTGACCTTTTTTATGCACATTTCCACTGCTTCCTGAACCCCTCCCCTTATAGCTTTCCATAATTCCTCCACTGTTTCTATATTCATCTTACCTTCCATTTTTTCTCTATCTTACTCATCTTATCAGAGTTCATGTGTCTGAAGTTCATGACTGACGTACTGGTTTTGCCTGTCTCCCTCCCTTCCCTGACCTTGAACCATACCGTGCTGTGGTCGCTGGTGCCCAAGACTTCTCCTACCTGTACCTCCTGCACACTCTCCCCGTTAGTTAGGACTACATCTAACAAGTTGCTTCTCATCATTGGCTCCCTGACCAGCTGTTGAAGGAATACCCCCTGCAGCTCATCTAATACGTCTCTGCTCCTTGCCGATGCTGCATCTGGGATTTCCCAGTTAACATCTGGGAGGTTCAGGTCGCCCACCAGTAGCAGTTCTCCTTTCTGGCCCAGCCTCATGATTGCCTGAGTTAGCCATTTATTATCCTCCTCCCCTTGTGCAGGAGGCCTGTATACCACCCCCAGCCACAGGGATTCATCCCTCTTCCTAACTAGTGTTACCACAGTAGCTCAGTCTCCCCTTCCTCCTCCTCCTGCCCTTCAGTTACACTAAAGATTTTCCTGATGTATAAGGCAACCCCCCCCCCTTGCCCTCCCTGTCCCTTCTGAGCAGTCTGTATCCTGGAATGGTTGTTTCCCAGGTGTAATGCTCTGTTCACCAAGTCTTATTCATTGCAACTAGATCTAGTCCCTCATCCCTCATGATGGCCTCCAGGTTCACACTCTTATTTCCCAAACCTCTGGATTTTGCTGCTAATCCCTTCCTCCAGCCTCCCCCATCATTCCCCCTTCACCCGTCTCCCTCTTGCCCAACAATGTAGTGCTATCCTAGGGGGCTTGTAGCACCTCAAACTTTTTCTTTGTGGAGCAGATTCCCCTCAACCTAGTTTAAATTGTAGGTATCTGATATCAATTCTTCTAGTTTGCTTTTTAGTACTGCCACCCCTCCATATTCAGATGCAGTCTGTCTGGTGCAAACAAGTTCCTGTCCCCCCACATACAGCCCCAGTCCCCTACTAACTCTTACCCCATTTTCTCACCTCACCCCACCAGCCACTCATTGAACTCCCTTATCCTCATCTGCCTATCAGTGCTTGCCCTTGATAATGGTAGTACCTCTGAAAAAAGTCACTAATTTGATCCTGTACAGTATCTAGCAAGAGCTCTGAATCTTGCCTGTACCTCCATCAGGCGATTTCTCACCAGGTCATTCATTCCCAGGTAGAACAGCAGGTGCGTTTTCTCATCCTGTTGCTTCCCCCTTGAGGAGATATAGTGAATGGCCTTAGCTACCATCATGCCAGGCAGACAATCCACCCACAATGTGCTTTTGTCCCCTCTGCCCCCCACCCAATTAATTTTATTATAGAGTTCCCTAACCAGTAGAACCCTGCTCTCCATCTCCTTCTGGTTATATCTCCCTTCCATCCAACTCCCAACCCCCTGTATCCTATTTACTACCCTATTTTCAATACCCTCTTTGACCATGTCACCTCCCAAAGTGCTGTCTTCACTCTGCACTCCCCCCAGCTTTGTGACCTCCACAGGAGCTTTCTGCCAGGCTTCCTGCTTCTGCCTCTCTATCTGTGAACTTTTCTACTCAGTGTCTTTCTGCCCCTGCCTGTGCCCTGACTGATTTTTCCTGGGGGCCCTCACCCTTCCCTGCCCCATCCTGCTTTTGCAGCTCTGGACCTGAGCACACTGCCCCACCTCCTTTTGGGCTTGCCTGTTGTTATTACCCGATTGATCACCCCCCTTTTCCAATTTTTCTGAGCCTTCATTTGTGCCTGTCTCTCCTATTTCCCCAGTGTGCTCTTTCAACTCCCTTTTCCTGCTCTTCCCTCACATTTTATGCCCTTAGTGGGGCAAATCTTTTTTTTTATTCTAGGCCCACTGCCTGTATATCTCTCTGGAGGATGGTCCTCCCATTGCTCTCTTCTCCCTTGTCCTCTGCGCAGACTTTGGACTCTTGTACTTTATCACCTGCCATCCCCCCCTGGTTACTCTTGTTCCCTTTTCTGCCACTATCTGGGATTCCTGTATCCCCTCTGGATCCTTCCCCTACATCCCCTCCTTACTTTTGTGCTCCTCTATTTTTCTCCTTACCCCATCCCATCTTTTCCTTCCTGTGCCCATGTTTGCTCCTCGTCCCCCTGCAGCCCAACTTTTAACTGCACCTAGCCCCCCTAGCTGCAATAGCTCCTTCTGCAGGACCCCTCCTGTCCTCTCTGCTACTCCTCTCCCTTTCCTTAGTGTCCACCTCAGCAATCCCACCTCCTCCCTTAGCTGTGCAATTTGCCTAAATACCATGCATTCCCCCCATTTTCCAGACTACTGTATATCCAGTACCATGGATGACCCACAACCAGTACACCCTACCAGCCTCCCAAAGATGACCCCAGCTCTTGTAGCCTGGGGGGGGCCCTGCTCTGGAGCCACCCTTACCCTGCTCCATTGGCTCCTCTAATGTGGTTGCCCCCCTCATTTTCCCCTCTGGCCTATGGTAAGCTTTTGCATTTAGGCCCAACGGTAATGTGTGCCACATTTCTAGAAATGTTTTTGGCATGACATTCCTGATCACATGTTATTTACACCATAACCATTGTTTTGTACTTCTTTGAAATTCCTTACCTTATGATTTTACAGTACAAGTTTACATTACTACTTCTATCACTTTTTATTACTGTTTCACTCCTGTTGTACCCCTTGAAGGATTCCCTGACACACCTCACCCACCCACCCGCAGATACAGCTGTAAACCAGTCCAGGCTTACTGTGCCTGAACTGGTGAACACATTTTTAATAAGTAAAATTAATGTACCGTTTGCATTTAAACCCCTTCAAACCATTTTTGTAGTGGAGGTGCTTTTTGGTACTAAATCTTAAAACTTTCCAAGTTCTAGGAACTTCTGTTTTTAGGCCCAGTTCTGTTGGTCCCAGATCTGGGCATAAAAAATCCTAGGAAAAACAGGCTTGCACTTTAAAATCAGTAAAAGCCCTGGGGCAGGATTCACAAACTGCAGCACAAACATTTGTGCTGAACCTTTCAATTGTGCCATGGTCCAAAAGCTGCAATCAGACAACAGTCAAGCACAAACTGAAAAAAATGATTTATGTATACTGTACCACCACAATCAAATGCAGGTTACATGCAAATGGCCATGAAGGCACTTATTGTAACTTCCTAGACAGGACATCCTCAGTTGTTTTTTTCAGCCTTTCAAAACAGTACCTCTAAAGAAAACCATCACAATGAAGAAACAAGCATTTGTCAATGCCGAATGTTGATTGCGCTGGTGTGTTGAGCTCACTCACTGCCCCTCTGTCACTCGCTCAGTCTGTTTCTCCCAGTGCTGCAGGCTGCTGTTTTGTACTGGGCTCCTGTCTGCATTGGCACTTTGTTCTGCCCACTAAGAAATCCACAGCTGTCCCGACAGAGCTGCGTTGAGGTGGCTCACGCCCCCTCTCTCACTTACTCATTCTGTTTCTCCTGGCGCTGCAGGCTGCCCTTTTGCACTGGGCTTCTGCCTCTGTTGATGGCTTTTTCTGCCCACAAAGAAATCTGCAGCAGTCCCAACACAGGTCTGTTAAGCCTGCTGAGGCCCCCTCTCTCACTCACTCGTTCCGTTTCTGCCGGTGCTGCAGGCTGCCCTTTTGTACTGGGATCCTGCCTGCCTCACTCCCCTGTGTCACTCACTCATTCTGTTTCTCCTGGCACTGCGGTCTGCCCTTTTGTACTGGGCTCCTGGCTCTGTTGGCATCTTTTTCTGCTCACAAAGAAATCTGCTGCAGTCTTGACAATGCTCTGTTGAGTTCATTCAATCCCCTTCTCTCACTCGCTCATTCCATTTCTAGTGGCGTTGTAGGCTACCCTTTTCTATTTTCTATTCATTTGCAGCAGTTAAAATACAGCTCCATTGAGCTCGCTCACTCCCCCTCTCTCACTCGTGCATTCTGGTTTTCCTGCCACTGCAGGCTGTCATTTTGTACTGGGCCCCTGCATGCATTGCTGACATTTTCTGCCCACAAACAAATCTGCAGTAGTCCCAACAGAGCTCCGTTAAGCTCACTCAGTCCCCCTCCCTCACTCACTCATTCTGTGTCTCCTGCCGCTGCAGGCTGCCCTTTTGTACTGGGCTTCTGCCTGTGTTGGTGGCTTGTTCTGGCCAGAAAGAAATCTGAAGCAGTCCTGACACAGCTCCATTGAGCTCGCTCAATCCCCCTCTTTCACTCACTCATTCCGTTTCTGCCTGCACTGCAAGCTGGCCTTTTGTACTGGGATCCTGCCTGTGTTGCCTCATTTTCTGCCCACAAAGACATCAGCAGCAATCACAATAGAGCTCCGCTGAGCTCGCTCACTACCGCTCTGTCACTCACTCATTCTGTTTCTCTTGGCGCTGCAGGCTGCACTTGTGTACATGGCTGCTGGCTGTGTTGGCACCTTTGTCTGTCCACAAATACATCCACAGCTGTACCGACAAAGCTCCATTGAGGTCACTCAGTCTCCCTCCGTCACGCGCTCATTCTGTTTGTCGTGGTGCTGCAAGCGGCCATTTTGTATGGGGCTCCTGCCTGTATTGGTGCCTTTTTCTGCCAACAAAGAAATCCGCAACAGTCCTGATAGAGCTCCGATGAGCTCACTCAGTCCCCCTGTCTCACTCACTCATACTGTTTTTCCTACCGTTGCAGGACAAAATTTTCTACTGGGCCCCTGCCTACACTGATGCCTTTTTCTGGCCAAAAAGAAATCTGCAGCAGTCCTGACAATGCTCCAGTGAGTTCGCTCACTCCCCCTCCCTCAATCACTCTCTCGTTCTGTTTTTCCCAGTGCTGCAGGCTGCCCTTTTGTACTGGCCTCTTGCACTGGGGCCTTTTTCTGCCCACAAACAAATCCGGAGCAGTTCTGACAAAGCTCAGTTGAGCTCAGTCACTCCTCCCTCTCACTCGTTCCATCTTAATCTATCCCAAACACTAATGTCCCACAGCAACTGCGCTATTCTCCATCAGGAGTGCAAAAACATATTTTAGCCAGGATGTGAAAAATTACAGCTGTACTGTTCATAAGGAGGTGTGAAAGAATGCCACTGTTGAAAATGTGGTGTGAAAATATTACAAATTTGCGAAGTTACAAGGGTGCATGGAAACAGTTGAATGCACGCTTGTAACACAGTCATGTTATGGAGTTTTGACACCAAATTTCCAACATAGTGATTTTAGGACCTCTGCTCATGAATAGTGCCACTGTCATTTTCTTAATCTGTCCCAAACACTGATTTCCTACAGTGACTGTGTTATTCTGTGCCGCAACTGTGAAACCACATTTCACACAGAATGTGAAAAATGACAGCTGTACTGCTCATAAGGAGGTGTGAAAAATTGCCATTGTTGAAAATGTGGCATGACAATATTACGAATCTGCAAAGTTACAAGGGTGTGTGGAAAGTGTGCAACGCACACTTGTAACACAGTCATTTGATGGGCTATCATCACCAAATTTTCAACATAGGGTTTTTAGGACCTCTGCTCATGAACAATATCACCGTCATTTTATTACTCTGTCCCAGACAGTGATTTCCCACAGCGACCTCTCTATTCTGCGCCGGAACTGCGAAAACACATTTCAGCCAGGATGGGAAAAATGACAGCTGCACTGTTCATAAGTAGGTGTGTGAAAATGGCAATGCTGAAAATCTGGAGTGAAAATATTATACATTCATGAAGGTACGAGCACGCGTGCAAACTGAGCAACGCACGCTCGTAACATAGTCATTTTATGGAGTATTGTTACCAAATTTTCAACATAGCCATTTCAGGACCTCTACTCATGAACAATGTCACTGTCCCGAACACTGATTTCAGACAGTGACTGTGCTGTTCTGCGCCAGAAGTGCGAAAACAAATTTCCGACAGGATGTGAACAATGACAGCTGTACCGTTCACAAGGAGGTGTGACAAAACGCCAAGTTGAAAATCTGGCATCAAAATATTGCAAATTCACGAGGTTACGAGTGTGCATATCAACTGTGCAGTGCATGCTCGTAAAACAGTCATTTTGGGGATTTTTCCCACCAAATTTGCAACATATGCTTTTTGAGAGCCCACCTCATGAACACTGGCACTGTCATTTTGTTAATCATCCCTCAAAGGTGATTCTGTGCAGTGACCGCGAAATCACCTTTTGGGGCTGATTAATGCCATGACAGTTGAAGCATTCATGAGGAGGGGTCCCAAAAATCCCATGATGAAAATTTGGTGAAAAAATTCCAAAAAATGCCTGAGATATGCAGCAAAGTTGAAAAAACCCTATTTACTCCATTATACAGCTTACAGGCATTTCCTCAAGTTCGCGGTTGGCTTTGAAGAGTGCAGACGTGTTCCCGGTCCACCAAGATCATCGTGCCAGACTCAGAGGTAATTATGGGGTGGGGGTGTGGCGAGGCAGGGGGCACAGTTGATGGGCACGGGTTGCAGAAGGGGGGTCTGGGATACCTTGAGGAATTGTTTTTCCTTTACAGGTAAAAAAAAAAAGACAATGTGGGATGGTTTTTACCTTCACAGGAGCATTTGGCATGCTGGGGTCAGCTCCCAGCGTGCCACTGGAGTCTCACTTTGGGGGGATCCATTCTGCTGATGGGGATTGGGCACCCTGTTGGCAAATAACAAAGGGGGGCATAATTCCTTTTTGCTGACTCTGATTGGGCACCCCACTGGCAGACACTGAAACGGAGGGGCACATTATGCCAACGGGAAGTGGGCTTTCCCGTCGGCAGATAAACATTGTGGGGGGGGGTTATATTGTTTGTGAAAAGGGAGGCAACCCGCCGTCATGTTCACAAACAAAATCAGGCTTGCTAGATCTGCCCTGCAATGATGGGTCGCTCCCTTATTGCAGCGGATGGCTTACGCTGCAATGATGAGGCGGCCCCTGATTGCAGCGGCTGATTTGTCTCACGTTTGTGCAAACATTCCAAACTTGTGTCATCAGCAGACTGCAACGGTATTGGGGGAAGCGGGAAAAGCATTTGTAGGCTGTGGGGGCATTGGCCACAATAGTGCCATGCCTCCACAGCCTGCTTCTCAGCAAGCTGTGCCAATATGTTTCTTGCGCTGCACGCAATCAACATAAAAATACAGCTTGAGCTCCTCAATAAAGCATTCATGTTTATATGAAAGGAAGCAAGATTGGTAGCCTAGTCTTCACTCCTTCCATCACCTCTCATTTACTCACACTACAGTCAGCATCAAGAAATGCAAACAGGAAGCGGGGGGGTAGCAAATACAACAGCTTTGCTAAGTGATAGAAAAAAAATAGATAACATAAGCAAAATAAAACGTAGTCCCCTCTTCTTACCATTCAGAACAAAAAACTAAATCAGATCAATTTCTTGCTAGAAGATGATGACCATTAGCAAAACAAAAGTGACAAACCACACCTAGGCATTGAATTTTAAGCCCCTTCATAAAGAATGAAAAACCAAAACAGCAAATAAATAAATAAATAATGGGGATATGAAATATGATATATCAATCATGACAAGAACCTTGCTTCGAAGTTCTGATACGTTCACACACAAAAATACAACATTAGTTTTACTGAACTTACTTTTAGAAAGTTCCTCATTGCCAAGTAAATCCTTTGGTCCACTTACCAACAGCACAGTAAAAAGCATGTGCTACCACACAGGTGCTGGGCTGATCTAAAGTTGTTATTTGTATCAAAAATTCAACTGTGAAAGAGGCTGAGCTGCTTCTGGTGCTGAGCAAATTTGAAATTGTAATTTTGTATCAAAACTCAAGTGAGAAACTGGCAGAGCTTTAGGTCCCACTAGCTAGAAAGAACTGCAGTGTTTAGCACAGAGAAAGCTGAGGTATGAAATGATACATCAGTTGGAAAGCAAAATGGTGTGTTTTGTTGTATATCAATTTAAAATAAACAGCACACAAGCAATTTTTATTCCTATACTTCACAGTACACATAAAAGGTAAAGTAAAATGGCTCTCCTTATTAGAGAGAAAGCATGTCTCTCAGCTCAGAGTGGATTTCTCTGTTCTGAGCTGAGAATCATTCCAAGCATCACAAATATGCTGTTTCAGGTGATCTCATAAAATGGGCACGAAAAAATAAGCTCAGTGATTGGCTAGAAAACCAGTGTAATATCTGTATTACACACAGATTAAAAAAAGTACAGGCAAAGATACAGTGCCCCTAAATGGAATGTCCATAGCTAGGCATGGAACATTCGCTTTTCAAAAGCTGCCATTGTTTTTAGTCTCAGTAAGTGAGGGAGTGAATGTCTTGGAAGTTGACCGACTGATGCCAATGACTCGGCTACTCTGCCAATCACTGAGCATTTTTTTTCATGCCCATTTTATAAATTTGTTTACTGACTGAAAGATCAGAGATGAATTAATCAGTCCCGTTAAAAGTGACACACTGCAACAACTCCCCTTCCCCAACAAGCTTCTTTCTCTGCCAAAAGCGTCGGCTATTCACCAGCACTGTGAATGATGTCATTACCTAGTAGGTGGAAGGACTATTTTATCTCAAATTAACACAATGATTTCAGTTATTTTCAGTTTAATATTTTTTAAGGTGACAAAAATATAAAAAAAAAGCGAACCATTTTATAAGTGCAATAAAACACTCCAGGGTTTATGTTGAACAGATATTACTACTACGACCCTGGATGTGTGGTAATATCTGTTCAACACATACCGTGTTGTGTCTTATTGCATACTTAGTAAACATTCTGCAGAGCAAAAAAAATACATTTTGCTCATTTTTAAATTGTCAGTACTTTACCATACATTAAGCTACAGAGGTAAAATTTTAACTGCAGACAGGGGAAGGGGTCTAGTTACTAATAAACCATTATTTGTTTATCAAGATTAATGGGATTTAAAATAATCAGTTAAAAAGTAAACAGTGTACACTTGGGCTGCTTAGAGCGGCCCGCCATTTAAGAAACATACCATGGGCCACTTAAAGCTGCCCATGCCATGGGGAGGGTTAAATAGCAGTGGAGACAAAGGGCAGCCTTGTCTAGTACCGGATTGTAAAGCAAAACTAGAAGATAAAGTCCCATTGCAAAAAATATGGGCTGTCGGATTAGAGTACAATGCTTTTATCCAGGAGGTGAATTTACCAGAAAATCTGAACTTATTAACTACCGAAAACAGGAATTGCCAATCAACTCGGTCAAATGCTTTTTCCGCATCTAACGACACTAAGGCCATTGCTAGCTGAGTATTCTCTGAGGCAGAAAAAACTTGGGATATTCTGTGAAGGTGATCGACCGACAATCTACCCTGCATGAATCCCACTTGATCTTCTCCAATTTAAGAGGGAAGTATTTTGTTCAGTCGGTTTGCCAAGATCTTAGCAAAGATCTTGACATTGAAATTAAGAAAGGATATTGAATGGTAGCTCGTTACCTTAGTTAGGTCTGTGTCGTGCTTAGGGAGGACCACAATGATAGCTTCTAATAGACTCTGATCAACAGTTTCTCCATGCATCATAGAGGTAAAAACTCTTTTCATCCAGGGGATTAACTGTTTAGCAAATTCTTTATAGAAATTAGCAGAATATCCACCTGGTCCAGGAGCTCTATCTAAAGGAAGAGATTGTATAACCCCTTAAATTTCTTCTTCCGTTATCAGGGTAATAAGATTTTCACTTTGTATATTGTTTAAAACAGGGAGCGGAATATTGGTTAAGTATTGGGACACTATCATTTGGGAGGGACGTGGTTGCATTTGAGCATATAAAGTTATATAATATTGTTCAAATGCCGTGGAAATATCCTTAGGGTGGGTTAACAAAGGACTCTGAGGATCCAGTTGTATGGCAGTAATACATCTAGAAGCTTCTTCCTTTTTGAGTCTTAGTGCCAGTAATTTTCCTGCTTTTCCTCCTTGTTCTGTATATTTAGCTTTAGTCTTTATAATGGCCCATTCTGCTTTCTCCCTCAACAGTTACAATATTTGTCTTTCGGTGATGTTAGAGCAATTCTCTCTGTTTCTGTGGTCTGAACGAACAGATATTTTTCTTTTTCTCTGATCTGAGTTAGAAGTGTAGCGCATTCCTGCCTCTTCTTCTTTTTTTTTGTATGATGCCAATTTGATGAGCTCACCTCTGACGAAACATTTAAGGGCACTCCACGCTATGGATGGAGATTGCATGGATTCCCAATTATTAAATTTAAAGTGTTCTAAAGAATAGAGTATGTGATCTGTAATGGTTTTATCCTTCAACAGTTGGTTAACTTCCAGATCTTGTCAGGTCCCCAATTGAGGGATAATGTGATTTGGCAAGATATTGGGGAATGGTATGAGCCGGCTCTGGCTTCTATTGTGCTATCTGTTAGCCCATGCAATAAGGACTTGCTTATCCAAAAGTAGTCTATTCTGGAGGCAGAGGCATAGACCATTGAGAAAAAGGTAAATTCTGTGTCTCGAGGGTGCAACAGCCTCCAAGGGTTGCATAAATTTAAATGATCAGCCATATCTCTAATTGCTGTCTGAGCTGGTGATAGGCCTTTAACCCTTGTGCTACCTGATTTGTCTAGAAGAGGATCAAATGGCAAGTTCCAATCTCCTCCTAGGAAAAGTGGGATGGATAGAAAGGGGGTTAAAATGGAGAGAAGTTCCATAAAGAAAGAGGGCAAGTCCAAATTGGGACCATATATCGAACCGAATAATATGTCACTTGAGTGTACCTTCCCTTTCACAAACACATATCTGACCTCTTTATCTATTATGAAACTTTCACAAACAAAGGGAACGGTTCTAGAAAATAGTATAGCAACCCCTTTTTTATTCCTACTATTTCCCAAGGCAAAGACCTGGCCCACATGCTGCCTTCTGAGCAATGTACCTTCTGTTTCTAATAGGTGAGTTTCTTGTATCAGAGCAATGTATCTTCCCAATATTTTGAAATGTTTAAGAATTTTCATGCATTTTAAGGGATGGACAGCCTTGACATTCCATGAACAAATTTTAAATATCTGGGCCACCATGAGTGTATGCATCGGTGAGAGTCCCAAGGACGCATGAAAGAAAAAACAATCGTGTACACCAAATTATGTTGTAAACAAGGCACTCACCTTCTCCATTACCCTACAGAAATGTATCTATCCCTCCCATTTTATCCCCACATCTAAGCCAAACATGTTCTATGTAACCCCGCCCACTATGTACCATCCTACCATCCTGTAACTAATAAAAAAAACAGAAAAACAGATAAAACCTCTACATGTGTAAAGAGACAAGCTGTGATTATAAGAACTACCCCCCCGTTAGTTGGCCTGTGGTGATCAGCTCTCTAGTATCTCTCTATCCCCCCACCTGACCACTTCAACAATTAAATACGTGTCGTATATCTTACTTCTGGGTTACCCTCTTTTAGAGCAGTAAACAAAGTTTCTCAAGTCAGTTTAAATTTACAGTTTATGAGAATTATAATAAGACAGACCTCATGCATTTCCCTGTATAAAATAGTTGACAAAGTTAACTATTATGCCAAAAAGTCAAGTACATGACGTATTATCTGTCATTCAAAAGTATTTTACAAATAAAGTCTAGTGATCCAGCCTTTGGGTCCGGCCTGCAAAATAGTCATGGAATAAGTCCAAGTGTTGAGTAGATTACTGAAAAAGGTGTTGTCTAGGCCATCAGGCCTTGTTGTTTTGATAGACGAGACAGCCAGCATTTAGTATCAACAGTATGAGGAATCACCAGCTAAGAACGCTAGGACTAAGGAACTGAGCTGGTTGAGCAAGTAGGTCATGGAAAAGGTAAGGAGGCAAAGAGCTGCCTTTAGGAAGTACAAGAAAACAGGGAGGGGGGAGGACAGGGAGGAGTACTTGACAGAATCAAAGGAGGTGACAAGGGCAGTAAGGGGAGCCAAAGCATCTGTGGAATTCAGGCTGGCACAAGGCATTAAGATGGGAGAGAAGGACTTCTTTAGGTACATCAGGGAAAAATTGAGCTGTAAGGACCACATAGTAAGGATTAGGAAGGAGGGGGGTTGGGTGGAAGCAGGGTGCGATAAGGCAGAAGCACTAAATGAGTACTTCTGCTTTGTATTTACTAAAGAGAAGAGGGAGGTGACACCCAAGGTGGGGAGAAATGTCAGAAACAGGGGGGAAGGGGTGACAGAGGGGAAATTCCTGGAGGACAGAGTTCAGGAGGGTTTGAAGACACTGAGGGTGGACAAGGCGCCAGGCCCAGATGGCATCCACCCCAGGGTACTGAAGGAGCTGGCAGAGGTCCTTGCAGGACCTTTGGCAGACCTATTTAATGCCTCACTACATTCAGGATGTGTACCTCAGGACTGGAGGATGGCTCATGTGGTGCCCCTCCACCAGAGTGGGCCCAAGGATGAATCGGGAAACTACAGACCAGTGAGCCTCACATCCATCATGGGTAAGCTAATGGAGACTATCCTGAAGGAGATGCTGGTGGCCCTCCTAGAGGCCAAAGGACTACAGGACAGCAGGCGGCATGGCTTCATATGGGGCAGATCCTGTCAAACCAACCTGGTGGAGTTCTATGACTGGGTAACTAGGCAACTAGACATGGGCCATGCAGTGGATGTCCTGTATCTGGACTTCACTAAGGCATTCGACTCGGTGCCACATGGAAGGATGGGAAGTAAGTTAGTAGGCACAGGGGTGGGTGTAAAGCAGGTAAGATGGGTAGGAAACTGGCTTCAGGGAAGGCAACAGAGGGTGGTGGTGGGTGGGGAGCTCTTACACCCAAGGGTAGTGATGAGCGGTGTTCCACAGGGCTCTGTGTTGGTACCAGTGTTGTTTGGGATATTCTTTGCAGACATATCATGGGACATCAAGCGCAAGATCAGTCTGTTTGCTAATGATACCAAGGTAGGAGGGGTGGTGGATGACCTAGGAGGATGGCAGGGGTTGCAGGATGATCTGGTAAAGCTTTAAACTTGGTCAGACACCTGGCAACTGGGGTTTAATGCCAAAAAGTGCAAGGTGCTGCATTTTGGGATGAAGAACCCAAGGAGGAGTTACCAGCTGGGGGGAGTGCAGCTAGCCCAGACAGAGGAGGAGAAGGATCTGGGGTGCTCATTACAGGGTCAATGAACAACTCGGCACAATGTAGGAAGGCAGCTGCAAAGGCCAACAAAATGTTGGGTTGTATTGCAAGGAGTATATCCTCGAGGAGGGAGGAGGTGATTCTGCCACTGTGTAGATCATTAGTTAGACCGCACCCAGAGTACTGCATGTCGTACTGCTGCCCATATCTGAAGAGGGACATTAAGTTACTGGAGAGGGTGCAGCGCAGGATGACAAAGATGATCAAGGGGCTGGGGGACTTATCATACGAGAGGAGGCTGAGGGAGTTGAGCATGTACTCACTGGAGGAGAGGAGGGACAGGGGGGACATGATTGAAACCTTTAAGTACATGAAAGGAATAAGCAAGACAGGGACACAGGGGCTATTCAAAGTAAGGGAGGGGAGGGACACCAGGGGCCATGATATGGGACTGGAGGGAGGAAGGTTCAGGAGGGAGATGAGGAGACACTTTTTTACAGAGAGGGTGGTGGCTGGGTGGAATGCGTTACCTGCTGAAGTGGTATCCAGTAGAACAGTGGACTGCTTCAAAAGAGAATGGGACAGGACAAGGGGAGGGTTAATGAAGGGGAAGGATGGAAGGGAGGGGCAGCTGCAGAATAACTGGTGCTAGCTGCACATTTAAGTAGACTTGCTAGACCTCTAGGCCTTTATCTGCTGGCAAATTTCCTATGTTCGTATGTTCGTAATGTTCCATGACCGATACCAATAGGGTGTTTACTTGATGTGCTCAAAGGATTTTTAAATCGAAACTCAGACCACTATGTCATTTTGACCATTTAATATCTTAGTTTAAAGCAAGATCCGAGCATTCAATGATCTGAAAACAGGGATGAACGCTTCTGTCTGCAGTATTCCCACACCAGATCAACCTCTTCGAATGATGCCCAGTTACCATCCAGCAAAATTTGTAGCCTGGCAGGATAAGACATACATAATTTAATACCTGCAGCAATGCATTTAGACACTATGGGGTGAAAGGCAGTTCTCCTGGAGAGAACAGTGGTGGGTAAGTCCTGGGTGGTTCTTAATTTTCTCAATTTCCACAGGACATCTTGAATTTCTCTAAATTTCCCCAGGACATGTTGCTTTTCCTGAAAATTGAGGAAACAGAGGATTATCGGTCTCGGTTGTGCATTCGGTGGTGGCAAAGGGTGAAGTGCACGGTGGGCTCGCTCGATAATATAAGGGGACCCAAATGGACTGGGCCCAACTATCTTGTCTAGCAGTTCTTGAACAAAAGTGATGGCATCCATGCCTTCCTCTTTCTCAGGGATGCTAATTATCACTATAATGTTGCTCCTGCTACGCCCTTCGAGGTCTTCAATTTTAGATTCAAGCTTTTTGAGGAATTGTCTGTTAACAGTGACCATTGAGTCCATTTTCTCCATTATCTTTTCCACAGAAATTATTCGGGCCTCGGTGTCCGACAGTTTCCTTGCCACGGCCTCTACAGTGTCAGTTAATGTTTTAACATCAGCACTATTGAACGAACCTCTTCCTTGAATGGGTAAAATTCCGAAATAAATCTTTCAAGGGTCAATGGAGCATGTTCCGTAGAGGTGGAAGATGATGTTGCTACAGCAGAGGAATGGTCTGTAGACAGTGGCATAGCTTTAGGCTTTTTCGGTGTTTTTTCAGGCGTGACCGGTGGGGTATGTTTCGGGCCAGCCTGCCGCATCTCAACTTCCATTCTATCCTTCCCATCACTTTTCTTGAAGCAGAGAACTTCTTCTCACATAAACTTCCCAATAAATTGGCAAATAATTGAGATTAAAGCATTAACTAGACAGTTTTGTGATCAGGTAAGCAGAGCTCGGATGAAGTATGTCTAGATGGCTCACCGCATCACCTGACTCCCCCCTTCAGTTATTTTTCTGACCCTCCCTTTTCTTGTTGCCTCTGATGCAGCCCCAATCTGAAATGAATGAGTAGAAAATCTTTTTGAGACTTCCTCCAAAACGTCCAGGCCCTTCTTTAACAGGGCTGCCACCTGTACACTCATCACAGGTTTACCATCCCTGTGTCCAAATAATGGACCTTTCCTGTTTGACTGTACACAATCAGTGCTTGAATGGGACATATAGCCTTGGTCCCATTCTGCTTTAAAACCACTCTAACCCATTTACCTTCTTGGTCTGTCTTTGATCTCCTAAGGTAAACTCTTATTTCCTCTCCCCCATCCTGTCTCTTCCCATCTTATACCCTCTGATGTTGACCCTTTTCTCCAACCAACCACTTCACTTACCCTAAATGCCCCATGAAACATTGCAGAAAAAATGGCCACAAACAAGGTGGCCTCATTCTTAGATTTGCATATCAGTGGCATTACCCCCATCAGACATTCTAGCATGGTCTCTGACATCGGTTGTCTCTTGTCTACTGCCTGCCCTTTCATCCGTACCCACCCTTGCATCATCCTCTTTATCCACATAGTTTTACATGGGTTGCATAGCCCTTTTAAACTGAAAATCAAGCTGATAGTGGAAAGATGTACTTTCATGATGGCATGTGCTATACCCTTGCCAACCCGGTCTTCTGTAAATGCCCCTCTATTCTTTGTTCCTCTCTGAAGGGCTGAAACACTCGCCAAGATACCTCATGTGCCTTAAAGTCTGGGATGACCAAGAGTTATAGAACAGCAACTCAGGTCCCTCCATCCAATCTCCCAAACGTATGTGGGTACTGGTGTTTTTTGTACCTCTGCCTTCAGAGCGATGGCCCGGAACCTGTCCAGTTGTAGACAGGAGAGGCTGTCGGCTATTGTATTCTGTGTCCCTTTAAAGTGCCTAGCCCTAAATGACATGTTAAGTCGCAACCCTTGCAATACCAGCTGTCGTAAAACCCTCATTACCATCTCTGCCATGGCTTCCCTTTTATTCAATACCTCAACTACAGCCCTGTTGTCACACCAAAATGTCACTTTCTGATTCCTCAATTCATCTCCCCATAGCAGTGTACAAACCCAAATTGGGAAGATTTCAAGTAATGTGATGTCCTTTGTAAATTCCCTATTCTTCCATTCTTCTGGCCATGCATTGGAACATCATTTACCTTTAAAATAAGCTCCCAGCCTGAGTCCCCCAGCTGTGTCTGTGTAAAGACTGAGATCTGTGTTAAAGACCCAATTGTCCTGCCAGAAGGTTTTCCCATTATAGTCTCTGATGAAGGCCTCCAATACTCAGAGGTCTTCCTTTGTACCCCTGCTTGTGTCAACCCAATGGTGATGTCTCAAGGCTCTCTTCATTGCCCTGGTCAGACATTGTGTAAATGCACGCCAGAGGCCAGTAGCCCTACATGCAAAGTTTAGGTGTCCCAGCAGCTGTTGCACTTGATGTAACTATGCCTGTCTGTGTCTTCTAATTCCCTCTAGTAAGTGTCTTAACTTCCTATTTTTGTATCAGGTAAACAGAATAATTCTGCTTCTGCATCTACCTTTATCCCCAGAAGCTCTATCCTTTGGGATGGGCCTTCTCTCTTTTCGGGGACCAAAGGCACCCCTGGCTCCAAACAAAATTCTTGGAAACAGGACAGAATGTGCTCTGTCTCCTCCTTTCCTTCCCCTAATAACAGGAAGTCATCCAAATAATGTATTATGGTCCAATACCCGTATCTGCACTGAAATGCCCATTGCAACCAGGTGATGAACATTTCAAATTTCTCACACATGATGGAACATCCCATGGGCATGGCTTTATAAAAATAGTATTGATCCCCCACCTGAAAACCCAGCAAATCCCAATTGTCTTGTCATACCAGCAGGAGCCTGAATGCTGCTTCAATGTCTGTCTTCACTAACTTTGCCCCCCATGTCGCCTTTATGATTTTTACCACTTCTTCTAGTATAGCATATGTCATCCTGCTATCCTCTTCCTCTATGTAGTCATTTACCGACTCCCCCACAGGGAATGACAAATGGTGTATCACTTGAAATTCCCCAAGTTGTTTTTTTGGTTCAAGGTCCAACAGGGATACCCTCAAGCTCTGGAAAGGAGGTTCCTCAAATGGACCATTTACCCTCCCTGCTGTTATTTATTTTATTATCTTTTTCAGTAGTAAGTCCTCTTTTCCCTTCATGGAACCAGATTCTTAGCCTTGATCCCCACCCAATTCCCCTTGAACTGTAAATTGAAGCCCTCCCAAAATCCCTGTGTAACTTAATCAGTGGTTTTACTCTCTGAAATTTCATCTCATTAAATGATCCCTTGCTTTCTGTAACCTGTCTGTTGGTTGTATCCTCACCCCCTCGTAGCCCCTCCCCCTGTTTGCTCTACCCCATGACTGACACCAGTAACCTGAATAACCACCCTGAAAGGGCTGGTTGGCCTGATTGTTATTGTCAGTCCCACTCCCTGTGTTAACCCAATTTGTCCTGCATTTTGAAGTCAGATGGCCACCACCACACTTTGAGCAGACATGCCTGAAATGACACTGTGACCAAAAACAAAATGCCTATTGTAGCCCCAGCAACACTTCTGTACTAAGCTTAACTTCTTTGCCCCCTCTCCATCATTGTCCCATGACCCTGTCAGGCAATCTAATCACAAATCAAACTGTCAGGTGTCCCTTCCGATGTCCCAAATATAGCCATCCTCTGCTGAAATTGCTTATCATACCAGAGCCAATTGTTACCACTTCACATCTTATATGCTTTGCTAATTATCAGCGAATAAGTGAGGAGTGGGATTGCTATGGTAGCTCCGGTTTCTTTTCCAACACTATGGCTGAACAGCTTGTAAACCCTACTAACTATGAGTCCCAATCCTTACCCTTCCTGTTTTTGCCTTCCTCTCTCTTTCCTAATAGCACCACTGTAGCCGCCCTATCCTTTTTCCCGATGTTCTCCTATTCATCATATTTTGTAACCACATCCTAGCCAACTAGAGTGAATACATCCACATATTCTCCTTTCCAAATTTTTTCCTTTGTAGACAAAGGAATGTGTTCTCCAATCCTCATACCTGGTGTCCCTACTTCCTGGGTGCCTAAACCTTCAGCTGCCCCATTCTTCTCCTCTATCCCCTACGCAACCCTCTTTCCCTTTTTTATTTCCAATAAAGCTTTTTCAAATTGATTAATCCCATCGTTCCTCATGGACCCAGTCATCTGCTCGACATATTCTTTTATACTGCTGCCTAAGGTGAGCCCATCATTATCTGTCTTTGTAGGTGGGTCAGGCACCAAGCCCCCCAGTGTTGCTGATCCTTGTAGCCCGCCGTTGTCCTGATATAGGGGTCCTGTTGGAGGTGTAGGTGGCACTAATGGGCCTGTGGGACCTTGTGGGGGAAGTGGTACTGGGTCATGCAAAGGCATCAGACTGGGTTAAGGTATAGGCAGTGGTCCAGTGAACTGGCATGGGAGCTGTGGGCACTGGGACTTCTGACTGTGGAGGGGCTGGGCTGGCCAGCCTTGCAGGGGTCTTTTTGTTGCCTTTGCCACCTCTTTCCTTCTCTACCTTGCACTTCTCCCCATGTCCTGTCTGATTGTCATTCGTCAGTTCCCATATCTTATTTGCCTTATCTGCAAGGTCAACAATAGCTCTAAAAGCATCTTCTGTAGACATCTTGTTTTTTTTCTGGAAACTATCCCCTGGAATTGTCACTATCTCATACTATCCAAACATATTCATTACAGCCCCTTCTCTTATTGAACCCTGTAACTCCTGGGAGTGCTTTATTGTTATTATGAAAGTTGAAACCAAATGAAAAGTGTTAAATGTAATACTTTTGACTGTTTTTCTCTTTACCGTGGGAGATTTTTAATAGTATAGTTCATCCACCAACAATTTAAGAATGCCGTATCAAAATCCAAATACATAATTCCAGCCATACACCCAAGTTAGAGGATGAAATACTGACAGGCAGAACACCCCCTTCCCCCATGTTGCTAACTCATCTACTAGTCATGTTGGTAGCCATATTCCCTTATCTCTGATTTGTGCTTTTTTTTTTTTTTTTTTTAGCAAAATGTGACCTGTTTCCTTTTATTTTCTCTAAGCATGCTTGCTGAGCACCAGTCATTGTCCTGCAGGCAGAGGAAAAAAAACATATCCTGCGGTTTCATATGTTTAATTATTTTATTAACTCCATGTAAACAAATGCCAAAATGTGAGGGACGAGGGTGAGAGAAGATGTCTGCCCTGCTCAGGCTCCTACTCATCCTGATCCATCCCTTTCCAACCTAATATGGTGGCTACACATTGCTTTTCCCAAGATGGCCGCCATGCGGTGCCATCCCAAACAAAATGGTGGTGGCCTGTTCAGTTGTGGCTGGGGCTTTCCTGTGCCCCCCAACCTTTACTAGTTTTTGCCCAAAAGAAATCAGTTAGCCCATCATCTTTATTTCCCCCCACCGGGCCTCCATTTTGCCAGTATCCGCTGTACCTTGCTCCCTTTTTCAGGCATCTCATAATATGAATCAGCCTTTCCCCTGTCCTTATCAGCATTCTGTGAAATGCACTGCAAAAACCTGGTTATCTGGCTCAGCTCCCTTCCTTTGCTCATCTGCTTTCCTGCTGTTAAAGAGACCCAGCTGCTTGGGGCCTTTTGGGTCACTCACACGCCACATGGCGTGGTCCTCAAACTTGGGCCCTCTCACAGGCCGTCTGGAACCCTAGTGCTCCCTTTTCGCTTCCCCAGACAATTCCCCAAAATACCTCTTTTTAAAATTCCCAGTTGCACAGGTCCTTTTATTATGCTTGCACTTCACGTGGCGTGCTCTGCCAATCAAGCCCTCCACACAGGCCCCTCAGTCATCTGCTTGTGCATTTTCTTCTCCTCACATCCTTTACTAGAGGTCACCTTCTGCCACAAACTTTTTATTTAACATCAACAATAACAAAGATTGATTTCTTAATCTTATGGCTTAAAGAGCTGTTTAATACTTGCAGCCTGCCTAACCTCCACTCCTTGCAAACAAATGCCTACAGCTCTCCCCTGATCCATCCACTAAACAACAAAACTTAGCTAAATTTTGTCACTCTAACCCTCCCGGCTAACCAGTCACACATGATCATTTTTTTTTTTTATATATACTTGCACTTTTAAGCCCAGCCCGATTGCACTGAGGGTAGAGGTGCTGGACTCCACACCTCACTCCATGCCAGCGATCTGGGTTTGGGAATGAGCCCGGGTCATCAGGGGTCAACAGGGAAAGACTAGAATTGAGCATCCAACAACAGTTCTCCTAGTCCTGGGGAATAGGGTGGGACTCATGTTGGGCTCTAGTGGTTTCAGGGGATGCCGGTGGCACTGCAGACACACGTGTGTCTAAGTGGGGGGAGCACGGCTGATGTCTGCATAGTTGTGCATGGACATTATTGCATGTCCATGCTCCCATTGGGGAGAAAAAGTGGAAAAGGGCTGGGCATGACTGAGCAGCTTGATGACCTCACCCTGCAGTGTGAGGAGGACTGTCGTGGAATTGAGCTGGGGAGGTGCTGCACCAGTCCAGCTGTTAAGGGATTGGGGTGCCCTCCAGCAGATCGGCCATGGCCACCCCCCATAATGCGAGTGAGCCTGATGCTCTCCCCGTGGGCAGGGCCGGCAGTTGGATGGCCCTGCTGGTAGGTGCCACAGCAAGGGCACTAAATAAGGATGCAATAAAAAAAATACTTGCACTTTTAAAGAAACATCAACAATAATCCTTCCATTCCTTGGATACTTTGATACCTTACCACTCCTCTGATTCAGGAACACAAATCTGGCAGCCAGGAACAGGTCAAGCATCTGTAAGTATAGCTTGCATTTTCTTTAAATACTACTTTATATTAATACAATAAACTTACCGAAAAATGCCAAAAAAGCCTGACAAGTTAAGCAAAAGTATAGGTTAACAACTGAATACAAGCTGATTGCCAAATGAATGTGCTTCCAAGAGCAAATTCATAGGAAGCAAAAAATGACCTCCGCTTGTCTGTTCCTGCCTCTCATACTCACTCTGCCCTCTCTCTCTGTCTCTCTCTCTCTCTCTCTCTTAACATGCAGCCAATTGGGCTGTCAACAAGCTCAGTGGGAGCTCCACCCCTTTCTGAGGTCATGGTGCCTCATTTATCATATTCCTCTTATCAAATGTTCACTCCCTTCTTGCTTTTCTTCACCCATCTCCCCCCCACCTGCCCTAGTCCCTCAAGTCACCCACTTGTTGTCCAGGGCCCGGGTACAAATGAGTCTGCCTCTTAAACAGGCAAACCACATTAGAAGCAGATGATAGCACTGTTTGGAACTAGTACTACAAGCATAAACTGATAGTCATTGTGTGTAGAGTACCTGTTTATAATAACCAATCACAGTTAACATTGTATTATTTAAACCACGGTATCCATTGTTTATATTTTAATTATGGCCCATCTGTGAACACCATGTTTATTCAGTGCACTATGCTTGCTTTTATATAGTCACATAGAAAAATAGGTAGTATAACTTTAAAAGCTACCTTTTTATGTTGGCTTGCCGCAGTTGCGCGCAAATCAACATCTTGCGGTAGTGCAGCTTTGGAGGTACAGCAGCTGTTAGGCGAATGCAGGACATGCATCAGTAGGTGCGTCCCTCATTCCCCTATCAGCCTGCATGCCAGCAGCCACACCATGCATGCTAATGTGGGGAGCACGTCTAAGGAAAGATCAGCTGCAATCCGAGGTAAGCTTGTCAGATGCAACGGACCCTTCCTGCGTGCTTGCCACATTAGCAGCATGGCGGGTGGCCGCCCAATGGCCGACTTTGGGGGGTGCCCAATCCCCCAGCTGGCTTACTGTGGCTGCACACATTTGCTGACGGGGAAGCCCACTCCCCAGAGGCATATAGCAGGCCCCCCATTTCCTATATGCAGAGGGGGGTGCCCAATCCCTCTTGGTTCTTGCCTCCCCCCTGCTTTCATTGTGTGCTGACTGGGAGCCCACTCCCCATCGGCATAAATCAGTCCCCCCGCATTTCTTATATGCCGAGGGGGGTGCCCAATCCTCCTCGCTCTTGCCTCCCCGGCTGTCATTGTGTGCCGACGGGCTGCCAATCCCGTCGGCATAAATTAACCCCCCATTGTCTGCTGGCAGTGGTGCCCAATCTGATCTGCTACACAACCCCCACCCCCAAAACAGTTAGGTGGCATGCTGGGAGCCCACCCAGCATGCCAAGTCCCCTGAGAAAACAACTGTCCTGTGATGTTAGTTTTTTCCTCTCCTGTAACATAAAATGGCCCTCATAGTCTCCTGCCCCCAACCGCACCCACCCACCCTCGCACCCTGCCTCCCCACACCCCCTCACCCATACTTACCTCCGGAGTCTAGTGCGATAATCTTCGGTGGACATGGGGAACACGTCTACACTCTTCAAAGCTGACCACGAACTGAGGAAATGCCGGTAAGCTGTATAATGGAATGAATAGGTTTTTTTCAACTTTGCTGCATATCTTGGGCATTTGTTGGAATTTTTACGCCAAATTTTCAATATGGGGTTTTTGGGGCCCCTCCTCATGAATTCTATCAGTGTTATGGTGTTAATCAGCCTCCAAAGGTGATTTCGCAGTCACTGCGCAAAATCACCTTTCTGGACACATTAATGAAATGACAGTGCCAGAGTTCATGAGGTGGCCTCTCAAAAAGCCTATGTTCCAAATTTGGTGGAAAAAATCCAACAAATGCCTGTTTTATGAGCATGCATTGCACAGTTACTATGAAGGCTTGTAACTTCACGAATTCGCAATATTTTAATGCCAGATTTTCAGCATTGCCATTTGTGTACACCTCCTTATGAACAGCATAGCTGTCATTTTCCACATCCTGCCCAAAATGTGTTTTCGCACTTCTGATGCACAATAGTGCAGTTGCTGTGGGAAATCAGTGTTTGGGCCAGATTATGAAAATGACAGTGACACAGTTCATGAGCAGAGGTCCTAAAATGCCTATGCTGAAAATTTGGTGATGATACTACATAAAATGACTGTGTTATGAGCGTGCATTGGCAGATTGCACGTATGCGCATACCGTCGTGCATTTGTGATATTTTCACTCTGGATTTTCACCATTCCCATTTTTCCACACCTCTTGATGAACAGTACAGCCATCATTTCACATATCCTGCCCAAAATGTGTTTTTGCAGTTCCGGAGCAGAATAGCATGGTCGCTGTGCGAAATCACTTCTTGGGACACTTTGAAGAAATAACAGTGACACTGTACATGAGCAGAGGTGCTAAAATGCCTATGTTGAAAATGTGGTGCTGAACGCCCATAAAATGGCAGTGTTGAAAGCATGCATTGCATATTTCCCATGCACCCTTGTAACTTCACAAATTTGCTATATTTACATGCCACATTTTCAACACTGGCATTTTTTTACACCTCCTTATGAACTGTACAGCTGTCATTTTTCACATTCTGCCCAAAATGTTTTCCTGCACAGCACTACCAAACACCCAATGGGACACCCCAATGCCTGTCAGTCTCTGCAGGGTGGGGGTGGTTTGGCATCAGTTCAATACTTCACTGCCATGCCTAATTTGCATCTCTCTAACTCCTGCACTACCAATGCCAATGCCAGCAAGACAACATTCGGCATTGACAAATGCTTGTTAATCTTGTCAGTAACATAGCCAATGCCTCTCTAATGAAATCCAGACATCACTGGACAAAACATTAGGCATGATGATGTGACATGCAGGCAGCCATGCTTCGTTGCTTTTGGCTTGTAAGTAAATGCACTATTTGCACATTTTCTACACTCTGTAATAAAATATACTACACATTTATACATGGTAATATCCTGAACTGCTGAAAGCCTGCTTTTAGCTTTGTTGTATTTTTTGCATCTCATTCTAATGCAGAGATTGCAGATTCCAATTCTGTTGAGTTTCTAGCCAAAATACTACTGTCTTTATAGTGTGATATTGAATCAAACTTTGAAGAAATAAACTAAACTATGAATAACCTTAATTCTGCAAAATCTAGTATTAATTGAACAAACTGATGCCTTAACTCTTGGTACAGGTGAACAGGAAGAAAGAGTCAGTTCAGTAGACAACACTGTTTCCACATTATCAGACACAGTCTCAGAGCACACAACACAACTGAAATTCCTCATGCAGAAAATAAACTAACAGCAGGATCAGTCAAGAAGAATAAATTTAAGACTGGAAAAATTCCTGAAGGATAAGAGCAGAAAGGTGATCTGGTCCCTTTTTCTTAAAACGTCATCTAGGAAATAATAGGCTTAAAATAACTGGAGGAGGTAATTTGGCTGGATAGAGCCCACAGGCCTTGGGGGGGGGGACTAGAATAATAGAGAAGTAAACATATCTTTGGTTTGGTATACCTGAAACCACATAGATTTCAGGACAGAGAAAACAGTCTTCAGAAAGCAAGAATGGAAGGGTGTCTATAAACAATGGGCATTAAATTATCCACTTATCCTTATTATAGTGCAGAGACCAATAAAAAAGAATAGGCATTCCATGGTCCAAAATTCAAGTTCCAAAAGAGTGGTATAAATTATGCTTTGTTCCCACCTGCTAAGATACATTTATTCTAGAAAGAAAAAATGTGATTTGCTGTGAGCCTGATGATGTGTAGAAAAATCCAGAAGACATAGACCTGGAGAAATAATGTGGTAACAGGTACCATCCCCCTCACTTTGGTGATCCACCATTCCAAAGATCTAAAGAAGAAAATAATTCCTACAATAAAAGTGGTATGGACAAAGAAGTTAGCTCAGTATCACCCCCAGTAACATCTACAGATCTATTAATATCCAACAGAACATTTGCACCCAACCCACATTCAGACCCTCTAACAGAATGCATGGTGAAGTATATAGAACAAACATAGTAAGAGTGTTTATGATGAGATATTAATTGGTGGGACCTTAAGTTAATCTTGAACATACACTGCTAGTAAATTCTTAGTAAATTTCTGTACAGACAGTTGGTGAGACCCCATCTGGAGTACTGTGTGCAGTTCTGGAGACCCCATCTCCGCAAAGACATAAACAGAGTGGAGGCTGTCCAGAGGAGGGAAACCAAAATGGTGCAGGGTCTGCACCAGAAGACATACAAAGAAAGACTAAAGGAACTTAATATGTATACCCTTGAGGAAAGAAGGGAGAGAGGGAACATGATAGAAACTTTCAAGTACCTCAAGGAAATCAACAAAGTCTAAGTGGGTATCATCTTTCAGGAAAAGAGATGTGCAAGAACAAGGGTGCACAATTTGAAGATAGAGGGGGGATGGCTCGGAGGTAATGTAAGGAAATATTTTTTCACAGAGAGGGTTGTGGATGCATGGAACAGCCTCCCTGAGGAGGTCGTGGAATCAAGTACAGTGGGGGAATTCAAGAATACATGGGACAGACATAAGGCGGTCCTAGTGGGGGGTAGGAGGAAGTAAGCTGTTGGTTAACTAGGACCTGCAGCTTATCTGTTAGGTAGGAAAATGGGCAGACTAGGTGGGCCAGGCGATCCTTATCTGCTGTCAAATTCTATGTTTCTATGTTTCTATTCTTTTTTATTATTTGATGCCTCTTAGATTAACACTGTCTATATACGTTTTTCTCATTTCAGATATACATGTGGCTAATAGCTATCAAAAGAATGGTAATGGGAAAGGTATTGAACAATGATATTATATTAGGAGACTGTACAAGAAGATAAATGGAAATGGATAAATAATAAATATATAGGTAAATTACAAAACAACGATGTCAATGCAGACATTGCAGTTGAAGAATGCAAAGCACACAAAGTTGGGAAATTAAACACTTTCGGGTCATGGGTCTTGGGTCTCCAAAGTATTGGTGAATCAGTGTTGTGGTCTTCTTTGAAGTTGTCAGACCTAATGCCTACCCCCTCCACCCACATTATCTTCAAAGCAAAAGATAGAGCTCAAAGACAGAGACTCATAGTGATATACACTTCAAAGGTAGAGAAGTATGGCTTGTCACATGCCAACAGAACCTGTCATAATTATCTTCACGCAGGGTCCTGGGAGAAGAAGATATCACATCTGACCTTGTCTGCTCAGGTAAGGGGTGGGCATTAGGTTTGATAATCCCAGGGAAGACCACAATCAGTAACACTTTCCATTTTCCTGCTTTGTGTGTTTTGCGTTCTTCAACCCTAATGTTTGAAACAATGTAGTTTTTTTGCACTTAATTTCTCTTCTTTTTCTGATAGTGGAATTGTATTCTCATTCAGGCAGGTCCTGGAGGAACCTGCATAAAATGAAATAAATAGAGTACTAGAGATATTCCTGACAGAGTGCATGGGCCCATCAGGCCTCAATATGCATGTTAACATCTTACGAGTGAGTGTCATGTGTATGCCAGAAAACTACTCTATCTATCACCCAAGATGGGGCTGGTGTTGCATGCTACAGCACCCCCCCCAAGTTTTTGGCCATTTAACTTGTTCAGTGAGCTTGCATCTAAACCCAAGTTACTGGCAAGGGAAAGCAACGTGGTCCCCATATTGAATCAACAGACATTCCTGCAAATAATGTTACTTCATACTTTTTTTTGTGACATTTGTACCCTTCAAATTTTAAGAGTCATTTTATGACCCTTCCTTCTGAACATGACAAATGAGATTTAAAAAAATACTTGGCAAACTGTAATTTCACACCAGAAGTACAACATAAAATGTTGGCCAGGATATGAAATATGACAGCTGTCATGTTCACGAGGTGGTGTGAAAAAATGGCTATGCTGAAAATTTTGGGATAAACCATTAAAAATGACCAAAGTTATAAGTGTACATAGAAAAATTACAACATACCTTAATAAGTTTTTTCTTTTTTTTTTTAATATTTCCATCATACGTCATGAACTCGCTAGATGACAATTTTCAAATCCTGACTGAAATGCCATTTCAAGCCACAAGTGTGAAAATGCTTTTTGGCCAGGATTTGAAAACTGACAGCTATCACATTCATGAGGTGATGTGAAAACAAATAGCTATGTTGAAAGATTGGAGTCAAAAATGCTAAAAAATTTCAAAGTTATGAGTGAGTGGTGAAAAATTTCAGTGTATACCCATAACATTGTTGTGTTTTAATATATTTGCCCAAGATTTTCAACATATCTTTCTTATGACCTCACCTCATGAACCCGGTGGAACAAAAAATATACAAATCCTCCCTGAAAGGTGACTGTACATCAACTGCAAAAATCATCTTTTGAAAGAGATTTGAAAAAAATCCCACCATCCTTGTTCAAGAAGTGGGTCCCAAAAAGGCCATGTCAAAAACTGTGGTTAAAAATTCTAAAAACATGAGCAAATTAGGCATAAACATTCAAAACCCATTGAGATACATTACATAGCACTTACAGTACCTGATTTCCTCAACTCCTGGTCCAGCATTAAAGAGTGAAGACGTAACTCTAGTCCAGAGAGGACTACAGCATTAGACCTCCACTAGATAAGTACAGGGTAAAGGGCGTGTGGGGTGGTAGGTGCTAAGTGGGAGGGTCAAGGGTCAGCATTAGCATGGCTGTTAAGATAACAAGGGACTGTTTTCTTCATTTCAGATTTACAAATAATGTAGCAGAAAAAACAACACATATGTTGCAGGTGATACTTTTATAGGCCTAACAAATGTATTTCTGAGACTAACTTTAGAGAGATAATGCTCTCTTCTTCAGGTCAGGTCAGTGAAAAGAGAGCTGAATAACATGACAGATGTAAAGACTGGATGCGGATTCGAGACATGGTGTAGCAAGTTTAAACATTAAACCACTGCAGTCAATTCATATTCATAAAAAACAAGCAGGACAAATCCAATTGTCATTGGAGTATGCCTGTTGAGGAACCCACCTCGTAAGATCAAAGCAGTAGTTACATTTTATTCTAAACAGTCAATTCACATTTGTGAAAAACAGACAGGAAGAATCCCATTGTCATTAAAGGGTAACTGTTAAAAGTGTCAATCTTAAGATTAAAGTGATAGTTACATTGTAGTTCCATGGAGGTGCTGATGTGATGGTTCATAGATGAAAAGAGAAATATATGAAGTATTTTTTTGGGACTTTATCCTTGGTAATGTACTAAAAACATCTTTTTTAAGTCATTTTTTGTCAGTGTCAAAAAGTTGCATAATTTTTAATTGCAATGGTTACCATTCCTAACTGCTTTTAAAGTTACCTTTTACTACTCTGGCAGTAAAACCACTAATGGAGTGGCCTAGTCTTGAGAAATGTTGGTGTACCTAGCCTAGCTGGAGTGCTGTGGGAAGTCTGCTTTACACCAGTTTCTGCTTCAGGTTTGGTGGTTGGTGGAAAGCAAGCACTGGAGGAGTAGGAAATGTATTTTTTAGAGTCTCATCTTCAGACAATAGTGGCTATAAATCTTTTATTATTTTTGGTCATTTTTCCAGTTCTGGATTGTAGGTTACTACTAGAGGTGTGTTTTCAGATGTTCTCTGTGGCTTATACCTTAGAAGTTCTTCTTTAGGCATGCGGAACAGGGACTAGATATTCATGTCAATGGTGCTGGAATGATATCCATTCTGCCTGAAAGATTATTTTAGTGTACTAAGATGCCTGTTAGTGTCTTCCTGGTTTGAACAAATGCATTGGTACTGTACGACCTGTCTGTGTATTATGGATGTTTTGGCGTGTGAAGAATGGAAGCTTGGGAAGTGACGGGAACTGCATCTTTCTGTAGGTTTTCTTAGCTGCAAATAACCACAATCCTCTGCTGGATGAAAACAAGGCTTGATTTTCAGAAAAGTTTAAAACATATCATCATATGTGTCAGCACTCAGGCCGCAGCTGCAAAAAACCCTGACCAGTTTTGTACATAATCGGTGGATAGTTCCTAGGTACATGTAAAAGGTATAAATAAGGAAACAATCAGTGACAGTACTCATCAGTGAAACAACTGCAAAAGTGTTCGATGCATATAAATATCCCATTAATATCATATAATGAATTCAAATGATACAGCACCATTACCCACATTATAAAAAACTAATAAACTTTACCAAAAGTTCATCTGTAGCAAGAATATTTATAAATTAAATCCTAAGGTTATTACACTGACTCCATGGTTCATATTCATGGCTTCCCATACCAGAGGTAATCCATACAGTTCCTTCTAGTCCTGGAAAAAGAACAGGAGGTTAAGTCAAGTTAAACATTAACATTAAAGCATTCATGAAAGTAGAATGACAATGTACACACAATCTGAGAAGCAATAGCATCTCTAAAAAGCTAGAATTATATTATTATTAACATCAATTACTTTTCACATAGATTACAACAATTTATGGACCTTTTCTGTGTAATGCACTTTATTTTTTCTTTAGACAGGGGATCAGTTCAATCTTCTCATTCAGTCCAGGTGTGGTTAGGGCCCCTAGTGTAAAGATCCAATATGACTGTCTCTGTATTAATTTGTCCTCTAAATTACTCTCCCTAGGACCCAATCTCACCTATTGTAAACCACAAAACTTAAAAACATGTTTGATCTCCCTGTCTAGTTTCCCCTACAGTGGTTGGTAAGGGTGTTTCTGGAATCATTATTGGTTATAGATTTTAAATGTTCACCTATTCTTAGTTTTAATGGTCTTGAGGTTTTACCAACATAAAATGCCCTACACTAACATGTGGCTAAGTACACTACATTTTCAGTTGTGCATTTGATAACATTTTTAATCTCAAAATTCTCACTGCTGTTACAGCTGTTAAATATTTTACATTTCAAAATCAAGCTGCAGAACTTACAATTGCTGCACTGATGCATACCTATTGGTAAAGCTGCCCTTGTATTTTCTCCCAGTACATTATTCCCTGGTACTGTAGATAGCTATGTACTAGTCTATCTTTTACATTGGTTCTTCCTTTATATCCCATCGTTGGCCTCAATCTACAGTAGTTGCTTACTTCAGGAGTGGGTCCCCATCTAGAATGTTCCAATTTGCATTTATTATTTCACTAATGTCACTAGTATGTCTTAAATATGTAGTGGCAAAATTCATCCTTTGTGGCCCCACTTCCTTTTCCTTAGTAATCAATAATTGTGGGTAGCAGCTGGATACTAACAGTAGTGAATTCCTGTCTTTCTCCTTCCGAAATAAATCTGTATGCAATGTTCCATCTTTTTTTTTTTTTAATTCTTAAATCCAGGAAGGAGACTGAACATGAAACACAATGTAAAGAAAATTTCAAATTCGAGTTACTTTATTCCAGGTATTTTCCAAATTCGTTAAAGAAAAAAAAAAATCACAATCCTCCCCCAGGTCAGCAGAAAAGGAGACATGAAGGCCTGGGGCCCTATCCTAGAAAGCCCAGATACGTCCAGCAGAAATATGTAAATGCGCAAATTATGACAATGCAGTTGCGACATGTGAGATACGCCCTATTCTGAAACAATCAGGATTTACATCTAGCATGTTGCAAACAGTGAGATGCACAATATAAAAGGGCATAAATTGCAAGAGCAGCATACAGAATGCCAAACAACTATGTCACAGAACATGGACACAGAGTGCAACCACAGCAGGGCAGCAGCCAGGAGGGCCAGGAGAAAACTCAACTTTAGCCATGAAGAAATTGAGGTATTGGACAATTAAACACTAAAGAATCCAGGGCTGCTGCTGAGCCATGGAGGGGAGAAGGCAGAAAGGGGCAAAAGGAAGGCAGCCTGGAACACTGTGACCAGGAAAGTCAATGCAGCAACCACCCAGAGAAGGACAGTGAGTGACCTCCAAAAAAAATACAACACTCTAAAGAGTCTTGTGATGCAGAAGCTTGCCACAATTGCAGCTGCACCCAGGCCACGGGGGGTGACTAAGAGAGCAGCAGACACTGACCAACCTTGAGCAGAGGATAGCCATGCAACTGAGCCAGCAAAGCATCAATGGGGATACTGACCTGGACATCTTCAGGAGGCAGAGTAGCACAGGTAAGTGGAATGGTGGGGAAATGCATGCAATATTAATGTGAACAACCTATATAAATGCCCTGTGGGACAGAGTGCCTGAATGTGCATAGCAAGGCAGTGTATCACGCACATGCCGACCATGGGGGGGGCATGGCAGTGATGAGCAGCATCCTGGTGCAGGCCTTGTGTGCATGTAGTGACATGAGCAAGGAAGTGTAACACGCACATGCCGGCCATGGGGTGATGACAGATGTGCCACACACTCTACTTGGACAGGTCTGAGCCACATTCACACACTGAACATGGGGGAGGGGTGGTGGGAATCATATGCATAACCAGCAGTTGCAGTACATGTGGTCATTTGAAGAAGTACCTGGTACTGTAATGTGGCAGGGACCACAGTGTGAAGCAGAGTATGGGTAAAAGGGTGTGATGAATGCATCAAACACTGACAGCATGTTCAAATCACAGGGACTGCAGCAGTGCCAAGATCCAGCAGGGTCAGCGGTGATGGCCGGAGTGGAAGTCAGCAGTCCAGCAGGGCAGAAGTGGTGACAGGTGAAGCCAGCAGCATGGAAACAAGCAGCTCCACACCTGAGACACCAGTGCAAGCAACAGCAAGCTGCTCCACAGAAGAGACACCTGCAAAGGATGTTGCTATAGAACACAGTGAAGGCAGTCCTGGGACAGAGGTAGTGGAGGTTGCCATGGAAGAGGGAGAGGACGTTGTACACCACAGCACACAGCAGGACAATACTGTTAGTACTAATGACATCAGATGAGCATCCAATGGTGGCAAACTGACTGTTGAGCAGCACAGCATGAGAGGTACTGTGCCAGCAGCCAGTCAAGGGATGGAGGCAGGGGAACAGAGCCCCATCAGTTACACAGCCTTAAAAGCACAGCTGGATGATGCAGTGAGGGAACAGCAGAACCAGTTGTTCCCACCCACTTATATTGGTGAATACTGTCAATCTCTAGAATTGCAACAGGGACAAATGGGGGAAATAATGTGCAGGAGGAAGAAGAGGAGCCAGGAATATTTCCATGTTAAAATAGTGATTATAAAATCGCAACTTCAATTTTAGTGTCTCCTTTTCGGCAACCACAATATTAGTGCTCATAAAATGTAGAGCTTCACAATATTAGCTACCCTGTGAAAATAGCGCTTGGTATACTGTGTAATCATATGTTACTTACAACTTTGTGAGTTTGTATGTTGTTGGCAGCTCTTCTGGTAGATCATTTAACTTCTTGTAACTTCCTGTTTCACTTGTTTCCCACAATGCATTTGCCTAGCACTTAAAGATACCTGCTCCCTTTGACATGTCATGACACAGTTTTGGAATCGATGTCACCATGGACGTGGAGTTTATCTCGAGCCAGAACGGAAAGCCACTCGCTTTATTTTCAGGCTTTCTTTATCGCCGTGACAAAGAAAAAGGAGAAAAGGTGTACTGGTGATGTGTGGATGCCCACTGATTCAACTGCCTTGCACACATCCACACAATTGATGGCAAGGTAACTGCTTAAATAAAAGAACACACTTATGTTGTTGATGCTGGAGGAGTTGGTGTTCGAAAAGTTATGGCTAGTGTTAGAGAGCGCGCAAGAGGTTGTGTAGAGAGCACTTCGCAGGTTGTGGTGTAGAGCACTTCTACTGCACCTCACTCGGTCACTGGCCGCTTGCCAGATGTACAGTTAATTAAACAAACTGTGCAAAGAATACGCCAGGTAGAACACGGGTGTCCCGCTACACCTAGCATAGTACAGGAACTGGTAATTCCACCTGAATTTACATTAACTGATGGTGATGAAAATTTCCTGCTGTTCGACAGTGGTAAGGAGCAGGACAAAATTCTAATGTTTGCAACCAGTGTAAATGTAAGATTTCTGAGTGAGTGCACTGACTGGATGATGGACGGAACATTCAAATCCTGTCCCACTCTATTTGACCAACTGTGCACCATACATGGTGTTAAGTCAGGAACTGAGGTCACTGCAGTTTTTGTGCTGATGTGATCGCGTAAAACTGCAACCTATGAAAGGGTATATTCCCAACTGAAGTCCCTGTTGCTCAACCTAGCACCACTTACTGCAATTCTAGACTTTGAGAAGTCTGCATGGAAAGCTTTCGCCAATGCTTTCCCATCTGCAGAACTGCATGGGTGCTTTTTCCATCTTGCTCAGTGTATCTGGTGAAAGATTCAAAAGCTACCAGATATCCATGAATGGTACAGTGCTGACCCTGATTTTACCTTACACATTCAAATTCTTCTGTCCCTTGCTTTTATACCGCCAGACGATGTAGCAAATGCATTCGATGATATGCGGCAGTTTTTTGAGCAGCATGACAAACTACTGGTGCCCTTACTAGACTATTTTGAAACTACTTGGGTTGGAAGGCAATGGGGACATTCTGGACGTGGGAGGGCAGCATTCCCCCCCTCATCAGTGGAGTTGCCACAGTGCTACAATGCTGGGTATTGCGAGAACGAATAGTGCAGTAGAGGGCTGGCACAGGGGATTCAATTCCCGATTAGGTGTCTGTCATCCAAAAGTGTGGAAGCTGATTCAATCTCTTCAGGAAGAACAGAGACTCACTGAAATTCAATTAGAGCAAATTGAGTCTGGGGCATATACTGCAACAGGAAAAAAAAATACAAGGACAGTAATGCTCGCATTGCAGCAATTGTTACTTCTTATGAGCACCTCAAACGATTTGGCTAATGAATTGGCTTTCTTAATTGGGTTTGTTTTTTTGATTTGGCTGGTTATTTTAATAGCTAATAAAGCAGAAATCGTATAATTTTTTTTTTGTTCATTTTTGGGTCACTATTATGACATGCCTGTCGAGAATCCTACATCCAGAAGTCCATTGCTTGTACATCTCCAACACTGCAAGTTCTCTGTTCCCTATTATTTCATTGAAAGTTCACTGCTCAGTCGCCGATTTTGTGCTTTCACTAAACTGTGCTAGTAGCTCATGCTGTAGTCACTGTTAAGTAGCCGCTATTTTGCTATCACGATAATGTAGTCACCGTTTTCACGGGTAACCGCCGGGAATGAGACATGGAGATGAATGGAAGCTATCAGGGAGTAAGAGGGGTGGAACTTTAGTGTTGGGGGACTCAATTCTATGAGGAGTCAGGTGGGGTAGCAAGGGAGAGAGGCACAGTCACATTTGGGTGGAGGCCATGCCAGGAATGACACCTGAAAGAGTGGGACAACCTGCTCTGAAATATGCTAGAAGGGGTAGTGACAAACCTCATTTAATTATACATCTTAGGATGAATGACCTAGCTGACAAAACAGTAGACATAGTCCAGAAGAGGTTTGAGGAACTTGGACAATTATGTGAGGGGGCAGGAAGATCAATTACTTTTTCAGAGATACTTCCAGTGCCCAAGGCAAGCACAACAAGAAAGCTGGGAATAGAGGAATTTAACAGATGGCTAAGAACCTGGTGTCATGCTAAAGGGTATGAGCTGTTTGGGGGGTGGGGAGGACCTGGGAGGACAGTAGTCTCTATGCTAGGACGGACTACACTTGTGTGAGGAGGGAAAGAAAGTGTTATAACAGATTATGGAGGAGTACATAGATGAAGTTGGGAATTTAAACTAGGAGTGGGGGGTGGCAAGTGGGTGAGAGAAATGCAGAAAACAGAGGTTGGGAAACCATATGAGCATACCCCCTATAACAGTGACAAAAGACAAGTGGCAAGTACTATTGGTGATGCTAGTAAAGGAGGGCAGGATGGGATGGGGGAGGGTGGAATGTGGTTACCCTTAATGCTAGGAGCCTTGAAAGGAAAACTGCAGAGTTACAGGTGCTCATGGCAGAGGGAGAGGTGAACATTGCAGCCATCACAGAAACATAAGCCACCCAATACGATAACTGGGACCTCTCTGTACCAGGGTACAGGTTATTTTGTAGGGACAGGGTGATTGGGTAAGGAGGTGGGTGGCACTACATGTGAAGGAAGGACTGAAGTGTGTAAGGGAGGAAGGGGAGGAGGGTTGTACTGAGTCACTTTGGATGCAAATTCAAGATTCCAAGAATAGGATTCTCAGAATAGATGTGGTGTACAGGCTGCCCTCTCAGATGGAGGAGATAGAGAGGGAACTAGCAGGACAGATCAGGAGGACCTGCGAGAAGGGTAGTGTGGTGATTGCAGGGGACTTCAACATGCCAGGAGTACACTGGAGTACCCCAACAACCAGGAATAGAAGGGAGCAGGTACTGCTGGATGCCTTCCAGGACAGCTTCCTGCTGCAAATGGTCAGTGAACCAACCAGGTTGGGGAATACCCTTGACCTTGTGTTGGCAAATGGGGAGTTTGTGAGAGAACTTATGATGGAAGAACCACTGTCAGGGAGTGACCACCACTCAGTATGGCTCACATTGGATATGGGCAAGGAAGGAGTGGAATCTGGCACAAGAATGCTGGATTTCAGGATGGACAACTTTGGGAGGATGGGGGAAGTGGTAAAAGAGTACCTGGCCAGAATTCAACTTATTATGGGCACTAACCAGAGGTGGGAGCTTATAAACCTGGGGATAGTGGAGGCAACCAAAACCTGCTGCAAGGCCCAGAGCAAGAAGGTTAGGGTTAAGAAACTGAGCTGGTTTAGCAAGGAGGTCATGGAAAAGGTAAGGAGGAAAAGAACTGCCTTTAGGAGGTACAAGAAAACAGGAAGGGAGGATGACAGGGAGGAGTACCTGACAGAGTTAAAGGAGGTGACACGGGCAGTAAGGGGAGCCAAGGCATCTATGAAGCTGAGGCTGGAACAAGGCATTAAGAAGGGAGAGAAGGACTTCTTTAGGTACTTCAGGGAGAAAAGGAGCTGTAAGGACCATATAGTAAGGACTAGGAAGGAGGGGGGTGGGTGGGAGCAGGGTGCAATAAGGCAGAAGTGCTGCTTGGTATTTACTAAGGAAAAGAGGGGGTGATACCCTAGGGGGGAGTAACAGCAGAAATAGTGGGGAGGAGATGACAGATGGGGAAATCATGGAGGGCAGAGTTTGGGAGTGTTTGAAGGCACTGAGGGGTGGACAAGGCACCAGGTATGGGCAATTCTGGACCTTCCAGGAGCTATACGTCCCTCCACCTGTGGTGTTGGGCCTCATTATGCCCCTGGGTGGTCTGGTATTGCCAAATGCCACCCACCCTGGAGGGTATTATTGCTTGTGTATTAAATTCACAAACAATGTAAAATTGTGTTGTACTGTTCAGTGACAAAAGGGACACACAAGCCCCCACCACCACAAAAAAAAACTATGATGTGTAGTATGCAGTCACAACTTATTATTAATGTATTGCAATATTTTGCAGATGTTCATAAACAGCATAAAATATAAACTTTTGCAAATATTTTTTCTTTTTCAAAAGAGAATTTATTACCGCACATTCTTCCCAGTTTGCTACGGACCACAGACCCATTTTTGAAAAGTCATACATTTTCGAAAGCAAAACCTGTTTTGCAATAGCATACAGCTACGCAAAAACATAATTGACAGCTTGGAGGGCAGTGACTAACAAGTAAATACACCCTATAAGACATTCAAAAAATATTATTCATATTTTTGCCAAAAAAAAAAAATCTAAATCAAAACAGAATTTATTTACCACATCTAACAACATGGTATTTACACAAATGAGTCATATTAAAGATACCACAATAAAAACATGCATTTTCAAAAGTATACATTAATGACAAGCTTATGGGTGGGACATAAACTGGAAACAGACACGGATAGGCAATCAGAATGCTGTATTCTTTGAACTCCCAAAAACAAAAACAAAAATGAGTTTCAGAAGTGAAACGTGGATCGAAAATACTTAGAGCTTTACAACAAAATGTTTTCTAGACTGTTTAAAAAGTATGCATTTTTTGATACAGAGAAATTACTACTATATTTAAAAATGGTAAAGATATCTGTATAAACTAGGCTACAAGCTTCTCTCTCTCTCTCTCTCTCTCTAGCAAATTAGTCGCAATGAACAATCATCTATAAATAACTACTCCAGTTGATAACATTTGCTGCATGCATAGTTATGTGCAGTTAAATTCAGTATTTTAAGAAGGAAAAAAAGTTCAATAGAGAAATTGGCAACCTTCACACTTCCATGAACACTAGGAAGGGCAGTGTGTTAAATAATTCTCAAGCATGCAGAAAAGAAGGTATAATATTGAGTTCAAACAGCATTCAGACTTGATACTCTTTTATAATTAATGTGTCTCCCCTTTTGCCATTGAGATAACATGGCGTAATTTGCCATTATAAAGGAGCGTTTACAACGGCAAACACGCACTCGGTTCTCCTCCCTCTGCGCATGCGCATACAGCAGTGTCTCCCTTCCTGGCTCGCGCTGCCTTCTAACTCACAATGGAACCACCAAAGAAACATGGCAGTGAGTAAATTTATAAAAAAAAAAATCAGAACTAGTATTACAGATCGGGGACTGTGAACATTTTTTTTTTTAAATACGAGAAGCCGTCGAAAATCTAAAGCCAACCGGTGGTAAAATAAAATGAAGTGGCTCGTAGCCACACCGAAACTGCTGATATTTTATATAATTGCTGTGGCCAAAAAGGGGAAACCCAGCAGTTATATAAAATAAAATATGGGGTAGTGTGTTTAAACTGGAAGTTTACACACACCCTCGGGGTTAGATGCTTTGCACAAACCCCTCAAGCTTCGCTCTCGGGGTTTATGTAGCATCTAACCCCTCGGGTGTGTGCAAACTCTCATTAAACACACCACCCCGTACTTTATTCTATATATAAACCACAATTACCCCCACAAAAAATATAAAAAAACACTATTTTCAGATATCATTTCTTTTCCTTTTTTCCCGGAACAGAGAAAAACAGAGAATCTATTCCCAATAACAGCATTCAGTGAAATGCTGCTGTCACATCACTTTTCTCTGCCTTTTTTGTCCACCTTTGTAGTGAAACTGTACCATACATGAAGCAGGTTTAGAAAATTGGCAAATGAAAACTCGCCTCCTGATTGGCTAAAACAGCCTGGCAACCTAATTATTTCTTGACAACGCCCGGTCAGAAACAAGTTCCAGTTCGTGGGGCCCTATTACTAAGACTATCCTTGGGCACCCAGAATTTAGAAACCCTACAGCTGCCATTTTCACTCTGCTCGCTTAGCGAGATCGACACTGTCACAGGGCAGTGAAATAAAAAAAAGTCTACAACAGTAATGTTTTGTAACTCATTTAAGTTTGTTTACCAAGCACGATTGCACTCCATGTCAACACATAGCCAACTACTACACGAACCTGCAGACTTGCATGACTCCAAGAGTACAAGAAAAATGAAGTATCTTTCTTCAAATATAAATAACCATGCAACATTCCCCCATTGTAACGAATGACCCACGCATCAAAATAAACATCTCTCTTTTCTGTGTGTTTCTGTGTGTCACTGAGTGACGAATGAGAGACAAAGCGAAACAACAAGCTGAAGAAGCAGCTCTCATTGTCTGAGAGACAGTGCATAAAGAAAAAGATCAAGCGAACAAACTCATGCCACACACAAACACAGCAGCGCCCTCCTGTGGTAATTCCAACAACACAGATAATTTTACTGTTATGTTTACCTTATTTATTTTCTATTTATTTCTTATATATGTTTACTTTTATATATATATATATATATATATTAAATTACACCTATATCTCATTTTCTAAGTGTAATAATACCCTCCAGGGTGGGCGTTATGAGATATAACAGAACCTTCCAGGGGCTATAAGGCCCTCCACCTGCAGTGTCTGGTCTCATTATGCCCCTGGGTGGTTTGTTATATCCCAATAACGCTCACCCTGTTGGGTATTATTACTTATATAATATCTGCAATTTGGAGACACAGCACTACAAGAAGGTCAAGTACTAATTACCAATCATTACCACTAAACAAAACACAGCACAAAATCTCAGAAAAATACATCACTTACCACTCACAATGTCAGTAGGCAAAAGAGGGAAGAGTAGTCCAACTCGAGACATAACAATAAACAACAAATAGATATTCACAATATTATGGAGTGATGTACTGTCTATCAATCAGGCATTAAAAAATGTCCTCCAAATTCCACAGAAGTATTTACAGAAGTGAACAAATCAGAAATGCCATAGTACACAGTAGTCATCAAGTTCCTATATGACGTATACCCAGATGCCATCATTTTCCAGTCAAACATCTGTAAAGAATTGTTGCCAAGCAACATGACTAAGACTCTCCTAACAATGTCAGAAGTCATATACTCCACAACTCATTTCTGGCACACTGCTCACTGAAGAAGGCTTACTTCTGAGATTGCTGGCATCTACTCTTTCTGACAAAGAATTGGGTATGGCAGGACACTCCACAAGAACTGTGTGGGTCATTGGCAGTTCAATTGTGTGTAGAGCTAGCCAGTTTGCTAGAACAAGTCATTTTGGAAATGATTTGTGCCTTCCAAACTGCTCTGTTGATTGAACTGGAAAGAGAGGCATGAGGTGGGAGCAACTTATGCCAATCATGTGCAAATTTTTAGACAGATACCCTACGCCAGACATACTGCTAATCCATCATGAAGGGAATGATTTGGCTGACAAAAGATGGATAGATTTAGTGGCAGAAGCTAAATATGATTTAGTAAGAATGTTACCCGCATGTAAAAAACTCTTTTTGGATATTACAGAGCAGATGATCTGAACAGCAGAGAAACACAGTTACTTGTTAGACAGATCATGAAAAAAGGGTAAACATTCACATATCTGGTTTCTTCTGTGATCTGGGAATGAACACTACACATCACCCCCAAATCAATTACTACAAGGATTCTAACGGATGGTTTGCATTTTTCAGGTGCTGGCAATTGCATTTTCCTGGGGGACCTCCAACTTGGGATTGTAACAGTCTTGTGATATGTCTTCTAAGCCAACAGCAGTTATTGCTTACTACAAGCACAAAAAAGGCTCTTTGCAGAGCCACAGAATCTTGGTCAAACAATAGAATTACCTCTCATCCACAGACACAAAACATATCTCATTACACAAAAACTAGAAATGAGTATTATAATTTCAAGCTGCATTTCTTCTTATTAGCTAACTTATACACATATCCTTTTTATATATGGCTTATTCACTTTTCTTTGTTTGTTTTCTTTTTTTTTGTTTGCAACAGAAATGCCAAAGTTTTGGGCAGATGCAGACATTGCTCACCTTGTGGAAGCTATCAAAAAACTCAGTGACCTATATGTCACCATGAAGGCCACCAACCAGCTGCCTTCGGACATGTGACAGGTTGTCAGCAGTTTCCTCATGAAAGAAAAAAAGGTTTAAATTGATTCATTTTCTTGTAAAAGAAAATTGCAACTTGTGAGATAGAAATTCTATAAATTACAAGCAACAGGTAGAATACCACACAGGCATGAACACTGGTACTGGACAGCAGAGGAAATGTGGAGGGCAGCTGGAAAGCAGAAACTAGGTGACAGATAATATGGCAGTAAGTGGGAAAAATCAAACACACAACATATGCATAGTCATACACAACATCAAACAGACAAACAATCTACAATTACATACACTATTTTTACAAATGTGTTATAGAACACAGCAAATGGACATACATGTCAACTTGCAGGCTGTCCCTGGATGAAGAAGAAGACACAGAGGAGGCCTCATAGGCAGTAGAAGAGGAGGAGAAAACCCATACAGAACAGAAAACCCCTCCTGGTGAGTAAAGGTAACAATCATTACACATAAAGATAACTGTAAGGCACAGTACTTCACATTTCAGTCTAAATATATGCATTTCAGATACAGACACTAAACAAGAAACACAATCAGAACCTCCTGCCAAGATGTGCCACAGTTCCCACCACCTGCTGTGCCATATAAAATCGAAAAAATGACAGAAACCGAAGGTGAACTTGACAATGGCGCCGAAGACCACACAGCACAAAAACTACCACAGATGAATCAACCAGCACCAGCAAGTGGTACATATTCACAATATTAACTGAGGAACATTTTATCACATAGCACAAATAACAACACACACAATAACCTCAGAATATCATAAATTAGCATATTATCTTTTTCATTCTTCCAAATCTAACATCAGAACTGATTACAAAAATGGATAAACTGAGCAATAAAATCAAACTGGGATTTGAATCTGTCACTCAAGTGTTCTCTTGGGTATGCAGCATCACTTACATCTGCAAATAAGCAGAGCACACCCAAGTAACACTTGAGTGGTAGAAACAATCACTGCTGCATGAGATCGCTGATGAATTAGAACAAATAAAAAGTATTCTTCATGATGTTTCAGCAACAGTGACCCCCCTCACATCCACCACATTATACAAAATAATTTACCGAGCACAAATAATGCTTGCCTCAATAATTCAAAACAATTAAAATACACAAAAACAAAATAAATACAAACATTTTCATCTTATGTGTTTTTTAAGCTTTCTTTTTTGCAATTTTCTCAATAAATGACTGAATATAAGTCTCAGTTTATGTTCCTAGTACAAAAAAAACAGCAATCTAAACACAAAAATAATGTTGGTAATTTTTGTTATATTTTTTGTGACTTTTTCTTTTCATAATTATATGTTGTTATGCAATTGGGAAATGCATATATTATACAAACCAAGCTGTGCTACCATTGTTTCACTTACAATGGTTTATAAGTATTGTAAAATACAAGAATACGATGCACAGGGAAAAAAAAAATATTTTGAAACAGGTAAGAGACGCATGATGACAGTAACAATGGTTGATACAGGTAATAATACCGTTTTTCTAAATAGTTTTCTTTATTATTTTGTTTACTTTTTCAAACATACTATCTCTATATAGGACCCCCAAAAAATCACTTGTTCAACAGGGCACTCTGTGGCAATGCAGCTAGAGATCAAGCAACACAGTGCAGGAGCACAACTGGGAAGATCCCCAGGTTTGAACCTACCCTTTACTCAGTTTCTTTTCTCCCCTTATTTATCTATTTTTTTTTTAATCAAGCTTGGTCCATTTTCACACATATGACATCGACTTTAGCTATACACAGTGCTCCACATTTCATTAGTGAGCACAAAAACAACCTGCTGCCCTTACTCCCTCTGTGGTGCAGGGGACAAGGCACAGGACATGAAGGATCCCAGGCTCCAGCCTACTCTCGACTCATTGTTTTTCTTCCCTTTTTTTTTGTTTTTCGATCAGGTTTTATCCATTTTTGCACATGGTACATTTTCTCAAATACAACATCCACTTTCGATCCAGCTATGCAGATAATTCCACATTTCATAACGTGTGCAACAAAAGCTCTTGCTGCACCTTCTTTCTCTGTGATGCAGGGGACAAGGTACAGGACCCCAAGGGTCCTAGGTTCAAACCTACCCTTTACTTCAGTGTTTTTCTCCCCTTATCTTTTTTTCACACATAAAACATCCACTTTTAATCCAGCTAAGCACATATTTCATTAGTGTGCAAATAAAAACCCTGCTTCTCCTTCTTCCTCTGTGGCACTGGGGACAGGGCACAGACCCCCAAGAGCTAAGGGTCACAGATTCTAACCTATCCTTTACTCATGGTATTTCTCCCCTTATCTTTTATTTCCATCAGGTTTTATCCATTTTCGCAGATGGAACATTTTTGCACATAGAAAATTCACATTTCTTCCAGCTATGCACATCATTCCCCATTTCATAAGTGTGCAAAAGAACACTCTGTTGCCACTAATTCATCTGTGGCACAGGGGATTGGGCAAAAGGGCTAAGGGTCACAAGTTCAAACCTACCCTTTACTCAGTGTTTTTCTTGCCATCTTTTTTTTTTTGATCACCCTTTTTCCATTTTTGAATATGGAACATTTTCACACATAAAAGAACCACATTTGATCCAGCTATGCACATCATTCCCCATTTCTTATGTCTGCTAAAGAACACCTTGCTGCCCATACTTCCTCTGTGATGCAACAGACAAAGTACAGGACCACAAGAGTCCCAGGTTTGAACTACCCTATACTCAGTGTTTTTCTCCCCTCAGCTTTTTTTTTGATCAGGCTGGTATTGGGGCCCATACTATTTAATGTGCATGTGAGGGACTTACTAGAGGGTCTAAATGGAAAGGTATGTTTGTTCGCTGATGACATGAAGATATATAACAGAGTGGATGCTCTGGGGGTAGGGAGGATGAGGCAGGGTCTAGACATGCTGGAGGAGTAGGCAGAAAAGTTCCAATTGCAATTCAATGCAGGAATGTGTAAAATAATGCACATGGAATGGATTAACCCAAGGACCTCTTACTGCCTTGGATGAGAAACATTGCAGGTCACAGAAAAAGAAAAGGACCTGGAGACATGGATCATGGACACATAAAAGGTTATCAGTCAGAGTGAATGAGCAGCTGGGAAAGCAACAAGAGTGTTTGCATTCATTGGGAGGGGCTTCACAAGCAGGAGGAGGAAGATGATCATGCTATTATAGAAAACATTGATCGGGCCACAGCTGGAGTATGGAATTCAGTTCTGGAGGCCTCATTTGCAATGTGACAAAGATAGGCTGGAAAGGGTACACAGAAGGGTGACCAAGATGATTCAGGGGATGCAGGGACGATCATATGGGCAAAGGCTAGAGGAGCTTGGTCTTTATACGCTGGAGATGAGATGAGCTGGGGGACATGGTGGACACCTTTATGTACATGAAGGACTTAAACAAGGTTAAGGGATCTAGAATCTTTAGTCTGAGCAAAAACAAATCCACCAGAGGTCATGCATTTAAGCTGGAAAGAACAGATTTAATGGGGACATAAGGGGGCCTTACTTCTCTGATACAGTAGTACAACCATGGAACAGGTTGCCAGACTGGGTGGTGGAGGTGGATATAGTGGAGAAAATCAAATGTGCATGGGATAGCTACATGGGACTAGGACAGGGAGGTGAGAGAGGGCAGCAGGGTGGGACGTAAAAAGGATGGTGAGGAGGGTATCTCAGGCAGACTTGATGGGCTGAATGGCCCTTTTCTGCTGGCATGATTCTATAATTCTATGATCCATTTTCGTAAATGGAACATTTTCACACCTAGAATATGCACTGTTGATCCACCTACACACATCATTCCACATTTTATAAGTGTGCAAAAAAAATACCATGCTACCCATACATCCTTTGTGGTGCAGAGTACAAGGCACAGCACGAGAAGAAGCAATGATTCCAGGTGGGAAACCACCACTTACTTTTTTTTCTTTTCCACGTTTTTGCAACTAGACACCACAAAACTAAAAATAAGTTCTTCTCTCACGAGGATGGCGATTGGACATCAAGGGGAAGGGACCACTAGATAACCAGGATTTTTCTTTTAACTTAAGGAGATGGTGATCAGACATTAGAAGGATGCCGATCATCAGATGTAGGGGTGTCACAAGAGACCACAGAAAGACGGAATGGTGACTGATGGGTGGGGGGGTGCCACTAGACACCAGGGAACTATGTATTTGTTTATAATGGAGAGTCAGGGACAGTGATCAGTGGGTGGTGGGTTCCACTAGACACCAGGGAAAAGGGAAGCTCATAGCTTACACTGCAGCCAGCAGCACAAATTCAGCTGCGGCTGCAGAAGTAAAGAAAGTCCCACTGTTCTCATACAGAAAACACAGGGGAAGCACACTTCTCACTCTCCTGAGCACCCGGGATTCTGGGTGTCCAAAAAAGGTGTTTCTTGCCATAGTTTTATAAAGGAAACATCAGGGGGGATCACGTGATGCAGAGTGTCGAGCAGAAGCTCCTCTGTTAAGCTCCTGCCTCCTGATCATTAAATCGTCTTTTTTAGACGTTTGTATTTCCCCATTTCCTCTGCTTTTGAGATTTTCTATTATCTGAATATCCTGGAAGTCTGTTTTTTTGTGCTAGATTGGAGGATGGAGGTTTATATGAAGAAAGCCCTGCAGAAACACATCCCCCCGGGTACTCCCGAAAAGGCCTCAAAGAAATCCTGGGCCTCGGGTGGGCCAGAGAGGCCTGATCCTTTGAGTCAAGTGGTGGAACAAGAACCTTTAATGCTTAATAGGTTCTTAGAAGAGTTTAAGCCCTTTCGTGAAGAGATGAAAGAAATCACGATTGACCTGAAAACTCTCTCTAGAAAACTGGATGAAGTCTCGTTAACTGTCTCTGATAACACAGCTCGAATAGTCTCGATGGAGCAAAAGCTAGACAATCTCGATCCTGAATTGGTGTCTATGTGACAGAAGCTATCTCGTCTCGAGGCCAAGCTCGAAGATTAGGAGGGCCGTAGCCGCAGAAACAATGTGGTGATACTAGGGCTACCAGAGGGAGAAGAGGGCCAGTATGCTGTGGCATTTATACAGAAGCTGCTGGAACGGGTTGCTGGCCCCTCTCCCTTTGGCCCAGTATATATTATAGAGTGAGCTCACAGGTCTCTGCGACCTAAGCCTTCTCTGGATGCTCCCCCCCCCCGTCATATCATCTGTTGCTTTTTGAATTTCCTAGAGAAACAACATTTTTTGCAGAGAGTGAGAGCTTTACAAGAGGTTCGTTAGGAGAATATGAAACTGAGAATCGCACAAGATTTGCCTGGTTCGGTTCATCTGAAGTGGAAAGCGTTTCATCCCATTGTATCTAAGATTATTGCCGCAGGCCTGAAATTTAGGATGGGATACCCAGCCAGGTTACAAGTTTTTGTAAATGGATCCTGGTTTAATTACGATGATCCTGCAGTTGCCCTGTTGAGCCTTAAATCCATGCTACCAGACTTGTTTCGAGAGCCCTGAGAGGCCCTGTTCGTGGGATGAAGAGCTGCTTGGAGTTGCTGATTGGAACTGTTATTTTCTCCTTCCATGAGGAGATAATGTTAATGTGTTGTATTGGAAGTTCTCGTTTTCTTACTTGGACTGGGGAGATCAGTGCAAGACATGCCTGCTAACAGTCTCTTAAGCCCTAATCTCAGAATGTCAACTCCTGTTAAGGGCAAAGACATTTGGGGTCTCGGGGTTTTTTTATTTGGGAACAGAGTTCCATGTCTCCATATATTCAGTTTTGTAAATTGAATAGAAGGGGGAGTTTGTGTTGTTGATTCTAGGACTAACGTTTGCTTTACATGGATTGGAAACCAGAGTGGTCTTGGGCTTTCGATGCATCTTATATTTACCCTGACAGGATCTGGTTGTGGCCACTAGAGGGTGTACTATGCATTTGTAATCTATAGCCGTGCAGCTCTTAATTCAAGGGGGATCTCCCCTAATCTTTCCAATAGTCCTGAGCTCAGGACAACAAATTTCCCCAAGCAGATTTTTTTGCAATTCAGGGTTGGTAATCTCAGGGAAGATTTGTTTTTTCAGACTTCTTCCCCTGGGTCATGGTTGCAATGTTTTTCTCGATCTCTGCTCTCAATCTGAGGAAACAGTTATTCCCCTTCACTAGGCTCCCGATCTGGTTCTGGTTTCTGCATAGCTTTTCCACAAGGCAAGGTTACCCCTAATTTTCACTCGGGTTCCCAAGATTATCTGGCATATTCATGAGTTTGTCAGTGCACTTCGTTTATCAGTTCACTATCATGCTAACACATAGGTGTGTGCAGGCATTGGAAGCCCAGGGCCATTCTCTAATTTTGTGGGGGTAGTTAATATCGTTCACTTTCTCAAAGGATTGCTTTGGAATGTAAGTTCTGTTGCCATTAGCAGAGATGCATTATCAGGAGGCGGGAGATGGAGGATAAGACCCAGTACTGTGCTGAACATTGCTTGTAGCAGTGTCGGGTTGGGCGGGGGTGGGGATCTGGGTTTTGTTAAGGGAATGGGGGTAGTTGGGGAAGGGAATGGGAGTAGTTGGGGAAGGGAATGGGTTAATTGTGGGGGGGTTGGGGAGGAGGGAGGGCTTTACTGCAGTAACTTTGGGAGTAGGGTTGCATGCACTATGTATCCCGAGTGCTGGGCAGAGCATATTAAGCCTAACAGCTATTACCAGATGGCCAAACAAGTGACTTTTGCGACTTGAAATGTTAAGGGGATTAGGAAGAAACCCAAACAATATCAGGTCCTCAAACACTTAAGCTTATTATGCTCTCAGATAACTTTCCTACAGGAATCCTATTTGTTAGAAACTGAAGCTTCACAGTTAAGGAGGCAACAGGTGGGCCTGGTTTATAATGCTCAGGGATACACTAATAGTTGCGGGGTCATGCTTATTATTAACAGGGGTATTCCCTTTGTCTCTACACAGGTCATTAAAGACCCTGAGGGAAGGTTTATCCTAGTTAAAGGTACACTCTGGTCAGTTCCACTTTTACTTGGTAGTATATATGGCCCTAATATAGATGATACAGAGTTTTTTATGAGACTCATATCTGTTATTCTTCCAATGCTTCCCATCAGGATTATTTTGGGGGGTGACTTTAATCAAGTTGTAGATTCTAATCTTGACAGGTCAGGTAGTGGACCGGGAATGGTGTCTCTGGGGTAGAGAGCTTTTAAAGACCTAGTGGACCAGTGCGGGCTCTGCGATGTCTGGCGTGTCTTGCACCCTGATTCCAGGGAGTTTACTTTCAGGTCAATGGCGCATGGCTCACAGTCCCGCATTGATTACATATTTATTTCACAGGTTCTCCTACCTGGGGTTAAAACTTTCTTGATTCAACCTGGCCCAGTCTCCGACCATTCACTGGTGTTGTGCAAATTGGCATTCCTTAATTTACCTAACAGGGAAACCAGATGGAAACTTAATGAACAACTTCTTAAAGATGCTAAATATTGAAAGCTCATAAGGGAGCAAATTGAGTTCTTTTTTTTATCCAACCCTTTAAATAGTGCAAAGCCAGATATTTTGTTGGGGGCCTTTAAGACTTTCATGAGTGGGATCCTTATTAGTATGGCGGTGGGTAGAAAAAGGGCACAGGAGAAGGAATTATTATTATTACTGTCCCAAATTAGGTCACTTGAAAGTAATTTAAGTAATTTTTCTGCTAATGCCCCAGATGAAGACAAGAGGAAACTCCTAGCGTTGAAAGATAGATATTTGGAGTTACTTCGGGGAAAAGCAGAACTATCAATTTTTCGTACAAGAGCTAGTTACATGGATCAGGGAGAGAAGGCAGGGCGCCTACTGGTATTGCGTATTAAGCAACAAGAATCTGTGAGATTCATCCCTCCAATCAGAGCAATGGCAGATTGGTCTCTGAAAGTATCTCCTACCGAAATAGTACAAGAATTTGCCCTATATTATGCAAGTTTGTATAGTGACATGGAGCATCCTTCCTGTTCTGGGAGTACGGAGAGCTATCTGAGGGATTCCCATCTGCCCTTCCTCTCAGAACAACACAAGGGTTTTCTGGTCACCCCTATATCACAGGAGGAAATTGCTGAGGTTATTAGTGGATTACCTGCAGACAAAGTCCCAGGCCCTGACGGATTCTCCTCCCCATTTTACAAAGTTTTTCGGGATCTTTTACTACCAGTACTTCATCGTTTATTTCAATATATTCTAACTGGGGCAGAAGCAGATCCTCACCTTTTTGAGGCCTTGATTGTTCTTCTCCCCCCAAGCCAGATAAAGACCCTGAGCTTGTTCAGAGCTACAGACCTATTTCCCTTCTAAATCAGGATATTAAAATTCTCTTGAAGATACTAGCCAATAGGTTAATTGTAGTTCTCCCTGAGTTAATAGGTACAAACCAGGTAAGATTTATGAAAGGGCGCTCATCATCTGATCACTTGCGTACCCTATCTCATGTTTTCTCGGCTACCAGAGATGCCGAGTTCCCTGCAGGACTGGTTTCCCTGGATGTCGAGAAGGCATTTGATCGAGTGAATTGGAACTTTTTTGTTTCGAGTTCTGGAAGCTTTTCAGTTCCCTTCTGTATTCATATCCTGGATTGCTTCACTATATAAAACTCCTACAGCAAGGATCTCTGGGAATGGGGCCTTCTCCAAACCTTTTCCACTCCACTCAGGGACTAGACAGGGTTGTCCCTTATCTCCTCTGTTATTTAATTTATATCTGGAACCTCTTATCCAAAATATTCTCAATAATGTTTCCATACAAGGCATTTGGGTTGGGCATCATGAAATTAAAGTCACTGCATATGTGGATGACTTGCTGATACATATATCTCATCCGGTATCTTCTGTACCAGCTTTGTTGAGTGAAATAGCAAGATTTAGTGACCTGTCCAACTACAAACTGAATGCTAGCAAATCCTCATTCTTCCCATTAAACCATAAGGTATTAAAAAATGATATTAGTCCTTTAGGTTTATGCTGGACTCCCAGGTCATTCAAATACTTGGGCATTAAACTATCCCGTAACCCCCTAACATGGTTTAGGGAAAATCTGGAATACCTCTCACAGCTGATAATTCACGACCTCGATAGGTGGTCCAAACTTCCCATTTTATTATGAGGCTGGATTAATATAATTAAGATCAATATATTCCCTAGAATTTTTGACCCTTTATCCCTTCTCAATACTTTTATCCCACTACTCTGATTTAAAAAATTACATGGCATATTCTCTAGATTTATTTGGGCCGATAAGTATCCTCGATTGGCCTATTACAAATTGGAAGCTCCAAAACTTGAGGGGGTTTATGGATTCCCCATCTGGCTATATATTCCTGGGCCAGTCATTTAGGAAAGTGTCTGAGATGGGTATCTCCAGGCCCAGGAAAAGAGCAGCCGGCTTGGCTTAGGATTGAATTGGATGTAATTAAGTCTAAGAATCTGTACCCCCTTACCTTATTCTATCTTAAAACCTCCCAGATGCATACGGCTGAGGAATGCCCTACAGTATTTACCTCTTTAAAGGTATATGCACAATTGTGCTCATTTCTGCAATATACTCCCCACTTGGACTTGGCTCAGTCTATCTGGAATTCCCCACCTTTCACTATAAATAAAAACCAGATTCCCCATCAATGGTTGCCCAATTGGGGGATGGGAAACTACTCTCTCGTGGATGAAGATGGGCAATGGTTGTCAATAGGAGATATTATTAGGAAATTTTGCATTCCGGCTCCCTCTCACTTCAAAGTTATACAGTTAAGGCCCTCTTCCCAGACTGTCACAGCCCTGATACCTGAGGTCTCTTCACTTATTGGATCTTCAGGTGTTGTATCTAAATTATATCAGGTTTTGTTTTACAGGTGATATGGGGGTTTCTTCGGACCCACAAGATTCTGGAACTCTATCCTTCCTCAGTATTATCTGAATTGGCAGTCACTGTGGAGATCCTGTCATAAATATGTTTCTCAAGACAGTCTGCATCTCATGCAATATCATATATTACATAACATGTATTACACTCCGGTTAAATTACAGAAATGGGATCTCTTGAATTCTAATATATGTATTAAGTGTTTGCAGGAAGAAGGAACACTTCTTCACATGTTCTGGTCCTGCCCCAAAGTTTCCCTCTTATGGGATTCAATTAAGGCTTCCCTGGACCCTTTACTGGGCCTTCAAGAGTATTTTACTCCTGATATTTGCCTTTAAGGGGACCTGTCTTCTATTAGAGTTAAAGTAAGAAAGTTTCATATTCCCATGATTGCCTTATCCGCTAAGAAGCTTATTTTACATCATTGGAAAGACAAGTTCTCCCCAACTTTTCAGGAATAGGTAAACAAAATTCTGTCCAATCTGCATACAGAAAAAGCGATTGCCAGTCTTCATAATAGATTGGCAGTATATACCAAATTATGGGATCCCCTTCACTCCCTAATTTCACTGGCTCAGTCTTAGTCATGTCTCAGTTTAAAAGGTCCTGTAGGCTTTTAGATAAAGAGCCTGGCACTTAGGGGACACAAGGTTCTGTTACTGCAGTAAGGGGAGGGATGAGTGGGATGGGCAGTTACCTCTCTACATTGTGCCTGTATTTTCACCTCATTCTCATTGTAACTGCCTTTTATTGTGGAAAATGTATCAATAAACTTTGAATTAAAAAAAAAGCAAACATCAGAATATAGCAAAACAGGTCCTGTTTATCTAAGTTCTGATGCTTGTTTTTTTTTAATTATTTTAATCCATACATTTTAAGTCTTTTCTTTCTTTCACTAACTGAAAAAACAAAATGGCAGCAGCTCAGAAAAGAATGTCCCATATGCAAAACAGGATGACCAGTCTGTGGGATTGACTCCTGTGACACAGAATCCATTATCTTGCTGAACATCTATTTTTTCCTATTTGAAATAATGGGAAACTTTGAAATGTTAATAATTTTGCAACAAATTAATATATTTTCACCAAACCTTCAAAAGGCACATCTGTGAGGCAAAGGTTTTCTATCCTGGACATTTCATATCACAACTTAAAACTGTGTCTGCAATACAGGTGGGCAAAGAAACAGTAAAGAAACCAAGTAACTTTAAGGATGTTTCAGATGCCACATCTCAGAAACCACATATTTGATTCAAACAACATTTGCCACATCAAGAGATCTACCCTACAAGAATACGTATGCAAAACTTCATACAAATCTGTTGAACCAGTGTGATGTTATTAAAGTACAAAAATGTGTCTAATGTAGAAGTGATTCCTCAACCCTAACTATATATATATATATATATATATATATATATACATACACACACACACTTGTAACATGGCAAAAAAGTAGAGACTGAAATAACACAAATTCATAGGAGGATCAGCAACATGTGACCACCGAGCAACCATGGATTAATTTCCCCTTATTAATCCATGGTTGTTATCGGGAGCATGCCATATACCACTCATTTGTTTTTTTCTGTCTGTCTCAGTCCACCGACAGGTGGTGCTGCTGATGCTCCATGTGCTAAGGAGACAGATATGTGAAAGCACTGAGTTGGAAATGAGCAGAGTGGTGTCAGCCGACAGGTGGTGCTCCATATGGTCACAGCCCCCCCCCCCCACACACACACACACAAAGTACTGAATGTAAAGGAGCAAAGTAGCCTCCTACAGAGGAAAAGTGTAATATTTCAGAGACATCCATAGCGTCAAACTAATATCAACTTAGTTTTGATTTAACACTGTTCCCCAGGAGTACAGTTTATCCCTTTGCACCAACCCAACCTGTGGAACTATGACTACTGAGCGCATACCATTCACATTACACACAAGACACAGAGATGGACACCGACATTGCTGTCTCACATCTGAAATGTCACTCTCGCAGTCATTCAGCAAGCAGATAGAAAGTGTGGTGGTGTCACTGTCATGCAGGAAATGTGAACTGCAAACTGTTTCACTTCTTGGTAAGTGGTAGCCAGCCACCCAGTGCACTGCCAAGACAGTGGACCTCCCAGGAAAAAGGTAGTAGTCAAGACAGCAGTACTCAGCATATCAATTAAAAATATATAGGCAAGTAATGTAGTGAAAACAGATGTACCTGTGGTTATCGTAATGGAGATTTGAAGTGTAATCAGCTCTCTTGGGAGCAGTTAGTGCCATTATGAGTGAATATGCAAATATTTCTCCACTCATAATGCAGTACTTCGGATACTGACATCCTAGCTATGAATGGAGCCGATAACATTACAAGTATCCATTTCCACAGAGGAACATGTCTTTTACCTATATTACTTCAGTATACTATTACAGAAAATTTGCAAATGTATAGTTGTGCATATGCAGTCATGATATTAATGAATACAGAGTGTGCAACATGCATGTGCACAGTTCCTAATGCATCCGTCTTGTTAAAAGTACATAGCTGAACACCATAACAACTTGTAATAATAAATATTCTGTGGTTGTCTTCCTTTCTGTAGTAGAATTAATTGACAGCCATGCACTTGCCATGTTATAAGTGCATTATACCACTCCAGAACTTGGTTCTGCTGTGGCATTAATCCATGGTTGGGTGGTTGGAGGTACGAGGCTGCCAGCCCCCCCAACCATGGATTAATTTCACAGTAGAACCATGGTCTGGAGTGTTTATCGTTATATATATCGGTGTCCCAGGATGAAATGCACTTTTTAACGCACTCTGCAGTATGCTGCAGCAGACTTACTTGAATAGCAATGTAATTTTCAATGATGATTAGTCCCTTTGTCTTGCCATAAACTGTGGCATTCACTGCATCCTGGCAGTGTCACATTTTCCTGAATGACAAAGGGGACTAATTATCATTGGAAATTACATTGTTTTATTCAGTAGTTCTTTCTGCAGTATTCTGCAGAGTGCTGCAAATGCTGCAGAATTTCATTTCATCCTGAGGGCCACCAGTGTGTGTGTGTGTGTGTGTGTGTGTGTGTATGTATATGTGTGTATATATATATATATATATATATATATATATATATATATATGTGTGTGTATGTATATATATATATATATATATATATATATATATATATATATATATATATATATTTATGCAATGGGTGGACATATATTCAGTGTGATAAATGCATTTATCTGAGTCACTGTATGTATAAATAAATTTATACATACAGTGACCATTTATACACACAGATACTATGTCACAAATCTCTTTAGAATTAATTTAAAATGTTCAGCCTCGGAAGCAGCACTAACCATATTCAAATGGAAATAACTTTAAAATGAAAAAAGATAGCGTGGTACTGTGAGCACGAAAATTGTTCAGCACAAAATTATCTACAAAATGAGTGGTGTTTCATGTATAGATACCTTATAGATTTTTTACAATTAGCAAAAAAGCAGAAGAACGTTTAGTTTTTTTGTTCATTTTTTTGACAAACAAATGTGATAACGTTAAAACAAAAAAATTATATCATGGTACTGTGAGCACAAAAAATGTTCAGCACAAAAATATCTACAAAATGAGTGGTGTTTCATTTATAGATACCTTTTAGTTTTTTTTATAATTAGCAAAAAACAGCATAAAATCAATTTTCTTTTCCCTTTTTTGACAAACAAATGTGAATAACTTTAAAATGAAAAAGATAGCATAGTACTGTGAGCATGACATTTGTTCAGCAAGAAGTTTTCTCCAAAATGAGTGATGTTTCATTTAATAGTAACCACTATGCTAGGCAGACATACTCTACGAAAGTTAACCAAAACTCCCAGAAATTATCATTTAAAATGAAGATAAACAGTCAAAACCAAATGCTCCTGCACTGATAGAAAGCATCCATATTGCATAAATGAAATATACAATGGTGAGCTGTCAGATAAATGATTTATCTACACTTGTGCTGTTTGACCTTGGACACCTCACTCATGGCTTATGCCACTCTTGAGGTTACCCAAGGTCAAACAGCACTGTGTAGATAAATCATTTATCTGACAGCTCACCATGTGTGTATATATATATATATATATATATATATATATATATATATATATATACACATATACATAATACTGCTGCAGTCATGCCAGTATAATTAGGATGAAAGTGCACTTCTATGTTAAAGTTCAAACTCTGAGGGTTAATAACTTTGGGACCATTAAATGGATTTGCATGAAATTTGGCATGCATAATCTTATGGGTAGGTCTCTTGACCTGCCAAATGTAGTTGGAATCTGTCAAGCGGTTTCTGAGATATAAAGTGATAAAAAACAGACCAATCTGGATTTGGTGACATTTCTGTGTCATCCTGGATCTCAGAAATGACTTTATATTGTGGGCAAAAATTTTCAAGGTAGAAAGCCCTTGGGTCACAGATGTGTCTTTTGAAGGGTTGGTGAAAAAAATATTAATCAGTTCAAAAGTTATTAAAGTTTTAAATTTCCCATTACTTACTAGAGGAAAAGTTAAGTGTTTAGCACGAAAATGGACTATTTGCAAAAATGAGTCTGCTTGAGAAAATGAAACCAAGTTGTTTAATTTTTGAACATTAGTAACTCTGGAACCATTGAATGGAGTTGCACAAAATATGGCTTGCATTATCTCCAGGTGTAGGTCACTTGACATGCCAAACGTTGTGTGGCTGGGCTTTGTGTTTTTTGAGATATGGACTGTCAAAAAACACTTCATGAATGGCCATTTTCGAAAATGAATCATCTGCCCCATCTACTGACACTTTCATTGCCAATGAGGGCGCCCAATCCTACTGTCAGCATCATGTATGCCCCCCAGACTCATCTGGTACACTAGGCGCCCACCTCAGTGTGCCCATATTTATAACAGCCTGTGGAAAAAGAAAACTATCCCCCAATGACTTTTCTTCAATGCAGAAGGAGGCCCAGATCAGAGATTTTCTCTGGACTTGGACACGTTTGCACTCTTCAAAGCTGAACTGCAATCTGAGGAATCAAGGTAAGCCGTACAATGAGAGTCAATGGGGGGGGGTTCAATTTATGTTGATATCTCTGTCGATTTTAGGACTTTTTGCACCAAAGTTTCACCATAGGGTTCTTGGAACCCCACCTTGTGAACACTGGCACTGTCATTTAGTTTCTCAGTACCAAAAGGTGATTTTGTGGTCGCTGCACAGAACCACCTTTCAGGACTGATTCAAGAAGCAACAGTGCCACTATTCATGTGGTGGAGTCCCAAAAAGCTCATTTTAAAAATGTGGTGAAAACATTCTCAGAAATGACTGCATTACAAGGGTGCATTGCCCAGTTTCTGTGCATGCTTATAACTTCACCAGTTATTATTATTTTCACTTCAGATGTTCAACATTGACATTTTTCCATACCTTCTTATGAATAGTACAGCTGTCATTTTGCACATCATGCCCAGAATGTGTTTTCGCACCTGTGGCACAGAATGGCGCAGTCCCTGTGCAAAATTAACTTTTGAAATAGATTTTACAAAATCCCAGTTCCACTATTTATGAGGGGAGGTCCTATAATGCCAGTATTGAAAATTTGGTGAACAAATTCCAAACAATGGCCACATTACAAGTGTGCAATGTGCAGTTTCTACACACAATCATAATGTTACCAAATGTTCCTGTTTTCAGTCTAGATTATTTACATTACCATTTTTTCACACCACCCCATGAATGGTACAGCTGTCATTTTTCAAATACTACTGAAAATGTTTTTCTGCAACTGTGTCACAAAAACGGTGTTACAATTGCATGGAATTACATTTTCACAGGGGTTTGAAAGTTTGTTGTACTAGGTACAAGTGGTGAGGTGCTAAGAAGGTTATGTTGAACATCTGAGGTGAAAATGATTTGAGATGACACAGTTATGACTATTTGTTGCAATTTCAGTATGCCTGCTTAATAACTTAATGTGTGGAAGTACAGGGAACCGGGACCCCTGTATTTCCAAAGCCAGATACATATGTGCATCTGTGGAGGGATGGTAGTGCACCATGACATATGGACACTGTTGTATTATCTGCATGGAGGAATGGGAGCGCAGGGTCCTTTATGGACTCTGTTGTATTATCTGGATGGAGGGATTCAGACCCTGCACTCTCACTGTGACATATGGACAGTATTGCACTATCTCGATGGAGGGATGGGAGTGCAGAGTCCAAAGTGACATTTGGATACTGTTGTACTATGTTGTGCTATCTGGATGGAGGAATGGAACCCACTGTGACATATGGACAGCACTGTAATAGCTTGATGGAGGGTTTGTACCCTGCATGCTCACCATGACATATGGATATTGTTGTACTGTGTTGTACTATCTGGATGGAGGGATGGGAGCACAGGGTCTGAAGGACCCTACACTCCCACTGTGACATTTGGACACTGTTGTACAATCTGGATAGAGGAATGGGAGACCCTGCGCTCCCACAGTAAAATGAGGATACAGTTATACTATCTGAAAAAGAAGGGCAATTTTTTGCAAAAAAACTTTATTAATGCGTCAATTAGGGTGAATACCACAGTGACAAAAGCAGGGAATTGTGACATGGTAGGGGTGGGAGCCTTAGGGGTGGGGTGTTAGGGTTGGAAACTCTAACATTATATTTTCCTGCTTTTGTCTGTGGTATTCATCATAACTGATGCATTAATGAAGGTTTTTGCAAAGAGTATATATATATATATGTATATATGCACACACAATAGTAGTGGGCAAACAAATCTGTTAAATGAATCTGTTTATTTCCACTGGTGTTAAATAAATGGTGGTTCTCAGATTTATTTAACACCCAAATGTCAATCAACCATTGTTTATTTAACACTCTGCCATCAGTCATCCTCCCCCTCCTGCTGGACCTACATGACTACCCACTGCCGCCCCCCAAAAAAACATTCCTCTCATAATCCTTTTAGCCCTCCAACTAACACACAGCCCTTCACCAATATTTAATTCCCATCCCACTCACCCTGACTTCTCAGCACCTCCACACATTTCCCCAGCTCTAGCAAAGAAAAACAGTACCTTTTTTAGAAATGTTTCCTCATTTGTCTCCTGTCACCTTCACTGTAACCTAGTCCCTGCAGTGCTAACTCTCTGCCCACTCGAATGTTGCCGGCTCTGAGGGCTCTCTCTGTCGATGCAAACTGCCACAAAACCACTGACTGCAGGACTGGTGAAACACATCACAAAAACTCTACAATGTAGGATAAAACTTATTTTTAACTCTAACACAGTGATGACAGATATTCTCGCTAAGCAAAAGAAAGCTGCCATGTAATTTTTTTTCCACCGCCCACACACATACACATAAAGAACCAATCACGAAAGATATAACAGCAAACATGAGACATTCTTACACATAGACACAGCATTAAAGGCACAACACTACTTACAGGGAAAATAAATCAAACAACTTTATTAATTTTTCAAAAATAACTATATAAATACAATTAATTATTGCAACCCACAATGTCCCTGTCTATTGCATAAATGAAATACACAACAGGGACCTTGTGGAATACACAAATTATTTTCACTTGAGCTGTTTGACCATGGGCACGTCACTCTTGGCTTATGCCACTTGTGAGGTTACCCAAGGCCAAACAGCATTCATGAAAATATATTGTGTATTCCACAGGTCCTCAGTGTAATATATATATATATATATATATATATATATATATATATATATATATATATATATATTATAGTAACATGGTAGTGCTACCATAGTTAGGGGTTGAGGAGCCATTTCTATGTTAAACCCCAAAACTTTGTACCTTAATAAATTTGCAACTGTTTAACAGATTTGGCTGAAATTTGGAATACATGATCAAGAAACATTGGCCTTGGGATCTGCCAAGTTTTATAGTGGTCAGATATATGGCTGTGGAGTTATTAAGTGTGATCTTTGCGCCCGTTTACGCTTTTTCTGGAATTCTACAGTCGTGCCTACAGGTCGTATGGTTTGTGCGACCGGTCCTAAATCTTCAGGGAACATGCGGCTGGGGTCCCTGATGTGCCTTTCAAAGATTTCATGAAAAAATATTAAACGGTTCAAAAGTTATTCAAAAAACAGTTTCCCATTATAAGTCAATGGGAAAAGTTAACAAAATGTTCAACACTTTCGCAAATGCATTTTTACTTTCACAAATGGGCCTGTTACTTTCGCAAATCGGCCATTTTGTTTTCAGTTGGTGATCAAAAAAATGGTTGGCATTTAAATTTGGGACCCTCTAGCAACCTAATTCTTTTTGTATTCACCTAGTGGGACCCTGAGGATGCTTGCCATGTCTTTATTTTGTGGTAAAACACCCCAGAAATATGTTTTTCAAATTTCTGGAAAAAGTACTTTCACAAATTACTTTCGTGCTCATGTAAGTGTTGAACTGTTTTGTGAAAGCTTTCTCAAATTGCGACAGTAGTTTTCCATCTGTGGGACAGTGACAGTGATTCTTTGGCACTGCGCTGAAAAAGAACTGTTGGGAGTTTTGGGGTGAAATTTGGAGGGAACGGAGCCGATATCTCACAGATGTGCCTTTCAGTGTTGTGTTGAAAAAATATTACACAGCTGCAAAGTTACGGCACTCCAAATTTGACGGTGTTTCCCTTAGGATAACATTACGGCACCCGACGCATTACAGAAATCCTTTGGCACCCTGCTGCAAAATAACGGTTTGGTCTTTTTTCCTGAAATTTGGAGGGAAGACAGCCAACAGCCCACAGATGTGCCTTTCAGTAGTTTGATGAAAAAATATCACATGGCGGCAAAGTTATGGCACTCCAAAGTTGACGGTTTTTCCCATAGGATAACATTATGGCGTTCGCCGCGCCTTTCAGGGCCCGTATCTCAGAAATGGTGCGAGATACGGACTTTTTGTTGGAAAATTTATTAGCCCCTAGGGGCTAGGATGCAAATTAGCCAGGACAGTTGTAAATAATATGACTTTTAAATTTTTTTTCTACGTGGTACGGCTCCTGAGATATAATGTATTTAGTATTCCAAGATCTCATTTTCTGCGCCGATACGCATTATTATGCATACATTATTTGTACTCACTGTCTTTCTCTATGCAGGTTTTGGGGAAAACCAGCCTGTGCACTTACATTACTGTTGCCCTTTCTGCTTGCGGTTCTGTACCTGTTTCACTTACCGTTGACGTCTGCGCCACCATGTGTCTGTTTGCCACCATTTCTGTTTGCTTATCCTTTGTGTTTCTGGTATTTTTTGCCATTTCTGTCTACAGTACTGTTTATCTTTCTGTTTCACTTTACGTCACCATGTCCATTGACATTTCTGTTTGCAGGTACCATGTTACTATGTGACAACACATCACGTGGCAGACCATTCCCATCTACGCCACCATGTGCGTTACCCTTTCTGTTGTCATTCGCGCTTATGTTACCATGTGCGCCACTGTTAGCATTTCTGTTTGCGTTGCCACTGCATTATGCGGTGGGGGCCCCGTGCTCCCGCCGCTGCATTACATTCACTATTTCTCATTATCATTCTCAAAAATAAGGGAAATTAGAGGCAAAAAACTCAGTTTAATGCATTAGGTAGGGTTATTCCACAGCGACAAAAGTGAGGAAATTCTCTGTTAGGGTTGAAAACCCCTTGCACCCACCCCCCAACCAGCATAGGGGTGTGCATTGGGATCATTGGTCCCTAACTCTCACCCCATTCTCTTATACTTCTGCTGCTTTACACATGTCATGGGGTGAGAGTTAGGGCTGATGATCTCAATGCACACCCCAATGCCACCACATGCGTCATCCTTTGCGTTTTCATTTGCGCTTGCGTTTCTGTTACTTTTTTGTCATTTGTGTGTACCGTACTGTTTCTCTTTCTGTTTCACTTTGCGTCACCATGCCCATTGACATTTCCATTTACAGGCACCATGTTACTATGTGACAAGACATCACGTGGCACACCGTTCCCGTCTATGCCACCGTGTGCGTTACCCTTTCTGTTCTCATTCGCGCTTGTGTTACCATGTGTGCCACTGTTAGCATTTCTGTTTGCGTTGCTGCTCCTGTTACTATGCCACAAGACATCATGTGGCGGGAGCGCGGGGCTGGGCCCATGCTCCACCACTCTATTCACTATTTCTCAATATCATTCTCAAAAAGAAGGAAATTAGAGGCAAAAACTCTGTTTAATGCATTAGTTAGGGTTGTTCCACAGCGACAAAAGTGAGGAAATTCGCTGTTAGGGTTGAAAACCCTAACTCCGAATTCACCCCCCAGCACCACACACACACACACACACACACATTCAATTATGGGGGAGGACCAAGTCAACACAACCAATGACAGACATCCAGCAGCAGGTGACAGAAATAACAAACAATTGTCTAAATGTACTACGAGACATCCCCACCCACCTGACCAGGTACTGCATGCTCAGTGGAGATCAACAGCAAAACTGAGGCCATGTACACCAAACATACACATCCCTGATTGTAGCTGCACACAATGTACCACACTTAGTAGTTGCATGGCCTTACCTACCGATGCCCCACACTACACCACAACTGGTACTGTGCCATTATTCAATATAAATGCTGAAGGTGCATGATGACAGTTGTAGAAAGGTTTTAACACTAGTGAGTATACATTAATTAAGAGAAGCACATAAATTAACTACAAGACACTAGCATGCTCAAGATAAAAGTAGTGATACATTTAGTAGGTGATTTACATAGTAGTACATTTACTGCAATGGTTTACTCAACATAGAGAGCTGATGTAAACGTATGGAAAAGCACTGCCTGTTCAACGCTGTGAAATTCGAACTGCCAGTATCACATGCATTCTTACTGATGAAGGTGTACTGCTGATGTACATACATAGACCTTCAGTGTGTTTCAATGCTAAAGATGCAGTAAGTATTCTTTGTAAGAAACATTGTAATTGCATGGATCAGGCCAAGCAACTTCCAAATATCATAGCACTACTGAGCCAACAGTGATGTACCTGTATCGGAGATGTATATAGGATAGATTTTCCTGTAGACACTTACTGAGTATGTTGTACCTGATAAAGACAATCTCATTGCATCTGTGATGACTAACTTATTCAAACAGTAATACATTTACTATTGTTGCAATGAGTGATCTATGCCACTTATGGACACAGTGTGATTTTTTTAACAGTTGTTTCATACTCAGGATGTATGCCTACTGTTTGGGTTTGCCACACTTCCGTCACTGATGCTATCAATGTGATAACTATGTTAATTGTGGTACAACAGGAAACAAGTAGGTATGGTGTAGATATAAACAGAATGTCTTTTAGTATTGATTTAACTCACAATGGAGTAAGTGTACTAGGACAGCAGGGGTTATCCTCTATCACTGACTCTGTCAGTTATAATCACACTAGGGTTTCGATGACTGTAATGATCAAGTTACACTGTTCATCTTCATTAGCTCATATTCACAGCCATTCTCCAGTAACTAGACAGTGTATTGTGTAACTGGGTGGGACACTGTGTTGCAAAGCTGCTGCAGTGCCTAGCAGAGGGATAGTATCTACTCATAAAGACAATTAAGCAATAAGGCATGACCAACAGTTATGTTAAATGGTCTCGTTAATCACCTCTAGGGGTTTAATGTTGAATGAGTCATAGTCGAGTGCCACATGTCGCTAGACAGTGATAAACTGACCATTAACATAATACCTGGGAGTGGCTTATTGCTATCATAATAAAACTGTTTTTTAAACAACATTAAACCATGTTCATCATATGGTTAGGCTCTATATGTATGTTAATAAAAACTAAACATAAGGCTGTTACAATGTTTACAGTCAATTAGAAAGCTGCATTTCTCAAACCCTTGTTATAATCAGAGATATTATACTTGTACAACTCCTTGGTTTTATGAACTCTATTGCTCAGGTGGCCCACCACTAGTGGTGTGGTCTGGTGTAGAGCATCGGTAGGTAAGGCCATGCAACTATTAAGTGTGGTGCGTTGTGTGCAGCTGCAATCAGGGATGTGTACGTTTGGTGTACATGGCCTCAGTTTTGCTGTTGATCTCCACTGAGCATGCAGTACCTGGTCAGGTGGATGGGGATGTCTCGTAGTACATTTAGACAATTGTTTGTTATTTCTGTCACCTGCTGCTGGATGTCTTTCATTGGTTGTGTTGACTTGGTCCTCCCCCATACTTGAATGTGTGTGTGTGTCTGTGTGTGTGGTGCTGGGGGGGTGAATTCGGAGTTAGGGTTTTCAACCCTAACAGTGAATTTCCTCACTTTTGTCACTGTGGAACAACCCTAACTAATGCATTAAATGGATTTATTTTCTAATATATATATATATATATATATATAATATATATATATATATATATATATATATATATATATTCTTTATAAAGAGAATATATTAATGCATCAGTTAAGTTGATGTCAAACTGTAAAGGCGGAAATATGATATTAGGGTTTCCAACCCTATCACCATACCCTCACCCTTCATACACCAACAGGCATAGGAGGCCTTGGAGTTGTCAACCCTAACACTCACCCCATTCCATAACAAAATAAGCTAAGATGGGTATAATATAGGAGAACAGGGTGAGTGTTAGGGCTGACACACCCAAGGTACACCCCCAACGCCTGTTGGTGTGTGCAAGATGGGGGTGGGTGTTAGGGTTGGAAACCCTAACATCATATTTCCCTCCTTTTTAGTTTGATATCAACTCTTACTGATGCATTAACATAGTTTTTGCAAAGAATTTCCTTACTTTTTGAGATAGTGTAATCATAGCCTTATTTGCCCATGATAGCAGAGTGCCCTTCAGGCCCTGTACTCCTATCCCCAATAGGTGCATATATGTAGGTTGCTGTTAAAGGGCCCTGCATTTCCATTTATAGGACAACAGTGATCAACTTGCTGGCATAACCATCTTATTACCCCACCCTATGTATCTTCTACAGAAAATGTTCAACTCCCCACCAAAATGTCATTTTTGCCAATTCAACACCTTCCACACCACATGTGCGTAAACACATTTTGACTAGGATTTGAAAAATGAAAGCTGTGACATGCATGAGGTGGGCTAATAAGAAGCCTATGTTGAAAATTTGGGTCAAAGTCTTTTAAATTTCCAAAGTTATAAGCTTGCATAGTGAAACTGTAATGAATGGTTATAACTTTGCAGTTGTTATATAGTTTGACCCCACATTTTCAACATGCCCTTCTTATGACACCAACTTATGAACAATATGACTGTCATTATGCAAATCCCACCAAAAAGGTGAATTCACGAAGCGACCACAAAATCATCTGTTGGTCAGGAGTTGCATAAAGACACCCCTATGGTTCATGAGGAGTGGTCTCAAAATGGGTATGTTGAAAATTTGGTGTCAAAATATGCATAAAGGTTATGCACCAAAGTTGAAAATCTCAATGTACTACATTGATATCCTATACAAAAAAAATTGTTTTTTGTGAGTCGTCATATAAAACAAGATCTTTTTTCATATAACGCCGATACAAAAAATAATTTCAATGTATAAAAAAACACATTCTAAGGGAATTCCTTGAGCAGTAAAGTGTGGAATGCAGCTAAGGGTGTCCATGTATTCAAGCTATATGTGTTGGTTCCTCCCGAGAATATCATTTTTGAGGGTTTTCCAAATCTGAATTTCTCAGGAAAAACTAAAAACAAGGTGGCGGCCATATGAAAAATGATTTTCCTCAAATGAAAAAGGATGATGTCATACAAAAAAGATTTATTTTTCATTTCATACAGCTATCTTTTAGTGCTTAATGATCATGCTCAGAAACAATTTTTTCAAATTTTTGAAATGTAATAACTTAAAAACTGCATATTATTTTTGCACCAGACTAGCATAAGACAAATCTGTGGGCTAGTTCATTTCTGCCTGAAAATTTCAGACCAAGATTCCAAACTGTCTGGGCTGTAGGTAAGTTCAAAGAAAAGCCCAGCAAAGTTAGTGAGCAAAAAAATGCTTTTTTTACCACTCTGGAACCAGGAAACTGCACATCCGACCAGAAAATAATGTGCTTGAGATCTACCCAGGGTGATGGTGCATCTGAATTTCTATGCAATTCTGTTGAATGGTTCAAAAGTTATTTAAGTGCAAAATTATGAGTTTAACATTGACATGCCAACTCAACCCTACCTATATGGGGGTGCAACTGTGTATATGTGTGTATATATATATATATATACAAAATCACACATGCCCCCACAATGCGAAGCATCATGGGCTGCATATGCAAATCACCACAGAATGTTATGTTGGTCTTCTGTTAGCACCGTTTGCAAACTGCGTGAGAGGCCTTTCGGCACCATGCAATTCTGCTTAAAGTTGGACCAGCATAACATTCTGTGGTGATTGCATATGTATTCAACTGCATTGTGGGGCACGTGTGATTTGCATTGTGAAACTTGGCTTCCCAGCCAAATGCCCTTTGGGGTAACCCTTATCTCAGTGTTTGTGCACAGAGGTTCTTTGTCTTTTAAATAGTTTTTTATTTTAATGGGTTCACCACAATATATCCAAGGCACACTGTCTTAAGGGTAGATGGTCCATTCCACTGGGGTGTCAAACAGACGAGGCATACTGATAAGTCCTGGTAGGATGAAACACGTGTCTATGTCTTCTGTTAGCACCCCTTGCAAACTGTGTGAGAGGCCTTTCGGCACCATGCAATTCTGCTTAAAGTTGGACCAGCATAACATTCTGTTGTGATTTGCATATGCAACCCATGATGCTCGCATTGTGGGGCATGTGATTTTATGCTTTCTTGAAACTTGGCTTCCCAGCCAAATGCCCTTTGGGTAACCCTTGCCTCAGTGTTTGTGCACAGAGGTTTTTGTCTTGTATATATATCATATATATATATATATATATATATATATATATATATAGAGAGAGAGAGAGAGAGACACACACACACACACACATATATATATACACACACACAAATATATACAATATTTATATATATATATATATATATATATATATATATATATATATATATATATATATATATATACATATATACTGTATATGACATGGCCTGACTAGAGATATCATGTTTATTTTCACTAGAGGCCAATGATATCTTGATATCACTGACCTTGAATGGACATAAATATGATATCTTCAGTCAGGACATGCACACCAAAACACCTGAAACAACAAACTTTTAGTTGGATTTTTCTGTCCTGGGCTTTCTATTTTTTTATCCCAACCCCCAACCCCCCAGCAGACACTTCTCCCTCCACCACACACACTACTGCAGGCTATCCTATGTATTGTGGGTTCTCAATTTATTTCAAATCACCCTTTCTCCAATCTCCACCACCCCACCACCAAACCTTCCACTTCCCCCACACAAAATTCCCCCACCTCAGAGAACAATGTTTTCTCCAGGTTTTTGTACTCTTAGCATTTTTTTCACACATTTAGATACTGTTGATTTACATGTCTTGCATTATTAAGTGTCAGTTTTACACATATGTGAAGAATAAAGAGACTCAGATAGAGGTCTCTCTTGTAGTCTCGGTATTGGGAGTAGGGGAAGAGGATGAAGAAATGCAGGATGTGGACCAGAGTGCTAGAAAATGGCATGAAATTAATAAAGTGAAACTGTGCTATAGGCAGCAGGTTGGGATTGGATGGAACAGGAAATCGTTCTCTAAGTTTGTTTCCACCTAAGTAGTTTTTCAAGTTGGGGTTGGAAGTGCACCACGCTTGGTATGATGGCATTTAATGTGTCTTTTTTTTCCAGGCACAGCCTTATTTGTTCTGGTTGCTAGTCTCATTGACCATAATGTAAGAAGTGACTGCCTGGGGGGGTTCAAGTTGGCTGTGGGCAGCGGGTCAGGATTGGATGGTATGGGACTGCTGTCTGTGGCTTTGTATGTGCCTTGCTAACAGTTTAATTGGGATCTGGTATGGACTGCCCCTTATATGCTCGAATTCTGTTTTTATTCATTTTATTTTTGTATTTTGTTGTTGTTGTTGCTTTTTTCTGTGTGGCTGGTGTTGCAGTGGCAGGCAATGTCAGTTACTACAACTTAAGCATGTGATTGAAAGGGGCAGTGGGGTTGCGTTTTACACAGTGACAGTCATGTGGTACCTTGCATTTGTCACAGCACAATTGTTGACACAGAAATAATTTCTCTATGTTTAAATTATGTTTGAAAGAAGCATTTCAAGTTCTTGTGCTGTACTGTAGCATGACAGAGTGCTGTGAATAGTGTTAAATGATGTGGTGGAAGAAACTTAAAATAAGGCAGTGTATGTTTAAAAAGTAGAAAAAGTGAGATTTTTGTGATATGTTTACTTAGTTTTATTTTAATTAAGCCGCTATCTGTACAGAGATGAGAATGAGTGAGTGAGTCGGTGACTTCAGAAAGTAGTAGCAAGCAGGAGTGTGTGTTGCTATAGCGATTGTTGCCTAAGCTTACATCTTCTCTGGTGCGTCCACAACCCCACTCACTCTCAGTTTTCTATATTCTGTATTTTCTTTTAAACAAAGCTAAGTACAGTTATGATAAAAGACAATGTTTTCTATTTCAACAGAGAGTGCTTTTTTAAAATGTCTGACTGCACTTTATTTACTGGTATTGGCACAATCAGTCATGCTATGTTACAGCACTAAAAATGAATGTGCTTGGCAGTAAGAGAGTCTGAGTATAGCAGGATCAACCAGATCAATTTTAGTATGACGTATAGGAATGTGGAGATACTAGTATGACATATAGGAACATGGCAATAGTGCCAATATGTGCTTCAGATAGTACTTTTTATCTGTCTTTATATCCCAAACCATACTGTAATGTTGTAATAATTATATGTATATATATATATATATATATATATATATATATATATATAGTTATATCCAATTTTATGGCTGCTACCCAACCTAGGTTGGTCAATTCATGAGCATAAAACTTCAGAAAACAAATATATTCCAAAACTTCAAGTAAATGTTGAATCATGACATGGCCACAAACAATCAGAACTATAAATGGATCATTAAGCATAATGTATTGGGGCTGGCAGTATAGCCTGGAGGTTAGAATAATAAGTTGTTAATGATCTTGGTACATCCAGCAAACCTGGCTTTGATACCAACAGTCTACTTGCATACTGTATAATTCTAAACAAGTTACTTAATCACCTGCGTTTTCCTGGGTCACCCCTGAAAAAAACACACATGTGCTTAATGGGCCTTACTGGGTTACCAAAGAATACAATTTAAAAAAAAAATAGATGCTAAGGTTAAAGAATGGGGGGAACCCTGGTGGTACCTTTACCTGACCATCTAAGTACACATGCTCTGTAACCAGATGTTGTACTCCGGCTAATCACTGAAACATATCCCTAAGCTAAGGAATCAGACATACTGCTCTATTGAGATTGAGAATGTAATCATAAGTAAGAGAATGTGGCCTTCCATTAGTATGCAAAGCAATACTTAAAATAAAAGCTAACTCAGAAATTTTAAATTCATAAGATGACCTTAAATGGACATCCCAGAAGATCCTTAAGTCATAATTAAATGTCATTTATGTAACTTACTTTCTTTTGTTTGGTTCTGTTTTAGGAGGGACACACACAAAAAATAAATAAGAGTAAAAATAGTTCTATGTGGATGCAACTTTTTTGAATATTATATCTTCACAAGAAAGTCTAAGTAGAAGATAAGGTATTTGCTATCACTACTGTGCATTCAACTAGGATAACAGCATCAATCCAGACACTATACGTAATCACTATCCATTCATCCTATCCTGCCTGCATTGAACTGCTTGTCTGACAGCCCAGCTACATCAAGGGTAAAATCCTACTTTCCTTCTTAGCCATCTTAGTTGATGAATTTAGTGTGGAGTAGATAGTGGGGAGGCCACATTGTATAAATGGGGTGAAATGTGTAGGTTATTTAGATCAATTGGAGACAGAGAGTGAATTTTAATTTAGGGAAAGAACAGACAGGTGGTACAACACAGAAACATAGGGTTAAAATGATTTATATGAGGTAGAGACCATCTAAAGTAGAAAGGTATTTCTCTTCTCTGTAACAGCACATAGTGTACATTCCTCTTAGAATTTTTTTTAGTAATACAAAAAAGTTAAATGTCTTATCTCAGAATATCAAGTGTATGATTGAGCACATTAAAAGTAAAACAATGTTTGACTATGCAGATGACTATGCATGCTAATTGTATTTTGATACAGGAATTGCATCTGGATCATAAAGAATTTGAATTCAACTATAAAAAGTGAGGCAGTGGTACTAATACTCCATTCAAACCTATCTCAAGAGGTGTCCATATTTGTTAAGAGAAATACAGGAATTCAGATAGTTAAACATGACTCTGATGGCTAGGTCAGATTCGTAATTTGTGAATTGTAGATACATGGGAAATATTTCACTGTGGTCAAAATATATGGCCCAAATGAAAATGAACCTATCTATTTTTATGAGATATTTCTCTTGTTAGTCATGTTTATCTTTACATATATTCATAGAGAGGACTTTAACTTAACTATACATAATTATTTTGACAGAACTAATATGCTATCAAACTGCATCCAATCTGCAACCAAAATCCTTTGTGAGGAGGAAAATTTTACATAGGACAAGGAAATAGAGGACTACACCTTATACCAAAAAAAAAAAAAAAGAGTAACAAAATGAGTGGTGGTGGAATATTATTGCATATAAAGAATATCCTGAGAAGTAATGGAATATAGTAGCTAGGTACAGACAAATTAGAATCTGTCTGGATTAAAATTAGCAATATTAAACCTCAAAAACTAATAGCGGGAACAGTCTATATATCACCTGAGAGCAAAAATGAGATCTTTAATAAGTTCATGGGGGAAATTGCACATTTCAGTTATGTGGGGAGTGTACTTGCTTTAGGGGATTTTAATCAATCAGACATTGACTGGCATTTAAATAAAGCTAGTAGTACTCAAGGTAATGTACTCTTTGATGTCATAAGAAAATGTAGCTTGGAATAGGTTATTAAACAAAGAACAAAAGAGGGAATATTCTGGATCTAGAACTGTTGAATTCAGGTATTCAGAACTCTTATAAAATATTGGCTTGATTGGCTAGCAGTGACCATATAATGATCCTGAAAATAGATAGCTGTATAAAGTTGAGTAAAGGCAAGATGGTCCTGTATACTTTTAGATAAGCAAACTACCATAACATGAGGAAGGGAATAAATGGATGGGAATGGAGAACTGATTTTGAGAACAATGATACAAACAACTGTTCAGAGCACCTAACAAAGTGAAAATGTGATTTGCAAGATAGGTGAGTTCTGCATAAACCAATATAAAATAATAAAGGTTGATGCTTAACCACTAGAGGACACAAATGGAAGCTTCAAGGTGGAAACTTTTAAAGGGATCTAAGGAAACACTAGTTCACTGATAGGGTAATTGAGCCATGGAACAGACTACCTGCCGAGGTTGTGGGATCAAAATTTGTGGCTGCTTTCAAGAGGAGATGGGTTAGGGCTAGGGCCTACATAAATATATAGGGTACTAGAAGTGGGTTGGGAGCTAAGTCCAAGGACAGATTTAAGGTCTTGGAAACCCACAAGCAGACTTGATGGACCTATAGTCTCCCTCTGCCATCATCTTCTATGTATCCATGTTTCTAAAGGTATGATACCACCATGGTACTCAAAGAAACTAAAAATGTTAGCAAATAAAAAAACAAAAGCTTATAAAATGATGATCAACTATAACAAGGTACTAAGGATAAATATAAGGAGGAGGTTTAAACACTAAAGAAATAAATCAGAAAGGCAAAGTGGATTTATGATATTAAACTTGCTACAGATATATCAAATCCCAATGCCTTTTAAAATTATTTTAATTCATAGAAGAAAATAATCAGGTGGGATCACTAAAGATTGGTGATAAAATAATAACAGGGGAAAAGGAAAAAAACAAATAGCCAGCATGTGTATTTCTGTACAGTTTTTCAAGAAAAAAAATAAATGAAATGGAAGTCAGTTAATACTGTTGGTACAATTACAATTGAGGAAGGTGATGTACTTAGGGAACTTAAATTACTGAAATTGGATAAAGCAGTGAGAACTGACAGAATATCACCACACATATTCCATCATAAGAGCAAATACAATTCATCAACTGCATGGCAGTGATGGGCTGCACACTGATGACAAGGAGTTAATGTTGACAGATATGTTCTGTTGACAGGGAGGTGTATCAGGAGGAGGACGAGATGTGCAGTAGATGGGATTGTCTGTGTGCAGGATTGGGCATGGTTGAGAAACTATCAGGAAGTGGGTGGGATGTGCAGTGGGTAGGATTGTCAGTGTGCTGGATTGAGCATGTCTGCAAAACCTTTGGGAAGTGGGTGGATATGCAGAGGTTGGGATTGTTGGTATGCTGGATCGGGCATGGTTATTGGGTGGTTCTGCAGCCTGGAGTACTGCCATTTTCTCTGCTGTCTGTGCAATGTGGAGTTGGAAATCTTTAGTTTGGTGGTGCGAGGGTCTCAGACCCCACATTATAACAAATTTCTGAGGTCTACGTCACTTTAGCAGTTATCAATGTTCCTACATGTAGTTGTATGGGATGTTGATGTGCTGCTGTCACTGTACTGGATGTTGTTGTGGTTTCTGTCACTGTGAATTGGTGGAACCATCGCCACACACATTGAAGGAACTAGTTGATAGCCAGGTTGCTCCCTTAACTTATTTATTGAATAAATCTTTGAATACTGGTGAGATGCTGGAGAACTGGAGAAGGGCAGAGGTGGTGCCAATTTATAAGAACGGTAATATGCAGGAACCCCAGAATTATAGGCCAATAAGTATTTTACCTATTGTAGGCAAAATAATGGAATCAGTACTAAAGGAATTAAATATAAACTGGAATTACACAAAGCAATGTTGACAGATCACAACACAGTTTCACGATGGGGAGGTCCTGTAATACAGATTTGATTAGCTTCTATGAGCCAGTAAGAAAGGTGCTGGATGAGGGTAATGTGGTGGGTGTCATTTACTTGGATCTAAGCAGGGTTTTTGACGTGGTGCTTCACTATAAGCTAATACAAAAATTGAAACTCAATTATCCTAATACTCACCACAATGTTAAAACTTGTATCTCCAACTGGCTCTCAAATAGAACTCAAAGGGTTAGGATAAATGGGTTCCTATTGAGTGAGGGTAGAGTGATTAGTGTAATCCTTCATGGATCTGTGTTGGGATCAGTATTTTTTGGATTGCTGATATCTGATTTGGAAAGAGGGGTCACAAATTGCCATAAAGAGTTTGTGGATAACACCAAACTTGGTGGCATAATCAGTAATGTGGCATAATACTGCAGTTTACAGAAGGATTTGGACCATATGGAAGCATGGGCTGATGACTGGGAATGAAATATAATGAAAAAAATGTACTTTGATTCACATGGGTAAAAATAATCTATGTAGAAATTATTTTCTTAGTGGAATACAATTTGTACTGGTCACATCAGAAAAAGACTTGAGGGTTATAATAAGCTATAATTTTAAGCAAAAGAACATGTAAATCAAGTCTTTAATAAAATCAACTATTTAAAAAAAACTCAGGAGAGACTTCGGTCATAAATCCAAAGAAGTACTACTACCTATTTATAAATCATACATAAGACCATACACAGATTATTGTTTGCAGTTCTGGGGTGGGATAAATATTTTTTTGGGGGGGGGGAATAAAATTGAAAGAATTCAAGGCAAAGCTGCCAAAGTGATGTCAGGTCTGGAAAACCTACATTATGGAGACTGACTATCACTGCATAGTCTACATACTGTAGGAGAAGAGTAAGAGTGGATCTCTTATTATTTTACAAAACACCTTACGATGAATAATTATTTCCTTTAGGAATGAAGTCCTTAATGCCAGAAGTAACAATAGGCAAATTGTAAACACAGATTTTAGGATGAACAACATAAATTTGTACTATATGCAGAGAATAACCTGTTGAAATTTGCTACCAGATGAAATAATAAATAGAAAGAACACCGATTACTTTACACAAAAGTTGAATAAATTTAAAGACTGGGGTAACTTACCTAACAGCAGGGTAGCTAAGACATAGAAGATAAAGTATGGGTCTGGGGGTGTAATGAAAATTTACACACACCCGAGGGGTTTATGCACAGCATATAACCCCGAGGTTGTGTGTAAATTCGTGTTTACACACACCCAGACTCATACTTTATTTTATATAATTGCCAGGACATCCTTTTTCCACACAGCAACTATATAAAATAAAAAAAGACATTCTTATGTGACTGTGGCAGTCTGCTTGTGTCTCAACGTGCGCTCTACGGTCTGTCGGTCGCTTGTTTTTTACTTTTTTTTATTTAATTTTGCATGAAGCCAACATGTTGAGGGTATTTCCCTCATTTTGAGTCCTTTCTGCCTGCCAAGCAGCACTTACTGCAGTTAGAATAGTGGCTCACAGTGGGAAAGACGAGGTGGACAGTGGCTAGGAGGAAGACCTTCGGAGGTAGGGGCACCTTTGCAGTGCAAGGGAAACCGGGCACTTGTTCACCTTTATAAACGCTCCTTTATAATGGCAAATTACGCTATGGTTTCCCTATGGGAAAAAGGACATCAAGGTTATTATATGGATGTTATACATCTATTTCTGCCTTGACTGCTGCTAGTATTACTCCTAGTATTTTATGAGTGATTGTAAGTTAATTGACCTGTAGAGAAATAAAAATCTTCTCCTACTCATCTATTGATTTTTTTTTCTGGTCTCTGAATCCCTATTATGCCAGCTTATTAATACTTAATATAAAGGAATTCTAGTATTGGCCAGAATCCAGTCGTACTAAATGTTGAAATAAAAGCTCAACCAAGAACTTCGACCTTCAGAATGGGCCCTATTCTGCCAAAGGACAAAGAATTTATTGACAAAGTGAAAAAAGTGATATTTATTTCAATAGTAACTATAACTCTGGTTCCTCAATACATTCTATTTGGGATTCCTTCAAATCTTATTTAAGAGATATTATCATTTCATATTGCAGTAAAAAAAAGTAAAGAATATCTATCCACACTACAAAATGCTATTGTACTTTAAAAGGTATACTAGCAAAAGATCCAAAGAACCTGCATGAACTACTAGCCCTAAAACACAAATATAATGACATTTCTGTGATTCAGGCACAGCACCTGACATTTGGTACCAGAAAAAAATACCTGCTCAAGGGGATAAACTCAAATAAATTCTGGCATGGCAACTAGGAAAAGAAGAAGACAAGCAAATTTTCTTTAAAATTCTGGCAAGTAGAGATCACGTGATGCAGAATGCTGAGTAGAAGCTCCTCCACTAAGCTCCTGCCTCCCGAATATAAATTCGCCTTTTTTAAACAATCAAACCTATCTAATTCTTCTGCTTACGAATTCTTCCATTGCTTAAGCATCCTGTGCTCCAGTTTTGGGCTTTAGTGTGGTAGATGGAGGCTTATATGAAGAAAGCCCTGCAGAAACATACCCACCCTGCCACTCCTGAAAAGGCCTCAAAGAAATCCCGAGCCTCGAGTGGCCCAGACAAGCCTGATCCTTCGTGTCAAGCTGGGGAACAAGAGCCTTTAACACTCAATAGGTTCTTGGAAGAATTCAAACCATTTCGAGAAGAGATGAAAGATATGGCAACTGATTTGAAATCTCTCTCCAGAAAATTGGATGAAGTTTCTCTCAAGGTCTCCAACAATACTGCTCGAATAATCTCGATGGAGAGGAAACTGGAAATCCTAGATCCTGAATTGCTGTCAACGAGACAGAAATTATCTCGTTTAGAAGCTAAACTTGAAGATTTAGAGGGCTGTAACCGCATAAATAACGTTGTAATACTCGGGCTCCCAGAAGGGGAAGAGGGCAAGCATGCTGTAGTTTTTGTACAGAAGCTGGTGGACAGGGTTGCTGGTCCCTCTCCCTTCAGTTCAGTGTACATAATAGAACATGCTCATCGGTCCCTGCGACCAAAGCCCCCCCCGGATGCTCCCCCCGTCCCATTATCTGCCACTTCCTGAATTATTTGGAAAAGCAGCATTTTCTGCAGAAAGTCAGGGCCGTACAAGAGGTCCGTTGGGAGAAGGCAAAGTTGAGAATTGCACAAGATCTCCCTAGTTCGGTTCATCTGAAGCGGAAAGGGTTTCACCCTATTGTATCTAAGATTATTGCAGCAGGTTTAAAATTCAGGATGGGGTACCCAGCCAGGTTACAAGTCTCAGTAAACAGTTCCTGGTTTAATTATGAAGATCCTGAAGCTGCGTTGTCAAGCCTTAAATCTATGCTGCCAGATTTGTTCCGGATGACCTGAGAGTTCCTCTAAAGTATCGGGATTCATCGAGAGCTGCTGTTGGAACTGTTATTCATTTTCTTTTTGGAGAAAGCATTTACCACTAACTGAGATCAGACTTGTTTGTTTTCTCATTTGGAACTGGGCTACCCGTTATATGGCCTAATAGTTACTATTTCCATGCCCTGGCTTCCTAGTGTTAATTCTGTTTCAGGGTGAAACCCTTCAGGGTTCTGGTGATGGCTCATTCAGGAGTGCAGTTTGGAGATTATTATACACTCAGTTTTTGGGAGTTGCATATAGGGGGAAAGCGTTAGGTTGTTGGCTTTTTGATTAGTCCTTATGTATTAGTTTGGTAGGCTTCAGAGCGGTTTCGGGCTTTCATTGCCATTTTGACATACCTGTTGGACCGGGAGATAACCACAAGAGGGCGCGGCTCACCTAGTTAATATATGCCTGGGTGGCCTTGAATTCGAGAAGGATCTCTCTCAATTTTTGTGTTACTCTAGCTTTTTCAGGAGGTACTTTGGAATTAGGGGCTGGCAGCCCCTGGGTAGTCACATTTCGCAGTTTTCTCTTCTCGGGGTCTCGTTTCAGTTGCTATCTCATTTCTCACTCTCAGCTTGTGATTGGAGCTATCCATCATTATTAGTTTTCCCTCTGGTTCTGGTCTTGGGGCAGTTCTGTATCAGGGACAGGCAACCCCTAATTCTCACTCTGGTGTGTGTGACTACGTGTCATACTCATGTTTTTGATAGCCAGTTTCATTTTTCCTAGTCTTATTGGATTCATAATCATGTGCCCATAGGCTCTGGAAGCTCGAGACAGCTCTTCTGGTATTAGGGGCCAGCTATATCTGTTCATAATTTACATTTGCATCTAGAGATATAAGTGGGTTCTCATTAGCAGAGGAAAATTTCGGGGGGCAGGAGAGGGAGGAAATAACCCAGTACTGTGCTAAACATTGCTTGTAACAGATTGGGGGCTGGGAGGGAGGTGGGAGGTATGGGTTCTCGTTTGGAGGGTGGGGGTGTACAGGGGGGTTTAAAAGTGGGCTAATGATGGGGGAGTTAGGGTGGTGGGAGGGCCTTACAGCAGCAACTAGTAGGGTCAGGTCACACGTACTATATACCCTGAGCACAGGGCCGAATCTATTAAACCTATTAATTATTAACAGGTGGCCAAGGAGGTGACTTTTGCAACGTGGAACGTTAAGGGGATCAGGAAAAAATCTAAACAATATCAGGTTCTTAAACACTTAAGCCTACTATGCTCACAGATAACTTTTCTACAGGAATCTCATTTATTAGAAGTGGAAGCTTCACAGTTGAAGAGACAACAGTTGGGGCCAGTGTACGAGGCTCAAGGCTCCACTAATAGTTGTGGGGTTATGATTATTATTAACAGGAGCATTCCCTTTGTCTCTACACAAGTTATCAAGGATCCCGAGGGTAGGTTTGTCTCAGTTAAAGGTACTCTCTGGTCGGTCCCACTGCTACTTGGCAGTATATATGGTCCTAATGTGGATGATCCTGGGTACTTTATGAGACTTATAAATATAATCCTGCCTTTGCTTCCTATAAGGATTATTTTGGGAGGTGACTTTAATCTAGTCATTCATTCTAATCTCGACAGGATGGGTAGTGGACATGGGGGATTTCTCCAGGCCAGAGGGCTCACAGAGACCTATTGGATCAATGCGGGCTCTGTGATGTCTGGCGCATCTTATATCTGGACTCCAAGGAGTTTACCTACAGGTCATTGGCGCACGGCTTGCAGTCCCGCATCAATTACATTCTTATTTCTCAGGCTTTCTTGCCTGGGGTTAAGACTTTGTCAATCCAACCTGGTCCTGTCTCTGACCATTCATTGGTGTTATGTAAACTGGCATTCCAGGACTTTTCAAATAGGGAAACAAGATGGAAACTTAATGACCAACTGCTTAAAGATTCCAAATACTGTAAGCTCATAAGGGAACAAATTGAGACCTTTTTTCTTGTCCAACCCCTTAGACAGTGCAAAACCAGATATCAAATGGGGGGCCTTTAAGGCCTACATGAGAGGGGTCCTTATTAGTATGGCAGTGAGTAGGAAAAGGGCTAGGGAGAAGGAACTATTATCTTTACTATCTCAAATTCGGGTACTTGAAATTAACATTCTGGCTAATGCTCCAGAAGAAGACAGGAGGAAGCTCTTACTGCTGAGAGATAGATATTTACAGTTGCTCCGGGAAAAGGCAGAATTAGTTATCATATGTACTAGAGCTAGTTACTCAGATCAGTGAGAGAAGGCGGGGCACCTATTAGCACTCCGTATCAAGCGACAAGAATCTACGAGATTCATCCCTCCAATTAGAGCATCAGCTGATGGGTCTCTGAAAATATCTCCTACCAAGATAGTTCAAGAATTTGCCCTATACTATGAAACGCTGTACAGCAACATGGAGCACCCCCAGTCCTGAGAGCATGGAGAAGTATCTGATGGATTCCCATTTGCCCTCTCTTCCAGCACATCACAAGGACTTTGTAGTTTCTCTTATATCACAGGAGGAAATTGCTGAGGTCATTAAGGGATTACCTTCAGATAAAGCTCCCGGTTTCTCTTCCCTTTTTTATAAGACGTTTCAAGATCTCTTACTACCAGTACTTAATCAATTATTCCAGTATATCTTTTCCAGGGCAGAGGTTGATTCTCATCTCTTTAAGGTCTTGATTGTACTTCTCCCCAAACCAGACAAAGATCCAGAGCTTGTCCAAAGTTATAGACCCATATCTCTCCTAAATCAAGATATTAAAATTATTTCAAAGATTTTAGCTAATAGACTAACTGTTGTACTCCCTGAGTTAGTAGGCATGAATCAGGTAGGATTTATAAAAGGACGCTAATCAGCTGACCACCTGGGTACATTATCTCATGTCTTCTCGGCTACCAGAGAAGCCAAGTTCCCCGCAGGTCTCTCTGGATGCCGAGAAGGCATTTGATAGGGTAAATTGGAGCTTTTTGTTTAAGGTTTTGAGTGCCTTCAAATGCCCTCCTGAATTTATATCTTGGGTTGCTGCACTATATAAAACCCCTACAGCAAGAATCTCAGCAAACGGGGCTTTCTTTAAATCCTTCCCACTCTATTCAGGGACTAGGCAGGGCTGCCCCCTATCACCTTTGTTATTCAATTTATATTTGGAACCCCTTATTCAAAATATTCTCAAAAGTATCTCTATAAAAGGCATTTGGGTTGGGCGCCATGAAATTAAAGTCACCGCATATGTGGATGACTTGTTGATAAATCTATCCCACCCGGTATCATCTGTACCGGCCTTACTAAATGAAATAGCTAGATTTAGTGAGCTATCTAATTACAAGCTGAATGCCAGTACATCTTTATTCTTTCCATTAAGCCACAAGGTATTCAAGAATGATATTAGTCCCTTACGTTTATGGTGGACTCCCAGATCATTTAGGTATTTGGGCATTAAAAGCTGTCCCGTAACCCCCTAACACGGTTTAAGGATAACCTTGACTCCCTCTCACAGCTTATTATTCATGACCTTGACAGATGGTCTAAACTTCCCATATCATTATGGGGCAGGATTAATATAATCAAGATGAATGTTTTCCCTAGAATTTTTTATCCCTTATCTCTTCTCAATACTTTTATCCCTCTATGCTGGTTTAAAAAATTACATGGTATATTCACTAGATTTATCTGGGCTGATAAATATCCCCATCTAGCCTATTACAAACTAGCTGCTCCAAAATTTGAGGGGGGGGGGCTGTGGATTCCTCTCATGGCTATATATTACTGGGCCAGTCACTTAGTAAAATGTTTGAGATGGGTATCCCCGAGCCCTGAAAAGGAACAACCGGTATGGTTAAGGATTGAATTAGATGCAATTAAAGCTAAGAACCTGGACCCTCTAACCTTATTTTACCTTAAAATATCACAGGTACGTATAGTTGATTGTCCCACAGTAGGTATCTCATTAATAGTATACACACAGTTATGTTCATTTCTATATTACTCCCCCCAGACCGACTTAGCTCAGTCCATTTGGAATTCCCCATCCTTCACCATCAATAAGAAACAGATTTACCATAAATGGTTGCCCCAATTGGGAGATGGGAAACTGTATTCTTTGGTGGATGATGAGGGGCACTGGTTGTCCCCAGGTGATATTATCAAAACATTTCTTATCCCAGTTTCCACTCACTTCAAAGTTATGCAGTTAAGACACCTACTTACAATAGCCTTGGGGAATATTTACCCTTCCCAGATGGTTTCAGCCCTGATACCTGAGATCTCCTCACTTACTGGATCTTCAGGTGCTGTATCTAAATTATACAGAGTGTTGTTTCATAAAAGATATGGGGACTCTTTTGGACCTGCTAGATTTTGGAACTCATTCCTTCCTCAGTATCAGTCGGATTGGCAATCTCTATGGAGACCTTACCATAAATATGTTTCCCAAGACAGATTGCGCCTCATGCAATATCATATATTACATAATATGTATTGTACTCCTATAAAACTAAAGAAATGTTTTTTTTTCGGATTCTAGTACCTGTATTAAGTGTACGCAGGAAGAAGGAACACTTCTTCATATGTTCTGGTCCTGTCCCAAAGTTTCCCTTTTATGGAATTCAATCAGGATTTCCCTGGATCCCCTACTGGGCCTTCAGGAGTATTTCATTCCTGATATATGTCTTTTAGGGGATCTGCCCTCTGTCAGGGTCAAAGTTAGGAAATTTCATATTTCCATGATTGCTCCATCTGTTAAGAAACTTATCTTACGTCATTGGAAAGACAAATCCACTCCAACTTTCCAAGAGTAGTTGTATGAAATTCTTGCTAATCTTCAAATGGAGAAGGCGATTGCAAGTCTTCATAACAGACTTGCAGTTTATAACAAAATATGGGATCCCCTCCACTCTCTAATTTTACTGTCTCATTTGTAATTATCTCATTCTTCACATTCTCTCACAGGCCTTCTGGGAATGAGTATTGCACTTAGGGGTTATATGGAGTAGTTGCTGCTGTAAGGGGATGGGTGGGCAGGGGTGGGTTGAGAAGTTTTATTCTCACAAGTGGTTGAGTCACATCTTGCTTTGCTGTAACTGCCCTCTATATAGGAAAATGTACTAATAAAGTTTAAATAGAAAAAAAAACAATTCTGGCAAGTAGATTAGAAAAACTCACTCTCACAATAATTATTTACCAAGATCAGAATGACTTTATAAAAGATCAACAGCTGGCTTCTAGTATAAAATGTAGAATAAATATTACAGACCTTAATACAAAAACAAAAAAAAAGGTTCCTTAATTTCATATGATGCTGAGAAAGCTTTCAACATAATTAAATGAGATTATAAGAATGTCACCTTGAAAGCTATAGTTATGGACCAAGTTTAAGAGGTTGGATACATCTTTTGTACTCCAAACCTACTACTACTATTAGGACTAATCTAGAAAATTCAGATAAAATAAGATTGGAAATGTGAACCAGAAAAGGGTATCCACTGTTACCTCTAATATTTGTCCCAGCACTTGAACCATTTTCTGTAGCCTTAAAAATAATGCAAACATCAAAGGTACAACTATCCATTACACAGAACACAAGATTAGTCTGATGATCCCCTGTTTTTAAGCAACCTAGCAGAATCAGAATATGACTTTATTTCACTTCTACATGAATTTAAATCTATCTCAAGCCATAATGTTATGTGGGCCAAATAGAACTAATACAAATTAATTCTTCAAATAACTCCTCAATAATTAGAAAAATAGAAACATAGACTTTGGCGGCAGATAAGGACCACTTGGCCCACCCAGTCTTCCCATTTCCCTACCTACTGGATAAGCTGCAGATTCTAGTTAACCAACAGCCTACTTCCTGCAACCCCCACTATAATTGCCTTATGTCTGTTCCATGCATGTTTGAATTCCCCCATTGTTTTAGACCCAACAACCTGCTCAGGAAGGTGGTTCCATGAATCCACCACTCTCTCCGTGAAAAAAAAAATATCCTCACATTACCCCTGAGCCATCTCCCCCTCTATCTTTAAATTGTGCCCCCTTGTTCTTACACATCTCTTTTTCCCCACTATGATGAAGACAGAATCTCATAATAAATATTTGGGGGCATTAATTAATGATAACTTAGAGGCCATCACTGACTTAAACTATTCCCCATTCTTAAATAGTATAAGGAATTATCTCAATGGAACAGTCTTCCACTAACTTTGATAGGCAGAGCAAATGTAATTAAAATGAACATCCTCCCTAAATTCCTATTTCTGTTTCAGACTCTCCAACATTATGATTAAGAATGATATTTTTACAAAGATGGAAAAAATCATCAATACATTCCTATGGAATGGAAAAGGACCAAGATTAAAGATTGACAAACAATAGCATAGCAAACTGAAAGTGCATCTTGTTCTTCCTAATTTCTTATAGTGTTATACTGCAGCCCAAGTTGCACACATTCTTGATTTATAAACCAAAATCATGACATCTTTGACAAGATCTGTCTGAACTCAGCAACTTACTGTACTGCATGTGGAAGAGCCTTGATTCTCTTTAATCTTTCATGTAAACTTTCTCAACCCCACCCCTGATTTACATGAATGATTGTTTTCCTCTTTCTAATACCAATAATGAATTTATAAATTGGCATAATGCAGGTATTAAACAAATAAAAGACCTAATGGACATTGGCACGTTCAAAAAATAAATTAAATTTACCTTCCTATCACTTTTTCAGATATCTTCAATTCAAATTATATTAATTAAACTTCCCATTCAATGACCTTACTAAAACTTTCTATGCTAGAGAAAATCATGCATAGCTTTGACCACTCTAAAATCTTATCAAAAATGTACCTTTTAGTGGCAGAATCTTGTAATAAATGTTCAACCCAGATCAAAATGAAATGGTAACAAACATTTGACACAACTCTTACAGACACAGAGGCCCGGATATTCGGAAGGGTTGCGCATGGTGCAACAGTGTTGCATCATGATCAACCCACTGATTTGCCCTGGCACGGTATTCAAATGTGGATTGTGCCTGGAACAAATCCTGATGCACGTGAGCGCATCAGTAATGTATGCGGCGCAGGTGGGGGGGGGCGTGCCCATGCATACTCCGCACATCCTGATATTCAGCAAATGATGTGCTGAGCCCATACATCTGCAACCCCTACTTGCACTGCACACTGGTGAGCCCCCAAAAAAAGGAACAATGGCTGGTCACCCACAGGAGAGCTGCCGTATTGCAGGGTGCAACACGGCAGCTGCCACCTGTGGGTGGCCACCCGAGCTCCAGCTACACCTTCGTGGCAGTGCCCCCAATGCCCGATTGCGACCTTCCATAGTATAAATAAACATCCAATATCCCTGGTGGTCCAGTAGACCACCACAGCCTGATTGCAGGCTTAAGTATGAAAATATAATGTCCACTTCCTGGTGGTCCAGTGGACCACTCGCCACCCGTCGCAGGCATAAGTCAAATAAATGCGATGTCCAATATCCCTGGTGGTTCAGAGGTACCCTCCCACCCGCCCCTGAGCCCCACTGCCCTGCTCCCCAGTCAGCGGCGCGGTGGCGCACCACCGCCTGCCGCCCCACTGCCCACCGACTGACAGTGTACAGTAGGGCTGTATGCCCATTGGTCCACAGCGTGAGCCAATGGGCATGCAGCCTGTACCATATTACACAGTCCAGATATGTGAATGAATCCATCCATCAAATCACCCGGGATCAGCGCACCTGCATGCAAATGGGGCCATAATGACATGCAAATGGCCCCATTTGTGCCTTGCATGCATTATGGCCCCATTTGCATGTGAATTTTTGAATATCTTGGTTGTTACACATAGCACAACAGAACTTATGTGAACTTATGCTAGCGCATCCCCCTGCTTCACTCTGGCCACTTACGCTGGCGCAGTGCCATTGCGCCATGCGCACTATGGGTGGTCATGGTGCGATATTCAACGATACTGTGCCATGGCGTAGCTCCGTTGAATATCATACTGTCAATGCCCCTGCGCAGCTAAGTTGCACTGCACCTAGGCTTGCGCCACAGCCTGGTGCAGTCTGAATATCCAGGCCTGTATGTCCATCTATGACTTAAGCAATCTATTGTGGTGCTAATTCCATTAAATCTCAACAAATTCAATTTAACATTTATCATATGACATATCACACCCCTAAGCAATTAAATAATATGGACTCAAGACATATCCAATACTTGTTCTAAGTGCTCATTATCAGTAGGTATGTTAGAACACCTGTTTGTTGATTCCTCTGCTTTAAACATATTCTGGGCTAAAATGTTGGATTCACTACAGAAAGCTTCTGCAATCCATATTCCAAAAGACAAAGGTCTATTTTTGTTAGATCGGGACATCTGGTCTAGGAATATTCCCCTTTATGAAATTAGTTTAAGCAATTTAAGCCTCATTATGGTCAATAAACGTATCCGTAAATGGAAACATAAGGGATCACCAGAGTTTTTAGCCTGGCTAAATTTCATTATCTCAATTCATTGCATACAGAAAGTACATTACCTATCAATAAATAAATCCAATTTTATAAGAGATGATCTCAGTTTTGACAAACTCTTATTGCTTGAACAGATTAGATTGGATTATGCACATTATGTGATCCCTCTTATTTCATATTACATTCAGCTTGATGAATTATCTAGTCCACTTATCTTGTTCAGTACTTCTTCTAGTATTAGTCATGCTGATACTGCTATTTATACAGTATTCCTATTATGCCTTTATAATTAGATTAACACATGCATCTAGTATAGCCTTCTAGGTGTATGCTTAAAGAAGATCGCTTACATTATTAATTATTTAAAATGAGAGCACTTTTCTAGTTTTTTATTTCATCATGCAAGGTTCTCAGATTAATGCATTTTTTTCAGTTCTCCTTTGTTTGTAACATTGTAATTTTCTGTAACAAAATTATTTAATAAAAGTACAAAATCATGTAATGTACCTGGGGCATGGGAACCCAAGAGCTGTGTGCAGGATGAGACGAGGTACTGAGAGTCACTAGGTAGGAAAGGCATATTGGGTTTATCATATCTGATTACCTTGAAATGACAGGGCAGAGTGACAAAGCACTGGATAGGGTCAGTAGGATGCAGGTATTCATAAGGAGAGACAACTCTTGGAAGAGGAAGGAGGTGGTGTTGCCACTGTGTTGCTCGCTTGTGAGAGCCCACCTGCAGTACTGTGTCCAGTTCTGGAGGCCACACCTCAGAAAGGACCTAGGAGGATGGAAGTAGTCCAGAGGAAGGCAACAATAGTTTTACAGGGGCTACATCAAAAGCCATAAAAGGAGAGATTGAATGATCCCAACATGTGCCGCTTGCAAAAAGTAGAGCTAGAGTGACATGATAGAGATCTACAAGAACCTTACATGGATGAACAGGGTGCAGGAGGGGGTTGTCTTTCAAATGAGAAGGAGCACCATGACCAGGAGGATCGATGTTTAAAAGAAATATGAGGAAGTACTACTTCACTGAAAGAGGAGTGGGTGACTGGAACAGATTGCCAGCAGAAGTTGAGGAGGCAAAAACAGTGTGCACCTGCAAACATGTTTGGGATAGTCATAGGGGCATATTAGTAAACATTCAGGAATGAGTTAGTGTCACCAGAGACTAGTTTTGGTCTGTGGAGACAAACTAGACAGGGACCATCTGGGTAGACTGGGTGGCTCAAGCAGTCCTTTTCTGATGACACATTCTATGCTTCTATGATGTTGGTCATGGGAGGTTTATCGATTTGAACAGAGAATCTGGGAAAGAAATAAAGGAAAAATCAAATAAGTGAAACCTCTATGATGTATTGGACATTCCTATTTGAAATTTTAAAGATAAAAAAATAAAGGTAATAGATTAATAAAACTGGCTGCTGATCTAAGCATGCAGATCTTTTAATGGCAGAGATGCTGGAGATGCAAGTGGTTGAATTACATTTTCAACCAAAAAGTAGGGCTCCATAATTGATTTTTGTAGATGTATATTCTTTTGCTAAAATTAGACAAATTAAATTAAGGAATGTTTATGACAGTGATCAGTTTTCAATGTAATAAGAAATCGGGACCAAAAATAAAATAGCAGAGATGCAAGATGGAGAATGTATTGACAATGGCACAAAATATGTGGTTCCATGTCAACAAATTGACAACAATGTTGTTGACATGCCCAACAGTGATGGGAACATTGCCAACTGTCAGCATTGTTCCTGATGAGATGAAATGTTTTTCTGAAGGGAGCTTTGCCCCCCCCCCGCACTCCCCATACACCCTCCTCAGCTCTAAATCTCCACCTCTGAGTAGGAGTTGGTTCAGGCTGGGGGTGAGACACCGAGAGTTGTGGCGCCATCATACAGCAGACCACCACAGGGACCTGTCAAAATAGGTGGACTTCATTGTTAAATTGTCACTGTGCTGACGTGCTAGCAAAATATGTGCATTAGCAATTCAGAAGGGATTTTCTGGACAAAGTTCAGGGAAGAGAAAATTAGGTTCATCGAAGAAATAACAAATGAGAAGCTGGTAATGTCCAAGGGATTAATGACCAACTGGGGGAGCAACTCCTTCCAGCTGGTTGTTAATACAAGGCAATAGCCATACTTGAGGTTGTTATTGAAATTTAAAATCTAATTGCAATAACAACTTGTGCAACTTTTGTTTTTACCATTTTTTGTTACTTACTATTACATTCTGAGTGGAGTGGAGTGGAGTGGAGTGGAGTGGAGTGAGGTGAACCATGCATGACACACAGCATCAGTTGGCAGTCAGATCTTTAATTTCTAAGATGTTAATTACTGATCCAGTATCCAATCTGGAGCTTTGCTACACTCGTGAACACTTAATTAGACTTAAAATTTAAATTATTTTGAAGTCCAAGACAAGAAGAAACATATAAAAATAGAAACATGGGATCTTCCAGAAGATAAAGACCTCTTGGCCCACCCTGTCTGACCATTTCTCCCCCGCCTATACTTTAACTGCAGAACCTTCCTGTTCACTAGCTACATTCTCTCCCCCATTTCCCAACAATGATTCCCTTGTACCTGTCATATGTATGCTTGAAACCCACCACTATTTTTGCCCCCACTTCCTTCACTGGAAGACCGTTCAAGGCATCCACCACTCTTTCAGTAAAGAAATACTTTATTATATTCCTCCTAAATGTTTCCTCTTCAAGTTCATTACATGCCCCACTTTTCTTATACACCTTCCCCTCTAAAAATACTCTTCTCCTGTACTTTGTTCAACCTTAAGAGGTATTTGAAGGTCTCTATCATATTCCCCCTCTTTCTTTTCTCTTCCAGGGTATATGTATATTGAGATCCCTTATGGGACTTCTGATGCAGCCTCTGCACCAGTTTCGTTGCCCTCCTCCTCTGGATAGCCTCTGCCTTGTCCATGCCCTTCTTGAGATGTGATCTACAGAACTGGACACAGTTGTCTAGATGGGATTTCACTAGTGATTTATACAGTGGAACCAACATCTCCCTCCTGCTGGTGATAAAAACTCCATATATAACCCTAGCATCCCACTGCCCTACCTACTGTCTTGTCACACTGCCTTGCCACCTTGATGTCATTAGATATGATTATTCTGAGGTCTTTTTCTGTTTGGTGACCATCAATACCCTTCCCCCCTTTATACTCTGCTTCTTGGTTTCTGTGCCTTATGTTCATGATTCTGCACTTTTTTGAATTGAAACCCAGCTGCCGTACCCTTAACAACTTTGCAAGTTTTCTAAGGCATCTGCACATTCTCTCTCTACCCCTCTCAGTGGTGTCCACCCTATTGCAGATTTTGGTGTCATCTGCAAAAATGGCATCCCTTACCTTCCAGCTCTTCTGCATTGTTGCTTATAAAGACATTAAAGAGCACTGGATCCAGTACTGAGCCCAGAGGTACCCAGCTGATCACTATCCCTTCCCCTGTGTGAATTCTGTTAGCCATGTCCTTCTGTCACCTATCTATCAACCAATTTCCTACCAGTTTATCACTTTAGGATCCACTCCCAAACTGCCAAGCTTCCTAGTGAGCCTTCTGTGAGATAAGGTACTGAAGGCCTTGCTGAAGTCTAAGTAGACTGCATCAACTGCCCCACCTTGATCAATTTCCCTGGTCACCTAGTGTAAGAAATCAACCAGGTTCATCTAAAATGCCCCAATCATCTCCTTCTGTCACCTATCTGTCAACCAATTTCCTACCCAATTTGTCACTTTAGGACCCACTGCCAAACTGCCAAGCTTCCTAATGAGTCTTCTGTGAGGTAAGGTACTGAAGGCCATGCTGAAGTCTAAGTAGGCCTCATCCACTGCCCCACCTTGATCAATTTCCATGGTCACCTAGTGTAAGAAATCAACCAGGTTCATCTGAAATGCCCCAACCGTGAAACCATGCTGCCTAAGGTCTTGTAACCCACAGAATTCAAGACACTCCACAATTCTTTCCTTCAAAAGTGGCTCAATTAGCTTTGCCACCACTGAAGTTAGATTGATTAGCCTATAGTTGCCAGTCTCCTCTCTGATATTGCTTTTATGATGCAGGACATCTGCACACAAAGGACTGTCAGAGGTGCAACCAGTACCTCCTTGTGTTCCTTTAGTACCCTTTGGTGTACCCCATCTGGCCCCACAGCTTTTTCTGCTTTTAGATATGCAAGTCCTTTCAGTGCTCTCATCTGTGAATGGACTTGTGTCTGCCTCCCTCAACCCAGTATTCACATGGGCCATTTCTATCCCATTTCACTGTGAAGAGAGAACAGAAATATCCATTCAGGATATCTCAGTTTTCTGATCCACCTCTACACAGTCTCCCCCTGTACTTTTTACCCTCACAATCCCTCCTCTTATCTTCCTTTTCTCCCTTACAGTATCTGCTTAAAAAAATAATTTTTCCCTTTAGTTATCTATTTGGCTACCCTTTTCTCAGTTTGCACCTTTGCAGTCCTCATAACTTTCCCTGGGTACCTCAGCCTTTCCTGGTACACTTCCCTATCTTCTTCTTTCTGTGTTTGTTTATATCTTCTGAATGTTATCCCTTTAGACTTAACCTTTGCAGCCACTTCCCTAGAGAACTATATCAGTTTTGTTTTCATTTTGTTTTTGCTCACTTTTTTTGCACAGAGGTTTTTTGCCTTCACTGTGGCATCGCTTTTGTTGGTCCAGTTTTCCTCCACCTCACCCTGGCTGTTTCCCCTTACTAGGTTATCTCTGAGGCATTCACACTTTTTTAAAAATCTGCCCTCCTGAAGTCCAAGACCCGTATTTATGTGGTATGCTTCTGCTGCAAGCCTTTTGCTGAATCATGCAGTATGGTAATCACTGGTCCCAAGGTGGCCTCCTTCCTTGACATCTGGAAGAATTAAATTCTAAACCTATTGATCTCAGCCTGTGGTCATACTCAAACAGAACATGTTTGTCAATTGTTTAGAAATTATGAGTCTTACCATAGAAAATGAGTAACCCAAAGTCAGAAAAGTAAATAATTATACAGTTAGTGAAACAAGGTAAAGGTGTGATAATGAATGTAGAATTATAAAAAGGATACTTAAAAATATGAAAAAAAGTAAGCAGAAACGTAAACCTTAAAAAGGACTATAGGGTGTGTGGCCTGGAACTGACGGTAATGGCAGCCTAAAATCTTAGCTCTGTCCCAACCTGGCATGTAATCGCTTGCAATCCACCAATATACTGGACTGAATTCATTATATAGCAACTGGAAAAACCGTCCCCACCTCTGCCACTCTAGCACTGATGAATTTGGATGTATGAGGTGCGGTAGGTCGGCATTATCCTGTGAACCTTCTCTAAGAACCGAGTAGTCCAGCTAGGCCACAACAGCCTGACTGTGTACTTGAACTGGGTACCCACATCCATCTCTCAACTCTGGTGTTGTTTCTTTTTTGGCACCTGCCGATAGTAGAGTGGGTCGCGATGACATGCTTAACAAGAGAACCGAGTAACCAAGGAGGACACACAGCAGCCCTCTTCTCCCATGGTCCATAGTTCATGCCATGAAATGGGATGGAAGCATGAGAGGCTAACATGCAGGAGGCCGGCGGGCAACAGGCCCTCTCAATTCTGGAGCAAACCCAGTTAGGAGACGCATTATTGAACATAACCAAAATGCTAGAGGCCCTATTGATGAGGGTAGTCAGCATCGGGACATCCCTGGTAGGCAAATGTGGTGGATGTCCGATGGCTTGAGGACAAACAAAATGTAATAGAACAGAGGATAGAGGATCTTAAAAAGCAGCATTTAGTTATACTACCGTGCCTGAGGGACCATAAAGCCAAACTTGACCAGTTATGGTATCAGGCTGAAGACCAGGAAAATAGGGGGTGTAGGAACAACATCAGAATCCTGGGGGTCCCAGAAGGAACAGAAGACCCCAACATGGAGCGGTTCCTAAATGAATGGATACCCCAGCTTCTCGAGGACAGATGGCAGGACCCGATCAGCATGGAGAGGGCACACAGAGTCCCTGGCAGGACAGACTCTAACGCTCCAAGAACCATAATCACATATATCCTCGGACACTCGATTAAAGAGAAGCTGCTTTGAATCACCAGAGACATGGTGGAGATGATGTGGAAGGGAGCTATGTTTCCTTTTACAGAGATTTTCTCAAGAAGTAGCTGCCAAGAAGAGAGAGTATGGACCTATCAAAACGTTTTTACAAACCAATAACTTGCAATATTGATTTAAAAAACTTAAAGCACTGCATATATTCAGAAAGGAAAGCCCTTCTTAGCAGAATCTCCAAAGGAAGCTGAAGTGTGGATTAATCAGAATTGGCCAGGCCTCATGCCTAGAACTACATCTCCCAGACGCCTCTGGGCTCCAGGGGACCAAACAAGGAAAAGAACTACGAGTAAGGAGAAATGAGCACCAGGAGAAGAAAAATACAACTACAACTGGACTGGTACAGCTTGAACAAGGTCCCCCATTCTCATCATACAGGAACCGCCGAGAGCCACAGGGAACTGTGCAGGGAATTAGGCAGCTTCTAGCCCCGAAAACATGGACCGACCTTCATTAACAGAGCTACAACCTACTGACAAGCTGGGGAGGTATATACACTCTACCAGTGCCTGAAATTGACCAATGCTCTGGAAGCTCAATCCAGCACAATGCCAATAACCTATCTGCTTCCCCTCCTACTAAACTCTCTCGGGCAGCAACAACACGAGTGGCTAGACAGGATGGATCAGACCTGAATCTGGTGAGCTGATGGAAGCTGCCACCTCACTGGACTGGGCAACTACGGTTGAGGAAGATTAAGCAGAAAGAGCAGCGGTGTCCGGACTGTTAGGACCTGGAAATAAAACTTTTTGCAGAGGCACTGGGCATCCCTTTCAGACTAAAAGGAGCTGACATACCCCTGAAAGGAAGCCAAGCTACCTCTGGAGCTGAAGGATGACATCCAGAACACTTAGATATTGGCTAAGCTCTCTTTTCTCATTACAGCTAACTTCTTAAATCAGAAACTCTACATAATGTCTGATGGGTAGAAGGATAATGTGGGTAGCACGCAGAGCTTGAAACCCTCCGCTGTAGCACCCCCCTTCCACAGAATGTCCTCAAGCACTAATGTCTTCACAAAGCTCACCAAGCTACGAAGCAAAGCGCTACTCTAGAGAGGAATCCCTTCACTCTTAGTATATACCTTTGAGCAGAATAAGATAATTAATCAAGGCCCTCCCTTCCTCCCTAGGGAGGAATATGCGGGTGCTTAAGCTTTTTGACCATTAACCTAACAGAAGTCCTACTGAACAGTAGTAACATTGGCTCCCTTGCTATATTCTGAGGCTTACACCCAGAAAACCTAAACTGGTATGTGGCAAAGAGGTTCCCTCCCCCCTCCCAAAAAAATAAACTCTTTCCAGTTGCTTAATGTTCTCTGTTCATGGGAGGGTTCTATTAACGGTAGGTTGTGGGGTGGGACCAAAAGGCTTTCAGATCTGGTTACATAGAGATCTTAAAGGTCAGGTAGGAATGGATCACCTACCTTGGTTGTGACCCATCCCCAATACTTGGTGCTTGAAATAGTGTGGCTTAGAGCATATACAGCTCGATCGCATGATCACTTCAGCACCATTAGATGATTTATACCAGCTTTAACTAAATTCTTTGATTCACAGATACCGTGTTGTGTGTTCTTTCATAGTAGCAAACTTACTCTAGATTAACGAATGTTATTTGTCATCTCTCCTTTTATACAGTTTTGTTCTTGTCCACGTGGCTAACGCTGCAGCAGTCCATGACTTGCATTTATTTCTATGCATCTGCTTGTGATAATAACTAGCGTACCAGAGAGCTATTGATCGAACTTCCACAAGGTGACTTCTCTCTCTTTTCCTGTTTTCCTCTCCAACTGTTGTTGGTGGGTGAGTACATTCCTGGCTCATGCCTCTCTCTTTGCTCTTTTGGTTGATAGATAACTGCAATGACTGGCAACTCATCGTCTACCCAGGGCTGGAAATGAGTCTCCTGGAATGTGAAAGGGCTTCATCACCTAGCTAAATGTACAAAGGTGCTTCAATTCTTAAAATCTCTGGGGACGGACTTAGCCCTACTCCAGGAGACACATCTAACTAGCAGAACAGTTCAGTGGCTGCAAAAGCTATGGTTGGGCTTATTAGTTGCCTGCTGTGCTACATCCAAATCTAAATGGGTTGTCATCCTGCTCCAGAAAGCTTCATCATGGTTTATAGAGGACAAGCGTACCGACCCGCAGGGAAGGTGGATAGTGTCTAGACGATCATATCCAGGAGGCATGGTGGTGATAGCAAATGTCTATGGACATAATACTGACTCATAAAACCTTTACCCAGATGTCAGCCATGCCCTTACCGAACTAATGGCTGGTCTCTCAGACCCACCAGTACTGGTAGGTGGGGATCATAATTTGGTACAGGGTGTCTTTCTGGACAAATCCCTCCCAACCCCACAAACTCACCCTAAGGCATTGGCTGGAATGACTGAGATGATGGAGGAATGGGGTTTGTCTGACCCATAGAGGAAGAATAATCCCAAAGGGAGGGATTATTCCTTCTAGTCTGCAGTCCACCATACTCATAGCAGGCTACACTTTTGGCTAATCAACTATGTGGCAGAATCTGGGATTCTGGACACCTCGATTGATAGTATAATAATTTCTGACCATGCCCCTGTATCCATTATCTTCCTCCCACCTGGCCAAGGTGTGCCAGCTACCAGATGGAGATGCAACCCACTACTGATCCAGGACAAAACTTTTCAAACTTTCATAACGGAAGAGACTCATTCATATTTCACCCTTAATACATCAGATGAAGTCCAATCCTCCACAGTCTGTGAGGCCTTCAAAGCTGTCATCCGGGGGAGAATAATATCATACACAGCCACCAAAATTAAGGCCCAAGCTGCAAAGGTGTGCCATTTGCAGGAGGAACTTTCGAACTTGGAGAAGCAGTTTAAGCTCACTGCCCAATGCCCACTAAAATCTCCTACCAGTTTACCAGTTATGCAAGCAGCAGGCAACATCCAGAATACTAGCATTAAGAAATAAAGAGGGCAAGATAGTATCCACACCCCAAGACATCAATGAGACAATGCAAGCTTACTACCAGGAGCTTTACTAGTCCCAATCCAGATTGACATCAGAGGAACTCTCTGCACATATGCTGGAATTTTGCAAGGGGACCTCCCTTCCAAAACTCTTACAAGCAGAATGTAGTGCTCTAGATGCCCCCATATCCCCGGAGGAGCTGCACTCAGCCCTTTCACAGATGGTGAAGGAAAAATCCCCAGGACCAGATGGTATGATGGTGGAGCTCTACCAGCTTCTGGAGAAAGACATTATCACTCCACTCCCATGAGCCCTTTTAGAGGCCCAAGAAGTGGTCTTACTCCTCCCTACAATGCGGGAAGCCCTGGTGACACTGATTCCCAAAAAATCCTCTGATATCCTAGACTGTGCTAACTTCTGGCCCATTTCACTGCTGTCAGTAGACACCAAATTACTGGCCAAAGTGCTTGCTAACATTATGAATCAGCTGCTACACAGGCTAATACACCCCATGCAATGTGACTCCTCCAAGGGCAAATCTGGAGCAGACAATCTCCGTTTAGCCCTTAATTTGAAGTGGATAGCGCTTCATTCTAAGACGCCTATGGCTGCATTAGCAATCAACTTTCCAAAGGCTTTCAACTCATTGGAGTGGAACTATCTCCATGAGGTCCTTACCTTATATGGATTTGATATCCACTTTTGCACATGGGTCTCCACCCTATACCACCTTCCCACAGCCAGGATTGTCACCAATCACGATATCTCCTCTCCCTTTCCCTTTCAACGAGGAACCAGGCAAGGGTGTCCTCTCTCCCCTCTGTTATTTCTCATAGCCCTCGACCCTCTGATCAGAAACCTCATGGACACCCCTGAGATTTCTAATATCCCTGTTAAACAAAAGACCTTCCTAGTCAATGTGTATGCAGATAACATGCTGCTTACAATGTCCAACCCAGAAGTATCCCTCTCCCCCAGTTTTAAACGTGCTGTGAAACTATACCCACATCTCTGGCTCAGTAATAAACCAAAAAAGACAATTCTTTCTCCACTGAATACCAAATGTGGCAGAGACTGCCTGAAGGGCAGTGACATCTCCTGGGCCCCCCAAGGGTTCTCCTATCTGAGGATTTATATATCCATAGCATTTAGTGACCTTGAAAAGGCAAACTTCTCCCCACTTTTAACGACCCTGACATCTGAGGTTCAATGCTGGTGCAAGCTTCAATTATCTTTAAAAGGCAAAGTTGAAGCTACCCGTATGTTTATCTTACCAAGAGTCTCATACTTGTTGAACAACCTTCCAATCACTTTCTCCAACAAGTTGTTTTGTTCCCTAGACAAGCTTCTCTCCTCCTTTCTCTGGGAAGGTAAAGCAGCACGCTGGGGATGAGCAAAACTACAGGCTCATTGGACCAGAGGTGGGCTTGGCTTACCATGGTTCCTGGGCTACTACCTAGCCTTTTGAATGGCCCAAGTTGCCACATGGTTTGTCTCCCCAACCCCCAACAATGGGTCAGTCTACAAGCCACTCTAGTGGAGGACACTTCCTTCTTTGCCCTTCTCGTACGAAAGAAAAACCCAGGACACCAGTTGACCCCTATAATGATAGGAACCTACAACACATGGCACCAAGTGATGACCATCACTGGCATACCAGGAGGGCCTAGATCCCCCCCAGTTTGGTATGCTCCCCTTTGACATAACAGGCTTATTATAGCAGATCACAAACCATTATATTGGCCAAGTTGGGCTAGGAAGGGGATCCATACCATAGGTGACCTCCTCCTCCTTCCACATAGCAAAACTCTCATGTCATTTGAACAACTACAAAATAGTCTTGATCTACTCAAACACGATTTTTGGTGCTAACTCCAGATAAGGAGTGCGCTCCAAGCTTTACTGCTCCAACTTATAGATGAGCTAATATGGGGGTGCCTAAATTCACTACATAAGCTGAAACAGGGCTCAGGCTTGGTGGGTACCTTCTATAAGGTATTAAGAGATGTTCAGCCAGATGCTACCACTAGCTGTTGGATGGCATGGGAAAAGGAGCTCCAGAGCCCAATCTCTCAACAGAGATGGTCTGCCTGCCTAAAAGTAGCACGCACAATGTACGAAGATGCCAGGAGCCAGCTAATACAGCTAAAAATCCTCTTTAGATGGTACAGAACACCTGCCTTTCTGGCCAACACAAAAGTGCTGAAACATGATAAATGCTGGAGATGCTAGTCATCACTGGTACACTTACTCCACATCCTGTGGGCATGCCCTGTACTTCAGGTCTTCTGGTCCACAGTTCTGAAGAACTGTTCCAGAATTGTAGGTAAGCCCCTATTCCTATCTCAAGAATCTTGGTGTTAGGAGATGACTATTCCCTACAACCCCTATCAGGGCCGCTCATAGCATGGATCATGACTGTGATTATGGAGGCGAAAAGGGCCATTCTGATGAAATGGAGACAACCCACTGCCCCCATGGCCTCCACCTGGAGGGATCCATGTCCAGACTGGCAATTTTTGAGAGGTGCACAGCAGCAGGGAAGAGACGTCTCTCAAAATACTACATGAAATGGGATGCATATTTGCACTTCCACATATGTATGGTCCCTCCTGCCCCTCCAGCCAATCCTCCAATGGGTTAACACTTCCCCCTCCTTCCCTTCCTTAGAAACCACCCAAATTAGTTAATGGCACCCGGAGCTCTTACCTCACTCTCAGTTTTTCCTGTACCTTTTTTTACTTACTCTACTTTCTACTCCTGGCTACGGGACTGTTGCAAGCACTCTGGTTTGTGGACATTGGCATAGAGCATTGTAATCTAACTGCTGGAATAATGCCTACTTATGCCTACTTATAGCCAATAACTGTTAATTGTGTATTAATATCATTCATAGAATTACTAACAGAAATAAAATAACTAGTTACACTTATTTAGATAAAACTCCCATACTAATTAAATATTCCATAAAGAGTTAGACCCCTTATTGACTAGAGTGATACTAGAAACATACTAATGACCTGATGTACATGTAGCTTTATAAACTGGTATGTTATCAGTCAAGAGAAGTGATGTATAAAAAATGGAAAACTTAATAAAATCTTATATGTTAAAAAAAAGGACTGTAACATGTTACTTAGAGATAAAAGGAAAACACATAAAGGTATATTTTGGGAGCAGTTATATGATGCAATAGATAAAAAAGACAGTGAAATAATATAAAATGAGTTTCCATTAGTATTAGTGAACATAACAGAATGTTCAAAATTAATGCCATGCTTAGCTTGGGTGATTCACTTTAAAAATGTCCATAAAGCAAATGCTAATATTTATGACAGAGAAAAAATCAAAAAAGTTAGTTTGCTAGCTGTTATCCTGGAACCCTGGGAGCTATCTTTAACTCAAAAGCAAACATTGCTATACTAGCACAAAAGAAAAACAAAGCCCTGTGTGTAGATGACTTAGAAGCAGACAATGTTCATAGTTTTCCACAGTAACACTGGGGACTGGTGACCACCCTGGGAAGTTAAATGCCTATTCAGGGGTGATGGCCTGCATCCATCCAGGAGGGGAACTGCTGTCCTCTATGGATGTTTTAAATGTTACTTCAATAACCATTTAAACTATCCAATGCGGGGGGTGGAAGAAATCAGGGAGGCAGAAACTGCCATCCTCATAGGGTGAGGTAGGTGAGAAAACCTGAGGGGAGAGTAATACCCCTGGGTGCAAATTATAAATGAAGCAGGGTAGTAAAGACAAAGAAGGAAGGAAATGGGAATATTAAAAAGGGGGGAAGGAGGGAGGGAAAATAGAAAAAAGGGGGTAACAGTCAGAGCGGAAACAAAATCTGGATTGCCAGTTGTGCAAATGAGAGAAGTTTATAAAATACGATGCCAGACCTAGAGATCACATATCAGAGGCAGCCTTGGATACTGTGGCCCTCACTAAGACATGGTGCACTGAAAACCATGATTGTGACATGGCGTATAAGACTGTACTCTGTTCAGAAAGGACAGGGTGGGAAGTAATGGACGGTGTGTGGTGCTTGATATAAGGGAAAGCATAAACGTGATGGAGACACAGTGAACACAGGGGAGGCAGAGATACTGTAGAGCCACAGTTCAGACTGGAGTGATCTAAAGACCTTCAGCACTGGTGGAGGAATTAGATAAGGTGCTGGTGGAAGCCATTGGCAAGATGGTAGAAAAGGTGGAGGTGCTACTGGTAGGGGACTTCAACCTGCCAGCTGTAGATTGGAGCCTACAGGAGTGGTTTCAGCTACAGGAAGGGAAATCACAAATTCTGTGCACGGTGCAATCCTCAAGCAACTAGTCAGTGAACCCACTCATGCTGGGACAATATTGGGTCTGGTATGCACTAACAGGGACAGTGTTGCAGATGTCATAGTGTGAGGCCACTTGGGGACTAGTGATCACTGTAAGGTGTCGGTTAGTATAAGGATGGCTGCAGAACCAAACCACAAAAGGGTGAGGGCCATGGACTTAAGTAGAACAGATTTTATAAAGATGGATGAATGCCTCAGTGATGACTTGGCAGGGGGGGTGACCTGTGTGGGGTGGAGGAACAGTGGGCAAAACTAAAAGGAAGCATAGTAACGACAACAAACTTCTTCATCAACAAGTGATCAAAACCAAAAGAATGAAGAGACCATTAAGATTCTGAAAAGAGGTGGCTGAATAGTTGAAGGCTAAAAGGGTAGCATTCAGAAGATATAAGGAGATGCAGAGGGCAGAGAACAGGGAGGTGTATCAGAGGAAACAAACAGAAGCAGGGGAAATAGTAAGAAGTGCAAAGGCACTAACTGAAGAGAGAAAAGCCCAGGAGGTAGCAAAAGAGGACAAGAAATTTCTTATTTATAGAAGTGAAAAGATGAAGACCAGGGGTGGGACTGTAAGCTTAAAAAGGGTAGGAGAGGAGACTTTGCAGAGGAGACCAGGAAAGGCAGACATCCTGAACAAATACTTTTGTTCATTATTCACAGAGGAAGAAGGGAAGGGGCCACAAGAAAGTAACAGAAGCTTCAGAGAAAGGGAGGTGGACATCCGTCTTTATTTAAAGAGAGAATCATGAAGGGGCTTGCTAATCTGAAGGTTAACAAAGCAATGGAGCCATATGGGGCACATCCAAGCATATTGAGGGAGCTCAGGAAGGTACTGGCTACACCCTGGCAGTCCTATTTAACAGCTCACAAGAACCAGCAATAGTTCTAGAGGACCAGAGAATGGCAGATGCAGTCCTACTTCACAAAAGGGTAGCAGGGAGCAGACTGGCAATTATAGGGTGGTCCGCCTAACATTGGTGGTGGGAAAATTAATGGAATCATTACTGAATGAAGGGATTATGGATTATCATTATGTAAATTGTTTAAAAGATGCAAGTCAGAATGGGGTCATGGGGATGTCATGTCAATCAAATCTAATAGAATCTAATAGATTTCTTTGACAGGGTGAAGAGGAATTATTTATTTATTTATTTATTTATTTATTGAATTTTGGTAACTGGGTGAGCCCACTGGGACATTACAGTCCCTTTTTCAGGGGCAACCCGGGAAGAGTAGTACAAGCAAGATTACAATGTATTTACAGAAAAAGAGCAGTTTACCATAATTTCCAGGATAACTGGATAACACAGTATATACATCACATATATTGTACAGTAACAAAGAAAAAAACAAAAAGGCTGAGACAGTAAAATAATTTTATTTATGCAAAGGCTAACATAGTAGGAGCAGGATAAATAGTGCAGAGTAAACAGTAGTGCAGGCCAAAGGATTAGACTAGCATAGAATTCATTCACGAAAGGGTAGCTAAACAAAAGTAGGTTAGAAGAGCAATGGAGTGGTTCCACAAGGTAGCTTGCAGTATAGGTAAGATTAGAGGTAAGTCATCTAAAGCTGGCACAAAGGAGGCAGTAAGGTGGGATAGCAATGAGGATTTAAATATGGGGAAAATGAACAGGATAGTAAGGGGTGAGCAGGGAGTTCCAGGCATCCACAGCAGAGAAGGCAAAAGATCTTCATGCTACAGCTAGCTGTGGTTTGGGCATGACGAGCAGAGACAGGGAGGCAGACCAAATGTTCGCTGTGGATGCCAAAGTCAAACAAACTCTCCAAGATATGGAGGAGTGTATTTATGGACCAGTTTATGCATCAGGTGGAGAGTGGAAAAACAAAGCTTAGATTCATAGGTTAACCAACTGAGGGAAGCGAGGACATCACAGTAGTGAGAAAGGACATTGACCCCCAAGGCTAATCTACTCACCCTGTTATAGCCCTGTTTAAGATGGGAAAGGACTGTTGAGTTGGCTGCAAGCAAAAGAAGTGCACAATAAGTTAGGAGAGGAAGGAGCTAGTCAGCTGCTATCTTATGGCAGGATGCCGATGTGAGGAATGGACAGATTCGGTAAAGCATGCCAAGCTTTTGGTTTACTGATTTGGTAAGGAGGGTTACATGAGTGTCAAAAGATAGTGCTGCATCAAGGGTGACTCACAAGTATTTATAGGATTGAACTGTTTCCATGACATCACCATTAATTAGCTCAAGGTGGAGCAGTAGATGCGGCCTACCAAGATTTCAGTAAGGCTTTTAACATCATCCCATGCAGGAAACTTTTAAGCAAGCTGAAATGCTTTGAAGTGGGTCCAGAGGTGGCAAACTGGATAAGAAATTGGATAGGGGATAAGTGACAGAAAGTGGTGATTAACACAGATCACTCTGAGGAAGGGAGGGTGACCAGTGTTGTGCTTCAGGGATTAGTGCTGGGATTGGTCCTCTTTAATGTCTTTATAAGTGACTTTGAAGAGAAGTTGAAAGGGAAGGTCTTCCTCTTTCTGTATGACACCAAAATCTGCAATAGGGTAGACACTCCGCTGGTGGGTGGAAAGAAAGAACAGAGACCTGAGAAAACTAGAGGAGTGCTCAAAGGTTTATCAGCTTGGTTTCAGTGCAGAAGAGTGCAAAATAATGCACTTCAGGCACAGAAACCAGGGATGGAGTAAAAAATGGGTGCAGTGATATTGATGATTACCAAGCAGGAAAGAGACCAGGGGCTAATCATATATGATGACATAAAGATGGCCAGGTATTGTGACAAGGCAGTCGGGAGGGCTAGTGGGATACTGAAGTGCATAGGAAGGGGTATCACCAGTAGAAAGAGAGAGGTAGTGTTACTTCCATATAGATCACTGATAAGACCCCACCTAGAATACTGTGTCCAGTTCTGGGGACCACATCTCCAGAAGGACACAGACAGAGTAGAGGTGGTCCAGAGGATGGCAACTAAAATTGTGCATGATCTGCATCAAAGACCTTAAGAGTAGAGACTTAAGGACCTCAATATGCACACCCTGGAAGAGAAATGGGGAGGATATGACAGAGACCAATACCTGAAAGAGGTAAATAAGAAGAGAAATACTTTTCAGAAAATAAGGTTATCAAGAACAAGGGGTCATGTTATGAAGCTGGAGGGAGCAGATTCAGGAGAGATGTGAGGAAGAACTTTTTCACAGAAAGAGTGATGGATTCCTGGAATAGGCTTCCAGCAGAGCTGATAGGAGTATAAAACAGTAATGGGGTTTAAGAATGCAAGGGATAGACACAAGAGAATCATAGTGGAAAGGAAAGGGGGAGGAAGAAGGAGCGGTAGATCAAGTAGGGTTTGCAATGTAATGTAGGTCAGTGTCAGTGGATCAGCAGGTAGCACTCTCACCTCTGAGTCTGGGAGATCAGAATGCTGTGGGTTCTATCCCTACACCAGGCACCTGGGCTACATCCCAAAACTGACACTGTAATGCAGCATGAGGGCAGCTGCTGCACTCCTGAGGTGCTGTCTTTTTGATGAGACATTAAAGCGAGGTCCCATCTGCCTGTTCGGCTGGTAGTTCAGGTGGATGTTAAAGATCCCATGGCACTTCTCCAAAAGAGTAAGGGGATTCTCGCAGTGCCCTGGCTAAATTTTCCCCCATTCACTAAAAAAATACCACCAACAGCTTAATCTGGTTCAAGGTCAGTTGGCATTCATCTGTATCCCCCTCCCCAGGGTAGTGTCTGAAAATAGGCAGAATTTGTCTAGTGCACTTACCCGGTCACCAAAAACTAAATAAATAAATATATAAAACTGGGCAGACTGGGTGTACCAAGTGGTCCTTATCTGCCATCAACTTCTATGTTATATAACATGTTTTGGACTGGTGTTATAACTGTTTACAAGGTAATTCACAAAAAACTAAAATGTACAATTCTTCTTCTTCTACAGCTCCATTAACTATTGGACACCCCAAGAGTCAATCTGTGGTCCAATTTTGTTTAATTATTTTTGAATTCTTTTCATAAAGTTTGTAGGAAAACTAGTATTCTTCTATACCGTATACAGATGATATGCTGATATTCACAAATGGGTATAATGTTCCATATTTGATGAAGATCATTCAGAATGATTTTGATTATGTTCAAGAGTCCTTTTTAACATGGAAACAGAATTTCACAGCAGATAAGGACCACTTGGCCCATCCACTCAGCCCATATCTCCCTATCTACACTATTACATCGGACTGTGCCCAATCTACAGCTCCTTCTACCTCCCCTTTTGCTTTCTAGTATGATTCCTTTGTGCTTATCTCATGCATTCTTGAACCTCACCACTGTTTTTGCCCCCACCACCTCCACTGGAAGGCCGTTCCAGGAATCCACCACTTTTTCTGTGAAGAATTAGTTCCTCACATCTCTACTGAATCTATCCCCTCCAGCTTCATAGCATGTCCCCTTGTTCTTGATCACATAAATTGCTTTTGGCAGAGAAACTGGTATTGAATGCCTCCAAAACTAAATACACCATATTCCATAATGCTAGGAAAAAAGTTGCCATCATCTAATATTTCAAGGTTAAAAACTAGACAGGGTACTGTTACAGAAAAAAGTTACACATTTTAAAGATTTAGACCTCACACTGGACAGCACACTCTCCTATGAATTTCATATTTCTCTTATGATAAAAATAGTGCATTAGAAGTTGGGTGCTCTTTATACATGGGACTCTTTTCTGCTTCATTCTACCAGCTTACTTCTGTCTTAGAGTTTTGAGTCCTATCATTGATTACAATATTTTATTGTACTTTTCAGCAGGGAAGGAACTGTTGTCTAGGGACAAGATCCTTTACAATTAAATAGCTAGGTTTGCCTCCTGACTACCTAACCAAACTCATCATTGTATTCAGTTCAGTAGCCTACACTGACCTTATTTTTACCAGAGGTTCAATGTTCATATTGTAACTTTTGCCAGTAAAATTGTCCAGGGTAAAGTTCTTAAATTATTTCATGATTTTTTTCCTTTATCAGAATTCTTCAACTTATACAGGATCAGCTATCTCTCATTTTTTCATATTCCCACAATGTAAACACATTTAGAACGTAGACCACTTTTATACCAATTGACGTATTTTTACTACTCTCTGCCACAGGTGTTAATTTCTGATTTATCCAGTGCCATCAATTTTAAGTCTGCACTTAAAAAAATATTTGTTGTATGATAAGAGTTGTCATTGTACTTGACTTTTATGTATCATGTTAATATGTTGATATATATATTTTTCCATGTTGCCTATTTTATTTTGTATATGTGATGTTGTTTTATGAACCTGGTTGCCATGAAAATGGGCTTTATGCTCATGAATTTACCAGATTTTAAATAACAAAAAAAAAGTCAACATGGACTTGTGGACAGAGAATTATTGGCACTTTTTTTTTGCATTTGTTAATTGCTATGCATACATGCCAAGTGAATGGAACACAGGTATTACAGTTCCATTATTTTAAAGGGTCAGAAGCAGGATCCAGCCTGCTATTAGCCAATTATTCTTCCTTCATTTGCTATGAAAATATATTCAGAGATAAAACTTCATAAACTGGATACTTTGGTTAATGAAAATCATATTACTTCACCAAATCAAAACATAGAAACATAGAATGTGCCAAAAGATATGGACTGCTTAGCCCATCCAGTCATTAGAGTTAATGGTTTCAGGAAAGGTTATAATACTTTTGGATTTGATTTTCATTCTTTTTTTTTTTTGTGAAAAAATATGTGGTTAGGAAGAATGTAAAGATCTAAGGTAAAAATCTATGTGGTTTACATAAACATTATATCTGCTTTTGATTCTGTAACTAGAATTGTCATTGGAGAAATCAAGGGATATGGGACTGATGAACTTTTACTTATAATACTATAAATATTACATTCAAAAACAGTATTGAAAATTGGATGCACCAAGCAATGTAAGCTAATAGATTCAGTACATATCTACAGTAGTACAAAACAGGGATATTCCTAGCATCCCTATTATTTAACCTATATACAAGAACATTAATAGAGCTCTATAAAAGCACACACATTTGCCCCATAACTAATGGTAAAGAGTTTTAAAGTTAATTGTAAGCAAATGATGTGATGTTACTCTCTCATACTCCCTAGGTTTAAGAAGAGGAATGCACACAATAATGGAACATTTACCATTTTTAAAGCTAGAACTGAATATATCAAAAACATAATTATGACATTTAGGACTAAAAGGGATTGTGACACCCATTAAGTAATACATGGTTTACCATTTGAAATGACAAAAACTTTTGCTATCTGGGGCCAAACTTTGATAACACATAGATACATAGATACATAGACAGTGTCGGCAGATAAGGGCCTATGGCCCACCCAGTCTGCCCATTTGAGCTTGTAAGATCAGTTTGTTTTCCTAGAAGTCTGTTGCCCCTAACCCCTGACCTCCAGAATTCCTTTATGTCTATCCCATGCATTCTTAAATCCCGTGATTGTTTCAGCCCCCACCACTTCCTCTGGCAGGGTGTTCCACTTGTCCACCACCCGTTCTGTGAAGAAATTCTTCCTCATGTTTCCTCTGAATCATCCTTCCTCCAACTTCATCCCATGCCCTCTAGTCCTGGAACATCTTTTTCAATTAAAAATAGTGTATTCTTGCACCCTGTTCCTCCCTGTGAGATACTTGTATGTCTCTATCATATCCCCTCTCTCCCTCCTCTCCTCCAGGGAGTACATGTTCAGTTCCTTCAACCGGTCTTCATAGGACTTGTGATGCAATCCATGCACCATCTTTGTTGCCCTCCTCTGAACCTTCTCTACCCTGTATATGTCCTTACGTAGGTATGGTCTCCAGAACTGTACACTGTACTCCACTCATCTGGAAGCCCCAAATTAAGTATGTAGCACAAAATGCACATATGATATCCTGATGAATCAATCACTTTGCACAGTTTATTTTGTCAGGAAACTCTTTGAAGATGTTAAAGATAGTATATACAGCAAAAATTAAAAAGCAAGTCATAATTGGTGTGAAATGTGAGGTTTTGATATAGAACCAAGAAATAAAATGGCAAACATAGGAGCTATTGAAAGTTTCTGCATTAAAAGTATACCTGGTCTTCCCTGGGATACTCTATCTGCATCTGTTAGAGATGATATTGACGTAATCTAGCTAAAGCCCTCAATACAAATAGAGCTATTAAATATTGGAACAGAATAATATCAGTGAATGAAAATAGACTCAGAACAATGTTGGGTTGAAAATATGACTTGTAGAAATTAGAATAACCAGATTACTAAGTTAAACAATATCTTAATGAGAAACAGTATTAAAAATATATGGTCAGTAACTGCCTAGACCAACTCTAGCACCTGTATGTCAGAAGCTGTGCAAATGCTGAACAGCACTGCAGTTCTAAGTGATTTTGAAAAAGTACATATGTTAGAGAACAAAAACATTTACAGTTATTATCAAAATAATTTTGATAGGGAAAATGGTTGATTTGGTGTGATAATAAACATTTGAGAGCAGTTTTCTGCAAGTTCACACTGGGAGTTTTGAAAGGGTACCTTCCAGATATTGCACATTTAAATAAAAAAATAATGAAGGATTGTGCATACAAAGTGAAGTCACTTATTACAGTACAACATTTGTTGCTTAACAGCAGTGCTCTAAAGACTGAGGGTGAAAGTAGTATGAAGCTGGCACTTTATGAAAACAGTTTTGTCCTGATAAAATGATTCCATTAACTTTTTCAGTAATACTTATTGATTCAATTAACTTCTTCAGTAATACATGCTGTTGCAAATTTTACACAAAGAGTAATGTATACATTTTCTGACAAATATAATTGTTTGTTAATGTTAAATATTGTATTTGAATTTGACTGAAAGTATGTGTTTTTTTATGTTTTAATCTTTTGTAATTATATGCATTTCTTAAACTTCAAACAATTTGTAAGTCATCGCCAGCCCCTATATTAAAATCTTGTATTTATTTCCCATTTATATAATTAGACTCAGTTAGTGAACAGATATGTTGCTTTTATATTTGCTTCTAAATGAATATTAATTCCATCTGCAGGGTTCTAACGCACCTGATTTCACATAAATCTGTAAGCTAAGATGCTTACTGAGTAAGAAAGATTTGAGCAGAAGCACACATCCTAGTTAATGTAAGTGAACAGGACTGAGAAATATGACAGTATTACAGTGGAGTCCTATTTTAAATGGGAATATACAGTAGGGTTCCTAAATCAAGGTACTGAGCTTACCTTAGTGTGAGCAGTCTAGAGATATCCCTGTCTAAATTAATTTCATAATAAATCAAGGCAACAGATATTTCATAAAACCCTGGGACAATAGTGAAGTCACAGTTAACCAAGCTGTATGTTCCTCAGCAAAACTTCCCCAACAGTTACGTCACTTTCTGTCTCATGATCCCACTGAATGGCTGCTGCCTTCATTTAAAGTAGCACTGCATGATATCTGTTTTTGTAGTCAGCTACCATAAGGAATCAATGTGATTTAAAGGATACCTAAACAACATTTTGACAACAAACTATTCAGACATCTGACCTCAAACATGACTAAATGAAAGGCTGCTGAATTCATTAATGATAAAACTACATTTATGGAAGTTACCTAAATGTGGTTCCAAAGCATTTGAAAAATGTAAAATCAGCCTTCTAATTTCAAAAAACTGCCTTACCTGCTTCTTAAAATGGCCACCAAATGTGTTAAGTGATGGTATCATCGGAGCCAAAGTCAGGAGAACTAGATGGTTCTCTATAGTGCTAGCTAGTTCTTTTTTCCCTTTGTATAGAATTGTTTCACCAAAATTGTCAAAACCATGTGCATTATTTAGATCGATATGCATTTTAGGCTATGGTTCTGTTCATTTTGTTTAGTTTAACATGCTCAAGCTGTGTTTTAATCCAAATGACTTTCTCTTTGGCAAACCACAGTGCAGTACAAATCTTGAATAATCTGGTGGTCTAGTGGTTATGGCAGATCCAGGATGCTACAATGGGGGTGGGGGCTGCTGGGAGTGTGTGCATACTTGATATGCACTTTTTAACATTTATATGAAAGCTTTATATTTACTGCTATTATGCTTTTCTAGTATGTTTTTGACTGCAACTACAAATGTAAGCCATATGTTTGAATGTAAACATTTGTACAATCAATAAATCAGGCTTCTTCAGCAAAGTGAAATGCAGCAGCAGCAAGTGAGTACTGTACAATGGGGAGGGGGGTTACAGCAGCACCCTTCACCACCCCAAACATCCACCACTTGTTTGTAGCAAAGTTCTTCTGTAGTCAAATGCCAGAGATCATACTTTCTTGGAAATCAAAAATATGCTTGTCTTGTCTTCTCTTCTTTATCCATGGGAAATAATAATAATAAGAATCAGTATTTATATAGTGCTTTCATACACACTGTATCTCAAAGTGCTTTACAAGCAATGCTAGACTGGTAGTGAAGTGAATGAATGTGTAGTGGCAGCCAAGTCACACATTAATACCCACATACAGCCTTGGACAGTTGCATGAACTGGTTTTATGGGAACGGGAATGTTGACCAGGACAATAGGGTCAGGTAGTGATCATGGTGCTGGCAGCCCCATATCTTATTTCTCATAGTGATCTGCTCATATTTCTCCCCTTCTATCGTCTCCCTTCCTGAATATAGCACTACTTTGCAGGTATTGCTTTCTCAGTCCCGCTCTGGTATTCATTCTCACTACTCCTCCCATACACCAAAAACTGGTGAGCTCATCACCCTTGTGCATCACGAATGTAGGTAATACAGTCCACAGGTTTTTTGGCATATCAAAAATAAGCTATCAATAATTCCCACACAGCCTCAGGGGAAAGGAAGAAAAAGGGTGCAAACCAGAAGAATTCACACGTAGACAGATCCTCTTGAATATAAATATCTGTTTCCTTTATTGTAAATGTAGGCCCATATCCTCTACATTTCGCCAATTAGTCACTGGCTTCCTCAGGAGGTGCCTCTTATTCATACTTCAGTCCATATGTAGGACTCAATACAAGTCGAGCCACAGTGTGGACGTGCATAAGAGAAGCTAAGAATTTGCTTTTGAAAGAGGGTCACTTACCTGCTTTCTAAAACTGTCATGTGCACAAAAGTAAAAGGAGGAACAAGAAACAATATTGACTGGAGTATGTTTGAGTAAATAAAATTGAGTCGTACATATGGACTGAAGTATGAATAAGAGGCACCTCCTGAGGAAGCCAGTGACTAATTGGTGAAACGTAGAGGATATGGGTCTACATTTGCAATAAAGGAAACAGATATTTATATTCAAGAGGATCTGTCTATGTGTGAATTCTTCTGGTTTGCACCCTTCTTCTTCCTTTCCCCTGAAGCTGTGTGGGAATTACTGATAGCTGATCTTAAAACACATCAGAAGAGGCAGCAACATTATGAACTTAAGATTTACATTATTGTAATTACATTTCCAGTGGTTTTTTTCAAGAATTCTTTTCTGGAATATGTTCTTAGACCATATCAAAAATAAACAAATCTTTCCAGTAAGTCAGACTGATAGCAACAGGTAAAAAGGGGAATTCTATGCTTTCCTAGCCTTAAAAGATCTAGGCTACCTTTGATTAGGCACTATTAAATGATGGATGTGCACATCATTATGAATGTCATTTAATAGTGCCTAATCATAGGCGGATTAGATCGTATATGGGTAGGAATGCCTATGTTTCCCCGTGTGCCCAGCTGCTATCAGCCTGTTTTACCAGAAGATCATGTTTATTATTAATATGTAAAAATGACATGGGCAACTGTACTAACTGCATTCATGATGCAGAAGGGTAGTGAGCTCACCAGTTTTTGGTGCGGGGTACAGAAGAGAAGAATGAATGCCAGAGAGGAACTGAAGAGGCAATTGCAGCAGGGTACATCTATATTCAGGTTAGGGGAAGACAGGAAGAGGATGTTTAGCAGATCATTGTGAGATCTGAAATGCAGGGCTGCCAGCACCATAATCAGTACCTGACTGTGAATGAGAGCAGCCAGCGAAGACAAATTCTCAGTGACAGGGCTGAACTTGAATTCAGTGTAGGGAAATTACCTTCAGGTGAGGGGGGTGCTGACATTTGTTAGAGGTTCTGATAATGGGAAACTTCAACATGCCAGATACAGATTGGTCAATACCAGCAGGAACATCTGTCAGAACTAGACACATGGTAGATTCCCTGCAGGGGATGGACTTTAACAACTGGTACAAAAACCCACAAGAAACAGGGCTGTCCTAGATCTAGTACTGACTAACAGGGAAAGGATCATAAATCTCCAGGTAGAAGGTCACCTGAGGGCCAGTGACCATCACATGGTATGGTTCAATCTGGCCACTAGAACTAAATCATCCTATTCCAAGGCAAACATATTGGACTTCAGAGGAGTTGACTTTGATAATATGGCCAACAGAGTTAAGCTAGCCCTGGCAAAAAGAAATACAGTTGAGGGGGTACAGAGAAAGTGGGCAAGTGTTAAAGATGCAATACTTGAAGCAACATCCCATTGTGTTAGACAGAAAAGGAAGTGCAACAGAAGAAGGAAACCACTTTGGTTCTCAAAAACAGTGAGCAGAAAAGGTCAGAGACAAAAGGCTGGCCTTCAGGAAATATAAGGAAAAGCAGCTGGACGAAGATAGGGAGGCATACCAAACTTCCCTAAGGGAAGCAGAGAAGGCAGTAAGGCAGGCAAAGGCCCAAACTGAGGAAACACTAGTACAAATAGTAAAAGAAGGTGACAAGACTTTCTATAGATACATTAGTGAAAGGAGAAAGTCCAGAAGGGGTATTGCTAAGATCAAAGGGGATAAGGGGGCATGTGAGGAGGAGGACCATCTATCAAAATCATCTATCCTAAATAGATACTTCTGCTCAGTATTTACTGAAGAAAATGTAAGGCAGGGCCCACAGCTCAACACCATGGACACAGGGAGGAGGGAGGTGTGCACTAGTCCCTTCACAAACAAAAGGATCTACAAGAGCTCAATAAACTCAGGGTGAACAAGGTAATGGGACCTGATTGGCATACATCCCAGTGTACTAAAAGAGCTAAGGGTGGAACTAGCAGAGCCATTATCAGAACTGTTTAGTGAGTCTCTGAGCAAAGGAGAGAACCAGAAGACTGGAGAAGGGCTCATGTGATACCACTTCACAAGAGTGGTAGCAGGGAGGAGGCAGGGAACTATAGACCAGTCAGTCTTACCTCAGTAGTGGGCAAGATTATGGAGGAACTCCTTAAGGAAAGGATAATGCAAAACCTGGAATCCATAGGAGCACAGGATCCAAGACAGCATGGGTTTACAAAAGGAAGGTCCCGTCAAACTAATCTCATAGATTTCTTTGACTGAGTAACTAGAGTGGTGGACCAAGGGGGAACAGTTGATGTCGCCTACCTTGACTTTAGCAAAGCTTTCGATACTGTTCCATGTAGAAGGTTGATTAATAAGCTGGATAGGCTCAGGGTGGGTCAGAAGTTGGTCAACTGGGTGGTAAACTGGTTGACAGGCAGAAAACAGAGTGATGGCAAATAGTATGCAGTCAGAAGAGATGCAAGTCACAAATGGGGAGCCTCAAACATCAGTCCTGGGGCCAGTCCTCTGCAATATCTTCATCAGTGACATTGCAGATGGACTGGAGGGTAAGGTTTGTCTGTTTTCAGATGACACCAAGATCTGCAACAGAGTAGATGATCCAGATGGGGTGGGCAGAATGAGAAGAGATCTGGCTAAACTAGCAAAATGGTCGGAAGAGTGGCAACTGGGGTTTATTGCAAAGAAGTGCATGATCATGCACATAGGGAAGAGAAAACCATTTGCCACCTATAGGCTGGGAGGGGAGTTGCTGGCAGTCACAAGGGAAGAAAGATATTTGGGTGTCATCATCACTTATGACCTGACATCATCCAAGCAGACCACTAAAGCAGTAGATAAGGCTAGAGGGTTGTTGGGGTGTATTAGTAGTGGTATCACAAGTCAGAAGAGGGAAGTAATAATCTCTCTTTACAAGACACTGGTTAGGCCCCATTTGGAGTACTGTGTACAGTACTGGAGGCCACACCTTCACAAGGACATTAACAAAATTGAGGCAGTCCAGAGAAGGGCAACCAAAATGGTGCAGGGACTGCATCAGAAAACATATGAGGACAGATTAGTGGAGCTCAATATGTATACCCTAGAACAAAGGAGGGAGAGAGCTGACATGATCGAAACATTTAAACACCTTAAGGGCATTAACAAGGTGAAAGAGTCTAACATGTTTCAATAAAAGAAAAATAGCAGGACAAGAGGACACAGCATGAGCTTAGAGGGAGGCCGATTAAGGGTTAATGTGAGGAAGTTCTTTTTCACAGAAAGAGTGATGGATGCATGGAACGGCCTACCTCAAGAAGTGGTGGATGTGAATACAGTGCAGGGCTTCAAACAGGCATGAGATAGGGAAAAGTGAACAATACAGATGAGTATGAATAGATAGGCCATTGGCAGAGCAAAGGCTGATAGCACATTCATAAGGCAGAAAAAGAAATGGGCAGACTGGATGGGCCTTACAGTCCTTATCTGCTGTCAACTTGTATGTTTCTATGTTAGCACAGTATTGGGGGAGCTGTGTATATATATTTCAAGATTTAGAAGGGTGGTAGCCAATCAGCTCACATTGTGCAATAGGGCACTTAAAAGTACTGGAGAAGATTTGCAGGGAACCCTCCTGCGGGGTTCTGCAGATCACAGGTAAAGGAGTAGACTGACACTGGAAGTCTGGTGGATTCACTCAAGGCATTAGTATGCCTCTCTTGCTAATGATATTGTTATCCATAGTAAGTACAGCCTTTCTGAGGGCATGAACAGCAGTTTTTCTGGTGAGTCCTGAAGCTTATTGTGTGGCCCTCCATGAAGCCCCAGTTGTTGGTTAATGAGACGGGACAAAAACACAACAGGGGCACTGTACATACTACTTTCACTGTGCAGAAGGGTGGTGATCCACTCAATGTTTACTGTGGGAACAGAAGTCAAACATTGAAAAAGTGGACATAAGTGTGATTTGGGAGGTATTTTTTAACAGTGCCAGCTGATGATCCATATCAGTATAGGTGTGCACAATTCTCTGAGGTATACGATTACAGTCCGAGGTGTGACAATTCTCTTCATGAGACCGCAAGCTCATATGCAGACCCAGGCAATACTAAAGACATGGTATGGATGGTGGGGTGTTCAACAGAAGCCAAGCTAGATGCAGGGGGTTCACTTGGAAAAAGAGTACAAGAGTCACTTTTTTAATGGATTAACAAGCATACATGAGCTTTGGAATTGGACCAGACTGGTGCTTCGCTGTGTGACCCTGAGCAAGTCACTTAACTTCCTTGTGTTGCCAGGCCACATCTATAAACAAGGTTTCAGCATAGTGTGTCTCTCCCGGTTAACAAAAAAAAAAAAAAAAATCTGGGCATCACATAACTGCTAGATCATCAGGAATTTGAAATGTTGTCTGTTCTTCAGTTTGCCAAAGAGAAAGTCAGCTAGATTGCAAAACATTTTCAGCAAGTTAAAATAAATAAAATGAACAAAATCTTAGCCTAACATGTGTACTGATCAAAATAATCCACATGTTAAAACATGGTGTTGATTTTTCTGGTAAAACAATTCAAAACAAAGAGGGAAAGTATTAGTTAGCCTATAGGAATCTATATTGGTCTTTGGCTTTGGCTCTGCTGATGTCATCATGACTCATCACTTAACACAGTTGGCAGACATCTTAGGGAGAAGGCAAGGCTGTTTTTTGTAAGTGAAAGGCTAATGTTTACATTTTTCAAAAGCTATGAAACTGCATTTATGTTATTTACATAAATGCAGTTTTAGCATAAATGTAAACAGTAGCCTTTACTTTACCTCACAATGAAGCCAGGTTTTGGAGTTTGCAGTTTTAAAAAACTGCTTATTTAGGTATCCTTTAATGGTTAGAGCACTGGCTTGGGAATGGAGCCACAAGAGCATGAAGGTTCAAACCTCAATGCATGACTTGGGCAAGCCACTTAATAACCTTTATTCAGTCTGTCCACCTGTGGAAATTTGTAGAAGCTTGGCACACTGTAAATGAGCTGTTATATCCCAGTTCAGTTATCCTGAGTAATTAAAATTTTAAATAGAAAAAAAAAAATACTTTCATCTGTATGGTGACCAATTCTGTTCATGACTCGTCCTTTTTTTTTTTTTTGTTACTTGTGCTGCCTAGATTTTTTCATTGCATTTTTTTTTCTTGATTGAATTGCACAGAAGGTCTCCTGGTTTGCCACTTTGGATTGAACCTGCTACACTTCTGCTCACATTTTTGGAACTCCAGTGAAAGCATGTGGGCTGCTGGCTGATGAAATGTGTTCAGCTGGTTGGGTGGTGCACATGTTTGTTTCATAATGTGTGTGCAAGGTTTTCATGTGAATAGGGCAGCATGAAGCATGCTTATTGCCAATTGGAATATTCAAATAATGGCATAACAAAATTTTGCAGAAGTTTTGAAATTCTGTTGAAATTCCACCAAATTTTGCCGGAAACAGAATGGCAGAATTACCTGGCAGAAAATTGCAGAATGAGTTTTTCCACAACATTCCTGTGGAATTGTAATTTTCAGATCTCAATATTTTCTCTGAACTGGCTGCCAAATTATTTTCCACAGAAAATTGCTATTCCATGGAACATTTTTCCATGAATCTCAATATCTTCCACAGAAATGGTTATGGAATGATTTTTCATGGAAAAATTGCTGTTCCATGGAATATTATTCTACAGATTATAGCAGGCAGAATTCCACAAAAGGACTAGCAAAATTCAGATGAAATTCTGAGGGCAGAATGGTCATTCCATGCTAATTTAGCTGGTGGAATTTCGCATTCTTTATAGCACTAAGCATAATCAGTTAGCAACAATGTTTCAACTGTCTGGTCTGAACTGGAGGTGCACTTACAGTATTTTCACTACTAGTGTGCTGCTGTCAAAGTTAGCTGGCAGTATGTGTCAGGGTCATGCTGAATGTTTAATGAATTAAACATGTATTACGTGGAACAGAGGAAAAGCAGAGGAGACATGATTGGAACCTTTAAATATCTAAATGATATCAAATCAGCTCAGAATCAGAACTTCTTCCAAGCAAATAAGGAGGCACATGCTAGAAGCCTCAACAGATGTCTAACGGGAGGGAGATTTTGGAGCAACATTAATAAGTTTTTTTTCACCAAAAGGGTGGTGGAACCATGGAACAGGCTGCCGCTTGAGGTAATAGATGCCAAGACAGTTGAGTTCAAAATATCTTGGAACAGACATAGCAAAATGTTTAAATAAGGGAATATACTTGGGGGAGCCGGTCCAATAATGGGTAGACTAGATAGATCATGCAGTCCCCACCTGCCATCATGTTCTTATGTTCTTTGTTGTACAGTATTGATGTTTTTGGAGATGGATTCAAGTAATGAGACTGAATCATAATTTACAAACTCAAATTTTATCAATTTTTTTGTTGTATAATTATGTTGTTTTTATAAGAGAATTATTTGAATTTGTTGTTACTGTTTTGTGACTTTTGTGGTGGTTTGAAGAACATCTCTCATTCCATGAAAAGGGATATTTTTTTAAATGAAAATTGTATTAATTTATTCATATATTTGATAACTGGGTGAGTACACTGGTCTCAGAAACTGCTTTCAGGCACAATCCAGGCCATCTAGATGGCACATAGATGTAGAAGTTTGAGTAAGATAGAGATACAGTAGCAGTCTTAGTAAGCTAATACATGAAATCAGAGATAAACAGTATAACCTCGTCATAGCAAGCCACAAAAAACAGTTTACAATAGGCAATATCATTGTGGACACATAGCATGGGCAGAAATTTAATATAATTTAGCATGTCATTAACCTGTAGCACTAATAGTAGCAAACTAGAAATTCTAATTAATAGGATCTGGGGGGACCAAGATGAAGAATTAGCAGCTGCATGTTGCTTTTAATAGAAGTGCATTTTTAAATTGCCTCTTAAAAATAGAAGATCACCCAAGGTTATGAAGCTCCTCTGGGAGGGCATTCCATAAATGAGGAGCAGCACTAAAGAAGGCTCTCTGTCATAAGTCCATTCTTGACCTGGGGCATGCCAGTATTCAGAGGGAGGAAGACCTGAGGTGTCAAGAGTCTTGTTTGATCATTGACAGACCAGACAATGGGGATTTATCTCCCTCATGGAGTGATTTAAATATTAGAGAGCAGAACATTTAGCCCCTGTGGGCCTGGGAGGGAGCCACCCAAAAGACAAGTACAGGGTGCAATGGTTGGTACAGAAGGAGGCTAGGGTTATGAACCTGCATATGTTGATTTATGCTGTGTTGAGGCAAGTGAGAAGTTGTGGTGAGGTTAGGGAGATGATGGGGGGGGGGACAGTAATCTAGAGAGGTAGAATGGTACCCTTACCTAGGGAGGATCTTACTTCCAGTGTCATAAGGTGTATCAGGTGGAAGCATACTCCCAGCTGTTCGTTCACCCATTTTACCAGCTTGCCGATGTGGTTTGCAAAGAAGAGGGATGTAAGGTGTTATTCCCAGGTATTTAAAGCACTGATCTGCTGCAGTGGGGATCCATCGAGGGACTATATGTTTAGAGAGTGTAAATGGCTTGAGGAGCATCTAGTAAACTGGTGCTTGGAGCCAAATAACATAGGTTGGTTTTCTTCACATTAACTATGATCCTGTGTTATATGAACCAGTGTGATATATTGGAGAAATCCTTGGTAAGGGTTTGGGAAAGCTCACTTAGGCAGTCGTTGCTGCTGAACAAAATTAGATCATCAGCATGCATGATCTCGAGACAACCTGATGGTTCCAAAAGTAGAGGGTTAACAAAGAGTGAATAGAGAAGGGGGCCGAGGATGAACCCTTGGGGAACTGTGATGTGGACTTGTAACAGGGAAGATAAGACCCCTCCAATACAGATCATTTAGGTCCTGTTTGAGAGGTAGTTTTTAAGCCAACCCGTTATATTTGGAGAGAAAATGTTGGCCAGTATACTTGTAATTTTACATTTTTAGTGATTAATTTCAGAAAGTTCATGATTTAGACCTTAGTTCGCATCAGTTTTTATTGTGAGATAATGATTTGCGTGGGAGGCTAGTTTTCCATACTGTGGTTCTGGTTGCTACTTATGAGTATCTCTTAATCACAGATAAAACAAAATCCTCTCACTTAGACAACAGTATTAGTGACTAGATTGACTATGAAACTACAGAAAGAAAGTACTAGTTCAGCAACCCATGCAAGATAAAAACAAAGTGGAGGAGTCCATTCCAAAAAACCACATGTTCAGGCTATTGACATTTGGAAATAGACTCACCCACCACACTTCAAAATTTACCAATATTTTATCTCACACTTATTGAGGCTTACGCACCAAAAGCATTAGAAACAACTGCATGTAAATTGATGTTTTGATGACTACCTCTTCCTCAGGGATTGCTTTTGTGCTATTGTGTGTATTCTATATTACTATGTAACTCCCTTACCCGCTGCCCCAGTTCAGATGAGCAACTTGTTGTTCAGTGTACCTTTCCTGGTGAAACTTTTCGATAAATAAATATACACTAATGCATATCCTTATTTTACAAAATACATTATCTACCAAAAGTATTGAAAAGCATATACCAGCCACCAACACCATAAGAAATTATTTTCTAGTCCATAATAAGTTGATACTGTATTACTGTAATAGTCATTCATACTATAAAACTCTGACCCTTCAAATAGCAAAAGAAGGCAAAGAATGAGTGTGTTACCCACTGTACCCTAAGCTGTATGGTAGCATATTGTATGCTTTTTGATGGCATATAATTTAAGAATGCAAGGGATAGGCATATAAGGCATATAATTTAAGAATATAATAATGCAAGGGATAGGCATAAGAAAACCCTGGCGAAAGGAAAAAATGGATAAGCTGCAGTTCAGCTAGGGATGCAGAAAGCAAGGAAAAGGGGCAGACTAGGTGGGCCAAGCGGTTCTTATCTGCCATCAAACTCTATGTTTCTATAATGACGCTATGTTCCTATAATGACACTTCTGCCCCAGGTAGCTCAGCTTCATCTCCACACCGGCTGCATGGATGCTGCTGCCCCCCTTCCCGAAACCAGGTACGCTTACCTCCTCTGTGGACTGCCAGCTCCTAAGCCATAAATATCATTGGCTAATCCCCCTCATGAGGAAGCCCATTCTCTGAGACCTTCTCCTGATTGCACTGGCTGCACTTTGGCACCTTTTTTAAAATCTAAGGAACTGCTGCTGTTATGCTTAAATTCTCCTGCTAGAAGTTTACTGCTTGAAAGGTTTTTTTTTTACATTCAATTGTGATCTGAATAATTTGTACATTTAATTCTGATCCAAATACATTGTACATTTAATCCTGATCTCTGAAGATGTAATTAATTACTTGTTCACTGCACCACAGGATTTTTACATAGCGTATTTTTAACTTTTTTGTTCCTTTCTTATAGTTGCCTGATAAACGTGATGAATGCTTGCTTGCTCTAATTTCTGCTGAATTATTTACTGCCTGTTTAAACCTGTGTTGCATGCCCTGTAGTTCCTATCTGCTGCTCATTAATTCTCCTGTCTCAGGCTTCCCTCTGATATTATATTCCCCTGTCTGGCTCCTTTCTTTTCTGCCCTCTGGTCCTGTCCTTTCATCTCTCCCTTTTGTTCACCCATTTATTCTTTGTGCCTCTATTCCTGCCACCCCCCAGCTGTACTCTACTACTGATCCTTCCCCCACGCCATCCTACTTTCTCACTTCCACCTCTGTTTTTTTCACCCCCTGGACCGTCCCCTAGGTAATGCACAGTGCAGCCCTAGAAATTCCTTTATCCTTCTGACCCTCTGCTCTCCTCTTTCTTTCAGGACACTACCTGAGAGATGGGTGCTTCTGCTCCAGATGGCTCAGCTTCACCTCCATGCCAGCCGCACAGACGTTGCTGCCCACCCTCATGAAACCAGGTACACTTACTTCCTCTGTGTACTGCCTGCTCCTAATCTGTAACTATCATTGGCTGGTCCCCTTGTGAGGATGCCCTTTCTCTGAGATCTTCTCCTGATTGAACCAGCTGTGGTTTGGTGCCTTTTTTCAAATCTAAGGATCTGCTGCTGTTGTGCCTAAATTCTCCTGCTAGACGTTTACTGCTGGAATGTTTTCCCTCACCCTCCCACCCTAATTAAATGCTCCTATGCTAAGCAGGTCTCCGCCCTCTCGCTTTCCTACTAGCTGTTGCCTCATGAAAATACCCACCTTATCATGATTGTTTCTCCACTAGCCTACCTCTCTTAAAGGCACAACAAACTCTCCCACTGTGTTTTGGTGACTTGGTGGGAGTCCTCTCTGACACACTTCACTTCATTCTGTTTATCCCTCCCCTTGTAATTGCAATTAGCCTGCTCTCTCCCTTTCTCTCTCTCTCTCTCTCTCTCTCTCTCTCTCTCTCTCTCTCGTACCTTCTGACCAGGAGCACCTTGCTAAACCCTATGCCCCACAAGTAACCAACTACTAGGTGATTCTGGTGCTCATGATTGACCTAATCTTACTGCTCCCACTCCTCCCTCTAGCAGGTCAGTGTCTTCTGTTCTTTTCACTCAATGCCCCTGTGCCTTATAGTGTCTCACCATCATGTGGTGGTCTCCTCCTAGCCACGCTCCCCTATGCCTACAGCAATATACCTTTTAGTCCTCCCCCCTCTCTAGACCCAGTGTACACTATCAGTAGCTGCAACATTGTCCTTATCCAGCTGCTTGCTCCATCTTATTGACACAGGCATCTCTCCCTGTCCTCAATGACACATGGTAAATGAAGTAAAGTTAAAGTATCCCTACTTTGTGCAACAAGACATCTCTTTCTGTTGCTTCTTCTTACCATGGGAGATGTGTACCCTAATCCAGGCCTGCCCCAAGGAGGGATGCAGGGCAGAAATAAAGTCTTTGGCCTAAAGATAGTTGCCATGATCATATGCAGTCTACTTCCAAAATTCACTCAGCTACAAGTGTGAATTCAATTACACAGCCCAGATGTACTCTGCTTAATGGAGACCTGGTTTACCCTAAGGTCAAGAATAATTCTTAAGCCCTACAGGGGTACTGTACCTTCAGGATGGATAGATTAGGAAAAAAAGGAGGGGGCTGTCTTATTTATATTAAGAATTCACTTCAGGGTAGTGTGCTGTTGGCTTCAAGCAATACTAGTGACTACGAACTGCTCGCGGTGAAACTTCTTATTAGGAAACACAGTAGGTCGCTCATCATTGCTTCTGTCTACCTTCTCCTTAACAAGTCTAAATTGGGGATTGGCCCCATTTTGGACACAATCACAAAACTTAATAGGGGTACTGTGGTCACTGTGACTGGTGACTTCAACATAAATTTATTTATTTTATTTATTTATTAATGTGATACATCAGAATTGCAAACCTTTGAGTCAGAGACTCATTTTCAAAAGCACCACGTCAGAGTAACAGTGACAATCATTGACAGACCAATAACCATGCAGATATGAGGCAATTTGATGCTATCAATGCTGTTATGCGAGTACATGTAAAACACTGAAGCCTATACAGCATGGTAGCTAAGAGTATATTCGAGTTTAGAGAACAGTTGATTCATATACATCGAGGTAGCTAGGAGAAATAATAATTGATAACAGTACAGTAGATAATCTGGGTACAAAGAGGAAGCAGCAGTCTTAAGACAGACTTTGTCAGTGCGATATGCCTTGTGAGCTGGGCTGCAGGCAGAGATAGGCAGGACAGCAGACCATGTGTGGCTGCTGGAACCAGAATACATGTGGAGGGCCTATTGCAGGCAGGTGCACTTGTGGGTGGCCAGGAGGTGGTCCTTAAGGGCCATTTTGAAAGGGCCAATTTTTGTGGTTGGTGATTGATGAGGACAGGGAGTTGAACCAGGTGGGAGCCCTGACATGGAAAGATCTCTCAGCTAATGATGTCCTTACTCTGGGAATATTCAGCGCAGCCATGGTGACCCTTTGGGTGTTCATGGCTGGGGTGATGGGTGTCAGGAAGGCAGAAAGTCTTGGGGGTCAGGCCCAGCAAGGATTTTTTGTCCATGAGGCAGGTCTGGTACTGTACCCTCTCATCAAAGTTAAGGATCTTGGTGAGGGAGTGCAGGGTGCATATGTGTGTCATCTGGTCCACACCAGTGAGCAGCTTGCAGGCTTTGTTAATCATCACTTTTATTTTATTGATGGCTGTAGAATTGGCTGCAGCATATACCAGTAGCCCATAGTTGATCATGGATATTACGGAGGAGGTGATAGCTAGTTTTAGTGCTTCTGGTGGCAGACAGTTCTTGGGGCGCTACAGTAAGCAAATGTGTGCATTGGTGACAGACGTGAGGGTGCTGATGTGTGTGTAGAAAGTGAGGGCTGAGTCGAAGAGAACCCCTAGATATTTATAGGAAGAAACCTGCTCTAGGGTATAGAGTGACCCAGATACAATTTGTAGCTGGGCATTTTTTAGCTTGCTTTGGTGATGTGCAAATAGAAGGACCTTGTTTTTTTTTTAGGTGCATGACTAACCTGTGCTCACCAAACCACTGCTCAGTTTGATTCAAGGCATTTTGGAGTGTGGCCTGCAGGTTGATTGGATTGTTGTGAGATGCTCAGATGATGGCGTTATCTGCATACAGGATGATTTTTCTCAGTGCATGAGGCAGGGACGGCATTTATAAAGAGGCTAAAAATCAGGGGCCCTAGGATGGAGCCCTGCAGCACACTGGAGTGGATTGGGTATGTGCAGGAGACCACATTGTTTATCCATATGCACAGTGACCTGAATGACAGGTAGCTAGTGAGCCAGTCCGGGGCCCTGTGAGAACCCCAGTTTTAGGAGGGACTTTAGTAGAAGGGGGTGACTGACCATGTTGAAGGCCTTGGACAGGTCTATGAACACGGCCCCTGCAATGTGCCCTTTGTCAAGGACAGAGTGTATGTTGTTCGAGAACTCTAGGAGGGCCATGGTAGTGCTGTACCCAACACGGAACCCATGTTGTTCCTTGCAGAGTAGGTTATGTGTTCCAAGGTAGATTGTCAGTTGTTCTGCCACAATTTTTTCTAGAGCTTTGGACAGTGGGTGCTGAATGCAAATTGCCCGATAGTTTCCAGGTGTTAGAGGGTCCCCTCCTTTGAGGATGGGGGTAATGACTGCAGTATTCCAAGCTGTGGGGAACTGACCGAGGCAAAGGGAACAGTTTAGGAATCAGGAAGCCAGTGAGCGGGGTATGGAGCACATCCAGTGCCAGGCGGAGGAGTCTGATGTCAAGTGGGTCATTTAGGGGGCTGGTTCCATTCAGGGCCTTGGTTAGGTAGGGTCTAGCTTCCTGTGTGGAGATGGCATGGAGGTAAAAAGGTGGCTGAGGGAGGTGGGGGATCAGGGTGAGTATGGGGTCAAAAAAGATGGAGGGGGAACAGCACTTAGGTCAGTAAAGCTGTCGTTGAGTGCATTGGCAATTTCCTTGGGGTCAGTGGTAACAGATCCCTTAGCTGCAATCTGGGAGGAGGGGTAATTCCTGAGATTTGCCATTTAGGGTTTTTATGTTGTCCCAGAACTTGTGGGATGAGCCTCATGATGCAGTTAGAGTGGCTCTGTAGTGTTTAGCCTTCGCCTTGCGGTTAACCCAGGTGCATCTGTTCCGAGCAGCTCTGTATGCTTGCCTGTCAGCAGATTTGCCAGAGTCATTTGCCTTGTGCCATAGGTCGTCTCGGCTTTTGAGCTGCTGGAGGAGGGATCGTGTTATCCAAGGTGCACTTTGCTTTTTGGAGTGTGATTTTTTTAGAGGGGCAAAGATTTCACAGGCTTGGGTGAATGAGTCATAGAAATAGGTGAGTGCTGCATCAATGTTATTGGCTTGGTAGATTGGAGACCAATCCCATTGAGCCAGGTGCTGCTTAAATGCGGAGAGTTTGCCTGGGCAGAGGTGGCACCAAAGTGTGGTGGAAGATGGTAGCCAATAGTTGGCCTGACCATGTGTAGATCACTGGGGAGTGGTCACTAAGAGAGTTTGGTAGGACTTCAATGTCCTTGATTTTGTGGGGCCAGTTTGTGATTATGATGTCCAAAAGGGTATGTGTGCCATTGCCTGGGTTGCATCTAGTGGGTTTAGTTACCATCTGATGCAGGTCAAGTGTTGTGAGCATGTCAAAAGAAGGGGTGTTCCCATTGTTTAGCCAGTTTAGGTTGAGGTCACCAAGTATAATGTGCTCAGATTTGTGGTGAAAGGTAGCAATGTACTCAGTGAGTGTGTTGAGGGCATGGGTTTGCTTGCGGGGAGGGATATATGCTGTCATGAGTATAAGGGGGAGGCACTGGAAGGGTCTGGGGTGATCTTTAGAGATAGTGCCTGGGCGCAGGTCAAGATTAGGCGGGGGTAGGGCTTGGACCAGCAGAGTGTGTCTAGTTTAAATAGCACAGCCACCATCACGCTTACCCACTCTGTCCAGACTGAATAGTGAGTAGCCGAGTAAAGAGATGGCAGAATCAGGGGTGGTCTTGGATAACCAGGTTTCCACTAATGCAAGGATGACTAGTTGGCACCTTGTGATCCAGCATTGTAGAGCAGCTGTCTTTTTCAATATGCTGCAAATATTCATATAGCCTATGCAGAGGCCAGTGACTGGCAGCCATTGCTGCACATTGGTGGGCCTTGGGCCTGGGTTGGGGTGGATATTTCCAGATAGCAGGAGGAGCAGAGAAATGATTCAGAGGAGGGGCCTGTTCCTGATTATCCATCTGGTCACACTACAGTGGGATCTTTGTATCTTCAGTGTACAGGAAATGGCGAGTGATTGCAAGGCGGGGATGGCTGGGCCTATCATGGTTTAGGGTGACCTGGTGTAGGACACTAGCAGTGGGGCATGCATGGGTGGTAGTGGAGCAGCAGATATTGGGGTAGCTAGTGTTCAGGAGCTGCAGATGTGGTTGAGGGTTTGGAGCAGTGGCAGATCTGGGGTCATGATGGGGGGGAGCGTATGATGTGGAGAGAGTGAGGAACTGAAGCAGTAGTGGGGTCATGGCAATGAGGTGGGTAGTGCTGGGTATAGCTAGCAAGGAGCTTTCGTGAGGAGGTTAATAAGAGGGGGTCTGTTGCATACAGTATGAGAGGGAGGCCCTGTGGTGCAGCGGTAGGGCTGTGGACTTTGGTGCACAGGCTATCAGGTTCGATCCTGAGAAAGGGGACTCCTGATATGCTGGCTAGTGGGTGATATTGGACTGAGGGATGCACTGGTGTTGGTCAGAAACAAGGATGGCAGGCTGTAAAGGAGGTGCACAGTAGTGACTCCTAGTGGGGACAAGTGGGATTACAGAAGTAGAGGGGAGGTACTGAGATGGGTGTAGCTGAGATGGATGGTGTTGGCTAGTAGTAGTGGAGTGGTGAGGGGGTTTAGAGTGCTAACGGGGTATAGATAGGAGGAGGCTGATAGAGAGGAGTGGGGAGGTCTGCATGTAGGAGGGAGGAACCCCCCCCCGTTGGCTGGAGCGTATAACCTGCAGGAGGAAAAGTGGGGACTTAGAACCAAACACTACAGGAGGTCATGTGACCAGAAGAGGACTATAAGTGGCTGGGATGGGTGGGGGGCAGTCACCCACCCCAGCCACTGCAAAATATCTGATCCTATTAAGGACCAACTTGCCAGTATGCACCCAGATGATAACTGAACTTACCAGAATGAATTATAAAACTGGGAGTGGCATTCTCCTTGATTGGATCTTGGCTAGTAGCCCTGCCAGAATCAAGAATGCTGCGGTGTTGTCCGACTGTCTTAGTGATCACTCCCTGGTCACCTGCACCAGAATAAATAGAGAACATAAAGTTCCTCCAGTTACTATCTACCGCAGAATACTGTGGCAAGGGTGATTAAATGCATTCAAAGAAGCACTAACACTCATTAACTGGTCATTGACAAGGCCAAGGATGTTGACACAGCCCTGGAATACTTTACTGATAAGTTCAATGGCATCTGTGACATTTATGCTCCACTAAGGAAAAGGAAAGTCAGGGGAACCGCTAATTGATGGATCTCTCGGGACCTCCTTGATGAAATGAGGGGTAGAGACAACTTGTGGTGTAAGGTGAAAAGCTCTGGCAATAGTGCCGATTTCCAGAATTATAGGGCAACAAGGAATAGATGCACGCACCTATCCTGGCTAAATACTATAAAGACAGAGTGGACAGGAACTGGGGTAATGGGAAAATGTTCTGAGAGAACTTAAGGGAACTCATGGGTAAAGAAGACAGGAAACACCCTACTATGCTTAACCTGAATGGATCCCAGATGTTGGACCCCCTTACCATTGCCAAGGCTTTCAATTCAGCTTTCACCGATCTCAACACTGTCCTACCTTCTGACTACTTAAACTCCTCTGTACCAACCCTGCCAACACCAAGAACTAATCTTAATCGCCCAAAATGTTATTTTAACCATATCTTTGTTAAGGCAGCTAGAAAGTAGGTGCTTCCAACACTGCCCTTAAACGTGTTGAGACTACCCTTAACAAAGCATGCAGACTCACCTTGGGGGCTAATATACAAACTCACACATGTACACTTTACAAGCTAAACAACTGGCTTAACCTTAGGAGCAGAATAAAGTATCTGATGTGCTTGCTTGGAAAGAATGCAATGCTCCCCCCAGTATTACAGGATTACTGGTGACCATAAAATCGAGTTATTCAACGAGGGGTATGTCTCGCAGTCCCTTTAGTGTACTCTTCATGAGAACCCTTTTAGGACAGCAGTCCTTTGCATATAGAGTGCTTCTCTGGTTAAATGAGGTCCCAGAACATATATGAAGCATGGGTACCCTCCCTCCCTTCAAAACCTCGCTGAAACACTTTCTCTCTGAAACCAAATCCCCTGAGTGTAAACTAGGGTCCTGTTCCAGTTGCCTCTCGTAGGTTTTCTCTAACCCACCACTTCCCTGTCTTTCTGCATAACCCTGCTGAGTGGCCTATTCTCCACTCTCTGCCTACCATCTCAGCCCCCCCTCACTTATGTGGCACTTATCTGGATCTTTTACTCCCCCTCTTGTGTCCTACTCCTCCCCATAGTACACGCACCCTCCTCATCTCTTTCCCACTCTTCCCCCCTCTCACTTCCTCTGGTATCCCTCTCCTCTGTCCTTAACCTGGACTCTTCCTTTCTCCTTTCTTCCTCCTTTGACAAAGTCTACTTCTTTGGGCAGCTTAAGCTCAAGTTCTTGTTGACCATCAGTTGAAGGATGAGTCTAATGTAGAATACCAATCTAGGTTTACGAACATTGTTACCGTACTTGTTTTTATTGAACTGTCAACCTTGCATGATGTACAAAGCTTATGCCAGCACCTGGAAATTCCACGCTGTCCTGCTGTAATTGTCAGTTTTTTTTGTGTATGTTTCTGTACTGTAACCTGCTGATGTGGAACCTTTGAAAAAGAGCACCATGCTCAAAGGCCTTTTCCGAAAACACAAATAAATAAATAAATAAAAAAACTATAGTCACTCCATGTGGGAAACAGTTAACGATTCATACTGTAAGGGACATTATTTCTGCACCCAAAGATGACCATAATACATACTGTATTTGAAACTCTTCTGTCATGACCTCTTTAAACCACAATGTATATTTTGCACAAACTAGGTGCAGATCAGAATGTTCTTGTTCAGCTAATATATCCATTAGTTAAGCTATTGTCATATCTTTCACTAAATGCTTAATTAGGCCTCCAGTACCATAAATAAAATGTTTCTCACATTTTCCTTTTGGTTCATGTCTACCTTTATTGAACTTTTCAGTTGCCAGTTTGGCATAATCTTGTTTTCTTAATTTTCTTTACTACTGGATATCCAAACTTTAAGGAAAAAGAATTATACCAGTTTGTAAATATTGGAGGCATAATCTTGTTTTCTTAATTTACTTTAATACTGGATATCCAAACTCTAAGGAAAAAGAATGATATCAGTTTGTAAATATTGGAGGCTCTGTAGGTTTACATTTTTTTTGTCTGGTACTTGGAGTATGAAAAATCATGATGTGCACTCACCAAGAGTAATATCCCCTGCAGCACACTGCATATCACATTGCAGATGCATGGCTGCATGGTGTTCACTCTTTTTATAGTGTGTGAACTGCACCCAGAAGCAAGATAGATGATGTGCCATCCTGCACATCATTGCCTTATTAGATGTCACTGATGTAAGTATTATCATGTCCTAAATGTCTATGATGCTTGATGTCACCAGTGTGGACTCTGTTATCATGTGTCAAATTTCAGTGACATCTACCACTCACTTCCAGCACACGATATAATATAGCATTATAACATTTACTCAGCACTATTACCTGAGTTCGGGAGGCATGTCTTCCATAGGTGAGGTATAGGCCCTGGGTTTTACTAAGTTGTGGCGACGAGAATTTTGCCGACCTCCCCACAGCGATACATCGTCACCAACATCCCCGACACTGCCAGATCCTGACCCTGACCAGGGATTACACAGACATCTGTTCAGTGCTAATGCAGGGAGGGGTTCTGCCCACCACACCCCCCAGACTTATGGATTCCAACTCCGAAGGGGGGGGGATGTTGTGAAAGAGCAGCCAAACCGGGGAGTTGATGAATCGTTCATTGCTCCAACAACCCATTCCACGCTGCAGGTGTCGATGGGTTGGTGTCACTGTGGGGGATTCACTGTAACAGCATTGCTGTTACTATGGTATATGCAGTCCCTGATCTGCCACCCCTAGGACTGCCAATCCCATGGTGTAAATGCATACTACAGGACTGACCATAGGGCTCCACATGCTTGCAGACAATTAATATACTTTTCTAGTATGGATAATGCGCACTGGGGCCGCATATATACAGTGATACATAATCTCTGCAAAAAGGCTTGAGCCAGGATAGCATTTGAGTCCAATCAAGCAGCTTCTATATTCTGCTTATACAGTGCCCAGACAAGGAGGTAAGAGGAGAGCTGTGCCGGTCACCATATTGGGATTCCCTTGACATCCTTTGACACCCTGGTAGGATGGGGGAGTGATGAATGGTGTTCTGTGAGCAGGCAGAATGGATGGGAGGATGCTGGACCACCAGTGCTTGCCTGTACTGATGTCAATGGGTATTTGAAGGGCAGGGTGAACCCCTGGACACCAAGGTGTACTGTATCATTGCATACTGGTGATTGGGTGGGTGGGGACGCCACTACACACAAGGTATATGTACAAAGTATGGACAACTGGAGGGTGGGGGTGCCATTAGACACCAGAGATATATACATGGTATGCATGCTTGGTGGGTGAACATCCCTCTAGACACCAGAGATATGTTCATGGTACAGGAAACCAATGGAGGTGAGGCCACTAGACACCAGTGGTATGTACCCAGTATGGGTGATCCGGGGATGGGGGTGCCACTAGATACCAGGGAATGTGTACTTGGTATGGGAGATCAGGGGGTGGGGCCTGCCAGTAGCCACCAGGGTATGCATCTTTGCAGTTGTGATGGGTTTTCAGGGCTCGGTGTCTGCAGTACAACCACCCTACCATTGGTGGGGTGGTGGGGTGGACTTAGTGCCCAATTAATTCATGTTTTTTGGCAGCAACACCACTTTGGGTGCTGTTTACTGCTATTGCAAACCTTTGAACATGCCACTGCATCTGTATACAGAAGAAAAAAAACCTTATTTGCATGGGCACATTGTTATTTTAGTACCTGGGTGCAGCCCAGTTTAAGGCACACTAACTGGGCTTCTCAATATGGCTCCACCTCAAGCAAAGCTGCAAACCTAGGTTGCACCAGACAAACCGCTTTACGTCCATGCAAACATTTGAATATTGGGGCCATTGCATTTTGCCATAGTCATACAGTGGTATCCAGTGAATTGGTGCAGAATATCCAGATATATCACAGTATACCACAGGAAATCCTCATTCATTTCATTTGGATTCCTGTGATATTTCCCAGTATATCAAGATATGCTGCATAGTCAATTTTTTTCACTGGCTACCACAATTCTTTCAATTTAATTTCTCTCAGATAAGCTGTGTTTGCAATTAATCAATTACTACTTCATGCTGAAGAGATGTCTCCAGGTATTCTAATCATATTAACCAATATCATAATTGTAAACAATGTTTCACTTCATATCATCAGTTTATCATTCAGCAGCATCTTGTTTCTGTTAAACTTATATGTATTTCTTCTTGTTGTGTGTACTATTAGGATATGTTTTCTGATAGGCTTGGACACTGTGTTGGATTTTTGCCTTGTTGTCTTGCATGAATGCTGCTGTAACTGATTTTACAAATACAATAAAAAGGAAGGGAATGTTCTAATTTTATAGGATTTTAAATTCTTTTAAAATGAATTGGTAAATAATACACCAAAAAGTAATACTGGGAGGGAGTTCCTGGGAGTGCTAAATGATTACTCTTTTATTATAACTAAAAAAGAAGGTGGGGTGCCTACAAGACAGGATATGCTACTGGATCAGGTTCTGACAAATAGAGATGATTGGGTGGAGGATATGGTGTTGCATAATGGGATGCGTAGCAGTAATCACAATATTGTAGAATTCAGAATATTGATAATGAAAAAGGACAGGAAGGGCATAGAATGCTGATTTCTATTACATCATGGTCAATTATGCTGTGTTTTAAAATTCAGAAAATTGGTTGTAAGACAAGAACAGAGTCAAGGAATGGAATGTTGAATTTAAGGAGAATTTCAAGAGAACTACACATGGCAGAATGAAACAGAGTATAAGGAGAGTAGATTGGGGAGCAGAGTAAGGGAATCATACATAGAAAATGTGTAAAAGATTTTAAGATGTACAGCATTGTTAAGTGCCTAGATTAGAGACCTGTTCGACCCCACATCAACCCAACAGCAAATTGCTTTGCATGCCTTGAGACGGGCAAGATTCCAATTCAGGGAAGGAAACCCCAGAGCTCGAGAAGGGGACAAGAAGGAACAGAGAGGCAGCCTCAGTAGGCAGCAAGAGAGCTGAAGAATATAGAGGCAGTCAAACTCTTATACTAGGAGACTCTATGATTAGAGGGATCGAGTCACACCTTAGTAATGTTACACAACCTAGGGTGATGGTTAAATGTTTCCATAGAGCATTGGAACAGCATGACACTGAATGCATTCAGAGGGTTGTGGACAAAGCAGAAGAAGGTCTCAACATACTTATACGTCTTGGTACTAATGACCTGGTAGGCTGAACAGTGGAAGAGACCAAGCATAACTTCATTAAGCTGAGGAAAAGGTTGAAGGCTCGAACAACCTCTGTGGCATTTTCAGAAGTTCTCCCGGTGTGGGACAAGGGGCATCGCATGGAAAAAAACAGAAAAGAGATCAAAGAATTCAATGCCTGGTTAAAGGGTTGGTGTCAAGAAAAAGGATATCTCTTCATAGGACCATGAGGGAGCTTCTGGGAGAAGAATCTTTTAAAGTTCGATGGGCTTCACTTAACCAATGAAGGGGTGAGTGCACTGGGGCAGAATTTTAACTTCCACCTCGACCATTTGAGCTAGGTGGAGAAGAGTCAATGCTAGGGAACCTATCCGTGACTGCACTGTTGATAGGAACTTATTTGTTGCTCCCCCACAAGCAGGATTCTCTCTCACAGTACTTAGGGGATCAAATAGGGAAAAGAAGGAGACTACAAGGGACCAGAAAGGGGGCCATGCAACTGCAGACCATCAGAAGAAAATATAGGAAGGTAGGAAATGCAAGGAGGCTGGACATTGGAAAGAGGTGAGCAATTATGCCTGAAGCCTGGGTAACAAAATGAGTGACCTGCAGTCAATGATGGAAGAGTCCCGGGTGGACCTGGTGCCATTACAGAAATTTTGGCATCAGAGAATAATGACTGGGACCACTTGGTCCTGGGCTATGCCCTCTTCAGGCAGGATAGGATGGGAGTTAGGGGGGAGTGGGCCTCAATACATTTATGTGATGGAATAAGTGCCACCCCAGTCAATATCAGCAAAAAGGAGGGTGAAGAATCCTTGTGGGTGCAATTCAGCTTGACAAAGGGGTAGATGTTCCACATAGGATTGGTATACAGGCCTCCAGGGCAGGCTGAGGACAGGGATAGAAATGTAACCTTTGATGTCAGATAAGGACCGCTTGGCCCACCCAGTCTGCCCATTTCCCTACCTATTGGATAAGCTGAAGATCCTAGTTAACCAACAGCCTACTTCCTGCTACCCCCACTAAAATTGCTTTTTGTCTGTCCCATGCATTCTTGAATTCCCCTACTATTTTTGACCCAACAACCTCCACAGAAAGGCCATTCCATGCATCCACCAACCTCTCCATCAAGAAATACTTCCTCACATTGCCCCTGAACCACCACCCCCAATCTTCAAATTGTGCTCCCTTGTTCTTGCACATCTCTTTTTCTGAAACATGCTACTCTCTTGGACTTTGATGATTCCCTTGAGGTACTTTAATGTTTCTATCGTGTCCCCCCTATCCCTCCTTTCCTTGAGGGTATACATATTAACTCATTTGTTCACATAGACACAATATGGCGTCAGAACCATCCATTGCTGGAATGGACCCAAAATAGCCACCAGGAGCAAATGAGTTAAGCCACTTTAGTCTCTCTTTGTATGGCTTCAGGCACAGACTCTGTAACATTTTTGTTGCCCTCCTCTGGACTGCCTCCATCCTGTCTATGTCCTTGCAGAGATGGGGTCTCCAAAACTGCATGCAGTATTCCAGATGGGGTCTCACCAACTGTCTGTAAAGAGGGATAACAACTTCCTTAGCAACATAGGATGATGAACTTATAGGGGGAAATCAGGGGTGTAAGACAGATGGGAGATGTAGTGGTGGTTGGTGACCTGAACATGCTAAGTGTGGACTGGGGCATCCCAACGGAAGGTACTTCTAGAAGTCAAAAGATGGTCATGGTCTTACAAGACTGCCTACTCACTTAACTAGTCAATGCTCCAACTAGACTGGACACCATCCTAGATGTGGTCCTCACAAATTTAGAAGTAGTAAAGGTTGCAGGGATTGGGGAGCCACTGGCCAGCAGTGACCACAACACAGTGTGATGTGAATTGGCCCTATGTGTTTAAAAATCTCATTCCAGAACAGAAATCTTAAACTTTGGGGAGCGATTTTATCTAAATTGGAAAATTGTCAAAGAACAAACTAACAAGGATCCAAGAGCATTATGAGTATAAGTCATATGGGTTGGTCAAAATGCCATATTGGAAGCTCCCAATATGTGCTTAAGGATATTAATGAAAAAGAACAAGCATAAAAAAAACATATGGTTCACAAACCAGGTTAGGGCTGCTATCAGGATCGAGGCATTCAGCAACCTTAAAAGAGCTCCTGGACATAGTGAATGGGAAGTTTACATACAGAAGTAAAAGAAGCCAAAAGTATTGTGAGAACAGCTAAGGCTGCGGCTGAACTTCGACTGCTGCTGGGGGTTGAAACTGGAAATAAACACTTTTTTCATTATATACAAGAAAAAAGGAAGAAAAGGGAAAGGATAATTAAACTTTCCAATTACCACTAAAAATACCGCAGCTTAATTGGGTTCAATTTCAGTTGGTTACTATCTGTATCCCCCTCCCTCGGATCGCCCCTGAAAAAGGGACTGCAAATCTAGTCAACAGATAAATAAATAATAAATAAACTTAAAGATGGAAAAAGAATTATACAGGAGGATAAACAGAAGGTCACTGCTCCAAATTACTTTTTCTGCTCTGTATTCACAAAGGAACACAATGGACCTATGCCAGACAGTGGCATCAAGGCAGCTGACAGGGGGATCCCATGAATGGAAGCACCATCATTCACCTCTGACACAGTCAGACAGGCTATGGAGAAACTCAATGAGGACAAGTCACGATGGCTGGATGGAATACACCTGAGAGTGCTATAGGAACTGGCAGAACAATTAATGGATCCCTTGGGACATTTGTTCAACATCTCATTTCACTCAAAAGCAGTGCCTAGAGATTCAAGAACTACAGATGTGGTACCTCTTCACAAGGGAAGGAGCTCATAGGAGAAGGCTGGCAACTACTGACTGTTTAGCTTTACTTCCGTCTTAAGTAAGCTAATGGAAACCTTAATAAAGCAGGACCTAATAGAGTACCTAGAGAAATACAGTCTTCGGGATGCTCAGCAACATGGATTCATGGCTGGTAGGTCATGCCAGAAGAACCTAATTGCATTTTTTCATTCGGTGACTAGGGAATTAGACTGGGGCCACCCAGTGGACCTACTCTACTTCGACTTCAGTAAGACCTTTGACTCGGTGCTGCACAACCACCTGCTGAAAAAATTGGAGGACCTGGGCATAGCCAAAAGCATAATCAGGTGGGTAGGAAACTGGTTTAAGAATAGAAAACGGAGGGTGGTAGTCAATGGGGAGAAACCAGAGGATGGGGAAGTCACTAGTGGAATTCCCCAGGGCTCAGTGATGGAGCTTGTCCTATTTAATGCATTTATCAGTGACATCGGCATAGGTATCCAGGGCAGAATTGCCCTATTCATGGATGATACCAAGCTAGACAGAAGGGTGAACAGTGAAGAGGTGATTAGTGACCTTCCGAAAAACCTGCAGAGGCTGGAAAATTGGTCCATAATCTGGCAGCTAGGGTTCAATACAAAAAAGTGCAAAGTGATGCATCTAGGTAAAAGGAATCTGAGGACAAAATACTGGCTTAACAGGGTTCAGCTCAGTATCTCACAGGAAGAAAGGGATCTAGGAGTCATCATTTCTGATACCCTCAAACAGGCCAGCCAATGCAACACAGCTTACAGAAAGGCAAACAGAATGCTAGGGTGCATAGGGTGAGGTTTTGATAGCAGGAGCAAGGAGGTGATTCTACCACCATACAGGTCCCTGATCTGGTTGCAGTCTGGGAAACAAGATCCCAGACCTGCAGGCAACAATGTTAGAGGCTAAACTGGACATAGTAGCCATTAGCGAGACATGGTTCACCAGTAACCACACTTGGGAGACTTCACTACCCAGCTTTGTACTATTCAGAAGAGACCGAGGTGCAAAAAGGGGGTGGGGTGGAGGGCCTTTATGTCAATGAAAATATCAAAGCTACAGAAATTCAGAAAACACATAAGGAGCCTGAAGAACTGTGGGTCACCCTGGAAACAGGAAATGGACACCCATACGAACTGGGGTTCCCAGACCGGGGGGGACATAGGCACAATACTGTTAGAAGATATACAAAACATGATAGCTAAAGGGGAGGTTCTGATAATGGGAGACTTCAACATGCCATATACAGATTGGTCGATACCAGCAGGAACATCTGCCAGAGCTAGACATATAGTGGATTCCCTGCAGTGGAGGGCCTCAAACAACTGGTACAACAACCCACAAGAGACAGGGCTATCCTAGATATAGAACTGACTAACCGGGAAAGGATCACAGATCCCTAGGTAGAAGGTCACCTGGGGGCCAGTGACCATCACATGGTGTGGTTCAATTTGGCCACTAGAACTAAATCATCCCATTCCAATGTAAAAATATGGGACTTCAGAGGAGCTGACTTTGATAAAATGGCCAACAAAGTTAAGCTAGCCCTGGCAAGAAGAAATACAGGTGTGGGGGTAGAGGCAAAGTGGAAAAGCATTAAGGATGCAATACTTGAAGCAACATCCAACTGTGTTAGAGAGAAAAGCAAGAACAAAAGAAGACAGAAACTACTTTGGTTCTCCAAAACAGTAGCTGAAAAGGTCAGAGCCAAAAGGCTGGCCTTCAGGAAATATAAGGGAACGCAACGGGATGAAGATCGAGAGGCATACCAAAGGGAAACAGGGAAGGTAAGCAAAGGCACAAACCAAGAAAACACTAGCATGAACAGTGAAAGAAGGTGGCAAGACTTTCTATACATACATTAGTGAAAGGAGAAAGTCCAGAGGGGGTATTGCTAAGATCAACGGGGATAAGGAGAAGTGTGTGAAGGAGGACCAAGGAAAAGCATCTATCCAAAATAGATACTTCTGCTCAGTATTTACTATGGAGAAGGTAGGACAGGGCCCACAGTGCAGCACCATGGACACAGGGGGGAGGGAGGTCTGCACTAGTCTCTTCACAAAAGATAGGGTCCTACAAGAGCTCGCTAAGCTCAGGGTGGACAAGGCAATGATACCTGATGGCATACATCCCAGGGTAAAGGAGCTAAGGGTGGAACTAGCAGAGCCATTATCAAAACTGTTTAGAGAGTGTCTGAGCAAAGGAGAGGTCTCAGAAGACTGGAGAAGGGCTCATGTGATCCCACTACACAAGACTGGTAGCAGGGAGAGGCAGGAAACTATAGACCAGTCAGTCTTACCTCAGTAGTGGGCAAGATTATGAAGGCACACCTTAAGGAAAGAATAGTGCAAAACATGGAATCCATAGGAGCAAAGGATCCAAGACAACATTGTTCTACAACAGGAAGGTCCTGTCAAACTAATCTCATAGATTTCTTTGCCTGGGTAACTAGAGTGATAGACCAAGGGGGAGAAGTTGATGTAACCTACCTTGACTTCAGCAAAGCTTTCGATACTGTTCCCCATAGAAGATTGATTAATAAGCTGGATAGGCTCAGGGTGGGTCAGAAGTTGGTCAACTGGGTGGCAAACTGGTTGGTAGGCAGAAAACAGAGAGTGGTGGTAAATGGTATACAGTCAGAAGAGATGAAAGTCACAAGTGGGGTGCCTCAAGAATCAGTCCTGGGACCAGTCCTCTTCAATAGCTTCATCAGCGACATTGCAGATGGACTGGATTGTAAGGTATGTCTGTTTGCAGATGACACCAAGATCTGCAACAGAGTAGATGATCCAGATGGGGTGGGCAGAATGAAAAGAGATCTGGATAAACTGGCAAAATGGTTGGAAGAGTGGCAAATGGGGTTTAATGCAAAGAAGTGCAAGATCATGCACATAGGGAAGAGAAACCCTGAAGCCACCTATAGGTTAGAAGGGGAGTTGCTGGCAATCACAAGGGAAGAAAGAGACTTGGGTATCATCATCACAAATGACCTGAAATCATCCAAGCAGACCACTAAATCAGTAGGTAAGGCTAGAGGGATGTTGGGGTGTATTAGTAGAGGTGTCACAAGTCATAAGAGGGAGGTAATAATCCCTCTTTACAAGACATTGGATAGGGCCCATCTGGAGTACTGAGTGCAGTACTGGAGGCCACACCTGCACAAGGACATTAACAAAATGAGGCAGTCCAGAGAAGGGCAATCAAAATGGTGCAGGGACTGCATCAGAAAACATATGAGGACAGATTAACGGAGCTCAATATGTATACCCTAGAGCAAAGGAGGGAGAGAATTGATATGATTGAAACATTTAAACAGCTTAAGAGCATTAACAAGGTGAAAGAGTCTAGCATGTTTCAATATAAGAAAAATAGCAGGACAAGAGGATTCAGCATGGGATTAGAGGGAGGCTGATTAAGGGGGAATGTGAGGAAGTTCTTTTTCACATAAAGGGTGGTGGATGCATGGAACGGCCTAAGTCAGGAAGTGGTGGATATGAATACAGTGCAGGGCTTCAAACAGGAATGAGATAGGCATAAGGGATCATTAATGATGAGTATGACTAGATAGGCCATTGACAGAGTAGAGGCCTATGGCACATTCATAATGTAGAAAAAATGAGTAGACTGGATGGACCTTGCTGTTCTTATCTGCTGTCAACTTCTATCTTTCTGTGTTTCTATGGTGAGGCCTCATCTGGAATGCTGTACGCAGTTTTTGAGTCCACATCTTAAGAAGGATAGGAACTGACTGACAGTCATCCAGGGAAGGGCAACTAAGGTGATCCAGGGCCTCCATGGGCTCTCCTATGATGGCATTTAGAAGCTTTTAATATGTTGTCATTGGACACTAGGAGGGAGAGAGGGGACATGATAGAGACATACAAGTTTCTGAGAGGAATTAACAAGGTGCCTTCCTCAGATCTATTCATTAGGCTAGAAAAACTCCAGTACCAGAGGACACAAGTGGAAGCTGAGTGGCGGGAGCTTCAGGAGGGAGCTCAGAAAACACTATTTTATGGAAAAGGTAATGGAACCATGGAATAGGCTGTCAGCCAAAGTGGTGGAAGCAAAGACAGTGACATCATTCAAGCTGGGATTGGATAGGGCTGTGAGCAGCTGATTTGTTTCCAGATGAAATGTCGTAGTCAATATGATGCGGACATATCGGCGCTGGGACAAATAGAGGCTGGACATTTCGCTAATAATTGAAGCTGGCGACAGTTCAATACATCGCCAACGAACAGTGTTGTTAGACAAATTGCCAGTTCAGTTAAGTTGAGTTAAGTGCTTATCCAGTGCTGCAGCTGCCTCTCCCAGCCCCACCAACCCATATTGCTGATCGAGCAATTGGAATTTCAACCAAGTGATTAAAAAATATTACAGATGATTTTGGGTAGTGTATGAAGGATTCAAAAGTGGAAGAGGAGTTGTGTAAATCAAATAGAATGGGGGTGAAGCATGACAGAGGACCCTAAGAAACAGCTGAGTACCAGCACGTTGCCAATGTTTTTAGAAATGAGGAAGGAAGGGATGAGAGAAGGTGAACTTTTGCAGATGGATATTCCATGGTAGGTGAGCAGGGTGTAGAAATACTGTAGAATTGCCAGAAGTGATGGGTTACCTTAGGAGGCCTAACGTGGAAAAAGCAGTAGGACAAGGTAGGATGCACCTGCAGGTACAAAAAAAAACTAGCTAATTAATTAAAAGTACTACTTACATTGATATAAAATTCTTCAAGGAGAAATGCTGAAGCACCAAAAGATTCAAAAAGGGCATATGGGGTCCAAAGCCACAAGTGCAGTAGAAGTGACAAGACAGAGATTTCAAAGCCTGTGAGACTGACATGAGTGGTATACAACATCCTAGAATAAATATTGAGAGATATTTGGCAAGGTAATACAATTTTAATTTAGACACCATTTCCTAGAGACTTAGGGCACCACACATATAAAATGAATAAGACTCAGGGAACCATACAAATCAGAAAACACATGACCAACAAGTAAAGAAAAAACACAATAAATGAATGAATAAACAGACAGAAAAATACAGTAAGTAAACAAGAAACCATCATCACAAGCAGCATGTTCATAAATTGAACCTTAGCCTGTTACCAAAAGAACTAAAAATCAGGAAAGACAGTATGCAAATTTAAATAGTCGGAAGTATAGGATCCAATAATGTCCTCTGCTGTGCTGGCACAGAAACGTGACAATGCAAGGAGTTGCATAACAGTGGTAAGGACACCATAAATGATCTGTCCCTGGATAACTTCAGCCTTGACTGGGACAAAGTTACTAACCCATCATTGATCTAATGGAAAGGGTAGGCACATGAAAATGGGGTTAGGAGATCTTTTAGGTAACTAGGTTCCATGTCATGTAGGACCTTTTACAACAAGTCTACCTTGAAGCTGATGCACAGTCCATTAGTAAGCCAATGCAGATTGTGCAGAACCATAGTAATATGATCCCTATGAGATGTGCCAGATATCAGTCAGGCAGCCATGTTTCAGACCAGCTGCTGGATACTCTTCAGGTTCCCAGATTACTCTAGGCAATTAGCATTAGAGTAGTCCAGTCTGGATGTGACAAAAGCATTGCCTATCAAAACCATGTCAATGGGGAGAAGAAATAATTTAATCTGGGCAATATTTTGAAGATGGAAAAAGCCACTAAGAATGACCACTGATACCTGATGTTGAAGTGCCAGCTTGTGGACTATGGTGATTTAAAGATTTGCACTGCATGCACAGTTGTAAGGTTGACACTATTAAGAGATAGTAGCTAAGTGTCAATCCTTGTCATTGTTTACCCACTGGTATACAGTTTCACAATCATCACTTCAGTCTTGTTTGGGCTGACTTAACCAGTTGGGTGCCATCTGATTGTTCATCTGTAGATGTTGGCACATCATAGGGTATAGCTCTGCCCCATCTAGTCAACACAACTGTAGATGGGTGCCATCTACATTGCAGTAAAACTGCAGACCATACTGTCTAATAGTCTCACCCAATGGCAACATGTACATGGCAAACAACACAGGGGCCAGGACACTACAGTCAAGCCCAGCCATTTCAGAGACTAAATTATCTGAGAAGACCTGCTGTGTTCTTCTTGTAAGGTAGAGTGCAAATCAGCCCAAAACAGTGACCATACATCCCACATAGAGCCTCATGGTTCCAAGGGCACCCTATACTCCTCTGATTTAAATGTGGTCAATAGATCCAGAAGGACAAGAATGGAATGATGCCCTCTATCCCTCACAGTGAGTAGATAATTGAACACTCTGACATGTGCAGTCTCTGGCTGTGATGAGGGTGAAATCCCAACAGGAGAGGCATATAGATGTCATACCTTTTCAGGTGAGCCTCCAACTACATTGACTTCGCTTTCCTAGCCATCTTCCTCAAAAAGGAAAGGTTTGACAGAGGCCTACAGTTCAAAAGAATGTCAGGATCAAAAAATGATTTCATAACAGGGCTTTACCACTGCCCTTTTAAGGGCATAGAGTAAACCCCTTCCCCAAGAGATCATCTGAAATCTTTGAAATAGTCAGACCCCAGGTCTCCCTGCAACATGTAAGCAGCTAGGTAGACCCTGGATCCAATAAATAGTAGGTGGGATGCAGTGATGAAAAGAGATGTCTAAAATCTGCAGTCTTTGCTTTGCAGATAATTCAAAATAACTTTGATGTGGAATAACTGTTCTGTGGAAAAATATTACGAAGAGTGTGATTTGTCTCAGGAACTGTGAAGTGCCCACTTCACAACTTTGTGACTTGTGAAGTGGAGCATTTTGCATCAACTTTGTGACGAATTATAATTTCGCAACATCTCTCGTCTTGGAATCACCTGTAGCCTGTCTTTATCTAAAGCTGGAGAAAACTCCCACCAAGTCAGAAAATACGCTAGGCCTATCCTAGGACTGGTTCTGCTGACCCATGACAGGCCACTTGAGATCTCAACCCATACAGAGAACAACTTGTTGAGAAAGGACAGGCTAATCCCATTGCCTTTTTCAGCTAAAAAAGACTCCTTCAAACTGTAGACGGGGAATTAAGCAGCTTTATATGGAGTGAAAGAGCTGAGCTGGTTAATTCTTTCCCTACGCAATCACCCTTAAAAGGAACTCTGTCTTTTTTAGTGTGATTGCCCATTGATACCCACAGTAGTGAGTTTTTCCTGCTAATTCATCCTTCAATAAGTAAATCTCTGCCAAGAATGCTGTTACTTCCATCCCTTTGTTTTCATCCATCTCTGCTTCTCACAGTTTCATAGGGAGTTGCAGCAGGATGTCAAGGGACAATAGAGAAGACAACATTCCAGAAAAGGGAAACTAAAATGTTTAGTGGGTCTTCATCATAAGCCATATGAGGAGAGACTGAGGGAACTCAATATGTACACCCTGGAAGAGAAGAGGGTGAAGAGGCATATGATGGAGACCTATTAATAGTTAAATGGGGTAACTGAAGTACAGAAGGGGAGGATTTTTCTGACAAAAAATTTATCCAAGAACAAGGGGACATGGCATGAAGTTTGGGGGGGGGGGATAAATTCAGGAGAGATGTTAAAAAGTACTTCTTCACAGAAAGGGTGGTGGATTCCTGGAATAGCTTTCCAGCTGAGGTACTGTAGTTGGGGCAAAGACAGTAGGATTCAGAACAGCCTGTGGTAGGCATGAGGGTATATTAGTGGGAAGGAATGAGGGTGGGGAGGAAGGACCTGGAGATCATGTAGGGTCTGTGGTGATACTGTAGATAGGGAAAATGTGCAGACTAGGTGGGCCAATTGGTCCTTATCTGTCTATGAATTCTATGTGTGTTTATATGACAAACATAATATTGTGCCAGAGAACTGAGGGGTTGCATGACAGCTGTGTTTTAACCCTACACAGCTATCTCAACTACACTGGCACATGCTATCATCATGCTCAGTAGTTCTAAAACTGTCAAGAGTTTGTGATGTTCCAAATTACTTTTAGGACAGTATAGGACCATCCACATGGGGAAGTGGTAAATTAAATTAACAGCCCAATAAAGAAACATTATGGTTTGGTGATCTGACCAAACAACTGGATAAACCTTGACCTCATCAGTTTCAAGATCAGACAAAAAGAAGACCTGCTCCAAGGTGTGGTGATGCTGGTAGATACCAGAGACAACTGCCTGTGTCAGGCCGATCAAAGTCATCTGTTATATGAACTGCTGACCAAATTGCAAGGCATCATCATCCACACAAGCACTGAAGTACCTGCTGCAGCACTAGGCCGGTGACAAAGTCTGCCAGTTCCTGCAGGAACTTGTTTCCGTGTCCTAAAGACTAGTACACAGAGAATAATCCTGCAAACTGCACATAGCCCACCGCTTACTGCCAGAATGGCATGATAAGTCCCAAAGTGGCTCTAAAACAAATGAACAACACTGAATAGCAGGTCAGGAGTGGTGCCCGAAACACCAGGCCAGCATCATCCACGCAGCCAGGTCTCTGTGATGCTGGGATGTATAGGGAGAGGCACCACCAGCAGAAAACAGGAAGTTGTTATGCCTCTGTACAGACAGCTGGTGAGACCCCTTCTGGAGTACTGCATCCAGTTCTGGAGACCCCATCTCCACAAGGACATAGACAGAATGAAGGCAGTCCAGAGGAGGGCAACTAAAATGGTACAGGCTCTGCAAAAGAAGCCATACAAGGAGAGACTAAAGGAGCTTAATATGTATACTCTTGAGGAAAGGAGGGGAGGACATGATAGAAACTTTTAAGTACCTCAGTGAAATAAACAAAGTCCAAGAGGGTAGCATCTTTCAGAAAAAGAGATGTGCAAGAACAAGGGGACACAATTTGAAGATAGAGGGGGGACGGCTCAGGAGCAATGTAAGGAAGTATTTTTTTCACAGAGAGGGTGTTGGATGCATGGAACAGCCTTCCTGAGGAGGTTGTGGAGTCTCAAACTGTGGGGGAATTCAAGAATGCATGGGTCAGACATAAGGCAATTCTTGTGGGGGGTAGGAAGAAATAGGCCATTGGTTAACTAGGATCTGAAGCTTATCCTGTAGGTAGGGAAATGGGCAGACTAGGTGGGCCAAGCGGTTCTTATCTGCTGTCAAAGTCTATGTTTCTATGCAAATAAGGCAGCTGATGAGTCTTCAATAAAGTCCTCCGTCACAGTGGTTTTATTCCTCATTGAGTCTGCATTACATAAAACTACCCAAATTGGAGGAGCAGAGTGGGATGGTCTAGTTACAGAGCTTCTAAGATGATAAAGAGCTTAAATGAAGTAGCCTGAATGGTGTTAAAGAGCTATTATACAATGGCAAGAAAATCCTACGAATCCAATTAACTGCTGATCCCCTGATAGAGTTATTTTATTAGATGAAAACATCACTGTATCTAGGGCAGGTACACAAAAGACCGCATGACAACCTCAGGAATCACACCACATAAAGTCAAATGTTTCCAGACCATCACAGCTTCACCACTGCCTGCCACCCACCACCCCAGCACCCAGCATTTTGTCTCACGCGGCTCCAGTCACAACAAATATCCCATTTAAATTAAAAAACAAATTTTCACCTTCCGTCCTCTGAAATATCATAGCAACCTTTCCATCTTACTTTTAAATGAAACACCACATGGACTAGAATCTCCTCAGTGAAACATGCGCTGGGTTTACAACTCACTGCTGCTAACTGAGTGGCTTCACTGAAACACCCAGACCATCACTGAAGTGATTCAGTTCAGAGAGGAAGAAAAGAAAGGCACAAAAGTTTAATTTCCTATGCTCCCATTAAACAATGGCACACATCTTCTGTTCTTGCCCTCCTCAAACTCACCACAGAAGTGTAAGAAATCCGCACTGACAGTTTTCTCCTCAGCTGTAAAAATCACATTACTTCATGCTGCAGAGCTGCTGAGCAGCTCAGCGATCATATAAAAACACAGTTAAAAGAAATTAAGCAACTTAAAATAGTCAACTGTAATAAGCGGGCAAAGGATCATGGGGAGGGGGGGAATTGACCTCCAACATCAAGGTAGCAGAGGAGAAGAGAACAGAACAGAACAGTGAAACACTGAAAAGGCAACAGCCTGGGTGGGCAGCATAATTAATATAGCAGCTCCAACTACTGGTAGACAATATTCTGGACTTTTTTAAAGGTATCTCCACACAGCAAAATCAAACAAAAAATTGAAAAAAAAGTGTTTTACCGTTTTTTTCTTTTTTATTCAGAAATGAGCCATTGTATATTAACAATAAGGCACTCCAGTGTGTGCCTTATTGCTTAACTGACTCAAACAGAACTTAAAGAAATATACTAATTAAATACAATTCTGCTTGCAATCCATTTATATTTTATATATTTCTCCTCTCCATAGTTTATTACCAAAGAAATGTGTATGAATATATGATTGTTGTCCCTTAGAGTTCATTTTTAGTTCATCTGCCACTATAGCTTACTCCCTTCTTCAAGTCATAATCCTCTGTTGCCATTGGAGTAACTGTGAGGTCACACGCAGTGCTCTATGACTTCAGGTAGGGAGAAAGCAGCAGGAATAGATGAACTCTTCAGGAGCAAATACACCATTTTCATGCAGGTGACTACAAAATAATGGGGAGTAGGAATACAGAACAAGCATAAAAGCAAGCTGGACAGTTCCTAAATATTACTATATGTTTTGTTAAAGATCTCCTGAACATGTCACCAGCTCTTTAAGGAAGGTAGCTCAGGCTAGACTAAGCTGTTGTCCTTTCTTGAGAACATGCCAAGAGGACTTGATGGGGAACAGCCAGGGACACACTGTAACTCAATATCAGAAAGACATTTTATGAAGTAAAGCATGTAAAATTGATAAAGAAATTAGAATGTAAGGGAGTTCATTGACACTGTGCCTCCACATGCTGCAGGATCTTCAAGAGTAGTGAAGCTAAGCAAGGAAAAGTCCTCCATTTTACCCCTCCCCCCCAAATGATCACCTTACAAAGTCTAATAGAGCCCATGTCCAACTCATTCTTTCCCAGCACTGTAAGTATGTATCTTTTTCAAGAATATCTCCTTCATTGAGCCACATCATGGTACTGTAAGCTGTTGACCACCTAGAAATGTTTTCCTACCTGGGGACCCCCATGTTGATGCACCTCATCAGCAGCTGTATAACATTCCCCCATAACTTGCAATCAGTCCAACAAATTTCACACCCCACCACCCAAACTATCTACAACAGAGTGTAAAAACATGATCACCTCAAACTCTTAAAACAGCAGCTACGTAACCATGACTGGGCCTTACTTGACTCCACTGATGACATCAATGCAGCATTAGAGCACTTCATAATGGTCTGCAATGCTGCCTGTGATATACATGCCCCACTAAAAAAGATGAAGGTTTGTGGTACAGTGCACTCATGGATAACTCCTGAACTCATAGCTAGCGTGAAATGATGTGACCATCTCTGGCACTCTGCTAAAGCCTTAGGGAAACAATTGGATCTGCAAGCCTATAAAGCAGCCAGGAATGCATGCACATGGGCTGTCTGTCAGGAGAAAAGTAAATACCACAGAGAATTGTGGCTAATGCTTTGGGGGACAGTAGGAAATGTTGGTCGAATATCAAAGATGTCACTGGTAAAGATCCTAAGGTGTCACACTCAATGCTAAACATTGATGGGCCCTCCACACTGGACCCTCTTAAAATTGTGAATACTTTTAATGATGCCTTCACTAACCTGAGCAGTGTCTTACCCCATGACTTCTTTGATGATACCTCTGCAAAGACTGCTAGTCACTACAAGGACAAGATTCCTGGTCATCCTCCATTCTACTTTAAGAAGGTCTCATTGTCCCAGGTTAGAAAACTCATGAATAAAGTTCTGGGAAAATCTAGGCACAGTGGGGACTCCCTAGACCTCAAACTTATTGCACTCACCCTGGAGGAAGGACTTATATATATAACAATGATCCTTAACTTCCCATTAACCCTGTCACAATTCCCACATATCTGGAAAATGGCCCTGGTGGCCCCAGTTCATAAATCTGGTGATGGTGCCCTGCATACTAACTATAGGCCAATATCAATCTTCTCTCCTCAATCTAAAGTGCTGGAGGGTAAGTTCATGAAAAGGGGTTACCAAAGTGTGACATGAGGGTGAATGTTTCAAACCCACAATAGATCAATTTTAATAAGCTTGTTAAGGCACTGTGACTGAACAGTCAAAAAGGAACCAGATTATGAGATAACTCCCTAGCAAGAATTTGAGAAAAATCACAATCAGTGATGCATGTGCAACGGGAACACCAAACATTGCACATGCAATAGTGGACACAACTGGTGTTTAACTTGGAAAAAAAAAGTTACTTTTCTCTTTAGTTTATTTTACTAAGCATTTCAAGACACTATGACCCAAGAAAGAAAAAGGGATTATATAGTGGGCTAACTTCATATCATATTTGAGAGAAAAGCACCTTCAGTGTTGCACGTGCAACGGGGACACCAAACATTGCATGTGCAAGAGTGGACACAACAGGTGTTTAACTTGAAAAAAAATGTTTACTTTAATATTTAATTTATTTTATTAAGCATTTCAAGACACTATGACCCAGTAGTGAAAACAGGACTATGTTGTTGGGTAATTCCATATCAGACATGAGAGAAAAGCAATTTCAATGCTGCACGTGCATCGGGGACACCAAGCTTTTCATGTGCAACAGTGGACACCACACAACTGTTTAAATTAAAAAAACCATTGCCTGCACCCCCTCTCATCAATGTCATGCAGCACATTTAAGACCAAATCCCAAAAGAAAATCACCCACTCAAAAAAAGCCAGATGCTTCCACTGTAAATTTGGGAGCATGTAAAAAATGCAATTTGCTTGGACACCACAGTTACACATGCCACACAAAACTTGAGTGAACCTCAAAACTTACATGCATTGTAAAACTAGGGTGAAAATGTTTTCATTAATAAAAGACAATACCAGAGGTAGTTTTTAACATAAATTTACTGCAGTGCAACTAAAAAAAGTATTCGTGGAAGCAATGGAATGTGCTATGGTTTTGCATGTCACATTTTGCTAGGGAAAATCTGTGAGATTTTGGAGCTGGACATGGAATACAAATAAAATGGGTGCACCTAGGTTTCTCAAACTATGAAAATGTATCTGTACTTGTGGCTGTCTATTAAATGTACTTATCCTGACTGCAGTGGCTGTTGTTCATTTTTTTTAAATCAACATACATTGGTACCCCCATTTCATGAACTTACCCTGGAATGCATTGTCACTAATCAGCTTGTGGATTTCTTAAAAAAATATTCCCTCCAATGCCCACAACAGCATGGATTTAGAAAAGGGCACAACACCACCACAGCACTTCTTGAATTCACCAGCTTCATTCATCAATCATTTGATCAAGGCAATTTAGTAGGGGTGGCATTTATAGATTTAACAAAGTCCTTTGACACTGTTAATCACCCACTTCTCCTCCTTCAACTAACCACAATTGGTCTTTCCCATGAAACACTGCACTGGTTCAGAAGCTATCTCAAAGATAGATCTCAGCAGGAGAAAATATCTAATGTCACCTCTGAACAGTGGAACGTTCAATCTGGAGTACCTCAAGGATCAATCCTGGGTCCTCTCCTTTTTAGTACCTTCCTTATCAACCTGCCACACTCCTGTCACCATAGGATTCTCCTATATGCTGACTACTGCCATTTTTTCAAGCTACCCTGATCCTGACCTACTTGAAAGCAATCTACAGCTGGGCTTCAAGGAAGCTGAGGAATGGTTCAGTGCACACAAACTGGTCATAAACTATAAGAAAACAAAAGTGATGTTGTTCTTCTCCTCTCATGATAAGTACAAGAAATGTGCTCTTACCATTAGAAATAACCTGTGAGTTCCACTTGAACAAATTCAGCACTTTAAGTACCTAGGAGTAATCTTGGATAGTCATCTATCCAATGTGATTCACATTGAGAATGTTGCCAAGGCCGTTAGCATCAGGATTGGGCTCCTCTACAGACACAGGTGGAGTCTGACATCAGAAGCTCTCAAGCTCACAATCTGCAGTTCTGTGCTGTTAGTCATCAGTTATGGCTTGATCATATATGGGTCTGCTACTGTTATCTCACTCAGAAGACTGTAGCCCTAAACAATGTGTGTAGACTTCTCATGGGTGCTGCATGTCTCACTCACACATGTGATCTATGTGTTCAAACTGGTTGGCTTCAACTTAGTGGTAGAATCAAATACCAAACATGCCTACTAACTAGAAAAGTGCTCCTTGGGCTCCTGCCACTGGGCGTGGAAACCTTCTGAACCAATCTCACAGGACCCTGCACACTTGCACCTCCACCACCCAACTCCTTCTTGTTCCTAGGTCTTGGATGACTCAATACCAGTGATCCTTTTCTTATAGAGCTCCACTTTGGTTCAGTCAACTGCATGGTGAATAAACTAACCTACCCAAACTTGGCCAGTTCAGGGATACACTCTGTCAGCTTCACATATCCAAAAACTCTTGTGATTGTACCACCTAATTAAAGGTATGCCTTTCCTCACCCCTAACACTCCCTTGAGTGCATCCCTGCTCACCCCCCCAACCCTGATTTCACCTTCAGATAAGCTGACAAGGTCCCTGGCTGCTACCTATTCCTTTAGTCTCATACCCCCCCCCCGGATTCTTCCCTTGTTCTTCTCTCCTACATTCTGTTTACTCCAACACTTACCTTGACAAAGCCGCTGGCTGCTTCTCTTTTCCCTGGGTCTTAATACTCTACTCACCTATCTTCATTCCCTAAATTTGTTTCCACTGCTTTCTCTTACTTTTGAATATTGCGGATTACCCATGCTGTATTACACTTTGTTACTGTATATTGGAAACTCAACTGTTAGTCTTCCTATGTCTGTTTGTAAACCTCCCCACTGATGTTGAATCTTTGTAAATGAACTATATTGCACTTAAAGGTATTTTGTAATTCGAGATTGAATAAATAAATATCATGGGCATTCCCAGCAAGTCTCAGTTCTTTCTCCCACCATTAACCCCTCACTGGTCCACCACTGCTGATGAATGCCATTGAACTTAAAAAGTTTTGCTGATGCTACTATCTCAAGTTTGTTATTTTAAACTTTTGTTGCATACTGCCAATGACAAACAATAAACTGTGTTCCATTATTGCTGCTGCAACAATGATAAAATGTATAAGTCAAGTCCTCTGTACGTATTCATTGCCTCAGCAAACATCACAACCTTAAAACCTGCTCAGTTTGCCAGGACCTTAACTAAGTAACCAGAAGATGTCACGAGAAAACTTTAGAGGGTCATCTAAAGCTAAAAGAAATGGAAAAACAGGTCGCATTCAATGCTGCTTCACTGTTGTCAACCACATCTGTGTCTGCCAGCAACCAGCTATTCTCTGAGGTCGATGCATACATCGCTGATTCACTGAAGAAAAATTACAAATCCTTTATGTCAGAGGAGAAACACCACCACACTGAGAAGGACAAATAAAGAAAAGGCTGCTTCCTCAGAATGTCCCCCATTCACTTCCAAGAAGAGGTAAGTCAGTTGATAAAATAGTGTCCCAGGCTATGGCTGTGGGTCCTGTTGCCCCTCGACCATCTCTCAGATGCCACAGTTTGGGTCTGTAATTGACTAGCCTCCTCTACCTGTTGACAGTTATGCCACTGTGGACTCCACTGGGACTAGTAAATGCACAGCTCCTTTGTCAAATGATGTCTGAACTCTTACAGCACCTACTGCAACTGCCGGCATTGTTGCTGCCTCTGTCAGCACCCTCAGCTGTGCTGTTGTGAACCTTACCCTCAAAGCTTCAATTCTTGGTCACCATCATAGTGCCAGGCCCTGAATGGTCACCATCAATGGGACACCCATTGATGATTCATCCTCCATTATTTCCTAATTTGTCAAACCTCTACCGATGATGGTCAATGATGAAGTGGAATATAATCTGGAATATATTGTATGGAAGAGGAAGAAGCCGTGCATGAAGAAGAGAAAGTAACTGATGAAGAAGACTCCACTCTATTCTTTCTTCCTGTTCAGAGGAATCATAGAATCATAGAAATCTGGCTGCAGAAAAGACCCAGTTGGCCCATCGAGTCTGCCTCTTTGAAAAACATTCCTATGTGTCTACCAGAGGATGCCTCATTTCAGGTCTTCCTTAAACAAGTACATGCTAAACTGGTGCTTCAAGCAGAAAAGAAAGATCCTTTCAAGAAAAAATCTTTGAGTTTTTGGACGGGTCTGCCTCCTCTACAGTAATCATCCCTCCTGTGCCTTCAGCATTGGAATATAGAAACATAGAAATGTAGACTGTGTCAGCAGAAAAGGATCGGTTGGCCCATCTAGTCTCCCCAAATTTCCCTGCCTAACACTACACCCTAGACTCTGTTTGGACACAAGTGATCCCCCTCCACCCTCACCTATATTTAATTTACACACCACCCTTTCTGTGAAGAAGTGTTTCCTGTCATCCCTCTTAAACTTTCCACCTCAAGCTTCAGAGCATGGCCCCGTGGTTCATGCCTCGTTCACTCCTGTGGGGTACATATAGGTCTCATTCATGTCCTCTTTTAGTATCTTTTAGGGATTACATGTTAAGATCCCACAATCTCTACAAGTATTGTTTCTCGTCATTTGGACAAAACCTCCTCCAATTGATGGATTCATTGGGCCTGACACAGGTTATTACCACTGCAACCCATGAGAGGGGGCACTCACTGGACTTGGTGTTCCACCTGGGGATGGAATTCTGTGATGTGGAGGTGGAGCCAGACTGTTGGTCTGACTGTCACTTCCTGAGATTCAGTTTCCCAGCCCCCTGAAATAGGCCTGCACCAAGGAGTTTGGTACAGTTCCGTCCTTTGAGAGGAGTTACCTCCGAAGGCCTAATGATGGTGCTGGACCTTTCAAGATTTCCAAAGTATTGCTCTGATCCCGGGCCCCTTGTTTTAGCCTATAATAGGGCTGTTACTGTGGCCTTGGATATTATTGCTCCAACTCATGTTCACCCTCTTGCTCTTCACCCGGGTGCCCCCTAGTTTAATGGGAAAATCCATGAGTTAAAGAGGCAAGGATGAAGGTTGGAGAGACACTGGTGGAAAACTCACCAGGAGGTGGATAAACTTAGATTGATGGATCACTATAAGATCTACTAATCAGCAATTTCCCAGAAGAAGAAAGAGTTCCTGTCCCGGGAAATTGCTACAGTGAGGAATAGACTAGCCCAGCTCTTCCAGACTGTGGACAGACTGTGCAATCCAGCCTGTCATCACTCTGGTTAGCATTGTCATAAGTACAGTGTGAGGAGTTTGCATATTTTTTTACTGATAAGGTGTCCACCATCAGGGGTGAGATCAACCAGTGCCTTCCCACTGGACATTGCACTAATCAATCGGGTGGAACAAATGCCCAACAGATGTGGTTCACCTTTAGTCAACTGGCAGTCGTGGATATAGTGAGGATCATCCAGACTTTGTGCCAACCTACTGTAGTTTGGACCCGGCCCCTACATGCCTACTAGTGGGGTGTGTAGCGGTTATAGGCCCAGTCCTTGCTGAGATAGTGGGGGTTTCATTGGAGACAGGGATCTTTCCAAATCCATTAAAGGAGGCAGTAGTATGTCCCCTTCTGAAAAACCCTCCCTTGACCCTGACTGCCAGATAATTACAGACCGATCTTGAACTTACCCTTTATAGGGAAAGTTATTAAGAAGGTGGTCACCTTGCAGCTGGAGGATGATTTAACTAACCACAATATCTATGACCCTCTCCAGTGTGACTTCAGGATAAGGCATAGTACTGAGACAGCCCTGGTACAGGTAGTTAATGACCTTCTGATGGCGAGGGATCAGAGAACCCATTCCATCTTGGTTGTCCTTGATCTCTCAGCAGCATTCAACACCGTAGATCATGGAGTGCTACACAAGCACTTGTGGTTCTTCTGTGGACTGAGGGAGCAGTCTTCAGTTGGTTTTGATCTTTCCTTGAGGGCAGATCCCACAGAGTGGTGTCGGGGGTCTATTCCTTGGTCCATCTCTGGCTGCCTTGCAGGGTTCCACAGGGTTCAGTGTTGTCCCCCGTGTTATTTGCAGTGTATATGCTCCCATTAGGAGACATTATAAGATGGTACAGGTTTAGTTTTCATTGTTATGTCGATAATTCTCAGCTGTATATGTCTTTTGTACCTGAACAGGAGTTAGACTATGTCACGGTGTTTAATAACTGTCTGCTGGGGATACAGAACAGGATGAGTGCCAATTGGCTTCAGTTGAACTTGGGGAAAAACAGAGGTATTGGTGGTGGACACTGGTTATAGGATGACAGGGGCATGGGCAGGGAAAGCCTCAGGTTTACATCTTGGGGGGACCCAGTTTATTGCCTTGGGCAAGGTGCATAACCTGGGTGTGGTATTTGGTTTCAGCTGTAGTCAAATCGTCCTTTTACCATCTAAGGTACATAGCCTGGGTGAAACACCTGGTCCCACCTGAAGATCTTCCTACCTTGGTCCACACCTTTGTCACCAGTCATTTTGATTACTGCAACACCCTCTACCTAGGGCTACCATGGGTGGATAGTGGATATATGCCACTTGCAGCTAGTGCAGAACACGATGGCAAGGTTGTTGACTGGAGCCCTTAGATCCAGTCATATAACTCTTGTGCTGTGTGAACTGCACTGGTTGTTAATACAGTAGTGGATCACATTCAAGGTTGTATTGCTGACCTATAAAGCTCTACATGAGCAGGGACCCCACTACCTGAAAGAACTCCTGTATCCTTACTGTCCCATCCACTCACTCCAATCTTCTGGTGAGGGATTGCTAGAGATTCCCAGGGTATCCCTAAAAACATCAGGAGGAAGATCTTTTGCCTTTATTGCACCTACCTTGTGGAATTCTCTACCATGCCAAATATGAGAGAGCCTGGCTATGGAAGGATTTAAAAAATCCTTGAAAACATATCTTTTTAACCAGGCATTTGCAGGCACCTATTGAATGTGTGTTACTATGTGTTATTTGTTCTTAATATGTAATGTTATAAAAAATTCTTTTTTTAATGTCTATTGTAAAGACACCCTGAGCACTGGAAGGGCCTCTCAATGCAAATAAAATTTTACTTACTTACTTACTTGTGCAACCCACACACCATTTTAGTAGCCCTCCTTTAAACCACTTCTACACTGTCAATGTCGTTCAGTAGGTGTGCCTCAGGAACTGGACACAGGACTCCCATTGGCATCTCACAAGTGAGCGATACAAAGGCAGCACCACCCCCATTCTTCTGCTAGAGATCCCGTCCCTATGCAACCCAGCATTCTGCTCAAATTGCCTGCTGTGCTTTTTCATTGCCCTGACGCCTTGAGATCATCAGATATGATCACCCCAAGGTTCCTTTCTTGCTTGGTAACTATAAGTACCTCCATCTTACACACAGTCCCTGAGTTTCCTCATCTTAGGTGCATGAGTTTGCATTTTTTGGCATTGCAACCCAGCTGCCCCTCACTAGACTACTGCTTTAGTTTTTTCAGACCTCTTTGCATTCTCTCACCCCCTCCAGGTTGTCAACCCTGTTGAAGATATTTATGAATCTGCAAACATGGGGCACAGGTAAGCAGGTAAACCTAGCTTGGTTAAAGAATTATCAGGTAAGCTTGTGGGGTTGTTGGCAGATCTCTTCAATAGATCCCTGGGGTCAGGTGTGGTGCCGCTGGACTGAAGAACAGCACATGTGGTGCCTCTCCACAAGAGTGGACCCAAGGATGACCCAGGGAACTATAGGCCGGTCAGTCTGACCTTGATAGTATGTATACTCATGGAAACCATGCTTAAGGAAAGGTTAATGAGGTACATAGCAGAGAATGGTCTTTAGGATAAGAGGCAGCATGGGTTTGCAGCAGGCAGATCATGACAAACAAACTTGATCTGTTTTTTAGGCTGGGTCACTGGAGTGGTGTACGGAGGCCAAACAGTGGACATTATATACCTGGACTTCAACAAGGCCTTCGATTTGGTACCATATAGGAGACTGATCAGGAAATTGGTGGATCTAGGGGTGGGGGAGAAAATTGTAAGGTGAGTAGACAGCTGTCTGAGAGGCAGAACCCAGAGACTGGTGGTGGGGGAAGTTTTCCAGCATCAAGGAGGTCACCAGTGGGGTCCCACAAGGATCAGTGCTGGGGCTGTGTTGTTCAATGTCTTCATAAGCAACATTAGGGAAGCCATCAAGGGCAGGATGTGCCTGTTTGTGAATGACACCAAACTCTGAAGGAGGGTTGACACAAGGTAAGGGATACAGTACCTGCAGGAAGACCTTGGTAAACTCAAGAGATGATTGAGAATCCTGCAACTTGTCTTCAATGCCAAAAAATGCAAACTGATGCACATCATGGCCAGGAATCCTAGGACAGAGTATTACTTGGTGGGGGTGGGGGGGCGCATAGCTGCTTTAGAGGAGGAAAATTATCTGGTGAGTACTAGAGACCTGAAACATGCCATGTAATGCAAGAAAGCAGCTGCAAAAGCAAACAGGATGTTGGGGTGTATATCCAGTGGATTCAGTAGTAGGCAGAGTGAGGTAATTTTGCCTTGTACAAGTCGATGATAAGTACTGTATAGTGTACATATACAGTACTGCACTCACTGACAGTTCAGTCGGTACAGGCCATGAAGGTGAGAAGAGAGCTGTGCCAGTGCCAGCTGTGTTTCAGGATGAGGGGAAGTGGGGTGGTGGGCACTACCTGCTGGTGTGTGGGGGGGGGGTGAAGAGTCACTCGACCACCAATGAATGGATCTTGGGTTTTGATTTAATAATGGGGACATCTGGGTTCATGGAGGAGAGAACACTGGATCACCAGTGACAGGGGCATGATTTACTTTATTTAATAACAGAGACATCAGGGTTCAGGGAGGGGAACCACTGTATCACCAACAAGAGGGGCTTGTTGTATTTGATGCAATAACAGGGACATCAGGGTTCAGGGAGGGGGACACTATATCACTGATCACAGGGGCTTCTGTTATTTGATTTAATAATGGGAAAATTGGGGTTTGGGAAGGGGGAACACTGGATCATCAATAACAGGGGCTTGTAGTTTTTGATGTGATAATGGGGACATTGGGGTTCAGGGAATGGGGAACACTGGATCACCAATGAAATGGGCTTAACATTCTAACTTAATAAGGGGGACATCAGGGATCGGGGAGGGGGCACTGGATCACCAATGAAAGGGGCTGACATTTGTTGATTTAATGACAGGGACATCGGGAACCAGGGAAGGGGGGCCAATAGACCACCAGGGAAGGGTTATTATTTTTTTGACTGTGGGATCGATGGTGGGGGGACTGCTTGTGTTTGATCCAGGAGCCTGCAGCAAATCCCTCCTGTGTGTTGTGTGTTTGTCACACGGAGGAGGTTGCCACAAGTGTGAGAACTTAGGCGCAGGGACCTCTCTTGTTCCAGAATCTGGTGCAGGGTCCCTGGCACACCAGGCTTTGGCACAGGCTGCTGTTTGCTGCAGGTTGAGATGATCAAAGACCTCTTTGAGAATCAAGCCCACTGTCTTTCTCCAGGAAAGGGAGGTTTCTGTATGTTTCCCCCCAATTAAATCTGTTAAGTCATCTCAAGTTATAAATATTAAGAATTATTCTAAGTTTTGTGAACAAGCCTTTTGTCAGGAGCTGAATAAGGTTAACTGGGCACTAATTTATTGTTGCCCTGACATTCATACTGTATGGACATACTTTAAAAGTTCTTTTTTAGAAGTAATCAATAAGGTTGCTCCTGTTACTAAAAGAAGAATTAGGTCACAACCGGCACCTTGGTTTAATAGTCATTTAAAGAAATTAATTAGCGTAAAGGATCAACTCTGGAAAAGGGCTAGAAGTACCAGACAGGAATTGGATAGGCATAATTATAGAACTATAAGAAATAAATGTGTCAGGGAGATACGACAGGCAAAATGTAATTATTATAGCCAACAATTTACAAAGGTATCTAGTAACAAAAAGAAAATATGGGATGGAATAAAGCAACTTCAAGGTAAATTACAGTCTGCAAAGCTTCCAAAAATATTGCACTATAAAGATGTTTTTATAGGTACACCTTTATAGCAAGTTAGGGCTTTCAATGAATATTTCATTGAGACAGGAAGCACTTTTAATAAGAAATGTCCTAATCAATCTATTATTGAATTAGATAGTAATTTTACTGAACAGGTTAAATGATCTATATTTTCCTTTAAACAGATTAGTGAGCGGGATGTTATAACTGAATTAAATAAGCTTAATGTAAAAAAAGGGGCAGGCTTGGACACTATTGGCCCTATATTTTATAAAATTGGGGCTCCAATTTTGGCTCGGTATATAGCTTATATGTTTAATTTATCTTTAAGTACTAGTGACATCCCCGATGACTGGAAAACTGCTTGTGTTATTCCTGTTTTTAAAGAAGGAGATGATTCTGACCCAGGATGTTATAGACCTATATCCATTTTGTCACCAATTACTAAAGTTTTGGAAAAGTTAGTACATGGACAGCTCATAAAATATTTAGATAAAAATGGAATATTGGCAAAAAATCAAACTGGTTTTCATAAAGGACATAACACTATTTATGCAGTATCTAAGGTAGTGGATAATTTTTATACTGCCTTTGATAAGCGTTATTTGGTTCCTGCATTTTTTTTCTAATTTATCTAAGGCGTTTGATTCTGTTGATCATTATTTGTTATTGAATAAATTAAAAATTTTGGGTATGGGAATGGGCACTTTATTTTGGTTTTCTGTTTATTTATCTTCCTGGATGCCGTGAGTTAAGCTGGGGGACTGCTGCTCTGACTTAGTTATGATCAATAAAGGAGTACCCCAGGGATCTGTACTGGGACCCCTATTATTTCTCATTTATATAAATGATTTGTCTGAAGGTGTATCATCTGATACTAATATACTTTTATATCCCGACAATACTATTTTATATAGTCAGAGCAGGGATCCCCTAGAAGCCACTGGCCCTCTGCAGAAAGATTTTGACACTTTTCAGCAAACCTTAATAAATTCACGTCTATTGTTAAATGGAAATAAGACTCAATGGACTTTATTTTCTGGGAAAACAAAGGTAGATAAACAAATTGCTACACCCCTAAGTATTAAAACTTTGGATGGGACTAACTTGACCAGAACTTTTTCATATAAATATTTAGGCATTATACTAGATGACACTATGAAATTTGAATCACACATTCATATGCTTGCCAATAAACTTAAGAAATTATTATAATTTTTATAGGAATAAATCATGTTTTAGTATTAAAATCCATCAACAACTGGTAAATTCTTTGTTTACATTAAAAATTGATTATGTTGATTGTATTTACATGAGAACTACTGATGTAATTCTGAATATATTGGATCCTCTTGATCATAGTGCATTAAGATTTGCCTCTGGGCTTCCATGGCAGACTCATCATTGCAATCTTTATTCCGAATCTTGTTGGCAATCGTTATCTGATTGTAGACATACTCATTGGCTGATTTATGTTCATAAATTTATTTTGGATAAACTAGCTTCATACTTGCAAGGTTCAGTTATTATTAAAGAGCATAACAAATATTCATTTAGATCTGCTGACATTCTTCAGTATTTTAAACCTAGATACAAAACCAGATTTGGTAGTTATTGGTTGGCTTTATCTGTAACTATGACTTGGATATCTATTCAAAAAAGGTTTAAATTGACACTTATTATTACAATGTTGCACTTTAAATGAATGCTTCTTAGATGTATGACATGTGTATGTAGTTGTTTTAAGTGAATCATAACTGCATACTCCGTGAACTCATGTAACTTAAGTATGTATATTGAATATGTTTGTATATGTATGTATGTATGTTTTATTCTGATGGATGCAATTGTAAATGAGAGATTTTCTCTTAAATTTGTTTTCCAATAAATTTATGAATTGATCTCTTCTGGTTCAAAAGGTTCTGGTCAAGCCATGTGTTGAAGCGGCCTCCTTGAGTGTGGTGTCCCCTTATTGATCCAAACTAATTTGGTTACATCTGCTCCAGCAACTAGCAGTGTACCATCCATCCATCTCCCCCTGCAAGTGGGACTTTTTTACACAGGAGCAGGGAGATCTTGAGCACATGGATCTCCAGTCCCTGTCACACTTTGTAGACTCACCAGTTGTTGCTGATTATCTACTGGTGCCTAGATAAGCCATCTATGTGGTACACTTACCCACAGAAATTGAAAATGTTATTTTTTGGTGTACCCAACATGCTCTGGATCCTTTTATGTGTCCTGTTCCTAAAGTTCTGGACTACCTCTTGTCCCTTAAGGACTTAGGACTGGAATATGCCTCTTAATGTCCATCTTGCCATGGTGTTGGTTTTTCATGCCCTCACAGAAGGCAAACAGTGGCCCAGATGGAGATTTCCTGGTGATTCATAAAAGGCATTCTACTCTTACATCCCCAGCCTGTCATTCCATTCTGGTGTGGGACTTTAATCTTGTCCTAGAGACCCTGGGTCATATTTTCAAAGGCCAGAGAATGACACATGATGCTTGTGTCAAAAAGAAAAGAGACAAGGTACAGGATGCAACAAAATGTGTGTCAATCCCAATTTTCTAATAGTGCTTGCATCAAAAACAGATCTGCATGCACCAGCTTGGCTTGAACCAAGCTTGCACCAAAAAAATACCTGCACCATGTCTGAAGGGATACCTAGCTTACAGAAATGATGCACCATCTCCTTTTTGGGGATTTTGAAAAACTGTAGGTCCTATCCTTTTGCTAAAGAGGCATACCACTTATATAGACCAGCCATAGGTGGTCTAACTGACACTAGAGCATATAAAGAGGACCACAGCAGGTGGCCAGAACTGACTGTGGTACTATGGATGGCATTCTGCTGCAAACATCCAGCACTGTATATATCATAATGCTTTTTCAAGTACAGTAGCATGTAGAAATGTAGCGAATTTAAATTCCACCGGTGAAGTGAATGCAAAGTGGGCACCTCGTTTTGCCACTCCGCTACATGGAGTGGGAACTACAAAGTGCTCACACTGTCTTGTCATTACCACTTCATGTTAAGGTGGAATGGCAATGTGAAGTAAGGCAAAGTCATTGTTTTTAATGGACTTTGCTTTCCTCATTATGATTCTAAATGATCCACTTGGTGTTTCAGATTTGGCAGCCCCCTCCCCACACATCACATGGCTTACAGTACTGTAAGTCACATGCTGTTTAGCTAGGCAGGAATGAAGTGAGTCATACAAGCGGACACTTTTACTTTCTTCTGTGCAGATGGAGAGAGAGGAGTGTGTTTAGTGACTGCTGATACTTTGAGAGCAGAGTGAGGAGGAGATTTAAACTTTGGTTTAGACCCAACAGCTTTTTTAAAAGCTACATTTTTTTTGTCTTTTCTGTACTCTTTTTTTACTTAATTTGTCCTTTCTGTAAATTTTATTTTTCTTACCTTTATAAGTAGTTAGTTGTTGGCCCCCCTCCCCGGAAGCAGGACCAGCACCGCCTCCTGTCCTGACTCTGAGGCAGTTGAACCACCACCACCAAGTCCAGTACCTGGTCCTCTGGAGCAGGATGTGCCTGTTCCCCTGGGCCCAGGTGTGGATCCCATCCATGTTCAGCACCATGACCAGTTGGCTGCCAGTTCATCTGGTCCTCCCCTGCCTGTGCCTGGTCCTCCCCACACCTCCATTGTTTGGCAGTTTTTTGACTGTGTCGGGGGTCAGCAGTGTGGTCAAGTGCCACCTATGTGAGGTGGAGGTGCACCATGGCTCCTGGGTGACTCACCTGGGGACTGGGGGCCAGCACACCCATATGCTCAATTTCCACCAGTTGGAGTAGCAGGCTGCTACAGAACAGACCATGCCTGCACCTGCTGGCCGTTCTGTGGCAGAGGGTGCAGCTGTGCATGGTGGCATCCCTAAGAAGAGGAGGGCCACAGCAGCACATGCTGCTTCACCACCACCCCCACCACCACCACCACCAGTAGGTCAGCCTGCAGAACGTGTTTACCCAAGACAACTGTGTGTAACACAGGCTGACTTGACAGTTCTCTGGAGTGCTGTTGAGGAGAACAATGAGAGGGTGAGTGCTGTGGAGCAGCAGCTGGATCACATAGAGGGACATCAGTTGCAAATTATGTCCATGCTGGAACTGCTGCTGGATCACCATGGGATCACACATTATTTTTTTTTCCTTACACCATGTGCTCCCCGCACCTTTCTTGCTGTGTTATAAAATATATTCTTCCACCATCCCTGACACTTGTATGTAATTATGCCCTTTTCTGTTGTCTTCCATATGTGTGACACTTTGTATTCTGAGCAGTGCAAGTATACTGTGCTAAACTGCATGTGTGCAGTCAGTCCTTCTTTGCTGTTTGTGTAGGTACTGCAGACACTGTCCAAATCCCTGACTTAAAAATGCTTATTAATGAGTACAATGGATGGAAGGCGAAACCTGGAGAGATACTACAAAACAGGCTTACAATACATCCAAGTAACTAGCAAAAAAACATAATGTTGTGATTCGTGACGTAATCATAAATCGTGATTTGTGACTGCATTTGAGACCGTGTTGATGAAGAAATGCAAATGCCTATGGCTGTACTTCCCCGGGCCCCGATGAGATATGGCACAAAACTCCCCAACTTAAAAATACTCATTAATGAATACAATGGTGGGGCGGTGAAGCATGGAGAGATACTACAAAACAGGCTTAAAATACATCCAAGTAACTATTAAAAAAAATGTATGTTGTGATTCGTGACGTGATCATAAATTGTGATTTGTGACTGTGATGATGAAGAAACGTGAATGCCCATGGCTGTACTTCAACGGGGCCCGATGAGGTGTGGCACTAAACTCCCCGACTTAAAAACACTCATTAATGAGTACAATGGTGGGATGGTGAAGCATGGAGAGATACTACAAAACTGGCTTACAATACATACATGTAACTATTAAAAAAGATTGATGTTGTGATTCGTGACATGATCGTAAATCGTGATTTGTGACTGCATTTGTGACCATGATGATGAAGAACGTGATTTGTATCACGAGTGACTCATGATGATGGTCCTGACTTAAAAACACATATTAATGAGTACAATGTTCACGCAGAATTATGCACCACACCTGTCCAGTACTCTGAAGGGAAGACAAAGAAACAACTGTGACTTAAGTTAGAGATGGAGATTGAGCCCTAAAGAGATGCAAATGCACAGACAGATTAAGATTGAGCTGTGCATTGAAGAGATGCAGATGCAAAGGCACAACACCTAACAAGTGCTCACCATCAGAAATTCAAATCTGGAAAATAATTCCTTTGCGGGTTGGGGTGGGCCACGGGGGGGGGAGGCAGTGTACTGCACTACTGCTGTAGCAGTCACTAGTAGTACCAGTGAAGACACCACAAAGAAGTAAAAAAATTACACAGCTGCAGTGGATAGCAGGTTCACATTGTTGAAATTATGTGGCACAATAAAAGGTGTCTGATTTGATGACACACGCCACACACATACTCACACAAACACTAAGTAATGTGTAGCAAATTGAATACTTCAGTAATATAAGCACATATTTTAAACAAACTAAAAATTATGCACTGCTGCACCACAACAATCAGCAAAAAAATGGCAAGAATTATTGAAAATATTACTGTGTGTACATTCACAGTTATACAAGAAAAATATCACCAAAACAGAAAGCACTGTCTTTTTCTCCAAGTTAATCTACCTACACCACAGACATGCCCCTCTCCCAAAGCACACTTCCACTGTCTCTCAGTACACAGATTGAATATTGTACATTAACATTCAAAATCCACACACGAACAATAAACGCTCAATGATATGAGCACAGGAGGGTTTCCTATAATCAATGAACTAAAGTTTCAGCAAAACAAATGACCCAAAAAGGCTTTTTTAACAGCGTTTAGAAGGTTTGAATTGCAGAGAGCTCTCAGAGCAGATTGCCTCCTACAGCTTCATATACACACTACCCCAAACTGAGGCTGTGCAGAACAATCTAGAGCCCATGTGACCTGAAATCCCATGAATCATTGCAAAATGTGCCTTTGGAGCTTAAAAACAAGGTGAAGTGAGGTGGAGTACATTGTTTTCAATGTACTTTTCCTTAAGAATTGGTGGAGTAGTGGTTTGGGAAGGAGGAGTAATGTGAAGTCATTGTTTTCAATGGACTTCGCTTTACCCATTAAAACGCGAAGTACTCTGCTTTGAATTGCAGAGCACTACGCTAATTCGCCTTCACTTTGTGAATCACTTTGTGGAGTGAATTGGGGCCACTTCTCTCACCACTAGTAGCATGTAAAATATTGCTTCCGGAGGCCATTTCATCCTCCATAATTTTTGACTCAGCTTGTGTCAGTCTCACTCCATTTATCATATTTTTGACTCAGCTTGCATCGTTCTCGCTCCATGCATCCTATTGTTTGGCTCAGCTTACCTCATTCTCAGCTTATGTCATCCTTTTATGATGCACTGGACCTCTTGCTTCATTTTGGTGGACTTTGGCACAGAGAACGCTTTTATTGGTGCACAGTATATTGAGCATCTGAATTTAATGCAAGGTTCATGTTTGAAGCACCTTGTATTGGTCTAAGAGCCCTTGGAAAATCCAGACCCCCAGTTTGCAGCACCCTTCAAGCCTACTGCTACTTGTGAACTGCACTTTCTAGCTTGGAATAAATAAATCTTAGTGGCTATGACATCTGATTCTTACTTTTCAGATTAGCAGGTGATGGTAGCAGATCCTTCTTTTATTATCTTCACAAGGCTGGGGTAACATTGTGTAGTAATTCTCATTCCATGATGTGGTTCATTGGAGGGAGATATCATTATTATTATTATTATTATTCAAGCATTAAACATTGCAAAGTAGTTCAGACATACCTAAACACATTCTTGTTTACATGTTGCTACATATAGTCTGTATTTCCATTTTTGTTCTTAAATAGAGTCCATTACTAATCGTTTAAAAGTACACACAGTGTGTGCGTGTGTGTGTGTGTATATATATATATATATATATATATATATATATATATATATATATACACACACACAAAAAATAAACAATACATTTTATAATAAGTATTGGCTATGTTTGTATTAGGTTGGGAATCGACACACCTACTTAAAGCCATAGCAAAAGACCCATCATTCATTAGATTAATAAATATCCATAGAAAAAAGGGTGTACTTCATAGCCAGTGATGGTATTTACATCTGATTATTCTAATGTTAAAGCAGGGCATCTGATTTTAATTTTTTTACAAAAGGAATCCACATTTGGTTATATTTACTCATTTGTTTAATTGTGGTATAATGAACTCCTTCAATTCTGTGTATTGCTATCATAGAGTTCAACCAAGCACCAAACATTGGAGGATCTTTATCTTTCCACTTAATTAGAATATGTTTAAAAGCAATAATGATGGCAATATTGAGCAGGATTCGCAGGACATATGAAAAATGATGTATTGGTCCACCAAACTGCAATAACATCCAAAAATGATTTTTATTTAGCTTTCATTCTATAACGTCTGTCAACACCAAAATAATACATTGCCACCATGTATTTAAAGTTGGGTATAAGATCAACATATGTTCTAGTGTTGTACATCTCTCATTACGCCTAGGACATTGTGAAGATATAGCGGGGCTCATTTTATTTAAGAGTTTAGGAGAGTAATAAACACAGTGTAATATATTAAATTGAATTTAAATCAGGTCCCATTCTTTAATATTCACAATTTTTCCAATGATTTGGTGAGATAAAGTGGTTCATTTTCTCTTCCTATTTTTGCCTGAGAGGGAGACTAGATTGTTTTTCTTTAATCTGCAGAATTTTATATAATTGTAAAATTATTGTTTTCTGCAAGGGGCTAGAAAGCACCTGCAGATAACAGTAAAACTGATTATTCAGGAGATCATATTTTTTCTGAAGTGATTCAAATTCAACCATTTGTTCATATTTAAGGAAGTGACTTACTGCCTTATGTCATTTAAGATACCACCTCTTAAATATCAGATCTGACATCCGGATTTAAATATACAGTATAGCTGAGTGTATTGAAAAGCATTCCAGAGAAATATATTTTTAAATACTTTTTGCCAGATCTAGAAAGCAGTTTTAGTACATGAGGCCAGATTTTGTTATTTATTTACATACTGTATGCTCCTATATATAAACAATGTTTTATATTAGTAAATGGAGATCTGAATGTCTCTAAAATGACAAAATGATCAGACAGTTCATCTGTGAACCATTTAGAGGAAACAGGTATATTTGCTACAAAATAATAAGTTTTAAAGCATGGCAGAGTAGCCCTCCTTCAGACCAAGGAGCGTATAATTTATCAATTTTGAGTCTCAGTTTCTTCTATTTCCAAAGAGATTTCTTTATAAGTGTTTCTAATCCATGAAATAATTGTTCTTTTAATATAACAGGACTGTTCTGAAAAATAAATATAAACCTACGTAAAATAAACATTGTAATTGCATTTGATCTTCCAATCAAAGTTAGTGGATGTTTTTCCTGTCTTTGTAGCAAACTTTTAGTTTCTTGAACTAATGGGTCCAGAATTAAATATTGCAATTTACTAAGTTTGCTATCTATTTTGATACCCAGTTATGTAATATTTTGAACAATCTGCATGGTTAAATGAGGTGGTGGGATAAAATGGTCTGAGCATTTTTTTAGTTTATTTAACCTCTGTCTTGGTCCAGTTTCCTTTGTATATTGATGACAAACCATACTGTGTAATAATATCTGGGATGCATGGGGAACTATTGTTTACATTTTTAAAATATATTAATATATTGTCTGCATAGAGACTGACCCTATGTTCCACTCCATCTGTGTCTGGCCATTTAATTAGTACAGAATTTCTTATGGCTATTGCCAGTGGCTGAACAGCCATGGCAAAATTAAGAGGGGACAGGGGGAACCTAAGTAGGCTCATTTGCATGTCACTTTTGAATATAGCAAAATTTAGCCCCAGGCAAATGTGATTGTACCAGGCAAACGGCTCAGCTCTACACTAAACCTGTGCAACTGTGTTAGCACTATGCAAATGGTTCAGAACTATTGTACATGTTTGCACAATGTAATTTCATATGCGCTGCTGCTTATAGCTTTACTGGGTTCTCACCTTTGCTGGCATACACATTGGTCACATTGTCCACCTCTACCTTCCTTCATGTCACTGTGAACTTAGCTGCTGTTGTGGTGTGCACTTCCTGGTTGCTAAATTCAGAGCTGTCTTATTCCTAGGCTATGTTTACACTACACTCCCAGCCCAGTTTGCCAGGCATCCTTAGCATGCTATGTTCAGTAGGTTTAGCACTGGGGCTATCCTTTTTGAATATAACAGGCTATTGGGCCCGGGCTAATTTTCAATGCTGGACAGTGCTAATTTAGCCCCAGGGCAAAGTTTTAAATATATGGCCCCTAGTGTTTAATATTTTACTATCACAGGGTCTAATTTAAAATAGGGTGTTATTGGTTTATTTCTATATTATAGTGAAATTTGTATATGAGCATGATCAGAAATAATGATGTTAAAATATTTAGTGCTATTGACTTGATGATGGGAAGATTTGGACAAGAGAAAAAAATCTGTTCTGGAATATGTTTGGTGGACCCAGGAAAAATATGAGTATTGATGAGCTTCAGGATCTTGTGCTCACCAGGCCTCTGTAAGACTGAGGTCAATCATAAAGCATTTAACCTGTGTAGCTGCAGATGAATTTCATTTAGGGTGAGTTCCAGACTTATCTTTTTCTGGTTCAACAACAAGATTGTAATCACACTCAATAATGTATGAGGCCAGATATTTAGATATTTCTAAGAAAATATGCTTAAAAAAGAAGGAAAATTCTCATTTGGATCATATATGTTACATATGGCATACAAATGACCCAATGTATTTATTCCACATATGATATAACACCCGTTAATATCTATGCTATGTTTGATCATTTTAAAGTTCAATTCCCGTCAATTTTATTTTTATACTGGAAAGTATTTGAGCAAAAATGACCATTTTCACAAATGTCGAGTGGTACAAAAATTTGATAATACAGAGAAAAAGGTAAAAACAATATTTGAAAAATTTGAGGGTATTTACAATGGGGCAGTGTATATGACAAGATCATCTAGAACAGACAAAATAATGCAGAGCACACAATAACAGAGCCAATATTTATAATAACGTTTTTTTTAAAAAAAGAAGATACCCCTCATGAGATTTTCTTATATAAGGAGTTAATACCAGGCCACCATTTATTAGCTAAGAACTGGAACACACTCTGCTGAAGATATGTCTCTTGCAAAAGGGCACAGTAAGTGCCTATTTTATAAAAGTAATTATTATTTTTTTTTTTACATTTAACCCAGTCCTGCAGCCCTTTAACATTCCAATTGGTGCACATCATTTCATAAACCATAAACCCATTTCAATATATAAAGTAACTGGTATATTCTCATAACAATAGTGTTAAATACTCCATATGCCTTTAACTCTGTACTCAACCTAAAAAAAAAAATACCTTTTTCATTAAGGACTCAAAACATGGTTTAAATATGGCCACACCCTATACCTCTGAATCTGCACTTTCTATAGCCAAAAACAGAGTCGTATATCCCCCTCCCACACCCCAATACATTCATAGTGAAGGTGTCCAACATAATTAGTTAAACACCCTGCTGCTATATTCCACAATAAGCTTATTGTCCAATTAAAGATTAATTTCCAAACATTGCTCTATGCATTTACATCAATAGTTTGTAATGGAAAAAATATCTGAAAAGCACATAGTACTACTAAAATCACACTTCCATTAAACCCCCCCTCACTGCGCATACCCTGCACAGAATGGACCTATCCCCACTACGCCTATCTTAATGGCTTTGTTGTGTTCTGGCAGAATGACTACTGACCCCAACCCCCTGAGTCCAGAATATACTTCATATTGTTAAACATTCTCACTCAGATATCTCACTGCATCATAAATATGACACCTTATAACTATCCACTCTTACTTAAATAATTATTTTGATTAACATAGGATTACATTTGTCTTTTTTCCAACCCTCCCCCCAAAAGAAGAAGGAAGAACAAAGAAGAGAGAGAGAAAGAAGACAAGACAAGAGAGAGAATGTGTGAGGAAGAAAGAAGAGAGAGAGAGAGAGAAAGGGAAGGATTATAATTTCTTTCTTCCATTTTTTGATAACTTTGCATTTCCAATATTTCCACATTTTCTTGACTTTTTCCATTCTTCTCCTCTCTCACTCATTAAAGTTACATTGGGTTCATACAGAGTTCACCAGGACCTCATTTTTATCCAACAGTACAGTAATAAGAAGTCTTCTACTTTCTTATGGTCCACAAATATCCAATTTTCCCCATGGACAAAGAAACAGAGACAAGCAGGTAGAAGGACTGTAAAATGTATTCCTTTCTGAATTAGAATTTCCTTGTCTCTGTCAAACACTTACCTGTTCTGTATCATTTGTACTGAACAGTCTGCAAAGGCCAAAAATTTAAGTTGATAATAGCACAAACCTCTATTTCCTCTTACCACCCTTAGAATGGCTTTGTGATCTTGGTAGTAGTGTGGGTTAATGAAGACCACCATTGTTCTATTGTCAGTTTGCAGGCCTTGTATTCATGGGTGTCCCCCTCCGATGGACATGATCAAAACACATTTTTTGCTCAGGATATTTATAGTTTAGAGCAATACTTGGACTGCTTTTTCAAAATAAGGACTAGGGTCACCTTGCCCTTCAGCTCCCTCTGGGATTCCTATTAACTTGACATTATTATGTTGAGACCTGTCATTAAGGTCATTTATCTTACCTTAGAAAATGGCAAGAATCAATTCTTAAAGCTGATTGGCTGAGACAGGCTCCAAGCTGGGCATTTATTTTTCAATAGACTCCCAGCTACAAATAAGAGCCAGTCCAAGTGCCACTTCATCGAGTAGCATTCTCCTGTGGTTCCCAGTCTGTTTTGTAATTGGCTGAAAGCATCCCACAAAATTTAAAATGCCCGCCATGTTGTTTCTCTCACTTAGCGAGAGCTACAGGTCCCAATCCCACCCCACCCAAACACTTCAGTGCTGGCTGCCTGCCTCAATGAAAGAAAAAGAAAAGAAAGCACACTAATTTTGTGGTCAGGAGAGTGAGTAAATTCTCACATATGTATTCTTTACTATAGCATGATTCACCCAACCTCCGTCTCACACTACCGTGCTTGGCAAAAAGTAAATGAAAGCTGTTACGCTAGTACGGCTTTTCCCAATTTACCTCACCTCCAACTCAGCTCGACACACAAAAGCAACAAAACAAGAGTAATTTTGTTTATTATACAGAAACCCAGTACCTTAACATGTTCTTTTAATGCAGTCTTCTTCTCATATGCTTTAACAGCACACGCAGCAATGACTCGTCAGTGCATTTCCTTATGAGGGGTCAGGGGACAACTCGCTGATCTCAATCATGTATAAAACAAAAAAACACACAGTTTCATCTGCAAATAACTAAAAGATTCTTGTGAAGGCCCTTCTTGATACCTCTGACCTCTAGTCACCATGGCAGCATAAAGGAGACTGTGACCCAGACTACCGCTTTCAAAACAATAGATACAGTGCCCTCTAGTGTCAGTAATACCAGTATATAGATGGCATAAAAACATTTTTAATGCAGGCAGAGGAACTATTTCATAACAAAAGCTACTTCAAAATAATTTTTCCTTAACTTTTTTTTATTAAACTTGTGGTTTTTTTACAGTTTCCATTTTCTACATGCAATAATACCCTCCAGGGTGGGCATTATTGGGAAATACTGGACCTTCCAGGGGCTATAAAGATCTTTGCCTGCAGTGTCAGGCCTCATTACACCCCTGGACAGTCTGGTATTTCCAAATAATGCCCACCCTGTTGAGTATTATTGCTTACTTTGATCTCTAGAACTAAGGAATTATGCTGCTTTTGTTGAACAATAATTGGGTTAATTTTGTCTTCTGCCAGACCAACCTGATGTTCTATTTCTGTAGTTTATATAGTCAAGTCTTGGATTTTAGATGTTAAGTCATAAAAAAACTTTGAAGAGTTCAGTTAATGCTTCAGTTATAGTAGTGAGCCCTGCTTTTATTTTGCATCTAATTTCTTTCTGAAATATCTTAAAATCCTCAGCATTTATTATTTTGAGTGGTGTGTTTTGGGGAGCTTCTCCCACCATTGCAAAGGGGTTAATGACTCAGTCATTTACAGAGTCATTTAATGATCCTGAACAATCCTGTGCCAAAGCAGAGTTGGCTAACACAATTTCTTCATCAATGTTCTCTGAAGGAAAGAATTGTTGAATTGTTGAGTACCCAGAGGCCAGTGGGGCACAGGACCCAAGGCAGCATGTGTTCACAGCGGGAAGGTCATGTCAGATGAATCTAATTGATTTCTTTGACTGGGTGACCAAAGTAGTAGACCAGGGAGGGGTTGTGGACATGGCTTACCTAGACTTTAGCAAGGCATTTGACACAGTCCCACACAAAAGATTAATGGTCAAATTAAATAGCCTGAGATTGGGTCCCAGGGTGGTAGCCTGGGTAAAACATTGGCTGAACAACAGGACACAAAAGGTAATTGTAAATGGAGTCCACTCTGAAGAAAAAGGGGTTACTAGAGAGGTACCACAGGGTTCAGTACTGGGTCCGGTCCTTTTTAATGTCTTTATAAGTGACATTGCAGAGGGACTGGAAGGAAACGTATGCCTCTTTGCAGATGACACAAAGATCTGTAACAGGGTTGATACACAAGGAGGTGTGGAAAGGATGAGAAGGGATTTGGCAAGGTTGGAGGAATGGTCAGAAGTAGTGGCAGCTTAGTTCAGAATGCAAAAGAAGTGCAAAAGTAATGCACCTGGGAAACAAAAACCAGGGAAGATTGCACAATGGGGAGGTAGTAACAACAACAAAAATGGAAGAGACCTGGGGTAATCATATTAGATGACCTTAAGGTTGGCAAGCAATGTGAGAAGATGGTAGGGAGGGCTGGGGGGATACTGGGATGTATAGGGATAGGCATCACCAGCAGAAAACAGGAAGTCATTATCCCCTGTACAGACAGTTGGTGAGATCCCATCTGAGTACTACATCCAGTTCTGGAGACCCCATTTCTGCAAGGACATAGACAGGATGGAGGCAGTGCAGAGGAGGGCAACTAAAATGGTACAGGGTCTGCAAGAGAAGCCATATGAGGAGAGACTAAAGGAGCTTAATATGTATACCCTTGAGGAAAGGAGGGAGAGGGGGGACATGATAGAAATGTTTAAGTACCTCAGTGGAATCAACAAAGTCCAAGAGGGTAGCATCTTTCAGAAAAAGAGATGTGCAAGAACAAGGGGACACAATTTGAAGATAGAGGGAGGACAGCTCAGGGGCAATGTGAGGAAGTATTTTTTCACAGAGAGGGTGGTGGATGCATGGAACAGCCCTCCTGAGGAGGTTGTGGGATCTAAAACTATGAGAGAATTCAAGAATGCATGGGACAGACATAAGGCAATTTTTGTGAGGGGTAGGAAGAAATAGGCTGTTGGTTAAATAGGATCTGCAGCTTATCCTCTGGGTAGGGAAATGGACAGACTAGGTGGGCCAAGCAGTCCTTATCTGCCATCAAAGTCTATGTTTCTATGTTTCTGCCTGCATTTCAGTAGTAGCTTGACTGCTTACTTTTTTTAATACATATTGATGCTTTTGAAATGATAATACTGACCTCCTCATTTTGTTGCTCTGCCATAGATAAATTCTCCAATGAGAAAGTTTCCTTTTCATCCGCCATTGTGTAATTAGCTTCCTCGGGTTCAGCCTCCATATGCAGCTGCTGAATGTTAGTACTGGAGAGAAGCTGGAGAGGTGGGGAGGGGGAGGACAAAGGTTTGCCTTAAAAGATTGTCGTGCAGATAAGAAACAAGTTTAGTTCCTGCTGTTGTAACCGGGTACAAACCAGTAATGATGAAATGGGGATATCAGCAGAGGTACCAGCGGTCACCACATAACCTTAAAATGTGTTAAGTTTTTTTCTTTTTTACGGCCTGATTCCGGTGCTGTGATCTTCCTGTGGTTTTGCTGGGACATTCTCTAAAGACACGGTTGACACTGAGTTACCAGCCTAAACAGGTACGGTTTCATTCATCAATTTTCAGTTTCTGCCTTAAAAAGATAGAGTAAGTGCGCAAACTGGTGTTTTTTCCTGCAATGTTCATGTGGTTGTCAACTCAGACTGGGTCGTAGACAATGCCGAAGCATTCAGTCTGCCATCATGTATTAGTCACATGCAGAGGTTCCTCCTCTCTCCTGGAGGGAGATATCCTTGAAGAAGATAGAATAGTTAACTACCATAACAGTAGGTCTTCAAGGGTAGATCCTTCATTGAGCTACAGCTTTCCCTCCCACCTTCTCCCACTTTTCAGAAGATGGGTGAAAATACTGCTTGCTCTTGCAAGACGATTCTCCTATTCTGCCTCATATGGCTTCTGTATTCAGGTTTCCATATCCTTTCCTATGTACTTTGTTTGGCCCAGGTCACTTCAGTCCATGCTTGTTCAAAGATGTTTTGTGCTTGTCTCCAACATGTTAAGGAGGCCCAAATTGGGTGGCCCAAGCCAGCAAAAACTTTTTGAGTGATCATGACACTAATGGCTTACATTTCCATGATTGTCCGGAATATCTACTCTTATAGTAGGTGACTATTCCTTTGCCTTGTAACCCAATGTTAGCCATGCTGTGGTAGGTCCAGATTCTTAAGCCAATGCTAGCTGTGCTGGGGTAGGTCCAGATTTTGTATGCCTGCCATTAAATCTACATCTGTATATCTATGGATTATTGTTCTGGAATTTTTGATATTCTACAAAGTTACTTTTCTGCCTCAAGTGTTGTTATTAATCCCATACGTATACTAATATCTGAAAAGATACCAGTTACCCCTTGTTGGGGGGTTTGATTTTGCAGTGCATTCTTTGCTTCACCGTATCTGGTGGTCCTTTTAGAGTTACTTAGCACACACTGTTGCCTTGTTGTTGTTTTTTTTTCCAGTTACTGCCAGTACCCCTGAGACTCTGCTTGAGTAAGTTCTTGGTATCAATTTGCTGCCACCTTGGTTGTTGCCTGTTATTGTGGCCAGTACACATTGTTACTTATTTTCTAAGTCTAGTCATTGCCTGATCCAGGTAACTTCTGATCTGAGCAACCTTTGCATCGCTACTTAACATCCTCGTCTAGTAATATCAATCTGGTCCGGTCAACACCCTATCTGGGTGGCTTCTGTATTTCTACTCAATAAGGTTTAGTCATTATTTGATTCAGGTAACATCCTATCTGGGTGGCCTTTGCGTTTCTACTTAATATCCAGGTTTAGTAGTTGTCAATCAGTTTCAGGCAACAGCCTCTCTGTGTGGTCCTCATGCTGATATTTAATATCCAGGTCTAACCATTTATCAACGTAATCTAGGATTTATAAATCTATAGTCTTTGTATACAGCAGACTTAAGACCCAGGTGGAAGCATTAACACATAGGGCCTTTTTAAACATACGTCCTTATACTAATGTGAAATCTCTGTTAGATAGTAAGGATTTAGCAGGATAATTCAGATTTTTTAATTCCTGTGACTTTCACCTAAAACTACTAGATACATCTAGAGATGTATTAAGTTGTCAAATGTCACTTGCAAAATAATTTACAAAGTTTGCCAAATCCAAGAAGTGTGTTGTGCTGACTTCATAAACTTTTTGGCAGGCCAAGCTGCACTTTTTCAGGAGTTGCAGCATTGCCATAACTTCTCATGACTTTGCCTGAAGAAGTTCAACTTCTTCAGGAAAACTCAATGTGAACTGGCAAAGTGCTCAATTTACAAAGTTATTGCTAAAGGGAATTTTTCAAGTTTGCTGGAACTTCACCAGTGAGGTAAAACTTTACAACATATCTAGATACTTCTAGAAAACATTGTTACTGCCTTCAACCTGGGTCTTTACCAAATAACACATAGTTTAGGAAACTACAATGTAGAAGACAAACAAGTGGATCTATTGTACTTGTGGGGCTCACTTTCACTTCCACAGATCGAGAAGCAACTTATTTGATACCTTTTATTGGACCAACATAGGTGTAACAAAAACATCTATGTTGGTTCAGTAAAAGGTATCAAATCATTTGCTTCTGGATCTGTTCTTACAAGGACCAATATGGCAAATTCTAAATCTGTATGTTTCACTTCCACAGAAATCAATATATAAGCACTCAAGCAAAAATGCTTTCTCCAACAGATAGCATGGCTACATCCGGCCAATCGATAGACTTGGCATTGTTAATTTGCAGCTGGCAAAATCAGCAGAAGTTAAGCCAAACATGATATCTGATGCAGTCCTACTTAATTATGTGTGGGGACATGGAGGCAACCCTGAATTATGGACAAGCAAGTCAGAGGATTAAGATAGTTAATGAAACTGTAAGATACTTGGTTAAAAAATGTACCCATTTAATGCTTTGGCCCAGAATAAAGACTAAGATATCATAGCAGTAACAGAAGTCTGTTTAGCATAAAGGGTCCCAAGCAAAGAAATAAGACTGAAGTCTCATAATCAAATCAGACTGCACAAATCTAAAAGGGAGTGGATACTGGGTTATATAATTAGGCTTGCCAATAAAAGGCCGTCTGGGTTGTCCTGGGACCCAGCCAGGAATGTGCACAGAGAAGGAGGGAGGGGGAAGGGGGCTACAGGAAAGGGGGAGGGGCTATGACCTCATGGATGGTGTCATACCACCAGGCTTGGAGCTTGCTGGTCATTGGCCAAGGGGAGGGGCTAGAGGGGGTCCTGATCAGGTGTACTTAGGGGCTATTTAAGGGCATGTAACTCTCAATAAGCCCTCTTTCTTGCTGTAAAAATTCAACTATTCTTGAACTACAGCACATCACTGGCAACTGAAGGTAAGGCACTGAGACCTGGAGGCTTTTGTCTGGTGAAGCACCCAGGCTGGAAGTGTTGGGGGGGTTCACAATGTGGCTGGTTTTTTGACTGCATCACATGAAAGTATATCGACTGATAGGACAAATTCACTGCTTGCATTAATCAGTTTAGCATGCCTTGCTTGGGACCTGTTGATTGCACTGATGTTGCCTGCACAGCTGCAGGTATATCTGTTTAGATTAGGGGCATTGATTCATCTTGGTCTGTCTTTTTGGGTTCCTGTTGAGGGCACTGTGTTCCTGCACAGCTGCAGGTTGTGAGAGCTGAATTTGTGATAAGGCAGTTGTGGGCTGTTAGGCCCAGGCCGTGGGGCTGTTGGTCATGGGTAAGAACACAGGCAGAGACAGTGAGAAGCATGGTGCAGTTGAGCAGCATTGCCCAAGGAGTGTTCGGTAGTTCAGTTAAATGCTGCATTTGGTTCACCTCCCGTTTAAAAAAACTAAGGAAGAAGAGCTTGGGATGTGTGGTTTATTCTCTGTACTGAGCAGTTGTTTTGCTGAGTCCTGTGAGGTTTATGGCAGCAGCGGCCCTGGTAGGGGCAAGGATCTGGTGGCAGGAGTGCCCGCTGGAGTGGGCGGCACGGTGTGGGCTGAGCACTTGAATGTGGGGCTGGCGTTGGGTTAGCTTGGCACCAAATGGCATTTTCAGCAGTGGTGTTTTGGTCAGGTAGGCCTCCAGCAGGGTGGGATAAGTGCAAAGAGAGTTTTCCACTGAGAGGGGGACAGGCAGACCATGGCAGATACTGCATGGTGTTTTTGGCTCAGGCAGCCCAATTGGGGCTGGGAGATGATCCGGCAAGCCCCGACAGAAAGGGGGTGACCACATGGAGCACTGAGATGTGGCAGTAGGCCGGTGTTCAGACCAGGAGGCCTACAGGCAGTAGGGGGTTGTTGGAAGACCCCACCATGAGGTGTGGTGCCATCTGGTTTTGGAAAATGGGAGCCAGAAGGCCTAGAGATAGATTGGGAGCTTACAGAGGCCCAACCACATGGTACAGTGTCATTTTGGAGCATAGCACAATTAGGCCTGAAGGCCTAGAGGCACAACGGGGGTTTTGAAAGCACAGCCATGTGGCATGGTGCCATTTGAATGCAGAACATTTGGGCCAGGAGGCCTAGGGGCAGATTGCGGAATCCCTGAAGCCCAACCATGGGGCATGGCACCATCCTAGGCATTGGGATATGTTGGGCCAGGATGTCTAGAAGCAGGTTGGGGGGGTCTTGCTGAGGCCCAGCCATGTGGCAGGGGCACCATCTTGGGTGCATGGTATAGTGGGCCAGCTGGTCTAGTGGCAGAGTGGTGGGCCTGGTTGCTGCCCAACCACATGGCTGGCACCCTCTTGGGAGGACATAATGCAGGGCCAGGTGGCTTGGAGGTCAAGCAGTGCCATTTTGCTGGTCAACCGCATGACATGGGTGCTAGGTCACTGGGCATGCAATTACCCATGGGGTGGAAGGTGGCTGGGGCACCCCCCCAGTCTTGTCAGCATTGCATTTAAAAAAATAGATAAATAAAAGTTTTTATTGGGAGGGACAAGCGGGGCAAGCTGCACTAGGCAGACTGAGACAGAATGCTGGCCCTGCAGACTGGGAGCACTACCACACTGAATGGGTAGGACAAGGAGCCATGTTGGCTGTCCTGGAAGCAGTGATCCAGGGGAAGGTGCCTACAAGGGGTGCAAACTGCTATCCTGGCAGGAGAGGGATGGGTGCTGACCGAGGAACCACTGGGCATGGTGGAGAGTGCCTCTCAGTCCATGGGGAGGTGTTACAGCTTCTTCTGGTGAGCCAGGAGGCCAGTAAGTGCCAGGGGCCACATGGGCCCAGCCACATGGCACGGATGCCATTTTTGTCCACGAGGACAGACCTGGGGCCTGGGGGGTGCAGGCCATGGTATGGTTTAAAAAAAAAAAACAACTGAAGAACAAACAGCATGGTGGGTCACTATTGGTGTGTCCAGGGAGGCACCCGTGAGGAAGTCGGGAATCAACTTTTGTTGACGACAGACGTTCCAAGATGGCTAGTCAGAATAGATGCTGAAACACCGGGTGGAGCACACACCATCATGTTGACAAAAGGAGAGAAGCAGCTTGTAGTGTTTTGAATGGAACAACAGCAGGAGATATACCCAGGTGGTAAACTTTATCTAGGGTTTTAATCAATTGCTTTATCTGTTAAAAGAAAGCTGCGATGTGGAGAAGTTGAAATTCTGTGGTTAGGTGCCTAGAGTATACCTTATTTGCACTGTTTTTTGTGCTGGGTATTGACTACTGAGCTAACAAGCTTTATATTTAGTCTCTCCTTGTAGAAGTACATTTAAAAGAAGAAAAAAGGAATGAAGCAGCTGATAGCTTTGGAATGGAACATAAATCGCCATGTTGACAAAAAGGAATAAAGCAGCTTATAGCTTTTGAATGGAGCAACAGCAGAAGATATACCCAGTTGGTAAACTTTACATACAGTCAAAACCAACTGCTTTACCTGCTGAAATCAATTGTGGTTATACACTTCGGCGCAGATATTCAAACTGCTCCCAAAATGTGCGCAACAGCAGGAGCAAGCACAATTCAATTACGCATAAGCGCAACAGATGCGATACTCAAACATGGAGCAAAACAAATTGCGCAAGCAGCCAACGTCTGAATATCGCACAAACTGTACCATAGCGCAACCAGGAAGGGGAAGCTGAACAGAAAGGTTGCGCCATAGCGCAACACGGCTAGCCCAGCTGAGCAGTCCAGAGGTGCCATAGCGCAAGCAGAGCCCCCCCCCACCCCCAGCAGAGCAATGGAACTGCACAACCAGGGAGGCAGGCTGGGGCCCACCAACAGCCATGCCACACATGGGCACAGGAACACACTGCAGAACCAACAAGACACCTGCACACCCCAAGCACAGCATCACTGGGGGTGGGACGGTTGATCCACTGGCCCATGGGGACAAGCCAACAAAGCACAGCAGGGCCATGACACCCCAGCACAACTACTGGCAGGCTGAGACTGCCACACACAGGGGGTTGACAACCACAGTGCACATCAGCCCCCCGTCTGCACAGCACACCCTGCACCATGACCCCAAGACACCACCCATGTGCAGTGACTGTCACTGCAGTAAACACCATGCATCCCCCCCAACACACGTCAACCTCGTGTAGCATAGAACCATACAAGCCAGACCCACCCTGTGCACCCAGCAGTGGGTGGCAGCAGATAGCAAGACCGACAGAAAGTCACTGCCACACTGGAGACACCTCCCCATGCACACACACGCATATGCACACACACACACACACACACACACACACACACATATACCCAGGACCATACCAGCCCAGATGGCATGCACACCACTGCAACTGAGCAACCCTAGCCAGCTGCAAATCAGAGACCACCACAGTATTCATAACAAAATATATATATATTTCAAAAATAGAAAGTAGAACAAGAACAATAGCAAAACTATTTACAAGAGCGGGGGGTAGGGGTACAAGGTAGGGGTGGGCAAGGGGTAGGGATGAACAACTGGGAGAGGGAAGGCAGGGTGGGAGGGATGGGTGAAGTGTGAAGGGGAAGCCTGTTGAAGGCCTAGCAGGCCAGTCCTCTACTGCCTGATGCCGTCTCGGTTGGCTGTGCCTTCTCTGGAGCCCACGGCGCTGGATGTCATGGAGGATGTCATGGTTCTCAAGGGACACTCGGGTCAGCTGGTGGAGTGCTCGCTCAATCCTGCGGAGGACGATGAGGCCTAGGAAAAGGGAACACAGTCAATGGCTGTGACTGTCCACAACCCTGAACACCACCCAACCTGCAAGGCATATAGCCCAGTGTCCCGCACCTGTGATGGTATGCACCCACCCACAGTGACCATGCACATGACAAGTCCAACCAGGTGGCAACAGCTATGTGCACCACTGCACACACACACTGCCCATATCCATCACAGCACAAACAAGGCTGTCAAGTGACGTGGCAATGTGGTGGGATGCCAGTTCCACAGCCATGTGCCCAGTGCATGCATGGACCACCAGTGACGCACACACAGACGTTCAGTGACACTGGACAGTGATGACTGTCGCCTGTGTCGTGCATGGTTGTGTTGTCCATGGCTGGTGGTCATGCCCACCCCCTCCAGCATGCAATAGCATCCATGATGTAATGATACTCACACTCAGTAAGCAGCTGTGGCTGCTGCTGCTGTGGCCCACCCCTCGCAGCACCACCATCTGCCACCTTGGCCCTGCCACGGCCCTTCTCAGCCCGTGCCTGCATCCTCTCTGCCCGGCCTGTGGGAGACAAATGTTGAGAAAAACATCAGTGTGACTCCAAAGCAGACTGCCCCCTGCCCCAGTGAGTGTGCCTGCCCACACAGCCAGACCCATGCATCTCACACCTGCACACACTGACACAGCCAACCATGGCAGAGCCATCCCCCATGCACAGCCACCAAAACACACTCACACCCCTACGGAGAATACAGGTGCATAGATGGTACACCCACCTGGCCTAGGCACAACGCCCCTCCTGGCACGTGACCGTAGTCGTTGCAGCACATCCGGCTCCCTCCTGCAGAGGTCACTGAACCTGTGCCGGCACTGCTCAGCAGACTGGCACCGCTCTGTGACCCCCACCAGGTCAGTGGCCACCTGCAGCCAGACCTGGGTGTGTGCCATGGTGAAGGGCTTCTCCCCATACAGTGCCCCATAGTGGGGCTCAACCAGGGCCACCAGGTTGGCCACCTCCACTGGGCTCCATTGGGGTGCTCTCCTGCATGCCATGGTTGGAGTTTTACAGTAGGCAGTATGGCGCCCCGCAACGCGGCAACCCCACATGGAAATGTTGTGCAATAGACCACCATAGGTTCCAATCACGCTGTTCGTACAGCGCCGTCGGTTCACATAGCTCTGTCACCAAACAGTGCAATAGGGCTGCACATGTGGCAGTCGAACAGTGCTAGGAGGCAAAGGTCGGACACCAGGTCATGGCTCTATGACGCAAGGCCACGCACAGCGCCATCTGACGTCTATGCATCCTGCGCGACTGACCACCTGCGTGCCAGTGCCACAGTGGACTATTGCGCAGTAGTGCCACAGTGCCATATGGTGCCCAGTGCTGTAGCGCCACTGGCACAATGGTGGCCATGGCCTGAATTGCCAATTGTGCACAGCACATCATCAGCATGGCAGACGCCTGCGTAAGCTACCTGGGCATGCACAATGCAGTGTACCACACAGTCACAGATCTGCGCCATTGGCTCAGCCAGCTCAACCGTATTGCGAAAAGCACAATGGCGCGATATTCAGCCGACACATGCAAATCATCTGATCAGCCATTCAAAGGCACAGTGGCGCAATTTGCATCTCATTACAGTTGCTCCACCCTAATTTGCATGCATTGTGCTATAAATGCGACATTGGGCTGTGCTGGCCAGATTCGGTTACTGCAGGTGAGAGGTGGGTTGCATGCTGTGGGATGTTCTGGACAATGGGCATGGGATAGTGCTGTAGACTGCACAGTGACAGGTGTCCACTTCCACCCATACAGATCGCCATGACCGAGCAGAGCCAAGGTGAGGGTGAGGATGGTGGGTGAAGGAGGAGGAGGCCCAACTTCACCACAGCAGAGACAGAGGCCCTCTTCCAGGCCTACCTGGAGGAGGAGTCACTACTGAGTGGACGGGAGGGCACCCCTCAGAGCCGTGCGGCTGCATGGGAGGGGGTAGCTCAGGCAGTGAACCTGCACGGAAGCCACCAGTGCTCCATGCAGGAATGCAAAAAGAAGATTGGGACAGACCACAGGAGGGTGAAGGAGAAGGTGGCAGCCCTCAGGGCGGCACGTGCTGTCATTGGCGGGGGCCAGCCAGTGGTGGTGGAACTGACCCTGGCTGAGGACTGACTGGCTGCATCAATGCAGATCAGTGCTATTGAGGGCATACCAGGAGGTGGATTCCAGACAGGTGGAAACCCATCACTGCACGGTATGACATGGTGGTGGTGTTGGGGGGGTTGTTCACATGCACTCACATGTCCTCTCTTTCTGTTACAGATCCTGTTCATCTTCAGGGGATGGTGGTGGGTCCAGGCAGTGAGGATGACCTGCTGGACATGGAGGAGGGTCCATCCACCTCTGTCACCAGCCAGCATGCACTGCACCAGCATGCACACTGGGCTGCCAACTCTGGTGTCGGTGAGTCGGGTGTGGGGGGGTGCACAGCCTGTGTCTCAGCAGTCTGGCATGCAAGCATGCCAGCACGCTGTGACTGTGGCTGTAGCACGCACCTGTACCATTGATGATGCAAGGACTGCAATGGGCAGTGACATGTGTGTGTCCCATGACGGACACACAGCAGGCCAGCATGTGCCCCTGGGCCTAGCTGGTTCCTACGTGTGTGCCAGCATGTCGGCACAGTCCCAGGCTGTGCCTGTCACCACTGGTGGGGCAGCACCGGTGGCTGTGCAGGTGTCTGGCACTGTTGCGGCCACAGCAGTGGAATGAGTGGTCCCTGGGGCACAGCGGTTGGAGGGACAGCAGCAGCAGTCACCCACCAGGTCTGGGGGTACAGTGTCCAGCGGTGGCACATGCCCGCCACCCTTTGATGCACCCATGCCTGGTCCTGGTGAACAGCTCCCACCCTCAAGGGGTGTTGAGCATCAGGACCTTCCACACCCTGGGGGACAGGATGCTGTTGTGGCAGAGTACCCATTTGAAGAGCACACCTGCCTGCTGCGGGAATCAGTACAGCAGCAAAGGTGGGTTGCAACATCTGTGGAGGCACTGTGTGCAGCTGTGGAGTGGCACAGCAGGCAATGTGCTCTGGACCATGCAGAGATGGTCCATATGTGGATGGATGTGACCGCCACCATTGACAGGCAGACCCAGGCATTGGTTGCTGTCATGGCTGCATTGGGCACACAAGCAGGTGCTCCTGTACCGCGCACCCCACACAGTATGCTCTCCACTCCCCATTCCCGGCATTGTGCGACACCAAGCCTGTCGACGCCGGGTTCTGCTGTGGGCATCCCAAGCACCCCTGGTGCAGGTATGTTGGCATCCTACAGACCCCACTGTGGACAAGGTCGTGATCGCGCAGTGGGACCCCTGGTGGTCCATCGGTGCCACCCCATGTGGCCCCTGCTCAGCCTGCCAGTGCTGTTGGGTCATGGCGGGGCCGCCCATGCATCCGCGGTGGCTGTGGAATGGTGCAACATGACTGACCTGTCTCCCAGTGCGGGCCCTGTCTGGTGCTGCCCTGTGTGCACTGTGCGTCATGGTGGGCAGTGCACTGGTGGGTGCCCTGCCCATCACGCCAACATACAGACCACCTGCACACCATCCCGACTGCTGTCCACAGGTGCGTGTGCATGATGATGCCTGCATTGTACTGTACACCAAGGTGCAAGGGTGCCCAGCATCTGACACACGTGCTTGATAAGTACAGGTGGTGGGTGTGGTCTGTGGATCTGTGTGTTTGCCATGTCTGTTCCTGCTCTGCTGTGCACCTGCCCATGTACGCTTTGTGCCTGGTGTGTTTGTGTGTGTGTGTGTCCATATGACTGTTCGCCCCTCCCTGATGGTGTGTTTGTGTGCCTGGTCCCTTCCATCCCCTTGCCGTCATGCACCCCTGGTGTGTTACTTTGTGTGCCTGTGGGTTGCGCCAGGACAGTGTTGTTTGCACATGGCCCCTTGACTTACCTGTGTTGTGCATAATGCTCCTCCATGATGGTGTCCCGGTGCAGCTGGGCCTGCCGGATCAGTCGGAGGTTCCGCATGTCCAAGGGGCTGCTCATCACCATCAACACCGGCGCCACTGGCGTCCCCATCACTGTCCCCCTTTTCAACCTGTAAGGCTATCCCACAGTCATTGGCCATGTTGTGCAGGATACAACAGGCCAGGAATATCCCACAAGCCTTTGAGGGGCTGTACTGTAGGGCACCGCCGGAGGTGTCTAGGCATCGGAAGTGTGCCTTGAGCATCCCAAACACCCGCTCAATGATGTTGCATGTGGCAGCATGTGCCTCATTATAGCGTTGCTGCGATGGGGTCATGGGGCGCCGGTACAGTGTGAGCAGCCAGGAGCCAGGTACGGAGTAGGTATCCGCTGTCACCTGTGTGGAGAGAGTGGAGATCAGTCTCATGTTCAGGTCCATATTGCCCATATCCCTGTGTGCCACTACTATGGCACCTGTGGCATTCCCACCCTTGCCCCGAGTTTGCATTTCCTACATGCGTACTCACTCACTAGATGGCCTGTGGGGATGTCCCCACTCTTGAATCGATGGCACAGTGCGGACTGATGCCATATGAAGGCATCATGTGCTCCACCAGGGTGTGTGGCACAGACATTGATTATACGCCCAGTGGCATCACACACCACCTGGCAGTTGACACTGGGGAAGCCCTTTCTATTCCTATATGACGCCCCATCGAGGCTAGGTGATGTGCAAATGGCCACATGGGTGCAGTCTCTGGCCCCTAGCACACCAGGCATACGTGCTACCCTGTGGAACACCTGCATGTTTGCTGTATGCTCTGCCGCGGTGCTGGGGAAATGGATGTGCTCCACAGCATGTGGCAGCAGTGCACTGAGGAATTGGGTGAGGATGCATGACGTGGCCAACTGTGTGATGCCTGTGGTGTCCCCTGGTGGACTCTGGAAGGTGCTCGTGGTGCGCAAGCACATGCAGGCTGTCACCTTGGTCTCCACTGACAGAGCATGACTCTGTTGTGAGGGTGCCTGCATCACATCACTGCACAGCTCACAGAGCCGCCTCAGTATTGCCCTGTTCAGGTGGTACCAGCCCACGATCTCTACATCTGTGTACAGCTCAAAGCTGATGTGGGCACGGTACTGCCTGTTGGGGGCGAACCGCCGACGGGCCCTTCCATGGCCACATCCCCCTGCACCTTGCATTCTCACCCCCCTCATTACAGCTTCCATGTGGAAGCTGCCACTGTCCATCTCCCTGGCTTGTGACCCCCCCTGGCTGATGTTGCTGTGTTACCCCTGCTGTCCTGACTTCTACTTCCACTGCACTGGGCACCCCCCCACTGGCCTCTGCAGCCTATGGCTCACACTGCTTCCCTTGCCTGCCCTGGCCTGTCACTGTCTGTCTTTCTCTCTCTCTCTTCCCCACTTGGCATCCCTGTGGCGTTCTTGCACCTCTTCCTTGAGCCTTTTTATTTTGGCTCATTTCCACTGGGGTGCAACTTCCAGCTGTTCTACTGTTATGCATTGCGCAAGTCTTTGGATATCGCATTGCGCTCTTTATGCATGGATCCACCCCCTTTGGTTGCGCACGCCGTCATTTGCATTGCACTGTTGCTCAGCATGTTTTCGGTGGCGCAACTGCCTCCTGCTGAATATCGCAGAATGGCGCATTTTGGACTTGGCGACAACCCTATTGCGCATGTCGCAACCCTTTTGAATATCCAGCCCCTAGAGTATACCTTATTTGCTCTGTTTTCATGCTGGGTACTGATCATTGAGCTAAAAAGCTAAAAAGCTTTATGTTTAGTCTCTCCTTGTAGAACCAGACTAAGGGGTAAGGAAAAGGGGAAAAAAAGGAAGTGTTGTATAAGCTAAAGTCCCTTTTCTCTCTCGAAACCCTAATTTTTCATTAAAAGGATGGGTTATTACTGCTTGGTTAGTGACTGAAGCTAAAATGCTATTTAGGGTTTAAAATTCCAGCTCTCCTTATAGTTGAAGGAAAGGGGGGGCGAGTTGTTTCTTTTTTTTTCCCCTCTTCTTTCAGCTAGACGTTTGGAGTAAACCTTATTAAGCTGAAACTTTTTTGCCTAAGCTTTCCCTTGCTAACTATATAAATGGCAGTTGCTAAGAAGTGAAATACAATGTATTGCATTTTAAGCCTCATATTTCTTTAAAGTCCCAGTATGTCTAAAGTCATCAAACTCTGAGAAAAATCAGAGAAACTAGAGTGGAGAAAAGTAACAGAGAGATAAGATCTAATAAGCGAGTTGACACAGTTATGCTGACCGAAAAATCTCTTCAAATGGAAGTGCTGCCAGTACTTCTCTCACAGCTGGAAAGCCCTGGGAATGGAAAGCTAGCACAAGGCAAAATTTCTCATTTTTTTACAAGGAAAGAAATAGCTGTAGATATGGAACAGCAGTTGGTTGTATTGGAAGAGGGACTTAAAAGGGACCAAACTGCAGTAGTGGACAGTGAAACAGAATTACGATGGGAAGATTTACAAATGGCTGTTCAAAAAGAAGCTTTGCTGGTCTCAGCGATTTCACAGCCATTAGACACTAGTAAGCAAAATATAGAGGGCCTGGTCACTACTGAAATAATTAAATTAGAACCACGAGAACAAATACAAGGGACTGATGGGATAAATCGACAATCGTGCAGTTTAGGTAATAAAGAAGAGGTCCTTGAAGCAGTGAATACATTTTAAGCAAGAAATGTTGACAATTATAGGAGATATTAAGGGGTCTTTGCAATCCGTTAACATGGCTTTATCAGAAATGAACCTGAAGTTTCAGACTTTGTCTGCAAGGACTGAGCATTTAGAATACTGAGTGTGTCTCAGACAGAAGATCTGTCAAGACCTATGCCATGGCAAATTATGCAACTGGAGAGAAAATCACAAGCTTTGAAATTGAAAGTAACCAAGCAGGAAGATCGTGCTCGAAGAGCAAATATAAGAATCTGTAAACTACCAGAGGGGGTTGAAGGTAATGAAAACCCATTAGCATACTTTGAGAACATTTTAAAAACTGCATTAGGCCATCAGTACCCTGAAGATAAAATAACTTTGGATCGGGCTCATCGAGCAGGTGTCAGATCAAATTCAAGTCAAGATTATCCAAAAACTGTGTTTGTGAAAACATTTAAGTTCCAGGACAGAGATGCTATATTAAATAAAGCCAGGATATCTAAAGGACTGATTTATGAAAACATGAAATTTAATGCCTATCTGGATTTGTCATTAGAAACAGTAGAAAAAAGGAAACAATATAATCCATTAAAACAACTTTTGTTTAAAAAGGATATTTGAACATCTATGCTCTATCCAGCATGTATAAGATTTGTAATAAATGGCCGGCTGCATACTTTTGATACTGCAGATGAAGCCATGGAGGCTTATAAATTGTCATATGAAATAACATAAGTATTAGCTGCGGACTGCTGTCTGATGGTCTGATATTTAAATGATATCTAATTTACCCCAAGTATGGAAAATAATAAAAGAAGAGGGGGGAAATAAGGGGGATGGAGAGAGGAGGGAAGGGACCAAAAAAAGGGGGAAAAAAAGAAGAGGGAAAAAGGAAAAAAAAATTGTAATAAATTAGTAGTAGATTTGGATGTAGGGAAATAAAGGGGAGAAATGAAAATAATCATGATGGTGTGCAATTTTCTGGTCTATTTGGTGTCTAGGGATGATTTACTGTTTGTCTCTTTTTTAAGGGAGAGTAAATTGAAAGGGGGATTACTACAGGAAAGGTGGGAAAGGAGAAGGGGAAGAGTATATGGGTAAGTGATAAAAAGTGGTGGCTTGTATCATAAGTTATAAGTCAGTGATTGTATTATCAATTTGTAAAAAAATAGAGAGGGGAGATCCTGATTTTAGAGAAAAAAAAGTTTTATAAATGGTAGAAAATTGGAATATAGCCACGTGGAATGTTAAAGGTTTACAGGATGTAAAAGAAAGTAGTAAAGGTCCTTAAAAATATGGATAATAAAAGAATAGATGTACAGTACTATTGTTCCAGGAGACACATTTTACTCAGCAGGATAGACTGTGGTGGAAGCACCAATGGGAAGGGTTTATGTGTCGGATTATACTTCAAAAGCTACAGGGGTGTTGATAGCATTTAATAAAAAAAGTCCTATGCCACATGTAACACAAGTTGTCTCAGATGATCAAGGATGTTATATTATTATGACATGACAATTAAATAACTTTAAGGTAACCTTAGCAGTTATATATGCACCCAATCAGAGTTCTCCCAGATTTCTTTCTGATTTCTTCCTGACCTTATTAACATTTGAAACACCATATATGGTGGGGGGAGATTTCAACTTGGTCTTATAGCAGATGGACAAAACATCTAATTTAGATAGATCTTGGCTATCTTCTAGAATGATAATTAAGAATTTTGTGATGGATTTAGGATTGGCAGATCCATGGAGGGAGAAATATGGGGATTCAAGGGTATATACTTTCTTTTCACATGTTCATCAAACTTATTCTCGTATTGATTTCTTTTTGATATCAAAATCAATATATTATAATGTACAAAATATACAATATTCTTCAAGAGTTATTTCAGATCATGCTCCCTGTATATTAGCAATAAAGATGGAACAAACTAAATTAGCCTGTAGAATATGGAGAGTAGATAATGCCATGATAATGTGTCAAAGGGAAACAGAATGGTTGATAAAGCTATCTAAAGGATTTTTTGGATTTAATTTAAATCAGGATACAAATATTATTAATATATGGGAAGCATATAAGAGTTATTTGAGAGGCCACCTAATGTCAAGAATGAAATATCAAAGAAAATTACAATTTAATTCTTTGAAGCAGTTGGAAATAGATATAAAACAGTTAATCCAGCTGCATAGTTTAAACATGGATCCAGAGATATATAAACAAATTTTGAGTAAAAGAGATCAGTTTAACCTTAAATCCAATGAAACAGCAGAAAAACAAATATATAATGCTAGATCATATTATTATTTTAACACCAATAAACCTTTGAAATTGCTTTCCTGGCAAATGAAACAAGATCAAGTTAAGAATATAATGAATAGTATACAAGATGAAAAAGGACTAGTTAAAAATAATCCAGAAGAAATATTGGAAACCTTTTTACAGTTTTATAAGAGACTCTATACGTCAGAATTGCTAGCTAGGGAGGATCAGATTAAACAATATTTACATAAGATAGAAATCCCCCAAATACCGGAGTATATAACAAATATGCTGGATTTACCTATTACAATAAATGATTCGGGGATTTGATACCCATCTCCAGCCAGGGGTAATGGTCAGATGTCTCCCAGGTACATCAGCATGGAGAGACACTGACCGCATTGCTAAAATTGTTCACAAAGCAGGAGAAAACATTGATGTCCTAGTACACATAGGGACTAATGATCTCGCCAGCCGGTCAGTTGTGGAGACCAAGGAACACCTGACCAGGCTGGGTGACAAACTATCACCTATTTCGTCTTTCATCTCCTTCTCTGAGATCCTGCCAGTCTGGGAGAGGGGAGCAGATGGACGGAAGGTCAGAGAAGGGGAGATAGGGGAGCTAAACATGTGGATCAAGGGCTGGTGCTAGGAAAAAGGACACAGATTTGTAGTGAACTGGCAACAGTTCTGGGAGCGAAAGTTCTTTAAATTAGATGGACTGCGTCTGACTAAGGAGGGAGTCAGTGCATTGGGGAAGAAGCTTGACGTATTTTCAGAATATTTAAAATAGCAAATGGGGAGAGGGGTGCAGCACCCCATACGTTGAATGGGAAGAACACCCTTCCCCCCTCAGCTAGTGGTCAGAGATTCAGCATATTTGCAGTTCATTTGCATCACCAGGTAAGAAAAAAGGTTTGTCTCCCCATACGATGCACAGGGGTAATGCCAAACCTCACCCAACAACTAACACACCAAAATCTGGCCAATGGAAAATCATGTACACAAATGCTCACAGCCTGGGAAATAAGATCCCAGACCTTCAGGCAATAATGTCAGAGGCTAAACTGGACATAGTAGCAATTAGTGAGATGGGGTTTACCAGTAACCACACTTGGAAGACTTCAGTACCTGGCTATGTATTGTTCAGAAGAGACCGAAGTGCAAAAAGGGGGGGAGGAGTGGCCCTGTATGTCAATGAAAATATCAAAGCTACAGAAATTCAGAATACACCTAAGGAGCCAGAAGACTGTGGGTCACCCTGGAAACAGGAAATGGGACAGTCATAAGAACGGGGTTGTTCACGGCCCCAGACCAGGGGAGGACATAGACACATTACTGTTAGAAGATATACAAAACATGACAGCTAAAGGGGAGGTTCTGATAATGGGACACTTCAACATGCCGGATACAGATTGGTCAATACCAGCAGGAACATCTGCCAGAACTAGACACATAGTGGATTCCCTGCAGGGGGAGGGCCTCAAACAACTGATACAGCAACCCACAAGAGACAGGGCTAACCTAGATCTAGTACTGACTAACAAGGAAGGGATCACAGATCTCAAGGTAGAAGGTCAGTTGGGGGCCAGTGACATCACATGATATGGTTCAATTTGGCTACTACATCTAAATCATCCCATTCCAAGGCAAAAATATGGGACTTCAGAGGAGCTGACTTTGATAAGATGGCCAACAGAGTTAACCTAGCCCTGGCAAAAGAAACACAGGTGAGGGTGCACAGGCAAAGTGGGCAGCATTAGGATGCAATACTTGAAGCAACATCCCATTGTGTTAGACAGAAAAGGAAGTGCAAAGAAGAAGGAAACCAATTTGGTTCTCAAATACAGTAGCAGAAAAAGTCAAGGCCAAAAGGCTGGCCTTCAGGAAATATAAGAGAACACAGCGGGATGAAGATAGGGAGGCATACCAAACTGCCCTAAGGGAAGCAGGGAAGGCAGTAAGGCAGGCAAAGTCACAAACTGAGGAAACACTAGCACGAACAGTAAAAGAAGGTGACAAGACTTTCTATAGATACATTAGTGAAAGGAGAAAGTCCAGAAGAGGTATTGCTAAGCTTAATGGAGAAAAGGGAGCATGTGAGGAGGAGGACCCTAAAGGCATCTATCCTAAATAGATACTTTGCTCAGTATTTACTGAAGGAAGGTAGGCAGGGCCCACAGCTCAACATCATGGACACGGGGGGAGGAGGTGAGCACTACTCCCTTCACAAAAGTAAGGGTCCTACAAGAGCTTGCTAAGTTCAGGGGTGGATAAGGCAATGGGACCTGATGGCATGCATCCCAGGGTACTTAAGGAGCTAAAGGTGGAACTAACAGAGCCATTAGCAGAACTGTTTAGTGAGTCTCTGAGCACAGGAGAGGTCCCAGAAGACTGGAGAAGGGCTCATGTGATCCTGCTCCACAACAGTGGTAGCAGGGAGGAGGCGGGGAACTACAAACCAGTCAGTCTTACCTCTGTACTGGGCAAGATTATGGAGGCACTCCTTAAGGAAAGGATAGTGCAACACCTGGAATCCATAGGGGCACAGGATCCAAGACAGCATGGGTTTACAAAAGGAAGGTCCTGTCAAAGTAATCTCATAGATTTCTTTGACTGGGTAACCAAAGTGGTGGACCAAGGGGGAGCAGGTGATGTTGCCTACCTTGACTTCAGCAAAGCTTTTGACACTGTTCCACATAGAAGATTGATAAATAAGCTGGGTAGGCTCGGGGTGGGTCAGAAGTTGGTCAACTGGGTGGCAAACTGGTTGATTTGCAGAAAACAGCAAGTGGTGGTAAATGATATACAGTCATAAGAGATGCAAGTCACAAGTGGGGTACCTCAGGGATCAGTCCTGGGGCCAGTCCTCTTCAACATCTTCATTAGTGACCTTCCAGATGGACTAGAGGGTAAGGCTTGTCTGTTTGCAGATGACACCAAGATCTGCAACAAAGTAGATGATCTAGATGGGGTGGGCAGAATGAGAAGAGATCTGGATAAACTAGCAAAATGGTCAGAAGAGTGGCAACTGGGATTTAATGCAAAGAAGTGCAAAATCATGCACATAGGAAGAGAAACCTGAAGCCACCAATAGGCTGGGAGGGAGTTGCTAGCAGTCACAAAGGAAGAAAGAGACTTGGACATCATCATCACTGATGACCTGAAATCATCAAGCAGACCTCTAAAAGCAGTATGTAAGGCTAGGGGGTGTTAGGGTGTATTAGTGGGGGCGCACAAGTTGTAAGAGGAGGTAATAATCCTCTTACAAGACACTGGTTGAGCCCCACCTGGAGTACTGCATGCAGTACTGGAGGCCACACCTTCACAAGGACATTAACCAAATTGAGACAGTCCAGAAAGGTAACCAAAATGGTGCAGGGACTGCATCAGAAGACATATGAGAACAGATTAACAGAGCTCAATATGTATACCCTTGAGCAAAGGAGGGAGAGAGGTGATATGATCGAGGCATTCAAACACCTTATGGGCATTAACAAGGTGAAAGAGTATAACATGTTTAAATATAAGAAAAATAGCAGGACAAGAGGACACAGCATGAGATTAGAGGGGGGCCATTTGAGGGGGAATGTGAGGAAATTCTTTTTCACAGAAAGGGTGGAGGATGCATGGAATGGCTTACCACAAGAAGTGGTGGCTATGAATACAGTGCAGAGCTTCAAACAGGTGTGGGATAGGCATAAGGGAGCAATACAAATGACTATGAATAGATAGGCCACTGACAGAGCAAAGGCCGATGGCACATTTATAAGGTAGAAAAATAAATGGGCAGACTGGATGGGCCTTGCGGTACTTATCTGCCATCAACTTCTATGTTTCTAAGTAGGGGAGACAATAGAAGGTTTGGCAAAACAAAAAGCACCTGAACCTGATGGCTAAGGGCAGAGATATATAAAATTCAAAAAACAATTCTTATGGAACCCTTATGTTTAGTGTTTAACTCTTTTTTGGAGATAAATAAAATTCCAGAACCTTTTAAAGAAGCCATAATTCAAGTTTTTTGGAAAAAAAAAAAGATCCACTGAGCTGTGCCTCATATAGGCCCATCTCCTTATTGAATATGGACTATAAAATCTTCACTTAAATTATAGCTAGGAGAACAGAGAATATATTACCCCTCTAATCCATAGAGATCAAAATAAATTTATAAAAGATCGAACATTAACAGAAAATATACGCCGTACATTGAATATTGTAGACTTAAATACACAATTTGATGCAATATTAGTGGTGTTAGATGCTGACAAAGCATTTGATAGAGTTGAATGGTTATATATTATGACCATAGTTCAATAGATGGGTCTTGGGGCACAACTCAGTGGATGGTTAAAACTTATATATGAAGCACTAACAGCAATAATTAAAATCAATGATTTGATTTCATCTAAGTTTGAATTACAAAGAGAAACGAGACAGGGGTGTCCCCTGTCTCATTTGATTTTTGCTCTCATTATGGAACCATTAGCAATCAAAATCTGACAAAATAAATTTATATCAGCGCTTAAAACACAAGAAGAAACAATAGGTTTGTATTCAGATGATATTATACTTTATCTCACTAAACCAGAAATGTCTTTAAGAAATGTTATTCAAGAAACTAAAGATTTTGGGATTTATTCAGGTTATAGAATTAATTGGACAAAATCAGCTATACTGAAATTATATAAAAATTATGTATCATTGGACATATTAGGGGTCTAATATGAATCAGGTTTAGGTAATAAAACATTTAGGAGTAAATATGAGCTATTCTATTACAGATTTATATAAATTAAATTATTAACCTTTGTTAAATAGGGTACAAAAATATTTGAAGAAATGGAACTCTTTATACTTAACATTGATTGGAAGGGTAAATTTAATCAAAATGCAAATTTTGTCAACATTATTTTTTTTCTTTCAGGTTCTGTCTATGCCAGTTCCAACAGATTTCTTCACAAAACTTAAAAAGATGGTTATGAATTTTCCATGAAAACATGCTTGTGTGAGGATTTCTTGGGAAACACTAGTTTTACTGAAAGATAAAGGAGGAAAAGCATTGCCAGATTTTTATTTATATTATTTGCAGCCCAGTTGACTCAAATATGGCATTTGTTAAATGAAGAGAAATTGCAGATTCCCCCAGCTCAAATGGAACTTGAACAACATCCGTATGATACATTTATGCAATTGCTATATTCTGGTATTCCAATAAAAAAGTTAAAAGTAGTGGTTACAACAAAAACTACATATCAGTGTTGGAAGTGTTTACAATTGAAATTAAAGATTGGTAATGACATCACTCAGTATACACCAATTTTTGGAAACTATAATCTTCCTTTCACTGTACCTTTACAAGTTTTCAGACACTAGAGAGATAGGGGTTTGAATCAAATAGGAGACATTATTATTAATGATATATTAGGGACATTTGAACAGATAAAGAATAAATTTCAATTACAAAATGTTCATGTTTTCTATTATAATCAACTTAAATCTTATATAGATAAAAACAAATCACAGTTGAGGTTAAGAGAATCACCTACAGTGATTAAGACACTTCAGGATAATAAGTTGGGTTAAAAAATGGATAACACAAATATATGGAGTTTTTCAGGAATCACTTAATCAGAATATAGAAGGAATCAGAAAGAAATGGGAACAGGATTTGGGAATTCATATTTCACAAGAACAATGGGTGGAAATTATAAAAATCTATACAAAAAATATTTCATCTGTGAGGCTTCAAATACAAATGAACACCACACATCCTATTTATTTTACTCCAAAAAAATTACATTTAATAAACCCGACTATAAAAGATAAGTGTCCAAGATGTTCTAATACTGCAGGCACTTTAATACATTTACTTGCCACTTGCCTGAGTCTTTCAAATTTCCGGCATGATATAGAGAAATTTGCACAAAGAGTATATAGGAGAAAAGGTTTTCTTTTCTCTCCAATGATAAAAATGCTAGCTTTTTTACCAGATAAAAATACATGGGAGATTCATCAATATAAATTGTTAGTCCTTTTTATAACAGTGGCAAAGAGATGTATTTTACAAAAATGGCGGGATCCGGACCCACTGGTGTTCACCCATTGGATTAATGTGCTGGTGGATGTGTCTGCCTTGGAACAAGTGGGGTATATTAGACAAAGAAAAATGGAATAATTTAAGGAAATGTGGACTACTTTCCAGCTGTCTCTGAAGCATATATAGGTGGAGTTATAGAATTATATTAGATATTTATTTCGACATGGTGCATTATTATATAAAATAGGGAAAAATAATAATTAAATAAATAGATACAGGATCTCCCCTCATACCCTCTGAAAATGATGTATAAATGGTACTATATGGATCTTTCAGAAACAATTTGATGGAAAATGATCTGCTAGCCATTTAATCTGATAAGAGGGGAAAAAAAGAATAAACAGTATATGCTAAACAAAGAGGGAGATGGTCTGCCAGTGCATGCTGGGGGGGGTGTCCAACATGCCACATTCATCTGTGGGCAAACATGGGGTTGACTGGTCACTCCAGAGGTTGCATGACTGGATAAGTGCAGGAGGAGCAAGTCATGCGGTACATAGTGGATAAATGGGAGGAGTGGTTGGCCCACACTACCATAGTGGTCCAGTTGGTGGGGATTAGCTGGACATGCAGGGATTGGGGTGGCTGGACGTTAATGGCAGCCTGACCATCAGGCAGATGGTCATGGGTTGGCAGAGGGGGCAGGGCAGGAGGCAGAATGGAGGAAGACCTTTGATAAGGCCCTACCCACAAAGGTGGTAGGGGCATTGGAACACATCTGCCATTCATGAACTAAGCTTGTCTGTTCCGGGCTATGTTTGCCATCATGGCAAGGGGGGCTTTCATGGTGGGAGAAGTGGTGGTTCCCAAAAAGCGGGCAGCTGCTGCGGGTTTACAAGAGGAGAATGTGAGGGTGGAGGCAAGCAAGGTGGTCATCTGGCTTCAGAGGTCCAAAATGGACCATCAGGGTAGGGACATCACTGTGGAGATCCAGAAGCAGATGGGTGCTGGAGTCTATGCAGTCCAGGCCATATCAGTATAGTAGGATGCAACACCACATGCCCGGGGCCTGGTTCGTGCATGGGGACAGGTCACTGGTGATGGATTTCCAAGTGGAGGTGGTACTAAAAATGGCGGTGGCATTTGCAGAGGAGAATCCCAACAATTTTGCCCCACATTCCTTTAGGATTGGGGCTGTGTAAGTGGTGACTGTGGGAGGAGTGGGTGAGAGGGAGATCAAGCGGGTGGGGAGGTGGACATCAAACTGTTACAAGAGATATGTGAGGTGCTGACATTGGCTAATGAGTGTTGTTTTTTTCTTCCCACAACAGGTTCCAAGAGACAGGTCTGGATTATGGGACACTCATTCATCTACTGGGCACAGAGCTTTGCAGCTGCCACAAGGAGAGGGTTGCAGTTGCACCAGGAAGCAGAGCACACCAGAGTGATGTTGAAGGGCCTGAGCAGCATGAGGTGGTCACAGCTGCTTCCCCTGTTGGAGAAGCTTTGGGTGAGCTGGGCCAGACAGGACTGTATCATTGCACATTTGGGGGCAATGATTTGGGAACAGTGCCTTGGGGGTCCCTGATGAGGGGCATAATTATGGATTTTGAGAAGGTGAAGAGCTGGTGGCCTCAGGTGGTGATTGGATGGTCAGGTTCACCTCCCTGAGGGTATGGAGGGTGGCGCAGGGACCTATAGTGATAGAGGTGGCATGGAAATGCTTGAACAGGAAAGTGGCCAGGGCAGTGATCGAGATGGGAGGGGTTCACATTCAGCATAGGGACATTTCATTCAAACAAGAGGTGGTGTATAGGGTGGATGGAGTTCACCTGATGGAGTTCAGTATGGGCCTGTTCCTCCGCCCCTTTGGGGAGCTAGTCTGGGACACCAATAAGAAAGGCCTGAGGGGTTGACCCGCAAGGGGGGAGCCCCATCTTCCATTGCAAGCTGGATATGGGTCAGTGGAAGGGGGTGGGAGCAAGGGGTAAACAGGGGGCAGGCAGAGGGGGAGAGGGTAGGTACCATGGGTTGGGGACAAAAGAACACAGGTGTGGGAGTAACAGGGGAGAGGGGAGGGATATAGAACTAGGGAGTGGATTACCATGTCCACAACTAGTGGGGGGAGTGGTCTGGGTAACTGTGGTACCTGGTTATGGTGATGAAAAGGGGGGAGCCGGATCACAGTGTCCAGACCCCGAGAAGCAATAGCGAAAAAGGAGGAGAACAAGAGGAAGAATCACGAAAGGGAAGACAGAACTGTTATGTTCTAGAAGTGATATGGGACTGTTATGTTCGAGAGTAAATGCTGAATGTTAGAAATGAAGTATGACATAAATTGATGAGTAAAATTGTGCCTTTAAACAAATATTATCAGCGAGCATCCAAAACTGACAAAGCAGTGGCCTGAGTTATTTTGGGTGGGGATCCAGGGACAATTAGGCTTGCCAATAAAAGGCAGACCAGGTTGTCCTAGGACCCAGCCAGGAATGTGTACAGAGAGGAGGGGGGGGGAAGTGGGGAGGTGCAGGTAAGGGGGAGAGGGCATGACCTCACAGATGGTGTCATACTACTAGGTTTGGAGCTCGCTGTTCATTGGCCAAGGGGAGGGGCCAGAAGGGGTCTGGATCAGGGGTCCTTAGGGGCTATTTAGGGGCATGTAACTCTCAGTAAGCCCTGTTTCTTGCTGTAAAATTCCCCTCCCACCCTTCCTGAAAGAAAAAGGAGGGGAGCATGTGATAGGCACTGGTATGGTGAGGCACAAGGTGAACATGACCTTGAAGGGGGCCTGGCACAGGCCAAGCGGGGCTGTAGATGGGTGGTCAGGGTCTGGGGGGCTAGATGGAGTCCCGCTGGAAGGTGTCAACAAAGTGGGACAGCAGTCAAAGGGAAGAGAGGGGGTTGGGAGCAAGGGAAAAAGGGGGTCAGGCAGAGGAGGGAGGGGGTAGGTACCACAGGCTGGGGACAAAAGAACCCAGGTGTGGGATTAATGGGGAAGGGAGGAGGGTTATAGAACTAGGGGGTGGATTGCCATGTCCACACCTAGTGGGGGTCGGTCTGCGTAAGTGTGGTACCCAGTTATGGTGATAAAAAAGGGGGTCTGGATCACTGTGTCTGGACCCCAAGAACCAATGGCAAAAGAGGAGGAGAATAAGAGGGAGAACCACCCGAGGGAAGACAGGACTGTTATGTTCTAGAAGTGATATGGGACTGTTATGTCCGAGTGTAAATGCTGAAATGTTAGAAATGAAGTATGATGTAAACTGATGAGTAAAATTGTGCATTTAAATAAATATTGCCTGTGAGCTTCCAAAAGTAACAAAGCAGTGGGCTGAGTTATTTCTGGGTGGGGATCCAGGGACAAAGGAAAATCTCAGTAATATGGAAAAAATTATTCTGGCACCTTAGAAAGAATAGAATGCCTCATTGTAGCTATAAGCGCTTTAAAATGAAACATTGGGGTTGTTTATTCCCCTCTCAAAGAAAAGACACTCCACTTTGACTTACTAGTCCAGACCTTACTGGAAACTGTTAAAGTGGGGAAGCTTAGCTGGTCTATCTGTGCAGCGTTAGCACTACTGCTCAACATATTTGTGACCCGGGCTTAGGAAGAGCCCAGACCATTGGAGAATGACTGGGTGGAGGAGGAGGATTGACTATCCCAGGGGATACTTTCCTCCTCTAGGGAAAGAGGGCCATAGGCTCCACTGCTTTACAGCCACCTGGGTGACCACAGGTGGCAGTATAGTAAAAACAATTTGGGGTGGGGGTGCAGATTGGTGTTGTGTGATGCATGTTACTGTGCATTTGTATGTGCACCCAAGCCACCTGTGTCCCAAGGGAGGGGACCAACAGAAGAATGGACAAACACTCCTGCAGAAGGCAGAATTGCTACTGGTTTCCCACAGGTCCTGCACTCATGAAGTGGCTCTCCTGTATCTGAACCCAGTCTAACTGGCATAATGATTTAGTCCACTGCATCCCTAGCAATGGGTGTGTGTGACTCTTGGAGGACAGAAGTTAGAAGGTAAGCCCTTGAGAAACTGGGTGATGTGGTAAGAGAAGGCCAATATGAAGGAGGCTAGCTGGAGAGGGGAGTATAAACAGAAAAAAAATTGGGGGGAGCTGGTCTCATTTGGGACTTTAATGCAGTCTGGGGTGGCCCAAAGGGGGACTGACTTACAGACAGAATTACTGCCATGGGCATGCTCCAGCTGGTTGACTCTCCAACCAGGAAATGCTTGTACAACAGTGCTGGGAATGTACCAGATATGATATTCAACAATTCACTTTTGAAACTATTAAGTCATGGGGGTCTAAGTTCCAACTTGGGAGACCATAGCCCAGTTACATGCACCTTAGAGAAAGCAATTGCAAAACTAACCAATCAACCCTATAAAACAAGCAGATGTTTCAGAAGCTTTCACAAGGAAAGCTTTAATCTCAGTGTTTTTCAAATGAAATGTGAGACAGGTTGGAACCCATTACAGATGTCAACATGGCTGTTAAGGAACTGACACAATCTTTTGTTGCAATCTGCAAAGCAAAAAATATATTGCCTCATGATGAACTAGTAGGGTTAGGAAAAATCACATGCTATGGGTAACAGATCACTTAAAAAAATTATGATAAAGACCAGAGCATGGAGAAAGACAAAACAGGACAGCCAAGGGAGAAGATTAGGATTGGTTCAAACAAAATTAAAGAATGACTGCAAGATGCAAATTAAAAGGGTAAAGGCCAGACAGCTTAAGAATACAATTGAAAACACAGCTTTGAGGGCTAATATGGTATTAAAAATGAGATAACATTTTTGAAGGAAGACAGTACAGTCCAGGATCTAAAAGTCGTAGCTAGCCAACTAAACAAATATTTTTGCATGCTCCCTGATGTAAAACTCCCCCTGCACTAAAATTATCTTGCAATGATAAGGTTACTTGGGTTGAGGGTGTAGAAGGAATAGACATAACCAGACCTAAGTTCCATTTTAAAGTTATAAAAGATAAAGAGGTTTGAAAAAACTAAGCAAACTAAAAGCAAACCAGTCTCCGGGGTTAGACAATGTAGAAATTAATTTCCTAAAAAAGCAACAGTTTATAAACTGTATACCCAAACATGACAAAACCATTCAACTGGGGCCTTATAGAAGGATCTTTCTGTAAGACATGGAAACATGCAAAAGTGATTCCAGTCTACATAAGAGGGTGGCCAAATGATACCTTTCACTCTAGACCTACAGCTTTATTATTTGTGAATTCAAAATTGCTTGAAAAGATTACCTGTATGCATCTAACCTCATTCCTAGAAAAATGTTATCTATTATTATACAATGGGTACACTACAAAAGACAAAATGCTGCATACTAATTGGTTGGCTGGCACCTTTTCAGCATGGTAAATCCTCCAGTGTACCCACTGGAAAAGGTGCCAGCCACCACTCTGCCTCATAAAAACCTATCCCTTGAATCACTCCAACTGTCAGCAGCCCAAGAGTGGAAAACACTGTGACAGACAGTGACCCGTCTCTACAAAAAATGCCACATTCCATCCCTGCTAAACAACAGCGATCACCCTGCCCAAACAACATTAAAAAAAGAAATCTTCACAAAACACTTGCCCATCTCCTCCTAGTAATTTATTTTCTTTTAAACTTTCACCTGAAAACTTTTCTGACTTCCTCGCTGCTTCACATCTCCCTCTAGAAGCCTTCTCCACTCACCTGTCGCTTGCTCAATCTCCAACAAATTCACCCCTTCTCTGATCATTTTTCTGCAGTCACATTCTTTGTCTTTAAATCTCAGCAGTAAAAAAGAAAAAAAAAATTCCAAAACATAAACCCAACCCTCCGGCCATATCCACATTGTAAACCTGAACCAAGAAGCTTTCCAACCACAATTCTTTGAGGCTCTCTTGACTAACATTCTTTCCTGTAACGTTCTTTTTAGGGTCAGTGTCTCACCACTCCACACAGTGCAGCTGTAACCAAGTACTATTTTTTTTCTAGTGCAGTAGCAAATAAAATAAAATAAAATAAAAAAAAAAAAGACACATTTTTTTTTTGTATCTCAAAAAAAAAATTAACCATTGCATAATAGTGATATACCCCTCCAGGGAGTGGGTATATGGGCGGATTTACCACTTCTGGTCTGGTTAAGTCACTCAGCTGTGCCTCGTGACAGAACCAGACCAAGCATGATAAATCCACCCATATACACACTCCCTGTCTGGGTATATTGCTTAATTAGTTCACCAGTCAGGATTTAGAGTGGGCAGGTCCATGTCAACCATTCTCGCAAACTTTGTCAGAGAGGTTGTGGGGTGTGACAGGGTGACCCCTGTCTTAGCAGGTTATCCTTGTATGTAGTCTGAATCCCCCAACACCATTATTTTCACCCTTTGGTCTTTTATATTTGTTTAAAAACTATCTCTGTTTTCTCTCTTTCTTTAGTTTCACTGCTATGCTGGCAACCGGCAGTAATCTCTTAAATCCTGTGCTATCCCTTTATCTGATCCGCCTTCCTCTACAAAGTTCTGTGCGACAGAATGTATAAAATATATGAAAAAAAACACAGAAATAGTGGTAGGAACCAAGGACTATTGGAAATGGAAGGTTCTGTTTCAGTGCAGTTCAATGTTATTACTGTATGCACCGTGTAAAGGAAAGGTCTCCTTTGAGTTCATTTTCTTTTTTGGAGAAAAGTGTACCTCGCTTGCGGAGGCATCATGCTCACTGTGCACACAACAAAAACAAAAACCCAGCGGAAGATTACACAATGAGGGGGAGGTAGTAACAACAACAAAAATGGAAAGGGACCTGGGGGTAATCATATCAGAGGACCTTAAGGTTAGCAAGCAATGTAAGAAGGTGGTAGGGAGGGCTGGGGAGATACTGGGATGTATAGGGAGAGGCATCACCAGCAGAAAACAAGAAGTTGTTATCCCCCTGTACAGACAGTTGGTGAGACCCTATCTGGAGTACTGCGTCCAGTTCTGGAGATCCCATCTCCGCAAGGACTAAGACAGGATGGAGGCAGTTCAGAGGAGGGCAACTAAAATGGTGCAGGGTCTGCAAGAGAAGCCATATGAGGAGAGGCTAAAGGAGCTTAATATGTATACCCTTGAGGAAAGGAGGGAGAGGGGGGACATGATAGAATCAACAAAGTCCAAGGGAGCATCTTTCAGAAAAGGAGATGTGCAAGAACAAGGGGATGCAATTTGAAGATAGAGGGGGGGGGTCGACTCAGGGGCAATGTGAAGAAGTATTTTTTCACAGAGAGGGTGGTGGACACATGGAACAGCCTTCCTGAGGAGGTTGTGGGGTCTAAAACTGTGGGAGAATTCAAGAATGCATGGGACAGACATAAGGCAATTTTTGTGGGGGGTAGGGAGAAATAGGCTGTTGGTTAAATAGGATCTGCAGCTTATCCTCTAGGTCGGGAAATGGGCAGACTAGGTGGGCCAAGCAGTCCTTATCTTCCATCAAAGTCTATGTTTCTATGTTTTCTGTGTGCACTTATTAATTAACTAAACACTCGAGCTAGCTACGGCACTACAGGGAAGATGGCAAAAGCAATGGAGGTTAATTCATAAAAATTAAGATCCCTGTAGTTGCCTGCTCAAAAGATAAGCCATCTTTTGTCTTAGAAATAAATGGAGCAGTCTGCCAGCATGAGTCTTGTGCTTAAGAAATTGAAAGATTAAAAAAAGAAGCCGTATTGGCAAACTACAGAGTGCAGGATATGTTCATAAATACACTCCTCCATAGTTGTCTGCTCCTTGCTCCAGATACATAGATACATAGACAGTGACGGCAGATAAGGGCCTATGGCCCACCTAGTCTGCCCATTTGAGTTTGTAACTTCAGTTTATGTTTTATAGAACTCTGTTGCCCCTTACCCCTGACCTCCAGAATTCCTTTGTCTATCCCACGCATTCTTAAATCCCGTGATTGTTTCATTTTCAGATGGAAAGGAGTAAGAGCAGTTCTGATGCAGTGAAGATGTACAGCCACATGATATGCTATATTTTGCAGCAATGTTAATGCTCCAGTTAAGGAAACAGGACCTGATGTGGGCACTGCAGGGTAAATTGGCAAATGTTCCCATAATGCCTGCTCCTGTACAGTCACATGCTTTAATAAAGTGGCTATAATAACTGGTGACCATTTTTTTCCCACTAGGGAAACTGGGTCATAAGTCTGTCATTATAACCAGCCAGTTATAATGATGCACGCATATCTGATTTCCCTACTTCTGCACATGCGCCTACCACAAACTTCCTGTTGTCTGTGATGTCCCTCCTCACTGTTCAGTGCTGCAAGTTTCCCCATCAAAAGTCGGTGGTAAGTTATTTTTTTTAAAACAAAAATTACTGAGGATAAAACCAAAAAAAAAACTACCTATTCGGACAAAAAAAAAAAACTGCTTCAGTTCAGGAGCCAGCCACTATGGAACGCATTAAAACCCCAATGGTCCGCGGCTTGTCTTCGTGGAGAAAGCCACTTGTTTTGTATAATTGCTGTGGTGAAAAAATGATCCCCAGCAATTATACAAAATAAAAGATTGGTAGGTGTGTACAACTTAGATTTTAAACACACCTTCGGGGTGGATGCCTTAATAAACCCTTCGAACTTCGCTCTCAGGGTTTATGTGGCATCACACCCCTCAGAGTGGGTGTAAAATCCTCGTTATAACCACCTACCCATCGATTATTCTTTATATAAAGGGGAAAGATTGAGTGAAATTGTTTGGCCAACAACTGAGAGTACAATATACATGCAAGAAGGGCCAAAATGAAAAGTTTCCCAATGACTTGCAATTGCAGCCGTGGGGTATCAAAGAGGTGGCTCAAAATATTGTTTTTTGCTGTATAATTGCCTACTACATTTAACATGATTTATTTGCTTAAAAGGCTTCGACTCTCCTAATTACTCATAATGGGGCTTAGGCCCTCCCCTTTGGAGTGACATCACATTTCTGTATCACTATAAATAAAATCAGCTTGAGGGCTGCCAGCCCTATAGCAGGGCAAGAGTTACAGCACTCTACAGGTATAGTTTTATTTTCAGTTTATACATTTTATTACAGCTTCTCACCAGTATACATCCTAGCTTGTGAGGAGTCTCTGGATTGGCATAGGGAATGGGAGAATGAGGGTGTGCTCCTCTTCTCCCTTTTCCTGCCATCTTAGTAAACCTCTGATTTGTTTTCCACCAGCATTCTAGTTTTGTTGCTAACATTATGCCACTGTAGCCTTCTCTTGTGCCTCTCATTTGGGGGGTGTCCCCTTTATTGGCTACTGAGTAATTATTTAATTTTATACCCCCACAGATTTGTGAAATAGGTATTAGTAGCCTTAGTGGAGTCTGAGATAGTTATGTGGGGATTTAGAATAATGATGGATCGCCTGACAGTGATGTCATCCCTAGATGGGTATGAAAGACCTATCACTAGAGGCATTCGTTTTAGATAGATTGGTGGTTCAGTGGCTTGCTGATTACAGAGTGAAAGGGTCTTTGAGTGTGCATGCTTTCACACTGGTTGAATGATTTCTAAGTAATTCTAAGAAAGGCAAGAAAAGCTACAGGAATTAGTTGAAGGAAACAATTGCCTGACTGTTTGGTGTGATGGACTAACACCTTTTCCTTACTGTAAATAATTATTTTTTATTTATTTTTTTGATTGAAAAAAACAAATTGACAAATACACGTTGCATTTTTACTGCACTTGATATCTGCCTACTGTGTCTGTTTTATCCTATACCATTACATGAGGGCTTTGAATGAAGACAATTCCATAGGAAAGGTGTACATGGACCACTAAAAGGTGTTTAACATGCTGGACCAAGACATCCCCCCAAGAAAATTAATGAAACTTGGACTTGCAGCTGCTGGTACTTAGTCAACCATTGGAAATCAGTAGCTGTAAACAATACTTTGTCAGAGGTGAGGTACCTGTCCAAAATCCTGAGTCGCTTGTTATTCCTGGTATATGTGAATGATCTACCTTGACACATACAACACTTAAAGATAAAACCCTATATGAAAGATACATTCCTTATAGCAAGAGCATCAGATTTCTCTGAAATGGAAGAACAACTTCAGTTAGATTTCAATATATTCCAACTGTGATTTGTCTCTTCTAAGATGATCTTGACAGCAAGAAACACTCAGTGAATGTTCTTTTACAAAAAATGAACAAACGTTAGAGAAACTAGAGAGCTAAAAATGCAGCTCCTAGATGGTTCTACCATCAAAGAAATTACAGACTGCAAATATCTGGGCATAAAAAATTAACAATACCTAAAGCTTTGAGAACTGTATAAAATCAACAGTCAGAAAAGTAAATGTCACTTTGGGAGTACTCTGCAGCAATGTTTACACCATACCTAAGAAAGCCAGTCTGACGCTAGCCACCCAGCTGCTGCTGCTAATCTTAGAGTATGGAACCACAGTTGACCAATAGGAAAACAACTATTTATTAGAAAGCTTGGACATAACCTATCACAATCCAGTAAGCAACACTTCTAGAAACAATTATGATGAAAGAGGTAAAAAGCAGAATCCTCAGTGTTCCTGGGGCCTGCATCAACTATGGGAAAATGACCTTTCAATTTCTTATCTCAAAAACTTGGAACACTTGGGATAGATTCACAAAAGGTTCTACATGGCGCAAAGTGACTTTGCTCAAAAAGACGATGCAAGTAGCACTTTGCACCATGAGTTGCGGCATTTGGGATTCAGGAAAGCAGCCTGCGAATGTCAAAAACTGCTTGTGCCAAAGTGGACTCATGCCACCATTTCCGCCATAAACCCCCTGCAACATGGTGCAAGGGGGTTTACATCAGCAGGTGTACCCTATTCTGGAAGGGCAGCTGCCAAGTTCCACGAGTTTGGTATTCTGAAACATCCCCTGGAGGACATCTGTCAAAGTACATTTACACAGGCAATTAGCTGGCGTAAGTGTACCATGCATCCACCAGTGGTCAAAATGTGCTGCCAGTCCATCCCCCCGTATTTTAACCCCCCCCATGCCCCATCCCCCAACATATGTGAGAAATGTCCCACAGGGCTATTGTTCCCCAGTCCTGATTCCCCGAACAATTTTACAGTAAAGCCCCGTAGTAGTATTTACAGTAGTACACACTCATATGGAGCTCAGTCGGTGGTTGGTTGTGGTGGTGATAGGTGGGCTGTGCCAGTCACCAGCTGGGTATGGGTGGTGGGGTGCGGGGTGGTCTGGCACCACTGGGTGGGGGGCAGGGGGCCACTAGACCACCAGGGTTAACAAGGCTTTTTTATTATTGCACAGTCTTCATTAACATAATACCGCTGGGATCTTGGGTATGGAGATCGGGGCTGGAGGGGTCCGATAGCCCTATGGGGCTTTACTGTACAATACTATGGGGGATCAGGACTGGGGGACAATAGCCCTGTGGGGCTTTACTGTAAAATGATATGGGGGATTGGGACTGGGGAACAATTTCCCTGTGGGGCTTTAACAGTTTTCTCAAGGATCAGTGCTGCTGGGGGTGGGAGCTTGTGCCCTTCATCTGTGCAATGCAATAGCTTGCGGTGACCTGTGCAGGTGTGCCCTTCATTTGGTGCACCACCTTGGTTGGTGCAAGTCATGGGACTTAGCTGTTGGGACCCTTCCTGATACTGAATCAGGTGAAGGGTCCCTGACACATCCGCATTTGGTGCAAATCACCTTTGGCATGACTTGCGCCATACCTTTATGAATCCAGCCCTTTGTCTCCTGAATCACATGAGAGTAAAACTCTGTCCAAATTTAAAATGATATTGTAATCAGAAATTACTGTGAACTGTAACTTAAATTATATTTTAATCAATTGTTTGTGTAATCTAGCAGTGTTTCAACTTTCCATTGCATTGGTCTGAACTTTGTGTTTGTACTGTTACAACAAATTTCAGAAATAATGGAATGCACTTTAACACATGCCAACTTTGAAAATAGACTTATGGTGATTCTAATAGTTCTTATGCTTTCTAAACATAAAGATTTTTGCTACTACCACTGTTGTTGCTTCTACTACTACTACATAGTCAGGATATTAGTAGATTAGTGAAGACTTGTTAGGCAAGGAGAGAGCAGAGACAGCATGTAAATGGTGAAGCATCTGGTAGGGTGAGTGTAGAAAGTGATGTGCCACAGAGGTCAGTGTTGGTGACAACTTTATTTTTTTTCATCCCTTTATCTTGCCCAAGAGTCAAATGAGGGATGTACCACCCCCTCAGTACCTGCACAGACCACCCAGCATACCCCCCACGAGGCAGGCTGGACTGGGTGGTGCACAGCTTTCCCCTATGGTGGGGCTCCTTGAGGGAAGTGACCGAGATACACCACAGGCCCCAGCCAAGGCTTATGGCTGGGGCATCATTCATGTGGTGGTCCAGGGGCTTCACGGTGCTACCATGCCCAGGGTTTTTTCCTTTTAGCTTCCCCCCAGGTGGTGCAGACATGCAATGACAACAGCACAGTTTGGGCATGCTACTGCAACTGACTCACAGATGTCCAACAATGCCTCCATTCACTTCCTGCTGGTCCCACTAGGTGTCAATGGCATGCTGGAAAACCACAACCCTACCCCCTGAGGAGAGGAACTGTCTGTGGGATGCTCATCATAAGTCCCCTCACCTGACCCTCTGATGCTCCGTGTTCACTCCTAAACACAGGTTGTCAACACCGCAGGTAGTAGCACTACTGCTGCACCAGGAGTGTAAACACTATTGAATTTGTAGATTATAATCTTAGACAGAGGGTTAGGGAGCTAGATATTAAACTGTGCAGATGATACAAAAATAGAACATACAGCAGAGTCAGCTGAGGATGTAAACAAACTACAGAAGGATCTGGATCATTGGGGTGACTGGGTCAAACAGTAGCAAATTAATTGTAATGTTAGTAAATAAAAGATAACATACTTTAATATTAACAGTATGGAATTTTATTACACATTGGAAAGTTTTATGCCGGAAGCAGAGGAAATTGAGAAGGATTTGGGGTGATTGTAACCAGAAATTTGAGGAGTGTTTCACAATTCACAAAGCTCCACAGAAAAGCTAATCCAAATTTACAGAATATCTGGAGGAGTTTTGTAAGTTGATCTATACTACCAGTATAGAAATATTGAACTATAGATCTTGGTATCTTGGTATCTGAAGACAAAAGAAGGTGTAAGCCCATCGGGTCTGTCTTTCACATCATGTGGATATTTAAAATCCCATGAGTTTATCTAGTTCCCTTTTAAAGTCTTGGAACTTAGTTTTCTGAACAAAGTATTGGGGGATGTGTATATTCAAATATCTTGTCTGCCTGTTTCCCATTCAGGTGCTCACCAGACTAGCACTGGCAAGGCCAAATGTGGGTATGTCCCATAGTCAGTGACACCAACACAGCAACCTACACCACTGTAGACAAAATTGACAGTTTGCCAACAGGTCACTATGTTGGTGCACCTGTCTTGCACCCACTCCCCAAATCAACTCTGACTCAGAGTTAAAAAATATATATTACGGGGGTGAGGCAGGGCCCCTGTGAAAAATCAGACTGGGGACAATTGGATTCATGTCAACCTGGAGTATGGTCTACAAATCCTGTTGCTGTGATGCAGTCGATGAAGTGTCATGATGTGTCCTTCTTTTCCACTGGACCTACCCCAATGCCCCCACTAGTCCCATCCCTTCTCCATGTCATTTTTACTAGGTGAAAATATGGGGCATATGTGAGGCTGCATCTGGAACATTGTGTACAGTTTGGGTTGCTATACCTCAGAACAGATGTAGGTGCACTGGAAAGGATCAGAAGTGCAATTAAGATGGTTACAGGATGAGGGGTTGGGTTATGCAGTATCATGAAAGAATAATGGATCTGACCTTTTTCACCAGAATATAGGAGACTAAAAGTGAATATGATGACTGTCTTTACAATTACACACAGACACTTTAACTTGATAAGGAGGAAATGTGGGAGACGATAAAGCATGGAAAATCAAGAGGCATGAGATAAAACTAACAATGGGTTTTTAAGTTAATCCTAAGGAAGCATTTTTTTTTTTTTACCAACAGAATTCACAGACTATGGAACAGTCTGTCAGGTTAGGTAATAAAAAGCAAAATCAATATCAGAGTTTATAAGAGAAGAAATTATGCCCATCTGGATTTCAAAGATATCAGAGGATAACCACTGAGACCATGGGTAGCAAACTACATTGGCACTGCCTACTTCTTTCCTGACAAATGTAATGAAACATTAATCATCTGTTTTGTTCGCTGTTATACATTTTCAAAGGATTTGAATTTTGATCAAGACATTACTTAATGTTTGATTAATATTTTGTTTGATTATATGTTATTAGTAAGAAAAGTGGACAATCATTTTTATTTCTGTTTTTAATTTGCAAATGTTGTAAGTGTTGAGGTTCTCAAAATAAGTTTGATAAAAATGAATATTATTTAGTCAATGGATACATTCATAGATGTTTACATTTGGAAAACAAAATCCATAAACCCCTTAAGAACCAGTCATTCAAAATAATAAAATACCACTGACTTCACTACCTAATCCCCCCTCTGAGGCAGAGATGTACTGCCTGATTCTGCTGAGAAACCAATATGCAGAAATACTAAGGCAGGAAGCGGATTATGCCCTTTTTAAAACTCAGGCCAAGTATATAGAGCAAGGTGACAAAGCTAGTCATCTTTTGGCAGTGAGGCTCAGGAGACAGGAAAAATCTCGTATCATCTCTTCACTGACTTCCTTGAATTCCGGAACTATCATAACCTCCCCCAGAGAAAATGCACAAGATTTTGAACAGTATTATAGACAACTCTATAGTCCCATGGATCCTCTTCCTTCGGACAAGGACATTGAAGACTATTTGAATATAACGTCCTTCCCCTCTCTCAACCCAGCTCAAATAAAATTGCTTGATTCTCCTATATCAGAACAAGAAATTAGGGAGACCATTAAGTCCCTGCCTAGGGACAAATCCCCAGGCTCATATGGATTTCCATCTAATTTCTACAAATCATTTGAAGCAGACCTGATCCCCATCCTTCACCGTCTGTTCAAATTCTTTAGTGAACATGGCTTCACAGACTCGACACTACTGGAAGCAATTATAATTGTGCTTCCGAAAACAGGCAAATCACGGGAATTGGTTACCAACTACTGACCCATTTCACTAATGAACTATGACATAAAGATTTTTGCCAAAATTTTAGCTTCCAGAATTGCACAAGTTTGGGAAGGACTCCTGAACCTTGAACTAGTTGGGTTTGTGTAGGGTAGATCTTCTTCGGACCACACCTGTAAGCTTGACCACATTTTTTTGGTGTCCAGAGATGCGAATCAGCCTATTGCCCTTGTCTCCCTGGATGCCGAAAAAGCATTTGAGAGGGTTAGTTGGCCCTTCCTTTTCTGCACCTTATTCAAATTTGGTTTTCCACTAAGTTTTATATCCCGGGTCAAGTCTCTATACTCCTGCCCCACCGCAAAAGTGTATTGCAATGGAGTTATCTCATCCTCTTTCCCTCTCAAATCTGGTACTCAACAACGTTGTCCCCTATCACCAATACTATTTAATTTATACTTAGAACCATTGCTATGGCATTTGAATGCTTCTCCACTCTTACAAGGGATTAAAGTAGGTTTGGTTAATTTAAAAATGTCTGTTTAAGCAAATGATATTATTCTTCATGTTTCTGAGCCTCATAATTCCATCAGGACTGCTTTACAAATAATACAAAAATTTAGTTCAGTCTCCAACTGTAAACTTAATCTGAATAAAACTGAAGTGATGGCCCTTAATCCCCTTTTGTCTCATGCTGAGATTGATCCATTCTCTATGATCTGGAATACTCATCTGAAATATGTAGGGATCACATTATCTATCTTGGTATCAATAATGAAAAAAATAAATTTAGATAACCTTATTTTGACCATTAAACACAATCTAGATAGATGGACTCCTATGTATTTATCTCTTCAGGCTAGAGCCAGCATAGTCAAAATGAACGTCCTGCCCTGGATTTTTACCCATTACATATGTTAAGTATTCATCTTCCTTTGTCTTGGTTTTGTCGATTACATGGGGTAATCTCTAAATACTTGTAGCATGTCAAACCCCCAAGGAGGTCATATAACAGCCTTTGTGCACAGCGACAGATGGGTGGACTTAAATTGCTTAACTTTTACTATTACTATTTGGCCAGTCATGCATCAAAATATATGCAGTGGAACTACACACCTCAGGAATTGGAGATTTCCTCATACATCCCCCTGTGGTTAAAAACGGATATCATATTCTAACCACGTCTGGTTTTACACCTTCTAGTCTGCTGTTTACGTCACCAAGTCGATTACCACATTTTCTACAAAAATCAGTTATACATACATCCTTAAGAGTTCACATGCAATTGTGTAAAGTTATACAATATAACAATCAACAAGTGTTGTTTGGTAACCTCAGTTTCAAGTTTGGCGATCAAGTGATCTCACCCCCAAAGAAATATCCTACCAAACATGTGTTGGTGAGTGATGTGGTGGCTGATGGTAGACTTTACAATACTTCTAAATTACTTGCACACTTTCAATTACCTAGTAAATATTCCTTTTTTGTGTTTCAAATCAGACACATATTAATAAAATGGAATGGCTCCGGCACCTGGACTGTTCATATAACAACCCCCTTTCAGGAACTGTTAGCTTGTAATATGCAACCCCATGTAGTGTCTCACCTGGTTTCAATCTTAATAAGGATACTTTGCTAAGAAGAATTGGAATACCCTCATTATTGGGCCTTAATTTTCCCAATGAAACTATTTCATGGGAAAAGGTATGGCGGGTATATACTTATATACTGTACGTCCAATAATCGGCTCCGGCTGATACAATTTTGTATTTTACACAATATTTACTACACTCCAGTAAAATTGTACAAATGGGCAAATTCCTGACTCAGGCCTGCTTCAGTTGCAATCAGGATTCAGGAACATTGCTTCATGTATTTTGGGAATGCCCCAAAGTAGCTCCCCTTTGGAGCCTAATTCAAGGGAAAGCAGAACTGTTACTAGGCTTACAGGAGTTATTTACTCCCAGATCTGTATATTAGAAGATTATAGCAACATCCCAATTAAACAAAGGCGGTATTATATGTGCATTATGTCCTTATCAGTCAAAAAACTCGTTCTCCGACAATGGAAAGACCAATATGTTATAACTTATTTTGAATGGGTAAACGAGTTGTTCTACAACCTTAGGATTGAAAAGGCAATTGCTAACCTTTGTGGCAATATCTCCTTGTATACAGATAGATGGGAGAAGCTGTATACGGTACCCTTTGGTCTTTATCCTCCCCTTTGGAGACTGTAGAACTACAATAAGATATGAAACCTGAGTTACAGGTATATTAAGGACAGATGTGAGACATTTGATACTTCATGATATTAGTTGCTTTCGGAGGGTAAGGGAGCGGGGTTGGGGGTATTGGGATAGGAGTGATTGTTTGGGTTCAGGGGGTGAGGGTAGGGTTTAAGTTGCTAGAGGAGGAATGCTTCACTGTCTGTTCTATAATTAGTAGGTATTTTATTGTTACATCACTTTATGTAGAGCATGTACTGTTTTGCTACTCTGTATTTTTTTTAAAGTGCCATGCTGTTACAGATACTGTTCCTACTGTATATTGTTATGTGGGTAAATAAATAAATAAAATATATCAAATAAAACAAATAATAATAAAGTACCACTGAAAGCAGTACATATTTTATTTAAAATGTTTTTATTAATTCTAATCTAATTTATTTCAAGTGACAGTCATTTCTCATAGTATAGTTGTTCTGATATGAGACATAATAATGCTATCATTCTAAGATCAGTTTTTCGTAATAATAGTATTTACAATATATACATATTGTAAAGGACACCTCATTCTGAGATCTGATTGATGTTATTTCAAGAATGAGCACTGGAGTCTTATTTTGTTATATGTTATTATTACTCCCAATGGCATTCTTATGGCGTGACGTCATAGACATTGTTAGTATATGCAAACTGCCAATCAGAGGTAATGTATTCTCATACCTCAGATTGCAAGTGGTGATGTACCTCTTCTTTTTAAATGTATTTTATCCCCCCTACTCTCAGACTACTCTTTACCTTATTTTCTGTGTGACAAAGAATCCCCGGCAGCACTGCTCGTCTCAGGTGCAGTCTCCACATTCAACCAAAGAAAACAGAACAATGCTGCACTAAAGCAGCTAAGCAGCTACCACCTACCGTAAGTTAAAAATCAATAGCAAAGACCACATACACTAAATTGAAGGTGCAGAGAAATATTTGATTATAAACATACCTTCAAAAATGAACTGCATATGTTAGAGGGCATAATTACAGAGAAAAGTTTTGTCTAAAGATTAGCAAGGTAACAAATTAATGCCCTTTATGGTGTTGAATGTCCATATTTACAGTCATGGTATGCCAGAAGTATACAACATCTAGCATTTAGTTATGAATGTACCCAGATATTACATTCATAAATAAGGCTTCAAGTCCAAAATCTCATTAAGACCTATAAGGGATAAGCTTATTAAAAATAATATCCAACATGATTTCTTTGTAATGCATTCTGTAACCTAACCCCATCCTGATCAATTTTGGCACATATTCCAGACCTACAGGTTTAAAATCATCAGACTTTTGTTGATGGCATGCCTTACAATGTGCTCTTATTGCATTTTTATCCAAGCCATTTCTGACAGCCCCAATATGTTCTAACATTCTAACTTTTAGTTGCCTGGTGATTCTGCCAACATAAGGAGCACCAGGCTGCTTAGACCATATATTCAGACTAACAGCACACACTCACTGGTGAACTTCAACTGGTTTTGTGTTGTTCTCTATCTGTATCTGTTTACCATTTACTACAAACTTGCATGCAGAACATCTGTTGTGTGGATAATAACCAGTAAAGTAGGTTTACTACTGGGCCAGTTTTCTACTTTAGGTCCAGTGTAATGGCTTCTATTAAGGATGTCACCCAAATTAGAACATCTTGCAAAGGTTACCATAGGTCCAGTTCTGGCAGCAACAATCAAATTCACATCTGACAGTAAAACTGCCCAGTGTTTCAGGATCACTATTTTAATTCAGATTGCCATTTGCATATGTTTACCTAGTAACAAAAGTCACTTTTATATACTTTGACTCTCCAACTTTCATACAGGTTAATAGAGTCTCACTTAGGATGTTTTTTTGCTCTTTTTTATATGCCTTATTGATAACCTGATTTGAATAACCTCTTGCTCTGAAATCATTTTTCAGGTCCAGAGTTTGTTTCTCAAAGCTCTCCTCTATAAGAAAATGCCTCACAGGAATGCTGTTTATTAGTCTAAGCTGGCAGCAAAGCATTACCTGTTGTTGCTTTTTGAAAAGTGTCACTGTATCAATCCTGATTCATCCAGATAAAACTGAACATCTGAAAATTCAACACTTATGGGACTGATCACGTGTGATATGCAGATTAATGTTGTTCCTATTTAACCAAAAAACAAATTCTTCAGCCTCTTCCTCTGATCCAGACCACACAAGCAGTGGTGAGTGAAGTGGCTGAAATTCGCTGTGCGAAGTGATTCGTGATGTAACGCGGAATCCTCGAAGTACTCCGCAACATGAAGTGGAGTACTTCGCTCATAATGGAGAAAGTGAAGACCAGGGGAAATAGTGACTTCACATTATTCTGCCTCCCCAAACCAATTCTCCACCAGTTTTAAGGCACATTTCATTGAAATCAATGTACTTCTCCTCACTTTGCCTTGATTTTGAGCTCTAAAGGTGAATTTTGCAGTGCTTTATGGGATTGCAGGTCACATGAGCTCTAGATTGTTCTTTCTGCACAGCCTCAGTTCTGTGTAGCACGTGTGTAGTGGAAGATGGAGACAGTTTCCTCTCAGAACTCTATGACTGAAATCCTCTAAAAGCTGTTAAAAAAGTATTTTTGAGCTATTGTTTTTGCTCACAGTTTAGTACATCGACTGCAGGAAAGCCCCCTGTGCTCATATCATTGAGTGTTTATTGTTTGTGTGTGGATTTGGAATGTTAATTTAGAACAGTCAGCCTGTGTACCATGAAGTGTGCTTTGCGGGAGGGACGTATCTGTGGTGTAGGTAGATTAACAGGGAGAAAAAGGCAGTCTTTCTGTTTTGGTTATATTTTTCTTGTCTAACTGTGTTAATGTATGCACTGTAATATTTTCAGTAATTCTTGACATTTTTTGCTGATTGCTGTGGTGCAGCAGTGTATAATTTCAGTTTGTTTAAAACATTTGATTATATTACTAAAGGTTTTCAATTTTATGCGTATTACTTATAGTGTGTGTGAGTGTGTGTGATGCGTGCCATTAAATCAGATTCCTTTTATTGTGCCACAGAGTAATTGCCGCAGTGTGAACCTGCAATCCACCACACATGTATGAACTTTTATATTGTGTTCTGGTATCTTTACTGATAGTGGACTGTTACTGCTGTGCACTACCCCCTCACCCCCCCCCCGGCACTGGTAAAAGGTATTCTATTCCAGATGTGGATTTGTGACTTGTGAGCACTGGTTAGGTGTTGTGCCTTTGCGTCTGCATCTCTTGAGTGCACATCGCAACCTTGATCTGTCTGTGCATTTGTAGTACACCATTAATTCATGGAGACTTTGCATATTTTGTTACCCTCTCATTTCACTTCATCAGCACTGGGGAATTTTCTGGACACAGGACAGTAGCATTTTGGGGATGCACATTAATTCTGGTGACTGTGTGTGACCACTGCACACATAACTGAGTGCACCATTAATTCTGGGAGAATTTGCATTTCTTGCTATGCTCTCATTTCACTTCGTCAGCACTGGGGAATTTTCTGGAGACAAGACAGTAGCATTTTGGGGATCCACATTAATTCTGGTGACTGTGTGTGTGACTACTGCATGCATGACATCTGAGTGCGCTATTAATTTTGGGAGACTTTGCATTTCTTGTGCTCTCATTACACTTCATCAGCACTGGGGAGTTTTCTGGACACAGGACTTGAGCATTTTGGGGATACACATTAATATTGGTGACTGTGTGTGTGAAGGGCTGCCAGTATTGTTGTCACTTCAGCTTACTTCGCATTAAGGCTGAATGACAACGCAAAGTAATAATTACAAGGCGAAGTGAGCCTTTTGCATTGGCCACTTTGTGTAGCAGAGTGACAACCCGAAGTGCCCACTTCGTGGGTACTTCGACAGTGGAATTTAAATTCACTGCATCTCTACACACAAGTATAATATATTCAATAAAATGGTGCTATCTGATAATCCCCCCCCCCCGAGGTGTGAGTAGCTATCAACATTGGATACCACCTGTTCCTCCCACCAGGCCAGGTACAGGTGTGCATAAGAGGGGCCCCAGTGGCCCCCGTTGCCATAACCTGAACCTGTAGGAAGAACTTACCATCTAAGGAAAAATAATTGTGAGGCAAGATGTAGTCCACAGCTTGGAGGAGAAAGACAGAGACCACAGCTGGGAATTTACCATGCTATTTTCTCAAAAAGTGCTTAATAGCATCCAATCCAAGACTGTGAGGTATACTTGTTTATAATGTGTGTGTGAAGGGCTGCCAGTGTTGTTGTCACTTCAGCTTACTTCACATTAAGGCTGAAATGGGCTGGCAGTATAGCCTAGAGGTTAGAGGAATGAGGTGTGAACAAGCTTGGTACATCCAGCAGACCAGACCTGAGTTTGATTCTCACAACCTACACTTGCATACTGGGTGACTCTGAACAAGTCACTTAACCACCCAGTGCTCCCAGAACGCCCCTGAAAACAGGCACTTGTGCCTAGTGGGCCTTACCCGGTTACCAAAAGACTAAAATAAAAAAAAATAAAAAAGTTATGATTTAACACCAGCTGTCACAGATCTACAAGTCTTCTACTAGCCTAGATTCTGAAATGTATTGAATTTGAAAATATCCATTATGTCTCTGAGGCCAATGTGCCATAAACCATTTCTTTAAGAAAAAAAATCAACATACCTTGACAGATTGACATTGAGCCTATCTAAGAGACAATGGGTTTTCTTGGTGGTTTGGCGGAAGACTTGTGAATATTAGGGAAAGGATATACAATATGACACAGGATGTTTTACTATACATAGATACATAGACAGTGTCGGCAGATAAGGGCCTATGGCCCACCCAGTCTGCCCATTTGAGCTTGTAAGTTCAGTTTGTTTTCCTAGAAGTCTGTTGCCCCTTACCCCTGACCTCCAGAATTCCTTTATGTCTATCCCATGCATTCTTAAATCCTGTGATTGTTTCAGCCCCCACCACTTCCTCTGGCAGGGTGTTCCACTTGTCCACCACCCATTCTGTGAAGAAATTCTTTCTCATGTTTCCTCTGAATCGTCCTCCTCCAACTTCATCCCAGGCCCTCTAGTCCTGGAACATCTTTTTCGCTTAAAAATAGTGTTTTCCTGCACCCTGATCCTCCCTGTAAGATACTTGTATGTCTCTATCATATCCCCTCTCTCCCTCCTCTCCTCCAGGGAGTACATGTTCAGTTCCTTCAACCTGTCTTCATAGGAGTTGTGATGCAATCCATGCACCATCTTTGTTGCCCTCCTCTGAACCTTCTCTACCCTGTCTATGTCCTTACTTAGGTATGGTCTACAGAACTGTACACTGTACTCCAGGTGGGGCCTCACCAGTGTCTTGTATAGCGGAATTATGACCTCCCTTTTCCTGCTGGTGATGCCCCTGCCTATACATCCCAGCATCCTATTTGCTTTACCTGCTGCCTTGTCACACTGTTTCCCTACCTTGAGGTCATCAGAGATGACAACCCCAAGATCCCTTTCCTGCTTGGTGCATGCTATATCTTCACCCCCCAACTGATATATTGTGCCAGGGTTTTTGTGCCCCATATGCATTATCTTGCACTTCTTTGCATTGAATTTCAACTGCCAAACCCCTAACCATTCTTCAAGTTTCTGCAGGTCGCTTCTCATTCTGTCTACACCCTCTAGTGTGTCTGCTCTGTTACAGAGCTTTGTGTCATCAGCGAACAGTGAAATTCTGCCTTCTAGGTCCTGCGCAATGTCACTGATGAAGATGTTGAATAGGACCGGTCCCAGCACTGATCCCTGTGGTACCCCACTGGTCACTCTTCCCTATGTGGAGTGACAGCCATTTACCACCACCCTCTGTGTCCTGCCAACCAGCCAGTTACCTACCCACCACACTACTGTCCTGCCCACACCCATATTTCCCAGTTTGTGTAATAGTCTTCTATGTGGCACAGTGTCAAAGGCCTTGCTGAAGTCCAGATAGGCCATGTCCACTGCCCCACTTCCCTAGTCACCCAGTCAAAAAATTCAACGAGGTTGGTCTGACATGACCTCCCCCTGGTGAAACCATGCTGCCTTGGGTCCTGTAGTCCATTGACAACCAGATGTTCCACCAATCTCTCCTTCAGTAGTGCTTCCATGATCTTCCCCACTACCGAGGTGAGGCTGACTGGTCTGTATTCCCTGCTTCCTCTTTGTTCCCACTTTTGTATAAGGGGACTACATTTGCTGTCCTCCAGTCTTTGGGTACCTCCCCTGTTTCCAGTGATCGGCTAAACAGGATAGCCAGAGGTTCAGCCACCACCTCTCTTAGTTCTTTAAGGACCCTGGGTGTAACCCATCTGGCCCCATTGCTTTATCAACTCTTATTACTTCAGTTCCTTCGGACCCTTTCTCGTGTAAGGGACTTGTGTCCATTTTGCACCATTCTCACCCTTTGTACTCTTCAGACCCATTACTCTCCTCTTCCTCAGTAAAGACTGAGCAGAAATACCTGTTCAATATGTTAGCTTTACTGTTGTCATCCTCCACGCGGCCCCATCCTTCCCTTCAGTCTCACTATCCCTCCCTTTGTCTTTCTTTTTCACTTATGTACCTGTAAAGGTTTTGTCCCTCTACCCACTGATTTTGCAATGTGTTCTTCTGTCTGAGCTTTGGCTTCCTTACTGACCTCCTGCCTCCATTTGCTTCTCCTGGTACTTCTCCTATCCCCTTCTGCCTGTGTCTTTTTGTATTGCCTGAATGCAATCTTTTGGCTTTCACTTTCTTTGCTACCTCTTTGGAAAACCATAATGGTCTCCTCTTCCTCTTTCCTCTTGCTAACCTGCTTAATGCATAATTCTGTTGTTCTTGTAATCCCCAGTTTAAATACTACCCACTGTTACTCAACCCCTGATTCCTGTCCATTCCCTAATGCTTCTTTCAGGTATCTCCCCATTTTCCCAAAGTCTGCCCCCCTAAAATCCAGGATACGTGTTTTTGTGTGGTTTGGTTCTGCTCTTTCTGTGATTTCAAACCACAATGACTGGTGGTCACTGTTTCCCAGGTGCTCCCCCACTGTTACCCCCATCACACTGTCCCTGTTTGTGAGCACAAGGTCCACTATTGCCTTCTGCCGAGTTGGTCCCATGACCAGTTGCGGAGGAACTTGAGGAAGGCACCCTGAAGGGAGTCCAGGATAAATCTGCTCCTAGTTGATGCTGCTGTTGGGATACTCTAATAATGTCATCCTCATCATAGCTTAGCTGCCCACTCCATAGAGCCTCATTAACAAGATTTTCCAAGCTCTCTTTGAAAGCTATTGTAGGATATTTTTTCCGTGGTTAATAGCTGTTGTCTTCCTCTAATTGTCTCAAAGCTTCATTTTTATACTATTTTCTAGACATAACCACAACATTATATCACTTGTATTCCCTATTAATGATTATTTTCTTATTAGATTTTAGTTCTTCAATTGCAAGGCATTCAAGGAAGGTATCAATCAATCAATTAATCAATCAATCAACATATTTTATTGTTCGGATTATTAAGCTTTTACAAAATCTAAAAGACATGATTAAAATGGTTTAACAAAAACAGACAAATACTGTAGGTGTCAAAGTAATAAACATTACAAATACATTAATTAAAAAACACATAACATATACATAATACCGCAGAATCTTTTAGAATTACAACAATATTGCACAATTTGAATTATTCCACAATCCTCAAATAAGACTAGAAAATGTCCCCACATCAGTGCAAAACAAGGGAGGTAAGATTGTGGTATATGTTAAAAGATGTTTCCCCCTCAAATGTGACATGAACATCTTTTGTAACTAAATTCTTAAATACTTCCACATCTGGATGCAAAGAACTAATCGGAACAAAATAAAACTTGGGTTTAAAAGTAGTGTGCTAGTATTGCACAAAATCACTATAAATGACATAATTTTTATTAACCCCACCTCCACCCAATCTGTGACTGCCTCATGATGACTAGATGACAAATCATTCACATTTTCATCAGCAAGGATTATTAATGCAAAATCCAAATGTGATTGAATTTCATCAGCATTATTACAATAATAGGTAGTCTCCTTATTACTGGTAGGTTGGACATCAGCTGTGTCCATATTATTAATATTGTCAAAGGTCTCTGTAGAGGTGTTTTCAGTGTCTTCATTTTTTTATTAGAATGAAGCTTTAAGTCAATTTTGCTAAACAGTTTAAATATCAGTATCAGCAGGGAAAAAATCACCATTATAAACAATCCAATTGCAAAAAAATCCCAATAAGTTTTACTATTGTGCATGCAGTGTGGCAAAATGGGCAAAAGTGTGACAAAGGAACCCCAGCTGCACTGCTCGTCTAAGGTGCAGTCTTCACATTCAGCTAAGGAAAACTGAACAAGGCTGCACACAAGAGTGCAATTTTACATGATTTATTTGCAGAAATGCACATATTTAAATTGTTGTCAGTGGCTAAATCCTCTTCTGTGCTGTTCTCCACATGCATTTTGGGGACACTGGCTCATTTATCATTCAAATATACTTTACTGTCTTATACATAACAATGATCCACCTTCATTAGTTGTGTGAGTATTGAGTTTTCAACCAATGTTGGAACCTAAAATGTTCTGTTCCTTTTTATTAAGAAAATAAATGTTTAAACATTAATACTGCATATAACTAATAATGTTGAAAACATATTATTGGTACCTTGTTTGGGTTGATTTCTTATGCTTATATTAGTACCAGTTTTTCATATATTCGCTGGTGTTTTTGAATCAGTACTTAATTATATATTAATCAGTACTGGCACCATGCAGCTTTCTCTCTTTAAGAATTTAACAATGGTAGATCATTATTATGTCTAAGACAGTAATGAATATTTAACTTAGTGGCATCTGATTGGTGGGGGATTTGTATTTATTTGTTTCACTTGTCTTGGGCTCCACCCCCTGATGAAGGAGTTGGTTTGCTCCAAATGTGAATGGGGAACAGCATTAACAAGGATTTTGCAAGTAGCTGTTCTTTAAATATGTAAGTCCCTGCAAATAAATCATTTAACTTTGTACCCTTCTATGCAGCCTTGTATTGTTTTCTTTAATCTCCATAGTCTTACTTCTCCTCTGGTCCTCCACAATGCCATTCTTGCTAACCTCATATGTGCTTTCTGTGGCCCAGTCAGGCTTCTGATAGATAGCACACCATTGGAAAATATTTCTTTCCCAACATGCCCCAGAGGTGAGCAGAGGCTGCTGGGCTAGCACAAAATTCACCATCCTGAGACCGAAGGGCTGAACACAGTTCTAGGTGTAGTAGCAAGCAAGCATGTACAAACGGACATCTTCTGCATTTGCTGGTGACCATTTTTCTTTACTCATCATTCCCATCTACCTACACATACTAGAGGCACTACTGCACACACTGGATTGATGTGGGAGACAAGACATTGTGGAGTCACATGTTACATCCACTGTCTGTGTAACACCTAAATGAAGTACTGACACTGCTGCACACCAGTCACCATCTGTACCTCATGAGATCTGAGAGTACAGCCTCTTTAGCAATCCCAGAATAAGGATGTACCAATGCCAAATTTGTATTCACTGAATGTGCCACAATTTGCAATGTTACCTATGAATCAGCACAAACTTTTGTGTCACTTTGGAATCACTTTGACCGTAAACCAGATAACACTTTAGCCCTTTCTAGATGACCAGAACTAGTCCCATGACCATCCCATCACCCACCCTCATCATTTCATCATAAAAATATCTCCAACTCAGCACTGTGCCAGTGGCAAACTTTTTTTTTAATTTGACTTGAGAACCAGGGCAGGGTAAAAGAGGATGGGACTGATTGTGGTGGGTGAGGGGTTTCACATTTGTAGCCTGCTAAAACCCAGTGCTAAGGACCACAAGTGTCTTAAGTTTCAAAGCTGAACTGAAGACTGGGGGAGTGAATGGATTCTGAACTGAAGCTAAACCTAACTTGTCAATTTCTATATTCTCTCGCCCTCACCCTAGACATCACTGACCTAGAGTATGTACAATTTAACCCAGTGAACCCAAGTTGCTTACATGAGAGTACTTTGCCATCTACCAGTGCCACAAGGTTAGTGTGAGACCAATTTCTAACTTTAAGTGTGCAAATGGAGCTGTATTGCATATTACTAAGTGAAGAATTTCATAAAAATTTTAAAGTTTATCAGACAAAATACATAACAACTAAGAATGTTTGTTTCCAGACCAACTGCACATGAGACACTCATTGCAACATGTAAACACAGACTGTGTCAGCAAACAATAAAACCCAGTGATCCATCCAGCTTGCCCATTTTTCTCTTTACATTAGCTCCCTGATCAGGCTTCATCAGTGGCTGAACATCACCCCATTCCCTAGGTATTGTCTTCCCTATTCTGCCTGTGGGTCCCAGTATTCCCTTATATCTGTCCTGACCAAGCTCAAAATAATTCTAAGTCTTAGCTTTAACCACCTTTCTGGGCAGTTTATTCCACACATTCTTCACCAGCTCCATGAAAAACATATTTCTTAAATCCCACCTGAATCTCCTATCAGCCTCCTCCTATGTCCTCTAGTCACTGTGTCTTCTTTCCTTGTAAACAAGCACTTACATTTTACCCCATTTATTCCCTGCAGGAACCTACATGTCTCATTCCTATCTTCTCTTCTCACCTTCAATGTACACGTTAGGGTGTGCTAACCTTTCCTTGTTTCCTTGCTTATTAATGGTTTCCAGCAGCTTCCTTACAATCATGTCAGACTAAATGGTCTGTAATTTCCAATGCCATCTTTGCTCCCACTCTTGTGAAGCAGAATCCACATTTGTGACCCTTCAGTTAACTGGTAACCCCTGTCTTTTGGAAACAGTTAAATAGCTCCCCCAATGGTCCTGCTAGTGCCTGCCCCACCACTCTTAGGACTCTAAGATGCAACCCATCAAGACCAGTCACATTTTCCACTTTGAGATGTGAGACACCTGAGCACCCTTTGCTCTGAGACTGGACTTAATTGCAGATCACTTACCCACCCACCTCTCCTTGATCTGCACTCTGCATTCTGGCAATACACCCTCATCAATGGGAAATACTGAACAAAAGTGCTTACTCAGTACACAGTATCATGCTATCCTAATTCAATATACATAGACCTCACTAAAGCTTTCAACATTGTCAATCACAGTATCCTACTCAACAAACGTCTTGCCTCAGGGCTATCATTGGACACTGTTGGTTGGTTTAAAAGCTACCTTGGAAACAGATCACAACAAGTAAAAATCAATGGGGCCCTTTCTGACAGTAGGTGGGGACAACTGGTGTCCCACAAGGCTCCATTCTATTCAGCCTGTTCCTTAACTCCCTCCTTAGAGCATGCCCTGATAATATCCTTCTATACACAGACAATGCGACCATCTTCTCCAGTAGGCCACACCCACACCTGCTAGAATCCAAACTCCAAAATAGTTTCTCCTTAATAGAGGAATGGTTCACTCAAAACATACTTCTGAACTACTAAAAAACAAAAGCAATGTTTGCTAACCCCCAAATCAAAGACAAAGCCAGCCAGCTGACTATCCTAAACAACAAACAGGAGCCACTTGATCAGGCCAGCATCTTTAAATATCTAGGCATCACACTTGATAGCTCTGTCTCCTTTGCCCATCACATAGATCACATTGTTAAGACAGCCAACACCAGAATCAGACTGCTTTACAGACACCTGCACAATATAACTTCTGAAGGCTGTCAATAGTTCTGTAATCTCTGTTGTAGACAATGGACTAATTTTGTATTGCTCTGCCATGGATACAACTCAAAAAAGGGCCAGAACAGCCCTAAACAAACTATGTTCACTGGTCCTAGGTGCACCCTGGCTCATGCACACTTGTGATCTATACACCCAGTTCAAATGGCTTAATCTCAAGGGGAGGATTAAGTACCAGGCCCACCTCTTTAGGAAAACATCAGTCCTTGGATGAACACTGCCTGCCATTTAAAACCTCTTTAAACCCACACCTAAGTCACACCAGACTAGAGGTAGAACAAGAAATGCTCTACAAATCTCTTACTGATGCACTGCTCTGGCACAGTGATCCTTTGCCTACAAGGCACCCCTCTGGCTTAATAAACTCTCTCTCTTGGACATAGTAAATGCGCCAAAGCTCTGAACCTTTAAGAAATTACCACTCCAACACCTGACCGCATTTGACACCTGTGACTGCAGGTACTAATTCCCCTCTCCCCCTCCCTCACTTTCCTATCTTCTCCAACACCCTGGCTACCTCTCTCACTTTATGCCCCTTTTTTCCTCTCTCTCCCCCACCCTGCCTCCCTACACACCCACTCACTCCAACACATGCCTTCTCCTGTCTTTTTACTCCCCCACTACTGCCCATTCCTTACCACTCTCCTATTACTAACTCTCCTCTTTCTGCTCCCCACCTCTGCTCACCTTTATATCTCAACCCCCCACTCACTCACTCCTACCCATATAACTCCAAAACAAAGACAGCCTCTCTCTGCTCTATTCCTTCATCCTCTCCTCCTCTCCTCCACCTAATTACTTTGTGTCTTTTGTGTTCCCAGTCTATAAAATTATGCTATTAATCCTCCACTGTACATTATTGCATGTATTTATTGCTCTTTATCCATGATTTTTTTTACTCCGTGTATTTACCAATGTATGTACCTAATGTTTGTGTTTAACAATGTCTATACTTAAAAGTCTATACTTGTTTGCAATTTTTTTTGTACCTAGCCATGACATGGAACTTTTGTAAAGTTGCTCCTAGCTCAAAGTTGTAACTTCAAGATGACAAATAAATAAATTCTCCATCCTCCTACTCCCATGTCCTTTCCTTGTTAATCTAGTAATAACCTCCTTAGTTATTCTTTTTCCCCAAACGTACCTAGAGAAGGTCTTCCTTCCTTTAACCCCTTCACTATGTTTAGCTCCATCCATGCTTTACTTTGCTAACTATGATTATGGCCTCCTTAAGCTTTTGAGGGTATTCCTGTTGGTTGGTCTCAGTCTGTTCCCCTTGTAGTTTGAGATTGCTGTTGATTTTGCTCTTACTGCCTCTTCCACCCCTCTGTAAAACCAGATTGATTTCTTGTGCTTTTGGTTTTTGCTACACTGTCTCATGTATTATGTTGTCACCTCTTTTACACCCCCTCTTTATGACATTCCTTTTGCCTTTCACCCTTTATACTCGCTTTACCCCATAAACTTCTCTGTCAGAATGTTCCTTCATCTTGCTGCACTCTGCCCTTCTGAAGTCCAGGACCATAATTCTTGGTCTGGAGTGATGTACTCCTGTGGTTATGATAAAGCGCACTGGTTCCCTCACGTCTACCATTCTTACTGCTGCAGCATTTGCCTGAATCAGATTAAGGGTGGTAGTCTCTTTAGTTGGTTCTCTGACATACTATAAAAGAAAGGAGTCTTGTATCACATCAACTTCTTGTACTTCTGGTTGTTGATTTCCCAGTTCACATATTGAATTTATAGTGCTCCTAACATCATCACTACCCCTTTGGCTAATACTTTCTTAATCTCCTCCCCTGTTCCCTGTCCTCTTCCTCCTTCCTGTTTGGCATTTTCTATACCTCTCCAGACTAATAATTTTTACCTCTTCCATTTTCAGTTGTATGCAAACCATCTGTATTCTGTGCCCCCACCCGAGTAATATACTCTGTGGCCTTTATGCCTACCCTGAGGTACAGTCCCACTTCATTTCTTGTCTGTGTGTCAGTCTTCCTATAGAGGGTGTAGCCTGGTACTGCAAGTTTTCAGTCACTGTTTCCTGTTGTCAATGTTTTCTTAATGACATTACAAACAGGTTCATCTTATCATCTTCCCCCTTTGCCAACACATTTTTGTTCCCTGAGTTTTCATGTACTGATGTTACTGCTTTTCAGGATCTCTATCCCCTACCCTTACCCCTTCCACAGAATAGACATACTCATTCCCTGTGTCATTCTTTTTATTTTTTAATTTTTATTTATTGAAATGTTTCACCAGGAGGGCATACTGAACAACAAGTTGCTCATCTCACGGTGTGATCTGGGTGGGAGGGGTTACATAGGGTTGTGAAGGATAATCAGTTACAATAGTATGTGGGTAGTACAAAAAAAACAACATTGTAAGATTATGCAACAGTTGGAACACAAGATATTGTAAAATAAACAGTAGTGGAACATTGGGTAAATTACAATACATGTCCAAAATCATACAAAAGAACATATAAACATACAAAACAGTAATAATGCAACAGAACCATTATAGTGCATGAGCATACCAGAAGCAGGCTTGAAGTAGTACGCAAGTGCTGTTGGAGTAAAAAGGATGGGGTAGTTTGTGCACATGGGTGACCCAGAAGGGCAGGTGGAGAATAGAGGAGGATATGCAAGAACTTGAATATGAGGAGAAAGGGTAGCCATTTCTTGATTCCTCCTTCAGGATGTTGAGAACCCAGCCAGGGGGGTCAGGGTAGGAAGGCAGAAACTCTGGATAGCTATTAAGGAGATTTAAAGTAGGAACAGCTGAGGGAGAGGTAATTGTGTAGGGCAGAGGTAAGGGAGTAGTTGGAGGAGGAGTGTCATATTTCAGGGGGGAGGGAATTCCAGATTTTAGGGAAGTGATGGGCAAAACCAGTCTGACTGATGAGGGTGGAGCAGCGAGGGACCATCAAGATGTTGGCGTCATTAGATCTGAGACAGTGGGTGGGGAGAGGTGGAATGGAGAGAGAGAGAAGATGAGATTTAGAAGGGGAGCACTCTGAACCAGAATTTGGAGGTTAGTTTGGCACAGTGTGAGATGCTTTTGTGAGATAGTGGAAGGAAGGTTAGAGAGCAATAGAGTTCACAGTGGTGGGAGTGGGAAGGAGAGCTGAGAGCAAAGTGGTAGAAGGTGTTGAAGAGAGTTTCCAACTTGGTCAGGGAAGATTTGAGAGCAGCACTGTAGACTACGTCAAAGTAGTCAAAGATGGAGAGTATCATCTTCTGGACAATTTCACACCTCACAGTCAATGGGATGCAACTATGATTCCTGTACAGAGCCCCAAGCATGGGGCATAGTTTCTTCAGGATAGCATTGATATGCACAGAGAAGCTGAGGTGCTGGTCCAGCCAAATCCACAGATATCTAAATGTGGAGGTGTCCTCCAGGATGGTCCCATTAAGGATCTGTAAGGTGGGTAGGGCTGGGAGCCTTGAGAGTCTCTGCCTGGTGCCAAAGGTCATTGAGACTGTCTTCTTCATGTTTAGAGAAAGCTGGTGAGAAGCAAACTGGAGCTGAAATTGGTTGAAGTCATGCTGTAAGCTGGTTTCCACGGCAGCATGTTTTTTGCCCGAACTGTATGAGACAGTATTGTCAGCATACATGTGGATAGATGAGGATGAGCAGGCTGTGGGAAGATCATTAAGGAAAATGGAGAAGAATAAGGGACCAGGCACTGAGCCCTGAGGGATACCAGTTTTGATGGAGAATGGGGGAGAGATGGAATCAAGGATTCTCACCAATTGGGTCCTGCCAATGAGGTAGGATTTAAACCAGTTGGTGGCTGATGGAGCAAGGTCAGTTGAGGAGAGGGAATCAAGAAGCAGGTGGTGGGAAACAGTGTTAAAAGCTTTGGCTAGGTTGACAAAGATTGCTGAGGTGATCAGGCCATCATCCATCCCTGAAAGGATGGTGTTAATAAGCCTGAGGAGGGAGGTGGTGGTTGTTGAGTGGTTCGTCCAAAAACCAGATTGGAAGGGGGTGAAGAAGGAGGAATTGGAGATGAAGGGTGATAGTTGAGAGAGAACTAAATGTTCTTGAAGTTTGGCAAGGGTAGGAAGGAGGGTAATGGGGCGATAGTTGCCAGGAGTGGATGTGTCACCACCCTTGGAGAGAGAAAGGACTACAGCAGGTTTCCAGGATCAAGGTACTTGGGCAGAAATAAAGGAGACATTAAGAATTAGGCCAATAGGATAAGCAATTGGAGGAGAAGAAAGGTAGAGAAGTTTAAGATCAAGCTCATCTGGTGAGGAGCCTTTAGAGGGGTTCAGGGATAGGAGGGCACTAAGAGCTACATCAGAGGAGATAGTAGAAAAGGAAAAGGGGGGAGTGGTAGACACTGGCTGAGGTGAAGGGCTGAAATTAGTAGGCATCAAGGGGGGAGAGGGAATTTAGAAGAGATGTGGCACACAAGGTGTAGTAAGCATTAAATTCATTGGCCACCGAGCCAGTGTCAGAAACTTGGGAGTTATTTATTTTGAGAACTGGAGGGGAAGGGGGAGAAGGGGAAGAGAATAGGGCATGGACTACCCTCCAGAATTTAGATGGACAGTTAATGTTAGTCAGGAATGAGGAGTTGAAATAATCGGTCTTAGCCAGTCTAGTAGCTTTAGTACATGAATTGTGTTGCATTCAGTAATTGGTGTAGTTGTTTGGATGTTTAGTAGATTTGTGTTTTCTCCAGGCCTGATCACGCTCCCTGAAGCAGGCCAGAAGTTCAGGGGTGATCCAGGGGAGGTGAAGCTCATGGACTCTGGTCCTTCTGAAAGAGCAAAGGCATTCCAGGTGGCAATGAATTTATCCTTAAAATAGTCAAGATCTTGGTTGAGATAAATGGCAGTGGAGAGGGGAGCGTAGTTGATGGAAGCAAGTGCAGAGCTGAGTGGGGCAAGGACTAAGAATTTAAAGGATCAGAGCTGTATGATTTTAAGGGGAGGCTTGGGGTGATGGACCTTACATACAATGGAAATGGGGTTGTGATCACTAAGGGCATCAGGGAGAAGACCAGATTTAATGATACAGTGCAGGTGGCTTGTGAGTGCCCAGTCAATCAGGGTGTGGTTTTGTGTTTTGGGATAAGAGCGTGTGGGCTCAAATATAAGCTGATGAGGTTTAGAGCAGTGACGTCATTGCATAGCTTGTTTAACATGGGAACAACTGATTTAGATTCACGTCACCTATTATAAACAGTTCACCAAATTGCAAGAGGGAGGTGATATTGGCTAAGAGTTCAGTAGAGACTGAGGATTGAACACTTGGGTGGCAACAGATGCCACCCACACAGACTGGGATTGAGAAAGGAAGGGTAATGCGGGTGACAAGGTCTTCATAGGTAGCTGGGATGGAGGTAGCTAGGGTGGTAGTAAACTGCAATAAGGACATGTTCTACTTTTGTCCCCCTGCTGATGCTGTTCAAGTCTCTGACATATGCCCCTTTCATTATTCTTATTTCTGCTCCTGTATCCCGAATTACCCGCAGTAGTTAGGGGGTAGCTAGCTAGGTTTTTCACCTGAGTTATCACTGCACATATCCTTAGCCCCAGCCTAAACCAGCTATTTTAAATGCCCTGAAATATCTAAATATCTATCTATCTATCTATCTATCTATCTATCTATCTATCTATCTGTCTACCTACATACAGTAGAAGCCGCTTAAAGGGGATGGCTCTGTGGCACAGTAAATGTCCCCTTTAAGTGATCATCCCTTTAAACAGAAGTGCTATCAGTTCAATGTTACAAATGCACAAACACATAAAACTCACAAAAACAGCATGGTAAGGACAAAACACACACATAACATACACATGACACACAGTGATTGTAGTGATTACAGCTCTTTTGTGAGTGATTGGCTTCTTTGCTGTGCAATTTTAATTTTTTAATCATTAAAATCATTAAAAGGCAGCTGACTGTTCACTTATCTGCATGGTGTAGGAAGTCAGTCATTCTCCTCTGTATTGAAGCTTCTAAAAATGTTTTGAGGATGCGGCTTCCCATATCAAACAGCATTTCTTGCTCTCGAACTTTATCCTGCGCAGTGCATCAGTCTCTCAGAGTGGCAATGCATTTGAGTGCTTCCTTGTTGCTCACAGATCTCAGTGGTGGGTCACAATCTTCATTGTTTGGTTCTCCTTCCTCATTTTCAGGTTTAATGGAGGCACAGATTTCTTCAAAAGAGATCTCTCCCTCAGTCGGCTCACTGCAATCTAAATCAACAAAGGTCTCAAATTCAACGGCAGTCATGTGATATAGCCCTCAATATCAGCAAGGATGTTAGTGTCTGCCACAGCTACTCTACTGGACAAATCATCTTCAGGCAGAAAGCCGGCTTTCTGATAGCAGTTTCGAATTGTAGAGTCTTTAACTGCACCCCAAGCTCGATGCATCATCAAAATCGCATCGCTACGTGTCAGACCACAAGCAATCTCATTTGCTAAGGATGAGCTGCCACTGTCAATTATCCCCACAATCCTTGTTGCAAACATTGTCCTGTAGTGATCTTTAAAGTTTTTTATCACTCCCATGTTGAGTGGTTGGATCAAGCTAGTGGTGTTTGGTTGGAGGAACACAATCTTGATCTGGCTAAATTTACCAACAAACTCGGGTGGGTGAGCACTGCAATTGTCAATGAACAGGATAATCTTTCTGTGGCAGCACTTAAGCCCTGGATTAATGGTTTAACTCCTGGCACAACTGAAAAGCTGTCTGCTATTTAAACTGTGAGCCGCTAATGAGCTGCTAATTGCTCACTAATGGCTGCTGACTGGGTTTCAAGTGCACTATAATTACATGATCCTGGCCAGTAATCATCCCATTAAAATGAACAGTCCATCCCCATTAAAGATACAGCTCTGCCATTGAATATCATAAGAGCAAATTTGGTGCCCAGAGAGATGTCCCAATTAAGCGAATGTCCCATTTAAGCGCTTCCCCTTTAAGTGGAGTATACTATATATATAAATATTAGAGGCAAAAAACTCCATTTAATGCATTAGTTAGGGTTGTTCCACAGTGACAAAAGTGAGGAAATTCAGTGTTAGGTTGAAAATCCCTCTGACTTACCATTTCAACCGCATTGGGGTGCGATTGGAGTCAGCAACCCTAACTCTCACCCCATCACATGTGTAAAGCAGCAGAAGTATAGGAAAATGGGGTGAGAGTTAGGACCAATGACCCAAAGCACACCCCAATGCCGGTTGGGGGGGTGGGTTGGGGGGTCCAAGAGGGTTTTTCAACCCTAACGCTGAATTTCCTCACTTTTGTCGCTGTGGAACAACCCTAACGAATGCATTAAATGGAGTTTTTTGCCTCTAATTTCCCTTCTTTTTGAGAATGATAACGAGAAATAATGAATGTAATGCAGCGGCGTGGCCCCGCGCTCCCGCCACGTGTTGTCTTGTGGCATAGTAACAGGAACAGCAATGCAAACAGAAGCACTAACAGTGGCGCACATGGTAATGCAAGTGCGAATGAGAACAGAAAGGGTAACGCACATGGTGGCGTAGACGGGAATGGTCTGCCACGTGATGTGTTGTCGCATAGTAACATGGTGCCTGCAAATGGAAATGTCAATGGGCTTAGTGATGCAAAGTGAAACAGAAAGAAAAACAGTACTGTAGACACAAATGGCAAAAAATAACAGAAACGCAAGTGCAAATGAAAACGCAAAGGATAACACACATGGTGGAGTAGACGTCAACGGTAAGTGAGACGGGTACGGAACCGCAAGCAGAAAGGGCAACTGTAACAGTAATGTAAGCGCACAGGCTGGTTTTCCCCAAAAGCTGCATAGAGAAAGACAGTGAGTATAAAGAATGTATGCATAATAATCGGTCTCGGAGCAGAAAATGAGGAGTTGGAATACTAAATAGCGTATATCTCAGGAACCGTACGACGTAGAAAAAAAAATTTAAAAGTCATATGATTTATGATTTTCCTGGCTAGTTTCTACTTAGTCCCCATTAGAGGCTAAGTATTTTTAGACAAAAGTCCAGATTCACAATCGCTTCCTAGATACGCGGCCCTGAAAAGGCACAGCTAACGTCAGAATGTTATCCTATCGGAAAAAAAGAGAAGTTCGGAGTACCATAACTTTGCCTCCCTGTAATATTTTTTCACCAAAACACTGAAAGGCACATCTGTGGGCTGTTGGCTGTCGTCCCTCCAAATTTCAGGAAAAAAGACCAAACCATTATTTTGCAGCAGGGTGCCAAAGGATTCCTGTAATGCGTCGGCTGCCATAATGATTCCTATGGGAAAAATTGTCAACTTTGGAGTGCTGTAACTTTGCTACCGTGTAATATTTTTTCAACATACCACTGAAAGACACATCTGTGAGATGTCAGCTGTGTTCCCTCCAAATTTCAGCCCAAAACTCCCAACCGTTCTTTTGCAGCGGGGTGCCAAAGAATTGCTGTCATTTCCCCACAGCCTAGAAAAGTACTGTCACAATTTGTGAAAGCTTTTGTATAGATTTGCAACACTTTCATGAGCATGAAAGTACTTTTTCCAGAAATTTGAAAAACATATTTTTGGGGTGTTTTACCCTAAAATAAAGACATGACTAGCATCCTCAGGCTCTGACTAGGTGAATACAAAAAGAATTAGGTTGCTAGAGTGTCCCAAATTTAAATGGCAAGCATTTTTCTGATCACTAACTGAAAACAAGATGGTGGATTTGCGAAAGTAAGAGGGCCATTTGCGAAAGTAAAAATGCATTTGCGACACTGTCGAACTTTTTGTTAACTTTTCCCATTGACTTATAATGGGAAATTGTTTTTGAATAACTTTTGAACCATTTAATATTTTTTACAAAATCTTGAAGGCACATTGTTGGTGACCCTGGCCGCATGTTCCCTGAAGATTTCGGGCCGGGCGCACTAACCGTGCGACCTGTAGGCGCGACTGTAGAATTCCAGAAAAAGTGTAAACGCATGCACAGATCATGCTTAATAACTCCGCAGCCGTGTATCCGACTGGTACAAAACTTAGCAGATCCCAAGGCATATGGGTCTTGATCATGTATTCCAAAATTCAGGCAAATCTGTCAAACAGTTGCAAAGTTATTAAGGTGCAAAATTTGGGGTTTAACATGGAAATGGGTCCTCAACCTAACTATGGTAGCACTACCGTGCTACCATAATATATATATATATATATATATATATATAGATATATTTATATATCTATATATATATATATAAAACCTCTGCCCCAATGCCTTTGTCCCCCATTAGAATGAAGGCTTCATAGTTTAAACTGTTGTTGATTCCATCAAAGGTTACTCCAGTGTCTCCAGTGTCCAAACAGTGAAGCTTCTCCTTGGCATATCACTCCTTCAGCCAATTGTTAAATTGAAAAATTATTAGCTTCCTTGCCTCCCTCTGCCTGTGCACTGAGACAACCTTTGGGAATGTCACAGAACCAGGCGACCCCTTCAGTCTGGAACTCAATATCCTGAAGATAGACTTCACTTTTCCTTATTGGTTTCCTGCCAGATCATTCATCTCAACATGGACAATAAGATCTGACCTCCGTCCCCTTTCCCTAGCCATTACATCTATCCTGTGGAGTGCCATATATACTATCACCCCTGGAAGACAGCTGTAGCTGCAGTTTTGGCTTACAGGCCATGGGATTTTTGACAAAATGTTAGGTGTGTGCATATTAGCCTAATCAGCTCTTAAATATGCTGTGAAAAGCTTGTCATAAAATATCTATTTTAAAACCATGCTACAAGCCAAGCAGTTTTGCCAAATGTAAATGTTTTCATACATAAAACTAAAATAAGCTAATACATTTGCTTTGAGGACACAGATATTAAAATACTTGTTTTAAAAGGTGTTATTTAGACCTACCAGCTTAAAAGAACTTTGACAAATGTTAATTGAACATATGTTGGCTTGAACAAACTATTACATTTGTTTTGAGAGTTTAACATTAATGAAAGATTTGTCTTTCAGCAGTGTGACCAGCCAAGAGGTAAAACCACAAATTGCAGTGAACAAAGAACCGTTTAACACCTAACAGCCAGCAAGGGTCACGTCACAGTCAAGTGATGTCATAACTAACTACATCTTCCTGTTATCAAACTACCATCTGTAACTGAAAAGTCACACGCATCCTGACTGTTAATGGCAAAACATCCAGGACCTTGTTTCAGCATTTGCAATGTGAGGTCTCATGGCCAGGTGACAAGACAAAGAACATAATTAATGTATGCTCTCCTGTGTTTGAAAACTAATGCACAGTATGTGAACTTTAGGACTATTCAGTCAGACAATAACTCTTGCCTGGAGATCAAGCTAGGCCAATGAGAGAGTGTCAAGTACCTGTTGCTGGACCAATGAGAGATACTACATTGTTCTCAATGTGACATCCTCTCTATAAAACAGAGAGGCAGCATACAGAAAACATCTTTGCTATCCTCACCATAATTATCTTAACTCAAAAGGCCCCAGCTATCTCTCACTCTCTGATTCTAAAAACTGTTACTTGAACTGCACTTGCTTAAGAAAGGATGGGTTGGTAAGGTATTTGGAATTGGAATCGCGAAGGCGTCGGGTGGGGTGGCATTATTAATAAGGAAGGGATTCCCTTATGTGATTGAGAGCTTTAGTTCAAGGGATGATGGTAGGGGAGTATACATAATGGGCTCGTGTTTTGGATGTCCATTGGTGTGTGCCTCCATTTATGGACCCACTCCGGCTAAATCAGAATTTTTTTGCCTCATTGGAGGCTGATATTGCCACCTTCCGCAGGGCTCCTTTATTTTGGCAGGTGACTGGAACACTTGCTTAGACAATAGGGTGGATAGGATTCCTTCCAACAAAGCTCTTAATCTTCCCAGAGGCACTACTAGATTCCTGGAGGGAACTGCCTCAGTGGATCCATATTGGATCTACAGAAAAGGAGAGACTGAGATGACCTTCTATTCAGGAGCGCATAAGGTTTATACTAGGATTGACTTTTTTTTGGTCAATCGGGAGGTCTTAAGGGGGGTCACAGGTATGCACACTTTCGAGAGGATCCTTTCTGATCACTCCCCAATACAATTAGTATGGAGGATAGATAACATTCCCCCCAAGCCGGTTCGCTGGCACTTGGACGAAAGGGTGTTACTGAACGATAAGACTCTAGCCAAGTTGGAGGGCAAACTCAAGGAAATTATCCAGACTCAAATCCCAACTCTTGAGGATAGGAACTTAGCCTGGCCTGTTTGCAAGGTGCTGTATAGGGGATGGGTCCAGGAATACTCCGCTAGGCAGAATAAACTGAATAGGGCTCGTGAGGAGTTTATATTAGGGGCCATCAAATCACTGTTACCACTAGAGGCTCCTCGAAGAGACAGACAGGGAGCTAAGAGAGTTAAAGAGGAATTTAGGGTATACTTAATTATTGGGTAGATTCCTGGCTAGGGAGATTGAATGCCAAATATTTTTGCAGGGGACATGCCAGGTCGGATATTGGCCCATAGGATTAAAGAGCGGGAGGCGGAGAGAACGATCTTGGCAGTGAAATTCGGAGATGAGTTCATCTCGGATCCACAAGGTTTGGCAGATGCCTTTGCCGACTACTATGCAGCAATATACCAAGAAGGGACACAATGCACAGTGACAGAAATTAAGGGGTTCTTGGAGGAAATATCTCTGCCAAAACTGAGTCCAGATCAGGCCCGAGCCCTGGCTGCCCCAATATCAGAGCAGGAAATTTTGGAGGTTATTGTGGATCTGCCTAATGGGAAGGCACCAGGGCCTGATGGTCTCCCAAATTTACAAAGCTCATGGAGACCTTAACACCTCTGCTGAAAGAGCTGTTTTCAGTTATCATGCAGGAAGGGATTGCCCACCCTCCACTGTATCAGGCCTATATCACTTTGATCCCTAAACCAGATAAACCCAAGCATTTGCCAGGTAATTATAGACCCATAGCTTTAATAAACCAAGACATCAAGATCCTTACCAAGATATTAGCTAATAGGGTTTTGAAAGTCGCCCCAAGATTGATCAGTCAGGAGCAAGTTGGGTTCATGCCAGGAAGGGGGGCCCCAGATGCATTAAGGAAACTTCATCATATTTTAGAGAGAGCGGCTCTTTCGAACTCGGCTATGGCATTAATTGCATTGGATGCTGCGAAGGCGTTTGACCGAGTTTCTCACCAATTCTTGTTCCTTACAGTGGAAAAGATGGGGTTTCAGGGAGTTTTTAAGTGGCCTTAGAAATCTCTATGAAGCCCCTACTGCCCGAGTTTTATGCAATGGATATCTCTCTAAGGAGTTTCTTCTTAAGAGTGAAACGAGGCAGGGGTGCCCCTTTCGCCAATTTTATTTAATATATATCTTGAACCTCTGTTAAGGTCCCTTATGAAGGATACAAGGGTACAGGGGGTTGATGTTCTGGGGTTAGAGCTTAAACTATCGGTCTTCGCCGTCGATATTTTATTACACTTATGTAATCCATCTGAGAGCTTTCAGTGTGCCTTAGAAATTATTGGGAAGTTCTCCAAGGTTGCTAATTACAAGTTAAATTTGGCTAAAACCCAGGTCCTACCACTCACAGTGCATACCCATAGGGCAGATTTTGGGCATTTTCAACTTAATTGGGCCTCAGAAAAAAATTAAGTACCTGGAGATCTGGATTATGGCTAGATCAGAAGATGGGGTGGAGGAGAATTTGGGTAATATTGTGGTCAAAATTAAGCAGGATATTGAAAGATGGAGGAGGCTTCCGCTAAACTTTACTGCTAGGCTGGGTCTTATCAAAATGAACCTTTTTCCTCGACTGCTATACCCTATTTGTCTCTCTCCCTATTTTATCCCGAAGGCTAGATTTGTCAGCATCCAAAGGATCATCTCAGATTTTTATAGGATTGAAGCCCCTAGGAGAAACATAATATTCTATGTCTTCCCTACTCAAGGGTGGGTAAACTTCCGACTTACCAACATATTAACGCAGGGCAACTGAGATATGGGGCGATGGATCGCCGTCCAGCGAGATAGAATACACTCCAACATGGTCCGAATTGAGCAGTTGCTCCGGAAAATACTAAACTCTGCCAGGGCATTATACATGTAGACCTGGAGACTCTGCAGGGCATAGGAAAGCATTCTCTGATATACAAATCAGTCAGAGCTTGGTGGGAGTGGCTGACTCCAGCCCAGAAAAATCTCAGAAGGGGGCGGGAGAACAGCCCTTAGTGGGGAACCCTAATTTCTGCCTGGGAAATAGCATTTTGAGGGGTCAATGGGTATCATTATTGCAGGACTCCAGAGTGGCAGACTTTATAGTTTCTGGCAAAGTCCTCTTACCAATACAGGCTAGGGAGTGGGATTTCTTTAAAAAGATTCAGATTACCAATTTACTTCAGAAGTTTGTGCAGGACTACAAGGATAGGGGAGAAAATTTAGTGTTTACATGGGATAAGCTAAGGGAAATTGATCTTTCACAGCACCCCCTATCCAAAGTTTATAAGATGTTAATAGACTATGTGGGTACAAATTTTGAGTCTCGTATTGTATATTGGGAGAAAGCTTTATCTCCCCTGAGACCAAACTGGTCTGAAGTTTGGAAATACATGAAAGATTTGCCTATACCGAAGTATAATATGATGCAATTTTTTATTTGTTCAAATATTTACTACACCCCTACCAAGCTATGCTCTAGAAAACTCAGACAGACAGACTAATGTTTTCGTTGTGGCTTACAGCCAGGTGACCTCTTGCATATATTCTGGAAGTGCTCTCGAATCCAACCACTCTGGGGTCAGATTGTTAAAAAAATGGACCCGGTTTTGGACTATTCGGAATACATTAGTCCAGAGATATGTGTTCTAGGGGATTTGGGGAGGATTATGGTGGGTCGAGCTAAATATCATATCTCCCTGATGTCAGCTGTTGTTAAAGCATTTGTTCTAAGACATTGGAAAGAGGATTTAGTTTAAGACTATGATCAATGGGTGAGTGACCTTCTACAGGTCCTAGAGAGAATTAAACAACACATGCTGATGGAGGAAAGAGGAAGTTTATAATCGGAATTGGAGGACTTTAGAGGTAGTTTATGCAATCCAGTTAAAAAGTCCTAGGGTTCGGGTCTGTCTGTCTGAGGGTGAGTAGTGGGACAAATGCCTATTATATAAGGTTTAATGGGGTTTGTTGGTGACTGGACCTGGTTGATGACTGTGTAATAAGTTTTGTATAGGCTTAGCTAATACCCTTCCATATAGGTGCTTACTTAACTGTAGAATTTATTTGTTTGGCTGGGCATATGGGGTTCTCTCTCTTTCCTAGGGACACAGTTACCTTGAGATGGGCTGGAAAATCTTTTATTTACAGATTGGGCTGACAATTAGAATTGTTAAACTGGGCCAGAATTCGGGCCCGTTGTAGCGTAAACATGAATACTGGATTGATAGTCTATAACAGTGAGATGTGGAGTAATAGGTATGGGGATTGGAATTGGTAACTGTGATTGTATATAGTTATGGGGATGTACATAGTTTCTGCATCCAGTTTTGGGATGTGGACCTGGGGGTATATCCCGGGATATATGGGTGTATGTGTTCAATTTTAAAATCTCAATAAAGAGGTTTAAAAAAAAATAAAAACTGTTACTTGCTTTACCCTCAAAAAGACCTTTTGCCTCAGGGAGCCACGTCTCTTGTTACAAGGAAGAGAAGCACCCTAAAAGCTAATATTGTATTAACCTTGTTCAATTAATTTTGCATCAAGCTTGACAAAAATGAAGAAGGTCCCAGGACAATGATATAGCTCATTTGGACATTCAAAGCTGAAAGGAGAAAGGAGAAAGGACAAACAGAGACATTGTAAAGCTTGCTGAAGTTTAAAAACTTGTCTGAGTACTATATATTTACAAAGACTTTCAAAGGTGTTAATTCAAGATGTACAGTATCTTATGAGAAATAAGTGTTCCATATTACTGCATAAAATAAAATGCAGTAGTATTGTTTAAAGCTAGCTATTATTTCTAAGACATATGCGCTTGTGTTATTGTTCTTAAAAAAGCTGTTTAGTCCTAGCAAGGACAGGTCAAGGATTATAACCCCCCAAGAATTTTACAGGTGTAAAAGTGTAAACACACCAAAAGCCTGGGTCTACCTCAAAAATATCCTAGAATTGTTCAAACTGTTACATGTGTGATGTTGACTGTATACAAAATATAAAACTTCAATTGCAAATTTGTATTTAAAAAGGTAATATGTCTCAGTTTATTACCACCAAATAATTAACAAATAAGTGCAATCTAAATGTCACCTTTCTGACAAACAGCTAAAAGGGACTTTCCCTTAGAATCTAAACAGAGACCAAAACTTAATTACTAGCAATTGCACCCACACAGCACACAACCCTCTCCTCCTGGTCTTATCCACAGAACACTCTGTCAACATATTGGTAGAAGGGAAGGTGTGGAGAGGAGGTTATTTATTTATTTATTTATTTATTTATTTATTTATTTATTTATTCATTTATTAAGTTCTTGAATTACAATACGTTTGAGCCAGGGGCTCTTTTACAAAGGTTCTATGTCGGGTCAGTGACAAAACAGTTTACATTATACAGAGGTACCACATCAGATCAGATAAAAAAAACAGTTAATACAACAATTAGACATTACAAAAAGGGTGCAGGAGTACTAAATAAAGGTTTAGGGCTAAGAAAGATAAAGTGCATATTTAGGAGTTACATCAGCCAGGAACGGCTTTGTCAGGAATAGAGGGGGGAGGTTGTAGAGGAGAAGAGAAAGTGAACATGGGATAGGTGAGGTGGAGAAGGGAAGTAAAAGGCAGAGGGAGGAGGAAAAAGGAGAGGGGGAAAGGTAGGGGGAAAAATTGATTTTCAGGGTGGGGTAGAAAGGGAAGGGAGGAGGTGGTTGGGAATTAGCTAGGATGGAGGAGAAGCATTAAAGTGAAGAGAGGTAGAATGTATAAGGAAAAGAGAAATGTGGTAGCAGACTTGAAGGGCTGCAGGGTGATGGAAAGTGAAAGAAGGGAGGGCAAGGCACAGATAGGGGGAGCAGCTTATGGTAGACAATCACAACTGCACTGATCGGTAAGGTGCTAGTTTGGCTTCTTGGGGGACTGGGGCCCCACCTGGAGGGATGTGGGCTTGTACAGAGGTGATGGCCTGCATCCATCCAGGAAGGGGACCATGGTCCTCAATGAAATATTTAAATGTTTTCACTAGCAAGCATTTAAACTAGCCAGGGGGTGGAAGGATGGGATACATAACATGCCCCCCCCCAAGAGCACAGGAACTACTGAGGAGCTCAAGAAGAGGATAGAACAACAGAGGCCTCGAGTCTGCACAAAAGAAAGGAAACTGGGAGGGTCAGACAAAGATTGGGATCAGAAAGGGGAGATGCATAAGACAGCAAAGCAGGAGAGGGCTCAACATCTTGGACAGCCATATGTGCTGCCCAAAGTCTGAGTAACAAGATAAGTGACCTTGAGGCTGCCATGGCAGAATCTAGCCTGGACATTGTGGCCACCATAGAGACCTGGTGTAATGAAAACCAGAACTGGGAAGTGGCCATACCAGGTTACAATCTATTCAGGAGGGACAGAGTAGAGAAGAAGGGGAGAGGAGTGGTTCTTTATGTGATGGAAAATATAAAGGCCGCAGTAATGAAAGGGGAACTGGGAGGAGGGGAAATTATGTGGGTTACACTAGAAAGGAGTAAGGGGACAGCCATCCTTATAGGGGAATTATACAGACAACCAGCTCAGGGGCAGAACGTAGATAAGGATGTGATGTTAGTAATCCAAAGGATGGTGCTCAAGGGAGAGGTGTTGCTGGTCAGTGATTTCAATCTACTGCACATGGAGTGGAGACTTTCCACAGCAGCAACAGCTAGGAGCAGAAACATCTTGGACTCCCTTCAGGGGGCATTCTTTAAACAGCTAGTCATAGAATCCACATGGGAAATGGCACTACTGGACCCAGTGCTCACAAACAGGGACAGTGTGACAGGCATTACGAAAGGGGAACACCTGGGGAGCAGTGATCATTGAACAGTGTGGTTTGAAATAATGGAGGGGGGAGGAAACAAGCCACACAAAGACAAGATTCCTAGACTTTAGGAGGATGTATTTCAGAAAGATGGGGAAATGCTTAGAAGAAGCACTGGTCAGAGCAGGGGAGCAGATGGGGGTAGAGGAACAGCAGGTGATGATCAAAACAGGGACTGCTTTGGTGACACAACTCTATGTCAAACAGGTCAGCAAGGGGAAGAGGAAGAAGAGGCCACTATGGTTTTCTAAGGAGATAGCCGAAATGGTTAAAGAAAATAAAATAGCATTTAAGCAATACAACAAGACACAGGAGGAGGAGGATAGGGAGATGTACCAGAAAAAGCAAAGGAAAGCAGAGAAAGCAGTTAGGGAAGCCAAGGCACAAACAGAAGAATGTATAGCAAACTCAGTGGTAAGGGGGGACAAAACCTTTTACAAGTACATCAGTGAAAAAAAAGAAGGTAAGGGAAGGGATTCTGAGACTGAAAGGGGAGGATGGGGGAGTGCAAAGCATGACTACCAGAAACTGGATGTACTGAACAAATACTTCTGTTAAGTTTTACAAAGGAGGGGGCAGGAAATGTGCCAGCAATAAGTGATAAGGGCACAGAAACTGGTACAGGTCCCTTTCCAAAGGAAAGTGTCTTCACAGAATTGGAGACAATAAAAGTTGATAAGGCTATGAGACCAAATGGGGTGCACCCCACGATACTGAAAGAACTAAGAGAGTTGGCTGAACTTCTCACTACCCTGTTTAACCTCTCATTGGAAACAAGGAGGTACCCAAGGACTGGAGGAGAGCTGATGTGGTCCTTCCATACAGAAGTGGAAACAGGGAGGAAGTGGCGAACTACAGACCAGTCAGCATGACCTCAGTAGTGGGAAAGGTCATGGAAACACTACTAAAAGAAAGAATAGTGGAACACCTGGTTGTCAACAGTTTACAGGACAAAATGCAAACAACAAGGCTCAGGAGACATGAGCTGGAGCCACAATAACAACGGAAAACCCAGCACTACAAGAACAAGTGGGCTCAACAGCACAAGAAAAACGAAGTAGCAATCAATAGTAGTCAGCTCCAAATAGCAGCATATTTATTATTGTGGTTAATAAGTTTTATTGAGTTGACTTATTAAGACAATAGAAACACTAAAACAGGAGGATACATTGCAAAGAAATTACACACTGTTACATATGTCTGTAGAAGCAGAGAATGGAACATGCTGGCCAAATAGTAATGAACTGAATATACTAGCCAGGTAAGTAGCAGGAGAATACTCTGTGCCTGGATGTACAACACCTATCCAGCTCAAGATTAACTTTGAAAGTATTAGCAGTTGTTGCATTGCATTACAGATAACTCATACAAACATATCTTACCTGGCCCCATCCTGCTAGTTTCTGCAGTATTTGAGCATATTTATTATTGAAAATGGTTAAGCACTCCCTTGCACTGGTATCAACATTTCACGTCACCCTGGTGCTTTTTCAAGACATCAGCAGCATGTACAGATGCACATATTTATAGTGTATTCCCACATACTACTTAAAGACATATACACAGCATCATTTAACAATAGCACACTTTTCAAATTTCACATAAACAAATAACTCTAATCACATACCCTAACTGATTTATCATACAAAGTATACAGGTAAAAACAAAAGTGATTTTGACATGGCAGCTGCACAATAATATACATTGCTACCCAAAGTGCTATATAATAACAACATACATAAATACTGCAGCAGAGCACCACAAAAATAATTTAGCCTAAACTAGGTAATGTAGCTATAGTGTCCTGCTGCCTAAATGCCATTTTGCACCACATGAATTATACAGCCTAAACTAAGTAATATAGCTTTGGTGTCCTGCTATCTAAAGTGCTTATACAATAAGTATTATGTTAAAATAACAATGCATTTCTAAGCACAATGTGCATAATATATTAAAACGCACTATCATATAATAACCCAATAAAAGTTCATGGGTCCCAAGTATTATAATGATAATTAATAACAATAGAGACAGTTGAAAAGTCATCACATAGTAATCCCATTTAGGTAATAAAAAATATTTTACTATCTCTAATGTAATGTGTCCTAAATATTACTAATATAAATAGTTGCTATCAATGTTGGAAAATATATTTTCATTTACATTTTGCCAAAAAGGGGGACAGTGGGAAAACATCGTTCAATCCTGGATATTGTCCAGCTTTCAATTTAAACTGCCAATATGTCCCTCCACATTGTAACTTATTGACAAACTCACCTCCTTTAAGTCCTAACCTGTTTACAAACCTCTAAATTTAAAATTATGTCCAGAGCCTGCTTGTTTTATATGACACGCCAATGCATTTTCATTTCTTTTCAGTCTATTGCAGGATAAATGCTCCAAAATATGATCTTTGAATCTCCGTCCTGTTATGCCTATATAAAAACAATTGCAGGTGCAACTTGCCAGATATACGATGCCTTCATTCATGAAATAAAAACTCTCATCATGTGTGCTCCATTTTTATTTGGCAGTTGGAAACACCGTTCCACTTCTATAAATGTGCATGCCATACAGTTGCCACAGTGATGGTTGCCAGTGGGGAGAGTCAGTCTACTTTCCCTTTGTATGTTCTTGTCCATTGTACCATGTACTAACAGATCAGACAAATTACTGTTCCTTTTATATACAATCCTGGGACCTTGTTCCACCATGTGTTTAAGTTTGGGCTCAGCATTTAAAATATTCCAATTCGATATTATTATGTTCTCCACTTCATGAGACTGTGCACTATAAATGGAAACAAATACAGGGTTTGAATTATTTGACATGTCAAATTGCTGACCATTTTTCTTTTTGTCAATAATTACATTCTATCAATACTGTCTACTCTGTTTAATGCCTGTTGTAAAGTACCAGCATTATACCCCCTCTTTAAAAATCTAGATGTCATTTCCTTCTTTCCTTGTTCATATTCATCTTCTGTACTACAATTCCGCTTTATGCGCATATACTGTCCCACTGGGATATTTCTGGCTATGTGGGTTGGATGACAGCTATTGTAAAATAAATTACTATTCTGAGCAGTATCTTTTCTATATATTTTAGTTCCTATTCCCCCCTGGCCATCCTTATATACCAGTAAATCCAGAAAGGGAAGTTCCTTTTTACTTGCTGTCATAGTAAATCTTAAATTTTGGTCTGTATTTTCCAAGTATTTTACGAATAAATTAAGCTCCTCCAACCCACTAGTCCAGATCAAAAAAATATCATCAATGAAACGATGGTATAAATTAATATGTGTTAGAAAGGGATTACTATCTCCATCATACACATATTCTTTCTCCCATTCAGAGAAATATATAGTCACATAATTTGGGGCCATTGCCACCCCCATAGATGTTCCTTTATCCTGATGATATAACTGAGTATCATACAGAAAGATATTTTTGGTCAAAACATGCTCAAGCATATCCCCTACGAACAGAATAAAATCATTCCCAAAATTTGTATTTTCTGCCAGTGATGTATAAACAGCTTCTCGCCCTTCCCCATGGGGTATATTGGCGTATAAGGATTGTATATCAAGTGTAACAAGCCACCATTCATTTTCTACCACCATCTCATCAAACAAGTTGAACACATGGATAGTATCTTTCAAATATGCTGTACTGCTCATAGCAACTTGTTTGATCTGGGCATCCACAAATTGTGCCATTGGCTCTGTCAAAGAGCCAATGCTCAATACAGTCAGTCTCACAGGTGGATTTTCAGTACTTTTATGTATTTTTAGGCAACCCATATATCCATGGTTTTACAGGAAAATGTGGAATTAAAAATTCCCCAGTTATCTGTGACAGCAATCCATCTACCACTGCCTGATGTACAGTTATTGCCATTTCCTTTCCATTTTTAGAGTTTAGATCACAATGCAATTTTTTATAGAAAGACAAGTCATCCAAATGTTGCAGCACTGTCTTTTTATACTTATCTTTGTCCATCACCACCATGGCCCCTCCATTATCAGCTGGCTGGGTAGTGATAGTTTGATTTTGCTGCAATGCCTTAATGGTCATTTTCTCTCTCATAGTGCAGTTGTAAAACTTTGGAGGATGAGGTTCTTCATATAATTTTTCCAAACCCTGTTCACATCTCTTTAGAAACACATGTACTGTAGGATTCATAGCAGGAATAAATGTTGATTTCTTTTTCCATTCCTGTACCCCTGAATCCTCCTCGGACGTCAATTTGGTAGCATCCATTTCAAAATTCATAGTCATATCTTCATTCATAGTATAAAATGCTTTCAAATTAAGTTTTCTACCAAACAGCTGTAGATCCAACACTGCACTAAATTCATTGCTACAAGTTGTGGGAACAAAGGAAAGGCCTTTATTTAAAAGTGCATTTTCACGGACTGAAGTAGCAAGGACAGTCCAATCTGTAACATCATAACGATAGAACAGAATCTCACTTCAGTTAAGTGATAAGAACACCATCTTACTTCCATTTCTGATTTGGGGAACTGTGGTCACCTCTGTATACTATCACTGAGGATCTTTTTTGGATCATATTCCTGTGGCTTAACAAGATGCCTCGTTTTGCTTTTTTAAATATTTTATTCTTCCATTGTTTACTCATTAATTTTAGATGTTACTAGTTTTCTCAAAGTTCTCCTTACACCAAAAGGGTAAAGAAAAAAGGAAAAACTCCTTTAAGTTTGTAGTTTTGCATATTCATTCATTAGTAATGGTTAAATTTCTAGTGTGAAGGAGAAATGCAATACTTGATTTACTTAAATTGTTTTAATGTTAAATGCTAGTCAGATAGCACACCAGAATACCTTAGTGAGGATTACTACTTGATTATGGAATGTGGGGCGGGAGGAATGGGGGTGATGGAAGCTCGTGGGCTTGCATTACAACATCACTTGACAGTATTAATATGTTGGTGCAGTTGAAAGAACTGGGGGTAGTTATTAAACTTGTTTTGAGGGGTTTGTTTGGGAGGGTTGGAGAGGGAAGGGTAACTCTGTTATTATCTTACTGGACTAAAATGGGTACCATGTGTTCAGATTTCCTGTTCTTTAAATTCAGTTTTTCCCCTTTATTACTCATGTTACTGCTTAACTGATAACAAATGTGTGGTTTGTGTACTATAGTGTGTTGGAATGTTTAGGGAGCCAGAGATAGATGTAAAAGACAAGTCACCTTAAAACACCGACTGCATTTAAAAACTGGTATTGCATAGTTACAGGAAATGCACCTCAGGAGGGAAGACACTTTATTATTGTGTTAAGGTTGATTTGGACAAGCTTTTGGGATGGAGGGTCTACTAGCCGGAAGGGGGGGAGTTGCCACATTAATCATCAAAAATGTTCCCTTTAAACTGGAGCAGGAGGTATGAGATCCCAATGGGCCCTATCTACTACTTCCTGGGTCCCTATACTCCCATCAGATTCTGCTTGGCTCCATATATGGTCCAAATGTGAATTTTTTACATCTCTGTTGGATCTAGTGGTTTCCAACTCACCTGGAACAGTTTTCCTAGGTGGAGACTGGAATATTACCCCTCAACTCCAATTGGATAGTTCAGACACCAAAAGGTCTGGTCTCTCACCAGCACAGAGAGCCTTAAAAGATCTTCTATATGGAGTGGGGTTAATAGATGTATTGCGAGTTTTGAATCCCTCTGAAAAACAATATATTTTTTTTCCTCCCATCGCACTTCTTCACGAATAGACTGCCTCTTGGTTAGTTCTCATATCTTGCCTGGCATATTGGATGCAAATATACACCCATGTGTTATATCAGACCACTCCCCTGTTTCCCTTACTTACATTCTAGGCCCAGGAATTAGGAGAGACTCCTTCTGGTGCCTAAATAATCAATTACTCCAAATTCCTCATACTACGATTCATCTCAAGAACTTCATTTCATATTTTTTGGAGACTAACCTGGGGTCAGTCTCTCGAAGTGATGTGGTCTGGTCTGCTTAGAAATGTGCTTTAAGGGGTGAATGTATCCACCATGTGTCCACCAGAACCAAACAATTTAAATCATAAATTGTGGACCTCCTTCTATTCAATTAAATCCCTTGAATGGGCTATTAGTTGTTACTCACTTGAAAGTGACTGGATTATGCTACATAATCTACATGACCAATATTTAGATCTGATGTCTCAAAAAGCTGAACTTTCCCTAAAGAGAACCAAGCTCAAATACTTGGAATCTGGAGAAAGGGCTGGCAAACTCCTTGCCATTCGAATTAAACAGGCAGAAATGGCATCGTCCATATCTGGTTTATACCTAAAAAAAGCTGGCCCTTTAGCAATGGACTCAAGAGAAATTGCCTCGAGATATAGACACTTTCAGAATCTGTACACTATCTCGGCAGAGAAGATCCCAGTAGAACAGGATATTCAAAAGTATTTTGATCTCCTAGTTCTTCCTAAACTATCTTCAGATGAAACCTCCTTATTAAGAAACTGCATTGAGGAAGGGGAAGTTAAACTAGCAATCCAGCAACTCCCTTCAGATAAGTCTCCTGGACCAGATGGCCTGTTGACTAATTTATGCAAATTATACACTCCAGAACTTTCCTCACTCCTGACGAAAGTTTTCAATTCATGGTTTAAGAATGGACTGTCTGTCCACACTTACTTAGAGGCATTCATTACTCTCATCCCCAAGCCTGGTCAAGATCCCCATTATCCAGAAAACTACCGTCCCATATCAATACTCGATGTGGATATTAAAATACTAGCCAAAGTACTAGCCAACTGTTTAGGACCCCTAATGAGCATACTCATTAGTGGCAAACAAGTAGGCTTCATGTCATGTAGATCCTCTAGTGACCATATGCAACGATTACTTCACCTTCTCTCCTTAACCAACAATTTAGATACACCAGCTGCTCTCATTGCATTAGATGCAGAGAATGCTTTTGATCGTGTTCTTTGGACTTCCTCTTCACAGCTCTATCCCATTTTCATTTACCACAAACATTTATTAAGTGGATTAAATTACTTTATACTTCCCCAACAGCCCATGTTTGGTGGAATAGTATTCTTTTTAGTTCATTCCCACTGCATTGTGGCACCAGGCAAGGCTGTCCCCTCTCTCCCCTCCTTTTTAACCTATACTTGGAGCCCCTTATTCGGAGACTAGTCACATCTCAAAATCTCCATGTAATCACAGTGGGGATGCAGCAACACCTTTTATCAGCTTATGCTGATGATCTACTGCTACATCTGAAAAACCCTGAGGCTGGCATACCAGTCCTCTTGCAGGAAATGTATTCCTTTTCAAAGGTTTCCTACCATAAAATTAACCTTTCCAAAACTAGTATTTTCCCAATGAATGGAAAACTAATGTCATCAGATATATAAGAATTTGGTTTGAAATGGGAGCCGAAGTCCTTGATTTATCTGGGTATCACAGTCTCCAGAGATATCTCCACAATGGTAAAATAAAATATTACTAACTTATTAAACATAATAAAAACAGATCTTGAAAGATGGGGTACACTGCCAGTTTCTTTATGGGGAAGGATTAGAACAGTCAAAATGAATGTGCTACCCCGAATCCTTTACCCTTTAAGTATGTTGGGTTTCTTTTTCCCAAAATCAAGGTTCCTCACTCTTCAAAAACTGATAAACTAGTATATCTGGAGGGGAAAGGTGTTAGAAGAGCCCATCATAAATTTACCGTAGCAAAATCACATAGTGGCCTCTCCCTTACATCCTTCTTCACCTATTATGGAGCAAGCCACATTAGCAAATTAGCATAATGGGTGCATGTACAGGGAGAGGGAAATACAGGATCATATCTCTCTCTTTGGTTAGACATTGAGAAGACAATAGCTCTTAATAACTCCTGCACTCTCTCAGCTTTGCTTTACTCCTCTCCAAAGTATATCCCTCAAGACCTTTGGAAAACCCCAATAGGATGGTCCTTAAGAGAGCTACACCAGATACAGCGACATTTGAATTTAGATTGGCATAATTCCCTAGAGCCACCACTGCCAAACAATTCCCATTTTCAAATCCAGAATCGACCCATCCCCCCAGCATACTGGACTCCTCTGGTAGGACTCCAGCTTGCAGATATTGCTCCCAATGGTAAAACCCTCCCTTATCTCCAATTTCAATCAAATTTCCATCATACAATTGGAAATCCTTTTAAATATTGGCAGATCAGACATACAGTGGTCTCTGTCCTAAAAAATACATCACCTTCTGCCCCCCCCCAAAGTTGAACTCTTCTTCCTTTTACATATAGCCGACCAACCACATTTGGTTTCCAGAGTTTATAAATAATTACAATCCTTAGATATCCAACTGCCCAAAGGTATTTGTTTTTACTGGGCTCATAAACTCTCTCTTCAGGATGAAACTGAAATTTGGTAAAAAATGTGGATTAACCTATATAGATACGTTAAACAAGATCAACTTCATCTAGTGCAATATAATATCATGGATAACCTATACTTTACCCCTGTAAAGCTTCATAAGATTGGAAAGCTTACTTCTCCACAGTGTCATCGCTGCCTTGGAACACATGGAGATCTATATCACATGTTATGGACTTGCCCTGAAGCCCAGGTATTCTGGCAATCCATTACAAACTCACTAGACCCCCTATTGGGACTTGAACCATTATTTTTGCCAGAAATCTGTTTGCTCAATTGTTTCCCTTCAGGAACAATTAACTTAAGAAAAGCTTATATAACTTTAATAACTGGTGTAGCTAAACTAACAATGAGACATTGGATGGATGATTCGTGGCCTACTGTGTTAGAATGGCATAGAGAAATGCGCCTGGCTCTTCAATTAGAAAAACATATAGCTATGATGCATAACAGATCGCAGTCTTATCTAGATAAATGGGGTGCTCTTGATGCTTTACTAATAGCATGGAAACACTAGATTCTCATGTCAGACATTTATTGTCAATGTTTATAGCGTCAACAGTAATACATTTACACACTTGGTACTAAGTAAGGGGGGGAATAAGTTAAGATAATAAAAATTTTAATTTTGAATTTTAATTATAATTTAGTGTATTATGTTTTCACACGCAGTCTCATAGCTCGAACATACTTTATGTTTCTGTAACTCAGACTGGTTTTTGGAATCTATTTCTGTACCATGTATAAAACTTGGATAAAGTATACTGAATTACAAAAAAACAAAAGTGCATTTTCAGCATCTGTTAATTTACAGCTTAAGACATTAATTATCAAGTCATTATTTATATCACTTAGTTGTATTGTCTCCCCCTGTGATTGTACCTAAAGCCCCCCTTTCCCTCTTCACCCATCTCTGGGGTCCATATGAAATTTTGTATTTCCCCCTTACTTGGAGGTCTCCATTCCAACCCCTGTCATTGTAAGTCCCCTGTCTTTCATCTGCCCTTTCCAATAGTTCCCCTCCGGGTAGTTCGTCTGTGAACCTGGCCAATCTTGAGCTCCTGCGTGCCCTGCTCTGTTGTACTTGTATTATTGGCATAATTGGTAATGTGGGATATATGGGATGAGTGGGGTGAACCTGTACGGAGCTCCCTGTAGTCATATGCTGTTCCAGTGTGTGTGTGGGGGGGGGCTGTGGTTGCACTATTCCCTGGGCCTCCCTTTGAATAACTTCCACTGTAGGTACAGTTCCCGGAATATCATTTTTTCTGTTGTTTCCTATATTGAGAGAATCACCTGTCTGTTGTCGTTGTCTGCTTTCTAAAAAAGGTGATTGCATTAAACATTCTTCACTAGGACCATTCCTGCATCACTCAGTTCCTCACTATTTGAGGGAGACATACCTGTATAGTAATCTTTGTCTTTTCTTCTCTTTTTTAAAATTGATCGGATCCCACCCTGTTTGGTGCTCCAATCAAAAATAGTTCCCTTTTCATAGTCATGGCCATCCCTCTCAAACTTATTTTGTTTAATTCTATGTATCCTCTCATCTTGTTTGTTTAGTGCAGTATGGAGTTTGGTCTTAAAATTATCATATTATGAATGAGTGCAGAATTTGTTAAATATTTCTTCATGTCCTAATAGCTCATTTTTGAGTTTGTTTTCTGTAATTCTCCATGTTTCAAAATAATTTTAATTAAACCTGCTGCTGATTCAAGAAGGTGCACTTGCCAGTCACATGCAAAATCTACAATATCTAACCAGAAATCCAGCTGTTTTACTAAATGTAAACCTCTAGGAACACGAAGGACTGGAATGTAAGCTTGCATTGTAACTTGCTGCCAATAAAGCCTTCTTATTTTTAAACTAGTCCGTTCCAGCTGAACATATGCTGTCTTAATATTCATAGTCACTTCAGTCACTTCAGTTTCATTTAAATGTGCAACATCAACAATCAGTGTTTCAGCTTGTAGCAGGGGATTTGCATCACCTTCTTTAAATAACAAAGTGTCCACCAATGATGTTCCTGTTTTTACAGCCGACAAAGGATTTTCACAACTGGCTTCATCATTAGATAGGGGGGTGCTATTTACGGTTCTCGACTCCATTGTATGTTAGCGTCATGGTATGTAAACTGCTTCTTGTCTCTCCCAGCTCATTACAAACAATCTGAAAAAATTTCAAACAACACGGCTCAGGAGGTGTGAGCTGGAGCCACACTAAAAACAGAAAACCCAACACTACAAGAACAAGTGGGCTCAACTGCACAAGGAAAACCGAAGTAGTAATCAATAGCAGTCAGCTCCAAATAGCAGCATATTCATTATTAAAAAAGGTTAAGCAACCCCTGTGCACCAGCATCAATGTTTCACACTGACCTGGTGCTTCTTTAAGACATCAGCAGCATGTATAGATGCGCATATTTATAGTGTTAACCACACATACTATTTAAAGCCATATACACAGCATCATTTAACAATAGCATACTTTTCAAATTCCACATAAACAAATAACTCTAGTCACATACCCTAACTGATTTATCATACAAAGTATACAGATAAAAACAAAAGCAATTTCAACATGACTACTGTACAACAGAAAGCATCATATATCTGGCGAGTTGCACCTGCAATTGTTTTTGTATAGCCTTTGAGAAAGGATTGGCAGACAATCCGAAACATGTCAGGCAAGATGTTTTGTCTCATTTGGTGTAATAAATGTTAACTTTTATTAGTATTTTATGCGTTCCTCTCATGAGTTGGTGTGTGTCAGAACCTTTTTTGCTTACTATACTTTGTATGATAAATCAATTAAGGTATGTGATTAGAGTTATTTGTTTATGTGGAATTTGAAAAGTATGCTATTGTTAAATGATAATATGTATATGTCTTTAAGTAGTACTTGGGGTTAACACTACAAATATGCACATCTATACATAGAAACATAGAAACATAGAATTTGACAGCAGATAAGGACCACTTGGCCCACCCAGTCTGCCCATTTCGCTGCCTAGTGGATAAGCTGCAGATCCTAGTTAACCAGCAGCCTACTTCTTCCTACCCCCATCCCCTAGAATTGCCTTATGACTGTCCCATGCATGCTTGAATTCCACCACTGATTTTGACTCCACGACCTCCTCCGGAAGGCCGTTCCATGCATCCACAACCCTCTCTATGAAAAAATACTTACTTAAATTACCTCTGAGCCACCCCTCCTCTATCTTCAAATTGTGCCTCCTTGTTCTTGCACACTCTTTTTTGAAAGATGCTACCCTCTTGGACTTTGTTGATTCCCTTGAGGTGCCAAAGTTTCTATCATGTCCCCTCTCCCTCCTTTCCTCGAGGCTATACATATTAAGCTCCTTTAGTCTCTCTTCATATGTCTTCCGGTGCACACCCTGCACCATTTTAGTTGCCCTCCTCTGGACAGCTTCCATCCTGTCTATGTCTTTGAAGACTGGGTCTCCAGAACTGCCGCAGTACTCCAGATGGGGTCTGACCAGCTGTCTGTATAGAGGGATAATAACTTCCTGTTTTCTACTGGTGATGCCTCTCCTATGCATCCCAATATCCCCCAGCCCTCATTGCTGCCTCTCACATTGCTTGCCCACCTTTAGGTCATCTGATATGACTACCCCCAGGTCCCTTTCCATTTTGTTGTTGTTAGTATCTCACCCCCATTGTGTACTCTCCCCTGGGTTTTGTTTCCCAGGTGCATTACCACACTTCTTAGCATTGAATCTAAGCTGCCATACATTTGACCATTCCTCTAACCTTGCCAAGTCCCTTTTCATCCTTTCCACCCCACCTTGTGCATCAACTCTGTTGCAGATCTTTGTGTCATCTGCAAAGAGACATACTTTTCCTTCCAGGCCCTCTGCAATGTCACTTATAAAGACATTGAAGAGGACTGGTCCTAATCTGAACCCGTGCATTCTCCATTAGTAACCCCCCTTTCATCAGAGTGGACTCCATTTACTATTACTCTCTGTGTCCTATTTTCCAGCCATTTTTTTACCCAGGCTGTCATCTTGGGACCCACTCCCAGGCTAGCTAACTTGTATATTAATCTTTTGTTTGGGACTGTGTCAAATGCCTTGCTAAATTCTAGGTAGGCCATGTCCACAGCCCCTCCCTGATCTACTACTTTGGTCACCCAGTCAAAGAAATCTATCAGATTTGTCTGGCATGACCTTTCTGCTGTGAATCCATGCTGCCTTGGGTCCTGTGCCCCTCTGGCCTCTAGATACTCGACAATTCTTTCCTTCAGAAGTGATTCCATCATTTTCCCTACCACTGAGGTTAAACTAACAGGTCTGTAGTTTCCTGCTTCTGCCTTGCTCCCACTTTTGTGAAGGGGAATCACATCTGCCCTCCTCCAGTCCTCAGGTACCACCCCATCCTCCCATGATTTGTTAAACAGGATAGTCAGTGGTGTCACTAATTCTACCCTTAGTTCTTTTAGAATTCTGGGATGAATCCCATCAGGCCCCCTTGCTTTGTCCACCTTCAGTTTTAAGAGTTCTTTCAGAACCCTTTCTTCTGTAAATGGGCTGGTATCAACTTCTGTATCCAGTGTGTTTCTATTGTTTGTTCTAGGTACCTCCCCCTTCCTTTGTAAATACTGAGCAAAATATTTGTTTAGTATTGCTGCCTTTCACAGTCTCCTCTGCCCACCCTCCCCCTATTAAGCGCCACTATCCTCCCTTGGTCTTTCTTCGCTCCCTGTTGTACCTATAAAAGGTTTTATCCCCCTTCTTAACTGAGTTGGCTATCTTTTCCTTGGTTTGGGCCTTTGCTGTTCTGACTGCCTTCCCAGCTTCCTTTTGCTTTAACTGATACAGTTCTCTGTCCTGCTCCTTCTGTGATTCCTTGTACTTCCTGAAAGCTTTCTTTTTCTCTTGAACCTTCACTGCCACTTCCTTTGAGAACCATAGTGGTTTCTTGCATCATTTAGTTTTGTTTATTTGCTTCACACAAAGGCTTGTTGCCTCTGTGATGACAGTTTTTATTATTCCCCATTGTTCTTCCACCCCTCCTTCCTGCCCATTTGCTAGTGCATTCCTTAGGCACTTACCCATTTTGGCAAAGTCAGCCCTCCTAAAGTCCAGTACCTTTGCCTTTGTATGGCTTGACTCTATTGCTGTGTTTATTGTGAACCATACTGTTCGATGGTCACTAGTTCCCAGATGGCTACCCACTTCTACATGCTGCTGACATCTTTAAAAAGCACCAGGGTGGTGTGAAACATTGATGACGGTGCTTGGGGGGTGTTTAACCTTTTTTTAATAATAAATCTGCTGCTATTTGGAGCTGACTACTATTGATTGCTACTTCATTTTTCTTGTGCTGTTGAGCCACTTGTTCTTGTAGTGCTGGGTTAACAGTCTACAGGACCCAAGGCAGCATGGCTTTACTGGAGGGAGGCTGTGCCAAACAAACTTCACTGAGTTCTTCAACTAGGCAACCAGAGAGGTGTATCAAGGAGGTACAGTGGATGTGGTCTACCTGGATTTCAGCAAGGTCTTTGACACCATGCTGCATAGAAGGCTGTTAAACAAGCTGGTGAACACAGGGGTGGCAAAGAAGGTAGTAAAGTGAGTGGAGAATTGGCTGGATAATAGAACCCAGAGGGTGGTGGTAAATGGCATTCACTCTGCAGAGGGTAAAGTGACCAGTGGGGTGCCACAGGGGTCAGTGCTGAGTCCAGTCCACTTCAATGTCATTAACATTGATATTGTAGAGGATCTGGAATGGAAAATGTGCCTGTTCTCTGACAACCCTCTGAAACAGTGCCAGTGGAGGTGGTGGGGGTAGAAATTATTGCAAGTTTTAAACATGCTTGTGATAGGCATAGAGGATTGCTGGTAGTTGGTGGGGGAGACAACCAAATACCAGCAAAGCATGTCGGAGCACAATTATTAGTGGTAATGGGGCAGATTAAGTGGGCCAAGCACCCTTATTTGCCAACAATTTCTATGTTTCAATGAAACACAGTCTCAGTATCCCAATTTATAGAATCCTATATGTACCCTCTTTCTAACTTTTCCTTCCTGGCTGCTGTGTTCCTCAGAAGGTGTAACAGCTTCTGAGACCCCAATTTCAACAAGTGTCCTCACCTTGGAGGAGCATTAGCATGCGCTGCTTTATCCAGCAGGGTGAGCAAGTTGCTTATTGTGATACCACTTCCTCTTCCATAACCAGTTGTTGCCACCCAGCAGCTTCCATCCTTGTCAACTTACTTTCACCAACTATTACTATCCTTGGAGGTCACTGAGGAAGAGGAGCAGTAGTGGGCACCCCTGTCCCCCTATGTTCAATAGATTGTGACTAATGTCCCATGCTGCTCCAAGCTTGGAGTGGAGCACAGTCAACCCTCTGCAGACCAGGCTGGCTCCACACCTCCACTACATACCGTGAAGTAATGTAACACTGCTGGTCCTGCAGATAACTTAATTCCCTACCTAAAGTCACCACATCCTCCTAATAAGCAGGGAGGAGACAGGGAACTACAGACCAGTCAGTCTTACCTCAGTAGTGGGCAAGATTATGGAGACACTCCTTAAGGAAAGGATAGTACAACACCTGGAATCCATAGGAGCACAGGATCCAAGACAGCATGGGTTTACAAAAGGAAGGTCCTGTCAAATTAATCTCATAGATTTCTTTGACTGGGTAACCAGAGTGGTGGACCAAGGGGGAGCAGTTGATGTTGCCTACCTTGACTTCAGCAAAGCTTTTGACACTGTTCCGCATAGAAGATTGATTAATAAGCTGGGTAGGCTTGGGGTGGGACAGACATTGATCAAATAGGTGGCAAACTGGTTGACAAGCAGAAAATAGAGAGTGGTGGTTAATGGTATACAGTCAGAAGAGATGCAAGTCAGAAGTGGGGTACCTCAGGGATCAGTCCTGGGGCCAGTCTTCTTCAATATCTTCATTAGTGACATTACAGATGGACTGGAGGGTAAGGTTTGTCTGTTTGCAGATGACACCAAGATCTGCAACAGAGTAGATGATCCAGATGGTGTGGGTAGAATGAGATGAGATCTGGATAAACTAGCAAAATGGTCAGAAGAATGGCAGCTGGGGTTTAACACAAAGAAGTGCAAGATCATGCACATAGGGAAGAGAAACCCTGAAGCCACCTATAGGCTGGGAGGGAGTTGCTGGAAGTCACAAGGGAAGAAAGAGACTTGGGCATCATTATTACCGATGACCTGAAATCATCCAAGATGACCTCTAAAGCAGTAGGTACAGCTAGATGGATGTTGGGGTGTATTAGTAGGGGTAAAACAAGTCGGAAGAGGGGAGGTAATAATCCCTCTTTACAAGACACTGGTTAGGCCACATCTGGAATACTGCATGCAGTACTGGAGGCCACACCTTCACAAGGACATTAACCAAATTGAGGCAGTCCAGAGAAGGGCAACCAAAATGGTGCAGGGACTGCATCAGAAAACATATGAGGACAGATTAACTGAACTCAATATGTATACCGTAGAGCAAAGGAGGGAGACAGGAGACATGATTGAAACATTCAAACACCTTAAGGGCATTAACAAGGTAAAAGAGTCTAACATGTTTCAATATTAGAAAAAATAGCAGGACAAGAGGACACAGCATGAGATTAGAGGGATGCCAATTAAGGGGTAATGTGAGGAAGTTCATTTTCACAGAAAGGGTGGTGGATGCATGGAACGGCCTACCTCAGGAAGTGGTGGATATGAATACAGTGCAGGGCTTCAAACAGGCATGGGATAGGCATAAGGGAGCAATACAGATGAGTATGAATAGATAGGCCATTGACAGAGCAAAGGCCTATGGCACATTTATAAGATAGAAAAAGAAATGGGCAGACTAGACGGGTCTTGCAGTCCTTATCTGCTGTCAACTTCTATGTTTCTATGTTTCTATGATCACAGGTACTCAGAATTGTTTTTTTTTCTACTTAGATGTTCTCTAGCTGGGAAACATATCCTCCTATATAGGAATTGTATCTACTCCTGATTCCGTCCCAAATATGCAGGAGCAAGGCATGACAAAGACCTGGGAATTATCATCACTGATGACCTGAAGGTGGCCAAGCAGTATGGGAAGGCAGTGGGAAAGGTGAACCAAATGCTTGAATGCATAGTGAGGGATATCACCAGCAGAAGGAGTGAGGTAGTACTCCTCTGTATATTTTGTTTGTGAGGCTGCACCTTGAGTACTGTGTGCAGTTCTGGAGACCCAATCTTCAGAAGGACAGGGAAGGGATATAGACAGTGCAGAGCAGAGCAACCAAAATGGTCAGGGCTGGTGTCAGAAGACCTATGAAGAGAGGCTTAAGGAATTAAACTGGTACTAACTGAAGGACAGGAAGAGGAGGTGGTATATGACTGAGAAATTCAAATATCTCAGGGGAATAAACAAGGTGCCAGAGGAAAGTATTTTCCAGAGAAAAGGATGTTCTAGGACTAGAAGCCACAATATGAACTTGGAGGGGGTAGGTCTAGGGGTAATGTGACTAAGTTCTTCACGGAAAGGGTGGTGGACAACTGGAACAGCATCCCAGTGGAGGTGATGGGGGCAAATATAGTCACAGGTTTCAAGTGTGCATGGGATAAACACACATGAGTGTCTGGCATAATGGAGGGGGGTCGACAACACCCTCTCCCCAGCAGTGGCTTGGGGAGCACTATTAGGGGGATTTAAAGAGCAGACCAGGTGGGCCAAAAGAATCTTATCTACTTACAGAATTTATGAATCTATGAAATGTGGGAGTACAAACCCTTCCATTGATTTAATCCAGATGGGGTTTTGTTAATTCTTCCCATGTTTCTAACGAACAGTCTCTGAATGCAGTCCTCTATGCAGCATAACATCATATATGGCTTTATTTGGCCTTCTCTAGATACTAATCAACATGCCTAGAGAGACTGCCAACCCATTTAGTGCTGTACACAAGATAATTAGTTCAGACTGCCCCCCGATGGATAAAGTCAGAGGACTCCTCCCTTGGACCAAGTAATGAAGTTAGTGGAGTGTTCTGTGGACCTGCAGAACACCCTGTGTCACTCATATGGTGGGTCACTTGCAGCTTTGGGCTTTTACTTGTGTTCTGAAGTCCCTTGTAGCTGAAGTTGGTGAGCTGCAATGTACTTATACACATGATGTCTGACCATTTATGATGACACTATTTTCCTACTGAAGAATTAAAGTATACTCTGATTTCCCTTCAGAACGTGTAAATCTTTTGCCTTTTACTAATGCATTTTGAGCTCAGGGGAGATGGTGTTCTGATTTACTCTGATGGCTTCTTTAATCTATAATTCTGTGAATTGGTTCTCCCACTCTTTCCTGAATTTTCCCACTGAGCACAGTCTCTGCTATCAAAAATATCTATATTATTTATAAAAGTACTTAGTCTTTGTGTTGCAATGTTTCTGTTCTTCTGCTCCCTCCAAGCCTGTTTCCTTTTTTAAATGTTGAAAGCAAAGGTCTCCACTGACCACAAAGCTTAAGATGTCCCTGAGCATCTGAAATAAAAATGATAAATAAATATATATATATATAGAGAGAGATAGAAAAAGTAACTCATTTATGTCTCAGGCTGTTTGATAACCCTAGAGACACTTAATATCACCTTTTGATGAAAACCTTTGAGAATCAATTTCAGCTATAAAAAAAATGTAATTCAGCAGCTGTTATAGAATTCAGCTATCCAGAAAGTAACTTTTCTGTTACCCTTCTAAGTCATTTTTATTTTTTATTTTGGGAGTTGGGAACTATGCACAGCTTCAGGACCAAAAGAAAACAGTTATTCTAACATTAATAAAGAAGAAGTAGTTCAGAAGGTCAGACTTTAATTGAACAATAACACTGTAGTGGAGCATAGGTACTAGCTGTTAGGGAAGAAAATTATGTACATGTGCTACTACAGTAAGTCACTGACTTTCCAATAAAAGCTTATTAGTCTTGTCTGGGAAAAGCATACTTAGCTGAGGCTCATTTCTAGTTGTGACCTGGGGGAAGGGAAGGGAATGACAGGGAGTAAGTCAATGAAATTGTACAATATTAAAACAGCGCTAATACCAATTAGTGTAATGAGAGGAATTAGATTCATGCATCTGTATGAAGGCTGTGCAAGACTAGACAAATACAAGCCAGCCTGTCAGCAAAGCAGTAGGGCTACTGCTCATGATACCGAGAATTCAGTTTTGGGAATGAGTATGACTCGTTGGTGGCCAGCCAATGGAAGAAGGCTTATGCATCCCATAGGATGCTCTCTTCCTTTGTGCAGGAAGGGCAGCTGCTTCCACCGCTATATTGTTTTTCAAACACAAGAATATGGCATGCACATATATAGAACCCAAACAAACAGAAGAGTGGAAGAAATAAGTGCTTTAACTGAGATTTGAACCCAGGTTGCCTGGAATACCATTTCAGTTGTACAACCAGGTCTACTGGTAACCTTGAACTCCCAGAAGCACCTTACTCTTTCTGTAATGAACAACCTGGTGCTGCACAGATTATTATATTTTCAAGCACAAACATGGGGTCTGCTCATGCAGTATATGGAACCCAAACAGAAAAGAGAAAGAAGTAAGTGCCTTTATTTGGATTTGAACCAAGGCTGCTCTGAATACCATTCCAATTGTGCTTCCAGCTGCGCCACTAAGGCAACTAGAAACCTAGAATTCCCAGAAGCACCTTACTTTTTTCTGTAATGCCTGACCTGGTGCTGCACAGCTAATTACATTTTCAAACACAAGGGTATGATGTGAACACATAGCAGAGCCAGCCATGATACAACACAGTAACTTGCAGTTAATTACATATTACAAAATACTGCATGACAAAAGGCCATAATTGCCTTTGGTTTACACTGCTCCTTGCACCATACAGTACCATTTTGTGATATATGGCAGCATTACCGTGTTGCATCCTGGTTGTCACAATTATATATGGAACTCAGTGAAACAGAAGAGATAAAGAAATAAGTGCCTTACCTGGGATTTGAATCCAGGCTGCCCTGAATATCATTTTGGTTTTGCTACCATTTGATCCACCAAGGCAGCTGGAAACCTTGCACTCCAAGAACCACCTTTCTCTTTCTCTAATGCACAGCATTGTGTTGCACAGATAGTTATATTTTCAAACACAAGTGTGTGGTGCACACATATATGGAACCCAAACAAACAGAAGAGAAAAAGAAATAATGCCTCTGCTAAGACTTGAATGCAGACCACCCACTGGGGTTCAAATCCCAGCTAAGACACTTATTTCTTGCTCTCTTCTGTTTTGATGGCCCAGATGGTAGCACAAGCGAAATGGTACTTATTTCTTTCTCCCGATTCATAAAAGATATCTCTTAGATTAATTAAAAAATTGTGTGGACTAGAAAGCCTGAATAACCCAAAACAATTTTGTTTTAGAAAAAAGATTTCTACATTAGGTAACATTTTTTTATTTAAGAGTACAAAATAACACATACTACATGTACAATATAAGAAAATTCCATAATTCCTAACATTTTTCGATATTCAAGGGGCTTTTGGCAATGTGAGCATATTAATATTGTAGCAAAGATGGTATGAATTAATATTCTATTACTTTACTGGATGTTATTAACGTTATGCACCTTGATACCAGACTTATGGTTCTTTTACATTTATTTGATGTTATTAAAATTGTGCATATGGCTACCAGACTTATGGTGCATTACACCACCCAACTGAATTTATCAAAAGAAACACCAGTGAATCAAGGAGTAAAACAAGAATGCTTACTGACACCTCTTTTATTCAATTAAATAGACTACTAGAAGAACTTGATTACTTATGTACTGAAGCCACCAAGATAGGAGCCAACAATATAATCATGTTATTGTACAGAGATGAACTGCAGATTATTTCAGAATCTGAGACTGGGCTCCAGTGGGAACTGAACGATGTTGTAAACACATTAGATTATCTGGGCATACAACTAAATATACAAAAATCTGAAATCTTAATTTTGAGGAAAACAAAAAATGTTAGCTGTAGGTGGATAATTGATGCAGAGTTTGTTCAGGAGGTTGGTTCTTTTGTATTCCTTGGAATCACCATTTCTGCACTGGGCACTTGGAATTCATATACTGCAAAAAAAAAATCAGAAAGAGCCTCTACAGTACCTTGGGAGCATGGTTTGGTACCTGTGTAAGATGGATGCCTGAGTTCAGTGTTCCACCTTGGCCTATTTATTTTATTCTATATCCGCCTCTCATTTTTGCATATTTCATTTGCATTTGGTTGTCTGTGAGATTTTTTTTAACATTAGTCTATCATCCAGTGCCTGGTTTAGTTGGGGAACTCAAGTTTGATCTGTTTTGATCTACTGCATCTCTTGGCCAATTGTGGGGCCTATCTGGCTACAGACTATGGTGGACCCAGCAAAAGAAATGACTGTGGATCCCACTCTACTGCCTCACTTCACTGATCAGGCCACATGGCTGGAATATATAGCAACTTTGTTGGAGAATCTTATAATGGATATAGCCCAAATAAAATGATTGTTAGCTGCTACTGCATCTGACATTGCTACACTTAAGGACAAAATTAATGCTACCGAGCAACTGAGTAGAGGACCTAGATGATTCCCATCTGGCTACCTTGAGGTCCCCTGAATACCATGAACGGTGACTAGATCAGCTTTGGGGTAGAGTTGATGCTTTAGACAATCAGGGCCAACACAACAGTATAAAGAATAAAGTATGGGTGAGTATATACAACAAGCCTATGTTTCCATCGAGGAGCTGAGATATCAGCATGTGGCCCTTGAGAGCGAAGCTCGAGAGGTCCACGCTGGTATCTTCAACCCCGAGATGGAAACAAGATGAGTTGTGTATACTATCTCATACTTTATTTTTTATAGTATTTGGTTCTTGAGTTTAAGGAAAAAGTTATGTTTTTTTGAATATTTTATTTCACAAGATTTCACTTTCATACCTTGTGTTTGGTGCTCCCACTTATCGCCGGCAGTCCAGTCTGTCGTCTGTTTCTGTGGTCCATTTTGTTGAATTGTGACTGCTGTCTACTGCAATGTTTCAGGCAGGACTTTGTAAAAAAAGATATATTAAAACTGTTACAGTCTAGAAACATGGAGACTAGTAGGGCAGTGTATGTCCAGACCATCTCGGTAAGCCGTGCTGCCACATTTTTTTTCTTAATGACTTCTGTTTCCAGCAATAAGGTGGCGAGGGACAGACCTGCTTATGAATATTCATTAACAAATATGCACAACAACTTTTCAAATGTGCAGAGCAACATTTGGAACATGAACAACAACTTTTAGAATGTGTACAACAAGGTTAGCCCAGACACCAAATTACATATATAGTAAGCTTTAACCATATACTATATAAGGATTCTCAGTATCTGTGAGGGCTCAGAAGGGTGTATTCTTGTAGCCTTTCTTGTGGAATTCCTTCCTCAGCTCCTTACACCTGCCTGGCAAGGTCCCACCCTGATTTAGAGAGCCTATCGTGTTGGCAAACTTGACCCAGTTCAACCACAGAAACCTTGCTGGATCATAATTTCTTTATTGCAATTTGCAGTAAAAAGTACCTTATTATGGGAAGCAAGAGACAAAGGGTGACTTAAATGGAGATGCACTAATATTTTTTTCCAGATTTTTTTGTGGATGTAATTTCCCAGTAAAGGACTTATGGCCCTAGTCGTACTGCTTTATGAAAAGCCAGAATCCCTTACCATTTCATTAGCCTTACTAAACTGGTGATAACAAAAAATGGACAGCAGAATGTCTGCAGCAGTTCACAAGAAGCCTGATCCTTTTTATATCTCAACTGGCCACAGCTGCAGATAGACTCTCACCTCCCAGGCATTTGTGGAGAGAGCTAAACCCAGCAAGCACTGTTTAGTCCTCTAATGAGCTGAACTTTTCTTCACAGTTCTCAGGGGCTCATCACTCATCTGAACTACCTATGGCACATACCTACACAAATGATCCAAAGAATGATGAACGTCAGTTTCAGAGACCCCAAGTTTGGAGATGGTCCCTCCTTGCTTGACATAATATAAACCATGTTGTGGCAGTTTACACATTATAGGCTGTGGTATTGCGGTAGTTATTTGATAAGCCACAGCATCCATTTTTTGTATGGCTGCTTCTTATAAGTCTTGGGTTTCCACCATTTCTTTTCCCCTTTTTAACCTCTGTGTCTTTCTATTTTGTTCACCATTTTGTTACTTTATTAGTTTGGGACTTTAAATTCTTGGGCATTTAGAATTTATTTTCTTACTTTAATTTCTTGTTTCTGTTCTTATTTTGAAGTCTCTTTTATTTGAGGTAGTTCTTTCCATTGTGTTTTTTTTTGTCTGCTCCCCTTTTTACCCTTCTTGCTCTCTCTCTCTCTCTTTTATTTTTATTTTCATATTTTTGTGTAGAAAGCCTCTCCAGGGTGCTTCTCGGTTTCTCTCAGCTTTCTTTTTGTTCATTAAATATGATCTACCTAAGCTTGGTTTTAGACATGTATAATTTGTGCACATTAATTGCTCACTCACCTTTTATTTGTTTCTGTTGGGAGAGGCAGATTCACTAATCTTTTAAATGTTTTGTATTTGCATTTTGGCTTGGGTGGGTGTTATGAAGTAGACAAAAAATTACCTCCACCTCGCAACCCCAACACCTGGCCATGCTCTATCCTTTAGATTGTGGCTATCGGCAAGGGGCTGCATCCATGCTTGCCTCACGGTCCCTGGACTATGCACTTTTATAATCCCCAACAAATGCAGGAAAACTTGTACCACAGTCCAGAACATTATGCAGATGCTAAAGCTCCTAACATGGTAAGCAATCAGGATGGTCTGGCCACTCCTGTTGCTTTCAGGTAACATTCATCCCAATCCTGACCCCTTACCCACTGCACCTGCCCCCTTAAAGAGATTGGGTGGGCTCACAATAGCATCTGCTAATACCTGTAGTCTTCTGGCCAAATGTAACTCTCTGCAAGCCTGGGTATCCCAACATAACCCTGATGTGCTCTCCATTGCAGAAACTTGGCTCACTCTGAGAATTCCAGACTTGGCCATTCAGTTTGAGGGGTATACCTCCTATAGGCTGGATAGGATTGGGAAGCGTGGTGGTGGATGTATCATTTATACCAGGGACACTATACTAGGGTGCATTCTCTCATACCCTACCACTAACAAATATGTACAAATGCTGACAACTAAACTCATGCTTGGCACTCACAGCAAAGGTTTAACATTTGCTATGGTATACACATCCCTTGGAGAGCAATCATCAGGTTTCTCTGAAATCCACAACTACCTCTCTGACCTAGACCAGAACTCTGAGATTCTAGTCCTAGACTACTTCAACATCAACTGGCAATTGACTGAGGTTGCACTGCCTAAGATGCTATCTACTCCCTACACGTCACAGCTAGTGGATTCCACCAAGTGAAGGAATTATCACACTGTCCTGAAGAGTTCCCCAATCTGTTGTCCTCCCTGACTCTATTAGTGATCATTCACCTATTACCTGTTCCTGGTAAAATAATTCCCCCAGAATCCCAGCTAAAACTCTCACATCCAGAGTACTTAAAAAAGGACATCTAGCCTCTTCCAGGGTGCACCTTAAACAACTGGACTGGTTGTATCTTTATGCTACAAACGATGTCAATACTTCACTTGATCACTTCATCCAGACCTTCAATGCAACATGCAATATTTACATCCCCCCGCCCCCATCAAGCGCAAAACCAAGGGATGTAGTCAGTCTCGAATCACCCTGGCCCTCCTTGACCAGGAGAAACATCGAGACAATCTCTGGCACAAAGCCAAATGTACTGGCTCCCTCTCAGACCTCCAGAATTATAAAACTGTGTGAATAACTGCATAAGGGCTATTCAGCTGACTAAAAGCTGTCATTTTAAGAATGAACTGTCCAACTCTTGAGGTGATAGCCTCAAATTCTGGGATAACTTGAAGACTCTTACTGGGAAACCAAACAAATCTCCCCCAACCCTGTTCAATCTAAACGGTACTATAGTTCAGGACCCTACTACCATAGCTAACATCTTTAATACGGCCTTTACAGACCTTAGCAGTGTACTCCCCCCAGATTTCTTTCTATCTCCAAGTGACTCTTACCCTTTCAAACCATTAGTCTTCCCAGCTGGCCCCATCCCACCTTTCCACTTTAAAATTATCTCCCATGCAAAAGCAAAAAAGTATCCTTCGCAAGTCTTCAGAAAAAACAAAGTGGGCAGTGACACACTTGACCTCAAGCTCACTGCCTTAGCCCTTGATGAAGTACTACTACCCCTTATCAGAATCCTGAACCTCTCACTCCTAAATGGCAGATTCCCAAAGGCATGGAAGTCAGCTGTCGCCACCCCATCTACAAAAGTGGAGACTGAGCAAGTCACGCCAATTATAGGCCAATCTCTATTCTCCCACCTCTCTCAAAAGCACTTGAATGAATTGCCTATGGTTAGCTTGTTGACCAACACGACAAGTATAAATTACAATGCCCAGAGCAGCACCACTTCCATAAACAACACAGCACCATCATCGCCTTGGTGGAGATCACAGGCTATATTCACAATACTTTTGACCATGGCAAATTGATGGATGTGACTTATATCGACCTCACCAAGGCCTTTGATACAGTTAACTATGAACTTCTGCTGAGCCGGTTAGCCCCCGTGGGCCTCTCACCAGAAATCATAAGATGGTTCAGGAGCTACCTCTGTGGCAGGACACAGCAAGTGAAAATTGCTGATGTCCTCTCAAAAACCTGTGCTGTAACCACACGGCGATCCTGGGCCCCCTGCTATTCAACCTGTATTTGAACCACCTTCCTCCAGCATGTCAGTACAAGGTCCTCCTCTATGCTGATGATGTTGTGCTTTTTTCCAGCCACTCGGATCCATTTATGCTGGAAATACATATGCAGCTTAACTTCGCTGCCCTTGAGGCATGGTTCACCAACTCTAAGCTCCTGTCAAACTACAAAAAAGAAACTATGCTGTTTGCCTCTCCTCATAACTGGCACAAATCCCATTAATTGTGTATAGTGAACTCTCAAAATGCCTCCCTAGAATTGTTCAGAGCTTCAAATACCTCAGGGTCACCCTGGATAGCTCCCTCTCTTTAACTCGTCACATTGACCTGGTTGTAAAGGCAGCTAATGCTAGGATCAGCCAATTATTTAGGCACAGGTATTGCCTAACAGACAGTGCCCTAAAATTAGCTGTCACCAGTTCTGTCCTATCTATTATTGATTACAGATTGGCAGTGTATGGTGCCACCTCTGATACAGCCCTTAAGAGGGTGAAGGTGGCCCTCAACAAAGCATGCTGGCTTATCCTTGGTGCTCCCCACCTAACACATACCTGTAACCTCTACCCTCAGTCAGGATGACTTAATCTGGACTGTAGGATTCAGTCATCCTTTGGTGTTCAAAGGCTTCTCTCCCCCACTGATAATACCCACACTACCAGGGGTTCCCACATCTTGACATTAAAAGTCTCTTTCCACTTCACCACCCTGGGCCAGCACTCCTTCAAATATCATGCTCCCCTCTGGCTAAACTCTCTCAATAATGACATACTACCTAATTCTAAGCTTGGCCCTTTCAAAGCTCGGCTCCGCAAGTACCTTACGGCCCTAAACAGGTGTAACTGCCTTCTGTAACTGCTCTGGTCCCTTTTAATCTCCCTCTGTATCTCTTCCCCCTACATCTCCTCCCTTGGTCTCATATCAGCTCCTTAATTCTCTCCCAGCTCTCCAGCTGTTTCTCCTTTCCCCCGCATCCCTCCCACCCTGATCTGCTTGCCTACCCTGCCCCATCCTTCCTCTCACCCCCCAATGATGTCCACTAATCCTCAAATATAAGACAAGGCTCTAAAACAGGACAAGGCCTAGCTAGCTGCTGCAGTCTCCCTCCCTTTCCCACTCTAAGATCCTACTTCTTTAACCTTTCTCCCTTATCTCACTACACCCCAGCGACCAGTTCCCTCACACCCCTGCCCCCCTCTCTTTTCCTGATCTACTTTTTCTGTGCACCTATAATACTCTTGATCTTGTTTGCTGCATCATATTGTACCATTATGTCTGCACTTCTTAATCTTGTAACTATAACATACTGTATCTACTACCTGATTGTTTTCACAATTCAACAGTGCATGATTTGTTTAATTTGTCCTCTGTAATGCCTACTTTGTCATGACATGGAACCTTTGTAAATGATCTTCCAGCTCAGAGGTTTGTTAATCTGAGATTGCAATAAATAAATAAAAGACAGTTTTTTACCATTTGGTGTCCTTGCTAGCAGGGCATGGAGGACATTAAACCTTCTTCCTGCAAATGGCAGGGACACAACTCCATTTTGCAAATGAGTTTTCTTATTATTAACTGTTGGGCTTGGAATGCTTATTCACTCAGTGTTTCTAGCTGATGTTCCTATAAGTTTTTTAAACCAATTTTAGGTAGCGGTGGGCAAAACTTTTTTTTTCCATGGTAGCAGAACATTCATGAAATTTTATAACCTTCGCAAGTTTCTGAACTTCTGCCTGCTGCGGATTGGAAAACTTCAGAAGTTTTTGGGTGAAATTTCACCCTGTTCTGCTCACCTAGAGGCCAAAAAAAAAGATAAAATAATGTAAGCTGTGGTGTCCAGAGCTGCCCCCATCCCCCAAGCTTGCCACCCAAAAAAAAAAAATCCATGGTGGCTGGCAGTCTCTTCCATTACTCAATCATCAGCCCCTTATTTAAGAAAAATGCCCATATAATTATTGGTGTCTAGCCATTCCTTCCCCCTAACTGATCATCATCCCCTATTTTTTTTTAAATGCTCCTTTTATTCCTGGTGGCTAGAGGTTCCTACCACCACCCAATCACCCACCCCATATTTAGATAAATGCCGCTGTAATCCCTGGTGGCTAGCGGTCCCTCCTCCAACTTGATTACCCATCCAATATTTTTAATAAATGCCCCTTTAATCCCTGGTGGCTCGTGGTCCCTTCCCCCACACAGTCACCTGCCCCATATATAAATAAATGCCCCTGTAATCTCTGTGGTTAATGCCCCTTCCCCCCACCCGATCATCTGCCCCATATTTAAAAAAAATGCCCATGTAATCCCTGGTGGGGAGTGGTTCCTCCTCCACCTGATTACCACAGCAGTCAGAACATCATGCCTTACAAGTAACCTCCATCCTAGCTCCTGTCATATGGTGGGAAAACATTTCTCCCTTGTGGTCTAGTGACCCTGCCTCCCTATCAGCAATCCCTGAATTAAAATCTTTATCCCTGGTGGTCTAGTGTACCCCCACACCCACCTCATGCAAACAATGTTCCACCATCCCACTCCCCCAGTCCCCCATCCAAAACCCAAGAGTGGTGACCAGCACAGCCTTTCTCTCTCCTCCATGACCAGCAGCCTACTGAGCCATCAATGAATGAGTGTGTGCTTGCACATGTGCTCATTCATTGATAGCCCAGTGTGCTGCCAGCTGTGGAGGAGAGAGGAGAAAGTGTGCTGGTTGCCCACTCTTGGGTTTGGGATAGAGGGAGGGATTGTGTGACATCGCCTGCAGGGTGGGGTGGGGCATGTACACTAGAGCACTTCAGGATGAACATTTTAAATCATGGATTGGGGATAGTGAGGAGGGTCACTAGACCACCAGGGAGAAGTGTTTTTTCACTATATGGCAGGGGATAAGGATGCAGATTACTTGGAAGGGCATGATGTCTTGGACTTGGACTGGTCAGGTGGGTGATAGGGTGGGGGTACGGACAGCTACCTACCGGGGATTACATGGGCATTTTTGTTTAAATGTGGTATAGATGATCAGGTGGGGGTGTAGGGACCACCTTCCATCAGGGATTACAGGAGCATTTACTTAATTATGGGGTGGGTGATTGGGTCAGGGGAGGGATCGTTAGTCACCAGTGATTACAGGGACTTTATTTTATTGTGGGGCAGGTGATCAAATGAGGGGAAGGATCGCCAGCAACCAGGGTTTACAGGGGCATTTTATTTGGAAAACATGGGGTGGGTAATTGGGTGGGGAGGTACTGCTAGCCACTAGGGATTACAGGGGCATTTTCTTTTTTTAAATGTTGGGTGGGTGATCGTTGGGGGAAGGGACTGCTAGCCACCAAGGTCTTACTTTCATTCTATATAGACCAGTTATGCAGGGAGGGCAGAAATTCCATGAAAGTTCAGCAATGGATTTCCAAACTTTCACGGAAGCAAAAGTATAACTTTCACTTCAATTCTGCAAGTGTAAGTTGTTTTTTTCTCCACACACTTCTACCTTTAGGCCTTCGGTTGGTTGGGAAGTGTTCCGAACATTTTTCTTGTTCACTGTTCTTGTTACAGTTCTGTGGGCTTTTTTCCCTTTTGATTCCATAGAGTCCTATTTTATTTTATTTTATTGGATAATTTATATTGCTGTACTGGAAACATTATTGTTAACTACTTACGCTCACCCTTTTTACTGAACAGTAAGTGATTGTACCTACTGTTGGAGACTGACTTATTTACAATTGATCTGTTTTAATAATAATTGTTTCTTACAGTTTTTACATGGCTCCTGGTGATGCATGCCTTCCGGTGAGGTTGGTCTCCTGGGACATGAATGGGCTTAACCACTCGGTTAAACGGGCTAAGGTGTCGCACCATCTGAAGTCGCTGAAGGTGAATATTGCTCTTCTACAGGAGCACCGCATGGTGGATGAGAAAAGGGTGGGTAGGTCAAATGATACATACTTCTGCCTCTAGTAGATAAAGGGGTACTATGATACTAAACCATCATACTCTTTCCTGGAAGGTAGTTCATACAGTTACAGATCAAGAGGATAGATGGGTTATTGGCAGGGTTAGTCATCCTGGAGGGTGTACATGTTTGGCATTAGTGTATGCCCACAACTTTGACAACCCTGATTTTTTCCATCATCTTAATAAAGCTCTAGGGGAGGTATATGGCAAGATGCCTTGCCCCCTCTTGATCGGGGGTGATTTTAATCTTGTATTTGACCCATTTATAGATAAATTCAAAGTCACCCCAGATACCCATCCTAATTCTAGATTAGTTTTAGTGGATCTGATGGCTGAGTGGAACCTGGTTGACACCTGGCTAATTACCCAGCCAACCGAACATGACTACACTTTCTTTTCTTCAGTACATGTAACTTTCAGCCAGCTTGATCACTGGTTAGGCAATGATTTAGCAGCATCTGCTACTACTGACTCCTCTTTTGGCCATATATTAATTTCCAGGCATGCCCCTTGTATTCTATGCTTGCAACCCTTTACTTTGAAACCCTCTTTTACTGTATAGCACTGCAGTCCTTTATTGATACAGGACCCTGCCTTCGATGAGTGGATCTGCAAGGAGGCATAATTCTATTTTGATACTAATCAGACTGAGGTTGTCCACCTAGGTCTAATTTTGGATGCATATAAAGCTTACCTGTGAGGCTGCATTATTGCCTTTTCCAATGGAAAATGGAAGGAGAGGGAAGCAGATATCTCTGAACTGATGCACACTCTCTCCATGTTAGAGAAACGTTTTTAGCAAACTTCCTCCCCAGAGCCCTCCTTACTGGCTTCCATCACAGAGACTAAATATAAGTTAAATACTTTTCTTTCTCACAAGGCTGAATGGCAGCTCCTACGGAGAGGTCATTCCTTCCAAAACTCTAGAGAAAAACAGAAAGTTGTTTGCTTATCAGTTGCATAAGCAGCAAGCTGAGTCCCGGATTTCTGCACTGTGAAAATCTGATGGTTCTGTGGTCACATCCACCTGAGAGGTGAATGATGTTAATCAATATTTTTATGAACAGTTGTATTCTTCTGACTCATCCCTCTCTACATTGCCTCAACGTCAGACCTTTTTGGGGGACACTATTGTTCCCCAACTCTCACCTGCTATAAGACACCAGCTGTATGCCCACCTCTCTGTAGTAGAACTCTATCTGGCTCTTAAGTCTCTGGTTAAAAATAAACCCCTGGACAGGATGAGATTACTGTGGAGATCTAACAAATGATGCTCAACATTGTTATTTCCCCTCTTTTGCCTGCTCTCTGAGACACATGTTCTGTTGGCTGTTTTCCCCCATCATGTGGGAGACTGTCATAACCCTCCTCCCTAAACATTCAGATGATCCATTGGACTGTGCAAATTATCATCTGATTTCTCTTATTTCTACAGACATTAAAATCTTTTCTAGAGTCTTAGCTACAAATCTTGAATCAGTTTTACACATGTTGGTGCACTCCTCCAAGGTGGGTTTCCAAAAAAGGAAAATATAGAGCAGACCATCTGCGTAACCCTTTAAACTTGAAAATTTACACTAAAGCTTCCCCCCTTCCTATTGTTTCTTGTGTGGTTGGTTTTTGTAAGGCATTTGATTCTGTGCAACGGAGTTACCTGCATAATGTTCTTGGACTCTATGCTTTCTATGGACTTGGATTCATATTTTTTACTGATGACCAACAGTGGTGATTTTCACAACTTGCACTCTTTTTACTCTCTTTTTTATTTGATTTTCTATCATCATTACATTACAATGCCAGCATAATATATAGTCATATACAAAAAAGCATTTTTACAAAAGAGTAAATCAATGTAGGTATTGCTATGATGTAGTTTTCTTGATTTCATTATAAAAGCATATAAAACCCTTGTCTACTTAATATATAATGTCCTCATAATGACAAAGAGATATATGACATCAGTATGGCTAAAGTCAGGACACATACAGTAATGGAGCACCATCATATTCACCTATCTAACAGTTTTGGCTGTTTTATGTTTTAAAGAACATTTATCTTCAGGAATGTTACAGGATTTTCTCAGGTCTAAATATTATCTAGTGGCCCATGGAGAGTATAAATAAAAGGATTCCAGATTGAATCCAATTTATTAATCTGTTTGCAATTTTTATAATGAATCCATTCTATTTGATGAATAATCCAATCTGTATATAATGGGGGTCACTGTCTTTCCATGTCATAAGAATTAATCTGAAAGCACTTTTGATGACAATATTTATAAGGGATCTCTTATGGAAGTCAAAATTTCTCAGTGGGTCACCGTATCTGAGTAACATCCAAACTACGGGCCCGATTCTAGAAAAATTACACCTGGCATAACAGCACTTGTACCAAGTAGAATGATGCATGTAGCAACTTACGTCAGCAGTTCTGACATGCTTGATTCTACAAAGTGGCCTGCGACATGTCATAGGCCACTTGCGTCAAACATCTGTTATCCCGGCAGTTGTACCATAAACCCCCTGCTACATGGTGCTAGGGGGTTTACGGCAGCAGTTGCACCCCATTCCAGAAGGGCAGCAACAAAGTCCTCTATGTCGGGATTCTACAAGAACCCCCGGAGGAGAACCGGCAATGTAAGTGACACCAGCTTTTAGCTGGTGTCACTTACGGACACCCCTGGGGATCCTGTAGACCCACTTGCAGTCATGCCACAGATATTCTCCCCCCATGACCAGCATGCCCCAGTGGGTGCCGCGGCTACCCACACCCCAACCCAAAACCCCATTGTGCATTGCCCACCAGGGCAGTGCTGTCATTCCCCCACCCATAAGCCGACCCTGAGTTGCTCAGACAAAAATGCAGCAAATACCCTACTCTGGTAGTCTAGTGACACCCCACACAGCCATGCCAGCCCACCCAGCACCCCCACCCATCAACTGGCTCAGCCCACCTCTCACCACCATGGCCAGCCACCAACTGAGTTCAGTTTGATTGCGGGTCAGTTATTAATGGGTTCAGGGGCAGGGGGTGTGGGTACCCTGTGGGGGCACCTACTGTGACATACTGGGCAGGGGGGGGCACTTGTGATGTGCGGTGCAGCATACGGCATGCTCACCAGGTGCACCCTCTGTTCAGCATACATGGCCACATGTCGCAAATTGCAGATCTTAGCTGCTGCAGTGACCCTGCCCCTTCTAGAATAGGGCGCAGGGACATTGTCACAGTTGCAGGTAGCGGAAGTTGCACTTGGCGGTGACTTGCACCACCCTTCTAGGGGAATCTAGAGCCTGAACTTGGGGATTGCCATAGCCTTTAAGAGGCAAAGCCTCCTGCACTACAGCCTGCCTGTTGTGTAGCTGTTCCAGCCCACCACCTGCCCCAACCAGGGGCAGCACTTCATTTATTGCTGCTGGCAGGTCACGTGTCATACTCTTCATTTTACTAAGTGTCCACTTTCCCCATTTGCAGCTTATACACTCCAACCACTAGGGGTTGCTGCACTTTCCACTCTGGCACCTCTATACATTCTCTACTCCTTCCTAGCAACTATTGCAATCCCTGTCCACTAGAGGTCTCTGCAGTTCCCTCCTAATCCTTTCTGCTATCTTCTTTCCTCACTCCTCCCTTCAGCCCACCACTAGGCCCCCTGCAAGCCTCAAACCTTGCACCCCTTTCTCCAAAGTCTGCAGCCTAACCACCAAGCTGAAAAACCAGGCCAATATCTACCTCTACTTTCAAGCTTTTAACCCTTCCTTCTTAGAAACAAAAAGATTTCTGTCCTCTGTCTGGTCTCAAATGCAGTACCCTTGCTATCAGAGTCAGCAGCTCTACCTCTTAACCATTGTATTTGGCTATCTTTTTTATACTTTCTAAGACTTTCATAGTCTCCTACCCCCCCCATCTGCCAAAATATTTCACCATCTCACTCTTGCTGCCACTGCAGGCATTGAACCCTGCACCCTCCCTGTGTCACTCAGCAGCTCCGCCACTCTGTTATCACATCTGAATATTGTTTGTGATAGGTTTTAAGACTCTAAAAGCCTCTAACCCTCATTGTCTGCTAAAATATTTTCTGAGTGTTACTACAGGCTTTGAGCCCTGCTCCCTGCAGTTACTGTCTTGGGACCTTTTTTGTCACCCTAGGCAAGCCTTGAACCTGGTACCCTGTGCACTTGAGACAGGGGCTCTGCCACTGTACCAAGGTGGCAACTACACTTATGGGTAGACCTTTCACCCTCTTCTACCCATCTCATTACTGCTATCTGCAAACCCATCCTGTTGTCCCCCCCTTCCCCTCTTCTCACCTCTCCCATCCAAATCCAGTCCCTACCATCTTCCCCTCCATCATCTAAGTTCCCCCATTTTTCTTCACTTCAGCTCTCACACCCTTACCAATCATGCATGCACACCTCCTGCCTACCTGCCTCTCTCTCCTCCTCCTCCTTCTATTGCCTTCCACTAACTCTAATGTCCCTGTTAACCCTCATCCTCACTACTCTAGTGCGCCTACCTGCCCTCCTGCCCTCTCCTCCTTCTATTCCACTGCCCTTCCCCCTCCCTCCTCCTCCACTCACCCCATATGCTCCTCTCCACCTCACCCCCCATCTAGACACTACCTTCCTCCCCTTTGCTCCCTTGGGCATCTTGTCACCTCAAGCCTTCCCAGCCTGTGCTGTCTTACCCACCCCTGTGCTACGAAACCTCCTTCTCTTCCCATCGCCCCAAGTAAACTCTCCTTCTGCCACCCTCTGTCCAGAGTGGCTCTCCTCCTTCTGCTCCTGATTGCTAACATACATCCGAATCCCGGTCCAGCTTGCAAGGGCTCCTCAAAGGAATCCACCAGACTTCATATTGCTTCCATGAACATATGTAGCCTCCTTAAAACATTTGACTCTCTCAATTGCTGGGTTGCAGTTCATAAACCTGATGTTATCTCAATAGTTGAAACTTGGCTGTCATACTCTACCCCTGACTCCCTGGTCTCACTCCCTGGCTACTCCCTCTGTTGGGAGGACCGTGTTGGTAGGCAAGGTGGGGGCTGTGCCATTTATGTCAAAGACCCTCTCGTTGGACTAGCCCTCCCAGCCCCGGTCCTTGACTTCAGGGCTCAGGCCCTAACCCTAAAACTATCTCCTGATCCCTCTAGGGGTCCCATCTACCTGAATACAGCGTACATACCTCCAAAAAAGCAAGCACAAGCGCTAGGCCCACTAATTGATTATCTTACATCCCTACCCCACTCCTCCAACCAAATCCTTGTGGGGAACTTGAACATCAATTGGCTTAGCCCTTCATCCACTTCCTCCTGTGATGCCTTTGCAGCCGACCTAACCCAACTAGTCTACCAACCCACTAGAGTAAATCCTAGAATGGGCTCTAGCACACTCCTGGATGTGGTCCTCACAAACCACCCTAACCGCATCTGCAATATCCAAATCCTCCCAGACTGCCTTAGCGACCACTCCCCAGTTCTCTTCTATTGGTCAACCTCCTTGCCCAAACCCACAGCACAAACACACCTTCAGCGACATCTTAGACCTGGTGGGCTGAAAGGCCTTAAGCCAACTCTAGCCCCATACTGGTCCCCTATACTAAATGCCCTGAGATGTGCACACCACACCTTCTTTATCCACACGCTCAACTCTGTTGTATGTTTTTCACTCCATAACTGCATGCCGGTCCAAAGTAAGGCATGCCCCCTGGTTACCACCACCCTGCACAAACTGCACTAAGCATATGCCACAGAAATAGGCTGTTCAGCTGCGTGGTCTGGCCTGTCGCTGCTGGGAACAAATGTACATGGGCCATCCACAAAGCAAAGGCTGGGCACTATCAGCCTCCTCACTTCCTCATGGGGGAATGCTAGGACCTTCTGGGACAACATTAAGCAGCTGAATGGTGGCACGCATTCCCCCCCACCTTCTCTTATCAACATTAATGGTTCGGTCTCCTCGGACCCTGTCCTTATTGCCAACCACCTCAACAAATCTTTCACAGACCTTAGCCTGGTGCTCCCAGATAATTTCTTCGCTCTCCCTCCCTCCAAGTCTGTCCCTATTCTCCCACGCCCCTTGTTCTACCAGCACCGAGTCACTGCCCAGGAGGTCAGACCTTACCTACGCAAGGCCTTAAAGAATAACACAATTGGCAATGCCTCCCTTTATCCCAGTCTTCTCCGTCAAGTTCTGGATCTGGTTATCTCACCAATCACCAGCCTCTTTAACAAATCTCTCTGCCTAGGGCAATTCCCCTCTGCCTTGAAGATAGCTACTGTCACCCCAATATACAATATACTCCCTAGCAATTATCGACCTATCTCAATCCTCTCTTTAACGCCTTAGAAAAAATTGTGGCCACCCAAATCTCTGAATACCTCGATAAATATTGCATCCTCTGCCCAGAACAACATGGTTTCAGAGCAGGCCACAGCACCAATACTGCCCTCCTGGAATTCTCTAACTTTCTTCACACCTCACTGGACTCTGGCTCCCTAGCAGGTGCAGTGTTCATTGACTTATCAAAAGCATTTGATACTGTCTCCACCCCTCCTGCTAGCTACCCTTAGTCACTTAGGCCTTGCCTCTGGGCCTGTTTCCTGGTACTCCAGCTACTTGTCGGCCAGCTCACAACGTGTGAAAATCAATGGGAAACTTTCCAGCACCTGCCCTATCTGCTCCGGAGTCCCTCAGGGCTCCATTCTTGGGCCCTTGCTCTTTTCCCTTTTTCTCAACTCCCTGTCCAGTGTATGTACTGGTAAAATCCTTCCTTATGCAGATGATGCTGTACTCTTTGCCTCCAACCGTAATCCCATCTCACTTCAGGATTCTCTGCAGGAATCCTACAATGACTCAGAAGCCTGTTTTACTGAGCACAGACTTGTAATTAATTTGAAGAAAACCAAAACCATGCTCTTTGCCCACCCCCAAAATAAATCCAGTAACTATCCTCTCGCAGTCCACTCCACCTCTAAACTCCCTATTGAGCTAGTTCACTCTTATAAATACCTAGGTATAACCTTTGACCCTGCCCTATCTTTTCATGCCCACATCGCTGCCCTTGCCTCAGCCTCTAACACTAGTCTGGGTATCCTCTATCGTCATAAAAACTGCCTCCCCAGGGATGCCCTCCGTCTTGCAGTCACATCCTCTGTTCTATCTCTGGGTAGACTATGGCCTACCTGTGTATGGTGCAGCAGACCAGACTGCCCTGCACAAGATCCGCCTCACCTTAAATAAGGCCTGCAGGCTAATAACTGGGGCTCCTAGTCTAACACACACTTGCCTTCTTTACACCATGGCTAATCTACTCAACCTAGATGAGCGCCTCAAATACCAAACCTGCCTCATAACAAAAAAAATCACTCCTTTGGCTATCCCCACCGGGTCTGTCAACCACTAGCCACCGAGCAAACCCTACAGTGCATACCCGTATATCTCACAAAACTGCACTGGTTATACCGAGGGCGAGAACCTCTCAAGGTCAAAGGGCTTACCCCTACAGAGCCCCCTGTTGGTATAACGCCCTCCTCGCTGGAATCACTGATGCCGCCTCATTATCTTATTTTAAAACTAGCCTTAGAAATCACCTGCTCTCAACATGCAGCTGTACCTGCCTCTAAGCCTCCTCCTATCCTTCCAGACAAAGCTCTCTGAGCTGATCTCTGACCTTCTGTCCAGCTCTACCTTTACTTGTTACTATCTTCCCCACCCTCCTCTTCTGATGTCTTCCTCCCAGCCTTACCTTTATCTGCCCACTGAATCAATCTTCATGTAACTACTATATATTGTCTACTCTGTAAAGCACACATGTAAGCCTGTTGTATACTGTGTTTGACATATGCCTGTATTTTTGGCTGATTCTTAAATGTACTCTGATTTTTTGTCTGCCTTGATGTTTGTTTCTTGCACTGTTTTGTCCTCACTGTGATGAGGTACCTTTGTAAATGAGCCTCTGACTCAAAGGTTGTTAAACTGATTTTCTAATAAATAAATAAATAAAAAATTGGGCCCTAGGTCTTTAAAAAATCTCTTATCTATAGCTAAAGACAGTGGGCTAGATTTTCAAAGGGGTCTTAGATCAACGCAAGCTGTGTCAAACAACCAGCTTGAGTAAGATCTAAGTGAGCCAAATACTGTGCGCCATATTTTGCAAGAAAAGCATTCTCTGTGACAAAGTCCCCCAAACTGATGGAAGAGGTCCAATGCATCAACAAAATGGCATAAGGGATGAGAATGACACAGGCTGCACCAAACTAAATGGTGCAAGTTGAGTCAAAGAAATGACTCAAGGAATGAAAATGATGAAAACTGGGAAACTAAATGGTGCAAACTGATTAAAAAAATGGTGCGCGTTTAGTAAAAGAAATGACTCAAGGAGTGAAAATGACACAAACTGGGTAAAAAAATGGTGCAAACTGAGTAAAAAAATGGTGCACACTGAGTAAAAAAATTGTGCAAACTGAGTCAAAAATGGTCCAAGCTGAGTCAAAGCAATGACTCAAGAAATGGAAATGGCCCAAACAGTAAAAGAATGGTGCGGACTGAGTAAAAATGGTGCAAGCTGAGTCAAAGAAATAACTCAAGGAATGAAAATGACACAAACCAGGTAAAAGAATGGTGCAAACTGCGTAATAAAATAGTGCACACTGAGTAAAAAAAATAGATACTTTTGCTCAGTATTTACTGAAGAGAAGGTAGGGCAGGGCCCACAGCTCAGCATCATGGACACAGGGGGGAGGGAGGTGAGCACTACTCCCTTCACAAAAGAAAGGGTCCTACAAGAGCTTGCTAAGCTCAGGGTGGATAAGGCAATGGGACCTGATGGCATACATCCCAGGGTACCTAAGGAGCTAAAGGAGGAACTAGCAGAGCCGTTAGCAGAATTGTTTAGTGAGTCTCTGAGCACAGGAGAGGTCCCAGAAGACTGGAGAAGGGCTCATGTGATCCCCTCCACAAGAGTGGTAGCAGGGAGGAGGCGGGGAACTACAGACCGGTCAGTCTTACCTCAGTAGTGGGCAAGATTTGGAGGCACTCCTTAAGGAAAGGATAGTGTAACACCTGGAATCCATAGGGGCACAGGATCCAAGACAGCATGGGTTTACAAAGGAAGGTCCTGTCAAACTAATCTCATAGATTTCTTTGACTGGGTAACCAGAGTGGTGGACCAAGGGGAGCAGTTGATGTCGCCTACCTTGACTTCAGCAAAGCTTTTGACACTGTTCCACATAGAAGATTGATAAATAAGCTAGGTAGGCTAGGGTGGGTCAGAAGTTGGTCAACTGGGTGGCAAACTGGTTGACTGGCAGAAAACAGAGAGTGGTGGTAAATGGTATACAGTCAGAAGAGATGCAAGTCACAAGTGGGGTACCTCAGGATCAGTCCTGGGGCCAGTCCTATTCAACATCTTCATTAGTGACCTACGCAGATGGACTAGAGGGTAAGGCTTGTCTGTTTGCAGATGACACCAAGATCTGCAACAGAGTAGATGATCCAGATGGGGTGGGCAGAATGAGAAGAGATCTGGATAAACTAGCAGAATGGTCAGAAGTGGCAACTGGGATTTAATGCAAAAAGTGCAAAATCATGCACATAAGGAAGAAAACCCTGAAGCCACTTATAGGCTCGGAGGGAGTTGCTAGCAGTTACAAAGGAAGAAAGAGACTTGGGCATCATCATCACTGATGACCTAAAATCATCAAACAGACCTCTAAAGCAGTAGGTAAGGCTGGGGGTGTTAGAGGTGTATTAGTAGGGGTATCACAAGTCGTAAGAGGAGGTAATAATCCCTCTGTACAAGACATTGGTTAGGCCCCATCTGAGTACTGCGTGCAGTATTGGAGCCACACCTTCACAAGGACATTAACCAAATTGAGGCAGTCCAGAGAAGGCAACCAAAATGGTGCAGGGACTGCATCAGAAGACATATGAGGACAGATTAACGGAGCTCAATATGTATACCCTTGAGCAAAGGAGGAGAGAGGTGATATGATCGAGACATTTAAACACCTTAAGGGCATAAACAAGGTGAAAGAGTCTAACATGTTTAAATATAAGAAAAATAGCAGGACAAGAGGACACAGCATGAGATTAGAGGAGGCGATTAAGGGGAATGAGGAAATTCTTTCACAGAAAGGGTGGTAGATGCATGGAATGGCTTACCACAAGAAGTGGTGGCTATGAATACAGTGCAGGGCTTCAAACAGGCATGGGATAGGCATAAGGGAGCAATACAAATGACTATGAATAGATAGGTCACTGACAGAGCAAAGGCCGATGGCACATTTATAAGGTAGAAAAAGAAATGGGCAGACTGGATGGGCCTTGCGGTCCTTATCTGCCGTCAACTTCTATGTTTCTATGTTTCTATGGTGCAAGTTGAGTCAAAGATGACACAAACGATGAGAATGATGCAAGTTAAGTAAAAAAATGCAGATGAAATGGCCAAGACTAAGCCTCCAAAAATGTTCTAAACTAGTCCTGCAGGAGAATACTGACCCTTAATAGTAGCATAGTCAGGTCTGACCTCATACTGTGGGTCTGTTAATATGCTTTACTGCCCCTTAGACCAGCTCTGGCTGGTCTAACATCAACATACATCTTAGGCACAAGGACAGGACTTGCATTCTTTGAAAATCCCAAATACTGTAAGGGGATGGTGCATCATTTTGGTGATGCAGGCATCCCTTCTGACATAGTGCAGTCATTTTTGGGGGATAAGCATGGGGCAAGCCACTCTGGCACATTCAAACCTGTTTTTGATGCAAGCACCATTTCAACTGGTGCAAGGTTTGATGCATCCTGTTACTTGCATCAGTTGTTTTTGACACAAGCACCCTGTGTCATTCTCTGGCATTTGAAAATATGGCCCAGTATGCCTAAGACTGGACCATACCATGTTTTTAAAACCTGGTAAGAGATCAGCAGGTGCTCCAAGGTACCTGATGAGTGGTGGCACTGGGGACACACATCCGGTACCCCAGGGTTCATGAGGTTGAGCCTGTGCAGTGTATAATAAATTTGCCATAATATATTAAATTGGATTTGAATATATCTAGAAAATGTAAGTCCACCTCTTTTCACATTAATTATCTTATTCTATAAAGAAGTGGGAATGGTCTGATTTAATTTTATTTCTCATTTAGTTTTTAATTGGTCCACCTCCTGTCCACTATTTTTAGCTAGGATTGTATGAATGATCAAAATGATTCTGCAGGATTTTACAGAGGCTATGGTCTGCAGCAGTTGCTCAAATTTGGATTCTCCAGGTTGTTTTAATTTTTATATTTATGAAGTCATGAACTTATGAATATCCATAAAAATGTGTGTTAGGGAAGTCAAATCTAGTCCTCAGATTTTCAAAGTCAAGAATTTGACCCTCCTCAATAAATTGGCCAACTTCACATAGCCCCCCCCCCTCAAAATACCATTGTCAAAATATGGGCCACTAAAAGATGGAGGAAAAATTAGTTTATATATAGGAGAGTGTATGGAGCATTTTAAAGAAGTAATAGTTGTGCCAATTATGTTATGCCAGATTTTTTTTGGCTGTTTGTGTACAAAAAGGGAGCTTATTCCATTGCAGAGTTTGATAAGGAGAGGCATCAACAGTAGAAAACAGCAAGTTGTTATCCATCTGTACAGACAGTTGGCAAGACCCCATTTGGAGTACTGCGTGCAATTCTGGAGACCTCATCTCTGCAAAGACATAGACAGAGTGGAGGCTGTTCAGATGTGGGCAACCAAAATGGTGCAGGGTCTGCACCAGAAGACATATGAGAAGAGACTAAAGCAGCTTACTATGTATACACTTGAGGAAAGGAGGAAGGGGGAACATGATAGAAACTTTCAAGTATCTCAAGGGAATTAACAAAGAACAAGAGGGTGGCATCTTTCAGAAGAAGAGATGTGTAAGAACAAGTGGGCACAATTTGAAGATAGAGAGGGTGGCTCAGAGGTAATGTTAGAAAGTATTTGTTCACAGAGAGGGTTGTGGATGCATGGAACTGCCTTCCTGAGGAGGTTGTGGAGTCAGGAACAGTGGGAGAATTCAAGAATGAATGGAACAGACATAAGGCAATTTTAGTGGGGTGTAGGAGGTAGTAAGCTGTTGATTAACTAGAATCTGTAGCTTATCCATCAGGTAGGGGGGAAAGCTAGGCCACCATCCACCTCCATCCAACAGCAGAACCTAACTAACAAACAAGAAGAAAGCACCAACTCGAACAAATATTATGAGCATTGGCACGGAGGAGATGAAAAACCCCCTTTCAGGAGGAAACCTCTGGGGAGCCAAGGCCTAGGCCACCTTCCCTCCAGGCTGATGACATTTGATTTGAGGACATATGTTGGTAAAGAGAATGGTTCATAGATGAGGGATATAAGTAGGGAGGATGATGATGGGATGGGGAAAAACTCTAAAGAAGCACAGATTAAATAAGGAACATGAGGTTGCAGGGACCCATGGAGGGTATACTCGAGTAGTCGATGAGAGATAGTAGATCAGAGGAGCAAGGATGGGAGGAAGTAAATCCATGTATGAGTTAGAGGAGCAAGGGGTATCCAGATGTGCTCACGAGGAGATTCCTGATGTGCTGATGAGGAGACAGATGATAATGCAAACTGGCTTGATTGAGCGATGCACTTGATTGAACGATGCAAGTGAGCAGACACTGAGGTTGAAGAGGCATGCTTGATTATGTGATGTAAATGATTAGACTCTGAATGATTAGACCCTGAGGTTGTGGTCAATGATGTAGTATGGAATTCAACAATAGGAATGTTCGAGTAAGCGATGTATAAACCTTGAGGTAATGCTGAGTGAATGAGGACTGGATTTATGAAGACGATATGACTGGAGTTATGAACTCAATATTTGTGACAGGGTTGCTGTGGTTGATAGGTGGCATAGGAGTTATGGTAGGTATGCCCAAAAAGAATATTGATAGCAAGCCACGAGTGGAGTGAACCCTAGATGGGCGGTATGGAATTGGAAGAGGAGGAGACAGGAATGAACTTGAAAATGAACTTGTATGAAGGAAGTAACAGGAAGTAGGCTCTGAAAGGAGGTAGACTCGAAGGCCACAAAGGGAGACCTCGAACCCGAGGCAACTCAGGTTGAGTGATCGAGGATCAAGACTGGACAAGGTATGATGAGGAGTGAGCAAAATTGGATGATATATGATGAAGCTGGATGAGGTGGCACACAGGCCAGGTTCGATGGAAGGTTAGATGGGAGTCAGCCATAGATGGCCCAATGATGTGAATGGCAGAGCAAGCTAACAGACAAACCATGGCATGATGAGATATAGAAACCATGACTGTAGTGAATCCTTGACAGCTCATGATGGATGGAATCAGGAACCTGATACATGCGGCATGAGGGCCATGGATTGATGAGGCGGGTATATGAGTAATGATAGTTATACCCAAAAAGAATTATCAAGTGCAGCTGCTTCGGGAGGAGAACTGCAGGAGGAATAGGATTCATAAGAGGTCATGATAGGTAAGCTAAAGAGAATTAATGATTGCGGTCCAGATTGAGGTGGCTGGAGATGGCCCAACGATTAGGAGGGTAAAACTGTAGGAAACGGAGGAGGTGCGATGATGAGGAATGGCAATGGAGTGAAGCAAAGATTGGAATGAAGGCTAGATGGCTGGCATGAGGAAGGTGAATAGAAGGCAGTCAGAGACACCCAATAAAGAGGATGGTAGAGCAAATGAGCAATGGCAGCTGGCCCAAAGCTAGGAAGGGAGGATGGAATGGGAGGGTAACTAAACAAGAACACATACCACAAAATCACAGCAAAGGCCAGAAAGCAGAACTGCCCATAAGAGATGGAGTCAGGTATCATCAGAAAACGATCGATTTGAAATAGTGGAAGAATGGATCAGAGAAGGAGAGGATGAAAGTTGGGGGAATGAGAGGAGCCCAATCCCCAAACAGAAGGGACCCAGCAGAAGACAGAAATGCACAAAATAAGAAAGAGCTCAGGGCATCAGTGAGATGGGAGGAGAAGACCTCCAGAGAAACACACCAGACTGCACAACTGTTACTATGCCCACAGCAACTCTAGAGAACCCCAAAACAAGGATATCCCAGAAAGGAGCAAAGCACAAAAAAGTGCTTCAATGATAATGCTTATCAACTGTTGCAATCAGAGACACACAGTAGAATACAGAAACATGATGTAGAGATGATAAGATGCAAACAGAAATAGATGGAACTGACCGAACGAGAAGAGAAAGTAAAATCCTTCTCAAGGCACCACAGTACTATAGGAGTGTGGAAGATTCATCCCTTTTTTTTTTTGCAGTAAAAAGTAGTAGACCATGATAAAGGCCCTGGCACCAATCATGGAGGAGCTTGCACAAGGGAGTGTTCTGCTGCGGATGTGTAGCAGTCAGCACTCTTTGCAGATGATGATAGAAGACACTGAGGGTGGTGATCTTCCCAGAGTCCCAGCTGAGGCATGAGCAGAGAAATGAGCCGCAGCACTAGGTGAACACGATGCGGCAAGCTAGTGAAGAAAAGAAGTGGGGCTCCAAAGGAGAGGCATGGGCTTGCTGCTGACAGGAAACCAAAGGAGCAGGCAGACGGGGGGAAGAAAGCAAGGATGGGATGCTGGAAAGGGCAAAAGGGGTAGGAAGGCTGGTCGAAGTGAGACAGTGCTGGAAGGGGACAGAAACAGGAGGTGCAGGAAAATGAGGAGGGGGCAGATATCGAGGTGGCAGCCAGAAGTGAGGCAGCTAACTGACAGCAATGGGGATAAAACAGAGAGAATGAACAGCTGACTGAGCCTCTGGCTGCAATGAAAAAGAATCCTGGCAAAACCCAGGATGTTTTGATCTTTTAAGCTTGATGGGGGAGTCATGTTGTTGCTCTGTCCATCGAACCTCAGGCTTAAAGCCCTCCCATATAGTCCTGGTGGAAAGTTCATAAATAGATTCTTTCATCTTATCCATGATGAATCTCTGGAATTTTTGCTGATTTGCACAAGGCCATTTCAAGCATAAAGTGTCGTCTCCATGATGTGGTATAACATGACATCTCTTATTGAACCATTATTCCGAAGGTCCTTCTCATTCATGTTGGTCCCATTGAGTGTCCATTCTCTATCATATTTAGGGGTATTTATTTATTTTATGTTTCTTTTTATACATTTTTGTAGTATGGTTGTCTCCTTTTGTTGTATTTTTTTCTTTTATTCTTCTACTTTTTCTTATTTTATCCCATGTTCACCTGTTTTAAGTCACCCTGACTATGTGCATCCATAATTTTCCAAAAGTGTGTCCAGGATTTTTCAGTTTCTCTCTGTTGTAAATTTGTTGAACTTGTCCAAGCATGATCTGCACTAATTCTTGTTGAGTGATATATTTTTGTTGCAGAGTCCAGTGACATCTGGGTTGCCATATGTGGTATTTTAGAATACTACATAAAAGCCATAGTGTACTATACAGATATTTGATCCATCTTCCAGTGCAGAGTCTTAAGACTAGGACCTCATAGGTCATGTTGGTAAAATTATTGTCTTGTTTTGTCTGTGACAACAGAGTCCAGAAAGAGGTAACATAGGGACATTCAAATAATAAGTGTTCTTGTGTTTCTACTACTGTATTGCAAAGATCTCTATTGCAATATTGTTCTTCCAATTTCTTGTGTTTGTGGTTATTTTTAACACCTAGTTTCTCATGACTTGTAAGCCAACATGTATCCCACAAATATTTGGGGATTCTATGGTCCACACGTTGTTTAATGGTGTGAGGGAAATGCTGCACAGTAACTTCATAGATGATGACTTGTTCACAGAAATGTTGTTATAGACGTAGTTCACTGACCAGGTATCTTAGGAGGGACTGTACATCCTGTATCTGAACTTTCCACTTTCTGATTTTTTTCATGGATGTAATAATGTAGTCTGGAAACTGGTCAGTAGGCAATTACAAAGATCAGTTGTTTGTGGACCATGTTGGCAATAAAAGCTTCAGCCAATCATTTTTCGGGTTGAGTCTACTGCTCCAAATGGTTCTGAAAAATATGCTATATAGTTTGGTTTCCAAGGATACAGGTGGGGGGAATACAGTTCCTATAAACAATAAACTAGGGCTAAGAAAAGTTTTAGAGCTAAATACACTCTTTTCAGCTTTGTGGTTTGGATTTTGTTCCACACCAGTAATCTGTGTTCACAGAGTGTCAGTTTCTGTTGCCAATTCACCATTTCCATATCTTTCAGGCCAAAGTGTACCCATAAAATATTTGCCTCAGCAACAATTTGTATGCCCTCAATCGTGGCACCTACCTTTAGATGTGTATCTCCTATTGTCAGTGCTATACTTTTCTGTAAGTTTATCATTGCACCTGTCATCTCAGAGTAATGTTGGAGAATAGAGATGGCAGGGGTGCATTCCTGTTCATGTCCGAGGAATAGACATAGGTTGTCTGCATATGCAATTATTTTCAAAGGTGGAGTAGTGGGTGAGATCAACAAGCCCTGCAAACCCACATCAAGCTGTAATCTCCTAACCAAAATGTCAATGTAAAATGTGTAAAGCAGGGGGCTGTGAGGTAACCCCTGCCTTACCCCCTTTTTAATTTTGATTTTCCAGCCCATGATACCATTTTTAAGTGGGAACAAAATGTCCGTGTGAATATAATAAATATAACCACATAATAAAAGTCATTGGGATCCCATAGGTGTCTAGGATCTAAAAATGTGTATCATGGGAAATAGCATAGAAAGCTGTTTCCTGGTCCAATGCTAATACATATCCCAGTAATGTTCCACTGTTCCCCCTAGTGAAGACTTCTCTTAAGCAAAATAAATTATCCTTCAGACTTCTGCCTGCTACGGCACAAGTCTGTTGTGGGGATATTATTGTTAGGGCTGTTTGCTCCAATCTATGGCACAATATCATGGACAGTATTTTGAGATCCACATTTAGCAAATAAATCAGCCTCCAGTTATCTAAATGCAATTTATTGCCCTTTTTATATAGCAATATTAGGAAAGCTTGAGCCAATGGTTCCTGTATATCCAGGTGTAATAAAATATCATTAAATGTTTCCACCAATAGTGGGGTCAAAATATCTAAGAAAGTTTTATAGAAAGTAGGGACCAGACCATCCAGTCCAGGGTCAGTATTTCCTTTAATTTAAGTACAACCCTTCTAACTTCAGCCTCACAGATAGGGTTAGATAGCTCTTACGCACCCTGTGTTAGTGGAGTTATGCCAGTGTAGATTAAAAGTCATGTAAATTTCCATTGTTTTGGACCAGAGTACCAAAATAGGAAAATGAATACCATGAAATAATATCTAAAATAGTCTTGAAATCCATGTGTACAGAGCCATTGTGGTCCCATATCACATCCCATGTTTTTCTCTAAACTCTTGTGGTGCAATCCTTAAAAATGTCTAGGGAGGATTTTGTACCCTGAGTACCTTCCATTTGTTCCATTTTCAAGGATCTTTCCCTATTGTATAGGGCATTCTTCATTTCCATGTTTATGTTATTGATCTGCTCAGATCTATCCACATGATTAGTGTGTTGCAAAGATATTAAATTAAATAGTTTTTTTCCTAAGGGATAAAAATTCAAAGTAAGCTTTCTGTTCCTTCTGTTTACTCCATTTCTGGAACAGGGGTCTGAATGAATTTTTAGAATCCACCCACCATTCTCCTACTATACCATATCAAGCCACAAGGGTAAGTCTGGCATTTAGAAAGTCAGTGGTATCCTTTTGTATTTTTGCTTCCATGAGCATCTCATTACTAATGTGCCAATACCCTTGGCCAATGTTATTTTTCTGCAGGTGCCTAACCCTATGTGTAGCTCTAGGTGGTCTGAAGTGGCTGTGGGATTTGTACCTGCAGTAAGGATAGTCCAGTGTTTGGAAACAAACACATAGTCAGTTCTAGTGGACAGTTCACCCCTGTGATAAGTATGCCTTCCTGTGTATTCAAGTGTCTGTAAGAGTCTGTCATGGCTGCTGTATTTAAGACTGATTTTAAAGTAGTCATGTCACCGCATAGTTTTATAGTTTTGCCAGTTTTGTCAACTAAGTAAAGAGGTCAGTTAAAGTCCCCCCCCCCAGAAATTGTTTTCCATGTGTGTGCAGATACAGTTGTAGAAGTCAAAATAAGTCACCTCTAAGGGTCTTAGTCTGTAGTGTGTATACCACTCCAATCCTAAGGTCTTGCTGCTGAAGAGAAATATCTAGAAATAGCACTCTCCCAGGTTCCACGTCTATCACTTTTTGGATTTTAACTTGTCCAAGAAACAGGATTCCTGATCCTGTGTATAATTCTTCCCCTAATGACCAGATAGAAGGGCTCCAGGGCCAAGCTTTTTGGGCTTGGTAAATGTCTGACTCAGAGCATAGTTGGGTGTCTTGAATGAGGCAAATATCGTCCCTAGATTAGTATAGGGCTTGTAAAGTAATACATATGTGTTTGTAATTTCTTATGCTGTTCACTTTCAGCAATGCAATTTTCAAAGTGTCACCAAACTTGCTGTGCATGAAGAGAAAAAATGGAGTTAAACATATGCTGCTTCAAACTTTCTTCTTCTGCTTTTTCTTAACCTTGGTTTCACTGTTTGTTCGCGTTCCTCTTCAGAGATAACTAGTTGTGAAGTTATAAGGGAAGATTCAGAGTCTTCTTCCTCTTCATCGGATTGATCTTGTAGGGCAGACTATTGATTTGAGCATGGCGTTTCATCCATTTTTGGCATTTTGGACTTTACGATATTTCATGAAGATTGCCTTTTCCTTTTGGTAGGCAAAGAAATTCTCAAGCGGGGGTTGGGGGTAGGGGGGCTAGCATGACCAGTTCAGATTACGTTTGTGAAAGTGGTTCAGATTTCTGAATTTGTTGCACTTCTAGCTGAGCTGTGTTTTGACCATATTGAGGAGCATTTATTAAGGTAACTTCTGTTTTCTCATGGTTATTTGTAGGAGGTACTAACTGTACCTCACTTGAGGATGGTGCCGGTGAGATAGAGGCTACAGTTTGTTTTTCTTGAGCCATGTGCACTATGTCATCTTGGTCCCAAAATGTACCTTTGTTTTGTACAGCCCAAGGACACTGAAGAAAGAGATGCCCCATTTCCTCACAAAGATTGCATTTAGTGAGCTTTGGCAACAATTACTAGGATGTCCAATTTGTAGACAGAAACTGTAGATGAAAGCATCACAAACATTACTGAGGTGGGCAAAGGAGCCACACCTATGGAATGTCTTAGGCTGTCCTGGATATAAGCAGATGCCATGATCCAGATTAAGGTAGAATCAACTAGGCAAATGTACAGGCCCTTCTTCAGTCATGTGTAGTTTGATTCTTAGTTTCCAGCCCCCCGTCCAGATGTTTTCAGTATCCAAAATTGTGGTCAATCTTTCAAGAACATCTGTCCTTTGCTTCACCCAATACAGAATATCCTGAATATGCACATTTTCATTTCAAAATAAAATTGTGATGTTCTTAACAGATGTTTTTTTTTTTTAAGGTATGGCTATGAAAGGGGCCCATAAAGTTGAACTCTGTAAATTATTATGTTTCATCCAAAACTTCTCCAAATGTGCTGGAGTGTTGAAAGAGACATCAAAAATTGTGTCTCCAGAGATATGGATATGGACAAAAATATCAGAGGCTAGGAAGTTCATTGATTCCTTAAGTAGTCTTCTGGCTACGTAAATTCTATCAGGAGGAAAGTCTAAACCACCCACATATTTTAGTCTGACCACATTTTTTCGGGCCCTGGGTTTTCCTAAATTTGAAAAAAGGTCTGCCATTCTATGCCTAGGATTGGTGTATGGCCTAGCCCTGCCCTGGTTTTTTTTTTGTGGGGTTTAGTCATTCTTGTGGGGTTATTCTTTGATTCCCATCAGCTATATCAGCCCATAATGTAGATGCTCTGGGCATCTCGGTGTTACTTGCAGCATGAATTCTGTAAGAAGAGTAGAGATCCTATTTACTATATCATCGCTTCCCATAAGATTCCTTTAAACTAGAGGTGCATTCAGTATAGTAGCAGAGTGATTTTCAACAGTACCTGTCATATTTGATGCTGTTTGTACATTGTCTGCAGATGTAATTTGTTTCTCCATAGTATGGGGTTAATTTGGTAGGTTAGCAACCTTTGGTACTGGAGCTCTCATTTTTTGGGGATGTATTGGCTCCTTGTCTCCTGTAATTCATGATGCTTGTATGTTCTGTGCAATAGGAGGATCTCCCAGGAGCCAGAGTCTGCTGTCTAGTGCTAAGGTCCAACCAGCAGCCCTCAATGCTTACTCTGGTGACCAGGAGTCCCGTTGTTCTATACTAGGCCATTGCTCTATTGCTTCTGTCTAGTCCCAATCCATCAGTGAAAAAATATGCCGCTTCTCATGGATTTGCTGCTTCACCTTCAGCAGGGTACTATGCGAGGTGTCACTCACCTCTGGATCCTTCAGTTTCATATCTGGCTCCTCCATAAACTGAGAGTTCACAGCCTGTGGTCTCCATGCTGGGTCTGACAACAATAATTCCACCACTGCAGATACATGAATTGCAGTAGTAATCTCCATCTCCACAGGCAATGCTTCCCCAACAATACTTTCAGGTATATCCATGGAACTACTGAAAAGTATATGGGTCTGCGTGGTAATAGCGTCATTTCATACTTCTCTTTCTGCTACATCCATCTGACTGACTTCCGTCTCTGACTGGGAGCAACACAGCTCCCCTACCTCAGAGTAGGGGGATTTTATTAGAAGAGTTGGACTGCATTACAGAATTCAACAAACAATATTTACAGTGATACAATAACACAATCATAGCAAAATAAGTAGTCCTTTCTTATTACGCATACATTCCATTAATTAAGCCATGTACTACAATTTACCCAGAGATGAGCCACTTTCTTAGAAGAGAAGAATTGTATATCTTGTTGAGAGAGTTTATTCAGTGCTTCCTTTATATTTGCTAGATCCAGAAGAAAATGATTTGATACCTTTTCTTGGACCAATATACTGTAGATGTAACAAAAAGAACAAAGCGCTTTAGCTTTTGGAAAAATAAGTCCTTTGCCAGAAGCTTACTGACAGTTATTTAGAAAAAATAATACTTTTAACACCCAGATCATGCAGAAAAAAACAGAAAAGATCTCCATTGGTTTAAAATACTGATTTAAAAAAGCAGAAGATGATGTACCTTAACAGTACCATTTCACCTTTAGCTGAGAGAGTCGAAGGGGTCAGAGGTACTTAGTGCAGAAGACATACAAAGAACTCCTCTGCATATGAATTAAATTGACTTGATAACAACTAATTGAGCAGATGTCTCTTAAATCAAATTAAGAGTGTCACAGTGTGTATAAGAATGCAGTTACTGAAAAACAACCCCTACCCAGATTAAAGACATACTAAAATTGTCAGTTAAAAACAAGCACCACAAAATAGGACTACAAGAAGCATATATATATATATATATATATTTTACAAAGAGTAATCAGTAAAGTTATCCTAAAAATCAGTAGTTACACACTGTATGATATGTAAAACTTAGCTGGACCCATTACCCAACTATACTCTCCAGCTAGATAATTGTGCTCCATAAACTTAAAAAGCCTATAGAGTAGTAACATGAGTTTATAAATGATAATATAAAAATAAATAGGCAGTATAAGTGTCAAACAAAAAACTACTTGTCAAGGACCACCAAGAAATTAAGACCATGCAGCCTGATATCTACAGATGTCAATAAATTCTCAGTGTATAATATAACAACTTGATGTGCCCAAAATGTCTAAGGAATTTGAATAAGAAATAGGAATTAAATGTTCCCCCAAACTCAACACACCCAACCCCACACACCCATATCTGGGGGGGGTGCAGATAACTAGTTTTAATGAGATACACACACACAGACACACACACACACACACACACACACCTAATGCACCATCATTCACATAAATTACTGCAATTGTTACCCAAAGGAACTCAACTTGTCATGAAATTCCAAGTAAAATGGATCATGTTTCCTAATATGTACAGAGTAAAAATGTGACACTGTTTAACCATACTACTATCTGCACAGTAACAGTCCAAGGATTCTGAATAGAACCACAATAAAATAAAACTTCCGCCTTCCCCAGGGTACAGTAACTAGAAGTAAATATACAGTATGTATGTAAGACAAGAGTACTAACATGCCTACATTTCCACAAATCACTACAATATTAGTCTAATGTCAATAGATCTGCCAAGGACCCCCATGCAAATGAGATCTTGCACCCCAATATGTTCAGAGTTCAAACATGTGACAGTATATAATAACATTACTGTATGTACAGTAACAGGCTAGGGACTCTGAATATGACACAATGGAATCAACCCCACTCCTGGGGGAAGGTAAATAGTAAGAAGGAATTAATATTCATTATGTGTGTGAAGTAAGAGTAATAACACACTTTAACTCCATGTATCTAAATAGAAGCCTACCTCAATGTGACAGCAAACCCCACAGCTGCCATATTCACATACCACCAACCCCCACACACACACGCACATATATATACACACATGTGCTGAAGTCCTATAATATGTTAGTCTGAGGAAGAAGAGGTATGTGAATGTTAAATCCTGTAATGAGCCATGAATCCCAAATCTATGTTAACCCCATCCACTACCATATTGAGATGTAAAATAAGTTTGATCTCAAAAGCTCATCTCTGTTGTGTGGATTTGAGATTTCCTTTTAAGACCATTACTGATATATCTGAAATTGAGTGGTCAGGCAAGAGAAGTGTTGCCCCACTGGTTTTTCAGTCATATTCCTTTTAGTATTATGTTTGTGTGAGTTCATCCTAGTGCGGAGCGGTTGGCTTGTCTCTCCAACATAACCACTTGTGTGGCACATTCCATTGTTCTGTCAATTTCTTTGGAAGTGTCCCTGCTCAATAAAGCTGTTTTTCAACATAGCCAAATGTGTATCTCTGTCCTCCTAACTTGAACAGATATGGTGATATGAAAGTGTTTGACTGTACATGATAGATTTTTTTGTGTGGTTTGGGTGATTACTTTTCTTATGTAAGTATCACTGTCTGTCTGTTGGCTTCCTGTAAATACATGCATGTAAAGTTCCATCCTTAATGGTGACTGTGGTGTCTGTGGAAGTATAGTGGGATACAAGACTCTGACACCAGTGTAGATGGAATGTACTGCAGCAGTTTCATTCGAAAAAAAAAAATAAATGAAAGTGAACTGTTCGATTACAAAAAAAATAAAACAAGGAGGAATACTTCTTCCAAGGAACAAATGCAGAATTCCAATAGATGAGCAAGCAATCAACTTCCCTTAGAACAGACTAAGGAACTGGGGATAGCACCATGATGAAACCCTGGACTAGACTAACTTTTGAACAGCTCTTTGCTTACTTATATAGTACCAAGTGGATATGTGGTCCAGAAAACCCTTCCCCTTCTTATACAGCAGGTACCAAAAAGCTTATAATGCAAATAAATATTATATTAGATATTTCCAAAAGTTGTTAAATGAAGTCTTAAATGTGTAGAAGGGCTGGAGTGTAAAAATAACAAGTTTAAACTTATTTGTACCACACACATGGGCAGTTTCTATGCTCTCTGGGCTCCTCCCACATAGTTTCTGTATAAATGTTAGGAAGGTTGGGCCGGCTGGTGTTTAAACAATCAGAGACTAAGCCGGAATGGAAACCTGAGCACATAAGGTCACAGAACTGAGTATGAGGAACCAATAATTTATCAAATATTGTGCTTCAGGTAACAAACTTAAACCTACTCTGTTGTGCTTCAGGTAACAATACAGTTCAGACCAAACAATATTATTTCAGCATTTGTTTAGAAATGACTCTTTTTATAGCAGCAAACATTACTAAACCAGGGTTAACTGGTCTGCAGGCTAGAGCTGTGTGTTTCTGAGTGTAACCCTGGACAACTACAAATTTTAGAAGGCTAGTAGGGCTTTGTGCTTAAACATTCATTCAGTATGCAGGCTAAGTCTCTAGGCTAGCATTTAAATTCATTTATACCAGCTCCTTAGCTCCTTTAAAAGTGCCTGTACTGAAATGTAAGCTTCCTCTGACATGCTTAGCATCTCAAAACACTTTTAGGCTCTTACTAGGACTGGGGCTGCTTGTATTACCATGTGGGGGCTTTTCTAGTACAAAGAACTATGTAAATATGATTTTACAGCACTGAAAACAACTTCCCCACATTAGACAGGCTACAAGAAGGGGAAAAACGATCGTTCAGAACGCCGACTTGCTACTGCAATGTGCACACATTCATGAAGGCACTGTGCGCACGATCGTGTAGGTGAGTGTGCACACGATCGCGAAGGATGTAATTAGGATCGGGACTGCCTCTGGTGATGAAATTAGCAAGAAACAAGGAAAGGGACAGCAAGAACTTTAGGTAGGTGGCCTTCCTACCTAATGGGGAACCAGAAAGGGGGTACAGGATAAAGAAAGGAAGTACAGATATAGGCACAGTGAAAGAATAGGGTGCTGTTGCAAAAGTCTTGGGAAAAAGGGGGGGAGTCTCCAGAGGACAGTAACTCAGACCCTGCCACAGTGTCCAGAAAATTAACATTGGTGGTAGAATACTCCAGGGTAAGCTTTATGGTAGGGTGAAGGTTATTAAATTCCTGATGAAAATCTCTTTAAGTGCATCTATGGCATCCATCCAACTGATAAACAAATTATCAATGTAACAGAAATAAGCTAGTGATGTGTGGGTACAGTGCCTTAAGAAGTCCTCCTCCAAGTCCGCCTTATAAAGGTTTGCATACTGTAGAGCCATCCTGGTGCCCGTTGCTGTTCCCATAGTTTGAACATACTGTTTACCATTAAAGTTGAAGTTATGTGTCAAAACGAATTCCATAAGTTCCCCCACCACTTCGGGGTTGATGTTTTGGTCCAATCCTTTCTCCTGTATGTATTTAAGGCAGGCTAAAATGCCATCCGTGTGTGGAATATTAGTGTGGAAGGATGTTACATCCATTGTCGCTAAAATGGTATCAGGTGGTAAGTCATTATTACCAGAAAGTACATTCAGGAAGTGAGTAGTGCCCTGGATATAACTGTTTCTTTCCATAACCAGTGGTTTCAAAATGGTTTCCACAAACCCTGAGATCCCCTCAGTCATGGTATCACTACCAGAGACTATGGGTCTTGCCAGGTTTACATATTTTAAGCAACATGCAGAATGTCCCTGGCTTGGGTTCAGCAGGGATGAGGTCAGTTAGTCTTTTTTGGACATGGTTTGGAAAAGTTCCAATTAAGCCATGTAGTTCTTTTTTATGTCTTGTAGTGGGGTCACTCTCCAGTTCTCAGTAGTAGGTATGATCAGTTAGCTGTTGGTTTGCTTCATTAATATAATCCTCTCGGTTTAAGATCACCACTGCAGAGCCTTTATCAGCTTTTTTGATGACAATGTTGTGGTTTGATTTCAGTGTCCATATAGCTCTCCATTCCAGTGGAGAGAGGTTATAATGGGCCTCTTTTTGCCTGGTAAGGATCTGACCACTGACTTGCTGGTGGAAACAATGAATGTAATTGTCTAGTTTTTTTTATGCCCACTTGGGATAAATTCAGATTTCTTTTTTTTATCCATTAAACTGTTACTGATTGTGATGTCTATATTTACTAATAATTCTAGCTACGAAACCCATTTTTGCTGTATAACCCAGATGCAACAAGCCTGCCATATATAATATCTTATAATAGACAGAGCTACATACTGTAGACCGTGTACAGGTGGCACCTCCCTTGGAGCCCTTTATTTCAACCACACATAACTTCTGTGTAGGACAACTGCATAAATAATGGCTCCCTCCAGTCCTGGGCCAGTAAAGGCCAAAATTGTTTAACATAAGCACAATCTACAAATAAATGTCCCTGTGTTTCTATAGCTTGTCCACAAGAGTCTCTTGGATAACATCTGTCTGTGACTTGCTCATGTTTGTTGTCTCTATGAACACTAACTCTGTCATAGTTTCCTAGCTACAAACTATCCCCCACAAATGGGGGAATTCTGGGATTAGATAGTCGTTTGAGTGCACTCCTTTTCTGTTCATTAGTGCACATGGGAAATACTACAGGGGCTTGACATTCTACGTGTAATATTGCCTTATATACCTCTTTTCTATTGAGGGTCATCAATTGCTGTTGGTGCAGGTTCCCTTTAATGGCCATTTTCAGACTTTCCAACCCATAAAATGGAAGGCTATTACTCCTATTTAATAATCTAGGCCTAATTTGTTCCCATGCCTTTATATTCGGGGACACCCATACATTAACTAAAGGTTTCCATACCGTTGCTCCAGGTTTCAAAACTATCCCAATATAGTAGCATAAAAAAATGCTCATAAAAAGGCCACAGGGTTTACCATGCTGACCCCTTCTTCTGAAATACGTCAGTATAAATATTCTCTCTTTATGGGGTTCAATCGCGAACCCCAGCAGGCCTGAAAGAAAACATCATATATCTTGATTAGTGTACTTTGCTGGGGGGGGGGGGTATATTCGGTTCAAATATAAAAAAAAAAATAGGAATCAATAAGTTCTTCATTAGAACTACTCTCTTTTTCTTTAATAATTGTTTTTGTCTCCATTCTGCCACTCGTCTATCTGCCCTAGCAATCCCTTTTTCCCAATTTAGGGTTTGGGTGTTCCCTCCTCCAAACTCCAGCCCTAAAATAACTTTGGGTTCTTTGATAATTGAAATACCACTGAATTTACCTGTTACAAGTAATGGGGGTAGTCCCTAAAGGTATTCCTCTACTTTTTTCAAAATTTATACTAGATCCTGACATGAGTGAAAAGTTATGCAGGACTCTTAGCAGAGCATTTTCATCTGTATCTGGGGTGATAGTAAGTATTAAATTAACTGCATAAGCTAAGATCTTAGTTGGCATGATGTCCTCTTTTACCTTAATACCTTTTATATCTTGGTTATGGCCAATGCACTTATCAGTGTATCTATCCCAAATGTGTATAGGATAGGGCTCAGCGGGCACCCCTGCCTAACCCCCCCCCTCCATGAAGCTTAATCCTATTTCCATACCAGCCATTTACATTTGGAATTATTACTGCACCTTGATACATATCCTTAGCCAGTTCACAAACTTAAAAGGAATTCCAAAGGCTAATAGTGTGGAAAATAAATATTCATGTGTAAAGTTGTCAAAGGCCTTTTCCCGTACCACTCCCACCACCCAGCCTTCCACCTCATGGTATTCCCCTCTATAAAAGAACTCTCTTAGAATAATCAAGTTATCACTTTGTTGTCTTTCTGAGACTGTGCATGTTTGTTCCAAGCTAATCAGGTGATTCGATATTTCCATTACCCTAACTAAAATAATTTTGGCTAGCAACTTAAGGTCCATATTTAATAGGCAAAGTGGTCTCTAATTATTGATGTCAGTATGTAAGCCTTTTTCATGAACTAGCACTAAAATAGCTTCTTGCATGGAGGGGGCAAACTTTGCCTCAAATAGCATGTAATTAAAAAAAAATGCTAACTCTGGGGCCAACTCACTCCTAAAATGCTGGTAGAAACCCTCCAAACCATCAGAGCCTGCTGCTGAGCTACTATTTAGTTGCCCAATGGCATTAAGGACTTCTGCCTGTGTTATGTCTTGGCTTAAATCTTGGGCATCTAAAACAGAGACCGGAGGTAATCATAAAGAATGTAAATATTCACCTGGGTCTAGACTTGGGCCTATTTCCCCATACACTTTGGTTACCTGTGTTTCCACCATTCTTAAAATGCCATGTGGCAAAGTAACAGACCCTCACATTGATGAAATTAATTCAGTGATAATTATTTTATCTATCCTGGACTTACATTCTTTAAATGGGTCCAGGTCACCTATCTTGACATGTGTGTAAACCGGGCTTCTTGACCAAGAGATTTTGCCCCATCATATTGATTTTCCATAATTTTCTTTTTTATTGTATTAATTTGTTGGCTATAATCAAAATTAGATGATTCAGCCAATGATATCAAATGCTGCAGCTGCTGTCTGAGATACAGATACTGAAGGTACTCCTTATTGATGTCAGAGAGTGTGTTTTTTTTTAAACAAGGCTCTCCATACTATTTTGTGGCCTCCCACCATTCTGAAATCTCCTCATAACATTCAATTACTGAGAGTCTCACTGACAATTTCCTTTGCCAGCTAAGCTGTATCCTAGGGTCCTTAAGAATAGATTCCTTAAAGTCTCCACTTGTTCTTCTTGCACCGTGGATCCCCGTTCCATGTTATTTTAGCTTTAATGGCCACATGGTCTGAAAATTCACTAGCCTGGGTTTTAATGTCTACAACATTCAGGAATGCAGATGAAAAAGAGTCTATTCTAGTCCTAAGGGTTCCCCTAAAGTACAGTAAGTATATCTGCCAGAGGCATGTATACTCCGATATGCATATTTGAGACCTGCAGTAGATATAATCTGTTTTAATGCCACTGAGTCACATAATAGCTTCCTGGTCTGCAAACCTCTAGCAGAGTGTTGCAGACCACAATTAAATTCCCCTAACCAAATAACCAACCATGAAGTATGGAGATAGGGCTGAATATCTCAGAATGATGACGACCTAAGAGCTTTTGTCTGAGGGGTATATGTGGCTATTAGCTGAAACCTTTCAGTGAGGTATGAAATATCTAACAACAAGGCCGAGCCTGGGCAAACCCCTATCAGTCTAGACACTTAGAGTAGGGGGTTAAAAAATAGAACGTCTATACCATCACATATCTCCAGTCCAGTAGACCAAAAGGACGGTCCCGGAGACCAAGCTATAGAAGCCTGTTGAGGTTCATAGTTTGTCTTTAAGTGAGTATCTAGGAGACAGGTGATGTCGCTGTCTCCATTTTGCAATGTGCACATTGCACCTATTAGCTTCTTTTCTCCTTTAATACTATTAATGTTTAAGGTAGTCACTGATGAGCAGTCCATGAAAAAAGTTTACATAAGGTAGGCCTATACAAGTGTACTATGGGGTTCTAGAGCTTCTCCTCTGCCTACAGTAGTTCATTTTGCTATAGAGTCTCCTCCTCCACATCTTCTGTATCAGAATTTGACATCAGTGAAGAGGTATCTATGTCATCATCTTCAGATTCTCTGTCTGTACCTTCTGAGGAAAGGGCTGAAAATTTTTTTCCTGCTTTCCAAGCTCTCATGGAGGTACATTGAGCCCCTTCCGAGGTCCCTACCTTTTTGGAAATCACCTTTCCAAGTCTCAATTACTTTTTCTGTTATACTATCTGGAAAGGTTTCTCCACTTGGGGGGGAAGCGGAGGATGCATTTCCCCAGGTAGCCTTTCTATCTCATCTACCTTAGGGGATCTTCAGTTTATTGAGCCATACCAGCTTCTTCTAGATGGGGTACGTACAGATGTACTAGGCTGTGGAGTTTTATGTAGCTGTTGGGCCATATTAATGATCCCCTCATGTGACAGGCACTCTAATCTGTTATGGGAGGCCCATGGACATCTCCCATAAGCATTCTCAGTATGTTCGCACAAGTTGCATTTAAATAAATTTAAACACTTTTCAGAACTATGTCCGAACTCCAGACAGTGACTACACCTAGTTGTGTCACATGATGAGCTGATATGTGCCTGGAAGCCACACTTGAAACATGACCGTGGTTGCCCAATATAAAAGACCGACCTCTATCCTGTCACAAAAAAAAGGTGCTGGGTAGGTGTACTGACCCTGCATTCGTTGAGTACAGTTTAACCCATACCCTCCATCCCCATCCCAAATTTGCTGGGGGAAAAAGGGGTATAATTCCATATTCATTTCAAAACTTATTTCATCATGTCATTCCCAGGCCATCCACTTATTCTTCTTTATTGTACAACATAGACTGGCAAGATTCCATAATATTTGAAGTTGGGTTTTTGAGACTTGCTTTATATCTGTTTCATACACCTGTCGAATCAAAATTTCCACATTTTTCACTACTGTTTCCAATGGTATGTAATGTTGCTGAAGAATCCATTTACATCTTGATTGCTATAAACAGTATTTTAAAATTTCAAACACCACTTGCAACATTTCTTTTGTGAATTGTTTCCAGTTATGAGATTGATCTCAGTAAATGAGTTCAGTGTACTTTATTGATCGAAAATGATGTAATTCCCATTTCTGTGCTACCATATCCCAACACCTTTGTGCATATTCACATTCAAAAAAAAGGTGTTCTTGAGTTTCTAATACTTGCTGACAACTTGTTCTTAAACAGTATCGTTCTTGTGTTGGTTTGTGTTTATTATTGTTCTTTACATTCAATATTCCATGTGTCGTGAGCCATAGTACATCCCAAGTAAATATTGGGAATCTTTTATTTGTCAACTCTTTAAGCATCTCCTCATTTTGATCTGGTCTACAATACGGCAATACAATTTCATCTGTACATTGTGCTTGTAAGATTTTTTCATAAATACCTTGCTTAGTCTGATGTTGTGATCCATCATATTGTACTTTCCATGTAATTAGATGTTGAAATACAGTTTTTATACCTTCTGGTATAACCTATGTCTCCCTTAATAATCTACTCTTTCCTTGTTCCCATGCCATCATGCATGGTTTTGCCCACTCTGCCAAAATTATTTTCCATTTGTCTGGGTTCCTTAGGGGATTAATTACATTGTAAAATATAAATATACTATAATGCAGTGCTACCGGATTTACCATTCTCAAACCCCTTTCCTGTATACACTTATATGTTACGCTTCTTTTCACCAAATTCAAGTGACTCCCCCACAAATACCTGAAAAACAGATTATAAAGTCTCATTATTAGTTGTTTTGGTGGAAGAAAAAATATAACTAATAAACAAAAAAAGTGGTATTAATAAACTCTTTTTCAAAAATATTCTTTTCTGTTTTAATAGTGTCCCATATGCCCATATTGCTATTACCTGTTCTGCTCTTTGAATTGTCTCCTCCCAGTTTAGGATAGCTAAATATCCAGTGCCAAATTTTATTCCCAGGATCTTTATTGGATCCATGGACAACTGTATTAATGCATATTCAACTTCACTTTTTTGTACATTTTTACCTAACTGACACCCACTATATTTCTCCACATTTATATGGGAACCAGATGCCAATGAGTATTCTTTTAATTGATTCATAATCACTTTCTCTTTAGTAGGTTCTTGTACTATTATAACAACATCGTCTGTGAAAGCCAATACTTTCATGGCGGGGGGGGGCATTGGTACCAACTGTATCCCTGCTATGTCATTGTCTTTTGTAAGTGAACGTAATAGAGGATCAATTCCAAATACATATAATAATGGTCTCATCGGACACCCCTACTTCACCCCTCCTTTTTACTTCCCTGGTTTTGCCTTTCCATCCATTAATTCTTGGGATTACAGTTGCTGCATTATACAAGGTTTTTAGCCAGTCTATAAATAAACTTGGATACCATATTTTGACAAAACTTGAAACAAATATTGATGTGACAGTAAATCAAATACCTTCTATTGATGAATACTCAATACATATCTTGTTTGCACCCCATTCTGACTTCTCTGAAACAATTCTCTCAATTTTATTAAATTTTCCTGCATGCCTCTATGTGGTACAGAACATGCTTGTGCCTCACTAATTAGTTCATTTGAACATTTAACCGATCTATTTGCCAAGATTTTACTTAGAATTTTTAAATCCTATTAAATAAACAAATTGCTCTCCAGTTCTTCAGCTGTGTTCTTTCTCTTTTCTTATACAGCAATATTAACTCAGCATCTGCCATTGCTTTTGGTACTTCCTGTTTTGTAAGATTTCATCATATACTTTTGTAATTTCAGGCGTAATTATTTCCACAAAGGCTTTATAAAATTCTGGAGGTAAACCATCTGTTCCTGGTGTCTTATTATTTCTTAAGGACTGTATTGTAGTTTTTACTTCTATTTCAGTAACTGAAGCTACTAGCATTTGTTCTAGCTCATTTGTAAGATTCTGAGAGTATATCTTATTTATATATTTTTCCTGATTCCATGTAGCCGGTGTTGTACTGAAAGTATCCTCCACATATTCATCAATTATCTGCAAAATCTCTGTTTTACCTTTCTTTATCTCCCCATTTTTGTCCTCTAACTGCAAAGATTTTTTTTGGTTTCTCCTCTTTTCTGATTGTCTTTAAATGAGTCAAATGTTTGTTTTTTATTTGAGGACCCAAACCTTTGTTCTTGTCGTAGTGTTTTTGCTCTGTTAAACTGGTATGTATACAATTCTTTCTTAACTTTGTTGTCTGTGGGCTGTAATCATTTGTTGTTGTTTCCATTAATGATATTAACCTATGTAGTTGTTTCTGTATGTTCAAATAATGTAGATATGAGTCTTGGGCTTCATGCCCTGCTTTCATTAGAAAAAAAAAAACAACTTTTGAAAGCTTTTTTTGTTTCTTCCCATCATTCTTTTACTGAATCAAACAAACATTCATCCAAGATACATGCTTCCCAGAGACCTTCACAGCCTTGTTTAAACGTGTCCTGTTCCAGAAGTGTTACATTCAATCTCCATGGACTTGTACCACAACATAACTCATTTTCCCACTTGCAATCCATTATTAACACAATGTGGTCTGAAAATGCTAAATCTTTTACTTCTGTTTTTTGTATATCTAACTCTTGGGAATCAAAAAGAAAATCAATTCTGATTTGTAAGGGGCCTCTACTATAAGTATACCCTCCTGAGAGGTGAATTGACCTATACACGTCTTTTAGATGGGCTGCCACAACAATTTTTTTTAAAACATTTCAATCACAGAAACATAGAAACATAGAATTTGATTCCAGAAAAGGACCGCTTGGCCCACCCAGTCTGCCCATTTCCCTACCTAATGAATAAGCTGCAGATCCTAGTTAACCAATAACCTACTTTTTCCTACGCCCACCCACTAGAATTGCATTATGACTGTCCCATGCACTCTTGAAATCCACCATTTTTGACTCCACAATCTCCTCAGAAAGGCTGTTCCATGCATCCACAACCTTCTCAGTGAAAAAATACTTTCTCACATTACCTCTGAGCTATCCCCCCTCAATTTTCAACTTGTGCCCCCTTGTTCTTGCACACCTCTTTTTCTGAAATATGTTACCCTCTTGGACTTTGTTGATTCCCTTGAGGTACTTGAACGTTTCTATCATGTCTCCCCTCTCCTTCCTTTCCTCAAGGCTATACATATTAAGCTCCTTAAGTCTCTCATCATATGCCTTCTGGTGCAGACACTGCACCATCTTAGTTGCCCTCCTCTGGACTTCCTCCATCCTCTCTATGTCTTTGCAGAGACTGGGTCTCCAGAACTGCATGCAGTACTAAAGATGGAGTCTCACCAGCTGTCTGTACAGATGATAACAACTTCCTGTTTTCTACTGGTGATGCCTCTCCCTATGCATTCCAGTATCCCCCCAGCCCTCCTTACTGCCCTCTCACATTGCTTGCCCACATTTAGGTCATCAGATATGACTAGCTTCAGATCCCTTTCCATTTTTGTTGTTGTTAAATCTCACCCCCCACTGTGTACTCTTCCCCTGGGTTTTTGTTTCCCAGGTGCATTACTTTTCACTTCTTAACATTGAATCTAAGCTGCTGTACATTTGACCATTCCTCCAGCCTTGCCAAGTCCCTTCTCATCCTTTCCACCCCACCTTGTGTATCAACTCTATTGCAGATCTTTGTGTAGTCTGCAAAGAGACATACTTTTCCTTCCAGTCCCTCTGCAATGTCACTTATAAAGACATTAAAAAGGACCAGTCCCAATACTGAATCCTGTGGTACCCCACTAGTAACATCTTTCTTCTCTGTGGACTCCATTTACTATTACCCTCAGTGTCCTGTTCTCCAGCCAATTCTTTACCCAAGCTACCAACTTGGGACCCACTCCCAGGCTGGCCAACTTGTATATTAATCTTTTGTGTGGGACTGTGTCAAATGCCTTGCTAAAGTCTAGGTAGGCCATGTCCATAGCCCCTCCTTGATCTACTACTTTGGTCACCCAGTCAAAGAAATCTATTAGATTCATCTGACATGACCTTCCTGCTGTGACTCCATGCTGCCTTGGGTCCTGTGCCCCTCTGGCCTCTAGATACTCAACAGTTCTTTCCTTCAGAAGTGATTCCATCATTTTCCCAATCACTGAGGTTAAACTAACAGGTCTGTAGTTTCCTGCTTCTGCCCTGCTCCCACTTTTGTGAAGTGGAATAACATCTGCCCACCTCCGGTCCTCAGGTACCACCCCATCCTCCCATGATTTGTTAAAGAGGGTAGTCAGTGGTGTCACTAGTTCTATCCTTAGTTCTTTTTGAATTCTGGGATTAATCCCATCAGGTCTCATTGCTTTGTCCACCTTCAGGTTTTAAGAGTTCTTTCAAAACCCTTTCTTTTGTGAATGGATGGTATTTACCCTGTATCTAGAGTGTTTCTATTGTTTGATTTAGGTACCTCACTTTCTTCAGTTGTGAATACTGAGCAAAAATATTTGTATAGTATCTCTGCCTTTTTCTAGTCACCATCTGTCCACCCCTTCCCCCTTATTAAGCCTCACTATCCCTCCCTTGGTCTTCCTCCATTCCTTGATGTACTTATAAAAGGTTGTATCCCCCTTCTTAACTGAGTTGGCTATCTTTTCCTCCGTTTGGGCCTTTGCTGTCCTGACTGCCTTCCCTGCTTCCTTTTGCTTTAGAGGGGGGACATGATAGAACCTTTCAAGTACCTCAAGGGAATCAACAAAGTCCAAGAGGGTAGCATCTTTCAAAAAAGGAGATGTGCAAGAACAAGAGGGCACAATTTGAAGATGGGGGGGCAGCTCAGAGGTAATTTAAGGAGTATTTTTCACAGAGAGGGTTGTGGATGCATGGACGGCCTTCGGAGGAGGTTGTGGAGTCAAAATCAGTGGTGGAACTCAAGCATGCATGGGATAGTCATAAGGCAGTTCTGGGGGTGGGGAGTAGAAGAAGTAGGCTGCTGGTTAACTAGGATCTGCAGCTTATCCAGTAGGTAGGGAAATGTGCAGACTGGGTGGGCCAAGCGGTCCTTATCTGTCGTCAAATTCTATGTTTCTATGTTTCTATACAATTCTGTGTCCTGCTCCTTCTGTGATTCCTTGCACTTCCTGAATGCTTTCTTTTTCTCCTTAACCTTCCCTGCCACCTCCTTTGAGAACTGTAGTGGTTTCATACATCATTTTGTTTTACTTATTTGCTTCACACAAAGGCTTGTTTCCTCTGTGATGGCAGTTTTGATTATTCCCCATTGTTCTTCCACCCTTCCTTCCTGCCCTTTTGCTAATGCATTCTTTAGGAACCTCACCCATTTTGGGAAAAGTCAGCCCTCCTGAAGTCCAGTACCTTTGTCTTTGTATGGCTTGACCGTACTGCTGTGTTCATTGTGAACCATACTGTTCGATGGTCACTAGTTCCCAGATGGCTACCCACTTCTAAATCTGTGATCCTCTCGCCGTCTCCATTTTTTTTTCTTTGCAAACCTCTATCTGTGGTTTGCATGCCACAATTGAAGTTACCTCCCAAAATAACTTGCTTTTCTGTACGTGAAAATGGCTGCACTTTTTTAAACAATTCCACCCTTAAAGCTTTTGTCTGTGGGGCATATGTGTTGATTAACTGAGTCTGAATTGCTTCATATGTTATGTCTAACATGAGCACCCTCCCTGGTTCTAATTCAACTAACCTATTAACTTCTAAATTTGGATTTGAGAATAATATCCCCCCCACACCATCACATGTCAACTGTCCCTGCAATCAAAAAGTTACCCCTTGCATCAATATTTTATTAATTTGTGCAATTTCTTGAAAAGTGTTTATTCTAGTGTCCTGAATCATCACTATATCTGCTCTCTGCTTCATTAATTCCATCAGTACTGCAGACCTTCTCACCCTATTCTTTATATTGTTAACCTTTATGGTGAGGATCCAAAAAGGCATCATCTAGTAGAGTATCTTTTTTTCCACATCACTGTTTAGACGTAGTTTACCATTTATTTTTCTTTGAAACACCATCTTCTAATCCTGAGGAGATCTCCTTTGTTGAAGAAGCTACTGAAGAAGAATCAGATTCTGCATCCTCTTCTTCTGAATCCTACATAGGTTCTTCTACCAGTAGCGCCATAGATCTATTTTTATTTGCTTTTTTGTTTCCCTTTTATTACCCATCTCTCTTTCTCCTTAGGGCCTGTTGAAGATCCAGCTTTTTCTCTCATTCTTTTTTTATATATTACTCTTTTGAACTCATTTTCTCCCTGAGTTCTAGATACGGGGGGCATTTCTGGTTGTATTTGAGTTTGCCAATCAATTTCATTTTTGTTTTGTACCAATTTCTGTTGTTCTGTTTGCTCTTCCTCTATTACCATGTCTGCCTCTTCCTCTTCTTGATTTACTGGAGGGTTTTCACTAGGTAAGTCATCATTTTCTGTATTTTGAACCAACTGTATTTCTGCTTTTTTCCCCCATACTGCCTCTTCAGACCCTTTCTCCTTCTGTTTTTTTCTTTCATTTTCCTGAAAAAATTCCTGCATTCTTCGTTCTGATGCTTGGGCACATCCCTATTTTTGGGCCTGCATCAGCAAGGCTTCATGAGACAACCATTCACCAGAATTGTGGGAGGCCCATGGGCATTTAATATAGGAATGGCCTTTTTCCTCACATAAATTACAATAGAACTGGTTAGCACATGTTGCTGCAAATGGCCTATGTCTAAACAATGTGTACACTTTGGAATGTCACAAGCATTACTCAGATGCAATCGTGAACCACATTTGTGGCAAGATTTTGGTTGCCCTGGGTAAAATAAAAAACCTCTGTCCTTTCCTAGAAAGAAACAACTAGATAAATGAACAATTATACTGTTTGTCATAAACAGTTTGCATTTGATCCGCCATCCTCCTGTCCAAAACTGTTCCTTTTCTATTACTGGTATAGGGTGTTTTAGTATCTCACAACTTTTTTTTGTTTAACCAAAATAGAATGTCTGCAATGTTCACGCACTCCTTTGTAAAAATGATCATTATAGTTCTGACTGCTGGTTTGGTAATGGGGATGGCAAGAAAGGGGGACCATAAAGGAGAATCCTTTAAAGAGTTATATTTTGTCCAAAACCTGTCCAGTGCTTCCACAGATTTAAAACTAACATTGTAGTTATACTCATCTGTGTGGATTAGTGCAAATAGTTCTGATGCATAAAATTTTATGGAGTCTTTCAGTAGTTTATGGCCTATGTAAACCTGATCAGGGGGAGTGTCCAATCCACCTTTGTATAATAAATGGATGGTGTTCCTCCTTGGGGCTGGCTCTCTGGAATTATTTCTAAACAGGTCTGTCATCCTCAGCATAGGTTTGTAAAAAGTTTGTTTAATAGGGTCTTGCAAGTTCTCGATTCTAACAGCTGCTGGTAAATTTTCTTCACCCCCCTCCATTTGTATTATGTTCCTTTGGGTATCTCTCCTCATATTTATCATTGCCTTTCCCCCATTCTTTGTCTCTGCATTTTTACTTGTGCAAACAGTTTTATTTGGCAATTTATTTTGTATACTTGTACTCACTGCATTAACACTGGCCCCTTGGCCTTGTTTCTCCAAAAGCTCTCCCGATTCCTGTTGCCCCTTATTTCTTCCATTGTTGTACTCATAGTAGGGCACACTATTTTCCCTGTTGTCATAATTTGTAGATGTTTGAATTGTTCCACCTTTGGATCTAAGGGATCCGGTTTCCATGTACCATCATCGGCTAAAACTCAGCCTGCTTTTCCAACACAGTACCTGGAGCCCTCTCCAGTACTTCACTTACTGCTGCATCTCTGTCTTCTGCTGGGTTTTTTTCTATGTGCCATCTGGAGTACTTTCCAATTTGGTATCTTCTGGTCCGATGCCTCTACTGCTGAGCATTTTGTATTTCTACTGCTCATGCATCAGTCTGCCTTTCCCCTTCCATTTCATCTGATTTCTCCCTTGATGTTGTTCCATCCTCCATACATCTGGGGATTGTCACTATCACTGGTTCACCTTTTGGACTGATCACCTCCTCTACTCACTCCGTACTGTTACCATCCAGTTTCTGTATAACTTTCTCTGACTCTGTGATTCCAACGAACTCTACTGAGTTCTTGCCATCTTGCTCCAACACTACTTCCATTCCAGTGGGTAAATCTTTGTCATGCAAAATATCAGCAAACCTGCCCTCTCCGGACATTATCAGAGAAAAATTCACTTCACTCTGTTCCTGGGTCTCTGGATTTCCTAAGGTTGGGGAGAAGACCTGCTCCCCTTCCTCACACATCTCCTTGCTCTCTGGAATACAAGACACAGTGGCCATTCTCCATGAGTAGGGGTGTTTTTATTTACAGTAGTGCATAAATGACAAAGTACAGTGAACAAAACATGAAGAACATAGATACAGTATTTACAAGGGGAAAACAAAAGGAAATAGACAAAAAAAATGATTTTACCTCAACAATTCTTTACCCATAGGGGCAACTCTTTATCCTTGCTTAACAAGCTATTTATATTTCATGATATGGGAAAACCCCTTCCACCATACTTTAACTTTATCTACCGTACAATATAAAGTTGATTATCTTTCAAGTATACTATCTGTAATTCATTCCTTACATAAAGACACAACCCCTCATATGTGCTTTTCTTTTGGTAAATAACCCATTGGCATCTTAGTTGCCATAAACAAAACTGTAAACATGCAAAAAACATCATTAATGTACTTTTGTCATAAACCTGTAAACAAGGTGGAACTATACCAATTACTAAAATGTAATAATTAATATGTGATAGCCATGCCAGATTCCATTTTTTTTGCAGCATACTCCCACAAAGATTTAGAGCAAAAACAATAAAGAAAAAATGATCCATTGTTTCTTCCTGATTAATACATTCAGGATAAGGGCAGTTTCTTTCCTCTTTGGCTTTATATGTAGCTGTACCTCTAATGTTTTATCGGCCATACATGATAAGCCACTGTGTTTCCCACATGTATTCTGGGAGTCTAGGATTATTAAGTTGGTATAGAATCTTATTATTCAGTCCATGGGGCAATTTTTAAATCTGGGATCTATGGAATAGACTTGAGACATTATGGCTTTATAGAGAGTTTTAGTGGAGCTGGATCTTATCTGACTTTTTGTAACTTGCAATTTGTACAGCTTCTGTGCTGCTGGTCTGAAATAGGATGGAATATGGATGTGGGGGCTAATTTTTGGAGCACTAATAAGCCATGCTTTCATATACTGCCCTAGAGGGAGTCACGTGATGCAGTGTGCTGGGTAGGACGCCTCTATGCTTGCTCTGACCTTCCGCTTGTTCATTATCGCTGTTTTCCACCGCAGATCACCTGTCTGTTATCTTCCTGAACGTATTGTGCCCTCGATAAAGGAAGTCAATGGATGAAGAGATGCGGAAAATTGTTTCCAAACACACATCTCCCGCTACGCCCGAGAAGGCCTCTAAGAAAGCCAGGGCCTCCTCCCTGCAATCCTCACTGCCTGCTACTACTGAGAGTCCTGACACTGATCTTCTCACCCTTTCGAGATTTCTAGAGGAGTTTCAGCCTTTCAAGGCTGAAATGCAGAATATAGCAGGAGAAATAAAAGGTATCTCCAGCACACTTGAGGAGCTCTCTAAGAAGATTGCTGATAATGAAGCTTGCATACATTCCGTTTAAAGGAAACAGGATAAAGCAGAACTGGAGCTTGTGGCCCTGAGGCAAAGGCTACTGAAAATGGAGAACAAGATGGAAGATTTGGAGGGGCACAGTCACCTCAATAATGCGGTAATCATTGGTTTGCCCGAAGGTGAAGAGGGTTCAGAACCCATCAAGTTTATCAGAAAGTTCATGGAGAAAGTGGCAGGCCCTTCCCCCTTTGGTGCGAGCTTCACAATAGAAAGAGCTCACCATGCACTATGCCCCCCTCCTTCAGCTGGATCCCCCCAGGTCATTTATATTTTGCTTTTTAAACTTCCAGGAGCAACAGCATTTCCTATATAAGGTTAAGGAAACACAAGATTTGCAATGGGAAGGTAAAAAACTGAGAGTGGCGCAAGATTTGCCTTTATCTGTAAGCCAGAAATGAGCCATGTTTCACAAGCTTGTCCTCAAGTTGATTGCCGAGGGAATCAAGTTTCGTATGGGTTTTCCTGCAAGATTTCAAGTTTGCCTGAATGGTTCCTGGGAGACCTACGAGAAAGTGGAGTGGGCAACCGCAGGGCTCAAGAAAGCACTTCCTGATCTTTTTAAGCCTGCTTGAGAGTCGACCTGGTGTGGGGAGCCATGCTAAGTTTTTCAGTGGTGGTGTAATTCAGCTGATGCAAATTATATTTCTCTACTTTGTCTCCGGGACTACGTTGGTCATAAACTATCTATCTGGCTATTTAATTCCAAGCTGCAGCTCTCGAGAAGGGTCTTCGTGCTGACAGATTAATGGACATCGCGTTTCCGATCTGGCTTTCTCACTCAGGACTGTCTAATTTTGTTGACTCTCATAATATTGACTCTGGTCTAGTCTAGTCTCGTTTCGTATTCATCTGAGGTTACTAGGTTCAAGTTAAATTTTACTCTGTCAGATCTGGCAATTCACTTTTTCAAGGGTGATGTCTTGATCCCAAGGTTTGGGGGGGCAACGCTCAGTTTTCTGTGTTTACATTGCGAATCTGTCTGTGGCTGCAGTCCCTTTCTGGTTCTGTTTTCATGGTCTGGTTTTTCTAGGTTTCCCTCTCTTTCTCATTCCCTGCTGCCATAAGGTGATAAAAATGGCTAGCTTGCATATTAGGTGGAGATTCTGCAGCCATAGACAGATGGCGATATCAGGTTTATTTTACGCTTTAAGTGGCATTGGTCTGTCCCTTCTGAACAACCTTCCTTGAGTGCTGTTTATGGAGGACTCCTCATCTCTATCTCCCCCCTTATTTTTCTCTTTTCAAATTTCCACTAATAAAGCAAGATGGTTACTGCCTCTGGTCTCAAAAATATGGTCCAGACAGCGACCCAGGAGCCCTTAAGTTTCCCCTATACTAAAGCAGACAGTAATGGGCCACTTTCTCGGCTGTTCACCTCCATTATTCGAGGGTTGCACCACAAGAGGGTGTCTGTGATTACTATTTTCACGTTTGATGCAAGTGTTTTATACACTTTACCCTCTGTGAATCATGTAGTAGCATGGTTCATGGGGACTCTGTAGGGAGAATTATTTTCTTTACAGGTTTGTGCAGACAACTTCTCTACACTAGTTAGCAATGATGACAATTTATAAGAATGGTGGAGGTACTACTCTCTGTGGAGTGTTCTGTTTATAAAGGGGTAGTGTTCTGGTTTTCTAGCTCATGAGGGTGGGGAGGTTGGAGGTAGAGGTTCTTTTCAGTTAGCCGATCATCATGTACCATGCAAAAGGTGGGTGGGTGTGGGAGGAGGGGGGTCAGGGTTTATGGGATGCCTGTGGGGGGTTTCAGAGGGGTGATTGGGGGATGGATTCAGTGATGGCAGGGGTGGGGGGAGGTAGAACAACCCAGTGCATATCTCGCTTGGAGAAGTATTGATGGGAAACATAAATATATGTGGTGTTTTCGGGGATTTCTGACTGGCATCTTGAGTGATGGTTAAAAATATCCACTTTATCAGTTGGAACGTTAAAGGGGCAAGGCATAGGGCTAAGCAATATAAAATCCTGAAACATATAAATCATCTGAAGGCAGAAATTATATTTTTGCAGGAGACGCATTTGCTTATGAGGGAGGCTGACAAAATGAGATGGCAGCAAGTAGGGCAGCTGTTTTCGGCGGAGGGCATGACCCATAGCACAGGGGTTATGATCCTTTTGCATAGGTGGGTTCTGTTCAAACCTCTCCAAGTTATACCTGATCCTTCTGGCAGATTTTTGTTTGTGAAAGGCAGATTGTATACCTTGGATATTGTCTTGGCCGTAATTTATGGCCCTAATGTAGACTCCCCAATTTTTTTTTGTCCAGATAATAGAAGCCCTAACTCCATTTTTGGATATCCCCATGGTTATAGGGGGTGACTTCAATCTCATTTTTGATCAGGCTCTTGACAGGTCAGGCCAATCCTGTCAAGGTCTTTCCCCAGCACAAAGAGCTTTTAGGGACCTGTTGGACTCTATAGGTCTTTGTGATATATTCCATGTATTACATCCTAGTACAAGGGGATATACTTATGTTTCTCCAGTCCATGCAACTTCCTCGAGGATTGATTATATCCTCATCTCTCAAACTCTATTACCTGCGGTCTTAAGCTCTAGTATTGTTTCAGAGCCCCTGTCGGATCACTCTGTGGTCACCTGCCAAATAACCCTAGCATCACTGCCCAATAAAGGGGGCAGGTGGAAGTTGAATAATCAAATTTTGAAGGAGCCAAAGATGGTTCAATATATAATATCACAAATAGAGCAGTTTATTGCCTCCAATTCTAACTCCGTGGAGAAGCCCGATATGATATGGGGTGCTTGTAAAGCATATTTAAGGGGGATTATAATCGGCCTAACATTGAAAAAGAAAAAAGAGAGGGCATCTTGGATCTCTGACCTTCTCTTTCAGATTAGGGGCATAGAGTTGGTCCTCTCTCCATCTTCTTCTGAGACATTTAAACAAGATTTAATGAAATTGAGAGAAGCCTACCTAGCAATGTTATCGGAACAAGCTGAATTTGCTATTTTGAAAACAAAAGCGGTATATACTGATCGGGGTGAGAAGGCCAGCAAAATGTTGGCACTGCATATTAAGCAACAGGAATCTGCTAGATTTATTCCTGCAGTCCATTCCTCAAAAGATAATTCTCTTAAGGTCTCCACCTCGGAGATAGCAGAGGAGTTCACAAATTATTTCCAGAGCTTATATGACCCTATGGTTAATTCCCCATCTAAGGAGAGACTTCTTGAATACCTGAGTGATTTACAATTGACAGCTCTCTCACAATCACAGCAGAAAATTTTGGAGTCTCCTATCTTTGAGGGTGAGATTGAAAGAGTAATTAAATCTCTCCCATCTGTCAAATCTCTGGGCCCTGATGGGTTTACCTCCAACTTTTACAAAGTTTGCTCTAAGCAATTGATCCCCATTTTGCTGCAACTTTTTCAGGCTATTCTCTCTGGTCCAGCATCCGATCCCTCCCTTTTTGAGGCGCTGATTGTTTTGTTGCCTAAGCCAGATAGGCCGTCCGATCTGGTCTCCAGTTACAGGCTGATCTCCCTTCTTAACCATGATATTAAAATCCTGGCAAGACTATTAGCCAACCATTTGGAGGCTGTACTTCCCTTTTTAATCGGGGCAGATCAGGTTGGTTTTATGAAAGGTAGATCCTCTATTGATCATCTGAGGGCCCTGTTTCACGTCTTCTCGGCATCCAAGGATGCTCCGCATCCAATGGTCCTGATTTCATTGGATGCTGAGAAGGTGTTCGACAGAGTCCATTGGTATTACCTGTTTGCTACAATGGAGGTTTTCAGTTTTCCTACGAAATTCTGGAATTGGGTTAGCTCTCTATACAAGTTCCCTTCTGCTAGAATTTCATGTAATGGGGTTATCACCTCCCCTTTCAAATTACATGTAGGGACCAGACAGGGGTGTCTGTTATCCCCCTTCTCTTTAATATCTACCTAGAGCCTCTTAACAGGAGACTGTCTGGCGCTCAGGGCATCTCGGGTATCTCTCTCAGGGAGCAGGTGGTTAAAGTGGTGGCCTATGCAGATGATCTTCTGCTGCAGGTAACCCATCCACTCACATCTATTCCCATTATTCTGAAGTTAATAGATGACTTCAGCAAGGTCTCAAATTATAAACTCAATATAGGTAAGACTGTGGTTTTTCCTCTTAACCACAGGGTACATAAACAGGATATCATTGAGTTTGGGCTCACTTGGAAGTCTGATTATATCAAATATCTGGGGCTCCTTCTCACTCGGAACATGGCACAGCTCAGACAACTCAATATTGATGCACTGGTACATAAAATAGATCTAGACCTCTGTTGGTGGACTTTACTCTCCCTTTCTCTTTGGGGCAGAATTAACCTAATCAAAATGAACGTGTTTCCTCATTTATTCTACCCCCTTAACATGCTAAACATATGGCTCCCTCTGGCCTGGGTTAAAAAAGTGCATAGCATGATCTCTGCCTTTACATGGGGCGACAAGAAGGCTAGGATGGCTTTCCATAAGTTAACGGCTCCGAACACTAATGGAGGGTTAAGACTTCCCCATATTGGTCTTTATTACTGGGCCAGTCAGGCCAATAAGTATCTCAGATGGCTGACTGTGGATCAACAATCCGTGGCTGCCACTTATATCCTGGCTTGGTTAGCCATTTAGTCTGCTGCATTAGAAAACATGGCCTTTCTCTGGCTGCGTTGCTGTACACCAAGGTTAGTTCTTTTCCTGAATCTCTACGTAGCTCCCCTATTGCCATTTCAATCAGGTTTCATAGTCAACTGTGCGCTTTTCTGAAGTATAAAAATCTCAAGGATTTATCTCAACCTGTTATAGGCAACTCTAATTTTTTGCTGGACGGTAAGCTTCTCTCGCCTAGTTGGATGCCCCAGATTATAAACTGCCATCTAGATGACTTTATGTTATCCGATAGTCAATGGTGCTCTTCTGCTGGCATTATGCATAAGTTTATGTTACCTCACACAGCAATTTTTAAGATTTTTAAATTTCGCCAGTTACTGGTTAAGGTAATGGGTCCAGTCCCCCCTCTTGCTCCCAATATCAGTTTTCAGGCTACCCTTACGGAGTTGGCTGGTTCACCTCATGCTGTATCTACAATATATACTGCGCTGTTCACCTGGGCTTACCCTGATAATTATGCTCCCGTCTCCTTTTGGGCCTCTCTCTTTCAAGGCAGAGATATGGATTGGTCTCTCCTGTGGCAAAGTTGTCATAAGTTCCTTAAGCAGGACAGGCTTAGATTAACACAATTCAAAATTTTACATAACATTTATTATTCTCCGCAGAGGCTTGCCAGACTGGGTCTGATGTCTTCCCCCCTTTGCACAAGATGCCAGTCTCAAGAAGGTGACCTCCTTCATATTTTCTGGAGTTGTCCTAAAATTGCCCCACTTTGGACCATGATTAATCAGTGTGCTGATCCTCTTTTAGGGCTTCCAGAATTGTTCACCCCCTAAATATGTCTTCTCGGGGATTTCTCCTCTATTTCGGTGGTGAACAAGAGGTACCACATAGCATTGATGTTGTTGTCTGTTAAAAAGGTGGTGTTGAGGCACTGGAAGGACACGGAGGTACCATCTTATGTTGAATGGCTTCAGGAATTGTTTGCGAACCTTAGAACAGAGAGGACTATTACCAGTTTACACAACAAACTGGAAAAATTTGACAAGATCTGTGGCCCACTGCAGACTCTTTATGCACTGCAGGCCTAAGTACTACCAGGTTATATTCTCTGGTGTTGTGCTAAAAGAATACTGATGCGCTGGGTTGTTCGGGGTGGGAATTGGGTTGAGCGGGTAGGAGGGTGGGGGAGAGTGAATCATTTTGTATTTTGTGTCTGCCCTTTGGGGTTTATGATGCATTCCACCATGATTCATTCTCTGTAATGGAAACTTTAATAAAATTTGAATTATAAAAATATATATATATATATATATATATATATACTGCCCTAGAGAATTTGAAATCCATAGTCCATCTCGACTCTCTCGATACAGAAGGCATCTTCTAATCGTGTGAGAAAAAAAGGACTTGGCAAAAAACAATAGGATCTATCATTCCTAATCTCCCCTTTTCTTTTGCTAAGTAAGTATAGCATCTCTTAACTGGGTTTAATCTGTTCCCCCATAATAGTTGAAAAAAGCAATTATATAACCTATCCTCATATTGCAAAGGTAAAGGATAGATCAGGCATACATATTGTAGACAAGGTATTATAAATTGCTTAAGAACCTGAATTCTTTTTAGTTTTGTAAATTTAAACTGATTCCACCTAGCTGTTTTTGATTCAACATTTTTTAACACCCTGTCCCAATTCTCTTCCGGCAGATTTTGAGGTCCCAGCTGTATACCTAGAATAAAGAGGGGTTCTTCAGAAATTCTGATATTATTATAATTAATAGCAGGATGATTTTTACACCCCATCTGTAATCCTATAGATTTCAAATTATTTAATTTAGCCTTAGAAATAAATGAAAAAGTTTAAATTATTTAAAAATTCTGCTATCTGATCTTGTTTCTTAAAAAAGAGACAAACATCTTCAGCAAAGGCCTGAACTATCAACTGCATATTGAACAGTGGCATTTATAACCCTTCCCATCTGGGTGGAAAAACTAAAGCTCATAGTAAAGCTTCGAGTGAGAAAACATATAACAAGGGGCTGAGAGGACAACCTTGGCATACCCCTGTTTTAATTTCAATCCCTTTTGTTATAGTTCCCGTTAGTACTCGATAAACTTTGGCAGACTTGTATAGTGCTGTTATAATCTTTATTAGTGATCCGGGAATCCCAAACAATTCTAAAACCTGAAACAAATATAAGTGATTTACTCTATCAAATGCTTTCTCTAAATCTATTGACAGCAAATAACCAGATTTATCTTCTAATGATCAGGACTCAATTAAGTCCCTAATAATTGTTAAAGCCAACTGTATTTGCCTATCAGGTAAGCCAAAAAACTGCAAAGGTAAAATTACCTTATTAACTATTATTTTTAATCTGTTATTTAATAAAGTAGTAAAAATTGTATAGTCTGACTTTAAGATAGTAATGGGCCTCCAATTCCTGATGTCACCTCTGTCTCCTGATTTGAAAATATATATCATTAATCCTTCTGTAAAAGACTCCGGAATCAATTCCCTTGACATACAAAACTGAAATACCAAATACAAACAAGAAGAATTTTCTGATTGAAAAGTTTTATAAAATAGATTGGAAAGACCATCCATACTTGGAGTAATATTATCTTTTAAATTATGAATGACTGCTCCGATTTCTATACAAGAAAAAGGTGCCACCATGTTTTTAATGTCCTGGGAATCCAAAAGCTCAGGAGGAACCCCTAAATATCTATTTATTTCTGTAATAGATGGATAAGTGTCAGGTTGTAAATTACAAAAATAGGTTTTGATCATAGAATTAATGACAATTTCAGCCTCCACTCTAGTTTGATAACAATCTAGGAATTCCAAGGCTGTATACTCTTTAATTTTTTTACATTGTTCTAACGGATCGCCTACCATTGTTTTTTTTTTGAATGATTGGTTAAAATTGCCTGAAGAGTCCTAGTTCTATTATATTGAAAAACTATCATCTGATTTTTGATGTGTTCTATTTGAGTTGAATAATCATATTTGGAAGTATTAGCTAAGGAAATGAGGTGCTGCAATTGATTTCTCAGTTTTAAGTAAGAAAGAAAGTCAGAATTCATCTTTTGAATGCCATATTTTTTAAACCACTTGCAGCAATCATTTTTTGTTTCCATCCACCAGGATCCTAAGTCTGAGTATAAAAAAAAACACTGATAATCTGGCTTTCAAAATAAGCAGGATGGAATTTTTTACCAGTGCCTCTTTAAGAATGGAAGTGTTTAACTTCCATCTGGTTTTCTTCCCAAATGAGGAGGCTGAAACTCCAATTTCAATTTACACCAGCAGGTGGTCTGAAAATTCTACTGGAACTATTTTAAACTTACCTATTGTAGCAGCCTTAGAGGTAAATAAATAATCAATGGTGGAACCTACCTTTCCCTTAAGGAAAATATAATTAGACCCCGAATTTGCTAAGCAGTTGCAATTTGAGAAATCACCAATTTTTATGACAGATTCCAAACAATTTGAATCACAATAGATTTTTTTGATCGATCTACTCTGTATGTCTAGACTGCAATTAAAATCCCCTCCCCAAAAAATGTCAAGTGAAGATATCAAATAGGGTTGGATTTTTTTCATATATTCAGTTCTAAGAGCTTTAGTCTATGGGTTATAAATATTGATAAATCTACAGTACCTAAAATGCCATAATCAATCAATTATTAGTATTTTACCAGGTATTAATTCTATTAATTTGTGTAAGACAAAGTGAAAAGAATTAAATAAAATTCCAATCCCATCCACACAATCTCTACCAAATGACCAATATGATGGCCCCCATGGCCAATCCCTTTGAAATGAGGCTATTTGTTTGTGGGAAAACATCCAAGTTTCTTGCAAAAAACTAACTGCTATGTTCTGATCCCAAAGAAATTGAAACACAGTTTGTCTTTTAACAGAATTCAATAAACTGTGAGTGTTCAGTGTGCCCCATATGTAACCTGCCATTCAATTTACTATAAGTAATAAGATTATTTTATTTTTTCCTCCGTTTTTTTTTTCTTTTTTTTTGTATTCCTCAATCAGGATACTTTTGTTTTCCTGCACAGTATTTTGGGAATCTGAGTCTCCAATTTCCATTTCTGAGTCACCCCAGGAGGTGAATAGAGCGGCATAAGAATTTGGAGATTCAGTTGACTCACTGTGAGGTGCAGCCAGTGATTTAAGATGCCTACTGGATCTTCTCAGAGGAAGGGGGTATGCTGCGGAGCTCACCATTCTAACACTCTCTGTATCATCTGGGTCTTTGTAACAAACTGACTCAAATTGTTCTATAACCTCTGTTTCTGTTTTGACTAAACCTTCTGGTACCACTGTTAAGGGAGGGGAAGGGGGCAGGACTGTAGAGGGGATTTCTATATCTGTCTTCTGCTGAGAGGAAGGCTTAGGTTTATCTACTCTAGCACCTTCTTGTTTAGATACAGCATCCTAAGCTTGCTGGATTATCAAGTCAGTGCTCCCACAAGAGGCTTTATTTCTTGCCGACCAAGGGCACTCTCTAAAGGTGTGTCCAAAATCTTCACACAAGCCACATTTAGTGTGGTTGGCACATTGCATGGTTACATGGCCTACCTCCCCACAGTTGTCACACCTGGGTTGATCATAGACACTGGAGAGATGTGTTTTTGACCCACACTCATAGCATGCTGTAGGCTGCTCACTATAGAAACATACCCCACAATCCCTGCCCAACAGAAAAGCATTAGGGATATGTTCAATCCCAGAGTCAGATTACCTGAGTTTTACTCTGTACTTCCACCCTCCCATCCAGAATTGTTCTGAATCCAAAATAGGTTCAGGCTCACTTTGAATGTCACATTTCTGGGACAACCAATATGTTATGTCTTCCACATGGACCCCCTCATTCCTAAACATAACAGTAACATTTTTAATTAAAGGTTTAGTGAGTGGTATTACCAAAAAGGGGGTCCATGGTAGAGAAAATTTAACTTGTCCGTATCTTTCCCAAAAAAGGTCTAACCTATAGGCTGATCTAAAACTTTTATCAAAGTTATCCTCCCCAGAGATATTAATGAAAGCAAACACATGTCTAGGAGAAAACTGCAAAGAGTCTTTTATTAGGTATTTCCCCACGTAGTGCCTGTCAGGTCTCTCTTCTAAACTGCCCTTGTAGCAAATTTGTACAGCATTTCACCAAGGAGCTGCTTCACATCTTGAATGGGAAAATAGTTCAGAGAGCAATGGCTTGTTTGGCTTAACTGCATTACACAAATCCTCCTTGTCATTAATGTCCTGTGGAATAGGAACAGATTTTGTTTCTAAGTCTGAGTGATCTTTCAATTCTGGTAAAGGTGTCTTTTCAACCTGAGTTGCATTCTTCTCGCTAGGGGTCAGACCAGCGTCATTTTCTCCTTGAGCCTGATGCAGTGAAAGCTTCAGTCACCACTCCGGTGAGGCTGTTTGAAAATTAAAAGTTGAATCCCAGGCCGAGTCAGGAGTCCAAATGCCTGAAGCAGATTTTTCCCATCCTGCTTCTTGAAGTGCTTTATAAGGCAACCAAGTATCATCATGTACCTTTACCTTCTCCAACCCCTGTTTATTAGAAACATCCAAAGTATTTGAGAAGTTTTATTAATCTTGTTGCGCTCTCACGCTGAAGTTTTAGCTAAAGTTTTTCTTGAAATTAATGTTTGAGGGGCTGATGGCCGCTGGAAACTGAATTCAGTCACCCCTTCTTGTTCGCTTGCTACAGTTTGATATTTTATTGGAGTGAACCCTTCTGATTCAGAACACCGCTTCACTGGCAGATGAAACATGAACCCTATCTCTTTAGACAGGTGAGCTTGTTCTTTGAAAGTTGAATCCTGCACATTTTTTTGGAAACCAAGTTAACAGTTTTATTTTATCTAGTGGGGGAGTGCTTTTCTTTTCACAGTGTTGTTTAATATTTTCTGCTTCTAAAGGCTTTTGGCACTCACTAGGCTTAGCTACTGAACTGCCAGCCTTAAAACAGTCAACGTTAGTCATAGTAACAATGTTTGTTAGAGCACACTCACCCTTCGGCTGAAGAGATGTTGAATTTACTACTTACTCATTCCTGCTGTCAAATCATTCATTCGGCCTGTCAGACCACTCAGCTGCAGTTGTAATTGACTCAGTGCTCAATTTCAAACTTGGAGCTTCCCCCGTAGCTGACTGAACCTCCGCTCATACATCAGCTGTAAAAGTATTTCATTCATCGGTAGCTTTGATAGTCATAGAAGCAAAACCATTTTTAGAAGATAAAAATACCTCAGGCACAGAATTAGCTTCATGAAATATCTCCTCTCCATCACAATCCAGGAAATTATTAAGATTCCCCAAAAAGTGTTCCTTAGTTAGCAGTGAGGCCTCCCCCACCTCTAAGCATGTGACCTTCTCCTCCGGTGTCTCTCCTACAGTGGCCATCTCTCAGCAAGACGGCCCGTCCACCTACAGGAGAGTAGGGGTATTTCCCTGGTGTCTGGCCAGATTTCCCCCATTCATAAAAATACCACCAAGAGCTTAATCTTGTTCAGCGTGACTTGGTTTCCATCGTTATCCCCCATCTCCCCTTAGGATGAGTCTGAACTTGGCAGAATTGCATTCTCCTCCTTCCTGATCAACAAATATTAAAGAAAAGAAAGGAGTCTCCACAGTAACTGTCATGATGCACTTTTGTGCCCAGAAAAACAAAAGTGAATTTTAATGCCTTGAAAAATTCTCCTGACACCCAGGAATGGGATGTGCTTATAGAAATCTTACACACTGCTGCTGCTAGCTGGTGCTGTAGTATGTGAGTCTCCACAGTGACTGTCAAGATGCACTTTAGTGCCTGGAAGATAAATGTGAAATTCCACGGCAGAAAAAATTCTTATGATACCCAGAACTGAAATTTGCTCCCAGAAATCTTATATGCTGCTACTGCTAGCTGATGCTGTGCTGAGCAAGTCTCCACAGCAACTGTCAAGACGTACTACAGTGCCCAGAAAATAAAAATCTGTTTCCATGACTGGAAAAATTCTCTTGACACCCAGACATAAGATGTGCTCCCAGAAATCATATATGCTGCTGCTGTACTTGGTGGATATAGCCTACAACAACTGGATTTGAATAAAATCTTCAACTTGAATATCAGTTTGTTTTGTAGTGATGTACCAGCAAAGATAAGTATTTTTCTTTTGTCTTTTTTGGGGACTTGTGGGAGGAAGGAGAGTATCTGAAGTCACTATATTTCTAATCCTCTTTTGCTACTTGTTTTTCTCTTTGCTGGTATTTATCTCTAGGGTTCTTTAATCTTGCTGCTGCATGGGCATTGCCCATAAATGGTTATTTGTTTTAGTAATGTTTCCTACCATGGAAGGTAAGTATTTTTTTTCATATATTTTTTCTTAAATATTATCTGTACAATGAGGCAACAGCATCATTTTATTTAGTTTTCATTGACTGGGTAAGTGCACTAGACAAATTCTGCCTTTTTTCAGGCATGACCCCGAGGAGGAGGATAAAGATGAATGCCAACTGATCTTGAACCAGATTAAGCTGTTGATGGTATTTTTAGTGAATGATTAGAGTTAGAAGACTGTTACATATGTTTGGTACAGAGTACATGTTGACTTTAACAACAACATACAATGGTGGAGAAGCTGGAGGAGGTCTGAACATTAATAAGCATGGCTGACCACATCAACGATCTGGTGGAGATTAGGAGATGGCAATAGAGTGCTTGCTGTAGGAGGACGAGGAACTCATCTTGATGACAGAATGTAACCAGATCTGTTATGACTGTAAGATAGAAATTATTTAGACTGTAACACACCCCAAATTAGGTTAGAGTACACCCGTGGCATGAAACCAAAATAAAAAAATTAAAAGAGAAAATAACTTTTTAAAAAGACACCTACAGTCACACTGGTGATGGACGTGTCTTGAAATGGAATGAAGGTGCCCAAGACTGAGGAGGCAGAGGAGAAGTCCTGCTTCCTTGACAAAAAGAGATCAGGACAAGAAGTGACCAGTGACAACAAGGGAAAATCATGTAGGCCTTACTAAAGTGGCCACTGTGGGTGGGTGACTGACTGAACACATGGACAGCATATACATTGTCCATTTCAAGTCTGAGTATGCATGTCATCTGTGAAGAAAAAAATCATTTAGCCTGGCTTTGCCACTCTTGTGACCACATAGTACATCCATTGTCAACTCCAAGTCTTAGCATACGTGTCACCTGTGAAGAAAAAAAATTAATTTAGACTGACTTTGCCACTGTTGTGGCTATGTGATTGATCCATTATTTAATCCCACTCTTTCAATACCTGTCACCTGTCAAGAAAAAGAGAAATTTTGCATCCTGACTTTGCATGGCCATTATGTCATCATTTACTTGTCAAACGAAAAAGTTTGCATTAAAACATAAAAGCATAAAAGTAATGTCATGATACTTACCATCAAACTATTAATGACCATGCCATGTACTAGCACAACAATGTGACTAAGACGGGTGTTGGAGGAAGAAGCAACTTTAGTCTGTGGCTTGTGGTGTGCTGTCTGAAGTGAAAGGGAGACATAAGGAAAGAAGTAAACACATTTCAATATCTTCTAAGCAAGGTGGATGCACCTCCTGTGCGATGACGGACATGTCTAGAACAGTGAATATAAGTAGTGTGAAAAACAATGAAAGCAACTTACCAGAACAGCAGAAAATGTTGACTGTTGCTGAACTTCAGATCTTGCTGCCTTGATGGGCTGGCCGGCTGGAGGCTCAGCTTGAGGTCTTCCTCCCTTTCTGACATGCTGGCTGGTGGGATGGCTGACAAGTGGGCTGGCAGGCTGGCTGGCAGAATGGCTGTGGGATGTCTGGCAGGCTGGCTGGTGGGCTGCCAGGCAGGATGGCGTGTGGGCTGGCTGGGAGTATAGCTAGCAGGCTGACTGCTAGCATGGCTGGTGGGCTGGCAGAATGGCTGTGAGATGTCTGGCAGGTTGGCTGGTGAGCTGCCTGGCAGGATGGCTGGTGGGCTGGCTGGGAGTATGGCTTTCAGGCTGACTGGTAGCATGGCTGGTGGGCTGGTTGGTAGGATTGTTAGCAGGCAAGGAGGTGGGATGGCTGCCGGGCTGATTTGTGGGCTGGCTGGTAGGATGATTGCTAGACTGGCTGGTGGGCTGGCTAGTAGGCTGGATGACAGGATGACTGGCAGGCTGGGGGAGAGGACAAGCAAGTTGCTTGCAATGCGCATCCATCAATTAGAGATCTCACAATTTATTACAGGAATCTACACGGGGCAAAACGGACAAGTTTGTACTGACCCTCAAGAAATTGCAAAAGCGTTTGGTTCCTATTTTCAAGAGTTATACACAGTAGACCCAGCCCTGTGGCCCACTGAAGCCAGTATAAACTCCTACCTCAGTTCTGTGAATTTGCCTAAGGTTATGGATGCAGAAGCGGCCTTCTTAGGTGCCCCAATATCCTTAGTAGAAATTCAGCAGGCCGTTCAACAGATGCCCCCAGATAAATCCCCTGGGCCGGATGGACTACCAAGTAACTTTTATAAGGTCTGCCAATCTGTAATAGCACCAGTTTTAAAGGATGTATTCATGTATTGGTATGACAATGGGATATCAGACCCCAGTTTTCAGGAAGCTGTGATATCTCTAGTCCTAAAGCAGGGGAAAGATCCACTTAATCTTGGTAGCTACCGTCCCATTTCCTTATTAAATACAGATACTAAAATTCTGGCCAAAGTTCTGGCAAATAGGCTCCCTAAAGTTATGGGCAAGCTTGTAGGCCGTGAGCAGGTTGGATTCATGGCAGGAAGGTCATCTCAAGATCACATGAGAAAGTTGTTACATCTTATCACTATTGCTAGGGACTCTAGCATACCAATGGTGCTGGTCTCTTTAGATGCCGAAAAGGCATTTGATAGAGTTTCTTGGGATTTCCTATTTGCTACCCTGACCTCTTTTGGACTACCTAAAGAATTTCGGAGATGGATACAACTTTTATATTCTCTTCCTTCAGCTAGAGTTAAATGTAACAGAATACTGTCTCCCTCCTTCAAACTGGCTAGGGGTACAAAGCAGGGATGTCCCTTGTCCCCCCTGCTGTTTAATCTCTATCTAGAGCCATTGCTCTGCAGACTGGCAGGTAATACTAATATAAGGGGGATTCAAATAGGAAATGCTAGGTATGCCTTTTCAGTGTATGCAGATGACATCTTATTGCAGGTTGAGGGGCCAGGTCTCTCAGTTCCAGCCATTCTAGCTGAGATTGAGGAATTTTCTAAAATATCATTTTATAAACTAAATCGAGCCAAAACTAAGGTTCTTCCTCTAAATTGTAGGGTAAATAAGGCCGAACTCCTTCCCCTCAGCCTCTCTTGGGAAGCAAAGTCTGTCGTATACCTGGGAATAAAAGTTTCTAAGGAACCTAGTACCATAATAAAAGATAACCTTGGCAATTTAGTTAGAATGATAGTTGGGGACATGGAGAGATGGTGCTTACTTCCTTTCTCCCTATGGGGAAGGCTAAGCATAGTTAAAATGAATGTTCTACCGAGGATACTATATCCAATGGGTATGCTGGGTACTTACCTACCGAAAGTATGGTTTTCCAAGCTACAAAGCGCAGCGAACCTTTTTTATGGGATAAGAAAGGTATTCGCAGATCCTATCTCAAACTGACGGCCCCGAAAATCAGAGGAGGCCTGGCGGCCCCTTCCTTTTTCTTTTATTATATAGCACAACACATGAGTAAGTTGGCCTATTGGCATAAAGAGATTGGGCACTCAGAATATCTCCTTTTGTGGCTTGATATTGAACAATATTTGGCAGCCCGAGTTAAATGCTCACTAAGGGCTGTCCTATATGTCTCCCCATCCTATATCCCCAAGCCCCTTAGAAGTAACCCCATGGGTTGGTCACTAAAGGCCTCTTACCAGATCCAAAAATACCTTGCAGTGAGGTGGTATCAGTCATCAGATCAGCCTGTCACCGGTAATCCACATTTTAAGATCGGTGGTGCACCAACAACCCTCATTTATTGGCCTCAGTTAAATCGCTGCAAAGTTTCAGATATTTGGTCCAATGGGAAGCCGCTCCCCTTCGATCAACTACAAGAATCCATTGGAGTATCAGATAAAGAAATATTTAAATACCTTCAAGTTAGTAAGGCCCTAACTTCCTTTTTCTCCCAGGTCCCGCTGGCAGACCCCGGAGAAAGAGAATTAACTATACTCTTTCAGGTAGCTTCCCAGTCACATTTAGTCTCTAATTTGTATAAAACTCTTCAGGCTTGGGACTCTAGATTGCCATCGGGGATCTGTTTTTACTGGACAAGGGAGCTAGGTATCCCTGAGGACCCTGATCTATGGAGGAAACTTTGGCTATCAATGTACAAATTCATAAAACAAGATAGGCTCAGATTAATCCATTTTAATATTATGCATAACATTTACCTCACGCCAGTTAAACTGTTTAGGTATGGGACATTAGATGCACCACTGTGTGGTAAATGTAAGAAGGACATCGGTACACTATTTCACATGTTATGGTTATGTCCCCATGTACTGGCTTTCTGGCAGTCTATTAATAACATTTTAGACCCTATCCTTGGCTTAGAAGCCCTGTTTACCCCTGAAATTTGTCTGATAAACTATTTTCCAGATGGCATTACCAAAGTTAAGAAAGCACATATGATGCTTATCTCTGCAACAGCTAAATTGATAATCATGAGACATTGGGCAGAAGATAAGCTTCCCACCACAATGGAGTGGTACAGATACAGCATCCTGGCGTTACAATTGGAAAGGCACATAGCTTCCATGCAAGGCAGAGTTAAGGCCTACTCATCCCTCTGGGGTACCCTTGAGACTCTCCTGATAGCCTGGAAGCCTTGATGACTGAATCTGCCCCGGCTGCGGTGAACTAATTGTAAACAAAGTGTGTGGTCTGGGAGGGAGGGTGGGAAGGAAATTGTGTTATCGGTTACTTGAGTTAATGTACTTTGTACTTGACATCCATGTGATTATTCTGTACTGTCTTACTTATTTTAATTGATGGTTAAAACTAATAAAACTGGTTTAATAACAAAAAAATAGGATGACTGGCAGGCTGGCTGATGCAGTCCTCAAAGAGTTTATACTCTCTCTGTGGGCATTACATAGGGGAGGGCAGAAGGTGTTTATCAGATGGATGTATAGAATAGGAGCACAACTAGGGGGAAAAATTCACAGGAAAACAAAACTGAGTCATAAAGAAAAAGAATTCTGCCAATAAGGAGGAAAGGATGGATCTAACACTTTTCTGTTTATGAGCATCAATCATCCTTATCAAGGAAGCAGCCTTTGCAGTATTCCAGACTGGAATTTTCTTCATGTGGCAATTCTTTTTCCATTACTGAATCATATTCCTCAGTGGAAAGCAATTTGCCAATGGTGATACCACAAGGCTCTTCTGGGTCTCCTTCTTATTCATTACCACTGCCAATGTGATGTGGTATCAATGCAGATGTAATTGTGTTATTGTACCTGGTATGTGCCCTGCATTCATTTTAATAAATGTTGGCACACCAACATTTTTGAGTGACAGATTTGCATGCCTGTCCTGCACAATGGCCTTCACTGAACTTGAATAGCCTCTCCATGCTGTCACTTGAGGATGGACAGCTCACGTATTTGGCTGCTAAGAAGGTCAGAGCTGGCCAGTCAGTGACCTTACTACTCCAGTAAAGTAGTTTAACTTCCAATATCTTATGGTGCCTGGTATCCATAAAATACACATTAACCATGCATTGTCCCATGGTCCCCCACCAGAAATAAATCTCTCCACACTTGTTTCTATTGAATACACGCTGGCAACAATTATTAAGGCACACAAATTATATTTACATTCCCAACTTCATATTTCAACAGTATACAGCAGAGTACAGTTCAGCCAGATTACTTCAATCTGCTTCTTCCATGCCTGGTTTCCTCTGTCCCCAGTCTGTGCTGCCTACCCCTTCCCCCCTCTCCTGCCCCCCTTCTTCCTTTTGCTCCCCCTTTCCCCTTTTCTTGTTTTCCTCCTTTTCTGTGGGCAACCTGCTGCCCCCCTGCCAAGGTTCCTTCCAGCTCCCAGGACCATCCGCTGCCCTTCTGCATCTCCTCTGACCCTGTACTGGGGCACACCAGGTACCATGTTTTTATACCTTCAACTTCCCCTTGCAATGCCAGCCAGTGACAAACCCCCACTACCTAGTTCAGGGTGGTTGGGTGGGGAATCTTTTCCCGGCAAAAAGAGGGAGACCAGAAGGCTGCAAGCCCTTACATAGTCCCTTGTGGCCCCCCACCCAACCCCCACTTAGCCCCTCCTCTTGACCAATTGGGAAGCTGCCCTGTTCCCTGGTCATTTGACCTTCTCTGACATTACCGACCCCTCCCCTTTCCTAGCCCCCTTCCCCCCTTCCCTTTGCTTTTCTGGCAGGGGGACACTAGACAAGCTGGCCTGCCTTTTAATGGCAGGCCCTATTGTCCCTGATCACCCACCAGAAATAAATCTGTCCACACACTTTTTTCTGTTGAATGCATGCTGGCAATATTTATTAAGGCATGCAAATTATATTTACATTTCCAACTTCATATTTCAACAGTATACAGTAGAGTACAGTATAACCAGATTACTTCGGTCTGCTTCTTCCTTCTGGAAACTTTTTTCCGACTTGATCTTCTTCTCTTTATTATTTATTTATTTATTTGAAGAATCAGTTTAACAAGCTTTGAGCCAAGGGCTCGTTTACAAAGGTACCTCATCACAAGGAGGACAATAGACACAGAGAGGGTAACAGATTTACAAGAATAACGATCATGTGTAGATTATAGACTTTGTTTACAGATATTATATACAGGTTTGGTTGCAGATATTTACATAAGCACAGAAAAGAAGCATTATTGCCATGAGAGAGTTTGCATTACATTCTAATACATCTTATACATGAGCCAGTGATGGACTAGTTATTGTTGTAGGTGGTGGCAGTCCATATTGGACCTTGTCAGCGTTAGGACCCAAGAGAGAGTGCAGACTAGTTGCAGCTACAGGAGTGGGTATTGAGGAGATGGTTACGGATACCCACTTTGAAAGAGGCAATCTTAGGGGTACTGGTGATGGTGGCTGGGAGCATATTATGCCAGTCGGGGGCCCTGTACCGGAAAGATCTCTGGACAAGGGATGTTTTTACCCTAGATACTGTCAGGATGGCTTTGTTCATATAACGGGTGAATATAGAGGGTGTTGCAGTTTGGAGGGGGTAGTGATCCCAGGAGGAGAGAGATGAAGTAGAATTTTCTTGGTCAGGAGGCAGGTATGGTAGTGGAGTCTTTCATCAAAATTGAGGATATTGGCAGTGGAATAGAGGGAGCAGGTGTGGGTGAGCCTTGGGGCACCAGTTAGGAGCCTGCAGGCTTTGTTGAGGGAGATTTGAATTTTCTGAAGAGCAGTGTTATCTGCTGCCCCACAAACAGGCAGCCCATAATCTACTACGGACAGTATAGAGGAGGTAATATCAAGCCTAAGGGCATCAGGAGAGAGACATTCTTTGTGCCAGTAAAGGAGCCCAATCCGAGTGTTTACAGCAGCTGCTAGTGTGTTTATGTGGTGTGGAAGGTAAGGCCCAGGTACTTGTGGGAGGATACCTGTTCAAGGGGATGCTCAGTGCTAGGGTGGATGTGGAGTGTTGCATTTTTTGCTTTGTTTTGATGGTGTGAGAAAATCATGGATTTCATCTTTTTTTAGGTTAATGACCAGTCTGTGGTCCTTGAACCATGATTCTGCCTGGGTAAAGGCATTTTGGAGAGAGTCCTGGAGAAGGGAAGGTTTATGGTGCAAGACACAGAGCACTGCATCATCTGCATACAGTAGGATATTTCTGGAGCATGGCAATGGCAAGGTGTTTAGGTAGAAGGTGAAAAGTAGTGGACCCAGGATGGAGCCCTGGGGCACACTGGAGCAGACAGGTAGCGTGTCAGATAGGGTCCCATTTATTTTGACATGTTGAGACCATGTGGAGAGGTAACTGGCACACCAAGCCAGGGGGCCTGAGGAGAAACCGAGTTGGTAAAGAAAGTCTAGAAGCAGAAGATGGCAGACAGTGTTGAAGGCCTTGGAAAGGTCTATGTGCACAGCTCCAGCAATGTTACCAGTGTCTAAGGAGGCATGTAGAAAGTTGGTGAATTCGAGAAGGGCTGTGGCAGTGCTATGGCCCAAGCGGAAGCCATGCTGCTCTGGACATAAGATGTCATGCTTGGTTAGGTATTCTGTGAGCTGTGTGGCAACCACTTTCTTTAAAGCTTTGAATGGGGGGAGAATGGAGATGGGTTGATAGTTACTGGGGGAGGATTTGTCACCACTTTTATGAACGGGGGTGACAATGGCAGTCTTCCAGGCACTGGGGAATTGCAACAAGCACAGGGATCTTTTGAGTAGATCCGTGAGAGGGGCTAGGACCTCATCGAGAACTAGCTGAAGAAGCCTAGCGTCAAGGGGATCTGTGCTAGGGTTGTTGCTGCTTAGTGCCTTTTTCAGGTATGGACGGGCTTCACAGATAGATATTTTATGTAGAAGAAAATGAGAGTGCTGTAGGGCAGGGGACTGGGATTTGGGTACAGGGTCAAAGAAGCAAATGGGGAGAACAATGCTGAGATCTGTGAAGGTGGTGTTTAGACAGTTAGCTATGGTGAGAGGGTCAATGGAAGTGGTGCCATCTATCGAGAGCTGGGAGTAGGCGGGGATCATGTTTTACTATTGATTTCTTTGATATTGCTCCAGAAGTTCTGGACAGATCCCCATGTGGCGGTGAGAGTTGATTGGTAGTAGTCCATTTTGGCCTTGCGGATGGCCCCCGTGCAGACATTGTGAGCAGCATTATAGGATTGTCTGTCAGCCAACCTGCCAGACTCCAAGCTTTTGTACCACAGATTGTCTCTTTTTCTCAGTTTTTGGAGTGGGGAGTGATCCATGGTGCATTTTGTCATTTGGTGCACAGTGTGGTGAGAGGGGCATAGAGATCACAGGCTTTAGTGAAGGCCTGTGTGAACAGGTCGAGTGCAATGTCAATGCTGAGGATTGTTTTACTGGGGGACCAATCTATTTGTGAGAGAAGTTGTTTGAGTTTTTTTAACCCCCCCCCCCCGGGTAGAGATACCTATGGAAGATGGTCTGGGCTGAGGGGTTAGGGATGGAGGAGGTCCATAGGAATAGGATGGGTGAGTGGTTGCTTAGGGAGTTGGGTAGAACTTTTATATCCTGGATTTTGTGGGGGTGGTTGGAGATAATGACATCTAGGAGGGTGCTGGTACCAGTGGAGGGATGAAATATAGTGGGTTTGGTGACTAACTGGGCAATGTAGAGGGCAGAGAAGGAGTCCTTTGTTGGTGCAGCCGAGGGACCGAGTCAGTTGATGTTTAGGTCCGCTACTATTATCTGTTCAGCTTTGTGAGGGAGGGTAGAGAGATAATTGGTGAGGGATGTGAGGGCCTGCTTTTGGTTCTTAGGTGAAACATAGGATACTGTGAGGTATAGTGGGCCCCTGGAGGGGTCTGGGGTGATTTTTAAGGTGAGTGTTTGGGCACTGTTTAAGAGCCTGGAGGGTGGGAGCATGTGGCTAAAAATGTTATCCCTGATGTAGATCGCACAGCCACCTCCACATTTTCCCACTCAGTCTTCCCAGAATAGGGTGAAAATGGGGATAGCGACAACTGAGTCAGGGGTAGAATTTGAGAGCCAGGTCTCAACTAGAGCAATGATGTCTGGTTGGTGAAAGGTAGCCCAACATTGGAGCACTGCAGATTTATTTGGTAGGGATGCATATGTTCAGGATGGCAATGCGGAGTCCTGTAGGTGATATCCTGGGTGCACAGGAGTGGGAGGGACCCGGGTTGGGGTAAACATTTCTTGAGATTAATAACAATAATGTGAAAAATCTTACAAGAGGGGGGTAGAGGTTGGTGACCTTAGCAAGGTGCTGTGAATGGGGCTGAGCAGTTAGAGTGCAGGGAATGGGTAGGGTGCGGAGGGTTTGAAAGGTGCTGAGGAGGTGAATCCTGGGATGGCCTGGGGGATGGGGGTGAATGGGTGGTGCGTGCAGGGGCATAGGATCTGTGGCAAGGGTGGGGTTGGGTGTGCTTCGGTGGTCATCAGGTGCTGTCCTTGATGGTCTACCAGTGTGATCCACTTGAAGGGAGTCAAGCACCAAGAGAGCCGAGATGGGAATATGCAGTGGTGGTGGACGAGAAAGCATATTGCCTGATAGTGATGTATCGTGATAGAAGAGTAAGAGTCAGGGTAATGCTTCAGTGAGGGTGACAGTGAGGGTGACTGCCACTTTGGTGCAGTGGTAGTGTTGCAGAGTTTGGTACGCAGTGTAACAGGTTCGAGACTCCCAGGGGGGTGGGTGTCTTTGGGCTGTGATTGCGTAGAGATCCAGGCATGCAGGGTCAGGGCTGAAAAACAGTGTGCAAAATAGCAACTCTCAGTGGCCACAAGTGGAGTGGGTGGTTCATGAATCTTCCTGACCCATTCCCTGTTGGCTCCACATAACTCCAGTGCCGGGTCCTCCTTTTTCCCTTCCACTACTTGGGATCCCATGTGCCTGCCCACTCCTCCACCTCTCCCTGAGGCTTCCCCAACAGCCACCACAGTATAACTCAAAACAGTTTGCAATGCTCTGGATTCCTTGATTGCTCCTTCCCTCCTGCGCAGCAAACTCTTGCTAGTGGGCCTCCATTTTCGGTATGTGTCCCAGTTTTGCCCCTGCAGTTCACACAGCATGGGATTCTGGAGTGGCACACCATTGCTGTACCCAGATGCCAGTGCCCATCTTCCTGTGCTTTGAGAGGGTAACCACCTGGTGTAGGAGATGGATCCACTGACCTGTATTGCCATGGCCAGCTAGTTTCCCCAAGGGCAACCCCTTTATCATCCTGCTGGTCACTGCCTTCTTGACCCAACTCCAGTAGTACCCTGGTTCTGCCCACTGCTGATCAGCTGGCCTTCTTCCGGCTCTCCATTCTCAGCTCATCCAGGCTCTCCACTTCTCCTCCTGCCTGTCTGGTCTGCCTTCCCCTCCCTCCTGTGCATAGAACCCCTTTGGTCATCCTCCGTCTTTCCCGGAGGAATCCCTTTGTTCTGAAACCCCTCAGAATCACCTTGCTCTGTGTTTCAAATTCCCCCCCCTGCAGAGCTGGGTCCAGCCCCCAGCTCCACTCAAGGCCCAGTGGTCTCAGGTGTGGCCCCTTCACAGGGGTATGAAGGGTGCCCCACCAGGCATGCCCTCCCCTGGCCCTGGGCCCACTTTTGTATAACCTGTCCTCGTCCCCACTTGAGGGACATGCCATGCGCCTCGGTCTAGGTGGGCCAACCGCAGCCCTAGGAGTCCCACCTGCTGGTACCATTTTACCATCAGCCTGCTGCCCTTCCTTTGGCATGCTATTCACCTTCCTTGCAATTTTCTGCAGGTAGACCTGAACCACCGACCTTTGGGTTAACAGTTTATGCACTACTCAGTTGTGCAACAGAGACAATGTTCTGGCCACCCGGGATCCTAGGGCCCTCTTCTGCTCTCACTACCCCCTCCTTTCAACAGGAAAACCAGCCAAGGGGAGCCTGGGTGAGTATCTCACTAAGGGCCTTGCCCGAGCACACCAATGCCAGTGGGAACTGTGGGCTTCCAACATCAAAGACTCCCTGTCTTGCAGCCATGGGTCCCCAAGACCTCTGTCCGCTATTGCCCCCCGAAAGTAATTACTGAGACTGTATTGCCTCTTGCAAGTCAATCTTTACTGGATTAAGCCTTCCCTCTTCTGCCCATGCTCCACTCTAGCCCCCTTTCCCTGGGACCCATCAGCACCCTGCTGGGGTGACCGGTTTCCAGGTACCCTGGAGCACTTCTACCCATGCCCTACACCGGTCCTCCCCTTCCTGGACCAAGGCTGACCCAAGTTACCCCCCCAACTCTTGCAATCCTTGTGGCCAAGAACGTTTTGCCCAACATACCCCTTACATGTTACCTCTGTTACCTGTAGGGTAACCTTTCTAGCCATGGCCAGACAGTGGCCACTGGTACATTCCCTTAATACCACCCTATGCATACCATAGGCCTTACCCACCTTGGCATTCAAAAGGGGCTGGATCACAGTGTTTATACCTCTCCCACTGTTCTTGACCTAGTGCTTACTGGCAGATCCCTTCCATACTCCCCCGACTGTTACTAGCTGCAAACCCGTTAGGTCTCATACCATACTGAAAACTGCCCCAACTCTCCCTTTGTCCTTGATCTGCACCCACTGGAAAATTGACCTGGCTCAATTCTGCCCTTTTCTTCCCTGCTTTAACAGAGTCCCAGAGCTGCACTCACCAAGGCCACCTCATTCGTTTCTGGTTGATCTCCAAAAGTTTTTTTTTTTTTTATAAGGGCATGCCCATCACATTTTTCTGCATGCACCACCTAGAACAAATCAGATCAGTACTTGCACTGGGACAACCCTCCCCCTTTTAGAAACTGGCTTGATACCTCTTGAAAACTATTCAAAAATTACCCCCGACCACTAAACCTAGGAAGGTCATTCCTTATACTAGATTATGCCTGTTCTCCCTTAAGAGTGCCTATTATATACCCCCAGCCTTTCCTTGTGGTCATTATGCATTTGGCAGGGACCTCCGAAGAAACCCATCACAGCTATAAGCAGTGCTCCTTATTTGACTCTACACAACCCGGCCCTGGATGGCCCGAGTCAAGTCCCCCAGATTCAGCCTGCCGCTTCAGAGGGAGTTCAAAAGCAAAAACATTCCCTTGCACTGCATGTGCACCCATTATATTTTAGCCCCTTTAGCTGCTTCAAACATCAGATACCCTGCCTGCTTCCTCCATGCACCTCCCATGACTGTTTGACAGCAAATCCCCCTTCTGATACAGCCCTGCAAGTGACTCTGACTCTGAAGTACACCTCTCCTGATGAAGTAAAGAAAAAACTCTGAGCGGTTTTCTCCCAATGCACCCAATTTAAATCACCGCCAGACACTATGCAATATGCTGTAACATGTCTGACTGTCCCATCTGCATCTCTGAAACTGGAAACCCCCTGCTATGAAAACCCTTATGCAGCAATCTGTGATGAACCGACATACTATCAGCCCACTGTCCGGCTCCCTAGGCCTGAGGCCCCTCGGTTGCTGTGCTCAGCACCTGGCCTGTGGCCAACATTGCACACGCCACCACCCAAACTGCCCCAACTGGCCCCTGTTCTCCAAACCACACCTGCACATCAAACAGCTACTGCTTCATCTCATAGAGGCCCTCACTCTCCTCAGCAGAACACCACATTGAGCTCCCTTAGCTGCCCGGGCTGGCTGTGATCCCCACTCCCCTCCTTGTCCTCGCCTCCCTCACTACTGCCCACCTACATGTCAGAGCTGCTCAACTGCTACCTTTTTTTGTCTCACTGCATCTGCACCAGTTTAGTCCATGTAACACTACTAATGCTGTCAACTGGAATCCCCATTCCAGTTATTTGTGTGTTATTTAGCATTTTCACTCTCTTTTTTTTTTTGCATTTTGAATTACCGGTCCCTGACTTCAAGTTATGTTATGAAACCCGACTATGCCCCTCCTGTCTGGGCTGGGCCGAGCAAACCCCACTAGTGTACGGTCATTCCGTAAACAATCCCAAAAATCTGCTAGGCCCTGGCATACAATGCCCACCACAAATACGGTGTCATCTTACTTGCTGTTGTTTCATTCTAACCAATTCAACCCAATGGACTACCTTCTATTTGGCTGCATGGCCCGAGACTCCACTAACGCCCGGTCAGCATCTGGCATGTGACCCCCCTTGGCACACCTTGCCCCACGACTGCCACGACTTGCCATGGAGGACCACATGTCAAATCAGCAATGTCCCCTCTGCAAGGCCCCAAGGCAACCACCAAATGCCATCCCGTAGTGGGCCCCCACCAGCCGAAACACTTCTGAGCTCGCACAGTGCTGCTGCTCTGCATGGCCTGCCTGCTCACCCCTCTGCCTGCACCAACTGCAATGAACTCTCCCATACTGCTGTTCAGATGTAAAAAAGCCTGCACTGCTCGTTGTTACCCATTCTCGCTACAGAAACAAGTCTTCGCTATTAACAGCAATTGGTTTTAGTGAAGGGGTCCGAGTCTGCGACTGCCACAAGACTAGCTTAGCTGCCATCCAACGAAAACAAACTGCCACCCATGTGGCCCACCCAGGCCCGACCGCCTGCCCCAACCCCCCACAAAACCACTGGACCAATTGAAACAGCAGTGCTTCCTGTCGCATGGCCAGAATGCCACTACCTTCCCCAGATTACTCACAAGGTCCTTCCTCTCCCCTCCAAAGACCATGGCCCCCGGGTTCGAGATATGCAGGATGCACCCCCTGAGACTATCAACTAATGTCAAAACCACAACCTTCCATTTTATGAACAGGCACTTAAACCAGTACACCACAGGCATTCCTTGAAGTGTTGGGCAACGTAGCCATCCCACTTGATGTAATTCTAACCAGAGCTGAGCATCCCAACTCCCACACTGATGATGGCTATTCCACCTTAATCCAGCAACGTGACTGCAGCAAAAGCATCCACATTTCTACTGACCATCAATCCTCCTTCATGCCACGCTGGCCCACCTATCATGGATGTGGTGCTGGAGATGGAACTGCCAGGCCACACTCCCAGCTAAGATTTCCTACCCTAAGCCCACTTCAGCCTTGCTTGCTACCTCGCTACTTTCCCTTTTTATTATTTTTTTATTTTTTGAAAATCCTCCCCAACCGGTCTAATGCCAGCAACCAGGAAAGCCCATCAAGGACCCGCTCACCAGGATGCCACCAGACAAACAACCCCTGTCCCCCCGTGCACCCTCCCGTAGATGGCACCTCTCTCACCACATGGTGCATGCCTCCCAAGATCGCCCCAGTGGCCAGAAACCAGAGATGCCATCCCAACCCAAAAAAAAAATCACTGCACCACAGCACAAGCCAATGCGTCCTCCTGTAGAGGGCGCCTCTAGAGCCCAAAACCCCCCCAAAACCTCCCCAACCAGTCTCCTAATGACAAGCAACGAGGAGGGCCCATCAAAGTCCCACTCACTGGGATGCTGCCAGACAAACTACCACCTCTCCCCCATGCACCCTCCCGTAGAGGGCACTTCTCTCACCATGTGGTGCATGCCTCCCAGGATTGCCCCAGTGGCCTGGCACCAGAGGCACAGTTCCAACCGGAAAAAAACCTCACCTCACCACACCACAGCACAAGCCAACGTGTCCTCCCATACAGGGCACCTCTAGATCCCGACCCCCCCAAAATGATCGTGGACTCCATGCTAGACCTCTAACTCCCCTGTGAAATCAAACAAACACGGGGGGGGGGGCAATTCTACAACCAATCCAGCCTATGCACTACTTGATGATAATCCTTTACTGTAACATGTAAATGCCTAATATTACCACTGAACCATCTTATAGTAAGAAAATACTGTTATGGGTGCTTTTCCCATCTTCACGCTAGCCCTGAATAATGCCCATACCTCAGCACATTCTCAGTCACTTCTCAAAAACAATTCTCCTTCAATACTGTGCTAGAAAAACTCCAAAGAATTCATGATATAATCACAGAACACAAACAAATACATGTTCATGATTCAGTTTTCTAACTGAGAGCATCCTTATTCCAAAAACATTACTATTGCTATCTTGTATGTTTTCTACCCACCTCAAGAAGCACCAGGGAGGCTCTACCTGGCCAAAGACCTAGGGTCCCTGGGTAGTGCCTTATCTATTGGAAATGCCAGCGAAGTGCTGAGAAAATCTTTTCCCTGCAAAAACAGGGAGACCAGAAGGCTGCAAGACCTTACATAGGCCCTTGTGGCCCCTCCTCCCAGCCCCTACTTTGCCCCTCCCCTCGACCAGTTGGGAAGCTCTCCTTTCCCCTGGTCATTTGACCCTCTCTGACGTCACCAACCCCTCCCCTTTCCTATCCCCCTTCACCCCTCCCCTTTGCTTTTCTGGCAGGGGGACACTAGACAAGCTGGCCTGCCTTTTAATGGCAAGACCTATTGCGCTACATACAGTGCTGACAACTCATCAATCTGCTCCTCCTTTTCACCATGTCTACAATTCCAACTTGGTACAAAGCATCTCAAAGTGGATTTAGTGTCATTTTTTTCTGTTACCAGGCTTGTTTTTTCAGCCCATTTAACTCAGGTGGTAGCAACAGCAGGTATCCAATCACGTTTATGTTGTGCTTTACATAACTGTGACTATAGCATTTGTGCCTCATGAACCTGTCTTATTAGCTGACCAGTCACATTTTGTACCTGATCACGACCACCTTCAAGTATCGATGATGAGCCCCATTTATATTGTGGGTCCAGCATGGTGGCAATACCAAAATTTGTAGACTACAGAATGCTGAAAATACGGGTATTGGAGTCAAATACATGCAGCATTTGAAGGCAGTATAGCACAGTGGTTAAAGAATCTTAACTGCAAATCTGGAGACCTGGGTTTGAATCCCACAGCTCCCACTTGCATACTGTATGACTCTGAGCAATCACTTAACTTTCTTGGACTGCCAGGTCACACCTGTAAACAAGCTTTCAGCTTAGTGTGTCTTTCCAAGTAAAAAAACAAACAGAAAATCATTTGTTCAAGTAAGGCAAACCTTCCCCTATCACCACCAGACTCTAGCACCTGCTGTACACTTAACAGCATCTGTCACAGCACCTTTAGAAGTGTGACGACCTGACTAATACAGGCAGTGTCCCCACTGGTTATGTGGCATGTTCAACTGGCCTAAGAATCATGATCAGGCCATCCATTAGTCACCATTGATCTGTTGTCAGACACACTGATACTCCAGCACTGTCACAGCCTGCATGCAGCAGCACATGTTTGGAGATGGCTTTGTACTGATTGTACAAGCACTCAGTTATGTAAAGTGCTGTGTTTCACCTGGTGATGACTTACAGCTTCAGGTGATGATGAGGCAGTTTGTTCTGGATCTGCAGGTGCCCCAGATGGTCACAAGCCTTAATGTGCAAAGTGAGTACAAGACGTGGCGGGCCACAGTCAACACGGACTTGATTTCAGGATATGCCAAAAACTCCTGCACTACTAGTTTAAGAAAGTTTGCCATGCATGGATCCCTGTGAAACCCACTACCACAAATGCATTTAACCACATTTGAGCCACTATCACTCACTGGTTTCAGGGACTGTAGGTGCAGTAACTCATCAGTCTCAGTCAGAAGTAATTCTAACATTTTCTTTCTTTTTCCATACTTTGTTTATCCTCTGGAGGACCAGAGCAAGGTAGGGCTCACTTCTGCCAGCTTCCACTTCCCACACCATCCACTGTCTCCCAGGGACCACAGCTGTGAGGGTACCCCACAGAGTATACCCACGATGGGAAAAAGGAGGGAGGTCCGTCCTCCCCCCAAAGCACATACCTCATCGCAGACTGGCCTGGTGTTGTGGCGGGTGGAGGTGTGGCAAGTGGGCATTATACACCCCCACTGTTCTCTTTCTTTTTCTCCAGCTTTTCTCCCCTACTACTCCCCGGGACCTCGGCAAACTTGGTTGCATGTGCGCATTGAGGCGTGCATGCACACTGGAACCAGCGGCCCCACTCCACCAACCTGGCCAATCACCAGCCCCACATCTGCATGGCACTACCACTGATTCACCACTCAGTGGCAGCCAAGCACTGGGAAGACCAACTTCCTCAGTCAGGGAGAGGAGGCCTGCCTGATGGCAGCTTGATCCTACTCCCAGCCCTCCCTCTCCCATCCCACCACCAGCATCCTGAACTTGTTTCTGAACTCAGGTCACCTGTGTGGGAGAGGTAAGGTGATTTAACTGCATTACTGTGTGTGTCATAGTCCTATATAGTTCTGGAATGGTATGGGTGGTGAAATAGGTATGCAATAGACTGCTATTTTGGATAGTGACGCACCATTAACCTTTGGAATCCCACATTTTCCACAAAAGAGATGGCAATAGATCAATTGTCAGCATTTCAGAGGTTGCTGCATTCAGTTCTTGTACTATAGCATGACTGGGTGGGTATATGCTATGCAGTCTAGGCTGCACCTTTTGCTGTGCTGGTATACAAAACAGCTGGTCTCTGTGGAGTGACAGCATGGCTGCTGGAGTAGTATTTGACTCAGGGAGGGCACTGATGCTGAACGAATGAATGAAGTGATGTTTTGTATTTTATGGACTGGGGTTGATGTGCTTCTGTGACTCTTGCTGCTAGTACTCAAACCTCCACTGCTACTACTGTCACTAATAGATAATCACACTGACTACTTCTCCTCATCTCTATAGTAGTCCTCTGATGTCAATTATGACTCAATCTGGACTGTACATGTCACTTATTGGGATACCTTGAACAATGATGATGATAAGGGAGAAGGCCCAGCTGCACCAGTTTCCCTTTAGCGATAAGTCCAGTCTAACTGGTGCCTGGACTGAAGTGTGTGCATTTCCCACCAGTGCCTAGGTGACTCTCTTTTTTTCCCATGGCTAACATGCACTTGACAAAGTCGGCAGATAGCCACTGTTTTGTCAGTTGGGTCTAGGATGTAAAAATCCCTAACTAGGGATTTTGTTGTCCTTGTTTTTACATGATGGTGGACCTGGTTCTGGGACATTGGAGGGGGTATCAGTGTGTGTGTGTGTGTGTGTGTTGGGGATGATTTTGGCACTGCTGCAACAGTAGGTGACTCATGCTGTGCTGCTGGATCAACAGTGTTAACAGGAACAACAGGTGGAGGATGGGGGTGGGGCTTTGGTAATGCCATAATATTTTATTTATTTTTATTTCAGTTTTGTTGACCTGGTAAGTGCACTAGACAAATTCTGCCTATTTTCAGGCATGGCCAGGGGGAGGGAGATACAGATGAATGCCAACTGATCTTGAACCAGATTAAGCTGTTGATGGTATTTTTTTAGTGAATGGTGGGAAATTTATCCAGGGCACCTGGGAAATTCCCCTACTCTTTGGCAGGGGGCAGTGAGTCTGGTGGAGAGATGTCCAGTCCAGCTCGTTCGACTGAGTGTGCAGCTACTGGAGAGGCTGGGGAGCAGGTCTTCTCCCGAGTCATGAACTCACTGGAGACCCATATCCAGGATGTATCAGAGGATGGCTTTGTCCTTGTACTGGAGGAGATTCTGTTTTCTGCTCATGCAGCAGATATCTTAACTGGGATTCAGAATGAAGATAAGGATTTATGACTTAATACTGAGGAATCCATATTGTAAAGGGAGCTGCATGGGCTACTGGAGGCAGAAGAAGCCCAATTTCGACAATGATGGGAACTTCTGCAGCAGGAGCTGCTTTGATGGACAGCACCTTTGGGGTCTGACCAGGTGCAACTTGGAAATGTGCCGAATGATGGGAGTTCAGAGACGGTGATGGAAGTAGCAGAAACTTCCATGGAAAGGAGTGTGCATGGTGAGTCAGGAAAAGACTTTGTTCCTAAAGGTACTGTGGGGCACTCTGATGAAGGGCGTGAAGTATTAGCTGTAACTTGTGCACAGAAGGGGAATGTGAAAACAGATGTATAGCTGGAGGGAGACAGGCAGGCTGAGCAAGATACACCTGATCAGCAACAGGTGGTGACCCCCCACACTATTCTAAGGCTGCCCAATATTATGTTTACCTTTGGTACTGCAGCAGGTGCTGTCAGTAAAAAACTTACAGCCAAACAAGCCACACAGAAGACAAAAACATAGGTAAAACACCGTCTATGTCTGCAGGGGGTGTGGAGGAGAGCAAAGTCTCTGCAATTATGTCACGGCCTTCAGAAGGCCTTCTCTCGGATACACCGGGATGGGTAACAGATGCTCTGGAACAAGCAGGGTGGGTTAAAACATTTGATGTAAAAGGCTGGGATGCTAACCTGTGTCCTTCATTTGGAAGGGGGAGCAATAAACCTTTAGCTGCACTTGTTTCTGCACTCTCTGCAGGAGAAGGATCTTCTGCCTATATCCCACCAAGGCAGCTACAGCTACCTGGAGCAACATCTGTGACTCAAGTGAGTGGGGAAGCAACCCATATAATGCAAGACATTAAACAGTTGGAAGGTGAGCTAGAGATCCCTGAAGGTATGGAGCTCAGTGACACAGATCACCCAGAACTGCAGACGCTGGCACCAAAGCTAGCATCGACTCCCTCTGGCATACCAATTGAGCAGGCTGCCCCTGAGTCACTTATGATGGCAGGGCCCCTTCTGCACAGACTACTACAAATGTATGGCATACAAATATTAGAGAGTGCCTGTTTCCAGAAAATGTGTGCTTATCCTCAGAACCTGCAGCGAGGAGGAATGCGGTGCGTCTCAAATATGGATTTATGTGATAACGGCGAAAGCCTAAAGGTGAATCACCATTATCCAGAAGTCATGAGTGCCGAAAATTTACTTCAACACTCTGACACCCCGGTGCACAGCAAAATGATGCTGGGGACTTAGGTTTTTAATGTTTTATGCGGTGGGCTGCACCCTTCTCTGCACCACCTACTTAAGGATTCTCAACTCCAGGGGGGTGCATGTCGGGGTGGGGACATTAAAGAAAAAAAAGGTTTGAGTCGGGCACAATAAAAATTTACCAGCGCCCAGACCCAAACCCAGTACCCTGCCAACCAATGCTGCTAACCCACCCACTACACCAGGGGGTAGGCTCGTCAACCCACTGCAGCACCACCCCTCACATTCTGTCCCGCCCCTTGTTGTGTGTGCTCACTCCCCCCCACATGCATACATATAGAGACATCCTGTCACTATATTCGCGGTCCCCCCATCCGGCCGCTCAACACTACAGTAGCCCTTGACACGTGTGCTGGAGATTGGGTCGTCATTATTGTAGGCACCCAATCCCTAGCACTATTATATCATGCTACCTCAAATATAGCAGTGCCTTGGATGATATTCTGGATAGACTTTTTGTGGGCAAAGCCCTGCTAAAGAATAGTATGAGATACTATGCTTATGAGATATATGCCCTAATTAACATGCCTGGAGACTTGATTTTTTATATTAGTTTTAAACATCCTTCTGGCCTTGAATGGTTTTGGAAACAATACCATCTTTTAAAAAACACTGGTCTATGGAAACCATTTTTTGCAATACCCCTTACAAGACCCTCTTTCAAGAAGATAAAAGTGTTAGTTTAGGAATGAGGATGTGAATGTTGCCAATATAATTTAATGTCTGAAGCAACATTGTGCAGTACTGGGCTACCCTGAACCAATATTGGATGATGAGCATCTGTGGACAGGGGGTTGGTGATAAAAGGTGACTCTCTTACAGGAAGATGAGGTTGTCAAACATTTCCCCAACTGTTTTTTCTGGGTAGGGATAGAGGCGTGATTTTCTACCCAGCTCAACCTCGAGCATGTCACCGCTGTGGGGATGTGGGACATCTCTGTAATGTTTGTGATAAGATGAAGTGCAGCCTGTGTGGCGTGGTGGGACATAACAGTGCACATTGCTCACAACCAGTACGATGTAATCTTTGTGAGGAAGTGGTATATAATTTCCGCACTTACTCCTGGGCTTCTCATAACAGTTTGGACCAGACCCTCATGGGCGAACAGGATGTGTATGTTGCAGTAGCACAGAAAGAGCACCTTCACTTTGAGGAACTGGCAGCATCAGCTGCAGTGCCCAAGATAGTAATGGAGAGAATTCCTGTGTGGCCTAGCACTAGGGCCCCCTCCAGCTGTAGTGTTGCCTTCTATGTCTAAGATGCCCTTGGGCACTGTACCCTCACCAGACGTGATTCCAGAGTCCCATGTCTCAGACGGCTGTAGACACGAATCCTAATGGGGTTACATCAGAACAGGATGACCCAAGTATTAATCAGGTTTGGAGTGTTCCTGAACAGATCACAGTATCTGATACTCCCACAATACCAGAAATGCCACCACCAGCCCAAATTGAAGGCTCTCCTTTCCAAAGGGTTACCCACTCAAAATCTTTAGGAAAAACCCTAGTGGTTCCTCCACAATCTGGGAAGTGGAACCAGTAGTGACACAGAATTTATCTGAAGCACTTATAGAATTTGAAGACACAGAGGGAGAATCTGATGTCTCTTCTGTGACTTCTGTGCACACTGATGTGACTGGGGATATGCCACCTGGAGAAAAAAACGAAGCCTAAGAAATGGAAAAAAAAAATAAAATGACTAAAATGATTTATAAATTAGTTATACATCATTCTTAACCCTGGTTTCTCTTCTCATTATTATGACAGACTTTAATATATTATCTTTCAGTGTTAATAGTATTAAGAATGCTCTGAAAAGAAAAGTTAACATTTGCCAGCTTACAGCCAGAGAAGGGTTCTATAATTTTTTTGCAAGATACTTGCTTGCACACAATCCCTGACATAGCTCAAGCTCAGAAAGATTGGAGGTGGGGCCTTTCACAATGGTCAGTAAGGGAGGAGTTATGTACATGGGTGGGTATTTTGTTTTTAGGGGAACCTACTGAGGTTGTAACTGTGACTGATGTATGTCCCGGAAGGGTGCTTATCTTAGATATCATTCAATGCCATATAGTGTACAGACTTATTAACATATATGCCCCACAAATGAAGTCAGACAGGACTAGTCTCCTCAGGAAAGTGGAACCTTATTTGCATACCTCCAAACTACTTTTGTAAAGGGGGGATTTCAATTGTGATTTATCTAAAAGAAATTGGGGCCGTAAAATGGAGAAACTTTATTGTGACACCAATATGCTACAGACTTTATTACGGACTACAGGACTTCAGGATGTGCATGACATTTCAGACCTTCCACCTGCACACACTTTCCATAAGGGTGTATTGTCTTCCAGAATACATTTCTTCTTCTTGTCTGAGTGGATAGGGGCTACAAGTGCCATAGTAGTACCCTTTCCACCATCAGATCACATGGCAGTTAAGGTACAGATTGGGGAACATCAATCTGTTATAGGAAGGGGGTACTGGAAACTGAACATTCCCATACTGGAGGACCCAGAGGTGCATACGGAAGCACTGCATCTATTAGAGGCTAGACACGGTATCAGACTTTTATATGATGAGCCGGTGAGATGGTGAGAGGACACAAAGCAACACATCAGACTTTTATTACAACACCAGTCAAAAATTCTTGTGAAACAAAATTACATCCAGTATCTTGGGTAAAAGGCCAAATATCTGCATTTGTTAACTCGTATGAGAGAGACTGGTAGGGATCTGAGTGTTGAGGTAGCAAGAGTTAAGACAGCCATGTTTGAGAAACAATATGCCACAGTACAAACAATGGAAAACAACAACACTTTTGTACACAAGGGGACAAAATGCTGGTAAATCCTAATGATTCTCCGGTGGAATAAATAGGACACGGGGTGATGGCCTCCCTGAGGGAAGAAGGTGGGGTTTTGAAAATAAATGTTCCATCAATGTTGCACATAGTACAACAACATGTGAAGCAGAAATTCCAGAGGAGTTCCATAGACACATCACATATGAATTATGGAGGGGTGGTGTTCCCGTTGGTTCCTACAAGGGAGGCAGAAGGTTTGGGTGTCCCCTTCTAGGTAGAGGAAGTAAGAGAGGCTATTTTTAAACTATCACTTAAGACAACTCTTGGAGGGGATGAGATCCCAAATTATTTTTATCAATATTATGTAGATTTCTTGACACCTATTTTAGAGGAGGTCTTTATGACCATTATGCAAACAGTGAGTCTAGGCAAGTCCATGAAAGATGGGATTATGATTTTTTTTTTTTAGTAAAAATGGGGATCGAGTAGACATCCGGAACTGGAGACCCTTGAGTCTTTTAACATCAGATTATAACATATTGGCTAAGTTGATTACTGCTAGATTGGCAAAAGTGGCAAAATCACTTATAATGGAAGCTCAGACATGTGCATTACCAGGCAGATCTATAATTCAGAACCTGATTTTTGTTAGGGAAGTGGTGGAACAAGGGTTGCAGATGAATTTGGTTGGCAGTTTAATAACAGTGGATCAGGAGGCTGCATTTGATGGTATACCGTATTAATATCTGTGGGATATTTTACAACAGTATGGGATACCGGATGTTTTTATCTCCATGATTAAAATTCTGTACAATGGGGTACAAGTTAGACCTATGATGAATGGACATTTGGGCATACCACTGTACATCTATAATGGGGTATGCCGGGCTGTCCATTCAGCCACCAATTGTATGTTTTTGGACTAGACCCATTATCGAGGAGGACTGAGGTTGAGGATGGGATTGGTCATATAAGAAAAAAATGGAAGGCATGGAGGTTGACTAGAAAATAACACATTTTTCTGTTGCGGTCTTTTATTTTACCTATTTTATATTATATACTAATTTATATTTCTATGTCAATGATAAAGTAACAGAGTATGTAGATGACTGTGTAGTGGCTGTGGATTGCCTAGAATCAGGGATGCGTGCCCTCCAGTTTTTTTCTGGTTGTACAGAACATATAGGTATTAAGATAAATCTACAGAAGAGTGTGGCCTTGGTAGTTGAGGATGCTTCCTTGGAAACTAACTTTGAGATAACTCTGGTTAAAAATTATGTGAAGATTTTGGGAGTTTACTTTGGGACTAGGAAGTCAGCTCAGGTAAATTGGAATCTAGGATTTGATGCAGCAAAGATTCAGGTGCAAAAATGGAAGGCATGGAGATTGACTAGAAAAAAACAAATTTTTCTGTTGCAGTCTTTTATTTTACCTATTTTTTTGTATATATCGCATATCTTTCCATTACCCTTTGGAATGCAGATGAAAGTTTTAGGATTGTTCTTTCATTATTATGGAGTAGTTGACTGAATCCAGTTAAACAAATCATGCATACAGGCCATGTAAAGAAGGGAGACTGAATATAATACATCCCTTGATTTTCTTGTTTGCCAATTTTTGTATACAAATATTAAACCTTTTTTAGATAACAGACAAGAGATAGGAACAAACACAATGGAGTTATGGGAAGAGGTTTTTTTCCTGCTTGGGAGAAGGGAAAGTGGAGTCTAGTAGATAAAACACTTCCTTTTTATATACAGACTGTTTTAAAATATATTAGAGTTTGGAAAATTGAACTACTGTGGTTTGTGGGGGTGGGGAAAAAAACAGTTTCATAATACCATCCGGAGAAATAATTGTTTTGAGGATACAGTTTTTTTAAGTAAGTGTGCAGATTAATGTGTCCTTAGTATTGGAATGTATGCTTGAACACAGAGTTCCACTTAAAATGAAAGACAACATACAATGGTTATGTGGTAATTCTAAATTGAATGTGAGAGGAAATCGCAAACATAAAATGTTACCAGATAGAATCTGTGTGGTATAAGAATGTAATGCACAGATTGAAATGATGAAACATCTCTTTTTTGACCGCGTTTACATCCAGTCTTTCTGGCAGGACCTTGACGCTTTTTGGAATGTGCACTATTGTCAGGACATGGCATATAACCAACTAGTATATGGTCAATTGGCAGCACCATGGGTATGTTTTAATAAGGGTACTGTATTTGTGTTATTTGCATGTATAAAATGGGTAATCTGGCACAATAGATGTCAGAGGTTTCTGCAAGGGGAGAAGGTTAAGATTACAGATTTATTATCTCAATTGCAAGCTGAATTGGACAGTGTATACAATGAAGAAACAAAGAATGGGAATAGAATGGTGTACACATGCTTGGAAGGGAATGGATTGGATTGGGTAGGTGGGGGGGTATGGACCAATTGATATTCCAGGGTTTTGGGTAGTACATATGTATCTCGCTTTGAATTAGTTAAAGGACCTTTTGAGTATTCATGAGATGGTCTTGTGTTTTTATTTTTTTTTTCCTTTCTATTAGTAACTTATTTTTGTTCAGTAGGGGTATAATGTTTGATGATTATTATTTGGGATGCGGTTTTATTCTGATTGACATGTAGCTTTGTTGGTTTTTCATTTCTTTTCTTATGTCGATCATGCTGTTTGATATTTCTTCTGTTATTTTTGAATGTTGTTATGTTTATTAATATGAATAAAAATGTCCCCTACTCTTTTTGAGAAATGCCATGGGAACTACCATCAGAACAGGTAGATGGGACCTCAGTTTAATGTCTCATCCAAAAGATGGCACCTCAGGAGTGCAGAACCTCCTTCTTGCTGCACTACAATGTCAGTACTGGGATTTTAACCCAAGTGCCTGGTGTAAATATAGAGCCAAAAGCCTTTTGATCTCCTGGCCTCAGAGGCAAGTGTGCTACCTTAACCAGGCTCCCCCCCAGTACTACACTGCCAGCTCCACAAAGCTGACAAGGTGCTCCTGTAGCAAGGCTGCCCACAATGCCAGCTCATGCGGAAGCCTTGACTCAGCTACCCCAGACAAGGACTACTAGTCTATTGTTCCTGCCGGTGCTATGGCCTGCTCCCCACCTGCCCGCCCTATCTGAACTCTTTCTGATATAGCTCCCCATGATCACATGACCCGTTTTAACCTTACTAAGTGCCTGCTTTCCCATCTGCTCCTTATACTGAACTACCACTAGAGGGATTCAGAAAAGTGAGCAATATCACTTCATATGAGTGGTACTACCTCCTCTTGAGTGCCTCATCTCATGCTAGGTTGGAATAAACCATTATAAATGACCTGTGGATGAACCAGCAATGGAACCTAAAACTACATCCTGGAAACCTGGGATTTTATTGTGCCTTGTCTCACTCTCTCTGATATCTCTCACAGAGCCCCAGAGCTACAAGCTGCCACCAGCTGTTCTAAATCACACCCAGGTAAAAGTACTCAATACCAATGGCACCACCACCACTTCTCACTCCTGGACAAGTTCATACTCTACAAAAGGGCACCCCATGCGTTGTTCCCAGAACCACAGGCCTAAATATCACTTCTTAGTCTGCACAACCATAAATTCCAATTCCCATGGCAGCTCCTCTAAAATGCTAATATCAGGGACACTGCAACGCTCAAGAAGCAACAAAGTCCTTTTGAACCACATTACTCGCCTACTACTGCTACTACTAATGCTATTGGGTAACATACACCCCAACCCTGGCACTCCTTCCTCTCAGAATAGCCCACAACAAAAATCTGCTGGACTCATCCTTGCCACCTTAAACATTTGCAGTCTGCTGCCAAACTGGACAACCTAAAGGTATGGGTTACCAAACACAACCCTTATATCCTCTCAATCATGGAAACGTGGCTGTCTCCCAAGGTACCAGACTCTGACATTGTGCTGCCTGGATACACCCTTTTTAGGCAGGACCATACCTCAAAGAAAGGAGGGGTTTGTATATTCCATGTAAAGAACACACTTCGGGGGCATATCCTTCCCTTCCACAACAGAAGCACTGATCTGCAAATCCTACCCATCCAAATCCTGTTGGGCACTCACAACAAGGCACTTACAATCCTCACAGTCTATATCCCACCCAAAACAACAATTCTCAGTGCTAATGACCTCATGGACTTTATTGGTACACTGCATCTTAACCCCAAGACCATTCTTCTCAGGGATTTCAACATCAATTGGCCCTCACCCACAGCTGCTACAGTGAGAATCACTCTAGTGACTATTCACTTTTCCCAGATGGTGGCAGCCCCAGCAAGAGTCAACTACAAAGCTGGTACTAGCATGCTGCTGGACTGGATCCTCTCAAACTGACCAGCCCACATCACCAACACCACTGTCCTCCCTGACTCACTGATTGATCATTCACCCATTACCTGCACCTGGCAAAACAACTTCAGCAAGCTCCCACCCAGAACCATAATGAGCTGTGTACTCCTCAGAGGGCACCTATCTCAACTCAAAGTGGACCCGCAAGACCTAGACTGGTCTTACCCTTCATGAAATAAATGATGTAGACATCGCACTTGGCCACTCCATTACAAAATTTAATGCCACTTGCGATAAACATGCCCCCTGACAATAAGAAAGTCTAAAGCTCCCTGCAACCCCTGGATAACACCAGAACTCCTGCTACAACTCAATGCTCAGGACCAACTCTGGATAAAGGCACATGCACATGGTACAGCTGCCAATATCCAACTATATAAAAAAGCTAGAAAAGTGTGCACAGAGACTATCTGCCTAGCAAAATGCTCCTACTATAAGAAAGCTCTCTCCAACTCCTGGAACTGCAGCAAATCCTTCTGGGCCAACCTCAGTGATATTACTGGCAAGGATTTCAAAACAGCCCCCTCCATGCTCCTGGTCAATGATGTACCCACAGTAGATCCATTCCAAATAGCAAATGTCCTAAATACTGCCTTCACGGAGCTAAGTGGAGTACTCCTGGCAGACTACTCCGATCCTCCAGTCCAGAAACACCCAGTAAATGATCAATCCCCCATGGAGAACAGTCTTTTTTTCTTTAAAGAAATCAGCACTACTGAGGCTAGAAAGTGCCTTGAGAAGGTGCTGGGCAAATTGAGGCACAGTGGAGGCACCCTGGACCTTAAATTTATCGCTATAGTACTTGAGGAAATACTAAGCCCCTGACCACCATCATCAACATATCCCACTGCCAATCTCAGTTCTCCCAACTCTGGAAGTTGGCTTCTGTAACACCAGTTCACAAAAGTAGAGATCAGTCACTACAGAACAACTACAGACAGATCTCCATACTCCCACCACTCTCCAAAGCACTTGAATGGATAGTGGCAGGTCAGCTTGTGGAATACCTGAACATGCACCAACTCCTATGCCTGGAACAACATGGGCTCTGAGCAGGGCACAGCATTATCATGGCTCTGTTGGAATTCACTGGCTATATCTACCAAGCTCTGGATCAAGGACAGCTAGTGGGGGCTACCTTCATTTATCTATCAAAAGCTTTTGATACAGTTCACCACACACTCCAGCTTGAACAGCTAACCAACACCAGTCTCTCTTCTGATACAGTTCTATGGTTTAACAGCTATCTCAGCAATCTCTCTCAGTGGGTCAGGATTGGGGCCATCATCTCAGATAGCAAACCTGTCTGCTTGGGGGTCCCGCAGGGATCAGTACTGGGGCCCCTCCTCTTCAGTACCTTCTTAAGTAAACATCCAGGCTCTTGCACCAGTTGCATGATTTTGTATGCTGATGATGCCGTAATTTTCACCTGCAACCCCAACCTCAAACTACTTCAAAATTACGTCCAACTAGGATTTACTGCTGCCAAAACATGGTTTAAGGAGCATAAACTAATCTTTAACTACAAGAAAACTAAGACTATGATCTACTCTAGCACCCACAGCAAACACAAGACCTTCCCACTATCCATCCTGAACAACAGTGGTGGCATGCTGGACCTCGTGCAGCACTTTAAGAACCTGGGTATCACACTTGACTCCACCCTGTCCTATGCACAGTATATAGACAACACAGGCAAGGCCATCAGTTCCAGAACTGGGATGCTCCTAGAGATGCAGCGAAATTAAATTTTGCCAGTGAAATTGTGGAAAAATCTGCAATTTCGCAGCGTGAAATGTTTTGCAAAAATGCGGTGCAATTTTACAATTTTGTCTGCAATTTCACCCACTCACCAGTCCTCCACCAGTAGAGAAATTTCACCTGTAGGAGGAGAAATTTCACCCATGGGTGGTGACATTTCACCCATGGTGGCAGAATTTTGCCCACAGGTGAAATTCCGCTGGCTTGGGGCAAAATTTCACTCACAGCCATGGACAATATTTCACATATTGCCCATCAAAATATTTTGTGTAATGCATTAATTACGCAAAATATTTCGCTGGGTGAAATATTCCTATTTCGCACAACACTAGATACTCCAGCACCAAAAGCACAGCCTTACATATGAAGCACTTAATATGGCCATCACCAACTCAATTGTTACAATCATTGACTACGGCCTGGCCGTTTATGGTTCTGCACCGGATACATCGCTCCATCACGTCTCCCTGTCCCGTAATAAGGCCTGCCAACTCCTCACAGATGCTGCAAGGCTTACACACACCTGGGAGCTCTATTCACAGGCAGGGTGGCTCAAACTGAAGAGCAAAGTTAAGTACCATACCTGTCTACTAGCCAAAAAAATCACCTAAATCCGATGCCACCAGGAGTTCAGAATCTGATCACATGTTATGTATGTGCCAGGCTGACCAGAAGCACCCACAGCCAAATTTTTAGCTAACCTAGATGTCACATTGCACAGGGTCAATGTGCGTTCTACTACCGCACACCACACTGGACCAATGCCCTTCCTTCAGCCATCTGCAAAATCACAACAATTGGTGCTTTCAAGTGTAAGCTCAGGCAGTACCTTGCCATGGAAAACATCTGAGACTGTGTTGGCCATTCATGATGACCAAAACAACTTTCCTATGTTTGGACCACTGTAAAGCAGCAGCACTTAGTGTTCCACCTAATCTAGGGGCACCTACCGTCTCAGCACTTCATTGTTCTACCCCCCCCATCTACCCCCTCCTCTCCCCACTGGGCACCACTTCCCCTCTCTGTCCCCACCCTCATGCTCCCCCTGTTTGGTGCTGTCCTGGCCCCATTGTCTCCAACCTTCCTTAAGTCTGTTCTTAACCCCTTATGTAGGCATTCGATTTACTATGCCACAGCTGTGCCTGTTTTCCACTCTGTTTCTCCCTCCACAAGTATGCCTAACTCTCTGACACAGGTGCCTTCTCAACAATGCCGTAGCAGTGTCTAAATGTCATACCTTAAACTAAATACTATCCCAGCCTTGTAATTCACACCAATGTATTGTCTACCTAGCTTGTAATGTAATGTTTTGTACCAGTGCAATTTTGTAATTGCTTTTAATGTAGTGCTTTGTAATGTAATGCTATGCACCTGTTAAATTGTTTTCTTGTAACTGATGTGGAATCTACAAATGAGCATACATTCACAGGTGTTCACCAAGATATCAATAAAATAAAAATAAAAAATATCTGCTGAGCCATTGACACTGACGATCACCACAGGTTCAGCAGCATGGCCCTTACTTGTTTGTTTTTTTATTTTCATATTCCCATAGAGAGTTGAGATCATCATCCCCATCCCCTATGAGGCAAATAACCTCCTCCTGAGATTTTTCCTCCTCCTCCTCATCCTCACTTTCTCCACTATCTATTTCCTTCTCACTATCCTGGCATGCAAAAGTCAGATCACCTGCATCAGACTGTGAGTCATGGTCAAGCTGATCAACACCCTCATTAGGAAATGGGAACCTATAAACCTGATTAGACTCACCATCAACAGCAATCATGGGAACAACATCAACCACATCATCATCTTCAACCACGTTTCCAGAGCAAGGCATTTTTTTTGCTTCTTGGGCTGAATCTCTTTTTACTGCCTCCACCAGCAGTTCCAGCATTCACTATCATTGATGCCACAGACGTGGCTGAGAAACATTTGGTCACACTAATGCTGCCACCACTTGTGCCAGCTATTCCTTTTTGAGTACTCGTACTATGAGCCTCGATGAACCTGCAGTAGAAGTAGTATTTTTAAGATGCAGCACTCTTCCAAACCACAGAACCTACACTGTTCTAGTCAACATCACTGCCAACAATTCAAATTTCAGTTGAGTGTCTCTTTCAGGACATTTTGATATGTAGATGTTTAAATGCTGCAGTTAAAGTAAATACAGATAACAGCAGAGATATAGCAACACCTAACCTGAGCAGTGTGATTTAAATAACACAACAGTTTATAGAACTAACAGTAGCTACATTAGAAACACACACTGTTTAATGCAGCATATTTCCTTTTCCATTGCTGTAGTACTGGGCCCAGCTTGTACACATTTTTATTATGTATTAACCCAAGACAGACCAGATGAGATATGATACATCATTTGCAATGGGGTCTTGGTTTTTATTTTCTGTCAAGGTCTTTTTTAGTCCTTCTCTGATGAACACTATGAGTGTCAATGTTCAAATCCATCTTGAAATGAGTGTTTGCAAAGTATATTGACATACTTGACAAACACCAGTGTGAGGTGGATTCAAACATTGAGACCCATAGTGCTCATCAGAATGGGACTAAAAATGATCTTGACATAAAAAAGTGGGTAAAAATATTTAAAACAAAAAAAAGTTATTGACTAAAGAGAAATAAACCTTGACATGAATGTGAAGTGTGTGCACATTCATTTCAATGTTTGGTTTTTTCTTTAGTTCATAACATTTTTGTTTTGTCAATATTTTTACCTACTTTTTTTCTGTTAAGGACATTTTTAAGCTCACTCTGATGAACACTATGGGTGTCAACATTCAAATCCACCTTGAAACTAGTGTTTGTGGAGTAAGCTGGCATACTCGTCAAACAACCATTTGGTGGGAAGATTTAAACATTGGCACCAATAGTGTTCATCATAGTGGAACAAAAAATTACCTCCACAGAAAAAAGTAGGCAGAACTATTAAATAAAAAAAAACAAAAAACTATCACCTAAAGAAAAAAAAATGAAATAAATGGGACATGTAAGCCCATCCACTTCAATGTTTTTTTCTTCAGTTCATAACTCCCACTCAGACTTAGTGAACTGTTGACTTATAGTGAACTGACAGAGCATCAGGGAAACCTCCACTGCATTTCTTAAAATGGTTGTTTTATCTGCATTTTTTGTAAAACTGTAAAACAATAAAATACGTTATCAATGTGTTTTTTTTCAGTTCATAACTCCCATGCAGATTTAATTAACAGCTGATTTACAGTCAGCTGATACAGTATCAAGGAAACCCTCACTGCATCTCACAGAATAGTTGCTTTGTGTGCATTTTGTTATTACAGTATTTCAATTAGTGTGGTACCTGGAGATGTATTGCTGTTGCAAGCATATTTAATTTAAATTGCAGCTTGAGTTGTTTTTTTTTTAACAAGAAACATGGTTTAAGTGCTGTTATGAGTTGACAGCTTGACAGGGACTCCACCACACATCATAAACTCATAAACAGTGTCTCTGTGGTATAGTACTGATAAAAGACTCACTGATCTATGAGTAGGACAGTTGCAGGATCTATAAATAGTTTGCGATCTTACTGAAAGCAAAATGCATTTTTTTTGTTTTCCCAATTATGAGAAACCTGTCTGAGCACCCATACCTATGTCTGCTAAGATTTTTGTCTGCTAAGTAAGAGCCACTCTACACATCACACACATTCAAACATTGATTTTATTGATAATTATTATTTCAGTATCAGGACTGACTGTTTCTTATTTAGACCACGTGAATGATTTCATCTATATGATCTGTATATGCTGTATGATGTGATCTCCCTGAAACTAAATCATGATTGAAATTAATGTTTGAGTGAGTCTGATATGTGGAGTGGCCCTTATATAGCAGAGATAGGTCTTAGCAGACAGATATAATGGAGCTCAGACAGGTTTCTTGAAAATGGGGAAACAAAAACAAACAAACTGCATTTTGCTTTCAGTAAGATGAAAGATTAATTATATACCTGCAAATGTCCTACTTGTAAATCAGTAAGTATTTTAGCAGTACTGTCTCACAGAGAGACTTTATGAGTTCAAGATGTGTGGAGAGATCTGTATCAAGATGACAGCTCATAAATGCATGGACACTGGGATTCACATTAAAAAGAAAACCCTTTAACTGCAGTTTAAATTAAATATGCTTGCAACAGTGATATTTCTTGCTGCCACACTCATCGAAATAAAGACTATCTCTAATAAAGAAATAAACATTAAACAACTATTTTGTGAGATGTGATGAGGGTTTCCATGATACTCTGTCAGCTGACTGCGAATTGGCTGTTCACTGAATCTCACCACTCAGCTGATTGGTGGGCAGTGTCATGCAGATCAAAAAAAGGCAGTCACTGTCTGATAGGTGTGGCTACCTCTTTTCAAGTACATAAAGTTTCCATCCATTAACCAGCAGAACAGCATCATGATCAGCCTCACTGATCATTGGACAGTCACAGTTGGGCCCACTGCAGCTTGAACTACATCTAACCCAGCAGTGACACACTGTGAAATCCAGTATACAGCAATGTGTTCACTTTGCACAGTGCAAGTATGAACATAATAACATGAACATTTATATATTTTTATAGTTTCTTGTTACACAAACAATATGTGATGGGGATAAAGAAAGCACACAAAAACTGGGGTAATTATGAAAACAGCACTGTGACTGTTATAGTAAAACTGTAACATCAATAACTAAACAAATTAATTACAATCATTATAGTAAAACCAGACTGACAAAAATTATTTAGTAAAACACACTAAACTCTTCTACAAAAATAAAATACCAAATCACAGAAAATGAAAACATAATTAGGAGGAAACACTGAGAAAAACAACAGCAGTGCTCACAGAAAAGGCAGCCTTGCTTGTTGCTAGCTAACACAGTTCCCTCTCCCACAATACTGCTTTACCACACAAAATGGAAACACTACTTTTAAGTAAATAAATCAGAAAAAATCCCCAAACAAATTGTTGATATAGAGGCACATGGCACTCTAGACAACTTTATGAGCGATTTTGTTCAACATACTCCATGTTTATTGCACTTTGAAAGGTTTTTGGGCATATAGATTCAGTGACAAACTTAACACCATCTCTCTCTTCATAAGACTGCACCAAATTTAGCTTATGCTCAGAAGTACAACTCATTTCAGTACCATGTGACTAGAGATGAGGTGAAGTTAATTGTCATAGTCCAAGTTCCCATTAAATCAGCAATTTTGCTGCGTGAAAAATTTTGCGGAATTCGGGCATTCCTCAAAATGCTTCATGGGTGGAAAATTGTGAAATTCCACCCTTGAAATGTGTAATTTCACTCAAGCATGGCAGAATTTCACCTGTGAGTGGCAACATTTTGCCATTTGAGGGCAAAATTTCACACTCTGCAGGTGAAATGTCATGTTTTGTGGGTGAAATTTCGCACTCCGTGGGTGAAATTCTACACCCATAAAAAAGTTTCACAAATGCATGAATTTCACAAAATTTTTCAGTGTAGTTTGCCAACTTCACCAATTTCAACATGTGACCTCCAATCTCATGGGACATTAAAAATGGTACCCCATTCAAAAATGGAATACTGAAGTACAAATATTTAGTCCATCCACAATTCAAAATCACTATGCCAGTTGAATTAAATACTATCCTCTTTCCATTCACTAGACCAGTTCCAGCACTATTTTTTAGATGGTTGCAATACAGTAGCATAAACACTGCTTGAAAGTTCATTTCAGAAAGAGAGAGAGAGAGAGAAATCAGTTCCAGCACTATTTTTTCAGCTTATTACAAAAGCATAAACACTGCTTGAAAGTTCATTTCAGAGACAGAGAGAGAGAGAGAGAGAGAGATAATGAGAGAGAAAGTGTTTTACAGCCTGATAGCACTGTTGTAAATCTGTTGCATGCTCTCTCTCTCTCTCTCTCTTTCTTTCTCTCTCTCATGCTTGCCATCTCTCTTTTCCTCTAACATGAAGCAATGTTTATGCTGTTGCAAGAGTAGTAGGCAAAGACACACAAACTTAAATGAAAAGCAAGATTTTGGTTTCTTGGAACTATCCTGTTAAAGCTTCATGTCAGCAGTTAGACAATGTTTGCCATGTAATCTGCATGGCTGCAGCATAAACGCCGCTGGAAAGTTCAGTTCTGAGAGAGAGCGCATATGAAAGAGAGAGAGAGTGTTTTACAGCCTGACAACCCTGCTGTAAATCTGCCCCATGCTCCTCTCTCTCTCTCTCTCTCTCTCTCTCTCTCTCTCTCTGTTTATCTCTCTCATGCTTGCCATTTTTTTCTCTATCTGTTTATGCTGTTGTGACAGGAGTACCCAGAATAGTACAACAGAAGTATAATATCTTGTTTTCAAAGGGGCCTTGATTTTACCCATTTTTATAATATATTTACCCAGAATAGCCCAGGTGAGAGGTACTTTTTCAATTTCCTTAGGGTCCATCTTTTACAGTGTATTTTTCCAGGACAGAGCAGCATGGATGCACATTTTTCAATAGGATCTGCTGTGCTGTGTCCTACTTTTACACATTTTTACTATATATTTAGCAAGGACAGACTAGATGAGATGCAATATCTCATTTTCAATAGGATTCTGCTTTTAAACATTTTTAGAGTGCATTTAGCAATTATATTTTTATATATTTTATTTATTGAAAACATTACAGATTATATTTGAACACAAGTGTTTATTTACAAAGGCTCAACATCAAATCTATAGTCACAAAAAAAACATTGCAAGTACAATTAGCAGCTCCAGAGAAAATTCAGTTGAGTCAGGCTCAAAGCATCTACAACAGAACAATTACATACAGCATCACATGACACAGGCAGCTGCATTGTCAACAATACCATAATCTACATGTGACAGAATGGAGCTGGCCACAATAAGGTGTCTATTCCCCACTGAGATTGTCTCAGTTATGATACAGGGCACCCAGTCTTCTGTTGACTATGACCAACAGATTGTCAACATGGGGAAATAGAAGATAAGGTGTTATCCAGAGTTACTGCAAGGTATTTAAAGGTCTCTATGTGTTCAAGATTTTCTCTTTGGCCATTTTGGATGATAAAGGGTGGATATTTCCTCCTCTGTGAAAGGCTAGAGAAAAGCATGGTCTTTGTTTTTTGTAATTGAGGACCAATTGGTTGTTGGAGACCCAGCATTCTGGTAACAAAGTTACTTCAGAGAGTGTCAGTAAGGCTGTCAGGTTCAGGGTTTTTGGAATAAATGACTGCATCATTAACATAAAGGAGAATGTTGGCTGTTTGACAGGCACTGGGCAGTTGATTTATGAAGGGGCCATATAGGAGTAGGCCCAAGACTGAGCCATCCGGAACTCCAATAGTTACTCTGCTGGTGTTGAACAAAGATTTATAAATCTTCACATGCTAGGAGAAATTGGTGAGATAACTGGGAAACCAGTCAGCTATGTTCTGTTACAAACCAAGGCCAAAGAGTATGTTAAGTAGGAGCTTAAAGTTTACCAGGTCAGAGGCATTAATAAGGCCAATATATATAGCTCTGAGGAGGTCACCATTGTCAAGGGCCTCATGAACACAGTTGGTGTATTCCAACAATGCTGTGTTGATGCTGTGGAGCTTCTGGAAGCCATGCTGCTGCTGTACACACTGCACATTGTATTTTTTCAAGGTAGGTGACAAGATGGTCAGAGACTATTCTCTCAAGGGCCTTAGATGTGTGAGGCAAGGATAGAAATGGTCTGTAATTAGCAAGGCTGGTGTGATCCCCACTTTTGTAAACTGGTGTAACCAGTATGGATTTCCAGTCCTTGGGGAACTGCAAGTAGCACAGGGATAAGTTAAACATTCTAGAGATGTAGTGAGAAAGTTCCTCTACCACCAGGGCAGGAGGTTTCATATCAACCAAATCACTCCCACAGCTAGGTTTGCAAAGTAATCTAACAATGTACTTTGAGGTGTGTTTTACTGAAAGCATGAAAAAAGAATTTTGGGTACCCTAGTTCTGAGCCCACCATCTGGGAGGCTTCAACATCGGGTTATATAAAATACACTATTGCGGCGAGAAAACAGATGAGCGCCACCATGCAGGCACATTCTGCCGGCTCACACATTCTTGGTGCACCTTGAAGTGGTTCCACGCATCAACTCCTCCTGCCCCTCTTTGGAAAGACAAATGTTATCTGAGCTGGATGGAGACTCAGGCAGCATCAGGAACTTGGGCCAAAGTGATGGTGACAAAACAGACCAAATGGGATCTCTGCTAGCTCAGCTGCAGCCATATCGGCTCTGGCCATGGTTTGTAGCTTAGTAGTTAAAGCACCAGTTTGAACCATATACGTCTGACAGCTACCCACCACATACTGTTGATGAGATTGTTTTGTCAAAAGGCAGGCAATTCCCAGAATGCTGTCTAATCACTCTTCTGTTTCTGACATTTAAGAAAGTAAAACTAATACTGTGTATAAGTTAAGAGTTGTGATTTTTATTTCTCAACATACGCAGGCACCATTATGAATGTCTTTTAGTTAAATAATGAAGAAGAAGCCAGAAACACAAAAACAGCACAAGGCCAGAGTAGAGGGCAGCCAGTCAGAGAGAGTCAGTCAGCCAGCTACCACTTTAAGACTGCTACTACCCCTGCCTTCTACAATGGGGAAAACAAGAAGTAGTCTACCAGCACTGAGATCAATATAGTTAAGGCACAATTACCAAACATTACTGCTTAGAAAAGAATGAGAAAGTGGCTGTGATGATGAGCAAGTCCCAGACCACAATTTAGTTTGTTAATAGTCTCCTCCTGAGTCTGATTTTTATGGATACATGGGCCAAGCTCCGCAGACATTATGCCATCATTAAAATTTGTATAAGAGCAATGTGGAAGCATGTGACTGGACCACTGTCTGGTGTGTTGCCACAGTGCTAGAGCATAGTTTCCAATGATTCTGTTTATGCAGCCCTTCCCCTTCACAAGCCACATAAACACACCCCCTTCCTGGTACACTAATTTTCCTTTTTGTAATTGCTGAAGTGATGACTGCTATGTGCAGCATGGCAGGACTGACTTAAACTGTGCAAGTGCGAGGATCATGCATACGAAGTCATGTCAGTGTTGCCATGTTACAGATGGCTGACTCAGGGACAAACTGCTCATGCATGAGTATCTCGCATGTACAGTATTGTAATTGCTGCAGTATTAGTTATGGCTGACTCCTGTGCAGCGAGAGCACTGCATATTATTTTCAATGCTCTTGCCGCTCCTAAAAGCTCCCCACAGCTGTATCGGCTCTGACCAGAACTTGTTTAAGTGGTAACTAGTTTCCTAGGGCTTTGTTCTGTTTGAAGACATCACTGGTAGTTTTTTGGCAGTTTTCTATCCTTCAGAAATTAGACAGTGTAGGGGCGTGGCTTTGTCTTCAACCAAGATGGCAGCATAACTCCTTTGCTCTCTAACTGCAGACCTGTATCCTACAACATCCTGCATCAGGGGATCTATTGTTGCTCCTAAAAAGCACCAGTGATAGAAGAGGGACTTACCTGCTACACCGCAAGGTCCTCATTTTCTACCTACCTGAGTATCACAGAACTTTTGGAGCTCCTTCATGGGCCTGTGGCCTGCAGAATGGCATCTTCCTCTCCAGCCTCCACAGACCCTACAGAAATGGAAACAATGTTCAATCAACTGATGGCACATATGACTCAAATGACTCTGGCATTGAACAATAATACTCAGACATTACAGGCCATAGAAACATGGTTGTTTTATACTGAAAGTCACCTTAAGGCTCATGATTCTGCCCTGCAAGACCTTGCTGCTGTTACCCGAGAACAGGCCTGCCTTATTCATTACCTCCAAGACAAGGTAGACAACCTTGAAAATTGCAGTCGTTGCAATAATTTGCAGTTTCTCAGCTTCCCTGAGGGAGCTGAGCAGCACAATGCAGCTCATTTCCTTCAAGACATACTGCCACAAATTTTTAGCCTTCATCCTGCAACTGCCTTACACATGGAGTGGGCTCATAGCACGTTAGCACCGCCACCTAAGCAAGGGGAGCACCCATGCCCAATTCTGACCCGTATCCTTGATTTCCGACAAAAGGAGATGGTCGTAGCAGTGGCCAGGGACAAAGGCTCAATCAAATGGAATGGCAACTCTATTCATACCAGGACTACTCCAGGGAGGTGATTGAAAGGTGCAAGGAGTACACATTTTGTCATAAAATCCTCCATGCTCATCATATTACATTCTCCCTCAGGGACCCGGTAACCATGCAGGTGATGATTAATGGGGCTCCTGTCCTCTTCGCTACCCCCGACAGCCTCCTAGACTACCTGCTAAAGAATTCCCCAAAGACTTTCAAAATCCAGATCTTTTTCAACCTCCTCGGGGCCCGTCAGACACTCTGAGCCACATGGAAGACTCACCCAGCTCCCCATGGCATTTTCCCAAGGCTCAAGTCTATACGCTTCAGGCTCACCTCCCTCACCAAAGAAAATGGCGCCATTCCCCACAGCGCCACGAGAGGAGACAGCACCCTATTGTCAGGCAGCTGGGAGATGAATTTGCTATGCTGGAAGAAGGAACTCTACAACGGTTTATTCCCCTAAAAGATTTGCTTCTCTACTAACCTTATCAGAGAAATCTCCACAGGAAGCAGATCCTTCAGATTTTTCTGTGCAGACGACTTCACCCAAATCCTGGTCTGCAGCTATGGCAACTACCACTCACTCCCCCTCGACTGAGAACCAGGCCCAGCTCTTTCTCAGTTCACCCCGGTGGCTGGTGCAAGACAAAGAAACATCGGAGGGGTCCCCTGCATATCCAACCACCGAGGCGCCACCTTGAACTGATTCCAGAGGAAGCAGCTTATTTTTGCTTTGCTGTGCCCTGGAGTGGCTGTGGATTAGACTCTGGGGTCCACCTTTAACTCCAGTCCCATTTTCCTCATCTGTTCTGGGTGAGAGCCCAGGGCTGGACACTTAAACAAGTGATTTCTCTGTGAGTTCCACTGTATGCAGCACATTGTATGTATAAGGAACCCAGACCTTTATTATTGTTCATGCCCTTTGGTACAAGGACGCATATCAGGGAACTCCCGTAGGACTCTTTTTTATTTTTCTCTGGGAGTCTGTGTTTTTTCTTTTCTGGCATACTTTTTTTAACTATGAGCCATAGTTGAATTATGTTGTTTCTAATGCATAGCTCTCATGTGTGCCCAATCCTTCCTGCGTCCTGCTTTCTGTATTGAAATACCCTGAGAACTCTAACCTAGCTCCTACTCCTATTTTTTCTTTTCTGAGCACTATCCCCCTCATGCTACCCCAAGCACTGAAGGCTGCCTTGGACACACTCTGTGTAAACCCCCTTAAACGTCTAAACTGGGGACCAGGCACAAGCTCAACTGTTACCCAATCTCCCCCCTTCATGCCTTCTGCCAGGTTCTGGTGACAGGGCTCACTAAAATAGCCCTGTTAACAGTTTTGTTTTCTCTTCTTCACCCTTCATATCTTCCTGATGCTACTCCTGACATCATCCCACTATTCATGGTGCCAGATCCCGCCCCGTGCCTTAGGTGAGGTCGGGACCTCAATCAATCAATCTATCAAGTCTTTATTTAACCAGGCGTTCATCGTTGAGCAGAAGCTCATTTGCAAGATGGACCTGGGTGGAGCATGAACAATTGTATATACAGGTCAACACAGGTATTTACAAGGCAATACAGATAATACTCTTTACAGAGAGGAAGAAAAAGTTCATATATACATAGAATTATACAGATATTGTACAGATTACATGGTATTTACATACATAGAAGTGTCTATAGGAAGATAAAGCAGGTTATCTAAGGTTGCAGGAGGAAATCGGAAGAAAAAATAAAAATAAAAATATACACCAGGTAGAGGTGAAGGTAGGGGAGAGAGGAGGAAGTAGGGAGAAAGGCTAGGGTGCGGTGCACAGAAAAGAGTTGGTAAAGCTGGATGTAGAGAAGGTGGATGGAGAAAAGGAGTATGTGTGAGCCCCGGGATTGAATGCTATAAAGTACGGGGCATGGTAGGATGTCACAACCCAGGGTAGTGAGCTCCTATCCGAGGTTGGGAAAGGAAGAATAAGGGGATGGATGGGCCTAGTGTTGATAAGTCCCTGTCCTCATCTATCCCACAAGATGAGGAGCGGTATACCTTTACCCCAATGATTGATTGGCAGCAATCTGTCTGCCCTCCTCTAATACCTACCCCATGAGAGGGAGATGGCTGGCCTTGGCAGCTTGTCTGCCGGCATAACTGCCCCCTTCTTATTATAATGTTGTTCAGTCTTTTTATGTTTTTTGTATATAGTTGCTGGTTGTTTTGGGTCATTAGCCCAAGTAGTTCTTATGGTTACTGTAAAGACTGGGCACTTATTGACTCTGTTTATGTTTTAACTAAGGCTTGGCTTGTCTGTTCTAGGGGACTAGATGGAATCCGGGATTTCTTGCCGGAATGGGCAAATGGCCCCTCAGCTTCTACCCTGGTACATTTCATACACATGTTTCATACCTTCTTTCTTCCTTGGGATTATGGCTGACCTTCATGCTTATACCTGGAACGTGTGGGGCTTAAACACCCCAGTAAAATGTAAACAGGTGTTATCTCATCTAAAGAGGCTGAAGGCCACTTTGGCCTTACTGCAGGAAACTAAGCTTACAAAATAAGACCACGCTAAGTTGACTAGAGACTGGGTTGGGCAGGTTTTTTCATCATCCTTCTCTTTAAAAAAGAGAGGGGTTGCTATACTCCTTCACAAGTCACTTGCCTGGACCCCTGTACAAATCTGGACAGACTCACATGGTAGATGGGTACTTGCCATAATGAAAACCCCAAATGGCACCTTTCTCTTAGGGTGCATCTACACTCCAAATGAGGAGGACCCTTCCTTCTTTCATGCACTAGCCCATGAGCTAACTTCCCTTGCCACTAAACCTATGCCCACCATTCTAGGCAGGGCTTTTAATCTAGTCTTGGTGCCCCATATGGACTGCAGTGCTCCTACTTTAGTGCAGCACCTTAAGAGTCATCAGGCATTACAACACGTGATGATGGAAGCTGATCTGACTGACATCTGGAAGATCCTTCACCTTCGGGAGAAGGATTACTCCTTCACCTCCTCAGTGCACCGATTGCACAGCTGGCTAGACTTCTGGTTGGTGTCCATGGATGTCCGTCAGGAGGCAGGCGACTTGGTGATCTTGCCTAAGGTGATATTAGACCATGCTCCAGTGCACTTGCATATTCTCTGAGGCTTACCATCTTCCAGGTCGGATACTTGGAAACTAGACCCCCTTCTCCTAAAAGACCCTGAGTTCCTGCAGTGGGTAACCTCTGAAACTGTCTCCTTTTTGGCTGTTAACTCCCCCCAGGACACCTCCCCAGGCATTACATGGGAGGACCTTTAAGCCACCCTACGCGGTGCCATAATGGGTTTTGCTTCCCAGCGCTGGAAAAAGTGGGAGCGTCTACTGGCCTCCTTGGAAGCAAAGCTTAAAACCCTAAAGACCCAAGCTAAGCAGACCCCTTGCTTACCGCCAGACTCTCCACTGAGTAAGGACATGCTTTCTGTCTGTATGGAGATCAATGACCTGCTAACTCATAAAGTGGAAATCGTAATATTGAGATTGCAACATTACTACTGGGAGGGCGGGGAGAAAGCTAGTAAATTGCTGGCTTACCAGCTGCATAAGCAGCAGGTGGAATGCTGCGTCACTGGTCTTCAAGACCAGACAGGCCTCACATGCACAAACCCACAGACTATTAAAGCTATCATGAAGCAGTTCTACTCGACATTATACTCCTCCATCAGAGCCCAGCAGGCTGATACAGTGGACCATATTTCTGGCATCTGTCTACCTCTCTACTCTCATACAATCTCAGGCTACACAACTTGATCTACCTATTACCCCAGCTGAAGTTGCAGTGGCTATCAACGCTCTAAATCTGGGTAAGACACTTAGAGGAGACGGCTTCCTGGTTGAACTTTTGCAGATTCTTGCCCCCCAAGTCACTCCTCTCCATGCCCAAGTCTATAATGAGGCTCTGCACTTAGGTTCTTTCTCCCCTAACTTTCAAGAAGCTGTTGTCACTGTATTTCCCAAAAAAGGTAAAGATCCTACTCTCCCCCCAGCTACCGCCCAATTTTTTTAATTAATACAGACAAGATCTTTGTCAAGATTCTTGCCACTAGGCTCAGCCCCCTCCTTCCCTCCCTTATCCACCCATCGCAAGTAGGCTTTGTGCCTGGATGACTCAGTCGGGATCACACCAGGTCAATGGTCAATATTATTCATCAGGCTAAGATTTCCCTCACCCCAACCACAGCTATTGTGGTCGACTTCGAGAAAGTCTTTGAATGGGATTACTTGGAGAAGGTCCTTTATCGTGTTGGATCCGGGGCCCCTTTTCAGAAATGGGTAATGGCACTCTACCAACAACCTATGGCCAGGATTCAGACCAATGCAGACCTCTCCTCTCCCTTTCAGCTCGGTAGAGAAACCCGTCAAGGTTGCCCCTTGTCCCCCCATCTGTTCATTTTAGCGGTTGAGCCACTAGTGGCCACTATTAGGCAACACCTAAACATCTGTGGAGTCACTATGGGGAATCAGGCATGTGTCACGCTCCTGTACACAGATGACCTTTTAGTTCCAGTACAGGATATTTAGGTAGCATTCCCTGCCCTCCTTCACCTTCTCACTGACTACGCAACCATATCTGGTCTAGGATGAACAAATCTAAAACAGAACTGCTCTCTCTCAACTCGCTGTACAATCAGACTGATGTTTCTTCTTTTGGGCTTAAGTGGTCCTCAACTTCCCTAGTTTATTTAGGCATTCATATCTCCTCAGACCTTTCTAAAATTTGGGATCTCAATATGAGCCCATTAATTGCTGATCTCAGAATGGAGCTGGACAGGTGGAAAGAGCTTCACCTTAGCCTTGCGGGTAAAATTGTGGCTCTCAAAATGATTTCTGTACCCAAGCTCCTCTGTCCCCTTTCTCACATCCCCTTGGCCCCCCTGTAAAGTGGTTTTGTACCATAGAGTCCCTGGTAGGGAATTTCCTTTGGGAATCAAAAAAAACCTCGCTATAGCAGAAGCAAACTACGATCCCACTGGAGGGTCGGGGGATGGGGTCTCCCATGGTTTGAGGGACATATATGGGCATATTCTAAAGCACAGTCCTTAAGATGGTTTGCAGACCCTTCTTCTGAGTCCCCACTATGGCTTTCTATGGAAAAATCCACCGCACAAGTTAACACCCTCCCTTTATTAATATATAAGCCTTTACCTAAATCTCTACGGACTCATCCCACTATAGCACCAGCAGTCTGGATTTGGAATAAGGTACATGTCAGGATTAAAGCCAGTCCTACACCTCATCCTTACACTCCTATTTTCAACAATAAGCTTATAATGGTAGTGAATAAGCCCATCAATTGGCCTCATTGGGAGTACGCAGGTATCGACTATTTAGCCGATGTTACGGACGAGAGAGAACTAAGTCTGCAATCATATCAGCACCTTGCTGAGACAAGGGGTCTGGGCAAAAGTGACTTCTGGAGGTATCTGCAATTATGCAGCTCCCTTGCTGAGTTCCTTAAACTGAGCACAGTTAACTCGGCCGCCTCCCAGAAACTCCCACCTGGCTTAAGCTCTCCAAAGGCCAAGCTAGTAATGTTTATGCTGCTATCAGAGAGACCATTCCCTCACAATCAGGAATGTCTAAGTGGCAATGGGAGAGAACACTGCAATTAGAGCTAGATGATACTCAATGGGCTTTCTGTTGGCAACTGGAGCACTCAACCTATCCAGATGCATGCAGTAGATTTATTCAGAACTAATTGCTGCACCACTGGTATGGAATGCCAGAGGTACTGCACAAAGCTAAGCTTCTGGGTAACAATCTATGCTGCTGGTGTCACACCCAAACCAGAGACCTATACCATATTATTTGGCAGTGTCCTTTGCTGGTCCCCTTTTGGAAAGCAGTCTGTCAGCTAGCTACAAAACCCTGAAATCGGAGATCCAGCCAGATCCGCTGGAATGGCTCCTGGGTCTACCTCCACGGGGAGCTCGCCTCAAGGTTCAGCAACTTTGCTGGTAAGCCCTGCTTAGTATCTTGGCCAAACAACTTATCCTATGTCATTGGAAGTCAACAGAAGTCCCTTCTATTCTAGAGCTTCAGCATGCACTCACACAGTTGGCTACACTTGACTGCATGTGTCATGCTACAGTTAAGACTTTTGCAGCATACATTGTATGCTGGGCCTTCTTTCTTACCTATTTAAAGCCCAGGATGGGGATAGGGTGAATATGATAGGTGGTCCTTGTTATGGCTTTCCTCCCTTTGTATTCCTGGTATGTTAGTCCCGGACACAAACTCAGCTTTAGTCATCTAAGATATGTGAATGTATTCATACATTATTGTTCAATCCCTTGCAGATTTATGTTGGTATTATGCAGATGCCTAGTTTGTTTTTCTCTTTAGAGTCTGTACTGTCGATGGGCAGAGAATATAGGGGGAACTCCCCATATTTCCTCTTTCTCTAGTCCTCCTTTATATTCTTTATATACGTATGCTGTGTGACGAGAAGTTCTGGACATGTTTATGCAATGATCCTTCTCTGCTTGGATTGTATGTTTTACCTTTGTTTCACTCTTTCTTTTTGCTTTATTTCTGATGTTTGCATGCAAACTTGGATTTTAATAAAAACTATTAAATGGAAAAAAAAGAAATTAAACAGTGTAGAAGAGTGGTCTTTCAATAAGTAGTCATGAAATCTGCTGTATAAATGGCTTCCAAATAATGTCATTTAAAAAATACATTTGCTACAAATTTCTTGGTACAGATGGATTTGTCTGTTGTGGTAGAAAAATGGAAGCAGTGAAATGGTATATACACTGAGGAAAGTAGAGAGCACCTTGTAACTATTTATATTGTGTTCTGGTGGATAATTCACCAAACCTGCCAATTTTGACATACTAACATACTAAAATGCCAGCAGAATAGGCCTAATGGTCTTTCGTGTCTGCTCGTTTGGTCAGCCCCCACCCTGGGTGCTGACCTTGCTGTCCCCCTCGCCTTCTCTGGCTTCTCCCTTCCCAGTTCTGGATATTCTTGCTGCATTGGATTTTGCTTCCAGAACCCTTCCCCTGTACCTGTCCCACCCCCTCTTGAACCCCTCCACTGTCTCTGCCTCCACCAGCCCCCTAGGTAGTGCATTCCATGGCTCCACCACCCTCTCAGTGAAGTAGCACCTCCTCCTTTCTCCCTGAATCTTCCCCTCCAGCTTCCACCCATGCCCTCTAGTGGCCCCTTCCTCCTTCCTTGAAGCACCTGACTGTTCCTCCCCTATTTACCCTCTTCATGTACCTGAAGACCTCTATCATGTCCCCCCGGTCCCTTCTCTCTTCCAATGTGTACATATTTAGCTCCTCGAGCCTCTCCTCATAGGTCCTGTCCCCCAAGCCCCAAATCATTTTGGTTGCCCTCCTCTGGACCCTCTCCAGGAGGTTAATGTCCCTCTTTAAGTGTGGCCTCCAAAACTGCACGCAGTACTCCAGGTGTGGCCTCACCAAGCAGTTATACAGAGGGAGTATCACTTCCCTCCTTCTGGAGGTGATCCCCCTAGCGATGCATCCCAGCATCCTGTTGGCCTTGGCTGCTGCCCTCCTACAAGTCTCAGAGTTGTTCATCTTGACATCCACCACCACCCCCAGGTCCCTCTCAGCCATTGAGACTTGTAGTATTTCCCCAGGGTGTACACTTGGCCTGGGTTTCTGGCCCCCAGGTGGAGTACCTTGCATTTCCCTGCATTGAACCTCAGCTTCCACTTTCTAGACCATCTTTCCAGAGCCTCAGGTCCCCCTGCAGGTGCCTCTCCCCTCCTCCCCATCCACCACCACCCCCAGTTTGAGTCATCTGCAAGAGACTCATCTCCTCCTGATTCCTGTCCTTATGTCAGATAGGTAGGCATTGAACAGAAGGGGCTAAGGACTGATCCTGTGGGACCCCACTAATGACCCTTCTTGGGGATGAGACTATCCCACCAACTCACGACCTCTGGGTCCGGTCCTGCAGCCAATTGCCTATCCATCTGATCATCTGGTTTCCCACCCCATTTCTCCTAGCTTATCCAACAGGCCCACGTGAGGAACAGAGTCAAATGTCTTGCTGAAGTCTAGAAAGAGGACATCCACTGGTCTACCCAGGTCCAAGGCACTTGTCACCCAGTCATAGAACTCCACCAGGTTTGTCTGACACGATTTCCCCGGGATGAATCCATGCTGTCTATCGTCCAGGCACCCTGACTTATCCAAGTCCCCCCAGCCTCTCCTTGACAATGCCCTCCATCACCTTGCCCACCACCGATGTCAGGCTGACAGGCCTGTAGTTCTCTGCCACCTCCCTTGATCCCCCCTTGTGGATAGGCACTACATGCGCCATCTTCCAGTCTTGGGACACCCACCCTGTCCTCAGAGAGATGGTGAAAAGCTCTGCCAGAGGTTTCGCCAGGACATCTGCAAGTTCCTTCAGCACTCTAGGATGTAATTTATCCGGCCCCGGTGCTTTCTCCATCTTAAGGGAGCTGAGGGCTTCCCTCACTCTCTCTGCTGTGATTTCCACTTCTGGTACCCCTTCTCCCTGCTTAGCCTTCCCCCCACCTGCCAGTGATGCCTCCTCCTCTCCCCAGACCTGCCGATCGGTAAGGGTCCCCCCCTCCTCATTATCTTTGTCTCCTCCCATGTATGATGCAGCACCCCCATTTTCCCTGGTGAAAACTGAGGTGAAGTACTCATTTAGTAGCTCAGCCTGCTCCCCCGGGTCTTGTGCCCATCTCTCCCCTGATTTAATCCTGCTAATCTGCCCCTTCACCCTTCATCTTTCCCCAATGTATCTAAAGAACCCATTTTTCCCTCTCCTAATTTCCTTGGCCAGGTTCTGCTCCTTCCTTGCCTTAGCCGCCCTCACCACTCTAGTGGCCCTTCTAGCCAATTTTAACATGTATATTTTATTCCAGGCCTTAACTCATCATCATCTTCAAGCCGTTCTGCTTCATTGGGACTCTATATGTGTTACGTTACTTCTTCATGTTCGACTGTTTCTCTTTGAGTTGTCAAAAAGGCAAATGTTTTAACCCCACTGTATAATAGTTACCACATGGCTCCCAACTGCATCTGTGCTTAAGAAGAGCAGTAATAAAAATAGATGTCTAGAGCTACTTCTGAGGACATTAACACCTCTAGTGATTGTACAGAAGTGAATAGAACATGAACAAAAGAAAATTAAAACATAAGCAAGTTGAACATTAAATGAAATACAATGGCATTAGTCTAGACAAAACAAATGTCATAGTGGTTGATACAGCAGCAGAACAAAATGCCAGTTTGTTGCAAGACAGACAGTTGGCATAGTGGATAAAAATACTGATATCAGTTTCATTCTAAATTCTAGATAATCTGCTGCAGAACACAGCAGACATCATAATGAGTCAGGGAAGTTTTTATATGTTGTCAATCCTTACTGAAAGAAAGGCAAGAGCTTTGTAAGTATTTTGACTGGCATTCATACAAGGCTGCATGCTGGCATATGCAAGCTACATGCAAGTTATTCCCTAGGTTCCTATGTAAGAATTATATACAAAGAATATGTGATGACTGTGACATTTTCCTTATATGAAACATTCATGCAAGAAAAGGTCTGCTTCATACAAGAAAATGTCAGCCAATATCATGAGATGCAAGGACAATTATGTGTGAAGCTGCTGCACTACAGTATGGGTTTTACATTCTGATGTGGGACTAGAACATACAACCTCCTGGCTCTGTAGGAGTGAATGCAAACTACTAAGCCATTGATACCATGCCTTTCAAGTACTGTATCTTGCAAAATGTATATAAACAGATGCTCGGGCAATATTCTTAATAATTTCTTAAATATTTCTTGCATTTGTGAAAGGAAATGTCTTCATTCTGCTCCCAATATTTATGGTTTGAATGCACAAGACTACTCTTAAAACTCTTAGAGTGGTCTCCATATCAGCAGTAACATACACCTGAGGTCATAATATTGTATTAAACTTGAGGCAGCAGAGTCATTACCATGACTAATCATGATGTATCTATACCGGAATATGAAATCAGTGGGGAACAAGAAACAAAGATGGATAAAATGTAACCGATTGACCCAGTTTTCTTACAAATTTCCTCAATAATGACAGGGGAGAAATCTCATAATGATATGTAGCATTAGCTGAATAGTACCCAAATGGTACATTTTTGAAACATTTGTACTGATGTGCATGCAGTTTTCTACAGCTGAGATTGTACATAAAGATTTACAACAGTACTATGAAAACACACAGTATTATTTATTTCCTACAGTTAATGTATACAGGGTAGAGCAACATTCCTTGCACAATTCTTAATTACAAGGTATCATCCATCCTATACACATACTTGCATGTTTTATACTTAGCATAAGTACAGGTTTTTATTTTATTTTTACCATTTCAATCAATCAATCAATTAAACTTTATTTAACCAGGCAGTTACATCATTGAGCAAGCTCATTTTCAAGATGGTCCTGGACACAGAGGACATTTTTACTTACAGTAGACAACACTTCATACAAAAATAGACATCGGTACAGGCAGTTACAATATACAAAAACAGTACTTGGATGAATCAGACATATAAAGCAAGTGTAAATATAGGCATTTAGAGTGCAGCATGTACAGGCTGTAGCTTATAGAGTACATGTGAGGAGAGGAAGGAGGAACATAGAGAAGGGCAGTGGAAAGAAAGGGCATCAGACACCATGGTAGAGAGGGAAAATAGGGCAGGCTAATAGAATGAGGCCCCCTGCAAAGCTAATTGATGAGAAGGGGGAGGTAGGAGGGGGGGAGGTGGTTGCCCTAAAGGGATGATGGCTGACATGGGAAATAGGTGGCACAGGATTACAGAGGTAAAGGCACTTAGTTGAGCGGGGTAAGGCTTTACCTGACACAATCACACTCCATTTTCAGGCCTCTATAGAGCAGCCCTCTAAATATAAAATGGCGGGCAGCAGGGAGATTTTAAGTAATTTTTGCATGTTATTCCAAAGCACTGGTAAAAAGAAGCTAATAGCAATTGAGCCAAGACATGTCCTTGTTTGTGGTAGCTTAAGGAGGACAAAGGAGGAGTTCCTTAGTCCATAGGTACCCTGTGAATGTTCAAACAGGTCACATATATAGGGTGGTAGTTTGTTGGACAAAGCCCTGAATAGCCACATGAGGGCATATATTTGCCTCCTTGTGGAGAGGGATAGCCAATCTAATGCTTATTACAATAAGCAGTGATGAGTCTGCAAGGGCAAGTCAAGAACAAATCTCAGTGCACGATGATAGAGTGTATCCAGCTTTTGGAGCACATACTGGGGGCAATGGCTGTATAGGAAGTCGGCGTAGTCAATCAGGGGAAGAAAGCTTGTTTGAACCAGCCGCTTTCTAGCTTCCAGGGTGAGTAGGCGTCGCATGCAGTAGAAAATACTGAGGCGCTGCATTAGCTTTTTTGTTAACTCGCTTAGATGCACACCAAAGGTGAGTTTGTTATCCAATCAGACTCCCAGATATTTAAATTTATCCACTAGCTCTAGTGTTCATTAACGAGGGTAATAATCTGTGAGGTCCAAGGTATACCTGTATTGTGGGATGGAGAGATAATCATGGCTTTTGTTTTGTTTTTTTGCATTTAACAAGAGTTTTAGATTCAGAAGGTTGTGCTGGAGGATGATAAAATCCTGCTGTAGCTCCTTGTCTGCAATGTCCAAGGAAGGGTTGGTCGTGTAGAGGACTGTGTCATCTGCAAAGAAATGAATGTTTCCAGCAAGCAGGCCAGAGTCGATGTGCAAATAGGATAGGTCCCAAAAAGGAACCTTGTGGAATGTCTCGGAACAGTAATTTTAGTGGAGAGAATTCCCCTTGGGCTTTAATTTGCTGTTTATGATTTGTGAGGGAGCAACGGAACCACTTTACAGCAGCAGAGGTTAGACCAATGCTACTCAGGGAATCAAGAAGTATGGAATTGTCAACCATATCAAATGATTTGCTGAGGTCAAGAAAGAGTGCATAGATGTGCTGTTTACTCTCCAGGGCTTTTAACCAGTCATTTGACACTTTGGAAAGAGCAGACACGGTACTGTGCTTGGGTCTGAAACCTGATTGGACTGGATTGAGGATTTTCTCACAATCCAAGTACTCCCTTAACTGAGAGTTTACAATTTTTTCAAGTAGCTTGGGTAAAACAGGAAGCAACAAAATAGGCCTATAGTTGTTCCAGTCAGTGTGGTCTCCTGACTTGAACGGGGGGATAATGTGTACGGTTTTCCAGCTAGGCAGCAATTCCCCTTGGGATAATGAGCTGCTAAAGAGATGGGCAATTGAAGCTGCCATATAATAAGAACCTGCTTTTAAGAAGATGGGTTGCAGTGAATCAGCACCAGCACTCTTTTTTTGTGTCCAGTGAGAGCAGCAGGCCCTCCACCTGTTTGTAGGAGACTGGCTAGAACCTGAAGAGGGGGCAATTGGTAAGGGGGGGCTATGGTTGGTCTAGTAGCTATGCTGGCGGTGCTTGTGGTGCTCAGTTTATTAACAGGTGATGTATCAAATGCATGGTCTGCAGTGGTGAAGTGGTTATTGAGCTGATCAAGGATCTTGGACCTATTTGTGTAGGAGGTGTTATTTGCCACAATTTTGGCTGGTAGTGGGGTGGCAGGGAAATGTCCCTAAACCTCTCTCAGTCTATGCCAAAAGTTTGTGGAACATTTTTTGTTTGCCTCCAGGGCTGACTGGAAGAACCATTGTTTTTCCAACCTTACCAGTTTGGTGCAGGCATTTCTAGTCACTGGAAGTAGAGCCAGTCAGAGTCAGAATGTGACTTCCTAGTCCTTTTCCAAAGGGTGTCTCTATGCCGTAAGGCCCTCTTAAGTAGTGGGCTAAACCAATCACGTGCACGTTTCCTGGATTTGATTTTCCTTAAGGGTGCGAGTTGGCTGATAATGTTTACTAGCAGATCCTGGAAGATACAGAATGCTTCAGATACAGAGAGTGTAAGATAAACATCCTGCCACTTTATGTTCCCGAGATCTGTCAGGAAGGCTGGGAGACTGAAGTATTTTAGGTGGCGCCTAAGCTTGAAAGTAGAAGTGGAGGGGAGGTGTGGGGAGCACCTAACACAGGTGACTGAGCAGTGATAACTCAGATCATTATGGAAGACCCCTGCATGAGCGATATTATGTGGCTTGTTGACAAGTACTGTATATGGTCCAGAAGTGAACTTCTGTCAGGATTTTTCTTGTTAGGTCGTGTAACATCAGAGATAATCTGAGTGAGCCTGTGCTTGCTGCAGAAGTCCTTAAGCTTGTTTGTGCTGGCATCGTTCCAATTAAGGTTAAGATCACCCATGATAATGCATTCCATGTTTGCGTTTCCCAGGAGAGAGTGAATATCATTTGTGTACCATTAGAACTGCGACTGAATTTTGTCGCCAAAATTAGAGCACTGCAATAAGGGTGACGATAACAAAGGCAATCTTGATTTTAGATCGCCTCTCAGTCTTGCTGCCCTTTGTGCCCACACAATTTCTACCCCCTCTGGGACATGGCCACCCTGGAGAAAGTTATATTTAATTGTGTGGGGTGCTGAAGGCTAAGCTCCCTGAAAAACATGACTGTTTCCTGAGATAGAGCTTTGCTCTCTCTGACCTGGGAGCCACAGTTCCTGGTGTAGAAATGTCAGGTGGCACATTGCTTGCACCCATATCAGTGTTGACAAAATGGTTTTTGCACCCATATGGATGAACCTTACCATTTTTATCCAGGAAAGATTCAATAAACCAAGGCTTGTTTCCATCTGTATCCTGAGACCACAAAAAGCTAACTTACTTACTTATGGTCACACAGTATGCAAGTGATGGCTGTGGGATTTAAACCCAGTTCTCAATGTTTGCAGCTCTTTGCTTTTAATCATTGTACTATACTTAGAAACATAGAAACATAGAAGTTGATGGCAGATAAGGACCACAAGGCCCATCCAGTCTGCCCATTTCTTTTTCTACCTCATATTTGTGCCATTGGCCTTTGCTCTGTCAATGGCCTATCTAATGACTTATTGTTTTGTGCTCCTCTGCAACTTGCCTATGTTTACTTGCTCTTTGAAATTCCTGCTATGTATGCTGCATGTATCTCACCTGTACTGTTCCCCACTGTCTTGCTTCACAAATATATTGTCTCCCCTCCCTGTGACGAGGTGCCTTTGTAAATGAGTCTTTGACTCAAAGGTTTGTAAATCTGATATATGAATTAAATAAATAAATAAATTCATACTCATCTGTATTGCTCCCTTATACCTATCCCATGCCTGTTTGTATTCATACCCACTACTTCCTGAGGTAGGCCATTCCATGCATCCACCACCCTTTCTGTGAAAAATAACTTCCTCACATTACCCCTTAATCGGCCTCCCTCTAATCTCATCCTGTGTCCTCTTGTTCTGCTATTTTTCTTATATTGAAACATGTTAGACTCTTTCACCTTGTTAATGCCCTTATAGTGTTTGAATGTTTCAATCAAATCACCTCTCTCCCTCCTTTGCTCATATGTTTTCTGATGCAGTCCCTGCACCATTTTAATTGCCCTTCTCTGGACTGCCTTATTTTGTTAATGTCCTTGTGCAGGTGTGGCCTCCAGTACTGCATTCAGTACTCCAGATGGGGCCTAACCAGTGTCTTATAAAGTGGGATTATTACCTCCCTCTCCTGACTTGTGATACCCCTACTAATACACCTTGACATCCCACTGACCTTACCTCCTGCTTTAGTGGTCTGCTTGGATGATTTCAGGTCATCGGTGATGATGATGCCCAAGTATCTTTCTTCCCTTGTGACTGCCAGCAACTCCCCTCCCAGCCTATAGGTGGCTTCAGGTTTTGTCTTCCCTATGTGCATGATCTTGCACTTCTTTGCATTACACCCCAGTTGTCACTCTTCTGACCATCTTGCTAGTTTATCCTGATCTCTTCTCATTCTGCCCTCCCCATCTGGATCATCTACTCTGTTGCAGATCTTGGTGTCATCTGCAAACAGACAAACCTCACCCTCCAGTCCATCTGCACTATTCTTACAAAAATGTATGTTTGTAAGAAAAGTGCATGAGTAACATCATGTGCTTACATTAGTTAAGAAACATGCAAGTATAATTATTTTGTACCACACTACATTTTAAACTTACAGATTTCTTGACTACAGTTCAAACTTATATTGGTATCTTGCAAAAATCTTATGAGGACTTGCAATAAACTTGCATTTATTCTTGCAAGATAACATTTTTGCACAGTCATGCAAACAACTTATAAACATTTTTAACACCAAGTACATTGTCTTATGTTATTCTTACATATTATGCAAGATCTGTCCTAAACCTTACTTTTTTTTCAGTATGGATAGTGCTTACCAGTTATCATCATTGGTGCCATGTATTTGCTGTACTGGGGGGTTCCACTACCACTGCCACTGCCACTGCATTTGCCATTTTGTGCTCCTCCTTGCCTTGTATCACTGTGCCACCAAGACTCCCATCCACTCTAAATTCTCATACTGCATGATTTCTGTGTTCTGCTATGCTCATTCAGATCTTGCCAGTTTCAAACTTCTGTTGTGTGCCAGTATGTCCAACATGCTCAAGATGCGATAGCCCTGCCCTGATCATATCAGAGTGTCGGTGCAAGGTGAGGCATCATCACTTTGTCCCATTGCTGCTTGTCCCTTGCACAGTATAATTTCAGACACCTAACACTGTTTGTACAGAATCCTTACACATGGGTACTATATGTGTTTGCACAGCATACTTATTAAATCCCTCCTTGAGGAGCTGGAGAGGAGGCAGACACAATGGAACTAGAGTTTCTTCCAACATTAACATATTGTGTTACTATAGTTCTATGTTACTATGTAGTATCAGATAAAAATCCTGCATAATATGTCTCCTGTTCAATGGCTTTCACAAATAGTAGATCGAGAACAGTTTTAGGTTGTCCTGCTTTACAGAGGGCAGTTAGAGAGTGGATAATCCACTATCTAAAAAACTTGACTTCACACTGCAGTTATGAATTTTCTAAAAGTTGTGAAGGTGGTATGGTTTTTCCTCATCATTCCTGTACATACTTACAAGAAATCTTGTTATTGTATTTCATTATGAAAATGCTGTGTGCAGGTTTGGAGGGGGGCATTAAGCCTTTAAAATGCAGTTTCAATTTGCACTTGCTTCAGTCATGTGCAACACCTCCATATAGTCAAGAAGCAGACCTTGTATGAGATTAGTGATTTAATGTTTGATACAGGTAGAATTGCTTTCATCTTCTTTGAGACTAATAATCCTATTAAAGACCTTCAGACTGAGATTAATGGCAGCAGCACATAAAGCCTGCACCTCATTAAGTTTTCATTTGTTGCTTTTGGAATTAGAAAATGAAATAATAGTAATGCAGACCATCATTTCGTTGACATTGGTTTGGAAAAACTTCATTTACGATCCAATATAAATAAATCCTCTTTAAATTAGACCACTTTTCTATTAAGAGAGTTTAGAATGCAATACAAAACAAACTTGTTACCATTTGGCCCAGTCTACTTAGCAATACAGTATGTTTTAAAAGATCATGCAGCTGGCACAGTAAATGAATAAATAGGATTCTGTTTCTTGTCCTTATTTAATTAGCTGTAGGGAATACATAATCCTTTGACAAGTGTATTCTGATAATTTATATTACTCCTTGTTTTGTTTATATTGTGAAAGTTGGTTTCAGTTTTAGATTATTCTGCCTTATTAAGCACAAAAAAAAATATTTTAGAAAAATGAAAGTGCCCAGCCCTGTTGCACTGGGGTAGTGCGCATCATGTAGGAGATTTGAGTTCATGTCTGTAGCCTGACTGCACCACCGGATTACTGGGGACCAGGGTCAATATAACAATAGCAAGCACTGACTTTGAGTGGGGGGAGGTTACTATGTCCACTAATTCAACAACTGCTGTGGTAGCTAGTGACCATACCCTGCAAACCCATGCCTTGCACAGAGGGTGTAACATTTCAGGCACCCTTTATTAGTTGAGGTAGGCAGGGCTTGTGGGAGTAAAGGGATAAGAGCCTTCTGGCACAATGGTTGATGTCCCCACATAGTAGAGGTTCTAGGATTCTCCTTTGCCACCTCAGGAACCACACAGCTTACACAACCTTCCTCTCCCAGCATTTCTTCTTCCCCATAAGGGGAGACTGGACAATCAGGCAGGTGAAGCTCATGGGGATATCTGGAGTGAAGTTCAAGGAGGTTATGGAATGTCCCCAATAGGCAAAAGGGGTATACTGCTGACCAAAAGGTTAATGTACCAAGGGGAAAGCAAGAAAAACATATTACACCACATTGCCTGGGATGAGGTTGGGGTACCTTTCAGGATTGCCAGGGATCAGGGTCAGGTGGTGGGTCCTATAATGTAATATGGGGGAGGGGTGTTCTACTGCCTTGTGTGGGGTTGGGGCTAGGTGGGGGGCTTCAGGGTCTCAGGCACTGCAGCCTGCAAAGTACAGGTATGCCAGATCATAGCTGGTCTAACTGTACTTTGCCAGTTGTCCTTCCCAGGAACTTTTGGAATAGTGATTTGGGGTTAAGGCAGCCACCCTTTCAGAATAGGGTGCATATGTTGCCATAGCCCTCCCTTCTGACATGCTGCTGGGCAAACAGGTGGCGTAAGTCCACCTGGATGCAGGCAGCCTGCGTGTTGTTGCAGGTTGCCTTTCAGAATGTGGCTTGTCACATCCCTTATCGCAAGGTACTACTTGTATCTGACCTGTAGGACACAACTGCCCTTGTGACAGATGGAGGCCTATTGGAATCGGGTCCTTTGTATCATGCCCTGTGCTTCTTTTACAGGTGGACAGCCTCCCTTACATTTTGATCAGTCCTGTGAGAGGGGGAGAATTCCAGCAAAGTTAAGGTTATTGACATTTCTTGTGGTGAAAGCGCAACAATCTATGGAGTTACTCTCCCAGTCCATATACCCCTGGATATTTGTTGGGACAAAGGAACTTAACCTGAGTACTGTTCTTTCTTGTTATCCTATATTTTTAGACCATATGTTTTACCAAATGATGACCAACATCCATTTATGTTACAGTTGTACTCACTGTTTATACATGAGGTGCATGAGCTGTTATTTTGATAATCCAGGAATAAAAAGTAAAAAAAAAAAGAAAACATATTGTAGTAGCAGGTAGTGCCATTATAGTTAGGACTGAGTACTGTTTAGTGTTAATCCCCTAAATTTGGACTTTAATAGCTTCATCTACATCCAGTGGATCTGCACAGGATTTTGCATGTGCTGTCTCGGGGGCATGGTCTTATGATGTGCCCAATTTCTTTCCAGTCAGATGTGCAGATTCTGAGATACAGTTAGCAAAATCTGAAAAAAAAAATGTTTTTTTGCTGTCTTTTTTTCATCACCTAGTGCCCAGTCAGTTTAGAATTTCAGCATGAAATTTTCATGGTAGAATGGGCTTGGCCCAGAGTGGTGCCTTTCATTGGTTTGGTGAAAAAAATATTAATTCATTCCAGAGTTATAAGGATTTGAAATGTTATTTCTGAGCATGCTCAGCACACCCTTTTGGATAGCTGTTTCATAGGAAAGAAGAATTTAGCTATACAAAAAAAGGATTCTGTTTCGTTCAGGGGGTGATATTGTTTCATGAGAAAAAAATATTTTTTCATATGGCCATCATCTTGTTTCCATTAAAAAAAAGTTTTAAAACTCCATTAAAATCATATCTTTGAAACACACTTATATGTATGTACAGGTGGCTTACACACAGTCTGCAACGCCAAGTTCAAATTACATGGTGGGAATGGAATGATGGATGTGCCTGACTAACTACCCTTATGGAATGAATGACATCCATTTTGGTCCCTAAGGAGGTACCAACCAGTCAGACTTAAGTTGTCTCTGAGAGCAGACACTTGACCTTGCAAGGTACTTAAGGCTAGTCCCCTTGTTAGCTGAACCCTGGCTTTGATTTTACTAAAAACTGATTTAAAAATGTGATCATGCATAAGGAAAGATGTTCCATAGTACTGAATGGAGTGTACCCCCGCAAAGCAGCAACACAAAGCTTATTTCATAGTGCCCAATTCCAAAGGCTCTTGGTGCCTAACGATGAAAGCCAAAGATGGAAGTACAGTCAATTAAAATATCACAATAAAAACATGACAGGCATAACAATATTAAAATACTAAAATACTTCAGCAAGATGTAGCATCAATAGTCAGTAGTCAGGGCAGATTACATTAAATCCTCCAGAAAGGCCACGTGGAATAGGTGGGCCTTTAATCTCTGCTTAAACTGTCTGTCCAATGGGTTCTCCCTAACCACAGATTTTAGGGAGTTCCAGAGGGTAGGCTGTGTGACATTAAATGCACAGTCACCCAAGGTCTTGAGCTGAACTCTGGGAATGTACAAGAGACCCCTGGTCAAAGAAAAGAGAGATGAGACCAAAGTGGCAGGTGAGAGGAGTTCAGCCAGGTAGTTGGGGCCCAGTCCATAGAAGGTCTTATAGGTGAGCAAGCCCACCTTGAAGAGGACCCTCCCTCTGATCAGCTGCTAGTGCAGAGCCCGCAGGACTGGAGTCCCATGACTGGACCTGGACAGACTAGTCAGCAACCTGGCCACTGCATTCTGCACAAGTTGTAACCAGTGGAGGGTCCCTCCCATGATCTTGAAGTAAAGAGGGTTCCAGTAGTTGAGCTGAGAGGTGACAAAGGCATGCACTAGTGTGAGTAAGTCTTCAGGCAGAATGAGAGGCTTAGTCCTGGCAATATTCCTCAAGTGGTAAAAAGCACTCTTTACAACAGGTGACACCTGAGCCTCATGAGACAGTCAGCTGTCCAGGATCACACCAAGATCTTGCACCCTCGGGGAGGCCATCAATGGAGCGTGGTTACCCCCTCCAGCGCAACACTCCAACAGCAAAACCCCAAAACAGACTATTACAGGAAAATTGGTGTAATGGTCTATTTTCAGGTGATGCTTTTCAACTGGTATTCTACCCCCTCCCCAGAACAACTCCAACCTGAAAGTGATTATATGACAATTCGGGGGTGCAGGAGCATCACCCCCCACAAAAAAACACTTCCTTTTGGGATGGCACAATACCGGTATTGTGCCATTGCTGTGCAGGAGGTCGGCAAATTTACTGTCAACCTCCAGTAGTTTGTCCAATGGATCAGACCCAAGGAACAATCCTGTGTTCACTCTGGAAGCACTCCCATCATGCCCGTGACCTAGCTTGATCACCAGCACTTTGTCTTGTCCAGTTTCAGTCACAACCAGCTGGAGGACATCCAGCCATTTATTTTGGTCAGACAGTTGTTGATTACATCTATGGTGTTATGTGTTGCAGGGGCAAAGGACAAATACACTTGGGTATCATCTGCATAGCAGTGAAAACCTACACTGTATTGCTGAATGATCTCACCCAGGAGCAGCATGTATACTGCAAATAACATCGATGACAAGATCGAACACTGCAGTACTCCACATGACAGGGACATTGGGGAGGAGGAAACATTCCCAATCGCCACCTGCTGCACCCTATCAGAGAAATAAGACTCAAACCAATCCACAGTACTAGCGAGTCCACAGTACTCATGGAGAAAATTGAGAAGCACAATGTGATCCACGGTATCAAAGGCTGACGAGAGATCGAGGAGGACAAGAATTGTCCATTCTTCTCCATCTCTAGTGCTAAAGAGGTCACCATGCACCCTAACTAATGCCATTTTAGTGCTGTGTCTAGCCCTGAAACCAAACTGAAATGGCTTATAGATGTAAAAGGACATGAGGTGATCTTCAAGCTGTTGCTCTGCAAGTTTGTTGACAACCTTGCTCTAAAATGGCAGGTTGGAGATGGGATGGTAATTTGACATGATGTCAAGGTCAAGAGATGGTTTCTTCAAGACAGTCCTCACCAGGGCTTCTTTCAGGGCCTCTGGGAAGACTCCCTCTCACATCAAGCACCGGATGATCCCTGCAAACTCTGGGCTAATATCCCCAGCACATCTCATCCAGAATTGAGTTAGAGCTGGGTCCAGTTCACAATATGTATGCTTCAGCTCCGATATCACCTCTATGACCTCAGCCACCTCCACCAATTTAAACTCATCCCAGACCAACAGAGTTCTTCTGTTCCTCCCTGCCCAATCACTGTGAGGCAAAACTTGCCTCCTTGATGGAATCCCTGAATGAATAGAGGACACCCTGTCAGAGAAGAACAGAGCAAACTCCTCACATAAATTTAGTGAAAAGGCTTTTTTGGACTGTAGGCAGACTGGATGAAGTAGTCTGCCCACAGTCAAAAAAAGCTGAGATGGTCTTTTCTTCCCTGCAGAAATTTCCCTGGACAGGAATTTTGCCTTCTTATGGGTAAATGCCCCCCTTGGAACTTATCATAATGAGCACATGGGCCAGCTTGTCCTCCTCAGACCAGGTCTTCCACCAGCAATGCTCCAACTTCCTACCCCTAATTTTCATCACCTTGAGATCACCATCAAACCAGGGGGATCTCAAGTGAAAGGATCTGGGTCATATATGGACCAGTGCAGGGGAGTCAAGCGCTTCAGATATCACCTTGTTATAGGTAGCCACCACCTCGCTGACACCCACCGCACATGAAGCTTCCACCCTGGATAAATCAGCCATCACCAGCAGTCCCTCTGGGGACAAACCCATTAAAGGGTGATAGCTGACCATCTCCACAGGGTAGGGATTTTCAGAGGGGGCCCCAAATGTGCCTTCCATCATACAGTGATCAGACCAACTGACCTGATCAAACTTGAGGCTATCACCCCCAAGACCCAGATGAAACACCAGGTTGAGCATGTGGCCATGGTGATGAGTCACAGAGATAGCCACCTGTGCTAGGACCAGCAATGACATCAGCTGGAGGAGGTTGTAACAAAATTATGAGGATTTGTCATCAATCCAGGCATTGAAGTACCCCTGGATTAAGCACTTTGGGGGCTCCAGCATCTGCTCAACAATGAAGTTCACAGCCTCCTGCAGGAAATCCCCTCTGGCCCCATGGGGCTGATAAATGAGGAGGATCCTGCAGTCTGCACCTGGACTCCCATGGACAGCCACACTTAAAAGACCTGGTTGTTCCAACCTGGTGTACGGTGAAACCCAGACAGGATCTAAAAACAATGACCACACCCCAACCCCTTCATTGTCTCCTTGTACAGTACACTACGGAGTACCCAGAGGGGAAGGTTACCTCCAGAACTAGCCTGGCATCATCTCCCAACCAAGCCTACATGATGCCAGGTCAACAGAGGAAATTAAGTCTGCTATAATTGCATTCTTGTTCCTTATCAACTTGGCATTGCATAGCACTGTCCAAAGGGGATTGCAGGAGGCTGCTGGCCCTTTAGCTACCATCCCATTCAGTCCGGAGGGAACCCTGGGGATGGAGACCAAACATATCTGGCCTCTCTGCCCTGCACTTCCCCTATACATATATTGCAAAATATCTGAGTGCTGGGGTGGAGCTGGAGATTGGGAAGTGAAAGGGGTTAAGTGGCCAGCTCCTCAGGTATAAATACAGTCCCTTCACTTCCAAAATAGAGAGCAACAAAAATGTAATACTATTATGGAGGAGCTCCCACTGAGGAAAGGGGGCTCCCTTATTTTCTTGTGTGCACCTATAAAATACGGTGATGGTGCTGTGTAAGGGTCATATAGAGGACAGTATTCTCCCCTCCCTAGTCTGGATGGGTACTGCTCTTTAGAACCCATATGTAAAAAATTCCTTCCCCATTGATGTGAGTTGATTCAGAAAGGGGACATGCCATTGAAACATAGAATTTGCTCCTTTTCTTTTTAGCTCCAACATTGTCAATAGGGCCTCTCCCTTGAGCCATCAGCTCCTTTGGAGAATATTGTCCAATATGTATTCATTCTCACAAAGTTTGTTTGCAGACATTTGGTGAATGTGGAGTTAACAGTTTTTTTCTATATGTGAACTTAATTGTTTAAATGTTATGCCAGTATGCTTTGCAGCAAGGATTTCTTATTGTTACTAGTTTGTGTGGTGACATATATGGGGTTGCCTCCACCTATTGTTGGAGTCAAGTTTTAGGTATATAGGAGTCAAGTTTTAGATATTTAGTAAAAGTGTTGTATTTTTTTTTTCAAGACAGTCCTGAGGAGGTATACCAGAAGGAAGTGAGATTCGAACTCTCAGAATGGTGAAGTCTGCCTCCAGGATAATGGAGTTTGCCCTTTAAGGGGCAGACCAAGTTGCCCTGGTGCACCCCTTCCCTTTACCTGAGATGGTGTGCTCAGAGTGGGAAGGGGGGAAGGGAAGGGGAGAGGCAGGGCGACAGAACAATAGGCAGGCAACAGGAAGGGGAGAGGCTAAACCGGGGTACATAATGGTCAGCACAGGAGTGTCTCAGCTACTTTTGCTGAAGATTTGATCTACACTGAAACTACAGCACATTGGATTGGCATATTAATTTGGGAGGCTGGTGCACCAGGATAAAGAGGTAAGAAAAACATACAACTATTTTGGTTTAGAGATGTTTAAAGGATTTCTTGACTGCAAAAAAACAAAAAAAAAAAACAAAGAGAAACAATAAGTGGCTAGCAATGTATAAAAAAGGCTGCGTAATTCAAGCAGAAGGGACAGGATGCAATGTAAAAAAAAAGAAAAATGCGTTGTTTTATGGTTCATTTGCAATTTACAGCAATAACAAGGCTGGTATAGAACAGATCTGAAGCACTAAAGAGGAGTGGTGATGAATTGTGCATCACAGGCTTGGAGAGGATTGAGCTGCATTCAGCGGTGTTTGGCCGGTGCAGGTCTAGCGAGGGAAGAGACTGAGGAGTATGATTTTGGGGGGAGAATGAGCAAGGGAAGATGAGCGAGCTTTGTGGAGCATGGTTGAAAGGTTTGGATTAGCAAGGAGATTGGTATTTGGCCAGCAGAGGGCCTGGCGAGGAAGTGACTGAAGCATGGTCTGGAGAGTAAGCAAGAGATCAGGGAGGAGGGACAAGGTTTTACAGTACTGAGCGTTGCCTGGAAAAGGTCTGGGACTGGGGTTAGTTCACCTCAAAAAGAGGATAGGACATTTAGGAGAGGCCAGGCACAAAGGGATAGCATGGAGCTGACACGGATGGCCATGTGGCATGATGTCACATGCCGCGGCAAGGCCACAAGGCGAGTAGTGCCCAGGGGGAGTGGTGGGCCAAGTAATGGCATTCAGAAGCAAAAGCTGAAAGGGGGAGTGGCTCTATGGTGTGGGGGGGGAACCTGTGGGGCTGCAAGGATGAAGATACAAGGGGAAGAGACAGATGCTTGGAGGCCTGGTCAGATGGGCTAGCACTGCGCAACCATGTGGCGTGACATCACACACCCGAAGGACCACACGGCCGAAAAGGGACTTGCGAAAATAGAGCAGGTTTCAAAAAGGAAAACAGGGAGATACAAGGCCTATTATGGGGGGGCAGCTCCAGACTGGCAGGGCTGCAACAGATGCTGGGGAATCAGCAGGCAGTGACATGATAGGCATAAAAGCAGGTGAAATGAGTTAGGGGGAACAGAAGAGGGGACTGCATAGGCCGAAGGTGGCCATGGGAGGGGGACAGAGACCCGTTTTTGTTAAGGAGGGTCAGGTAGCCAGCAAGAGCTGCAGAGTGGATCCTAGCCACAAGGCGTGACATCAAATGCCAAGAAGAGGGCACAGGCAAAAGATGTGGAGGGAGCAAGGAGGTGGGCCTGATGGATATTGAAAAAAAAGAAAGAAAATGAGATTGGCAGCAAAAGGCCAGAACAAGGGGGCAGCAGCAGATTAGGAGCATGACCCCAGGGGGGGCAGACAGGCCGTTAGGAGATGCTGGTGGTACAAGCCAGGGCACAAAGTGCCATGGAACATGGGGCCATTTAGGCCAGAGAAGCTGCGTGGGAATGTCAGAGGCTGCAAGGCTTGAACAGGAGGCCTAGGCGGCCATGACGGGGGGTTAAAAAAAAGAGGGTAATAGGTAGGGGAGTCTGGAGAGTGTAATTGGGCTGGTCCCCGACTTGCAGGGACAGAAGCAAATGGAAAAAGGCTGGCCTAACCATGCAAAGGGCTGTTAGAACAATGGTTTAATAAGAGACTTTTTTCAGTTGTCTTTACAGTTTTTTTGCAAGAAGAAAGGATACATGGCTCCAAAGAAGAACAGGCCTTCGAAAGAGGATGCTTACAGGGCTATTGTGGAGCTGGCTGATAAGGCCAACAGAAAGTGGCAGATGGTGGAGGGGGAGGTGCCAGTGTGATCTGGGAAGAAGTGGAAAGCGGGGAAGGGAAAAGGGGGTAGAGGGAAGCAGCCAGAAGGGAGGCCACACAGCCCAACTTGGGTGCAGCCACCGATGGTGAAACCTCCCAGGGTGGCTAGTCCAATACCTTTGCAGCCCATTGACTCGGTACCATTAGTACTTCCCCAGAATAAGGTAGGGTTCCCCCAGTGGAGCCCAGGCTGAATCCTCTGAGCACAGTGGTTCCTCCGCAGCCTCTAGTATTACAACCAGCCATCCAGCCACAAGGGAGCATCCCAAGGCATCAAGAAGACTGCAGGCCACAAGAAAAGGACAGGATCACAGGTAACATACCCGGTTTGGTGGGTGAAAGTATAAAGGAATATATAAGCCAAATTATTTCAGCACTTGGGATGAGGGTTTGGGGCAGATGGAGTCAGCGCTGACGGAAATCAGGTCAGAAAAAGAGGTGCCAAAGGAAGTGGATAAAAGGATGAAGAGTGAGGGAAAAGGAACAAGGGAAAATAGAACTCCAGGAATGAGAGTAGGGGAACATGTCCCACTGGCCACAAAAGAAAAAATATGGAAGGGGGAGTATGTGGATATTTTTGCCTTAGTGAACCGAGAAGTGGCAGCAAAATATGATGAAACAGAGAATATAGGAAAGAGTGAAATGACAGCAGCCGTAGTTTTGTTGGGGAAGAAAGAGGAGGATAAATTTACAAAATGGAAGACTTAGGATGGATGGTTTGTAGGTTTTGCCACTTACTCAGCGATAGTGATGGAGAAGAAGTCAGAGCTGGGCATCCCACTCATCACCTACTCCCTAATAATAAGGCGGGAGAAGGCAAAGGGAGGGGTGGGGTGGCTATACTACGATTAATTCTTTCGACAAAGAATGGCAACGTATGGGGATGTAAGATGGGACATGAAACAACTAGATTTGTGGACGGATTATGTAACCGATCAGTCCACACCAGAAAGGGAGATGGGTAAGAAGGGAACAATACCACAGAGATGTTGTTGGGGTTATAATAGGGCCTTTTGTTCCTGGTCACAATGCCACTTTTGGCACACATGCTCAAAAAGTGGGGGAACACACCCAGCGAGCAGATGCAGAATGACATGGGCCCAAGAAGCCCAAGGGTCAGGGGCACAAGGAACAGGTCAACAGTTTTTTTGGGAGGGCCAAGGGTATAGGGGACAGGCATGGATTAGAGATGGGAGAGGCAGAGGGCATACAGGTAGAGGGGGGGTCAGACTTATTGAATGGCTAGGCCAGCGGATGAACAAGGTGGGGGTTTCTGGGGGAGAGGAAGGAAAGAGGGCTGGAGATCAGTTTGAAGATGCAAGAACTCCCATCAGGACAGACGCATGGGAAGATTGGTTGGAGAGGTACCCAAATAGAAAGGCAGCAGAGACAATCTAAAAAGGTTTTCAGACAGGTTTTTCATTATAGTGTGGGGGTCCGAGGCAAGTGAAAAAGGCGAGCAATCTGGGTTCAGTAAAAGGGAAAGAAGAAATCTTAAGATGGAAAATAGATAAGGAAAAGGCAGCTGGTAGGATAGAAGGGCCATTTGACACCTGCACTGCAGAATATGAGAATTTGCCCATTGGGTTTGGTCCCCAAAAAACAACAGGGAGAATACAGGGTGATTCACCACCTGTCATTTCTGGAAGGGGACTCTGTGAATGATTTTATCAGTCAGGAGCATAGCAAGGTGACATATGCCACATTAGAAGAAGCAGTCCAGCTCATCAGAGCAACAGTGGATGCATGGATGGCAAAAACGGATCTAGAGTCCACTTTCAGATTGCTTCCAGTTAGGAGAGAGGATTGGGACCTTTTGGGTTTTAAAATTGGGGGGGCAATACTATTTTGACAAAGCAATGCCTATTGGATGTTGCATAGCATGTGCTACATTTGAGCATTCAGCACCTGCTTACAGTGGATATTTAAGGAAAAAAGTGGTTACAAGATGGTCATTTACTGTTTGGATGATTTCCTTCTAATAGGCAGCGGGAAGGAGGAGACAGAGAAAATGTTGTCCAGTTTCCAGGGTCTGTGCAGAAACTTAGGAGTTTCTCTGGCACCGGAGAAAACAGAGGGTCCCAGTAAGGTTGTAGAATTCTTGGGTACTGAAATAGATGCCCTGATGGAGGTTTTTAGGTTGCCAGACAAAAAAGGGTCTAAGTTGAAGGAGATGATTCAAGTACACACAAGTAGAAGGAGAGTACAGCTAAAGCAGGTGCAACAGGACTTGGGACACCTGAACTTTGCATTCAGGGCAATTGGCCCAGGGAGGACCTTCACAAAATGGCTAGCAAGGGCTACAGCAGGAGTAACCAGACCACACCACTGGGTAGACATGACAAAAGGAGTTAAGGAAGATTTTATAGTGTGGGAGGAGTTCTTCAGTAGCTATAATGGGTGTTCCTTTTGGCAGGAGGGCTGGGTTTATAACATGGACCTTGACCTCTACACAGATGCAGTGGGGGGCCTAGGCATTTGAGGCTATTTGAGAGGCAGATGGTTCGCAGAACCGTGGCCCACAGCATGGGTGAGAGATAGGAAAGTAAAGGGCATAACACTGTTGGAGATCATGCCTATTTGGGCCTGCACCCTGGTGTGGGGGGGAAGAGCTCCAGAATCAGAAGGTGACATTCTGGTGTGACAACAAGGCAGTGGTAGTTGTTTTAAACAACAGATCAGCCAGGTCAGAAATGGTCATGCAGGTCCTACGACAGTTGGTGCTAAGGGCCTTGAAATTCAATATGTCATTCAGAGCCAAACACATAGAAGGAGGACACAATACCCTGGCTGACAGGCTTTCCCATCTGCAGCTGGATCATTTCTGGAGGCTGGCACCATCAGCAGAGGAACAAAAAATGCCAATACCAACAGACATCTGGGATATTGGCAAGAGGGAGCAGAACTGTTGTTTCGCAGCTCATGGGCACCAAGGACTCTGAGGTCCTACAAGGGGGCCTGGTGGGTGTTTCAGACATTCAGAGCAACACACCACATGGAGGTAAGTAGGCCACTTACAGAGGAACAGTAAGGGAAGTTTACAGTGGAGCAATGGGGGAAGGAACAGCCCACACAACGATGAGAGTCTATTTAGCAGGGATTACTTTGGTCTGCAGCCTGAAGGGATAGAAAGACCCAACAAGGTCAATGTTAATTAGAAGAATGATGTAAGGATGGGGGAGGATAATACAAAGAGCTACAGATAATAGACAACCAATAGGGTACAGTGGCTTGCGAGACTAACAGGGTTATTACTGGCAATCTGCAGATCGAAAGACGAAGCCCAGCTATTTCATACGATCTACCTGGTAAGGTTTGCTGGGACCATGAGTGTGAGTGAGGCAGTGGGTCATGGCAGAAAGGAAGAAAACTGGGGTTGGAATGGGAGGACATAAGCTGAGGGACAAAAGAGATACAAATCATGATCAAGAAATCAAAGACAGATGAAGGTGGACAGGGTTGTACGGTAACCCTGAAGGCTCAGGTAGATGGCACAGTGTGCCCATTGAAAGCTTTGTCGGTTTATGCTGCAGAGCGTGGTGGTAGGACAGGGAGGTTATTTGTGCATGGAGATGGAAAAAAGGTCACAAGTGATCAGGTCATGCTCATGCTCAAGAAGGGCATACAATTCCTTGGGGAGGACCCATGCAATTACTCGTCTCAATCTCTATGAATAGGGGCTGCTTCACAGTGGGCAGCAGCAGGTGAAATGGTGACTAATATGTTGGTGAAGGGGTGCTGGTGGTCTGCCAGTTACAAGAGATACATTCAAGCACTGCAGTATGGAGACTAACGTATCACCTATGTTTTCTTTTGAAGACATGGAGCCACAAGGGGAATGGAGGCGGCATAGAGCTGGGGATTTAGAAAGGAGCCAATGAACAGATATAAGACTTTTATTTTGCTTAAATCCTATAGGAAGAGGGAGAAAACAGAAGTATGGATCTGTGGCCACCCTTATATTTATTGAGTGGAAAAGAGAGCTGAGAAAAAGGCTGAGAGAAGACATCTTTACCATGATCTGAGAAACTGTAGGTTGGTGTGGTGTGGCATCAGAAGGTTGAGATGGGTGCAACTGCTTCCTACCCTGAAAGAGATGAAGGAGTGGCAACCAGTTCCGACTTAATTATTTTACATCTAGGGAGCAACGACATTGGGGGAAGCCGTGGGTGGACACATACATGCAGATTAAGAGGGACTTAGAGAAAATACAGCAGTGGTGGCCAGGGGTATGCCTTGCATGGTCGTATGTGATCCCAAGAAGGGTATGGAGGTACGAACACAGTCATAGAGCCATAGATAGGGCTAGAAGAAAAATGAATAGAAGGGTAGGAATGCTGATAAGGAAAATGGGGGGGCATGTAGTACTGTGAGGGGTGGAAGAGTGGGTAGAGGATTTCTGCAGGTCAGATGGAGTGCACCTGCCAGATCTAGCCATAGATATGTTTAATACAGAAACCATGGGCTTTATAGAAGCATGGAGACAGCAAACAGGAAAATAGTAAAAAAAAAAAAAAAGAAAAGAAAAGGGGAGGGAGAAGCAAAATGGTTGAGGATCCCTAAAGGGTAGAGGAACAACACCCAAAAGTGAGGAGGAAGCCAGTCATCTAATGCACGCTGGAGACTGGCTAATGGGGGAAAATGGGGGGAAGGAGGGGAGGGGGGAATAAAAAGGAATAGGATGAAAAGAAGAAGAAGCTGAAGGAGAAAAAGCAGTCTCAGTTCTCACCATTGCCTAGCATAAAAAGAGAAGAAGAAGAAGAAGGCACCCAGGTTTTCATCTGGGGGAGTGAGAAGAGGAAGAAAGAGGGATGATCAGAGATTGATATATGGATGCAATAAAAATGCAATTGAGAATGAGACAATGAGAAATGATGATGAGATGGAAAACTGGAATTGTAATATATAATAAATTAATTGCCAATCTGAGCACAACAACATACAATGATCTCTGTCTTTTGTTGTGGAAAAGGGGGGAATCCGGGACAAGTCAGTCTGATGTATTTCTTATTTCTAAGCAGTGCCAGTGGTTCAGGTAGCATGCTAATCTTTTTTGAGTTGGAAGATCAGAAGGTTGTAGGTTCTAGCCCTACACCTGGTACTTGGGGTATTACCCAGAACTGACACTGTAGTTCAGTAAAAGGGGGCAGTGCTGCACTGCTGAGGTGCCATCTTTGGATGAGATGTTAAACTAAGGTCCCTTCTGCCCATCTCTGGTCAATGTCCAGGTAGAAGTAAAACATCCCTTGGCACTTATAAAAGAATAGCAGGGGTGTTTATTAAGAAAGAAAACTATACAAAACAAAACATAGCACACTGAAGAAGCAGATATCACATATATACAAGGTAATCCAACAGTGTAATGTGCCTGAAAAGAAAAGGCACAAAAGCAGAAGAATAAAAAACATCACAAGTGTATAAGCAAAAGAAAAAGGTACAAAATAAATATATAAGTAAGTAAACAGAGTACAGCTGTTTACAGATTAAGTGACAGGTTGGGTCGAGTCTGTAATCCAAGGTAAGTATCTTCATTGTTTATCCAGCATGGCAAAAATGGTCACTTATGCTTCTTCATAATAAATCCTATGAAGTGCAGAGGTAATCTTAGCAAGAAGATCAATAAGTAATATGTTTTTGCTGTAAAGTGAAGAGACATCTAGTGTTCAAACGTACCACTTGAAAACATAAAAAAATGAGTCTCAATGTGCTCTTTTCTCATTTACTCCATGATCCCCCAAAATGTCCATATACCAATATGTCATAATTTACCAAAGAAAAAAGTTACTCTGACCATGCATCTGCCATGAAATTCCAAAACTGCAAAATAAAGGGACAATCAAAAAAAGGTGCCCCATCATTTCCAGTTACTGAGAAGAGGAGACTCTAGTACAAAATTGATCATCTAACTACTTATGCATTTGGTTAGCCTTAACATTTAACCTTCCATGACAGTTGAGCTAGTGAACATCCCACATGTATGGTGGCATCCTAGCTTCAGTAATATACTGCTAAAGAGACAGAATTAAAATTGGGGGGCAATCTCCAAATATGTCTGGGACTGGGAAACTTGTATATATAATCTAGTTATTGATGGCTTTTCTTGTCATTGTCAAAATTTGGAGACTAGAGATGTGCCGATGCTTAGTTTCGAAAAGAGTTCCCTTTTATATCGAGATGCCACAGCTAAAGCTTCAACAACTTTCAAATGACCAGTGTTCCAAAGTTTTAGCCAAGTCTGAAAAGTAACATAAAACCAATATTCCAAGCCTTTTGACTTATGAAACAATAAGGGTCATAAATTAGCAGAGAGAAAAAAGATACTGTCAGAAAACACAATTGGGTTAACCATATTCAAACCTCCTTGTGTGAGGGGAAGGTATGTAACATTCATCTTAATAGGGTTCAGTCTACCTCCCTACAGGGCCTGAAAACAATACACTCAACATTGACATTTCTAATATTTTAGGTGGGGGGGAATATACAGTAGCTAAGATACAAAAATAAAGGGATGAGATACATTTTAATAATAAATCCTCTTTTATCCCATCTGCCATGTATTCCAGTGTGCCACTTCCATCTTACCTAGTGACAGTTTAGATTCCCAATTTAATAAATCCAAATTCCATGTGCCAAATTTAATTCCAAGGATTGGAATCAGCTCTTCTTGTAATTTGACTCCCACACTCCTGCAAAGTAAAGCATGTGAGTTACCCAAAAATCTACTTACACATGTGTCAATATTCAAAGTCGATCCAGAGAAACAACCAAATGAGGAACAGATGCGTAAAGCCTGCATACAGAATGTCCATCCTGTACTTAGAGACTAATGTGATCAACATAAGCAATTGCCATGTAGGGGATAGTCCATTCCTCATTATATAAAGGAACCAGCAAGAGAGAAGAGAGAAGAGTCCTTAATAAAGGATCCAAACAGAAGGTGTATAAAATGGAGTTTGGGGGTACCCCTGTCTCACTCCCCTGTTAACACTGATAAGTGGTCCACACCAGCCATTAACTGCAAGGGAAACAGTAGCAGATTTATACAAACATTGCAACCATGAAATAAAAAAGCAGGTTTATTACAATGTTTTAAGACATGTCATAAATATTCATGCATAACAGAGTCAAATGCCCTACACTTATCCAAGGATACCAAAAAGCCTTGTGATCTATCTGCATTGCCCCATTCAACTACATTCCATAATAAAATCAAGTGATCTGAGATATGCCTATCTGGTACAGAACATGACTGTGGTAATGTGATTAGATATTGAGCTGCTTGCAGTGGTCTACTATTAAGAAATGTAGCTAAAATCTTGAAATACGTATTTAGGAGGAAAATAGGTCTCAATTTTGTATGAGCTTTTAATCCCTCTTTTTGTATAAGTAGATTAGCATACTAGAATTAATTTCTAAAGGTAACAACTGAAGTGAGAGAATACAATTAAAAACTATAGCAAGCACCATCTCCAAGTCAGGGCTTGTTAATTTATATAGCTCGCTGGTCAAACCATCCTTTCCTGGGGAGGTACAGTACCAGCTTTAGAGAAGAAATAGCATATCTCAACCCCTGGCCTTAAATATCCCAGCTTAATGACTTGTTAACCTCTTCAGTGAGACTTGGAATAGAGGCATTCTGCCAGAAAAAGGCCATATCATGTAAAGAGGCTTCAGGTGCTTCAAAAAGTTCCAAGGTGTATTGGGTGACTACATTTAAAATGGCCTTGGTATCAGTCCAATAAATAGTTATTTTTTATTTATTTGAAAAGGTTTCACCAGGAAAGACAACATGAGCTGTAAACAGATAATTTCCAGAAGTATCCTGGGAAGGGGAGGGTTACATAAAGAGGATGATAAGCAAATACAGAATAAGACAAATTACATAGAGTGAAAATTCAAATACATACAGTGAGGAACAAAACCCAATACATTCTAATCCTAGGCTACAGACATTATCATATGGAAGAAGGTACAATATGGCAAAGTAAGGAAAAAAAGCATAGAATAAGATATGACAGGGCAAACAGAACAATATGAAGATATTAACATGTATAATCGCAGACCAGGAATGGGTAACCTGGAGATATCGACCAGGTAGAGGAAAACAGTAGCAGGCTAAAAGCGGGTTACTAGGTGCAAGTTAGATCCATCAAGGTTCATGCGCTAGTAAAGGCTTAGAAGAAAATTGGGAGCTGTGATACAAGAGGAAAGGGGTGAGGAAAGAGACAGGAGGGGAGGAAAGGGAGGGGAGAGGGGAAGGGACGAGGGACAAGCCAAGAACTAAGCCCCTACAGGCTGCTGAAAATCCTACAGGGGTACTTCTTCTGGCAGACAAAAAAGTGGAGGGAGAAAGATGGGAGAGGGAGGAGGAGCAAGCCAAGAACTATTCCTCCTCTAGATGCTGAAAACCTTACAAGGGGATAGGACCCAGCAGACAGGTATGGGGGTGAGTGGGGAAGCCAAGAACAGTCCCCCTCAGGATGTAGATAATCCAGCAGGGAGACATTACCTGGCAGAAAGAGGGAGAAACAGGAGAAGACGGTGAAGGGAGCAGTGGGGGCAGGGGAGCAGTGACGGGAAGGAGGAGGGGAGAGGGAGGAGGGAGTAGATGGGGTGCAGGCCAAGACTATTCACCTTTAGGATGCTGAGAACCAAGCGAGGGGACTGGATCTGGTAGCAATGGGGAAAGGGGGTAGGGGAGTGGTGGGGGGCAGGAGCTGGGTATCGGGAGGGGAGGGAGAAGGGGCAAGAGCTAGCAGCTAGATGTGGCCATCTTGGGGAGGAGTGGAGGGGTGTGAGAGGAGGGGAAGAGTGGTTGAAGCATAGGGGCCCCAGGAGTTAATTGGGAGGGGGAGGAGGTTAGGTACAGTTACAGATGTGAGCAGCATGCTTACAGAGGAGGAATGAAAGTGTTTGGTGGGATTGTGTAGAGCAAATTTCTACCAGGAAGGAGTTCCAGATATTTGGAAACTTATATGAGAAGGCAGAGTGGCCGGATGAGGTGCTCCAAGGCGGGAAGGCAAGCGTTCTGTGGGTGGAGGTACGGAGGGTATAGCAGGATGGGAGAGGGGTTGATAAGAAGGAGGTCAAATAGGATGGGAAAGAACTGAACCAGAACCTCAATCAATCAATCAATCAATCAAATTCTTAGTTTATCCAGGCAAACACCATTGAGGAAGCTCATTTACAAGGTGGGCCTGCATTACACAAGTCAAGTAACAATGCATTTATATACAGACAAATAGACAGTAGATGCAAGAGTACAACAGTACAGGTAGGTCTGCAATAGACAGGATGAGTAAAAATACATTTGGGTTCAGGTAAAAGACAGTCGGTAGGGGTATACATAACAATAGGGTAGCAAGTCAGTAAAAATTTATACCAGATAGAACAACATACATGGTTTAGTATTCCTGTAAGGTAAAGGCATTATAATCCAGCGAAGAGATTAGTTGAAGTGCATGCTACAAGCGGAGAGACATACATAGTCAGTTTAAAAAGACCCAGGCATATCAAGGGGGAGACATGTGTTGGGAGAAGTGGGCAGCCAGTGGTGGGGGGGTCTGGAACTGGGATAATGCTAGGAGCGAAGGAATGAGATGCTGTGGGTATACAAAGAATAGGTGGGTGAGGGAGGGTGAGATTTAGGGCGGTAAATAAGTAGGTGGCTCAGGCATAAGTTATGCACTGATACAAGAAGGAAGGAGGATGGGAAAAGCAGGGAGGATGTGGAAGGGGGTGTAAGTAAGCTAGGATCATTGGAAGCAGTTGCAGGCTTCTGTAATGTATTTTGAGTATAAGGTTTTAAACACAGTGAGACTAACAGGAGTTCTCAGTTTCAGTGATTTCTGTAGCACATTCCAGAACTAGGATCTTTGGAAGCAGTTGCAGGCTTCTGTAATGTATTTTGAGTATAAGGACTTAAACACAGTAATACTAACAGGAGTCCTCAGTTTCAGTGATTTCTGTAGCACATTCCAGAGTGACAGTAGAACGAATCCTATGGCAGCTCTCCCAAAATGCATTAGGGTTTTGGGCACTTTCAGAGAAATCAATGAACAGCTTCTTAGGGAACAGGTTCCAGGCATATTGAGAGTCAGGCAATCAACAATGTACTGCTGAAGCTTGCCAGTGATAGCTCTGTATGTCCAGAGAGCTGCATTTTTATTTTGTCTGTAGTGTAGGGAGATCCAGCCTATGGCTGCATATAAAGAGCAGTGATGGGTGGAGAAGGGGAGACCAGTGATGAAGCTCAGAGCTCTGTGGTAAAGTATGTCCAATTTACTGAGTATGAAGTAGCGCATTGGCTGTATATAAAGTTGGCGTAGTCAATTAGGGAAAGGAATGTAGACTGAACTAGCTGTCTCTTGGCCTCTGTAGTTAGTAGGAGGTTTAACCTGAAGAAGAGACCTAGTCTCTGCCTCAGTTTTTTTAACAAATCCTCCAGGTGGCCTACAAAGGAGAGTTTGAGGTCTAGCCAGAACCCCAGGTATTTGAATTTTGGCACAAATTCCAGGGTTTCTCCTAGGAGGGTGGTGATGGGGGTAGACAGGATAGGCTGCTGCATTGGTTAATAGGTGAAAATACCACTCCTTTGTCTTTTGGCGTAAGCAGCAATTTTTACTGAGGAGCTGGTATTGAAGCATGTTGAAGCTCAGCTTCTGGTCGCTACAGGCAGTTTCCAGTGGAGTCAGGCCAGCTAGATAGATCACTGTATCATCTGCAAACAGATGAATTTTGCCTCATTGATGCCTGAGTCTATATTGTTGATATAGCGCAACAGGAGTGGCCCCTAGGATGGAACCCTTGGGACACCTCCTTTAACAAATTTGAGGGGGGAGTTCACCTCAGCCTTGACCTGTTGGCGCCTATCAGAAAAGTAGTTGTGGAAACCAACGCAGGAGGTAGAATCTAGACCAATAACTTTTAATGAAGAAAGAAGGAGTTGTGGTCAAGTGTCAAGGCCTTACTTAGGGTCTTGGAAAATGGCTATAACAACTTTTTGTTTTCTAGCTCGCACTGCCAGTCATTTGTCTCTTGGCCAGGGCCGTGCTTGTACTATGTTTAGTTCTGAAACCAAACTGCATTGGGTTTAGCAGGTTAGTATCATCTATGAAAGATTTCAGCTTGGCATTCACGATTTTCCAGAAGTTTTGATAGTACCGAGAGAAGGAGATGGTTCAGAAGCTAACTAAGTTAGCAAAGTGCGACATGCATCTGCCTAACTTCCTCAACAGTCACTAAGTTTGTCTAGACTGCTCCTTTGATTTTTTTTTATGTATATTCTGCCTGTTACATGTATGTTCTCAACTGTATTTGTCTACCCTCCACCCTTGTAACCGACGTGGAGCCTTTGCAAAAGAGTCTGTGACTCAAAGGGTTGTAATTCTGATTGTTTCCAAATAAATAAATAAATAAAATAAATCTAGGATGGAGAGAGGGAAAGGAAAGCGAGGAGTAGAGGTCACAGTGATGTGTATATGGGGGGCAGCCAAGAATATAGTGGCAGAAGGAGTTAAAGAGAGTGTCCAATTTGGGATCGGGTGGTTTTAGGGGCGGAGCTTTAGACTATGTCCCTGAAATCAAGGACAGGCAGGATCATCTTTTGGTTGATTTCCCTCCTGGCATGCTGTGGGAGGCAGTTGCAGTGTCTGTATAGAGCACTGAGTCTAGGGAGTAATTTTTTGTGGATGGTGTCAATGTGTACTGTGAAATCAAGATTCTTGTCTAGCCAGAATGCAAGGTACTTAAATGTGGCTACATCATCCAACATAGAGCCAAAGAGGGTGTGGAAGGTGGCAGTGGAATCCAGCCTGGCCAGTTTTTGCCTGGAGCTGAAGGCCATAGATACAGTTTTTTTGATGTTCCTGGAGAGTTGGCTAGCATTGAACCAATGTTGGACATTGTTAAAATCCAGCTGAAGGCTGGTGGCCACCTCAGAAGGGGGAAGTCCCAGAGGAGAATAACACAGTATCATCTGTGTACATTTGTATACATGAGGATGTGCAGGCATTAGGAAGATCATTCAGGAAAATAGAAAATAGTATCCGACCAAGTACTGATCCTTGGGGGACACCAGTGTTGATCGGTAGAGGAGAAGACAGAGAGTTGCCTACTTTGACAGACTGGGATCAACCTGTGAGGTAGGACTGGAACCAGTTGGTGGCAGAGTCAGAGAGGCCAGCCACAGATAGCTTGTGGAGGAGAAGGGAGTGGGAAACAGTGTCAAAAGCTTTGGCCAAGTCGACAAAGATGGCAGAGGTGATGCATCCCTGATCCATGCCTGAGAGAATAGAGTCAGTGAGCCAAAGGAGTGAGGTGGTGGTGGAGTGGTTTTTGTGAATCCCAGACTGGAAAGGGGTGAAAAATGAGGATGAGTCGATGAAGGAGGGTAGTTGTTCCAGGGACAGATGCTCCTGAATGTTTGCCAGAGTGGGGAATAGGGAGATTGGGCAGAAGGTGCAAGGGTTGAAGGAGTCCCCACCTTTAGGGAGAGGGACACTGTTGCAGACTTCTAAACATCAGGCAGTGTGGAGTGAGAAAAGGAAAGGTTCAAAAGATTTGTCAAGGGAGAAGCAATAGAGTATGCAAAAAAGTGGAATAATTTTGGGTTAAGTCTATCAGGGCTTTTTCCCTTGAGTAGGTTCAGAGCAAGTAATACATGGAGGGTGTCGTCAGGGTGTATGGAGTTTGAATGAGAAGTGAGGGGTTGACTTGGGAGGGGATGGGTGGTAGGGGTGGAGACTGTAGAGTCTCTGGAAATAATGTAGGGAAGAATGGCAAGAAGGGGGTCGGCACAAGTAGTGAAGTAGTTGTTGAGCTCAGCGGTCACTGAGGGAGAATCTTCAATTGTGCGTGTGCCAAATTTTAGGACAGGTGAAGAGGTGTGGGAAGGGGTAGAGAAAAGGGTATGGATGATTTTCCAGAATTTGGAAGGGTTATTGATTTTTTCCTGGAAGGATGTCTGTAAGAACTCAGCCTTAGCAAGGTGGATCGCCTTGGTTCATGTGTTGTGTAGCGAGCGATAGCATTAAAAGTCAAAGGGGGTGGCAGAAGTTTTACAGGCAGCCCAAGCTTGGTCTCTTGCACATTGGCATACAATGAGCTCAGCAGTGACCCAGGGAAGGTGATTCTCGTGGACCCTACTCTTTCTAAATGGAGCATGACATAGAAACATAGAAACATACATAGAAACATAGAATTTGATGGCAGATAAGGACCGCTTGGCCCACCCAGTCTGCCCATTTCCCTACCTACTGGATAAGCTGCAGATCCTAGTTAACCAGCAGCCTACTTCTTCCTACCCCCACCCCCTAGAATGGCCTTATGACTGTCCCATGCATGCTTGAATTCCACCACTGATTTTCACTCCACTACCTCCTCCGGAAGGCCATTCCATGCATCCACAACTCTCTCTGTGAATAAATACTTCCTTAAATTACCTCTGAGTCACCCCCCCCCTATCTTCAAATTGTGCCCTCTTGTTCTTGCACACATCTTTTTGTCAGTCCCAGACATTCAGGATCTGTGAGCTAAGAAAAGTCAGGGCAGAGTTTATGGAGGAGGCCGAGGTAATAGGTGACTAATTTATATTGAACATGTCACTGTGTAGTGAGCATAGTTCTAGGGACCAGAAACACTGAAAGTTAAGCATGACTGGAGGGGACTTAGCATGGTGAATTGTATGCATGCAGTAGACCATGTGATGGTTACTGAGTGAGTTGAGGAGAATACCAAAGGAAATGACACCATGCGGGTGAGAAGTCAGCACCCAGTCAATTATGGTGTATTTCCTTGATTTGTAATTGAGGCATGTTGGATTGGAAATAAGTTGAGTTAGGTTTAGAGTAGAGACAATCTTGTGGTGGTTAAGACGACCTTCCATAATTTTCTGTTTTATCCTGTCACTACATCCTTCATAAGGGCAAATGATTCCAGACCTCCCTTTGGTTCCAAATGTTTGTTGCCTTTATAGGCCTTCTGCCTGTTGCATATGGAAACATACCATGTCCCATTTAAGAATACTAATTTGTTTGGTATAGTCTTGCCTTGTTTAATGAGGTAGTTGAAATAGCTGCATGTACAATTAGTTTTACAGATCGATTTAAGCAAAGATTTCAATTCCAGTTTAGTGTCTTTCCATCAAATGAAGGGGTCCTCATAAAACATAAAGATTGATTTTCAGTCTGCTACAAATTGCAAAATGGTTTGGTCTAGATCTACTGTAATAAAGCAAAATTTAATTCTCACACCCCTGGACCATGAGGAGGGACCATGTTGTATCCCACATGTAAATGAAAAAAGAATGGTCCAAAAGTTGTGTAACGTTAAGTGTGGCAGAGTAATGTAGTAAGTCAGCATTGATGCAGAAAACAATCTTTTCTCATTGCTAGTGGACCTTTATCGAAAGTATGATCATGTTTTCCAGTAGCTGCAAAATAAGCATTGATAAGACCCACTGCATAAATTAAGTTAGATAAAAAATGAGCCAGCCCACCAGCGCAGTGGTGGGATTTCCACTTGCGATGCTGATGACCCAGGTTCAGGAATGGACCCAGGAGTCAGAAGGCTGGATGGGGAGAAGGATCCAGCATCCCAGGGACTGCTCTCCTTCTCTGGGGGGGGGAAGAATGTCCAGTGTATCACAGACCCCTAGCAGAGGCTGTGGGTAGTGCTGCAACCAGCGCCAGTCCATTCGGGTGCCAGGGTGAATACTGGATATCATTGTAAGCCCCTGCTCCCAAGGGTTAAAGCACTTGGAAAAAAGCCAGCCCCACAGCATGATGACCTGTCCTGCTCCACCGTCTTCTGCCTCTGACGTCCGCCGGGGGGGCCCTGCTCCCATGGCATCCGACAAGGGGGGGTAAGCAGGGGCTTTGTCCACAGTGTCCATTGGGGGCAGCCTCCCAGCAACACCACCAAGGGGTCAAGCCTGGGCATGGGTGTGGTGGGCAGGAGGGTTCGAGCTCAAGGAAGAGTCGGAACAAAAATATGAAAATAAAAAAAAAAGATTACACGTGTGTCACAGAAACTTTTAGTTATTTTAGTTGTTTTACTCCTATCTTAGGAGGAAAACCCACAATTAAATTCTCCACCAAAATAAATTGTTATGAGAAGAGACCAGATAGGGATGTACCTGTTTCAGTAAGTCTGTCCTATCTGTCTTCATTTGAGTTGCATATATACTAACTAATCTATACAGAGTATGCTGAAACTTGGTGTCAAGTATTAGAATCCTACCAGGTAACAGACAAATGAGTTTTAATACAGTAATGTCCCAACTGTTTAAACAAGACACCTACACCTGAGCACTCATATGGTCCTATTGACCAAAAAGACGGCCCAGTATACCAGACCTTTTGTGCCTGCGAAATGTCCCGAAGAGTATGAAAATGTGTGTCTTGCAAAAAATAAACCTCTGATTGACTCAAAAGAAGCCAGGAGAAGACTGCACCTCTTTTCTTGGCAGTCTTAATGCCATTTACATTGATGGAAGATATATGAAAAGTGGGAGCCACTGAGGAAGTGATGGAAAGCATGCAGCATAAAAAAAGACACAGTTGTAATTCAGTTTTCTGTCCCATCTTGTTAGCTTTACTGCTCATTTTGGTTTTGGCTTTCACCTTCTTTTTGTGTTTCCTGAAAGATTTTGGTTCTTCTGTTTCAGTCATGAGATCAAGTTGAGAAGATCACATTGAAGAAGTGTCTGAGTCCAGTTCGGACTCTTCAGAAGGGTGCATAGTGATTTATAACTGGCACCTGAGTAGTTCTGTGTGCCTGGGTATGTGGGAGCTCCAAGGTTTGTCTGTGTCTAGTAACCATTTGAAAGCCACTTGGTGCAGGTTAACAAGGGGGGGGGGCACATTATCAGCACCAGCAGACATAGGCTGCACACCCTGCAAGGTGAACTTTGGGATGTCTTGCTGAATGGCACTTACCGTAGGTTCAGCTGGTACATTAGCTTGAGCAGGAATAACATCTGACAATGTATGCTGCATGGGAAGGGCAGGGTCAGGATCAATGCCTTCAGTAAAGCTAGTAGTTGGGTTAGGGCCAGGGTCTGATTCAGGTGCTTGACATGCAGTCTCTTGAGTAGAGCAAGAGGCTGCAAGAGGTGGTTTCCTTGTGAACATGAAATGTAGTGCTAATACCATATACCATCTTTGTTTCACTCCATCCACCTGGTCAGGCTGCTTATGACCTGTTAAGGTACAGCTCTAAAAATGATGTCCAGTTTTCTCACAGAGGTTGCACTGCCACTCATTTTCACACTACACACTAGTGTGTGCAAGTTTATTACAGCTGTTATGTCCTTACTTTGTCACAGATGCTGCTCAACTGAGTTGTCAACCTGCAATTGTAACATGCCTTCAGTTGTCCAGCATAAAGCAGAACCCATTGATTCTGCCCTAGAAAAATGCTGTTCAAGCTGACAAATCCCCAGCTCTGAAGAAATTAACATCACCTTCACCCCCTTGTCCAAATATTTTCTAAATCAATGTCTTCAGGTTCTCCCAGAACAGTATACCACTGTTTCAGCCGGTAGACCAAATCATTCACGCTAACTACTTCATTTCAAAACAAAATTGATATGTATTTCTAAGCTGGTTTAGAAAAAGGAATTACAGCAAATGGGGTCCATAATGACGAATTCTTCAAAGATTGGTACTTAATCCAGGAACGATCTATTGCATTAGTAGTTTTAAACCTGGTATTAAATGTTGTCTCAACAGAAACATGAATTAGTGCATAAATTTAATTTACAAAGAACCTCTGTGAATCATTGAAAGGGGTTTGGGCCACAAATATTCTGTGAGGGGCTCCTTCAGACCACCTTTGTAACATAAGCAGAGTGCATTATGATGCTTGGTGGGATAGACATGGCTATGAAATAAAGAGGCATACAGCCCGGGGTTGGATTTCTGCAGGAGCAAAAGATGAGTCTCAAGTGGGGTGTGGAAAGTCATATTTGTCAAAGGTACAGGGTTACTATCTAGGCCAGGGGTATGGCTAAAATTCAAAAGTGCAGCATAAAAAAGGCTGGGCAACCACTGGAGTCATCACTGAAGCAAGTGGGATGATTCGGGGGGGGGGGCTCCATCTCTGTAGCACTGAGGTCGAAAGTATGATTTGGTGTGAGCCATAGCTGGGTAAGTAAATTCAAAAAAGGGCCAGAATTCTGCTCATGTTGTACAGAAAGAAGAGGGGTTACAGTACTGTGTCAGATGCAGTCATCTGGGTGTGAAATTCAAACAGGGGAAGTCATGGAAACCCATGCACCTATATCAAGGGAGCATTCCCAGCCTGCCACATGTAATTCTCCTTGAGAGTCAATTGCTGGTGATCTTGGGTGGAATCGTTCAGCAGTAAGGGTTGGCTATGGCCAAGCCTCCGATGGCTCGTGTGCATCTTTTTTGGTTGGAAAATCACTAGAAGCAGGATTCATGATGTGTTCAGGAGGACCAGAGGACTGGCATGGAGGAAAATTCTGACTGAGCAGTGCAGTCTGTGGTACAGGAACAGCAGCCCAAGATGAAAGAGACAATCTAGCAGGGTCAGTGAATCCCGGCTCACTTGTGTCAACTCTTTTTGATGATACTGTGTTATTGACAGCCAGCTGAGCCCATTTTGTCAGAGTGAAGTTGGCATGCTGTAAAAGCATCACTTTCTTTGCTTAACCTGGAGATTTCAGCCTGTGGTTTCTCTTTCCACAAGTGATGCAAAGATTCCTCTTTAGTCAGGAGGGTGAAATGATGATTTGTGTCTTCCAAGGTCTCAGACGAAAAGTTCACGCAGCTGGGCTGCCTCACCATGCACCCAGTCAGCTGCCCTTTGATAGTAGCAGACAGCCTATCTGGTAAGTTTCATCCTGGATTCTGTAGTGGCTCTTTGTTGTAAAATATCTATTTCTTCCAGACGGTCAGTCTCTACCAGTGCTGAGGCAGGGAAGGAGACCTGCTCCCCAGCCTCCACAACCTTCATGTATTCTTCTATGCCACCAGGAGTGGTCATCATGGCATCATGCCAGAGGAAGTCCAGCGTGTTCCCATACAGGAAGAGTAGGGGATTTGCCCCAGTTTTATGGCCAGCACTCCCCCATCAATAAAACAGGTACTTGCAACCCACTCCTCAGGACACACCTACAAACAAGCTTAGTGTGCCTTTCCTGGTCAAAAATTCTAAATAAAATGCTAATCGGGATCCCATTAGTTGAATTCTGCAATTAATTTTTGGAGAAATGGCCCAGAAATATGTTTTTAACACATTTCAAAAATCATTTCTCATGAGATGATTTTCTTTTTTTGTATGGCCATAATAATCAAGAACAGGGTCATACGAAACAAGTTTGCCTTCATAAGAAAAAATAATTTGGCCTTTTTTTTTTCATTCTTTTTCTGTGTGGAGGGATTTTTTTTGTGAGAATGGCACAATCTTAAGAAAAAAGATTCCTTTGTATGAAAAAAGGATTTGGACTTCATTTTTTAGGGGACATGTAAAAAAACATAAAGATTAAAAGTTAAAATTCTCATAGGACAACACTGCCACTTTAACAAACTATAAATCCATAACCCTATGGTGTTAATGGAGAATATATGTATTCCTAGAGTGTGTCCAGCCCAGCCAGCCTCGGTATAAACAAAAAAGTTTATTCAGGGAGTAGCCCAAAACCAGGCAAGGCACAATAACATAAAAACAGATTGGTATGCATCACTTTAAACAGTCCATATATCATGGAAACACCATTCACATCATATGACGTGTACCTATGTGCCCGATTTCCCAATGAAGAAACCTTATCAAAACTGTGTAGGGCTCTCACTTCACTTCCAAAATTAGAGAGAGAGCAGGAGGTCATGCTGAGCCCAATGAAAACAAAAGTAAGTGAATCTTGTATTTGGGATAAGGCAGAAATGGAGATGTGGACAGTGTTTCCATGATGTATGTATACACACAATGGAGTTTATAACAAGCATTTGTCAATGCTGAATGTTTGCTTGCTGATATTAGCATTGGACTTGCAAGAGTTAGACAGATCCAGAATAGGAGTGGCAGTGAAGTACTGAACTCACGCCAACCCTACCTCCACCCTGCAGAGATGGATAGGCATTGGGGTGTGCCTCTCGGTCATTGTCCATAATGTTCACAGCTTTTCACCTCACCCTATCCTTGCAGACACCAACAAGTGTTGAGGTGTGCCTTGGGGTGTTTGGCTTCACAGTCACCCATTTCATAAGGACATATGCTGAACTGGGTGCAGAATAGGAGAATGGGATGAAGCCTGGGGTCAAAGAGTCCAAGGCACACCTCGACGCCTGTCGCTGGCTTCAGGGTCGGGGTGGGGTAGAATGGTGGGAGCATTAGTCGGCAATCCAAAGACACACCCCTGATGCTTGTCAGTCTGTACAGGGTGGGACATTATGGCTAGAAACCCTAATGCCCTAGCATTTGTTGGTATTTGCACTACAAATTTTCAACATAGCCTTTTTGTGACCCCCCACCTCATGAAAGCATTTGGGACCTTTTCTCATGAACAGTAACAGTGTGATTTTATTAATGTGTCCTGAACTTTGAGTTCCTACAGCGACCATGCCATTCTGCACCAGATGTGTGAAAACACAGATCGGACAGGATGTGAAGAATGACTGCTGTACCATTCATAGGAAGGTGTGAAGAGATGGCAATGTTGAAAATCTGTAGTGAAAATATTAAAAAATGCTCAAAGTTCTGAGCATATGTGGAAACTGCTCAACACATGTGCATACCTCAGTCATTTAGTGCAATTATTTCACCAAATGTTCAACACTGGCATTTTGTGACCTCTGCTCATGAACACTGTCACTATGATTTTCTTAATCTGTCTAGAACATTGATTTCCCACAGTGACCACACCATTGTGTGCCAGATGTGCAAATGCATACTTTGGGCAGGATATGAAAAATGACAGCTGTAAGGAGGTGTGAAAAAAATGCCAATGTTGAAAATTTGGAGTGAAAATATTACAAATTTGCGAAGTTACAAGGGTGCATGGAAACTGGGCAATGCATGCTTGTAACAGTCATTTTATGGACGTTTGTCACCGGATTTTCAACCCAGGCATTTTAGGACCCCCATTCATGAACAGTGTCACAGTGATTTTCTTAATCTGTCCCAACCACTGATTTCCCACAGTGACCATGCTATTCTGCGTTGGAAGTGTGAAAACACATTTTGGCCAAGATGTGAAAAGTGACAGCTGCATTGTTCATAAGGAGGTGGGTAAAAATGCCAATGTTGAAAATCTATATTGAAAATATTACAAATTTGCAAAGTTATGAGCATGCATAGAAACTGCACAACGTACGCTCATAATGCAGTCATTTTTTTTGAATTTGTTCACCACATTTGCAACATAGGCTTTTTGAGAGCCCATCTCATGAACAGTGACACTGTCATTTTGCTGATCTGTCCCAAAAGGTGATTCCTCTCAGTGGCTGCAAAATCACCTTTTAGGACCGAATAACGAGATGAGAGTGACTGAATTCATGAGGTGGGGTCCCAAGAACCCAGTGTTGAACATTTGGTGCCAAGATTCACAAAAATGGCCGAGATATGCACCAAAGTTGGAGGAAAAAAACATGTACGCCATTATACAGCCTTCTGACATTTCTTCAGTTTGCAGTCAGCTTTGAAGAGTGCAGACGTGTTCCCGGTCCATTGAAGATCATCGCGGGGGGCTCCAGAGGTAAGTATGGGTTGAGGGGGGTGTGGGGAGGTGGGGTGCTCAGAAGGTGAGTGTGATTTGGGCAGGGGGCATGGGACTCAACAAGGGACCGTTTCCTTTTTTTACAGGATTGAAAAATTAAAAAGACAATGTGGGACACTTTTGACACACTGGGGTGGGCTCCCCCTTGAAGGCACTCCGCCGAGGCGCTAGGGGTTCTCACAACTGGTGAAATTAAACAGATATTGATTCTGGTAAATTTGCTTCCTTTGATGTTGTTGAGCGCTACTCGTTTTGGAGATTTGTTGGAATCTTTGTTAGGTTCACTACTTTAGTAGCGAACTCCTCCGTGTGTGAGCGAGGCATCTTTTTTGGAACTCTCCCAGTATGCCACCTGGGTGTTTGTTGGGGGGACTGGAGCCAACAGGGATTGGGCACCCCTATTGGTCATACAGTGTGCTGGGCAGGAGGGGGAAAGCATAAGCTGAAGAGGAGTGGGCACCCCCTCAGCACATAACAAATGAGGGGCCCATCAGCAAATGAACTGGGAAGGGGGGCATGCCAACAGGGAGATTGGGAACCCCCAAGTCGGCTTACATGGGGACTCTGAGGTGGCGGCGAGAGCCACTGCCATGTTACTGGAAATGTTACACCAGAAAAGACACCTCCCTGCAATAATGAGTTGTTCCCTCATTGCAGAGGTGAATTAGTTTCAAGTTGGTGGCATGCTAGCTGAACTAGTGTCAGCAGCATGCCACCACACTGGGGAAAGTGGGCCAAGCCTCAAAAGGCAGTAGGGGCATTGGCCACCACAGTGCCGCACCTCCAAAACCCCACTTCTCTCCTAAGCTGTCACAAAATGTTTCTTGCGCATGCACACAATCAAACATAAACAACTGAAAGGCTGGTATCTGTTTATTTTTAGAAAGAATAAGAATTCAGTAGCTTAAACAGGTAGATATATGAAAAACAAACAAAAATAAAATGTTTTACATGTAGATGACTGAACAGAGATTTTAAACTCCAGAATTAATGCTTAGATGTCTACTCTTAACAGGCAATATCTATGAAAACTGAAGCAAGCATAAATGTAAGCTATGAATAATGGATTTAAGTTGTAAACCATAGTGAAATTCATAGTATTGTATAGTACAGTACCCCAACCTTTGAGAAAGAGTCCAGAGGGACCTGAATCACATCTAAAGGGGACTTTTTTCATTTTAAATATGCAATAAATGTCCTCCTTTTGTACCTTTCATATGGTGTCAGTACAATATGTGGTGATGTGTGCCAGAATTTTTAGTGTTTGCATTTATTTTTATTTGAGAGCACCACAGCCTTGTGCACAATCTTTTCATGTTTGCCTCAACTTTTAACAAGTCATATGGTCCGTACAGAGCTGGAGTTATGAGAAATGTGTGTGTGTGTGTGTGTGTGTGTATATATATATATATATATATATATATATAGTTATATGGGATAAGCAATGGAAGCAAGTGTAATAAATGATTTATCTGCACAGGAGCAGTTTGACCTTGGGTAAACTCATGAGTGGCATAAACCACAAGTAAGGTGTCCAAGGTCAAACTGCTTGAGTGCAGATAAATCATTTAGTACAAGAGTTTTCCATTGCATATTTCATTTATGAAATTTTTTTTTTTTTTTACTTTTGTAGGGGGCATTTGTTAGTCAAAAAAGTGAATAAAAATTATATTTTCTGCCATTTTTGCTGATCATTGAAAATCTAAAAGGAATCTAGAAATGGAACACCTCTCATTTTGCAGATATTTTTTTACTGAGCAACTTTTGTGCTCAAAGTACCATACTATCATTTTTGGTTTTTAAGTTATTTGCATTTGTTCAATGAAAAAGTGCACAAGAATGGAATTTTATGCTGTTTTTCGCTAATTCTGAAAAAACTACAAAGTATCTATAAATGAAACACCACTCATTTTGTAGATAGTTCTGTGCTGAATAAACTTTGTGCTTACAGTGCCATGCTATCATTTTTCATTTTAAAGTTATTTACATTTGTTTGCAGACAAAATAAAAACAAAATATGAATTTTCAGCTGTGTCTTTGCTAATTATCAAAAAATATAAAAGGTATCAATAAATAAAATGTACTCATTTTGCAGATATTTCCACGTTGAATAACTTTCATGCTCACAGTAACATGCTATCATTTTTCATTTTAAAGTTATTTGCATTTTAATATGGTTAATACTGCTACTGAGGCTGAACATTCTAAATGACATAAGCACTGTATAAATAAATGGATAATGACACAAGCACTGTGTGGATAAACAGCTGATGACATAAGCACTGTATACATAAATGAAATTTATGCACACAGTTACTCAGATAAATGGATTTATCACACTCTGTTTATCTCCACCCCATTGCATAAATATATATATATATATATATATATATATATATACACACACACACACATGCACACACAGGTTACATAACGGGCAGGAGTGGAATATGGAAAAAATTCCCACTCCTGCAGAGTGACGAAGGTACGAGTGAATTATACAGTGCTCACAATGCAGGAGTGAAAATATTTTCCATATTCCGTGATGTGCACATCATGTGTCCTAGTTATACCATGGGGGTGAGACCAATTTCAGTGAGAGAAGCATGTTTGCGGTTGTGAGGTTCATGTCACTTTAAATCATCCTGGTGCTGTGGTAATGTGTGTGTGAGGTTTTATGAATGGGTTCTTGTAGTGAGGTGTTATTGGTTGGTGTGTGTGCATGTGTTGATTGGGTGTGCTGTGTTTTCGTGATTGGTTGGTTAAGGGAGGTGGTTAATTTGTGTGCTGGTGAGAAAGATGGTGGTAATTTATTTTGGCAGGTTTCTGTCTTTCTATTTTGGATGTTTAAGATTTATTTCCAGATTTTAGGTTTCATTTGTTTATATGCTTGGTGCAGATTTTAGATTTGTTGTGCTGTTCGCTTTCTTATTTTCAGAGGAGCATTTAGTATAGTAGTGTCAGCATTCCATGAGAATTTCATGTATATTTTTTAATTACTGGAAGAAGTGTGTGAAATTTAAGCAACTGCTTGTTCTGGAGTTCAAGTGCTTCAAGGTAAATGCAATGCGCAATATGATGTTGTAAGTCTGCAGATACTAGTTACATGATTGTTGGTGTTCACCACCATCATATGCTTTAATGTGAGTTGGAATGTGATCATGTTACTGTTTGGTTTGCTTTTTGATGGTCAGTTTCTTGCTCCGTGGCGTGATTGTAGCATTCTTCTGATAAACTGAAAATTTCATGTTTGCAACATGCTTCTCATTCTGTGTTCATTTTATACATTGATGTCTAGGAATGCAGGATTCAGTCATGTATTGAACACGGATTTTGAAATGCAGCACGAGAGATGTGTAGGTTGGCACATTTACAGGCACTGCTGCAGGTGCCTCTGATGTATGTTAAGTGTGTTCATTTGAGTGTAGTGAGTGTTTTAGAAGTCAACAAATTACAGAGATCATTTGTAATGTTTTCACATTCAGGTGGCTGACGACAGTGGAGTAGGTATACATGGTATTTATTTTAACTCTTGCTGACATCAGCAGGATTTATTCCACTGCAGTGAAAATAACATGATTTATCTCACTGGACTTGGTCTCACCACTATATATACATATATATATATTAGAGGCAAAAAACTCCGACTGACGACCCCAATGCACACCCTAGTGCCATTTGGGGGTGGGCTAGGGTGTCCAAGGGGTTTTCAACCCTAACACTGAATTTCCTCACTTTTGTCACTGTGGAACAACCCTAACTAATGCATTAAACTGAGTTTTTTGACTCTAATTTCCCTTCTTTTCGAGAATGATAACGAGAAATAGTGAATGTAATGCAGCAGGGCCCCGCGCTCCCGCCACATGATGTGTTGTGACATAGTAACAGGAACAGCAATGCAAACAGAAGCGCTAACAGTGGCGCACATGGTAAAGCAAGTGCGAATGAGAACAGAAAGGGTAATGCACATGGTAGCGTAGACGGGAATGGTCTGCCACGTGATGTGTTGTCACATAGTAACATGGTGCCTGCAAATGGAAATGTCAATGGGCATGGTGATGCAAAGTGAAACAGAAAGAGAAACAGTACTGTAGACACAAATGACAAAAAATAACAGAAACGCAAGCACAAAGGAAAAAGCAAAGGATAACGCACATGGTGGCATAGACGTCAACGGTAAGTGAAACGGGTACAGAACCACAAGCGGAAAGGGCAATGGTAACAGTAATATAAGTGCACAGGCTGGTTTTCCCCAAAAGCTGCATAGAGAAGGACAGTGAGTACAAAGAATGTATGCATAATAATGGGTGTCGGAGCAGAAAATGAGGACTTGGAATACTAAATAGGTTATATCTCAGGAACCGTAGGACGTAGAAAAAAAATTTAAAAGTCATATGATTTGCGACTGTCCTGGCTAGTTTTATATTGAGGCCCTCATAAGGGGGCTGAGCATTTTTCCAACGAAAAGTCCGTATCTCGCATCGTTTCTGAGATACGGGCCCTGAAAGGTGCAGCGAACGCCGTAATGTTATCCTATGGGAAAAAAAGAGAAGTTTGGAGTGCCATAACTTTGCCTCCCTGTAATATTTTTTCACCAAACCATGGAAAGGCACATCTGTGGGCTGTTGGCTGTGTTCCTTCCAAATTTCAGGAAAAAAGACCAAACGTTATTTTGCAGCAGGGTGCCAAAGGATTCCTGTAGTGCGTTGGGCGCCGTAATGTTATCCTATGGGAAAAAGTGTCAACTTTGGAGTACCGTAACTTTGCCGCCATGCAATATGTTTTCAACAGAACATTGAAAGGCACATCTGTGAGATGTTGGCTACATTTCCCCCAAATTTCAGCCCAAAACTCCAAACCGTTCTTTTGCAGTGGAGTGCCAAAGAATTGCTGTCATTTTCCCACAGACTAGAAAAGTACTATTGCAATTTGCGAAAGCTTTTGCAAAAATTTGAGACACTTTCGTGATCATGAAAGTATTTTGCCAAAGTACTTTTTCCAGAAATTTGAAAAACATATTTCTGGGGTGTTTAACCCCTAAATAAAGACATGGCTAGCATCCTCAGGGTCCGACTAGGTGAATACAAAAATAATTAGGTTGCTAGAGGGTCCCAAATTTAAATGCATTTTTCTGATCACTAACTGAAAACAAGATTTGCGAAAATAACAGGGCCATTTGCGAAAGTAAAAATGCATTTGCGACACTGTCGAACTTTTCGTTAACTTTTCCCATTGACTTATAATGGGAAATTGTTTTTTAAATAACTTCTGAACCTTTTAATATTTTTTCACGAAATCTTTGAAAGGCACATCGGGGACCCTGGCCGCACGATCCCTGAAGATTTCGGGCTGGTCGTGCAAACCGTGTGACCTGTAGGCGCGACCGTAGAATTCCAGAAAAAACATAAATGCATGCACAGATCATGCTTAATAACTCCTCAGCTGTGTATCTGACTGGTACAAAACTTGGCAGATCCCAAGGTGTATGGGTCTTGATTGTGTATTCCAACTTTCAGGTAAATCCGTCAAACAGTTGCAAAGTTATTAAGGTGCAAATTTTTGGGTTTAACATAGAAATGGCTCCTCAACCCTAACTATGGTAGCACTACCGTGCTACCATAATATATATATATATCTCAAGAAAGGTGTCAGTGATTAGTATGACACTAACACATAACCCCTCCAGAAAAAAAAAACATTCATGGGGTACGCACTGCATCCCAAAATTGTATCCAGTCTTCACCATGGTGCCAAAACCACAATGGAAGTGTGATCATCCTCAAAATGCACCAAAGGTGTGTCTAGTCTTCCACAGCAATCATTGTAAATTTCACACCAAACCAAGAAATGTTGCTGACTTATGGGTAACAAAATGAAAAACATAGTTTTGCCCATATTCAGTGAACCATTGACAGTTAAGAGGGATGCATAATATATTTTTTCCATCCAAGTGAGCCCCACAAAAAAAGAATTACAAGCAAGCACATACATTGCTTTTCTGGAGGCATGGAAGAGCAGGGCCCTCCAGGCCCTGTGCTTCCAAAGCCAGATGAATGTCTACATCTATGGAGTGATAGAAACACAGGGCCCAGAGTGCCCAGCACTTCCCTAGCCTCATGGATGTGTTCACACAGCTCCTGAAGGACCCTGTGTGAATAAGGATACAGTTCTGCTGTCTCAAAAAGTAAGGAAATCCTCTGCAAAAATCTCTGTTAATGCATCAGCTAGGGTTCAGACTAAACTGACAAAAACAGGGAAAGGTGACATTATGGTTTCCAACCCTAACTCCCCACCCCTTCCCCACAAGCAGAAAAAGGAAAAAAACATTATGGTTTTTGCTGTTCTGACGCTTGTCGAATGGGGGATTGGGGTCTTCCTCAGGGTGCTCAACCCTAACACTCCACCACATTCCATGAGCACATAAGGTGACATGTTATATGCTATTTTCAGTCAGGACTTGCAGGTTGTTGACAACATGTGAGGAGATACAGTTCTGTACATTTAAAGGCTATATCACAAGTAGTGTGAGCATCAGGGTTGAGAACCCGAAGGAAGACACCACCCCTCATTTGCCAATAGTCAGGACAGGGTAAAATATAATGTTTTCTCCTTTTCCTGCTGTTTGGAGGTGGGGGAGGGGGAGTTAGGGTTGAAAACCCTAATGCCACCTTTTCTGACATTTTTTCAGTTTAATATGAACCTTAAGTGTTGCATTAACATAGTTTTGGCAAATAAATATATATATATATATATATATACACACACACACACACACACACACACACACACACACACACACACACATATCATACAGGCACAGTCACACTTGTATATTAGGATTGAATATGCACTTTAATGTTAAACCCACATTTGTGCATGTTAATAACTCTGCTCCCATTAAACTGATTTACATAACATTTGGAGGTGCACAGACAGTGCCAGGATCTGCAAATCCCAACAATTTTACAGCAGTTGGTTCTCTGGATGCAATGTTATTGAGGTACAAAGAAATGAAAAAGTGGCCAAAATTAAGACTTTTATTTTTTTGCTCACCTATAACTAAAATATTAGGAAGATTTAAAAACAACAATGAAGGAAAGATGCACACACCAAACAGTGAACATTATTCAGCTTTTACTAAACTTTACAACCGTTCAGAGACAAGCAGCATATACCTCTACATACTGTATATCAACAGCATTCATAAGGGGGAAGTTTAACATGCATACCATCAGGTTTTTATAGTGCAAAGAATGAATATTCAGTTCCACTTTACATAATTGGTGCAACAAACCATTTTGCAGCATCATATGGAAAACCAGATATTGAAATTTCGTAAATAAGTGACTAAAACATCAAGACGTGCTAATGTGCTTGGTGCAGATGTGACTTAAAACATGTGTTTCACTTCTTCTCGAACATATTGGACAATTCCAGATAAAAAGCCCTTTCTAAAATCAATTTCTGTTCAGTTTAGACAGGGAATAGCTGTTTAGTTTTTCAATACATAAAAATATATTTCCAAATGTGCTTGCAAGTCCTAAACTGCCATTCACAAAAAAGGGTAGCTAATATACAGTAGAAACATAGAATTCGATGGTAGATAAGGACCGAGAGGTTCGTCAAGTATGTCCTTTCCTTACCTACTAAAAAAGCTGCAGATCATACTTTGTTTCTGGCTTTACCTCCTCTTTTGTATCAATAGGTTTCCCTATGACTATCACATGCAGTTTTGAATTTCCCCAATGACTTTGTCCCCACCACCTCTGCTGGGAGGCTGTTCTGTGCCTCCATGAGCCTTTCCATGAAGAAGTATTTTCTAATTTGCATGTTAATCTACCCCCTTCCAATCTCATGTGATGCACTCTGGTTTTAGAGTACAATAACTCCCTTTTTGCAGATATGCTAGCCTCCTGCACCTTATTTGTTCCCTTAAGGTATTTGAAGGTCTCTATCATGTCCCCCCTCTCTCTCCACTCCTCCACGGTATACATATTGAGTGCCTCCAGTTTATCCTACTATGACCTTGGTACAGGCCCTGCACCATTTTTGTTGCCCTTTTTGAACTGCCTCTGCCCTGTCTTTGTCCTTTCAGAGATGTGGTCTCCAGAAGTGGACATGGTACTCTAAATAAGGTCTCACAAATGACTTGTACAGTGGCATCGCCACCTCTTTTCTTCTGCTGATGATACCTGTTGCTATGCACCCCAGCATCCCACTGGCTTTCCCCATTACCTTGGAAAATTGCCTGCCCACCTTTAGGTAATCAGATATGATTGCCCCCAAATCTCTTTTCTGCTTAATGGCTATTAACAACTCCCCACCTAACCTGTCATCCTCCCCTGCGTTTCCGTACCCCAAGGGCATAATTTTGCACTTTTTCACATTGAATCCTAATTACCTCACTGTGGACAATTGTTACAGTTTGGCTAGGTCCCTCCTGATTTTTTTCCACTCTTTCCAGGGAATCCACCCTTTTGCAGGTCTTTGTGTCATCTGCAAAGAGGCATACCTTCCCTTCCAGCTCCTCTGCAATGTCACCAATAAAAATACTGAACTGGATAGGCCTAAAAACTGATCCCTGTGGCACCTTACTGGTCATCCTCCCTTCCTCAAATCTTGCTCTGTTTACCACCACCCTTTGTGTTCTATCCCTCAACCAATTTCCAGTCCAGTTCACCACCACCTTGTGACCAAATCCCAGGCTACCCAGCTTGTTCAAAAGCCTCTTATGTGGAATGGTTTTGAACGCCTTGCTGAAGTCCAGGTAGGCCACATCCCCTGCCCCCTCCAATCCACTTCTCTAACCACCCAGTCAAAGAAATCAATCAAATTCACTTGACATGACCATCTTCTTGTTAATCCATGCTGCCTCAGATCTTATGCCCTGCTGAATTCCAGATGCTCCACTATTCTTTCTTTTAGCAGTGATTCCATCATTTCCTCACCACTGAGGTCAAACTTACAGGTCTATAGTTTTCTGCCTTCTCTCTGCTCCAACTTTTGTGGAGTGGGACTGCATCTGCCCTTGTTCAGTTCTCTGGAACCACTCCCGTATCTAGTGATTTGTTGAATAGGATTGCCAGTGGTGCCATCAGCTTCTCACTTAAATCCTTTAATACTGTAGGGTGTATCTGGTGTGGCCCCATTGCTTTGCCCACCTTTAGTTTTGTCAGTTCTTTTAGGACTCTCGCTCTTCTGTAAATGAACTTGTGTTCTGCTCCCCTACAATCCAGTTTCTTAGATGTGCTCCTTCCCCTTCCCCTTCTTCTGAAAAAACTGAACAGAAATATCTGTTCAGGATTGATCCTTTTTCCTGGTCTCCTTCCACGCCATCACCTTCCTCCCCTTTTAATCTTACAACCTCCCCTTTTTTCTCCTCTCACTAACATACCTGTAGAAAGTCTTGCCCCCTTTTTTTACTTCTCTTGCTATTTTTCCTCTGTCCGAGGCTTTGCACTCCTAACCACTTTTCCTGCCTTACTTTGCTTCTCTAGATACCTTGCCCTGTCCTCCTCTATATGTATTTCTTTATACTTCATGAAAGCCATATGTTTTGCCATTACTTTCCCAGACACTTTCTTAGAGAACCACACTGGTTTTCTTTTTCTCTTGCCTTTCTTTGTCTGCCTAAAAAGGCAGTATAGCACAGTGGGTTTAGGCTCTAAGCTGCAGATCTGGAGAACTGGGCTTGAATCCCTCAACTGCCTAGGTGCATAATGTATGATCCTGAGCAAATTGCTTAACTTTCTTGTGCTCCCAGGTCACATCTGGAAGCTGTGACTTAGTGTGCTACTCCTGGTTAAACAATGTTCCCTTTTCCTTTCCCTGTTTGTTTGCCTAACACAAAGATCAGTCACCTCCACTATGGCTCCTTTTAGATGTGCCCACTGTTTCTCCATACCCCCAGAATTCTCTCTCTCTGCTAGGGCTTTCCTGAGACATTCTCCCATCTTGGTGAAGTCTGCCTTAATGAAGTCCAGGGCCCTCGCTTTGTATATTCTGACCCTGTCGCAGTACTCATATCAAACCACACTGTGTGAAGGTCACTGGTCCCCACCCTGACATCTGAAATTCTGTCCATGTTTGTTAGTACCAGGTCCAGAATCACTCCCTCCCATGTTGGATCAAGCACTAGCTGCTTGAAGCCTGCTCCTTGCAGGGAGTATAGGATGCCCCTGCCCCCACACTGTGGCAGCTGCAGGGATGCTCCAATTAACATCCAGCAGATTGAAGTCACCTACCAGCAGTACCTCCCACTTAGCCATCATCTTATGGATGGCTTTCAGTAGATCTCTGTTCATTTCTTCCCCTTGTGCTGGGGCATACCTCTCAACCTTTTGTCCCCCAAATGTGGAACATTGCCTATCAAAATGTGGAACAAATGGGCAAAATGTGGAACTCTTAATCAAATCTTTACCTAAGAAGCTCAAAACACTGTTAAAATGCTGCATTTACATTCAGAAAGACTGTTATTAATTGAACAATATATTTTTTGCATCATTTACTATGGATTTTTGCTTTAAAATGTTGACTTTGAATGTGGAACAAGTCCTCACAATGTGGAACAGGGAGCTTTTATGAAGTAAAATGAGGAACGTTCCTCGTAATGTGGTACAGTTGAGAGGTATGTGCTGGGGGTCTATAGATCACACCTGTGTGAATGGCTGATACATTGTCTGCCTCCATGGTGACTCACAGTGCCTCTGCCTCCCCCACATCCCCTTCGCCTCTGTCACCTTTATTCTGTCCTTCATGTAAAGAGCCACCCCTCTCCCTTTTTACGCTCCCTGTCTCTCATGAATAAAATATAACCTGGTATAGATACATCCCAGTCATGGTTCCCATTATACCATGTTTCAGCAATAACTATAATATCCAGGTTAGCCTGTTCCATCAATGCCACCAGGTCTGGGATTTTGTTTATGAGGTTGCGGGCATTCACACACATGGCCATCTATCTTCTGCAAATCTCCTTCCTGACCTTGTCTCTTTTCCCCTTATGCTTCCTCTCCACCCCCTTTTGCCAAGACCAGTCTTCCCTGGCAATTTTGCAATGTTATAGTCCTCCCACCTGGCTACATAATCCTGTGGGGGGATGGGCAGTATGAGTTACCCTGCTTTCTTCCTCCACCCCCTTTAGCTATTGTAGTATAAACGCTAGCCAATGAAGCATTTAAACTGTTCCCTAAGGACATCATTCCCCTTACTGGAAGGATGCAGGCCATTCCCCTTGTACAGGCCTGCATCCCTCCAGGTAGGTCCCCAGTACCCAGTGAAGCCAAAACCCTGCTCTCTGCACCAGTTCTGCAACCAAGCATTGATGTCCCAGATGTGGAGATCCCTAGCCTCCCCTCTGCCATAGATGGCTATCACCTCTGAGAAGGTCACTGAGCTTGCCATGTGCCTCAGGCCACTCCCCAACACCCTGAACTCCTTCTGAACCCTTCCTGTCTCTGCCTTTTCACCAGCCAGGTCATTTGTCACTAGATGGACAATGACATCCAGCTCCTCCCTCCCTCCTCACTGTGCTACAACTGCAGCAATCCTCTGGATCTGCTTATCATCCCTCCAAGCTGTGCCTCCTGGTAGGCCCTTTACCTCCCTCTCCTCCTTCCTGCCTGCCCCTAACTCCACCCCCTGAACTATGGACCCCCCCACAAGGGTAGCTTTCTCCTCCTATGGGGTCCTCTACCTCCCTTCCTTGGGGCTCCATTTTGGAGGTCCTGCACATCATCCCTGGATGCTATGTCAGGTGACCCTGTGGGGCATACCCATTCCTCCTACAATACACAGCATAGGAGTTATTCATTTGCTATCATTTAATATAAAAAAAAAACTGCCTATCTCATTTTAATTATGTCTAGGCAGACAAAATAGGAATCATACCAAGGTCAACCTTTAGGAAATAAAGGCAAATGGTTTGCTAAGTATCAGAAGCTGTAATGGGTGGGAAACAAAATATTTGAATTTACAGTCCAAAAAAGGGGAGGTATCCTCCATATTACATTTGCAAAAATGCGGCTATTAGAACAACTGACTGGATTATCAGTATGCCTAACAGTCCTAACAATGCAGTACATTTAAGAATTTAGTATGTTGATACATTTCTACTTTAGCATTCATTTTTAAGTTTCTGTATAGATATAAATTACATAGACATTTGTTTATTTGTTTATTTAGTTTTTGTTGACTTGGAAAAGAAGACTAGGCAATTCTGCTTATTTTCAACCAGGTCTAGGTCAAAAGAGTGAGTAAATAATAGCGCAGTCAAAATCCATGCAGGGAACACAATGGGAGAAATAACAGAGCTGAGCAAAAAACAGTGAGGGTAGAGACAGCACTGTGACTCAGGGTGGGTGAATGTCATTGGATGGGTAGATTAAAGAATGGCACTTGGATGCACATAGAACTAGAAAGGGAGACATATTCTATAATTATACTCTACTCTGCATGCAAGTTGGGTGGGAGGGAGAAATTCAGGTGGGTGGACCAAAGAAATGCAGAAACTCCACAAGGTATGTAACTGGGGTGGAGGCTGGGGATGTTGGACAGTTTTAGATGGGGTGCTTTGTCCTTTTTATGGTATGGGCAAACATTAACACATCAATTTCTCTACTTTCATATCTAAAAATCTGTGAATTAATTCCTTCTTTATGCTGTCTGAAATGTAATTACTATGAAAAACGTGTAGTCTAAATTTTGTATAGCGTTGTTTGGCTTTTTTGTCAACTAAAATTGCCAGGTATTGTTCTGAACCATTTATAATGTTAGTATTTTTATTTAATGTGTATATTTTAGATTCTTGAGTTTTTTGCATATCGAGATTTACAGAAGTAAACCTAAATTTGTTTTTCAGTTGTTCAACCAGTTCTATCCTTGTGATTCAAAAAATGTCAGTTAAGGTGTTGATCAAGGGTTGTATACAAATCTATTGTTTAATAAACATTAAATAAGGAAACTGGTAACTTCCAGTAGAATAAACAAGCAATTCCTCAAAACAAGATCTTGGTAATCTGTTTTCAGGTAAGGTTTGCAAATCAATGCTAAATATGGACATTCTCTCTAAAATCATATTTTGAATAGAGTATTGACTTAATTCCAGGCATAGAATAGAGGCAGAAACTTATGATGATACACCCAGTAAAGGATTACTTCAAGTGAATTTGAGTTGCCAAATCCCCATACTTCCCCTATGTATAAGATGGTTGTTTAATTTTTGAATTTATTACCAAAAGAGATCTGTTAACTGAGTGCCCTCCAGATTGTCACATACATTTCAAAACCCCACTTTTTTTTTTTTGTTAATTTTTTTTAAATATAGTATTTGCCTATTCCAAGATAAACTAGTGGCAAATCTAAGGCCGACGTAGTTGTGTGTTTGGATTGTGACAACTATGGATTCGGCACTTTATATTAAATGAGATACATAATATTAGATATAAATATTTATATATATATTATTACAGAGGTTGCACTATATATATATATATATATATATATATATATATATATATATATATACACACACACACACACATATACAGTATATATATGAATTGCACTTAGATCTAAATATGGTGACAAACAGAGATAGTTTTATCATGTCTTTATGTTTCCCTTTCCTCCTTCCTTTCCCCTCTCGCCCTTTTTTTTAACACCACCCTTTCTGGTTATAGTGCTCCTATAGCTATAATAGCTAGGATGCAATTTTAGAATGTTATCTCATAGTATTTTTTTAGTAACACTGTTATAGTGCCTTATTTATTCATTATATTGTTTGTGTGCTTTATTTATACATGACAAAAAATAATGAAATGTTCAAATTGTATTTAATTACATTTGAATTTGATGGACCAATCCCAGGAGGATTAGATAATTGCATCACAAGGGTTTCAGCAACTGCTACTCTGTATATATGTTGGCTCAATTTGGTGTTCCCCAGCCTTTAATAAAGGACAAGTCATCCAAAACATGTCAGGCGGAGATATATGACATTTTGTTTTATAAATAAAATGTTTTTGGTATAAATTATATTTTTCTAGTGAAGGCGTCCTTATTTTACACAAAGATGAGGTTGTGAGTTCTGGAATTTTTGTTAAAACATGTATTAGATATTTTTATAAGCACCCCACATTCAAGTGCGGATCTGTTTTTTTTTTGATAATCATGTGTGTTTGCCATTGCTAATTGCAAAACCCATAGTGCAGCTGGGTACGATAAGCTCAAACCCAAGCTACTAAATATTGTAACCCTGGTCATTGCCACCCCAGTCTCTTGGTTGTTTAACTGATCCCTCCTTGAAAGGATAGCTCCCTCCCTCTGGAAAGTGGCCCTGGGCATGTCTATTCCTAAAGGTGGGTCTTGTGAACATGTGGAAAATTACCACCATGTATCCTTACTGTCCAACCTAAGCAAAGTAATGGAGAGGGTAGTGTACAGTCAAATAGTGGACTATGTCGAGACACACAAAATATTTACCACCCAACAGCATGGATTCAGAAAAAAACATGGAACTAACACTGCCCTAGTACATTTTACTACAGATGTATTCTCTGCTCTTGATAAGGGCCTGAGCACTGGTGCAATCTTCATAGACCTCACCAAGGCTTTCAACCTTGTAGATCACCAATTGCTCCTACAGTAGCAAAATTGCAACAAGTCAGCCTTGATAGCCTGGCAGTACAATGGCTTTTCAACTTTCTTCAGGGATGATTACAAATGGGTAAATGGCTGGGTGCTACATCTGATAAAAGTCTTATATGGAATGGGGTTCCCCGGGGTTCAATCCTGCAGCCTGTGTTGTTCTCTTTATTCATAAATGACTTGCCTTCACACTGTGGTTGGGGCCAAGGTCACCTTGTACGCAGACGATGCAGTAATCTAAAGAGCCAATAATGATACTGACGTCCTTAATGAGCTACTGTCAAAAAACCTTCAGTTGTTGAAAGGCTGGCTGTGTATTAATAAACTGGTCCTTAATGTCAAGAAAACCAAAGCCATATTATTTGGACCAAAGACTCTGGGCCTGGAAAGGCGACCAAACTGTCTCTCTCTCTCTCTCTCTCTCTCTCTCTCTCTCTCTCTCTCTCTCTCTAACCAATTGATCCAATATTGAAGTTGTTGAAGCTATAATGTATCTAGGTGTCACTATAGACCAGGGCTGTACCTTTAAGATGCACATTGACCAGCTCACAAAATCCCTGAACCAGAAGCTCAGACTTCTATATCACCTCAGCCCCTACCTAACTCTGGATACCTGGCAAAATTGCGCAAGGTACCCTACTATCAACCCTACTGTATGGTTCCCCTATGTTATACTCTGTCAAGCACACAGAGCTGCTTAAGCTCAGTTCACTGTACCATAGAATAAACAGGTTTATGGCTGGTGCCTCTCCTGAAGAACATCAATGCCAGACCTTAAAAGTCCTGTCCTGGCCCACCTTGGAAGGTAGGCTACAATTCCCATCTCTTTGTCTGGCATTCAAGCTCAGGCAGGCCTGTGCTCCCCCAAGTCTTGCTGGCCTGCTCACCAGCAAACAAAACTGTAGGTCACTAAGGTCCTCGAGCAGACAGCTCCTAATGGTACCCAAAGTAAACACTGCACACGGTGCTCAGACTTTCTTTGCCTTTCTTCCTCCACTCTGGAATACACTGCCAACTACTCTCCAAGAATGTAACTCACTAGGAGGATTTAAAAGAGGGTTTTAAAGCCCGTTTGATGGAGTTAAACCAATGTACCTACTACCATTAACATTTCTAAAGGCCATGCACCCTAAGCCTTATCAACTGTATTCATTGTATGGCTATAGCCATACAGGTACTAAGTGTATTAACAAATATTGAAACTTGTCAAGTGTAAAAAGTGTTGCACTTTGTATGCTAATTTGTGAATCTCTGTATCTGTCACAGCTTGTATATTATTGTATCGGTGATTGACTATCTATAATTAATTCTGGGTTGCCTCTTAAAAAGGAACCGATTGAGAGCTCAGTGGGCCTACCTGGTTAACAAAATGAATTAAATAAATAAATTTAAGGCCTTTAATATATTTATTTTTTACTTATGTGTTATGTATTTACATTGGTTTGACCATACACTGTGTTCTATCCATGTGTGTTTTGAGAATGTTTTGTCACAAAGTTGAATACATTGATCTAATTTTCTTTGAAGACCCAACAAAGATGTGGAGATCAATACAACATCATCCACATAAGAGAGTAAAAGGACATTAGGAGAAAATGTTGCAGGGGAATGATATGTGTCATCTTCAGGTTGGTTGAGTATTTCATTAATATATAGATTAAACAGTAAAGGGGCAATAATATATCTCAGTCAAACTCCAATGTTGCCGTTTTTTTATTTTCGTTGTCAAACTACCAGTTAAGTTTTAGCGCAGTTTTGACCAGGTGTGTTCATGTAATTTAATGATAATATCTAACATGTCTTCTTTAATTTCCAGTTTCTCTAAGTTTTCCCAATGTGTTTGCCTACTAATACTGTCATATGCCATCTTCAATCAATAAAGCAGGAAAATAATTTACATTTACAATTCACAATATATTTATGTGCTAAGTGAGCCCAAATTGAGCAAGGTTGTTTCATAGATTTTTTATTTCTAAAGCTGTTTCAATATTCTATTAAAACTTGATTTTCATCTTCTGTAAACAATCTTATAACCTTGCCAACAATATCTTGGAAAAATGTTTCTGAGTGGAATCAATTAGTCTTATGGGATGATATAATGCTGGGTCCATAAGTCACATTGTTATGTGTAGGGAAGACGACATTCGCTTGCCATGATTCACTTACAACTGCATTTTGGATTGATAACTGGTTGAAAGTTCTTTTCAATAAAAGAACAGTAAAATCCACTGACAGAAAAGAGTGTTGGTGAAAAAAGCTACAGGGAAACTGCAGCACTGACATTATAGTACTATACCTGCAACTGTTTTCAGCTGGGTCGAGCAGAAATGTTTGACTGTGTGCACTGAAAGCATGCTGCCATTGTGGTGTGTCTGATAAAAGAACAGACTCTGAGTGGCTATGGTGCATCTGGCTGTGGTTTGAGCCTGGTGTTCTACTTTTTTTTTTCATCTTCCAGCCTTCACGGAAGTATATTCATTGTTTGTAGATCTGTGCAGTTTTGGAGGATGCATATTTATAATAAGGGGGTGGGAGGGCAAAGTCCCCCTTCCTAATGTTGTCCAACACACCTCTTCCCCACCTCATCCACCACCATAATTTCTCCCTCCCACCTGACTTGCCTTTCTCCCTTCCACCCGATTTGCATGCGGCACAGAGTTGAATTACAAAATATGTGTCCCATCTTAGTTTGCGCTGCTCCCAGTACCTTTCTGCAGTCTTCACACCCACTGACATTTATACACCCCAGTCGCAGTGCTGTGTCTGCACTTAATGCTTTTGCTAATGCTGTTATGTGTGCCGCTTTTGTCCCTACGTGTATTTTGACTACACTATTATTAAAATATGATTTTGACCTAGAACCTTTTGAATAATAATATTAAAAATATGGTCACAATTGCAAGCCACCATTCCTCATTATATTTCATGATTTCTACAGTCATTTGTCAGGATGCTGTACTTTATTATACTTCATTTTAGCAATGCTTTGATGATATCCAGTTAAGTTATATAAAAAAGAAATGGGCCCAGATATTCAAAAGGGTTGCGCCATGCGCAATAGGGATGAGCTAGCGCAAGTCCAAAAATGCACCATTCTGCGATATTCAGCAGGAGGCAGATGCGCCCCCCAAATCACACTGCGCAAGAGCACAATGATAATGAATGCATTCGCAACTGAAGGGGGAGGAAGCATGCATAAATGGTGCAGTGTGATATTCAGCAACATGCACCATGCGCAATAGGGGAGCAACAGAAGTTGCGTGATAGCGGAAATGAGCCAAAATAAAAAGGAACAAGAGAGAGGTGTAAGAATGCTACAGGGAAGGCACATGTTGCTGAACCATAGGCAGCCACACAGGCAACACACACTGAGAGCAGGACAGGGCAGGACAGAGACAGAGCACCTGGAACCCCCAGGAACAGGGAAGGTGTGGGGAGCCTCTGCCACAGTGCAGTTCAAAAGGGGGAAGTGCCACACAGCACTGAGGCCACTACAGGGATGTGCTCCCTGTGCAGGGGAAGTAGCAGCAAGGACAGTGGGGGGAACACAGAAACAGCTGCCGGGGGGGTAACACAAGCCAGGGACATGGCCAGTGCCACCATCCAGACAGAGACAGTTATGAGGGGGGTGAGAAGGCAGGCAGCAGGGGGGGTGCGACCGTGAAAGGGCCAGTCAGCGATATGCCCCCAACAGGCAGTACTGAGCCTGCATCAGCTTCGAGCTTTACACTGATACTGAGCTCGTGGGCTGGTACCACCTGAACCAGGCAATTCTGAGGCAGCTTTGTGAGCTGTGCCATGATGTGAAGCAGGCACCCACACAACGGAGCCATGCTCTGTCAGTGAAGACCAAAGTGACAGCTTGAAGTTGCCTACTCACTACGGGTACCTTCCAGAGACCAACAGGGGACACGACAGGCATAACCCAGTCGGCTGCGTCACACCACCTCACCCAATTCCTCAGCGCACTGCTGCCACATGCTGCAGAGTACATCTGTTTCCCCAGCACACTGGCGGAGCACACAGCAAAAATACAAGAGTTCCACAGGGTAGCACGTATGCCTTGCGTGCTTGGGGCAGTAGACTGCACCCATGTGGCCAACCGCACACCACCTGGCCCCGAAGGGGCTGCATACATGAATCGGAAGGGGTATGCAAGCATCAACTGCCAGGTGGTGTGCAATTCAAGGGGGCGCATATCAATGTCTGTGCCACACACCCTGGGGGAGCACATGATGCCTTCATCTGGCACCAGTCAGCACTATGCCACAGGTTCAAGAGCGGGGACATCCCCACTGGTCACCTACTGGGTGATTATGCAAAGCACACAGAAAGACATGGAGTATGGGAGGGGCATAGTCAGAGGTGACATGGGTATTGGCCTAGATGGCCCAAAGCAGGGCGACGCTGATCACCAAACTAACATCACCCCTCTACACACAGGTGACAGTGGATACCCACTCCGTCCCTGGCTGCTCACACCATACCGGCAGCCTGCCACCCCATTGCAGCAATGCTACAATAAGGCACATGCCACCACAAGCAATGTCATCGAGCGGGGGTTCGGGATGCTGAAGGCACGTTTCCATTGCCTGGACACATCTGGCAATGCCCTACAGTATGGCCTCTCAAAGACCTGCGGGCTATTCCTGGCCTGTTGCATCCTGCACAATATGGCCAATGACTGTGGGATAACCGTACAGGTCAAAAAGGGGGGACAGCGATGGGGATGATGAGGATGCTGGTGAAGATGGTGATGGGCAGCCCCCCCCCTTGGTCGAAGGGACCCCCAACTGATTCAGATGGCACAGCTGCACCGGGACACCATCACAGAGGAGCACTTCAACCAACCCAGGTAAGTCATGGGGCCATATGCAACCACCAGTGGCAAAGGCACAACCCACAAACACACATGGACAAACACCAGGGATGCATGTCGTTAAGGGAATTGGCCCGAGCATGGAACCGCACACACTGTCAGGGATGGGCAAGGTGTAACACGGCACATGGTCTCACTCTCACACACACACACACACACACACCTCACAAGACATGCACAAAGGGTAGGAGGCACACCGACCCCGACTGCCACCCCTAACCACACACACGTCCACAGACCACCACGCCCAGTGCCTGACATTGTGCATGTGTCAGACGCTGGGCACCATTGCACAGTGGTGGACAGTGCAATGCAGGCATCATCATGCACATGACACAGTGGACAGCAGCCAGGAGGGTGTGCAGATGGAACGTGTGTGTGCGTGCATGCAGGGCTGGTTACCCCACCCATGCATTGCACGCTGAACAACACAATGCACACAGGGCAGCATCAGACATTAGCCATGCTGGGAGACAGATCAGTCACATGCCACAATGCCACGGCTGTCACGGATGCGTGGGTGGCCCCGCCAAGACATGCCAGCAATGACAGGCTGACCAATGGCCTCATGGGGTGGCACCGACAGTCCCCCCAGGGGTTCCACTGCATGAACGCGACCATGCTCACACAGGGGTCTTCAGCACACCGAACGTGCCTGCACCAGGCATGCTCGGGATGCCCACAGCTGAACCCGGTGTCGACAAGGAGGGTGTCGCACGACACCAGGAATGGGGAGTGGACATTGCACTGCGCACTGTCTGCGATGCATAGGTAAATAACTGTGTGCCCATTGTGGCCATGACAGCTGTGATCACCTGTGTCTGCCCGTCAATGGCAGTAGTCACATCCTCCCTCATCCAGTCCATCCCTGCCAGGAGCAGAGTGATGTGTCTGCTGCACCACTCCTCTGCCTGGCTCAGAGCCACACTGAGTGCATCCACCCGCCGTCACAAGCCACACCTGCTGATTGACTGATGCTTGGAGTATGCGGGTGTGCTCATCTAAGAGGTCATCTGCCTGATTGGCATGCTGTCCCTCATGGTGTTCGTGGCCATGATGGATAGCACCCCTTGAGGGTGGGTGCTGCACACCAGGGACAGGCCTGGGCATGTCCACAGGCAGTGCACTGATACCACCCCCTAACATTGTACCCCGATGGCCATTGGCCGACTGCTGACACTGCCCCTCCGGCTGCCACTCTCCAGGGCTCAATGGTGCCGCCGCAGTGGCCGCAACAGCTCCACTGTCCTGGACACACACAAGTGCTGCCCCACTGGTGCAGACAAGCACAGGCTAGAACTGTGATGTCATGCAGGCCTCCACGGTGGCACCACCCATGGCCATGCCCGTGATGTCACCTGCTGTGTGGCCATCCTGTGGCCCACACATATCACTGCCCATGAAGTTAGCTCCATCATCATAAGTGATGGATCTGGCACCAGCCCGAGTCTCAGCATGCTGGCATCCATGGATGCTGGCACACTAGGACACGGGCAGGGCCTCCTCCGCACCTGCTCCACCAACATCAGTCTGGACATCCAGGCGGGACCACTGTCGCCCTGATCCTCGTATACCTGTGAAGGTGGACGGGCCCTCCTCTACCTCCATGCTACCGCCCTCAGTGGACAAGCCCACCACCGCTGACCCATGTAGATACTCAGGAGCTGTAAGGGAAAAACAGTAGCATTAATGTATCTACCCTACCCTGTCCCCCCCATGACAGACCAGGACCTACCGTGCAGTGACAGGCTACCACCCGTCTGGAATCCACCACCCAGAACACCCTCGATGGCACAACGCTGCATGCTGCCAGCAACCCGCTCTTCTTGTGGGGTCAGGTGTTGCACGTCCAGCTGTCCCCCACCGGTCGCAGACCATGCTGCCCTGATGGCAGCCACCTTCTCCTTTATCCTCCACCTGTCCGTGCCCATCTTCTTTTTGCACTCCTGCACGGACTGCTGGTGGCTGCCATGCAGGTTGATGGCACGCACCACCTCTTCCCATGCAGCAGCAGGGGCCTGTGGTGTTCCCTGGCGTCCGCTGAGCAGTGGCTCCTAGTTGAGGTAGGCCTCAAACAGGGCATCTGTTTCTGCCTTGGTGAAGCTAGGCCTCCTCTTCCACCCACGTCTCTGTTCTTCTTCCTCCACCTCATGATCGGTCATTATTCATCCTGTGAGAATGACAGGTGTTACCTGTGACTGTGCAGTCCCATGCATGTCCTACACACTGCAGTCCACACTCCCAAACAGCATGCAACTCACCACAATAGACTGCAGTAACCGACTATGGCCAGTGCAGCCCAATGTCACATTTTTATAGTGCAACGCATGCAAATGAGGTGAGGCACATTTGTAAGTGGATGCAAATGGAGTGTCTGGCCATTGAATGGCTGATTAGCTGATTTGCATATGCCGGCTGAATATCACACTGTTGCACTTTGTGCAATTGTGTTGAACGTGCTCAGGCAAGGGTGCAGTTTTTTGACATGTGCAGTACACACCGAACTGCGCATACCCGGTGTGATGATGCAGATGCCTGCTGCACTGCTGACGTGTTGTGCATGGAAGGCAATGCAGGGCATGGTCACCATTATGCCACTGGCACTACTGCACTGTTCACACATATGGTGCTGTGGCACTGGGGCACCGTAGGAGCACTGGGGCCACAGCGCTGTAGGCCGCTACAGGAGGTGGCACACAGGCACCCAGTTGTGCTACACGCATTGGGTTCCAATCATGCTGTGACTGTCCATGTGTGAGAGACCCTTGACCCTGTACTCGACCTTTGCCCCCTAGGTGCCATGCATCCGGCATGGGTGCACCACTATCACGCTGTTCGGTGACAGTGCGATAGGGAATGGCAGCACTGTACCGTGCAGCATCTGCACGTGGCGGACCACGCTGTCCAGTGCCATTTTGACTCCAACTATCTGTTGAGATAGCACGGAGAAGGGCTGCTATGTGGAGCCAGGTTGAATTGGCCAATTTGGTGGCCATTGTAGAGCCCCATGCTGGGGTACTATATGGTGATGCACCCCTGGACAGGGCCAGGAGTGCAGTTTGGGAGGAGGTGGCAGTTGTGCTGGTGAAGGCAATGGGTATCAGGTGCACAGCTAAGCAGTGTCACCACAGGTACGGGGACCTCTGGTGCAGGGACCCAGATATGCTTGCCCACCTGCAGGGTTGGCCAGGAGGGGCACGGTGCCATGGCCAGGTAGGTGCCCCATCCATATACTGTTAACGTCCATACAGGTATCATGGTTGCATGTGTCCAGCACATGAGAGGGGCATCCAGTGTTGGTCATGGTGGTAGTATTGGGGTGGGGGGTGGATGGTTATGGCTGTGTGGAACTGCACACACATGGGGTGGGGGGACTTTGCTACTGGATTGTACTGATGTTCCTCTCTCCATGTTTGCACCTTAGGCCCAGAGGAGTGCAGAAGGGCGAGAGAGAGGAGGCACCACCAGGAGGACCAGAAGGCCATGAGGGATGAAGGTCTGCAGAGACACAGGGACCAGCCTGATGAAAGTGAGTGCCTTACATTCATGATTACTATTGCATGCTGTGTAACAGAGTGAGCAGCGGGGCATAGCCACCATCCATTGACATCACTGCCATGCACACAGCTTGTTACAGACAGCACTGTCCAATGGCACTGCATGTCTGGGAGTGCATCAATGATGGACCATGCGTGCACCAGGTACATGGCTGTGCCACTGCCACGCTGCTGTAGGTCACTGTACTGACCTCGGTGGTGCTGTGTGGGACATGGGCGGTGGGTGTGTACAGTGGTCCACATGGCTGTGGGTGCCTGGGTAGGCAGGTCTTGTGGATGTGGTCACTGTGGGTGGTCCCACACCATCACAGTGGTGTGGCACATAGCTGTTCGCCATGCACAATGGGTGGGCTGCAGGGGGCTGGACAGTCACACGCATTGACTCTGCTCCCTTGTCCTAGGTGGACATAGCTGGATGGCCTTGCAAAGGTGAATGCAGGAGTTGCTGCAACTGGCAAGGGCGTCCCTTGCGATACTTGAACGGATGGAGCGGGATGGGGTCCAAAGATGAAGAAGCCATTTGCGCCACAGGAGTGGAGAGCGGGGCAGGCAATAGGCCCTCCATGTCCCCTGACTCAACTAACTCCCCCTGGACCCACCCTCACACCCTTTCTTCCATCTCCCATTTGTTCACCCCTGCTTCCTGCCCACCCCCACCTGGTCTGTGAACCTCCCCCCCTTGTAAATACTTGTAAATATTTGTTGTTACCTCATTTCAATACGTGCGTTTTGTTATGACAACTGTGGTGGTCTCTGATTTGCAGTGGGCTACAGGTGCTCGGCTGCAGTGGTGTGCATGGCATATGGTGTGGTGCAGGCATGGGCATGTGTGTGTGTGTGTCTGGCAGGGAACCACCTATGTTGTGGGTGGGGGACTCGGTCACTGTCTGTGGTTTGTGTGTTGTTCTGTGTGCACTGGATGCCTGTGTGCAGTGGTCCACAGTGCATGCATTGTGTGCATGGTACCCCTGTCAGAACATCCATGGCCTATGCAGCTGACACCCTTGCATGTCTGTGATATGCACGGTCTGCTGGTATGTCAGTGGTGGCTGTCCATGCTGGACAACTGCTGTACCCGGCACAATGCCAGGTTGCCTCCCATCACCAGTATGGTGCATGTCTGTCTTGGGTGGCACTGTGGCCTCCGCTGTTGTTGTTCCCCCTCCATGCTGTCGCTTGTGTCTGTTGCAGGGGATGTGCTCCAGTGTCTGTCACTTGTGCTCCAGCTGCATGCTGGTGGCATACAGCTTCATGGTGCCTGCGCAGGGTGACTGGCACACCTGTGCCATGTAGGGGTGCTGGTCGTGTGTACATGGCTGCCGTGGCCACAAGCCAGTGGCTTGTTTGGCCCGCTACTGTGTCCCTATGTTGGTGTGCCCTTGGGTATGGGTGGGTGTTTGTCAATGCACTGTGTTGCATCCTGTGTGGCCCATGCTTCCATGCAACACTGTGGAAGGCGGATGTGATTCCCCTTCACAAAAGTGGTTCCAAGACAGAGGCAGGAAACTACAGACCCGTCAGTCTGACCTCTGTGGTAGGGAAAGTGATGGAGTCACTTCTGAAGGAAAGAATAGTCAGTACCTAGAGGCCAGTGGGCACAGGACCCAAGGCAGCATGGGTTCTAGCGGGAAGGTCATGTCAGACGAATCTAATAATTCTTTGACTGGGTGACCAAAGTAGTAGACCATAGAGGGCTGTGGACATGACCTACCTAGACTTTAGCAAGGCATTTGACACAGTCCCACACAAAGATTAATAGTCAAATTAACCAGCCTGGGAGTGGGACCCAGGGTGGTAGCCTAATTAAACATTGGCTGGACAACAGGACACAGAAGGTTGTTAAATGGAGTCCATTCTGAAGAAAGGGGGTTACTAGTGGGTGCATGAGGTTCAGTATTGGGGCCAGTCCTTTTTAATGTCTTCATCAGTGACATTGCAGAGGGACTGGATGGAAAAGTAAGCCTTTTGCAGATGACACAAAATCTGCAACAGGGTTGATACACAAGGAGGTGTGGAAGGATAAAAGGGACTTGGCAAGGTTGGAGGAATGGTCAGAAGTATGGCAGCTAGGATTCAATGCAAAGTGCAAAATAATGCACCTGGGAAACAAGAACCCAGGGGAAGAATACACAATGGGTGGGGAGGTAGTAACAACAACAAAAGGAAAGGGACCTGGGGTAATCATATCAGATGACCTTAAGGTTAGCAAGCAATGTGAGAAGGCAGTAGGGAGGGCTGGGGTATACTAGGATGTATAGGGAGAGGCATCAGCAGCAGAAAACAGGAAGTTGTTATCCCTCTGTCCAGACAGTTGGTGAGACCCCATCTGAGTACTGTGTCCAGTTCTGGAGACCCCATCTCCGCGAGGACATAGACAGGATAGAGGCAGTCCAGAGGAGGGCAACTAAAATGGTGCAGGGTCTGCAAGAGAAGCCATATGAGGAGAGACTAAAGGAGCTTAATATGTATACCCTTGAGGAAATAAGGGAGAGGGGGGACATGATAGAAACTTTTAAGTACCTCAGTGGAATCAACAAAGTCCAAGAGGGTAGCATCTTTCAGAAAAAGAGACTTGCAAGAACAAGGGGACACAATTTAAAGATAGAAGGAGGGCAGTTCAGGGGCAATGTGAGGAAGTATTATTTCACAGAGAGGGTAGTAGATGCATGGAACAGCCTTCTTGAGGAGGTTGTGGGGTGTAAAACTGTGGGAGAATTCAAAAGTGCATGGGACAGACATAAGGCAATTCTTGTGGGGGGTAGGAAGAAATAGGCTGTTGGTTAACTAGGATCTGCGGCCTATCCTGTAGGTAGGGAAATGGGCAGACTAGATGGGCCTAGTGGTCCTTATCTGCCGTCAAAGTCTATGTGTCTGTGCTGGCTGTTGTGGCCAGTGCTGGGAAGGGATGTGTCCTTGGGAGGGTGTGCAGGGTGCTGTACCACTGGTGGTGTGGTCTGCGGCATGCCCTGTCACATGTGGGGTACCTCGTGTGCCGACGTATGGTCGGTCTCTCAGCTGTACCTCAGGGGGGACGTGCAGGGTGGCACTGTGTATGCTGCTGTTGCATCGCTATCTGCTGCCACCCACTGCAGGGTGCACATGGTGGGGCTGCCTTGCATGGCTCCGTGGTGCACAGGGTTGCATTGTCACAGTGGGAGTGGTGGCATGCATGGGGTGTCCTGTACTGTTGGGCGCTACTCCTGGGAAGGATGTATGGTGATCATGGTGCAGGGTGTGCTCTGCATTGGTGGGATGGTGTGGCATGGGGTGATCAGCCCTCCTTGTGTTCCGGTCACAGCTTGCCAGGGGGTGTGCTGGGGCACCATGCCCCGGCTATGGGTTGGTTGCTGGTATCTATGGGCCAGTGGTTATTCCAGCTCTCCACCGGTTGTGCAGTGCATGGGGTGTAGGGGGACGATGTCTGTTCTGCTGAGTGCTCCTCTGCCCATCTATGGCATGGGTGGTGGGCCCCTGCATCCTGTCCCTGCGCATCCCTGGTTGTGCTGTTGCATTGCTTCCCTGCTCCACGGGGCATCCCTGGTTGCGCTATGGTGCATCTGGACTGCTCCACTGAGCATCCCTTGTTGTGCTATGATGCATCTGAAATGCGCAACTGCACATCCCTGGTTGCGCTATGGCACAGGTGGTGCGATATTCAGTCATGTGCCACAGGCGCATCTTGGCCTGCACAGCTTTATAATATCGCGCTTCTTGCACATGGGCACAGTGGACTTTCGCTTGCTCCTGCTGTTGCGCACTTTTTGGGCACAGTTTGAATATCCGGGCCATGGTTTTTAATATGTATGCAGTTTTGCATTTAAAGTTACAGTAATATCAAACATACATTCTTCTTCATCATAATATTCTTTAGAAAAATTAGCTGCATATGCATCTGGCTGTACATAGTGTTCTAAAGATCTAGAATAAGAACTCATACCCTTAGCAGCCATTATCCAAAAGGTTTGGTGTCTCTCTCGATCACAGAATTCCTAAGTTTTGTCCATGTTATTTCCTGATATGATTTTTTTTCTCCTTATTAATGATTTGTGCATTTAACTTTCTTTGTCTAATGAGCTTGTTAATATTTTGTCTGGATTTTATCTAATTTTACTTTCTAACTAATGTATTTAATGTCTTTTCTTGTTTGGAAGTGGCATTAAATCATGTTGAACTTTGATTACATATACTATTTTCAACATACACAAGTGGAGAGATGAACTGAATCAATGTTTCAAAACTGCCAATGGGAGACACCAGATCATTAGTTGTTCCAAGCTTCTTAGTTAAAATTTCTTCTTTAATGTCTTTTGGCCTTGTTAAATGAAGTATTTTTCATGTATTAGTAATATTAGTTTCTGTCCATTTGACTCTTTTAGAAATTATAACTTCAATATTACAGTTATTCATTAGTGGAGTTTGCCTTTCAGTTAACATGTGATGTAACCTTAAATTAATTGGGAAATGTGAACAATCAAGTCATTCTATTACTTTGAGATATATAATGTTATTGAATATATTCAAATTTGCAAAAATGAAACCTATTACAGATGCTCCATTATGTGAATTAAATGTTTCAGTGCCTGCTGGGTCTCCTTTAGTCATACCAGTAATATATATATATTAAATCTAAGCTATGTATTAGAGCAATAAAGCATTTTCCTAACTCATTTTCTTTTGTTTTGGTATATTTTTTTCTTTTGTTATCAGGTAAATTATTTTTCAAGTACAGTAGTTATCTTTGTCATCAAAGAATGTTGATCACCTACCAGCTGTGTCATTAATACTTTCAGCATAGCTAACGTTGAAATCTCCTGCCATAGTCATGTCTGAATTTTGGTTTCCTTCTATTATGGTAGTTACTGTTTCTACAAAGTTATGCCATAATAATGAAAAATCAGTCTTGTTATCTTAAGGGGTGAGATATGCATTCACCGATATAACTTTCATGTTCCCTTTTATTGCTGTGGGCAGAGCCTACAGCCATCTTGCTATCTGTAACTGGAAAATGGAGTATCATGGAACATGTTTTGGACTTTTCAATGTATCCTTCCATCCCAACTGAAATAAAATATTCCATTCTTTCTGTTAAGAATGTTGAAGGCATATCTTCAAGCTGCTTATCAGATGCCATTAGGAAACTTAAACATCCTGTTAAATATTTGTTAAATATTGGTTGCCTATTAAACTGGGAATTGCACATTTAAGTATTTAGCATTTAAACAGCTTCTTGATACAAGTTTAACTAGGGAATGTATTGTCTTTCAAGAAAGATTTATAACTCATAAATGTCACCATTTTCCAACACATCAATAATTAACTGTTTTTTAACCTCTACAGTCACTATCTGATGAGCAGTCTTAGACCTATGCCAGGTCTTCAGTGAACTGCTTTGACTAAATATGTTACAATCAGAAGCCATTTTCTACTATGCTTCTTGGGAAAAAATATATTGAGCTACAGCAAACACACACACACACACACACACACACACATATGCACACACACTACTCTGTAGACACCATCCTTATGGCCACAACATTCAAAATAAATATTGCATTCTAATATGTTATAGAGAAACTGTTTATGTCAGTGAACACAGTGAAGTTCAGTTTACAGTTGATTTCCTTTAAATATTTCTTATCCTATATTTTGTACATATATACACACACACACACACACACACACACACACACACACACACACACTAGACACCATGCTCATGGCCACACTATTGCCAGGTGGCCTGGGTTTAAGTCACAGATAAGGCACTTATTCTTTCTCACCTCAGTATGTGTTCCATAAAATATGCACACCAAACTACTGTGTGATTGTTACAGGTAATATTTGCATTGCCATTGGCTTGTGCATTTGAGAAAGAGTAATGTGCACGGGGATGTCCCAGGTTCCATTTGTCTCAGTGGTGTAGCTGGTTAGTGCAATTGGAATGGTATTCCAGGCAGCCTGGGTTCAAGTCCCAGCTGAGGCACTTATTCTTTCTCACCTCTGTTTGTGTGTGTTCCATAAAATATGCACACCACACTTCTGTGTGATTGTTACAATAAAGAAACTGTTTGTTGATGTCAGTGACCACAGTGAAGTTCAGTTCAGTGTAGGTTTCTTTCAAAAATTTCTTATCCTATATTTTGTATCCTGAATAGTGCAGGGGAGATGCTACATCTCATTGGCATAGGGATCTTCATTCACACATTTCTGCATTGTATTTACTCAGGCTGTCCCAGATTAGAATCAGCATCTTGTTTTCAATGGGGTCATGATTTTCCCATTTTGATAATGTATTTCTTCAGGGTAGCCTAGTCCAGGGCCCCCATATTCAAAGGAGATGCAACAGCATATCACAGCAGAAATGGGATATGTGCCACACAACTCCAACACTGTGTCACACCATAATATTCAGATGTGTGGGATGCACCTGCTGCAAGGAAATGGGCCAGCATGGACACAAATAGTATGCCATGCAAGTTGAGGGTGTGTTCCCATGCATATGCCATGCTGTGGCTTACTCAGTGGAACATTCACCCCTCACAGCCCACAGCAGCACAGCCCACAGCTGGGCCATGAATATCTGGGCTAACCTGGCCAACCATCCCCAGGTTGACTGTGGAAGTGCACCCAGGTGCATAGCAGTCTAGCAGCCCTGGTGGACTAGAGGTGCCCCCTCCCATCCCCAATTGATCCAACTCCATCCAGAAGAGCTCCATAGTGTAGGGCCCCCTGGATCCAATTGCAACAGAGGAAACCATGGTCCATATCCATAGCAAAAAGGACTCCCACCCACCACCTTGGAATGCAAACAACCCCACTCCACCCATACCAGATCTGTTGTGGAGACTGGCACTGCACTCCACACCCTGCCATAGCCACCGAATGCACTGGACCCAGACTGGGGACCTGCACTCCAGAATGACTCAAGTGGCTCTACCATTCATTGGGGCACTACCAAAGCTGCTGTCCCACTAGTGTATGCAGCTGTGTGTTTGTCCCTGGCAAACCATAAGAGAGAATTGGCATACCCCCATTGAATGCCTTGTTGATACTGTATCTTCCTGCTGTCATACACTCTTTCCCATTCCCCTGTGTAACATGCCACCCTCCAGACTGCTGAGGTATTCTGGGAGCCATGGGGTGCAGTACACTGAAATGCCATTTGTAGTGTATGCTCCAGACTACAGATAGTGCATTCGCAGTTCCCCGATTGTACAAACAAATGGGAGATTGGCTGTATCTTGCCTGTCCTGGGACCTGTGTGTGTGAGTACAGCACTGACTTTCACCCACACTGAGTAGTGCAATGGCACTGAGACAATGGATTCACATGCAAGTGCCTGAGGTGTATGGCCACTGGGCATTATCACCCGCACACAGCTCGTACCTACAGTGAAGCCCACCAGGAAGAAGCGCAGCACTGCAGAATTCTGCAGTAGAGTTACTGCAGCAGAACAATGCAGTTTCAATGGGAGTTAATCGCTTTTGTCATGCAGTAAACCTGTGACACTGTGTTTCATCCTGGTGGGCTTCACTGTATATATGACACATTCCAGCATCCTACTGCCAGTGCTTCACCACCCGAAAATAAGATGTTATTTCTTCTGTGAACTATCTAGGGTAAATATATAGCAATCAGCAGGCATATTCTAGAAAAATACATTGTAAAAATGTATAAAAAGAAGAACATATTGAAACTGCCTCTCAGTAGATCTACATTGTGCAAATTCATTAGAAATAATGGGTAAAAGAATGCCAAAAGCTCCCCACAGTCGAATCAGCTCTGACCAAAGCATATTACTTCAACTGCTAGAACATGTTTATTTTCTATATTTAACTGATTAACCACAATTTTTTTAAGTCTAATGGCTAGAAGTAATCCTGTTAATCCTCTCCCATGGTTCATTTTCTTTACCACTTTTCTAGAAAAGTTTTCATATTCTTGAAATCTTTGAACATGGCTATACCACCGCATTTCTTGTAATGTGATTAAATAACATGTATTTAAAAAGTTCATTCATTCAAGACCCACTGTTTTGTTTGACAGCCCATTGATGATATCAAATTACAATTATTTTAACTATCTGTCAGCATTGGTCACTTCCATGAGCCTATGTATTGATATGATTATCATTTAACAGCCTAAAATTAGAAGAAAGAGGAGTATTGTCTTCAACTACTTGTGAACTCTTCAGGATATGTGAAAGAGGTGAAAAATTAAGATTCTGTTCTGTTTTGTCTGAAAATTAATTTAACTGACAGTCGGAGGGTACCCAGTTGGAATAGCACTACCAGAACAGTGCTAGTCAGCTGAGCGCTACTCTGGATAATGCTACCACAGACAACATGAAGGGATTTACAGCGCTTGCAGTAAGCACTCCCCAGGTTGCTGTCAGTGGTGCTGACAAGGAACAAGGGCTCCAGAATCCTGGTAACTGGCCGAGCTGCTTCCATGGTGTGGAGGGCTGGGGCATAGGGCAACTCAGCCAGGCAGCAGTGGAGACCAGGGTTCTTATTCTGTTATCCTAGGATGTTTGTGTATCAGAACTTTGTATTTTGTTTATACTGGGCCATGGAAACAGTAATCCACAGGAAATTCAACTTGCCCCATGATCCGATCCCCCCCAGATTGAGAATCTAATAGTAGGGGGTTGCAGGGGGCAAAGCCCCCAATGTCGGGCAGTATGTGGGGCAGAGCCTCTGTAATAAAAACAACTGACAGTATTATTGCTGTGCTGTTCTTGACAGCACTATTGTTGTTGGTGATGCTCTGACCCAGTGCCCAATCAGATAATCTCTGGTTGTTATAGAACTTCTCCAGGTCCACTATATGTAGCCTGAAGAGGCTGAACTTTTCAGAAGAGATATAATATGCTCACCACAGTTATTATCACCAAACATTAAGTCTATCTGTGATGAACTATTGTAGTCTATATGGATCTTATTCCAACTCACTGTGTTTCTCTCCAGTGGTATAATTGAATATCTTGAAATAAACTCTCAAATAGATTTTTTTCACCTTTACAATTGGTTCTTCTGGAAATAAATTTAAAGCAACATTAAAGATCAAGGCTGAACAAAGGACTTGCTTATTTCTTGTATTATTGTTTTGTGATTTAAAATCAATTGGGTGCTGATAGTACGCACTAATGTTTGAATACATTTTTCATTTAGTAAACTACACTCGGATTTGTTTTCTTGCATATAAGAAATTATTCCTGGATAGATAATTTCAAAGTCGAGCTCTGATAACTGATGCCTATTTTGCCAAATGTCATTAGCACTTTCCAAATTTTCAAGTGAATGAGCATTTCACATGAAAGGAATGAAGGAGATGTGTAATTCAAAGCAGATATTTAGTTTTCTGTTTCAGGAGACCAACTGATATGCTTTTCAAAAATGTTCACTTTGCAGTCCTTAACAATATTTTCATTCTGACAATAAAGACTCTATTTTAAAAGAACCCTTAGAGCGATACATGTTGCACTGCTCTAGGTCTGCGGCAAACTTCAGGTGTTGTCAGGGACCTTGCAATCCAAAGCAGATAGTTTGTTTTCCTTTTCAGGGTATCACATTTCTCTTCAGGGGACCAACTGATATGCATTACAAAAATGTTCACTTTGCAGTCCTTAACAATACTTTCATTCTGACAATAAGGGCTCAATTTTTAAAAGAGCCCTTAGAGCAATGCATGTTTTGCTGCTCAAGGTCTGTGGCAAACTTCATGTGTTGTCAGGGACCTTACACCCAATTTTATAAAAGGAGTGGGGTCCCTGTGACAAAGACCCAGGAGCTGCCACAGCCACAGGCTTGCACCAAACTTTTGGTGCACCTTCAGCGATTAATGCAGAGATCTGCTCCCCCCTTGCCAGGTGCATCAGTTGAGGGGCTATGAGGTGGAGTGAATATTCATGCCAGGAGGGGGCAGGGGAGCAGAAGAAACATGAGCATGCCCTAGGGAGTGTCAGTGAGACAGCGGCAATGACAGGGTTGTGATGTGGCACCTGGCGGGGGTGCCACTTGCAAAGCCACACAGCCAATTGGATGGGAATGCATCATGGGGGGTTGTCAAGGATGGACAGTGATATGACCCTGGGTGAGCACAGCTCTGGTACATGCCCCATAGGTGCAACAACTCCCAACACTGTAGGTGAGAAACACCCTGCCATAATGAGGGAGGGTGGGTACTAGGGGGCTGTTGCAGTGCACAGAGAACGTACCCCACCGCCACTGGCAGCCCATAACCTGCAGCCACAATTTCCTACCTACAGGGTTGAGATTTGTTGCACCTATGGGGTAGGTGCCTGAGCTGTCCCCACCTGGAGCCATATCACTCTGCATCCCTGACACCCCCCCCATGAAGCTTCCCCATCTAATGGGCTATGTGGCTTTGCAAATGGCACCCCCAAAGGTTGCCACATCACAACCCTGCCATTGCCTCTGTCCCTCTTGTATGCTGTCTGTGGCATCCCCATGCTCCTTCTGCCCACGGCCCACTACTTTCAAGTTCCACCCAGTTGACACAGTGTCTGGCAGTGGTACATGGCCCTTAGACCACCTTCTGCTTGGTATAACCTGACCCCCCTTTTGCATCCATGGTGGAGAGTCCAAAAGTTTGTGACTTAGTGCAAGGGAGCATCTCTTGCAAGAGTGGTGCAGGGCAGCATGGGCATAAGGCATCCTGAATTTGATGCAGTCTGAATTCGAAAATCAGGATGGCCGTAAAGTTTTATATAAGTCGCCACTTGTGTCATACACATTTAGTATAAGCACCATGTGTCAGACATGTCTTTTTTAAAATTGGGCCCTATGTGTCTATATCAGTTAAAACTGTGCTCAGCAATATGGGTGGAGCTAATGTGATTCACAATAGATGTAAAAGAAAATTCATTTTAAAAATACTGCCCTCCATTCTGCTTGTACTATTGTATAGATCTGGTACTTTCCTGCTGGATCTGGGATTCTAAATACTTTTAAGATATACTGATCTCCTTTTTCAACCTGTAAGTAATGTTTAGTTAATATTTAAGAGGGATATTTTAGTTTCATTCTTATCTTTTACATCCCCTTTAAGCACCTAAATGGCAATGCTCCTAATGTATTTTGGTTATCATACTTAGAATGGTCATTTTGATTCTCCTTTTGAGCATGAAGCTGAGGTACACTTGACTCTACTGTTAAACCTGCTTCATTTTCCTTTGAGTCATTATCATTAGTGTTTATATAAAAATTTGTTTAGGTGCTATATTAATCCTTATAAGAACAGACCCAGAAGCACATGGTTTGATACCTTTTATTGAACCAATATGGATGTAATAAAAAGAACACAGTGCCCAAGCTTTTGGACCCACCAAGTCCTTCCTCGGAAGCTTCTGCCAGTCGTTTAGAGAATCAAATTGGCATAAGCTTCCGAGGAAGGACTTGGTTGGTCCGAAAGCTTAGACACTGTTTTCTTTCTTTCTGTTACATCTATGGTGATCCAATAAAAGGTATCAAACCACTTGCTTCTGGATCTATTAACATAAAAGGCAGAAATGTCGTGACCCTCTATTCATTTTATCACACCTGTTTTGTTCACTGTTATTGGTCCTTACCATCTATTTAACAACTGTTTTAAACTTCTTTTTTTTATTTCTTTTTTATTTTCCTTGGCTTCTGAGTTTTTTTCCTGCTTATTTTACTGATCTTTTCCTCTTTTACATGTGATGCTAGTTCCTTCATAAAAGTGGGTGAGGATTTGGCTTTTATCCATATATTTTGTGTGTCAGGTTTTGGGGATGAATTGCTACATTTTGCTGTTTCTTAATAAAATAATCATTCTTACCTCATTCATATATCTACTTGATATGTTCTTCCATTACTCTCTTATTAATATATTGATTTTCCATGACATTGGTCCTTAGACCAAAAATTCTTTCATTGCCAACAATGTTTCCAGAATTACTACATTTGTGTTAGATAGATATTCTATATAATGCAAAAGATTGTGTGATATAACTGAAGCTACCAAATTATTCTTTGAGGAATTTACTTGGAGAATGTCTTGTAATCCTTCCATCATCTCCATCCTCTCCTTAGGATATTTTTCTGAAAAGTGTTCCAATATAAATATGGATGAAGACAGAGCTCTTATCTCAGGGGAACATGACAGTCTGGAATCATTTGGAGCTTGAGTTCCTCCTCTAGTTAATTTATTTAGTTTTTTTTTGACTGAGTAGGTGCACTAGACATACAATTGACTATTTTGGGACATGATCAGAGAGGTTACAGACATTGCAGTACAATAATAAATACAGCATAATACAGCATGAGAAGGTAAAAAATGTACAAAATAGTTAACACAAAAGCATAATGTGTCAGACAGCAGTCAAAAAATAATACAAATAGCAAAGGTAAGTGCAAGGGGTAAGTAACCTAAAACAATGTGAGAGTTGACAGTTTAATATATGAACAGTAGATAATAGAGACAAGGGAGGTGGGAAGGAGAGGGGAGAATGGTTTAGGTCAGAGCAGGGTAAGGCAGGGTATAAGGTTGGGGTGGCTGAGGGTAATGCCAGGATAAGATAAGAAGCAAGTAGTACACCAGGCTGAGGAATAGAGAGGAAGTAACCTAAGGTGGGTTAAAAGACAAGCAAGCAGCAAGTTTAAATTGGTGTGACCTAAGCTCTTTTTTAAAGTGGGCATGATTTGGTACAAGACGGGCAGCTAGGGAAGTGAGTTCCAAAATTCAGGGGCATTACAGGAGAAAGCACAAGTACCCCTCGATATTTTGCATCTAGGAATGTGCAGTAGGGATTGGTCTATGGACTGTAGTCTGTAGGAGGAGGATTGGGGGAGTAGCAAGGAGGCAAGTGATAATGCAGTGTTAGAGCTAATAATGCTATCCAATAATAAGCCAAAGGGAGAAGCCATTGGTTAGCGGGTAGGTCAGATTAGGTCATTATAGAGCTGACAATGATGTTTTAGTCATGAGGATGCCGAAGCACACTGGCAGATGTTATTATGCATTGTGTCCCATCAGTGTAGGAAGGCGTTAGATGCATTGACATAAGTTACAACACCAAAATTAAGTGATGGTAGTAAACTACCTCTAGCAGTGGTCAGCCTAGCAGAGGGAGTTAGGACATAACAAATCTTAAAAGAAATCCCAATTTTAGTATTCACCAATTTGAAGTTGGCTAGTATATGTTGGTTGAAAACAAGGAAGTCATCAAGCAGAACCCCTAGATATTTGAAGGAGGTCACCATCTTCAGTGGTGAGCCATCAATGCAGGATATACTGAGGTTCAGATTTCTGGAGTTCCCTCTCTTTCAGCAAACCCTTAAGCCCATTCATGGTTACTCCTGGTTCACTATCTCCTTTGGTCCTATAGCCACCATATGGCGTCAGAACCACCCATTGATGAACCCAACCCAAAATGACCACCAGGAGAGAATGAGTTAACCTCTCCCAAATTTTTTGAATTCTCATTTATGCAATTGTCCTTTAAATGTACATCATGACAATTTAAAACAAATTCTGGTCAAAGCCAAAATGGCTGTGGAGAGCTTTTGGGGGTGCTTGTATCCATTATTTCTAATGAATTTGTACAATGCAGATCTGCTGAGAGGTAGTTCAATGTGGTCTTCCTTTTACACATTTTTATAATGTGTTTTCCTAGAATATGCCTACTGACTGCTATATAATTAGCCTGGATAGTTCACAGAAGAAATGTCATCTCATTTTCAGTGGAGCTCTACATCTACACAATATTATGCTGCATTGTGTAAAATCAAAACACACTGAACACAATATTTTACATCTGATAAAATCATGATCCCACTGAAAACAAGATATTGCATCTAATTTGGGACAGTCTGAGTAACTACAGTGCAAAAATGTGTAAATGAAGATCTCTATGACAATGAAATGTAGCATCTCCCCTGCACTATCCAGGATACAAAATATAGGTTAAAAAATATTTAAAGGAAATCTACAGCTAAACTAAACTTCATTGTGTTCACTGACATAAACAGTTTTTTTATTGTTTTATAACATATTAGATGGCAGTATTTATTTTGAATGTTGTGGTCATGAGGATTGTGTGACTGTGTGTGTGTGTGTGTGTGTGTGTGTGTTTGCTGCAGCTCAATATATATTTTCCCAAAAAGCATAGTAAAAAATGCCTGCGGATTGCTATATATTTCACTTGGATATTTCACAGAAGACCAGACATATGTCTGAGACAGTTCTTATCAGATAGTGTCTTGTGAGGTTAAAAAACTGTACATCTTTTTAGATTTGCTGGGAGAGGGTGATATCGATGAGGTATGAATCTTTCTTGAAAGACAATATCTGCCCAACTGAATTTTGTAGCAAGAACATGTTTAAATGCTAAATATTTAAATATGCAAGTTGTTGCATTTCGAAGGGTGTAAACAAATCTCCAGTTTAATGGGCAACCAATATTTAACAAGCTGTTTCAGCTTCCTAAGGGCCATCTGATAAGCAGCTTGGAGTTATGTCTCCAACATTCTAAACTGAAAGAAGGGAGCATTTTATTTCAATTGGCATAGTGATTTGTAGATGTGGAAGGATACATTGAAAACTCCAAAATATGTGCCACGATACTCCATTTTCCCAGCTACAGACAGCAAGAAGGCTGTGGGCTCTGAAGAATCCCCATTTTAATTCCCTCTCTGACTCTAATCATTATTTCTTATGACCATTAGTGCAAGGACTGTTACAGTTCTTGGGAAACCTATTTCTTGAACCCAGATGTGATCTTTCAATTTTGCAATCTGAGTTTTTACACTAACTGATATTGACACTAGTTTTCATTGCTGTTTGATATTCATTTAATATTGGCTGCTGAGAATTAGTGTCTGTAGTCTGTTTATTTTCACCATTTTCCCTAGTTATTACTGGAGTGGAAGTTGGTCTCTCAATAAGCACAAGAATATTTGACTGTGTCACAGCCTATTCTTTTTCCTGTCCCTTTTTCCCATTCCCTTTTCCTTCCTTTTTCCTTCTGAAACTGCAATTCCAGAAAAAGAGACATTTAATTATAGTTTTTGTTGACTGTGCTTTCCTTTTCATTTTTTCTTTTTTTTTTTAGCTAAGGGGAGCTCTCCACCATTATTTGCAAATATTCTTGTATCAGTTTTGTAGCTTTTGTGCTTCTAGTCTTCGTTTATAACATTACATTGATAATATTTATTTATTCATTTTTATTTGTTTTACCAGAAGCTCCATTGAGCAAAACTCTCTAAACCACCTACAATCTTCAGATGAAAAATCCAAACCTGATAAGGTCTCAATCAGACTCATATGGTGAACCAAGTCAGAAGCCTTGTTGGGGGCCACATAAATGCTAGCAACCAAATTTCTGGCATCCAAAATGGCATGCAATATTTCTTGCACTTCACCAAGGTTGTCGAAGTAAAGTGTTTATCCTTAAAACCATGCTGTGCAGGTCAGCTCCATGGCACCGAGTAAAGGGTGTTCACTTGGCACGATGGTGAACCTGGTTCAGGCATTGAGCATGGATGCCTGGAGCAGAGTCTAGCGGGGAGGGGGATTAGAGCATCTATTAGATACTTTCCTACCAGGGGGATGGGAGGTCCTGGACTGCTTTTTGTTTGCCCGTGGGGGTGGTTTGGGGGTTGGCATTCTTGGCAGCCTGTGGCCTTGATGTGCCACCAAATGACCTCTGCTCCTATGACACTGCCATGGCTGGATCTTTGTGGGAGAGTGTGGGTGGGTCAGGAAAACATTGGACAATCCACCCTTGGCCAACAAGATGATGTCTGCTGATTCCTGCTGCCACAATAGACTGGAGGTGTTTGTGCCGATCCCTGCCATGCCTGGGATACATTGTATGCCTGTGGGCATTTCTCCTCTCCAATTTGTAGGCCCACTGGGGAGTGACCCTCCTGACTAAAGGTTATGTTCAGTTACCTTGGGTCATGGCACAGACTGGGAGGCAGACGGCAATGGGGATGTGTTGGCGATGGGCCTCGGTGGCCCAAAGGGGTGGCTGACTGAGTGGTTGGGGAGCAGCAAAAAAAAGCCATGCTAAGGTTCCCATATTATTTAAATACTCTTATATTTGATCAAAAATAATTTGGTCAAGAACCTTAGCTAAAGAGAAAAATAAGGCAAATGTCCTGTAGTTAATGTTTGTTTGGTCACCTGAAATAAAGATGGGGAAATATTAACCTGCTTCCAAAGGGTAGGGATGGAGCCTAAACTATCGTGCCTATTCTAGGACCTGGTTTAAAGCATTTAAAATATGTGGTTACTTCCTCAATAGCTTAGCTTTTAAAATAAAATTTGGAGAAACATTTACTGTATATTTTCTTGTTCAAGGCAGTCTATTGTATTATTACTGGGCATCTTAGAAAGTGTATAAGAGGAAAGGTTACAGAGAAAAATGTTAAATGATTCAGCTATTCCTTCTGAGTTTGTACAAAGTTACCCATTTAATTTTAAACTTATTTTACTTAACCTTTTGTTTCTCCTTGGCAACTTACTGAGGGCATTCTAAGTTTTATGAGGGTCACTTCCAAATGATTCTATTTGGCTTTCTTTGAAATAATCAGTTTTTTCCCTCCCTATCTCAGCCTTGCAATGATTGAATTTTTTTACAGCCAAGAGTGTTTCAGAGGTCTTAAACGTTCTATATGTTTTCAATTTTCTCATCATAATCCTTCATTTTATTCAGCAGTCCAGTCTTAGTCCATGGCTTTCTCTCCCCCTTTCCACATATTAGCTTCTCAGGTAAGTAGAAAACACACAGTCTTGAAAAATCTGTTCAAAACTAATTCAAAGCCTGATCAACAGTTGAACAAATTCAATTGGAGTCCAGTCAATGGATTAAAAAAAATTTAGCCAGGTCACCAAGTATGCTTTCGGTGACAACCCTTGCCTTGTGGGCTCAAACAAGGTTGAGGAGCCTGGTCACGGTTGTTACTAGTGGCGGGGGTTGTTACCAAAGGTATAGTTAATAGTGCAGTGCCTCCACCCAGAGAATAGTTACAGTGGGCCTGGTGTATGTCTGGTCAACCCCCCGGGATGCTGTATTTAACTACCTCTTCTACAAGTCACTCCACACATAGAACACCAACCTTCATTGTAGTATTTCAAAACGCATATAATTATTAGCCCTTTCTAATAATATGCTCATTGACAGTGTTAAAAAGGCTAACCAGTAATTTATTTACAAAAGGGGTAGGAACAGGGCAGGGAACATGGGATGTAGGAAGAAGAACAATGCAAGCAATTTGATATGCAAACTTTAACAGTAGTCCCAGCTACAACAGTAGCAATGGTGCCAACCCCCACCAGCACAGAAACATAGAAACATAGACAATGATGGCAGAAAAAGACCAGAGGTCCTTCCAGTCTGCCCAAGTTCTCAATAATCCCTGGAACCTACTGTTCCTCTAGGGTACTAACTCTCCCCATCCTCTCACTATTTTCCTCCTTGGTCCTGTCACTATTCCCTTCATTATGTCCCATCCCTGTTTGAATCCCCTGACTGTTTTCATACCCACCACTTCAGCCAACAGACTGTTCCAAGGTTCCACCACAACAGTACATCATCAGTTTTCCCACTCTCATCTAGTACCAGAGTTTCCCCCAGTCAATTATAATAGGAACTCCCATAGTCAGTCTGGGTACCCAGTTGGAGCAGTTGCAGGCCTGATATTGGTGCAGCTGGTTGGGTGGTGTTGGTATACTGAGAATCAGTTGGTTAAACTGAAACTCAATTCAGGTTAAGTCAGATAACTGCTTGTTTGAAACTTGGCAATTCCTGGCCGGGTAGCCAAACAATAACTCCTCAGGAACTATTTCCACACCCCTGGTGCAGAACAATCACTGCATTGACTCATGGTTCCGATGATTCAGGACACAGGGTCTGTGCAGCAACAGTTCTCCCAATTTGCAGCTCTGGGGTGCTTATACCAAACTGCAGTTCATGAAGGCTTTGCTTGAACAACAGGCATCTTCTGTAAGCTGGTACCTTCTGCTTGCATGCAGGCTGATTTGCTAGCAAACTCTCTAGGCAAGCTTATCAAATTCTGCTTCTATGCAAGCTGCTCAGTCTGCTTCGGTGTAGCTACCTTGAAGGGCCAGTCTTCACTCTTGGGATTTATGTAGCATGTAACACCTCAGGGGTGTATAAACTTCTCATTACACATGCCACCTCTTACTTTATTCTATTTTTAATACTTGCCCCAAGGGCATACATCACGAAGCTAAAGGCCAGGTGTCTTTACATCCCTAAAAGTGCATTCAAATACATTAATGCACAACCTGAAGTGGCTTGTCATGATTTTAAAATGTTTCACTGCTCTTTCATAATATATGTGAAGTGAAACATTTTTAATATATACATATTTATTTTACATGATCCATTTATTTAAATCAGTTTTGCTTGAGGAGATAATAAGTAAAACGGCTGCAAACTTACACTCCTGCAAGTATGACAATAAAACTGTACACTCTCCACCAACATGACAGAATCTTTTAATTTTTTAATTTATTTATTCACAATTCAGATTTACAATCTTTTAATCAAAGACTCATTTACAAAGGCACCTCATCGCAGGGAGGGTAGACAACAGTTGGTGGAGCACAACAATGGAGAAGATTACAATGAGATAGAATAAAAAGAACATACAAAGCAAAAGAACATACAAAGCACTTCCAGTGATACAGTGGTGTATGGAGTGGAGTACACAGCTTCACTTCATGGTGTACAGAGGCTTCAATTAGACTAATCTAGTTGAACTAATATACATATAATACTATGGTATCCCTAGAGGTACTGGGTAGTGATACCTGGGGGGGGGTGGAGGCTGGGGAGAGTGGCAGCCCAGGAGGACTTTATCTGTAGAGTGGGACAGGTAGAGCTCTAGGTATGGCCCAGTCACAGGCATGTGCAGTTCTGAGTGGCAGTGAGGTGTTTACGTAGGGTGATTTTGAAGGGGCCAATTTTGGGGATGTTCTTGATATGAGCAGGGAGGGAGTTATACCAGGACGGGGCTCTGGAGTGGAAAGATCTTTGGGTGAGTGAGGTTCTGGCTCTTGGCACCTGGAAGGTGGCTTTGGTTCTATATCAGGTGGGACCGAATGGGAGGCCTGTTTTAGGGATGATGTAACCCATGGAGGGGAGAGCCCAAGCAGTGTTTTTTTGGCCAGTATACAGGTGTGCTATTGCAGGCACTCTTCAAAGGTGAGTAGGTTCAAGGTGGAGTAAAGCTGGCATGTGTACGTTCTGCTGGGGGCACTGGTCAGGAGCCTGAAGGCCTTGTTGATTGAGGTCTGGACTTTGGAGAGGGCAGTGGGATCAGCAGCTGCATAGATAGGGAGCACATAATCAACCAAAGACAGGAGGTGATAGCCAGGTGGAGGGCATACTCAGGGAGGCAGTCTTTGTGGCTGTAGAGGAGTCCAATCCAGGTGTTCAAGGCAGAGGACAGAGAGTTAAGATGGGAGTGGAAAGAGAGAGAGAGACGATTTGAAGATGATGCCCAGATATTTGTATGCTGACACCTGTTCAAGGGGGTGTAGGGTGTGGGGTAGGATGTGAAGAGGGGCATTTCTGGAGTTACTTAGGCGGTGAGCAAAAATCATAGATTTCGTCTTCTTGTAGTTCAGAACCAGACGATGGTCGAGGAAGCATTTTTCAGCTTGGCTGAAGGTGAGTTGCAGGAAGGTCTGGAGGGCAAGTGGGTCGGGGTGGGAAGCGATGAGGACCGCATCGTCAGCATATATAGGAGCTGTCTGGCTGAGCAGGAGCTGGGAATGGTGTTTAAAAAAAGACTGAACAATGAGGGGCCCAGGATGGAACCCTGAGGGACACCAGAGCATACAGGTAGGGCAGTTGATACGGTACCATTTATTTTGACCCGTTGGGACTTGGCATGGAGGTAGCTGGAGAACCAGGCCAGGGGGAAAGATGAGAAACCCAGCTGATGGAGGGAGTCAAGTAAAACGGGGTGACACACAGTGTCAAAGGCCTTAGATAGGTCAATGAACACTTCCCCGGCGATATTCCCAGAGTCAAGTGCAGAGCTGTATTTGCTGAGAGAACTCCAAGAGGGCTGAAGTGGTGCTGTGTCCAGGATGGAAGCCATGCTGCTCTAGACATAGTACATTGTACTTGGATAGATACTCCTTGAGTTGGGTGGATACAATTTTTCCAGGGCTTCAGAGAGTGGGGGGAGGATGGAGGTTGGTCTGTAGTTGTTTGGTTATGTGAGGTATCCTTTCTTATGAATTGTGGTAATTTCAGCTGATTTCCAAGCGTTCAGGAATTGACTGAGGCACAGAGACTGGTTAAATAGGTCAGTGAGGGGGACTAGCATGACATCAAGAGTTAGGAGGAGAATCCTGCAGTCAAGCGGGTCACAACTGGGGTTGTGGCTGGAGAGGGCTTTTAGTAGGAGTGGTTTAGCATCACGAGGAGATATGGTGCAGAGGAGAAATGGGGGGGTGATTCATGGTGGGGAAGTTGGAGGCAGGGATAGGGTCAAAGAAGTGGACAGGAAGGACTGCACTTAGGCCAGAAAAAGCCGTGTTGAGGCAGTTGGCAACACGTGGTGGGTCAGTGGTATTAGCGCCATTGACAAACATCAGAGAGGGGGGGAGAGCGAGTTTTCCCATTAAGCTCCTTAACATTATCCCAGAACGCTCATGCAGAGCCCCAGAAGGAGGCCAGGGTGGTTCGGTAGTATGTGGTCTTGGCTTGCCTTATGACCTTAGTGCATTGGTTACTAGTGGCATTATAGGCTTGTCTGTCTACTGTCCTGCCAGACTCAATCGTGATCTGCCATAGGTTGTCTCACTGCCTCAGTTGGTGGATAAGGGAGGGAGAGATCCAGGCGGCATTGTGTCTTTTTGAGCGAGAGCTGGTGAGGGGGCAAAGATGTTGCAGGCCTTGCAGAAGGCTCTGGTAAGGTAGGCTAGTGTGGTGTCAATATCAGTCTCAAGTGATATCGAGGACTAGTCAAGCTGGTCCAGGTACTGCTTCAGTTTATTAAGGCCCCCAGGATGAAAGCAGCAGAGGGAGGTGACTTTGCATGTGGGTTTTAGCGCCGTAGGGGAGGACCATAAACAAAGGATAGGGGAGTGGTCACTGAGGGAGTTGGCTAGGATGCTAACAGACTTGATTTTGTGGGGGCGATTGGAGAGTATTATGTCAAGGAGGGAGCTGGTTCCACTTGACTGGTTAAATCTGGTAGGAAGGGTGACTAGTTGAGCTAAGTCAAGGTCAGTGATGGAGTCCTTTATGTATGCTGCAGTAGAGCCAAGCCAGTTGACATTGAAGTCACCTAGGATGAGCTGTTCAGCTTTGTGGGGCAGGGTAGAGAGATAGTCAGTGAGGGAGTGGATTGCTGGACCTTGGGCCCATGGGGGTATGTATGTGGTTGTAAGATAGAGAGGACCCCTGCCTGGGTCAGGGGAGACTTTTTCGGTGATGGTTTGGGCACCATGATCGAGCTTAGGGGCAGGGAGTGTGTGGCCCAAGAGGGAGTCATGCAAGTAGACTGCACATCCACCACCACGCTAGCCAACATGATCCTCTCTGAACGGGGTGAAACAGGGGAGGGAGACTGCAGAGTCGGGTGTTGATGCAGAGAGACAGGTCTCCACTATGGAAAGGATGTCAGGCCTGTGTTGGGTGACCCAGCACTGGAGTGCAGCAGTTTTCTTTGGGAGACTGCAGATATTCATTGAGGCAATGCGGAGGCTGTACCAAGCAGGGGGCGAGGGAGAGGCATAATCTTCAGGACCAGGATTTGGGTGGATGTTCCCAGACAGCAGAAGAAGTAAGGTGATAAGTCGGAGGAGTGGACTTCGGCGGTTGAGGTTGATGTGCTTGAGCAGAAGTGAGGATCTGGTGGCGGAGTTGCAGGGGATGGGTAGTGAGCTAAGGTTAGGTATGGCTAGGATGGGGTGGGTCCATCCTGTTCCAAGGGCAGGTGGCATGGGAGTGGGTGTTGGCAGAGGGTGTGGTGGGGTGATAAGGTGGTCCAATGTGCAAGGTGAGCTGGGGGTGAGAATGGAGGAAGTGGGATAAAGGGTGGCGGTAGATGTGATAACAAGCTGAGGTTGCTGTATCCATCCCCGGTATGAGTTCCATTTTTTAAGGAGGGTGCAAGTGTTGATATTGGCAATATGTAACCTACGAGCAGGAGATTGAGCAGCAAAGGGTCCTTGGGTTGTGCGTATATTAAAAGACATGAGCAGGAGGAGGGTAGGGGATGTAATGATGGGATTCCAGGTCATCTTTTTGAGGCAGTATGCATGAGATCCTCTGTCGCTTGCTAGGGTGTGAATGGGGAGGATAACTATATATGTGGGACCCAGGATAGGGGATCATGTGGCAGGTGGGCTATGCAGGATGGGGGGGTGGCAGTTTGGTGGTAGGGAGATGGGGGGGTCGGGCACCCACTACAGGTAGTGAAGAGGTTATCAGTGCAGCACAGCTCAAGTGGTATATAGATGGAGATACTAGGCACAATGGGTCGATTGGTGAGTGGAGGCTGACAGTCAGGCAGATGTTTGTTTTCAACACAGTTGGGGAGATTCACCTGAAGGATAGTGGGGGGAGAAGTCAGCACAGTGAAGAGCAAAGCGAGTATAGGGATCACTACCCGGGACATGCTGGAGAGTGAGATGGGAGGTGGGGCGGTAGACTGGAATCCCCCAGTGGCCAACTCATATAATCTGCAGATGGAGAAGTGGGCTGATTGGCTAAAACACAGCCTCATTCTTAAACTCTTCCCACCCTATATAAATCCGTGTCAACCAAGGATGGTGGTGGGGGCGGCGGGGCAGCACACTGGTTCCAACTGCGCCACAGTCCTGTGTGTCCACATTCCGTACCTGCTCGAGTTTGGGTTCTGGGGGGGAGGGCATCTGCACTCAGGCCCTCATGACCGGTGGACCCTCTGTGGGATCCTATCCAAAATCACTGGACTGGCTGTGGAGAGGAAGCAAGCATTATTTATGCTTAGCAAATGGGGGAAGAGACTTAATTTTCTATGCAAGGTAGGAGAGCTCTATCAGGCCATGCACAACCCTTTTCTAGCCCAAAGACAGTATCTATTCACTGGTTGAATCTGTTTTATTATTAAGGTCACTCCTTTGTTGCTACCAACTGTGGGCTGGGTGTTGGGGTCACATGGGGGGGTAAAAGTTATTAAAATTTGTGTAACACCAGGTTGTGTATTTGAGAAAGGATAGGTGTCTCTGGGAGTCTCAAGTTTCCAGTTGTATGGGTGACACAGTTGGTCATGCAGCAGAATGGTTTTCAGAGAAGCCTGGATTCAAATTCCAGGTAGGGCAATTAATTTGTTATCACTTCTTTTTAGTAATTCATGTATACACATATCACACCCTTCTGGAAAAAATGCCAAAGTCACCTAATACATAAGGAAGCAGGCCCTTGTGACTTCCACTAATGTCTGATTCTTCTGGATCCTAGCCTCTGGAGTCCCCATTCAATGTTTGGATGGTTGTGGCCTTCCACTAAAGAGTGGCTCCATTGTGGGGCAGATATCTTGATGCTGGGTAATTGATAAGCATATAGGTGTAAGGTAGTCCCCACATTTCCACATTCAAGTATCTACCCCACAACTACCCCTTATCCCAATATATGCTGTATTGTAAGTTATTGAATTTACAATACTAGATGCTGGTGATGCCCATAGCCCTACCACCTCAGACACCTATGCATTTTGGTCAAATAAACACATTTGGAAATGTGGTCATTAAAAAAAAAATCAGTTAACCTTAGAATGCTTAGCATGTGCATGTTTTTCCCCTAATTTCTCAAAAACAGTGAGAGTTAGGGACATTAATAGCACAAAAGCACATACCTTGTGGCAAACTCGATCAAACCTACAAGGCTGGGCCAGCTGGTGGCATGGACAGCTGAGGCATTTATGCTTAACCTGCCATCAGTCTGACAATAAAGATTCTGGAATGAACCTGGGCTGTTTGGAAGTCAGTCAGGAGGAGGAAGACTGAGAGTTCTAACTGATGTTCTTCTCCTCCGAGTTAGGGAGGACTGATTGCTCCACCATTATGCCACCACTTAGGTGACCATAGGTGAAGGCACAGGCTATAGCAGTGGTTCCAGGTGGAAGACACTCCCAGCAAAAAGATGTCAGCATGCTGCATGTATTTCAAGCTGCTACATCCCCAGATTGTCAGAGGATTCTCCAAAAGAATGTAAAACACTCTTGCCAGCAGGATGATGCCTTCCTCTCCCCACAGACCCTGTACCCACTCACTGGGCATGGTGACCCACAACCAAGAAAAAACTCCTCCAAAGCCTCACCAGGAGGCTTCACCACAGAAGATAATCTGAGAGTCCCTGCAAGGGTCACAAGGTAGGTCCCAGAGACAGTGGGTTGACAGGGACGGGGAGAGAGGAGGCCAATGGTGGAAGGCTGGGTGATCAGGGGATAAAAAAACTACAAGATTTCAGATATGCAATCCTCCTAGTTCTTTAGTTATGGGTGAGCAAAATAAAAGTCTTATTTTAGTCAATGTTATTTTTTTTGCTGTTGTTTTTGCATTTCAATAACCTTTCTATGCTTTTGGATGCATTCTTACAAGATTTGGTCATTCATGTCCTCTCATACTTGAGGAACATTATGGTGGTACTGGATGCCCTTCAGATGCAACATTGGGATGCTGTTTTTTTTTTTGTTTTGTTTTTGTGGCGTACTATTAATATGGAGTCACTATACACCAGCATCAAACATTATTTGGAATTAAATGCTGTACAATTTTTCATGGAAAAATTTCAGACTGAGGGTATGACTGAGCCAGAATTTCATCTCCATTGCTTGAGCTGATATTTACCTCAAACTGTTTTACTTTAATGGTGAATGCTTTCATCAGGTTTGTGGCACTGAGAAATGGTCATCAATAGCCCCCTCCTATGCCAAATAATTTATTGGTTGTTGGAAGGAGGTGATCATCTATGACCTTTTAAGCAAACATTAGCCTCACAGGATTAACTTCTGGGGTAATTTCATAGACAACATATTATGCATTTGGGATGGGAGTGATGAAGAAGGTAAACTGTTTGTAAAAATAATTACCACAAATGATTTTATTCTTACATTTACCATGTTATTTAACCTACTGAGACATTTTTCTTTGGCTTAAAATTGATGGGTAAAGTTAATGGTTCCATTCAAGCTGAGGGGTACAAGAAACCTATCTCAGATAATAGACTTCCTTTTCTTAAGTTATATTTTATTGAATTTTAAGAACACTGAGTACATGCAACAATGCATACATGAAATAGCAAGGAAAGATAAGCATTTACTACCTTATGTAATAAATATGAGAGTAACAGATACGTATTCCCCGGGAACCTCAAATGGGGTATTCATTTGAATAACATTCCGTAAAAGGAGTTCACATCTCTGGAAGTCATTGTTGCAGCCAATTTTCAGTAATTCAGGCACTTTATAATTGTACCACTTCTCTGAAATCTAGCCAGTGTGACTACATTTGAATAAAAAACTATGGTGTGTATAATTTATCAACATGACTTTGTACAATAATGGGCTCCAGACATTAGGAAAAAAAAACACCCACATTCTATTCTGAGTCTTCTAGTAGTCAAATTATTTAAAGTAATCACAGGACATGCCACCATTCTCCTCCATCAATTTACTGAATAAAACAGAAACAAATACAGAGCATTTTAACCCAGTGACTTGTAAATGCATATTGATACAACTGTCTTATTATATGAAGAATTTATCTTATATCTTGTAAGAGAAGTGTGGGAAAATGCTACTGAAGAATACATAAAAAGGATAAAAAATCATGTATCTGATGTGTTTTCAACCAGCTCAACTTTTCCAGCCTCCAGATGGAAGTTCAGAGCACCATCTTAGCTCAAACACATGCAGCCATTTATGCTAAAATATCACCACTGGTAATCTCACCACAGCACCTCTATGCATCAGGTTATTTTCAGAATATGAATCCATTATTACACATATTTTTTCTATCTGGTAATTAAAAAGCACCTTTTGAGACCTTTCTAAAATTGTCCCCAGAATCCCAGAAGGATCCTTAGGCTCCCAAGACTTACTGGCTCAATTAAAAAATGGTTTCTAATAGCAGACTTTAGGAATGGAAGGGACCATATTTTGGCTCTGTGGAACAGAGAGCCTTATCCCTTCCACTTCTCTAGTTGGAGCACCACCCCAATGCTAGCAGGTATTGTGATGTAATAGTCAAGAGAGCACAGAAGTGTGCTACATTGACTTAAATTGGGCTTTTCTTTTAAATACTAAATGTTATATTTTATGGCCTGATTGGAACAAATCAAGGCCATAGCTCAACTAAGCAGGACATTCTTAGTTGAACAGTAGCCTTGATTACTTTCAATCAAGCAAATAAAACATCAAAAATTAGTCTTTAAAACAGAAGCCTAATTGAGCTCAATGGAGCAAACACCCCACTCTCCATTTTTTGTATTTATTTATTTAAACATTTTGCCAGTCAGGCATACTAATCAATTTGCTCATTTCAAGATGTGTCCGGGGCAGGGTTGGGGAGGATATAATGATAGCATTTCTCATACGTAGCATTACACATAGATAAAATAAGTTACATTATTAAGTAATTACATTGGTAACATTGGTATAATTTCACATATGTATAAAGAACTTACAGTAGTGAGTATTTACAATTACCACAGGCTCTACATTTGTGAGACAATAAATTTTAGTTATATCCTTTGTTATACATACATGTTTAAGTTAGGATGACAAAAATTACAGTTAGTAGCATGATTGTGGTGCAAGATCAGCCTGCTGGTTGAAAGGAGAAATGACGTATTGCTGTAAGGGTTCAGGTGAATAGAGAAAGAAGTAGAACTTGAGGGCTTCGGAAGAAGGGTGATGATGGAGGCATGTGGTAGTTAGGGCCAGGTACAGGTGTAATGATGTGGGCTTTAAGTAGGGAGGAAAGAGAAGTAAGTGAGGGAGAATTTCAGATGGAGAAGGGAAGGGAGTTCACATATTTTGGGGCATCAATATGGGAATGCAGATTAACCGGCTGAGGTGATTCTAAGAGGGAGAGTCAGGACTCTGTGTGTGGTAGCATGGAGAGAATAGGGTGGAGATGGGGGAAGCATTAAGAACAGAGGTGAGATAAGAGGGTGGTGACTCAAACCAATGTTCGGCCATAAAGGTAGTAGAGTGGATGAGACATCTGGGCTCAAGGGCGGGAAGGGAGATGGCATTACAGAGATCACAGTGATGGGTTAGAAGGAGGCAGGATAGGGCAAAATGACAGAAGGAATGAAAAAAGGTGTTCCATCTGGTGAGGGTGGTTATGGGAATGGCACTATAGACTACATCAGCATAGTCAAAAGTGGGGAGGATCATTTCTGTACAATAGTATGGCAGGCTGGTAGAAGAATGCAGTCACAGTTTTTGTATACAGCATTAAGTTTTGAGTGCAATGTCTTTTGGATTGCATTCACATGTACAGAAAAGTTCAGGTATTGGTCTAGCCAGGCATTGAGATATCTAAAGGAGGTGACATTTTTTAAGGGTGTGCCATCCAAGGTGTGGAAAATAGTGATGGGGCTGGTTTTAGAGTCTCTGCCTTGTGACAAAGGTCATGGAGACAGACTTTTTGGCATTTAGGAACAGCTGGTTGCATTGGAACCACTGCTGAACCCTATTGAAATCCTGCTGCAGTGTGGTTGAGACTTCTGATTGTGAACAGAGATACAGCGAAGTATTTCCCCTCTGAGAAGTGACAGCAAAGTCCCTCACTCTGCATCATGGATCTTTATGTAAAGTGTATACAAAAAGGTGGAATTTCACTTTTTTGAATGTATTTCATGTTCTTTCACTTCTCCTTTTTCCGCGTTGCGGTAAAATAAGGTGAAGTAAGTGAAAAATGGGCCACAGATCACATGGCTCACAATCCAACAGTCTGCAGGTCACATGCTTTCCTTCAGTCTGCCTTACTACACTGATTATTCCCACTACCACCAGCACAATTAAAAACCAGTACCTGTAATCAATGTGCAGTAATACAAAAATATGAACTCCCCGCCATTTTGCCACTTGTCCACGTATCCTTACTTAAATGGATGAATGGCAAGGAGTAATGTTGAAGGGCAAGTCTTACAGAGTCGGCCATAGTCTAGTATAACTTGGGAACAGCACAGGTAGAAAAGTATGTCCTGGAAGGGACTTTCTATTTCAGACAGGCATTTGCCACAAACTGGCGGAATCCTGAATTCTCCACAAAGGAGAAGGGTAAAAAGATCAATTGCCAGCATTTCAGCCACAGCAGCATTAAGTTTACATGACACTGCATGATTAGGTCAGTACGTCAGGTTATGGGCAAAAACACTCTGCAACGTGGGCTAACATGCTGTTATATGTTTTGCACAGGGTGTGCCAGATGGTATCTGTTCTGCAAATGGCTGGGGGCAGAGTGCTTTGGACATGTGATGAAAAGGGGTGCACAGGTGACAAATCCACAAATGAAGTTATTTTCCATGTTTTAAGTACAGGGGGTTGATGTACCACTTGCACTAGACATATTGCATGGAACACCACACCACTGCTGATACTCTGACCACCACTTGGCAAGATTTCTAAATCATTCTCCTTCTCCTCATCATGCCTGTAGTAATCCTCTAGTGTTATTTCAATGCTAATAAAGACATTGCTACTTGGTCTTACACTCATGGAAGGGGACAACATGCTTGATAAGGTTGACGATGAGGGTGAATGTCCCATTATGGCATTAGCTTCCCTCTGGTGCTAAGTCCACAGTGCCATGTGCCTGTTCTTAAGATGTATATACTGGTCCCCCATGCCCAGATGACTCCTCTTTTTTCCTCAACTCACATGCACATGGCAAACCTGGCAGATTGCAACTGAGTCATCATTTGCATCTTGGACAAAAAAATCCCAAACAAGGGATTTTAATCCCCTACTTTTAACATGTCCCTGATGCTGTGTATTGGACTCTGTTTTTTTAAACACTAAAATGAGGGGTGTACTACATGATTTCTCTTGCTGGACACACTTGGACTCTAACTGACCACCACAACTACCAATGATTATTACTGGGTCATCATCATCATCATCATCAACAGGAACCACTACATCACAACTTTTTTGAGGGGGGGAGGATTTAACACCAACAGACCCAGACACAGCCACCTTGACTTTCTTTTTCTACAGTTCCCAACAGGAGTCACTGACATCATCATCATAGTGATCATCCACATCCATAATTTCAGCTTGGATGCTGTCCTGTGGAAAACATGTTCCAACCACAGCATCATTATCATCACCCAATATTTTTACGTCACACTTTGAATCATTGGATGCCAAAGTCATGACCTCAACAGTGCTGGAAATGTGACATTGTGAGTCATCATCAGGATCAGAATCATGTTCAACTACCATGGGGATGTTGGGGAGTATGACATCATCTACACTGTCAGTCACAGCTTTAGACTCAACTATATTTCCTAAAACAGTTAACTGGTCAGAAGTGGAACTTGGGGCAGCAATACGTATGCCAGCAGCAACTGCACTAAAACCACCAGCGGGGACAACATCATCTCCTCCAACTATCATCGAATCAATAGATTGCCCTGTAAAAAACATTGGCAGAGAAATCCCTTTTCTGACAGTAGCTATGCACTTCTATGTACTACCACGCCCATGGCCAATCTTATCACTGACAGCAGTGCCATGACCAGAAACAGCTTTGCTTGCATATCTCTTTGCAGGGATTTTTGGGATCACCAAGAAAATTCTGAACAAATTTAGATTTATGAACTTTCAGTTTGGGGTGGATGGGAAGCCAGAAACAACAACTGTGGCTTGCAGATGGAGACTGGGCAATAAACAGATGCAAATGCACAGACAGATTAAGATTGCGCTGAGCACTCAAGAGATGCAGATGCAAAGGCACAACACCTTAACCAGTGCTCACTAATCCAAAACTGGGAATACCTTTTGCCGGTTGGAATGGGGGCTAAGTGCACTGCAGTAACAGTCCGCTACCAAAATACCACAAAGCAGTGCAAAATAACACAGACAGATAACAGGTTCACAGTGCTGCAATTAATGTGTGGCACAATAAAATGTGTCTGACTTGATGGCAAGCATCGCACACACACACTACAGGTAATGTGCAACAAATTGAAAACTTCAGTAATATGACCAAGTCTTTTAAACAAACTGAAATTATGTGCTGCACCACAACAATCAGCAAAAAATATGAAAAATTACTGAAAATATCACTGTGTGTACAGGAACACCATTACACAACAAAAATATAACCAAAACAGTTAGAAAGACTGCCTTTCTCCCAGTTAATCTACCTCCACCACAGATACATCTCTTCCTCAAGCACACTTCAACAGTGTCTATCAGTACACAGACTGAATGTTCTAAATTAACATTCAAAATCCACACAAAAACAATAAACACTCGATGATGTCTGCGCAGGAGGGTTTCCTACAATCAATGTACTAAATTGTGAGCAAAAAAAAAGGCTCAAAAAGGCTTTTTGAAAATTTTTTAGAGGGTTTGAATCTCAGAGCTCTGAGAGCAAACTGTCTCCAGCTACCACTACACACACACTACACAGAACTGAGGCTATGCAGAACAATCTAGAGCCCATGTGACCTGCAATCCCATGAATCACTGCAAAATTCACCTTAGAGCTCACAAACAAGGCAGTGGTTTATGTTGGTGTTGAAGGAGCTGAAGAACTATTCAGTCTTGCATTTCTAGTGGCACTGGTGCATGCATTTCTGAGGTACTGGTATCTGGTTAGGTCAATAACTGAGTTGGAAGTCTTATAGGTTTTCTATGTTTGGTCGCGTTCATGCATGCAGGCCATAAGTTCAGCATTTACCTAGGGGAAGTGTGACCGTCTTACTCTGGTATGTTTCAGGGTGGCATTTTGGTTCCAGATTCCTAAGAATTTGGAACTGAAATAGTTGAGTGTGTTATCTGTAGATGATGCTGTTGAGAGGGTGACCAATCAGTGTGTTGAAGATCAGTGAGAAGGGTGGTTAAATTTAATGACTGAAATGAGTGTAGTAATACTATTTTTTTTGGGGGGGCTTTTATACAACGGACTTTTTAGACAAAATAAATCATATGATGATTGGTTAGGGAGCTAGGTAGAATGCCAGACTCTATTATTCAGTGGGGGGGGGGGTGTAGCGAGCACCCAGTCTAGAAGGGTGTGGTTGTGGGTTTTAGATTAAGTCATGTTGGTTGTGAGATTAGCTGGTTTATGTTGAGGGATTTTACTTCTGAGCAAGCTTTAGCATGTGTAGGTGAAAGGCAGTCTAGGTTGAAGTCTCCTAGGATGTATAGCTCACCTAAAGAGGCATGTGTAGTTATCATGAAGATGAGATCCACATGAGTTGATGAAGGAAGTCCTGGGTGGCAGTATGCATCTGCTATGAATAGGTCCTATGTCACTGCAGTGACAGGAACTTTGCCGAACTGCATTACAGTGATGGCACTATGCTGACAACTGGCTTTGTGCTGTTTTTGTAACAAAGTGTTTTTCTGTGGGGGCCTTTTCCCCCCCACAACCCCATCTTTTGTATTATCAACTCCAAGTCAGAGTTGTGTCAGGGAGGGGGTGCAATCACAGGGGAAAATCTGTCAGTTTACCACCAGAACCATTATAGTGACCAGCAGATTTTGTCACTATAATGGTCTTCATGGTAATGCATTCACTTTGCCAATGATATACCCTATGAATATGGGTAAAGTGTGTGGGAAGAAGAGTTTTATTAGAAGTAGTTGGAAGGTTGAGGGTGAGGAGATTGAGAGTACTGGGGAATATGTGAGGTTGGATGACATTTACATGGCTACACCTCCACTCTTACTGGGTCAGTCCTGATGAATTAGGGAGAAGCCAGGTATGTGGAGGCTTTTATTAGAGATTTTGGGGGGCAGCCAGGTTTCAGATAGTACAAGTGTTTCTGGCTGGAGATCCAAAATGAGGGGTTGGAGCAGGGGAAGTTTGTGGACTAAGCTTCTAATGTTTAGGTAGGCACATTTTAGGCCTTTGGGAAGCTGGGTTGGGGATGGGTGAACTGCGCAAGGGTTGAGTGCGATGTCTACAGTGGAGATTAGAAGTAAAATAATGATGAGTCTGATAAAAATGTGTGACTTCTTAACAGATCCAGAAGCAAACGGTTTGATACCTTTTATTGTACCAACGTAGATGTTACAAAAAGAAAACAATGTCTAAACTATCAGACCAATCAAGTCCTTCCTCAGAGACTTGTGACTTCTTAAGTAACTTATTGTTGTATGAGATGGACTATGGGGTGAAGGGAGATTTGAATGTGTTGAGAGTTTAATTATTGGTAGTGTAGCTAGGAGGCTAGAGGGTGGAAGTATATTTACGCCAGGTTGCCATCGGCTGTGGGTTAAGGCTTAGGAAGAGAGGGTTGTGGTGTGTGTGTGTGTGTCTGTGTGTGTGTGTCTGTGTGTGTGTGTGTGATGAAGCTGGATCCAGGATGGGTAATGCTGGGATTGAAGGATATTCAGATGGGCAGAGGGATACCAAGGAGGTTAGGAGAAGAAGGAGGCTGATTGTTATGAGGAACATTTCAGAAGTGAGAATTCCTATTTGGGTGTGTAAATAGCTGGATTTGTGTAAGGAGAGTAAGGGATAAATTGGGTTTTGGAAGAAAAACAGTGGTAGCTGTACTTAAATGTTATTTTCTACAAGTGTATTAGTGGGAAAAAGTATTGCAAGCAATGTGATGCATACACAAGATGAAATAAGATAGACTGGATGTTCAGATGCAGGTGTAAATTATTTATACACAGGCTAAGTGTAATTTTGTGCTGTAATACATAGCTGAGAGTGGGACATAATTAGCTATGTTGATTATTATGATATGAGCTGAAAGACCAATGGAGTACATGTATTACTTCTGCTAACAAGGAAGGAGCACAAATTGAGCTTTGAGTGTTTTAGCGTGGGAAGAGTAGTCGATTGGAGAGGTGAGGGATTAGCTTGATGTAGGAATAAAATGCGACTGATGAACCCTGGTTGGGGTTACTGGGGAGACAGTGAGGGAGATACTCCTCTGTGCAGCAGCAATGCGGTGAGAGTTATTCAGCTACTGTATGCTGACAGAAATTCAGCTGATTGCACAAGAGGAATGGTGCTGAATGCTAATTCAGAGTTACGTTCTCAGTACCTGGACTGTCCTCCTGTATCAGCAATGGTTGGGGCCTGGTAAAACACAGTGCCATCTCAACCTCAGGGATCCTGTTGTCTTGACTGAGGAGGTGTCTCAAGAATAAGGATTAAAAAGGTAGACGAGGGGTGTACATTTCCTCAGAGTCAGGTTGCAGAATATATTAATCAGAACAATACAATCCCACCCAAGGAGATGAGATGGGAGGGGAGAATTGGCTAAGAAACAGAGAGGTGAGACAACACAGCATCGTTATGGAGGGTTGGAGTAGACTAGCCAAAAATGGTGCTTTGCCCCGGTTCTATGTGACAACAGCGAGCACTGAACGGCGACCTGTGTTATTGCGACATCAGGGCAGCGAAAACAATTTTGCCACCCTGACATCCTTGGCGCAAGGAGGAATGGCGCCGGGGACCTGGTCCTTTTGTTTTTGGTGGGGGAGCTGCCCCCCATTCCCCCCCATGTGATGGGCTTCACCCCCTGCACTCCCCTACTAAAGGATTCTCAACTCTGGAGGGGTGCATGTTGGGGGGCGCTAAAAAAAAGTTTTGGGCTGGGCGCAACAAAAATGCAGTAGCGCCCGGACCCAGACCTGAACCTGGTACCCCATGCACCGCAGGCGGAGGCCAACCCCCTACACCATGGCACACCTCAGCAGCCAATCGGAATGCCACTCCTACATCCCCTCCTCCCCCTCCCAGGCCACGCTTGCTGCGCTCACTCCCCTTTGTGCATGTACATATAGTGACATCCTGTCGCTACAGTCGCCCACCCCACCACATCCGGTTGTCCTACCACCCCCATCGCCATTTGGGATTTTGCCCACATCATATCACTGTTTTGGATGGCACCTTATTTCAGGCACTAATGTCACAGGCTACACTTCACCCCAGTAGGTTGGGAGGGAGGAGGGTAGGATTGTGAGGAATGGTGACAGATAGAGAAGCCAGGAGAGATATTTCAAGTGCATGTGAAAGGGAAAAAGAAATACAGTAATTCAGGGAACTAGGCAGCAGTGTGTAAAGCAAGAATAAGATCAGTGTGATGAATCTGGCAGATGAAGTGCATGAGAGTGCTTATTTGAGAAGAGAGAAAACTAAGATGTAAGTGAGGGAAGAGTGCAGAATAAGCAGATGAAGTTCACGAGAGTGCCTGTAAAGGAGCAAGAAAAGCAGGATGTAAAAAAAGAGGAGCAAGCAGTACAGCAGACAAGTACAGTTGGAGTAGTTAGAACAGCCGAGGGAAGCTTAAAACAATGGGGACAATTCCAACACTTTGCATTAAATAAACAGAGTTAGTAATATTTAAACAGGGGGCTAAGTAACTATCAGGGTGAAGTAGATATCTCAGCAGGGTAACTATACTACACTAAGAACAGCTAATAAACAGAATGAGACAGCACAATACTACACAGAGTGATAAATACAATGTTATAGCATAGCAGTCCTTAAATTCATATACTGTAAGAATGACTAGAGATCCCTTGGCAGCAGTGTATAGGCAATGAAGTATGGCAGCTGATGTAGCTGCAAAATTCCCTATGAGCTGCACACCTAATACATATGAGCTCGTCAGGGCCTTAGGACTAGCTAAGCATTCCTGAAATAAATGTTGCACCCCTGTAGCATGAAGTAGGCAGGAGATAACACTGCTTAATACACACAGGCACTTCAGTGCTACAAAGATGTACCTTATTGAGACCTGCAAATATAGATCAACAAGGCTGTGTGTGGAAACCAAGCTAAAGATATACAAAACATATAAAACAGATATGTGTTGCAAAGTAGCCAATACACGAAGAGTACTACAGTGATCCAGGGATTTATCCTATGTAGAAATGCAAAGACAAGGACCAACAGAGCTGTATATGTTAAAGGTAGGCTAAAATGTATAAAAACAATAATAATTAGGGTGAAAGGTGGCAAAGGTGGATATGCACACAGTCTGGCTCTCAGGATACTCCTCTGTGCAGCAGCAGCATGGCAGTAGCAGCAGTGAAAGTTAATCAGCTGCTATAGGCCAACAGAAATTCAGCTGATTGAACATGAGTAATGGCCACAAACTCCAATGCAGCATGGTGTTCTCAGTACCTGGATTGACCTCCTGGTGTCTGCAATGGTTTTGGGGGGGGACTGGTAAAAAATGACACTCTCTCGACCTCAGAAGTCCTGCTATTTCAACTGAGGAGATGTCTATATTGTGTTCCCGGCATCAACAATGGTGAGGGGGGATGGCTGGTATAAAAAAGGCACCCTCTCAACCGCAGTGATTGTGCTGTCTCGACTAAGGAGGAGTCTGCATTGTCCTCCTGGAATCAGTGATGGTTGGGGGGGAGGCCTGGTAAAAAAACAGCACCATCTTTACCTCAGTGATCCTGCAGTCTCGACTGAGGATGTGTCTGGATTGTAAGTTTAATAATGTCATGAGAATGATTGGGGCACTAGAGATTGAGGGGCCTCATAAGGAGAGAGTGAATGACAAGTAGTGACACCATCCACCTCCATCCAACAGCGGAACCTACCTAAAGGAACTAGGGAGCACTAATTATGCTTAACTAACATTTATGACCTGTGGCATTGTGAAGAGAAAAAAACCCTTTGAGGAGGAAATCTCTGGGGATCCTAGGCTTAGGTCACCTTCCCTACAGACTTGGGATGTTTTGCTTAGTGACACTCTGCTGCTGCAATTTAGAAACCCAATTAAAGGGGGGTGAAAAATATTCCAATTTGGAGGAAAACTCTCACTCAATCCCTCTAATGGGAACATCTTGGAATGTTCCGAGAGAGCTGTGCAACATCGGGGCAACCAAGGTGAGAGGAGGACAGCAACAACTGCTGAGGCACTCACCAGGCCTACCAACCCCCAAAACAAACCAGGTGAACCAGAGGCAGTCATAGTAAGAATGCGGTGAAGGTGCCTGGCTAGTAGAATACCAGAGCCCAAGGAGATCACTGTAACCACCCTTCACGGCTAGTCTTAATTTATACACCAGGAACTGTCATCGAGTCTTAAACAGCTAAAACCAGGCCCAAAGTGAGGACATTCCCAGCTACAGACCAGGTGAGAAGGACCCCGACACAAGTCAGGAACACTCAAGATGCGTACTTCATAGGTGCAGAGTGAGACCATCACCTGCAGGGAGGCCCTGCACCATGGAATGGTTATGGCTGGCATGCCCCAGAAAACAATTGAGGAGGAGCTGAATGAAGCATTGAGTGTTGGGGCCCTCATGTAGGTCAGACATGGTAGTAGTGAGCATTGAGCAAATGAATTGCATAAGCAATGAATGCACCTGCACGTTGGTCAGTAAGCAGAGTAAGCAAATGGTTGGACCTGCACGGAGGTTGAAGGAGCAGCAAATATGAATAGCAGAGCAAGACAGCCAGGCCATCAAGGAAGCCAATGAAAGGTGACAAAATACTCAGAGGATTTTTGTAGTGAAAGCTGGATGCAAACATGAGTTAGTATACCACACGGGGCCACGGCTTCTCAACAACACCTCCAGTACCCCACTGTAGGAAAAACAAGAAAGTGATAAGAAGGCGCCATGACCCACATGTAGATAATAAATTAGTTTACAGCATCAGCAGTAGCTTAGCTGACTTCCAGAGTATAATAGTAGTGTGCAAAAGTAATAGAGCAGCATCAGTATTGAGTAATTATGGGGGTCACATGATGCAGCAAGCTTGAAGAGATGCCTTTTTATCCTCTCCCGACCACCGCCACAGAAATCTGTTAAATTACTACTTTAATTTAAGGGTCTGATTGTAGAAAAGGTAACTGAAGGGTGTATGAATGCCTGGAGTAACATACAGGGGGGTTATGCAGGACATAGAAATTGAAATGAAGAAATCAATACCAAAACATACCCCGCCTGCCACGCCCAAGAAAGCTCCTAAGAAACAAAGGGCTAACACTGTTCCCGGACCATCCACTCCACTGCCGAGTTCTGAGTAGGAGTCTCTAACGTTGGCTGACTTTTTGGCAGAATTTTGTCCTTTTAAGGAGGAATTAAAAACTATAACCTCTGAAATTAAGCTAATCTCACAAGCAATAGAAGACATTGCTCAGCGTACATCAGATAGTGAGGCGCATATCACATCCCTGGAGAAATGAGCCGATAATATTGATCCTGAAATAGTATCTTTCAAACAAAAACTGGCAAAGATGGAATTGAAATTAGAGGATTTGGAGGGTCGTAGCCGCAGAAACAATGCTGTAATAATTGGTCTCCTTGAAGCTGAAGAAGGGCATGATCCCGTTTTATTTGTGCAAAAGTTTGTTGAGAAGATGGTAGGTCCATCACCATATGGGGCACGGTATACCATAGAATGTGCCCACAGGGCACTTATACCAACTCCTCCGTCCGGGGCTCCCCCCTGCCCATTAATCTTTCGTTTTTTGAATTACTTGGAGAAACAGCATTTCTTTAGTAAAGCAAGTGAAATCCAAGATTTGCAATTGAAGGGGGTTAAAATACGGGTTGCCCAAGACCTGCCATTATCAGTACACCAGTGAAGATCTTCTTTTCATCCCCTGGTCACTAAAATAATCGCAGCCAGAATCAAGTTTAAAATGTTACACCCAGCTAAACTGCAGGTTTTAATATCGGGAGCCTGGCACTCATATGACAACTCGGAGACGGCAAACAAAGGCATGAAAGTGGCTAAGCCTGAATTATTTAAGAATGTCTGATGCAGGATGTGTCTCAGCAAAGTAATCGGTGGAGAAAAATAAAGAAGAATGAAGAGAAAATCAAAGAGATGTGGATTGGTTTGCTCGTTTTAAAGTACCTGGTTCCAAGATGACAAATTTTTCCATAATGACTTGGGTGATGGTTCAATGGTTCTTCTTTTTTGGATGCTACATTCCCGTGATGTGAACAGGACTTAAGCTATTTGTGATTCATGGTCTTACTTGTTAGTCCTTCACGGAATGTATTACTCAAGGAGGTTGTATTTACAGGACTTGGGGGGGACTCAGACCATAGTTGTTTAGCTTATTTTAACTTTCTTAGAAGGTTTCTAAGAGGAAGGCACAAATGTTAAGCGTTCAACTAAAAATTGCAGGGACACAGGATCACTTACTGTAAGGAAGGGGAGAGCGTAATGATGCGTCGTGGAAATTGGAATCCAGAGCTAGTAAAAGGTTATCATTCATGTAAGGGTCAGGAAAGGAGAGCGAAATGGTAGTTCCTAGTGTAGAATATGAGTTATGTTCCCTCTTCTAATGTTTTTCTTCCCTGTGGTTTTGGCAAGTTTATCGTAATATTGTAATCCCTGGGTAAAGATGCAGTAGCGGGGTTTCGCCACAGGAGGGGAGTATTGCCTGTGATTTTCCTTTTCCAATGCTCATTACAGAATCGGGTGCTAAGTAATGGGAGTTACGGGCTTATTAAAGTAGCTGTAAGGGGATACATGTTTCTTTCTGGAATGCGAGCTGATACTTCATGTTGCCACAGTGTTTAATATCAGAGAAGCCCTGATAGCTTAAGGAATTCTTAAAATCAGTATACCGAATAGCTCACAGGATGGGCTGATCGGTGAGATGGTGGCAGTGAAGAGATCTGCTACTAGTATAGTATAGGAAGCAGTTTTATAGATAGAAATTTGTAGTCTGCATCTGTTCTTTTTATTTTTTTCTTGTTTTTTTTTTTATACTTGTGTCAGGATTTGGTATTAATGTAAATATAGGTAGTTTGATAGTGTAATGCGGTTATGTCCATATTAAGAGAGCCCTCTCATGCCTCGTTTCTGGTTGTGGGGGTCAAAGCCTGAATATAAATCTCATTTAATAGTCTCAACGACTTAAGTGGCTCTGTGGTTATCAGTCCAGTGTGGCAGCTAGAGTTCACAGGAAAAGGAGCAAGCGGGGAAGTATAGGGCGAGTGGCGGGAGAGGTAAGGTGAGGATGCAGTGTGCTGCAAAATGATTTGAAGGATAAAAAGGGGGGTAGGGTGGGCTGGGGGGTTGGGGATTTTCTAGGGATTGGGGTTCTGGCTCTTTTTTGTTCTTGTTTTTTTTGTAGGTATTTAGCAGGTAATAGGAGGCGAAGGGTTAGGGGGCCCACAGTCCGTTGTAGCCTATTATTTTCAGTGCTTAAAAATAACAAGGTTTAACATTAGGGAAGTTCTGTTTTTGAGTAGGTAGGATGGCTAATGATTTGTTTATTTCCACGTGGAATGTTAAAGGGGTACGACAGAAAATGAAACAATACAAAGTGTTGAAACACCTAAATGTTTTAAATTGTAATATTTCCTTTATTCAGGAAACACACTTATTAGACTCTGAAGCCATTCAGATGAGAAGACTTCAAATAGGGCAGATTTTCTCTGCTCAAGGTACTTCCAATAGTTGTGGAGTTTCGATCCTTCTGAACAGGAATGTTCCATTTATTCCTGATCAGGTGATCAAAGACCCACAGGGTAAATTTGTGTTGGTGAAAGGCACCCTTTATGCCAAATAAATATTATTGGGGAGTATTTATGGTCCCAATAAGGAGGATCCTGTTTTTTACATGCAATAGTTAAACATTATTCTTCCTTTATTACCTGCATCCATAATTTTGGGGGGAGATCTAAATTTAGTGTTGGACTCAGGTATAGACCGTACTAGTAGCAATCCTGGAAGATCCTCCCCAGCTCAGCGGGCCGTAAATGATTTATTGGACCTACTGGGGCTTTGTGATGTTTGGAGAGTATCACATCCAGAAGCTAGAGAATATACCTTCACATCCCCGGTTCATGGTTCCTCATCTCGCATTGACTATTTGTTGCTCTCACAACAAATACTTTCCGGGGTAACATCCTCCGATATTCAACCAGGTCCCCGCTCTGATCATTCAGTGGTAAAGGTTAGGGTGTCCCTCCCTTACACTCCTAAATGTCAAACACATTGGAAGTTGAATGATCAATTACTTAAGGAACCTAAACTAGTAGAATGCATTAAGGAGCACGTCACACAATATTTCGAAATAAACTCGACACAGGATGTTAAACCTGATATGGTGTGGTGTGCCTTTAAAGCCTATCTACGGGGTATCCTAATCGGGTTAGAATCTAACAGAAAAAAGAAACTGAAGCTAAAACAGAAGTCTCTGTTGTCACAGATTAGAGTATTAGAAGCGGAAATACAACCACAATCTTTAGATGAGCTCAAACAGAAACTAGCAAAACTGAAGGACGAATACATGGGTATTCTCAATGAGAAGGCGGAGTTTGCAATTTTATGTGCAAAAGCCTCATATGTAGACCATGGAGAAAAAGCTGGGAAATTATTGGCACAGCGAATTAAACAACAGGAATCAGACCGTTTTATTCCCCCAATTCGTTCGAGGTCGGATGGATCCTTAAAATCCGCCCTGAAGGACATAATTGAGGAATACACTAGGTATTACAAACAATTATATATCACAATGGAAAATCCTCCCTCTAACTCATCTCTTCATCATTATTTACAAGAAGCACAACTGCCTGTGCTTTCCAAAATTCAGAAATCAAAGGTAGTGGTACCAATTTCATCATCAGAAATAGAGACAGTAATTCAGGGTTTACCATCAGATAAAACTCCAGGCTCCGACGGATTCTCACCTAATTTTTATAAACAATTTAAGGAACTGATTATCCCACATCTACTTTCTTTTTATTAGTTTATAATATCTGGCACGCAAGCTGATCCCACACTATATGAGGCCCTTATAGTTCTTTTACCAAAACCTGGTAAAAACTTGGAATTAGTAGAAAACTATAGACCCATTTCATTATTAAATCAGGATATTAAGATACTAACCAAGATCCTGGCGGAGAGGCTTAGTCTAATACTCCCAAATCTAATAGGCTTACAGCAGGTAGGATTTATGAGGGGTAGATCTTCCATAGATAATTTGCACACCCTATCTCATGTTCTTTCGGTGTTGAGGGATGCCTCATTTTCTGTTGCATTGGTATCACTGGACGCAGAAAAAGCCTTTGATAGGGTTAACTGGAACTTCTTGATTCAGACTCTGGGTGCCTTTGGCTCTCCACAACAATGTTTAGAATGGATCAAAGCACTCTATAAATGCCCTACTGCTAGAATTACGGGGAATGGGGCTATCTCGGAGTTGTTCTCTTTATACTCCAGTACTAGACAGGGCTGTCCTCTTTCCCCCTTACTCTTTAATCTTTACTTAGAACCATTAATTCACAAATTGTCTTTAAACCCACTGATACTAGGTATCACAATTTTAGATACTGATATCAAAGTCTCGGCTTATGCTGATGATTTACTTTTGCAACTCTAACATCCAGAGTCCTCTATTCCTGTTATGTTAAACCTCATAGAGGAATACAGTAGGCGCTCTAATTACAAAATCAATATTGATAAGTCCATTGTATTTCCTTTGAACCATAGAGTTTTTAGGCATAACATTACATCTTTGGGCCTGTCATAGGCAAAAGAATCCTTATGTTACTTAGGCATTGAAATAACCAGAACTAATCAGCTTTCCATAAAAAAGAACCTGGATGTATTGTCAACGCTAATTTCGCAGGATCTGGAACGATGGACGGTTCTCCCTATCTCCTTGTGGGGAAGAATAAATTTAATTAAAATGAATGTACTCCCAAGATTGCTTTACCCGCTTCATTTATTGAATATTTACTTACCTGGAGTATGGTTTAAAAAAGTGCAATCCCTAATAATGAAATTTATCTGGGCCAAAAAGCAACTAAGATTAGCATATTACAAACTTGCGGCTTCTAAACTCAAAGGAGGATTAAGATTACCCCATTTAAATTTGTATTATTGGGCCAGTCAAGTATCCAAATATCTTCAATGGTTGGTTCCTAAGGCACCAACTGCTATTTCACCATGGCTGAAAATAGAATTGGAAATGATTCATTCATGTAAGATGGATCCTTCCACTTTGCTATTCCTAAAGGTATCAGATTTACCAAAAAAGTTAAAAGGAACTACCATTGAAATGTCCATCAGAATTCACTCACAATTATGTGATTTCTTGAAGTATAGGCATCATGCAGATCTTTCACAATCAATCACAAAAGACCATTAGGCCTATTCTGCTGGCATTTTAGTATGTTAGTATGTTAGTAATTTGGAATTCTCCGGCCTTTAGAATAGATGATAAATTTTTAGTACCTTCATGGATACCACAACTAGGAGAGGGGAATCTGTCCTTGTTGGTGAGGGATGATGGAACTTGGTTATCCTTACAAGAATTTGTAGCAAAATTTAAAATACGATCAAAGGAATACTTTAAAATATACCAATTAAGACATCTCCTGGTTAAAAAAATTGAAGTGGTAATTCCTATCAAGTCAAAGTATTCCTTTCACAAAGACTTATGTCCCCTAATTATTTCCACAAAGGTAATCTCTAAAGTATATACCTTTTTATATGACTGGCGATTTCTGGAGGCCTTTCGACCTTCAAGTTACTGGCCTGAACTTTTCCCACAATGGAAGATAGACTGGCTGGTTCTATGGAACAATTGCCATCATTTTGTAGCTCAAGATAGGTTGCGGTTGATGCAATTTAATATATTACACAATCTTTATTATTCCCCGCAAAAACTGGTGACCTGGGATGTAATAAACTCCAATCTATGTACCAGATGTTCACAGAATGAAGGTAATTTGTTACACATATTTTGGGAATGCCCCAAGATAGCTCCTCTTTGGAGAATGATACAAGACAGAATTGATCTGTTATTAGGGTTGTCAGACTTATTCTCGCCTGAGATATGCCTCCGTGGGGACTATTCTCAGATATCTGTGAATGCTCATAAATATCACATAGCCATGATTTCCATGTCCATGAAAAAGTTAGTCCTTAAATATTGGAAGGATGTTCAGGTGTGCCTCTACTCTGAATGGCTTAATGAGCTTTTAGCGAATCTTAGAACAGAAAAGACTATTTCTAGTTTAAATAATACTAAGCTGAAATATAAAAAGATTTGGGCTCCTTTACATATGTTATATTCTACCTAACATGTAAGATGTGTTTTTAAGATAGAATCTCATTCCTTTGTACACCTGGATTGTGGGGAAGGGGATTGGGGGCAGGGGAGGGAGGGGATGGGATCATGTATGTTGATTCATATCTGTTTACAAATATTATTGTACAACCGTGGTCCTGTCCTTTGTAAAATGTAAAACTTAATAAACTTTATATTGAAAAAAAAGTATTGAGTACTTATGAGTTATGGGGTAACAATTCGAATGAACAAAGACTGTAGGGAGGCAATGCTCTCAAAGCAGCAAATTGGCTAATCAGTGCAGTGAGAACAGCAATAAGGAGGTAACTAGTATAAGTTCAGAAAGCAGGATTGAGCTGCATGGACTAGGGTTTAGAGTGAGCCTGAACCAGGTAAAAACAATTAAGGTGCATAACATGGATAGTAGCAGGGAAGCAGCTTGAGCTAAAACACACAAACGATGATTGCAGTTGCATTGTGAATAAATGGGAGCAAGTAGCATGAACTTTGGATTAGCAAAAACACAAGGAGTTTAAAAACAGAAGCCCTCCAAAATGAATGCAAAACAATAGACACAAAAAAAAACACAAAGAAACACGGAACAAGCAATGCAAAGAAGCACACAGCTGGATGCAAACAATAGAAACCAAATGCAGGAGAACAGAAACAGAATTACAGCAGAAACAAGCAGAGCCAAAATACAGCAAGGCCGGGGGGGGGGGCAGGCCTCAGCAGGCAGCAATGGACAGACCAACAAGCCTCCAGCTGCAAAGAAAAAGTGCTTGACAATGAGACTTAGAGAAACTGCTTATGTAGCACAGGAAGGGGGAGTGGCTGACTGCTTGTCCATTGAACCACAGGCATAGCCTTCCAAAAGTATCTTGATTGTCCTCCTGGTGTCAGTGATTGTTTGGGGGAGGGCTGGTAAAGAATGGCATTCTCTCGACCTCAGGAGTCTTGCTGTCTCGACTGAGGAGGTGTCTGGATTGTCCTCCTGGCATCAGCGATGGTTGGGGGGGGCTTGTAAAAAATAGTGCCCTCTCAACCTCAGGGGTGCTGCTGTCTTGACTCAGTAGGTCAGAGGGGAGGCGATAGATAAGTATCTAAAATTATGGTGCTTGTCTGAGCTTCTTCTGTGATGAAGAGGGCTAAGGTACAAGCAGAGAGGGCAGATTAGAGCAGGGACCAGGGTTCTGTTACTGATTTCCCAATCGATACATTTTCCATTCCCACTTCCAAGATTTATTTTTTGTATCCTGTCCCTCTTACAAGTTTTATTTTGTCTATCTTGTCCCCTCAGTGATGTAACCCACCACCCCCAAGTTTCTCCCCGTGCCAGCAGTCCACTTCCTCCACCCCCATGGAGTTGGTTATATTAATTTTGGGGGGTGCCGGGGGAAAAAGCCTCCCAGATTGCAGGCTGCAGGTGTTAGAGCCCGCCACAAAAACAGAAAGCACTTGGTATTTATTAGCCATGGCAGCGGTCATCGGTGTGTTTTTGGACCACTACCATTGGTTGCAGACCAGGCTGTTTCTGAAAGCACTTTTTTTTCTGCATGGTTTTTGAGTGAGCTGTTGTGGAGTTCAGTTCCTGTCCTCTGGGAGAAAAGCACTCACTTTTGTAGTGTCTAAGAGGGCCCCTGCGAAGAGGAGCTGTTGTGAGGATTGAAGTACATATAAGTACATGTGAAGTACATGAGCTTGTAAGTATGCGCTCATTAATTTCAGTGTCAGTCTGGCAGCCAGCCATGGTGAAAAGTGGAAGGCTGTTCTGGTCACTCACTCAGGGTTGGGGTGGGGGTACGGGTTGTAGGGCACTACCTGATGGGCTGAGAGGGGTGGGGGGACCACTAGATACCAGGGATTTCATTGAAAAATTTTTTTTTACCTTGGGACCAGCAATCAGTGGGGGACGGGGGGGCCACTAGACACCAGTGATTTTATAGATATTATTTTACATTGGGGCTTACGATTGGTGGAATGGGGGACCACTAGACACCAGCGACTTCATACACGTGTGTGTGTGTGTGTGTGTGTGTGTGTGTGTGTATGTGTGTATATGTACAGATATATATGTATATTATATATTCTATGCAAAAAACTTTGTTAATGCATCATTTAGGGTTAAAGCACGAAAAGTCAGGAAATTAGACCTTTAGGGTTGCCCTCCCCCCCATGTACCCCCTCATCCTCCCGAGATTAACAGATGCAGGGGTGTGTCACTGGGGTGGTAAGGCCTAAATGTTACCCCATCCCATGTGTAATAATATTCACAAGCCACAGTAAAGAATAATGGGGTGACATTTAGGCCTCACAACCCCAATGACACACTCCAGAGTCTGTCAGTCTCGGGAGGATGGGGGGTTACATCGGGGAAGGGGCAATCCTAAAGGTTTCATTTCCTGACGTTTTGTGTTTTAACCCTAAATGATGCATTAATGATGTTTTTTGCATAGAATTTCCTTACTTTTTGAGAAAGCATAGAAAAGTAGAAAGTCGTGTAAGTTGGTGGGAGCCCACCACCTTGAAACAAATCAAAGTTTTATTCATCGGAGTGGCATAATTCCACACCGGTTTACATGTCAGACACATAACCACTGAAAATGGCCTCCATGGCAGTAAAGCTAGCTACCCTATAAATGTGAAGCCACTACCACAATGCAAAATGCTATACACAAAACGTAAAGTGTGTCACGCAATATCTCCCCACAGCAAATTGATTTTCCAACACCTAAATAACATAATTCACTTGTACAGGACATACCCTCAACACCCTCCAAATTTCAAGTTAAAAGACAAAACTGTTTCCGAGTTATTGTATTTTAAAGTTAGAGATTTTCATTCATCAGAGTGGCAGAATTCTGTAACTGTTTACATTTTACACACTTAATTGAAAAGTACATCCATGGCAGTAAGGCTAGCTACCCAATAAATTTCAAGCCACTATCACAATTCAAAACGCTCTTCACAAAATGTAAATTATGCCATGCAATATCTCCACAACAAATGTATTTACCGAGGCCTAAATACCGTAATTTACATCTACAGGACATCCTTTCAACACCCTCCAAAATTCAAGTTAAAAGACCAAATTGTTTCCGAGATATTTAATTTTAAAAGTTGTGAAAATTGGGCTATCTGGTCCCTCCAAATATGGCCATCTAGTCCCTCCCTCGTGAACAAAGAATTTTCCACACTGCAAAGTGAAAACAAGATGGTAGCCATCGCAAGCAAAGAATTCCTTTTGATCAAAGAATCTTTGATCACGAGCCTGCAAATTCATTGATCGTGAGGAGGGACCAGATGGCAAAAGCCCCATTCTTTTCTTTCACAAAATAACCATATAAAATTTCCCGCAGATTTATAATGGGAAATTAAAACTTGAATAACTTTTGAATGGATTAATATTTTTTCACCAAACAAAAAGTGGCACGTTCCTTGATCCAAGCTCTTTCAACTTCTTAAGTTGCAGAATGGCACACCACACAACAGCCATGCAGTGCCATGGAAAAAATCCGAAAAACTGCCCACAAAACTGGCAAAAAAATGCATTATTTAATGTTTTGGTGCACGAAAAATGTAATACCGACTGAAACAAAATTTAGGAAATCAAGAGACCTACCATGCCCCACCGAGCATACCAAATTTCATGCAAATCCATTGAACGGGTCCAAAGTTATCAACACGCAAAATTTCGAGTTTAACATAGAAGTGGTTTCATAACCCTAAATATAGCGGTGTGACTACTCCCTTATAATATATATATGTATAATATATATATATGTGTGTGTATGTATATATATATATATATATATATATATTTATATATATAGAGAGAGGAGTGTGTGTGTGTGTGTGTATATGTGTTGTATGTATATGTATATGTGTATATATATATATATACACACACAGTATATGTATATATGTTCATTGCAGAAAACTGTGTTTAATGCATCAGTGATGAAATTAATCGTTAGGGTTGAGCCCCTAACCCCCCCCCCACACCCCACACAGTCCCATCCTCCACAGACTGACAGAAGCCGAGGTGTGCCATGGGGTTGTGTGGTCCAACTCTCACCCCATTCCACGTGTAAGCAGGTTGACATGCTACAGTAAAGGAGAATGAGGTGAGAGTTAGGCCTCCAGACCCCATGGTACACCCCAGCATCTGTCAGTCTGTGGAGGATAGAAGTGTGGGGTGAGGGCGGTTAGGGGCTCAACCCTAACATTTCATTTCTGCACTTTTTTACACCGATTACACAGAATTGTGATGGCAGAAAAAGGCCAGACAGTCCATCTAGTCTGCCCAATACATCTTACCTTCTCCCCTCTTTTATTCTTCCACCCTGTTTCCCTAACCCTTATGTCTGTCCCATGCCCTCTTGAATACCTCCACCATTTCAGCTCCCACTACCGCTTCTGGCAGCTTGTTCCAGGCCTCCACCACCCTCTCCGTGAAGAACTGCCCCCTGACATTACCTCTGTATTTCCCACCTTCCAGTTTGAGGCTATGTCCTCTCGTGTTCGCTTCCTTTTTGTTTTGAACAAGCTTCTATCCTTTACCATATTTATTCCCTTCAAATACTTAAAAGTCTCAGTCATGTCCCCCCTCTCCCCCTCCTAGTCTCCAGAGGGTACAGATTCAGCTCCCTCCATCTTTGCTCATATGGTCCATTCTGCATCCCATGTACCATTTTGGTTGCCCTTCTCTGGACCCTGTCCATCATCTCAATATTCCTGCATAGGTGAGGCCTCCAGAACTGCACCCCATACTCCAGATACAGCCTTACCATGGTTCTGTACAATGGCATTAGCACCTCCCACTTCCTGCTAATAAAGCCACTCACAGTGCAGGCCAACATACCATTTGCCTTGCCCACTGCCTTGCTACACTAGTTCACTACCTTAAGATCCCTTTATACCATAATCCCTTGTGCCCATTCTGTTTCCTTAACCTTGATCACCACCCCCCCAGGGAGTAAGTTTCCTTCTTGTTTTTCTTCCCCAGGTGCATCACTGAGTACTTTTCTGCATTAAATTTTAATTGCCAGCTTTCTGACTACTTCTCCAGCTTTTCCAGGTCCCTCCTCATGGCTTCCACTCCCCCTTGTGAATCCACTCTATTGCAGACCTTTGTATCATCTGCAAACAGACACACCTGTCCCTCCAGACCCTCTGCTAGGTCACTAATATAGATGTTAAAAACTAGTTGTCCCAGACCTGACCTCAGTAGCACCCCACTGGTCTCTGTCTTTTCCCTGGGATGTGTCCCATTAACCACCGCCACCACCCTTTGGCACGTTCCCAACAGCCAGTTCTCTATCCACCTGCTGATCCTATGGCCCACCCCCAGTCTGTCCAACTTATTCACCAGCCTTTTATGCAGAACGGTGTTGAAGGCTTTACTGAAATCCAGATAGGCCAAGTCCACTGCTCCTCCCTTTTCCACTATCTGTGTCACCCAATAGAAAAACTCTATCAGGTTAGTCTGACAGGACCTTCCCTTGGTGAAGCCATGCTGCCTTTTGTCCTGCATGCCATTTACTGTATCTCCACGTGCAGTATTTCACCAACCTGATCTTTAGTAATGTTTCCACTACCTTCCCCACCACTGAGGTGAGACTAACAGGATGGTAGTTTTTGATCTCATCCTTCCTTCCTCCCTTGTGTATTACAACCATCTCTGCCCTCTTCCATTCCACTGGTACCACTTCTGTGTACAAGGATAAGTTAAACAGTCTTGCCAGATATGGCACCAGCTCCTCCCTTGGCTCCTTGAGAACCCTTGGGTGCAGTCCGTCAGGTCCCATTGCCTTATGCATCCTAAGTCTGCCAAATTCTTCACTTACTCTGTCAGCTGTGAAATTTATTAACTCCATCTGTGCTTGTCTCCCATTCCTTCCTGCCCTGGCCCCATGCCTTCACCCTCCTACATGAAGATTGTACAGAAGTAGATATTTAATGCCTCCGCTTTCTCAAAATCACCTTCCAGTATTGTTCCACTTTCCCCTTAACCTTCCAGTTCCTTGTTGTGCCCTCCTTCTTTCTGCAACATACTTAAAGAAGGTTTTATCCCTCCTTCTTGCCTGCTTTGCTGTCCTCTCCTCAGTGGCCTCTTTAGCCCTCCTTATCCTTTGTCCTGCCTCCCTCCTCTTTTCCCTATAGGCCTCCCTATCCTCAGCCTTCTGTGTCATCCTGTATCTCTTGAATGCCCTGGTATTCTCCCTGACCTCTTTTGCCACCTCTCTAGTGAACCATAGAGGTCTTCTCTGTCTTCTATTCTTCCCAACTCTTCTAATGCATGTGTCCATGGCTTTTTGTACCCCTCTCTTAATAGCTGTCCAAAATTTCTCCACCTTGTATGTCCCCCATCCTTGACATTTCTTCACTAACTACCTTCCTCATTCTGTTAAAGTCAGCTTTATTGAAGTCCATTAGCCTAGTTATTCTCCTGTTCCTTTCCCTGCCCACTCTCACCCTGAACCTGACAGCCCTGTGGTCACTAGCTCCCAGTTCATCCCCCACCTCCACCTCCTTCACACTGTCCCAATTTGTGAGGACTATGTCCAACAGGTTTCTACCTCTACTGGGCTCCTTGACCCGGTGCTGCAGGAATATGCCCTGCAGTGCCTCTATGATGCCCCTGCTCCTTAATGAGACTCCTGTCTGAGCCTCCCAGTCAATGTCAAGGAGGTTCAAGTCCCCTACCAGCAAAATTTCCCCCTTCTGTGCCATTCTCGCTACTGATTCTACAAAGTGTCTATCCCCTTCCTCCTCCTGCATAGAAGGTCTGTAAACTACCCCAACTTACAAATTTATCCCCTTCCTCCTGTCTAGGGTGACCTATATTATCTCCATTTCCCCCACCACTTCCTGCCCTTCCATGACCTCAATTTCTTCCTTGACATATATTGCCACCCCTCCTCCACTTTTCCCCTCCCAATCTTTCCTAAACAATCGATACACTGGAATCACTGTCTCACAGGCTTGATGTTCATTCCACCAAGTCACACTGCTACAATATCAAGATCCTACTCCACCATGGTGGCCTCCAATTCACCCAGCTTATTCATAAGGCTCCTGGCATTTGCAACCAATGCTCTCCACCTTGTAGCCCATCATCCCTCTTCTTGCTTTTCAACCTCTCTCTGCTGCTGCCTGTTCACTTTATAACTGCCTTGTTCTGGGGGGAAGCATAAGGATGGCCCTGTCCATAACCCCTCCGCATTTAGCTTACATTGATCTTCCATGCTATGAAGTCCTCCAGTTTATTCTTTAGTACAGTTGCATCTACAGAGCTCAGCTCCAGCCTGTCGGGGGCATACAGCCCCTCCTCTTCCCATGTAGAGCCCCAGTCGCCTATCCAACCAAACCCCATCTGACTGCACCATCCCTGTAGCCATTTATTGAATTTCCCTATTTTTTATGGGTGTGCTCACTCTTGGTACTGGTACTCTGAAGGAAATGGAAGGAAGAAACTTGTTACTACAGAACTTAGCAAACTCCTCTAATCTTGCCTGTACCTCCATCAGACTGTTTCCCTCCAAGTCATTTGTACCCTCGTGAAACACCAGATGCATCTTCTCATCTTGTTGCTTGCCACAAGAAGGAATATGGTGCCTCATATCCAGCGTTGTCATTCTGGCATAAACTGTACCCATACTGCATTGTTTTTTGCTCCTTTTCTCCCCTGTCAGTTTCCTTTGATTATCGAGTCCCCTAAGAGTGCCACCCTATTGCCCTCTTCTTCCTGAGTGTTCTTTAGACATCCAAGTTTATGTCCTGGAGCACGGCTCCCCTTGGCCGCCTTATTCTCATGTTTCAACTTGCCCTGTTTTTTGCCTTCACTCAGCATTTTTTCCCAATCTTCCAACCTGTCCTGATTTATGCTCTCTCCCAGCATCTTTTCCCCTCCACTTCCTCCCTTTGGTCTTCCCACAGACCCTCCGTACCCCTTATTCCCCTTGCACCAGTTCTTTGTTTCCTGTGGCCCTGCAATCCATGTCTGTATCCCTGTTTGAGTATGTGCTAACCTCCAACAACCCCTCATTTGATCTTACACCACCTGCTCCTGGCATACTCACTATTATAGAATATTCTGAACACTGTGTCCCCCTTGAAGAAAACCTCCTCCTCACCACATGCTCTGTCTGCATACCTTCCCCTTCATGCACTTTACCCGGTGCATCACCTAACCTCTTACTTCTGCTCCTTTCCTGCTGGATACACCCATATTCATTAGTGGCCTCCAAGGAGCTCATCCCCAGGTCTACTGATTTCTCTGTCAATGTCTCCTTTCTGCCTCTTGTCCCATGCCTCAGCTCCTCTAGTGCCACCCCCTGGTTTGTCCCCAATTTGCCTGTCCCCATCTCAGCCATTTTCCCTGCACTCAAGATCACTTCCCCTATGTCTCCCAACTGCCTTGTCCCCACTCCCTCCTCTGATGGCTCCTCAAGGTAATTTTCCACCCCAAGGTCCTCGATTAGTATACATGGGGGGGCAGAACAGTTTTTCAGTTCTGCCCCCATGCTAGTTTTTCCTATGCTGGTTTTGCCTTGAGTTCCGGGCATCTGCCTGCCTTTTCCTGATCCTACTGTCTTCCAGTCCTCCTGATCACCAGTTGACCCCTTTCTTACTGTCTCAGAAGTCCTCATCCCACCTCTGGATTTGTTCCTATCATGTACCACTTTTGTTGCTTTAATCCTAACTGATGCACTGAACTCAGTTTTTTGCAATTAATTTCCTTACTTTTTGAAAAAGTGTAATATAACTATTACATAACACATGGTGGTGGGACCAAGGAGACCATTTCTGCATAACAATATGCATCTCTGGGAGCGCTGACCCTGCGCTCCCACTTACACATCGCTACAGGGCAATACTATAGCCCTATAGGGCAAGGAACCCTTGCAACACTAATTTGCAGATATCTTGGGAACCGTAGCAGCTAGAAAAAAATGTCAAGTGTTATTGCAATCATGACAACGAGCATTGCTCACAACATAAATTGACTGAATCTGTATCTTGCATCATTTATGAGATGTGGACATCAAAACGTACAATGGGTGCCACAATGTTATCCTATGGGGAAAATCTCAACTTCATGATGGCATATATATGGAACTGCTTAATTCCCCAACACCTAAGCAGCATAATTCACACTTGTAGAGCATCCCCTCAATACCCTGAAAATTTTAAGTAAAAAGACCAAACCGTTCATTAGCAATGCAATGGTAAACCTTTTTAAAATCCTAATTCATGAGGTAACAAAATCCATTAACTGTGAACTTACGGACTAGGATTTTGACAACTCGCGGACTAGGATCATTAGCAAGTCACGGTCAAATAATTTTTAAATTTTAGAAAGCTGTTTTTTTACCAAAATGAGCCAAACCAATGGTATGGCTTTGTAGAGTGGGTCACTATGAACAAATCCCTTGCCTCATTTGGTCCAAAAGTCACCCGTGGAGAAAGGTACAACATTTTGTTTTGGGGAAAAACTGAAAAACAAGATGGCGGCTTGTGAACAAGGAATTTTCTGGTGGACCAGGATCCTAGTCCCTGAGCTACAAAATACTTGACCATGAGCCCAATCTTTGTCTGAAAAATAACCATATAAATCTTGGAGTGAACTGAGCAGGCTCAGAACCCAAAAATTAGAAATGTAATAACTTTGGAATTGATTAATATTAAAAAAAAAAAAAACAACGCTGGATTGTTCCTTGACCCAACCTCTTTCTAAGCTTCAAATTTCAGATGATGTGGTTGCAGCGCCATGGGCAAAAAACGTGTCAAAACTGGCAAAACATGCATTTGTTAGTGTTTTGCTGTGCAGAAACCATAAATTTGACCAAAACACAACTTGGTAAATCAAGGGATCTAGTATACCAGACCATGCATTCAGAATGTCATGCAAATCCATTGAACAGTTGCAAAGTTATTAACACGCAAAAATTGAGGTTTAACATCGAAGTGCCTACTCAGCCCTAACTAAAGGGTAGTGATTGCGCCCCTATAATACATGTATACATATAATATATATATATATGTATATATATATATACACACACAGTATATATAAATACATATATAGATATGTGTGTGTATTACATATATATATAGTATATAGTATATACATGTGTATGGGCGATTGGTAGGGGGGAACATCTAAACACCAGGGATTTTATAAAAATTATTTTACCATGGGGCTGGCGATCAGTGTGGGTAGGGGTACTACTAGTAATGGGCGAAGTGATCTCAATCCGCTCCATGAAGCATTTTGCAGAGCGAAGGTGGATTCGAGAAGTGCTCTGCAATGAGAAGTGGAGTACTTTGCGTTATGATGAGGAAAGCAAAGTGCAATGGAAACAGTGACTTTGCATTACTCCGCCTCCACTGGTCACTACTCTTTCAATTTTTAAGGTGAAGTACATTGGTAGCAATTCACTTCACCTCACTTCGCCTTGTTTTTGAGATCCGAAGGCAGATTTTGCAGTGATTCATGGTAGTTCTGGTCACATGGGCTCTGTATCGATCTGCATAGCTTCAGTTCAGGGTAGTATGAGTATGAAGGAGTAGGAGACAGTGTGCTCTGATAGCTGTCTGTAGGAATCTTGTAAAAGCTGCTGAAAAAGCATTTTTGCTTTTTTGGGGGGTGGGATTTAACTGTAGTTCATCGATTGTAAGAAACTCTCCTGTGGTCACATCATCGAGCGTTTTTGTTTGTGTGTGGATTTTGAATGTTAATTTACAACATTGAGTGTGTGTGATGAAAGACAGTGAAAGTGTGCTGTGTGGGGGAGGGGAGTATCTGTGTCTAGGTAGATTTAAGTTGGAGAACTAGTGATTTCTTTGTGTTTTGGTTATATTTTTGTTATACAACTGACTGTGTTAATGTACACATAGTACAATTGTCAGTAATAGTAGGAATTTTCTTGCTGTTTGTTGTGTGTATGTGGTGCAGCATTTCATAAGGTCAGGTTGTTTAAATTAGAAATTTACATTACATGGCAGTACACTGAACTTTTGCATTTGTGTCACATTCCTCATTGAGCATTGTACACAAACTGTTCTGTGTTGTGTGTGCAGTGTTACTTGCATCAAATATAATACACCTTTTAAAATTTGTGACACAGACTAGTGTAAGTACAACTAAGCACAGCAGTGTGAACCTGCTATCCACTTCGGCTGCTTGATTTTGTACTGTGATCGTGTTCTCTGTTGTTAGTTTTGCTGCTTGTGTTGTAGGGCCATAAAAATCAGCACTGTCTGTATTCAGTGTCCCCCCAACCCCACGTTCAAAAGGTTTTCTTTACCAGACTGGATTGTTTTTGTGAGTTTGTGATTTGTGACCCCATCAGCATCATTGGTTACTGAAGATGTTTTAATTGCGAGACAGTGTCACAGTAGTGTCTTATCTGTTGCTGAAGCCACAGTTCTTTATTTTGCTTCAAATCCAGCCAACGTCCCTCCAGTCAGAAAGTGAGCATATCAAAATCTGAATCTGGTAATAATATTTGTGGTTGATCCCCAAAATGCCTGCAAAGAGATATGCAAGCAAAGCTATTTCTGGCCATGGCAATGTTGGCAGTAAGAGGGTCTGTGGGTGTGGTAGTAGTACACGGATGGAGAAGTGCATTGCTGATGTGAGAAAAGGTATTTCTCCTGCAATGTTTTTTACAGCCCAATCAGTAGCTTCACTCATAGTTGGAGGAGATGATGTTTTCCCAGCCAGTGGTGTTAGTGTTACTGGTGTTAGTGGTGGTGGTGGAGGTAGTATTAGCATTGTTGCGTCAAGTTCTAATTCAGACCTGTGTACTGTATCCAAACATATTGAGTGTGAAGCAGTGCAAGTGAGTGATGACAGCATAGCTGATTTCATACTTCCCAGTAACATCCCATTAACTGCACCTGAGAATTCTGATGATCATGTCAACGATAGCAAATGCAATATTCCACCCTCCGTGGCACTTAATGTCATGCATTTTCTATGCAGTGACTCACAGTATGGTGAAAAAATATCAGGTGATGGTGGTGTAGATGCTGATGATGAATGTGATGATGATGTTGCTGTTGCTGAAACATGCAGTCCACATGCTAGCATCCAAGCAGAAGATATGGATGTGTGTGAGAGTGACATTGATGAATATGATGATGATGTAATTGACTCCAATTGGGAACCGGAGAAAGATAAATTAAAAGTGGCTGTGTCTGAGTCTGTTTTCAGGAATCCCCTTCCCCCCCATTAAAAACTTGTGATATGCAGGTTTTAGTTGATGATGATGATGATGACCCAGCAATCAAAATGATAGGTAGTCGTGGTGTTCATTTGCAGTCCCGGTGTGCAGTGCCCAAATCATCATGTGCCCCCCCACTTCAGTGCTTAAAATAACAGGCTTAAATAAGCCACATCATCATGAACATGTTAAAAGCAGAGCATCACACTCCCTTGTTTGGGATTTTTTTGTTCAAGATGCAAATGATGATTCAGTTGCAATCTGCCAGGTTTGCCATCTGAGTGTGAGTTGAGGTAAAAAGGGGAGCCATCTTGGGACAGGAGGCAGCATACACATCTTGAGAATAGGCACTTGGCTCTGTGGACCCAGCACAAGCTGGCAGCTAATACCGCAGTGGGGCATTCATCTGTGTCACCGGCAACCATAGCCAGCATGTTATCCCCTTCTATGACTGTTAAGCCCAGTAGGAAATTAATCATGTGCAGTAGTGTGGTAATAACAGTAGAGGATTACTACAGGCATGATGAGATGGAGGACCGTAATGACTTTGAAATGTTCTCCAGTCCTGGTGAGAGTAGCAGTTTTTGTGGTGGTGGTGGTGGTGGTGGTGGTGGTGGTGAATGCAGTATGTCTAGTGCAAGTGGTACATCAACCCTGGTTGGCAAATCTGGCAAAATAACATCATTTCTGGGTTTGTCATCATCGCCTGTGCAACCATCTTTATCAAATGTATACACTCCACCCCCTGCCAATGCCATTCATCACAGAGCACAACCATTTGTGAGCAACAACACATGCCGTGCAAAACATTTAAGTCAGCCCGTGTTACTGAGTGTTTTTACGCATAAGCTGAAGTACCCACCTAATCATACAGTGTCACGTGAACTTAATGCTGTTATAGCAGTTATGCTGCCAATTGATCTTTTGCTCTTCTCCTTTGTGGAGAATTCTGGGTTCCGGCGGTTTGCTACACATGTCTGTCCAAAATGGAAAGTGCCATCCAAGATATACTTTTCTACCTGTGCTGTTCCTGAGTTGTTCTACAGGTGCTTTTGGTTGTTTGTGATGTTGGTAGTGTGAATAATTAGTGCAATAAGGTGGATTGTCACAGTAACAATCTTCCTGGAATTCTCCAGCATGCAACAATTGCTATGCACAGTGTGGCCTATTCACACACTGGTGAGAAAATGTTGACATGGTACTGACTGAAATTGACAGATGACTGAACCCTCTGTCCCTATGATCTGGGTTCATAGCAAGTGACAATGGGTCAAATGTGGTGAAATGCATCATGAATGGTGGTTTTATTCATGTTCCATTCATGGCATACTGTTTAAATCTTGTAGTTCAGGAGTTTCTGCAGCACCCTGACATAAAGCAAATGCTGACCATTGCACAACATATCTGCTCTCACTTTTCAAGATCTGGAAAGGCCTGTGACCAACTGCGGCAGTTGCAGATACAAAACAACCTGCCTCAGCACCGCTTGAAGTTGGCAGATGTCACTCGATGGAACTCCACATTATACATGGCAGAGAGGTTGTATGAACAATACAATGATATCCCAGAATATCTTGTTATGCACACTAGCCGTGACAGTTCCAGGGCCTCCATGTCTATGACGACTGAACAGTGGCTCCTCATGTACTCTGTAATAACAATTTTGCAGACTTTTAAACATGCCACACAAGCAGTGAGTGGCAAGTCTGCCTCCATTAGCCAATCAATTCCACTGCTGTGGGTGCTGAGGCAGGCAGACATTGGTGAATGTACAGCATAGCCTTGATGTTGATGGAGACGGTGGTAGCAGTATGTTGCTGCAACAAATGCTGACAGTATTCGACCAGAATCATCACATTGTGAGTATTCAGCATAGTGACAACTTTGCCATGGCAAGAATGCTGGACCCACGATACAAATGTGGAATTGCATCAGTACTAGAGGGAGGGTATGAACAGGTAAAAAATATCAGTGGTCAACTGGTGCGCTTGGTTCATGGGGCACAGAAGTCCTGTGCCAAGGTAAGCAAACCACAGCAGCATAATCTAGCTGAAGGTGTAGCTGGAGGGCCATCAAGCATATCATGCAAGGGTAAGGGGACTGTAGTTCCAGGTGGCCTGTCATCCAAAGTGGGTGGCATCAACCCACTTTGGGAGGCTTTGTCTCAAGTGGGTATTGGTGAAACAAATGATTCTGGAGAACAGGCTGATACATCAACAATTAGATTTAGTACAGCACAGAGAATGGTTGAGTCATATTTGTCTGAAAACAGGCATCTGACAATAAGTGAACATCCTCTTTTGTACTGAAGTGGAAAGGTCAGTGAATGGCCAGAGCTGACTGCAGGGGCACTGAAGTACCTCACATGCTCACCCTCCAGAGTAAGTTTTGAGTGGGTATTCAGCTCAGCAGGTGCAATAGTCAGGGATCGATGGATGTTAGTTTGCTAACATTCATTAAAAAGAATGAGAGGCACATACCAGCACATACCAGCACAGACTGCAACCTCGATATTCATACCTCGGACTAGTCATGGTGGTCTTGCTGATGTGGAAATGGAGCATCCTGGTGGCACTGGCAGTGGCTGCCTGAAAACAGCCCACCACTGATGTAGATGATGACATAATGGAGAAAGAATTTCCCAGTGGTCAGACTTCAGACATTGATGAATGTGAGGGCAGTTTTCTTTATGAGGATGATGATGTGGTTAATGTTGGCAGGTTTTAAGTGCAGTATTTAAAAGGTGGTGTGCAAACCCCCCCCACCCGGACCACCACCACCACCACCTCCGGGACTGATGTTAGCCACTGCCACCATTGAGCCCAAGTATGTATGCCCCCTGGACCACCACCACCGGGACTGATGTTATCCAAGTCTGCCACCACGAGTCTGTATGCCCCCCATGAACCACCACCACCACCACTGAGACTGATGTTAGCCACTGCTGCCACTGAGCTCGAGTCTGTATGCCCCCTGGACCACCAGCACTGGTACTGATGTTATCCAAGTCTGCCACCACGAGTCTGTATGCTCCCCATGGACCACCACCACCACCAGGAATGATGTTACCCACTGCCACCACTGAGCCTGCGTCTGTATGCCCCCTGGACCACCACCACCGGGAATGATGTTATCCAAGTCTGCCACCATAAGTCTGTATGCCCACCACAGATCTCCACCACCACCATCACCACCGGGAATGATGTTAGCCACTGCCACTGCTGAGCCTGAGTCTGTCCGGGCCACCACATCCATCAGCCACAGACACAAAGCTTCTTAATATTTAAAACATAAAGTGAGTATGTGTACTCAGTCATGTTTGTTATGCTGCTTCACTTCCTTTAGTTTTATGTTTTTTTTTTCTGTGGCTTTTCAGAGCCACAATGGTAAAACACATATGGTGCACTTATTTTGTTTCTCTTACAGGGTAACCAAAAAAGGCTCCATCGATAAAAGTCGTTGGGATAGGAATGGTACTGTAGCTGTACCGTACAAAGAGGAAGCAATGTAATAGCCAAGTGAAATCCATTCTGGTAAGTATGAACATTTTATTTTATCCATTTCATTGTATTGTGAAGACTGCAGGAAATATTGCACACAGGTTGTGAGAACCAGGGAGGGACACATAACAATTAGGTTGTAAGAAGTCATTCATTTCTTTTTTTAGGAAATGTCAAGATGCTTTGGTATTCTGTCAAAGTGGCCTTATCCCAAAAAGTTCTTCAAAATCAGGCACTCCCTTCCGCCGAGCTTGGGCACACATATCAACATGCAGAAGTCATTTCATTACATGGCCATTACCATCATAAGTACCGGACTCCAGAAGGATGCTGATGAAATCTGTGAAGAAGTAACAAAATAAGAAACCATTAGATACAAACTTGCAAATATGATTCCTCTCCCCAGAAAAAAAATACTTACCTTCTTGTGCTTGAGAGTTATCCATTTCCAATTTCAGTGCAAAAAATTCTCATTTAGCACTTGAATGTGCACACCAACAGTTTCTGTGTGACCTGTGATGGAAAACAATACCATGAGTACATGTCCATGATTGTCAACCCCCCTCCCCACCTAGAAAATTCACAATCATATATCTATATATATTACTTGGTATTACTTGGTATGAAAGAACAGAAGAAGGCAGATGCCCATCAAGACTGTTCCCCACACAATGTGGAACATTATTTAGTTGTTATCCCAAATCCAAGCATCTAGTTTATTTTTGAAAGTAGTGATACTAGGAGCCTCAACTAATTCCTGTGGCAAGGTGTTCCATACACTAGAAGCCCTTATTGAAAAAAAGTTTCCCCTCTTACTGGTTCTATAACTTTTGACCTCAAGCTGTTTGTTATGCAGTCTTGGAACATGTCTCCTTTTGGAGAAAGTTAGACCACATTTTTCCATGAGATCAGGTGAATTTATTAAATTAAAAACCATAAGCATATCTCCTCTTAGTCTTCTAATTTGAAGAGAGAGGAGACCAGTAGTTTTTAATCTGGTCTGATAGTCCAAATTTGTTAATCTGGGAATCATTCTGGTTACTCTCCTCTGAACTTGTTAAAGTATAGCAATGTCCTTTTTTAGACTTGGATTCCAAAAAGGGAAGCTGTAGTCCAGTACGGTCTAACATATGCCCTATACAGTGGGATAAGGCATTGTTTGGTGTGGTTAATAAAGGTGTGTTTTATTTGCCTCAAAAGTCTATTGGTCATACAAGCAGTTCTAACACAGTGATCACTTGACGTGAGTTTATTGTTGATATAAATACCTAAATCTTTCTCAAAGTTTTATAAGTGAAGTAGAAGTCCATTTATATGATGCAGTATATCTTTTTAGGATTTTTTGCACTGAAATGTACTACTAAGCATTTGTCTTGATTAAACTGCATATGATTATCATGTGCCCAAAGTATTAATTTTCCCAAATCCTCCTTTAATGAGGAGATATTTTCATGATTATTAACCTTGTTCCCCAGTTTAGTATTGTCTGCGAATTTAACCATGAAATTATTAGGTCTTGTTTGTAAATCACTAATGAAAAGATTAAATATATATAGATAGATAGATATACTCAACAAGGCTACTATTGGTGTACAGCCAAAGGGTACCCTTCAATCCAGTTGAGATGATCACATTGCATTTGCTCAAATCGTCTGTCAGAACCCACTGGACCAGCAACACAATACTCACAGTCATCATTTTATACTGGTGTATGTGTTGAAACACTCCCATTTCACTGTCTAACTACTTGTCAATTTTCTGCAGACAAGCAGGATGCATTTTGGGCCTGCAGAAAAAATCTGGGGACTCTGTGCCACTTCTGTGCGCATGACTGAGTGTGCCATTAATTCTGGGGGACTTTGTATGTGTTGAAACACTCCCATTTCACTGTCTAACCACTTGTCAATTTTCTGCAGACAAGCAGAATGCATTTTGGGCCTGCAGAAAAAATCTGGGGACTCTGTGCCACTTCTGTATGCATGACTGAGTGCACCATTAATTCTGGGGGACTTTGTATGTGTTGAAACACTCTCATTTCACTATCTAACCACTTGTCAATTTTCTGCAGACAAGCAGGATGCATTTTGGGCCTGCAAAAAAAATCTGGGGACTCTGTGCCACTTTTGTGTGTTCTGTGATTGTTGCTGTGAGCTCATGATGTCATACTGACATTTTCACAATTAAAGCAGCAGTGCAAGAATGTCCTCACAGTTCTGAACTGTAATTTTTTACGTTACTTTACACTGCCACAGCCACCACTAGTCACCTCCGAGCCGTGGCTAGAATTATATGCTTCTTTTCACAATTTATGTCTGCTTTCCTTACTTGCCGACTTTTTTTCATATATATAAAAAAAAAGATGACACCTTTCAGTATTGTTCTCACCAGGTTTGTATTTTTTTGCTGCTGATTTCAATAAATATTGTTCCATGCTGTCATAAAACACTGACTGCTGCATAATTGTTAATTTACAACAGAAGTGATATATAACAACTAACTGATGCAATGCAGAAAAGCAGAGGAAAACAATTACAAACACCTGTTCAGAAGTTGAACCAATTTAAAAGGAATGCTACTTTCATTATTTCACACATGAAAAAAGGTAGCACAGCAGACTCACTCAAGTTAGCAAATTATCATATCATTCCAGTCAGTCAGGATGTAAGTAGAGGAACTTGTAACATAGCATTAAAAAATATAGATCAGAGTTATCAACAGATTGTTGTGCTGCTGCTTTACAGAGATTCACCACATTACATAGTAATGGTAATGCACATAACCTAATATGTGGGGGCCTTACTTCCACTGGAATATTTCTTGCTCCACAGAGTACAATATATATCTGGGAAAACCTCCCATAATTTCATTATAGTGTGTCACATGACAGAGGAATTACTGTTCAGAAAAGCCGCCTACATTCTGCACCCCTTTCTCGCCAACATTAGGACGTGATACCAGGGGGAGTGCAGGTGCATGCTCCACTACAGTGAATGTCCGGCAGATATCCCAATATTTCGTTATGTTATAAGGTTCACTTTGTGGTGAAATGTGGGAACATTTCCACTAGCAAGGCTTTTCTGACAAGAAACATGCCCACACATTTCAAAATGAACTGACCATTATAACATAAAGAAAAATTCGGAAAGTTGCAGGACAATCGGACATTCACTGTAATGGAGCATGCACCCTCGCTTTCCCTGACATGATGTCTTAATGTTGCTGAGAAGAGGTCTAGAATGTGGGCAGCTTTTCAGAATGGGAATTCCTTTGTCATGTGACACACTGTAATGAAATTAGGGGCGGTTTTACACAGAAATGTATTGATTATGTGGAGCAAGAAAGATTGCCCTGAAGGAAAATGTGGATTACTAAACAACAGCAAAGAAAAGCACACAAAAGAGTACAACACAACAGTGGGATGGGAGGCAGAAAACAATATCTTATTGGCGGCTGTGGATGCCGTGGTGGTCCAGCAGCAAGTGCAGCATTGTTATTATTTGCTGCTGCTGTGCTTCGATGGTGCCAACTTGCTGCTGCAAAGCACCCACCCTCGCACTGTTCTCCTCCAGGATTGCCCACACCAAGGTGAAGTCTGACTGTGTTACAGGGACTGTGGTGGGGTCCACTGCAGGAGGAAATGCAGGGAGTGGTGGTGGAGAGAGTGGTGCTGGTGGCTGTGGTGGTGGGGGATGTGGTACAGCTGCTCCACTGGCCCTCTCCAGCTGCGGCAGTGAGGCACATGTTGTTCATCAGCAGCATCCTCTGCCACTGCCACAGAAGGGCCAGCAGGTGAACATCTGGCCCCTTCCGTGGCAGCCTGCCACTCCGCCCTGTGGTGATTCATCATATGGGTGCGCTGGCCCCTGGTCCCCAAATGTGTCCCCCGAGGGCCATGGTGCACCTTCACACTACAGAGGTGGCACACCACCACTGTGCTATCCCCCCGAACACAGTCAAAAAACTCCCACACTAGGAAGCTGCGGGGGGGATCGGACACATTCCTTGAACCACCAGGATTTTCCAAGGCCACCTCCTATGGCTGAGGAGGTGGTGGAGGGGATGCTGCTGGAGCACCTACATCTACCTGTGGTGGTGGTGGTGGTGGTAGTGGTGCACAAAGTGCATTGACAGCACCCACTGGTGGCACTGGTGCTGCTGCTTCAGCATGAGGGGGAGCCCCAGAAGTCAGGAGTGGTCCAGCCTGACATGACCACCCTGTGTCCACACTCCCCTCCTTGGACGATAGCACCCACGGGCCACCGACTTTCCTTCCAAAGGCCCCATCTCAGCTTCTCTGAATCCCATTAGTCTGACACACACACTCAAACACACACAGTCAGTCACACACACACAAAACAAAACTTCGAAAAAAATTTACTAACAAAAAAAATCACAAGCACAACACTAAAATTAAATAAAGATACAGCTTTTTAAAAAGCTGTTATGGCTGCAGTGAAGAACTAAAGCATCAGATCTCGCCGTCTCTCTCCACAGAGCTTTCTCACTCTACAAATGCAAAGGAGAAAGTGAAACTGCTTCTCTGACTCACTTCCTTCCTATCTGGCTAAACCATGTCACTTACAGTACTGTAAGCCATGTGATATGTGAGGGGCTGCCTATTTACTTGGCACTTCGCCTTACTTCGCCTTAAGGCATTATTGGCAGCATAAAGTGGTAATGATAACGGAAGTGAGCACTTTGCGCTGGTCACTTCCCTGTTGTGTCTTGACAACGCCAAGTGGTCTTCACGTCCACTTCGCCAGCGGAATTTAAATTTGCTACATCTCTAGGTACTACTACTAGCAGAAGAGTAGTTTTTGCTGCGAAGTGTGGAATTTTGCTAATGAAATTCCACACTTGGCGAGTGATCCACGCTCTGCGAATTGGCAAATTTCTAAATTGTACATTGTGAACTGAGCGCAATTCGTGAAATATTTAGCAGAACAAATTTTAGGGACTGTGCCCATCTCTAGGGAGCATGCACACTGTGGACATGTGACAAGATACAGCATTTTATTCTGAAATTGCATGTCTCAGCCACATTTTAGAATTGTGCATACCCACCACATTTTAAAATTGCACATAACATCCCCACACATCCCCACATATTTTGACATGTTGAGCCTATGCTACATTGTGACATTTTATGTTTCTGTCACTTTGCAAAAAAGTACATGTCCCTGCCACATTCCAACACTTAACACCCTCACCACATTATGAAGTTGCATGTTAGTGCGTGTTAGTGCCACATTCTGAAACTATCACCACTACATTCCACAATTGTGTCACTGTCGAGTTCCAAAACTGTGAGTCACTGCTACATCTGAAATTTTGGCCACATTTCGAAAGTGTGCATCCCTGCTGTATTTCCAAATTGTAAAACCACACATACCCCCATAATGCAAAGCATCATGGGCTGTATATGAAAATCATAACAAAATATTATGCTTGTTCAACTTTAAGCAGAAATGCGTGATGCTGAAAGGCCTCTCACACAGTCTGCAAAGGGTGCCAACAGAAGACACAGACATGTGCTTCATCCTACCAGGACTCATCAGTGTGCCTCGTCCATATGACACCCTAGTGGAATGAATCATATACCTTAAGCTAGTATATCTGTGTTGGGTTGTGATGAGCCCAATAAAAACAAAAAACAAGCTAAAAGACAAAGAATCTTAGTGCACAAGCACTGATGCAGGGTTACTTCAAAGGACATTGGCCGGGAAGCCAAGTTTAAAAGAAATACAAAATCACACATACCCCCATAATGCAATGTATCATGGGCTGCATATGCAAATCACCACAAAATATTATGCTGGTTCAACTTTAAGCAGAAATGCATGGTACTGAATGGCCTCTCACACAGTCTGCAAAGGGTGCCAACAGAAGACACAGACACGTGTTTCATCCTACCAGGACTCATCAGTTTGCGTTGTCTGTATAACACGCCAGTGGAATGAACCAGCTACCCTAAGTTGGTCTGTCTGGGCTGGGTTCTGGTGAGCCCAATAACAGCAAAAAACAAGCTATAAGACAAAGAACCTTAGTGTGCAATCACTGAGGCAAGGGTTACCCCAAAAGGCATTGGCCAGGAAGCCATTTGGGAATTGTGTCACCACAATATTAAAAAATTGTGCATCCCATCAAATTCTGAAAATACTCATCTTCGCCATATTCTAAAATGATGCATTTGCACCACATTCAGAAACTGGGTTTCCCAGTACATTCAAAAACTTGAAATCCCAGCCACATTCTAAAATTGCGTGCACAGCTAAACTGTGAATTGTACCTTCCTGCCACATTCTGAAATTATGTAACTGACACATTCCAAAATTGCCTGTCTTCATCAAATTCTGAAAGTGCACATCCCCATTAACTTCCAAAAATTGTGCATCCCCACCACTTTCTGAAAATGAATGTCCCTCCAACAGTCTGAAATTGTATGTCCAAGTCACATTCTTAAACTGTACATCCATGGCACATTCTTAAACTGTGCATCTCTGCCACATTCCATAATTATACATCACCATCACATTCCAGAATGACAGTACTCCTCCACATTCTGAAATTCTTTGCCACAGCCACATTCTGATATTGTGCATCCCTGTCGCATTTTGAAATTTACCACAACAGCATTCAAAAACTGTGCATCCCCATCTGCGCTGCATTCCAAAATTATGCATTTTCAACTCATTTTGAAGTTCTGTTTCACAGTGACATTCCAACAGTGTATGCCATCTCACCACCACATTCTTAAATTGTGTGTCTCAGCCACATTCTGAAATTGAACCTTCCTACTGCATTCTGAAATTCTGTCACTGCCACATTCCAGAACTGCATTTCCAAGCCACATTCTAAAATTGTGCATCCCTACAACATTCCAAACTTGTGCATCCCCACCATATTCTGAAATGCTGCTTACTCCTCACATTCCAAAAATGCATTTCCCAGCCACATTCAGAAATTACACATCCCACCACTTTCCAAAAATGTGCAGCCCTGCCACATTCTGAAATTGCATGTGACCACCACATTCTGAAATTGTGCATCACCTCCACATTCTGAGATTCTGTGTCCAGGCAACATCATGAAATTGCATATTGCCATCTGTAACTGAGGCTTTGGTCAGGAAGCATGAGCAGACCAGGAGAAATTGTAAAAATCCACAAGCAGTGAGTTATTATTATAAGTAACAGGATAATAAAAAATCAGAAGGAAATGTATCAACTGGTTTTCAGCATAGTCAGACCAAAAACAAAGTTCAGTTTCTGAGTTCAGAGTTGAAATCTACAATCAACCAGCTCTCTGTACATCTTGTCTCCAAATGCCCTGAAGACACTTGCCCTCCTATTTTTTATGCACGTTGAACCTTTTCAGATTCTAGTTTCCCCAGACCATTGTGACTTTCAGAACTTTGTTAGATTCTAGCTTGCAGATCATTGTGACCTAGATCTTCAGAACCTTGTTTGATCCTAAATTCCAGATCATTGCGACCAAGCTACCTGCTCTCTTTTGCAGATGGATTCCACAATTCTGAGATCAAAAAGGTCACACTCTGTTACACTTTGCTAATAAACTCAAAGAACTATTTCTGTAATCATTTCAACAGTAATAACTATATCTAGTTTACAAATCAGGGAACCCATAAATATTTTTATAACTACATATAAGCAAGGCAGAAACAGAAAAAAGGGGAAAGAGAACAGTAAGTAAAGGAAAGAGTTTATTGTGCAGTTCAATAGAAATGACAGAGATACTGTAGTATTCAAAATCCTTGTTCAGACTCTCTCTACACATCAGAATGGGGACAGGGCCCTAGCAACCCTGTGATATATATCTCCCTGCTTAAAACAGAAACTGTTCTTCTTTTTTTTTTAAAACTAGTTTCCAAAAACCTTCCCTCAAACTTATCACATTATTGTCAATTCTTGGAAATTGCTGTACTCACTTTTATATCACGTTACATCATAGAGTTCAGTGAACATTCATGTCCTGTAGATCATTGTTTCCTTTCTTCTCTAACCTCTCTGATTCTTCAATTCCTGAAACATACTATGACAAACAATCTGTAGTGACATTTTCTTTTCCATACTTATGCAGCACTTTGAATTTAAATGGCTGTAGTGCCAGTTACCACCTCTTTTTTATCATTCATTGGATTCAGCCAACAGAGGGTATTATGACTGGTTATTAGCACAAAGTCAGCTCCTAACAAATAAAATGTAAAGGACTAGATTTACCACTTAGTCTTACGGGCTTCCTTTTCAATGGCTATGTACCTTTTCTCCCGGTCATGCAATTTCACTCTAACATATGGAATGGGATGCTCTTTCCCAGCTATATTCTGTCTAAGAACAGCACCTTGGCCTACCTCCAAGGCATCTGTTTGTAACAGAGAAATTGCTCTTTGAAGACTGGGCTTTTTAAGACATGGGCTGAATATAATGCAGCCCTGATAGCCCTAAAATCATTATCACTCTCTCTGGGATCCATTTTACATTATCCAGATATCTTTTCTTTGGAAGTTCAGTGAGGGGAGTAGCTAGTTGGGCAAAGTTGGGGATGAACCTCCGGTAGTAACCATCCAGCCCTAAAAATGATCTGCATGTTTCTTTGTTTTTGGGACAGTGCTGTTACCTACAGCTTCTGTCTTAGTAATTTCTGGTTTTCCCTTTCATTGTCCCATAATATAACCCAAATATCTGGTTTCCCTGCATGCCCAATGCACATTTGGTAGGATTAATGGTTAGACCAGCATTTTTGGTGGCTTGGATAACTGCTTGTAGGTGATCCATATGACTTTTTCCAGTCTGGACTGTGCACCACATCATCCAGGTAAGCCACACAATAACCTAATTAAGGGGCTATGACTACATCCATGAACCACTGAAAAGTGGTGGGTGCACCATGTGACCAAAATGGCATTGTGGTGAACTGATAGAATCCAGTAGTGTATGAAATGTATTTTTTTCACTTGATTATTTTCCTAGGGGAATCTGCAAGTAACATAGAAACATATAATTTGATGGCAGATAAGGACCGCTTGGCCCACCTAGTCTTCCATTTCCCTACCTAACAGACAAGCTGCAGATCCTAGTTAACCAACAGCCTACTTACTCCTACCCCCACTAGAACTGCCTTATGACTGTCCCATGCATTCTTGAATTTCCCCACTGTTTTTGACTCCAGGACCTCCTCAGGAAGGCTGTTCCATGCATCGACAACCCTCTCCATGAAGAAATATTTCCTCACATTACCTCTGAGCCATTCCCCTCTATCTTCAAATTGTGTCCCCTTGTTCTTGCACATCTCTTTTTCTGAAAGATGCTACCATCTTTGACTTTGTTGATACCCTTGAGGTACTTGAAAATTTCTATCATCCCCCCCCCCTCTTTCTCAAGGCTATACAAATTAAGTTCCTTTAGCCTTTCTTCATATGTCTTCTGGTGCAGACCTTACATCATTTTGGTTGCTCTCCTCTGGACAGCCTCTACCCTGTCTATGTCCTTGCAGAAATCGTGTTTCCAGAACTGCATGCAGTATTTCAGATGTGGTCTCACCAACTGTCTGTACAGAGGGATAAAAACTTCCTGTTTTCTACTGTTGATGCCTCTCTCTGTGCATCCCAATACCCCCCAAACCCTCAAAATTGCTTTCTCACATTGCTTGCCTACCTTTAGGTCATCTGAGATAACTACCCCCAGATATCTTTCCATTTTTGTTGTTGTCAGTATCTCACCCCCCATTGTGTACTCTTCCCCTGGGTTTTTGTTTCCCAGATGCATTACTTTGCACTTCCTTGCATTGAATCTAAGCTGCCATACATTTGACCATTCCTCCAACTTTGCCAAGTCTCTATGCATCCTTTACACCTCCCTCCTTGTGTATCAACCCTGTTGCAGATATCTGTGTAGTCTGCAAAGAGACATACGTTTCCTTTCAGTCCCTCTACAATGTCACTTACAGGATAAAGACATTTAAAAGGACCGGCCCCAGTACTGAACCTTGCAGTGCCCAACTAGTAACCCCCCTTTCTTCTCTGTGGATTCCGTTAATTATTACCCTCTGTGTCCTGTTGTCCAGCCAATGTTTTACCCAGGCTACTGCCCTGGGACCCACTCCCAGGCTAGCTAATTTGTTTATTAATCTTTTGTGTGGGACTGTGTCAAATGCCTTGCTAAAGTCTTGGTGGGCCATGTCCACAGCCCCTCCCTGGTGTACTACTTTGATCTCCCAGTTGAAGAAATTGATTACATTCATCTGACATGACCTTCCTGCTGAGAATCCATACTGCCTTGGGTCCTGTGCCCCACTAGCCTCTAGGTACTCAACAATACTTTCCTTCAGAAGTGGTTCTACTATTTTCCCTACCACTGAGGTCAAACTGACAGGTCTGTAGTTTTCTACCTCTGTCTTGCTCCCACATTTGTGAAGGGGAATCACATCTGCCCTCCTCCAGTACTCAGGCACCTCACCATCCTCCCACAATTTGTTAAAAAGGGTAGTCAGTGGTGTTACTTGTTCTCCCCTTAGTTCTTTTAGAATCCTGGGGTGAATCCCATCAGGCCCCATTGCTTTATCCACCTTCAGTTTTAGGAGTTCTTTCAGAACCCTTTTTCTTGTGAAAGGACTGATATCAACCCTCCTATCCAGAGTACTTCTATTGACTGGATTGGGTACTTCCCCCTCCTCTTCCTTTGTGAATACTGAGCAGAAGTATTCATTCAGTATCCCTGCTTTTTCACTGTCCCTCTCTGCCCAACCACTCTTCTTTTTATTCAGCCTCAGTAGCCCTGCCTTCATCTTTCTTTGCTCCCTAACATGCCTATAAAAGGTTTTATCCCCCTTCTTAACTGAGTTGGCTATCTTTTCCTCAGTTTGGACCTTCACTATTCTGACTGCCTTCCCTGCTTCCTTCTGTTTTAACTGGTACAGTTCTCTGTCCTGCTCCTTCTGTGTTTCCTTATACTTCCTGAATGCTATATTTTTCTCCCTAACCTTCCCTGCCACTTCTTTTGAGAAGCATAGTGTTTTTCCTTTCATTTTGATTTGTTTATTTGCTTCACATAAAGGTTTGTTGCCTCTGTGATGGCAGTTTTGATGTTTCCCCATTGCTGCACCACTCCACCTTCTTGCTTGTTTGCTAATGCTTTTCTGAGGCACTCTCCCAATTGCCAAAATCAGCCCTCCTGAACTCCAGTACCTTCACTTTGTATGGCTTGACTCTACAGCTAAAAATTTTATCGTGAACCACACTGTTTGGTGGTCACTTGTTCCCAGATGGCTACCCACTTCTAGATCTGAGATCCTCTCTCCATCCCCATTTGAGAGTACCAGATCTAAGACTGCTCCCTCCCGAGTGGGTTCCAAAACTAGCTGTCTGAAACATGCCCCCTGTAGAGCATTAAGAATGGGCCTGCTGTTGGATGTGGCTGCAGCAAAGGTGCTCCAGTTAACATCTGGCATATTCAGGTCCCCTATCAGCAATATATCTGCTTTCTCTGCCATTCCAAGGATGCCTTCTATCATTTCCTTGTCCATTTCCTCCCCCTGAGATGAGGGGTCTATATACAATCCCTGTACAGATTGTGGTGCCATTTCAAGTCTCCAGGGTGACACACAGTGCCTCCTCTCCTCCCTGTTTACCCGTTAGTTCTGTTGATTTGATCCCTTCCCTTACATAGAGAGCTACTCCTCCTCCTCTTCTACCCTCCCTCTCCCTCCTGTAGATTGTGTACCCTGGTATATTGACATCCCAGTCATGGTTCTCTGTGTACCATGTTCCTGTGACTACCATGATATCCAGGCATCACTCTTCCATCAAGGCCACCAGTTCAGGGAGCTTGTTACCTAGACTACAGTACTATTGGTATGATCAAGGGTACTGATGAACTTGGCACTTTCCAATCTGTCCACCAAGTCATCTATCTTGGATGGTTCTGGACGGTCAGGGCACCAGCAATCAGAGCACCTGTGAGAGGGCACAAACATCAAGGTTGCCCCCACAATCAGAATACCAGTGTAACAGGGTGCCCAGCACTCTAGTACACTAAATTGTTTATGGGTACAGTGCCATGCTGTGGCAGCACCTGCACCTCTGCCCCTGTCCACCAGCACCATGATCATCTGCATGGTCCTCAGGGGGGGTGGCACGCCATGTATGACAGCCAAGCAACTGTGTGTGCCTCCCAGCCATGATATGATCAGCTCCACTGATGGCAGCCATTCTCAGCTTTGCTGCAAAGGAGGTGTCCAGAGAAGGACACAGATGAAAATCAGGACCATCCATGTACAGGGAGGCCCTACAGACCTATGGCAAAGGCAGTGTTCAACAGAGCAGATAATGGACTACTCTGTCAACTGCTCTGAGGCCATCCCAGTTATGTCCAATGGAGCAGATACAGATTATACAGCCCATTGGTATACAGCATGGGAGCTGACTGGCACAGTTTGGTGAAGGAGCTGGGGTAAGATCCTTCTGATGTGAGTGCACATTTGGATCTCTGTGTTGTACAGTTGTCAGCTGTAGTGTTCAGACGTATATGCATCTGACTTGTGCAGAGTCATGTCATCCCCGAGCCATATGCCTTATGGGTTTATTATATTCCACAGCATTTGCAGTTCATGCCTGCACTGTTACGCACCATGCACCTCATGTGGCCCTGTCAGCTGTCAGTGGGTGGGTCTGTGGGTGTGCGGTGTGTACACTGCCCAGTTGTGCTGTGTTGGGTGGCACACCCGGTACTTTGCAGCTGTGTAGTCTGGCACAGTGCTTGATTGGTGACCTCCCACTGGTGCTGTGATTGCCGGCATCCTGATGCCAGTACCCTGCTCACCTGGAACTATCCTGGACATAGGACAGCTGTCAAATGTAGACACTTGATTTAGTTTTCTAAAATAAATGCAGATTCTTGCCCCCCTTTCCCTCTTAATTACAATCACCATTGGTGATGCCCAAGCACTTCTCGACTCATCTATGATTCCCAATTCTTTCATTGTTTGTATTTCCTTAACCATATGTGCTCTTAAGCTCGCTGGTATTCTGTTTGCCTTTTGTCCAATAGGGCAAGCATGACCTATCCTTATTACATGTGCAACACCTTTTGCGATAGAAAATGTACTATTAAATGCCTTTACCAAGTTATGTGTTTCTGCTGTTTGCTAAGGGGTTAAGGAAATATTTATCTTTACCACATCAGAAGTTACAGTTTGTTCTCACCTGCTATAAGCTATGTCCATAGCTTCCTTTTCAGTTTCTGGCAATACTAACAGGGCAGACCATGGTGTTTTTTCAACTGTACCTCTCGATGTCCCACTCTACCATTCTGAAATCACAGCTAGGTCTTTTGGCTCCTTAAACACCCCTCATTCACCTCCCCATTTGCCACTCCTCTAGTACCACCAAAATTAGACAAGGCCAATTCCTTGCTGCTGCCCTTACCTTCTTCCATTCCTTCTTCTGAAAACCCATACTTGATGCCATTCCATCCTGATGCCATCCTGCTCCAAAACTGTCTCTACCCACTTGTGATTTCTGTCCCCTTGAAGGTTTTCAATCTTCTCCTACCCTCTTTCCCACCCAACCAGCCTTCTCATTAACACCATCCTACCACCCTCCTCTCCTCTTCACCTGTCTCACAAGGCCTGTACCTCTCAGGCTGCTTCTCAATCCCCATGTAAGCACTCCACACAGTAGTCCCCACTGCATAATGAAGTTAAAGAATATAACTGGAAATTGCACTTTATAACAAAGTATTGTATTCTTTAGCAGTGCATGTTTGAACTGTTTGTTTCCACATGTTTATGTATTATTTTGTGATCTGTTGTCTTTGTTTCTGTTCTACCTTGACTAGAAGCCTTTGTAAAAGAGTCTTTCTGTGCTCAAAGGTATTAATCTGAAATGTGAAATAAATAAAATTAAGTCATTTTTTTAGAAGATTAGCATGGTATATCCTAGAAGGATTTTTCTGGTCAGTGGTCTCAGACTTATAATTTACTGTGCCAGTACACCTAAGCATTTTATTTGGTCCTTGTCACTTCATTAACTGTTTATTTGCTGAAGTGGGTAACAATAGCAAAACCTTTTCACCTGGCTCAAAAACTTTTTCTTTTACCCCTTGGTCATAACATACCTTCTGTTGGTTTTGGTCCTCTTCCTGATTACTATTGGCAATTTCAACATACTTAGCTAACTTCTGTCTCAGCACACATATATATGCTGTAATAGAGTTTCTTTGAGAGGGGTTATCTTCTCATGTTTCTTTTATAACATCTAGTGGCCCCCTAGGTTGTCTACCATACAGCATTTCAAATGGTGAAAAATCTGTTGATGTCTGGTATTTCTTAGTAAGCAAAAAGTAAGTAAGGTAAATACTGGTCCCAATCCTTCCTCTCACCTTTCATAAATGTTTTTACTGTGCATTTTAGGGTCTGATTAAAATGCTCAATAAGACCGTCTGTTTGAGGGTGATAAGGGGAGGTTGTTATGGCAGTAACACTGAGGAATCGGTACAGCTCCTTCAGCAAGGCAGCACCAAAATTATTACCTTGACAGGAATAATTTCTTTAGGTATGCCCACCCTGCTGAAACATTTTGCCATCTCTGCAGCCACTTTTGGGGCTGTCACAGTACTTATAAGCATTGTCTCTGGGTACCTAGTAGTATGGTCACATACTTTGAGATTAAATTGGTTACCCCATTCACTTCTATCTAAGGAGACTAATCACATCCATTGCAATCTTCTCTAAGGGTACATCTATCAATGCTACAGGCTGCAGGGGCACTTTGTCTCTTTTAGACACTGGGGCTACCTTCTGACATTCCACTCAAGACCTGCAATACATAGCCACATCATCTTGGATCCTAGGCCAGTAAAACTTGTACAGCACCATGGCAGAGGTGTGATTTCTCCCCCAGTGACCAACCATGGGACTATCATGTGCTGTCTCCAAAAAACTAATTTCTGTACTTCTTTGGGATGACCAATTGTTTTACATGTTCATGTGTCTGAGAATGAACAGAAACACAGTACAGTAGCCCATTACACTTTTAAAACACAGGTTCTGTCTCTTTTTGTTTCACCCCCACCTGCTTAAAGTAATCTTGGAGAGAAACATCAAAAGTTTGTTCAAAAGCAAATCACAATCAGTTATCAGTCTGGCTTCGGCATTTTCATGCATTAACCCCTTTTGTCCATCAATCTTTTTTGCCAACATTTTTTCAAGCATCTTCTTTCCTGTCAGGATTTCTGGATTTTGGAGCTGGGCTGAAATAAGTCCTAAAAAAAGATGCCAAAGGGAAAACCGTCCTCATCATCTACTTTCTTCTTTGTCTATGCTCTTGTTATCATAGCTACTGAAACTGCAGGTTTATCTCCCTCTATGATTAACTTAGCAAAGTCTGGGAAATAATTTCCAATTATCACAGCTACAAGCAACTTTGGTACCTTTATCACTTTCATTTGGTGTGACACTCCATTAATGCTCAGAGTAAGGTGAGTGGTAGGATAGTATCGAGTGTCCCCATGAATGCAGATGACCCCAGTATCTGGTCCTCTTACATGGTTCCTTCACAGCACTTCAGCATGCACCAGAGTATGTCAGCTTTTTTTGCTTCCTGAATCTATAAGTCCTTTCACAGCCTTATCTCCCATCTTGACATCTGTTAAATAGTTGCCCCAATTTGCTAAGGCTAAATCCGCTTCAATATTACCCCTCTTATTCTTACAGCAGTTTCTTGCAATATGGCCTGGCTTATTGCAGTTATAGCAAATAAAGTCTTTGGGTGCAGATTTCTCACTGCCACCAGCATTCTTATCTGAATTGGAGATAGACTGGGAAAGAGAGGGTCTCACTGGTTCTTGTCTATAACCTCCTGCTGTGGTGTCTGTCTGGCCATCTGATAGACTTCAAAGAAACAACCTTTTCTCCCCTTTCTGGTCGGTGCTTTTTTACCCAAAGTTTTACGTCCATAGGCAGGATTTTAATGAGCTGTTTCCTTTGTAAATATGTCAATAAGCCTTTGCAAAAGAGTGGAGCCTTTGCAAAAGAGTCTTTGACTCAAAGGATTGTAATTCCGATCTTATGCAATAAATAAATAAAATAAATAAATAAATAAATAAGCTGGGGGACTGATTTACCCTCTTATTGGAGCCATTTAAGGAGAAGTTCCTTGAGTCAGGTGTAGGCTTCTCAGGGATCGTTGAAGGACTGGTACTTCAGGGAAATAAAGCTCTGCTTGTAGGTCTTTCCTGAGATGTCATGTATTTTTAATATTTCTTTTTTCACCAGGTCATAGTCTGCTGACAGACTTTTTAAGTTACTTGTGTTTTTTTGATCTGTTGGACCTGTATCTGTTCCTCCACCTTTAATAGCTTGCAAGGCGCCCACCCATAGCTACATCTCTTCTTTTCTCTGTTGTTCCTGTCACTGAATCTCTTCTTTTCTCTCTGCCTCTAAATATTGGAGCTCTTTCTCTGTGTCTCCATCTTTTTTTGTTGTATCACCAACCATTTGAAGAACTCAGATAGGCTTTCTGGTTCTGTTGCTGCCTGTTCTTTTCCCATCTCTGGTGCTGGCTGTTCAATTTCATCTTGGACTTGTGTCTGTGCTATCTTGGCTGTCATACTTTTGGCTATCACTCTTCTTCTTTCTTGTGCAAGATCCATACATTTCTCCTATGCTTCCCTAGTACCAGGACTGGCACCCACAAACAAACTCTTTGCCTTACTGTATGTACAGTGTAAATCCACTTATTCTGACATCCCCTGTAACTGACATTAGGGTCAGGAAGCATAAGCAGATTGTGGTGCCATTTCCAGTGGTAAAAATCCAGAAGGACAGTACAAGTCATATTAAACTGTTCCATCAACTCACTGGTGTAGCATTTTTTTTGTGATGTTACTGGAGTGGCAACTCAAACTGTTGAAGCTTTCAACTATTTTCCAACCATCCTTCACTGCCTATTCAACTTACATGTAACTGTTTAGTGAAATGGCAGTAGCTACATTTTCATGGCATTGTTTATAAATATCACAGCATTCCTTAAGAACATTGTTTATAAATATCACAGCATTCCTTAAGAGTTGTTTAGTCTTCCTTCTGAAATGAAACTGATAAGCATCAGCTGAAAATAAAGCTCATAGTACATGACAGCTAGATGCAAACCATTACTAACCTTTTACTAATTCGTTGAATTAAACCCTGCACAGATTAGGAAACTCATTGAACAATGCTACACCAGTGAGTTGAGGGAACAGTTTAATGCGACTTGTACTGAAGTGATTCATTATTATAAGTAGCAGCATAATAAAAACAAAAAGGAAATGTACCAGCTGATTTTCAGCATAGGCAGACAAAAACAAAGTCCAATTTCTGAGTTTAGCATTGAAATCTACAATCAACTAGCTCTTTGTTACATTTTGTCTCAAAATCTCCCAGACACTTGCTCCTCTCTTTTTATACACATTGAACCTTATCAGATTCTAGCTCCCCCAGAGCATTGTAATCCAGAACTTTCAGAATCCTGTCAGCTTCTAGCTTCCATAAGAGTATTGTGACCCAGCACTTCATAGCTTTATATGGATTCTTGTTTCCAGATGATTGTGACCTAGAGTTTAGAACCTTGTCTGATACTAACTTCCAGAGTCCAGAGCATTGTGACCCAGCTACAAGCTCTCTTTTGCTGTCAGATTCCACTGGTCTGAGATCAAAAAGGTCACACTCTCTTAACACTTTGCAAATAAACTCAAAGAACTGTTTCTGTAATCATTTCAATAGTGATAACTATATCTAGTGTAGAAATCAGGTGACCCAGTTTCATACATATTTTATTTATAACTATATATAAGTAAGGTAGAGACTGAAAAAGGGGTAAAAGAAAGAACAGTAACTAAGGGAAAGAGCTGATTGTGCAGTCAAATAGAAAAGACAGAGATAGTAGGCAGAATCCTTGCTTCAGACTCTCTCTACACATCACATGTGGGACAAGGCCCAACTAACCCCGCCACACGACTGCAATCTGAAATCAAGGTTCCCCATGACATTCTGAAATTCTGCATCACCACCATGTGCTGAAGTTACACATTCATGACACATTACAAAATTGTATATACCTGCTACATTCGGCAACTATGTGTCTCCTGCATTTTGCTATTGCATATCTCTGCAACATTCTAAAAATTTATGACATCACTACATTCTAAATTTCAGCATCCATGCCACGTTCCAAATTGTGTGTCCTTGCTACTTGCTCAGACTGTGTCATTACTGCATTCCAAAATTGCAGCCTGTTTGTATTCTGAAATCCATCCCCACATTATTCTTAAAACTGCACACAATGTTGGCATAGTAAGGCTAGGTTTGTCACTGGATTCTAATCTCCCATCACATTTTTAAGTACCTTGCATCTACATATTATGAAAATATATACCCTGTTCCCATCCAGTGTCAGCCACTGTAGCTTGCAGGGAGAACTACTGTAGGCTGTTAGGTCTGGTTATGACATCAGCAGCTCTTCACTGAAACTTTTTTTTTGAACAGGCAGTGACATTAGGGTTACAGAATGACTTGTAACTTTTAAACAAAATAACATAAAGATCTTATTTTTGGCATGGGGCTGACTGGGGATATATTGATCTAAATTCTGAAGTTATTAATGCTAGAAATGTTGACACAACTTCCTTTTTAAGGATTTTCTTGTGCATAGCCATCTTCCACCATTCCCCTGAGTGAACAAGAGGTTCTCTGGCACCACACCTGTGGGGTTTCATTGGTGTGGTAATTGTAATGTGTGCACATATACCTCCCGATGGAAAGATTGAATGAGTCCCACCAATGCAAAAACAATATCAGGGTAAACAGATAATTCCTTTTTATATAAGTTTTGACATTTATGTTTTGTGATGTGACTGTCTGAAATTTTATGGTTGCACAAGTTTGAGCTCTGAAGGAATGTTTGTAAAAGCATGTTAGATTTATCCTTAGTGCTAGGTGTTATACCCATGTTGGTGCCTTTTGGAACAGTACCATGGCCCAGGAGTAAATACATTTTCCTTCATAGGGATGGACTATGAGACCTCCAATACTCATGGTGGAGACAGAGTTAGAACCCTGCTTCATAAGGAATACAGATTGAGCTTTGAGCAAGGAGCCTCAATCCCATCATGGGTGAGTGATGACTGGGATACAGTACAATTTTTGTAGTTCTGGCTGACATTTCTACCTGTTGATATTTAATTGTTATTTTCCTTATGCTTACTGCCTTCTTTTGATCTATTTTCTTGCTATCATGTAAAGAAAACATTTTTTTTTCTTCTGGAGACTTTAATCAGTGATGATTCTAAATTGAATTTATAGACATACTATGGAATTTGCTAGTTTGCTGTATATCCTAGATATAAGTAATAATGTATTGGTGACAGTACACAAGAAGCCTGCATTTCCGTTGAGAGACAGGGATAACAACATATAGAATAGTGTATGGGTGACCATACACAACAAGGCTATGTTTCCATTGAAGGGATGTGATGATGTCATACAGACCTCGAGAGCGAAGCTCGAGAGGTCCGTTTGACATCATTACATCCCCGAGATTAAAACAAAGTTTGTTGTGTCTGCTCACCCATACTATTTTATAGTAGATAGTTCCCAGAAATATCTACAGTTTAGTTTAAATACAAGGATTTGTACCTTGCGTTTACACACCGCTTACTGTCCTGAAATCGCTGCAGCTCCGTTCCGCTTCTGGTCCTCACTACAGTTCCACTCACCGCCCGATAGTTGAAAGCACCAGTTATGTGAAGAAAAATGCAAAACTGATAGTTTGGACACATGGAGCCGACAATGGCAGTTTGTGTCCAAACTATCTTAGTGAAACACTTGCCCTTTCGCTCGCTAAGTGGTGCCGCCATTTTACCCTTCTTTTTTGAACACTGAGCTGCTTTAGCCAATCAGGTAACAGCTCAAGGGGGAAAAGTTGTTGTAGTATCGTTGTGACATCAGAATGATACTACAACAACTTTTCCTGACCTTTGAACTGTCCTACAACAGCTTTTGAAAAGCTATCACTTTTTATGCACAATAAGCCCTAACCATATACTATATATGGATCTTAAGAGTAAAACTCAAGAAGGCCATTCTGTCATCTTATCCTTGAGATGGAAACACAAGGCAAATTGTGTATTGTCACCTATATTTTATTTTTATAGTGTATTGTTTCATAGATGGAACTAGCAAGTGGGAGATGGGAGCAGTGCTGAGCACCAGTACAGAGAAAAAGAGTGTTCAGTCAAAATGAAAGTGGGCTGTCAGGGTCAGAGCACTGGGTAACACTCAGTGAAAATGAAAGCAGACTGGCAGGAGGGAGTCAATGTGAGCAGGAACACAGTTACACTTGATGATAGAACATGCACAACATATTTAGAACATGTGGAAAAACTTTTTAACCATACATAACTTCCGAGGACCACTGAATTCAATACACAATAAGCCCTTACTGTATATACAGTATATACTGTAAGTTCCTTTCAAGAAATTCCATTAATGCATCAGTTAGGGTTGCAATTAAAGTGACAAAAGCATGGAAATGTGATGTTGGGGTTTTCAACCCCAACTCCACAACTCTTCCCCAAACAGCTAAAGGGGGGAAGGCAACACAAGCAACCACAGACATCCATCACCAGGTAAGACAAACAACATGCAACTCTTTCCAGATAACACAAAAGATATCCATCATCATGGGACAGCACATCTGTAGCCAGAAGCCTGATTATTGGTTACTGGGCCCGTAGGTCCAAGTGTCTTGGGCTTGCCAATTATGCAGCGGGGCATTCACATCCACATCTATGAAGGGATGGGAGCGCAGGTCCCAGAGGGCCCTGCGCTCCCATCCTTGCATTGATGTGGAACTTCATTTGCCTGTGGGAGCACAGGGCCTACTGGGCCTTGCGCTTCCATCGCTCTATAGATGTAGACATGTATTCCCCTTTGCACAGCTGGCATGCCTAAGACACTTGGATCTATGATCCCAGTAGCCAGTAAACATTCCCCCTGAATCAAGCCAAGGCCAACTTCTCAAACTTCAGGTGGAGTGGAGTCTTGTTTACCACTATTAACTTGATCACTTTCCAGTATGAGGAGAAATTACTGATTAACTATGATTGCATGTCTCTTCAATATGATGGATATCTTGAAGATCTGCAAGAATACTCCTTTCATAATGCACCACCAGTCACTTCTACTGTTCTTGAAGAGAGTTTCACACTTCTGAGAATGCAGCCTATGTTGGAAGGTAATGTGGTTAAGTTGGTAGCACATCACCTCTGGGTTAAAAGGTTGTGGGTTCTAGTCCCACAATGGGCTTAGTCTCATACCGTCAATGCTGACACCTGAGTGCAGTACTAAGGGGATGCTGTACTGTTGGGATGTGCTGTCCTTCAGATGAGATGATAAAGCGTGGTCCCTTCCACACATCTCTGGTGGTGTCCAGGTAGAAATAAAAACAAATCAAGGCACTTTTCACAAGATATGGGGAATTTGTTGAAAGAGGAAAAATTATAATACAACACAGTATATATTCACAACATTTCACACAAATTATTAACACAGTAACATTCATTTGAAATTTCACTTTTTCATATAGATTTAAGTTTTTTTTCAGTAGGATCCAGTCATTTTTCATTTTGGGGGGGCAACAACATTTAAGTAATGGGTGTGTCTGAATCTGTAATCCATGGTAGGGTTTTCCATCTTTCATTTAATTCTCTTCTGTATAATGATTTTGCTTCTTCATAATATATCTTTTTTTTTAACTTCCCTGTTTTTTTACTCAAAAGTTCATAGTGTTAAATATTTTTTGTTGACGTGTGAAAAGACATCTAGCATTCCATATATGCCATTTCAAGATAGTAAAAATTAATACTTTTATGCCATTTTGTCCAGTTTGCAGTAAAATGCCCATAAATTATGTCGGCATAAGTGATCTTAGCAAGTACTGATTCAGACCAAGCATCTGCCATGAATTTCCTAAAACCAGCAATATACATTATAAGCAGTAAAAGAATAAATGTTCCATAGTTTATATCTGTATTGAACATTGTGGTCTGCTGCATATTCTGTTGTCCAGTTGTTTATGCTTATGATTAAATTTTACATTTAATTTTTCATGGCAGCTTAACCAGCTTACATCCTGTGTCTGTGGGGGAATTCTTGGATTGTTCAATAATTTATGAAGTGATGTTAGGTAATTTGAAGGACAGTTTTCAAATGCTTCATTCATAAAACATGTTTGTTCTGTTCTAAAATTTGGATGCAGAGTATTTTTCTATGTAATGTCAACATTATATGACTGGTATCCTGCCATTGTCCTCTGATCCCCCTCTCAGAAATAAATCTCTCCACAACTATTTCTGTTGGATGCACGCTGGCAATATTTATTAAAGGCACACAAGTTATCTTTACATTCCCAACTTCAATTTCAACAGTATACAGTACAGTACAGTACCACCAGAATAATTCATTCTTTCTTCTTTCTGGAAACCTTCTGCTGACTTAATCCTCTCCTCCTCCTTGCTTGTAGCACTTTGGAGTCCAGATACCATCTGATCCAGTGCCCCCATCATCACCAGAACCAGGTACCACCACCAGGTACCCCCCCTTGGTACCACCACCACTTAGTACCGCTAGCAGGTACCCCCACTTACCCAGGCCCAACCCGCACAGGTCCAGTTCACAGTCCATACCCCACTAGGTCTGGACACATGATCCTGCCCCTAGTATCTATCTCCTCCCCCCCAAATCCATGCCTGGATTCCTCTATTCCCAGCACATGCTGCCTACCCCTCCACCTCTCCTGTCCCCTTTTCCCTTTTGTTCCCCCTTTTTCCTTTCCCCTTTTCCTCCTTTTTGTGTCCTTTTTCCTCCTTTCTGTGGGCTGCCTGATGCCCACCACCAGGGCCCCTTCCAGCCCACCTGGTCCATAGGCTGACCTCCTGCTACTCACCAACCCCATTCCAGGGTCCAAGGGACCGTGTTTTATACCCTCAACTTCTCGTGCAGTGCCAGCCAGTGGCAAACCTCTCTATTTAGTGCAGGGTGGGTGGGTGGGAATCATTATCTCAGCAAAAAGAGGGAGACCCAAAGCTCTGCATGCTCTTACATAGCCCAAGCAGGCCCATCTCCCTTCCCCCTTCTCTGGCTCTCCCCTTGACCAATTGGGAAGCTCTCCTGTCCCTAGTCATTTGACCCTCTCTGCCACCTTCTCTGACATCCTATCCCCATTCCCTTTCCTATCCCCTTCCCCCCTTTGCTTTTCTGGCAGGGGGACAGTAGACAGACTGGCCTGCCTTTTATTGGCAAGCCTGATTGTCCTCTGATCCCCATCCCAGAAATAAATCTCTCCACAACTATTTCTGTTGGAGGCACGCTGGCAATATTTATTAAAGGCACACAATTTATCTTTACTTTCCCAATTTCAATTTCAACAGTAAACAGTACAGTACAGTACCACCACAATAATTCATTCTGTTTCTTCTTTCTGGAAACCTTCTGCTGACTTGATTCTCTCCTCCTTGCTTGTAGCGCTTTGGGGTCTGGACACCATCTGATCTGGCCCTCCCATCATCACCAGAACCAGATACCACCACCAGGTACCCCCCTTGGTACCACCACCAGGTACCACCACCACTTTGTACCACTAGCAGGTACCCCCACTTACCCAGGCCCAACCCGCACAGGGCCAGTTCCCAATTCATACCCCACTAGGTCCAGACATGTGATCCTGCCCCTAGTATCTATCCCTTCCCTCTCTACTTCCACACCTGTCCTCTGCCCCAGCCCATGCTGCCTCCCTTCCCCTCCTGCACCCCTTTCCCTTTTGTTCCCCCTTTTCCACTGACCCATCTCCAGCCTGTGAAGGATGATGGGGCTCACCCGCTTGCAGGCTAGCAAAATCCTGGTCCTTCCCTCTTCCTTAGCACCCCTACCCCTATAGCTCCCACAGCCCTGGGTAGGGGCACTTTGCCCCATGCCAGGCCTGCCCCTTTTCCCTGCCACTGGCATACCCACCTCCTCAGCCATGCAGGCATACTCTCTCCCCTATGCAATGCCCCTGAGATGAGCATGGACCCCCCACATTTTTCCTGGCCTTGCCTGCCACCACCCAGGCCATTGTGACCTGGCCAGCACCCCTTAGGGCATGAAGCCCCCCTGGTGCCCCCTTCATGGCTGTTCATACCTGCCCCCCTTTCCCCTGTGCTCCAAGACCCCTTCTCCTCCACTTATCTTCAATCTCCCTTTTTGATTGCTACCCTCTGGCAGGGCTCCACCTAGCCCCCTGGCCACTGGCCGCCCATCTGTGGCCCCACCTAGCCTGTGCTGGGCCCCATTGTTGGTCACTTCCTTCCTTGTGCCTCTCCATATCTAGTGCCTGTTCCAGGCCATTGTTGCCCCAGCATACCCCCCCAAGATGTGTGGCATGCCACCATTTCCTTTTGGGCACACCTTGCCAACCCAAAGGGACTCACCTAGCCCTCCAGCCCTCAGCTGCCCCTTCACCACTCATAAGTATTGTCCCCCATGACCAGGGCCTTGTGGGAGGCATTCTTTTCCATATCTGCTCCACTATGTGCCAAAACTGCCCCCCCAAGCCCCTATTCTACAAGGTGGAAGGGAACTCCAACCCTCCCTGTCCACCATGGTTCATGAACCTCACTGACCCATACCCAGTCAGCTCCACCTAACTCCAGTGCCATGACCTGGGTCCTCAGGTTTCCCTTCCCCTACTGGGGATCCCAAGTTCCTGCATGCTCCTCCACTTCTCCTTGAGGCTTTCCCAATAGCCCACCCACAGTATAACTTGAAACAGTTTGCAATGGCCTGGATTCCTTAATTGCTCCTGCCCTCCTGCTCAGCAACCTGTTGCTAGCGGATTTACATTTCTGGTGTGCACCCCAGTTTGCCCCTACAGGCCACACAGCATGGGAATCATGAGTGGTACACCCTTGCTATACCCAGCTGCCAGTGCCCTCCTCCCTCTGCTTTGATAGGAGAACCACCTGGCGTAATAGATGGATCTTCCTCCCTGTATTGCTGTGGCCAGCTAGTTTTACCCACAGGCAATAACCTTCTTCATCCTGCTGGTCACCGCCTTCTTGACCTACCTCCAATAGGTCCCCAGTCCCATCCACTGCTGATCAGCTGGTCTTCCCCACTGAATCTCCATTCTCAGCACATCCAGGCTCTCTTCCTGCCCATCTGATCTGCCCTCCCCTCCCTCTGGTGCATCAAACCCCTTTGGTCATCCTTGACCTTTCCCAGAGTAATATCTTTGTTCCAAAACCCCTCAGCATCCCTTGCTTTGTGGTTTAAACTCTCCCCCCCTTGCAGAGGTGGGTACCAGCCCCCCACTCCCTGCATGAAGAGAGCCCAACCAGGTGTGCTCAACCTTGGCCACGGGCCCACTTTTGTATAAACCTGTCCTGTCCCAACTTGAGAGACATGCCATGCCCCTGGGCCTATGCTTGACCACTACAGCCCCATGATTTCCATCTGTTGGTACCAACCTCCATCAGCCTGCTGCCCTTCCCTTGGCATGTATTCACTGTCTTTGATCACAAAGATGGTGGATGGTCTCCATTAGCCTATACCCTAACCCCCCTCTGTGTCCTTCCCTTCCCCCATGTTCTTCCCACTCAGGATCCTAGGGGCCTCTCCCATTTTGCTACCCCCTTCCTTTCTACCTAGGGAAACACACGAACATATGAAGAAGCCAGCTGAAGAAGGTCATTTGGTCCATCAAGTCTGCTCATATTACAGGGTCCACAGCTTGAGCTAATGTCCCTGCCCTCCCCACTCCTCCCATACTCCCTACCCATGATTCTTCATGCTAAGGATCAGCCTCAGTTGGGCATGCCAATGCAAGTGAAAACCTTGGGCTTCCCACATCCATGACTCCTGGTCATGCAGCCATGGGCCACAAGACCGCTGTGCCCCATTGCCCCCAAAAGTAATTACTGAGTCTGTATTGCCTCTTGCCAGTCAATCCTTACTAGCTTAAGCTTTCACTCATCTGCCCATGCTCTGTATCAGCTGTTAACGTACCTGGCTGAGAGCCTGGCCCTGGCAGCGGTAGTGGTACTATGCCCAATGGCAAGCCTGACTACCCTCTGACCCCTATGATGGCTATAATATCAGATTGCTGCTTACTGCAATACAAGTAAAATCTAATATTGGCATTGTCACTTTTTATTTATTTTATTTATTTACCTTTTAAATTGGAATTACCACCTTTGAGCAAAAGCTCAACTGACCAAGGAACCTCAGCACACAGAGGGTGGGGGATATATCAAGCACATGGATAGTGGAGAAAACAGAAGCAGTTAGTAGGCTTTGCCAGTCCCTTTACGGCCCCTAGGTTTAGTCCTGGTCCTCTGTGTACAACTGGGAGATCCCAGCTATTCAAATCCCACATGTAGCCTTGGGTTCTATCCAGTTCACCACCAGGTGTCTTGAATGGCTGAAATAATAATAATAGTAATAATAATAATCTTTTTATTTATATAGTGCAATTCAAAACATCAAAGCACTTTCCATCAAAATATTGAACAAATCACAAGGATACATCAGACTTCCAGTTAAAATTCTCCTAGATGTCAGCTTTACCTAATTATATCATCATCAATTTAAATTCTCAGAAACATCTAATATTAAAAAGATTGTCTGATGATTAAGCAGCCTGCCACCCACCATAACAGTAAATTTATTTTTTGACTCACCCTCTTGGTTTTGCTTTAACATAATTCCCGAAGAAGGGTTAACTCACCCATGTTTTACCAGAGAAAGCTATCCAGGATGCTTTCAAATGTAAGCCCTCTTCTTAGTGGGAACAGGTATTTCCTGCTGTCCATTTTAGCTCTGGGTGTTTTCCCAAGTACCCACACCTTGTAGGATAACTCTAATGTTGCAGGTGATTATAACCTAACAGCAGCTGCCTCATACCTCAGCATTATTTCACCAGCTATGCAGTTCTGCTACCCCCCATGCTGGCTCGGCCTTATTGCACCATTCTCATTAAACTCCCCCTATCCAGAAATAGCTGCTGCCACGTGGCCTTTATCAAAATTGGTGGCCACCACACGGCCCCATGCTTGACCCACCCAAAATGATCCCACCCCCTGTGACCACAGTATGAAGGCGTCATGAAAGCATTACAGCATACCCCCTTGCATTCTCTTTATTTCAACATATTTCTCACCTTTATTCAATAGCATGCTGATCTATACATTAGCCCTCCTATGTCACCATGCCTTCCCCCAAGGGGAATCAAAGACCCCTTCCTATTATGTTATTTTATTACTGATATGTGTATCCATATATAAAGGATGGCCACCACACTGCCTGTACAAAATGACACTGCCATGTGTCCTGAATCAAAATGGTGGCTGCACCACGGTCATTCTCCTGACCCTTCTGCTGCATTCCCACCAAAACTCCCCTTTTTTGTCCACTATGCTGTTCTCCATATCAAACAGATGTCTTTTGATGCCAAATACAACCCCCACACCCCTCCCAACCAGCTACATGCCCCAGCTACTGGCATCATGAACCTGCTCCTGTGTCATGTGCAATGCCTCTACCACGAGGTATGCCCCCCCTTGCATCTTTGCTCTGGACCTGCTCAATTAGGCCCCAGATCTTCCCATGTGTGCTCACCCCTCCAGCATAGTCATGCATCACCACCATACCAACACAAAAACAACCCCATTTGTCTGAAAATGGCTGGGGGTGTCCCTGCCCTCTTTTTTTTAAACCAAAAACACACTAGTGCGGTGCCTTGATCCACTCGCACTGACTGCTGCACCATATGCCTGCAAGGGGTGCACTCCACTCATGCTGGCCCACTCCTGCAGGCCCAACCTTTACACTGCCTGCAGGCCCCAGTAACAAGACGCCTCTCGGCTGGTGCCCGACTTTCAGCTGCACCATTAAACTTTGCCCTTCCTCACACGCCATGTGGCTACAAACGCCTTGTCCAACACCCCCTTGCAGCAAATGATGCTCTTCAAAATTGTATCCCTGGCTTTGCTCAGAGAGAAAAGGACACCTCCAAGGTGCTACAAAGCTTACCGATAACCCGGACACAAAGGAGCAATATTCCCCCATTATCTGCTGACTTACCCTCACTCCCACAGACACAGCCAAACTCTCTTTGCATACCCCCACCTAAGCAGGGCAAGAAGAACCCCCCCATCCATCTTCTGCCTGGTCACCATGGACCACGTGGCCACCGGGGATGCACACTGCAGAGTCAGGCCGTGCAAGTCCTCACCAGACTTTTCGACCAAATCAGCCTGCATGCCATCAATCACCAACCAACTAAGTGTGTGTCATGATGCCAGCCTTGAATGCATTGCCTTATAAATGCACTGTAAAGCACCACTCTCCCTGCACTCTACTGCATAAGCACAATTTTTAGATCAACAGATGAAATACTCCTCAATTACAATGAAAAGAGTGCTTCTTTAGTGTTGGCTACCTCATCCGCTTTGTGGCTTAAAAGCTCCGCGACGCATATGCTGCTATCACAAAGCTTCCAAGCATTACCCCTTGAGAGCAGGCCCTTGTGATGAGACCTTTCTGCTTGCCCCACTGAAAAATGCTGAACCGTGTAATGCCCAATGACTGAAAACACAACTCCCCAAAGATACTGCTTTCTTGTGGCCATTTCTTGCTTTTCTCTGCTTCTTTTTTTTTTCTTTTTTTTTTTTTTTTGTTAGACCTGGCACAGATCAGCACGTTCAGGGAAAGGAAAAACACAAATGATCCTTTACTGCAAATACCTCAGAACAACCTTTCTGTAAGGACCCCCCCCCAAAGGATTAAACCCACAACCTTCTAGGGTTACCACCTGTCCCTATTTTCACAGGACAGTCCTGATTTGGGCAGCTGTGTCCAGTGAAAAAACATGAAAAATTCCAAATGTCCTGACATTATCGTACATATAGACATTGTAGTACAAAAAATATTTTCAGACTTTCTCCAAATGCTGCAAAAACTATAGTACCTTAACTAAAATACATTAAAATGATTAGAAACACTATGGAACATCTAAAAAACTGCAACACTCAGTCTTAATTATGATTTTTAGAGGAAAAGTCTGTTGTGTTGGTTGAGGTTACATATTGTCCTACTAAAAATCATATTTCAGTAAGAAATGTCCCACTTTGGGCTCCTTAAAAAGGTGGTAACCCTACAACCTTCCTTCAAAAAATTCCTACACTGCTGAGCCACAAATAATCACAGCTTTCTTCCAGCTAAACATTATGCACTTGAAACAAACAACTTGCCTTCCTGTACCCTTTGTTTCTTTCAGGTCCCAGGCCTACTTTTCAGTGCCAAGCACCTTGCTCCGAAGTATAAACAAAAAAACCTTTGAGCTCACATTCAGGCTCACCCACTCCCTACTGCAAAACCACATTAAAGATCATTCCAAGTATAGGTTTAACATAAGCTTGGTCTATGCTTCTATAAAATGTAAGCAATGAGAGGTAAAAAACACACACACAAACTGCTCTGGGCCCAGTCACCTGGGCCGCAAGGCCTAGAGGCCTAGTAGTTCTTTATGCCTTACTTGCTGCTTGCCAACGATGTGCTGAGTTCAATCATTATCCCAGCAAAAAAAGGGAGACCCAAAGCTCTGCATGCTCTTACATAGCCCAAGCAGGCCCCACCTCCCAGCCCCCTTCTCTGGCCCCTCCCCTTGACCAATTAGGAAGGTCTCCTGTCCCTAGTCATTTGACCCTCTCTGACACCTTCTCTGACATCCTATCCCCCTTCTCTTTCCTTTCCTATCCCACCCCCTTTGCTTTTCTGGCAGGGGGGCATTAGACAAACTGGCCTGCCTTTTATTGGCAAGCCTGATTGTCTCACTCTAGTAAAAGTTTCCTCCAGTACGCTGGTACTAGGGCTGAGTGTCTGACCACTTTTAATGATCCTGACTCCCATTGTTGAAACCATACTTGATAGCTTGTATACAGCAATGGTTTCCATCCTATGTCTGTATGAATCAGCAGTGGTTTTAGAGTAGCTGTAAAAATATACTATAAAAGAATATGATTGGATTGACCATGTTTAATATTCCTTTTTTGAGGGGAAGGTTTTAGGCATGTGTGAAAAAAAAATTCTTCAGGCAGAATTTAAAGCAAAGTCTGACTTTTACTTCTGCAGAAGTTTGGAAATTGATTTCCTAACTTCCAGAGAAATTCTGCCTGCGATCATCACCCAACCCAGTTGCCCTAAAAAAGTCCTGGTGGATAGTGGGCACACCCACCCCAAAACTACATAAACTATCCCTAGTGGCTAGCAGTCCCTTCCCCAAGCAGATCATCTGCCCAATCTGAAAAAAATACCCTGCCCCAGAGTTTTGATACCTCCCCCACCCCATCCCTGCCCAATAAATGTCCTGGCTGCTAGTGGTCCCTCCCCTGTGCCTCACCCGCCCAATCTAGTTGTCCAGTGAAGTCTAGTCAATCAATCAGTCAATCAATTAATCTTTGTTTTACCAGGTGAAACATCATTGAGAATAATTTTCAAGATGGACCTGGATACAGTGCAATTAATACAGTAGAAACATAGGATGAAATAATACAAAAATACAATAATCAAAGGATACAAACATACTATCGTTATGTAAATATGTAGACAATAGTACAATTCGAGGCATCAGTTAACATAGAATACACATGGCCATTTTCAAACTAGGGGATGATAACACATTTAGATAGAAGTTGCGATGGGGTGATGAAAAGGAATGGGGTAAAGAAGAGAAGGGACAGGTGGCAGAACTGAGAGGAAGAAAGGTAGGTTCTTAAATCCTGCAATTACAAATTTCAGTATCGGCTCATTTGAACAAGGTTTTGAAGGTGGAATGTTTTGGCAGGATGGCAATTTTAAGGGTTTTCTGCAATTTGTTCAACAGGGAAGGGAGGGAATGACTTATGGCCGATTTACCAAAGCGAGTTCTGACTTTAGAAATAACAAGAGATATATAAGAAAGACTTCTCAATGCATAGCTTCCAGGAGAACAGATTAGTAGTCAGAGATATATTGGGGTAGTTTGTTTTTGATGGCTTGGAAGGTCCATCTGGCTGCATTTCTGTGGCATCTGTAGCTGAGTGAAGTCCAATCAACTAGTGCATATAAAGAGCAGTGACGGGTGGAATAAGGTACTCCTGTAATAAATCTTAGGGCCCAGTGATATAAGGTGTCAAGCTTTTTTAAAGTGGTGGAATCGCCTTGACCATAAAGAATATCTGCATAGTCCAATAAGGGGAGAAAGGTTGACTGGACAAGTCTGGTTTTTGCTTCCACTGTTAGTAAGTGCTTTATATGGGAAAACATATACAGTCTCTGCTTGAACTTTCTTGTGAGTTCCTCAATATGATCCAGAAAAGTCAGTCTGTGGTCAATCCATACTCCCAGATATTTAAATGTAACCATAAATTCTAGGGGTTCAACAAGTATGGTGGAGATTTGAGGTGCAGCACCCAGGGAAATAATGTAAGATGACTTGTAAGAAGGACAGAAAAGCATAGCTTTCATTTTTTTAGCATTTGGAAGCAACTTTAGTTACAACAGTTTTTTCTGCAGGTGGTTGAACTTGAGTTGAAGGTCTAGGCAGGTTTTTTCAATGGATGGCGTGGAGATATACATAACTGTGTCATCACTGAAAAGGTGAATATTGGTTGATTGTATTCCAGAGTGTATATTATTTTTATAAATTGCGAAGAGAAGAGGGCCCAGAATAGAGTCCTGTGGTAGGTCTTTTGGAAAGGTTTTTAGTGGGGAGAGGTCACCTTCAGCTTTTACCTGCTGAAAGTGGCCAGTGAGGTAGCAAGTAAAACACTTTAAGGCCATTTTATCCAATTCTGTGTTATGGAGGATGTCCAGGAGCAAGGCATGGTCCACCGTGTTGAATGCCTTGCTCAAATCCAAGAACGGGGCACAAACATAGTGTTTCTTATCCAGGGTATTCAACCAGTCATTGGTTACTTTGGAAAGCGTGGTGACCATACTATGGTTTAATCTGAACCCTGATTGAAAGGGTGCAAGAAGATTTCAAGCATCTAGGTAGCCCCTAATCTGCTGATTCACTATTTTTTTTAACAGTTTAGAAAGAACAGGAGGCAGAGAAATAGGCCTGTAGTTTTTAAGATTGCTAGGATCACCCAATTTAAAAAGAGGGATGATGTGCGGTTTTCCAAATTGTCGGAAGGGTACCCCGTGTGAAGGACATATTAAAAAGGTGGGTAATGGGTACAGCTAGGATATGATGGCTTATTTTTAGGAAGAACGGATCTATAAGATCCACGCCTGCACCTTTTCTAGTGTCTAGTTTGAGGAGCAAGTTCTCCACCTGATTCAATGAGATTGGGGTATATCAGAAGGCAGATTCAGTCCCAGGGGGGTCATGGAGAGCAGAGGCCATATACTGCTGAGATAATAAGTAACCCCACCTTTCCCATCTCTGTCTGTACTTAAAAAACAAAATTCCCTGGTGGTCTAGTGGTTTCCCAACTGCCCTCTCCATCCCCAATCCCCAGTCCCATATTATTTCCGTGGTGGTCTAGTGTTCCCCATCCCCCCATCCTGGTCTGCCATTGCGGTTTGAGAGTTTAGTGGGAGCGGGTGGTGGGACACCTGCTGGGGTGGAGTGGTGGTGGGCAGTAGACTACCAGGGACATTATATGAGACTTGGGATTGGGAATGGGGGGGGTTGGGAAACCACTACACCAGCAAAGGAATAAAAAAAAAAGTATGAACAGAGATGGGGATGGGTGGGTTACTGGACTTCACTGGACAATTAATTTGGGTGGGTGAAGTGGAAGGGAGAGGTGACTAGCCACAAGGGCATTTGTCAGGCAGGGATGGGGTGGGGGAGGGATCGCAACCTTGGGGAGGAGTATTTGTTTTTTAGGTTGGGTGGGTGATCCACTGGGGGGATGGACTGCCAGCCACTGGGGATATTTAATGTGCACCTGTGGGGTGGGTGGGGGGATTGAAAGCCACCAGGTTTTAGTTCTCTAATATCGGTTGAAATTTTGTCCATACCTTTTGCAGTTGTTTTCCTGTCTGCCATAGGCGGAAGTTTGAAAATTGCCACCAAAGTTCCCTGATTTCTGCTGAGGTGCCACAGGGGTGAACAAAAACACACTTTCTCCCATCCCTATAGGTTTCTATTATTTCTTTTAATTGGGTTCAAGTGACTGCCCCACAATGCCTGAAAAAATATGCTTTGAAGTGTTGTTTCCATACTTTTTTGGGTGGGAAATATATAACTAATGTACAGGAACAAAGGTATCAAATATGTTTTAATTAAGTATATTCTTTTTTTCTTCCCCATTTTCCATTTATTCCACTGTGCCACCTTATGTTTTCCTTGTGCAATTTTGGTTTCCCAGTTTAAACTAATTTGCTAGTACCACATTGTATTTCTAGTGTTTGTATCAGGTCAGTCTGTATAGAGATACATGCTATTCATTTTGCAATCCCTGTACTGTTTCTTAATTCTCTGCTTGTATATTTACTGAGATTTAGGGATGCAACAGAGAATTTTCAAAATTCATTACAGTTTTATGGCCTTGATTACTGATTTTTCATTTTGCACTAACAGACTTATATCATCAACATAAGCAATTGCCTTGTATGGGATGGTTCCTTCCTCATTAATTAGAGATTGCAATAGAGGTGAGGAGTTCAACATTTTAAGAAAAGTTTCAAGGAAAAAATATATAGAATGGGACTTAATGGGCACCCTTGTCTAACTCCTCTTTTGACACTAACATATGGTCCTTTCCAGCCATTAACAACTGGGATAAGAGTAGAGGCTGTACATAAGCACCTAATCCACTGTATAATATCTGATGAAATGTGATATTGTTCCAATGCATACCACATAAAAGCATGAGTCACTGAATCAAATGCCTTTTTTTTCTGGTTGAGTGAAACCATAAGGCCTTTTGTTCTTCCACTCTTCTCTCTTTCTGTTATTTCTCTGAAGATAATTGGGTGGCCTGAGGTATGCTGACCAGGTATAGTGCATTATTGTGTTTTTGTAATCAAAATCTGTGCCACTTGTAACAGCCTGTTAGCTAATATTTTTGACAATATTTTAAAATCGGTATTTAATAGGCTGTTTGGCCTCCAGTTTGGATTTGTTGTTTGTCCCCTTTTTTATAAAGATACATGAAAATGCCCATATTCATATTATAGGGTAGTGAGTTAGTATAAAGAATAGAGTTATAAACTTGTGTCAATTTTATTTTCAAATCTGGGCCTATTAATTTAAATGTTTTACTGGAAAGGCCATCGATTCCTGGTGCTGTGCCATTTTATAGTAAAGAAATTATCGTACGGATTTCAGCCACCTGTATATCTTGACGTAGAATGTTATTTATATAGTCAGGCAGAGGGTGTACTGGAAGATCCTGAAAAAAACTGTATGACATCTAAAGAGGTGAGCAGTGGACCATACATTTCTGTGTTGTGTAGGCTGATATGACGTTTATGATCCCTTCATTAGTGTTTCGTAGTCTATTATTTCCATCATATAGTCCCTCCATTTCTTTCTTTATGTTGATTGTGCACAGCGCAAAAGAAACTTATATTAACAACTTAGAGAAGCAGGCTGTAGAGGCAGTACTGTTGTGGCTAATGCCCTACAGCCTGCAAAGGCTTGTCCCGCTTCCCCCATTGCCATTGCAGGCTGCAGGTGACACAAGTTTGGAATGTTTGCATCAACTTGTGACAAATCAGCCGCTACAATCAGGTGCCGCCTCGTCATTGCAGCGTAAGCCATCGGCTGCAATGAGGGAGCGACCCGTCATTGCAGGGCGGATCTAGCAAGCCTGATATTGTTTGTGAACATGGCGGTGGGTTGCCATCCTGTTCACAAACAATATAACCCCCTCGCCCACAATGTTTATCTGTCAACGGGAGAGCCCACTCCCTGTCGGCATAATGTGCCCCTTCCCGTTTCATTGTCTGCCGACAGGTGCCCAAGCCCTGTCGACAGAACATATTCCCCTTTGTTGTTTGCCGGCCAGGTGCCCAATCCCCGTCGACTCACAGCGCCCCCAAAGTGAGACTCCAATGCCCCTGTGAAGTTAAAACCGTCCCGCGTTGTCTTTTTTTTTTTACCTGTAAAGAAAAAAACGGTCCCTCGGCGGTCTCCCAGACCCCTCCCGCAACTCCACGACAACCCACTGCACACCCTGCCTCCCCACAACCTCCCTTACCTCATACTTACCTCTGGAATCCAGTACGATGATCTTCGGTGGACCAAGAACACATCTGCACTCTTCAAAGCCGACCTCGAACTGAGGAAATGCCGGTAAGCTGTATACTGGAGTAAATAGGGTTGTTTCAACTTTGCTGCATATCTCATGCATTTTTTGGAATTTTTTCACCAAATTTTCAACATGGGGGTTTTGGGACCCCTTCTCATGAATACTTCAACTGTCATGGTGTAAATCGGCCCCAAAAGGTGATTTCACTGTCACTGCACGGAATCATCTTTGGGGGCCAATTAACAAAATGACAGTGCCAGTGTTCATGAGGTGGGCTCTAAAAAAGCCTATGTTGCAAATTTGGTGGGAAAAATCCCAAAAATGACTGTTTTACTAGTGTGTGCTGCACAGTTGCTACGCATGCTCGTAACTTTGTGAATTTGCAATATTTTGATGCCAAATTTTCAACACTGGCATTTTGTCACACCTCCTTGTTAACAGTACAGATGTCATTGTTCACATCCTGGCAGAAATGTGTTTTTTCACTTTCGGCACAGAATAGCGCAGTCGTTGTCGGAAATCAGTGTTTGGAACAGATTAAGAAAATTACAGTGACACCGTTCATGAGTAGAGGTCCTGAGATGGCTATGTTGAACATTTGGTAACAATACTCCATAAAATGACTGTGTTACTAGCATGCATTGCGCAGTTTGCATGCACGCTCGTAACTACGCGAATGTATAATATTTTCACTCCAGATTTTCAACATTGCCATTTTTCCATGCCTACTTATGAACAGTGCAGCTGTCATTTTTCCCATCCTGGCTGAAATGTGTTTTCGCAGTTCTGTCACAGAATAGAGAGGTCGCTGTGGGAAATCACTGTCCGGGACAGAGTAATAAAATGACAGTGATACTGTTCGTGAGCAGAGGTCCTAAAATGCCTATGTTGAAAATCTGGTGATGATAGCCTATCAAATGACTGTGTTACAAGTGTGCATTATGCACTTTCCACACACCGCTGTAACTTTGCAGATTCATAATATTGTCATGCCACATTTTCAACAATCTCAATTTTTCACACCTCCTTACGAACAGTACAGCTGTCATTTTTCATATCCTGAGTGAAATGTGGTTTCACAGTTGTGGCACAGAATAATGCAGTTATTGTGGGAAATCAGTGTTAGGGACAGATTAAGAAAATGACAGTGGCACTGTTCATGAGCAGAGGTCCTAAAATCACTATGTTGGACATTTGGTGTCAAAACTCCATAACATGACTGTGTTACAAGCGTGCGTTCAACTGTTTCCATGCACCCTTGTAACTTCGCAAATCTGTAATATTTTCATGCCACATTTTCAACAGTGGCATTCTTTCACACCTCCTTATGAACAGTACAGCTGTCATTTTTCACATCCTGGCTAAAATATGTTTTTGCACTCCTGACAGAGAATAGCACAGTCGATGTGGGACATCAGTGTTTGGGATAGATTAAGATGGAACGAGTGAGGGGGGGGAATGACTGAGCTCAACTGAGCTCTGTCGGTACTGCTCCAGATTTGTTTGTGGGCAGAAAAAGGCCCCAACGCAAGAGGCCAGTACAAAAGGGTAGCCCGCAGCACTGGGAGAAACAGAACAAGAGAGTCAGTGATGGAGGGTCAGTGAGCGAACTCACCGTAGTGCTGTCAGGACTGCTGCAGATTTCTTTTTGGGCAGAAAAAGGTGTCAATGCAGGCAGGGGCCCAGTAGAAAAGGCCAGCCTGCAGTGGTGGGAGAAACAGTATGAGTAAGTGAGACAGGGGGACTGAGTGAGCGCAACGGAGCTCTATCAGGACTTCTGCAGATCTCTTTGTTGGCTGAAAAAGGCACCAATGCAGGCAGAAGCCCTGTACAAAAGAGCCACTTGCAGCGCTAGGACAAACAGAATGAGCACGTGACAGAGTGAGACTGAGAGACCTCAGTGGAGCTTTGTTGGTACAGCTGCAGATTTATTTGTGGACAGACAAAGGTGCCAATGGAGCCAGCAGCACCGTACACAAGCGCAGCCTTCAGCACCAAGATAAACAGAATGAGTGAGTGACAGAGTGATAGTGAGTGAGCTCAACAGAGCTGTGTTGGAACTGCTTCAGATTTCTTTCTTTCCAGAGCAAGCCACCAATGCAGGCAGGAGCCCAGTACAAAAGGTCAGCCTGCAGCGACAGGAGACACAGAATGAGCGAGTGAGGGAGGGGGAGTGAGTGAGCTCAACGGAGCTCTGTTGGGACTGCTGCAGATTTGTTTGTGGGCAGAAAAAGGCAGCAATACATGCAGGGGCTCAGTACAAAATGGCAGCCTGCAGTGGCAGGAAAACCAGAATGAGTGAGTGAGAGAGGGGCAGTGAGCGAGCTCAGCGGAGCTGTATTGTAACTGCTGCAAATGGCGGCAACACAGGCAGAAGCCAAATAGAAAAGGAATGAACGAGTGAGAGAAGGGGACTGAGCATTGTCGGGACTGCTGCAGATTCCTTTGTGGGCAGAAAAAGGTGCCAACAGAGCCAGGAGCCCAGTACAAAAGGACAGGCTGCAGCACCAGGAGAAACAGAATGAGTGAGTGACACAGGAGGAGTGAGCACCCTTAATGGAGCTCTGTCGGGACAGCTGTAGATTTCTTTGTGGGCAGAAAAAGGTGCCAACACAGGCAGGAGCCCAGCACAAAAGGGCAGTCTGAAGCACCAGCAGAAATGGAACAAGTGAGTGAGAGAGGGGGGGGGACTCAGCAGGCTCAACAGACCTGTGTTGGGACTGCTGCAGATTTCTTTGTGGGCAGAAAAAGCCACCAACAGAGACAGGAGCCCAGTACAAAAGGGCAGCCTACAGTGCCAGGAGAAACAGAATGAGTGAGTGAGAGAGGGGAAGTGAGCCACCTCAATGCAGCTCTGTCGGGGCAGTTGCGGATTTCTTACTGGGCAGAACAAGGTACCAATGCAGGCAGGAGCCCAGTACAAAACAGCAGCCTACAGCACCTGGAGAAGCAGACTGACTGAGTGACAGAGGGGCAGTTTGCAAGCTCAACACACCAGCGCAATCAGCATTTGGCATTGACAAATGCTTGTTTGTATTCTATCATGACAGCTCTCATATGGGCACACTGTACGCATCTTCTCCTGAGTGCCAAACATCTGTTGTTGATGTAGAGTCCTAGCATTTTATGTATGAAATTGCACTAGTTATTTTTTTAATATGCTGATTTGTTTTGTATAGTCCTGTTTGGTTTCATGGGATAGAGTAAGCAACTCTGTAAATGGTATCTTATTTTCAGGTAATGGATATAATTGTCTGTGCTTACAGATTTACGTAACATTTTTATTAGTTTTTTAATTCAAGTTTTGTGTCTTCCCACCACATTGACGGGGCTGTCACAAAAAATAAAAACTGATTTTCTGACAGTAATGTATTGACTAATAGCTGTAGGCATTTATTCTTTTTTTTTTTGTTTTTGTAAATGGGAAGTGTTAAATTTCCATATTCCAGGTCCCTTTCTAAGGGGTTTATGTTGTCTAGTTCGTATACCAAGTAGGTTATGATCAGTAAATTCTGCTGGATAGACAGCTGCATATGTTTGGAGGTAAACAGAAAGTCTATCCTGGTCACCAAATCTCCCTTATGAAAGGTCGAATCGTACTCTCTTGTGATAGTATGGTATGCATCATTCAGTCTTGCTGTATGTAGTAATGTGGCTAGAAAGTTAGTATCATATTTTTTTTTGTTTTAGTCTGTTTACTTCTATCTTGTGATGAAAGACAACAATTGAGGACCTCTCCAAATACTATATGTGCTGAGAGGTAAATAGATAAGGCTGGATTTGTGTCAGTAATTTTATTCTTTATGATTTGGTTTGTGGTACATACAAGTGTATACATTTTAAAATAATTATTTTGAATCTTAGTATCCAGAATTAGTGTTTGCCCAGGGATCAGGTCAATACGTTTTAAAACCCCAGTATTAGGACATTTAAACAAAATACTGATACCAGAGCAGGTTTCCTATCTATATGACTAAAATGAGAGCCCTGAATACTATGTTGTCTGTGCTTGTATTGTTTCATGTATGGTGTGGAATCCAGCATCATGTATAAAGTATACACCCATTTGGAAATAATGTAAATACGATGTGATAGATTGTGTCCCCCTGCCCCATTAAAGGCTTTGGCATAATTATGTTTCCTACAGTCTACTGCAGTAGCAAACCCTTATTCTTTCTATAACTATTTATATCTATTCTATCATTATGGGAAGGCCACCCATAATGGTATCTCTTTGTTCTCTTGCCTGCACCTCTTTTATTTTTCTTTTCCTTCCATGTCTATGCCTGAAAACAAAAACACTGTAGGGCTTTAAAAGAAAATGAAGCTATTGCTCAACTTAGTGAAAATAAAAGTATGCTGCACCTTTGGTTATTAAACCCCGAATGCCTTTAGAAAACCTGTGGGGTAATAGTTATAGAACAGTCATTTGTTTTAGAGACAGCCCAATAATTGCTGTATGCCTCCTGTAAAGAAGCTACATGCAGCATCTGAAAAAAACAATAAACTGAGCAGCAGTCAGTGTGAAAAGCTGTCTTTTTTTATTTTATATCAAAACAGACACTCCTTTTGACTTGTGGATAGGTGTTAAAGAAATCAAGTCGGTAATGTGTTGCTACAGGAGAGCAGGGAGACAGAAATGTTTACTGTCCCCTGTTGGGAAGTTACTCAGCTTCTGAGACTGCTGATTCAAACAGTGTTGACGTTTTTGTTTAGAACAATTAGAGACGCTGGCTGAATCACGGTTATGACTTTTGAGGGAGTGAGTCAGCTCTGAGCTGCTACGGGACAGAAAGAACTTGGTAGTACTTTTCCCATAGCTATAGAGGGTAGAATACCTATAATTATACTGTGGACACCTATGCTGCAGTATGGAGTGAGGCGGCGCCGCTGAGCCAGGAAAATAAAAGTGATTACTTTCACTGGCTTGCGCCTCCTTGGATTCTCTACTTGCCCTGGGAAATTAAAATAAGCAGTGCTCCAGTGGTAAAAATTAAAACCAAAACCCCAGTGGAGATTTGCTGATACAAGCCTACCCATTGAAAGCGAAGGGTAGAGTTTAAACAGCTCGAAGCCATATGCTCGTACCGCAGAGCGCAATAGAAACATAGAAACATAGAAACATAGACTTTGATGGCAGATAAGGACCGCTAGGCCCATCTAGTCTGCCCATTTCCCTACCTACAGGATAGGCCACAGATGATAATTATTTTTAAATAAATTAACTTCCTGGTAGAGCGCTGAGGATCGAGCTCGTTCTGAAAGCAAAGGGGGAGAGTTTAGTGAATAAAACCCTCTGCCCAAAGGTAATGATGCAGTAGTGTAATTTTGGCTGGTTCTAGTACAGATAGAAAAGGGGGGTCCAAATGAAAACATTCCCCGATGGCTTGAAATATCAGCCGTCTGGTATTAAAATGTTCTGTGCTCTAATATTATATTATCCAAATGGGTATGTTTCATGAACAATATGCTGCCCAAATATAAAATAAAGAGTGTTACCTCTGTTTTGTCATATTGAAATGTATTTGTTCTTACCTGAGCACAGCCAGTCTAAGAAATGAATCCTTAGGAGCCAGCTGCCCCATGATGAGGCTGTTTTATCCTCAGTGACAGCTGTCACTCAAAGTGAGATAGGGGTGGAGTTTCAATGCTGACAGGCTATTAACTTATAAAACAGTATATGTTGTGTTGTAAGTATAGTAGAAACATAAAAAGCTGTTCAGTTCCTACTTCGTCATTTTATCTGTATATGCAGTCATGCTGATCCCCCAAAAATGTTTGTATTAGAGAAGGAATGTTCATTGTTTAGAAAAGGGGCGGATCAGCTGACCTGATGATGTGCAGGACATAGCATAAAAGCTCCCCTGGTGCTCAGAACTAGCAGATAATAAGCCTGAGAATAAGTAAGAGGAGGTTATCTCGACACACAGAAGATTGTAGAAACTGTTATGAAAAGTTATCTGCTCTGTGGGTGAACTATCAGGGAAGGGTAGTTCTCTGAAGATCGAGAAGAGCTATTGTCTTTTTGCCTAAAGATTTATTTTGTTATTTTGTCTGAAAGACTTATGTAAAATATGGTTTATGTTTATTTTTGTACAAATATATTTTTCTACAAAATATAGTCCTGTTGGACAATAAGCATCATGCCTAGAAAAGGTGTGTTAACCATATTTTTTGGAGTCCTGTCTCACTCATTTACCCTACACACATAACCCGGTCACATGGGAGAAGACTGCATTTCTTTTGTCCTGTCTTTTTATACTGTTTACATTAATAGTGTGTATGTGGAGCTGTGAGGCCATCGGTGAACACATTAAGTGTCAGGGCTAACATCACCTTGACCTCCCGTTACTGCTAGTAACATCTTTGGGTTTTATTTTGTCCTTTGCCTTTCTTTTTTGTGGCCCTGTCAGCTGCACCCCCTGTTCCTCCTAAAAAAAGTTGTTTGGTAGATGTAAAACCCCTGTGTTTGTTGTTTTCAACATAACCTTCACCCTCCATCCCCCTGTCCAGATGTTCTCTAAATCAAATATGGCTTCAGGTTCCCCAATAACAGTACAGAACTGTTTATGCCAGAATACTAGGTCATTCACACTAACACCTTCATTTTCAAAAAGGGTAATAATATTCTTTTGTGCAGGATTAGTTACTGGTACAGCAGTAAAACGATGCCATAATGGTGAGGGTTTTTGAGAGTGTTACATTTAATCCAGAAATGTTCCAAGCCATATAGAGTTTAAAAGCTGATATCAAAAGTGGTTTCCTGAGAGACATGTATCAGTGCTAAATTTCATGGGCCAAGAACTTCATATAATCCTTTAATGAGTTCCTTGCTATAAAAATCTAGTCTGAAATGTCTTCCATACCTCCTATGTACTTCAGGCATACACCTTTATGTCTTTTTGCTGGCAATATTGGGTTGTAGAAAAAAGAGGCATAAAGCCTCAGGTTTGTTCACTTTATAATTCTCAGTGGTGCAGTACGTGCTGTCTCATTTTGAATATTATCAGAGGGTATAACTTTTTACTTGAAACATGTCTCTGCATTTTTGGAAGTGCATTCTACCAGTTTTTCCCATTTCAGTTTCAAGAATAGTTGAGTATTCTTAAGTTGTAATACTGGGTTTCATGTTAGATTCAATTCTGGTGGCAAGTCAGGCAAACCAAGTTATTTTCATGAAATGACCTGCTCTTGTTGGAGTTCTATCTGTCTGGGGTTGGAAAAAATCAGCACTTTGTTTTGTGAAATCCTCTGGTTGCGGCATTTGGATTGGTGTGGAGCTGGAGACAAAGTGTCCTGAATCTACTGCTTTTTCCCAACCAGCAGCTTATACTGCTTCCTTGACTGACAGTTCTTCTCTGTTGGCCTGTGTTGTCACTGGTGTTTGGGAGTGTCTAAGGCCAAGCCAAGTGGATCCGGCAAGTAACATCATGTCCTAAACAGTGCAGCACATTACAAAGCCAGGAAATCATCGCAGCCAACAATGTTGGCATGTACATAACATCGCTGCCCAACATATTGCAAGCAGGCAGTATGAGGTACTGCCTCTGGTTGCTGGTGTGTCCCCCATCCCAGCTGCCATGTCCCACCCACAGCAATCCACTACCCAGTAGTACACCGTAGTGTCCCCCCATTGCCGATCGCTGAGCAGCACCCCCCCAGTCCATCATAGTAAGCGGTAACGAGTGAGAACTCCCTGGTGTCTAGTGGACCCCACAACCACCCAGAAGCAAGTCTGACTTGTAATTACCATTCCTGACAATTTCCCTTCATTCATTTTTTATCATATGAGGTCCTGAAGAGTTCTGAGCAATGTTTTGGTTCTTCTCAGCACTGTCTGTTTTGGTCGGCTGTCCCAGCTCTGAACTTTCTACTCCTTTTTTCCACCCAACTGACTGTCTGTATCTTTTATATTGCATCATCATTAACAGCCAGCTAAGCATGTCATACAGGCTCTCCAAAGCTCTCTCTTTTCCTTTTTGCAGTTTTTGGATACATTCTTGCAGAAGTTTTCTCCTCTGCAGGTAGTATATTTATTTAGTGTGTAGAATCTCCAGCAGGTGTCAGATAGTTTCTGCTGTTGTTTGTCTAGTTGGTTCACATTCTGTGTGCATCTGTGTGGTTCTGTATTTTTCCGGGTAGAGACTCTGGGAATTTGTATCTCTGGGTGTTCTTCAGGTTGTCTCACTGTTTCCATAGGCTGCTCCATATTTATGTCAGTCAGCATTCCATAATCCACTGGCACTGATATATCATAAGTGGCCTCTAATGGTGCTGAGGCAGTGGAGGAGACCCACTGCTCTGCATCATGTACTCCATCCTGTCCTCTCTCACTCTGGGAGATGTCATCTCACCAGCATACCAAGATCACAGAGGCTCCCCATACTGGCAAGATTAGGGGCATTTTTTAATATAATTTCACAATCAAATCATAATTCAAAAAACATATTACAAAAGATGTTACTTAACATCCAAATAAATTCTGAGATTGAAAGATCATAAGAAATCAACTATGTAAACATTAATACCCCCTTATCTCTACTTCCTTCCCAAAAATCATAATCCTATACATTTGTACTATTGAAAATGCAAAATATAGCATAGCAACACACAAAATAAGTATAAGTACATACTATTCCTACCCCCCCACTACTTAAGGAATAGGGGAATATTTTTTTTAAACTTCAAACTCAAAACATAATCCAAAATCCTATTACAAAAGATATTAACTGCACGTCATAATAAACCTACAGAGGTTGCAAAATCATAATAAATCAAATACGTATTACTTCATACCCCCTTCTCTGTACATCTGTCTCAAAAATCATAAACATATACATTTTTTATATTAAATAGAAAAAAGTAAATCAAAAAGTAACTGAAATAATATATTAGCATTTACCTGTCCTGGCACCCCCATTACTAATGAGTAGGAGAATCTGTACTTAAACTGCACCACAGTCATCCAGCATCCATATGCATATGCCTCCTCCCCCTAACTCCCTAAAACACTCCTCAAATGAACATAGACACACTCCTAAATCATTCTGTGTCCAACCATATTGTGCACCTGCATAATTTCTCAGAAACTTCTCTATGGTAAATTTCTTATCTTTCTCAAGATCCAATATTGCTGCATCTATTGTATGGAATAATGTTCTGCAGTCATATCATTTTGTTGTAAGGAGTATACACATCTGGCTTGCCAGACATAACATTTAAGACATGATAAAATGACTTGCACTGCACCTGGCTCATAACCCTTCCAACTTTGTGGAAAAATCCCAAGAAATAATTTATCAGGAGTTAAAAACAGAAAAGGTGATTTTTTTCCACTAGGTCTGTAGTAATGCTCAGAGAAGGAGGATATGCAAACAACTAAAGAAAACATGTTCCATTGTCTCTAGAACCTCCACCACATGTATCAGACCTGAGACAAACCCTTTCATTCTGTTCCTTATGCTTTAAGTTGTTTTTCATGTTTAGTTTTCTGTGTGCACATAACCATTGGACATTCCATATCCTTCCTGGTACCCTTTTATTTATTAACATTCTGTTGGTAGATTTTACCTCCTGAGGAGCTCTTGAATAGTATCTTGGGGAATCGAAATGCTTTTCTGTTACAATTCTCCCATAAAATTCCTTTCTGGTACTCTTATAAAATGTGTGCTTAGTCACAGTCCAGGACATAATTTTGCTAAAACAATGTTGTAAGTGTACTAGCAAATCCACGGGAGAGGCGGGGGTATTTTGGGATTGGGGCCAATAACTCCCACCGAGTTATAATGTCACCAATTTTATCCAGAATCCATGGGACCCATATCTTGTTAGAAGATTTCAAGAGTGGCTTTACATTCACATATATAAACATGCTAAGAAAAAAAAGACTAAAGGGTTAATTATATCCAACCCCCCTTCTGTAATTGCCCGATAGGTTACCCCTCTTTTAATGGGATTCAAACTACTGGCCAAAAAACACTGAAAAAAATAGTTAAAAAGAGAAGTTTCAGGTTGTTTGGGGGTGGGAATATCACACTGAGATAAAGAAACATACTGTAGGTACTAAAAAGGTCTTGACCATGTATACGTCGTTCTTTTTTACTTGTTTCATTTATTGCAAGTATTCACCTTTTGTTTTGCTCTCTGTATAACCATTTCCCAATTATAACCCCCCCTTTGACCTCATGACCAAAGTATATCCCCCAGATTTAATGTGGTTCTATTGTGGCTGGAATCCCAACTGCCTCCTCATGTCCCTGGCCTTGTCACCTATCAGGAGACCTTTGCTTTTTGAGAAGTTAATTTCTGACCATGTAGTTTCATCAAAATTTTACAGTCTGAATTTAGGAGAGTGATTGGTCTCCAATTTAAAATATATTTGTATCCCCTGATTTATATAATAGGATAAGTAAACCCTGATACATTCTGTCTGGGAAATTACCTGAATTTAAGAAGTAATTGAACATTTGAACCATCTCATTCCCTAAAAGTTCAAATACCATCTCACGTATTTCATTAGATAACTCATCCTGGCCTGGTGCAACCCACTTTTTTTGTGCTTTAATTATATCTTTTGATTCCTGTTTTGTGATCTCCTGAATTAGTACATCCTGCAGGTTTGCAGGCAGTTTTGCCACATTACATGCTTCTAACCATTCCATCATCAGGAACCCATCCAACAAACCCCTTGAACCATTTCCATTACATATGCCTCTACCTCAGCCATAATGTCATTCTGTGTATGGGTATATAGTCGCTTATGGTGTCATTACCTGATACAGACTCTTCTTTTCTCTTAAGTAGGCACAAGAGTCAAAGGGATTAGTGTGCGCTTGAGTCCCCTGAGTCCCAAACTTTTGTTCTCTCTCTAAGGACCTCATCCTATCATACTGTATGTTATTAATTTCCTTCTAAATTTATTTTATCTGTACAGAAAAGTCTAGCTTGGTCTCCCTTTGTATAGGAATGTGGTGGTATAACTCCTTCTATAAATCTCTCCCTGTGGTTTGAAAAAATATCCTTATATACCTCTTACTCTCCTCCCACCATTACTCTGGGGATTCATAATGAAAGTAACCTGATTTCCTTGCTCTTAAGATGAGAATTAGCCCATCTTGTAGCTCAGGGATCTCAAGGAAACTCAAATTCAGTCTCCAATATCCTGGTCCCCTTTTAGTTTCATTAAAGCCACTTTAAAAAACAGGCCATAATACCATGGTCTGAAGAACTGATTGGTTCCATCCTAGCTTCCGGTATCAGGAGTGTTCCTGAAATAAACCAAGAATCAATTCTAGTGGAAAGAGTTCCCCCAGAAAAGGTGTGGGGAGCCTTTGTGTATTTGATACAAAATCATCTACTAACCCTGTCTCGGTTATCAAGTTACTCAAAAAGAAAGAATCGCAGAACACTTAAGTAGTTTTTGACCCCTTATCCAGTTTTGACCTCCCACAACTAATGTCCCCTCCAAATAAAATATGTCTAGCAGTAAATAAATAGGGTTGTATAAGTTTTAACAAGTGAATCCTGCCCACCTTTGATTGTGGTGCATTTGCAGTAATCATTCTGAAATTGGAATTACCATAACTGATAACTAATAACAGCATTCTTCCTGGACAAATATCAACTGCATGCATTATCCGTACAGATGGATTTGTAAAACAAATTCCCACCCTGCTGCATAGGTCCTCCCCATAGACCAAATACTTGGCAGCCTTAACCATGAATCATTGGCAACTTGCATCTCATATGAAGTACGTAATCATGTGTCCTATAAAAATATGATGTCATATGGACCCTTTGCACACAGCACAAAGGTGACCAAGGTCTTTTTTTTTTTTTGACAGGATGCTGTTTGCATTTAGATATGCAATTACCTGTCTACAATAAGAAATTATCACTTATTAAAAACCTCCACAAAGCAACGGTACTTTTCTTGTAGTGGCTTTAGTTCCCATTCTTCTGTTTTTAGTTCCAACAACATTTTTCTGTTTGGACAGCATGTTTACAGAGGACAAAGGGATAGAGACACTGTCTGAGTCCTCTTCCATCTCTGAGTCACTGCACTGGAGAGTTGAATATCTGTTTTGAGTGGCCAGTTTCTCTTTTACTGGATTTGCAGGGGCAGATTTCTGCTTGGTTCTTCCACCTTTATTTTTAACTTTCTGAAATTCTGATTTCTTTTCCAAGGGGGGTGAGGAGGCATCACTATATGCTCTGGATCCTGTTCAGATTGTGGATTTTGTGGGGTAGGTACATTGGCTTCAACATTCGATGCAGAAAGAGTCTCACCTTGGGGATGAACCAGTGAGTCTGACGCCTGCTTGGTATGTGGTCTGGCGGGAGCCGACGTCCTTGCTGCCTTCTGGATTTAGAAATCCTAAACACAAAAATCTGCATCTTCCATTTTATGGGCAGCCCATGGACAGTCTATAAAAACATGTCCTTCATCTTCACATAAGTTTCACCTCAGATTCTTTGTGCAATGGCCCCCAGAGTGACCCATTTCTCCACATCTCTGCAGAAGGAACATTCGAAGATCTGACAATTTGGACTTATAAATCTTGATGAACCAGACTTGTAACACCTCCTCAGCTGCCTCTGGTAAAAAAATGAAGCTCTTATCTCTCCCAATATAAAAGTAATTGGGAAGGTGTTCAACATCAGTTAAGTTTTGTTTTAACTTTAATTTTTCACCCCTCATTCCAGAAACCTTTATCATCCATAATGGGTTCAGGGTTGCCTTGAACGTTGCACCTCTTTTCCAGCCAATACATTATGTTAGCAATATTTACCCCCTCAATCCTGAATAACACAGTAATAACATAAAATGGTTGTTTTGTTAGCAGGATGATCCAAAAGGGGTCCACAAGGGGTTTACACCAGAAATGTTCCAGAGGTTCAGGGGTGCAAAAACTGATGTCAAAAGTTGACTCCCCTGGGGCATGAATAAGGGCATATATATGAGAAGGTGTAAATCCCAGGGACTGTTTTAATAAGATTTTGCCCACATAAAACTGGTTGGGTGGGGTGTCCATACCTCCCAGATATCTGAGACTTATGGCAATTCTTCTTTTAGCCAAGTCTATAGGTTTATGAAATAGATTTGCATAACTGGGATTAGTGTTATTGTTCTGAGGTCTAGGGCCTTCAGGATTATTTACAGTGGCCTTCTCCAGATTTGGAGCAGCTGAGAAGTTATTTCCATCATTTACTTGACTATTCACTCCCCCACTATCTGTGCTGGCATCAAAAAAAGTGACTGACACTGTCTCCAAGGGAGAACATTTTATATTACTTGAGTACGTTTCAGCGGGGACTTGGGCTGGTTCCTCGGACCTTGTTAGTACTGGCTCTGTTCTTGGGACCAGGTCAGACCCAGGAAGAGGGAGTTGGGGATTTGGCATCCACTGGCTATCCTCTTGTTACACCCAGACTGCAGCTTTAAGTGCTCTATCAGAAACCGGATGTCTAGATCAGTTTTGTTCTTTGACTGGTTATTTGTGCTTTGTATCATGGACTTATCCTTGCCTCCCTGCCCAGCCTTGAAAGCAAAAACATTTTTGCAAGACACACATCTGCTGAACTTGTCAGTGATTGTTCACTCTTTTCCTTTTTTTTCTCTTTCTTTGTGGACTGTTTAGTGGCTGCCAGCTCTTTCTCAAATTTGTCCAGCTGAGCCTGTAACTCTGCTCTAGACTGCTACAAAACTGTAATTTGTGCCACTGGGTTATTCAGCATTACTGGTTCTGTGCACATCTTTAACAATGGCTCCAAAGCCTTTTCCTGTGATCTTGATGACCGTGACTTTTCAGTGTCAACCGCACCTCTTCCGTTTCATTCTTCATCCCCTTCACACATCAAACCAGGGGTTGGTGATTGAACCCTCATCTGCTACAAAATGTCCTTCTCCATCACCTTCATCGAGGAGACTTCTGTTATACAGCACACCGTAGCACCCCCTACCCAAGAGCAGGGGAATTTTTTATTATAACTTCAAAATCAAATAAATACAAAACAGTTTTAACTCACACAAAAATATACACATCATAAGAGAAATTAAATAAGTATCACAGTCAGACAACACTGTTTTAAATACTTTTAGGGTACCAGACTATGGGAGTCTGGTAAAGCATACCCCCATACCATGCCTTTATTTTATCTTTTAGCAATCTTGTCCACCAATTTTTAACCTGTCATACATTTACATGAATAAAATTAATAAATAAAAAATAAAAAGGGATTTATCATATTCAGTCCAACTTCTGTTACCCTCAAATATAAGATGTTCCTTTTAAGGGGATTCAGTCTGCTCCCCAAAATTGCTTGAAAAAATAAACTTAAAATTCTCATTTCCCTTTCTTTTGGAGGAGGAAAATCCACACTAAGATATATAAATAACAAAAGTAAATATGTTTTCACTAAATACAGTCTTTTCAACATCCCCATAATACATTTGTTCCAGTTTTCTACCATTTTTTTCCTTGCTGAATCTTTCTATCACAGTTAATCACATCCTGTCTGCCTTTATCAAATTCTATACCCGGAATCTGCATTGCCCCTCCTCAACAGGAATTCCTGTTATACTTGTACTGTTACTAACCCCCAATTCACTTTATCCTGCTTTTATTTGTATTGAGATGCACCTCAGAGGAACCTCCATACAATTTATAGAAGTCTATAGCGCTTTTTATGCCCTTTTTTCCTTTTTAATATTAAACATACATCATCTGCATAGGCAGCAGCAGTCAATGGCATTCTATGTCCTGAAACCAGCAAAGGTGAAAAAATCTTCCATCATTTAGAATTCTTATCATGGGTTTAATACAGAACACAAAGAGTAACAGGCTTAAGGAGCAGCCCTGCCTTACTCCCCTTTTTATTGGTATCATTGGTCCCAAAAATTCATTAACTAAAGGTTTCACCACAGCTGTCCTCTAGATCGTTTTCATCCATTTTATAAATGTTGCTGGAATTCCATAATATTCTAAGATGGACCATAAAAAGTCATGATCTACCAAAGCAAAGGCTTTCCTTTGATCCAGTGTTATAAAGTACCCTTGTACATCTTGAATCTTTCCTGACTCAAACAATTCCATCGACAAAATTAATTGCTCTGTTATTGCTTTCCCCGGGACCGCACATAACTGAGTCTTGGCGATAACTTGCTGTACTATTCTTGATAGTCTATTATTTAGTATTTTCATCAGGATTTTAAAATCCACATTCAATAAACATATGGGCCTCCAGTTATCTAAGTTCTCCCATTCACATTTTTTGTATAAAAGTGTCACAATACCCATTAACATTTCCAAAGGGAAATTCCCCATGCCCTACATGCATGTGTAAACTTTAACTAATTTATTTGCGATTAAAGAAACTATTCATTTATATATCTGCATTGAAATACCATCATGCCCTGGTACCTTCCCATTGGGGAGCGATGTCACCACTTCAATTACTTCCTTAGGAGTAAAGTCTTTGCTTATGGTAACTCGATCTTCTAAAAGATATTCTGGTATGTTTATTTACCTGTATAAATGAGAAAAGGTGTCTGTATTCATATCCTGTTTGTCGTACTGCACCCTCATATATGGTGACACCATTTGTAATATTTCTTGTTGTTTTGTTCTATTTGATTGTCATCCCAAACCTCTTGTCATTTTTAATTTTTTAATTCTGTCCTTGCAACTAAGAAATGGGCAAATATTGTCTAACTTTCCCTGAGTGCCAAACTGTTATTGCATGGTGAGTGATGTAATTTTTTTATTGTGAAATTCCCTTATCTTTTGTTGAATAACCCCTATTTGCTCTCCATAGTCATGTCTTGTTGTCTGTGCCAACCTCATTAAATGCTGTAGCTGCCTCCTGTATTGTTGATATTTAATCTTCCCTAAATCATTTGTATGTTTGCTTATTTGTAATAATAAATCTTTTAAGTCCCTCTTCAGACTTTCCCACCATAACAGTGGATTATAAAAATATCAAATAAAGTCTTTTTCCCACTAATTAAATACATAATTTGGTGCTTAGTGCCATCAATTTGGAGTCATGTTGTGTTAAATTTCCATAGCCCTGGGTCATTAGTTTATTCCGATTTTGCTGTTAACACTGAGAGTTCTTTGTGGTCTGTGTATTCTACAGATTTAACTCCTGCTCCCTGTACAAAAATCCCTTTGCTCAGAAAAAAGAAATCTATTCAAGTTGCATGATTACCCCTTTGAAACATGGGTTTAACCTTATTATGTATAGCTTTATAAGCATCTATCAGATTGGCCATATGAAGTGTATTATTTACAAAAGGTCATATCACTATAAATTTTAGTTGTTGAAGTCTCTTTCACCCTATCTTGGCTAGATAATCCACAGTTAAAAACCCCCAACTACATTTTGGGCCAAAAACAAAAAAGACCAAATTTGTCTGACTACCTGTACTCTCTCAGATTTAGTTTGCGGTGCATATAGATTGATTAACCTATAATAGGTCCCCTTATACTTAACGTCTAACATAAGTACCCTTCCCTGTATTAAATCCAGTAATTTTATGAGTTGCATGTCTATCAGAAATAAGATTCCCACCCCTGTACATGCACCTAAACCAATTGACCAATAAGATGTTACCTTGTACCATTCTTTTTGTGCCGTTTGTGTTTCTCTGGTCGTATGCAGACATGTACCCTGCAAAAAAATAATGTCCACACCATTGGAGAATAAATGTGAAAAAACTCCCCCCCTTTTTTTTTATCTTAATACTATTCGTGTTAATAGTTTCAACTGCTGCTATACTGACATTCAGGAATCAGGATGGATTATGCTACCTTGTTTTTTCCACTCCTTTTGCTTTTTTCTTCCTTCTATTCTTTTTTTTTCTTTTGTTCAGCTGTTTTATTTTCTTCTCTCATTTCACTAGATTCTGAGTCTGAAAATAACCCAGTGCGATTTTAATCCTCTGCTGAATTCCCTGATTCATTCTCTTATGTATCTTTGTCATGAAATAAGGGCTGAAACCTATTTAAAGTTCTGGTTTCTGAGATTTTATGCACTTTGGAGGCCAGTTGTCTCCAACATCAATGCCTAGTCACTCTTTTCTCTACTTCTGTGGTAGGGGCAGGTGGTAGGGAGGGGGCATCTCCTCTCTCACAATAATCTCCTGCACAGTTTGCTCTATCTCATTGTTTTGCTGATCACTTACCCCACTTTCAGGTATTGCTGCATCCATTGCCTCCCCCTCTGCAACTATTACCAGCCCAGGGCCAGGAGGAGGGTCACTTGAGTGTGTCACTGGTTCGGGGCCTACCTGAGGTTGCTGGATATCTACCTCCTTTGGTACTTTACAAAAACATGGTGCTTTCTCTCTTTGGGCCATGGCAACCAGTAGTTTTTGTTCCTCAAGATCTCCAGTCCCTGATTTAGAATGTGCAGCCTGATCATAATGAATGTATGAATGTCCTGACCTTCCACATAAATTGCAAAGCATTTTATTTTCACACTGAATATTTGTATGACCTATCCTGCCACATAGGGAGCATCTAACTTTGTCACAGGCATTGCTTATATGCCCTGGGGTCCCGCATTTGTAACAGGTCTTGGTTTGGCCAGGGTAAAACAGAACTCCCCTACCCCCCCCCCAGAAAAAAGAAATTAGGTAAATGTTGCAAATTACCATCAGTAGTTTTCAATATTACTCTTACCCTCCAACCCCTTGTCCAGATGTTTTCCATAACAAATATGGCTTCAGGATGTCCCATAACTGTGCATCTCTGTTTTAACCAAAAAAAATAAATCCATCAGACTAACCCCCTCATTTTGGAACAATACTGTGACAGTTTTATGAGCAGGCCTGGTCAGTGTGATCACTTCAAAGGGGGTCCATAGTGGTGTATTTTTTACTTTATTATACCTGGCCCAGAAATTCTCTAACCCATTCTACAATTTAAAACTAACATCAAATGAGCTTTCTCCAATTACATGAATTAAAGCATATAGTTCAGCAGCGTTACATTTTAAACTTTCCTTAAGTAATACTCAACGTGCATAAACTTTGTCAGGAAATGAGTACAAACCTCCTTTATATACAATATGCACAGCATTATGCTGCTTGGAAGGTAAACCTTTTCTTTGAAAGAAGGAGGCATAAGTCCATGACTGTTGTTTTCTCCACCCCCCCCCCGGCCAGCTGTCTCCTGTGTCACTTCCCCGCAGGCTTTCACCATCGCTGACATCTTCAAGCTCAATGTTTTTGTTAATCTCCTGTTTCCTAAAGCTTGCTTTGTTTAAAGCAACCATTTGCTCAAAGTTTAATGTGGGTTTTACGTTAGTTCAAAATCTGTCTCAATAAAATAATCCACATCAGCACCTTTCAGCAAGTGTTCTGTATTAGTCTGTATGTTTGAAGTATCTTTCTTGCCTGTCACAGTATTTCTCTTTGAGAGTCACACCCCAGGTATTCGTATGGGAGCAAACTCTGACGTCCAGTGATTGGTAGTGGGTGACTGCACCCAACCTGCAACCTTCAAAGAGCTCTCTATTGTCCAAGACTTGTATAAATCCATTTCCAAGTCTGCTCAAGCCTTTGTGGTCACAGTTGTGTTTTTTGGAAATTTCTCTTGTGGTTTTGCTGAAAAGGAGAATATCGTAACCCCATCCTGATTACTGTTCTCTGTTTAAAGTATGACAGGATCTCTCCTAGTGTGTAAGTTCAGCTGGTTGCTAAGATCACCCTGAGGCTGCATATTCTGGGCTGGTACATGACAACTTCCACCAGTTGCCGCTTGGTTGCCCAGACTACTCAAATCTACATTTTCAGTTTGTAGCTATGTTATTTTTGTACTGTCATCTTCCTTGTTATTAAGACAAGCTTCATCAGCATTTACCAATTTTACAGACAATACCTCTGCAGACTGGTGCTGAGTTTCCCTTCCCGACTGTAGAGCCATCTCAGCCGGTTTAGGTATCTGAATCACCACTTCCTCGTACAGGTCAAATCATCCTCTAAACACACCTCTGCATCATTAAAGGTGTCTGTATTGCAGTTTTACATCTGTAGCAGAGCAGCCATCACTCCAGGCACCTCCACATCCTTATCCATCAGAGTTCAGATGGAGGCTGACAAAACATCAGACGGCATGTCCCCCTACAGTTGAACAGGGGAATTTCCCTTGTGTTCTGGCCAACATTCCTCTTCCCATAAAACCAGTTCATGCATTTGTCCAAGGCTGTGTGTGGGTGCTGATGTGCAAAATTCCTGCTGCTACACATTCAGTAACGTCACTGCCAGTCTAGCATTGCTTGTACAACACACTGAGATACAATGTATATAATAAGTGCTATATAAATGCTGACTCTTCTTCTTCTATATTTAAAATAGTATGTGCCTTTATCTTCCCTTTGTTCTGAATTACTGGGTTGATTTGCATGGGAACAAGATCCTTCTCCTCTAGAGTAAATCTGTATCTGCCTTATGGTCATTTGCTGAAGTCATGATCCTTTGTTTGTGACATCACAGTCTGCTGCTGTGAACATTATTCTGATGTTACAAATAGAGAGTTCTAACTTCAGTAAAGGGTTAAACAGGCAGAGCAGCCTAGCTGTAGGGGACAAGGATCCTGTTTTTTTTTATATAAACAAAACTTGTTATGCAGTCCTGCCAGTCTGGGAGAGGGGGGCAGACTTGCAGAAGGTTAGAGAAGGGGAGATAGGGGAGCTAAAAATGTGCCTAGGGATGTGCAAAAAACTATTTCCACCAGTGGAATTTTGGCAAAAGTACGAATTTCGCTTCCGCGAAAGTTCGGAAATCATTATCAGAACTTTCACAGAAATTCCTCCTTAACACTGTGGAAAAAATATAAAAAACTGTAGGATAATTTATTAAACTGCGGAAACAAATCTGCAGAAAGGATCAATGCTAGTGGTCACTTCTGAGGCTTTTTTGAACTGCAGTTTAACTCATTAATCCACCCCCCCTCACTGATCAGTGGTCAGAGTAAATACCTCAAATCCATTCCTTGGACCCTCATGGTTTCTAGTGCCCCCCACCCACCAATCATGGCTCCCAAAACATTTTATTTCCCTGATGTCTAGCAGACCTCCTCCCTATCCTGGATTCCTTAGTCCACAAATAAACAGCTGGCAGTCCACCAACTCATCCCCCTCTATTCCCAGTATTCCCTGGTGTCTAGTGGACCTCCCCATCCCAGATCCCTTGTAAAAAAATAATCTCAATTCCCGGGTGTCAGTTAGACCCCCACAAACACCACCTTGACAGTACATCTGCCAACACAAAACTCCCTTCCCCATCCTGCCCCAGAGCAGGCCACCAGTGCAGCACTCCTCTCTCCTCCACTACCGGTGGCCCACAGAATTGTCAGTGACAACCGCATGGTTGTACAAGCAGGCGCTCATTCGCCGACAGTTCACTAAACTGTGGAAAGAATAAATTCTGCAGTTTTAATGCATTTTTCCTCAGTTCACAAAAAAAGTCTGTAGAACTCTGCGAAAATCAGAGAAAAATCCTACTTTTGCCAATGGTGAAAGTTCCACAATTTCTGCAAAATTTCCAAAATTTTGCAGAAGTTCCAAGGAAGCAGAATTTGCAATTTTCACCCACCCCTACATGTGGCTCAAGGGCTGATGCCAGGAAAAAGGATGCACATTTGTAGGTAACTGGCAACGGTTTTGTGAGCAAAAGTTTTTTAAATTCAATGGACTGCATCTGACTAAGGAAGGAGTCGATACATTGGGGCAGAAGTTTGATGTCTTTGCAGAATATTTAAATTATCAAATGGGGATGTGGTGCAACACCCAATACATCGAATGGGAAAAGCACCCCTCCTCCCTCAGCTAGTGATCAAACAGGAGCTCAGCATGTTTGTAGTTCATTTGCATCACCAGGTAAGGAAAAAGGTCTTGCTAGCCATACGATGCGCAGGAAAAAAGCCAGACCTCATCCCACAAATAAGGCACCAAAATCTGACCAATGGAAAATCATGTACACAAATGTTCGCACTCTGGGAAACAAGATCCCAGACCTGCAGTCAACAATGAGAGAGGCTAAACTAGACATAGTAGCCATTAGCGAGACATGGTTCACCAGTAACCACACTTGGGAGACTTCCGTACCCGGCTATGTACTGCTCAGAAGAGACTGAGGTAAAAATGTGGGGTGGTGGCCCTTTATGTCAATGAAAATATCAAAGCTACAGAAATTCAGAATACATGAAAGGAGCCAGAAGAACCATGGGTCACCATGGAAACAGGAACCAGGACAGCCACACAAACTGGGGTTGTCTACAGGCCTCCAGACCAGGGGGAAGACATAGACAGATTAATGTAAGAAGATATACGAAACATAACAGCTAAAGGGGAGGTTCTGCTAATGGAAGACTTCAACATGCCAGATGCAGATTGATCAATATCAGCTATAACATTTGCCAGAACTAGACAGCTAGTGGATTCCCTGCAGGGGGAGTGACTCAAACAATTGGTACAACAACCCACAAGAGACAGGACTATCCTAGATCTAGAACTGACTAACAGAAAAAGGACCACAGATCTCCAGGCAGAAGGTCACCTGGGGGCCAGTGACCATCACATGGTATGGTTCAATTTGGCCATTAGAACTAAATCATCCCATTCCAAGGCAAAAATATGGAACTTCAGAGGAGCTGACTTTGATAAGATGGCCAACAGAGTTAAGCTAGCCCTGAAAAGAAGAAATAGAGGTGAGAGGGTACAGGCAAAGTGGGAAAGCATTAAAGATGTAATGCTTGAAGCAACATCCCATCGTGTTAGGGAAAAAAGCAAGTGCAAAAGAAGGAAAAAACTACTTTGCTTCTCAAAAACAGTAAGAGAAAAGGTTAGAACCAAAAGACTGACTTTCAGGAAATATTAGGGAATGCAGTGAGATGAAGATAGGGAGGCATACTAAACTTCCCTAAGGGAAGCAGGGAAGTCAGTAAGGCAGGCAAAGCACCAAACTGAGGAAACACTAGCACAAACAATAAAACAAAGGGACAAGACTTTCTATAGATACATTAGTGGCAGGAGAAAGTCCAGAGGGAGTATTGCTTAGATCAAAGCGGATAAGGGGAAGTTTGTGGAGGACCAAGGAAAAGCATCTATCCTAAATAGATACTTCTGCTAAGTATTTACAGAGAAGAAACTAGGGTAAGGCCCATAGCTTAGCACCATGGACACATTGGAGAGGGAGGGAGAGAGATGTGCACAAGTCCCTTCACAAATGAAGGGTCTTTCAAGAGCTCACTAAGCTCAGGGTGGGCAAGGCAATGATACCTGATGACATACATCCCAGGGTAATAAAACAGCTAGGATGGAACTAGCAGAGATATTAGGAGAGCTGTTTAGTGAGTCTCTGAGCACAGAAGAGGTCCCAGAAGACTGAAGAAGGGCTCATGTGATCCTGCTCCACAAGAGTGGTAGCAGGAAGGAGACAGGTAACTACAGACCAGTCAGTCTTACCTCAGTAGTGGGCAAGATTATGGAGGCACTCCTTAAGGAAAAGATAGCGCAACACCTGGAATCCGTAGGAGCACAGGATCCAAGACAGCATGGGTTTACAACAAGAAGGTCCTGTCAAACTAATCTCATAGACTTTTTTGACTAAGTAACCAGAGTGGTGAACCAAGGGGGTGCAGTTGATGTCACCTACTTTGACTTCAGCAAAGCTTTAAATGTTGTTCCACATAGAAGATTGATTAACAAGCTAGGTAGGCTCGGGGTGGATCAGAAGTTGGTCAACTGGGTGGCAAACTGATCGGCAGACACAAAACAGAGAGTGGTGGTAAATGGTATATAGTCAGAAGAGATGCAAGTCACAAGTGGGGTACCTCATGGATCAATTCTTGGGCCAGTCCTCTTCAATATCTTCATCAGTGACATTGCAGATGGACTGGAGGGTAAGGTTTTCCTGTTTGCAGATGACACCAAGATCAGCAACAGAGTAAATGATCTAGATGGGTGGACAGAATGAGAAGAGATCTGGAAAAACTGGCAAAATGGTCTGAAGAGTGGCAACTGGGGTTTAATATAAAGAAGTGCAAGAGCATGCACATAGGGAAGAGAAACCCTGAAGCTACTTATAGGTTGGGAGGAGAGTTGCTGGCAGTCACATGGAAAGAAAGAGACTTGGGCATCATCATCACAGATGACCAGAAATCAGCCAAGCAGACAACTAAAGCAGTAGGTAAGTCTAGAGGGATGTTGGGGTGTATTAGTAGGGTTAGCACAAGTTGTAAGAGGGAGGTAATAATCTCTCTTTATAAGACACTGGTTATGCCCCATCTGGAGTACTGTGTGCAGTACTGGAGGCCACACCTGCACAAAGACATTAACAACATGGATGCAGTCCAAAGAAGGGCAACCAAAATGGTGCCGGGACTGCATCAGAAAACATACGGTATGAGGACAGATTAATTTAGCTCAATATGTATACCATAGAGCAAAGGAGGAAGAGAGGTGATATGATCGAAACATTCAAGTATCTTAAAGGCATTAACAAGGTGAAAGAGTCTAACACATTTTAATATAACAAAAATAGCAGGACAAGAGGACACAGGATGAGAATAGAGGGAAGCCGATTAAGGGGTAATGTAAGGAAGTTCTTTTTCACAGAAAGGGTGGTGGATGCATGGAATGGCCTGCCTCAGAAAGTGGTGGATATGACTACGGTGCAGGGCTTCAAACAGGCATGGGATAGGCATAAGGGAGCAGTACAGATGATTATGTACAAATAGGCAATTTACAGAGTAAAGGCCTATGGCACAATCATAAGGTAGAAATAATAGACAGATTGGATGGGCCTTGTGGTCCTTATCTGTTATCAGCTTCTATGTTTCTATGTAAAACAAAGGGTAGAGAACTGCAGATAATATTTAGAATATAGGCTGAGCTGTGTCTAAACATTATGTTTTTCTAATAATCCCTCAGAACCGGGAAACCTACAACACTTCAGTAAATAGTGCTGTTGCTTGCCCAATAGCTCAATGGTAGCACTACCACTAGCTATGCTGACAACCCAGGTTCAGGAATGAACTTGGATCACTGGGGGTTGACCAGAAGAGGGAAGATCAAATGTTACAGAGACAACTCTCCTCCTTTGGAGGGGGACACAGTTTTCCAGTATTCATCTGCGGTAGCACATCAAAATGGCGAGTATAGAATAGCGAACCAAATAGGCGCATCAAATATAGCGACAGACACAATAGCGAGGGGCAATAAACAGTGACAGCACAATTGGCGACTGGTGTTGGCCGATACTCCCACGATCAATGAGCAGTGTGGAGTAAGAATCCTTGAGTTGGGAGATTGGGGCTGCAGCCCCATGTAAGCGTCAGGAGAGCTCCCGGTGTTAAATACTATTGAAAACAAGTGGCTGGAAGGGATCTTTAGATGGAATAAGGAGGTCATGCTCAGATTCATACAGTGAATACAAGTGTGAGCTGTTGCAGCTGTTTTGTGCTGTGGTTTTATTGCTGTGCGCTGTTGTTATCGTTGCTATTGTAGATTCGCCATTCGCTATCATTGATGTGCTGTTATTACATGGAACCTTCATCTGCTACCTGGCAGGGGACAGGAGACAGCACAACAGGACCAAAGCAAAGGGAGGGTCAGACATGGGTATGCTTGTGTGCCCCAGCATATGTGTGCATCCATGTCACTGAGTGCTGACGATCTTGAGCAGAAAAACCAGGAGGTGAAATAAAAAGCTGTTGCCCACCATTGTTCCATCACTCCCTGCAGGCCTGTACACAACTGACGCGGCAGGCCACCAACCACTACTCTGGTTCTGGGCAAGTGGTGGACAACTTGTAAGTTCATGAGATGGTCAGTGATGGGGCTAGAGATTTGCTATCTAGTGAGTTTGGGGAACGAGACAATCTTGATTAAAAAGTAAATAAATAGTGCTGTTTATTTAAAGATATATTCTGTTGTAAGCAAGGTTAAACAGTTCAATCAGCAAAAACATTTATTATAGGGGCACTGTTCTGTTCCTATAGTTGGGGATGAACAGTCACTTCTATGTTAAACCTCAAATTTTCCACTTTAATAACTTTGCAACTGTTTGACCAGTTCACATGAACTTTTGCATGCACCATTGGGGATCAAATATCTCTGGATATGGCAAGTTTTATTTCCATCAGATGTGTGAGTGCGGTGATACAGTGTATTAAAATACGCACAGATTACTATTTTTGTGTAAGTTTATTGTCGGTACATTTCTCAGAAAGGGCTTGGGTGTTTGGGCTGAAATGTTTAGGGTATATAGGGTTTAGGTCACAGATGTGTCTTTTAAATGTTTGGTGAAAAAATGTTAATCCATTCAAAAGTTATTAAATTTCAAAGTTTCCCATTATTTCCTATGGGAAATGTCAGATGTCCCGCTTGAAACAACTTTTTTTTTTTGGCCGCTAATGGGGTATTTGTTGCCACAAACACAGGATATTTTTTTTTTGAGATTCTGCCACTTTGTTTTCAGTTAGTAAAGGAAAAATATAAATACTTAAAAAAATACTGTGAGTTGGTAAACACCAACATTTGTGTTTACCTATTCAAGGCCCGAGGAATCGAATTCTGTGGTCAGTTTGCCCTAAAAATGTCCGAAATATCTTCATTTTATTATCAGACTTGTTTTTCCACAAATTATGTCAAACTTTTATGTGAAACAAGGAGGTTTTGCTGCAAATTGCAGGAAAAGAATCTTTTGTTAATCAAACACCATTCTTTTCACGCAATTTATGAGACTACCTTTCCTTATATGTCTGTTTCTTTGTCACTTCGTAGCAATTAAACAGTTTGGACTTTTGGTCTAAAATTTTCAGGATACAAAGGGCTTGTGTCACACATGTGCCTTTTTCTAGTGTTGTGAATATATATTACTTTGGTCTGCATTTCTGTGGATTTAAAGTTGAGTTAATTTCTCGTAAGATTACATTGTAGTGGGAGATGTACACAGTCATTTCTTTGTCACTGCACTGTGAATAAATACTTTGCAATTTTGAATTGAAATTTTCAGGGAGCAAAGGGCTTACCCCACAGATGTGCCTTGTGGTGGCTTTGTGAAAATACATTAATTTGGTGTTGTGTTATACATGTTTCAAAGGGTTCTGAAAAACGTCTTAAAACTGAAGGTGGACAAAGCAATGGGGCCTGATGGGATTCACTCAAGCATTCTGAAAGAACTAAGGGTAGAACTAGTGACACCTCTGACTACCCTTTTTAACAAATCATGGAAGGATGATGTGGTAGTGGAGGACTGGAGGAGGGCAGACATGATTCCCCTTCACAAAAGTGGGAGCAAGACAGAGGTAGGAAACTACTAACCTATTAGTCTGACCGCAGTGGTAGGAAAAATGATGGACTCACTTCTAAAGGAAAGAATTGTTGAGTTCCTAGAGGCCAGTGGGGCACAGGACCCAAGGCAGCATGGATTCACAGCAGGAAGGTCATGTCAAACAAATCTAATAGATTTTTTTGACTGGGTGACCAATGTAGTAGACCAGGGAGGGGCTGTGGACATGGCCTACCTAGATTTAAGCAAGGCATTTGACACAGTCCCACACAAGAGATTAATACACAAGTTAGCCAGTCTTGGAGTGGGTCCCAAAGTGGTAGCCTGGGTAAAAAATTGGCTGGACAACAGGATACAGAGAGTAATAGTAAACGGAGTTCACTTTGAAGAAGGGGGTTACTAGTGGGGTACCACAGTGTTCAGCACTGGGACCAGTCCTTTTTAATGTCTTTGTAAGTTACAACACAGAGGGACTGGAAGGAAAAGTATGTCTCTTTGCAGACGACACAAAGATCTGCAACAGAGTTGATACACAAGGTGGGGTGTAAAGGATGTATAGGGACTTGGCAAGGTTGGAGGAATGGTCAAATGTGTATCAGCTTAGATTCAATGCAAATAAGTGCAAAGTAATGCGCCTGGGAGAAAAATACCCAGAGGAAGAGTACACAATGGGGGGGTGAGATACTAACAACAACAAAAATGGAAAGGGACCTGGGGTAGTCAAATGAGATGACCTTAAGGTGTGCAAGCAATATAAGAAGACAGTAAGGAGGGCTGGTGAGATACTGGGATGTGTAGGGAGAGGCATCACCAGTAGAAAACAGGAAGTTGTTATCCCTCTGTACAGACAGTTGGTGAGACCCCATCTGGAGTACTGCATCCAGTTCTGGACACCCCATCTCCCCAAGGACATAGGATGGAGGCTGTGAAGAGGAGGTCAACTAAAATGATGCAGGGTCTGTACCAGAAGACATACAAAGAGAGATTAAAAGAGCTTAATATGTATACCCTTGAGGAGAAGAGAGAGAGGGGACATGATAGAAATGTTCAAGTACATCAAGGGAATCAACAGAGTCCAAGAGGGTAGCATATTTCAGAAAAAGAGATGTGCAAGAACAAGGGGGCACAATTTGAAGATAGAGAGGGGACAGCTCAGAAATAATGTGAGGAAGTATTTTTTCATGGAGAGGTTTGTGGATACATGGGACAGCCTTCCTGAGGAGGTAGTGGAGTCAACAACAGTGGGAAAATTCAAGAATGCATGGGACAGACATAAGACAATTCTAGTGGGGGAGTAGGAGGAAGTAGGCTGTTGGTTAACTAGGATCTGCAGCCTATCCATTAGGTAGGGAAATGGGCAGACTAGGTGGGCCAAGCGGTCCTTATCTGCCATCAAATTCTATGTTTCTGGGTTTCTATGTTGCAGGTTTTCATATAGGATAACATTACAATTTGAGGTGTTTCTTTTGTGTAGCACACTATGGGATTGTAGGTCAGGGCCAAGAGGGTCCTGCACTTCCACAGGCAAAGAAGGATAGCACTACAGCATTTAAAAAATTATTCATGGACGGGAATGCAAGGCTCAGAGGAACTTGGGTTATGGTTCTGTTTTGTATCTGTTGGAGTTAATTGTGGCCACATATGTGATATTGTTCAGGGTGCCAAGGTACACTTTCTGTCGTGTGTGCCCCCCTTTTAAATATTACTTGTTCCAGAGTTAGCATTAGGGTTTGGGTTTGGGTGCAGGTTAGGTTATACATTTGTTGCGGTTAAGGGTGGGAACATATTTGATACTGTTGATGGTGCTGATCTACACCTTCTGTTATGTGTGCCCCTCCTTTAATATTGTGGGATAGGTTATATCTCTGTTTCAGTTAAGGGTGGGTACATATCTCATATTGCTCAGGGTGCTGGGGTACACCTTACGTTGTGTCTGCCAGCACACTAAATATTACTTGTTCTGCAATTAATGTTATGGTTCGGGTACAGGTGTGGGTTAGGTTATATGTCTATTGCAGTTAAGGAGGGGCACATATGTTACATTGTTCAGGGTGCTGAGGTTCACATTCTCTCATGTGTACCCCAATTAAATACTACTTGTTCTGGAGTTAGGCTTACAGGTAGTTGTTTGTTTTACTGGTAGAAAGATATTTGTGACTTAAGCTACAAATACAACTAAGGAGTGATGCATGGGGGGCCGTGGGCTCTCACACACCAATACAGATAGAAATATGGATAGAATTACAATCTTTCAAGAATTATTGATGATTGGGAGCACAGGGCCCATGGGGGCCCAGCTTTCCCACAAGCAAATAAGGGTAAAACTAGACTTTCTCAAAAAGTAAGGAAATTCTTGGCAAACAACTTTGCTAATGGATCAGTTAGGGTTCCCACCATCAAAGCTGGGAAATGTGGTGTAAGGGTTTTCTAACACCCCACACCACCCACCCACCCTCCACACACAACAGGCATCAGGAGGTGTGCCTTGCAGTTGTCACCATAATGCTCCACCCATTCTCCTATACTGTACTATCTCAGCTTTCTTACACTTGGAATGTGGTGACCATTAGGGTGACAACCCCAAGGCACCCCTGATACCTGTTGGTGTGGAGGGTTGAGGGTGGTGGGTGGGCTGTTATGGTTGGAAACTCAAACACCACATTTTCTCAACATTTGATGGTGGGAACCCTAACTGATGCATTAACGAAGGTGTGTTTCAAATATATCTATATATATATATATATATATATATATATATATATATATAAAGGGCACTGTAGTACCACTATAGTTAGGGTTAGTACCCCATTTAAAGATTTACAGTCTGAAATTTTGCAAGGTTAATAACTTTACTTACTGTATGACAGATTTTCTAAGAAATTTGGCATGGAGAGCGTACCATAGATCTCTTGGATCTGCCAAGTTTTGTAATGGTTGGATATACAGTTGTGGAGCTATATAGCACCATATAAAGTCATATTTATGCTTTTTTGTGAATTCTTTGCTCGCACCTACAGGTCGCATGGTTTGTATGACCAGTCTGAAACCTTCAGGGAACATGCAGCCGGGGTCCCCAATGTGCCGTTTGAAGATTTTGTGAAAAAATTATTAAACGGTTAAAAAGTTATTCAAAAAACATGTTTCCCACTATAGTCAATGGGAAAAGTTAACAAAAAGTTTGACTGTGTCACAAATGTAGTTTTTAGTGTTGCAAATGACCCCTGTAGTGTTGCAGATCCACCATTTTGTTTTCAGTTGCTGGTCACAGAAATGCTTGACATTTAAAATTGGGATCCCACCGGGACACAATTCTTTTTGTGTTCGCCTAGTCGAGCCCTGAGGATACTAGCCATGTCTTTTTTTTTTTTGGGGGTTAAACACCCCAGAAATGTGTTTTTAAAATTTTTGTAAACTGTAGTCTCACACTTGCAACCCTTTCATGATTTTCTTTTGAAACTTCTCCTGTGGTGCAGGGGATAAAGCACAGGCTAAAACATTTCAAAGGTTGTGGGTTCAAGACTAGGCTCTTCCATTATTTTGACACAAAGATCTGCAACAGGGTTGATACACAAGGAGGCGTGGAAAGGATGAAAAGGGACTTGGCAAAGTTGGAGGAATGGTCAGACGTATGGCAGCTAGGATTCAATGCAAAAAAGTGCAAAATAATGCACCTTGGAAACAAGAACCCAGGGGAAGAATACACAATGGGTGGGGAGGTAGTAACAACAACAAACAGGAAAGAGACCTGGGGTAATCATATCAGACGACCTTAAGGTTAGTGCGGGAATGGGAGAAGGCAGTAGGGAGGGCCGGGTATACTGGGATGTATAGGGGAGAGGCGTCAGCAGCAGAAAACAGGTAGTTGTTATCCCTCTGTACAGACAGTTGGTGAGACCCCATCTGAATACTGTGTCCAGTTCTGGAGACCCCATCTCCGCAAGGACATAGACAGGATAGAGTACAGTCCAGAGGAGGGCAACTAAAATGGTGTGGTCTGCAAGAGAAGTCAAGGAGGAGAGACTAAAGGAGCTTAATATGTATACGCTTGAGGAAAGAAGGGAGAGGGGGGACATGATAGAAACTTTCGAGTACCTCAAGGGAATCAACAAAGTCCAAGAGGGTAGCATCTTTCAGAAAAAGAGACTTGCAAGAACAAGGGGACACAATTTAAAGATAGAAGGAGGCGGTGTCTAGGGCAATGTGAGAAGTATTATTTCACAGAGAGGGTAGTGGATGATGGAACAGCCTTCCTGAGGAAGTTGGGGGTCTAAAACTGTGGGAGAATTCAAGAATGCATGGGACAGACATAAGGCAATTCTTGTGGGGGGCAGGAAGATATAGGCTGTTGGTTAACTAGGATCTGCGGCCTATCCTGTAGGTAGGGAAATGGGCAGACTTGATGGGCCTAGCGGTCCTTATCTGCCATCAAAGTCTATGTTTCTATGTTTAAACAGTGTTGCAAATCATGACACTACTTTGTGACACTATGGCCAAAATAATAGGAATTCCTTGCCACCCTGCTGCAAAAGAACGGTTTGGTGTTTTGGGCTAAAATTTGGAGGGAAGAAAGCCATCAGCCTACAAATGTGCCTTTTGGTAGTTTGGTGATAAAATATTACAGGGCTGCAAAGTTACATTACTCTGAAGTAACTATTTTTCCCATAGACTAACATTATGGTGTCTGCTGTGCCTTTTGGAGACCCGTATCTCGGAAACGCTTCGAGATATGGACTTTTCATCAGAAAAAAGGGCCAAGTGCAAAACTAGCCAGGAAAGTCTTAAAAATAAGAAATTTTATTTTGTTTTCTACATCTTATGGTTCATGAGATATAAGCAATTTAGTATTCCAAGTGTTCATATTTTGCTCCAAGGGCCATTATTATGTATACATTCTTTGTATTCACTGTGCTTCTGAATGCACCTTTTTGAGAAAAAAGTGTGTGCATTTGCATTACTGTGTTACAGTTAGCATTTCCACTTTCATTTCCATAACCGTTTGCGTTGGCATTTCCATTTCGTTATTGTCACGTTACCCTTTGCATTTACATTTGTGCTTGCGTTTGCGTTACTGTTACCATTTGTGTTTCCATTACTGTTTTTGTGTGCATTTTCTTTTGTGTCACTGTGTGCATTACCATTTACGTTTGCATACACACTTCCTTTTGCATTCCAATTTGCATTTCTGTTTCCTTTGGCATCATCGTTGGTGTTACCGTAAGTGATTGCATTTCCAATTGCAGAACCGTGACCATGTGGATTACCATTTGTGTTTGCGTACGCTCTTGCATTTGCATTTCCATTTGTGTTACTGTTCCCTTTGATGTCATTGTTGGTGTTACTGTAACCATTTGCATTTCCAATTGCTTTACCGTTACTGTTTGTGTGTTCATCACCGTTTGCATTTGCATTTCTGCTGGCCTTAGTGCTTGCATTTTTGGTAGTGTTTCCATTGTTGATTGCATTACTGTTTTCTTCTGCATTGCCATTGCCATTACTGTTGCATTTCTGTTTGTGTTTGTGTTACTGTTTGCATTTTTGTAACCATTTGCCTTTCCGTTGGCGTTAGCATCTGCATTACTGTTTTCGTTAACGTTTAAGTTTCTGTTGCCATTAGCATTTGCGTTACCATTTTTGTTTTATTAACATTTGCACTACATTTCTCTTACCATTTACATTTACGGTATGTTACATGTGCGTTACAGTTTGCACTTGCGTTTGCATTACCGTTAACATTACTGTTTTATTTTACCTCCCTGTTTACATCACCATTTGCATTAACATTACCATTTTGTGTTTTTGTGTTTGCATAGTGCAGTGCAAGACATAGTTTTTGCTATTTTTCTGCACTGTCTTCCGCAACACATAGAACAGCCAGTGTGTGGTTGATTGGTCTGAAACTTGGTAGAAAGAACTTTGTTTAAGGAACATGCCAGTTTTTGTTTGGCGAAGAAATGTTGTTCCGTTTCAGAGTTATGGCCATTTGAAGTTGACCCACTATGCAGTTACTGATTTTTCAGCCACTAGGTCCACCATTTTAGTGCATTTTTGGCAGCAATTTCCACCATTTTGTGGTGGAATACGTCTCACGGTACAGAAAGATAAAAACTGAATATTTCTGGAATAGTTTGGTCTTTTCACATGACATTTGGAGGGTGTTGGGTGGATATCCAGGAGATGTGAATTATGCTGTCTACATGTTTGAAAAGTACTCAGCTGCAGAGATACTGCATGATGCAGTTAACATTTTGTACATAGTGTTCTGCATAGTGCTACTGTCTTTAAATTTATAGTAAAGGTAGCCCTTGTGGCACGTAGTTGCCTTGCAGTGGTTTCTTGTGTAAAACATTAACAGGTGCTGAATTATGCCACTCCAATGAATGAAAATTTGGTTCATTATGCTTCAATAACTTCTGAACTTTGTGTTCGATTAGCGTGGCATTTGTAAAGTACAAAGATTTATAATTCATCTTTCATTGTGCCAATTTTCAGGTCACTGGCTGTTATGGTTACTGAACTGTGCATGTTACGTAGTTTGCTCATGGTGCTGTGCAACCATTGAATGGATGTAACACTGTTCTGGACACCGCGATTGCCATGGTACATGTCTTCATTTACAGATTTTGTTCAGTCAGTCATACAGTTTTTGTGCAGTGAAGGACAAAATCACATGGTGGGATGGGCCTTGGGCCCGCTGACCTCTGCTCACATTCATTCACTATTTATAGTGCATTCTCATAAAGAAGAGAAATTCATGCTAAAAAATCGGTTTAATGCATCAGTTAGGGTTGTTCCATGAGCGACAAAAGTGATGAAATTCGCTGTTAGGGTTGACAACCCTTGCACCCCACGCCCACCCTGTCCCACCACTAGACATCAGGGTGTGTGTTGGGGTCATTGGTCCTAATTCTCACCCCATTCTCCTACACTGCACCACCTCAGCCTATTTACACATGAGGTGAGAGTTAGGGCCGATGACCCCAATGCACACCCTGGTGCCTGTTGGTGAGGATGGGGTGGGTGTGGGGTGCAAGGGGTGGTAACCCTAACATTGAATTTCCTTGCTTTTGTCGCTGTGGAACAACTCTAACTGATGCATTAAACAGAGTTTTTCGCCATATATATATACACATATATATATATATATATATATATATATATATATATATATATATACAGATATCTATATATCTATATATATATATACACATACACATATGGTTTTAAACTGTAAGATCAAGGACAGAAATCTAGACTGATTTAAGCTCAAACGTGAAGCAGAATTGTCACAAACAGGAAATAGGTATGTTTTCTTACCACTGCAGCTCAAAATAAAAACATGTTGCTATCTACAAGCTCTGAATTTAACTAACAATGCCAGTGCTGATTCCCTTTTTCTGTCTTTTTTTCCCTACTTGTTCTTTATCCCTGACAGGCACAATGAGCAGCCTGATGCAGCAGATCTACTCCATGCTCTGTTCTGTATCACTTGATGACAGACTACAACACTTTAAAATTCACTCATTTTATTTGCAAAGATCAAAAGGGCTCCCTCTCACAAGAACTATAATTGGGTTTTACATTAGCAAAAGGTCTTTAAGCTTTCTCTCCCAGGCCTCTCTCTGGTGAGGCATCAACACCATATCGGCTTGGGAATGTTCATTACCCTGCAGATACATAGACTACAGCTCCTTTGCACTTCAATAAAATTCACACTTTAAAACAAATTCTGTTAGTTGGAGAGACTTAGATATTGTAAATAATACACATGCTGGGAACTTATTTTTCTGAATAAAAATTGTACACATGTATGTCACATCCACCTAGACACCCGTAAGGACAGCACAAAAGATGGACCTAAGGGTCCTCAGTTTAATATTTCATCCAAGAGATGCACACCTCACAGTACAGCACTCCCTAGTACTTTACCAGCGTGCCAACATTTGACTCTTTTGGTAACCAGATAAGGCCCACTGGGTCACGTTACCCATTTACAGGGGTGGCCAAGGAACATGGGCATGAACCCAAGCCTGCTGTGGGACTAGAGCCCATGATCTTCTGTTCCAGAGGCAGATATACCACTAAATGAGTCACACCAACCCCAACTACTTGTAAGGGGTGCTGTTAATAATTCATCCTAAGACTCACATGTAAGCTAGACATTGCACTTAATCTGCTTTCTGTGTAGAGGATAAAACTACAATTAAAAATAAAATGATTTGATATGTTAATTTCAGAAAGAATCTTATTAGACAGTTATGATATCTTTAGTCGGAAAAACAAGATAAGGTACAGTGATATTTTGGTACTCAAACTTTTGGGGTCACACACATCCCTTCATCTTACTTTGCCTCAAAAGTTTTGAATGCCACATAATTAAGATGAGATATAATATGTCATTACATTATAGGTTGTGACATTTTGCATCAGATTATAATGCCATGTAATAAGAAATTCCAGCTGTTAAAAGATTTGACACAAAATAGCTACACTTTTTAAAAAGTAGAGCTAGCAAAAAATAAAGAATAAAATGACAGCTCCTAAAATGTTAGGGGATCAAAGGGCCAGTCATGCCTTTAGCATGAACATTAAGAAACACAAGGGTTAACATACTGGAATGTGTCAGACCTAGACTTCGGAGGGAGGGCCTTTCTGCAGGTGGTGGTGGTCATCATAAACCTTTTAGCAAGCAACAAGCCACTTACATTTTATACCTGGGTCATACTAGGTCTCATGACATTGTTTAGATTGCATTATTACTATCCTCTTTTAGTGCTGTAGTTTTCCGAGTATGAGTACATGTTGAAAGGGCAGCATACATAACAGCAGCATTAAACTACAAAGTCACCATCAAAAATATTTAGTTTTATAGTAGTTAATTAGTAACAAAAACAATGGTGCACAGAAGCTGGCTAATAATGCACTAGTGCCAATTTTATTGCAAATTGGATACAAACTTCAGCAGACAATGGCACAGTACTATCAACCCCAGCACTTCGATAATACTCTGCCTCTTCATTAAAGGGAGTCTTTATTTTTATTTTGTTGTCTGGAACAATACTTCTTAAAGGGTTTAGAAAAACAAACACGTCAGAGTTTTAAAAAGTGGGAAAGTATCCCCCTCCCCCGATCAAATTAGTCAGAAAGTACATAATAATGTCTTAAGCAACATAACCAACTGTCACTGTATTTTTCATAATGGGGCAAACATTTTTAACTGTGAGTCTCTCCTCTTGTCCATATGTAACCTTCCTCCCAAATGGGGGACTTACCTTTTACTCCTGACCAAGATCCTTGAATAAGTAGCTATCTGAGCAGTTCTTCACAGCCATCTGCAGCAGTTTATCCTAGCCCCATGTAACTGCAGCAGGTTCTGGGTCACCATGGAGGCTGCTCTTACTTGATGGCTGTGACTCATGCCCTAGATGCCAGATGAGACTGGGTGCAGGTACTCATGACATGGATCCAAGTTCAAAATAAATAAGAACAGTTCTTTCCTTGAAAGGGACAGTGCAAGGAGCTACCAGCAGAGCCACTGAAACCAAATGGAATGCCAATGCACTCATAGACGTCTACATGCAGTAGCCAAAACCTGACAGATGGTGGGAGGGAGGGAGAGTCTGACAAGATGAGGTAAAATTGCAGTTTATCAGAAAGCTGTACCTGGGATTAATTCTTATGTCATGCTGTGAAAATTCATGTGAGCATATAGGACTGCAGGCATGAAATCTCACTTTATTTGAACATAACACATCTACCCGCACCCACCCTCTCCCTTGTGTACATAATGACCTTTTCTGTCCAGTTTGTCAAAACCTTCAAAAGTATCAATCCAGAAAAAAATGGGTTGACACCTTTTATTGGACCAACAAGGGTGTTACATAAAGAACAAATAGCTTTAACTTTCAGATCAACAAGTCCTTCTTCAGAAGCTTAATGACAGTCATTTAGAAAATCCCATATTATTAACCCTTTAGAACATGCAGAAAAAAAACAGAAATAATTCTTATTGATTTAAAACTGGCATTCAAAACATAATTAAACTAACATCAGAGACCTTGAATATCTTAAGTGTGCTTTCAATTGAACCAAACTTAAAGGTCAAAGGTTGTCCAGAGATAACAGCAGGCAGAGTGTTCAACCTACATATATTATACCATGTATTAGCCTAATGAATAACAAAACACTAGGGGTCATATTCACAAAAGGCAACTCAGGATGCAAGACAACTTGCGTCAGGAAAAATAATGCAACTAGCACTTGCATCCTGAGTTGCATCCTGATGGGATTCACAAATTGTGCCCAACTGCACCAATGCACCATAAACCCCCTTGCGACATGGCGTAAGGGGTTTATGGCAGCATTTGCACTCTATCCAGGTAGGGTGGCTGCTATGTCCACAAATTGGGATTCAGAGACAACCATCAGTGGACATCTGTCAAAGACCATTTATGCCAACAAAAAGCTGGTCTAAGTGGTCTTTGCTGTTTACCGGAGGTTGCCACTCTACCCCAACTCCACATCCTCTGTGGGTTACAGCCACCCCATAGGCTCCAGGTCCCAGGCATGGCACACACTGTGCCAGGACGGGTGTGTGGAACACCCCCAATGCCCAGACTCCCACACACACGCACACACATATGTTGAGAGCCCCCCCATGCCCTGGGACAAGATCCCCCCTTCACTCCTGAAACTCCCTGGTAGTCTAGTGGACCTCCACCCCACTCAACAGTGCAAGCCCCCCCACACACCCAATACCCTAACAGCGACTGGCACAGCCTTCCGTTCACCACCACGGCCAGCTGCCGACTCACCCACCGGGTGTGTGTGTGTGTGTGTGTGTGTGTTGGGGGGCTAGCACCACTGAGATGGGGGTGAGGGACCACTGGGCCACCATGCAGTTAAGGGTGTTTTTATATGGGGGTTATCCATGTCAAGGGAGCTTGGTGCTGTGGCCCATACCTTACGAGGACAGGAGCTGGGCATGGGGGTACCATGGCTCCCCTCAGCTGGCATATCTGTCACCTACCCTGTCTTGTGACCTGCAGCATACCTGGGAGTTGTGCCCTACCTTGCACAGCTACCACATGTCACAGGAGGCAGACCCCTGGACCCACTCCGATACTGAATTGGGTGCAAGGTCCAGGTCACAGGAATGGTTGGCGCAAGCTGCCATTGTCGCAGATTGTGGTGGACCTTTGTGAATCCGGCCCTAAGATTCTCTACTCACTAAATTATATGTCAAGTAAAAAACTCACAAAGGCACATACCTCAAGAGTGAGGTAAGAGCACACCAGTAGAAGCCAGTTTCAACTCTACTCAGAACTCTGTTAGTTTGAGAATATGACCAATGACAAGAAAATGACCCTGGATAAAACAATTGCATGACAAAATGTAAAATATTAGCAAGTAAAAAACAAAACCCCAAAATTACATCAACAGAAAATATCTTTACATGGCATATAGAAGGATTAAAGTGATGTTTACACAAAGTCACCCTCCCGTTAAACATACATTTCCATATAGGAGACAAACAAACAACAGGCTCAGATTATATACTTTATATGTGAATATGTGTTAGTTTGTATTTACCAACAATCTGGGACACAAGACAGACTGAGAAAAAACACTAAAGAGTACATTATGATCCACTGTGATAATGGTGTTGATCTGAATGAATTAAAATATCAGAAAGATTGCACTGGGAGGCATTACGATAAATGGAAAAACATAAAACAAAAAGAGAAAAAGTCTGAAAGGCAGAGAACAATCAGCTGTTAGATTCAGGCCTGATTAACTGTTTTGGGAATGCGCCTATACATGAAATCATGACTGCAAACTGCTGGGCAACTGTGTAATGTACACATAAAGAGATATATAATCATGTCTACATTTCTGTGTGCTCACATAATAATTTACAGCATGACAAAGGATCCACCCCCAGTATAGCCATCTGATAAACTGAAATGATACCATATCTTTTCTGACTCACCCCCACACCTAGTTACACAAGAGGAGCAAGGAGTAATGCATAAGGGCTTATTTGTTAGATGTGTGTTTAGTTTACATTGGCACTCTGCGTCGGGCTTTGCAAACGGGAGGGGCCGAGTGATAGAAGTTTGCTAAGTAGATTTTTGTAAAGGAGATTTTTTTTAAAGTTATCTTTGCCCCCCAAACCTATCAAATATACTAACATACTACATACTAAAATGCCAGCAGTATGTGGCTAATGGTCTTTTGTGTCTGCTCATTTGATCAGCCCCCACCCTGGGAGCTGACCTTGCTGCCCCCTCACCCTCTCTGGTTTCTCCCTTCCCAGTCCCAGATATTCTTGCTGCACTAGACTTTGCTTCCAGAATCCTTCCTCTGTACCAGTCCAACCCCCTCTTGAACCCCTCCACCAGCCGCCTGGGCAGTACATTCCATGGATCCACCACCCTCTCAGTGAAGTAGCACCTCCTCCTTTCTCCCCTGAATCTCCCCCTTTTTAGCTTTCACCCATGCCTTCTAGTTGCCCCCACTCCTTCCTTCGGAGCACACTGACTGCTACTCCCCTATTTACCCCCTTCATGTACCTGAAGACCTGTATCATGTCCCCTCGGTCCCTTCTCCCTTCCAATGTGTACATATTTAGCTCTTCGAGCCTCTCCCCATAGGTCCTGTCCACCAAGCCTCAGATCATTTTGGTTGCCCTCCTCTGGACCCTCTAGAGGAGTTTGATGTCCCTCTTTAAGTGTGGCCTCCAAAACTGCATGCAGTACTCGAGGTGCAGCCTCACTAAGCAGTTATACAGAGGGAGTATCACTTCCCTCCTTCTGGAGGTGATCCCCCTAGCGATGCATCCCAGCATCCTGTTGGCCTTGGCCACTGCCCTCCTACAAGTCTCAGAGTTGTTCATCTTGACATCCACCACCACCCCAAGGTCCCTCTCAGCCATTGAGACTTGTAGCATTTCCCCACTCCATGGTGTACACTTGGTCTGGGTTTCTAGCTCCCAGGTGCAGTACATTGCATTTCCCTGCATTGAACCTTAGCTTCCACTTTCTAGACCACCTTTCCAGAGCCTCCAGGTCCGCTGTATAAAAAATATAGCACAGGATTTTGTGTAAGCTGCTTTGTCTGCATGGCTTCCTGTGCTTAAAATATACTATTGGTCAGACAGTCTTGAAACTTTGTTTAATAATGAAAATTGTAGCCCCTGCAAGCAGGATGCAGCCACTAATGCACTATAATAAAGATTGTAATCTTCTGACTATTTACTGAATTGACACTCTACCAACATGCACCATGTATGAATTCTTTAGTGTGTCTGTTCACTGGTGTGTTGTAGTGTATGGAGCAGTGGTGCTAGTGATGTTGAGGGGTAGAGGGTTTGCGAACGTTGGTGCAAGTGCATTAAAATATAGCTTGTGTGAAAGTCCTATAAAAAATAGAGTATTTACTTTCATATTTTCTGTTTGCTTTTTGTAAGAGTATCAGACAATCCATCTTTCAATACTCCTGCAGCAATGCCCACAAACCCTCCAACCCCCACTGCAGCACATGGTACAACCCACCAGCAAACTATACAGTAAGTAATTCATTCAAGGTGTATTTTATTAGAGTTGCAATTCAATAAATAGAAAATCACAATGTTTATGATAGTGCATAAGTGCATGGATCATGCTTGGAGGGAATGCAGTTCTCATTAACAGACATGGTACAAAGCCAGTCTGATTGCAGCAGTGCTCTTGATGAAAGTATGTTTGTGATTGGTTGGCATCCATGGCACTCCAGTCATTACCTCATGGGTTGTAGCCCACCTGATAGGCTAGTGATGCACATGACCCAGATCAAATTTCTAGCATATCCAGGTCCCAGGAACCCCTGCTCTCCAGTTTCGAATCATGCATCTGAACAGGCAGGAAGCACACCAGGGATCTCTGTCTACTCCTACCAGGTAAGATCCTGTATGGGATATATCTATATAAACCAATTATTAACCTCACAGGCATGTATGCAGTTACAGTAAAAAAAAAAAACCCTCCTGGGAATTAACTGGGAGGAATATATGGGGCTAGCTTAGCCCCAGTGTTAGCTAGCCTTGTTTGCACCACGAATGCTGTTAATCAGTACACTAGCAGGCTTCTGCTTTCCTTCCTAGGGTACTGAGTTCAAGTAATACATAAGTGAAAATGCCTTTCTTTACCTCAGTCATACAAAGTTGAAAATGTATATCTCTCTACCCCAGCAGAAGATATAAAAGGTACCTGTTTATTTTTTGTGCTAAGGGGCAACAAGTTTGGGTGTCTGCCCTCATGTAACGCTATCTCATGATTAAGCTCCTTAGCTTGGGGGAGGGGGGCTGTACTGGCTCTGCTTTAGCACCACTGGCGCTCACTATTCGGCCTCCCCTTCCTCCTTGTTTCCTTCCTCCCGTCATCCTCCGCCTCTCTCCTCTCGCAGAGCTTTTTTCAGCCTCCCAGACCGCCGGCTGGTCGGCGGCCTACCCGACCACGCGTCGACCGCGTGGCTTCCTGCACCAGGGTTCCTGAAGGGAGTAGGGGGGAAAGTCGGGCCGTTCGGCATCGGAGCTCTCCGTGTACCACCAGCTCTCGGCGGTCTAACCGTCCATCGCGCCTCCACGCGGCCACGGGAAGCAGTTTTCTCTACCCCCCTTCGATCCCTCCTAGGAAGGTTAGGGAGGCGCGGGGCCGTCAGTCGCCTCCTCACGTCTTCGCCGCGGGCGGGCGGCATAGCTCAGTGGTTTAAGCCCGAGCCGATTCTGGAGTCCAGGTTTCAATCCGTACTCAGAGGGGCCTCAGAGGATCCCGACCCCATCCACTCAGTCGTGACGCCTCCTCACGCTCGCCAGCCTTCTAGTAGGTCGCTGGCCGGGCCTTCACCCCCAGGCTTCCCCCTCAACCAGAACTGCTCTGGTGGTTGGCGTCTCTCTCCGGCTAGGCCGCCACTCTGAGCGGGAGGGGGGGAGCAATGCCAGGGTGTTCTTCTCCACGCGACCTGGCTACAGCAGGGGGGGGGGTTCCCACGTCGCAGAAAGGAAGAGAAAAATCTTATTGTGTAGGCACAATTCAGCCTGTGTTCCCTCGCGCCTACGGGAGAAACACCAATGGCAAGGGGGGGGCACCAGTGCCGTCAGGGACTCGTTTTCTTCAGGGGAGACCTTGGCCTCCTGCAGACCCTCAGCCTAAATTGGTAGGGGTGGCGCCGATTTGCCGCGCTCTTCTGGCCGCTCATTCCCAGTAATGGGGAAGTATCAGAACCTTCTAGCCAGGGGGCATTGAGGACCCCCAAAAAAAAAAAAAAAGCCTGCAGGTTAGAGGATCAGGGTGCGATCGAGCCCATTACTTCAGGTGCTCCAGCCCTGACCTAGAGGCTCGCCACCCTCTCTCAGCAAGGAGGCAGTATAGCGCAGTGGTCTAGGCTCTAAGCTGTTAAGCTGGTGACATCCAGTAGCCCAGACCTGATGCTGAACCCACTGCTTCCACTTGCATAATGTGTGACCCTGGGATCAGGGTGCGATCGAGCTCATCACATCAGGTGTTTTCTGAGCAAGTCATTTAAACTCTTTATGCAAGTGGGGGTGGTTATCTGGGCCATCAGCGGATGTTTGGGGGTTCCTCCACCATAGGGTCTCTCCCACAGCGTCCTTCAGGCGGGATCCCCCCACAACAGGTCTACCCACTCCACTCCCCCCCCTTTTTCTCTCTATCTTGTCTTCTACCTCTCTGGTCCCTCCCACAGCGACCCAAGAAGGTAGTCTCTCTCTCCCGGTCATCCCACGGCTCCCTCCCATAGCGAGCCCTGGTTTCGAACCGTGGACCAAAAACCATCTCTCACCCTTGGCCCGGGTTGCGGGGGCCCTCTCATAGCTCCCCCACAACCTGCATTCAGTTTCTCTCCCCACACAACAGATCTATCGATTTTTTTTCCTGAGCCTCCCCTTCTTCTTCTCTCTCTTGTCCCTACCACCCGGTCCCTCCCACAGCGACCGAGAAGGTAGTCTCTCTCCAGTCGTTCCACGGCTCCCTCCCATAGCGAGCCCTGGTGTCGAACCTGTGGAACCATAACCTTCCCTCTCCCTTTTTTGTCCTGGTTGCGGGGCTCCTCGCTTAGCTCCTCCACAACCTGTATTCAGTCTTTTTTCAGTATATTAAAAAAAAAAAAGGAGAGAAATTCTGAGGGACAAGGTATTGCCTGGGCTCTTACTCGTTCGGCCCGTCTCCCGTCAGACCACACCTCCGAACTGGAACCAGACAGGTCGGGGGGGGGACAGCCAGAAGAGTCTCCACCCTGAGGATTCTGTCCTACATGTCCCTTACGTCGCGAGTACGAGGACATGGAGAAGTAGTCTGCCACTTCGCCTCAACCCAGGGCCCGCGAAGAGGCTAAGGCCTCTATGGCACTCTACCACAAGAAATCGGACAGGTCGCCCGGGCCCGGGGGAGAACCAGACACCCGGTGCAGGGCACTCCCCCCGGTTGGCCCTAGGCAGCAGCTTTTAGAAAGGACGGTGCTACCATGCGGTTCTTAGCACCCAAGAACGCCTATAAGGATGACTGAAGATTACTCGGTGGGGGAGGTCCTTGTCTCCACTCTCAACGACACTGCAGCTAGGCAGCCACCAGCCGACCCTTCGGCTCCAGTGAACCCGCTAACCCTAGGTCCCTCAGGAACTAGTCCCTTGAACCCAGGGAGGCGGAACTGCGGGGACGTGCCTAATACAGCCGAATTTTCCTGGCCGTCTTGGCGGTAGTACCGCGTGTCCACTTGCCAGGGCCACTGCCGCCCCCCCCCAGCACTATAGCCAAACCAGGGATGTGCCTCACATCAGCAGACTCTGCTCCCGAGTCAGAGGATCCGACCCCACATACCGTTCCCGCAGGACCCTCAGCTCCCCTCCCCAGAGTCCGGGGGTTTCCAATCCCAAGGACGAGGTAGAACTACAGGGGGTAGCAGTGGCTACTCTCTCACAACATCTCAGATCAATCCAAATGCCACGCAGTTCAGGCATATGACTTGATGTCAAGGGGAGGGAGTTCCACAGGGTGCGAACCCCGCCTCCTCCTCTCAGCTCGGATAAGTGGGTTCAAGTCACGGTACCAAGGGATACCCCATAAACTGTTCAGCACCTAGTTTTTTTCCCAAGGGTTACCCCCCCTCCTGAACTAGGAGGAGGGCCCCTCCGTACCATTTTTTATTATGGAACAGACTCTTGGGGCGCTCTCTACCCTTGCCCTGATACCAAGAAGTGGAGGGGCCCTGACCTCGGGCCTGTAGCTACCTATGCCACCACGTGGCGTCACACCCTGTCAATGACGCCACCAGGCACATCATACGAGGCATCTGTAGGCCTTCCTACCACCGATAGACTACATGGCTGCTCTCCCCCATATCGGGAGGCAGTATAGTGCAGTGGTCAAAAGCTCTGACCTGCAAGCGTGGTGTCCTGGGTTTGAATCCCACAGCCTCCATGTGTGTACTGTGTGTCCCTGAGCAAATTACTTAACTTTCTATCATCCTACGGTTACTCTAATAACTCCTACGACTTCAATGGCCTTACACTTCATGAGCACTCGAAGTCCACGGCTGGATGGAAAACAGAGAAGAAAGCTCCCCCCTCTCGCTCACAGGTCAAGCAAGGCGAACACTCACAATTCTACCCAGGAGGGGACACAAGAACTAAAACCCGAGAGCCAACAGCAGGATTTCCGGTAGGGCTCCAGGCCTCAGGGGTTAGAGCACTGATCTGGTCAACCAGGGGTCGTGAGTTCAATCACACAGGGGCCTGTCATGGCCCATGGAATGAAGGCCCACCCTAAGCCAGGTGGCCCATACGCCCTCTCTAAATCAAGGGGCAACACCAAGCAAATTCACAACAGGCCAGGGCACCGCGCCCCCTCGCAGTGAGGTTTGGCCTGGGCAGGATGGACGGTGGAGACCAACTTGATATGGGGACTCCCTCAGGAGACACCGCTCCAACCACCATTGTAGCAGACATGACACTCCGCGGCGGGACAGCTTGCTGGGAGACGCAACACCACAGGGCCGGTGACCACCAGCAGGGTCGGACTCTCCATCCGACTGGAGGCGAGAACCGTATCGCTTGCCATAACACCTACAAAGATTGTATTCACCTGGTTAGGTGGTTGTGTTGGCTCCGGGCCCACGCTTGACCCATCCTAGCCCGGTTGACAATCGAGCTATGGCCACACAGGAAACTAGGGGGGACACGACTCCAGCTGCCTAGCAACGGCTCACCTGGCAAGGGGGATCAGGTCAGTGGTCACTATTCCTCCACCTCCACCGACTCCTCCACCCCAACCAGGCATGGGAGTCACGGCGCCCAGCCACTAGTGACACCATACCGGCCACGCAGGCCATGACTCGCAGCGGCCAGGCAGAAGGTCACTGTCAGCTTCAGGATCCCTCCCGAACAGGCATACTTTCTCAGGGGTCAGGGCTTCACCAACACCATGGACCCTGAAGCTCACGGCGCGGCTCCAGGGAGGAGGGGTCCGGGAGGCAGCAGGTTTATGATGACGTCATCAACACCCATCCCAGTCGGACGGTCTTGCCCCCCCGCATAGGGAGTCATGGTTCTGTCCCAGCGGTGGTAACCGGAGCAGGGCATAGTCCTCGAGCAGGCCGGCAGGGCTAACTTCATATTGTTCCAACAACTGGGGGTACCTGGAACAAGGCAAGGCCCTCAAGCAGGCCGACAGGGCTAACACCCTTCTGCTCCACCAACTGGGAGTAGACGAGAGCCTAGCATCCTCCGTCCTCAGGGTGCAGCCACCAGTTGTAGGGGAGGCTACAGGCCTCATCGTAGAGACCCTCCGATCGGGGACGCGACTGGCAATGGATCCATGGGTTTTCCTCTGGTCCTAGAGTCTCTTGACTGGGCTCCTCGCCAGAGAGTTTTCTAGTGTAGTGGTCATCACGCTTACCTCACACGCGAAGGCCTGGGTTCAGGCCCCCAGTGTAACTGATTTGGAACCCCACATGGAACGGACCGGTCGGGGTCTTCCTCAAGACTGGATCTGGGGGCAATTGGCTCAGCTAGGAGTGCTGGGGGGCTTGGGGCCCTACCCGGCGTGGAACCTGGTCGGTGCTCATCCCATCAGGGGAACGCCGGACATCGGTTCCAGTCTACCAGCCAGGGCATTCCCCGGTTGTCACAGAGGGCAACCAATTGAACTAACCGCTTCATGGAAGGGCCCCAATAGGGCCCCACTGTGGCCCCACATTACCTGTACGTTGGTCCCACCCCCCCTCTGGACTCTGACCGGAACCCGAGTCTTCCACAAGACAGAGAGTCTGCCGCCACCTCACAGGTCAGCGGCAGAGCAGAACCGCCTCCAAGGCCCATTGGGAGATGACTAAGGAGAATCACCCAGAATGACACGCCTGCTAGCCGATTGACTCCAACCCCCACAGGGGTTCAGGCTCATCCCTCCAGAGCGATCGCCACACTTGGTGGGAACGAGCTAATGCGGCCTCGGGGGACCTAGGTAGGGCAGTCACGCGGAGTCCTTTCCTCCACTCCACCAGGCATCTATTACTCTATTACTGGTCCAGTCACGGGCCAGAGGGCCCACTTGCTGCCCAGACCCCCCACGGTGACACCCCTCAGCCCTTCACTCTTAGACCACTCGGTTCCCACCCTTGGGTTCTTACTGTTTCTTATCTCCCATGAGGTAATGACTGGAGTGCCATGGATGCCAACCAATCACAATGGGTGTTTACTCACCTGGTAAAGGTGATTGTGTTGGTTGGCATCCATGGCACTCCAAGGCCCTCCCATCCAAGTGCTCAGAGTGACCGGGACTGATCAAGGGAGATCTCCCCCATGGTAGACCCAATAGGGGACTAAGCGCAAGTTGTCTTGCTCTAGAACTAATTACCAGTCGGGCCTCCGGACCGAGACTAGTCCGTACAGACTAGAGGAATAAGAGTTCAGCCAGCCCGTCGGTACTCTTCTGCAGCCCGCATTCTACTTTGCTCTTTGATCCTCTCTCTCTTTAATTTTTCAGGTGATTGTGCCTGCACGGTATGTTCTTCTTTTACACTAACTAACCTTGATTTCAGCTATGGAAGATTCGAACTGGAGAGCAGGGGTTCCTGGGACCTGGATATGCTAGAAATTTGATCTGGGTCATGTGCATCACTAGCCTATCAGGTGGGCTACAACCCATGAGGTAATGACTGGAGTGCCATGGATGCCAACCAACACAATCACCTTTACCAGGTGAATAAACACCCATTACAGTACATGCTGCAGCAGGAGTTCAGAGCAGCTAGACTGTATGAAAGTACACTTGCCTTACAAACTGCAGTAATTTCCCCCCAAATTGCAAATATCATTCAATGGATGCACATGCTGTTTGTGAGATGGTTATTACTTTGGGTAACTTTTAGGGGAATTCATGCACAATGGATGTTCCACCATACTTTGCAGCTTTAAAGGCATCTGAAATGACAACTTTTGAAAATATAACAAGATTTAAACTATTTTATTTAATGAAAAAAAAAATTAAAAAACACAGAACTAACTGAAAGGAACTAGTGTTTTGACCAGGAATCAACAATAGCAAGCAGAACTTATACCAGATGCCCAGAAGCAAATCTTTAAAAACAGAGAGATACATTGTTAATACAATGTATGCAACATTGTGTTGAAACCATCATTTAAACTAACAGCACAAGTAAAAACAGAGCTTGAATATACAGAAATAATGAAATATTCCCCATGAAATGGTAAAGTCTAGAGTACTGAACTCAGATTTGTCTGTTATTTTTAATATTAAAAAAATATTATTTCAAGGGAATTACTCAAACAATGAAGTACAGATTACACCTAACAGGGTGCTGATTAGCCAGACAGATGTTTTGGTCTCTCTCCAGGATGTCATTTTGTGGCTTTTGTATTTTTTTTAAGAGAAAAAAGAGAACAAGATGACGGTAACCAAGAAAGGATTATTCCAATATGAAAAAAGGATTCCTTTTTCATTTCATACTGCCATCTTGAAGTGCTTACTGACCATGCTGAGACAAATTTTTCAAAATTTCAGAATTAAGTAACTTTGCAACAGATTAATATGTTTTTCACCAAAGAAGAAAAAGGCACATCTATTGGCCAGCCCCTTTCTATCCTGAAAATTCCAGATCAAAATTCCAAACCATCTTGACTGTAGGCAAGTTCAAAGAAAAGAAAAAAACAGCACAACCAATGAGTGAAAATTCACTTATTGCACTATCCAGAATATGAAATCCATGCATCCAACTGAAATGAAACGTGTTTCATCCACAGAACTACTACATGAGATTGCTCATGAAAAATCTCATGCAAATCTGTTGCAGGTTTGTGACATTATTAAAGTGCAAAAATTGGGGTGTAACATTGAAATGCCCACTCAACCCTAACTATAGGGATATGAAGCTGCAGCATTTTAGTTGTTCTTGTGTCTCTATGTAAGTTTAATTCATTTTCTCATACACTTTCACTCATCACTGGTGTGTTTTTTATTTATATGAATTATGTAAGTCTGTTGATAATGATTTAAAGTACAAATATGGGAGGTGCAGCATGATATCAATGTGCAATACCTTTAAAATGTGCAATATAAAAGTGGAGTTATAACAGCTTCCCCCACCCCACTGAAGAAGGATATGATGATCTGAAGTGCTGGGGTGTAGTTGCTCCTCCTTTCTGGTAACAATAAAGCAGCATTTGCTAACACAGGCATTTTGCCTTTTGTATTTTATAGTTTTACCACCTCCTTCTCCTGTGGGGGACATGTGGCTCAAATTCCAAGCAAATTGATTTAATTGGGCAGAGTTATTAAGGTGCAAAAATTAAGGTTTAGCATTAAAGTGCTTACTCATCCCTAATACAGAGACATGACTGCACCTGTATAACATATATTCATTGCAAAAAAACAACATTAATGAAGACAGTATGGCAGAAGAACTCAAAGTACACAAAAAATGATTAGGGTATTGGGTCTCTGGCATTTTGGTGAATCAGTTGTGGGGTGTTTCTTGCAGTTGTCAATCCTAATCCTCCCCAACAGGTTCCTGTCTGAAGCACAAGGTACAACTCCACACCAGGGCATGTTAGTGATACACTTTTTGGAGGCAGAGAACTATGGCTCACCACATATTGCCAACAGAATCAGTTCTGCATGACAAAACAAGGTCTTATCTGACCGTGTTTGCTCAGGGAAGGGGGTGGGCATTAGGGTTGATCAGAAAGGAGGCGTGTAACATTTCATTCATTTAACTTTTTTGTTTGTCCAGAAAAAGTACAGTGATCAGTGGTTCATTTCCACATGTGACTTAGGTGGAAGGAGATTACATTGGGAAAATTTTAAATATTAACAAAACGTATTAACTCCTTCATACTCTGTGTCTTCCTTCCTATTGTATTCCAGCTGTCCATAGCTAATAGTGCACACACCCAAAAACCACTCAAGGTAAACAGGTAAGTGAAATATGTGTTACACCTTTATTTCCAGTGCCAAACATGTTATCTCTGTAGAAAAAATGCATGCCCTGATGGGGAACAAAAACACCTGATATTTCACCCACAATACACTTGGCTTCTTCAGAGTTATGTCATGCCTCTGTATGTGGTGCTTCAAATGTCCTATCTTAAAGTGCTGTACACATCTGTAGTTAAAGCTAATGTGAAAAAATTAATTGTGCTGCAACAAAGATAAAAACAGATGTGTATAGCACTTCCAGAGAAAACCTCTGAAGAAAACCAGTGCCCTGCGAGTGAAATGTCAGTTGTTCTTGTATATTTCACTTATTTCATCTTGAGTATTTTTTGGGTGGGTGATCTATTAGTTATGGACAGTTATTCATTTGTATAGTTTGCACTGCCACTGTACTCAGTTGTGAACCCCCCCCCACCCCGATCTTTGAATTATTACTTCCTATATCAGGAAAGATTGTCAGAAGGTAAGTTGCTTGGAAAAGTTAAAAATTATTTTTGTACATGTCATAAACTTAAAATTCTTGTTTCTATGTTCAGGATGCATCAAATCTAACACTTTAGTTTCATTTGCAGCCATCACGCTGAAGCACCACTCCATTATTATGTAATGATCTTTTATTTTTAATTTTTTATCATTTAACATTTTTTCCTCCCTACCAGACTCAGTCCTGCTCTTCATCTAGCCACCGCTCCTTCCACCTCTGACCCCAAAGATCTGCAAGCCCAGCTGGCAGACACATCTCTGCCTTGAAGGGGGCCCCTTCATAGCCCCCACACCCAGCGAGGAACCATTACTGGCACTTGCCATTCCGGGTATTGTCGGTCAGTGGAACAGCGGCTATCAAGCTGCCATGGATCTGTGCTGCCATTTTCCCCCAATTTTCCCCCCAATGGAAGCACAGATGTGCAAGGACATCAGTGCACTAATGTGCAGATGTCTGCCGTGCTCCCCCCCAATGGTACCCGTGCAACTGCAGTATCACTGGGTGTCCCCAGGGACCAGCAGAGCACGGTGTGTGCCCACCCCATCTCCCCAGGACTAGGACAGCAGTCATTAGATGCTCAATCCTAGTCCTCTCCTGCTGACCCACGATGACCCAGGCTTGTTCCTGAACCCAGGTTGCCAGTGTGGAGTGAGGTGTGGTGTCCAGCACTTCAACCCTCAGCACCACAAGGCAGGCCATGTAATGATCTTTTGAACAGGTAAGCAACACCATTTTGTTTCTATTAGTTTTTCAGTTAAAGACTTGTCAGGCTCCTGGCTTCTCTGATTGAATGTATCCAAATTGTTAGCTGCAAGACTTGGAAAGGAAAAGCAGAGACAGAACCTACACACTGTATGGGGCTTTGTCTGCTGCAGTGAAGGAAAAAAAAGACCTGGGAGTTATACACAAAGGACTAAAGTATGAAAAACTGTGTGCAGCCACCGGCATCGGGGCTGGCACAATGTTGGGTTGCACCAGTAATCTTGCCTCTTGACAGAGTCCTGGACAGGACAGACTTAGAGTAACGCTTGCAGTTCTTGGCTCCTCTATACTAAATATGCACTGAAGCAGTTAATAGGGTGCAACATTAGCAGCCAAACTGGACAGGTGAACAAAAGCTATACAAGAGATTAGAGGTCCTTAATATGTTCATCTTTAAAAAAGGAGTCCTTGTGGGGACATGATGTCAGCCTTACACATACGAATGGGTGTTAACAAGATTGGACTAGCAAAATAGATTAATTTGTTGGCATGTAGCAGGATGTAGGGGCATGCTCTGAAGCTAATTCAAGGGTAACTTTAGAAGCCAGTTCTTGTTCCAGAGGTTGGTGAACATAAAAAACTGCAGCATACAAGTGGAGAAAGGGGACATGCAGACATCACAGGCCTTCAAGGTCAGTCTGGACAGGTGTCTGGATAAATGTCTGCTTACCAAGGGAATCATGGAATACCTAGGTAGTAGAGTAGCTAGGGAACTATTTTAAAATAGTCCATGTTTTGGCAGAATACTTAACCTTTATTGATTTTGTTACTGTGTTATTATGCTATTTTGATGCTCATTTTGGGGGTAAATAATATATATTTTAATCACAGCTGAATTTAAATTGCATGTTACAGTTGAATAACCAGGATATCCCAGTTACGAGGAAACATCTAATATCCAATGAGGTCCTGGTTCTTGTCATTCTTTACACATGGGTGAATTGGAGCAATGAAAGTTTTGGGTCAGAAATTTCACAAAAATCGCTCCAACATCTATTTTCACTATTCCAAACATGGAAAAACATCTAAACTCTTAAACTATTTATTAGATAATGAAATAGCATTTAAATTTTGCAGAAAAAAAAACAAACAAAAAAAAGATACTATTGTAGTTAAAAAAACACAAAACACATTTGCATCATTTTTGTAGCACAATTTGGACTTTCACAAACAGATGCATCTTTTGAAAATAGGAGCAGTGGTACCTGGATGCATTCAGTCTAATGTTGGCACAGCACACATTTCCATCCACCTTTATGGAAATCCTGCTTAAAGTTGTGGTAAACTGTTAGGGACATAGTTCATAATCTCTGACTGTATTGTAAAACATACACACTACATAGTAAAATACATATATCATATAGTGAAACACATACACTATATAGTGAGATGCTTACATTATATAGTGAAATATATACACTATCTACTGAAATCCACATACTGAGCACTGAAAATCCACATACACTATATACTGAAACAAATGTACTATGTACTGAAACACATACACTACCTAGTGAGATACATACACTACAGACTGAAACAGCCACATAAACTACCTACTGAAACCAATACTCTATACATCGTAACACATACACTATATATTGAAAACATCTGCATATACTATATACTGAAACAAATACACTATATATTGAAATACATACACTATCTATTGGAATGCATACACTACACACTGAAAAAAGCACATACACTATATACTGAAACAAATACACTACATGGTGAAACACATACACTGTGTATTGAAATACATACACTGTAGACTGAAAAATTTACATACACTATACACTGAAACAAATAAACTATATTCTCAAATGGTCTATGTTCTGAAACTACCTATCCTCCCTGCCCCTCCACCTTGAATGGCCTGTAGCTGCACTCCTTGCCTGTTGCATTCAGTTAGCTGCTGGCTTGAGGAGAGGATGTTTAAAACTGCAGAGCAGGTAAACAAAACAGGACTATCTCATATTCTGCTTCTTTATGGGATTTTACATCTTGTTTTGCTTGCACACCTTTAATCAAATTTCAGAACATTATGATGTAACAAGAAACTTTTAGAACTAATTTCAAATGTTCTAGTTTATTCTTTTAAACAAGTGCTGCCTTCATTTACTGTTAGACACATTTATATGGGAAGCTAATACTTAGGATATTTCTAACATACCACTCTCATACCATACCAACAAAAGGGATTGCATGCATTTTTCTAAGTTAAAGTTGTGTTCAGATTTATGTGAAATTAAATACTGTGTTGGTCAAGCAACACATCTGAGCTGAATGCTTGGTAAGTGTACTGCAGGAGCTGTGGAAGTGTAAGCCAAATGCTTTTGTAGTTTGTACTCTACTGATTCCGTTTTGATTCAGTTTTTGTTTTTATTTGAATGTTTTGTTTAATAAAGGTTCTTGGTTAAGAAAAAAAGATATGTATTGCAACAATTGCTCAGGGCCCAATTCTCGTCAGGAGCTGAAGCTGGCATATGCATAATTTGCACTTTCTGTTCTGAATTTCACTGTGATGCCTCACTGGTGGCTCTCACAGCTCCTAACATCCCCATTACATATCTGTGAAGCATTGCAAGGTGTACAGAGCTTTTTGTCAGGCACTTGGTCTCCACTAATAAACCTGCCCTGGTCTAGCCTCATTGTGCATAGTTACACTGTTTATGTGATATGGCTCTGTTATTGAGTCTGAGATTCCCAAACTGTTTTTTATTTCTTTTTCCATTGAGATGTTTATCTTCTAGGTAGTGCACTTGCCTGTCCATCCACATCACCCAAAATCACCAAGACTTACTTCCTCTGAGATCTCCCATGGCCTCCCCCCCAGCCGTGGTGGGACCAGGAAGGAGAGGGCCATTCACATGGAGACACATATTCAGACAGGAGCAGAGCCTGGTTAGTAGTGCAAAGCCTGTAGCAGGTTGGTAGATTATTTTGCCATTGGAGGCTTTCTACCTTTGGTTTATCCCCTGGGCAGTCAAGCATGCAATGATGTCAATCCAATTAAAGGGAAGTACTGCTTTGTGCCTGCCTGAGCCCTGCCAGTGTTCCTCACCTAGGTGTCTGTTAAAGAGCAGGATGGTCAGACTCCCCCTCCCTGAGAAGAGAGCAATCCCAGAGATACTCAATCATCTCTCCTGTCAGCTAACCCCTGTTTGACACCAGGTCCTCCCCCAAAACTGGGCCACTGGCACGTGAGGCAGTATAGTTACCACCAAGCCACTAAGCCAGCCCACCAGACTGTATTTTTACAAGTAAATAAAAACAGCACTTGGATGAAAGAAGAAATTGTATTTTAGCTACAGTTGTTATACATATTTAAGACATATCACAATGTTTTGAAATAAAGGGTTTCCAAGGAAAATAACATAAAAGAATACATAAAGATGCAGAATAAGATAATTCATTTTTGTTTACTTTCTGCATCTTAAGAGACATCGGCAGGGGATTTTTAGTGAATTAGGGCCCCATTATCAGAAGGTTAGTGGAATGTTAAACATCTAAGCACTGTGCCATGTGGGAGAACAGCATGGTTGAACAGGTACCATATATTTAGCAGCACCCGATGCTAACCTGATCATGTGCATGTGCATATGTACTACTAAAGCCTTGCAAATGAGGGATTCCCTCCTGCATACAGAGCACAGTGCTATATAAAAGGTTTTGAAAGTGCTTAACAACTGAAACTGCAATGCTGTTTACTGCTTCCAAAAATCCTGTCCTCATTTGAGCACACAGTGGTGCATATCGTCACCCTACCTCTGGTCACCATTACGATGCTCCCAAGTAGTATACCAAAATGATTCTTGGCATGTAAAGGTTCTACACCCTGATCACAGTTTAAATGGCTCCAGTTATTATAGTAAAATGATCCTTGGAGTCTAGTGCCCCCCACCCAGGCATACTAAGCTGGGAGCTCATTTCTAGATAGAAACATAGAAACATAGAATTTGATGGCAGATAAGGATCACTTGGCCCACCCGGTCTACCTATTTCCCTACCTAATGGATAAGCTGCAGATCCTAGTTAACCAACAGCCTACTTCTTCTAACCCCCACCCCCTAGAATTGCCTTATGACTGTCCTATGCATTCTTGAATTTCACCACTGTTTTTGACTCCACAACCTCCTCTGAAAGGCCATTCCATGCATCCACAACCCTCTCTGTGAAAAAATACTTCCTTACATTACCTCTGGGCCGCCCCCCATCTTCAAATTGTGCCACCTTGTTCTTGCACACCTCTTTTTCTGAAAGATGCTACCCTCTTGGACTTTGTTAATTCCCTTGAGGTACTTGAAAGTTTCTTTCATGTCGCCCCTCTCCCTCCTTTCCTCGAGGCTATACATATTAAGCTCCTTAAGTTTCTCTTCATATGTCTTCTGGTGCTGCCCCTGCACCATTTTAGTTGCCCTCCTCTGGACTGCCTCCATCCTGTTTATGTCTTGGCAGAGATTGGGTCTCCAGAACTGCATGTAGTACTCCAGATGTGGTCTCACCAGCTGCATCCTGGGGAAGGGAAACTTATACAAGGAGCAGAGTGGTACACAACCACAAATTACATTGGGAATAATACATGCAAGATATGAGAACTTGAGTGACAAGCAAACAATCAACAATGCATATACAGCACAGTCAGGAGCCACAGACATACAGTATGATGGCAATCAAATACAGAGCAGTTTAAATCCGCAGTAGCTGTAAACATTTGTGCATAATGCCTAGAGTGGAGGCATAAGTGCCAAATTATAGCTATACCTAAACTGAAAACAAGTCATAGGAGAGCAAGAGGGAAAACTAGAGCAAGTGCAGGAGGGAGAGGTAAGACAGCTAAGTGGTTTGAAAGAATCCATGGGAGAGAGATTGGTGAATGGCTGGGGTGAGAGAGTTCCAGATTTTAGGGAAGCGGTGGCTGAACGTAGCTTTGCCGATGGTTGTGGAAACAGAAGGGACAGCTAGGGTTCGAATATTTCAGCTTCTGATGGTATGACTGTGGGGGGATGACAGAGAGCTAGGAAGGTAGAGAAACAAACCAGATCTGCCCACAAAGCCGGCACAGTGGGCATGATGTCTGTCCACAAGAGAAGAAAAGGAGAGAGATTTATATATAGAACAGTGGTGAGTCCAAGAAGGATAGTTGAGAGTGTAATGGCAGAAATAGTTGAAGAGTGTGTCCAGTCTGGCAAAGGTAGTGACTGGGGCTATGCTGTAGACCAAATCACCATAGTCAGAGATTGGGAGGATCATTCTCTTGATAATAGCACAGTGTGCTGGAAGTGGGATATGTCTCAAACCCACTCAGCCGGTCAGCCCTCTACTCCCAAAGTGCCAACCTCCGAGCGCAGTCTTGTGAACAGTTAACAGAAACAGGGTAACTCTCCTGTCTGTTTTGTGGGTTTGAATCAATCTTTGGTCTCAGTTCTGGAGGGATTCAAACTGTGAACTTCTTGCTAGCATACCCAATGCACAAGCTCAGATAATTCTGTCTTCAGGGGGCCAAATATCTTTGCCTATGGGCACCTAACCAGGTGTACAAAATGAACCCTTAAAAACTCTAATAAAGACCTCAGATTACTCTTACCTTTTTCCAGTTTGGTACAGTATCACCATTCAAGCTTATACACAGTGTCTGCTTTAACCATATATACTTCATTTGTTAAAGAAAAGAAATTCAAAGACAGACCAAGTAGGCCCTAAATACTAGGTATAGTGGTGACTCTCTAGATGCAAAACTGTTATCCTTAACCCTCGATGCTGCCCTAATACCCCTCACTAAAATACTCAACATGTCGCTGTGCCTAGGGCAGTTTCCATCTTTTTGGAAAAAGGTGGTGATTACACCAGTTCATAAAAATGGTGCCTGTACCTCAAGTAGTAACTATAGGCCCATGTCCATATTCCCTCTCCTCTTAAAAGTGCTGGAGAAAATAGTGGTTGATCAACTTACTGGCTATCTAGACTCATACCACCTAATATGCCAACAACAACACAGTTTCAGGAAAGGACACAGCACCACCACTGCCCTACTAGAATTCACCTCCTTTATTCATGGTGCTCTTGACCATGGAGACCTGGATGGATCAGTCTATATTGATCTCTCCAAGGCATTTGATACTGTCAATCACAGCATGCTCATAAACTCCCTCCTGTCTGTTAGCGTATCCAAAGAAACCGCTGGCTGGTTCTCTAACAATCTCTATGGTGCACTCAACAAGTGAATATAAAAAACACCCTCTCCACTATCCATCCCATTCGGTTGGGTGTCCCCCAAGTGTCCATCCTTGGTTAGCTCCTTTTCTCACTATACTTGAACTCCTTACCTCTGGCCTCCTTAGGGCATCTCCTCCTTTATGCAGATGATGCTGTGATTTTCAGTCAGCATCCTGACCCCACACAGCTCCAAAAATCCTTGCAGGGCTCCTTCACACAAATTGAAGCCTGGTTTTCCTCACACAAGCTTGTACTCAACACAAAAAAGATTAAAGTCATGCTATTCTCCCACCCACAACATAAACACAGCATGACCATTATCAATACATAACGCGTTGGGCACCATGCTGGAACCTGTTTCCAATTTTAAATATCTAGGGGTTACCCTTGACTCCGGCCTTACCTATTATGAGCATATCACATTGACTTGCACTGAAATAAATAGGAGAATCAGTCTCTTATATAGGCTTAGATCATGTCTACCTCCTGAGGCTCTACGATTAGCTATCTCTAGCTCCATCCTTTCCTTGGTAGACTACAGCATAATCATCTATGATGCCACCTCTGACCAGCATTAAACAGACCCTAAACAAAGCCTGCAGATTGGCCACTGACTGTGATTGGCTCACGTATACCTGTGACTTCCACCTACGGTCATCTTGGCTAAACTTCCTGGGGTGACTTTTTTACCAGACCTGCTTACTGGCCAAAATATCCAGTTGGGCCTAGCCACTCCAGCTGTCTACAGCTCCTCCAAAAGAGCCTGCCAGCTCACACCATTGGACACTCCGACACTGCAGCATTCCATGTCCCCTTTATGAAGACTACTGCTGGCCAAAGGTCTTTTTGCTACAGGGCCCCACTCTGGATGAACTCAATCCCTAACTCTATCTTATCTATCCCTAGGATAGGGCCTTTTAAACCTGAGTTACTAAATCACATTATGTCCAACTCCCACTGCAACTGCAGATAAAACTTGCTAAAAAAAAAATGACTGCAGTATTTGCTCCTGTATATGCATCATGAATTCACATCACTGATGTTCCAACATGTGCATGTTATGTAATCTTTTCACCTCTGTAGTTAGTGTCATTTTCTCTATTAGAGCAGTAGTCTGTATTATGTATCCGTGTTATACTGTGTACCAGTCTATATTTATATAAGACGTGGAGCCTTTGTAAATGAGTCTCTGACCCAAAGGGTTGTAATCCGTAGACCATCAATAAAAAAAAAAAAATAGAGTTTTGCTAAAATAGATAAAACTTTGTAACACATAAAATACAGAACCATATATCACAACCATGCAATCTTTTAAAAGAACAAGGTTTTAACAGTGCAATTCCTACTACAGTACTTAGATTTTGTCTCTCTACCTGTATACTTGCTTAAAGTGATCAAAGATGTTTCTTTGTCAAAGTGTAGATAACAGCGTGACCTTCAGAGTCCAAACATTTGTGTAAATGGAAAATAGAATACTGTTTAAAAGCTGGCTTTGCCCACCTCTTTGCATGAGGTCACTTAGCTCTTCCCTGTCAGAATATATATAAAAATATATCTATACAAAAATAGGATATCTTTTCCAGAAGGTAAATTAATATTCTGTGATCTCAGCACAACTCATTTTCTTTTCAAATGACATTTCTTTGATCTTGTGATCAGCTTCCCCTTTCCAGGACATCAAAGCTTATTTTATGACTTTGCACTAAAACGTCATAACCTGCTCTTCTTCCTCTAAGCGTTATAAAAGTTTATGATCTATCTTGACAGTTAGGTTTCTTCTAGCCTGTAATTAACTCTTGGCCTTCCAGGTAACACCTTGTATCTAAAATCTGTGTGTATGTGTCTCATTTTACATGCTGTCTCAACATCTCTCATTAAAGACAGTCAATAATGCATTTTTATATTACAAAAAAATCATACAGCACTCAGAACTGGCTGTCTACGACATAGGATACAGTCAAAGTTCCTGTAAAGTACACCAAATTGAGGTGCAGCTTTTTGAATATAGTGTCCACTTGTTCAGAAAAGTTTAGGTGCTGGTCTAGCCAGATACCAAGATGACTAAAGGTGGTAACATCCTTCACAAGGGAGCCATCCAGAGTATGGAAAGTAGGAAAGGGAGGGAGCCTACAGAGTCTGTGCCTTGTGCCAAAGGACATGGAGACAGTCTTCTTGGAATTGAGGAAAAGCTGATTTATGCGTGGTCAGGGCTGAACTTGATCAAAGTCCAGCTGGAGTCTGTGGGCCTGTTGTGAAGAGAACTGTGTCATCCATGTATATGTGAATGGATGCAGACAAGCATATGGAGGGGGGTTCATTAAGGAAAATGGAGAAAAGTAGAGGACCTAACACAGATCCTTGTGGGACCCAAGTGGATACAGGCAGGAAGGAGAGAGGGGGTCACCAATTTTGACTGCTTGGGACCTACCCATGTAGTAGGAATGGAACTGCCAATGGCCAAGTCAGAGAGGCCTGCAGCCTGGAGTTTAGCTAATAATTGGGGTGGTAGACAGGGTTGAATGCTTTGACTAGATCGATGAAGATAGCAGAGGTGAATAGGCTGTGATCCATATCATTGTGGATGGATTTGGTGAGCCTATGCAGGGAGATGGTGGTGGAGTGATTTTTGTGGAAGCCAGACTTGTATTGGGTGAAGAAGGAAGAGTAGCCCAGAAAAGGAGAGAGTTGTGACAAGATAATTTGTTCCTGTATTTTGAAGGGAGGAGAGAAATGAGTCAGAAGCTGTTAGTACCAGATGGGTGACCACCTTTTGGAAGAGGAGTAACAGTGGCAGTCTTCCAGTCAGCAGGGATGGAGGAACACAAGAAAGAGAACTTAGGGAGGTCAGCCGATGGGGAGGAGAATGCAGAAGAAGACAGATGGAGGAGCTTGCTATCCAGGACAGCTGGGCTCCAACCCTTAGAAGGATTAAGGGTGGGAAGTGTGTTGGTGATAAAGGATGGAGTTACTGGAGAGAAAAAAAACAATAAGGGGAAGGAAGGAGATGACAATCATGCAGGCTGGCAGGGATAAAAGGGATGTGAGGCAGGGGAGAGGGAGGAGAGAGGAGGTGCAGGTGATGAAAAGAAATTACACCTCTATGGTGATGAAGGAGGAGTTAGAGATAAGGGTGTCACCAACTCTGAGGACAGGCAATAGAGATTGAGAGGGAGGGGAGAAGAGATTGTGACAGGCTTCCAAAAATTAGATAGGTAACCAATGTTGATACTGAAGTTAGATGTAAAATAGTCACCTTTGGCAAGCTTATTGCCCTGGTACAGGGGCTGTGGAGGTGATGTTACCTCTGGAAGCCATGGGGGATGGGTTACTTTTATTTTATGACCAGGCCAAATCATGCCCTTGCAAGCACATGAGCTCGGCCATGATCTAGGGAAGTGGGGGCACCTTTTCTCATGTACTGGTCTGGGGGGGCATGGCTGTCACACATTTTGAGGAATTTTGTTTTGAAATATGTTAGCAGGGAGTCAATGGAGTAGGCCAATGAGACAGGTGACCAATAAAGAGCGGCTTAGGTCATGGCACAAGTGGGTGAGGTCCAGGGATTTAATGGAAAATATAAGCAGTGTTTTGGTGGGGGTGAGGGGGCTTTAGTTGAATGAGAGGCAGCAGAGGGTTGTGATTATGGTGTCAATCAGAAGAGATGGAAGTCAAGAGTGGAATGCCACATGGATCCATCCTGACTCTTGTTCTCTTCAGTATGCTCGTTAACAACATTTGAGAATTAGTCTGGGTTTGTTTCTCTTTGAAGATGACACCAAGCTCATGGAAGGGTAGATAGTGATGGGGGAAGTAGGAAACTGCAGACTGACATGTAAAGATTAGAGAGGTGGCCTAAGGTTTGGCAGTTCAAATTTAATGCCAGAAAGTGCAAGGTGATTCACTTAAGGGACAAGAACACCAGGACAGAGTCCTGGATACAAGGGGTAGAGCTGAGAACTGCAGCTGAGGAAAGGGACCTAGTATTCATCACTAGTGACTCCCTTAAAAAATCAAGCTAGTACAGTGAGGCATCTAGTAAGGCAAATAGGATCCTAGGATGTGCCAGAAAGGGTTCTGATAGTAGAAAAAATGAGGTTTACTGCCTCTTTATTGATCATTGGGAAGGCTACGCCTGGTATACTGTTCAGAGTTCTGAACATCTGAAGACTGTATCTCAGGAAAGATAAGGACAAAGGGTGATCAGGATGATTCAGAGCTGACAGGACAGATCGTATGAGAATCTGCTCAAGGCATTGAACTTGTCTTCACTGGAAATCAGACAAGAGAAGAATGATATGATAGAGACCTTCAAGTTCCTGTAAGGAAAAAACAAGGTAAATGAAGAAGAACTACTTAGCATGAATAACAGTTCAAGGGCATGGGGGCACAAGTAGAAACTGATGACAGGGAGGTTCAAGAGGGATACTGGACATTTTTATTTTCCAGAAATGGTGGTGGAAATGTGGAATAGTCTGCTAACTGAGATGGCAGGCACCAAAACCATAAATGGTTTCAAGCATGGCTGTGACAAAGTGAATGGTATAATGGTTATTTAGGCTGATAGTAGTAGGGAGGGGAACAGGGGAGTGGATAGTGAAAGCTAGTACCCTGTATGGACAGTAGGTTCTGAGGTTTAATAGGGGAAATAGAGGCAGACAGGATGTACCATTTTGAAATCTGCCATCATTGTCTATGTTTCTGTGTTTCTGTTTTTCCATGATCCCTGACATCTAGTAGCCCCACCTGCCGGTCGCAAATCTGAGCCCCCTCCCAAAGCCATCCAGCCAGGTCCCTCCACCCCTTCCCCATTGGCCCCCCATTTACCCAAGATTGTAGCCACTTCCCTGTGACTGTGATTGGTACAGCGTCTTAGCTCATTACCTTGGCTGATCACTGTCTGAGTGAAAGGGAGTGAATGCGCACCTACTGTGGAACATCTGTTTCTATAGTAGGTGTGTGCTCACTTCATGTCACTCAGAAAGTGGCCAGCCAAGGTAGCGAGCAGAGGGGCTGGACCTGTCAGTGTTGCAGTGGGAGGGACTTGCAGCTGGGGTAATTTATGAGCCACCATGGGAAGAGGGAGTGGAAGGACCTTAATGGGTTGAATTGGGAGGGGGCTCACACTTGCAATCAGGGTGCTCTAGATGCCAGGGATCCTCTTAATATACTAATCAGAAGCATCTGAATGGTGATTGAGGGGTGGAGAAATTTTAGATGCCAGAGATCATTCTATTATATCAGGGGCATCTGATTTGCCATGAGGAGGTTGGGGCTGGCACTGCTTTGTATAATTCCTCCATGCAGTCATGCACAGAAGCATTGTGTGGAGATGTTGGTTAGCCCCTATATGCCAGCAAATGTCCCACTAGCACCTTTCCTGCCCTATGGACTTAGCATGCTGAGAGCTATCCTATTTGGGACATGCTTTCTCCATTTTTTCCTCTGAATCCCTGTCCTACTGAAGGCTGTGATAGTGCCTAGTCATGTCATAGTGGGCTATCCAATGAGAACCAGTGATCACTGTACAGTGTGGTTCAATATTACGATGAGTGCAGAGGCAAGCCACAAAAAGATGATGGTCCTGGACTTTACTAGGTTGGATTTTAAAGAAATCAGAGACTTCTTCAGAAGCAGCCTAGCAGGGGAGGATTATCAGAGAAGGGTAGAGGAACAGTGGAGAAAATTAAGTAAAGGTATAGGGAAAGCAACCAGCATCTGTATGAAGGAAGTGAGCAAAATCAGAAGGAAATGAGTATTTGTCGATGATGAATGTTGTACTGCAGGCATTGGCATTGGTAGTGCAGGAGTTAAAGAGATGCATAATAGGAATGGCAGTGAAGTATGGAAGTGACTCCAATCCCACACCACCCTGCAGAGACTGAAGGGCATTGAGGTGTGCCTTTGGATCGTTGACCATAATGCCCATGCCATTTTATCTCATCCTACCCTGCAGAGTACAACAAGTTTCATGTTGTGCCTTGGGGCCATCAGGCCTTATGCTCACCCCATTCCATAAAAAAATACATTGAGATGTGTGCAGCATAGGTGAATGGGGTGAACTTTGGGGCCAAAAGTCCAAGGCACATCTTGATGCATTTCACTGGCTGCAGGGTGGGGGTGGGGTGAAATGGTGTGACCACTACCACCGACAATCCAAAGTGACCACTTGATACCAGTCATTCTTTACAGGGTGGCATAGTATGGTTAGAAACCTTAATGCCCCAGGTGCTTGTTGGTATTTGCACTCCAAATTTTCAAAATGGGCTTATTGTGACCCCACTTCATGAAGGCATTTGGGACCTCCACTAATGAACAGTGGCACTGTGATTTTGTTAATATGTCCTGAATGTTGATTTCCCATAGCAACTGTGGCATTCTATGCCAGATGTGCAGAAACGCATTTTGGGTAGGATGTGAAAAATCAGAGCTCTGTTATTCATAAGGATGTGTGAAGAAATGGCAATGTTGGAAAAATCTGGAGTGAAAATATTAAAAGTTCTCAAAGTTACAAGCATGCATGGAAACTGCACAACGCACTCTCATAACAGAGTCATTTTGTGGAATTTGTTTAGCAAATTTTTAACATAGGCATTTTGGGAGCCCATCTTATCAACAGTGATGCTGTAATTTCATTAATCAGTCCCAAAAGGTGATTCTGCGCAGTGACCGTGAAATCACCTTTTGGGATCGAATAATGAAATGACAGTGACTGAGTTCATGAGGTGGGGTTCCAATAAACCCATGTTGAAAATTTGGAGCCCAAAGTCACAAAAATGGATGAGATATCCACCTAAGTTGCGCCCCCCCCACCATTGATGTCATTATACAGCTTACCAGCATTTCTTCAGTTTGTGGTCAGCCTTGAAGAGTGCAGACATGCTCCCACTCCACTGAAGATCACAATGCTGGATTCTGGAGGTAAGTATGGGATGAGGGGGTGTGGGGAGGTGGGGTGTGCAGAGAGTGGGTGCAGGTTGGGAGAGGGGACCGATGGCAAAGGACCATTTTCTTTACCTCAAGTTATAATAAAAATAAAAGAAAGAACACCGAGGACCATTTTCTTTTTTTTTTACAGGTGTAAAGAAAATGTTGGGCAACTGGGGTTCCCAGTGTGTCCCATGAGTGTGTGGTGTGATGTTATTCACATTGCATTGGGCAGGGCAGGAAAATGCTGACACAATCAGCTTTTGAACATGGAGGCACACTGGGGTGGGCTCCCAGTATGCCACACAATCTTAGGGGGTTAACTATGCCAACAGAGGGATTGGGCACCCCTGAAGTCAGCTTGCTGGGGATTGTGAGAGGCAGATGACAAGAGTTGCAACCATGTTTATTGAAATGTTACACCAGGCAAGACATGCCCTGCAATGATGGCACCCTCATGGCAGCGGCTAAGTTGTTTCAAGTTGGTGTCACGCTTTTGCAGTGCTGTCATAGACAGTGTGCTGTTTCATTCATGCCACAGAGCCCAGCCCGCACCTCCAAAACCTGCCACCACAATATGTTGTCTGCACTGTGTGCATAAGACAACATATAAAGGACCATTATGGTACTGTAGAGAAGTTGTCATGAAGGTGTCTGAAGCACATCCCCAACCAGTCTGGACAAGCAATTCCCACACTGTTTTAGAGGAGTGGGATAGCCCCACAATGGCACCCACAAATGAGACAAAGGTGGATGAGCAGATCCTCAGGGATGCAGCACCAGGAAAGGGGGAAAGAAACCCTCAGAGGAGGAGGAAGCTGTCTTGGTGGGGGACTCAGTTGTCCAAGGATTGAAGTTAAGGAAACCTAGCAGGAAGGACATGGAGGTAAAGTACATTTTGGAAGGCACTGCATGGTGGGATAAAGAGTAGATTAATAGGATCACAAGGGTAACAGCAAGGAGGGAGGAACTGGATATTATCATCCACCTGGGGATAAATGACTTGGTAGGAGACAAAGTTTAAGTAGCTAGAATCTGAAAGTATTTCAGGAAGTTGGGGGGAGTCTGAAGCAAGTAGAACACTTCAAGGAGGCTGTGTAGCACAGTGGTTTAAGGCTCTGAGCTGCAAACCTGAAGACCTGGGTTTGAATCCCACAGTCCCCACTTGCATACTGCTTGACCCTGAGCAACTCACTTAACTTCTTTGTGCTCCCAGGTCACACCTGTAAACAAGTTTCAGCTTAGTGTGTCTCTCCTGCTAAAAAAAAAAAAAAAAAAAAAACACTCCATCTCCTTCCTAGAGGTGCCACCTGTCCATGGCAGAGAAAGGCTAGGGCAGTCCATATCCAGTAATTCAACTCCTGGTTGAAGGAATGCCATGGAAGGGAGGGTTATGGCTATATGGGGGACTGGGGCACCACCTGGACAAATGCAAGCCTGTATAAAGATAATGGCCTGCATCCATCAGGGAAGGTGACCCGAATAAGAAGTGTGAATGCTTCAGTGACAAGCATTTAAAATGGCAGAGGGGGTCAGGAAAGTCAGGTGACTTAGTATCACTCCCCCCCAGCACATGCAGGAAAATTAGTTGAAGTCTGGGACACTGAGAGCAGAAGGAGAGTGGAAAGCAGTGAATTCTAGGCCACACAAGAAAAACAACTGGGGAGGGGGGACAAAGCAGAGATGAGGAGGGGGAAAGAAGCAGGAGAGCAGCAGCAAGAGAAGGAGGGGATAGGATCCCTGAAAAGGCCCTCGACTGCTTCTCAGGCTCTGTTATTTCCCCTTCGATCTCTTAACTTTCACCTTGAATCCCGCCTTCCTTGTTTCCATCCCCCCCTTTGCTCTCATTCCTCTGCTTGTGTTTGTGTTGAATCCCATGATATGCACACGCAAATGACAAAGTATGTAATGATTGTGTTGAATCCCATGATATGCATTGCTCATTCCTCTGCTTGTGATTGTGTTGAATCTCATGATATGTATTGCTTATTCAAACTCCTGTATATACCTCTCTCAATTGTCTGTATTCATTCTGCCTGAATTGCTAATTTCAAACTTTGTTATGTTTGTATTGTCCTCCAAACTGACGTGGAACCTTTGCAAAAGAGTCTTGTCTCAAAGGTACTTGTAATCCTAGACTTAAATAAATAAATAAATACATAAATAAAGGATATAAAACATGGAAGGCATGGTAACAAATGCCTGCAGTCTGGGAAATAAAATCCCAGACCTGGAGGCATTGATAATAGAGGCAGACTAAATGTAGTAGCAATAACTGAGACATGGTACACTGATAATCATGGGACATTGATGTACCAGGCTATGTTCTGTTCAGGAGGGATGGGGTAAAAAAGGAGGGAGTGTGGCCCTGTATGTCAGAGAGGCTATAAAGGCAACAGAGGTGCAGGGTAGGCAGGGGGAGGCTGAGGCACTGTGGGTCATCATTGAATCTGGCAAAGGCTCAGCAATATGAACAGGGGTGATCTTCAGGCCTTCGGCACAGGGGGAAGAAGTGGACAGGGAGCTTGTGGATGGAATACACAGTATGGCAAAAAAACCTGATACTGACCAATGGGGACAGAACACAGATGTCTGTGTGGAGGGGCAACTGGGATCTGGAGACCACCACATAGTGTGGTTTAGCATGGGACCTGGGACCCAGTCCAGTCACAACAGGGCAAACATTTTGGATTTCAAGAAGGCAGACTTCACTGACATGGGGAAATACATCTTCAGAAGCTTTTAAAAGGGTGCCATTCAGGAGGTATGAGCAAACACAGAAGAATGAGGATAGAGAGGTGTGTCAGGCAAAACAAAGGGAAGCAGGAAAGGAAATGAAGGGATCAACCGCTCAAACAGAAGAAAGCATAGCCACAGTGTATCAAAAGAAGACTAGACTTTCTTCAGTCACATAAGCATGGAGAGGAAGGCAAGGAGATGGATTCAGAGGATAAAGAGGATGACAAAGGGAGACTGCACAGAGGGGATGAGAAAAAAGTGTACATTCTGAACAGGTAAGTCTACTGTTTTCACAGTGGAGAGAGATATAGGGACAGTTCACCAAGGAGCAGCATGAACACTGGAGGGGGAAGTGGACACATGTCCATTTTCAAAAGGAAAGAGTATTATTGAAAGGACTTCAAATTTTAGGGTGGACAAGGCTGTGGGACCAGATGGATACACCCAAGGGTATTAAGGGAACTAGGCATGGAGGTGCTCGATGTACTACTCATGGCCTTATTCAGCAACTCACTGGAAACAGGAGTGGTTCCAGAGGGCTAGAGGAGAACAGACATAGTTCCATTTTGTAAGAGCATCAGCAGGGAGCAGGCTATCAAATATAGTCTGGTCTGTCTCATTTGAGTTATGAGGAAATTAATGGAATCCTTACTAAAAGAGATACTGTTAGAGTATCTTGAATCCAGTGGGCTGCAAGACCATATGCAGCATAGATTCACAGGAGAAAGGTCATGCCAAATGAATCTGGTTGATTTCTTTGACTGGATGACCAGAGAAATAGATAAGGGGAGAGCAGTGGACATGATTGATCTGGAGTTTAGTTAGATCTTCAGCACTGTGCCACACAGGAGGCTGATAAAGAAACTGAATGGCTTATGGGTGAGATCCAAAATGGTTAATTGGGTTCAGTGTGCCTGTGCAACTGGTTTTGTGCTTGTGTAACATAGATAATCTTTGGCTGTTCACCTCTCTATCCATGGGATATACCACCCTGTACGGGTATGAAGGGAAGGAACCCTAGAGGGGCAGCAGGAGTGATTCCCTTGGCTAATGGTACCTTAGGATGAAGCCCATGGGAAAGAAAGGCATACCTCTGGAGAAGGAGGAGGGGGGGTGGATGGAGGGCAAGTAAAAACTGCTTGTGTGTGGAGTGAGGAGAGCAGCCCTTAAATGAGCTCAATAGTTAATGGATAAGAGACAGAGGGTGGTGGTTAATGGCACTCACTCTAAAGATGGGAGAGTGATCAGTGGGGTACCACAGGGCTCAGTACTGGTACCAATCCTTCTGAACGTAGGCGACACTGCAGAAGAACTGAAGGGAAGGTATGCCTTTTTGCAGATGATATCAACATTTGCAATAGGGTGGACACCAAGGAGTGGTGGAGAGAATGATCAGGGATCTTATGAATTTTGAGAAGTGGTAAAAAGCATGGCAGTTAGATTCAATGCCAAAAAGTGCAAAATCATGCACCTAGGGCATAGGAACCCAAGAGCTGAGTATAGTATGGGGGGGGGGTTATTGACAGTCAATAAACAGGAAAGGGATCTTGGGAGTTTTATGTCTGAGGACCTCAAGGTGGCACTGTTGCAAAGCAGTGAGTAGGGCTATTGGGATGCTAGGGTGTGTAGGGGAGGATTTCTCCATCAGGAGGATGGAGGTGGTGTTGCCAGTCCCCACCTGGAGTGTGATGTAATTTTGGAGAACAAACCTCAGAAAGAACATATACAGGATGGAAGAAGTCCAGAGGAGGGCAATTAAAATGGTGCAGGATTTATATGAGAAGCCCTAAGAAGAGAGACAGAGGGATCTCAGCATGTACACCCCAGAAGAGAGGAAAGAGAAAAGTGACATGATACAGGCCTACAAGTATCTGACAGGAGTGAACAGGGTCCGGAGAGTCTCTTTCAAATGTGAAAGAGCACCAGGACCACGGGGAATGCAATGAAGCTGGGGGAGGGGTCAAGAGAAATGCAAGAAAATATTAGTAGATGCCTGGAACAGATTACCAGCTGAAGTGGTGGAGGGTAAAACAGTAGGGGACAACAAGCATGTGTGGTGCAGACACAGCAGTATATTAGAGAAGAGGTGGGGAGGTGGGTGGGGTCGATGGAAATCAGACAGTATGTGAGAAGAAAGATGAGGCAGAAAATATCTAGGCAGACTAGGTAGGCCAAGTGGTCCTTTTCTTTTTTTTTTTATACTTCACCTTTATTTTCATCATATATAGTTACAGTTATATCATTGTTTCCATTTTTATATAACTTAATAAACTTAAGCCCAAATTCAACAAGCTCATTCCCTCTTCTTATCTTTCTAATGATTATTTTATCTACACTATATGAATGCATTGTGCCCTTCAATAAATCCTAGGTGTTGCCTTTATATTACATTTCCATTTCATTCCTTGTCTACCTCCCACCTCAACCATCTGTTTTGATATTGGGGTATCTTTTGTCTCAAAGAAAATGTAATCCTCTCAAACACTTTTATTTTTTCAACTGTCTCTCTCCATTCCATCACTGTGGGGGGGTTCGACGAAAGCCATCTTCTAGTTATGACTTTTCCCGCCGCCGCTATCAACACATTCCAGAGATATTTGGCTTCATACCCTTTTAGCTCCGGTAGATAGACACCTAGTACCATATGCTCTGGCTCCAGTGTTTTAACTATGTTAAACCTTGTTCTCACATCCCTCTGTATCCCCTTCCAATATGCCTTTAACACAGGACATTCCCAAAAGACATGAGCCTGGTTGGTCTCCCGAACCCCACACCCCCTCCAGCAGCTAGCCACCTTATCTTTGTGCCACTTGGCCAGTTGCATTGGGACTCTAAAAAATCTAGATCTCACCTTCCATACGTAAGTCCTCCACTCTGGGGAGGATGTGGTGCTCCAAGTATTCTGCCAAACTGCTGTCCAATCCCTGTCATCTAGCTTTATCTGTAGTTCTCGTTCCCATTTATTTTTGATGTACTGAGTTGTGTACTGTAGATCCTTGATATAATTTTGATACAGCATTGAAATAGCCCCTTCCCCTCTATTTGAATTCTATATTGCTTCAAATATGTCTGGGATCTCAGATCCTCGATCTTTTTTAATTGAATAATTCATCTGCTTCCCTATATAGTCTCTTATCTGGTAATATAGTATCAGGTCTTTCCCTGTCCATTTAAACTTCTCTTGTGCTTCGGCAAATGCCATTATATTTTCCCCCCTAAGGAGCTGCCTGGGTGCTTTACATCCTAGTCCCTCCTGTTTTTTATACCAAGAATCTTCAGCTGCTGGATTATTGCCCCTGTCTGCAGTCCACCATGTGTACTTCCACTGATAAATTCTGGTATATGTCTTGGACAGTCCCAGTCTGTATCCCTGCATTGCAGTGGCCGTCCCCACATATGGCGTGCATGTCCATCCCTCTCTATTATGCGATGCTGAGCATTGTGCTAATAATGGTGGTGTCATATCCATCTCTAGATCTATCTCTTTCCATCTTGCTATATAATCCATGTGTTGTAGCATCAGTATTACTCTAGTCTGCACTGCTATCCAGTACCCCATTAATTGAGGAACTGCCAGTCCTCCCATCCTCTTGGGTAGGTACAGAGTTTGTTTTCTAATTCTGGGTTTCTTATTAACCATATAAAACCCCCTATCATCTTTTGCCATTTTCCTAATTGCCTGGTGGTTATTGGAGCAGGTACACATTGAAACAAAAACAAAAGGTGTGGGGCTATATTCATTTTGACTACCCGTATCCTCGTAAATAGTGTCATGGGGAAAAGCCTCCATCTCTGTATATCTTTTTGTACCTGCTCTGTCAGTGTAGGGTAATTTATCTGTGGCAATTGGGTAGTTTCTTTGTCCAGTTTTATTCCTAGATAATTCAAATAAGGGAGGTCCCATCTCATAGGGTATAAACTTTTTATCTGTGCAGTCGGTTCATAGTTTAGTTTCAATACCTCTGTCTTGGTCTCATTTAAAGTATATCCCACATATTCAGAGAAAGTTTTTAAGTACTCAAAAAGGTGCACTACTGATTCTTCTGGATTAATTAAGTATAACAGTATATTATCAGCATATAGGGCTAGTTTTTGCTGCCTTCCCCCCAGTAATACCCCTTTAATATCTTGGTTATCTCTAATTCCCTGAGCTAAGGGCTCCAAATAAAGGGCAAACAATAATGGTGAAAGCGGGCATCCCTGCCTAGTTCCCCTTTCTAGTTTAAATGAACTGGAGTGGTGTCCATTTGCTCTCACATAGGCTTTAGGTGTTTTATGGATTTTTCCTATCAGATCATTAAATTGCTTAGGGAATCCAAACTTTCCCAAGACCGCTTTTAGGAATTCCCAAGAAACCTTATCAAAAGCCTTTTCGGCATCTAGGCTCAGAAGAATCGCCGGTTGTTTAGTGCTGTTCAGATGGTCTATTATGTGTGCAGTTCACCTCAAGTTGTCCTGAGACTGCCTCCCTGGAATAAATCTGGTTTGGTCTGCTTGTGCTGACTTTGGGAGTATTTGTTGTAGCCTACGAGACAACACTGCCATAAATAATTTATAATCTGTATTAAGGAGGGAAATCGGCCTATAAGAGAGGCATAGTTGCGGGTCTTTACCTCCCTTGGGAATTACTGAAATAATGGCCTGTGACCACGATTCTGGTGGGCTCCACTCTGTTAAAAGAGTTTCATTAAAAACTTTTAATAGCACGGGGACAAACTGCTTCTTAAAATGTTTATACATTTTGGCCAAGTATCCATCCGATTCAGGACATTTATTCATTTTAAGCTTGTTTATTTCTCCTATCAGTTCCTCACTAGATATCAGTTTCATCAACTGTCTTTGCTCCCTTTCCGAAACTTTGGGTAATGATATGCTTCTTAAGTATCTGGCTAAGTCTAGCTCTTTTTGCATGAGGGGGGCTGTATATAAGTCCTTATAATACAACTTGAGAGCTTCTACAATTTCTGGAGTGTTTTGCAGCTTCCTCTTGTTCTGCGGATGTACTAGCTTGCTTATGTGAGCCTTTGCTTTTTGTGTATGCAGTTTTGCTGCTAAAAGTCTAGTAGCTTTCGGACCTCCCTCATAGTACCTTTGCTTTATAAACAATAATTTTTGTTCAACGTAGTAATCCAGTTCTCTATTTAAATCCTGCGTAATTTTGTTTAACTTTTTAAAACTCTCTGTATTATATTTCTTCTTCAGTTGGGTTTCAAGATAGTCTATTTCTCCCCTTAGAGTTTCTATTCTCTTTTCCCTTTGCTTCTTTCCATATGCCGCTATTGATATTAACTTCCCTCTCATTATTGCCTTTAATGTATCCCATAACAATGCTGATGTTACTTCTGGTGTAGTGTTCTCTTCTATTGCCTTTTTTATAGTATCTACCATTTCTTGCTTAATGTCCTTATCTTACAACAGCGAGATATTCAGTCTCCAGAATGTTCTCTTCTGGAAGTCGCCTAATTTGATTTGTAAGAATATTGGGGAATGATCTGATAGAACTGTATTTCCTATCCAGCTATCCTTCACCTCAGACATTGTTTCTTTTGGCAGGAGAAAGTAATCTAATCTTGAAAAACTTTTATGTGGAGGAGAAAAGAAAGTATAGTTCCGCTGTCTAGGGTGCCCTGTTCTCCATACATCTATGTATCCCATCTCCCTCAGCAGCTTTACCAACCTCTTCGGAAGTTCCTCTCTCATTACATCCCGCCATAGCCAAACTGTCCTGGTATGGATCTAATACTATGTTGAGGTCCCCCCAAGTATAATTTGTCCTTCTGCCCATTCTTGTAGTTTCAATAATATGGTTCTATATACCTGGTAATTTGAACCTGGTGGCACGTAAACCGATGCCAATGTTAACATCCTCCCTTGAAATTTACCTTTAAGGAATACATATGTCCCTTCTTTATCAATATGATTATCTATTACTTCAAATATTGTTTTCCTAGGTATTAATATAGAAACTCCCCATCTTCTGCCCCAGCCATAAGAAGCACTAACTTCAAAATTAAACCCCCATTTTCCCCAGTTTGCTATGTTCTGCATGAGTTAGGTGGGTTTCTTGGAGCAGGATAAAATCGGGGCCCTCCTTTCTCAGAGCTGCTAGTATCTTACTTCTTTTAATAGGGTTGGTCAGCCCATTAACATTAAATGAGCAGATTAATGTTGACTTATCCATTGTCACAGTCCCCAACCTTTCTTCCTTTTCCCTCTACACTATCTTTCGCCTTTCTCTCCCTTTTCACTAACTTCGTACCTCTTAGGCAACTTTGGCACTTTGCATTCAATTCATACTCTTTTTCATAAATTTTAGGCTTAACAAACTGTTGAAAACACAACAAACCAGTTCCCATTCTAACAGTAGCTCTAATCATTCCTGTCTCTAAACTCTTTGTAAGTTTTCTATGCATTTCTACAAAACTGTAATTTTAAACAGGAGAACAACAGATAATCCACTAATAAAAAGGAAAAACAGCACACAACTTATTCCCCCTCCTTTCTCCGAGGGTAAATGAAACTTCCAAGGCAGGGGAACCAACTTCATGATTCCCTTTCTCTGCCCTCCTACGATGTTATTGAGGACAGAATCAAGTGGAGCTAATCCCTTAAACCTAGGGTGTTCCCTCGAAAGAGTGCTTTCTACTAAGCGATCTTTATAAAGTTTGTTATTCTCAGACTGCCAGGCAGCTCAGTTGTGTTATTTTTCCAAAGATCCCTTCTGCTCCCAGCCCCCCCATGCACCTTTCCTTTATGTTTTTCCCCATATTTTCTCCCCCTCAAACATCCAGGTCCCCATATCACACAATTCCCTTTGTTTCCCTTGTCTCTTTATTTAGTATGTTCATTTTCAGATAATCATCTCAGTGTCTGTGTTAGAGACTTATGTTCAGTTCTACTTAATCTATGTTCTCCCAGGTACGCAGGTCCAAATTCCCATTTGTCACTTCATCTAACTCCATCCAGCCATCTCACCCTCTCAAAACTTCCCCAGAGAGTAATCCTTTCATCTTTATTTCTCCAGACCCCGAACAAGTATGCTTGCCAACCTTATTTTTCCTCTGCTCTTTGCGCCACTCAGTCTACAGTCCCTGTTTCATCTCGATCTTCCCTCTGCCGGTTTCTCCATTCCAGCTTCTGTAGCTTCTCAAGTGTTTCTCTGAGGCATTTCATTGGTGGCGTCCCTCTACGTTGCATTGTTTGCAGAAAACTGTCCGATGTGAGCCTCTGTGTCTTACTGATTCGTTCCCTGTCTTCTGCCGCTAACTGGATTCCTTTCCATACTAACGCCTCCATTGCTTTATTTGGGGTGTCGTACACTTGTACCCCCTCCTGCCAATGAACCCTCAGCTTCGCTGGAAAGGGTGTCTGGAATCTGATATCCCTTTCCTTCAGTATTCTCAAAATTGGCAAGTATTGTTGTCTTGCCTGCTGAATTTCTATAGGGTAATCGTGGTCCATCTGAAGCCTTGAAGTTAGGTAGCTTAATTCTTTTTTTGCCCAGGCTCTTCGAAGCAGATCCTCCTTTGTTTGATAGCTGGATACCAAAAATATTATAGATCGCGGGCACGCCTTTGAATCTTGAGGTTTCTGCCCAAGTGATCGATGGGCCCGCTCTACCGTCAAGTCGTAGGTTGGGGGGAGCTCCAATACATCTCTCAGAAGGTTTTCAATAAATGCTGTCATCAGAGTTGTCTCCACACCCTCCGGTAACCCATACAGCCTCAGATTATTCTGATGCGATCTGCTTTCAAGGTCCGTGCTTTTTGCTTGTAACCACATTGTTTGCTGAATGAGCGACCCCACTGCTTGACTGAGGCAGGCTGATACCTCTTCCACCATGGCTACTCTGGCTTCCGCCTCCTCAATTCGGCTATCCAGCTTTGAGATCTGTTGAGATAGCCCCTGTATATCTTTTTTTGTCTCCAGCCTTGAGCTTATTTCTTTTAGGATTGCTTCGAAGCGTGTTCTCGATAATATATCTTGCTCTCCTTCTGTATCATAGTCAGATCCCAGAATACTTGGAGAGCGGCTATGACTCTGTGGCCTGTGTCCCGCTTCCAATCCTTTTCCATCATTGGATCTGGCCAAATGCTTATTCCTTGGGGTACCCCCTCTATCACTTTTCCTAATTTCTTTCGACATTACCAGGGGTATTTTGTTTCCTGGAGACACTCGATGTGGGGTTTTTATCTTTTATTTTAAAGAGCGCGGGAGGGAGCTCCTTTGCTGAGCTGCCTAGTTATCCATGGCGGAATTGGAAGTCCAAGTGGTCCTTTTCTGAAGACAAATTCAGTGTTTCTATGTTTCTATTTTTATGAACGCACACTTACTATAGAAACTGCTTTTACTACAGAAGGCATCTGATTGTGAACTGTTGTTCAGTTTTTGGCTGCTATGGATGTGAGTGGAGGGTCTGGGCTGGTTGCCATACACCATAAGTTGGGGGCAAGTGGGGGCAGTTGTAGTGGTACTTGGTGGGCTGGTCAGGGGATTAGATATTATATTTATGGGGCAGGGGAATCACTCAACACCAAGGATGTGGTATGGAAGAATTACAGCTCTTGCCAGACTACTAAATGGGATATGTGGGGAATCCAGGTGTGGATATCAGGCAAATGGTACCAAGGAATTACTGATCTTATCAAGTGCCTGATTGGGGCCCAGTTGATCAGTGGTGGAGGGTCTGCTGGACATATGGGACAGATGTTTTATTACACAGGCATGCAATTTGGGGGTGGGGCACTGGACACCGGGACAGTTATGCCATGTACCAGTGGAGGGACCAGGGCTAGTGGTAGCCTGACATGGCCAGGTGTTGAGAGTGTAGGAAAGCAAAGTCCATAACACCTGGTTTGGGGAACCAGTAACTAGTGTTGCACTAATGGATAGCTACACCTTCCCAAACCTCCCAGCATGCTTATGTGCAAGGTGCTGTCAGCTGCTTTACTTAGGTGCACAAGGATGGATTAGGGCCACCTACAAATGGGCTAGTGATTTGGTAACCAAGCAGTCATATAACCCCGTGCAGTACTGTCCTGCTTTAGAGGTGCAAATTGGGATTAGCAAGTTGATAACCTGTCTAAGACTTGCAAAAAAAGCTTTAATATTTTGCCTTAGGGCTTTTTAAAACCATTGTAACTCTGTTAAATGAACAAAGAAACACCCCAGTGTTGTGGTTGGTGATGGTGCACCTTGGCCCCATGCCCACTGCCAGATCCCACCCACCTGGGTCCCAATCCTCTGCATGCCTCCTGTGCCTGGATGATACTGGATGTCTTGGGTGCCAGAAGGAGTGGCAGCCTTGCCCTATGGATAAGCCAGGGAGGTCTCTTGCCTGGTGGAGGTAGGCATTAGTGGAGCTTTAGGAGGGGACCCAGAGTGTGGAGGGGCAGGCTGTGTGGGAGAGAACTGGGGATGATGCTTGAGAGAGGACACATCTCCAGTGATCAGAGGAAAAAGAGTTGGTAAAAAAAAGAAAAACATTTCCCAAATAGCATTCCCCCTTTTGATTTTAACCCAAATCACCTTTTGGTAATGCAGCCACCAAACTACCTGACTATCTAACTGCTGCAGGTATTACTAAACTCAAACCCACTTGTATCAGTTCAGAAAGATGCCCTGAATTTTGTCCCTGGACACCTAAATGCCAAGCTGCAGACCAGAGGTGTAACTGGTTGGCTGGCGCTGGCACACCCACCTGAACCAAACAACCCCCCAACATTTTCCCCTTGATTGCTTTAAATCTTGAACTGGCTTTCAGCACCAATGGACCTGAAAACAGGTAAATATATAAATATTCCCCAGGTGTAGGGCAATTCCTAGCCTCACTCACAGCTCTGCTGTATTAGTCCTAGGATGGCACACATGACTGAAGTCCTGGGGAAGATGGATCAGCAGACACATAATCAGGCCTGAGGCTTAACACTTGAAGGTGTGGAAGCTGCAGCTTGGATCTTCAGTGCGACCCAAGGTCTTGCAGCCCTGTCCCCCCCACCCACCGAGGCCCACTGCAGGGCATCACACAAGACACACCTGCCACAAGGGACCCAGACATGGGAGCATCCCCATGGTCCAGCTCCCCAACAGGTCAGAGCACCCCAGCACCCAGGCACAAACCCATAATCCCTTGCTGCCAACAGCCCCACTTAAGGGGAGTCAGTGAGCTCCCCACCTGGCATGTTTAGGATGGATTCTTCAGATCATTTCCATTCTTTCCTCAATTACCTGCTACTCTGTGTAGTCAAGCAGTCTCAGCTACCTTCTCGAATATCAGGCTCTGTGGTCACTGTGCAGACTCTGAAAATCCAGGGATTTAACACAAGTTTTCCATCTTGCTGCATCTCAGGAGCAGACAGCAGGCACCCACCTAGACAGTACCCACTCATCCTCCTGCCTCCACAGTCTTTCATCTCCAACACAGTGGCCGCTCTTGTGCTTTGGCTCACACAAAACTTCAGCAACTCTTTTTCAGAAATGCATCAAGAAAGTCACTTTTCTCACCATGCAGGTGCTAGTCGACTCCAGACAGAAGAGAGTCTCTTGTCAGCTTCTTAAAATCTGGGTTCAAATCCAGTTTTCATGTCCATTTTGTACAATCCATTTTTTTCTGCAAAAAAACAGTCCTTTAACCTTGTCTTTCCCTTTTCCTATTGACAGCTTGTCATTGCCAGGGTCAGACAGAACCTTTTACACTTTTTCTTACTTCTCTCATCAAAAATCTTTGATCATCCGTGTCTCACCGATGTGGTGCAGTAAAACTGAAGAGGCTTTCTCCCCATCCTCTTGTGACAAATTCATTTTCTTTATCATTTTTCTCAATCTGTTTAACCTTTACTCTGAACAATTTCACCGCTGTGGTGCAATTTCTCTGGCAGAACAGAATACTGCAGATCCCCCTCTCTGCAAAGCTGCCCTCAAAATCCTCTCTTTTCTCTTTAGATGGGGAAAGACTCAACCAGCACTGGGGGACAGATGGCTGGCAGCCCCCGTCACAGCCCCACAACCCCACCTTCCCCCTGGGGGCTGGAGACCCCCTCCCCGTGGAGGGGCTCCCACCAAACTGAACTTTGAAACCAAAGTTATTTCCCCTTGGGAGCTTTCAGGCAGCTCCCCATTGGCAGAAGCAACTGTCAACCAAAATTAACATGTACGAGGTTCCTGCACTACCTCAATGGTTGCTGAAAAAGGTGCCCAGATTCTCCCCGGTATTTTTCCCTAAGAGTCTTCACCAAAGTTCTGTTCTTTAACAGTCTCTTCCCTCTGATGGCCCAACAAAAAAATTTAGTATTTTTAGCTATTTTCCAGCCAGTCCCTAATGCTGAAACTCATTTCCCCCTGCACCAGACAGGCTGAGAAATATGTGTAATATAACAGCAGCAGGAATGAGGAATAAATGTTCTAGCCCTACCTGGATTAGGTGACTGGGGACCACCAGACTACCAAAGAATTATTATTTTTTTTATTGTGTCCAGATCTGACTGTGTGTATGTATATTGGGGTGGGGGTTGCTGGCATTCTGTGTGTGTGCAGTTAAAACACAATTCCCATAATCATTAACTAGCAATAACCATGCAGTGTGTTAGCACTTCAGGAAAGCATTTAATATACCTTTACACCTTATATGCATTAGGGAAACCCCAAGTTGTATGAGCACCTGGTTGCAATTAGTAATTCTGTGCAAAAAAAAAAAAATTGCCACATTAACAGGTTAGCACTGCACAGAAACATGCTTTTTAAAATAGTACCAGCCATGCTTATCACAATGCAGTGCTAATTCTGTTACAGTGGTATGTGGGCCTCCACTATTCAGATTAGTGTTGTGTTCTCCTAAGTACTGCACCTGAGATAGCGCACTGACACTGAAGGTGGTGGACCTGGTGGTAAATGGCATTCACTCCAATGAGGAAAGAGTGACCAGTAGGGTGCTGGAGGGCTCAGTAATGGGACATGTCCTCTTCGGTGTCTTTATAAGTGGCATAACAGAATAACTGGAAGGAAAGATGTGCCTTTTTGCAGATGATATCACAATCTAGGGACCTTAGAAAACTTAAAGAGTGCTATGGGACATGGCAGCTTGGGATCAAAGCTAAAAAGTGCAAAATCAAGCATCTAGGGAATAGAAGCCTAGAGGCTGAGTATAAAATATAGGGGGAGGTACTTATAGTCACCAAGGAAACCTTTTATATAGCACTGTGCTCTGTATGCAGGAGAGGATTATTCATTTGCATGGCTGTAGTAGTACATATGCACATACACATGATCAGGTTAATATCAAGTGACTAAATATCCTGGCTGATGCCTCTTAAGATGCAGAAGCTAAACATAAAAGGGTTATCTTATCTGTCTATGTATTGTTTTATCGTATTTTGCCTGCAAAACCTTTATCCAATTTCAACATTGTGATGTGACTTAAAATGTTTATAACAAACTAGTTAAAATACAGTTTTTTTTCTTCTTTTACCTATATGCTGTCTTTATTTACTTATAAAAACACAGTCTGGTGGGCTGGCCTAGCAGCTTGGTGGTGATTGCACTGCCTCCCATGCCAGTGGCCCAGTTTTGGGGGTGGACCTGGGTATTTGCACAGGGGTTAGCTGGGGGGAGATATGATTGAGCGTCTTGGGGAGTGCTCTCCTCTCAGCAATGGGAAGTCTGACCACCCCACTCTTCAACATCCACCTAGCTGAGAAGGACTGGCAGGGCAGTGGAGTAGCATAAGTGGGAGGGCTCAGGCAGGCACAAAGCAAGCATGTGCCTTTATGTGCAATTGCATCATTGTATGCTTGGCTGCCCAGGGGATGAAACCAAAGGTAGAAACCCTCAATGGCAAAATGATCCAACAACCTGCCACAGATTCTGCACTGCTAACCACGCTCTGCTCCTGTCTGAAAATGTGTCTCCTTGTCAGTGACCCTGGCCCTCCCCATCCTGGCCCCAACACAGGGGTTGTGTCTGTGTGTGGTGGTGGGCGGGAGAATCTCAGAGCAAGTATGTCCTGTGGATGGTGGGTGATTGGGATGGAGATATCAGTGGGCAAAGGGGGTAGCAAGGTGACTAAGGAGATAAAAATCTCTATGGGAAAAAAAAGAAATAAAACACAGTTTGAGAAGCTCAACCCCCAAAACAGACTGTGCATGCCTCCAGTGAGACATCACAGTAAAGTTATTTAGTAAAACAATGCAAATTATCTGCATGTGCCAGCTAAACGCCTGATAAGAACTGCATACTGAGGGACTGTAGCAAAAACATATATTTTTGTTTCTTAACCAAGAAACGTTTATTATACAAAACATTTAAATAAAAACTTAATCAAAACATAGTCCACAGAGTACAAATTAGCAACGTTTTGGGCTTACACTTTCACAGCTCCTGAAGTGTTTCCCAAGCATTCAGCTCAGATAGGTTGCTGGACAAACACAGTAATTAATTACACATAAATGCAATCAAAAAGTTTACTTCGAAAAATGCATGCAGACCCCTTTGTATATAGCTATGTTAGGAAACTCCAGTACTAGCTTCCTATACAAATGTGTTGTCTAACAGTAAATGAAGGCAGCACTTATTTAAAAGAATAAACTAGAGCATTTAAAATTAGTTCTAAAAGTTTCTTGTCACATCACAGCGTTCTGAAATTTGATTAAAGGTGTGCAAGCAAAACAAGATGTAAAACCCCATAAAGAAGTAGAATAAGAGATAGCCCTATTTTGTTTATCTGCTCTGTAGTTTTAAACATCCTCTCCACAAGCCAACAGCTAACTGAATGCAACAGGCAAGCAGTGCAACTGCAGGTCATTCAAGGGGGAGGGGCAGGGGGATGGGTAGTTTCAGAACATAGTCCATTTCAGTAAATAGTTTATTTGTTTCAGTACATGGTGTATGTGGATTTTTCAGTCTACAGTGTATGTGTTTCAATACATAGTGTATGTGTTTCATCATGTAGTGTATTTGTTTTAGTATATAGTGTATGTGTTTTTTTTTAATATACTGTGTATGTATTTCAGTATGTAACATATTTCTTTCAGTATATAGAGTATGCAACATTTTTCAATAGAGATGGTGTTTTAAAAATATAGTGTATTTGTTTCAGCATATAGTGTATGCAGATTTTGCAATTCATGGTGTATTTATTTCAATATATAGTGTATATATTTCAATATAAAGTGTAGTTGTTTCAATATATAGTGTATTTGTTTCAGTATATGGTGTATGTGCTTTTTTCAGTGTGTAGTGTATGCACTTCAATAATTGGTGTATGTATTTCAATATATCATGTATTTGTTTCAGTATATAGTGTATGCATATTTTTCAATATATAGTGTACTGTGTTACCATGTATAGAGTATTAGTTTTAGTAAATAGTTTGTGTGTCTTTTTCAATCTGTAGTGTATGTATTTCAATAGGTAGTGTATATGTTTTAGTACATAGTAATTTGTTTCAGTATATAGTGTATGTGGATTTTCAGTACTCAGCATGTGGATTTCAATAGATAGTGCATTTCACTATATATTGTAAGCATTTCACTATATAATGTATGCATTTCGCTATGTAAGGTATGTGTGTTACAAAATGATATATGCATTTCAGTATACAGTATATGTATTTCACTATAGGATGTATATGTTTCAGTAGACAGTGTATGTGGTTCACTACACTGTGTATGCATTTCCCTATATGATGTATATATTTCACTATATGATGTATGTATTTCACTATGTAGTGTATGTGTTTTACTATACAGTCAGAGATTATGAATGATGTCCCTATCGGCCGTTAGGGACATAATTCATAATCTCTTATTTTATTTCTTTATGGGGTTTTACATCTTGTTTTGCTTGCACACCTTTAATCAAATTTTAGAACATTGTGATGTGACAAGAAACTTTAAGAACTAATTTAAAATGCTGTAGTGTATTCTTTTAAATAAGTGCTGCCTTCATTTACTGTTAGACAACACATTTGGAAGCTAATGCTGGATATTCGTAACATATACATAGGGGGCTGCATGCATTGTTCCAAGTTAAATTTTTGATTAGATTTATGTATAATTAATTACTGTGTTAGTCCAGCAACTTATCTGAGCTGAATGCTTAGGAAGCACTTCAGGAACTGTAATAGTGTAAACCAAAAGCTTTGCTAGTTTGTGCTCTGTGAACTTTGTTTTAAGTTTATGTTTTTATTTTAATGTTTTGTTTAATGAAAGTTTCTTGGTTAAGAAACAAAAATATATGTTTTTGCTGCAACCCCTCAGTATCCAATTCTCATCAGGAGTTTAGCTGGCATATGCATATCATTTACATTGTCCCGGATTCCCCCCTTTTCCCTCACAAAAGACAAGGACCATTGTATGTTGTTGTGCTCAGACTGGCAATTAATTTATTATATATCATAATTCCATTTTCCGTCTCACCATCTTTTATCATAGTTTCTTTTACCGTTGTACTTTATTGCATCCATATATCAATCTCTAATCATCCCTCTTTCTTCCTCTTCACACTCCCCCAGGTGAAAACCTGGGTGCCTTCTTCTCTTTTTCTGTTAGGTAACAGTGAGAACCAAGATCGCTTTTCCTCCTTCAACTCCTTCTTCTTTTCATCCTATTCCTTTTTCTTCCCCCCTCCCCTCCTTCCCCCTTTTTCCATTAGCCAGTCTCCAGCTTACGTTGGATGACTGGCTTCAATTTAGGATATTGTTCCCCTCACCACTTAGGGGAACTCCTCACTTCTCCTGTTTTATATATATATATATATATATATATATATATATCCTTTTCTGCATGTCTCCTCCATGCTTTTATAAAACCCATAGTTTCTGTATTAAACATATCAATGGCTAGATCTGACAGGTACACACCATCTGACCTGTAGAAATCCGCTACCCACTCTTCCACCCCTTTAAGTATTACCTGCCCCCCCCCCATTTTTCTTATCAGTATTCCTACCCTTCTATTCATTTTCCTTCTGGCCCTGTCTACAGCTCTATGATTGTGTTCATTCCTCCATACCCTTCTTGGTATCATATCCGACCATGCTAGGCATACCCTTGGCCACCACTGTTTTATTAATTCCAAGTCCTTTTTAATCTGCATGTATGTGTCCACCCATGGTTTTCCCCCTATGTCATTGCCCCCTAAATGTATGATAATTAAGTCTGGAACTGGTCGCTGCTCCTTCATTCCTTTCAGGGTGGGAAGCAGTTGTCCCCATCTCATCCCTCTGATGTCATGCCACACCAACCTACATTGTTTCACATCCTGGTAGAGTTGTCTTCCCCCAGCCTTTTTCTTGCCCTCTTTTCCACCCAATAAATATAGGAGTGGCCACAAATCCAGACTTCCGTTATCCTCCCTCTTCCTACAGGATTTAAACAAAATAAATCTTATACCTGTTCGTTGGCTCCTGTCCACTTTCCAGTTCTATGCCCTCCCCCCCATGGTTCATGTCTGCAAAAGAAAATACAGATGATATGTTAGTCTCCACACTTTTTTGCTCGAATTTATCTCTTGTAACTGGCAGACTGCCAGCATCCCTTATCCAAGATATTAGCCACCGTTTCCCCTGCTGCTGCCCTCTGAGAAGCAACCCCTATTCATAGAGACTGAGATGAATAATTACATGGGCCCTCCCCCAGAAATTGCATGCCCTTTTTTAACATGGCCATGTCCTGATAACTTGTGACCTTTTTCCCATCTCTGTGTACAAATAACCTCCCAGTCCTACCCCCTCGCTCTGCGGCGTAAGCCCACAAAGCTTTTACTGGGCACAGTGTGCCATTTACCTGAGCCTTCAGGGTTACTGTACAACCCTGTCCTTCCTGATCTGTCTTTGATTTCTTTATCCTGATTCTTATCTCGCATGTCCCCCAACTTATGTCATCCCAATCCAACCCCCCTTCTTCGTCCGCTCTACCATGTCCTACTGCCTCACTCACACTCATGGCCCCAGCAAACATTACCAAATAGATTGTATGGAAGAGTTGGCCTTTGTCCTTTGATCTGCAGGTTGCTAGTAATGCTCCTTTTAGTCTCACCAGCCACTGTTTCCCTAATGGTCGCCTATTATTTGCAGTCCTGCTCTTTAATCTTCCCCATTCCTGCATAATCCTTCTAATTAACATTGACTTCATTGTGTCCTTCCATCCCTTCAGGCTGCAGACCAAGCTAATCCCTGCTAAATAGACTTCCATCATTGTGTGGGCAGTTCTCTTCTCCCATTGCTCCACTGTAAATTTTCCTAGGTGTCCCTCCATAAGTGGCCTACTTACCTCCATGTGGTGCATCGCCCCAATGTCTGCAACACCCACCAGGCCCCCTTATAGGCCCTCAGAATCCTTGGTGACCATGATCTGCAAAACAACAGTTCTGCTCCCTCTTGACAACATCCCAGATGTTCGTTGGTATGGATGTTTTTTGTTATTCTGCTGTCAGTGCCAGCCTCTGGAAATGATCCAGCTGCAGGCGGGAAAGGCTGTCAGCCAGAGTATTGTGGGCCCCTTCTATGTGTTTGGCTCTGAATGACATATTCAATTTTAAGGCCCTTAACACCAATTGTCGTAGTACCTGCATGACTGTTTCTGACCTATCTCCTCTGTTGTTTAACACATTTACTACTGCCTTTTTGTCACACCAGAATGTCACCTTCTGGTTCCACAGCTCTTTGCCCCACACCAAGGTGCAGGCCCAAATAGGCATGATCTCCAACAGTGTTATGTCCTTTACTTTCCCCTCCCTCACCCATTCCCTAGGCCATGGTTCTGCAAACCATCTGCCCCTCAAATAGCCCCCCATGCTCAGGGCCCTCACTGCATCCATATAAAGTTCTAGGTCTGTGTTATATACTGAGTCATCTTGCCAAAAGGAGCACCCATTATAGTTCCTGAGGAACTCCTCCCATACTTTAAAGTCTTCCTTAACTCCTTTTGACATGTCTACCCAGTGGTGTAGCCTGGTTACACCCACTGTGGCCCTAGCTAGTCACTTTGTGAAGGTCATCCCTGGGTCAATAGCCTGGCACGCAAAGTTCAGGTGTCCCAAGATCTGTTGAACCCTCTTTAGCTGTATTCTCCTTCTACCTGAATGTATTTTAATCAGCTCCTTCAACTTGGACACTTTTTTGTCTTGCAACCTAAAGACCTCCTTTGAGGCATCTGTTTCAATACCCAGAAATTCTAAAATCTTACTGGGATCTTCCATCTTCTCCTGTACCAGGGGAATCCCTAATACTCTGCATAGATCCTGGAAACTGGACAACATTTTGTCTGTCTCTTCTTTTCCACCACCTATTAGAAGGAAATCATCCATATAGTGAATGACTGTCCTGTAGCCAGTTTGTTCCTGAAATATCCACTGTAAACAAGTGATGAATGCTTCAAATGTAGCACATGCTATGGAATATCCCATAGGTATTGCCTTGTCAAAATAGTATTGTCCCCCTATTTTAAAACCCAACAGGTCCCAGTCCTCTCTCCTAACTGGAAACAATCTGAAAGCAGATTCTATATCCATCTTTGCCATCCATGCATCAGGCATTGCTCTGATGGCTTGTACTGCCTCTTCCAATGTGGCATATGTCACTTTGCTGTGCTCCTCACTGATGAAACAATTCACTGAGTCCCCTTCCGGAATTGACAGGTGGTGAATCTCCCTGTACTCTCCCTGATGCTTTTTGGGGATGAAACCCAATGGGGAAACTCTCATATTCTGCAGTGGGGGGGGGGGTGTCAAATGGCTCTTCTACCCTCCCTGCTGCTACTTCCCTATCTATTTTTTGTCTTAAAATTTCTTCTTTACCTTTTACTGAGCCCAGGTTGTGTGCCTTACTCGCCTGCCTCAGACTCATGCATTGTAATGGGAAACCCATCTGAAAGCCTTTTCTGATCGTGTCAGACACTTTTTTTATTTGGGTATCTCTTCAATCACTCTTCCCATGCATCTATCCTAATGGGAGTTCTTGCTTCCTTAAATAGATCCCCTGCCCACTTTTCTACCTTTTTTCCCAGCACCCCCACCCTGTCCGTCCGCTGGCTTTGCCGCTAAATAAGACTGACCCCCCCCTTCCTACATGTCCTCTGCTTCTCCCCACTTTATTCCATTCCTGACCCCTATACCCTCGTCCCTCTCAAAAAGACTGTTGGCCTGTTCCATGTGCCCCTGCCCCTTGGGCTCCTTGAGCCCATGCCATTCTGCATCTGCTTGCTGGGTGTGATCCCCCACATTTTGAGCATGCATGACAAAAGCGGCATTGTGGCCAGGAACAGAAGGCCGTACTGTAGCCCCACAACATCTCTGTGGAGTTGTTCCCTTTTTAAACATCTCTCCTTCTGGCGTGGACTGATCCATTACATAGTTTGTCCAGAGGTCTAACTGTTTCGTGTCCCACCTTACATCCCCATACGTTGCCATTCTTTGCCAAAAGAATTTGCTGTAACAAATCCATCCCACCCCTCCCTTGGCCTTTGCCCGTCTTATTATTAGGGAGTACATGATGAGTGGGATGCCCATCTCTGGCTTCTTCTCCATCACTATCGCCGAGTAAGTGTCAAAACCTACAAACCAACCATCCCAAGTTTTCCCTTTTGTAAATTTATCCTCTTCTTTCTTCCCCAACAAAACCACAGCTGCTGCCATCTCACTTTTCCCTATGTTCTCTGTTTCATCATATTTTTCTGCTGCTTCTCAGTTCACTAAGGCAAAAATATCCACATATTCCCCCTTCCATATTTTTTCTTTTGTAGCCAGCGGAGCATGCTCCCCTACTCTCATTCCTGGAGTTCCTATTTCCCTTTTCCCTTTTCCTTCATTCTCTGCTCTCTACTCCCCTTCCTTTGGCAGCTCTTTGTCTGATCTAATTTCTGCCAGTGCTGCCTCCATCTGACCCAAACCCCTCTCTCCCAAGCGCTGAAATAGTTTGGCCTATATATTCCTTTAAGCTTTCTCCCACTGACCCAGATATACTACCTGTGATCCTGTCGGTTCCTCGTTGGCTGCTGTCATCGTGATGCCCTGCGCTGTCCCCTTATGGCTGGATGGCTGGCTGCACACCTAGCTGCTGAGGAGGAACCACTATGTTCAGAGCTCCAGCCTGAGCTCTGGTGGGGGGACCACTACCTGGTCCAGGGGAGGTACTAATGGTACTGGTTCAACAGGGTGCAAAGGTACTGGACTAGCCACCCTGGCAGGTGCCTCCATCAGTGGCTGCATTCTAGGTGGGCTGTGTAGCCTCCCAGCCTGTCATTTTCCTCTACCCCCCTTTTTCCTCCCCCACTTTCCACATCTCCCCAGCACACCCTGGTTCCTCCCCTTCCACCATCTGCCACATTCGGTTAGCTTTATCAGTCAGCTCTACGATAGCCTTGTAGGCATCCTCCTTTGAAGGTCTGCTCTTCTTTGGCACCACGTCTCCTTTTTCTTGTGATATCTGTAATGACAACTGAGAAAAACCTTCTATTAATTCCTTTTCAACAGTCCCTCCATATGGTTAAGCTAACTTGCGTTCCTTCATTCCTGTCTCCCACCAATCTAAAATTGGTCCCTTATTCATCATTATTTTGATAAATTTTATATTATTATTATTTCTTTTTTATATACCCCCCCATTGCAGCTGCCTAGGCCTCCTGCTCCCACTTTTGAGCCTCATACCCCTCCTTCCCTGCCTTTCCGGGCTTATTTCCTTGTGCCCCTTCGTGTCCTGGGTTGCTATACTCCTTCCTCTTGGCCAAACTACCAGCTGCCCCAACCTTCACACCCCACCCTGGGCCATGATCCCCTCTGTGGTTGAACCCTCTTAACTGTTGGCCCGTTCTATCTGAGCTTTCCGCATCCTTTTTACCCTCTACCCATACCCACCCTTGCTCCCTGAAACCTCCTTTTTGTCTGTGCCCCCTTCCATTGCCAAAGCTCCTGGCGTGTGATGTCGTGCCACGTGGCCCGGCCCTGCTTACCAGGCCTCTGGCCTGCCTCTCTTTTCCCTAGCCTTGTGGCACCCACCTGTTCTCTCATTCCCACCCCGTAGGGTAGCTGCTTAATTTCTGATCCAGCTGGGTTGCCTGACCTATTTTACATTAGGAATAACAGATGCACACTGCTTGCCTTCAAAAAACACCCCTTTTCCCATCCCCTAAGGCAATCATCCCCTGCCTCAGAATGCTTTCTGGCTGCTTGCTTCTTTCTTCCCGACCCCCCTGGCATGTGACGTCATGCCACGTGGCCCCTCGTAGCCCCCTTTGCCAGACCTGTCCTGTGGGCTGCTCTTTGCCCTACTAGCATTTTGGTTTGACCAAATTAGGCAAATTGTTGTACAACCATTCAAGATTCAGTCACCTCCACCTCTAAGGTGCTAGGCCCATTAAACGTTGAGCGTGCCCACGTGTAGATACCCCATTCCAGGCCGCATGGGCCCAAACCTTGTCGCCATATATGCAGCGAGACTGATGCTGTCTCTTGCTCATCTCCTCGGTGGGGCAAGCTAAGGAGGCCCCGGAACAGAAAGATGTAATCTCCACATGGAGACACGAGAATGCAGCCAGGCCTAGGGGAAAGGAGGTTTCCCATTTTGCACGTGGTAAAGCGGGCATGTGGAATGCTTTGGGGAAAGCTGCTCCTCCTACCAACAGGATGCATTAAAAGAGCATTTTTTACCCCAGGCTTGGCCGCTTTTAAACTGTTAGGGAGAACGAGAGCACCAAACTTCATACAAAAGAGTGAGTGGTGCTCCGGTGGACCCACAGCCCCGAGGGCTCCTTTTCTTAGTACCTCCACAGTGTAAAGCAGCTGAAATATCCTCATGATTTAGGCCAAAGCCTACCAGCACAGTAGACTATTCATTCTCCCTCTTTAAACCACTCAAACAAGCGATGTTAAAAACCAATGCAGGCCGAGTCAAGCCGCTGCCTAAACAATCTGTGTTTTAAAATAAAACTCTTTCATGGCTTTGACTGGAGACCCATTTCTGGACCCAAAAAATGACTCACATCAACCTCTCTCCTTTGAGCTTTAAAGCCAGCTCTTAACCAAAGTCAGTAATGCTTCCATTTTCTTTTACAAACTAAAACCAATTCAATCAAACAAGCAATAGTAAAAAGGCCATTGACAGACAATTTTACGTTCAAACAGCAACTAATCTCAGGTTTTCTCTGCAAAACGTCTCTCAAAGTTTAAAATGCTCATTCTAGTAACCTCTAGGCCTTGTCCAAAGGTTCTTCCCCAATTGTTCCCAACAAGCCCTCTCCATCCAATTTGAGTAAAACGCTGTAACAACACATTTTTTTTAAAGAGAGCAAACTTGCCTAAACATAGCTGCTAGTTTTCTTACCTGCTGTATGCTTAGTGCACAAACCTTCCCAATGATATAGCCAATCCGATGTGCTGCATCTTGTAATATGTTTAGATGTTTCTTGTAAATCAAAATTTCAGCAAAAAGTGGCTGAGCCACTCCTGTGCTGTCCATTATATACCTCCCTTATCCCCTCCGCTTCCTTTTTCTTGCCTATTGTTCTGTCTGTCTGCCCTTCCCCTTCTCTTCCCCTTCCCCTTCTGAGCACACCATCTCCACCTTGAGGGAGAGGTGCACCTGGACAACTTGGTCTGGCCCTTAAGGAGCAAACTCCATTGTTTCTATACTAAATAATTTTACTGTTATGCCTCACTGGAGGGATTCACAGTCTGCTTTGGGATTTGAGCTTCTCAAACTGTATTTTATTTATTTTTTTCCCATAGAGATTTTTATCTTTTTAGTCGCCCTGCAACCTCTTAGCCCACTGACATCTCCAGCCCAATCACCCACCATTCCCAGGACATACTTGCTCTGAGATTCTCTACCCCCCCACACATACACATATCTCTCATGTTGGGTCCAGGAGGGGAAAGGACATTGACAAGGAGACACATATTCAGACAGGAGTAGAGCCTGGTTAGTAATGCAGAATCTGCAGCAGGTTTTTGGATCATTCTGCCACTGGGGGGTTTCTACTGTTGGTTTCATCCCCTGGGCAGCCAAGCATGCAATGATGCAGTTAATAAAGGTGCATGCTTGCTTTGTGCCTGCCTGAGCCTTCCCCCTTATGCAACTCCACTGCCCTGCCAGCCCTCCTCAGCTAGGTGGATGTTGAAGAGTGGGGTGGTCAGACTTCCCCTCGCTGATAGGAGAGCAGTCCCCAAGATGCTTAATCATATCTCCCTCCAGCTAACCCCTGTGCAACCCAGTTCAACCCCCAAAACTGGGCCACTGGCATGGGAGGCAGTGCAGTCACCACCAAGCTGCTAGGCCAGCCCACTAGACTGTGTTTTCATAAGTAAATAAAGACAGCATCTAGATAAAAGAAAAAAAAACAAAAACTGTATTTTAACTAGTTTGTTATAAACATTTTAAGTCACATCACAATGTTTTGAAATTGGATAAAGGTTCTGCAAGCAAACCATGATAAAACAAAACATAAACAGATAGAGAAGATCACACTTTTATGTTTACCTTCTGCAATCTTAAGAGGCATCGGCCAGGATTTTTAATGAATTAGGGCCTCATTTTCAGAAGGTTAGCGTGCAGAGCTAAACATTACACTATGTGGGAACACCATGGTTGGATCGGAGTCATATTCACCATCACCTAATGCTAACCTGATCATGTGCATGTGTATATGTACTACTAATGCCATGCAAATGCGTAATCCTCTCCTGCATACAGAGAACAGTGCTATATAAAAGGTTTCCTTAGTGACCCTAAGTACCTCCCCCTACATTTTATACTCAGCCTCTAGGTTTCTATTATCTAGTTGCTTGATTTTGTACTTTTTGGCTTTGAACCCAAAATGCCATGTCCCATACCACTCTTCAAGTTTTCTAAGGTCCCTACTCATTCTCTCCATCTGCAACTATCGACGCTATTACAGATTGTGGTGTCATCTGCAAAAAGGCACATCTTCCCTTCCAGTTCTTCTGTTATGCCACTTACAAAGACACTGAAGAGGATTTGTCCCATTACTGAGCTCTCTGGCACCCTACTGGTCACTCTCTCCTCATTGGAGTGAATTCCATTTACCACCACCTTCTGTGGCTGTGCACTATCTCAGGTGCAGCACTTAGGAGCACACAACACTAATCTGAAAATGAGGGCCCACGTACCACTGTGACAGAATTAGCACTGCATTGTGATAAGCATGGCTGGTACTATTTTAAAAAGCTTTACTCTGTGCAGTGCTAACCTGTTAACAAAGCACTATTTTTTTTTTGCACAGGATTACTAATTGCAACCAGGCACCCATACAACTGGGGGTTACTCTAATGCTTATAAGGTGTACAGGTACATTAAATGCTCTCTGGAAGTGCTAACACACTGTCTGGTTAGTGCTAGTTAATGATTCTGGGAATAGTGTTTTAACTGCATACACGCAGCCTGCCAGCAACCTCCCCCCCCCATACACACACTGTCAGTCCTGGACACAATAAAAAATAATTATTTGATAGTCTGGTGGTCCCCCACTCACCTAATCCAGGTAGAGCTAGAACATTTACTCTTCATTCATGCTGCTATAATACTACACATATTTCTCAGCCTGTCTGGTGCTGGGGAAAACAAGTTTCAGCATTAGTGACTGGCTGGAAAATGACTAAAAATACTAAATTTTGTATTGGGCCATCAGAGGGAAGAGGCTGCTAAAGAGAAGAACGTCAGTGAAAACTCTTGGGGAAAAATACAAATCTGGGAGCCTTTTTCAGCAACCAGTGAGGTGTTGTGTGAACCTCGTCCATGTTAATTTTGCTTGGCAGTTGCTCCTGCCAATGGGGAGCTGTCAGAAAGCTCCCAAGGGGAAAGAACTTTGGTTTTTAAGTTCAGTTTGATGGGAGCCCTTCCAAAGGGAGGAGGTCTCCAGCACCTAGGGAGAAGGTGGGGTTGTGGGGCTGTCAGGGGGCTACCTGGGGCTGCTAGCCATCTGTCTCCCAGAGCTGGTTGTGCCTTTCCCCATCTAGAGAGAAAAGAGGATTTTGCGGGCAGCTCTGCAGAGAGAAAGAGAGATCTGCAGTATTCTGTTGTTGCCAGAGAAATTGCACCACAGCGGTGAAATTGTTCAGAGTAAAGGTTCAATGGACTGAGAAAAAGTATTAAGAAAATGGATTTATGTCAAGAGGATGGGGAGAAAGCCTCTTCAGTTTTATCTGCATCACATCGGTGAGATGGTTTTACCATGCCGCCGCGACAGCGAACATGGAGACATTCCCAACAGCGACAGCTGCAGTGCCAACTTTCTGCATTGCAGTGTTGGGGATGCCTCCATGTTTCTGTTGGGGAGCTGCACCCCCTCTGCCCCCCCGGTCTCTAGGATTCCAGCTCCAAGTCAGAGTTAGACCAGTGGGGTTGATACACCCTGCAAGGCAGTCTCAGGCACTGCACAGACCATCACAGTGATGTTTGGGTCTTGCCTGATTCTTGTCACTGTGATGGTCTTCGCAGTGGGGGAGTCGCTGCAGTGACGGTATACCCGATGAGACATAGATGATCAGAGGTTTTTGATGAGAGAAGTAAGAAAAAGTGTAAAAGGTTCTGTCTGACCCTGCAATGACAAGACGTCAATAAGAAAAGGGAAAGACAGAGTGGACTGTTTTTTCGCAGAGAAAACTGGATTGTAGAAAACGGACATGAAAACTGGATTTGACCCCAGGTTTTAAGAAGCTGACAAGACAGCCTCTTCTGTTTGGAGTCGACTAGCACCCGCATGGTGAGAAAAGAGGCTTTCTTTATGTATTTCTGAAAAAGAGTTGCTGAACTTGTGTGTGCGTCACAGCACAACAGTGGCCACTGTGTTGGAGATGAAAGACTGTGGGGGCAGCGGGATGAGCGGGTGCTGTCTGGGTGAGTTCCTGCTTTCTGCTCCTGAGATGCAGCAAAACGGGAGACTGTTGTGTTAAATCCCTGGATTTTCAGACTCTGCACAGTTCCCCCAGAGCCTGATTATTCGAGAAGGTAGCTAAGACTGCTTGACTACACAGAGTAGCAGGTTATTGAGGAAAGAATGGAAATGATCTGAAGAATTCATCCTAAACGTGCCAGGTGTTGGTCTCGCTGACTCCCATTAAGTGATGCTGCTGGCGGCAAGGGATTTTGGTTTTGAGCCCATGTGTTGGGGTGCTCTGACCTGTGGGGGTACCGGACCGTGGGGCTTGTGGGTCTTATGTGATGCCCTGCAGTGGGCCTCTGGGTGGGGGGGGGGAATGGGCTGCAAGACCTTGGGTCACACTGAAGATCCAAGCTGCAGCTTCTACACCTTCAAGTGTTAAGCAGCAGGCCTGATTCTGTGTCTGCTGATCCATCTTCCCCAGGACTTCAGTCATGTGTGCCATCCTAGGACTAATACAGCAGAGCTGTGAGTGAGAGCAGGAATTGCCCTGCACCTGGGGAATATATGTATATACATATATACATATATATATATATATATATATATATATATATATATATATAGGTGTCAAACAGATGAGGCATACTGATGAGTCCTTGTAGGACGGAACACATGTCTATGTCTTCTGTTGGCACACTTTGCAAACTTTGTGAGAGACCTTTTGGCACAATACATTTTTGCTTAAAGTTGAACCAGCATAATATTCTGTGGTGATTTACAGATGCAGCCCATGATGCTTTGCATTGTGGGGGCATGTGTGATTTTGTATTTCTTTGAAACTTGGCTTCCCTGCCAAATGCCCTTTGGGGTAACCATTGCCTCAGTGCTTGCGCACAGAGGTTCTTTGTCTTTTAAATAGTTTTTTTGTTTTAATTGGGTTCACCACAACATAACCCAGATAGACCATCTTAGGGTAGCTAGTTCATTCCACTGGGGTGTCAAACAGATGAGGCATACTGATGAGTCCTGGTAGGACGAAACATGTGTCTATGTCTTCTGTTGGCACCCTTTGCAAACTGTGTGAGAGGCCTTTTTACACCATGCATTTTTGCTTAAAGTTGACCAGCATAATATTCTGTGGTGATTTACATATGCAGCCCATGATGCTTTGCATTGTGGGGGCATGTGTGATTGTGTGTGTGTGTGTGTATATATATATATATAGTTATCTGTGTTCAAATCCACTGGTGCTGAAAGCCAGTTCAAGATTTAAAGTAATCAGTGGGAACATGTGGGGGGTTATTTGGCTCAGGTGGGTGTGCCAGCGCTGCCTGACCAGCTAAACCTCAGGCCTGCAGGTTGATATTTAGGTACCTAGGGACAGAATTCAAGGTGTCTTTCTGAACTGATAACAGTGGGTATGGGTTTGGTAATACTAGCAGCAGTTAGATAGTCAGGTAGTTTGGTGGCTGCATTATCAAAAGGTGATTTGGGTTAAAATCAAAAGGGGGAATGCTGTTTGTTAAAATAGTTTTCCTTTTTTTACTGGCTCTTTTTCCTCCAATCACCTGAGTTGTGTCCTCTCTCAGGCATCATGCATAGTTCTCTCCCACCCAACCTGCTCCCCCCACTCTGGGTCCCCTCCCAAAGCTCCGCTAATGCCTACCTCTGCCTGATGAGAGACCTCCCTGGCTTACCCACTTCTTCTGGTGCCCAAGACATCCAGTATCATCCAGGCAGAGGAGGCATGCAGAGGATTGGGACCCAGGTTGGTGGGGTCCGGAATTGGGCATGAGGCCAAGGTGCACCATCACCAACCACAACTCCAGTGTGTTTCCTTGTTCATTTAACAGAGTTACAATGGTTTTAAAAGGCCCTAAGGCAAAATAGTCAAGTTTTTTTGCAAGTGTTAGACATGTTTGCTAATCCAAATTTGCACTTCTAAAGCAGGATAGTGCTGCACAGGGTCATAGGATTGCTTGGTTACCAAGTCACTAGTCCATTTGCAAGTGACCCTACTCCATCCTTGTGCACTTATGTAAAGCAGCTGACAGCACCTTACACATAGGCATGCTGGGAGGTATGCGGAGGTGTAGCTATCCATTAGTGCAACACTAGTTACTGGTTCCCCAAAACCAGGTGTTATGGACTGTGTGTTCCTACACTCCCAACACCTGGCCATGTCAGGCTACCACTAGCCTTGGTTCTTCCACTGGTACATGGCATAACTGTCCAGGTATCCAGTGCTCCACCCCCAAATTGCATGCCTGTGTAATTAAATATCTGTCCCATGTGTCCAACAGACAGCAGACCCCCCACCACTGATTAACTGGGCCCCAGTCAGACACTTGATAAGATCAGTAATTCCTCTGTACCATTTGCTTGATATCCAGACCAGGGTTCCCCACATGTCCCAGTTAGTAGTCTGGCAAGAGCTGTAATTCTTCCATATCATATCCTTGGTGTTGAGTGGTTCCCCTGCCTCATAAGTATAATATCTACCCCCCAATGAGCCCACCCAGTACCACTACAACTGCCTCCACTTGCCCCCAACCTATGGTGTACGGCGACCAGCCCAGACCCTCCACTCACATCCATAGCAGCCAGAAACTGAACAACAGTTCACAATCAGATGCCTACTATAGTAAAAGCTGTTTCTATAGTGCGTGTGTGATCATAAACATAGAAACCTAGAAACACTGAATTTGTCATCAGTACAGGACCGCTTGGCCTACCTTTTCTGCCTAGATGTTTCTTGCCTCATCTTCCTTCTCACATGCTGTCTGATCTCCATCAACCCTCCCACCTCCCTACCTCTTCTCTAATATACTGTTATGTCTATGTCACACATGCTTGAAGCTCCCTACTGTTTTACCCTCCACCACTTCAGCTGGCAATCTGTTCCAGGCATGTACCAATATTTTCTTACATCTCTCTTGACCACCCCCCCATCTTCATTGCATTCCCCCTGGTCCTGGTGCTCTTTCACATTTGAAAGAGACTCCCCTGGACCCTGTTCACTCCTGTAAGATACTTGTAGGCCTGTATCATGTCACTTTTCTCTTTCCTCTTTTCTAGAGTGTACATGCTGAGATCCCTCTGTCTCCTCTCTGAGGGCTTCTCATGTAAATCCTGCACCCTTTTAGTTGCCCTCCTGTGGACTTCCTCCACCTTGTCTATGTTCTTTCTGATATTTGTTCTCAAAAATTACATCACTCTGCAGGTGCGGTCTTGCAACACCACCTCGATCCTTCTGATGGAGGTACCCTTCCTACACACACACACACACACACACACCAGCATCCCACTAGTCCTACTCACTGCTTTGTCACAGTGCCACCTTGAGGTCCTCAGACATAATAACCCCAAGATCCCTTTCTTGTTTATTGACTGTCAATAACCCCCCATCTTCTACTCAGCTCTTGGGTTCCTATGCCCTAGGTGCATGATTTTGCACTTTTTGGCATTGAATCCAACTGCCATGCTTTTTACCACTCCTCAAAATTCACAAGATCCCTGATCATTCTTTCCACCACTCCTGGGTGTCCACCCTATTACAAATGTTGATATCATCTGCAAAAAGGCATATCTTCCCTTCAGTTCTTCTGCAGTGTCCCCTATGTTCAGAAGGACTGGTCCCAGAACTGAGCCCTATGGTACCCCACTGGTCACTCTCCTATCATTAAAGTGAGTGCTGTTAACCACCGCCCTCTGTCTCTTATCCATTAGCTAGCTACTGTACTAATTGGAAGGCTACCATCTGTAATTCAAGGGAGCAGTGCAACAGGACACACTCAAATTCAACCCATTTAATGGCTGCTCTCCTCACTCCACACACAAGCAATTGTTCCTTGCACCTCCATCCACCCCTCCTCCTCCAGCAGCATGCCTTTCTTTCCCATGGGCTTCTTCCTAAGGTACCTTTAGCCCATGGCACTTCAAGGGGGGGAACCCTCCTCTAGGGTTCCTTCCCTTCATACTCATAGAGTGGTATATCCCATGGATAGAGAGGTGAACAGCCAAAGATTATCTATGTTACACAAGCACAAAACCAGTTGCATAGGCACACTGAACCCAAGTAACCATTTTGGATCCCACCCATCGCCCGTCTGTTTCTTTATCAGCCTCCTGTGTGGCACAGTGCTGAAGGCCTAGCTTAACTCCAGGTCAATCATGTCCACTGCTCTCCCCTTACCTATTTCCCTGGTCGTCCAGTCAAATAAATCTACCAGATTCATTTTGCATGACCTTTTCCTTGTGAATCTGTGCTGCCTGTTGTCTTGCAGTCCACTGGATTCAAAATACTCTAATAGTCTCTCTTGTAGTATGGATTCCATTAATTTCCCCATGACTTAAGTAAGACAGACCAGACTATATTTGCTAGCCTGCTCCCTGCTGACACTCTTACAAAACGGAACTATGTCTGCTCTCCTCTAGTCCTCTGGAACCACTCCTGTCTCCAATGGGTTGTTGAATAAGGCCATGAGTAGTACAGCAAGCACCTCTCTGTCTAGTTTAATTAATAACCTTGGGTGTTTCCATCCTGTCCTATGGCCTTCTCCACCCTAAAATTTGAAGTATCTTCAATAATACTCTTTCCTTTGAAAATGGAATTGTGCCCACTTCTCCCTCCAGTGTTCGTGCTGCTCCCTAGTGAACTGTCCCTGTCTCTCTCCACTATGAAAACAGTAGAAGTACCTGTTAAGGGTGTATACTTTTTTCTGATCCCCTCTGTGCAGTCTCCCTTTGTCATCCTCCTTATCCTCTGAATCCTTCTCCTTGCCTTCCTCTCCTTGCTCATGTACTGTACCTGAAGAAAGTCTGGTCTTCTTTTGATACCCTTTGGCTATGCGTTCTTCTGTCTGAGCTGTTGATCCCTTCATTACCTTACCTGCTTCCCTCTGTTTTACCTGATACACCTCTCTATCCTCATTCTTCTGTGTTTTTTCATATCTCCTGAATGCCACCCTTTCACAAGCTTCTAAAGAAGGCTATTCAGATGTATCTCCCCATGTCAGTGAAGTCTGCCTTCTTGAAATCCAAAATGTTTGCCCTCATGTGACTAGACTGGGCCCCGGGTCCCATGCTAAACCACACTATGTAGTGGTCACCAGATCTCAGTTGCCCCTCCACAGAGACATCTGTGTCCTGTTCCCATTGGTCAGTATCAGGTCAAGAATGGCATTTTCTCTGGATCAAGCACAAGCTACCTTAGACCTGCCCCCTGTTGGGAATCCAGGATGCTTCTGCTTCTGGCTGAAGCAGCTGCCTGGGTAGCTAATCCATGTCTGGTGTACTGAAATCCCCCAGCAGCAGGACTTCACCTTTTGCTGCCATATTGTATATTCCATTCACAAGCTCCCTGTTCACTTCTTCCCCATGTGCCGAAGTACTGAAGATCACCCTTGTTCATATTGCTGAGCCTTTGCCAGGTTCAAGTGTGACCCGCAGTGCCTCAGCCTCCCCCTGTCTACCCTGTACCTCTGTCACCTTTATAGCCTCTCTGACATATATGGCCACACTCCCTCCTTTTCTATCCCCATCCTTCCTGAACAGAGCATAACCTGGTACATCAATGTCCCATGTTTAACAGTGTACCACGTCTCAGTTATTGCTACTATGTCCAGGTCTGCCTCTACTATCAATGCCTACAGGTCTGGGATTTTATTTCCCAGGATGCGGGCATTGGTTATCATGCCTTCCATGTTTTGTATCCTATCTCCTCCTTTTCTTGCTGTTGCTCTCCTGCTTCCTTTACGCTCCCCTCCTCTGCTTCATACCCACCCCCAGATGTCTTTCTCGTGTGGCCTAGAATTCATTGCTTCCCACTCTCCTTTTACTCTCAGTGTCCCAGACTTCAACTCATTTTCATGCATTTGCCCGGGAGGGTGATACTAAGTCTCCTGACCTTCCTGACTCGCCCTTCTCCCCCGGCTATTTTAAATGCTTGTCACTGAAGCATTCACTCTTCTTACTTGGGTCACCTTCCCTGACAGATGCAGGCCATTATCTGTATATAGGCTTGCATTCATCCAGGTGGGGCCCCAGTCCCCCATGAAGCCATAACCCTCCCTTGCACACCATTCCTTCAACCAGGGGTTGAATTACTGGATGTGGGGTGCCCTAGCCTTTCCTCTGCCATGGACAGATGGCACCTCTAGGAAGGAGATGGAGGTTTTTTTTTTTGTTTTTTTTTAACCAGGAAAGACACACTAAGCTGAAGCTTGTTCACAGGTGTGACCTGGGAGCACAAGGAAGTTAAGTGACTTGCTCAGGGTCACACACTATGCAAGTGGGGGCTGTGGGATTCAAACTCAGGTCTCCAGGTTTGCAGCTCAGAGCCTTAAACCACTGTGCTATACTACCTCCTTGAAGTGCTCTACTTGCTTCAGGCTCCCCCAGCTTCCTGAAGTCCTTTTGGATTCTAGCTACTTCCACTTTGTCTCCTGCCAGGTCATTCATCCCCAGGTGGATGATAACATCCAGTTCCTCCCCCCTTGCCATTACCCTTGTAATCCTATTGATCTACTTTTTATCCCACCATGCAGTGCCTTCTGAAATGCACTTTACCTCCATGTCTTTTCTGCTAGGTTTCCTTAACTTCAATCCTTGGACAACTGAATCCCCCACCAAGACAGCTTCCTCCTCCTCTGGGGTTTTCTTTCCCCTTTCCTGGTGCTGCGTCCCTGAGGATCTGCCAATCCACCTTGGTCTCAGCTGTGGGTGCCATTGTGGGGCTATCCAACTCCTCTAAAACAGTGTAGGGATTGCTTAACCAGACTGGTTGGGGGATCTGCTTCAGACACCTTCATGGCAACTTCCCTACAGTCCCATTATGGTCCTTTTTATGTTGTCTTGTGTGCACAGCACAGACAACATATTGTGGTGGCAGGTTTTGAAGGTGCGGTCGTGTTGTGGCCAATGGCACCACAGCTGTTTTGGGCTAGGCTCTGTGGCATGAATGAAATAGCACGCTGTAAAAAATGTGCCACCAACTTGGAACAATTTCACCGCTGTAATGATGGTGCTCCCCATCATTTCAGGGCGTGCCTTACCTGGTGTAACATTTCAATAAACGTGGTTGTGGCTTTCACTGTCCACCTCTCACAATCCCCAGCAAGGTGATTTTGGGGGTGCCCATTCCCTCTGTCAGCATAGTTAACCCTCCAAGATTGTGTGGCACACTGGGAGCCCACCCCTGTGTGCCTCCATGTTCAAAAGTTGATTGGGTCAGAATTTTCCTGCTCCTGCCCACTGCAGTGTGGCTAACATCACACCACAAACTCATGGAACACACTGGGAACCCACCCCAGTGTGCCCAACATTTTCCTTGCACCTGTAAAAAAAAGAAAATGGTCCACAGTGTTCCTTCTTTTATTTTTATTATAACCTGAAACTAAGAAAATGGTCCTTTGCCATCGGGTCCCCTCCCCAACCTGCGTCCACCGTCTGCGCACCCCACCTCCCCACACACACCCCTCACCCCATACAAACCTCCAGAGTTCAGTGCTGTGATCTTCGATGGATTGGGAACACATCTGCACTCTTCAAAGTCGATCATGAACTGAAGAAATGCTGGTAAGCTGTATAATGGCATCAATGGGGAGGGTTCAACTTAGGTGGCTATCTCATCCATTTGTGCTCCTAGTGTTCAACATGGGGTTCTTGGGACCCCATCTCATGAACTTAGTCACTGTCATTTCATTATTCGGTACCAAAAGGTGATTTCAAGGTCACTGCACAGCAGAATCACCTTTTGGGACCGATTAATGAAATGACAGTGTCACTGTTCATAAGATGGGCTTTAAAAATGCCTATGTTGAAAATTTGGTGAAAAAATTACACAAAATGACTGTTATGAGCATGCATTGCACAGTTTCTATGCACAGTCATAACTTCGAGAATTTTTAATATTTTCACTCCAGATTTCCAACATTGCCATTTCTTCACACATCCTTATGAACAGTAGAGCTGTCATTTTTCACATCCTACCCAAAATGTGTTTACACACATCTGTCGCAGAATGCCACAGTTGCTGTGGGAAATTAATGTTCAGAACACATTAACAAAATCACAGTGGCACTGTTCATGAGCGGAGGTCCCAAATGCTTCCATAAGGTGGGGTCACAAAAAGCCCATTTTAAAAATTTGGAGTGCAATTACCAACAAATGCCTGGGGCATTAATGTTTCTAACCATAATATCTCACCCTGTACAGACTGACTGGTATCATGGGGGTGACTTTGGATTGTCGGCTGTACTGGTCATGCCATTCCACCCCACCCCCACCCTGCAGCCTGTGACATGCATCAAGGTGTGTCTCAGACTCTTCCACCCCAAAGTTCACCACATTCTCCTATACTGCATCATCTCAATGTATTTTCATATGGAATGGGGTGAGGGTAAGGCTTGATGACCCCAAGGCACAACATGACACCTGTCAGAGTTTGCAGGGTAGGATGAGCTAAAATGCCATGAGCATTATGGCTGATGACCCAAAGCCACACCTCAATGCCTGGCAGGCTCTGCAAGCTGGTGTGGGGTTGGTGTCACTTCCATATTTCACTGCCATTCCTATTATGCATCTCTCTAACTCCTGCACTACCAATGCCAATGCCAGCAAGACAATATTCAGCATTGACAAATGCTTGTTTCCCCCTGCTTTTGCTCACTTCCTTCATGCAAATACTGGTTGCCTTCCCTATGCTTTTACTTAATTTTCTCCACTGTTCCTCTAGCCCTCTCTGACAATCCTCCCCTGCCAGGCTGCTTCTGAAGAAGTCTCCCATTTCATAAAATCCAACCTACTAAAGTCCAGGACCATCGTCTTTTTGTAGTTTGCCTCTGCCCCCATCGTAATATTGAACCACACTGTATAGTGATCACTGGTTCCCATTGGATAGCTTACTGTGACATGATTAGGCACTATAACAGCCTCCAGTAGTACAGAGATTCAGAGGAACAAAGGGAGAAAGCATGTCACAAATAGAACAGCACCTTTACCCCATGAGTCATTTTGAACTCTAACCAAGCTAAGTCCATAGGACAGGATAGGTGCTAGTGGGGCATTTGCAGGAAAATATGGGCTAACTAACATCTCCGCACAATGGCTCTGTGCATGACTTCATGGAGGAATTATACAGAGCAGTGCCAGCCCCCACCTCCTCATCACAATTCAGATGCCCCAGATATTATAATAAAATGATCCTGGCATCTAGTAGTTCCCCCAGTCACATTCAGATGACCCCAATTAGTAAAATGATCCCTTTCATCTAGAATTTCTCCACCCCCAATCACCATTCAGATGCTTCTGATTAGTATATTAAAAGGATCCCTGGCATCTAAATCACCCTGATTGCAAGTCTGAGCCCCTTCCCAATTCCACCCATTAAGGTCCTTCCACCCCTCTCCCTATGGTGGATCATAAATTACCCCAGCTGCAAGTCCCTCCAACTATGACAGTGACAGGTCTATCCCCTCTGCTCGCCACATCAGCTGGCCACTTTCTGAGTGACAGGGGGTGAGCACACACCTACTATAGAAACAGATATTGTACAGTAGGTGCACACTCACTCCCTTTCACTCAGACAGGGATCAGCCAAGGTAATGAGCTAAGACGCTGCACCAATCACAGTCACAGGGAAGTGGCTGAAATCATGGGTAATTGGGGGGGAAATGGGGAAGAGGTGGAGGGACCTGGCTGGATGGCTTTGGGAGGGGGCTCAGATTTGCGACTGGTGGGTGGGGCTACTAGATGTCAGGGATCATGGAAAATAGAAACACAGAAACATAGACAATGATGGCAGAAAACGGTACATCCTGTCTGCCCCATGTCCACTAGTAAACCTTTGAACCTATTGTCCATACAGGGCATTTGCCTTCACTTTCTACTCCCTTCCCTACTACTATCAGTCTGAGTAACCATTATACCCTTCACTTTGTCACAGCCATGCTTGAAACCATTTATGGTTTTGGTGCCTGCCATCTCAGTTGGCAGACTATTCCACATTTCCACCACCATTTCTGGAAAATAACAGTTTCCATTATTCCTCTTGAACCTCCCTTCCATCAGTTTCTATGTGTGCCCCCATGCCCTTGAACTGTTACTCATGCTAAGTAGTTCTTCTTCATCCACCTTATTTATCCCTTACAGTAACTTGTAGGGCTTTATCATATAATTCCTGTCTTCTCTGGTCTCCAGTGAAGACATGTTCAGTGTCTTGAGCAGATCCTCATACGATCTGTCCTGTTAGCTCTGAATCATCCTGATCACCCTTTGTCCTTATCTTTCCTGAGGTGAGATCTTTAGAAGTTCAGAACTCTGCACAGTATACCAGGTGCAGTCTCACCAATGATCAATAAAGAGGCAGTAAACCTCTTTTCTTCTACTCTCAGAAATCCTTCTGGTGCATCCTAGTGTCCTATTTGCCTTACTAGATGCCTCATTGTACTAGCTTGATTGTTTAAGGGAGTCACTAATGATGAATACTAGATCCCTTTCCTCAGCTGCAGTGGTCAGCTCTACCCCTCCTATCCAGTACTCTGTCTTGGGGTTCTTGTCCCCTAAGTGAATCACCTTGCATTTTTTGGTATTGAATTTCAACTGCTAAACCTTAGGCCACCTCTCTAATCTTACATGTCAGTCTGTAGTTTCCTACTTCCCCCATCACTATCTACCCTCCCATGAGCTTGGTGTCATCTTCAAAGAGACACAGACCCAGATTCATTCTCAAATGTTGTTAATGAGCATATTGAAGAGAGCAAGAGTCAGGATGGATCCCTGTGGCATTCCACTCTTGACTTCCCTCTCTTCTGATTTTACACCATAATCACAACATTCTGCTGCCTCTCATTCAACTAAAGCCCCCTCACCCTCACCAAACCACTGCTTATATTTTCCTTCAAATCCCTGGACCTCACCCCCTTGCGCCATGACCTAAGCTGCTTTGTTGGTCCCCTATCTCATTGGCCTGCTCCAGTGACTCCATGCTAACATATTTCAAAACATAATTCCTCAAAATATGGGACTGCCAAGCCCCTCCCCTCCCCAAAGCAGGTCATGACAAAAGGTACTCCACCTCCCCTAGATCATGGCCGAGCTCATAAATTGCTTGCAAGTGCATGATTTGGCCTGGTCAGAAAATAAATGTAACCCACCCCCCCATGGCTTCCAGAGGTATCATCACTTCTGCAATATCTGTACCAGGGCAATAAGGCTTGCCAAAGGTGAATATTTTACATCTGCCTTCAGTACCAACATTGCTTACCTGTCTAAATTTTGAAAGGCTGCCATAATCTCTTCTCCCCTCCCACTCAATCTCCTTTGCCTGTCCTCACAGTTGGTGACACCCCTATCTCTAACCCCTCCTTCATCACCACAGAGATGCAATTCCTTTTTATCACCTGCACCTCCTCTCTCCTCTCTCTCTCCCCTTCCTTGCCTTTCTCTCACTCCTGCCAGCCTGCATGATTGTCATCTCCTTCCTTCCCCCTATTGTTTTTTTGCTCTCCATTAACTCCATCCTTCATCACTGACACCCTTCCCACCCTTAATCCTTCCAAGGGTAGGAGCCCAGATGGCCTGGATATCTTTCCAGTAACTTCATCCTCCATCACCGACACCCTTCCCACCCTTAATCCTTCCAAGGGTAGGAGCCCAGATGGCCTGGATATCTCTCCAGTAACTTCTTCCTTGATCACCAACACCCTTCCCGCCCTTAATCCTTCCAAGGGTAGGAGCCAAGATGTCCTGGATAGCAGGCTCCTCCTTCTGCCTGCTTTTGCAATCTCCTTCCCATTGGCTGACCTCCCTAACCTCTCTTTTTGCTGTTCCTCCATCCCTGCTGACTGGAAGACTGACACTGTTACTCCTCCTCCTCCTCCTCCTCCTCCAAAAGGTGGTGACCCAACTGGTACCAACAGCTACCGATCCATTTCTCTCTTCCCTCCAAAATACATGATCACATTATCTTGTCACAACTCTCTTCCTTTTTGGACTCCTCTTCCTTCACCCAGTACAAGTCTGGCTTCCACAAATATCACTTCACCACCATCTCCCTGCTCAGGCACACCAAATCCATCCACAATGATATGGATCACAGCCTAGTCACCTCTGCTTTTCTTCGTCGATCTAGTCAAAGCATTCAACCCTGTCTCCCACCCCAATTATAACCAAATTCCAGGCTGCAGGCCTCTCTGCCTCAGCCATTGGCTGTTCCACTCCTACCACATGGGTAGGTCCCAAGCAGTCAAAATTGGTGACCCCCCTCCTCCCTGCCTGTATCCACTTGGGTCCCACAAGGATCTGTGTTAGGCCCTCTACTTTTCTTAATTTTCCTTAATGATCTCCCCTCCATATGCTTATCTACATCCATTCATAAATACACGGATGACACAGTCCTCTTCACAGCAGGCCCACAGACTCCAGCTGGACTTTGTTCAAGTTCAGCCCTGACTGTGTACACATCAGCTTTTACTCAATGCCAAGAAGACTGTCTTCATGTCCTTTGGAACAAGGCACAGACTCTCTAGGCTACCTCCCCCTCATACTACCCATACCCTGGATGGCTGCCCTGTGAAGGATGTTACTACCTTTAGTTATCTAGGTATCTGGCTACAGCAGCACCTAAACTTTTCTGAACAAGAGAATGCTATAGTCAAAAAGCTGCACCCCAATTTGGTGCACTTTACAGGAACTATAACTGTATCCCACCTCCAGCACACCATGCTATTATTGAGAGAATGATCCTCCCAATCTCAGACTATGGTGATGTGGTCTACAGCATAGCCCCAGTCACTACCCTTGCCAGACTGGACACACTCTACAACTAGTTCTGCTATTACACTCTCGACTATCCTTCTTGGACTCATCACTGCTCTATATATAAATCTCTCTCCTTTTCTTCTCTTGTGGACAGACACCATGCCACTGTGACAACTTTGTGGGCAAATCTGGTTTGTTTCCCTACCCTCCTATCTCTCTGCACCCCGCCACAGCCATACCAACAGAATTTGACATATTCGAACCCTAGCAGTCCCTTCAGTTTCCACAACTATCGGCAAAGCCACGTTCAGCCACCACTTCCCTAAAATCTGGAACTCCCTCAACCCAACCATTCTCTAGTCTCCCTCCCATGGATTCTTTCAAACCACTTCAGAGGTCTCACCTCTCCCTCCTGCACTTGCTCTAATTTTCCCTCTTGCTCTCCTATGACTTGTTTCCAATTTAGGTACAGCTATAATTTGGCACTTATGCCTCCACTCTAGGCATTATGCACAAATGTCTAAAGCTAGTGTTGATTTAAACTGCTCTTTATTTGATTGCCAGCATATGTTTGTGGCTCCTGACTGCGCTGTATATGCATTGTCAATTGTTTGCTTGTCACTCAAGTTCTCACATCTTGCATGTATTATTCCCAATGTAATTTGTGGGTGTGTACCACTCTGCTCCATGTATGTTATGTATTTTGAACTTTTGTGCTACCTAAGCCCCACCTGTACAAGTTCCCCTTCCCCAGGATGCATCTGGAAATGAGCTCCCAGCTTAGTATGCTGGGGGGCACTAGACACCAAGGATCATTTTACTATAATAACTGGAGCCATTTAAACTGTGATCAGGGGTGTAGAACATTTATATGCCAAGGATCATTTTGGTATACTACTTGGGAGCATCAGAATGGTGACCAGGGGTAGGGTGACAATGTGCACCACTGTGTGCTCAAAAGATGGCAGGATTTTTGGAAGCAATAAACAGTATTGCAGTTTCAGTTGTTAAGCATTTTCAAAACCTTTTATATAGCACTGTGCTCTGTATGCAGGAAGGGCTCCCTCATTTGCATGACTTTAGTAGTACATATGCACATCCACATGATCAGGTTAGCATTGGGGGCTGCTAAGTATATGGCACCTGTTCAACCATGCTGTTGTCCCACAGGGCACAATGCTTAGATGTTTTGCACTCCGCTAACCTTCTGAAAATGGGGCCCCAATTGACTAAAAATCCCCTGCCAATGCCTCTTAAGATGCAGAAAGTAAACAAAAATGGATTATCTTATTCTGCATCTTTATGTATTACTTTATGTTATTTTCCTTGGAAAACGTTTATCCAATTTCAAAACATTGTGATGTGTCTTAAATATTTATAACAATTGTAGCTAAAATACAATTTCTTCTTTCAATCAAGTGCTGTTTTTATTTACTTACAAATTACAGTCTGGTGGGCTGGCTTGGTGGTAGCTGTACTGCCTCCCATGCCAGTGGCCCAGTTTCGGGGGAGGACCTAGGTCAAACAGGTTAGCTGGTGGGAGGGATGATTGAGCATCTTGGGGACTGCTCTCCTCTCAGAGAGGGGGTGTCTGACCACCTGGCTTTTTAACAGCCACCTAGGTAAGAAAAGCTGGCAGGGCATCAGAGTGGCATAACGGGCAGGGCTCAAGCAGGCACAAAGCAGTACCTGCCATTAATTGGATTGGTATCATTGCATGCTTGTCTGTCCAGGGTCAAAACCCAAGGTAGAAAACTTCCAATGGCAAAATAATCCACCAACCTGACACAAGCTTTGCACTACTAACCAGGATCTGCTCCTGTCTGAATTTGTGTCTCCTTGTGAATGGCCCTCTCCCTGCTGGCCCCACCATGGGGGGGGAGGCCATGGGAGATCTCAGAGCAGGTAAGTCCTGGTGATTTTGGGTGATGTGGAAGGACAAGCCAGTGTGCAAAGTATTCAGTGGGTGACCTAGAAGATAAACATCTCAATGGAAATAGGAAAAACAGTTTGGGAATGTCAAACTCAATAAGATAGTAATATCATATAAACAGCATAACTATGCACTATGAGGCTAGATCGGGGCAGGTTTATTAGTGGAGCCCAAGTGTCAGGCAAACTTCTGTCCACCTTGCAATGCTCCACAGATATGTAATGAGGAGGCTAGGAGCTGTGAGAGCCACCAGTGAGGCATCACAGTGAAGTTATTCAGAACAGAAAGTGCAAATTATGCTTATGCCAGCCGAGCTCCTGATGAGAACTGGGCCCAGAGTGACTGCTGCAAAATATATATATAATTTTTTCTTAACCAAGAACCTTTATCAAACAAAACATTCAAATACAAAAACTAAATCAAAACTAACTCAGTAGAGTACAAACTAGGAAAGCATTGTCTTATACTTTCACAGCTCCTCCAGTACACTTCCCAAGCATCCAGCTCAGATAAGTTGCTGGACCAACACAGTAATTAATTACACACAAATCTGATCAAAACTTTAACTTAGAAAAATGCATGCAATCCCCTATGTTTATATGGAATGAGAGTGGTATGTTAGGAATATTCTAAGTATTAGCTTCCTACACAAATGTGTCTAACAGTAAATTAAGGCAGCACTTATTTAAAAGAATAAAATAAAGCATTTTAAATGAGTTCTAAAAGTTTCTTGTCACATCACAATATTCTGAAATTTGATTAATGGTGTGCAAGCAAAACAAGAAGTAAAACCCCATAAAGAAGTAGAATAAGAGATAGCCCTGTTTTGTTTACCTACTGCTCTGTAGTTTTAGACATCCTTTCAACAAGCCAGCAGCTAACGGAATGCAACAGGCAAGCAGTGCAGTGGCAAGCCATTCACGGGGGAGGGGCTGGGGGATGGGTAGTTTCAGAACATAGTTCATTTCAGTATATAGTTTATTTATTTCAATATATAGTGTATGTGAATTTTTCAGTCTACAGTGTATGTATTTCAATACACAGTGTATGTGTTTCACCATGTAGTGCATTTGTTTCAATATATAGTGTATGTTTTTTTTAAATATACTGTGTATGTATTTCATTATGTAATATAGTTTTCTCAATATACAGAGTATACAATTTTTTTCAATAGATGGAGTAAGTGTTTTCAATATATAGTGTATTTGTTTCAGTATATAGTATATGCACATTTTTCAATGCATATTGTACTTATTTCAATATATAGTGTATGTATTTCAATATAAAGTGTAGATGTTTCAATATATAGTGTATTTATTTCAGTATATAGTGTATGTAGATTTCTCAATGCATCATGTATTTATTTCAATAGATAATATATGTATTTCAATATAAAGTGTAGATGTTTCAATATATAGTGTATTTATTTCAGTCGACAGTGTACGTGCTTTTTTTCAATGTGTAGTACATGCATTTTAATAGATATTGTATGCATTTCAATATGTAGTATGTTTGTTTCAGTATATAGTGTATGCAGATTTTTTCAATATATAGAGTATGCGTTATAACGTATAGAGTGTTTGTTTCAGTAGATAGTTTATGTGGATGTTTCAGTTTGTAGTGTATGTATCTCAATAAGTAGTGTATGTGTTTCAGTACATAGTACATTTGTTTCAGTATATAGTGTATGTGGATTTTCAGTACTCAGTATGTGGATTTCAGTAGACAGTGTATGTATTTCACTATATAATGTAAGCATTTCACTATATAATGTATGTGTTTCACTCTATGATATATATATTTCAGTATACAGTATATGTACTTCACTATATGATATATGTATTTCACTATGTAGTGTATGTGTTTTACTATACAGCCAGAGATTATGAATTAAGTCCCTAATGGCTTGCCCTATTAAGTGCCTTGTCAAAGGTTGTATAGTGAGTATTTGTCAGGTGGGGTTTGAACCTACTATTTCCTAGTTCACAAGCTGATGTCTCTAACCATGAAACCACACAGCTTCAGTAAAAAACATATACATGGAAGAAGAGCTGATTCAGGAGAGGGACAGAGAGACTGCAGACTGGGGAAGAGAGAGAGATAGACTGAATGTATTATATGCATTTGCTTCAAATACGTTTAGTCACCCACCTATCAACTATTATTTAAAATAAATTGTATGATTATAATGTTTTTAGAAGTTGTTTAACTGCCTTTAAAAAATATCAAGGGATGTTTTGAATGCAGATGAGGTTGTACACACAATGTTACTGGCCCACTTTGAGACCCACTGCCATTTTATGACTTAATAAAACAAGTCACAAAGCCATCTCCCTTCATGAAATCCATAAGCTACTTATGAGCCTACCAAACCAGGTAAGCGCTAGTAGTGATGTCCTCTAGTTTCCACCCACTTCCTGAAAACTGGAGCCATCAGCATTGCCAGGCCCCAGATTACAGTCCTCAACCTTGCCCTCATCACATCTACAGTTCTCCCAGTATGGAAACAAACCAAAGTCCTTCCTATTTTCAAATCTGATGATCCTTGACTAGTGGAAAACTACCGCGCTATTGCCACAACTTTATTTATTTATTTTATTTATTTATTGAAATCTTGGATTACAGCCTTTGAGCTGAAAACTTGTTTACAAAGGTTCCATGTCATGACAAAACAGGGATACAGTCATTAAATTATACAAGTCATAACAGTGTTAGCAAAGAAAACAAACAGGCAATTCAGATACAGCAGTTTAATATGTAGGATTATAAAAGTACAGATATTATGCATATGCAGCAACAAAATCATGTGTAATATAAGTGCACTAATAATGCAAGGCAGGAGAACCAGAGAGAACCATGGATGGGAAGGGGACTGGTAGCGGGGAGTGAGGGGAGGAGAGAGGAGAGAGATAGTGAAGGAGGGACTAAGAGAGGGGAAGAAGGGGAGGACTGGAGCAACCAAGAAGGCCTTGTCAAAATTAAGCAGATGAGGGGAGTAGATAGAGGGGGGGAGCAAGGAGGGCTGTTGTTGGGGGCATGTAGGTCTGGGTGAGTGGTGGGGGAGATGGAGGGACATGGCTCTGGAAACTGAGGGAGGCATTGAGAGAAATAAGAATGAGGGGGATGTAAGAGGAGGAAAGTGGAGGTGTTGATAGGGGCTTGAACAAAGTCACAACAGCTTAGGGTTGCAAGATAGTCACAACGTTTAACTTTGAATGGATTGAGTTTAGTACTAGGCTTAGACTTAGTATTCTTACTGGGGCTTGAGATTTACAATCTCAAGATTGATTCTGTCCTGTGGTCAGATCACTACATGTTGTGGTTCTTGTTTGGGGCCCCACCATTGTGAGCCCTTTCCCTGTGGAGATGGTACAGTATGTTACTGTCCTTTAAGGGGACAGTCCCTGGAGGACTTAATAATGGCAATGGACCTCTCAGCAGTGAGTGTTGCTTGTGTAGTTAGCATGAGTGAGGCAGTGGAGGCCTATAATAGGGCCATCACTGTTGCATTCGATGCTGTTGTGCTGATCCTTATACGACCCAAGTCTTCTAGCATGAGATCCCCCTGGTTTGATGGGGAGCTCATGAAATGAAGACCAAGTGTTAGAGATTGGAGCGCTGTTGGCATAGATCGTGGTCGGAGGCAGACAAGCTGGCTCTGAGAACTCACTGTGGTGAGAATCAGAAGGCAGTCTCCCATAAGATGACAGGCTATTTGTCCAGGGAGATAACTGCAGGGAGGAACAGACCAGCTCAACTCTTCTGGATTGTGGACAGACTTCTTCACCATTCCTGTCTGCAGCTGGCTAGAGTGGCTTCTGTTGCAAATTGCGAGGAGTTTGCTCCATTCTTCTCTAAGACAGTGTCCTCCATCAGGGCAGCAATTTCCCCAACTGGGATATTTAGGCCTGGTAGTGTTGTGTTGTCTGTCCCTGAGGGCACCCCACTTGCCTGGAGCGAGTTTAGACCCATGATGATGGAAGAGGTTTGTGGGGTAATTTCAAAGCTGTGGTCCACTTTTTGGAAACTGGCCCTAGGACCGACATGTCTCCTAGTGGGATGCATGGAGTCCATCGATCCAGTGTTCACAGAGATAGTCCAGTGCTCACTCTAGGAGGGGCTATTTCCTGATGCCACAATGATTATTCTGACCACATCTAGAAAGGATCTGTGACCCAGATCACTGCTGCCTTAATGAATAGCAAGACCTACAAGGGAGAGATGAGCAATCCTAACTTCTTCACCCAAGGCATAAGCTAATGCCACTGCATACCCCCTTTAACACACCAATGCACTACAGCCTTCTCTGGAGGTATTCCCAGTTGAGTCCCATTTGCCCAGCATGCCACCCTGTCATGTGCTCTGCTGATGTATGAATGTCACAGTACCCATATCACTTTGACCACAGAAACCGGATCTGTAACAATTATCAAATATGAGATAGCATTACCTGTTATTTGCCCCCATGTCCTGCATTTCCTCTGGCGGCAGTGGGCCTGATGTACCCCTTATAAGCCTGAGACATCCATCCACTACTATCTTTTATTTTATCCTCTTGACAACCTAACTGGGCCACCTCAGTTGCCACCCCAATCCTGCATGAGTGGGTTTTGTACTCCCTTGAATCTCTGCCTGTAGCTTGAATTCCTTTCTTAAGGATTGCTGCAAACTAATACCTGGTCACCAGTTCTCCATTACTGTGAATAAAGAAATCCCATTTCCACTGTGACCACTGCACAAAGTATTTGTCTACCAGCATCCAGGGGCCCAGACCATTTCCATACATCTTAAGCAATGTCACCAGTGGAGCTGGTCCCATTTGGTTAGTCTTTGAGTTCCACAACTTTATCACCATGTGCTCCTATGATTTCATTCAGTAAGGAACTGTGCACTGGTTTCCTAGCATTCTGATCATTTCCTCTTATCCATTCCCCACCATCCACCTATTTCTGGATTATGAATGAGCCTGTGACATCCTATATGCAATGAGATTTTTGCAAAGAAGCCTATTGCTGACAAACAGCACTTTATGTAAGCTAATGATCTTCTGCCTTTTTTAAGATGGTTGATGAAGCGTTGAACCACCATTGTCCTCTCACATCCCTGGCCAATTCGCATGCTGTCACCTCCAAGTTCCTAAAAGTTCTCATATTTGCATCAAACTTACCCCATGATCCTGGAACAAGAGCATGCTGTACCTGCTCAGCCACTTCTGGGGTCATCACTTGATGTAGGGGATGTGGAATCAGGGCTGGGCACACATCTACTGCTGGAGCCACTTTGTGAAAGCATTCAGACTGTAAGTGAGACAGTGCACCTGCAGAAGCATGAGATTTCCTAAGTAAATTCTTGGCTCTAAATGTGAAGCTGAGCTGTAGGCAGTGCAAAACAAAGATTTGCAAGAGCTTCGTCATCTCTACTGAGTCTGAAGACTGAGCATTCAAAATATCAACCACAGCAATGATATCTGAGTGAAACAATACCACGTGGATAACCAGTTTGTCTCCCCACATAAAAAAACAGTAGTAGCAATGGGAAAAAATTCCAAACAGTGTTATAGTCTTCTTAAGGCTATGCCTTACCCATGTGGCATCCCACTGACCCGCAAACCAGGTATACTAAAAATAAGCGCCATAATCCAAATCACCTGCAGCATCCTTTACTAGCTGACAATGCTGTGTAAATGCTTTTCCTGACTGCCACTCTGAGACACCATTAAACTGCTTTAGTAAACTGTCCCACACCTTCAAATCCGCCATCATACCTGCAGTCTCCCATACGTGATGATGAGGAAGGAGCGCTCCCCTCATTGTGTAATGCAATCCATCACTAGTGGCCATCAGACTGTCAGTAAAGAATGTATGCAGAGTGAGAACAGAAACCAATCAAACATTGTATGAAAAAGCTATATACACATCACTGCTTGTTCATCACTTGTTGTGGGGGGGAGATGATAGAGTATTACAATTAAAATTTATGAAGAGAACGATATCCAGGATAAATCCTTATTATCAGATGCAAATGAAGGCATAATACCTTACTCTTTTTAAAAATTCACTGATTGTGTAGGTTTTTTGGTGAAAGGGGCATTTGGGTGGTTGTATGGAAAACATAATTATTTCACTTGTCAGAAAACATTGGCTTGTGCAGCTGGAGATGGGTGCAAATAAATGTGTATTTTTTTAAGTCAGATATCATGCTTGCATTTATGTCTGTTAACAAGGATCTGCTATGGATACCTTTCACTTACTGAAATATAATAATTGTCTATAATGTTGGCTGCATTGCTATGTGTTGAGAAAAAGTGCTGATCTGATGGTGTCTGAAAAGGCTGCTATGTTGGAGGGTGTATTTTCTGACTAATTTGATCAAAGGGTTTCACATTGTTGGCACCCATCAGTTCTGACTTATGATTTAATTTAATTCACTTTAAATACTGCCATTATTTCAAAGTTGGAAAATAGGCATTGCAAGTATGGAAAAGAGTGCAATGGATTCACCAGAAAGAGCATGGCATCATCTGAGTAGAGTGAGATCTTGTGGATCATGTCATTTAGGGAGATGCCTTCAGTCCCTGGAGTATATGTGACCCCCCTCCAACACACACACACACACACTTACCAGCTTTTAAACAGTCACCTATGTTCAAGAGCACCATAATAATGGAGCACATTTTTGTCTTTAGTGAATTGTGTCACTGTAAGATGAATCCAGAAGGAAAAAGAAACACAGAAGTCAAATATGGCTGAAATTGCTATAAGTGCATTTTAATGTTAGGGCTTCTGAATATTGCTCCTTCAGCATTATTAAGGGAAGAGCTTAGTAAAGCATCACTTGAATGTCAAATACAGCAAAGGCTAGTAAATTACTGGTTAACGGTATTTAGGATGCATTCGGATAGACTTCCTCGTCTATGTTTAGATGAAGGAACTTCATACTTACATTCCCACATAATTTTTCCATGTATGAGGGTTGTTGAAGATATAATTAAACCTTTAGGGCTGTTACAAACCATCACAGACAGTCTCAGAGCCCCATTAGCTCAGGTAAAAGAACAAGTGAATTCCGGAATTAAAGATGTTCGCATTCAGTAAGATTTGGAGTCTTCTAGACTATCTAAAACCTGCCCATGGCTTGCCAAAAATAAGAGATCACACAAACTAGAAAAATATTTGGAGATCTTACAAAATCCGAATCAAAGGAATGTTTTTACCAGATTTCGTTTTGAATGCTTTACCAGTAATTTTAGGAAGGGGAAATGTGAGAAGAAGAGTGGTGACGATTTAATGTGTAAATCTGGGATAGATCTGGATAATGTGTTCCATCTGGTTATGCTGTGCCCTTTGTATGAAAAAAAGGTGCTCCCTGTTGGGAAACATAACACAAGAACTTACATATCAGCCAGAACATATATTGATATACTTATTAAAAGTACAGGACAGGGGGGTGCTGACCATGTGGCCTCCCTCCTCAATTATATAGAATCAAGAGGATTTCATTTGAAGTCCTGATTCTTTTGGGTTGGTTTGATGAACATATATTTACCTATTTGATCTATAGCGTAACTAGAAAGTTAGACTTTGTAATTGAATGCTAAACCTTGTAATAATACATTAATGAGATAATTAAGTAAAGGAAAGACTGAGTTGCACAATATGGATACATTATACCTGACATAAAATAGCTTGTAATGTATGTTTTTACGAAGATGTATAATGGTTATGGACATTTTTGACATGTTATTTAATGCAAATCAGCTTTTAACATATGCATGTGTCAACGAAGATACACTTTGTTATTGTTCTGTATTGTGGAAATTTTCTTTCGTCTTTTTAAATTGTTATGGCAGTTGTATGCTGATCAATACATTTTTAATTAAAACTATAAGTGCATTTTTAACAGTGATAACATTTTATATTTAACTTCCAAAACACAGTCTATTGACAACGTGAACTTGTAAAGTTTGGGAACCAATAACTTCCAGAAAAGTGGAATGACTTCCAAGTTTGAGCCTATGGCAGTTGTTGACTTGAAGGGGAAACCGGAACACAGCAGGATGGCACATCACTGATCTGTTTTTGGTAGCTTTGAGCAATGTGTTTGACATAGATTAAACCCACAACTCTCTGGCAGCATTGTGGGGAGGGGGGCAGTGTTGTCCTGCATGTACAATACATCCATCTTGCACTGATCAAGTGATGAGTTATACCCCAAAACAGCAGACTGAGTCTTCCCAGATCCCACTGGCAGATACACAATGGAGGTGGGGTGATTTGTACAACATAAAATTATCACTGCCTCTGGGCATTTTTTTGTAATCAAGATCAGTGACAGATCAACCACACTGAACATATTGTACAATAGCACCTTTTGAGCTAAGAAGAGAAACCATTGCCATTAAAGATACAATACACCAAGTTGCAAGGTAGATAATTGAAACCCAAAAAAGCATATGCACACCATCAGCCCACATCCCTCCCCCACCTCTCCATCAAAAATCTCTCCATACTCAAAAGCTCCTACCACAATGCTATCTGTTTTGCCTCTTGCCTCCCTAAACTCACACACCACTGTGACCTTTATCAGTGCACTGGTCAGCCCTCACTTGAGGCCTGCCTCAACTGCAAGATGGCCACCTTCTTCTTCAAACTCTCCCATGGGCTGCTTCCTGATTAATTCACCTCTCTCTTCAAGACAGCTGCCACCACCAGAACCACTAGACTGTCCTCCACTCTCTTTTTCACAGTTCCTTTCTTCTAGATCACTCAAGGCCAGAAAACATTCTCCTTTATGGGATACAAGTTCTTCAACTCTCTCCCCCTGGAACTAAAACATTGTCCCTCCACAAATGTCTTCAAACAAAATATCAGGAGATATTTCTTCCTCACACACTCATGCACCTGTTTGCAGACCTAATCTGGCTCCCCTACTGTGCTCTTTTCCCCTCACCCTCTGGTTATCCACCTCTTGCACTTACCCTCTCTAACACTTGTTGTACTGTTACTCCACCTCGGTTAGTCTTTTGATTGCACTTAAATATTTGTTTTCCACTGTTTATTATATTATTGTGAAACCCTCACAGAATACTAATGTCTTCTTTGTATTTGCTAAATCACCCAGGTTAGTTCTTGTTTCCCTTTTGTCTATAATGTCCTGATTAGATATGTACCTTGGTGTTAACCCTAGCTGTAAGTTAAATATTTCAGCATATGCCATGTCACATGATTGTTGTATGCAACTGGACGATTGTGTAAACGGCCAGCAATGCTCACATGCTTTTCCAGTATAACCAATGAAATGAAACAAACTCACTGGAGACCACTGACACATAATAAAATTGCTTGCTGCACTGATCTGGAACTATTTGATGAGGGTGCCTGTTGTACATATTTTTCTGCTAGAAATGAAAAAAAATATATAATACTGCACATCCCAATTCCTCACGAACCCCCAGTAACAGGAAAAATCCAATGCTTCTAAATAACATGTGTGTCCACACAGTTTCATAAAACGTTCAGTATGGTTTGGATGGGGGGGTACACTGATTTTATTTCTTTGTGCATAATGCCATATAGGGCTTTAATCCGTTGATGCAGCCTGCTTTATTCTATGATGGGTTCCATAGTAAGAAACACAGAAACATAGAAAGATAGAAGTTGGCAGAAGATAAGGACTGCAAGGCCCATCCAGTCTGCCCATTTTTTCTACCATATGAATGTGCCATATGCCTTTACTCTGTCAATGGCCTATCTATTCATTTTCATCTTTATTATTCCCTTATGCCTATCTCATGCCTGTTTGAAGCCCTGCACTATATTCATATCCACCACTTCCTGTGGTAGGCCTTTCCATGCATCCACCACCCTTTCTGTTAAAAAGAACTTCCTCACATCCCCCCTTAATCTACCACCTCCCTAGTTTACAACATCCTGAGTAGTGGTAGGGATATCTGTTATCAAATGTGACTCAGTACTGTTACATTGTGCAGCTTTGCCATGTAATGTTTATTAAGTATAGCTTGGTGCTCACAGTCATGCAAGCTCTGCTATCCATTAATCTATGTATACAATGTTATATGTGCATTGCATAATCTGTATACTTGAACAATTATTCATTGTCTGTATTTTGCTGCTCTCCCCCTTCCCCCAGGACACATCTGGAATCGAGCGGTATCTCCACTCAGTATGCCTTCCTGGTAAAACTCTTAAATAAATAAATAAATAATCAGCCTCACTCTAATTTCATGCTGTGTCCTCTTGTCCTGCTATTTTTCTTATATTAAAACATGTTAGACTCTTTCACCTTGTCAATACCCTTAAGATGTTTGAATATTTCGATCATATCACCTCTCTTCCTTCTTTGCTCTAGGGTGTACACATTGAGCTCCGTTAATCTGTCTTATATGTTTTGTGATGCAGTCCCTGCACAATTTTGGTTGCCCTTCTCTTGACTGCCTACATTTTGTTAATGTCCTTCAGCAGGTGCGGCCTCCAGTACTGAATGCAGTACTCCAGATGGGGCCTAACCAGTACCTTGTAAAGAGGGATTATTATCACCCTCTTATGATTTGTGATACCCCTACTAATACACCCCAACATCTCTCTAGCATTACCTACTGCTATAGTGGTCTGTTTGGATGATTTCAGGTAATCTGTGATGATGATGCCTAAGTCTCTTTCTTCCATTGTGATTGCCAGCAACTCCCCTCCCAACCTATAGGTGGCTTCAGGGTTTATCTTCCCTAAGTGCATGATCTTGCACTTCTTTGCGTTAAACCCCAATTACCACTTTTTCAACCATTTTGCCAGTTTATCCAGATCTCTTCTTATTCTGCCCACCCCATTTGGATCATCTACTCTGTTGCAGATCTTGGTGTCATCTGCAAACAGACAAACCTTCCCTCCAGTCCATCTGCAATGTCACTGATGTAGATATTGAAGAGGACAGGCCCCAGGACTGATCCCTGAGGTACCCCACTTGTGACTTGCATCTCTTTTGACTGTATACCATTTACCACCATGCACTGTTTTCTGCCTGCCAATTAGTTTGCCACCCAGTTGACTAACTTCTGACCCAGCCCAAGCCTACCCAGCTTATTAATCAATCTTCTATGTGGAACAGTATTGAAAGCTTTGCTGAAGTCAAGGTAGGCAACATCAACTGCTTCTCCTTGGTCCACTACTCTGGTTACCCAGTCAAAGAAATCTATGAGATTTGTTTTACAGGACCATCCTATTGTAAACTCATGTTGTCTTTGATCCTGTTCTCCTATGGATTCCAAGTGTTGCACTATCCTTTCCTTAAGGAGTGCCTCCATAATCTTGCCCACTACTGAGGTAAGACTGACTGGTCTGTAGTTCCCTGCCTCCTCCTTGCTGCCACTCTTGTGGAGTGGGATCACATGAGCCCTCCTCCAGTCTTCTGGGATGTATCCTGTGCTCAGAGACTCACTAAGTAGTTCTGATAATGGCTTTGCTAGTTCCACCGTTAGATCCTTTAGTACCCTTGGATGTATGCCATCAGGTCCCATTGCCTTGTCCACCCTGAGCTTAGCAAGCTCTTGTAGGACCCTTTCTTTTGTGAAGGGACTAGTGCAAACCTCCCTCCCCCTGTGTCCATGGTACTGAGCTGTGGGCCCTGCCGTACCTTTTCCTTAATAAATACTAAGCAGAATTATCTATTTAGGATAGATGCTTTTCCTTGGTCCTCCTCCTCGCACTCCCTCTTATCCCCTTTGATCTTAGCAATACCCCCTCTGGACTTTTTCCTTTCACTGATGTAGCTATAGAATGTCTTGTCACCTTGTTTTACTGTTCGTGCTAGTGTTTCCTCAGTTTGTGCCTTTGCCTGCCTTACTGCCATCCCTGCTTCCCTTAGAGAAGTTTGGTATGCCTCCCTGTCTTTGTCCCGCTGCATATCATTATATTTCCTAAATGCCAGCCTTTTGAATCTGCCTTTTTCTGCTATTGTTCTTGAGAACCAAAGTGGTTTCCTTCTTCTTTTCCTCTTGCTTTTCTCTCTAACATAATGGGATGTTGCTTCAAGTATTGCATCCTTAATGCTTGCACACTTTGCATGTACCCTCTCACCTGTATTCCTTACCAGGGCTAGCTTAACTCTGTTGGCCATCTTATCAAAGTCAGCTCCTCTGAAGTCCCATATTTTTGCCTTGGAATAGCATGATTTCTTTCTAGTGGCCAGATTGAACCATACCATGTGATGATCACTGGTCCCCAGGTGACCTTCTACCTGGAGATCTGTGATCCTTTCCCCATTAGTCAGTACTAGATCTAGGATAGCCCTGACTCTTGTGGTTTATTCTACCAATTGTCTGAGGCACTCCTCCTGCAGGGAATCCACTATGTGTCTAGTTCTAGCAGATGCTCCAGCTTGTCTTGACCAATCTGTATCTGGCATGTTGAGGTCTTTCATTATCAGAACCTCCACTTTAGCAGTCATGTTTTGTATATCTTATAATAGTAATGTGTCTATGTCCTCACCCTGGTCTGGAGGTCCGTAGACAACCCCAGTTTGAATGGCAGTCCCATTTCATGTTTCCAGGGTGACCCACAGTTCTTCTGGCTCCTTATGTGTAATCTGAATTTTTGTAGCTTTTATATTTTCATTGACATAAAAAGGGCCACTCTACCCCCCCTCCCATTTGAACCTTGGTCTCTTCTGAACAGTACATAGCCAGTTACTGAAGTCTCCCAAGTGTGGTTACTATTGGTGAACCATGTCTGGCTAATGGCTACTATGTCCAGTTTAGCCTCTGTCATTGTTGCCTGCAGGTCTGGGATCTTGCTTTCCAGACTGTGAGCATTTGTGTACATGATTTTCCATTGGCCAGATTTCAGTGTGTAAGTTGTTGGGCAAGGTCCAGTGTTTCCCCTGTGTGTCATATGGGGAGCCAGACCTTTTTCCTTTCCGGGTGATGCAAATGAACTACAGACATGCTGAACTCCTTTTGATCACTAGCTGAGGGGGAGGGGTGTTCTTCCCATTCAACGTATCAGGTGCTGCACCACTCTCCCAATTTGCTAGTTGTAATATTCTGTAAAGATGTTAAACTTCTGCCCCAATTCACTGACTCTCTCCTTAGTCAGATGTAGTCCATTAAATTTAAAGAACTTTTACTCCCAAAACTCTGGCCAGTTACCTACAAATTTGTGTCCTTTTTCCTGGCACCAGCTCTTCAGCCACATGTTTAGCTCCCCTATCTCCCCTTTTCTGACCTTCCATACATCTGTCCCCCTCACAGACTGGCAGGATCTCAGAGAAGGAGATGCCAGATGAAATGGATGACAGTTTGTCTCCCAGCCTGGTCAGGTGTTCCTTGTTCTCCACAACTGACCAGCTGGCAAGATCATTAGTCCCTATGTGTACCAGGACATCAATGTTTTCTCCTGCTTCCTGCATGATTTTAGCAATGCAGTCAGTGTCTCTCCATGCCGATGTACCTGGGAGACATTTGATCATTACCCCCAGCTTGAGCTAGGTATCAACTCCCTGAATCATGGAGTCTTCTATGATCGGAAGTGTTTGGGATTTCCTTTTTGCTTTTTTGTTTTGGTCCCTGTTTTGGGCGAGATTTGTTGTGCTTGCTCCTGTGATGCAGTGTACTGCTTTGCAGTGTCGTCTGCCCCTTTGTTTGATTTCAGAGATAGAGGCAGATTCCTGTTTGTCATTTTTATATGGTTTGTGAAGGTGATACGTTGGAGAGCACTGAGTGATGGGGCACCCAATTTGCCCCTCCTAACCACCTACCAACCTCCCAGGCTAACTACCCTCTGTGGTCGAGATGCTTCGTTGGATGTTGGGGAAATGGTGACTAGTTCTTATAATATATTTCCTCCTGAACATGCGATTTGAGGAGCGCAATCTCTGCCCATGCTGCCTGGAGTTGAGCCCTTAGATCTCCAGTGGTCCAGCATGTAGGACAATGTCTTAAATCCTGTATAACTGCCCTTTTGAAAAGTGTCCCGCAGTACCTGCAGTTAATAATATCCATTTCAGATTAGTTGCTGGGATTATAACCCGGTCAGAGTAATTAGAAGGAGGAAAATGAAAGCAAACATTTGATTTTGTGTTTTGTTTGGTTTTGTATAATTTGTTATAAAAAATTAAATTACTTGTGCCCCTGTAAATGAGGTCACTGTGTGGATGCTACTCTGATCCTCCCCTTCCTGCTTTGCTACAGGAAATGTCACGACTGTGCTACCCTATAAAAGGAGTGCAGCGTGTGGCGTTGGGGGATGGGGGTGGGTGGCTGGGCCCTTCCTCTGCCAAAAAGAAGATCCATGGATGAAAGAAACAATGAGATAACAGCATAAACAATCAACCAACAACAAATGCAGTAGCCCTGAAAGCTTAGCCTAATGATAGATAAAAGTGTAAAACCTGTAAAGCGCCACCTGTAATAATTTTGCAGAAGATATACTTTGTAAAAACACTTTGCTACAGAGAAAAATAAAGCAGTAACAGAAGATATACCTTGACAAAAAAATTGAATCTGAAGATTACAGCAGTAATCTGTAAGCACAAACCCGTAGCCACACCCTGTAATAATGCAGCTGAAGATATACCCTGCAATAACAATTTGAATCAGAGAAAAATAAAGTAGTAAAATGTTATCAACAAAGAGTAACAACCCTTGTGAGTACAAAAAAAAACTCACAGTAAATCTGCCTAACCAAAAGAAGCCTTTCTCTTTTTTCTTGCTCTGTCCTTACAAGCAACGTAGAAGGAAAGAGCTCAGATGAAGCTAAGTGTCTCTGCCAGCAAACCTAGTCTTCCACCTCCAAGATATCAAGTAACGTAAGGGCGAATAACAAAAGATACAAGTGGCAGCATTTTCTGTTTCCAGATGTGATGTACCAAAAAAAGGAAACATTTCCATTGGCTCAAATATGTGCTGCGACTGATTTATATTGTAACTAAACCCATAGCTTGAATTGAGGTCCAAAAGTAAACATACTCAACACTTCTTATAAGTATGTCCAGTTGAAGTGATCAAATGCCTTCTATGCATCAACAGGCATAACTAGGAAAGTGATCAAGTTTTTGCGAACCCCAAGAAAAGGTTCATAAAATGAGGGATTTTGTCATACAGGCAGAAACAATGGGTTCTATTTTCAGATCCCCAAAAATGCCGCAAGCCTCTGGTGTGCTGATAGTTTGGTACATGGAGCTTGCTACATTCATCTGGACAGCAATCAGGATTTTTTTTTTAATTTAGTTGTTTAACCAGTTATAGCATACAATATATATACAGGTATAGCAATCAGGATTTTCAATCCTGAGGGCCAAATGCCACAAATTAGATCAGCTTTACCCTGGTCTAATGTCCACCATTTGGGGAACCCTTTTTATGGGGGCCTGTGTCAAATATTTGGTGCAAGCTGCTGTAAAGTGTGGAAAGTGTCACAACTGCATCCAGTGTATTAAAACTGGGTGCAATTGCATGACAGGAGTTTGGCGCAGCTGTGCCAAACAACAGGGTCGATGCAGAGCTTGATGCAAGCCCTGCCTCCCCCTTTGAGAATCAAGCCCAAGTTATGAATGCTATTTATCAGCATTGATCAGGCTAGGAATCAGGGGCATTAACCTATACACCAACATGCTAGTGGAAACGTTTGCATTCATGATGAGCAAAGATATTGGATCATATGATACACAGTGTTGGGGGGGGGGCCTTATCTAGTTTTCGTATGACAGACTTAAGTGCTTTGGCTCAAGTGTGAGGTAAGTCATTTTTGATCCAGACCACCCATACATTCATTTTGAAGCAGATCTATGTTGCGTGATTGGTTTCTTTTGGTGCTTTGCAAACATTCTTTATTGACAACCGTTGTGGGACCTGAATAATGTAGCTATCAAAAACATGTGTCAGGCTTCATAAATGGGAGGTTGTTGGTGATGGCGAAAGAATTTTCTACTTAGACGTATGTACAAAGGATAGTATTTATTTTTTGTGTGTTACCTTTGCCTCCCCCCATCTCACAGTCACACACACTCACACACACACACACACACACACACACACACAACCTTCCCCCATAAAACTCCCAAAATGTTAGGCCAGCTGATATTTCTGATGGCTTGCTGTCAGATGTGTGCTTAGTTTATACTATCTATCCCTGCAGATACTCTATGCTGCCTCGTCACATCTTCTTTTCAAAACATGAGGCATCATGACTGAGTTGCCATCTGCACTTGGAAAATGTAATGTAAAACTGGATGTCATAACAGGCACAAGGACTTCTAAGCTATGCACATTCAAGCAAGACCCTTTAGCCTGTCATTGCCTTCTAGTAAAAAAAAAGACTGAAAAAGACAACCGTTTAAAATTCTGTTTTTATAGTCACTGATGTTTCACATTAAGGCAGCTGGCAATATTTTATGCAAAATTCTAGTTAGTCATTAGTACACTATCCCGAAAGAAAAATGGTAAAAAACACAATATTAACATGTCATATAGAATACAGTGTAATCAGGCTCACATCATTAAGCAGTTTTAGATGTAGAACTTCCACACCATTGTGCTAAAAGAAGAGTTTTTAATCTGCTTTGTTTTTAATACTTGATAGCTGATGCCCTTAGTAACAGTAAACAAACATAATGCACCTGCACGAGAAATCTCCTAAGAGCGCATGTGCAACAGGTAGGGTACAAAATCCGACAATGTGAATACATGCAAGTAATCACAAAGAAACCAGTAATAATCAGGAACACCATGTAAATGGTAAACTGTATGTAGATATCCAAACACTGTAATCTGATTTAAACTAAACCCTGAACATCTCTGTACATGTAAACATAATGATTGTGGAGTTTGTGATGGTTGTGAAAGACATTGGTATTCCAGATAATTGTTTCTCGCTTTCCCATTTACAGTACTAGGTTTTGTGGCAGTCATGTCAATTGGTTTGGAGCTGCTAGTTGAGGCAGTCAGCTCTAAACTGCATGTATCTGTGGGAGGAACTGTAGCTATATATCTATCGAGAGGTCTAACTTGTTCTTTTCTAGGACTACTCAGCATCATTTAGCGAGCCACTTAGATCTTTTATTCTTTTAGTTTTTTTATATCCTTTTTAGCTAACTTTACAGCTATTGTTTTGAAATTCATGTATCTCCTATTTAAACAACTAATGAGCACAGAGAAAATAGAAAAAATGTAGTTTCATTGGCAAAAGGATAGAGCTGCTGCAAACAAAACTACTCCATCACGGTCATCTTGGATCACCTCACCCACCAATATAGTTCCTCATAAACTCCATCATGATCTCCTGCATTTTAACATGGTTATATTTTAATAATACAAATAATGGATCTCAATGTCAATTAATACAGGAATGCTTCTTATGGGCTATCTGGGTATTCATGATCCCTGATATTTCCTGTCTAATGTGTAAAATGTGCTTCTTCTCTGGCATAATACCCTCTGTATGACATACCTGCAGTGTCTGCAAAGTGGTAATCAAATATAAGAGCTTCACAACAGGAGAAGGGAAGTGCCCTTGGTAAAAACAGGAACTTTACAACATCATAACCAGGCACTCACCCAAAGCACCACAGATAGAGCTGAAGCTGAAGTATTTAAAGCATAAAAACATTTATTTGACACAAGAACAGTATACTTTAAATACTGCAGTTTCAGCCTCTCTCTTTAGTGGTTTGGGTGAGTGTCTGGTCATGATGTTGTAAAGTGTCTGCAAAGTATCCAGCAATAGCTAACATGTCACCTCCTGCAGTGTCTTCCATCTACGTGTGAAGGAAATAATTTTCTCCCACACAGGGCACTTTTAAAGGTGTCCAAGAGAATTTGTGGTGACACTTCAGCAGTGTAATCTTTATGTATTTACGTAGTCTTATATCCTCTACCAAGCCAGTGAATTCCAGATATCACAAAAGTGAAAGATTACCTTTCCAATGTGTTTGCTTTTTGGGCATACACAGCTTCAATGTCAAATACTGAGGGGCAAGATCAGATAAGAGAGCACCACAATTTTGATTATGTATTATATCTAAATGATGTATGGTTGTGACAAAATAATCTAGCAGTGCACGACTGGGGTGTCTAGTTAAAAGGTTGGTATATTTCCACAGCAAAAAACAGAAGAGAGAATATATTTTCACAAAAAAAAAAAATAAACAGAAGAGAAAAAATATAAGTGCCTCCACTGAGATTTGAGCCCAGGTACTCATAATACTATTCAGATTGTGCTACCAGCTGCAACATCAAGGCAGCTGGAAACTTAGAACTCCCAGAAGTACCTTTACTCTTTCTCAAATGCACAATCTGGTGCTACACAGATAATTAGAGTATGTTACAAATTAAGCTGTATATAGTATCTAAATGCTATATGGCTGTGAAAAATTATCTAATAGTGCATAACTGTGGTGTCAAGCTAAGAAGTAGGTATACATTCACCCTGTAGGTTGCAAATGGTGCCAAATATCCTCTGTATTCCACTGTAAGCTTAAAATACTTTTGTGAAGCTTAGACTTGAAGAGACGAAGGACTAGAATAATTAGGCTTGCCCCTAAAAGGCAGACCAGGATGTCCAGGGACTCCACCAGGATAAAGGCCAAGGGGAAGGAGACAGGTAGAGGAGGGAGGGTGGCAGAAAGGGGTGACCTACGATGTCACAATGACATAGGAGAAGGGGTGCTCGAGGGCAATGATCGGCCAAGGGGAAGAGCCAACAATTACTACAGGAGGTTTTCTAGAAGGGGTATAAAAATCCAGGTAACTTTCTGGGAGCCCCTTTATTGCTGTAAGATTCCCACCCGCCTGCCTAGCAGAGCAGAGAGAGGATAGTGTGGGGGGAAATGGGCATGGTAGGGAAAAGTGATTGGCAGATTATAACCTAAAGGGGGCCCGGCACGGGCAGGTTTGGGCCGCACTAGGGCGGCCAGATCCAGGGGACTAGGTGGAGTACCACTTGTGGAGAAGAAGAAGGAAAAGGGCTGAGCAGAGGGGGGAAAGGTTTTGTTTGTGGAGCAAGGGGAAAAAGGGGGGGGCAGGTAGAGGCAGGAGGGGCAGGTACCATGGGATGGGGATAAAGGAACCCAGGTGTGGAAGTAATGGGGAAGGGGGGAGGAATACACAGCTAGTGGATGAATCCCAGTGTCCGCACTTCGCTCGGGACTGTGGTCCGGGTAAGCGTAGTACCCGTTTGGTGATTGAAAGGAGGTGGCCGTATTGCAGTGTCCATGCCCCGAGAAGAGAGAAGGAAGAGGAAGAAAATCTGGAGAAGGACCACGAGGGGGAAGACAGGACTGCTAAGTCCTTGAAGGAATTGGTCTGTTATGTCCACTGTGTAAAGTCTGATTTGTAAATGAGATGGAGAAATCTGAAATGTGTTGTAATTGCAAATTACGTCCTTTAATAAACACTGCCAACTAGCATCCAAATAGCAAGAAGTGGTGGCCTCAGTCATTTCCGGGTGGGGATCCAGGGACAATCCACTTCTGGCTTCATTGCTAGATTCAGATTTCCACCCAAAATTAAATAGCCCTTTTTTACTTCTAGCAGTCTCTTAAAGAAGAAACATAACACTATTTTTATCAGATCCTGAGTAAAATATACACTCACTAGTATAATAAAAGTGTCATATAGGGTCCCCACTAGGATAACATACCTGTCTTCATTACATATAACTTAATTCTGAAGACACTAAGGGGCAGTTGGAGAAATCAGCACCATTGCCCCCTTTTTCTTACAGCACCTATAAGAGGAAGACTCCAACACAGAAAACCCAAACCTCCTGCACTTCATATGTTCAATCTGTAAAAGGTTGGTAAAGAGCAATATGATCATGTCCAGCCTTTCGCTTTGAAGAAATTGCTAATTTCTCTATCCTTAAAGGGGTTATTAATGCCATTAATGATACAAGAAATTACTTTCTCTAGTGACAACACCATCAAAGAACTATAATAAAACAATTCCCATAACCTCCAAAATTAGGCTCACAAAAGGAGGGGACTTGTTTTTTTTATTTGTTTGTTTGTTTGTTTATGCATGTAAAATTATTCAAACCAGGATATCCCAATGAGCTGCAGCATTTTGTTTTATGGGAGTCCGGAGGACAAATAACAGTCAACAGGTGAACACAGTCCAGCAGAAATAGTTACATAAAGGCTAAAATATACACATGAGAAAAAAACTGTAAAGGTGAGCACTCCCAAAATGTAATCAAAACAAGCTAACAAAGTGGGGCCACTGCAAACAAAGAGGATAAGCACAGTTATACAACATTATCATTGTCAAGTATATGGGGACTCAGGACCAAAGCAAATGCAGGAAGTTTTAAATAGCTGAAAAGACAGAACTTGAACATTTGCAAGCTAGAAGCATTCTACAGCTGAAGAGAGAATTTGTTCTTCTTGTCTAGTTTTCCAATTGCTATGGCCTTTCTACTAAATTGATGAGACAATGATCCCCACAAAATTTAACAACACAGACTACCTGAACTTTGAAAATACTGTAAATAGCCAATGAATGTGCTGCCCAAGTGATGGAATGCATTTGAAAATTGCAGCAAATTGTACAATCTGTGATAAATCATAATATCAGTAAAGTCCTTCCCCCTCAAACACACACACATGCGCACGTATGCATGCATGCACACACACGTGCACACACACACACAGGCTGCCACCTTGCCTAAAGAATCATGAAAAGTCAAGCAATATATTGACCATTAGTATAAAAATGTCCAGTCCACCTTATGTCAAGCACCAACTAAATATTTACTGTATGCCCCCACCATAATGAATGGGAGCGGTGCCAGCCCTTTCCTCCCCATATAAACAATATAAAGGGATACAGTGGCAACCTTTGGGCAAGATGAAATGAAATTATGTCTAACTACAGTTACAAGCAAGTATACAATATGTGCCATAGCACAGTCCAGTCCATACAGTATAACTCAAGTCCAAAGTGTTCAAACAATTAAAATCTGTCTATGAAACCAAAATTAATTTTATTCTCCGAGGCTGCCCAATCGCCAGAAACTATCATAGGACTGTTTGAAACAGCTTGAACGATTACCATACCACAAGTTCTATGGCCCCATTCTGTGTCTGGCTCTGCTCACTATAAGGCCACTCCCTGTCCCAATAAGTAATAGCCATATCCCTGAATTTCAACCCCCATATTAAGCCACAGGAGGCAGCAATATTGTAATAACAGAAGTCTCATACTTAAGCATGGCTAAGAACTTAAAGGGAAGGAGGACCTCCTGTTCTCCTGCTCTCACCTCTTGGTGCCTGGTCTATTCATGCTTTGGTGTGTGCCTCATATTTTGCTTCTTCCTGCCACTGTTTCCAGTTCCCTGACTACCTTGCACTGGTTCTACTTGCCTCACTCTTCAGTGCTTGCATCTGTTTCTTCACTGTGGCCCATGCTGCTGATGAGTGCTGGTACTATTTCTTCTTGTGTGGGGTGCCCCCAATTCAGCTGCCTCACTTCTTTGTTCTTCTCACTCTTTCCTGCTGCAGGACTCCAGAGCTGTTGTCTCATGCCATTTCTGGTGGGGTCCTGGCTGCTGATTGCTCTGCTCCTCTGCCTCCTGGGATTTCATCTGCTTAGCTGCTGCTGCTGCTGCTTACCCACTTCCCAGTCACTGACTATGACCTTAAGGTTTTTACTGAGGGTGGGCTGTTTTAACTGTTGCTACCTGGCTCCTCTAGCTGAAGCTTCTTCTCACTTCTGCTGCCCCTCTAACCCCCCTTTCTGCTGGGTGCTCATTCAAGCTGTTTCTCCTTCTTCTGTATGTCTTTTGCCATTTGCTGCCTCTGGTGATGCCTGCCTCGGGGTTCCTCCTGGTTGCTCCTCTTCCCATGCTCTATTACCTGTATGTTTCTGGCCTTTCTGCTTCTTTTATGGCCCAAAAGCCCACCCTGCCTTCACCCAGAAGAGCTCAGATTCCTTGCATTGGACTTTGTGCTACTTCTGTTTGCACCATAGCTGAGCCCACTCTGGTTGTTCCATGGGCCTAATCTCCACAGCTCAAAACTGCCATCAAACTTCACAGGCAGTTGTCAACTCTTCTATTTGGGTCTCACTTTTCAACTTTTAAATGTTACCTTCCCATATTCCAAATATGCGTGCAACTTTCAAACATACACCACAACAAACAACAACAGGCACACACCCCAGTGTCATATAGGTGCATACACCTCCAACAACCCAACATATGCCTGCCCTCTGCATCTCATGGGACTGGTATGCTTTCACCCTTTCTGAATTTATATTGCAGTGAACAGTATGCTTTCACCCTCTGTGGCTTCATATTGTGGCTAATTGATCTTCCCAGGAGAGTTCTGAGATGCCAGAACTGAAGTGGCTGTCTTCATTCTTCTCCCTTTCCTTGGGTGTTGCTAACCCCTGTGTTCCTTAGCATAGCAGACACTGTGCTCACTGAGGATTCCCCTTCAGCTCCTCTGTGAGTTGGAAGTCCTTTAGGTAAGAAGGAGAAGCTGATATTTTCCTTAAACTCCTGCAGTGCATCACAGATTTCCCTAATGCTTGTGTCAATAATATCCCATTTGCTTGGAGTGATGGTGACCTGAAGTGTTGTATTCCCAGAGGTTACACCTATAAAGGGGTGTTCCTCTCCTCCATGCTGACAGCTATAAGATTTCATAGGTTGGTTCGTGTTTAGGTTAGTCTAAATTCTGCAGGATAGATAGATGGGGACTTGAATAGTGGGTCTTATTCTCTTTACTGGTTGTTTAGCATTGTGACTGTCTGTATCTTTATAGAAAAAGAGGCTATTTTGAGAATTGGCTATGGTTTTGACACTTTGGGCTTCTCCCCTAAAATACTTTCAGTGAAAGAACCTGTATTCTTATGGCACCTCTAGGGGTGGAACCCTTCTCAAGAGGGTTTTTTTTATGCTTCTGGTACCTCGACAGGGTGGTAGTTCATTATGAACAGAAAGGGCAAAAGGTCACATAAAAAACAACATATCCATACAATTGCATAAGCACTCTGTCACATTGCGTAAGCACAAGAATCCAAGTAATAAACTGCAGTAGCTGTTCTACAGCCATGCTTCTAGAGTCAATGAATCACCGATGCCCAGAGCCAGGTTACATCATGACTAAAAATATTCCAATACTCCTGTTACAATGTGATATGAGTCCTGGGACTCATTTACAAAGGTTCCAGATCATATACAAAACAATTAGTCAAACATACTGTATCGGTTGCAGACATTACAAAAACAGTTAGACAAAGCATATTGGTTGCATACATGTGAACAATACAAGTTAGAATACATTGAAGGAACAGTTTGTTTCAGTCAGGTTACAAATAAAATAGGAGGAACAGGGTTTCAATGGGATAAAGCATTTCAGTGAGGGAACATTCAGGATATAGCTCAAACAAAGGAAACCGTTCAAAGGAAGTGCTTTAGTCTGTCAATTTAGGGTCATCAGGCTCCTGGGATTACTGGCCAAACTGATGGGGACTAGCTATACAGAGGGGGAGTGGGTGGGGGAGCAGCCTAAGGATGGTGTTGTCATTTTGTGGGAGGGTGAGTGATAGTTGTAATGCTTGGTGGCATTTGAAGCCACAGTTTGAATTAATAAAAATCTACATCATTAGCTGCAGGTTTGTCAAAGACACAGAAGGTGACATTGTACAGAAATGGTGATGTGCATATCTGTGCCACTACAAGCTCTTTAGCCTGTTGGGTTTAGGAGTCAGCTGCAAATCTCAAGAACACAGGCAAGTGCAAAGTGATGACTGTGATCATTCTCAACAGTGTATTACTCAAAATACTGATTTACAGGTGGGAACCTGTTGCTGGGCACTGTGGTATGCTCCAGTATGGGTTTATTTGTATGCATTGGGGTCTGTATGTGTATGTGTGTGTACGTACATCAGGGTCTGTATATTTTCACAAGCACCATGATATATTTCCAGGAATAAGAACTTATGTACTCAGACATTAGGGTATATATGTGGATTGGCAACAGGTCTGTGTGTGCAGGTGTTGGGGTCTGTGTGCATGGACATTGGTTCTGTATGTGTACACACACACCTACTGGAGTTTGCATGCATGTGTACATGTCAAAATATGTGTGTGTGCATACACAAATCTCAATATATATGGACAGAAACTCCAACATTTGCACACATAGACCTAATGTCAATGCACACATGAGCTGATGCCTGAGCTCACAAGGCCTGATGCCTGCGTGCATGCCTGAAGGGTTTGAGTATCACATATGGGGTCTCTGTGTCTGCACACATGTTGGCTACTGTGTGTGTGTGCAACCATCAGGGTCTGTGTATGTGCCTGCCTATTGAAGTATGTATGCTGTGCATGCATATATCTGGGTCATTGTTATAGCATGCATGTACATGCATTAGGATCTGTGAGAACACATACAATAAGATCAGTACATGCATATACCAATTGGGGTTTGTGTGCAGACCCATTATGGACTGTGTGTGCACCTATCAAGATCTGTATACATGTATCTGTCAGGGTGTGTGTATGCATACTAGAAATGCAGAATTTTCAAATTCCGCATTGAATTTGGGAAATTCTGCTAAATTCTCTCTCTGGGATTCTGTTAAAAGTTGCATTCTAAAGTTAAAAAAGCAGAATGTTTACTGTGGAATAATATCCTGCAATTTAGGTAAACAGCAGATTAATTTTCAGCAAACTGTGAAATAATTTTTCTAAGATGACATAATATGTGTCCTATTATTGTATGGTTTACATAAATACGCTTTTCAGAATTCTGCTAAATTAAAAAATAAATTCCAAAAATCATTTTGGGAGTGAATTTGCCATTCCATATGAATTCCACTTGTAGAATTTCTGATTCTGCATTGTTTTAGTACACAGTTTTGTGGGTGTGTCCATTAGTTGCTGGCATGGGGTCATAATGTCACAAGACATTATGCCGCAGCACTATACCACATGGCCAGTACAATGCAATATATTGCCAGTGGCATAAGTCTTTGTTTTGTGGGGTCTTCACCTCCCATTATGGGGGTCTGCACCCCTGAAACCCTTTCCGGCCTCCAACTAAAATAACTAACTCAGGAGGGGGGGTTAACAGTTAAAATCACACAAAGTGTGAAAAATAAAAAATCCCATGTGTCTGGGACCGGGAATCGAAACCCAGTTCCAAACACACTGCCTGCTCCCTTGCTACCAGTGGCTCATTCCATTGAGCCATGGCAGCTGCTTGGCTGAGTGTCATCTCAGCGGGGTTCTTATCCTTTACTGGGAAGAGTGAGAGGGTGCACTACCATGCATGCATCCTTTCACGGTTTTGCACCCTCTCGTTCTTCCTTACCATGCTGTTCCTGCTACACGGTCATGTCATGTGCTATAGTGCATATGACATATTGACCTGGTAGGTTTGTGTGTGTGTGTGTGTGTGTGTGTGTGTATATGTGTGTATGTATGTGTGCGCACGCGCATGTGCACACATCCTATTCAGGATTATTTTGCAATTTATTTACCAAGAACTGATCAACATCTCATTTCAGTGGTGTCTGGATTTACAGGTGTGTATAATGAAACCCTGAGAGGTTAAGTGATTTGCACAGGGTTGCATACTGAGTAAGTGGATCTAGTGGAATTTAAACTTGGGATCTTTGTTTCATAGTCTGTTCTCTAGCCACTAGACCATGCTACATTTTTAATTGAAATGTTTATCCTACAGAACATGCTGAGCACTGACCAGCTAATTTAGGTGCGTCTCAACCTAAGGATACAAAGGGGAAAAAATGACTTAAAATGTACAGCAATAAAAATAGTAATGGAATTATATAAACTTTACTATTGGTGTTTTGTATACATCTGTATATTGCATGCATTTCTCTTTTTTTTTCTGTGTTTATTTTTCTTAGTGGTCAGTGAGCAGAGCTGTAACATATTATACTCGGGTTTAAATCCAATTACCTCCAGTTACTTACTTTAATATCCAGTGGTGGAAGGGTTCTCTGGATGCAGTACCCAGCCTTGATGTATCCACAGCTCATCGGACACAAATTCAGCCATGAGAAGGGTCCCCAAAACACATTGCTTTCTTTTAAGTGTGCACAAGCTGCTGCCTGCTGCCCATCTTTGCTGTAGTAGGATGTACCAAAGCAACCCCAAATGAGCACTGCTGGTATTTTGGACATTTTGTCCTGTACCCTCAATATTTTATATTTTGAGCCCTAGACCCCCAAAATGCAAACTTTATTGAGTATAAGAGGGGACAGAGTAAAATATTGAAACATGGAGCTGGAGCCCTGGAGATGTCTTTGAATCCAACAACCACCAATACTTACTTCAACTATCAGCAGGCAGACGAGATGTAGAAATGTAGCCAGCTACAGTCATTATGCTGCAAAGAAATTAATTAATTCAGTATAGTCAGACAGGCAAAGTGAAATCTCAAACATAATGAAGGGAATGCATTCAGCCCTAAAGAAGTGCTGGGCAGGTAAAGGCATACACTACCTACATGATGACCTCAGTGCTGTCGTGATCACTGTGGTTCAGGAATCCATGAGTTGTGGAGATATTATGATCATGCTCTTTAGTGGAGAGAAGCAAATCAGGCATACTGTAGTGGCATGCAGAGCTGCAAACAGATGGAGGTTTGCTGGCAAAGACACCTATAGCTTCACATGAGCTCTTTTCTTCTAGATTTGCCTGTAAAGACAGAGCAGGCAACACCATTATCAGAGCAAGGAAAAAGATTAAGGCTTCTTTTGGCTAGGCTGTGTGTTATTTTCTTTTGTGCTCACAGGTTCTGTTACTGTTTTTTGCTTACATTTTACTGCTTTATGGTTCACTAATTCAATTTACTGTTGCAGGGTATACTTTCTGCTGCATTATTACAAGGTGTGCCTACAGGGTTGTTACTGTTTTGTGCTTACAGATTACTGCTGTAATCTTCTTTGATTCAGACTGATTTTACAAGGTATATCTTCTGTTATCGCTTTATTATTCTCAGTAGCAAAGTGTTTTTTGCAGGGTATATCTTCTGTGAAATTGTTACAGGTGGTGCTTAAAAGTTTTGCAGTTTTATCATTAGGCTAAGTTTTGAGGGCTACTGCATTTGTTGTCAGTTGATTGTTTCTGCGCTTACCTCCTTGTTTCTTTCATCCATGGTTCTTCTTTTTTGGCAGGAGAAGGGCCCAACCACTCACCCCCATCCCCAATCACCCCATGATACACTCAACTGGAATGAATATTATTAACTGCAGACACTGTGGGACACTTTTCAAAAGGGCAGTTATACTGGATTTAGGATGCTGTCCTACATGCTGGATCATCGGAGATCTTAGGGTTCAACTCCAGGCAGCATGGGCAGAGATTGCGCACCTCAAATCGCATATTCAGGAGGAAATGTATTACAAGAACCACCCATAATTTCTCCAGCAGTCAAGTGAAGCACACTTGACCGAAGAGGGAAGTTGGTCTGGGAGCTTGGCAGATGGTAAGGAGTGACAAATCAGGTGTCCCAACACTAAGTGCTAACCAACATGTCACCTCCAGAAACCATAAAAAAACTACAAACAGGTATCTGCCTCTATCTCCGAAATCAAACAAAGGGAAGATGACACTACAGAACAGGACAATGTAGCCAAGGAACTAGTACTACAGATCTCACCCAAAACAGGGACCAAAACAAAAAAGCAAAAAGGAAATCCAAAACACTTTTGATCATAGTAGACTCCATGATTCTGGAAGCTGATACTTACCTCCGGCCAGGGGTAATAGTCAGATGTCTCCCAGGTACATCAGCATGGAGAGACACTGACTGCATTGCTAAAATCATACAGGAAGGAGGAGAAAACATCGATGTCCTAGTACACATAAGGACTAACAATCTCACCAGCTGGTCAGTTGTGGAGACCAAGGAACATCTGACCAGGTTGGAAGGCAAATTGCCATCCATTTTGTGTGGCTTCTCTTTCTCTGAGATGCTGCCAGTCTGGGAGAGGGGGGCAGATGGACGGAAGGTCAAAGAAGGGGAGATAGGGGATCTAAACATGTGGCTCAAGGGCTGGTGCCAGGAAAAAGGAACACATTTGTGGGTAACTGGCAACAGTTTTGGGAGCGGAAGACCTTTTATTTTGATGAACTGCATCTGATTAAGGGGGGAGGCAGTGCATTGGGGCAGACGTTTGATGTCTTTGCAGAATATTTAAACTAGCAAATAGGGAGAAGGGTGCAATACCCGATACACTGAATTGGAAAAACACCCTTCCCCCCAGCTAGTGATCAAATTGGAGTTCAGCATCTTTGTAGTTCATTTGCATCACCAGGTAAGGAAAAAGGCCAGGCTCCCCATACGACGTGCAGGGGGAAATGCTGGACCTCTCCCAACAACTAACACACTGAAATATGGCCAATGGAAAATCATGTACACAAATGCCCACAGTCTGAGAAACAATATTCCAGACTTGCAAGCAAGAGTGATCAAGGCTAAACTGGACAAAGTAGCCATTAGCAAGACATGATTCAACAGTAACCACACTTGGGAGACTTCAGTACCTGGCTATGTACTGTTCAGAAAAGACCAAGGTGCAAAAATAGTTGGGGGAGTGGCCCTTTATGTCAATAAAAATATCAAAGCTACAGAAATTTACTGCAGGATCACTGTATCTGGCATTTTGGAATGAAAAGAAAGCAATGTGTTTTGGGGACCCTTCTCATCCTAAGCCTCAGTCTCTTACTTTTTTTTACTGTGTAGCTATGTATTATTATGTTGACTTTTGTATGTATGTATACCCCCCACTCCTTCGACGTGGAACCTTTGTAAACAAGCAGTTCCTGCTCAAAGGTATTTGTAATCCTAGATTTCAAGAAAATAAATAAAAAATAAATAAATTCCGAATACACAATAGGAACCAGAAGAACTGTGGGTCACCCTGGAAACAGGAAATGGGACAGCCATACAAACTGGGGTTGTCTACAGGCCTCCAGATGAGGGGGAGGACATAGACACATTACTATTAGAAGATGTACAAAACATGACAGCTAAAGGGGAGGTTCTGATAATGGGAGGCTTCAGCATGCCAGATACAGATTGGTCAATACCAGCAGTAACAGCCACCAGAACTAGACACATAGTGGATTCCCTACAGGGGGAGGGCCTCAAACAGCTGGTACAACAACCTACAAGAGACACAGAAACATAGAAACATAGAATTTGATGGCAGATAAGGACCGCGCTTGGCCCACCCAGTCTGCCCATTTCTCTACCTAATGGATAAGCTGCAGATCCTAGTTAACCAGCAGCCTACTTCTTCCGATCCCCACCCCCTAGAATTGCCTTATGACTGTCCCATGCATGCTTGAATTCCACCACTGTTTTTGACTCCACAACCTCCTCTGGAAGGCCGTTCCATGCATCCACAACCCTCTCTGTGAAAAAGTACTTCCTTAAATTACCTCTGAGCTGCCCCCTCTCATCTTCACATTGTGCGCCCTTGTTCTTGCACACCTCTTTTTCTGAAAGATGCTACCCTCTTGGACTTTGTTGATTCCCTTGAGGTACTTGAAAGTTTCTATCATGTCCCCCCTCTCCCTCCTTTCCTCGAGGCTTTACATATTAAGCTCCTTAAGTCTCTCTTCATTTGTATTCCGGTGCAGACCCTGCACCATTTTAGTTGCCCTCCTCTGGTCAGCTTCCATCCTGTCTATGTCTTTGTGGAGATTGGGTCTCCAGAACTGCATGCAGTACTCCAGATGGGGTCTCACCAGCTGTCTGTACAGAGGGATAATAACTTCCTGTTTTCTACTGGTGATGCCTCTCCCCTATTCATCCCAGTATCCCCCCAGCCCTCCTTGCTGCCCTCTCACATTGCTTGCCCACCTTTAAATCATCTGATATGACTACCCCCAGGTCCCTTTCCATTTTTGTTGTTGTTAGTATCTCACCGCGCATTGTGTACTCTTCCCCTGGGTTTTTGTTTCCCAGGTGCATTACCTTGCACTTTCTTAGCATTGAATCTAAGCTGCCATACATTTGACCATTCCTCTAACCTTGCCAAGTCCCTTCTCATCCTTTCCACCCCACCTTGTGCATCAACTCTGTTGCAGATCTTTGTGTCATCTGCAAAGAGACATACTTTTCCTTCCAGTCCCTCTGCAATGTCGCTTATAAAGACATTGAAGAGGACCAGTCCTAATACTGAACCCTGTGGTACCCCACTAGTAACCCCCCTTTCTTCAGAGTGGACTCCATTTACTATCCTAGATCCTAGATCTAGTACTGAAAAACAGGGAAAGGATCACAGATCTCCAGGTATTAAGCCACCAGGGGGCCAGTGACCATCACATGGTATGGTTCAGTTTGGGAACTAGAACTAAATCGTCCCATTCTGAGGCAAAAATATGGGACTTCAGAGAAGCTGACTTTGATAAGATGATCAACAGAGTTCAGCTAGCCCTGGCAAGAAGAAATACAGGTAAATGGATACAGGTAAAGTGGGCAAGCATTAAGTTTGCAATACTTAAAGCAACATCCCATTATGTTAGGGAGAACAACAAGAGCAAAGCAAGGAGGAAACCACTTTGGTTCTCAAAAGCAGTAGCAGAAAGGTCAGAGCCAAAAGGCTGGCCTTCAGGAAATATAAGGGAATGCAGGTGGACAAAGATAGGGAGGCATACCAAACTTCCCTAAGGGAAACAGGGAAGGCAGTAAGATAGGCAAAGGCCCAAACTGAGGCATCAACAGTAAAAGAAGGGGACAAGACTTTCTATAGATACATTAGTGAAAGGAGAAAGTCCAGAAGAGGTATTGCTAAGATCAAAGGGGATAAATGGGAGTGTACTGAGGAGGACCAAGGAAAAATCATCTATTCTAAATAGATACTTCTGCTCAGCATTTACTGAGGAGAAGATAGGGCAGGGCCCACAGCTCAGCACCATGGACAAAGGGGGAAGGGTCATGTTCACAAAAGATAGGGTCCTAAAGAGCTTGCTAAGCTCAGGGTGGACAAGACAATGGGACCTGATGGCATACATTCCAGGGTACTAAAATTGCTAAGGATGGAACTAGCAGAGCCATTATCAGAACTATTTAGTGAGTCTCTGAGCACAGAAGAGGTCCCAGAAGACTGGAGAAAGGCTCATGTGATCCCGCTCCACAAGAGAGGTAGCAGAGAGGAGGCAGAGAACTACAGACCAGTCAGTCTTACCTCAGTAATGGGCAAGATTATAGAGGCACTCCATAAGGAAAAGATAGTGCAACACCTGGAATCCATAGGAGAACAGGATCAAAGACAACATGAGTTTACAATAGGATGGTTCTGTAAAACAAATCTCATAGATTTCTTTGACTGGGAAACCAAAGTGGTGGACAAAGGGGGTGCAGTTGATGTCGCCTACCTTGACTTCAGCAAAGCTTTTGATATCGTTCCACATAGAAGATTGATTAATAAACTGTGTAGGCTCAGGGTGGGTCAGACGTTGGTCAACTGGGTGGCAAACTGGTTGGCGAGCAGAAAACAGAGAGTGGTAGTAAACAGAAAACAGTCAGAAGAGATGCAAGTCACACATCGGGTACCTCAGGGTTCAGTTCTGGGGCCAGTCCTCCTCAATATCTTCATCAGTGATATTACAGATGGACTGAAGGGTAAGGTTTGTCTGTTTTCAGATGACACCAAGATCTGCAACAGAGTAGATGATCCAGATGGGATGGGCAGAATGAGAAGAGATCTGAATAAACTGGCAAAATGGTTGGAAGAGTTGCAACTAGGATTTAATGCAAAGAAGTGCAAGATCATCTGCATAGGGAAGAGAAACTCTGAAGCCACCTATAGGTTGGAAGGGGAGTTACTGGCAATCACAAGTGAAGAAAGAGACTTAGGCATCATCATCACAAATGACCTGAAATCATCCAAGCAGATCACTAAAGCAGTAGGTAAGGCTAGAGGGATGTTGTGGTGTATTACTAGGGGTATCACAAGTCATAAGAGGGAGGTAATAATCCCTCTTTGCAAGACACTGGTTGGGCCACATCTGGAGTACTGCATGCAGTACTGGAGGCAGTGTTGGAATTACAGGGGGGCTTGCCAAGGCTTGCCCCCCAGCTCAAAAGTGAGTCCCAGTAGCTCACAAATCACTGCCATTGACTTAGAATGGGAAAGGGGGCTCAATTTAAAGATATGACCTCCCTAGCTTCCAACGGTCATAAATTTTAATTCCCACACTAATTGAAGGCCACATCTGCGTAAGGACATTAACAAAATGGAGGCAGTCCAGAGAAGGGCAACCAAAATGGTGCAGGGACTGCATCAGAAAATAAATGAGGACTGATTAACGGAGCTCAATATGTATACCCTAGGGCAAAGGAAGGAGAGAGGTGATATGATAGAAACATTCAGACATCTAAAGGGCATTAACATGGTGAAAGAGTCTAACATGTTTCAATATAAGAAAAATAGAAGGACAAGAGGACACAACATGAAATTAGAGAGAGGCCGTTTAATGGGTAATGTGAAGAAGTTCTTTTTCACAGAGAGGGTGGTGGATGCATGAAACAGCCTACCTCAGGAAGTGGTGGATGTGACTACAGTGCAGGGTTTCAGACAGGCATGGGCTAGGCATAAGGAAGCTATACAGATGAGTATGACTAGAAAGGACATTGACAGACTAAAGGCCTATGGCACATTCATAAAGTAGAATAAAATGTGCAGACTGAATGGGCCTTGTTGTCCTTATCTGCTTTCAACATCTATTTTTCTATGTTTCTATGGAGTAAGCTGCTCACTCAGTACCAGAGAAAGATGTTGCCTTTCCGTCAGTGGAGCTTGGTAGGAAACTGGAAGCAAAGTTAAAAAAGTGACGCACACACCAGTATTCGGAGGAAAGAATGTCTTTAGTTAATTAAAGCCTGCACATTGCAGCATACCATTGTGAGAGGCACTCAGGAAAGGGCACCTCTACAATATCAATACAAGGGTGTTGTCAGGGTGTGAATACCTCTGATTATTGGTGTGTGCACCACTTTTTGTACATTACTTCCATACTGGCATCCAGACTTTGCAGATGCTACTTCTAGGACACCCCCAGAAGATGATCTCCTGCTGTTTGCCCTCATACAAGGTCCACTACATCCTAGGCTGAAGAAATAGGGACAGGTTGCTCTCCCATGGCACCTGGACAAAGCCTGAGTGGCTCACCCAGGTCAGAAGACTATGTGATCACAAGCAAAAGGTTCCTTTGCCCATGAAATTGTCATCAATATGGCTCTTTTTCAGTGGGAGAGGGTGACGCTGTAAAGACCAGTCCTTCAGTTCAATGTCCCTAGAAGTGCATCCAAATATCTTCTGGATAAAGTGCATCGATAGTTGCCCTCATTTATCTGGTTCATTAACTTTTTTGAGGTGGAAGGGGCCTCTGCATTTATTAAATACTTTCACTACAGTTTGCTCTATTACTCCATGTCCAAATTTGGAATGCACAATTAAAATGGAGGTCCATGGGGATCACGTGATGCCACGGAAGGGATAGCAGCTCGGAAAACCCATCTCCACCCTAGCTCTCATTTTTACAGATAATTCTCCAGCTTTATAGCAAAGGGCTACTTACTATATAGCTCCCGACGGCTCCCTGCATCATCGGAGAAGAAAATAAATTGTGATGTCGCGCTTTTCATGAGGATCCGACCGATCTACGTTTCGTGGCCTAGTCCTGGTATGAAGGCAGAAATGTGCCAGGCACCTCCCCCACACACACTGCTGCAGATGCCAGAGAAAACCCCGAAATGATCAAGGGGCAACTGGGCACTACCTCTAAAACTAGCACAGTCTTGACTTCTGCACCATCTGTGGCTCCTCTAACAGAGCAGAAATTTATGGAGGAACTGAATCCTTTTCATATCGCACTCCAGGAACTCACCTCAGAGCTAAAAGCCATGTGTACAGAGCTTACAGATACCAACAGAGCGATCACAGATGTGGCGGCCAGGACGAGACCACTAGAGGGCTGGAAAGCTTCAATGGAATCAGAGCTCCCTGCACTGCGCCAAAAACTTCATCAGATGGAAGCTAAACTTGAAGATCTGGAAGGCCGAAGTCACCACAATAATATCCTTATCTTCAGCCTTCCAGAAGACTCAGAAGGAGTGGCACTGATTACCTTTCTGCAGCTGATGCTTAGTAAAATTGCTGGACCCTCTCCTAATAACACCATGTATGTAATAGAGAGGGCCTATCGCTCACTTCGACCTAAGCCGGCTGCAGGGAAACCACCAAGGACTCTGATATAAAATTGTTTAAATTATCTGGATAAAATACATGTATTGGGCAGGTCATGGGTCTCCAGGAAATCTCATGGGAGGGCCAGCAGCTACCGTTTGTGCAGGACCTTCCAGCCACCATACAACAGCGAAGAGCTGCCTACCACCCCATTGTCACTAAGTTAATTGCTGCTAGTATAAAGTATAAAGTTCAGTACCCAACCAAATTGTCTGTCTACCATCAGAGCACTTGGAGCAGCTTTGACACCGCAGAACAAGCTCAATCCAAATTAAAGTCATTGATGCCAGACTTATTCAAGCCACATTGAACTCAAGAGCTGCTTGTTGTTTTTTTGGGAAAACGGAAGGAGCATGTGAGGAGGTCCACGGTGGTTTTGATTTTTGTCAGAGGTCACTAATAACCTGAATTTATGCCATGTATTCTGTCGCTCTGCCCCTTAATCATCAAAGTTTGCGATTTTCTGCTGTGGATGCAAGGTGTAAGACTTCTAGGGGCAGTGGATGGTGCGGTCCTGATTGGCGAGAGTAACTCAAAGGGAAATTTCCCTGATTTTTTCTTTTCTTTGTTTTCCTCCTTCTCCTGAAGATGAGGAGGGGTTAATAGGGGAATAACTGGGACAGTTTGATGTTATATATCTCCACTGGGAGGACCTTTTTCTTTTTTAGTGTTCTGCATAGCTATAGTTATATTGAGATTAAATACTATTCAGGGGTATCTCCACAAGAGGGCATCCAAGCCCCATGTGTGAGTCTACCATTTTAAATCATAGATTTCCAGTTTGTAGACCCATTTTTTTTCTTTCCTTTTTTGTATTTAGACATAAGGCACCAGCTTCCTTGTATTCAACAGGTGTCAATCAATAAAGCTGCGATCTATGAGTGTGATTCTTTCCATCCTGAGTTTAAGAAGGGAATAACAAGCCCTTTAATTCTTGATGAGCCATTTCACATGATTGCACAATGGGAGATTTAATTACTTAGTCTCGCTACTGGGTCAGCACCTTATAGTGGCGTTAACCAGCACAAAATGAGTACATTCTTATAGCGCTAATTGAATAACGTGCAGCGCCATACCGCAGTAATAATGTACAGAAAATCCCAAAACCCTCAGTGAGGGTCTGATTCAGTGGGAGACCTCCCTGATCTTTATACTTTGGTTTCTTTCCCTTTCTTTTCGCTCCTCTGTCCCCCTCTCTCTCCTGAAGTCAAGGAGGGAATAATATGAGCTCTAGCTGATTAAGTTTCATACTGCCTTCGTGTATTAATGATGGAATTTTTGCTGCTCCATATTGCCATAGCCATGGTGCACTTAACTGTTAATCGGTGTATTACTTTAAGGGGGCATTAAAGCTTTATGTTTGTGTCAACAGTTTAATACCCTGGTTTAGTCATTAAGACAGCAATATATAAACATAAAAGGGAGAGGAGGGAGGAAGGAAGAAGGGAAGGGGGAAGGGGGGTTTGATTCATGGGTGCGATCCAGAGCATAACACCTCAGTCTCCTTGCTTTTCCCCCTTTTCACTTGGATGGTAAGGAGGGAATAAAAGGTCTCCGGGTCTCCGGGGATCCATGTTATAAGGCTTCGTAAGGGGGAAATTGCTACTCTATATTGGTATGGTGCTAATATCCTATAGGTGTGAATTTTTAATACACGGGTGCACATTCTTATAGTTCTACAGTACGGAGTCCGAGGTTAGACAACAATTGTGTGTACAGAAAAATCTTTAACCTCCTATCTTTATATGAGAAAGCCAAAATTCTGTGCACAGTTTAATTTTCCTGCCTTTTCACCCCCCTTTTTTTTTATTTTCTCTCCCTCACTGGATCCTCACTTTTCTCCCTTCTACTGAAATTAAGCAGGGAGCAAGTGTCCTGAACTTCTGAACATCTATTTTGCTTGCCAAAACAAAGAAGAATCTTTTCTTTGTATATGGTCTTAGGGTGAATACTCTCTAACGTTAATCAACAGAACTGGCAAGTGCAACATCATTGTTTTACTATATTAGAGCTATAGTCTAAGATGCTATAACGCCATCATTAGAGTTGGGGTAGGAGAGGGTAATCTGAACACTGCAACTCAAGAAGGGTGTTATGAACCAGAGTAAGGGGAGGGTGGTACTCATGGCTCCTCAGCTTGCTACTTCTTGAACTGTCCTTTATTTTGACTGTTATCTCACTGGAGTGCCTACAAGCATTCCAAGCTAGAGGACATTCTCAAAGTAATTTGCTTCGAACAGCTGTGAGTAGGGGGTGTGTGGGTGCAAAGCAAGGGGGGTGGGAAGGGGAGGTCGGTAGTTAAGGATAAGATGGAGGAGGGTTCAGGTATGCAGTGAAACAAAGCTTTATTACACATTTTTTATTCATTAACCTGGAAAGCTGTATTATTTTAGGCTTATGGTTCAAAAGTAGCAAAATATACTAATATGATGATGTCCTATAAAGTGTGTTCATGGAATGTGAAAGGGTCCCAGTCCCCGATTAAACATGCCAAGGTACTGTTGCACCTCTGAAAACTCGATATTGATATAGCATTTCTTCAAGAAACCCATTTCCCTCCACCCCAGGTCGTTCAGGTAAGAAGATCTTGGGTAGGTCAAACCCTAGGGAGTGACCCTGACACATGTAAAGGGGGGGTAGCTATCCTCATAGCAAGGAGAGTACCTTTTTGTCTTGTGGACACTATAGTAGATTCCCAACACAGATACATTTTGACCAAAGCTTTGCTAGGTCAGTCAGAGGAAGTGCTTGGTTCCCTATACGGCCCCAATACAGAGGAGCCTTCTTTTTTTGTTTCCCTCATGAATGACTTGATTCCATGGTCCTCCCTTCCCATCTTGCTGGGAGGAGATCGAAATCTTGTCTACTGTAATATCTTGGACTGTTCCACCAGTCGCCCTTCATCCCTTTCCCCTGCACAAGTTGCTATCAGAGAAATGATGGACTCTGTTGGTTTAATAGACCCTTGGAGAGCTCTCTTTCCACATCAAAAGGAATATTCATTTCACTCTGTTCCTCACAACTCATTCTCTAGCCTAGAATATTTTCTCTTGGATATGGGGCATCTTCCATCTGTTCTATCCTGCAATTATCTCTCTCTCTAAGGTGGTTTTTGACCACCACCCCATCCTACTATGTTGGAGTCCTGGCCCGCCCCTCTCTAAAGATAAGGTATGGAGATTTAATAGCCAACTTTTTCTATCAAAATATTTGAAAACCCAACTGGCAGACTTCATCACTAATTTCCTAAATTGTAACACCCCCACAATGCCCAAGTTAGATATGCTATGGGGAGCTTTTAAATGCTCAGTGAGGGGAGAAATAATCCACACGGCTACAGTTAAAAAAGACGACCTCTAAGGTAACCTCTGCTCTGTTACGAGATATCAGGACCTTGGAACCGGCACTTTCTGCAGGCTCTACCACAGATCAGATTAAGGCCTTAGAAATTCTAAGAGATCGATATAATTCAATCTTAACTGAACACGCAGAATATCTCCTTATATGTGCCATCATTATTTCGACCAGGGGGACAAGGCAGGAAAGCTCTTGACTTTATGACTTAAGGCACAGGCATCTGATAGAATTGTTCCAAGTATTCAAAAGCCTGGAGGACAAATCGTTACTTCCCCTAAGAGATATAGTTAACTGCTTAGGAATATTATAAAACTTTGTACTCCCACTCTTCCTCTTCTTTCAGCCCAGAAATGGTAGACCAGTTTTTGCAACCACTTCAACTTCCGCAACTTAATGTGAGTCAAGCAAACTCACTTAAAGCACCAGTTTCCAAGGAGGAGATAAACCTGGCTATTGATTCTTCCCACAGACAAATCTCCAGGACCAGACAGATATAGTGTGTAATTCTTCAGACTTTTCAAAGCACAACTAATACCAGTTATTTTAGATACTTATAATTATATGTTTAAGCAAGGTATCTCAGACCCCTCCCTATTGGAAGCTACAGTTGTGGTCTTCCCTAAACCCAAAAGAGATCACTTGCTGATAAGCTTGTGACAAATTTAGCATAGTGATTTGGTTCTCCTGTTAAAATAGCAAGAAAATATTGTGGTCTGGGAATATGGTACTGATATATTACAGTAAATGGTTTATTGTGCTCTTTCAGTCTTTTGTTTTGTCAACTGGCTATGATACTTAAAACTATCTTCAGTAGCCTGTGCCTGAATGGTAGAAGCATATACTGTATTTCTAGTTAAATTTAATGTATTCATTTGTAAATGGACTTGCACCTTCTTATTTGTTAGCTTATTTTTGAAGAATGCAGTAGTTGTTAACTCCATATTTTGCCATGTAGAATACTGCCATATTTGATTAAGGAGACTGAAACTTGGCATGTACACCCTTTGGGTCAGTATCTCCAAAAATAATGAAATTGGTAACATTTGGTTTAGTAGTTGAAAAACTGAGGGTGTATAATCTTACAAATTTGGTTTCTTAGATATCTTTTGGGGCTCACCAATAACTAAAAGAAATAAAACATTGTGAAACGTGAAATTTTAAGGTTTATTAGACAGTGTCCCTAAAGTGGGGTTTTGGGCAATAAATCGTTTAAAATAATAATGAAAAAAAGGTTCTAAAAATTTTGAAAACTACCAGCTGCTCATGTTCAGAATATTTTTTTCTACTCTTTGCATAGGGTTTTTGCACACACCTGCGACTAAACTCTAGTGTTTACTGTAACATAGAAATCAATGTGGTCAGAGGTTTCCTTGTTCCTTTTCAACCATTGCTGTTAATTTAGGCCCCAGGATCCCATCCTAGTGCCACATATGAGTTACAACTTTTTTAAACCAGACTCATTGTACTGAAGATAATAGGACCATAGTGGATATAATTTGCTTTGACTTTAGAGAAGATTTTAGTCTGGTTTCACATACCATACAGGATGAATACAAAATTTGTGTTTAATGGGTTTAAGGTATCCATTTATAGACAGGTCACACACTGACTGAATGATGGGATACAGAGAGTGAGAATAAATTGTGTCAAACTGAGAGAAAGTAATATCATGAGCTGTGTCCCCCAAGGGGTCAGTAGTTGGTCTAATTGTGTTCAAAATAAGATATGTAAAGTTGGGGAAAGTTACTTCTTTAAGTAGTTTACAAAGTTTCTCCACCTTTTCTTCACTGCTGTGTACACTTCTTGTAATGTATGCCTGGTGAAATGTTCACCTTCACCCAGCAAAGACTATGTAGTGTGACCCTGTTAGCAAAGTGTCATTGAAGTGCCACTATATGAAATCTTCACTTGTAAAAACTATGTGCTATGTTTGGGTCAAAATATTCTTTTTATTAATGTTTAATCCACACCATCCACTGAGATTCACAGTTACCATCCTGACCACCATGCCTTCTAGATCTTTAGCAATGATATACCCATACTCTGCTAGCCTCTACTACCCACCTTCCACCTGCACCACAGTCATGTTGTACATTTATGTAATAAAAATATATATATATTATGGTCATATTAAGAGTCTCCCTTCCCTCACCCATGCCATATCACCTAAACCAAATGCAACTCATGCCACCAATTGATTTCTGTCTGTCTGAGTCAAGAACACACCAAACTCTCCCTCTATCCCACCATAAAGCACCCAACCTCCATCTTCCCCACCCCAGACTTAAAGAATACACACACCTTAAACTTATACAACTTCTAACACTTGAGCAAGCCAAACCCTTTTCATTCATCAGTGTCCAGCAAATGAATGAATGGATAAATGTCAAGGATGATGACATTCTCACTTATAGTAGCACCTGATTGGCTGTAAGTTGTTAATCAGGTGTTACTATAGGTAAGAAATTCATCATTCATATATTTTATAGCAGGACAAGGGAGGATGTAGCTAGAAGGTGATGTAATGTGGGTGCTTGACACAGGGTAATAGGCATGGGGGATGTGAGTGGTGTGTGTTTTAGATGATGTGACATAGGTTAGGGAAAAGGTTGATCTTACTATGACCATGTTTTTATTATTATAGGACATTTCACTGGAACTTTAGGGGGTGAGTTATTTAAGCTGCAAGTGGGGTACTTCATATTTAAAGATCTAAGTGGTGGGTAGGAGTTATAATCCTTACTAAAATATTTTAAAAATAGAATTTCTTTGTACAAAGTTAGGGTGAAGTCAGGAAACTTCACCAGTTATATGTAATGCAAAGTTTCAACTATGCTGGTGAAGTTAAAATTCACTGCTCTTTAGTGCAGAGTCTATAGTAACAACATTAACAAGGAGACTGAAAACCTGGCTATTTATTTTGCAGGTGTTATTAATCTTGAAGGATCTACTGTATTTCAACCACTAATCATTTAGTCTCAATCTAGAGGGATCTTGATATGTTTTCTGGTTAATCTAATGGATGGTGAATTAGTTTTAAAATTGATAAATGTATAGCTACAGTATGCACTTGGAAATTAAAATGAAGGGTAAGGATTGCTACTTGAACAGTAAACAACATTTTGAGGAACCTCTTAGGCAAGCGACCTGGGAATTTTTGTAACACATAAATTTAAAGTCAATTCTAATTCTTAAGGAGCAGAGTTAAACTTTTGGTTTAAGAAGGATTTGTGTAGCAACTGGAAATAACTTATGTTCCCATCTTTCTTTCCTTACTGGCTAACTAAGCAAACAGCAGGGGAGAAGTAACTTATTCAGTATAAACTAACTAACCTGTTTTCAAGGGACCCCCTCCTTTCGGACAGAAGTGATTTCTTCACCTTACAGGTTGTAAAAAGTGGGTCATATGTCTGCATGAACATCAAACAGAGGCCCTGTAACTCATAATGGAAGACCCACATGGGGAAGGTCTTACTGGGAGGAGAAAAGCAATCACTCCTAATATATCCCCACACATGTTCATGTCCCAGCACATACTGTATGTGGCACTGCACAGGAGTGGGGCAGGTGTAAGATTGGCACCTTAGGCATTAGCAGGCATAAGAAGGAGGAGACAAGAAAGCAGGGGACTCTCCTGGTTATTATGATAAAGTACCTGTTCACTGCTGTGTAACATTCACTGGTGAGAAGAGCAACAGGTAAAAGGAAGATCAAAACTGGGAATAGGAGCAACACACTATCTATGGTATGAGTATAAGGGAATCTAAAAAAAGTATGGGAGAACACAAATAGCACCAAACAAAAACAGGAAAAACTAGAAACACAGGGGTGAGGGTGAAAATGCATTTCCAGGCTACACAGGGAGAACAGAAAATGGGCATGCTGGGAGTGGTGCAGTGCAGTGGCTGTGTGGAGGCTGTTTTTAGAAAGACCGTCTGGAGACTGTGGAACTGTCTATCTGTACACACCTCTCTGGGTTGAGGGAGGGGGTTCCTTGACTTCAATCTGAGTTGACTATGATTCAGGGGAGCTCTTTCCTTACCCAAGGTCCACCAAGTCTGCTACTGAATACTTTGGTACCTGTGGGGCTTAATGAGGACATTCCATTATATTGTTAACTTAAGTAGAGAATTTAAAGACTCTCCCCTGAAACTGTCCAGCCAATGAACAGATTCACTGTGTCCCTATTTTAAAACACTGTAATAATAACAGTGGGATTTGGAGAACACACGGTATGACTTTCCAGCTCTACAGCTGTCCTTAGTTGTGCAGAGGAATGACTTTCTGGCTCTACCTCTGTAATTATCCATTTCAAGTGAGTTACATTAATGGAACTTCAAATTGGCACATCCCTACATGCACAGTTCCTTAAATGAGGAGCTGTATGACTTTTTGGCTCTACCTCTCATTGCTAATTGTTTAATTTAATTGAATTGTTTAAGTGTTTCTTTAATTAGTATTTCAGAAAGACCTTTGAGCATGAGCCCTTTTACAAAGGTTCCACGTCATGGTGGACAATAAGACAATACACATATTCAGTGATTACAGAGGCCTGATCATTAGGCATTAAAGAGCAATTATATGACAATTAGACAATTTACTAGGGGCATGACTTTACTGCTCTGCCCATCAAAATGAGACATGCCTCACAAGTTTTACATTTTACAACAAAGGCTTGAGGAGCGAATATAACAAGGCATGACTTGTCTGCTCTGCCTGTTTCGATCCTCAATGGCCATTTATTTATATGCCCTCCAGCTCCATTAAGAGGTATGATTTTTGCGCTCTGCCTCCAGCAACAAAAGGCAAACTCTGTCTGATCTGCTTGTTTGGATCCCCAATGGGTATTTATTTACATGCCCTTCAGCTTCCATAAAAGGTATGACTTTTGGGCTCTACCTCCTGCAACAAAAGACACAACTTTTCTGCTCTGCCCAACAAAATATAATGCAAAGGCAGGTAATTTTTACATCTGTAAACAAGCTCAAGTAGCCTATTCTGCCTGGTCTGGAATCTGCAAGGGCTTTCTAGACATGTCTTACAGAACACAGCAATCCTGCTCATAAGAGGTATGGCATTCTGGTTCTACCTCTAGTAATCATAAGGCATGACTTTTCTGCTCTGACAAAAAACACATATAACCAGGTCAAGTCTAGAAAGTTTTAACCCCTTCAATAAAGGCTAGAGGAGTGAAGCAAAACAGGAAATGCTTTTTGCTTTACTTGTTGGAGGCTTATGTCTCAGTACTTTTAAATCAGCTAGCTCAGATATCTTATGAGCATGTATATCTTGTATTATTTTTTTATGTGTATATCTCTTTAAGTGTAACACTCCCAAGAAACACACTGACTACAGGCTGCATGCTCTGAAGATGACCAGTAGGGTTGATATGTAAGCACACTCCTCCATGATGTCATGCAGAAGAAACATTCCAAGCCAACAGTTACTCATTTGGATGGTGTTTGTTAGGTTTGAAAATCGAACAAACAGATTTGGTAAACTTTCTAGCTTTAGTTAATGGGCTGGATTTTCAGAGCTTCCAGAATGCCACAAACCCCTGGTGCACTGAACATGTTACTCATGGGGCTTGTGGCAGTCTCTGGCAGTTGATAAGGATTTTACATCCCTTGTGGCAAATGCAGAACCTTAGACCATGGTTTTATGGTCTAGCCTGCACCACATCCCAGAGTCAAAGACATGGAACTTGCACCAGACATGTGGGACAAGCAGCTGTAAATCAGGGAAACTGTTGCAACTCTGCCCAAGATTGCATAATCGGGTACAGTTGCAGCACAGGGGTTCAGTGCACCATCAATTTCAAAGTTCCCTGGTGCAGGGCTTGTTGTTTCATTTGAAAATCATGCCCAAATTCTTTTGTGCAAGTTTTTATCCAGATGTGTTGTGCTATCGGAATCACTGAATTTGTTCATCCATTATTTGGAGTATCAGTGGGTAATTGATCTTAAGAAGACTGAAGCCTTGTCTCGATCGATTGCTGTGGCAAGAAATCATCCAGCTGTGCTATTCTGCACTGTCCACAGTTGGTTAAATCCCTCCTGTCTACAGTCTGGGACAGCATTTTCTGCAGAAAAGTAGGAGCAGTTTGGGAAGTTCTTTGCTGATGAGGTGTCCTCTATCAGGGCACAGTTCCTACTGGGGGTGATTGATCTGCTAGTCAAGATTGTGTGCTGAGTTGAACTGAGTTTGGACCATTGTTGGTGGACGAGGTTCACCATGTGCTTACCAACATGTGTCCCACCTGTGCCCTGAAATAAGGTCTGACATGGTTTGTCATCTGCTGGCTGGATTTCCTGGCTCCAGTGTTCATGGAGATTGTTAATGGGTCATTTAATGAGGGTGGTTTTCCTGCATCTCCGAAAGAGGCTGCAGTGAGACACCACCTTAAAAAAAATCTATCAGCCCAGATGTTCTTTCAAACTATAGGCCTATCTCTAATCTTCCCTTTCTAGGGAAGCTTATTGAGAAAGTGCTGGTTGATCAGTTGGTTGAACGCCTGGAGACTCTGTCCATCTATAAACCTCTCCAGCTGGGTTATTGGCCCTGGTACAACACTGAGACAGCTTTGGTCTGAGTGGCTCATGATCTCTTCATGGCAAGGGACTGAGAACACTGTATCATCTTGGTGTTCTTGGACCTGTCTTCAGCATTTGACATGGTAGATCACGGGGTGTTGCTGCACCATTTGCAGAACTACTGTTTGTAGGTAGTACTGGAGCAGTTTTGCGCTGATTTTACTAACATTTCACAGGAAGACTGCAGCACGTTGTCCTAGGAAATTTTTCCTTTGGTTCTTTTGTATTTCCTTGTGGTGTTCTGCAAGCTTCTATTCTGGTGCCCCTGTTGTTCTCCATGTATACGCTGCCACTGGGAAAGATCATTAGGCGGTACTATCTGGGGTTTCACTGTTTTAGTTATTTATTTATTTATTTATTTAACTACTAGGATTCAAATACCTTTGAACCAGAGGTTCTTTTAGAGAGGATCCACATCAGATACAATACAAGAAGTACATACAGAAGTTTTGTTTTACAATACAGGTAGTAAGGTATACAATTATCAAGGCAATAAAGGTACATATACACTCAGTTATTAATTACACAAAAAAGCATGCTAGTTTGTGTATGAAGTTAATTGTAAGGTACAGTTTGGAATACAGTACATAAGAAAGACCCAGGATCAGCAGGAATTAGGTGATGAGAGGGAGGGGGCTGCAGTCAGCTAATCTTGACTTTATCCACTAGTGCTAAGACAGAAAGGGAAAGGGAAAAGGGTGAAGTAGGCCACAGGTGACCTTAGTCAAGTCTGACTGAGGTAGGTGGGTGTAGGTTCAGTTAGGAAGAGAATGATGGAGGGATGGGGGAAGGGGGTGAGGGGTATGAGGAGTGAAAGAAGGGGAATAGCCAGCCAGGGGTGGGCTAGGAGCAGGTCTACTGAGTTTGCTCGATTGTGCAGCTAGCCCTTAACTATAGCCCCTCCCCACCCTCCCTTCATCATAACCTCCCCTCGCCCTGTCCCAAACCCTTTTAAAGCCACCCACCATTCTACAGGACTCCACCCACTTGGGAAGAGCATTCCACCTGTCCACCACCCTTTCCGCGAAAGAATGTCTCCTGATTTCTCTCCAGAACCTCCTCCCCTCCAACCTCAGCTGATGCCCTCTTGTAACCCTCCCTCTTCTAAGCTGGAAAATCCCTTCTGTATTAACCTTATTTATCCCCTTGAGGTATTTAAATGTTTCAATCATATCTCTTCTATCCATCCTCTCCTCCAGGGAGTACATGTTCAGCTTGGCTAATCTTTCCTCATAGCACTTTCCCTCAAATCCATGGATCAGCTTTGTCACCCTAAGTTGGACCCCCCCCCCCACAACAACTTGAAGTCCTTCTTCAGGAATGGGTGCCAGTACTGCACACAGTACTCCAGGTCAGGCCAGACCAGAGCCTTATGCTGGAGGAGACTCCATTCTCCATACACCCCAGCATCCGAGCATCTTACTGGCCTTTGCCATCATCTTCCTGCACTGGGTTGGATTGTTCATGATGCCAGTTATAATCACCTCCAGATCCTTTTCCTCCTTATTACTTTAAAGCTGTTCCCCTCCCAGTTGATTGCTCCTCCCCTGATTTCTAGCTCTGAAGCACAGTACCTTGCATTTCTTGGTGTTGAATCCCTCTGCCATGTTACTGACCACTCCTGAAGTTTGTTCAGGTCCTCCTGCAGCCCCTTCCAGCCTTCAATGTCATTTGCCACAGTTACCTTCTTCGTATTGTCCACAAACAGACTGATCTTACTCCAGACTCTGTGTGAGATATAAGCTATAAATATCCCAAACAACACTGGTCCCAGTACTGATCCCTCTGGCACCCCAGGCACCCCACGTATGACTTCCCTTGGTGAAGAGAGTCCTTCTCCACCACAATTCTCTGCTGCCTTCCATTCAGCCAGCTGATGATCCAACTGACTATCTTTGTTCCCACTCCTATGTATTCTAGATCCCCCCCCAGCCTCCCATGCTGCGTGAAAGGCCTTGCTGAAGTCCAAATACAGGACATCCATCATGTGACCCCTGTTCAGTTCCCTGGAACCCAGTCATAATACTTAATTAGATTTGTCTGGCAGGATCTGCCAGTGATAAACCCATGTTGATGACCGTCCTGGAGACCATTGTCCTCCAAGAAGGTCACCAATCTTTCCTTTAGGTTTGTCTTCATGAGCTTCCCCACAATTAACATGAGACTCACTGGCATGTACTTGCCTGGCTCATCTCTTGGGTCACATTTGTGAATGGGCACCACATGGGCCATCCTCCAGTCTTGTGGTATGCATCCTGTGTCCAGGGAGGTATTGAACAGGTCAGTCAGTGGTCCTGCCAGGAACTCCGCTAGCTCCCTGTGTACCCTAGGGTGAATGCCATCTGGTCCTGGTGCCTTGTTCACCCTTAATGCCCACAATCTTTTCAGAACTCTGCCCACTGCAATCCTTCCATCAGTCACCCCCTTCCCTTCTCTACTTATCCTCCTCCCCTTGGGGTATCTGCCCCCCTTTCTCCTTTGTGAACCCAGGACAGAAGTATTCATTTAAGGCCTCTGCCAGTTCTCTCCTCCTTCTCCACCCACCCTCCGTCCTTCCTAATCCTGACAATCTGATCTTTGTTCTTCCTTCTTTCTCTAATATATATGAAGAAATCCTTTTCTCCTTCCCTAATACCATGTGCCAGTCTCCGTTGTCTTGAAGCCTTGGCCGCTCTGACTAGCCTGTTAACCTCCCTGGACTTCTTCGTATACTCTTCCTTATCAATACCCTCCCCCTGATTTCTTGAGTTTCTGAAATACCTTTCTCTTGGCCCTAACCCCCTCCATAACCTCCTGAGTCAACTAGCTGGACTTCTTTACCTTTCCCTTCTTACTCTGTGCCTTTGCACACATCCTAGTGGCCTCTTTCAGTACTCTTTTAATAATATCCCACTTTTGACTAGCATCCATGTCTTGACGAATGCCTGCCAGATACTTAGTAAAAATTTCCGCCCGTCCTACTCAAGTCTGCCCCTCTAAAATCAATCATCCTGTTTTCCTTACCTCTTGTTTCTCTACTCATATTGGACCCTATTCACAAACAGGACAGGGTGGCTATGTGCCGCGTAACTCGGGTCAGTAGCCACCCCACACAAATTCATACCAACTGCACCCCCTTGGTGGCATTCATAGCCTACATACTCCCCCTTGCACCAGATTCCTGATCGAGCACAGAGTTCCATGCATGGGTGGGCTAAGGCCTCTGTGGAAGGGCATTCCGGCACTCCACACCATTCACGAAAGTGCAGAGTGCCAAACATGGGGGCAGGCAACTATATGTCTGGAGGGAAGCTGTAACAGATATGTGCCCCCTTCAGCTGCTGCCTTCAGACCTGCCAGTGCAGGTGGTGGGTCATCGGACCCCTTCTGGATGGTGCCACAGTTGTCAGATGACAGTGGTCAGGCCAGGGGTGGGCAGCCAGCAAATGCCTCCCTGGCAGCATGATCAGCATGCTGCATGACTCCTGCAAGATGGTGCCATCCCAGCGCAAGTGATCCACTGTGAACCTAGGTTGGGCAACTGGTTGGCTGCTGGCCCAGGTCCACATCTTAAACCCCATGAATCTCTGAGCTGGGGGGAGCAGGGATGAAGAAGGGAGCTGGGTGGGAACCACTGCTTTGTGAATGCTGTCCCTGTGTGGATCTCCCATGGTGCAGAACTGTGCATGCCTTTATGCACCAGCTCTGCATAGCTTTGTGAATAGAGCCCATTGAGTGTGAACCACATTGAGTGTTGGTCACTGTCAGCCAGAGGGTCCTCCACCCCCAGATCTTTTACAGACTCCCCATTTCAAAGTACCTGGTCCAGAGTCCTATCCAGTCTAGTAGGCTCATGTACCAACTGCTCCAGGAAGCTGTCATGAAATGCCTCTAGTATGACCTGCTGTCTCACAGTCGTGGTAGCTGGAGTGCTCCACTCCACTCCAGGAAGGTTGAAGTCCCCCACCACCACTGTGTTCCCCTCCCTACAGACCCTTCTGATTTGCTCAGCTAGTTCTCTGTCCAGGTCCTCCCCCTTGTGCCAGAGGTCTGATACTGTTCCCAACCTATGTGTACCACCTCTTGAGTCCAGAAATTGAATCCATAGGGCCTCTGTTCAACCTTTCTACCCTCCTCCCTTATACACCTTATCTTTTCTTGTACATAGGTTGCCATGCCTCTCCTTCCCTTTAGCCCTGTCCTTCCTGAATATGTTGTAACCTGGGATCATCATATCCCAGTCCTGGTACTGGGTAGCCCACGTTTCATCCTCCTTACTGCCAAGAGAGCCTGCAGTTCAGCTGACTTATTACAGTAGTAGCCACAGACATGGCCAGATAGTTCCAGATATTTCACAGCATTTCTAAAGATTTTCTCTCTGCTGCCCCTACTGTGTAAATGGAGAAAGCAGGAGATTTCTCTAGCAATATCACAGAAATTCCAAAAAATATCTGGCCATTTCTTTGGCTGTGACTACACCTAGGCTCCTTGTATTTAACATGACTACCCTTCACCATGTGTCTTTCCTTGCCTTACCCTGGGTTTCCTCCATGCCCCCAATGTCTCTCCCCTGACTCCTTCCCTGTTATCTTGGGGGTAAGCTCATCAGGCTCTCATCTCTGTGTTCCCTGCCTACCAGCTGTCCCATCGCCATCCCCCACCTACTTTAAACTCACCTTTGCTGCAATGTATCCCTCTATCCCCTGTTTTAAATTTCTCTTTCCCTATCTGATCAAGTGCAGCCTGTCTCCTGTATATAGATCGTTGTTGTCACAGGTCCATCCCCAGCACCCCACTAACCCATACCCCTTTGATCAACACCATTCCCCCAGTCATGTGTTGAACTCTCTAATCCTTCTTTTCTCATTGTACTCATGCATGGCCATGCCTTTGTTACTAGCCAACCTGATTACTGTAACACCCTTTACCTAGTGCTGTCTGGAGGTTTGATGCGGTGACTGAAGCTAGTGCAAAATGCAGTGGCCAGGTTGTTGATGGGTACCTCTATGAGGGATTGTATCACTCCTGTTCTTTGCACTCCTCCCTGGCTGCCTGTGAGTGCACGAATCACCTTCAAGATAGGCTTGTTAACATACAAGGCCCTATGTGGTCTGGGACCTGACTACCTAAAAGAGTTCCTGATCCCATTCTCTTCAATCCAATTCCTATGCTCCATGGAGGCTGGCCTGTTAGTTCTACCACCCTCCCATCTAAAAATATTGGGAGATAGAGCCTTTTTGGTGCCTACACCATTATTTTGGAATTCTCTCCCACCATACATTAAGGTTGCTAGCAAGGTGGAGGCCTTTAAAGCCTCTTTTAAAACATACTTATTTTAAAAGGTTTTTAATCTGCTGTGATTACTTTTATTTGTTGGGACATTGTACTGCACTTTATTATTGTGTTTGTTAAGCAGTCTGATCCCCTGGATAATACTCTATATACATACAATTTACCTTGCCTTGCCTTGCCATGACTACTGGAAGTGGCTAGCTTTTTGGAATGCCCTGTATCATTGACTGCAATTGTTTTCATTGTGGGAGAGTTAAATTTCTGTTTGTATACTTGTTCACTAATAAATAACCTTGGCATTATTGTTTGGCTCCTTTTGTGGTCTGTTTTGCCTCTGAGTTTAAGGTTGATTTTAGGTGTTGACCTCACCTACAGTGGCAGGTAACTGTTTGTGTATTGTTTGTATCTGCTACTGTTACTTCAGTAGATGCCAGTGAGGTGGGATGACCGGACTATGGTGGGCTCTGGAAGAGTTGGGTTAGGGGGCTGGGTCAGAGGGAGGCACATTCCTCAAACAGTACCTCTATGCAATTCCTGCACCACTCTGGTGAGACAGGACTGCAAGGAGGATGCCCCTGTGATAGTGGCTGAAGGAGAAGAGGACCCCAGAGGAGGAGGAGGAAGCAACTTCTTGTGGGGGACTCAAGTGTGAGGGGGGAAGATTTGGGAATAGGAAGTGGGGGAGAGGGAGGTTAGGTGCCTATGAGGTGCCATGGCCCAGAGAGAGACGGAAATTGCATTCTGAGGTTTGCTTGTGCAGCAGGATGGGAGGCAGTGCTGGATGACATTGTTCTTCTGAGGAATAATGACCTGGTTAAGCATGATGCTGAGATAGTGCAGGGGGAGTTTAGGAAGCCGTAGAGGGGTCTGTGATAGTGTACTGTGATGACCCCATTATCGTCCTTTCGTTTTCTCCAAGTCTGCTGCAGCAGCGTTCTCCCTTCATCTATCTGTCTCTCTCATTCTCTCTTTGTTGTTCCCACTTGTTCAGGAAGAGCACCTGAATGAGGTTCTCACTATCCCTTTACCTCGAGGGGCCATATCAGAGCCATTGCTAGTACATCCCCCAATTCTAGGAATCTAGTAGAAATTCCCTCAGAAACCCAAATCTGCAAATGTACTCAAGCCCATTGCTTGTGATTAGATATGCCCTTCCCATGTCTAGGGGATGAGAAATTAAGAAAGACTAAGGAGTGGCCACTGTTATGTACTTTAAAACCATAGGGGTAGTCTTGAAGCTACAAAATAAAAAAAGTACCCTGCTTACCTTTTTTTGACTGCGGTAAGCCTTGTAAAGGAAACCCTGTTTAGACGCTCTGAGCAAACCGTTGCCTGACGATGTGCACGTTCAAGCAGTCAGGACGTTATTCTTTAAGTTACTGCTTGACGATGTACACTTTCAAGCAGTACTAGTGGTGCCAATTATATGTATCGCTTTTGATTTTTTTTCTTTCTCCCTGTATTTACCAGCCAATCCTATTGCAGCTTAGTGCAATGTTCTGGTAACTAGGAAAAAGTGGTATCCAGAAAAGAAGTAAACTTTACCTGAAATAAAACGCCACAGAATAGAATCAAGCAGACAAGGTATTTTCTTGTATTTCTAGACATTGGTTTGCTAAAGTGCTTTAGCAACTAGAAGCACCGTTCTGAATTATTATTTTAAAACATGTCCGGCGCACTGTACCTTGTAGAGGCTGTTCAGGTATGAGTGGTAGAAATGATAAACAGTACTAGCAATGCAGGAAAAAGCTGAGACTGTAAAAAGTAGCATGCAACATTGTAATAGCCTTTGAAATAGCAGCATTCCCTTTAGCCAAAGTTTAAACCTGGAGATTTTTTATTTTTGAATATTTATTTCATTAAGGTAAAGTTTCTGTGCTGTTAGTACTTGGAAAAATTAGACCTCAGGCTCTAGTAAGGGATAAACAGGCAGGGAATCCTGTGTTTATTAACACAATAACAGAATATTAGAGGGATGCACTATTTAGTCCTATATTTTTTACTGTTATTTTCAGCATTACCTGTATATTTTATTCTAAAAACACACAACACAGTTTGTCTGAGAAACAAATACAATTATCACAAAATATATAAGGCTGCTTCGATATCTTAAAGCAATACTGTTGGTTTTGTTTCATTTGTTTGCTTGGTAAGTAGGAAATGGAATACATTACATTAATGTATGGGGCAAGATAATCTTTCTTTAACTATTATGTGCAATATATGTTTCTGTTACTCAATTTACTCAAGCAGCCTTTGCTCTGTATTACTGTGTTACACTAATCTGTCTATTGAAATTGTATTGATCCATATGATGATGTTTGTAGTACTTTGTTTGCCTGTATTGTTACTTGATGTTGTACGACGTGGAACCTACGAAAAAGAGTCTTCTGTCTCATAGGTAATTGTAATCCAAGAATTAAATAAATAAATAAATTAACATTTGTCAGGGGAACCAAGGCTGTTGCTGCTCACCTGAGCTGAAGACTCTCCTCCTTGAACTCTGCAGTGTTTCTAAGTGCTGGCCAGCCCTTTCGCTCCTATAGTTATACTGGCCAGCTCAAGGGGAGAAGCCGACAGCTACAACTAGACAGTAAACACCTTGATATCTGTATTATTGTTATATCTTTGGCTAATAGTTATGTTGTTCTCAAAATGAAAGCATTCTCATAGTTTCATTTATTAAAAAGATGTTATATTAAACATAATAAATGTTCTGAAAAATTATGGGTGGAGCTTCAGACAATCATCTGACCTCTACTAGTATAAAATAAGTGCTCTTAAAAACAACGGATTAGATGTGTGGTGGAGTCAGAGAGCTGCTGGCCTACTGGCCTCTTGCTTTTACTAGAGTGATGTTTCCATTTGTAATTTATTTTCTTCTGCTTCACTGATATTTATTGTTTTTTTCAAAACCAGTTTGTTTTTCTTTTATTTGAGATTCTGCTGCAATAAGTCAACTGCTAGGCTTTTGCCTTGCTTTTCAACTTGCATACTGTTGTTTTTGTCCATTGTTTCACACTAATCCATGACAGTGGTGGCAGAGTTGGATTTGAGAGGCATTGGACATCAGAGAAACCTCCAGCTTTGGGTAGCCTTTACTTCCAAGAGGATAGTGGATACATCACCCAGTGGCCAAGGGGCAATCTGAGAGACCCAGTGGTGTTTTAAACTAGAAGATGGTGGAATAGCTGGGAGAACACCTTGTTGAAGGACTTGAGGATGTCAGAAGGAAAACAATTCCAACAAAGAAGGAAGGAGAAGAGGAAGGGGCAACTGGTGGATCCCTTGAGGAGACACTTCCTAAAGAATGTGTCTCTGGAAGATTTACGATACTTGTTGAGATGGCTTTGTCTTAAGCAAGTTAAGATGGACAGGAAAGATGGGCAGACATTGAGGGCCATCCATGATACAGGAACCCGACAACCCTCATCAAATGCCTCCCCCTCCCCCCGAAGGACATTAAGCTGATGAAATTGGGTGAGTCTGAGGATGCTGAATCTTATTTTATGACTTTTGACAGGGTGGCACAAGCATGTGGGTGGCCAATGGATCAGTGGGTCATTCTGCTTGCCCCCTAGTTAACTGGCAAAGCATATTTGGCCTATAGCCACATGGACAGTCGTCAAGCCAATGATTAAGATGCTGTAGAGCATGAAACATTATGGTGCTATGATATTAGTCCTGAGACCTACAGGCAGCTGTTTAGATCTCTTAAATATCACAGCACAAATAATACCAGGGAAGTGTATGTCCGGCTTAAGGAACTGTGCCATAAATGGCTACAACCATGACTGAAAAGATGACAACAAATCCCAGAAATTATAATATTGAAGCAATTTGTGAGGGTTCTGCCATTAGGTATCCAAACATGGGTTAGGGAGCACCACCCAGAAACTATGGAAAGGGCTTTTTCCCTCACTGAGGACAACCTAGTTTCTCAGCTCGATAGACAAAAGGGATATTCTGCGACATATCATCCAGTGGTAAGAACCGATTTTAGTACACCTGTTTCAGCAGGGACTGCAGGGGGCAATAAAACCTTTAAGTCAGGATAGCCCTTCAATCCAGAAATCATTTGTAGAGAGTGCCAAGGGAAGGACCATATCACTAGGTTTTGCCCCAAAAGAAAACATACCACTCAGCTAGCACTAGCCAACTGGGGTCAATGTATGCTCCCTGTTACTATTGGGCAGAAAGTGGTGCATGGACTAGTGGACTCAGGAAGCAGTCAGACCCTGGTCAATGCAGATGTGATAGAAAAAGAACTGTTCAATGGCACTAGGACTGATGTGGCATGCATCCATGGGGATACCCATTATTGCCCCATGACCAAGGTAAAACTGACCATCAGAGGAGCTAGTCACCATTTGAATGTCAGTGTGGTACACAATCTTCCTGTCCCTGTTGTCATCGGACAGGATCATCCTGACTTTAAGACATTTGTTTCTGACATTTTTGATGCATGTGCTGTGACCACCAGGGTCCAAGTCAAACAGGAAGAGCAGTGGGCATGAGTCTTCCCTTTTCATGAAGAACTGTATGCCTCCAGGGAAGACCCAAAGAACAAAAAGAGAAAAATGAAGGGGCAAAAATGAGTTGAATTTAGATCATATAGACATAAGTAAAGACAAAACAAGAGTAATGTGTTTGGCATGGAATAAAACATGGATGTAACTTTAACCTCTTTTTTCCAGCAGGTGGGACAAGATTCTGGTAAAGGGGTAACTTATGAAATGAATAAGGGACTGCTGTATAGAGAATGTACCAATCTCAATACAAGGGATGTAACAGACCAACTGATAGTCCCTAGTAAGTACAGAAGTCAATTGTTATATTTGGCACATGACATTCCCCTTGCTAGACACATGGGCAGAGATCACACTTTAAACCACCTCCTTCTGTGATTCTATTGGCCTGGCTTCCATGAACAGGTGGTGGATTATTGAAAGGGTTGCCAGGAATGCCAGAAGTTGGCAACAATCGCAAAAAAGGATAAAGTGCCTCTGCACCCCCTCCCTTTATTCACAACATCATTTGAATGCATAGCCATGGATATTGCTGGACCCTTACAAAAAAGTGCAAAGGATAACCATTCCATTCTGGTTATTTGTGACTATGTGACCTGATAGCCCGAAGCTGTGTCTTTGAGGACAGTAACAGCAGAAAAAATAGCTGATGAATTGGGTAAAGTGTTTAGTTATGTAGGAATCCATACTGAGATTCTAATGGATCGTGGAAGTCATGTTTGTTCCAGGCTTCTACAACAACTGTACAAAACCTTAAATATAGAAAACCTCCATACTTCACCATACCATCACCAGACTGATGGATCAGTAGAACATTTCAATCAAACACTGAAAAAGATGTCAAGAAAGTTTGTTTAGGAGGAAGGGAAGCAATGGGACATCTACTTACCCTTCCTTATGTTTGCTTACAGGAAGGTACCTCAGGAATCCAGTGGGTTTTCACTCTGCCTCACATACCCTCAGCCACCTCTCCTTCCGTGCTTAAAGAGTGACACCCTCCACATCCATTCTGGCTATCTGGGTCAGCCTCTAGAGTGCCCCACTGCTATCAGGACCTATTAGATGTCCCGGATTACCCCCCTGGGTGGAGCGAGGAGAGATCTCCCCCTTACCTCTCCTCTTGACCTCTGCAGCAAGCATGCACAGCGGGATCTGCCCTTGGTAGGCTAATGCTGAAAGTGGATCCAGAGAACTTCATCTAGGGGGCTGGAGGGCATTTTCCTCCAATCTTGTGATTGTTCCCTGTAGCTCAACCTCCTGAGACACTGGCGAGGAGAGTCGATGTGCTGACACATGCTCCTTCTCAAGAGCCTAACGGCATCCCCCCAGCTCTGAGATATGAAGCTGCCATGCCCCTCAATAGTCAGTGCATCCACCAGCTCCCTTAGGATGTCGGGAATTAGACAGAACCCCTGGCATCCCACCCCAAGGGAGGAGAGCATCCATGGGAATGCTCCATCCTCCCTCCCCCAGCCATCCCCCGCCATCCCAAGTCTGTTCCCGAACCCAGGTCGCTGGTGCAGCATGAGGTATGGCATCCAGTGCCTCAACCCTCAGCACCACTGGGCCAGCTGGGTTTTCACCCTTTGAGTTTTTATATGGGAGAAACCCAAGGGGACTCCTAGATATCATAAAAGAGGAGTAGGAGGAAAATAAAAGGAATGGAGCTCAAAATACATTGGATTACATGACCCAGTTCAGGGAAAGCCTGAAGTACAATGACAAGGATGTTAATGGTTTAGATTGCTTATTTATATTCTGTACAGTTGCTCGACTAGCAAATCAGATTTGTATTAATGAAGGGGGGTCTAAAAAATTTGGATGTGAATTAGAATATGTTAACAGGGAACTTTTGAACAAGGGACTTTGAACACTAAATAGTGAGTTCTGCCATTTAAGTGTTTTTGGTGTAAAATCAGTTTTCAGTAATAATACAAGAAAACTAAAAAATGCCCTGTTAAACATATTTAGGCATGTTCTAAAATTTCCAGATCCAGATTTTATAATAGAAAATGTTTTTAGCTGGAACAAGGGTACAAGTATGGGACAAGTGGATATTTTGGTTAAAAGTCCAGAAGCAGCAAGAAGCATTTTAGTTAAAGCAGCATTACTAGATGATGCAGGGTTACACATAGTGGAGAGAAAACTATTAAATGAAGGAAATAAACAGAACAGGAAGTAAGTGCCTCAAAATAGGTAAATGTGGCTGACAGAGTTCCTAATTTATTGCATTTGTATGGTCTGGAGAGGATTAAAAATGAGAATAATAACAACTTAAAGGATCTAGTAGTAGACATATTAGAACAAGTTCTGAATGTTTCCATAGATGACCCTAAAGCATTAACTATAACAAGGCAGGGATCTGACCCAGATTGTGATCTAATCATTGTTAAAATAGGCTTTTTAAGCCTATATAACAAGATTATTGAGAATAGGGGTCTATTGGATGCTTTAGGTATACATATAGTCTCAACAAATGATTTTTCTCACCAGACCATTCCCAAATGTAAATTATAAAAAAAAAATCAGGAGGAACTGTTATTCAGTGTTACAACCTTTAACAGATTTGAGTTGTTGGACACACAGCTAAAATGACTGACAAAAGGAAAAGAACAATATTTTGAAACAAAATCTAATGGTTTCTTATCAATTTCCTGGAATATTTCAGGCTTTTTTTAAAATTAATGGATCAAGAATGGTTAGAATGTATATTCAAGTTTAATATTGTTTGTCTGCAGGAGACCTGACATAACAAAGATCAAGAAATATCTTTGAATGGCTATCAAATTTTTCAAACACCAGGAGAGAAAGTTGTTAAAAAGGGAAGAGCTGTAGGGGGTCTAATCACCTTAATTAAAATAAATTCTAATATTACTGTAGATATTTTATACACTAATAAAAATATATTGGTTATTTATATTAAAGTTAAAAAAGGTAAACATTTTTGTTTAGTTATTATATATATATCCCTCCATTTGATTCTAATTCATATACTCCTGCACTTTGGGACCAATTGGAGAACTTTGTCCATAAGAGCTGGGCAGTAACTTCTTGTGATGACATATTACTATGCGGTGACTTTAATGCTAGGACTGGATATTATGACAGTTATTTTGATAGTAACTGTCATAATTGTTGTCACCCAGAAGCCTTTAATTGGCCTAGAAAAACAAAAGATGGTAGATTAAATTAAATTTGGTCAGAGACTAATAGAATTATTAGCCCTATATAATGTAGCACCAATTAATTGTAGGATTCATGGAGACAAAGAGGGCAATTTTACCATTTTTTCTGCCAAGGAACCTTCAATTATAGACTATCTTTTTTGGAATGGGAATATGACAGATTGGGAACTCATGAAGATTCCTACCAGGGGTGAAAGTGATCATCCCCCTCTTGTCCTACAAGCAAAATATATAAAATGTGTTATTGATGTCCCTACTAAACCTACACAATTTGTAAATTGTAATAATACAATTAAATGACAGGATAATGTATCTCCCCTTATTAAACATTTCTTGCTGGATCTATGTACAAAGTTAAATGGTGAAATGGGATATGGGCTCCTGCATCAGCTTTATTCTTAACTTTTGAGGATATAAAAACATTACTTCAGTCCTCAAAGACTATTAAAAGTATAAAGAAAAAAAATACATGGTTTGATGAGGAATGTTGCAAAGAAAGAAAAGAACTGAATAAAAAAATTAGAAAGGTAAGACAGAATAAAATTACACAAAACATTACAGAACTAAATAGATATCGAGAAAAGTATAAGAAGTTTCTTTTATTAAAACAAGGACAATACCAACAAAAGAAATGGGACTGCATGCTTAAAGCCATTTCTAACAAGGATTATCAGACCTACTGGTTATTAGTTGCCAAGGGAATGAAGAATATTAAACATGAATTAGGTACTTACATTATGTTGGAAACTTGGGTCTCCTTTTAATATTCAAAATTTTTCTTCCCTAATGTTGATAATGTAGGAATAGTTTTAAATATTAATATGCAATTTTTTTGACCATTTCTACTTACAGAGGTGTATTTTATTATTGCAACTTTAAAAAAAAGGAAGGTACCTGGTCCTGATATGATTCTTTCCAAAGTATATTTTAGTGCCCCTGCTTTATGGTCTGCAATAGTGACCAAATATTTCAATTATTGTGCCCAAAAATTGATATTTCCTAATTCTTGGAAGGGTTCAATAATAATTTCATTATATAAAAAGGGTGATAAGTCAGATCCAAAAATGTATAGGCCTGTCTCATTATTGGATAGCCTTGGGAAATTTTTTTCTAGACTTATTTTAAATAGATTAAAGGAAGAATTAAGACTGGGGGGACTTTCCGAAGCTCAAGATGGTTTTAGGGCTGGTTATAGTACAACTGTTTCATAATTAGACATTTTTATGAAAAATGTGCTGTAATCAAGAAACAGATTTTATTTGCTGCTTTTATAGATTTCAGTACAGCATTCGACTCAGTTTTAAGGAATGTACATTGTGTTTTAATGAAGGAAAAAGGCTTTACCGGGGAACTGATAGCAGTTATTAGGGAATTATATTCTTTAATGTGGGCTCAAGTAAAATCAGGTATTAGGGAACAATTTTCCTCAACCTTCTTTACAAATATGGGAGTCAGACAAGGCTGTGTAATTGCACCTCTACTTTTTTGCATATATATTGGCAAGTTATTATGTGACTTAAACTCTAGTGACATGGACTCTCCTAAGATTAGGGATAAGCATTGCGGCGTACTGGCTTACGCAGATGACTTAGTCTTGTTCTCCCTTACTGAATCTGGACTGCAAGCCAAATTAAATATGCTCACAGTAACTGCAAATGACTTAATTTGTCAATAAATGTTAAAAAAAGTCAGATTATTTCTTTCGGTTTGAAGGGGGAAAAAAAATCCTGGGTGTTGGGTTCTGTTAAATTAGAGACTGTAGATAGCTATACATATTTGGGTCTACATTTGACAAGGGATGGGAAGTGGAATAAACAGTTGGACACAACTTTATGAAAATTAAATAGGACAGCAAATTCTTTACTTATATTTAATAAAAAATATGGTGGGAATACGATTAGGCCTATTTTAACTGCAGCAGAAGCTAAATATTACGCCCAAGCTTTATCCAATGTTGAGATTTGGCATCATAATAAAATGAATACACTAGATATTCCTATTAATAAATTGTTACGTGAAACTTTAGGCTTACCTAAGTTTGTTCCTGCTGCTATACTAAGGGCTGAGACAGTTTTTTTTTTTACTTGCAGGCCTTTGATGATGTCAGAAAGGTTAATTTCTTGATCAGAATTCTTCAACATGGACAAAATAGATTTACGGCCCTATGCTTAAATGACAAATATTTGTGGTCTTCTTCAGGCTGTTTAAAAGCAGAATGGTTATCTTTGATATTTAAGTTACTACAGAAAGTAGGGTTAACTCATCTATACCAGTAAAGGGCCAGAGGAATTATCATTAGTTTAAAATATCAGTTCCTCATTACAAAGGCATTTAGAGAGTATCATAAGACCTTAGACTTAAACATCATTAATAAGTTGAAAATGTTTCAATTTGTTAGGGCAAATGATCCTTGTCACTATTATAGACATTATTTAGATATTCTTACAGAAGTAGAATATAGAAAACAGTATACTAGATACAGGCTAGAAGTATTCCCAGACAATATTCTGGAAGCAGTTTAAAGTAAAAAAATACTTCTGTTAGTTCTAGATATTGTTCTTGTACTTGTTTTACTTTGGAAAATTTGGAATATGTTATGTTTGCCTGTAAATGGTATACTGTACCAAGAGTAAAATGGATCTGGCCTTATGTCAAACTATTCAAACAATAGATCAGTGTATTTTACTCATTATCTTTTTTACCTCTAATGATGATATTGTAATCAAGTCTGTGACCAAATACTTGGTAAATATTTCTAGAATATGTTTTGGTAAAAAGAAATGAAAAAGAGAAGGAAATTTGGAAATTTTTTCAAATTATATTCTGAATGAGGTAAAATATGTACATTCTGATGGGGTGAGTCTTATGCTTATAGGAAATACTGCAGTTAATTTAATTTTGTCTTTGTATTTGTACTTAAGCACTTTAAGGAGATAATGGAATTTATTTCTTATTTTTTAGTATTTGATATTTATTATATATATATATATATAAATTCTAGATAAGTTACTTACTTACCTATATATATTTTAAAGAGAGTATACATTGTAAAAGGATTAGGTTTTTCTTATTTGTTTTTTTCCTTTTTATATATTGCAGTAATAATGAGTTTTGAACATTGTTGCTTAGATTAATTCTAATGTTGTTTTAATTATTTATTGATTTTATCATGTTATGTCCAGATGCCTTGGTTTTGGAAAGGTGCCTTTTATAAATAAAGATTAATTTGATTTGATTTTGATTTAATTTATTAGTGCATATTGTCATGGTCTTTGACCACTCAATAAAACTTGAACTGGAACAGTAAGCAGGCACACCAGCAGAATGCAGAAAAGCATATAAACCAAAAACTGAAATAAGATCAGGAAGTGGGTCATAAGGTGTTCCAAGAAGGTGAACAGGTACTATTATTGTTACCAAACTCCAAAAATAAATTGTTGATAACTTTGCAGGGTCCCTATACAGTCTTGAGGCAAACTGGCCCTGTCAATTATGAAATTGAATTGCCAGACAGAAAAGCAAAAAGGGGAATTTTGCATACCAGCTCCTTAAAGAAATTGCATCAAAGAACAGTGCCTAGTCCGTATGTATACCTAGACCAAAAGGAAAATGAGATGGACATGGCATATTAAAGGTTGGAGCAACAAGAGGAGGTGGATGATTGAAATATAAACCTGAGGCTAGAACCACACCAGAAACAATCTCTAGATCAGGTGTCATTGCACTTTTAGGACACCTTTACCATTATTCCTGGTAAAGTGTCAGGTATTGAGCACCACACTGAAGTCACCTAAACAACACCACTTAGACAAAAACCTTATAGATTGCCAGAGAGCATACATCAGGATGTGGTACAGGAAGCAAAGAAAATGCACCAAATAGGAGTGATAGAGCCCTCTCGGAGTGAATGGTCTTTCCCAATGGTTGAAGTTAAAAAAAAGAAGGGTGTATCAGAATATGTTTAGATTTTTGAAGGTTGAATGCCATCTCAAAGTTTGACACCTATCCAATGCCCAGGATAGACGATATCATAGACCCCTTAAGGAATAACCAGTACATTACTACTTTTGACTTAACTAAGGGCTACTGGCAGATTTCCTTGGATTAAACATCTAAAGAAAAGACAGCATTCAGTACACCCATTGGGTTATTTCATTTCACCACCATGCCATTTGGATTGCACGGTGCTCCTGCCACCTTTCAATAGTTTATGGACTGTGTATTATTACCACATACAGCATACTGCTCGACATATCTTGATGATGTTGTGGTGTGTAGGCCTACCTAGGAGGCTCATGTACACCATCTGGAAGCAGTACTGCCAGCCATTACACAGGCAGGCCTAACCATAAACCCTAAAAAGTGTTCTATTGAGATGCAAGAAACCAGATATCTTGGTTATGTAATAGGTCATGGACAGGTTAAGCCAGAGATAAGCAAAGTAGATGCTGTAGTTAAAAGCCCTCAACCTATAATCAAGAAATGTGTAAGATCTTTCTTAGGGTTAGCTGGGTACTATCGGTGACTCATTCCCAATTTTGCCATGATAGCTGCCCCCTAACAGATCATAGCAAGAAAAACAATCCAACAAAATTGAAGTGGGCTCCTGAATGCGAGGACGCTTTTTGTACCATAAAAGCTAGGCTATGTGCCTCCCCAGTTTTAAACAGAACAGACTTTAATTTGCCTTTTCTGATACAAACTGACTCCTTGGACACTGGCATTGGGACTGTTCTCTCAGAACTGTTTGATGAAGAGTAGCATCCTATTATATTTATAAGTAGGAATTTGCATGCAATGGAAACTTGTTACTCCACTATCAAAAAGAAGTGCCTTGCTATGAAATGTGACATTGATGCCTTAAAGTGTTATTTGTGGGGATCAGAATTTGAGGTCACCACCGACCACAACCCATTATGCTGGCCATAAGTAATGAAAGATTAAAACCAACACATAATGTGGTGGTACCCATTCCTACAGCTTACTGCTTTGTCATTAGAGATAGGGCAGGTAGCCTTAACAGAAATGCAGATTTCATGTCCCGTTAGGGAGCAGATTTGCAAGTACAGGCACAATCAGACTCCTGGGTAAGTGACAATGTAATAGATTGAGAGTGTTGACCTAGATAAAAAAAACTCTCAGTCAGGGTTTGTATTTTTATATGGGACCCCTGGGATGGAGCTTTGGGAGTGGGTGGGCTGAAGCTCCATCTCTCTCCTGAGAGATCTGACACTATGCCTGTAGCATAGCTTAGGAAACCCATAGATTGTATCCCCTCGTTTCCTCTTGGTAAGGAGGAGTCTGTCATAGTGTACTGTGATGACCCCATTACGGTCCTTTCTTTTCCTCTAGGTCTGTTGCAGCATCATTCTCCTTTAATCTATCTGTCTTTCTTTTGCCCTCTTTGTTGTTCCCCCTTGTTCAGGAAGGCTGCCTGAATGAGGTTTTCACTATCCCTTTACCTTGAGAGGCCATATCAGAACCATTGCTAGCATGCTTCCCCCAGGAATCTAGTAGAAATTCTTGTAGAAACCCAAATGTGCAAATGTACAAAAGCACATTGCTTGTGTTTATATATGCCCTTCCTATGTCTAGGGTATGAGAAATTAAGAAAGACTGAGGAATGACCACTGTTATATACTTTAAATCCACTGGGGCAGTCTTGAAGCTGCTAAATAAAAAAAATACCTTGCTTATATTTTTTTATCTACAGAAAGCCTTGTAAAGGAAACCCCATTTAGACACTTTGAGTGAACCGCTGCATGATGATGCACATGTTCAAGCAGTCACGAGTGTTGTTATTTAAGTTACTGCTTGATGATGTGCACATTCGAGCAGTACTAGCGGTAGCAATTTTATGTGTTGTTTTTTTGTTTTGTTTTCTTCCTTTCTGCCTGTATGTACCAGGCAATGCGATTGCAGGTTAGTGCTAGGTTCTGGCAACTAGGGGAAAGAGGTATCCAAAAAAGAAGTAAACAGTCCCTGAAATAAAACACCATGGAATAGAAGCAAAGAGACAAGGTATTTTCTTGTATTTCTAGACGCTGGTCTGCTGAAGTGCTTTAGCGACTAGAAGCAGTTCTGAATTATTATTTTAAAACATGTCCAGTGTGCTATACCCTGTAGAGTCTTTTCAGGTATGAGTAGCAGAAATGATAAACAGTACTAGTGATGCAGGAAAAAGCTGAGACTGTAAAAAGTAGCATGCAACATTGAAATAACCCTTGAAATAGCAGCATTGTCTTTAACCACAGTTTAAACCTGGGAATTTTTCTTTCTGAATATTTATTTCCTTTAGGCAAGTTTCTGTGCTGCTATTACTTGGAAATTAGGCCTCAGGCTCTTGTAAGGGATAAACAGTGAGGAAATCCTGTGTTAATAAACACAATAATATAATGTTACAGGGATGCACTGTTTAGTCCTATACGTTTGCTGTTATTTTCAGCATTACCTGTATATTGTCTTCAAAGCACAACAGAGTTTGTCTGAGAATTACAATTATCACAACATATATTAGTTACTAGGATATTTTACAGCACCTTTGTTTTTTGTTTTTTTTGCCTGTATGAAGTGAAATACACTATATTTGTTTGGGGAATCAATATGCACTTACCCAAGCTGAGATTTTGAACCTCTCAGTTCTCTCTAAGTAGCCGGCCCTCCCTTTCTCTCCTATAGTTATACTGGCCAGCTCAAGGGGAGAAGCCTACAGCTAGACAGCAAACACCTTGATATCTGTATTATTTTTATATCTCTGATAGTATTAATGTTGTTTGCAAAAAGAAAGCACTCTCATAGTTTCATGTAATAAAAAGATGTTTTATAAAACCTAATAAATGTTCTGAATAATTATGGGTGGGGCTTCAGGCAATCACCTGACCCCTACTAGTATAAAAGAAGTGCTCTTAAACTCAATAGATCAGATGTGTGGTGGAGTCAGAGAGCTGCTGGCCTTCCATCCTTTAGCTTTTACTAGAGTGACGTTTTCATTTTTTTTTGTTCTGGTATACTGATGTTTATTGTTTTGTCATAATCAGTTTGTTTTTCTTTTATTTAAGATTCTGCTGCAGTAAATCAACTGCTGTGCCTTGCTTTTCAACCTGCATCCTGTTGTTGTTGTCCATCATTTCCCACAAATCCGTGACAGGGTCTTAGACAGGTATTTTGCTCAGTGACTTTTGCTGAGGTGCTGCCTGTCTGTGATAGGGTAGAGGAGAGGGATCTGCACACTAGAAGCTTCAACTGTTGGTTGAAGGAATGGTGCAGAGAGGAGGGGTTTGGTTATATCTGGGACTGGGGATCCACCTGGAGGCATAAAGTCCTATAGAGGGGTGATGGTCTGCATCCATCCAAAAGAAGAAGAGCACTCCTTAATGTACTCTTTAAATGTTACTCTGATGAACATTTCAACTAGCGGGGGGGAGGGGGTAGATAAAACTGAGAAGGCAGAAACTGAAGTAGAAATTGGGGAGAACCTGAGATGAGAAGAATCCACCAAGGTGCAAGTAAATAAAGGAAGCAGGGTGGTAGAAATGAGGGAGGATTGGAATGGGAGCATTAAAAAGAGAGGAGGAAGGAGGGAGGGAGCGCAAAGGGTAAAAAACAGATAACAATGAGAGTGGTAACAAAACCTGGAAGGCCATGTTTGTGTGAATGCTAGAAGTCTAGGAAATAAGATTCTGGACCTGAAGCCATCATGGCAGAGGCTGGCCTGGATGCTGTGAACATTATTGAGTCATGGTGCACTGAAAACTGTAACAGGGGCATTGCTATACCTGGCTATACCTTTTCAGGATGGTTAGGATGGGAGGAAAAAGACGGGGGTGCTTTATGTGAGGAAATCATAAATGCAATGGAACTAAAAGGAATACAGCAGTACTGTGGGTCAGCCTGGATCTGGGAAACGAAGCCACTGTTCACACTGGCATGATCTAAATACCTCCAGCACAGGGGGAAGAGTTAGAAAATGTACTGATGGAAGGAACTGGCTAGATGTCAGAAAAAGGGGAGGTGCTGCAGCTGCAGGACTTCAATCTGCCTGAAGTAGTGTAGATGTAGCCTCCCATCTGTTACTTCAGGTAGAAATAGGGATATTATGCACTCCAAGCAGGGGAAGCAAAAAAGCAAATTCAGCATCAAAGATAGAGTGCAAAATACAGCTTTAATCAGATAAACGCCAATAGCTCAGTCAATAAAATGACCACCTCAACCAGTTTCACTCAGCGAGCATCCTCAAGAGGGTATTACTCAAGCACAAACAAGACACATTTAAAACAGAGTTGCTTAAAGTGACAATGAACAATTGTGAAACAACTATTGCCTTGTGTAAATAAACAAACATTAATATATGACAAATTATTAAAAAGAAGTCATTCTATTAGATGTGTGAGGCACTTCAACTGAATTGAATATTTTTTAATTATTTACAATTATTATAAATGTCACAACATATACATGCTCAATAATCAAAACTTCAATTATCTATTATGACTACAGACTGCACAGTACTTCAATATTAACTTAACACTCAGCGTGCAGTGACAGGGGGCTCAAGGGAGTCAGCTGCTGAAGTCATTAGAGGGGTGGAGTTAAGTCCTTTAAAACTCCGCACCATGCAATTTTATAATCAGTTCCTATTTTATTACTTCATTCCCAGACCTGTGTGTTTGTCCCGGTGCAATTTCCCCTGCAATTCTCACTGAATTGTTGCTGCTAGAAGATTCAGAAGGCCAAGCAAGTACCTGGGTGAGACACTGGTGTCCTGCTTTTCCCTACAGACTGCAAAGTACTTTAATATTAACTTAACACTCAGCAAGCAAGGGGCTCTGGGAAGTTGACTGCTGAGGTCATTAGAGGGGTGGAGTTAAGTCCTTTAAAACTCTGCACCTTGCAAAAGAGTGAGCATTTGCATGAGTGTTTACTGACTGATGTGAGTGCCACTCCATCTTAGAAAATTATTGGAAATTTCGGAAATATATTTATACTGTGATACAGGATACTCAAAGAAATTATTAGTTTTAAAATGGGGCTGAGCCAGGTTATATTATTCATTGCCACAGTGTGTATAACGGGACCTTTTTTACAGATATGTATGCTGTTACCAAAGTATCGATGGACAATATGAATGGGAATGATGTCTACTTCAGTTGAATAGTCCTGGGACTCAAGTGTCTAATAAAATATAATTTTATTTAGTTTTGAGGTTTCATAATTTTTTTTTAATATGTTACTTCAATGTTCACTGTCACAAAGTGATGTAATGATAGGTTATTTGGTGCATCTGTACCATTATTATAAACATGTTCAGTTTTCTGTAATCACTCGCAAAAATACTAGGACTCCACGAATGTTTAGGAAAAATCAAAGACATGTGAATAACCTTAGATTGATACTGTCTATTCTTCTAATGTTATCAGGTACAGTACATCCAAACTGAGAGCCCCCAGAGAATTCAGTTTTATACAACCAGCTCCTGGATAAAAATACCACTCCCTTATGTATGGCACATTTAAATGTTGACAGCCTGACTGCAAAAAAGTCTTTAATCGGGTTTTGGATCCATGAAAACAAACTTGATGTGGTAACTTTATTTGAGATCTGGTTGTCTGATAAAATTTCGAAACAAGAAATAATTATTCAGGACTTCATCATATTTAGGAAAGTAAGGGCTGGGAGGAAAGGTGTTGGTTGGTTGTTTTATGTGGATAATTATTTACTGACTAATGAGTTTAACATCATCCCAGTAAGTGCTTTGTATGAATCATTAACCATTGTACTGAAGTTTGGTAAAAAAAAAAACACTGACCATTTTAATGTTTATGTTCCTCCAGAAAAATCTAAAGAAGGTGTCCCGGCTTTTTTAATAACATTTCTCATCAACTATCCCAAAGAGAACTAATCATAGTTGGAGATTTTAATCTTAATTGGCCTTTCTCCAATAACTTAGATGTCAGAACTTTGGTCACAGAATTAGGACTTCACCAATTGGTCACAGATACCACAAGGATTAATTATAGGCCAGGTTACGAGTTGACTCTTGATTGGGTTATTACCAGCAATCCCTCACATATTGTCAGTTTTGGGGTCACCCCGATTGTATCAGTGATCATTGCCCTATACTGTTCAATTGGTCAGTTAAGGCTGTTACAAAGTCTCATAAGACTATAACTTTCCAGTGGACTGTGACTTATCTTTGGATTCCATTAATTTTTGCTTGTAAAATTCAGTTTTAGCAACTCAAATGGCTTTGTGACATTTGTTCCTTAACTCCTTAAATCCTTACCGACTACAAGCTCAAATGGGCAGACTGGGTGGGTCATAGGCCCTTATCTGCCGACACTGTCTATGTATCTATGTATCTATGTAACTTTAAGAAAAACAAATGATTTGACTGAGCATAAATTTATGGAAGAAATGCAATCTCTTGAATGGTCATTTTTAGACATTGATATTGGTGTAGCCTACCAAACTTTTTGTGAATATTTCATTGGTATTTGTGACAGACTTCTTCCGATCAAAAAAGCTAGAGTTAGAGGCGACAATAAAGTTTAGATTACTCTAGGCCAGTTAAAATTAATAAGAACTAGAAATAAGGCCTGGAAAATGTTCAGGAAAACAAAACTACATGACCATCAACTAAAGTTTAAGGAGTTAAGGAACAAATGTCACAAAGCCATTTGAGTTGCTAAAACTGAATTTTACAAGCAAAAATTAATGGAATCCAAAGATAAGTCACAGTCCACTGGAAAAACTTTAAATACCTTAATGGGAAAGACGCAAGTAGAAGAAAACTTTGCCCTGAAACTTGATGGCCTTATAGTAACTGATGCAAAAAAAGTGACAGAAGCTTTTAATTCACATTTTTCCAGTCTTGAACAATACAGAAAAAGGTTTAAAAGTATGGATAAGGCAGAGGTTATCTCTGATGAACTACACCAGAAATTAACAAGTAATATAGTAAATAATACAGTGTCTAATTTTTATTTTTGGTTTTTACAACCTGCAGATCTCATCAATTATGTCTCCAAAATGAACCCAAAGCCAGTTTTAGGCCCTGATAACTTGAACTTCAGGGTCTTTAAAAAGGTTATACATTTGATAGTAGAACCACTGACTAAACTGCTCAATTACTCTCTCTACTATGGTGTTTAGCCCATGACTTGGAAGAGTTCTACTGTTAAACCTATTTTTAAATCTGGTTCCATGTCCAATATCAATAATTCTCATCCAATTTCCCTCTTGGCTCCCCTCTCAAAAAAATTAGAGAAAATTGTGCTTGATCAAGCTGCTGAGCATTTGGAAAAGTACTATTTATGGACAGACTCTCAACATGGGTTTAGACCCCATCGTAATACGGAGACTGCCTTGGTGAGGTTCACAAACCAAGAAACTAGAGCCACTGATGATGGGAAATATGTTGCAGTGACTTTTGTGAACCTTATCAAGGCATTCGATCTGGTTGACCATATCAAATTCCTCAAGTGTTTACCTGGAGTTTCATTTTCCAGGAAGGTGATTTCCTGGCTTGGAAATTATCTTTCATTTAGAAGCCAAAAAACAGTGGTTAAAGTTTTTTTTTTTTTCGATCAGTCTCAGTTAAGGTGTGGAGACCCTCAGTGATCCATACTTGGGCCATTTTAATTTTCTATTTTTATTAATTCATTATCAACTGTCTTTTCCAAAACAGAATTAATTCTTTATGGTGATGATGCGGTATTGTTTTGTACAGATCCAGTTTACCATCTCATAAAGAGTCCCTACAAACTGATTTCAGCTTACTGCATCACCGTGTTTTTTTTAGATATAATTTTTATTAGGTTTTCCTTTTGTTTTACCTCTGAAACTCACAGTACAGCTGTATTTACAACTTTGTATACCAGCTTGACATTAAAATGAACATTCATGGACAGAGGAAGGTTAAGATCATTGGTACATATATAACCCACTTTACAACATGAAGCATGAAAAATGAAAATCTGGTGCCTATTTCCTCTGAATCATTACTAAAGACAGTCTATGGCTGTAGCCTACCATTTTTGTCTCCATCCATTCCAACCCTCTCCCTCCCCCTTTGGCTTATACCATCTCAAGGATAGAACTCAGGATCAGCCTCTGCCTGGGAGAGGGTCCATCTTTGCCTAAATGTTTAGGACTGGTCACTGAGATTGGCAGTTAAATTTTCCATATGATATATACAGGGCCCCTGGTGTTCTGTGGCAGAATTTTCTGATTTCTGCGGCAGGGCTCCTTGACTTCAGCGGCAGAATTTTCTGATTTCTGAGGCATGATTTATTCATTTCTCTGGCAGAATACAGTCCTGTCATTGGCTAAATATGATGTGATGTCATCAATGACATCATATGCTGAGCATAGGGGAGGGGCTTCAGGATAAACGAGGTGGGAAAGAAAGCCTGACACTATGGAAAAACAGTATATTTATATGAAAATTCACCAAAAACAATGAATTCTGCAGTCCTATATATATTCTGTGGCATGATGCAAATTCTGTGGCAAATTCCACAACCACAGAACCACAGAATTCCAGGGGCCTTGGATATATACAGTATCTATCATTATCATTGTCCAGTCCTTTATTGTAGGTATAATTGACATAATCAATTTCCTGGTTATATATTTCTTGGCTGCTAATATGTATGTGGGAAGTAGTGTTTTGGTCCAGGAGGGGAAGTGGTCAGGATAGATGGCCAAAAGTACAATTTCGGCTATAAGTTCAATAGGTTCTCTCAGGCAGAGTGACAGTTCCTCCTACAAACTGATCCAAAAGGGCATGAGGTAGAGACATTGCCACATTACGTGGGTTATATTAGCCAAGAGACAGCCATACTTTCATCAGCTACGACCAAAGCTTTGTGGCAGATATTTGGTCAGTGCTGCCAGAGACCAAAAATATCTGGGCCTACATTTCCTGTAGAACTCTCTCCAAATATGGGAAGAAGTAATCTTCACTGCCTTAAGTGTTGATCCAAACCACAGGTCTTTTGAAATTTCCATATCTAAGTCCCTGTTGCAACTTATTATTATTATTATTAATGATTGCCCTATATGTGGCCTGTAAAAATTTTTAGTAAGGGAGGGATGGGGAGCGGGATTTTAGCTTGCATCATTCGATTTCTGAGAATATGATTTCTTACTTGAAAATATATATATATAGATCATCATTTCATTTTGGAGATTATATTTCCCTCTTAGTTCTTCAAATGTCAGGACTCCTCACTGACCTAAAAATTGGGAGACATGTTTCAGATTCAAATGTCTCCATTTGGAGAAAGTCAGGTCTGTCTGAGATGGGTGTAAGAGTTCATCCTCTGCTATTAATTTGCAGTATTCAAAAACTATTTTGAGTTCTCTCCTCACCCTCATCTCACACCACACTCGCAGGACATTGGAAGTAATCATCATGACGTCTTTCAATGGCGGGGTTCTTTTGTCCAATGAGAGCAAATTTTTTTTTTATGTTGTACATGTCATTTAAATGGATTTCTAATGTTTTCCAGAGGGTTTTGTAATTATCAGAGAGCCATAGGAGAAGGATATGCAAAAAGGCCGCTTTGGCATATAACTAATGATTTGGGAGGTTAGTTCCCCCCTGAGCCAAGGACAATTTGAGGATTGACAATCTTAATCTGGGGCTGCTGTTTTCCCATATGAATTTGGAGATCATCCCATCCCATGATTTTAAAAAGTATGATGATGGGAAGAAGGGGACATTTTGAAGTAGGTACAGGAGACAGGGTAAAATGTTCATGCGGATAATCTCTATCCATTGGAAGAAGGTTGTGGAGAGACTTTGCCTTTTCTATAGATCAGCCTATATTGACATGGAGAGAGGTTCATAATTTACTAGTTCCATAATTTTTAGGTTTTAGGTTGAGAGGGATATGAATACCTAGATATTTAATTTTAGTGGTTCACCATTTCAATGGGCATGATTTGTAAATCAAGTTTACCTCGGCAGTTGCCTTGCATTATAAAGGATGAAATGGATGTTCCTGAATATTTATTATGTTTGGTTTAGGAAGGGGGCCCAGGAGGGCAGGTGGAACACTAATTGAGCTAGTGAAGTTCCTCTCTAAAGAAAAGAGTGCAAGCAGGGAGTAGTATATTGTAATCACCCAGGGATGAAAGTGCCAGATCAAGGGAGTAAGTGCCATGCCCCTCCAGGGTACCGAAGTGAGTGAGGTCAGAGAGCTCCTCACCCCTTCTGCTTTAATTAATTGTATTGTTAACAGTTATTGGGGGCTTTGAGAAAGCTGAATGATGCCTCATCTGTGCCCTGTCTAAGTTGGGAGCTGAGCCTAGGGGCAGGATCCACCCTCCCATCTTTGCTGCGCTGTTTTGAGGTAGGATAGAGAAAGGGAGTTGATAGGAAAAACCCAATTTCAAGAGAGAGTGCCGATGAGGTTATGGTTGATAACACTTTAGAAATCATGGTCATGACCGCCATTGGGTATCTTCCCTTCCCTCCCCACCCAGTCACTCAGAGGCACAATTTTAGTCACCTCCCTACCGGGCCAGGAATGAGCCCTGAGGAGGTATGAGGTACCCTCAATTTGGGGAAGGAGGAAAAGAAAAGGGAAAGGGGGCCTGCCCAGCCACTGGGTCCAACCCACTCCCCCAAGAACCATCCAGCCTGGGTTCACCTCCACCATCAAGTGATTTGTATCCCAGAATCACAACCCTGTGATAGCCAATATATTTATAGGTTTTGTTATTTTTGGTGTTATTTATTTGCCTATGATTGAAGGAGAGAAGTTAGACCTCTGCCCCAACCCATTTAAACACCCCAACCCCCTGAACCACCCAAATCTAGGCCAGAGGTGAGTACAGGGACCCAGAGTAGGGAGAAAAATGTAGAACAGTCTTACCGGCTGCCCTCAAGAAGTTAGAGTCAGGTTCCTGTATTGATGATGTTTTTCTAGCATTTCAGACAAAGGGATATTAAGGTGCTGATCATCAGGTGCCTGCTGGTTCCTCTGAGTTTGTCTGGGGTCTTGATGGGCCAGAAATTTTGTCTTTGATTATTCCTTTGGTGGTAAGATCTTTGATTGCCTGCTGAGCCTATGGTTCTCAAAGGAGGTGGCGGTGAAGGTTCAAGAGAAAAAGAAAGCATTTAGAAAGTACAAGGAATCACAGAAGGAGCAGGACAGAGAATTATATCAGTTAAAGCAAAAGGAAACTGGGAAGGCAGTCAGAACAGCAAAGGCCTGAACTGATGAAAATATAGCCAACTCAGTTAAGAAGGGGGATAAAACTTTTTATAGGTACATCAGGGAGAGAAGGAAGACTAAGGGAGGGATAGTGAGGCTTAATAAAGGGGAGGGGGGTGGGCAGAGGGTGACTGTGAAAAGGCAGAGATACTAAACAAATATTTTTGCTCAGTATTTACAAACAAACAGGGGGAGGTACCCAAAACAAACAATAGAAACACTCTGGATACAGAAGTTGATACCAGCCCATTTACAGAAGAAAGGGTTCTGAAAGAACTCTTAAAACTGAAGGTGGACAAAGCAATGGGGCCGGATAGGATTCATCCCATAATTCTAAAAGAACTAAGGGTAGAACTAGTGATACTACTGACTACCCTCTTTAACAAATCATGGGACATTGGGGTGGTACTTGAGGACTGGAGAAGGGCAGATGTGATTCCTCTTCACAAAAGTGGGAGCAGGGCAGAAGCAGGAAACTACAGACCTGTTAGTTTAACCTCAGTGATAGGGAAAATGATGGAATCACTTCTGAAGGAAAGAACTGTCGAGTACCTAGAGGCCAGAGGGGCACAGGACCCAAGGCAGCATTGATTTACAGCGGGAAGGTCATGCCAGATGAATATAATAGATTTCTTTGACTGGGTGACCAAAGCAGTAGATCAGGGAGGGGCTGTGGACATGGCCTACCTAGACTTTAGCAAGGCATTTGACTCAGTCCCACACAAAAGATTAATATACAAGTTAGCTAGCCTGGGACTGTGTCCCAAGATGATAGCCTGGGTAAAGAATTGGCTGGAGAATAGGACAATAGTAATAGTAAATGGAGTCCACTCTGAAGAAAGGGGGGTTACTAGTGGGCTACCGCAGGGTTCAGTATTAGGACCAGTCCTCTTCAATATCTTTGTAAGCAACATTGCAGAGGGACTGGAAGGAAAAGTATGTCTCTTTGTAGAAGACACAAAGATCTGCAACAGAGTTGATGCACAAGGTGGGGTGGAAAGGATGAGAAGGGACTTGGCAAGGTTAGAGGAATGGTCAGATGTATTGCAGCTTAGATTTAATGCTAAGAAGTGCAAGGTAATGCACCTGGGAAACAAAAACCCAGGGGAAGAGTAAACAATGGGGGGTGAGATACTAACAACAAAAAAATGGAAAGGGTCCTGGGGGTAATCATATCAGATGACTTAAAGTGGGCAAGCAATGTGAAAGGGCAGGAAGGAGGGCTGGGGGGAAACTGGGATGCATAGGGAGAGGCATCACCAGTAGAAAACAGGAAGTTGCTATCCCTCTGTACAGACAGCTGGTGAGACCCCATCTGGAGTACTGTGTGCAGTTCTGGAGACCCAGTCTCCGCAAGGACATAGACGAGATGGAAGCTGTCCAGAGAAGGACAATTCAAATGGTGCAGGGTCTGCACCAGAAGACAAATGAAGAGAGACTAAAGGAGCTTAATATGAATAGCCTTCGAGGAAAGGAAGGAGAGGGGGACATGATAGAAACTTTCAAGTACCTCAAGGAATCAACAAGGTCCAAGAGGGTAGCATTTTTCAAAAAAAGAGTGTGCAAGAACAAGGGGCAACAATTTGAAGATAGAGGAGGGGCAGCTCAGAGGTAATGTAAAAGGAAGTATTTTCACAGAGAGGGTTGTGATGCATGGAACGGCCTTCCGGAGGAGATTGTGGAGTCAAAAACAGTGGTTGAATTCAAGCATTCATGGGACAGCCATAAGGCAATTCTAGGGGTGGGGGTAGAAAGAAATAGGCTGCTGGTTAACTAGGATCTGCAGCTTATCCATTAGGTAGGGAAATGGGCAGACTGGGTGGGCCAAGCGGTCCTTATTGCTGTCAAATTCTATGTTTCAATGTTTCTATCTTTCTATGAGCCGAGGTGTATATGTTTGGTTCCAAACTTATTTGCACAGATAGCTTGGCCAGGTAGGGGTTGCAGAATTTAATCTTCTGGGCCTGGAACAGAGGGAATAGTGGGGCGTATTCCCTGCATAAGCATTGCATATAGGGGGGCATAATCATTATCAACTATCAGGTGATATGTTCCTAACATTGTACTGCCCTTTTGCCAGGCTTTTTTAAGCAGTTGCTCTTTGGTCTGATAGCTTTGAAATTTATAACGAATGACTGTGGTCTGGCATCTGCATGAGAAGGTTTCAGACCTAGGGCCCAATGCACCCACTCAATATCTAGTTGCATTCTGGGTCTAGTTCAAGAATCATATGGAGAAAATAGGCAGAGAAAGCCACTGGATCTCTGCCTTCTTCATCCACCGGTAGGCCATATATTCTTATATTTTTACAGCAGCCTCTGTTTTCTACATCTTCTTGCCTGATTGCCATATATAGTTGTTCAGAGAGTAGGGCTTTGACAGTTTCCTCCATTATATCAATCCAGAAGGTATTTATTGAAATTTGATGATCGGCCTCCTCCATGCAGGTTTGTAAGGTCCCTATGTTTGCTCGGAGCTCTCGAATGAAGTCCTGCATCTCTTCTCTGAATTCTGCTATGGCTTTGAGGATATTATCTTACATTTGAGAATCAGGACCTTTTTTTACCAGATTTGACTGTGGAGGCTGGTTTTCTGGAGTCCAGGTCCCAAGAGGCACTGACAGCCTGTTCTGTATCCTATGGTCCTCAGTCCTCTGTCTCCTCCAGGTCAGATAAAAGCTGTCAGTGGTTCCATTGAGGTTTGGCCATTTTTCACAGGAATTCTTAGCTGGCCAGTCTCCGTTATGTTTTTTAACTGGTTAGATGATATATTTTGTTTTCAAATTTGTAGTTGGGAGACAAGTTGAGCTGAATCATGTGAGAGGATGCACAAGGGTGGCGTACAGTTTTCTATGCCAGAACCAGAAGTACAACTGCATCACTGGTTTGATTTACATAAATTGATTTTGAACTCTGTTAAGACCAAAACCATGTTTTTTCCCACGTACAGGAAACTTCCAGCTCCTGAATTTAACATTTTGGATAATGATGGTTTATCTAATGAGCAGGTTAAGGAGTTCAAACATTTGGGGCTAATTTTGGATTCTTATCTCTCATTTGACGTCCATATTCTGGACTTAATCAGCAGACTTCATAGAAGATTGGGTTTCCTTTATCGAATAAGAAAACATCTTACAGTTGAAACCAGAATTATGTTAACTCATAGTCTTCTTTTTTCTATTATTGATTATGGTTCATAGTTTATTCACATACCTCAGAAAGATTGTTAACCAAACTTCAGACCACCTTTCATTCAGCTATACATTTTTCAACTGGCCAATCTACATCCACACATCATTGTTTACTATATAATTCACTTAAATGTCCATCACTTATTGCGCAGTTTAATACTAGATCCCTAATTTCTTTCACAGAGTCAAGCTGGGGACACTCACTGATATCATTTCTTGTTTGTTTCCTGTAATTCCTCTAATCTCCAATACTCATCTGCAAGTTAAAAATTATTTTCAGACTCCATTCTATCACACTGTCTTCGCCCAAAATTCTGTGACCTTTGTGGCAACAAAACTTTATAATGATTTACCCATGAATGTTGTAAGTTACTCAAAAATCTTATTTTTAAGACAGTACTTGGAAGAAACATGTTTATTAATTCTGTCTGTAGGTGTTTTACCTGGTTTCGAATTCTGTTGTAATTGTTTTATACTGTCCTGGCTAGCCTGTAAATTTTTAAATGTGTTTTGTATTGTGTCAAGATGTTTTTTTATGTTTAATGTTTTGAAACCGGACGTCTGTGAAAACGGGCTTTAGCCCAGAGACTTTTCAGTATAAAATAAAAATGAAATGAAATGTAAAGATACTGATAAAGTTGCAAGGTGAGCTAGAAGGTTGCGTTTTTGAGTCCTCCCAAATAAGATGGATGAAATCCCAAAAAACTGCCTGGAAGCATCAACAACCTATGGGAGAGAAAAAAATAATAAAACTTATTACTAAATGTTACCAAATGTATCAGCTACAATAGTAATAAAAAGCCCTAACTATAAAAAAATAAGGAATCAACCAAACAAAATATGAAAACACAGTATCAGACTATAATAATGAACTCACCAAAGTCACTGTAGAGAACTTTCCTTTTTTTATAGTTTTTCTTAATAAGTGGAATAATGTCAGTTTTCTCATTGGTCTTGGGTTTATTTAGACCCTCAAGGGTGTAGATCCAAAATGCCTTCAGTTCCAGAAGTCTAGATTCTAGCTCCTGGCGGGGGACTTTCCTCAGGCATCTAGCCAGTGGATTCTCTTGTGAGTGGGCAATACTGGACCTGGTACTTAATGAGAAGAACAGTGTTGCTCACATCAAGGTGGGAGGCCAACAGGTGACCAGCAATCACTGTATAGTGTGGTTCAAAATAATGACTGCTATGGAATTTAATCAGACAAGGGTGATGGTCCCAGACATCAGGAGGACAGATTTTAAAAATATAGGTCACTGATGCAGTTCAAAATAAGGATGGCCACGGAACTGAGCCACACAAGGGTGACAGTTCCAGACATCAGGAGGACAGATTTTATAAAGTTGGATCAATATCTCAGGGATGACTGCTCAGATGGGATGACCTGGGTGGAGTGGAGGAACAGTGAGTGAAACTAGATGGGGGCATAGTTAAGGCAACAAACCTCCGCATCAAACAAGAGAGCAAAAGCAGGAGGAAAAAAAGACTGCTATGATTCTTGAGAGGTGAAGAAAAAGGTAAATTCTAAAAGGGTAGCAATTAGAAGGTATAAGGAGACACAGAAGGATGAGGAAGGGATGGTGTGGTAGGGGAAACAGAGGGCAGCAAGGAGATCAGTAAGGAATGCAAAGGCACAAACTGAAGAGAGAACAGCCCGGGCAGTAACAAAAAGGGATACGTTTTTTTAGGTATGTAAGTGAAAAAAGAGGAATTGTAAGGTTAAGTGGGGGGGGGGGGATGTGCAGAGAATGACCAGGAAAAGACAGAAATCCTGAACAAATAATTTTGTTCAATGTTCACAGAGGAAGGAGAACACAGGGGTCACAAAAACAGGAAATATGGAGGAGGGAGACAGACTCCAGTACATTTTCTGAGGAGAGTCTTGAAGGAACTCACTAATTTGAAAGTGGACAAAACAAGGGGGCCAGACACAGTGCATCCAATGGTATCCAGGAAGCTCAGGGAGGTGCTGGCTGTACCTCTGATAGCCATATTTAATAGGTAATTGGAAACAGGAGTGGCTCTGGAGGACTAGAAGAGGACAGATGTAGTCCCACTTCAAAAAAGGTGGCAAGGAGGACCTGGCAATTATAGACCAGTCAATCTGACTTAATTGGTGGGAAAATTAATGGAATCACTGCCGAAATAAAGGATTGTGGAATATATTTATTCCAGTGGGTTGCAAAACCCAAGGTAGCATTGATTCACAGTGGGGGGGGGGAGGGTATGTCAACAGAATCTGATATATTTCTTTGACTGGATGACCGAGGGACTAGATCAGGGTGGCGTGCTGGTCATGGCCTACCTAGATTTTAGTAAGGCTTTAGACACTGTTCCACACACGAGACTAGTACACAAGCTGGGTAGCTTAGAATTGGGTCCAAAGGTGGTAAACTGGGTAAGAAATTGGTTAGCAGATAGGCAGCAGGGGTTGATGATAAATGGAGTTCACTCTGAGAAAAGGTATTTATTTATTTAATTTTTGTTGACTGGGTAAGTGCACTAGACAAATTCTGTCTGTTTTCAGGCATGACCCGGGGAAGGGGGGAAACAGATGAATGCCAACTGACTTTGAACCATATTAAGCTGTTGGTGGTATTTTTAATGAATGGGGGGAAATTTGGCCAGGGCATAGGGGAGATTCCCCTACTGAGAAGTAGGGGGAACATTTGTCGGTCTAAGCTAAGATGGCAGACATCCAGAAGGATGGTGTGGATGGAGGAGAAGGAGGAACTGGAGAATCTTCTGCACTTGATGTTACAGTTGGAAATAATATGGAATCCAGGAAAAATACTGCTTCAGAAGAAACTGAGCCTGAGCTACCTTCAGCGGAAAGAATTGTTGAGGATGTATTTCAAGAAGATATTTCAACAGGGCAACCAGCTGTAAATACACAGACCTCTCAGCCTTACTATGCTAACCTTTCGGAGGATCAACTATGGTATGTGTTTTATCTGCATAAATCCTTTCTAACACAACTGGTGCAAGACTCTGCTAATATATCAAATGTCACTTCAGATGCTTCATATTCCGCAACAGCCTGTCATGATAATATATCAGAGCACAAAAAAACAGATACAATTCTGTCTGGAAAATCATTACCTCCTTCCTTGCTGCACCTTAGAGTCTCTAATCACACTGATAACACTCCAGTGTTCACCTGGACTCCAGAATCAGCCTTGCGATCTACAGGCTGGAGTCACTTAAATGAGGGAGCTTCCTGGACTTCCCTGGGACCTGTGAGTGCAAAAGACATAATTAAACAAAAGGGGCATCTAGATCCAACAAAGACAGCATCAGACAAATGTGCACGAAATACTAAATCTATGCAACTGCAGGAAAATCCACAGACGAGTCGGTCAGCAGACTCTGCAGATCCTAGCTGGTCACAACATTTTCAGAAACAAACTAGGGGCCCCAACAGCATGCATATTCAGTCCAGTATCTCTTCTGAACAAGAAGACCTACCTCAGAACACCTCCACGTGAGACCCAGGGATCACTTTACAATGTAATCCTCTGGATTCTGGTTTCAAACTTAGTGATTTATTTCATGCTGTGGGGACACCAGCTCAACACAGAAATGTGGTCTGCATGAAATATCTAGATTTAAACTCAGTTCCATCTTAGAAAACTGTGCTACATTCAATGCTAAAAGATGGGAATAAGTCCTTCTGAGCTATTTGCATTCATTAATGCTAATGGAGAAGCAATATATGACATTCTTTTTAAAAATGTTCATACTTTGTAACAGTTTTGGACTAAGCATGAAAGTGTGAAATTATCTCCACTCTAGGCTTCCTTTTTACTTATCCCACTTACTAAACCATTAGTGAAAGTGATTACATTATTGTTTAGAAGTGAGGGTGTAAACATTGCCGATGTGCAGTGCTGGCTCACACAAAGATGTGAGGTTTTAGACATCCCTCGTCCTATCATAGATGAAGATATGGTTTGGACAGGAGGATGGAAAGTTAAAATACAACTTCAACAAACTGATAGGGGTATTTTATATCTACCCAGCAGTTTTTATATTTGGAGAGACAGGGGGCTATGCTTTTACCCAGGACAACCTCTCTCTTGCCACATGTGTGGGTCCAGGACACACCTCAGTTACACTTGAGACAAACCGTGCTGCACACTTTGCTTAACTTATGGCCAAACTAGTTTAGGTTGCCCTACCCCTCAGAAGTGCAATCTATGTGACGAACAAGGGCACACTTATCAATCCGGCACTTGGGCAAATCGCAATCGACTGGACCGAGTACCATTGGATCAAATGTCTTTAATAGCAGGTTCACGAGCACAGGCTTTAAGAAGAAAAGAAAGTAATCCTTCGGGGGTTGATCCCCTCCCCCGACACTCCAGCTGAGGCCCCTGCAGAACCATCTTTACCGACACCTCAGAGCTCTTCTTCCCCTACAACATCCACCACATAACTTAAAGATGCTCCTCTAGCAGCTGCAAAAGAGCAGTTACAAACAGAAACCCCCTTGGCAGAAATCCAGGGACAGGGCTTTATGCCTCCCCAGCCTTTCGGGTAGACAAGGCCATCATTCCAGTCTCGAGTCTTAGGAAGAACAGAGAGGAAAAAAAAAGCCTGCTGTGACAATACCAACACAATCTAGCCTGACTAGGAATAGATTTCAGGCCCTATCCAAGAAAAGGCAATGGGGGGATTCTGATGAGAAAGATGCAGATTCTGATTCTTCAAGGGCATCCTCCTCAAAACTGGAGTGCTCATCAGACTCCAGGCAGAAACCTCCTGGTCAGGTAGAGAAGCAAAAAGGGCAACCACCACATAGGTAGACTAGATCTCTTCCCTGTTTCCCCTTTTCTGCCTCCCTGCAACTTGCTACCCCTCTCCCCTTTCTACCACCCAGTTAGACATTTCCTTCCTCCATTCAGGCACCCTCCTTTATGAGTCCTGCACCCTGCAGGTGCACCCCTCTCTTATTGCAGGAGACTCATGAGCCATCCGGCAAAATGGCAGTGGGCCTACTTACCTCCTGTCTCACTCATGACATCATTCTGGCACCAGTGCCAGCAACCCTGCCTACACTCCTGCATGAAACAGACTCACAAACTCACTCTCAGGGAACTATGGCAGTGCATTCTGAAGCTTCTGCTCCTTCTGCTACTGCTGTCAGGCAATGTCCACCCTAACTCCGGCCCAAACACTCCTTCCTCAATGCACCATGTGAAACCACTTGGGGCACTATCTCTTACTACCCTAAAGATTTGTAGCGTACTCCATAAGCTTGATGCTCTGCAAGTTTTTGCAACCCAATACAACCCTGACATTCTTGCAGTTGTCGAAACCTGGCTAACACCCAAGGTCCCTGATCTATCTATTGCCCTACCAGGTTATAATGTTTTCAGGCTGGACCGCACAGCTAAACATGGTGGGGGGTGTGCCATTTACCTCAAAGACACTCTCCTGGGTCGCCCCATTACCTCCACCATCCTGGACTCAGCTATGCAGATCCTCCCTATCAGAATCCTTCTAGGGACCCATAACAAAGTCCCTACAGTAGTCTCTGTGTACATCCCACCTAAGAAACAAGGGAAAGATCTCAATGCCATCCTGGATTTCATCAAATCTGCCATTGTCAGATCTTCCTTTTATCATCTTAGGAATATCGTCTGGGTGAAACACCTGGTTCCTCCAGCTGACCTTCCCATATTGGTACACGCCTTCATTACCTCCCGCCTTGATTACTGCAATGTCCTTTACCTAGGGCTGCCGGGGGTTGATATTCACCACTTGCAGCTAGTGCAGAATGCAGCAGCCAAGCTTTTGACTTGTACATCTAGATCTAGTCATATTATGCCTGTGCTGCACGGACTGCACTGGCTTCCGGTTCAGTGACGGATCACCTTTAAGGTCGGGTTACTGACCTATAAAGCCCTTCATGAACAGGGCCCCCGGTACTTGCAAGATCTTCTTACTCCCTACTGACCCTCTGGTTCACTCCGATCTGCCGAGGAGGGATTGCTAGAGATTCCCATGTTTCGGTTATAGACATCTGGGCATTCTGTTATGCTGCTTCTTCCCTATGGAATTCTCTACCTCGTCGGATAAGAGAATGCCTGACTGTCTCAAGTTTTAAATCTGAGCTCAAAGCACATCTGTTCTCTAAAGCTTACTCTGAAGGATTTTAAATATGACTGTTTAATTTGATTTAATTGCATGGTTTTAATGTGTTTGTACAGTGCTTTGGTTCTGAAAAGTGCTTTAAAAATAAAGTTTTACTTTACTTTTACTTTACTATGAGTACCCAACCTTCAGGCTCAGAACTTATCCTGCTTGGTGATTTCAACATAAAGTAGCTGGCACCAGAGACAGGAGGACCAAAAGATGCCATCTCCTTAGCAAACCTAACTCAGCTGGTTGACTCCTCAGCACGAACAATCTATAAAACAGGTACTGGGACTGTCTTGGACTAGGTTCTTGCTAGCCATCCAACTCGCATCTCTAACATCTCCAACCTCTCTGACACTCTCAGAGATCATTCCCGCATTACATGTGTTTGGTCAAACAAATTCTGTAAACCGCCCCCCCCAAAAAAAGTCATCACCAGCAGAGTCCTTCCTCGTCTGCAGTTGTCTTACCTTAAATCCAGACTCAGTAAGCATGCCTAGACTCCATTATACAAGGCAACTGATGTTAACTCTGCCCTTGACCACTTCATTAATGCTTTCAATGACGCCTGTGATTCATACGCCCCCTTCAAGAAGTGCAAAGTCAATACCCTTTGCAACCCATGGCTATCTGCTGAGCTCTTTACACAGCTGAAATCATGGGACTGCCTCTGGATGCTGGCATGGGCTTCTGGTGCACAAGCCAACATACAGAATTATAAGTGGGCCCGTAATGAATGCACAAAATCAATCCACCAAAAGAAAAGTGCCTATTACAAGGATGCCCTCACTAACACCTGGGGAAATGGACAAGCCTTTCGAAACAATATTAAAGAAGTTACTGGGAAGCAGCCCAAAATCTCCCCTACCATTCTAAATGTTGATGGGACCATTACTCTTGACCCAACTCTCATTGTGAACACCTTCAACATTGCTTTTACTGACCTCAGCAGTGTTCTTCACTCTGACTTTTTCCATGATAATGACACCCTTACTCCCCACTTAAGCCCTCTTGCTCCATCTAAACACCCACCTTTCTACTTCAAATCAGTCAAGATGCACAAGGCCTGTAAATATATTACCAAGGTAATCTCTAAATATTGATATAGCGGTGACACTCTTGACCTCAAAATACTGTCTTTCCCCCTCAAAGAAGTGCTAGGGCCCTTGACAAGGATCTTGAACCTCTCTTTGTGCCTCAACCAGTTCTCTGACAAATGAAAACTTGCTACTGTTATGCCGGTCCATCAAAATGGTGACAGGGCCCTCCATGGGAATTATAGACTGATCTCCGTATTACCTCCCCTATCCAAGGCCTTTGAATGCATTGTCACTGATCAACTCACTGACATCCTGGACAAACATAATATTCTGTGCACTCAACAACTAGGCTTCAGAAAAGGACATAGTACCACATCTGCCCTCCTAGAATTGTCCAGAGCCTTGCACAGTTCTCTAGACAGTGGTCAACTCACCGGGTCCATCTTCATCGATTTAACGAAGGCATTTGATACTGTCCACCATGGTCTACTACTTGAACAGCTTCTGAAGGCTGAGCTCTCACCTGATTCCACAGCCTGGTTTCAAAGTTACTTGGAAAATCATTCGCAAAGGGTAAAAATTGCTGATGTCCTCTCTGATGCAAAACTTGTCTGTTCTGTTGTCCCATAGGGATCTGTACTGGGATCACTATTATTCAGCCTTTTCCTGAACACCTTCCTGCAATCTTGCCCTGAGCAAATCATTTTATATGCAGATGATGCCATAATTCTTGCTTCCCATAAGGACTCATTACCCCTACAAAACAAACTACAGCTTGGTTTCATCTCTGTTGAAAACTGGTTTAGTAAGCACAAGTTGGTCCTCAACTACAAAAAAACAGTCAATGCCTTTCAGTAGCTCCCAAAAGCGACACAGGCTCCATCCACTATCCGTTGCAAATTTCCTAGGAGCTACCCTTGAGCAAGTGCAATCCTTTAAATACCTCGGTATAATGCTGGACCCTAATCTATCCTATGGCACTGACATCGATAGTGTTGCCAAAACAACAAATACTCGTCTTGGCCTACTTTACAGGCACAGGCAACATCTCTCCCCTGAAGCCTTGATGATCGCAGTCTAGAGCTCTGTTGTCTCTATCACCGACTATGGGCTGATCATTTATGACTCTGCTTCAGCTACTGCTCTCAAATGCATATCTACTTGCCTCAACAAAGCCTGTCGGCTCCTCACTGGTTCACACTGTCTTACACATACATGAGATCTTAATGCCCAAACTGAATGACTTCAACTGTCACACCACATAAAGTATCTAACCTGCATTATGGTGAAGAAAATCACCATAGGCCTTGTGCCCCCTGCTGTCCAGTCTATACTAAACCCAAGCAATAACCTTTACTTCACCAGGAGGTCAGCAACCCAGCTTCTACAGGTCCCCCACTGTCATACTGCACTGGGCCAAAGATCATTTGCTTATAGGGGCCCCAAGCTGAATAAATGGTCTCAGCTCATTCCCAAACTGGACATGTTTAAATCCAGGCTCTGTCTTCTCCTCATTGCCTCCAGTTCCTGTGATTGCCTCAGTTGATAAGCCCAATGAACATCCACCTAGTTCTATCTGCTCCCTCTTCCTAGCACTTACATTTCTCAATCTTCCTCTTCCCACCCCACCCCCCTTGCCTTCCCTCACCCCATTACTAGCACTTCTCTCTGCTGACAGTGCCCCTGGCTGCTCCAATCTCTCCTTTGCCACCCTCATCTTCTTTCCCCACAGTCTTCATTTAAGGGCCTCTGTCTTCAGTTTTCCCCAAATCACCTGTGAATCAGTCTCAATTAACTGACTGTTGCTCTTGTATATGAACACTGCTTTTGTACTGTGTTTTTTTTTGTTTGTTTCCTTATTAACTGTGTTGTACTGTAATCTGACAGGAACCTTTGTAAAAGAGCCTTGGCTCAAAGGTAATTGTAATCCTAGACCTAAATAAATAAAAATAAATAAATAAAGAAAAGCTAAGTTACTGACTTCCCCCTTTTTCTTGATAGCTATGGATTTCAAGCTGAGATGTCTTACTTTCAATGTGTGTAGTAGTAAATCCTTTTGAAAACATCTTACTACTTTCAATATCTGAAAGATTTACCACATGAGATATATTTCATACAAGACACAAGGTTAAAGACCTGGCAAGAAATCAGTCAGGTATCTGGGGAAATGGACCTTCTTATTGGATATACAGGGGAGATCTGTGGGATGGGTTGGGTATTTTATTTTCAAGTTTTTCCTTTCAGGTTTCAAAAGTTATGGATATTTCCCCAGTGAGAGTTATGCTAATTGACTGTATATACAATTCTTGGAAATTGAGACGTATCAATATTTACACTCCTCAGAGCATTGCAACCAGGTCAGCACTTTTTAAACTAAATCAGCGATATTTGCACACTTCTCACCATATTCTGTTTTGGGGGAGATTTTAACTGTGGATTGACACAAACAGATAGAGGGGGTCTTCACAAAAAACCTTCGGGGATACAGCAATGCTCAATAAGATAGTTCGAATGACTCATCTTAAGGATGGATACTGTGTGATTCATAATAATGGACACAAAACTTATTACAGAGGGAATCTTGCTATGAAGATTGATTATAATATATTTGTTATCTAAAAATATTCAGGTGCAGCAGGCTGAGGTTCTTCCCTGTGAGACTTCAGAGCACTTGGCAGTCTCCCTGTGGTGCACCTCGGCTGAAGGCTCCTTTCCCCTGTCAGTCTTTATCCTACTGGAAACTAAATAGTGCATTATTAACTGATTTATTTATTTATTTAGTTTTTGTTTACCGGGTAAGTACACTAGACAAGTTTTATGCCTATTTTCAGGAACGACCCGGGAGAGTACAAAAGGGTACAATAGGTACATTGATACAGTAATTGGTTCAGATGAATACATTCAGGTACAAAAACAGGAGAAAAGACAATGTTTACAGTTTTTACATTTACTTGGAAGGTACAACCAGATACAATGCTGGGGCAAGGTTTAGATTAGAGATAAATTCAGTGACCAACAGGGCTGGTGAGGATTATGAGCAAGTAACATCATAGCGTCGGTCAAACAGGGGAGGAGGGATTTGGACGAGGTCATAGTGCAAGAGTGGTCTCTGAGTGTTGTTTGAATTTTATACAAGCAAGAGTATCTGTAATTGATGCATATAACTCCCCTCTCTCTTGGTCGGAGGAAACGAAAACAGAATTAAAAATCTTTTTCCTTCGTAGAGCTCAGCAAAAAACATTATCAGATTACTTAAGCTACTCCCAGTTAAGACAAAATCAATTGTCTCTTTTTTCTCAATCCTTCGAGGCTAGGTTAGTTACCAGTGCTGCGCGCCTCACTCATACCTGTGAGTTATATGCTCCATCTGGCTGGCTTCAACTAAATAACAGGATCAAATATCAAACCTGCCTCCTGTCCAGAAAAGCTCTGCTTGGATTACTACCCCAGAGCATTGGTTGCCTGCTAAACAAATCCCCTAAGACCCAACACACATGTACCTCAGTTTCTGACCTCCTTCTAGTACCCCACTGTCGGACTGCTCAATACCAGCAATCCTTTCAATACAGAGCCCCGCTGTGGTTTAATAATCTAAGCATCCAACTGAGCAGTCTTTCTAGTCTGTCCCAATTTAAACTTATGCTTCATCAGCATCTCTTAACCGAAAGCACTTGTGATTGTTACACCTAGTTTCCCACTTCTGCAGAGACCCTTATACCACTTTTTTTTCACTCTCTGAGGCTCTTCAATTGGCTTCCTGTTTTGTTTCACCTCTCCTGACAGAACAAGTTCCCCTTTCCCCCTGCCACCTCCTCCCTTACCTCACCCCCTCCTTGCTCTTACCACACTGACCCCCCCTTCCTGTACCTGTCCAGGACCTATGGTCCCCACTCTCCCTTATCTTCTTCTACCCCTTCATCCATCCTCCTTTTCCCCACTTTTACCCCTTCTCTCACCTTAGCCTCCCCTCCCTCTCACCTTATAACAAGGCCTCTGGCTGCCATATTTTCTTTTCCTTCTCTATCTGGACTTTGCCCTCTCATCTCCCCTACCCCTTCCTTACTCTTCCCTTCCCCCCAACTTCTGATTAGCAATGTTGCTTCAAAATGTACCTTATGGTTTTCTATGCTTGCTTGTAATCTTGTGTGTAGCACTGTTCCTACTTAGTTACCAGTTGGCTTGCTGTGCTCTGATGATACCATGAATGTGTCTGTACCTCTGTTGATACCATGAATGTTGTCTATAACTCCCAACCTTATTGTAATCCTTTCCTTTGATGTTGCAACTTTGTAAACTAGCTGCCCCTAGCACAAAGGTATTTGTAATCTGAGATTTAAATAAATAAATAAACAGAATGGATGTTACTCAACAGATCTCAGCTTTAAAAGCAGAAATAGAGATTTGCCAGTACAATAGAGCCCTGTCTCTAAAACTGGAGGGACAATGCAGTACTCAGGGCAACAAACCCTCACTAGATATTTTTAAAAGTTGTACAGACAGAATATTAGCCACCCATGTAGAAAATATTAGAGATCCAGACACTAAACAAATATACACTACACTACCACAAATAAAAAGGAAAGTACAAAATCACTTGGAAAATTTATTTGGGTCAGCCTCTGATGCACAGGTGTAGTCAGATATTTTAAAAGACATAACAATTCCTGAAGTTGAGCAAGCACAGCTAGATTTTCTTCTTGCCCCAATCTCAGTAGAGGAAACCAGGGCTGCTATACAATGTAAAAAAAATGCACCACCCCAGGAGCAGATGGTCTCCCAGCAGAATTGTACCAACACTATGTAAATATTTTTTCTTCTGTGTTGGCAATTGTGTTTAATGACATTTTAAAATCCAACTCCACACCAAAAAAAAATTCAGATGCTACAATGATACTACTATTCAAGAAAGGAGTCAAATCTAGTATTTTAAATTGGGGACCACTCAGCTTATTGAACATAGATTGTAAAATATTTGCGTCTATATTATTACATAGACTATTACCTATAGCATCACAGGTTATTGCCCCAGTGCAGACATGCAGAATTCCAAATTGGACCTTACAACATAATTTGTCTTTTTTAAGAGATATAGTTAGTAATAGCACTACCTTAAGTCCCACCTTACTGATTGCTCTTGACCAAGAAACAGCATTTGACAGGGTAGTTCATAATTATTTATTTAAGGTTTTACACCTTTATCATGTTCTGCCACAATTTATTTCCTGGATAAAATTGCTGTACAACACTGCTTGGATAACTCCATATGTAAATGGTTCCCCAGGAATACCTTTCTTAGGACTAAAAGGGGTTAGACAGGGATGACCCCTTAGTCCCCTTCTTTTTGTGTTCAATTAGATCCATTATTAAGGCCATTTTACAACACCTAACTATCCTAAAGATTCAATCCCCCATATAACCCGCAACTCCAATGATAGAGGCTTATGCAGATGATCTAGTTATCTGCACTATGCCCTCCATCTGTGCCACTGACCTTACTAATATCATCTCTAGATTTGAAGCTTCCTCTGGATTGAAGCTAAATTATAACAAAAGCTCTACTATTTGTATCACCCTGGCAGCTACCCCAGCATCTTTAAAGGATGTGTAGTAGGAATACCCATTGTTTCAGAACTAATTAAAATACTAGGGATAAAATTTGGTTGATCAGGTGATGCCCTCAATAATTAGAATATGGCTGCTGACAAAGCTTTATGACTGGTAAACTCCTAGAAAGGGAAAGTAATACTTGAAAGAAAAAAAGTAATGTTATTAAAAACGTTAGTACACATATGTTTCTGCATGTAGCCTCAGCGTACCCACTTCCTTTTTCTTTACAGGTCAAAGTGATTTTGATTTTTTCCAGGACTTCTGGGAGAGTCAACTAAATCCAATAAAAATAGTTTTTACTTACCCAGATTATTGTTTTGAGGGGGTACGCGTGATACATCCTGTGATTTTTTTTCCACAGTTTATTTTTTAAACATACTCTAGCTCAAGCTCTTAATCCCTTTCCCATAATTTGGTAATTTACATTGAACCATTTTATAGATGCACTGTGCACCATATGGTAGGCAACCCCCTATGAAGTCCCTAGGAATTTTAGAAAATACTAGGTACCACAGTTCTTGATACCGACATTTCAAAACTAAGACAGTGGAATTTATCCTCAAATGCTATACAATCCCTTACTAGAAAACAATTATATCAGAACATTTTAGACACGATCTTCATGGAAGTATTCATCCTATTAAACAAACAAGGAGCATGTTTAGATAATAATAGTGTTTTTTTTACAACTAACAGATTCTAGAGTTCCTTTAAAAGTTTGGGATATCACTTAGCTTTCTTGCAACAGAAGGCTTGGGGTTTGAGGCAACCTAGAACACAAAACAGTAGATGAAAGAATGTTCCCCAAGACACTTGACCAAATATTGTAGAAACTATGCATTGTTTTTTGTTATTGAATGTCCTTATAGTACTTCTCTGTGGATTCCTCTGTTACATAAATAGAAGGAAAAGAAGTTAACTGCTGTAACATATGATACATTGATATATGGGCCCAGATATTCAAACTGTGCCAGACCGTGGCGCAAGCTTGGGCGCAGCACAACATGGCTGCACAGGGATGTGGACTGGATGAAATTCAACGGAGCTGTGCCATGGCTCAGCAGCATTGAATATCGCAACCTGGCCACCTGCAGTGTGCATGGCGCAAGTGGCACTGCACCAGTGCAAGTGGCCAGAGTGGAGCATGAGGTTGTGCTAGCTCAAGTTCCATTGCGCCATGCACAGCAACTGCAATATTCAAAAGTTAACATGCAAATGGGGCCATAATGTATGCAAGGTGCACATGGGGCCATTTGCATGTTATTATGGCCCCATTTGCATCCAGGTGCACCAATCCCCAATGACTTGTGCCTGGTGCCCTGTTAGGCAGCAGCTGTTGGGGGCTGATGCCCCCTGCAGCCAGCAATGTGCTCCACAGCCCAATTGCGAGCATTTGTATAAATAAAAGAATATGTCCAATATCCCTGGTGGTCCAGTAGTCCACTACCTGCCCAATTGCGGGCATCTGTCTAAAACTAGAAAACAGTTCTATATCCCTGGTGGTCCAGTGGACCGCTATCTGCCTGATTGTGGGCATCTGTCTAAAATTAGAAAAAAGTCCTATATCCCTGGTGGTCTAGGGTACCCCCCTCCCCACCCACACAGTGGGCCCCACTGCCCTGCCCCCCGGTCAGCCGATGGGAGGCAGCACCCACCCACCTGCCGCCCCACCAGCCACCGACTGACACAGTCGGTAGGGCTGTACACCCATTGGTTCACAGCATGAGCCAATGGGCATGCAACCATACCATACTACACGTTCTAGATATGTGGAGAGAGATTCATTTCACATATCTGGAATAATAATGACGTCAATAGGCTGCATGCTCATCGCTCACGCTGTGAACCAATAGATGTACAACCGCTACGCAGCGTCGATCAGCGGACAACAGGCGGTGGCGGTTGGGGTACTGCCTCCCCCCGACTGACTGGGGGTGGGGCGGTGGGCGTGAAGCGGGTGGGGAGGGTACCTTAGACCACCAGGGATATAGGACTTTTTTCTAATTTGATACAGATGCCCGCGATTGGGCAGATAATGATCCACTGGACCACCAGGGATATAGGACTATGTTCTATTTTTAGACAGATGCCCACGATCGGGCAGATAGTGGTCCACTGGACCACCAGGGATATAGGACTGTTTTCTATTTTTAGACAGATGCCTGCGATCGGGCAGACAGCGGTTCACTGGACCAACAGGGATATTTGATGGAATTCTTTTTTTTTTTTTAAATGCCCGCAATCAGGCATGGGGGCGCTGCCAGGTGCAGCCGAGCTCTGGTGGCCACCCACAGGTGGCAGCTGCAGTGTTGTGCCCTGCAATGTGGCAGCTCACCTGTGGGTGGCCATCAGTTGTTCCTTTATTTTTTGGATCAACTTTGTGCTGGCACAGGTAGGTGTTACGCATTCATGGCTCTGCACATCCCGGGCTGAATATCAGGCTGTGCAGGGTATGCATGGGCACCCCCCTCACCTGCACCTGCATACATTACTGATGTGCTCTGGTGCATCGGGATTTGTGCCACACACTTTTCCCTTTTGAATATCGTGCCGGGTGCATCAGTGGGTTGTGCCTGGCACAACACCGTTGCGCCATGCGTAACCCTTTTGACTATCTGGGCCATGGCATTTTTCCCATACAGTTAAGCCACTACCATCTTAGCACATTGAGGTTATTATTTTCACTTTGTAGATATTACTTATGGCAAGCACGATATGCTTATTAATTGCAACAAAAAGTATATACGATTGTACAAGTCTGGAACCAGATAATACAAAATTTACAATCAATATTTCTCTCCGAGGAAAACAAAATGCATTCTACCACGCATAACAAATACCAGGAACATTGGGATTGGATTATGGAAGTTTAAAGAATGATATTCAAGAATAAGATATTAGTTTATATGTGAAGAATTGAGGAAATATTTCTATATTTTTGATTGTTATGATTATGAATTGTGATGTATTATGATGTTTGATTTACTCTTTGATTTTTTTTCTCAATGAAACATTCTCCATCTCTTTGTGGGGGGGGTGCTGTTCCTATGGATGTTGATGCTGGGATGGCTCAGTTTGCTGGTGTACTTGTGGGAGTGCAGATCTTCCAACCCACAGGCCTAGCTCAGGAGAGTGTGTTGGGCATTACTATCTTGGAGCAAGAGGTTGAACTTTCTTAAGAAACTGAGGATTTAACTGCAGTTACACTGTCTACTGAAGAGGTTTGGCTTAAAAACCTGTTAAAAATGAATCGTGACATGGTATTTGCAATGGTCAGAGCTAAGGAGCATTTGTATGTTTGACCTGTGGACACTTCAATGGTTGCAATGGAGCTAGCGACTGATCTGGTGCTGTTACCAGGTGAGAGTCCTGTTCTTTCATTGCTGGAGCCAGCTAAGGAACTGACAGCCTTGTCAAATGCTACTGAGGCCTGTATCAGCCTACCTGATGACCCGATAACATCAAACAAATTCTGATTCTCTGAGTTAGCAGTGGCTAAGTCAGAGAAGTAAGCACAGAATGAGACTGTTGGGGCAAAGGTGCTGCAAGCTGCTGTTTCTATCATAGAGAACAAAGTGTGTACACCAGGTCTTTCTCATGCTCTGAATGAGTTTGTTGCTTCTCCTGCAATACCCTTACATGTGGAGTTTGACATTGAATTGTCTCCTGTAAATGAAGGAGGTTCTTCCTGTTCATTAGCACACTCTCTAACTGAGGCAGGGTGGAAAAAGGGTGATGCAGGGCACTGGATACTAGATCCTGCACATAGTCCTATTCCGGGGCAGTCCTCAGGGTATGTTCCCTCACATTTGGACTCAGATGACTGTGTTCCTATATCTGGTTTTATAACTCCTGAAGCCATGAATCAGCCTCTTCCTGGGACTGTTACACCTTTATCTGAGATTTCCAGTTCCTCATCTGAGGGAGAAGAGCTGATTCCTCAGCCCACGGAGTGGGGGGACAGAATGGACACTGAACAGGGCCCACCAGGGCCAAAACAAAACCCAAGGGACAAAGCTAAGTCCACTTGGGAAAACTTTCGACAAAATGACCCATTTAGTGGATTTTCTCCACCTTTACAGAGACATAAACTGGTCCACTTACAGTATTTAGGGGGGGCTAGAATTTGTGCCTGATAGGTTTTATGTTGGGCGACAGCTTATGAAAGATTCTATGGACTTTTCTCCAATGAAGTGCATGCTTTAATACATGTTTCAGGTGATGATTTATATGATGTAAGTTTTAATACCCATCAAGACCTCAATAGATTCTGGTACAAGTATGAGTCCCTGAAACATTTAGCTTCATGGTTGCCTTTTTGGGCCCTCCCCTTCACTAACCCACCATTGAGTATGTTATGATTCTCCTTCACAATGAGTCAGTGTCTGTAGATGACATCTTATACTGGTTGCAACAAAGATGTGATGTTTTGGGGTTCCCCATGCCTATTTTTGATGATGAGCATTTGTGGACAGATGGGTGGAAGTGTAAAGTCTGCCTCAGAAATAATAGTTCTGATCAAGTTCATCTTCCAGACAGTTTATTTTCAAGAAGGGAGTGTGGAAATTGTTTTTGTGCTGGTCAGCCCAGATCCTGTTTCAAGTGTGGATCCTATATGCACTTGAGCCCTGCATGTGACTGTTTATGGTGTAACTTGTGTCTCACTTTTGGGCATTCTAGCACAGATTGCCGAGAAAAGATCTGAAGAGCAACTTGTGTTCAGAGGGTGGACATGCATATATAGCATGTCTGTGGGCAACTCACAACCATTCAGACCACTCAAGACAGAAGAAATTGTTATGGGAGGCTCAGAAAAAAGAATTGCCTCTAGAACTAACCCCCCTAAATTTCCTGTACTCGCAGATCCACCCCAACTCCTGATGATCCACCTCCAGATCCCCCCAACCTCCTCCATTCCTCTCCGCAGCTTGTAGTATCAGACTCAGCTTCTGAACAGATGCTGGTACCTCTGGAACAGGAAGAAATGGATATCACCCTGAATTTGGACACGTCCCCCCATAGTTGTTTCAGGTCCAGAAGTTCTTTTCCAGGATTAGACCACCTTGCCTCCTCCTTTCTGTTTAAGTTCTTCCAAAGAAATGGGGGATACAATGATCTAGGCCTCAACCCAAAGTGGCTAAGGTTTCTTCCCCCAGTGGGGAGGTCCCCTTGTCCAATAAATTTGAAATTCTGTCCAAGAGTTGGCAGGACTCTGAGCAGGGGGGTGACTCCTAATCTTCCTCTCAAGACCCTCTCTCTCTTCGGAGTCTGAAGACAATCCTCAGCTCACTATTATTAACAATGAAATGTGGCACAAAAATCAGAGTGCTCAGACTAGAATAAGTTTACGATTGAAAAAATCCCCTTGATTATTTCCTTCACATACAGTAGTTATACCATCTCTTTGTATTTCATCCTTGAATATGAACAACACTAGGAATGCTAGAAGGAGACTGGTTACCTTTTCAGTACTGAAAGACCTAAACTGTGATATCTATTTATTGCAAGACACAAAACTGAATTCTATATCTTTGGTGAGAGCTGCACAGAAATTGTGATATTGGGCACCCTTTATTTTCTTTTGTTTTGGCTGCTTGTGATGGGGTTGGCTTTAAGGTTTCTAAACTGGTAGAGGTACACTCTGGAAGGGCAGAATTATTGGATTTTTTTTATTTAAAGGGATTGCGTGGAGACTAAATAATATTTATGCCCCTTTAGCAAAGAAGGAGAGGGTTAAACTTTTTAACTTAATCGAGCCATTTCTGATCACCATGAAACATATCCTGTAGGGAAGTGATTTTAATTGTGTGCTTACCAGCCAGGATAGAGGGGCTGCAACTCCAAAAACCTTCTGTGATATGAATTGCTTGTGTAATATTTTATTACAATGTGCTTTTCAAGATACCTACAGAAGCTCTGCATTAGCAGGGTGGCTATAAGTACTATATAGGGAGTCTGTCTACCAGAATTGACTTTCTATTTATTAAACAGGCAGTTACTGTACACTAATCAAAAACACTTCCCATAGAGACCTCTGACCACGTTATTCTGTTTGTAACTTTGGGGAGCACTTTGCATTCTATGTATGGTAAAGGCTACTGGAAACTCAATATTTTGGAGAATGATGTGCTTTTACGCAGGTTATGAGAGTTTTTGAATGCCCACTTATCAGTAGCTGGTCTAGTGGATGACCTTAATTCTTGGTGGGTACACACCAAGAGTGAGCTGCAAAAACTATTTATACAAGTTTCCACTAGTTCTAAGGTTGCTAAGAATAAAAAATATCTGACCCTTCGCTCACAGCTAGAAAGAGTGTACTCAGTTATCAACACACAACATATAAATTTAACGGCTCAGGTACATAACATAAAAAAGGAGATGGAAAGTATACAGTATTCCCAAATAGCCTTGATACTGAATGAACATTGGATTTGTTCTCCAGGTAAGGCCAGCTTTGATGATGCATTCAAGCGGTGTAGCCTGAGCGCTTTGGATAGGGTAATGTCCTCAGTTCAGAATGAACATAGTTCTTTGGTAGCTACTGGTCTGGAAATTTTGTCCACTGTGACTCAGTATTTGACTACTATGTACACTGCTCCGCAGATTGAGGAGACCAATATGCAGCCACTTTTTTGCAGCTTTACAGCTCTCAGAGACCTTGGGAAACTGTTTTGAGGCTTTGATGTGCCCTATACAGGCTTTGGAGGTAGAAGCAGCAATTGCTAAATTGATAAATAATACTGCACCAGGTGTGGATGAATTACCTCCAGAATTTTATAAAACTTTAAAGATTCCGTTGGTGGAAGTTTTAGTGTTTGTATATAACTGGATTTTGAATCACCTGGAGGTAGATTTTCACTTCAGTATAGCAATACAATCCTTCTTCACAAAAAGAAATAATAAAAGCAATTTGGATAATTGGAGGTCCCTTAGTTTATTAAATGTGGACTATAAAATCCTAATGAAAATCTTCACTACTAGACTGGCTATAGTTGCCTCTAGTCTGATATCAGTGGCACATGCATGTTCAGTTCCGGGCCATTCTATTGAGAACAACCTTTTGCTGGTGAAGGAGTTAATAGAACAAGGGAAGGATAAGGCACTTAATGGACATATCTTATCCTTAGACCAGGAAAAGGCCTTTGATAGGGTTCCTCATTCCTTTATTACACATGTTTTACAGGTGTATGGTGTCCCAAAGGCTTTTTGTTCATGGGTCATTTTATTTTACAAGACTGCAGTAGCCATTCAGCTGGTAAATGGACACATGGGGTCATATATCCCTATTCATAGGTGGGTGTGCCAATGTTGCCCGCTGAGCCCCCTGCTGTATGTACTATGTTTAGATCCTTTTTTAAGACTTATTCAGCAAGATTGCTTAATTCAGGGTATTAAACCACAGGGGAGCTTTAGAAGTAAAGACAGTAGCATATGTGGATGATGACTTTATTTTTGTAGTGGATCTGGCTTCAGGTGAAAGGGTTATGGAATAAGTAGAATGTTACTCCATTATTGCAAGTGCATGAGTTAACAAAGGGAAAAGTGTTAACTATCCCCTTAATGATACTGTGCCACATTTAGATACTTTCGAGGGAGTTTTAGTGTCTAATGAGCCTTTTTCTGTGTTTAGGGTTCAATTTGGGAGGGGGATAATGGTTTAATAAATTGGATGGAGAAGACAGAGCTGGTAAAAATAAAAGTGTCACTTTGGAAAGGGTGGCAACAGACAAAGAAGAAGACAGTGGCTGGGGTGAAAACCTTTCTTCTTCCACTTTTTGTATATATTAGTGTGGTCTACCCTACTTCTTTAGCCCTGGGACCATCTCTTCTGAGTTTAGTTTTTCAGGTAATGTGGGGGTGTAGCTTAAATCCCATCAAACGTGAATTGAATCCCATTAAACGTGAAGTCCTATATTTGCCACTCACTCAGGGAGGTTTAAATTTGTTAAACCCAGTGGCTTTTTATTTTAGTACCTTTTTTCATAAAAATGTACTTGATTTTTCTAAACCTACTTTAGCCATTTTGTCTTTTTTTGCACAAAGTTGGATACAACCCCTGCATGATTTATGGAAGGTGAGGGGTGTGCTACCCCCTAATTCTAAGACAAGTGCCCTCTATTTTAAGCCTGTGTTAGCTAAGTTTAAAAAATGGAGATTGACTCCCTCTATATGCAGCATGCAGACTAGTAGACAGGTCTATTCTGTTATACAAGATTTGGGATTTGCTTCCACTATACACTTTAAGGGTATACCACAAATTTATTATACAAAGTTGTTGAGTACCTTACAGGACCCATTAATTCCACCACAAGTGTGGGATGTTAGTGGTTGACCTGCCATGGTAGACTCTATGTGAAAGGAAATACAAAACATAAGAGTATATCAGAAAGGATGTGTCCTAGAACCTGTTGTATTGCACAGGAGGAGAGGATGCCTCAATTCCTAATTCATTGCCCTCATGTGCAAGAGGTATGGTCCTAGTTGGCTCTGAAGTGGAAAACTGGTATTGGGGTAATATGTCCTATCCAGAGATAGTATTTTTTTTCATTGGGTAACTTGGGTTTAGACATTGGTTTAATCAGGCTTATTTTTTCCTTTATGAGGTTTATCTAATGGTAGTCAAGGTGTAAGTGGGTACTGCAACAAAAGTATCAAGATCCAGATACTATTATTATTATTTTTAAACAGGAATTGTATAAGCAATGTTTATATGAGAGTCTCCATATGTTACATACTGCTTGGATTATTCGATGGAAGGATGTTCCCTTTATGAAAGATAAGATTGGATAGTTTCATTTTTGTTCTTTTTTCCATCTGTTTTTCTTTAGATTAATAATGTTTGAGACCATTATTTCTGTAGTACTATTGTGTGGAGTTGTATTATTATTTTTTCTCATGTTTTGTTTCTTCAGTATCATTTCTTGTATGCCGTCATACACTGTTATGTATTGTTATATGTAATTGAATAACATTTTCCCCTGCTCTTTTCAAGAAGTGCCATGGGATCTTAAACATCCACCTGAACTAACACCAGAACAAGCAGATGGGACCTCAGTTTAATGTCTCATCTGAAAGACGGCACTTCAGGAGTGCACCACCCCTACTTGTGCTGCACTACAGTGTCAATATTGGGATTTACCCACCCAAGTACCTGGTGTGGGGATAGAACCCACAGCCTTCTGATCTCCCAGCCTCAGAAGTGAGTGTGCTACCTGCTAAGCCACTGACACTGATGACCAGGTGTATCCCTCAGGGATATGTGCTGAGACCAGTCCTCATTAATGTCTTTATAAGTGACATTGTAGAGGAACTGGAAGAGAAGTTCTCCTTTCTTGTGGATTATAAAATCTGCAATGGGGTGGACACTCCATGAAGGTGGAATGGATAGGCAGAGACCTGAGAAAAATCAAGGAGTAGTCAAAGGTACATCAGCTGGGTTTCAATGCAAAAAAGTAAAAAATAGTGCACTTGGGGTATAGATATTCAGGGGTGGAGCACAACATGGGTGGAATGGTATTGACGACTACCAAGAAGGAGGAAGGGGAAGTAATCACATTTGATGACCTAAAGATGGCCATGTAGTGCAACAAGGCAGTTAGTAGAGCTAGTAGAATGCTGGCATGCATAGAGAGGGGTACAACCAGCAGAAAGAGGGAAGTGGTGTTGCCTCTGTATAGATTGCTGGTAAGACCCCACCTAGAGTACTGTGTGCAGTTCTGGAGATCACATATCCAGAAGGATATAGAGGAGAGGTGGTCTAGAGGAGGGCAACTAAAATAGTGCAGGGTCTGCATCAGAAGCCCTATGAGAAAAGACTAAAGGACCTCAATATAGACACCCTGGAAGAGAGGAGGGAGGGGGTGGTATGATATAACACTTTTGAATATCTCATGGGGTAAATAAGGTACAAGCAGGAAGTATTTTTCAGAAACAAAAAGAGCTCATGAAGTAGGTGATATACCATGAAGTTGGATGAGGGTAGCTTTAGGAGAGAAGTGAGGAAATGCTTCTTCACAGAAAGACTGGTGGATTCCAGGAATAGCCTTTCAGTTGGGTAAGCTGGAGCAAACGCAGTGGTGGGGTTCAAGAATGCATAGGATGAACATATAGTAATCATAGGGGAAAGGGAGGGAGAATGGACTGGGGATCAAGTAGGGTCTATGGTAATACTGTAGGTAGGGAAAATTGGGCAGACTGGGTGGGACAAGTGGTCATTATGTGCCATCAAATTCTATGTTTCTGTTTTAGTTTCTAAATGTTACAACATTTTCTGATATGACCAGTCAAATTATAGGGTCTATCAGGAGACACTTCACAAGTACTGTACAGTGAGAAGCACTCTATAATAATGATGTGAAACTTTCTTGCATGATCAAATTAGAATAATTGCCATTGGATTCTATCGTATTCCTGTAGTATCCTGAGCAATATTACTGGCAAAAACTGTTATGAGTACTTCATCCTGGAAGGTGACACTTGTTCAAGAGAGGTGAGTCTTCCATTGACTAGCTCTCTGGCTTGGTCACATCTGGACTATGTGGAACCCCCCCCCCATTACCCGGGGTTACAAGAATTCCAGTTAGACCTAGTGACAGGCAGGGAAGGCAGCTTGTGAAATTCCAGTTAAATGGATTTCACACTATCTCACTCTGTTCTCAGTCTCAGCTGAGACTGAGGGATGACATCATTTTAGAACTGTCGCAGCTGCATAAGCCACACTGGAATGTTGCGGCTGGAGGTTAGGCTAGAATGTTGGGGAATTTGAAGTCATTCCTGTAGTAGAGTGTTGAAGAGGGAGGAGGTGTGCTTCAGCTGCAAGCCCTCATAGCCCTCAGCTCTGACAAAGAGCTATATTTTTGTTGAGGTGTGTGTTCTCACCTGAAGAGGAACACTAGCAGAATCAAGTGAAGTGGTAGAGACCACTTACAAAGGTTCAGGGTCCCATCCCTGCAGGGATGGGGGAAGGATTCAGCCTACTTCCAGGGCAATCCCCTGGTCCAGCTAGTGGAAGAAGAAGCTGCCTAAATCTAGGTTTGTGCTGAGGCACCAGAAGTTTACTGAGATTTCTTTGAAGAGAACAAGCCTGTAGGGCACCTGCAACCAAGGGGTGAGTTTACTCTGCTAAAGGGCCAATGTGTTTTCACCTGGGACAAGATGAATTTAAGTGACTGCTACTGTGGGGTCAGGAAAAGACAGCCAAGTACAGTTTTAAAAGATGTGGGAATTGGACTGCTTAACTCTGTGGGGGTCTAGAGAATTGGGTAGAGCCACTCATTATGTATGTTTCAAGTTCAGCACATGTGGGATGGAAGAAACAGTAGATTAAATGTGACATACGTTTAAAGAAAATCTACACTGTGAAGTATTTTCAGAGATGAGGTGTGAAAGTCCAGAGGCATGGCCTGGTGTGATTTATGGAAGACCCCTCTATCTAGTGCGACCAGAGTCACCTCTACAGGTTCACTTTAGGACTCCTGTTGCTTTCTCTCAGGTACATGGCTAGTGCCTGAGGAAAGTACCCAGACATGGGATTGTTGAAGAAGATTCCCTGATGGAGCCAGAAGTGCTCAGAGGTGGTTTAGGGAGCCACTAAGAAATGATCCATGCTATATGGAAAGTAGTCCAAGGGCTGGAATGAGAGCCAAGCCATGGAAGGAAGGTGGTCCAAGGGCTGGCAAGGGAGCCAAGCCACTGAAACCCAGAGAAGAGTACAAGTTCAGGCTGAGTGCCCAGTGTGTTTCTAAGCCTGAGGGCTACAGTGTATGAGGATGTGTTCTGGTCTCCATAAATCTGCGTTACCAGGAGTGTAGCCCTATGAGGGTCCATCTATGCTTTGTTATTCTGTTGGTTGTGAATAAAAGCCACACTTTAAATTCCCACTCCTGGTTTGGACATTACAATTATTGCATCCTGTGGCCAGAGTTACTTGGGCGTGCCTGATTTTAAGTCAAACCTAGCTAAAATACAGAGCAACAGTTTTCTCCCTGAACCCAGGTCCCAGGTAGAGGGCTACATATGGAGGCACTGCACAGCACTAATAATAAAAATACCATTAACCTGACCCCTGGGGTAACCCACCAGTTACAAAAATGGAGGTGACCACTGGGATTCTGTTGAAATTTGGGAGAAAATACAAGAAAGGTTGCTCGGATAGTCGCTAGTGTTTCGGCTGTCTAGCAGTAGGTAGCCCAAAAAGCTGAAGCAATGTAAAATAAATGTGTCACTGTGTGCTGCTGTGTATGTGCTGTTGTGATATTGCAAACTGTTTACCAAGGAGCAGTAAAGCCCGAGTGTGTATTCCCTTGTCCTGCATCAGATTACAGTGTTTGCCAGCTTTTAAAAGTATTTGTGACAATAAAAGTATGGAAAACTGTGGGTAGCAAAAAAAGATTTGTGCCCTAGATGTTGGAAATGCTTTCTGGGTGGACTGAGAAACTTGTTCTGCTTAATGGCCATGAAAAATGGTTAAAATGGACTCTCGCCGAGGAGCAACAGTTGAAAAAAAAAAAAAGAGTGTGGCTTGCAGTTTAAAATTTGCCTGCTCGACAATTGCTGTGAGGAGAAGAGCATTCAAGAGGAAGGAGGCTCATTTGCATGGCATTGAGTGATTGGTGAGACTGCAATCTGTCCCACCCCAAGCCAGCACTAGAGCGACTGCACAGTATTCGAGAGGGAGAGTGAGAGGAGTGTGTGAACTGGCTTGTTAGGAGGAGCATCACAGTGATTGAAAGCACTGTAAAAAGTTAAAATTCTGTTTAAATTCGGGCTCAACTCGCATCTCGATCATCTGGACTGTGAGTGTGGTGCTCCGAGGGACAATCGGCAGACTGCCAGCCCGCTTCCTTCCAGAGGCCTCCACGATCGGCTGCAGCCCATTTTTTTTTCATTGCAGCCAAACAGCTACTGATAACAGTGAGTACCATCCAACAGAATTAGCTCAAACTGTGTGATTTTACAAAAAAAGCCAGTTGAATCTGTGTGTAGCAGTGTAGTCACTTTGCAAAGGACTGTGCCAAGTTTGAAAGAAGCTAAAACAAGAATTCTAAACAATAGACTGTAAGCATAATTATAGGTTCAGCAACAGTATAATTTTCAGAGCCATGTGAGAGACTGTGAGTTGTATGAGATATGCAGCAAGAAATACAGGCAATCCTGTGCTATGAAATACTGAGGCTTTATGGGACTGTAAGCTAGAACAGTGTCTTCAGCAAGTAAAAAGTCCATGGTTAATTATATAAATGTGCCAGCAGAAAGAACAGTGCAAGTTTGTGTAGTATGTTATCAGTAGAGTGTGTAAATTGGATGCATAGTGGCTTGACGCATTTACAGAATGCTGATGCATCAGGAGTGCTGCCGCTGCCATTGCTGAGTGGGGTAGTATGAAAACACAGCAGCAGAGGAGCCATTTTGAAAAAAAAAAGTTTTCAGTGATGTGGGACTTGCAATAACAGTGAGTGTTGTTTGTTTTTCTCTGTAGTCATGGCTTCAGGACCAGTCTGCTTCCTGGACTATGCCCAGGCTGTGAAAGCAGTAGAAGTTAACAAGCTAAGGGACATTGAGAGATGTTACTATGGAGGATGACTGACTCCTCATGTGGTGATTCCTGGATATCCAGTGTGAGTATGTGTGATGTGCTTAAATGCTGGAAGGGACGTCTTCATGTTACCTCACTTTTCTGGGTGCCTAGAGAAATATGGTTTGACCAAATCACCCAAGATTCGTTTGACTACCACATGGACAAAAATTCAAGAATCTGCAGTTGGCAGCACACAGCACCAGGTGGAGCCTGTTGGAGAAGGCCCCTCAGAGTGTGGCACAAAACAAGAGGGTGCAGATTTACAGACAGAACAATGTGCTGATGTTTCAGAGTCTGAGTTGCAGAGAGACATTTTGGGAAGAGCATCAGTAGACCCTTAGAGACAGGGGCCTAGCGTAAGTCTCATAGGTGAAGATGAGACAAGGGAGGCCTTTGAATGGGAGGTTTCGACCTCTGCACCTGACGAAGAATGGACAGTCTCAGGAGTGAGAATGACTGCTCACTCCTCAACACAGATTTTTAGTGAGGAAGAAGAAGAGGGGGAACCTATGTGGCCTTGTGAAGAAGGAACTGGTACACAGCCTCAAGCTCTTGCCTCAGAGGAACCGATAGTAGAAGAGAGTGGTGACTCTGCAGCTCTGTACCCACCAGGAAGAGTTAAAGATCCATTCTATGTCGCATTGAGTATGCGTAGCTAGCAGAACCAGGACTGGCCACCCCCAAGCCAGGCCAGAGGTCTCAAGTTGACCAAAGCTAGTAAAGAGGAAAGAATGGTTCGTAGAAAAGTGAATGAAATCTTTGGGATGTACTTTCCTACCTTTCCTCGGAGAGTCTGGCAGGAGATTGAAAAAGGCAGGAAATCCTGGATTTGGGAAGAGGCAATGAAATGTGTGCATCCTGGTGCAAACAAGTATATCAAGAACAGAATTTTTCAAAAAAAATACAGCCAGTGGAAAAGGGGCAGGACACTGTTTACTGACACTGTTCGAATTGTGGATGGAGAGGGACATGAAACCTTTCACAGTGTGGATTATGAATGCCCAGATGGGGTAATAATTCCAGTATCTGACCCGTTGTGCTGTTGGTTACAATGCAAAGACCTCAATGCGAATGGCCCATGCCTACCAAGTGGAAAGCAGAGCGGTGGTAGCCAGTGCTGCCATCTAACAGTTTCTGTACCTATGTTGTTCCACCAGACTGGCATTCCAGGAACCAGGTGCCCCACATTAATCAGTTTTACAGTGTACTGGCTTTCCAGAATCCATTGAGTGGCCCACCAGATGACTTCAGATCCAGAGAGGACACCAGCCCAGCTGTATCCTGACTCATCACCTGGGATGCCGGATGTCTTCAGACCAGCTGTTTTCTTTTTTCCTGTTCCAAGGTTCCATCTACTAGATGACATCAACCCAGCAGTTTCCAGACGTGGCCTCCTGTAGTTTTCTGGAAGATGTCTGCCCAGCTGTATCAGAAGAATGCTGCCATGGAGAGTCTTCAGCCGAGGACCAGGTGTGGTACAGTTTGCGTTCTACAAGGGACTGGTAAGTCCTGACTTTTCTATTCTTATGACATTGCAGTACACCCTACACAAGCCGACTCCAGATGTTTGAACTGTCCTCAAAGACTCTCCCCTACAGGACTTTGGCCTGCTAGAACTGTGCTTCACTGTGCTCCAGCCAAGGAGAGACTCTTTAATGAACTTGCTTTCAGGCACTGTGTTCACTAGATGGGACTATTAGGGCACTCCAACCCCCCCAAGACATTGTGGATTGTATATAATGTCATTGTTTTCTACTGTTTTCTAATGTTTATACTGTTTTTTCTATTTTTCCAAAAAAACAATATTTTTTGAGATTTTCCAGTGTTTTGATGGTAGGGGTTTAGATACACTGAGTATGCAGATTAGGAGTGTGTGTTGTCTTTCTTTTCCTTGCAGGTGTTCCTGAAGAAGAGAAGAGAAGAAGAGGAGGAGGGACTCAGTGGAGTTCCTCAGAAGTACTTTAGAATGTAGTGTTTAAAGTACTGTTGTTGTTGTGGTTACTGTGTGTAATGTTTTCTTTCCACAGGTATGGTTGTGGGGGAGTGTGGGAGTAATGCATAGTGTATGGTATTAGCTCCTGGTCTGTGGTTGCATGGTGTCCAGGGTTGGGGGGCGGTCCCCTGTTTGTTTTGTTTTGGAAATTTTGAGTTAGAGGTAGATAGATTTTCCCTAGAGGGCTGGGGGGGGGGATAGACAGGCTGTGGCCTTGACCTGCAGTAGGGGTTGCAGTACTGATCTAGTAAGGCTATGCTGTGGACAATTCTACCAGGGCCACTAGGTACCCATAGTCAGCGGGTAGAGTAGAGGCTGATGCATCAGCCAAAGGCCTCTAGGCCCTTAGTGTTGTCTGCCTGTGCTAGCACATGGTAGGGAGAAAAGGTAGCGCTACCTCCCCGTAGTCAACACATACGGTAAGATGGCCTAAGCTGGGTGACTAATGACTGTGGACTGTCATTTTTCTGGTCCAGAGTGGGTGTAATCCCCCTATTACCCGAGGTTACAAGAATCCCAGTTAGACCTAGAAACAGGCAGGGGAAGCAGCTTGTGAAATTCCAGTTAAATGGATTTCACACTGTCTCACTCTGTTCTCAGTCTCAGCTGAGACTGAGGGATGACATCATTTTCAAACTGTCACAGCTGCATAAGCCACACTGGAATGTTGCAGCTGGAGGTTAGGCTAGAATGTTGGGGAATTTGAAGTGATTCCTGTAATAGAGTGTTGAAGGGAAGGAGATGTGCTTCAGCTGCAGGCCCTCATAGCCCTCAGCTCTGACAAAGAGCTATATGAGGAGAGACTGAGAGAGCTTAATATGTATACCCTTGATGAAAGGAGGGACAGGGGGGACATGATTGAAACGTTCAAGTACCTCAAGGGAATCAACAAAGTCCAGGAAGGTGGCATCTTTCAGAAAAAGAGATGTGTAAGAACAAGGGGGCACAGTTTAAAGATAGAGGGGGGACGGCTCAGGGGTAATGTGAGGAAATTCTTTTTCACTGAGAGAGTGGTGGATACATGAAACAGCCTTCCTGAGGAGGTTGTTGGGTCTAAAACAGTGGGGGAATTCAAACAAGCATGGGATAGACACAAAGCAATTATAGTGGGGGGTTGCAGGAAACAGGCTGTTGGTTAACTAGAATCTGCAGCTTATCCAGTAGGTAGGGAAATGGGCAGGCTGGGTGGGTCAAGTGGTCCTTATCTGCTGTCAAAGTCTATGTTTCTATGTTTCTATATTTTTGTTGAGGTGTGTGTTCTCACCTGAAGAGAAACACAAGAAGAACCAAGTGAAGTGGTAGGGACCGCTTACAAAGGTTCAGGGCCCCATCCCTGCGGGGATGGGAAAGGATTCAGCCTACTTCCAGGGACAATCCTCTTGTCTGGCTAGAGGAAGAAAAAGCTGCCTAAATCTAGGTTTGTGCTGAGGCACCAGAAGTTTGTTGAGATTTCTTTGAAGAGAAAAAGCCTGTGGGGCACCTGCAACTAAGGGGTGAGTTTACTCTGCTAAAGGGCCAATGTGTTTTCACCTGGGACAAGATGAATTTAAGTGACTGCTATTGTGGGGTCAGAAAAAGACAGCCAAGTACAGTTTTAAAAGTTGTGGGAATTGGACTGCTTAACTCTGTGGGGGTCTAGAGAAATGGACAGAGCCACTCATTAAGTATGTTCAAGTTCAGCACATGTGGGATGGAAGAAACAGTAGATTAAATGTGACATACATTTAAAGAGAATCTGCACAGTAAAGTGTTTTCAGAGATGAGGTGTTAAAAGTCCAGAGGGAATAGATGGGTATGATTTGTGGGAGCAAGAGGTGGGAGAACCCCCATCTAGTGCGACCAGAGTCACCTCCACAGGTTTGCTTTAGGTCACCTGTTGCTTTCTCTCAGGTACATGGCCAGTACCTGAGGAAAGTACCCAGATGTGGGATTGTTGAAGAAGGTTCCCTGATGGAGCCAGAAGTGCTCAGAGGTGGTTTAGGGAGCCACTGAGAAATGATCCATGCTATATGGAAAGTAGTCCAAGGGCTGGCATGAGAACCGAGCCATGGAAGGAAGGTGGTCCAAGGGCTGGTAAGGGAGCAGAGCCAAGGAAACCCCAGAGAAGAGTACAAGTTTGAGCTGAGTGCCAAGTGTGTTTCTAAGCCTGAGGGCTACTGTGTATGAGGATGTGTTCTGGTCTCCATAAATCTGCATTACCAGGAGTGTAGCCACATGAGGGTCCATCTATGCTTAGTTATTCTGTTGGTTGTGAATAAAAACCACACTTTAGAATCCCACTCCTGGTTTGAACATTACAGTTATTGCTTTCTGTGTCCAGAGTTACTTGTGTGCCCCTGACTAGAAGTCAAACCTAACCAAAATACTGAGTGACAGTTTTCTCCCCGAACCCACGTCCCAGGTAGGGGATTACATATGGAGGCACCGCACAGCGCTAATAACATAAAAATACCATCAACCCGACCCCTGGGGTAATCCACCGGTTACATATATATCCCAGTTCTGGAGTGCACACATGAGAAAGGACATAACCAGACTTCTGAATATGCAGAGAAATGTTACTAAGATCAGTCAATCAATCATTTTTTATTTCCAGAAACCTGTATTATGCAGCTTGAAAGAAATTAAAGGAAAGTTTCATAACAAATATATGGTCTAGGCAACCTGAACTACGAGGACAGACTAAAATCTCCCAATCTCATATCATTTGAGATGAGAAGGCTTAATGGGGATTAACTTTTATGTGGGGTGTACTGAGTGAACCATTTCTATTTAATGAACTGGGGTTTAGTTTGAAATGGAAAAAAATAAAAACCAGGGGCATCTCCTGCAAGTACATTCTTTTAGATACAACTCAAACAGCTGGAAGCACTTTTTTATACAGAGAGATGTTAATTTGTGGAACTCACTTCTCCAAGATATTATTGCCAGTATAAGCAAGGCCTCTTTTAAGTGCAAACTGGATAGCTGGCTCATAGACAGTGGTAGATGTTAGCTTTATGAGTTCAATGATGACAGCTTCTATGGGCTGACTGCATTTTGCTCTCTGCCAAATCTCAGTATGAACCTACAATGAAGATATCTTTAAGCACTTTATAGAGATGTTATAGTGACTAGAGGACATGAAGTATGATCGGAGACTCTACTGCATTAGTCTGTTACTCTTGCAAAGAATAAGAATTCAAAGTGATTTTTTAATGATGCTCAATATCTTTAGAGATGACAAATTAAGAGAAAATCTCAACTAAATATTCTGAGGCATAGTTAAAGGACCAGAAGGCATAGTACCCAGTTTATGAGTAGTGGATATTTGGAATGCACACTATGTGGCTTTCACAGCCACCTCAAATTCTATCAGATCAGTCCCTATCCACCTACTGACCTGCTGTTAAAGCTCACCATAGTGCAATTGCTAGCTTAAGAGATTGAATGCTACAGGGTAATGTTTGGAGCATTCTTGGAGGAGGTTCAATTCTAAGGATGACAGGATGACTCTTAGGACATGTTACAATATGTATCGAAAGCCATTCAACCTGAAATAGATAGCGTTCCTGTCATGGGTAATTGCCTCAAGAATGAACTGGCCTGCTAAACACTTCACACTTTGGACACATTTTAACTACTTTCTATCTTCAGTCTGGCAAAGTGTTCTCTGAAAAAAAATTATGAAGGCAGTAAGACGAGCCTTATTGGCAATGATGCTATGATCAGGGTAGTGGTGAGGGGGTGGGAGGAGGGGTGGGTGTGGTCAGATGTTTTCCTGGGGCATCAGCCATCTAGGACATAGACAGAATAGTAAAGATTGTGGAGAGGGAGTGGGAGCTTGAGGTGCTAGTACAGCTGAGCACCAACAGTCTGGTAAACCAGCTTATGAAGCAATTGAAGTGGAACTTTCGGAGGCCATGGGAAAGACTGCAGGAATATTTAGCCTCCCTGGCCTTTTCTGAGGTGCTCCCTGTGTGTAGTAGTGGAAAGGGAAAGACAGAGTAAGAAGGGAAGAGGTTGAGGAGTTAAAGGAATAGTTAAAGGGATCATGTCTTGAGAAAGGGTACCATTTTGTGGGGACTAGGGAATGTCTGCAACAGGAGACTTTTCAAAGGTCTCAGCTTTCACCTGACAAGAGATGGAACCAGTGCTCTGAGTCAGAAGTTTGATTACTACATCGGATAGTTAAACTGACTACAGGTGACATTGAAGCTTTCAGAACCATGGTAAAGGGAGTGAGGAACTGGAACCTAGCTAGTGCTCCCCCTATACAGGGGACTACACAGTAGGAGTAAGGTGGGTAAATATAAGGTTGAGGTTCAAACAGGAGTAATGGAAGAGTCTGAGGTGAGGCTCTCAAGATTTGCAAGCAACAGGAAAAATACAATGTTAAGGAGAATGGGAAAGAATGCAGGAGTAGGATGACAAAGCAGCTAAAAGGGGATCTGGAACTAGTTGGAATGGGCCCACCTTAATGCCAGGAGTCTAGGTAATAAAATAAGTGAGCTCGATGCACTGGTGGAAGGCAATAAGATGGACCTAGTAGCCATCAGAGAAACTTGGGCCACAGAGATTAATAACTGGCAGTTGTCAATCCCAGGCTGAACAATGTTTAGAAAGGATAGGGTTAAGCAAAGGGTGGTGTAGCCCTATAAGTCTGGGTGAGCATAGAGGCTATGGAGGGTTGACACATCAGGATGAACAAAAGGTTAACTGAATCACTGTTGGTTGACCTCCCAATACCATCAGTCAAGAAAACACATGTAGGGGTAATCCATAGACCACCAGGACAAGGGAAGAAAGAGTCAGAGCGCTTGAGTTGGAGATGGCAAGGGGAGTGAAGAAGTGAGAAGTAGTGGTGGTGGGTGGTCTGACCCTGCCAGATATTGACCTGGGCATTCATCAGCCAGGTGCACTGGAAGTCAGATTCTATTGTATATACTGAAGGAACACCTGCCTTGGGTGCACAGCAACCCAGAGATGGTAAGTAGAGCAAGGGTAGGGGTCCATCTTCCATAACTTAATTTGGATCAGGCTGTCCCTCAGGACTAAAATGCCCCGATCAAAAACTGAAGTCCTAGATTTCAGAAGAGCAGACTTCAGCCAAATGAGGGAGCTGGTTTCAGACAAATTGGCCAAGGTGGACGGCATCAGAGCAGTAGAGGAAATATGGGGGGCAATGAAGTGGACCATTCTTGATGCAACAAAATCATGCACGAGAATGATTGCAAAATGAAACCAATACAAGAGACCAATATGGCTTTTGTAAAGGGTCAGGGAAGCAGTGAGGGCTAAGAAAATGGTTCTCACCAGGTGCAATGAAAAACAGGGGAGGATGGGGAGATAGCCAAATGAGAACTAGGGATGCTAAGAGGATGGTCAAGGACACAAAGGAAGACACAGAGTAGCGTATTGTGGAGGGGGTCAAGTATGGGGGTAAAACAATTCTTCAGATATATAAATGAAGAAATGAAGCAGGAAGGGGATATTTTTAGGTTACAGGAAGAGGAAGGGTTACAGAGGAAGATGAACAGAAATCAGCCATCCTTAAAGAATACTTCTGCTCAGTCTTCACAAGGGAAGACAGCAGGCTTCTGCCTGAATGTGATATCAAGGCAGCTGTCAGGAGCATTCCTGATATGAGGCAGCCAGACTTTACCAGAAAATAGGTCCTGAAGGGCCAAGAAGCCCTAATGATAGATAAATCTACAGGGCTGGGATGGGATGCGCCCAAGGTTGCTCAAGGAATTTGCTGTGGAACTGGATGCACCCTTAGTGGGGCTTGTCAATGGCTCAGTTCAGACAGAAGCAGTTCCAACAAACTAAAAGTTAGTTGACATAGTCCCACTATACAAAGTGGGGACAAGGAGCAACCAGGGAATTACAAACCTGTCAGGGTTACCTCTGTAGTGAGGGTAACTGATGGACTCACTGGTAAAAGAGGACACTGCAGACTACCTAGAGAGCAACAGTAAACAGGATAGTAAACAGCATGAGGAGGTCCTGTCAGAGCAACTTGATAGTTTTCTTTGACTGGGTAACAAAGGTGACAGATAAGGACCATGCTCTGGATTTACTATACTTCGATTTCTGGAAGGCTTTCAGCTTAGTCCCACACAAAATGTTGCTAAGGAAGCTTAAGCCCCTTGGCATGGCAGCAGACATAGTTAGATACATGTGAAACTAGTTATAGTGTATGGTGGAATGTCATTCTCCACCAAAATCCATCGTTGTCGAAATCTTTTAGTCATACACTAGTGATGTTCGCAGTGCAGCAGAATGATTTTTTGTTCTACTGCACTGCGCACGTCTCAAACTATGTCCTCGAGCACCATTTGACAGTTAGGGCTCACTCCACAGACAGGACACATAGCGAAAGCAGCAATGTCAGTGGCAGTACTGTCAATACCACTTCAGAATGGGATAGATTCATCCTCGATCAGGAAAATAAAAAATGAGGAATGACATGCGGCAGTCACATAGCTTCCCGAGAGACAACGACGAGCACAGGACAATACATGATATTCCTCCTACAGAGTTAGACCCACTGCTAGGTGATTTTATCTATAAAATAAGAAGGTTAGATGGCAGTGAATCTGATGAAATGTGATCCTCACCACTGACCCCTTTTCTCTGCTCTTCCCCACAGATTGTGAATTGCTGTTCTGGGTGCTGCTGTATGTGAGTGTTTGAATAGTTTAAATGTTTAGCATTAAAACGTTTAAAATGTAAAGTGCTTAAACAGTAAAAATGTCAAGCATGAAAATGTAAATAATGTAAAGTTCTGTTTTTCTTTCTAGCAACCAAGTAAACATTTTTTAAAGCAGAAATATGATGTAGTGATTGCTTTTTTCCCCCAAAAACGATATTCCACCATACACTATAAAGAAAAGTGCATGGGGAACAGTTGACAACAGGGCTAATCTTTCATCGTTGGCACTATGATGATGGATTACCCTCCTCAAGCTGTGTGCTACTTCTAGGTAATCCATCATCATAGTGCCAACCCGGTGAAAGAATAGCCCTGTTGTCAACTGTTCCCCATGCACTATCCTATATGAAGTTGAGATATGAGAGGATGGTGGTAAATGGGGTCAAATTAGAAGAGATGGAGGTCACAAGCTGGGTGCCAGAGAGATCCATCTGAGATCCCTTTCTCTTCAATGTGTTCATCAGCCTCATTGGAAAGGGCATCCAGGGCAAGCTGTATCTTTTCACAGATGATTCATAGCTCTATGGTCAGGTAGATAGTAAGGAAGAGATCAGGGATATGCAGAGGCATCTACAAAGGCTAGAGAAGTGGTAAGGTTAGGCAACTGAAATTTAATGCAAAAAATGTAAGGTTATTCACCTAGGGAACAAAATCCCCAAGACAGAGTACTGGGTAAGAGGAGTAAAACTGAGCACTTCAACAGAAGAAAGGGACCTGGGAGTCATCATTAGTGACACCCTTAAACAATCAACTCAGTGTAGGATGCTGGGATGTATTTGAAGGGGAACGGACAGTAGGAAAAAAGAAAGTTTTACTACCTCTATAAACAGCAGAGCCCACTATGATGCAACACGGTAACCTGCATAAAATGACATGTCACAAATACTACATGACACAAAAAGTGTTAACTGCCATTGAATTAACCTTTCCATGCAATATACTGCAGCATTTTGTGGTATACTGCAGCATTACTGAATTGCGTCCTAGCTGTTGCAACTCTAGGTCACTAGTGAGGCTGCACCTAAAATAATGTGCTCAGTTCTGGAGTCCTCACCTAAGGATGTGCTTGGGCAAGCTTGAGATGCAGTAATTCAATGTAACAATATGATTCAGAGCTAACAGGAAAGATGGTATGAGTACCATCTCAAGGCATTCAACATGTACTCCCTCAAGACCTGGTGAGGGTGGTCAGATATCATAGACACCTTCAAGTTTTTGAAGGGAATAAACAAGGTGAACTGTGGAGAACTATTTAGCAGAATAGAGATTCAAGAACCCAAGGTCATGTGAAAAGAGTGGCATGGGAGAGGTTTTAGAAGAATGTGAAGAAGTTCTATTTTATTGAAAGAGTGATTGAGCCATGGCACTGAATGCCACCTGATGTGGTGTGCACAAAGACCATAATTTCAAGTATGACTGGACAGTGTGAAGAGTTTGGGGATTATTCAAGTTGGTAGCAATAGGGAGGTGAGTAGGGGGTTCACAGGGAGGGATAGAACCCCTATGGACAATAGGTCCTGGGGCAGATAGGGAACTATGAGCAGACTAGATGGACCCTTGGTCTTTTTCTGCTATCATTGACTATGTTTCTTTGAATTTTGTAGAGGAGGGAAAGTAATTTCACAGAATGACAGTACTGGCTGAGGAACTCATCTTTCAAAATTCATGATGATGATGGATAAGTGATTGGTGACTCCATCATGCTGCCTCTCACCAAAGAAATTTTATATCATTAATGACCTCCCATCACCTTCAGGATTATGAGATGAGCTCATTACTACCCTAAGAGAAATATTGCCAGGCAACACTTTTTCATCCATGCTACCAATGGCAACTTCACTTGGCCAATCCTTAGTGCTACTGTCAAGACTGTACTGCTTCCCATACCACCCTGGGAGAATATCATCCTCCAGACTATCTGAGAGATCCAGTCCTCATAAAGTGTAGACTGGGAGAAAGTGCCAGGAGGTTTAGTGTAGCTCCCTAAATTAAATACAAACATCTTTCCTAGCATGGAATTCTGCTAGTTGGCATGTGGGAGGACCTTGGTGGTAGTCAGATCATGTTCTGAAGGATTTTCTGAAAGGAAAATCTTGTAATAACTCATCACATGGCAAAAAATGAAGTGCTGTGTAATATGTGGAGGGTTAAACTGATAAATTGTGGACTGACAGGTGTAATGCAGTGTGAGAGATGATAGCTCTCAAATGTGTAGATTAAGTATTTTCATTTAGGGGTCATATTAAGACTCATACTTAAGCAATAATGCCCGACAGGGTGTGTGTTGTACTGGGATAACGTCACACCTCAGGTGGTTGGGCATGAGGCCACAGGCCTAGTGCGTCCAATGACTGAGGCGTGACGTTATCCCAAATGACACACATCCAGGAGGGCATTATTGCTATTACACAATGGCTCATTGTTATACAGAATTAAAAAAAATTATTTTAAAGATGTTTTTGTGTGGAAAAATATTTTGGTTTTTTAAGAGAAGATGAAACAATCAATCAAAGGCTCCATAAAACAATCAATCAAAGGCTCCATAAAATGCACATCTGCAGGTTCACAGTGAGACTGAGACTTGACCCATGATGTTGTACTCGGATAACATCACAGGTCCAGCCCAACAGTGGCCAATCAGAATCCAGAATTTTTCCTTGTCATTGTATAATAAGGCATGAAAGGGAGCTAGAGGCAAGATGCCCATGAACAGCTCCCATCTCAGAACCCTTAATGGTGATGTTCCTTTTTTTTTCCAAGAGCCAGTTATCTACTTTTTGTTTGTAGATAGATTTATTTTTCCTGATAACTATATTAAGGGGGAGTTTGTTCCATGCATTGACAGCTGTTTGGTAAAATAAATTTTTCTTTTAGTAGTCCTATATCTAAAATAGTGTAAAGGAAGTGAATAACCTCTGTTTTCTATCTTATCTTGTTCAAAAGCGAAACCTATTTTGTTATATGTTAATATATATAGTGAAGGGTATCTCTTACAGGATAAGAATGTGCTGTTTTGGGTGACCGGACCACGGAGCAAAGATGAGAGGTTCTGTCAACCCAAAACAGTATGAGATAACGTTCTTATCCCATAAGAGACACCCCTCACTACACATATTAACATATTATAAAGCACTCAAACTACTTTCAGAGGGGAAAAAAATGCTGAGAATGTCAATTTATGTGTACGATTTCTGCTGGTCTGCCCAGCTCTTTGGCTATAAAAGTGGTACATTCCATAAGCGGTCACACCTGTAATCATGGTGGCGGGGTCTGACTGCAGATAAAAGAACTTTTTTGTTTCTTTGAAAGATTTCTTTATATTTTTCATTCTGCACTTATAAAAAGAGGCTAACAGAATTTTGTATTGTATACTTTGGTTAAAACAAACTGTAATGTAGTGTTTTCATTTATGTATAAGTTTCTTGTTTCACTTACAATTGCTCATTCAGTTCTGTGGCTGAAGGACTGATTGTTTTAGAACCTGCACTGATGGCTCACCAGCAACTTTTGTGGCTAAATACACTGCTTTTTAGATCTCTTTTACTTAGATCAGGATTCCTCTCACACCTAATTCCACCTCGGTGATTCTGACAGGAACAGTGTAACATGTCAGCATCACCATGGCAAGAATTAATTATGGGGAGGTGAAAAAGAGGTACAGTAATTCTAGCCTCTGATTGGTGGAGGTAGGTAGAGTGCTTTATAATTAATAAATCAGGGTCATTTATTGCATCTCACATGAAAAGATGACTAGGTCAGAGTGGCACAGCAAAACGTTGTAGTGAAAAATTGTGCCACACAGACACCAGAAATTGTACATGGTGAAAAATCTTGCTAATAAAAACAAACACATTCCAAAACCACACAGGCTGTTATGGCGGCATGATTTTTGACTGCACTGTTTTGTTGGCACTGTCTTGACCGGATGGATACTCATGAAATGAAGATCACCGCTGTATCTTCTTGTTTCCATGGACATGAGGTTCAAGGTTCCTAGTCTTTCTTTATAATCTATAGTAAATCTCTTAAACCATGCAATTATTTTGTTTAACTCTTGGATTTTTACCAGTTGTCTAATATCATCTTTCTTGTGGGGAACCATAACGCGTACAGTTGTCTAAATTCAGCTTAGCATATGATCTATAAAGTGGGACTAAGATGGTGGCTTAAGTGGGAGGACTTGCTCAATTTGGGTGCCCCTTTTGGGATTGGGTCAGGCCTAGTCTTATGCGAATTGGCAGAATTTTTTAGCTGTCTGGATACAATTTTCTCAGGAGAATTTGACTTGGCCTTTTGAAGATCTATTTAGAAGAGCTATCTGTGAAGATCTACCTTGATTACCTTTCTCCAGATGTTGCAAGTATAACATGAACTAAGCTGGTACTGTATAACTATACGACTGATTAAGGAGGCAGTGAGAGAGCCTCTCTCTTTTTCTGTTATTGTCATTTAAAAATTAGTGGAAATTTGGCAGTGAGAGGGCTGCATTGCATGGACAGTTTTTACTGGTGAGGGGGGTAGTGAGAACTCTCCCTTTTCATTGCAAACATTCTATGGAGTTTTGGCTTGCTTCTTTGAATAGTTGAGAAGGATTGAACACTGCAATCATACTGGGACAGTGTTATTGTACTGGACAGTAAATTATTGACAAATAGTGACCTATTTGGCTGGATTTAGTGTGCTATTGCTGTTTTTGTTTTTGGTTTTGTGTTATCATTTGAGTCTATTTAGGTAGTATTTTATTTGGTAGTATTTTGTGTGGTTAGTTCCATTTCTGGGTTTGCTTCATAGTGGGATATTTATAAGACTGTGAGAGGTCGGTGTATGGGTGAGTGAGTGAGTGGGTGTGTGATATTTTAACATTTGTGGCTGCTGGTCTTCGGGAGTAGCAGGATGTGCTGGTAGAGAGCCTTGGTGGGCAGGTACTACTCTCCCACTGAGCTTAGGGCCCTCCACCCTTATGATTGTCCCCCATTACCAGTGGAGGTTTATAGGTGGTGCTGCACCTTGGGAATAGCAAAGGGGCATCGGAGGGTTGGGAGGCCCGGACCTGGTAGGTGAGTGGAGTGAAGTGGACGGATTGAGGTCATGGGTCAAGGAGACACCCTAGGGTGAAATGGTCCCAGGAGAGGGGTCCACCCTGCCTGGTTCCCATATCCAAGGGATCCACTTTTTGTGGGCAAATAGCACTATCGACCTCGATTGCCCATCCTACTCGGGCGGTGTTATGCAATGCCAAGTCGATTAAAAACTAGACAGCAGTGATTGCTGATCCTGTTGGAGCATTAGACCTGGCATGCATTGCCAAGACCTGGCTGGATGAGAATGATGGTCCCATACTGGAGTCAGTGGTTCCATCCGGGTACTCAATCATACACCATCTGAGGTTGAATCATAGGGGCGGGGGTGTAGCCATTTGTTTTAAAACAGAAGTGGTCCCTATAGAAGGGCCAGCTGGCATACTAGATCCTTCAAGTGTATCATGGTTGTAGGTGTGGGCTGCAGGATACTTCTCATCTACCATCCACCCAGGGTCGAGAAGGATTTCCTACAGCCAGTTGTGGACTTCATCACCAACATGGTGTTGGAGTCCCCCAGATGGTTGATGCTGGGGGACTTCAATGCCTAGGTCAACTATGAACCCTCACACTCTCACATTTTGGTCAAGGCTTCCTCCAACTGATGATTTTGTTGGGCTTTACAGAGGTGGTTACCTCTGCGACTCACAGACAAGGTCACTTGTTTGATCTGGTGTTCCTACTGGGGATGGAGATCTCTGATGTGGTGGTGGAACCCATCTGGTGGTCTGATCCCCACACTATAGGGTTCAGTTTCATGGCTCCCCCAAATAGACCTGCCCCTACTGAGATGGTCTGGTACTGCGCTTTATGGGGTTTGATCACTGATGGTTATATGGCTGTATTGGACCTATCGGTGAATTCAGGTGTTAGCTTAGATCCAGGGGAGCTGCTTCTAGCCCATAATAAGATGGTGGTGACTGCTCTGGATTCCATAGCTCCTGTTCAGGTTCTCCCTTTCACCCTTGGTCCCCTTGGTTTGTTGGGACCTTGAGGGAGTTGAGGAGAGTGGGGAGAAGGTTGGAGAGATGCTGGTGAAAACTTGCCTGGCTGATGACAAGCTTAGATTGATGTCTCATTATAAGGACTATTAATCAGCTGTGTCCTGTCAGAAGGCAGAGTTCCTGTCCAGGGAGGTTGCCACTGCACAAAATAAACCAGCTCACCTATTCTGTACTGTGGACAGGCTGTGCAATCCAGCCTGTCTCCAGAATTGGGGAGCTTTCTCACAGAATAAGTGTGATGAGTTTGCTCAATTTTTCATAGATAAGGTTGCCACCATCAGGTCAAAGATCTGTACATAGAAACATAGAAACATAGAAGTTGACGGCAGATAAGGACCGCAAGACCCATCCAGTCTAACCTTTTTTTCTACCTTATGAATGTGTCATAGGCTGTACTCTGTCAATGGCCTATCTATTTATACTCATCTTTATTGCTCCCTTATGCCTGTCCCATGCCTGTTTGAAGCCCTGCACTGTATTCATATCCACCACTTCCTGAGGTAGGCCATTCCATGCAACCACCACGTCTTCTGTGAAAAAGAACTTCCTCACATTCCACCTTAATCGGCCTCCCTCTAATCTCAAGCTGTGTCCTCTTGTCCTGCTATTTTTTTTTATATATTGAAACATGTTAGACTCTTTCACTTTGTTAATGCTCTTAAGAAGTTTGAATGTTTTGATCATATCACCCTTCTCCCCCCCTCCTTTTCTCTAGGGTATACATATTGCACTCCGTTAATCTGTCCTCATATGTTTTCTGATGCAGTCCCTGCACCATTTTGGTTGCCCTTTTCTGGACTGCCTCCATTTTGTTAATGTCCTTGTTGAGGTGTGGCCTCCAGCACTGCAGGCAGTACTCCATATGGGGCCTAACCAGTGTCTTGTTAAGAGGGATTATTACCTCCCTCGACTCACTCAAATGGGCACTCTAGTAGTTGGCAGGAGATTGCAGGCACTGTCTGGCTCAACTTTGACAGGTTGGCGATCATGGACATCATGAAGATTATCCAGGGCTTGCGTCTGACTTGCTGTAGTTTTGACCCTGGTCCAAGCACCTCCTGGTGGGGTTCGTGGAGGTAATTGGACCAGTCCTAGCTGAGATAGTTGGGCGTTCTTTGGAGACTGGGGTGTTTCTGGACACCTTGAAGGAGATGGTGGTATGCTCCCTTCTGAAAAAATCTTCTCTAGACCCTGACTGTCTTGCAAACTACAGGACTGTCTCTAACCTACCTTCTGTGGGTAAAGTTATTGAGAAGGCAGTTGCATTGCAGCTTGAGGAGCATCTTACCACCCACAATGTGTATGATCTACTTCAGTCCAGTTTCAGGAAGAGGCATAGTACTGAGATAGCACTGGTTCATGTACTTAATGATCTCCTGATAGTGAGAGATTGTAGGAACTGCTTCATCTTGGTTCTCCTTGATCTCTCTGCGGCATTTGATAACATAGACCATGGTGTGTTACTGGAGCACCTGTAGCTGATCTGTCATCTGTCTGGGATGACCCTCAGATGATTTCAATCTTTTCACACAGAACAGAGTTTTTTTTTTCCCTTGGCTTGTCTCCTCTTCCATTTGAGGTGTCACAGGGCTCTGTGCTTTCACCCATGTTGTTCATGGTATACATGCTGCCTTTGGGAGACATTATAAGGTGGTATGCAATGAGTTTTCACTGCTACACAGATGATACTCAGCTGTACGTGTCCTTTGTGCCCAAGCAGAATGACGCTGTTTCAGTCATTAACAACTGCCTCACCAAGATTCACGACTGGATGAGTGCCACCTGGCTTAGGTTGAATTTGGATAAGACTGAGGTGCTAGATGTAGACCTAGGTCATTGGGTAGAGGAGTTATCTGCTGGGCAGCAATCTGGGCTATGGCTGGATGGCAGCCAGCTGACAACCACTGACAAGGTGTGAAATCTGGGCACTATCCTTAATGATGGGCTGACACTTAAGTCTCAGGTGTCAGCCATCATCAAGACCTCATTTTACCATCTGAGAAATATCGTACAGATAAAACACCTTGTCCCAACTGATGATCTTCCAACTTTGGTCCACACGTTTGTGACATCCTGCCTTGATGACTGTAATGCCATATAACTAGGGCTACTGTGTGTGGACATCTGCTGGCTGCAGCTGGTGCAGAATGCATCTGCCAGGTTGTTGACTGGCTTACCAAGATCTTGCCATGTCACACCTGTGCTCTGCAGCCTGTATTGGCTGCCGGTACAGTGGAGGATCACCTTCAAGGTTAGATTATTAACCTATAAGGCCCTACATGGACAAGGACTATAGTATTTGGAAGCTCTCCTTTACCCCATCACCCCATATGCCCCCTACCTTCCACCAACAAGGGATTGCTAGTGATTCACAGGGCCCATTTGAAAACTGTTGAAGCTAGATCTATTGCTTTTGCAGCTCCCACCCTGTGGAATTCTTTACCTCTTAGGATCAGAGAGTGCCTGACAGTTGCTGTTTTCAATTCTGCCTTAAAGACTTATTTATTTAACCTGCCATTTCCAGATGTTTGAAATTCCTGCTGCCTATTATTGATTGTTGTGTATTGTTTTTATTGCTTAATATACATTTTTATTGTTTTATTTTATTTTTATTTATTTACTTTATTTATTGAAATGTTTCACCAGGAAAGGCACACTGAACAACAAGTTGCTCTTCTCACGGTGCATGGTGAGAGGAAAGGGTCATAGGGAGAACAACATACAACTTACATTTCATTCATCAAGCAGCCTATTAACAGTTGGTAGCGTACTATAATGAACTACTCATGATTAAACAGTGCCAAAATTCTGACTTATAACACATATGACAAGCAGCATTAAATCTGTTGGTACAATTCAGAGATTATACAGTGAAAAAAAATTAAAGGAATCTACATTAAGTGCTGTAAAGAAAATACAATTGTAAGCAGTCAAGAAGAGAAATGCAGTGTTAAGTGGGTAGCCAGCAGAGCAAGGGATAAGATGCAGTAAGCCAGCTTTCCCAGGTGGGAGTTGCAACTGGATGCAGGTACAATTTACAGAGAGAAAGTTAAGTAAAGCTAAGGAGAAGAAGTGGGAAGAGGAAGAATGGCAAATCTGAGTAGGGAGGGCATTCCATAGCTTAGGGTTGCGATGTGAGAAGACAAGCTGTCCTACCACAGTGGACCAATGAGGAGCTATTAGTAGTCGAGAGTCATATGACCTAAGGGTGGGGGAGGGTAGATAAGAAGGAGAATAGATAAGGGGAAGCAGATGCAAACCAAACCAAAATTTAGATTATTTAGATAAGAATTTAGCATAGTGAAGATGTTGGTGGTTTTCTAGGGAGGAGAAAGTCAGGGAGTGGTAGAGAGAACAGTGGTGTGTGTGAGAGGGGAGGCATCCAGAGCAAAGCAACAGAAGGAATTAAAAAAGGAATCTATTCAGGCTGAGGGAGGACTTGGGAGCAGCACTGTAGACTACATCACAGTAGTCAAAGACAGGTAGTATTATCTTCTGGATCAGCTTGTGCCTGGCCTGTAGAGACAGGCAGCTCTGGTTCCTGTTAAAAGTGTCAAGCTTGGGGCACAGCTTCTTCAGAATGCTGTCAATATGTCCAGAGAAGTTTAGGTGTTGGTCAAGCCAAACCCCCAAATACCTAAAGGTATAGGTAACCTCAAGGGCAGTCCCATCAAGGGTCTGGAAGGAGGGTAAGGAGGGGAGCTGAGGGAGTCTCTGCCTAGTGCCAAATGTCATAGAGGCTGTCTTCTTGGCATTGAGTGAGAGCTGGTGAGAACTGAACCAGAGCTGAACTTTATTGAAGTCATGCTGCAGTCTGGTTTCAACATTCGCAGGGGATTGGCCTGAGGTAAAGAGGACCGTATCATCGGCATACATATGGATGGAGGTGGATTAACAGGCTAGAGGAAGGTCATTTAGGAAGATAGAGAAAAGGATAGGGCCCAGTACGGAACCTTGGGGTAAGCCAGTGTTAATTGGGAAAAGAGGAGATATTTATATGTACAACACTATTATCTGGCTTTGGAATAGCATTTAACAAATAAAGTTTGCTTTGCTTTGCTTTGCTTTAAGACTTCTACATCTCTGGACTTAATGTTATTTTTAAGTGTCCATGCTATCTTATTTGCCTTGCTAATTATATCATCTGTTTGCTTTGTAAAGCTTAACTTATCTGTGATATCTACATCTAGATCTTTTTTGAGTACCGTTTCAGATAACTGCTTCCCTCTGCAATAAACACATGAAAAATGTAAAGACCTAACACTGAACCTTGAGGAACATAGATGGTCACCCTTCCTTCTGAGATGAACAACCATTCAACACCACCCTTTGTGTTCTATTGTCCAACCAGCTCAAAATCCAATTGATAAGTTTGCTGTTTACCATTCTCTGTATTAATTTTGTAACTGTAGCATCGTGTGGGATTGTGTCAAAAGCTTTAACACAATCTATAAATACATTGTCACAAGGAATTTTCTGTTCTAATTTCTTGCTTATTAGTTCATAAAAACACAAGAAATTAATGAGACAAGATATGCCTTAAGTGAAACCATGCTGGTTGCTATCTATGTTTCCCAATTGTAATTCAAATGTGTCTTTGATAATTCCCTCTAGGATTTTGCCAAGAATAGACGTTAGACTGATTGGCCTGTAGTTTTCCACACATTGCTTATGTCCCTTTTTAAGCAGTGGAGTAATGTGTGCTGTCCTTTAATCTTTAGGTATATTGCCTGTATTAAAACTGCTTTTAAAGAGATGATTAAGGAAGTGTAAAAGGTTTTGAGACATGAGTTTAATCATTTTACCCGTGATCATAGCTAGGCCTGGTGAACAATCATCCCTAATAATTTTAATCCTGATGTTAATTTCTTCTTTTGTAATAAAAAAATATTCAGTTCAGAAAGCACTGGATATAATGGATGTTTTTGCTAACTTCCATATATTCTACTAAAATACTTATTAAACATTTCTGCCATTTGATCCACTTTGTGTACTACCAGGTTATGGCACGCGAGTGGTCCTATCCATATTTGTTTTTTTTTACAGAATTAATATACCCATACAATGATTTGTTATTTTTTTTGTAGCATTTTTTTTGTCAGAAATTGTTCTGTATTAGTTTTGGCTTTCCAAACTTCTGTTTTACATTTTTTTAAGGATTTGTTTATATTTGTTTAAGTGAGAGGAAGACTGGTTCCTACAATAGACCTTAAAGGCTTTCTATTTTTAATTAATACGTTTCTCAACCTTTGTATTGAGTCATCGTGGTTATTTCCTATGATTGCTGACAGTTTCCTTGTACATGGATATAAATCTGTTGCATTCATTATAAATAATGTCCATTATTTTGCATCACATATCCTCAGTGTTGCATTTGGAATCCAAAAGGTCACAGTTAATAGTACATAATATATTAACTGTTTGTTGTGTCTGTTTTTTTGTAATTATAGAAATATGTATTAATACTGCACAGGATGTAGGAAAAAGCAATGGTAAACCATAATGGAACAAAGAATTCTAATTCAATCTAAGGGGCCAGGAGATTATTTTTAAATTTAAGGTCACAAGAACTTTAGGGGAGATTAGTTTAAATGTGTGAAAAAGTCAGGTGTTAATTTCCAGCTAAAACCAGCTGACTGAGCCAGGAATATTGTGCTAAATTAACCACTTTTCATAACGTATAACCTTCTGAGGTTAGGGATCTGAAATATGCAGAGCTGTTTGAGTAAGCTGAGAGGGAGATTAGATCAATGAGCATTTTGGGATTCAGCAGAGCTTTGCTGCCAGAGCAAACAAATATCACAAAAAAAAGTGCTAAGGCAGGCAAGACTCTGTAAAAGGAGTTTGTAAAACACACTTGGGTTAAAATATTGACTTACCTGTGATGAAGTAACCAGGATCCAAAAAGAGTGAATGATAGAGGGTGTTTTTATATGGACACATGGACAAGATGCAAGGGTGAGCACTTTTAGGCTTTGAGACTCCAGGAAGTATATAAGGACCTTTCATATGAGCATTAGTGAGCTGTGCAATCTGTGCAATCAGTGAAGTGAAAATGAGGTTATGTGCCATGGGAATGAACAGAAGATGGACTTCACAAGAGAGGCACAAGAGCAATGGACGTTGTTCAGAGACAGAAGCAGCATGGGGGTGCATCAGTAGAAGCAATCATTGAGTTTTTCAGGGAGACAGATAACTGTTTGTATTGCTTTTCAGAGGTATGTACAGTGTTTTAATGTGATTGGGTGGAAATAGTGCTCCTTTTGCTAGATCAGAGGTAAGACCCAGCCAGACAAGCCTTGCAGAGTAAGTGTAGTAACACACAATACACAACAATACATATGGCTCCGTGCATGAAAAGGGGTTACCAATGGATCCTAAAGTTTGTAATGCAGTACATATGCAGGATTTTGAGTATAATACAGTCACTGGTATGAGCTTTTTAAGTAGCCTACACGGAGAGATACATAAGATAACATTAATGGAATCAGATGAGTGCATATTAAAAAAAAATGCACTTTCATTAGTCAAAATGCATGAAGATTTGTGTACTAATTTGTGACATGGCTACCCATGTGTGTGGAATAGTCTCTCAGTGTCATTTAACTAGACTTTTCTGGCAATAAAAATATTTTTATAACTAATCCTGTGTCCTGCTCTCATTTATCACACTTCCTTATTGTGCTACCTTGATTCCCACCCACCTCCAGGGGGCCCTAAAAATGTGGTCTTGCGTGTAACCATTAATGTCCCCTTGTGTTACCTCTGAACTTTTGTAATAATTGGCACTTTCATGCAATTTGTGTTTTATGTTTGTCCCCAGGTTACTTGCTGTATTTATTTAGGGTACTACAGTGCATTGCCCTGTTTCTTTAAGTACACAGCATGATCACAAGCTGTCCCCTTTGCTCACCTGATCCTTTCCTGTCCCCCACCACCAGATGTTCACGTGTGACAGTAGAGGTCTAGGGGAGACACTTGTGAAAACATTTCGGCACTTATATCAGCGTGAGATTGGGGCAGGCCATGGGGGGATTTAAAAGACAATTCCTTGCAATTTCTAGCCCTCTCCTGTAATTGACTGTCTTATCCTGAAGAGCTCTTGTCCTCCTGTGTGACCCTCATTACATCACTATCCTCACTGCAGCAGGTAAATACCGATCATGCCTCCTGCCTAAAATACTGTTTTTTGGTTTGTTTTTACTAGTTTTGATAATGTAAGTTAGCTGTTGGTGGATGGGGTTCATTAATAGTGCAGATGGACCCACATCTTGGAGTTCCCTTTTTGCCTTCTTGACTTGGTGTAAGGGGTGCCATTTGTATTAAAATGTGAATTTGGGACCTTAAACTTCTTTATGTCCCTGTTCACCATGAGGTCGTCTTGAATGAATTGATAAGGAGGTTGTATAGATCAGCTTTCTAAGTTACTATGCTTTATTTTAAATGTTCTTTTCATGTTGGGACTGTCTTTTACATGCTGCTGTTACAGTCAGTTTTGGGGAGGGATGGAGACTGAGTGGAGTGTCTGGGATTAGCACACTGCACTATTTGGTTATTGGGGAGGGTTTGGTACCTGTATTTAATCCATGGCTCTTTATTTTTGGGATACTGATATTTATTTTTTGTTTTTGGTTCCAATGCTCTATTTTAAATGTGTTTTTCATATGTTGGGATGGTATTTTACATATTGCTGTTACGTTTGTTTTTCTTGGGGTTTGTTAAAAAGACTGATTGTGATGTCTGATATTTATTGTGGTTTAAAAAAAAAAAAATATTTTCTGTATTTACATGGGCACTGCCAGTACAACCCACCAACAGTCCTGAATGTGCACTTCTTCCTACTAAAGAGTTGTATGAGCACTGTACCTCGGTCCATCCCACAAATCTGAAACACTGCCCTTTAGAATGTGAAACACTTCATCAAATCTATTACTCAGAAGCTCAGACCACTGTTGAAATGTGTTCCTCTGTGTTCACAAAGTTTGCAGTTAAATGAATAATACATTTTTCATATGAACTGCTATGTATTTTTGCTTTATAATGTTGTTGTTGAACATTGGACAAACCCTCTCAATGTTTAACAAGGGGGTTTGTGAATAAAATGAGGAACTGTTCCTCATGGTGTGGTACAGCTGAGAGGTGTGGCTTGATCAGATGTGCATGTTAGTTTGGTGCACCCAAATTAGGCAACCACACATTTTATTCTTTTTACCTTATTTGATTCTCCTTTGGGTCCCCACCTGTTGGCATCAATCTTTCAGCCTCCCACCCAGCCCCACACCCCAACATCAGGCAGCTAATATCTTCTTCCTCCACAGTTTACCCTCTGTGGCAGGGTGGTGAGGAGCCCCCTCCCTTGCTCAAACTCACCTTGACTAGGATTCAGATTCTGTGGGGTGCCATTCAGAGTCGGGGCCTGCAGCGGGTGGCTATCATCATCCTGCTTGACCTGGGACCTAATTTTTCCTTGTCCTGTGTTTCCCCCTTCATAGAACATGCAATGTTGGCAATGGCCATGCAGTGCACACTTCCACCCTTGGCATGATGGCTGGTCACTAGCGCGGTAGTAAGTAAAGCACAGATGCCTCAGCCCTACATGCCACTGGGCTGGTGGTAACCACAAATGTAGGTGAAGTGGCAGGCTTGCCTGGCATGATCTTGACATTGGTTGTGATGGGCTATTGCATTGCATAATGTGTTTGTTACTGGCTTCTTTATTAGTGGGGTGCACTACTTTTGTTTTGTCATTGTGCATCACAGGGCACCCTCAGCATTTTCTGTTAATCTGGGTACCAAACCATATAGTCACAGATTATTTATTTATTCTTTTTCCGGGGGGGGGGCACTATTTGGTCTGTGTGTATCAGGTCTGATGACAGTTTTTGACTGAGCCCCTGTGGTATGCTTTGCGGTGCCTCCGTTTTTGGTTGGCAGCCATCTGGTAGCACGCTTCCATTTTGTTTGCAGATGGCTAGATGCATGCCTACATTTTGCTTGTAGGTGGGTGTATGCTTCCTTTCATTTTGTTTGTAGACGGGTGGATGCGTGCCTTCATTTTGTTTGTAAATGTGTGTATTATTGCCTCCATTTTGTTTGCAGATTTATGTGTGATTGCCTTTATTTTGATGTGCAGATTGGTGGATGCATGCCTCCATTTTGTTTATAGATGGATGGCTGCATACCTTCATTTTGTCTGTAGCTGTGTACGTGCATGGCTTCCTTTTGTTACCAGATGGGAGTATGCTTGCTGCCATTTTGTTGGCAGACCTGTGGATGCCTGGGTTCAGTATTTTACTTCTTTTTCCTTTTTGTCAGATGGGATGATGCATGGCTCATATTGTGTTTATGTTTTTTGTCTTCACTTAAAAAGTGATTTAATAATTTGAACAGCTTTGTTAGTAAATTTGTGATTGCTTGAACATTGGATTAAGATTTTGGTATTTGAAAGCAAAAACATGAACAAAATGAATTAGTTTATTTTGTTTTTTTTAGCTTGGACACCACCACCATAACCCTACCTGCTATTTTGGTTTAAATTTCAAAATCACCAAACAACCCCAGATATGCGATTTTTGTATTCAAACAGGTAGCTTGTACTGGGCTGGTTATGTTGGCAAAACCCATTTTGTGTGTGACAATGTCCACAACCCACAACCCCCCAAAAAACAAACAGTTATGTGCCTAGACACCTAATTTTAAGTACTGACCCCCCAGCTTGCTCCTCACAAGCCTAATTGTCCTTTCTCTTATCCCCCTGTCTTATCAATACTAGGCCCGTCCATCCCCTTATCCTTCCTTTCCCAACCTCGGATAGGAGCTCACTACCCCTGGGTTGTGACATCCTATCATGCCTCATACTTTATAGCATTCAATCCCAGGGCTCACACATACTCCTTTTCTCCATCCACCTTCTCTACATCCCAGTTTACCAACTCCTCTCTGTGCACTGTGCCCTCCTAGCCTTTCTCCCCCTACCTTCCTCCCTCCACCCACACCTTCGCCTCTACCTGGTGTATATATATTTTTTTTCTTCCTTTACTTCATCCTGCAACCTCAGATAACCTGCTTTATCTTCCTATAGACACTTCTATGTATGTAAATAACCTGTAATCTGTACAATATCTGTATAATTCTATGTACATATGAACTTCTTTTTCTTCCTCTCTGTAAACAGTATTATCTGTATTGCCTTGTAAATACCTAAATACCTGTGTTGACCTGTGTATACAGTTGTTCATGCTCCACCCAGGTCCATCTTGCAAATGAGCTTCTGCTCAACGATGAACACTTGGTTAAATAAAGACTTGATTGTTTGATTGACATTACACATGTATTTGCTGCACCATCACACAATTACCTGTTCATGCACAATTGAGTTGTATGCCTAATTAGGCAACAACTAATGTTGGTGGGGTGGCTGGTTTGTGTGCTGTGATTCAGATGGTGTTTGGGTGATGCTGCTGCATTAGCTAACTTATCTGGCACTGCCTGCAGTATTCTATTTTTTGTACTTGTGGATTTTCTGGTTACATCGCAGGGCAACCACATCATATTGTTAATCACAGCACAAAACCATGTGGTCACTGTTTTTGAAGGGGTGGAGCTTAATGTTAAAAAGTACTGTCCCCATGCAGTTTGATGTGGTGCCCTAATTAGGATACATTATTCTCTGGGCCATATTGGTCAGCCATATCATACATGTGTGTGGTGGGTTTACACAACTTTGCCTAGCAAAAAAAAAAACTTACTGTGAAAACCAACTATACTGTTTTCTGTGGGTGTTGTCTGTGTTCAGTTTACATGGACAGTCCATTATTCAGGTGATGTGAACTAATGATGCCCTGATTAGAATGCATACTTTAATGATCAAAAAAACAAAACCACTCCAAGGGGGCAGTGTGTGCAGAATATAAACCAATATGAAGAAAAGAACAAATATCCACACCTCACAGCACTGAACCAGATAGCAGCTTTATTCCAAACAAATAAAATTGCCAATCACCACAACCAGCATCCTCTACCGGTTTTGCAAGATATACATCATCAGGAGGCTGATGACGCATATCTTGTGAAACCAGTAGAGGTTCTAGTGGAGCAGATGCTGGTTGTTGCGATTGACAATTTTAATTGTTTGGAATAAAGCTGCTATCGGGTTCAGTGCTGTGTGGTGCAGATATTTGTTCTTTTCTTCATTCTTTAATGATGAAATTCTTCGAAAGATTCCATCCGGTATTTATTTGCATGTCTCCATACTGTCTACAGATGGGTGGTGACATGCCTCCATTTTGTCCACAGATGGGTGGTGGTGTGCCTCCATGTTTTCTATAGATGAGTGGTGGCATGCCTTCATGTTGTGTGCAGACAGATAGTGGTGTGCATGTGGTGCTTTAATTACTTGGTATTACTTGGTATGAAAGAACAGAAGAAGGCCAGAGCCCATCGAGACTGTTCCCCACACTATGTGGGACATAATTTATCTATTATCCCTCAACCAAACATCTAATTTGTTTTTAAAGACAGTGGCACTAGTTGCCTCTACCAATTCTTGTGGCAAGGTGTTCCATACAATGGATGCTCTTATTGGAAAAAAGTTTTCCCTTTTGCTGGTTTTATAAGTTTTTACTTCAAGCTGTTTCTTATGCCGTCTCGGAACATATCTCCTTTTGGATAGTGTTAGACCACATTTTTCCATTAGATCTGGTGAATTTATTAAATTAAAAACCATAAGCATATCACCTCTTAATCTTCTAGTTTGAAGAGAGAAGAGACCAGTAGCTTTTAATCTGTTCTGATAATCCAAATGTGTTAATCTTGGAATCATTCTAGTTACTCTCCTTTGAACCTGTTCAAGAATTACTATGTCTTTTTTTTGGCTTGGATTCCAGAAAGGGGAGCCATAGTCTAGATATGGTCTAATGTATGCCCTATACAATGGAATAAGGCATTTTTCAGTGCGATTAACAAAAGTGTGTTTATTTGCCTCAAAAGTCTGTTGGTCATGCAAGCAGTTCTAACACAGTGATCATTTGATGTAAGTTTATACTTAACATATATCCCTAAATCTTTTTCACAATTTGATGAGTGAAGTGGTAGTCCGTTTATATGATATATCATTTTTGGATTATTTACACTGAAATGCACTACTAAACATTTGCCTTGATTAAACTGCATATGATTTTCATTTGCCCAAAGTGTTAATTTTTCCAAATCCTTCTTTAATGCAGAAATATTTTCTTGATTATTGACCTTTCCCCCCAATTTAGTATAGTCTGCAAAATTTGACTATGAAGTTATTTGGCCCTGTTTCTAAATCACTGATAAAGAGGTTAAACAATGTTGGTCCCAAGACCGACCCCTGTGGTACACCACTTGTCACACTACCCAAATCAGACAAGATATCATTAATTCTGACTCTCTGAGAATGATTTGTCAACCAGTTTAAAGTCCAGTTGACAATATCCGGTGACAAACCTAGATTGTGCATTTTAGTAATGAGTTTTTCATGTGAGACTTTATCGAAAGCTCTACTAAAGTCCAAAAGAATTACATCAGTAGGGATACCCACATCTAGTAGAGTACTTATATTGTTGTAAAAATATATCAGATTGGTGGCGCAGGAATACTTGGGAGTAAATCCATGCTGATTTGAATCATAAATTCCTAATTTTTTACGATCTTGATCTATTAGAGGCTTTATTACTTGTTCCATTAATTTACCAGCCACTGAGGTCAGGGTAATTGGACAATAATTTTGCACAGAACCTCTATTGCCTTTTTTAAATATGGGAGTAACTATTGCTGAACGCCAGTCATTTGGTACAATGCTTTCTTGTAAGGATTTATTGAAAATAATTGACAAAGGTATAGAAATATCTATAGAGGTTTCGATCAGAAATCATGGATGAATACCATCTGGGCCCGGACTAGTATTTCTTTTTTAGTTTTTTGATAGCCTGTATAATGTCAGTTGGATAGAACCTATGATAATCTACATGGTGAACTTTAAATGCACTAATAGGTGATTTTTGAGAGAAGACAGAACAAAAGTACTTATTAAAGAGATTCAAGATTTCTATTTCAGATAGAGAAGAGACATTGGTTATAATGGGACCAATGGTCCTTGATACACCTTTTTTACTATTTATATAGGAGAAAAGAGATTTGTGACAGTTTTTGTGTAAGCTAGTTTAAATTCTAGCTTATTTTTTGCCAATTTAATAGAATTTTCTAAGTTTTTCACAGATAGTCTGTATTTATGTAATAGAGTAGTTTTAAATGGAACAGAACTAATCTTAAATTTCCTAAAAAGTAAAATTTTTATTTTAATCTAATTTTTAATTGTCTTGTTTAACCAAGGGGGAATTTTTCCTTATTATTAAATTTCTTCTTAGATGGAATAAAGGTGTTTTCCAAATAATGTACAATGTTTTTAAAAAAAGTCCCAAGCTTGTTGTGTTGTACAATTAAGAAGATTAGATTCCCAGTTTATGTTTTGTAAGTATTCATTGATTTTAGAAAAATTTGCTTTGTTATAATTTTTTGTATAGTGTAACTTTCTTTGTGTAGTTTTAAACTGTTGAATTTCAAAAAGAATAGATGAATGATCACTGGTCCCAAGTGGATCCCAAATTTGTAAATGGCTAATTTTTGCTCTATGTTAGTAAATAATAGATCCAAAATATTAGGACCTCGAGTGGGTTCAGTAACACATTGTTGTAATCCAGTACTAACTACCACATCTATTAGTCCTTTCTTGGCATAGGACTGTCCTGAGAATGAGTCCCAGTTAATATGAGGGAGGTTAAAGTCACCAAATATTACAGTATCTTGAGATTCTGAAAAACGTGTAATTTCTTTAAACATATCAGTTGTGTAATCTGAATTTTCAGATGCAGGTTGATAGATGTTGTCAATAGTTATGTAGGACTGCTCCTTCAATAATATTTTAACCCATATACTTTCCAAAGGAAAGGGAGAACACACTTCAAAAGAAGGAATATCATTTCGTATGTACATACAAACTCCACCACCTTGCTTACCTAATCTGTTTTTATGATATAACTTATAACCTGGAATTTCTCTGGACCAAATTGAGGCTGCATCCCACCAAGTTTCAGTTACTCCCACCACGCCTATATTTAAAGTTTTATATTTGGCTTCAAGTTCTGCTAAGTTGAGTTGGTTTAAAGATCTTGCATTCAAAGCTAGGAGTTTACATTTAGTTGTAATAATATTTTGGTAAGTATTCAGAGACTTGGGAATAAACCCATTCTCCCCCATTGTTTTTAGTTTAAACAATGATTTATGATTTTAGTGATACTTTTCCCCATAAGTGTACTACCCCTATGACTGCGATGTAATCCGTCCCAGCAAAACAAGGAAGAACGATCTGAAAATGATTCCCAGTGGGTAATACAGAGTATATCCTGCTTAAAACACCACTTTCTCAGCCATTCATTTAGGGCTTTGATTTTCTGCGTCATGGTAGATGTTGCTCTCAGGACAGGTAGAATTTCAGATATACATACACAGCATCACCTATCAAGTAACAGGTTACATAATGCCACATAGTCCTGTTGTAACTGATTAAATGGGGTGTTGTTTATATCATTAACACTGGCATGTATGATAACCAGTGGATTTTTCTCCACATTTTGTAAAATTGTATGCATCATGGAGGTAATATCAGATACCCTGGCCCCACGGAAGCTATAACAAGTGCGGTTGCTCTTGTCACTATTGCATACCACCCTGTCAATGTGCTTAATGATTGAATCTCCCAGGACTAACACTTGTTTTGAGACAGTAGGGGTACAAGAATCAGAAACCGGTGATTGTTTAACACACTCTGGAGTGATTAACTTAATAGGTATTGATTTGGTAGCTTGAGACTTACTAGGACAAATATTCATGGGCATTAACTCCAGATTGAAAAGTGTTTTTAAACCATTATTATCAACAGAGGGTGATGCACAGGCTAAATCATGTAGCGCTTCATTATTTGATACAGTCAATTGCTCAAATCTATTACGAGTTTCAATAGGGGCACTATTGTGTATTTGACCATCCCTTCTTTTTTTTGAGAGACTTTGTGACAATGGTCCAGTCATTATTATCATGAGAAGAGGGTGGATAATCATCCACCTTATAAAAGGGGGCAGAGGCAACAGGTATACTAGTACTAGTCATTACAATTGTCTCCTCATCAGGAGGCATAGAAATGCTACCTAAATGTGAAAGAAATTGTTCATTAGAATGAAGTTGCTCATTCATAAGATCAATGTAACTTTCCAGTTCCCTAATATCAGTAGATACTGGTTTAATATTAAACAGAAACGTTATCTCTGCTTCAAGACTAGTAATCAGATGGCAATTAGCACATACATACTTGCTCCCATACTTTCCCTCAGTAAACATCAAACATTGCATACACTTACTAAGTTCTTTTTCCATTATTAAAGGTGTATATTTACTAAGTAGAGGATATGCTAAAATTATCTTATCGAAGTTTGTCTAATGCCAGCAGTTTCAGCATGCCCAGCGGACACAGCAGACATGCGCAAATGCAAATGTAGCTTCTTTTAGTTAGCTGCTATCTGATCTACAAGCAAGACAAGCAACAGCCTGTTACATGTGCAGCCCTGCTTTTATGTCCCCAGTTACATGAGCAGTCCTGCTTTTATGTCCCCTGTTACATGTGCAGCCCTGCTTTTATGTCCCTGTTACTCATGCAACTTTGTGGAAGTTCTTCTCAGATCCTGAAATTGGAGTTATCCCACACTACACTACATTTTTATAAGGTGAGTCAAAACATTAAGAAATGCTTATAATAATCGTTATATTATAGAGTCTGAAAAATTACACTAATGTCACACTTTGGTAACCCTTTTTCATGCATAGACCCCTATACAGGCATGAAAGGGCAGTGGTGCTGATTAACTGTAGGGCATGTGGAACATGTCATTTTCCAAAAGTGTGTTGGATGAGTACCTGCTGTCAACTATATAGGAGGGTTTGAGCTTTGGTGTCTGAGCTAGCTGCTGAAATGGCTCCAAAACTCTTCTTCAGGGGCAACCCAGTGGACCGGTTAGTGTGCCTGCAGTTCTGCTTCCCAGGTGACACCTAGAGTCTGGAATGAGGGCTGTAGGATAATCAACCAGAGCAAACCTTGACAGCAGAGTACTAGGGAGAGTGTGGGACCCTACATGACTACTAGGAACTGATTTGAGCTACTTGCTTAAATGATTCAATTCACACCCTTCAACTAGGAGTAAGAGACTGGTGCTTATGGGAGGTAAGCTATATGTGAAGTGGATGACCTCAAAGGAAGGCGGGCTGATAACAGCATTAGGAAGAAAATGAGAGTTTTAGTACTTAGAGATTCAGTATTTAAAGGGGTTGAAGAGGTGGAATGTGCTACAAACCTTAGTAAAAGACTGGTATTTTGTCTCTGAGGATCAACAGCAAGCAGTGTCTTTCCTAGGGTGGAGAAACCCACTAGAGCTTGGGAGGTAAAGCCAGACATGGTATTTCATATGGGGACCAATAATCTGACTAGGTACAGTATACAGAGGAAGAGGGATAGTTTTTGTATACTAGGAAGAAATATGAAGGCATCAACAGAAACAGTGACTTCCTCTGAGGTGATACTTTTGCCTTCTGAGAAAGAAAGTAAATAGATTAACATTCAGGAGTTTAGCTTTAGGGAAAAGAGAAGGGGCAGGGAGGAGGGAGTTCACTTAATGTGGGACAGGGAATCTTTCTTAGAGGGAAGCAGTCTTTTCAGGGAAGAGTGATTGCATCCTAATAAAGAAGGAACTAGTGCACTGGGCCAAAATATAGATTTGGGTATGAATGAGTATTTAAACTAAGAGATGGGGAGGGCAAATTTATGCCATACTGTTGCACTAACACACATATGAGGGAAGCTAAGCTGGTTCACTCCAACTCACACTGATTTTCAAAACAGTAGTGAGAGGGTAGGAGGGTAAACAGCAGACATGAAGGAACAACATGAACCAGTCAGTAATCTAGAAAACAATAGGAAGAAGAGAGGGAACAGCAAGAGACAGGAAGGGGCATGGAAGGAAGGAAAATTGAAACATGGGTTCCATATGCCCCTGAAATTTCTGACAACAATAGTTACTGGCACAGACCTGTAACCAGTAACTGATGACCCTTCAAGGCCTGCTAAGTTGACAGCTATGCCTGAAGATAATGGTGACTGTGTGGGTTGCTTTTCACAGAGGATGTTTAGGGATGCATCTTTATCAATCAAAAATGTGCATTGGCGGTCTCCTACCAATGCTTTTACAATTGACTGTCCCTAATCATCCATCTGAAGAACTGGGACAAGCTCTACAGAGGTCTGTATTTCCTTTTTTTGATCATAAGTTTTCCTGGAGGTGACTTCGAGGCATCATATTCATCCCCCAGTTTTGTCAAGTCATTTACTTTCTTAGCCAATTCCATGAATGTAGCTTCATCTTTTGGCCACCAGGAGGGTCTATCAGGCTCCTTTTTATGGTTGTGGGCAGAGTCTACAACTATCTTGCTGTCTGTAGCTGGAAAAATGGAAGATCATGGAACACATTTTTGGACTTTTCAATGTATCCTTTCACAACTATAAATCACTATGATGGTTGAAATAAAATACTCCATTCTTTCTGTTTATAATGTTGGAGACAGAACTCCAGCTGCTTATCAGATGGCCATTAGGAAACTGAAACAGCTTGTTAAATATTGCAACAATTTTATCATTAAAATACTTAGCATTTAAACATTTTCTTGTTACTAGCTTCAGTTGGGCAGGTATTGTCTTTCAAGAAAGATTCATACTTCATAAATATCACCCTTTCCCATCAATCTAAAAAGATTTACACTGATTTTAACCTCTTAAGACACTCTCTGATAAACACTGTCTCAGACATATGCCAGGTGTTCTGTGAATTATCCAAGCCTAAATATGTAGCAGTCAGCAGGCATTTTTTACTATGCTTTTTGGGGAAAAAATATATTGAGCTACAGCAAACACACACACACACACCATTCAAAATAAATACTGCTATCTAATATGTTACACAACAATAAATAAACTGTTTATGTCAGTGAACACAGTGAAATTCAGTTTACAGTAGATATCCTTTAAATATTTCTTATCCTATATTTTGTATCCTGAACAGCACACAAGAAGATGATAGAGCTCATTGTCATGGAGGGTCTTGATTTTATGCATTTTTGCACTGTATTTACTCAGGATGTCCCAGATTAGATGCAATATCTTGTTTTCAGTGGCATCATAATTTTACCATTTTTATAATGTAATAATATATGAGATAAGTGGGGGGTCAGTGTGTGATAATGGATTTATCTAGTACAGTTGCTGTTGACCTCAAGAAACTTCATGAGTGCTGAAGGCATGACAGAGTTATGAGAGGTCAGCAGCAACTGTTCTAGAAAAATCTATGGTCACACACTGACACCCACTGCATATTCAATTTATGCAACGGAGAGAATCTGGGGTGAATGTTTTGCAATATTTGCCTTTTTTAGAACAGTTTCTTTCCCCGTTTCTTTTTTTTTCTGAGCCTGGTTGCTGTGTTTGGTTACTAGATGACATCAGAGTATGCTCACTGATTAGTGGAATAAGCACATTTTCAAAAATGTAAAGGTGACATGGCAGTCCCATACAGTGAGTGTGGGTGGGAGAAATCTGATCAGAATTTCTTTAGTTATGAAATAGGTACATTTATTATGTTTTAGTTTTATGCAGGCTGGAGTCAGAAGCAGAAATAGAAGTGAAGCAGGAGAATGAGACTTCACCGGGTTGGGGGGAACTGAAGTAGCTAGCAAAGGGGGAAAAGTGCTTTTTTTAAGAAAAATTTTTAATTTACATCTGCCACTCAGCTATGTGTGTGTCTGTGGGGGTGCTGTAGTTGGTAATTGTGTAGTTAGGGTGTAGATTTGTGAGTATATAGGATTGTGTCAGCTTGGGATGTAAAATGTATCGAACAGTTGAAAGTGAAAATGTGTGGAAGAACTGCTGAGCAAGCAGCACATGGGTGGGTGGCGGTGACGTAGTTACTATGTAGATAAATGGGGTGTGACATAGTCACTATGTGGATAAATAAGGGATATGCAGTGGTCAGTGTGTGATAATGGATTTATCTAGTAAAGCTGCCATTGACCTCAAATAACCTCACAAGTGACGAAGGCACATAGTGACTCAGGTAAAAGGATTTATCACAGTCAGTTTATCCAGACACCTGTTGCATAAGAAAAAATTACTCACCACAGTAATCTTCTTTCTTCCAAAGGGTTCTTTAGCATCAGTAACTATAGCAGTTAGCTGGCTAGGTGCAACTGCCCCGGAGGTATGCCTTTAAGAGGATTTATCTAAATGAGCTTGAGAATTAGCCAACCAAAAAAACAGGAGGGGAGTGAGCTGAGTGAGAGCAGCCTGAAGGACTTCAGAACCTTTTCAAAGAAAAAAAGTGGCACATGCCCCAAAAATGAATCAATGTGATTCAAAAAACATGCAACTGTCCAAAAAAGTGGAAATGGAAAAACAACAACATGACTACGAAACTCATCAATGAAAAACTCAAATTCGGTAAGAGATCTGATAACAGAGCCCTTGGAGGTGCAGGAAGGGTGGGAGCTTACTGATCCTAAAGGACTCCTTGGAAGAAAGAAGATTACTGCGGCAAGTAATTTTTTCTTCTTCTTACCCCAGGAGTCCTTTAGCATCAGTAACTATAGATGACTACCAAGCAGTACCAAGCGGGAGGTGGGCAGAGAACCTACTTAGGAAAGAGGCTCTGCAGAACCACCCTGCCAAATCTGGCATCAGATCTGGTCTGCACATCCAAACTGTAGTGTTTCACAAAGGTATGCACAGATTTACAGGTAGCGGCTTTGCAGACATTCAGAAGGGGTATGTCCCTTGCTGCTGCCACCAATGCTGCAGTGCCCCTAGTGGAGTGGGCTCTGAGCCCTATAGGAGGTTGATGACCAGCCTTCTCATACCAGAATCTAATACAAGAGACCAACCAGTAGGAGATGATTCTCTGGGCAGCTGGTATTCCTATGTCTACATCCCCGTAGGTGAGGAACAACTGAGTGGAAAATCCTCTGGACTGCATACTATGCTCTATGTAGTATAATATGACTGTTTTGAGAGCCAAGCTGTGGAGTTTTTGCTCCCAGGAGTAGATTTCTCAGTAAAGAAGACAGGCAGAGTAATGGACTGGTTTAGGTGGAACTCCAAAACCACCTTTGGCAGAAATTTCCTATTTGTCCTGAGCTCAATTTTATCATTGTGAGGAATGATGTAATTTGGCTTATAGCTCTGAAATCCTCCTAGCAGAGGTAATGGCCACCAAGAAGGCTGACTTCCAAGTCATGATGTTGATATAAGCATAGGCCCAACGGGTTGTTTCATGAGCCTGTCTATGCAGAGGTTAAGGTTCCAAGGAGGTACCAACTCTCTGACTGGAGGTTGAAGGTGCAAGAGACCTTTAAATAACTGTTTAAATATGATGTGGGAAAAAAATTACTTTTTCTTTCCCACCAAAAGGTAGGCTGAAATTGCAGCCAGGTGTAGTTTGAGGGAAGATGGTTTCAAGCCTGACACCTGCAATTGTACCAGGTAATCCAGCAGTTGAGGATCTGAAGCTGAAAGGGGGTCGATCTTTTTGCTCTTGTACCAGAGGGAAAACCTTTTCCATTTGGCTACGTAAGTCATCTTAGTGTTCGCTTTTTTTACCCATCCTGGGGATCTTAAGGACCTGTTCAGAGTACTGAGAGGATGGAAACTCTAACTCCTCAAGAACCAGACCTTGAGGTGAAAAGAGTGTATGTCTGGGTAATGCACTCCTGTCAGAGGAAGGGTCAGCAGGGAGTGAGTTGACAGCAGACATGCTGGCCTGCGGCACGACAGGGAAAGGAGAGGGTACCAGGCCTGCCTGGGCCATTCCAGAGCTATCAGTATCATTGAAGCAGGCTGTTGTCTGAGTTTCAGCAATAATAATAATAATACAATTTATTTGTATGGTGCCTTTCCAATACGAAGGCACCTAACAGTAAAAACAAACAAAAAAAATGCAACATCAAATGATCAGTACATACACTTAAAATCAGATACCACTATAATAATTAATCATCTCAGTTAGCTTATGAAAGCTTTTTTCCACAGGTAAGTTTTTAAACCCTGCTTAGATTCCTCCACAGTTGCACACTCACATAACCGGTGAGGTAGAGAATTCCAGAGGGTGGTGGCTGCATATGCAAAGGTTCTACAACAAGATGACTTCAAATCTCTAACAACCCCTAGTTGGCCAAGCAGAGCAATTGACCAGGGCAGTAAGAAACCAGAAGTTCTTTCAGATAGTCTGGGCCTGTCCATGTAGGGCTTTAAAAGTCAGTAAACTGACTTTAAAGGTGATCCACCAATGAACTGGCAGCCAGTGCAGTCTGCGCAGCACTGGGTAAAATGGCAGAAATGGGAAGATCCTGTCAAAAGCCATGCTGCCACTTTCTGCACCAGCTGTAGGCAATGGATTTCAACCCCAGAAAGTCCTAGATAGAGGGAGTTGCAGTAATCCAAGCACGAGGACACAAAGGTGTGGACCAAAGCTGGAAGGTCGTCAGACGGAACAGATGCCTAATCCTGGAGATATTTCTAAGATGATAAAAGGCATTCTTGATGACAGCCGACACCTGAGATTGTAGGGTCAGTCCATCATTAAGAACTGCCCAAAGGTTACACACCCATTCAGAGGTTGGGAGTGAGATGCCCCCAAGAAAAATTCCAGAGGGTGTGCCAGCACCTGACCCCCCTATCTGATGACCTGGGTCCACAACCATTATCTCAGTCTTTTCTGAGTTCATCTTCAACCAACTGGAATCTATTCACTCCTGGATTTCTTTCAGACAGTTGTTAAAGATCCAGAGGGCTCCATCCTGGTCTGGTGCAAAAGAGAGGTAGAGCTGGGTATCATCTGCATAACAGTGAAACCTCAGCCCATACCTACATACAATGTCTCCAAGGGGCAGCATATACACTGCAAACAACATGTGTGATAGCACTGAACCCTGAGGCACCCCACAAGACAAAGCAGTTGGGCATGAGGAAAAGACACCAGACACAACTCTTTGTGTTCTACCAGTGAGAAAAGATGTAAACCATCTGAGGACTGTCCCTGACATTCCAGAGATATGCCTCAGGTGTCCTATCATCACCATGTGGTCCACGGTATCAAAGGCTGAGGAAAGATCAAGAAGAACCAAGATGGAATGGTTCTTCCAATCTCTGACCATCAGGAGATCATTGAGCACCCGAACCAGCATGTCTTTTACGAAAACCACACTGGAGTGGTTCATAGATGTCTTGGATGGTCAAATGGTCCTCCAGTTGTGCTGCCACTACTTTCTCAATCACCTTCCCTACAAAGGGAAGGTTAGAGATAGGTCTGTCATTTGCTTGGCAGTCTGGGTCCAAGGTAGCTTTCTTCAAGAGTGTTGTCACCATCGCCTCTTTCAGACAGCAAGGAAATTCTCCAGATTCCAAGGAGCACCAGACCATCCACACAAGGATCGGACTGATGATGTCAATACAACCCAAAATTAGGGAGGTCGGTCCAGGATCCAAACTACAGCACGTAGTGTGCACATACTGGGTGATCCTCATAACATCCATGAGCTCCGGTTGACTGAAGGTACTCCAGGAAAACTGAGGTGACGTGACCCCATACTGATCACAAACAACCCCCATAGAGTGTGCCAGCAGAAGAACTGCCCTGATGCCATCCACCTTATTTGCAAAGAATTGAGCAAGCTCATCGCATTCTGATTGCAAAAAGCTTTCTGAACATAGAGACAGGCTGGGTTGCACAGTCTGTCCACAGTTCAGAATAGTTGAGCTGTTCGATTCTGAGCAGGCGCAATCTCCCTAGACAAGAATTCTGCCTTCTTACGGGTGATTGCAGATTGATAGACTAAATAATAGTCCATCAATCTAAGGCGGCTATCATCAAGGACAGACTTTTGCCAGCAATGCTCTAACCTTCCCTCTAATCTCCACATCTCCCTCAAGGTCCAATCAAACCAGGGAGACCTGGGGCAAAGGGAGAGAGGGCGAACATGGACAGGAGCAATTGAATCCAGGGCCACTGAGACAACTAAATTATAAGCTGACACGAGGGTGTCTGGGTCACTGCTGGCCACAGGGAAAGATGAGAGGTCCAGTACCACTGCCAGGCCATGGGAACTTATGTCCCGTAAAGGGTAGTACCTAACCATCTCCACAGGTGTAGGCCTGTGAGGGGGGGTTGCTAAAACTAAACTCCACAGTGTAATGATCGGACCACCCAACTGGTTCCACCCCCAAATCTGATGTTTTGATCCCTAGGAGAAGGATTAAGTCGAGAGAGTGTCCATGTTTATGAGAAGCAGTGGAAACCACCTGTGTAAGGCCCAGAGATGTCATTAACTGGAGGAAATGCTGACCGAATTGCAAGAGTTCATCATTGACCCAGGCATTAAAATCACCCAGAACCATCAATCTGAGTGATTCAAATGCCATGTTGACAACAAAGTCCGCCATTTCCTGAAAGAATCGCTTCTCATCACAGGGTGGATGGTAGATGAGGGTGATTCAATAGCCTACACCTGCTACTACTGAACACTCAAAAGACTCACAGTCCTCAACTAGTACCATCATGAGGTTCAGTTCAGTCTTGAAACAGACCGCAACCCCCCCCCCCCCGGCAATCCAATCTCAGGCAGTGTATCACCGAGTACCCAGCTGGAGTCATAGCCTTCAAGATGGGGCCAGAATTTTCATCCAGCCAGGTCTCGGTAATGCATGTCAGGTCCACTATTTCCACAAGATCTGCAATAATTGCAGTCTTGTTCTTAATGGACCTGGCATTGCACAACACCGCCCAAGTTGGATGAACCTCCTGGGCCACCCGGGCCATCTGTCTAACACAATCCATAGTGCCCTTGGGTATGGGCACCAGACATGGTAAACCACAATCAGGATTCCATTTCACCCCGGGGTGTCTTCTGGGTCTTACCACCCCAATTCAGTGACCCCCCCCTTGTTCATCCTCCACTGTTCACCACCCCAACCCCCTCCTCCTCCTATGCATAATACCAAGTGCTCTAAAGTGCTGGTAGGTCACAAATTGAAGGGGAGGAGTAAAAAAAAGGCAGAGAGCACAAAGAGCAGAGGATGAATAGCGCATAACTGTGGGGGCCGGCATCCAACACATTTTACTATTAAATAAGAACTATAAACTATAAACAACAATAACAAATAGTAAATACACTAAACACTCTCAAATAATAAAAAAACTACTCAAAATATACATTACCCAACCCCACATATACTGGCTCACTTGATTTCTGCACTCGATTTCATATAGCCATATAACCATTACAATCATCAAAATACCATAAAACAATAAAATAATAATAATGATAATATCCAAAGCAAGAATAGCCAACAAAAAAAAAAACTCATCTGGCACTCTCACTGCCTGATAATGTCCAAAAAAACAATAAAATTAGCCAGTCTCTTCATATAGCTGTACTGCCCCCAAAGTCTTCTCATGACCAGGGGGCAAGGGTTTTAGGCACTCTCATTGTCCAAGTTGGAGATCGGCTCCCATGAAGTGAATACAAAATCCAAAAGAAAATAAATCAGAAAATAGTCAGCAAAAGAAAATGGACACCCAATTCTCTCACTACCAGGGATCCAATTTATCTGACATCATAAAAGATCACAAACTGTTACTCAGTGTCCACACAGAGCAAGAACTTCACAGTCCAGTGCAGGGTAGGAAAAATATATTCACAGAATCTTCAACAAAATGTCAAATGACTTCCTTATTCCACTAGGCCACGTTGATCAGTCTCTCCACACAAGAATTTGCAGGCTTGAAATTCAGCATCCAACTCACTCGAAGAAGGAACGAAATCCAGATTGAACACAGGGCAGGAGAAGGGGTGAACCCCTCCCCACTGCCACAAGTAGACCCCAGACACTCCCGAGACTGACAGCTACAGCGGCCCTAAAACAAGGCCAAGGACTAGTCTCAAGGCTGCTTAGAAACATCTGTCAATAATAGCATCAGCTCTCTGGAGCAAAATCCACTCAGTTCACGCTCAGTCCCAGGGGTCGGGAATAGCCCCAGCGACAGTGGGTATACAGGGGGCTATCCTACCCCCAACACTGCCCACTGAAAGTCACAGCTTCCTATCGCACAGTCAGAAATTGATGTCCCAACTTAGATCAGAAATCCAGGTAGCTAAAACGGACCAACAAAAAACAAATGTACTCAGAGAGTTCAAATTACTCTACTCCCCCAATGCCGGTAAAAACAAACCGGCAGTTTCGAAGTGCTCAAATATGCTCAAGTATCCTCAGGTGACTCCACTCATCCCTGACCTTCCACAGATTATTCACAATCCAATCACATTCAGGATAAGCAGTCTGCCTTCAACTTTCGACGAGAGAACACCACACTTTCTCTTTTCGTAAATAATTTGCGGTGATGTCCTGAGTCTCCTGCAATGCTATAGCAGATCTCTGTGACACACAAATGCAGTAAAATAAAATAAAATAAAACCAAAAATGACATAAGACAAACTAAAAATTCTGCTTTACAGGAGCTACTTTTACAGACTGGCCCAGCATGGCCACCATCTTGCCATAAATGCATACACTCAGTCAATCATTCATGTTATCAGAGAACACACATTTGAATCATCAGGGGAAAAGGAGGGAATGTGTATAGCAACCTCCCTATCCAGGATCAAAGTATCCAGAGGAAGCATACCCAGGACTGAGGGCCTGCAACAGTACTGAGGAAGCTGAAAGTTGAGGGGAGAGGCAAACTGATCCACTTCTGGTGTGCCCCACGGCCTGAACACTTTGGCTAGTGGCTAGTACTTGCTTGTTCAGAGTGCCCATTCACTCTGGCCTAGACTGATGTGACTTAGAGCATCTGTCAGGGTATTGTGTTTGCCTAGGAGGTGAATAACTGAAAGGCTGACTCCCAGGGAGAAGGCAAGAGGCAAGAGCTTCAGAACTTCCGAACAGAGTATTCCTGAACTGGTACCACCCTGCTTGTTTATGTCTATGCATTGGTGTTGTCTGTTCAGATTTATACTTCCTGCCCTTTTATGCTGGGAGCAAATGCTTTGGGAGCTATAAAGATTGCTCTGATTTTCAAAAGGTTTATGTGCAACTGTGACTCTTTGAGAGTACAGGTGCCACTTACTGAGGCACTGTCCAGATGTGCTTCCCACCCCAGAAGGGAGGCATCTGTGGTGATCACTTTTGTGGGTAGTGGAGCTTGGAAATGTGCCCCTGCTGCCAAATTTGCAGGGTTCTTCCACCAAAGCAGGTTCTGGAGGAACTGCTCTGTCACAGGTATCAGCTTTGAAAAATTGTTGCTTCTCTGAGGCCAGAGAGCTCTGAGGTAGGCTTGCAGGGGTCGCATCCTGTATCTGAATCCTAGGACATTGCAGTCATTGAAGCCATATGTCCCAAGAGCCTGAAAAAATGTCTGGCTGGTCTTGGCTGTCCCCGGACAAAGGCATCGGCCATTACAAGGACACTTTGAAGTATTTCCTACAGAAGGAAGACATATCCTGTCTGAGTATCCAGATGGGCTCCTATGAAGGTGAGCAACTGAGTGGGTTCTGGGTGAGACTTGTTTAGAATTACCAGGAATCTCAGAGACTCCAAAGTGCACTGTGTAAGGGAAATGGACTCCTTGACCTGACAAGGAGACTTTGCTGCTATGAGTCATTCATCTAGATAGGGATACAGAGCAACACCCAGTTTCCTGAGGTGTGCTGCTACCACTGTGAGGCACCTGGTAATGACTCTTGGAGCTGAGGACAAGCCGAAGGGCATTGTAGTGAACTGATAGTGGCCCTAATGGGGTTTGCATCTGAGAAACATCCTGTGAGATCTCTTTATGGGTATGTGGAGGTAAGCATCCTTTAAGTCCAGGGAGGCTAGCCAGTCTCCCTGCTGTAAGGACTGTATGACTAGTGACAGATTGACCATTTTGAATCTGTTTTTTTTCAGATGTTTGTTTATATATCTGAGATCTATGACAGGTCGCCACTCCCCAGTTTTCTCTTGTGTCAGAAAGTACCTGGAGTAGAGGCCCTTGCCCTTCTCATGGGATGGGAATCTCTCCACTGCTCATAGGACTAGAACATTTTGCACCTCCAGTTCCAACAGCAGAACCTGTGTTGGGATAGAGGTTTTGACACCTGGGTATGCTTGAGGTCTGGCATCTACTTGAACTGTTGTGGCATACCCTTCTCCACTATCTCCAGAACCCACCTGTCTGATGTAATGAAATACCATTTCTGAAGATAGTGGGAGAGTCTGCCTCCTATCGGAAGCAGGGTGGCAACCCGGGCACTCACATCAGGACTTAGACTGTGAGGCAGCAGGCTGGAAAGTGGTGGCCCTTCTCTTGCCCCTTCTGCCCCTCCCTCTGAAAGACCTTCTGTACTGAAAAAAGTTGGACTGGGGATAAGGAGTGTATGGCCTGAGGAAAAAACTCTGCACATACTGTCCCCATGTTGGGATCTCTGCTGGACAGTAGGCTTAGGTTTAGAGGAATGATTCTGCCAGAAGGCCTTGTACTCGTCAATCTTTTTCATGTAGTCAGTCGTTCTGCAATCAAACATCATGTTTTGATCATAGGAAAAGTCCATGGCCTTAGACTGGGTGCCTGGGGTCAGACTGGAAGTTCTAAACCAGGCAAAGCACCTCAGAGAGAGAGATGGTGTGGGTCATTGCCATGAAGGCAGCATCATTGTTGTTGTCTGCCATGTGGAATTGGTATTTGGTAGCTTCTAGGGTAGTTTTTGCAGTATCCTCCAGTTCCTGCACCATAGAATCTAACCCATTTCAGGCAATGGACAGGACAGACTTCCATAGATCTTTTTGATATTTGGCTGTGAAAGCCATATAAGAAGAAACTCTGATCAGCAGGGAAGCTTTGGCATACATTTTCTTTGCTATAAAGTCAATTTTCTTGGTGTCCTTGTCTGGAGGTATGGGGAACAAGGAGACCCCAGGTTTCTCACAAGCTGCCTGCTGTGCTATACTCGTGTTGGCTAGGGTGTACAGACAGGAACTCGGCACCCGTTCTAGACAATCTGTATTTTTTCTCAACCCGCTTGTCAACCCCTGCTGCAGAAGTAGGGTTTGACACAGTTTCATACTATTTTTTCTGAAAGAATTATAGATAGGGATGACCAGGTTCTTGGGGGTTGAGAGGCCTCTCATCTCCCTATAGTCTTCATCTTCATTCATGTTGTGGATGGGCTCCTGCATAGGGAGGTCCATGGTGTCTAGTATATGTTGTAAAAATGTAAACACAGAAGAGGAATCCTTCCAGTCACCCGGGGGAACTCCAAATGGAGGCTCTGGAGACTCATGGGGCTTAAGGCCCTCAAAATCCATGTCCGGTGCATCGTAAAAATGTTTTTCCACATCTGCATCACCCTCACAGTCTCTAAAAGAGAGAACTATGGAAGAGTGCATGCCAGCCCCAGTAAATATAGGCCCCATCTTTTGTAGGGTCTGAAAAAGCCGCCATGCTTTTGCAGTGTCTTGTACAAATGGGAGATCCTGCGCAGACTGTGGTTGTAAATGTTTTGTTTTTTCTTTATGCTTTAAGCTGCCTGTTGTCTCACTATTGGCTTTCTAGGAGGAACAGAAGTACTTTTTTTCTTGAAAGAGTTTCTTTTTAACTACTTCATCAGCAGCTTGATCAAGCTTCCGTTTTTCATCTCTTTTATTATTTTTAATTGGTGAGGAACTTCATCTGCCCCTTTGGAAGCATTATTTTTTGGCTGAGATCTGTCAGCTTCATCAGCACCCCTGCTTACATTTTTATTGTTATTACTTTTAGATGGCCCCTCATCAGTAGCCTTTGATTTCTCCACAAGCCATAATATTTATTAGGTTTCTTCACTGTGTGCCAATTTTACAAAGAGAACCCGTGATCTGCACCAAAATACAACTGAGTACAGGTTTCTGTGAAACGCTGAGAAGCCAATCCTGTCACAGTTTAATAAACTATTTCTCTTTATTATTATTTATTTATTTTTTTTGTAGTACTGAGTTCTAAACCAATGCCAATCTTATAGAAAACCCAGCAATACCAATCAAACTGTGCACAGGTTTCTGTTGATGCTGTGAAGCCAGTCCCGTGACACATGACACTTTTAATCCCACTTTTATTTTTTTTTTATAATTCAAATTTTATTAGCAAATTTTCCACATTAAAAGGCAGTAACATGACAGTAAGACAAGAATACAGCAACTTTTTACATTAAGACTGCCCCTCCCTCCCCCCCCCATACAGCAGTTACATATCAGTGTGTCACTTAAGTACAAAGCCATTATACAGGAGTACACAGGGCTATTTGCTCTGGAACACTACTAATTCTGAGCAGCTAGAATTAGGGATTAAAGGGGATCCCATATTTGAGTATAAACAGATAATCTGTTGTGAACGCTGGCAATCGCCTTTTCCGTATGCAGGTTAGCAAGGATTTTATTCACCCATTCCTGTAATGTCGGAGTAAGCTTGTCTTTCCAATGACATAAAATAAGCTTCTTGACAGATAGAGCTATCATTGAAATATGAAATCTTCTCACTTTGACTCTAATAGAGGACATGTCCCCCGAGGAGACTGAAATCAGGCATGAAGTGTTCCTGTAAACCCAGTATAGGATCTAGGGAAGCTTTGATAGAGTCCCACAAGTGGGAGATTTTGGGACAGGACCAAAATATGTGAAGGAGTGTTCCCTCCCCCTGAGAACAACTAACACATATGTTTGAGTCCAACAGACCCTACTTCTTTAACTTAACCGGAGTATAGTACATGTTATGCAGAATATGATATTGCATAAGGGCAACCTACCTTGGGAAACAAATTTATGGCAGGACCTCCACAAAGCTTGCCAATTAGGTGAGTATTGAGGAAATAAGGAGCTCCAGAACCTCGTTGGTTCAAAAGAGTCCCCATATCTTTTGTGAAACAGAACCTGATATAATTTGGATACATTGCCTGAAGACCCAAGTAGAGAAGAAATTTCAGGTATCAGGGCCCCAATCATCTGATTGGGAGGGGTATTACCGATCACTATTGTGAGTTGGTGTCTTAACTGTACTGCTTTAAAATGTGAGCATGCCGGGACGTTAAATTTCTGAAGAAGATCACCTATGGATAGCCATTGCCCCTCCTCATCCACAAAAGAAAGTACTACCCATCACTCAATTGGAGCAACCAAGTGCGGGGAATCTGCTGCTTGTTCATAGTGAAAGATGGGGTGTTCCAGATAGATTGAGCCAGATCTAACTGAGGAGTGTAATGCAAGAAAGAGCAAAGTTGCACATATACCCTTAAAGAAGCGGTAACTATGGGACATGTTCTCGGCAACATGCACCTGAGACACTTTTACATAGAACAAAGCTAGGTGATCTAGATTCATGGACCGAATTAAGTCCAACTCTATTCTAAGCCATGTCAGCTGCACCTTTTCAGGACCCGGACTTACCAACTTTAGACATTTTACCAGATGGCTTGCCCAATAATATCTGGCCAAATGGGGAATCCGCAGGCCCCCCTCAGATTTTGGAGCAACCAACTTATAGTAAGCCAGTCGGGGGTATTTGTCAGACCAGATAAACTTGGTAAAAATACCATGCAATTTCTTAAACCAGGCTAATGGGATGAAAGTATTGAGGAGAGATAAAAGGTAGAAAATTCATGGGAAGATGTTCATCTTGATTATGTTAATCTGACCCCAAAGCGAGATAGGGAGCTTAGATCATCTGTCGAGATCCTGAATTATAAGCTGGGAAAGGGGCTCCAGATTTTCCCTGAACCATACCGAGGGGTTATGAGTCAGTTTAATGGCCAGGTATTTCAATGACCTGGGGACCAACATAACCTAAGGGAGCGATATTGGTCTTAAATATCTTGTGATTTAAAGGGAAAAAGGAAGATTTGTTAGCATTAAGTTTATAGTTGGATAAGGTGCTAAATTTTACGATTTCACCCAACAAAACCAGGACGGAAGATACCAGGTGGGATAAGTACACAAGGAGATCATCCGCATATGCAGTGATCTTGACCTTATGATGCCCCACCCAGATGCCTTGTATTCCTGTGTTATTGTGAATATTTTGAATGAGAGGTTCGAGATACAGGTTAAATAAAAGGGGAGAAAAGGGACAACCCTGTCTGGTACCATAATATAATGAAAAGGACTTAGAAAATGCACCATTTCCCATAATTCTAGCTGTAGGTGTTTTGCATAATGCAACGATCCAGGATATAAAGACAGGAGGAAGCTGGAAGACCTCAAGAACTTGGAACATAAATTTCCAGTTCATATGATCAAATGCCTTTTGGCATCCAGGGAGATGGGTCCAGCCGGGAAACGCAGCATCTCTGGAGACCGAGAAGACATGAGAAAGTGTGACGAATGTCCCTTCATGAATCCAACCTGCGCCATACCTATTAAATCAGGAAGGACTACAGCTAATCTGTTGGCCAATATCTTCAAAAGGATTTTAATATCTTGATTTAAGAGAGATATGGGCCTGTAGCTTTGAACTAACTCAGGATCCTTGTCTGGTTTAGGGAGAAGAACAATCAGGGCATCAAACAGGTAAGGGTCCGCCTCTACACCAGATAAAATGTACTGAAATAGGCGATAAAGTACTGGCAATAAGAGGTCATGAAAAACTTTGTAAAATAAAGAGGAGAACCCATCCAGTCCTGGGACCTTGTCTGAGGGTAGCTCTTTAAAAACCTCAGAGATTTCCTCCTTGGATATAGGAGAAGCCAGAAAACCCTTATGTTGCTCCGATAGAGAGGACAGGTGGGAATCTCTTAAGTACTCCTCAAGAATCCCAGGACAAGGAGGACTGTCCATGTCCCTGTACAATTTTTCATCATAATATAAAGCAAACTCCTGCACTATCTCAGTAGGGGATACTCTCGGAGACCCGTCTGCCATTGCCCGAATTGGTGGGATAAATCTTGCAGATTCCTGTTGTTTTAAGTGCAATAACAGCAGGTGCCCTGCTTTCTATCCCTGATCCGAATGACTGGCTTTGGTTCGGATTATAGCTAGTTCTGCTGTTTCCCTTAGCAGCTCTAGATATCTATCTTTGGTCACCAGACGTCTCTTCTTGTCCTCATTAGAGGAAGTAACAGAGAGATTCACTTCAAGGGACCGAATTTGGGATAATAGTGATAGCAGCTCTTCCTCCTGTACCCTTTTCCTTTTAGCCGCTATACTGATAAGAACCCCCCCTCATGTATGCTTTAAAAGCCCCCCATAGAATGTCCGGCTTTGCACTGTCTAATGGGTTAGATGAGAAAAAGAACTCAATTTGCTCTCTTATAAGCTTACAATAATTGGCATCCTTAAGGAGCTGCTCATTGAGCTTCCATCTGGTCTCCCTTTTAGGTGAATTAAGAAATGTCAGGTTGCATACCACAAGGGAGTGGTCAGAAATGGGACCAGGTTGGATCGAGGCAAACTTGACCCCGGGCAAGAGACTCTGAGAGATAAATATGTAGTCAATGCGAGACTGTGCGCCGTGCACCATTGAAGTGAAAGTGAACTCCTTGGAATCAGGATGCATCATGCACCAGACATCACAGAGCCCACATTGATCTACCAGATCTTTAAGTGCCCTCTGCCCCGGGGAAATCCCTCTCAGCCCACTACCTGACCTATCCAGGTCAGAGTCTATAGCCTGATTGAAGTCACCGCCCATAATAATCCTGATGGGAAGCATTGGAAGCATAATAGTTATCAGCCTCATAAAAAAACCCTGGTCGTCAATGTTGAGTCCATATATACTGCCGAGTAGAAGTGGTACGGAACAAACAGTGCCTTTAACTAAGACAAATCTGCCCCCCAGATCCTTGATAACCTGCGTAGAAACAAAGGGAATGCTTCTATTAATGATTAGCATGACCCCACAACTTTTAGTGGAGCCCTGAGCTTCATAGAACTGACCCGCCTGTTGTCTCCTTAATTGAAAAGCTTCAGATTCTAGTAAATGGGATTCCTACAAAAATGTTATCTGAAACCACAATAAATTTAAATGTTTAAGCACCTGATATTGTTTGTATTTTTTCCTGATCCCCTTAATATCCCAGGTAGCAAAAGTCACATCATTAGCCATCTAACAAGATTAATGAGCTTAATATCCTCAGCTCTGTATAAAAATATCGAGAAACATTCAACCAGATTCCAATGATTACTGCTGTATGGTCCTCTCTCCCCCAACCCCCATCCCCTCCACAATTATCCCTTCCCCCTTCCTGTATATTAGACAAAGGACCAAGTACAATAACAACAAAGGGAAATTATCCAGATTCCATTAAATACTGCTGTGTCCTCCTTCGTACCCCCATCCCCCAAAACAAACTGTTCCTCCTCTATCCCCATAATACTCCCCATGATGAACATAAAAGTATCCAATCCTTTAAGCACAAACTTCCACCCCTCCCATCCACCCCAACTGTCACAAACAGCACTCAGCAAAGTACCACATCCTTTCCTTCCCCCAAGCCTCCCAAAAAAGCCCTTCAGCCCCAAACAAGTACAACAACTCTTCCCCCCAACTAGCAAACTTTAAGTCAAAACCGAGAAAGCTGTGCTACCTAAACAGTTATTGATAGCTTAAAAAGAGAAGCTGGGCTTAGAATATAAGAGCACAGTGAGTGTGCTGCTATAATTAACTGGATATCTGTGGCCTGCCAAGAGAGAGACCCGACTCACAGAGATCTCAGGTAACTAACTTAAATATAAGGTTCTTGACCTCGGCATCACACCAACATCAAGTCAAATAATACAATAAAGGTAAACATCAATTAGTCAGGCATTAAAGAAGGGAGCCATACAAGTGAGACTTAGCCCCGATTAACAAGATTCATATAACCTGCTGAATGAACACAGGTGCCCCGAGATCCTAGGAAAATAATGAGAGAATTAGGGCTCTTTTACCTTGGCATCTTACCATACAAGAATCAACTAGCGTGGTAGCGGGTATGTTTATTACCCCAGACTTCGGGTTATCAGCTAACACTGAGCTAATAATCCTATGCGCTGAGCTCCCTCTTGTGGCCAGAGAGTAAAATTCAAATGCCCAGCATTCCTCTTGAATTAATCTACCCCAGAACTAAATCGTGAGCCTGAGTGATATTATTTTACCATCCCCTTTATGCTGACAAATAGCGTTCCTAAAAAGAACAAAACACCAAACACCTTCCCCCAATTGAACAAACTATAGATTCAGAACAAATCCAATATGCAAGCTGCAGTCCCATGTTAGAGTTCAAAGCAAAAGAGTCTCATATCGAGTTAAGACAGCGAGATAACAGTTCTGCTTCTCCCAACAATGAGATCCTTTGGATTCCATCCACGCTGGTTATCCTATTCGGCATTCTACATGAAAGGCAGTCCCATCTTGACAACGCCGATTTCCCCTTCACCATAGATAGAGGGCTCCTCATGGGTCACAAAACAGGTCAGGTAGAGCAAGCTTGAAGCCAATAAGAGCGGCATCAGGATCTTCATATGCTGACCAAGATCCATTCACTAAAACTTGTAGCTTATCTGTGCACCCCATCCTAAACTTGAGTCCAGCCGCAATAATCTTGGTCACAATGGGATGGAATGCTGTACGCTTCTGTCGAACAGATCCTGGCAGATCCTGTGCTATTCTTAGCTTCGAGTTTTCCCAACGGACCTCTTGTAGGTCTCTCACTTTAGACAGAAAGTGTTGCCTTTCCAAAAAATTGAGAAATTGGCATATCATAGGGTGGGGAGCAGCCCCATAAGGAGGTTTTGGTCGTAGGGATCTATGCGCCCTCTCAATAATATACACAGAGCCGAAAGGAGAGAGACCGGCCACTCGTTCTACCAACTTCTGTACAAAAATGATAGCATTCTGGCCCTCTTCACCTTCAAGTAGCCCCAGTATTACAACATTATTCCTGCAGCTGTGGCCCTCGAGGTCCTCCAACTTTGCTTCAACTCAAGAGAGCTTCTGCCATACTGCTGTTAGCCCAGGGTCTACCCTTTCCAGATGTTTCTCGAGTGACACAATGCGAGCTGTATTATCCGAGGTTATTGTAGTGAACTCGTCCAGCTTTTTAGACAGGGCTTTGAGCTCGGTTGCCATTTCTTTGACTTCCTGATGGAAGGGCTTGAATTCTTCGAGGAACCTGTTCAGGGTTATAGGCTCTTGATCTGATACTTGGCTAGGACGGTCAGGCCTGTCTGATCCACTCGAGGCCCTAGGTTTCTTCAGGGCCTTCTTGGGGGCAACTGGCAGAGTGTGTTTTTGTGGGTCTTTTTTCATGTAACCCTCCATGAATGCTCAGACTCGTGACTCCAAATCCTGAGGTGGTTAGAAAGCAGACTCAGAGGATACCAAGGGGTTTTAGGCAGTTTAGCAGACCAAAAAAGATGATTTTATAATCGGGAGGCTGGAGCTATGCGGAGGAGCTTCTATTCAGCACTCTGCATCACGTGGTCTCCGAGTTAATCCCACTTTTATTATGGCTGTGGCAGCGCCTACAGCCATTTAGCTATCTGTAGCTTGAAAATGTGGTTTTGTGGAACACATTTTTTTGACTTTTCAATGTATCCTTCCACATCTACAAATCATTATGACAACTAAAATAAAATACTTCCTTCTTTCTGTTTAGAATGTTGGAGTCATAACTGCAATCTGCATATCTGACGGCCATTAGGAAACTGAAACAGCTTGTTAAATATTGGTTGCCTATTAAACCAGAGATTTGTTTATCCCCTTCAAACTGCAACAGATTGCACATTTAAATGATTAGCATTTAAACATTTTTTGCTACTAACTTCAGTTGATGATGAATATCTATCAAGAAAGATTCATACCTTATAAATGTTACACTTTCCCAGTAAATTTTGTAAAGATTTACACTGTTTTTAACCTCTCAAGACCTATCTGATAAAATGCCAGGTCTTCAGTGAACTACCCAGACTAAATACATAAATCTATTTTTGACAGAAAGGGCTGCGGCCTGCTTCCCAAACATAATAGATAAGAGCTACTGAGATCTCTTATAGTAATAATGTGTATGTATATGTGTGTGTGTGTGTGTGTGTGTGTGTGTGTGTGTGTGTGTGTGTGTGTGTTTGTGGAAGGGGTGGAGAAACAGTCAAACTATGGCAAGGGAGACCTCATCTAAGGAATTAACTGCTGACACACCATTAGTGATACAGAAGCGAATGATTTGATGCTGTTTATTGGACCAACATAGATGTAACAAAAATAACTTGTATACTATTTACAGAATTCCTGATCAAACAACTGCAAACAGAAGACTGTTTTTTTGTCATTTTAAAATATGATATACTCAGTGTGTGTTTACTGAGTTGCTGGATCAGGGCATTGATAAAATAATAACCTTAAGTCATTCAAGATTCCATCAGGAGGACAGAAAAAAGTCTATAAAAATTTGTCTGAAAACTAACGACTATAAGATACAAAAATAGCATTTGTGTGTGTTTATTTACTGTATTTATTTCAGTTTGGGATTCATACCTTTGAGTCAAGGACTCATTTTCAAATCTTCCACATCAGTGTTGAACAAACATTACAAAAATACAAGGTTTAAAGAGCAAAAAAAGAGAAAAAACATTGAAGCATATACACAGGCAGTAACAGTAACATTTGAACTTATACACATCAAATTAGTAATTACTAACAGATAGACTGCTTAAATAAGAGGGGGTTGGGGGATCAGATGAAGGTGGCATTGTCTGAGGTGGGAGAGAGGTGGAAATTTCAGTCAAGTGAGGCCATTGTCAGGTAATTGAGGTAGGGGAGAGGGTTAAGAAACAAGAGGTATATAGCAGAAAGATGCAGAGGAGCTAAGAAATGAAAAACAGAGGGCAAGGTACTATCACATTAGCACAGACAGGTGGCATCATCTGAGGCAGGAGAGAGGTGGAGCTTTCAACCAAGCGAGGCCATCGTCAGATAATTGGGGGTAGGGGAGTGGGTTAAGAAAAAAGTGGTATATAGCTGAAAGATGTAGAGGGGGTAGGTAAATGGAAAACTGGCAGCTAGGTACTATCAGGTGCTAGTTGTATGTATACATATATATATATGTGTGTGTGTGTGTCTCTATTTGCAATACATTTGTTCACAGGCATTATTAGTATCTTTTGAAAGATTGTCTGACTTGTGATTACTAATTTTGAGTATAGTTCATGAAATAATTAGTTTGATATTTGTTATTTCATATAGTCCCTCATTATGCCTTATGCATAGCATATAAATCCAAATCATTCCAAGGCAATCCTGACATATAATATTAATTTTGAACGGCAAATCAGAGCTCTTTTCCTAATAAAAGGCTGCTGATATAATAAATAAAAAGCAAAGTCATAAGTAAAGAACCAGTAGCATATGAACAACTCTACAGGGATTTATACAGGGATTTGATTCTGCTTTTGTTGGAAAAACATACGAAAAATGAGGGTTTCTTACAGAGTAGTGGTTATTTGAATCTGGGAGCACTGACTATTTCTTTTCCTATATTTTGTCTCCTGGATAGGGCAGGGGAGATGGTGCATCTCATTGTCAAAGGGATGTTCATTTATACATTTTTGTACTGTATTTATTCAGGCTATCCCAGATTAGATGCAATATCTTGTTTTAAGTGGGGTCATGATTTTACCATTTTTATAATGTATTTATTCAGGCCACCAAGTCCAGGGCCCCTGTATTTCAAGGAGATACACAGTGCATCCCAGTGGAAAATGGAGACGTGCCACAGAACTCCAACAATGCACAGCATCATGATATTCAAACATGTGGGATGCACTGGCCACAAGGAAATGGGCCAGGGCACACACAAATGGTATGCCATTCAAGTTGAGGGGGCAATCCCATGCATATGCCATGCTGCAGCATATTCAGTGGGAATGTGCCCCTCATAGACCAGAGCACTCCAGCTCACAGTTAGGACATGAATAGCTAGCCGAACCTGGCCAGCCACCAACAGGCAGGCTGCAAATGTATGCCCAGATGCACAGCAGCCTGGCAGCCATGGTGGACTAGAGGTACTCCCTTTCCATTTCCAGTATAGCCAATTCCATCCCTGATGAGCTCCATGGTGTAGGGATCCCCCAGACCTGATTGCACCAGAGGAAACTATGGTCCATATCCATAGTCTAGAGGACTCCCATCCACCACCCTGGTACACAGACACCCTCACTACCCCCATACCCAACCTGTTGCAAAGATTGACACTGCCATCCACACCCTGCCATGACCAGCCATTGACTGCACTGAACCCTGACTGGGGACCTGCACTCTGGAATGTCCCAACTGTCTGTACTGTGCATTGGGGCACCGTGCCAGCTGCAGATCCAACAGTGTATGCAGCCATGTGTAAGTCCCTGGTAAACTGAAGAGGGAATTTACACAACTCCAATTCATGCCTTTCTGATACTGTATCTTCCTGCTATAATGCACCACTGCAAGTCCACACTCTCCCGTGTTTCCCTGTGTAACATGCCACCCTTCGGACTGCTAAAGTATCCTGGGTGCCATGGGGTTTGGTAACCTGTAATTCCATTTGCAGTGTATGCTTCAGGCTATAGATAGTTCATCCACAGTTCCCCAATTGTACAAATGAATGGGAGGTCGGCTGTAACATGCCTGTTTTGGGACCTGTGTGCATGGGTACAGCATTGGCCATCACCCACACTGAGTAGTGCAATGGCACTGGGATGATGAATCTGCATGCCAGTACCTGAGGAGTATGGCCACTGGGTGTTATCACCTACACGCAGCTCAAGCCTATGTATTCCAGCATCCTACTGTGAGTGTTCTGCCATTCACCAATAAAGTGGTATTATCCCATTACTGATTTAGTCATTGCAATGGGATGGGCAGGGGAGCAGGGAGGGGGGGTGTCTGTGCATGTTTGAAGGGGAGCTGGGGCCTCTACACTATGTTGATGGACTGTAGATGTATTCAGGTGCAATTAGGGATGGCACTGTGGTCCCTACAATATGAAACCAATAGAGCCTGGACTCTGGTATGATCAGGGCTGGTGGAACAGGTGGGGGGATTTGACACTGTACCACCAGATACTTCAGGGTCTGTCCCATATGGGAGAATCAATGTTGGGGCTTGAGGGCAAGAGCTGCTCCAGCTTATTCATAAGGCCCATTTTCACCCTCCATGCTCAATTAGTTCATTTGCATTCCTGGGTGGAATATCATCCATGGGGGCTATGGTGCATATTGATATGTGCCATGCATTCCTCCTGGAAGGTATTCTGTTGAAGTCACCCTGCATGCACCTGACTTGGCTGCTGCCTGCACTGCGACTCCCATCCAGGGCCACATTTTCAACAGGAACGATGAAACCCACCACCATGAAGCACAGTGTCACAGGTTTACAGCATGACAAAGGGGATTAACTCCCTTTGAAACTGCATTGTTTGCTGCAGTAACTCTACTGCAGAATTCTGCAGTGCTGCACTTCATCCTGGTGGGCTTCACTGTATGCACACCCTGTACCGGTGGTGCATTCTTGTTGAATATTTTATCAGTGTTAACAGGCACACCCTCTTTGTGCAACACATGTTTCTGCTTGTGCATCTATCCAGCACTCAATATATCCCCCCAGATGTAAAATATTGTTTTTAGTGCATTCTGATTTTACACGATGCAGCATAATATTGTGTTGATGTAGAGCCCCACCGAAAATAAGATGCCATTTCTTCTGTGAACTATCCAGGCTACATGTATAGCAATCGACAAGCATATTCCAGGAAAACACATTGTAAAAATGTATAAAAGGAAGACCACTTTGAAACTGCCTCTTCACAGATCTTCATTGTGCAATTCATTGGAAATAATGGGTAAAAGCATCGCAAAAGCTTTTCACAGCCATATCGGCTCTGACCAGAGTTTGTTAATTAAGGGATTCTCTGATTTTGCCAATCCTCAGAGAACCCAACAACAACTATCAAACTTTGAAATCCAGTTGGTTGCCTCACGATAGAATCTGTGAAGTCTGATGTAAAAAATAAGGCAAAAGACAAAAATGTGATGATTCATCATGAATTGCATTAAAAAAGTGAAGAACCGTCGAAATTAAGCATCTGTGGTAAAAAAATGAATATAGTTTAAGCAGATGCAGTATAAATAATGTAAAAATAATACAATTGTGTGAAAGAACACAACCACTAACAAAAACAATTAAAATTACACTCAGAACACTAGCAAAATTAATTTATGAGGAAATGTACCAAAATATGTGATTAGGAGGCTGTCAACAAGGCAAGTTGAGAGGCACCTCAGGGGCAAAGTTGATCAGTCAGCAGAGAAAAAATTCTGAAGCCCTACAGGCTGCTCTCACTCAGTTCACTCCCCTCCTGTTTTTTAATTGGCTAATGCTCAAGCTCATTTAAATAAATTCTCTTAAAGGCATACTTCCGAGGCAGTTGCCCCAGACAGCTAACTGCTATAGCTACTGATTCTAAAGGACTCCTGGGTATATATATATATATATATATATATATATATATATATATGTATATATATATAATTTATTCAGGGTAGCCTAGTCATGAAACATAGACTTTGACGGCAGATAAGGACCGCTAGGCCCATCTAGTCTGCCCATTTCCCTACCTACAGGATAGGCCGCAGATCCTAGTTAACCAACAGCCTTTATCTTCCTGCCCCCCACAAGAATTGCCTTATGTCTGTCCCATGCATTCTTGAATTCTTCCACAGTTTTAGACCCCACAACTTCCTCAGGAAGGCTGTTCCATGCATCCACTACCCTCTCTGTGAAATAATACTTCCTCACATTGCCTCTGAACCGCCCTCCTTCTATCTTTAAATTGTGTCCCCTTGTTCTTGCAAGTCTCTTTTTCTGAAAGATGCTATCCTCTTGGACTTTGTTGATTCCCTTGAGGTACTTGAAAGTTTCTATCATGTCCCCCCTCTCCCTTCTTTCCTCAAGGGTATACATATTAAGCTCCTTTAGTCTCTCCTCATACAGCTTCTCTTGCAGACTCTGCACCATTTTAGTTGTCCTCCTCTGGACTGCCTCTATCCTGTCTATGTCCTTGCAGAGATGGGGTCTCAGAACTGGACACAGTATTCCAGATGGGGTCTCACCAACTGTCTGTACAGAGGGATAACAACTTCCTGTTTTCTGCTGCTGATGCCTCTCCCTATACATCCCAGTATACCCCCGGCCCTCCATACTGCCTTCTCACATTGCTTGCTAACCTTAAGGTCATCTGCTATGATTACCCCCAGGTCCCTTTCCTGTTTTGTTGTTGTTACTACCTCCCCACCCATTGTGTATTCTTCCCCTGGGTTCTTGTTTCCCAGGTGCATTATTTTGCACTTCTTTGCATTGAATCCTAGCTGCCATAGTCTGACCATTCCTCCAACTTTGCCAAGTCCCTTTTCATCCTTTCCCGCCTCCTTGTGTATCAACCCTGTTGCAGATCTTTGTGTCATCTGCAAAAAGGCATACTTTTCCTTCCAGTCCCTCTGCAATGTCACTGATGAAGACATTAAAAAGGACTGGACCCAATACTGAACCCTGCGGTGCCCCACTAGTAACCGCCCTTTCTTCAGAGTGGACTCCATTTACAATTACCTTCTGTGTCCTGTTGTCCAGCCAATGTTTTACCCAGGCTACCACCCTGGGACCCACTCCCAGGCTGGTTAATTTGACTATCAATCTTTTGTGTGGGACTGTGTCAAATGCCTTGCTAAAGTCGAGGTAGGCCATGTCCACAGCCCCTTCCTAGTCTACTGCTTTGGTCACCCAGTCAAAGAAATCTATTAGATTCGTCTGACATGACCTTCCGCTGTGAATCCATGCTGCCTTGGATCTTGTGCTCCACTGACCTCTAGGTACTCAACTATTCTTTCCTTCAAGTGGCAGCCATCACTTTCCCTACCACAGAGGTCAGACTGACAGGTCTGTAGTTTCCTGCCTGTGTCTTGGTCCCACTTTTGTGAAGGGAATCACATCCGCCTTCCTCCAGTCCTCGGGTACCACACCATCCTCCCATGATTTATTAAAAGAGTAGCCAGTGGTTTCACTAGTTCCTTCCTTAATTCTTTTAGAATTCTGGGTGAATTCCATCAGGACCCATTGCTTTGTCCACCTTCAGTTTTAGGAGTTCTTGCAGAACCCTTTCTTCTGTGAAAGGACTGGGATCGACCCCCCTATCAAGAGTGCTTCTGTTAATTGGATTAGGCACTTCCCCCTCCTCTTTTGTGAATACTGAGCAGAAATATTCGTTCAGTATTCCTGCTTTTTCACTGTCCCCCTCTGCCCACCCACCGTTCATTCTATTCAGCCTCACTATCCCTCCCTTTGTCTTTCTACGCTCGTTGATGTACCTATAAAAGGTTTTATCCCCTTCTTAACTGAGTTGGCTATCTTTTCCTCAGTTTGGGCCTTTGCTATTCTGACTTCCCTCCTGCTTCTTTCTGCCTTAACTGGTACAGCTCTCTGTCCTGCTCCTTCTGTGTTTCCTTATACTTCCGAATGCTATCTTTTCTTCCTGACTTTCACAGCCACCTCTCTTGAGAACCATAGTGGCTTTTTCTTTCATTTGATTTGTTTATTTGCTTCACACAAGGCTTGTTGCATCTGTGATGGCAGTTTGATAAGTCCCCATTGTTGCTCCACACCTCTTTCTAGCCTGTTTGCTAGTGCTTTTCTGAGGCACTCTCCCATCTTGCCAAAGTCAGCCCTCCTAAAGTCCAGTACCCTCACTTTTGTATGGCTTGACTCTGTAGCTGAGTTTAACATGAACCACACTGTTTGATGGTCACTTGTCCCCAGATGGCAACCTACTTCTAGATCTGAGATCCTCTCACTGCCCCCGTTTGAGAGTACGAGGTCTAAGATTGCTCCCTCATGAGTGGGTTCTGAAACTAGCGTCTAATGCCTGCCACCTGTAGGGCGTCAAGAATGGCCCTGCTCTTGGATGTGGCTGCAGCAAATGTGCTCCAGTTAACATCTGGCATATTCAGGTCTCCCATCAACAGTATCTCCCCTTTCTTTGCCATTCTAAAAATGCCTTCCATCATATCCTTGTCCATTCCTTCCCCCTGACATGGGGGTCTGTCATACCCCTGTGCGGATTGTGGTGCCCTTTCCAGTCTCCAAGGTGACCCACAGTGCCTCCTCTCCTCCTGTTTACTCTTTTGTTCAGTTGCTTTTATCCCTTCCTTTACAGAGAGCTACTCCTCCCCTCTTCTCCCCTGCCTGTCTCTCCTGTAGGTTATGTACCCTGGTATGTTAACATCCCAGTCATGGTTCTCTGTGTACCATGTTTCTGTGACTGCTACGATATCCAGGCATCCCTCTTCCATTAAGGCCACCAGCTCAGGGAGCTTGTTGCCCAGACTATGGGCATTGGTACACATTACCCTCCATTTCCTGATGGCCTTACCCCTTTTGCCCCATCCCTGTCCTTCTTGCCTTTGTCACTTTCTCCATTTACCCCTGCCCTTCTCCCTAGCGACACCTCCATGTTGGTGTTTGCCACACTTACTACTGTGATTGTTTGGGGGGGGCTAGGATTTTCCTGCTCCTTTCCAGTGCCTCCCCCCTTGGCTAGTTTAAAAGCTTGCCAATGAAGCATTTAAACCTATCACCTAGGATCCTGGTTCCCCTCCCAGACAGATGCAGCCCATCATGCCAGTATAGGCTTGCATCACTCCAGGTGGACCCCCAGTCCCCAATGAAGCCAAATCCCGAGCTCCACAGCAGTTTTTCAACCACTGATTGAATCCCATAGTATGGAACACCCTAGCCTCTCCTATGCCATAGATGGGTAGCACCTCCGAGAAGGTTACCGTGCGTGCTACTTGACTAAGGCCCCTCCCCAATTCCACAAACTCTTCCTGCACTTCTCTAATCCCTTTCTTAGCCAAGTCATTTGTCCCTAGGTGGACAATGACATCCAGCTCTCTCCCCTGTGCAGCTGCTCCAGCAATCCTGAGGATTCGCTCCCTGTCCCTCCAAGCCATGGCACCAGGCAGGCACCTTACCTCCCACTCCCCTTCCTTGCCCAGTTCTACCTTCCTAACAATGGAGTCCCCCACCAGGAGTTGTTTCCTTCCCCTGCAGGGTCCCCTGCCATCCTCCTGTGGGTCTCCTTTGTGGAGGTTCCCAGCATCCTCCTTGGTCTCCACTGTAGGTGCCTCCATAGAGGAACCACACTTTGCCAGTATGGCATAGGAATTGTGGAGAGGTACAACTGGAGGGATGTGCCTCTGTTCCACCACCCTCACCCTCCTGAGCCCACTGTGGTCCAACGCTCCTCTTTCTTGGCAAGCCTCTGAGGCAGCGGCAGTGGCACTGGTGGTCCCTGGATGGAAGAGAGGTCCCAAAATCCTGGCCAACTCAGCCTGGAGATGAGCAACCTCCTCCCTCAGCCCAGAGAGGTTCCTGCAGATGGACAACACTGCATCCTCCAGAATATCCCCGGAGACTGCTGCTCCACAGCCACTGCACTCACCACTCCAATCATGTCTTATTTCTGACCCCTTAACTGTTTGCAATCCTTACTCTTTCATCTGTTTTTTCTCTCTCTCTCTCTCCTTACTTTCTGCCTGTGTGCCCTTTAAGCTCCTGATTGTCCTGTTCTGAGACAAGAATATCCTATATTTCTCAGTAGACCATTTACTTGTTCAGAGGCAGACCTCCAGCAGCTAGAGGGGGCCGGAGAGTCAAGATGTAAAATATTGTTTCCAGTGTGTTCTGATTTTATACAATGCAGCATAATATTGTGTAGATGTAAAGCCCCTATGGAAATACGATGCCATGTCTTCTGTGAACTATCCAGGCTAAATATATAGCAATCAGCAGGAATATTCTATAAAAACACATTGTAAAAACATATAAAAGAAAGACCACATTGAAACTGCCTCGCAGCAGATCTGCATTGTACAAATTCATTAGAAATAATTGGTAAAAACATTTCAAAAGCTGTCCACAGCCATATCGGTTCTAACTAGAGTTTGTTATATCCTCCTGTGGCATATTCCTTTGAATATTCCCATTTTTCTCTGTAGGGTCCCCTGTTATGGCTTCCCCCTTGTCTCTGTTTCCAATAAAAATTCCAGTTCTTTTCCCCCCTTTTTCTGACCACCTTCATTTATCCATGTGGTTTGCTTTTCTTTCTAATCTTGGATAGCAGCCAAGCATTATTGTCTTTTCTCCTCTAAGGAATTTTCTGTTTTATTTGATACTTGAGCTAAGGTGTAGTCCCCAAGACTCTACCATGCTTTCAGGGGATTATGCAGTTGTTTCTGGCAGCCATCTAAAAATGCCTTTATGAATGTATCCAGTAGTCTCTCCTCTAATGGATCTTTATCAAGGCACCCCTACCCAATAACTTCATTAAAAATTACCCAGAGTCTCTGAAAGTAACCCTGAGGATGTTACTTTGGTTTCTGAGTGCAGTTTGTGATTCTGTACATTGTATTTCCTGATCTAAAACTGTTATTTTTAGAAAGTCCTATTTCATGTCCTTCCAGTGTATGGTGTTGTTTTTTTTGTTACCTGCACCCAGTGAATTGTAGTTAAGTAGGTCAAGGGAGAAGACAGAGAACTTGTTTTTCTTTTTTTTTCCTTTTCATCTAGCCCATTTAAACTGGCAGTCTGTTTTACCAATAATCGGTGGTTCAGGGGATCAGTTCCTGGCTGGTACTTAATGGTTCGAGCCATCTTATGCAGTTCATGACAAAAATATGCTCTGAACTGTTCTGTGAGTTCCTTCACATTTGGGAATCTTTGGGCATCTTCCCAATGGTCTCTCTTTACCTAGGTGATAATGATTGGGGACATTGGGTTGACAGTATTTATCGGACCTGCACTCTTTTCTTCAAGCAGTTTAAAACCCCACTCTTAATTGTCTTCTTCTTCAGGAGCTGAGGGAGTAGTGGGTGTTGGGCTGGGAGAGCTATGCTTCCTGCTGAGGTCTGCTGCACTAAATGATGGTACCCCAGAGTGTTTACTTGCCCTCATCTTTGTTTTCCTAAATCATAACCATGTTTGTGTGCCTCCCTCCTCCTAGAGGTGAGGGTAATTTTGATAGTGGGGACATTCTGGTTTGGTGGTATTCTGTCCTCCCCCTCAGAAGGAAACCCCTCAGCATCATACATTTGTTCCTCATGCTTCCATGCCTCATCATCTAGGAAACTCCAATCTATGTCATCCTCACTATCTGACTCCAGAGATGTATGAACTAAAGTGGTAATGACACACCTCTGCCTAGATAGGATTTGCTGTAACTTCTGTATCACCTCTCAGCAAAGGTCATGCTGCTCTGGGGTTCACATTTTCATTTTAGTCATCTGCTTGCTCTGATATTTGTAAGCTGTTTTAACTTCCTGTAACTGGGTACATAATGCATGTGCACATGATGCTAAAGCTTTGTTTCCCTCTTTTAACTTACCCACTGAGCCAGAAAGACTTGCTTGGTGGTTGGAATGGAGACAGAACATTGCTTTATTTTCTTTTTATCTCTTTAGTCTTTATTTATTTATTTATTTAAGAATCAGTTTACAACCTTTGAGCCAGAGGCTCGTTTACAAAGGTACTTCGTCACATAAAGACATACATTGCGTTTCAGTTACATAGCAAAGATTTGCCAAAAATCAGTAGGCATTCACCAGAGGTGCCACGTCACATTGTGGTCAGACAGATACAACTTACTTGTCATGTCATCATCTGTTTTCTGAGACTCATTTTCAGATTTGAGTTTAGTATAGTTCTCTCTAGCAGAATCAAACTTAGTTTGCAAGTCAGATTTTGTCATGCAAAGCGCTTGAATGCACATCACTTTCTGCATCTTTTGAAAGGCTTTTCTCTGCCTTCCATGGATCAAACTGTTCCCTACAAAAATCCCATGGATTTGCCTTCCATGGGACATCCTAGCAAAAGTCATCTAGTTTCTGCTTTGACAAGACTTCAGCAATAATATCCTCCATCCTGACTGGCTAATCAGGTCTTTTTGGACTACACACACCTAGATGCCCTGACTCTTGGGATATGCATAGAACTTCCCCTAGAGGCAGCAATAAGGTTGCAACCCTTTTGACTGCCACCCTGCTTAGTATTACTTTTTTTAGATCTTTTTTTATTAAAGAAATACAATACAAGGAACATCATATACAAGTATGTACATCTACTAGACATGTACGCATATTAACTCAAGGTTTAAAATAATACATTAACTTACTGTAAGTCTAGCCATTTTTTAACTGTACTTGTATCTATCTAACTACTGTATATATCTTATACAGTTAATTATACTGTGTTATATAGAAAAGATTTTCTGGTATAATGTTGCTACAGCCATTTTATAAGCAGTTCAAAACTATTGGGGTAGTAATCATCTTATTAAATTCATTTCAGAGGTTATCAAATGCTTCTGTTTGATTGTGGCGAATATAATGCACAGTTTACAAGTTAAATAGATCAATTATCAGGTTTAACTAAGTATTTAATTCAGGAGGTTTTGTATCCTTCCATTTCTTCAAAATATATTTATGAGCATTAATAATTCCTAGTAGTCCTAATCGTTGCTTATCTAAATTGGTACCATTCTCCGAAAAACCGTATGAAATTAGTAAACATTCTGTTGTTCTTTGTAATTGTATATTTGTAATTTAAGACAGAACATTTAAAACTTTATTCCAGAAATTTCTTAAGGTACTTACTAAGGAAAAGGGGTGATACCCAAGGGGGGAGGGAGGGCAGAAACAGAGGTGAAGGGGGTGATGGATGGGGAAATCCCAGAGGGCAGGGTTCTTGAGGGTTTGAGGGCACTGAAGGTGGACAAGGCATCAGGCCCAGATTGCATCCACTCCAGGGTACTGAAGGAGCTGGCAGAGGTCCTTGTGGGACCTTTGGCAGGCCTAATCAATGCCACCCTACACTTTGGGTGTGTACCTTAGGATTGGAGGATGGCTCATGTAGTGCCCCTCCACAATGGTGGCCCCAAGGATGAACTGGTGAACTAGAGACAGGTGAGCCTCACATCCATCATGGGTAAGCTGATGGAGACTATCCTGAAGAAGAGGCTGGTGACCCTCCTGGAGGCAAAAGGGCTGCAGTACAGCAGACAACATGGCTTCAAATGTGGCAGATTCTGCCAAACCAACCTGGTGGAGTTCTATGACTGGGTAACTAGGCAAATGGATGGGGGCCATGCAGTGGATGTCCTGTACCTGGACTTCAGTATGGCATTTGACTCAGTGCTGCATGGGAGGCTGGGAAGTAAGTTAGAAGGCACAGGGGTGGGTGCAAAGCTGGTGAGATGGGTAGGGAATTGGCTTCAAGGAAGGCAACAGAGGATGGCGGTGGGTGGGATGCTCTCATCCCCAAAGGTAGTGATGAGCGGTGTTCCGCAGAGCTAGGTGTTGGGACTAGTATTTTTTGGGATATTCATTGTAGAAATATCACTGGGCATCAAGAGCAAGACAAGTCTGTTTGCTGATGACACCAAGATGGGAGCAATGGTGGATGACCTAGAAGGATGGCAGGGGTTGCAGAATGATCTGGCAAAACTGGAAACTTGGTCAGAAACCTGGCAACTGGGGTTCAATGCCAAAAAGTGCACAGTGCTGTATTTTGTGGACAAAAAGCACAAGGAGGAGTTACCAGCTTGGGAGAGTGTAGCTAGCTAAGACAGAAGTGGAGGGGGGTCTGGAGGTGCTCATTACAGGGTCAATGAACACCTCAACACAATGTAGGAAGGCAGCTGCAAAGGTCAACAAAATGCTGGGTTGCATTGCAAGGGGTATATCCTTGAGGTGGAAGAGGTGATTCTGCCACTGTATAGATCATTAGTTAGACCACACCTGGAGTATTGCATGCAGTACTGGTGCCCGTATCTGAAGAGGAACATTATGTTCCTGGAAGGGGTACAATGCAGGGTGATAAAAATTATCCAGGGGCTGGGGGACTTAACATACGAGAGAAGGCTGGGGGAGTTGAACATGCACTCACTGGGGGAGAGGAGGAACTGGGGGATATGACTAACACCTTCAAGTACAATAAAGGAATAAACAAGACAGGTATGGAGAGGCTATTCAAAGTAAGGGAGGGAAGGGGCACTCAGGGCCATGATATAATACAATACTGGAGGGAGAAAGATTCAGGAGGGAGATGAGGAGACACTTTTTTACAGAGAGGGTGGTAGCTGGGTGGAATGTGTTACAGGTGGAAGTGGTATCCAGTAGAACAGTGGGCTCCTGCAAAAGGAGCTGGAACAGGGCAAGAGTGAGGGTCAAGAGATGGGGATGGGCAGCTGCAGAATAAGGGGTGCTAGCTGCACATTTGAGCAGACCTGATAGACTACTAGGCCTTTATCTGCTGGAAAATTTCGTATGTTTGTATGTTCAGAATACACAAATATATGTTCTATTGTACCAATGTCATTTTTGCATCTGGGGCATAAATCTGAACCTACTGGATTCATCAGCTTAATCTGGTTCAAGGTCAGTTGGCATTCATCTGTATCCCCTTCCCCCAAGTCATGTCTGAAAATAGGCAGGATTTGTCTAGTGCACTTACCCGGTCAACAAAAGCTAAATAAAAATAAAATAAAATCAGATTTAATCTGTGGAGAGTGTAATATATTCTATGAAATAAATTGAAATATGTCTGTAATAGTCTAGAGAACTCAGTACTCAGTTTTGTATAGTTTGTAATATGGAACAACATTTCATAGGAAATATTACTAGATATATTCCTTCCCAATTTGGTTTTTAACTCATCTAAGCTTGAATCACATTTATTTATTAATAGTGTATATAGTTTTGAAATGTATTTATTATTATTAGCGTAAAAAAATGTCTTCCCATAAATTTAATAGAAGAGGGCCATTTATTAAATCACAATTTTTATATATAAAATCCCGTACTTGTAAATAGTGAAAAAAGTGTGTATTGGGTAATTTCAGATCCAGAAGCAAATGGTTTGATACCTTTTATTGGACCAGCAAGGATTTTACAAAAAGAACAAAGTACTTTAGCTTTCAGACCAACCAAGTCCTGCCTCAGAAGATTATTACAGTCACCCAGAAAATCACATACAATTAACACCCAGATCATGCATAAAAAAATACAGAAATAATTCTCATTGGTTTAAAATACTCATTTAAATCATAACTGAAGTTTGCATCAGAGAAATTGGATAGCACCAGTTTGCCTTAAGCTGAGGAGTCTTTCAATATCAAATGTTACCAGAATAAGATAAGAACAATTCGAGTAGAGAGTTTCATAAACATAAATTATGAATGTCCTAATGTGTGTGAGAATCCAGTCTCATGAAAAGCAAAACCTTTTGATTCAACAATCATTTAAATACATGTTTAGCTGAGGAGTCTTATCCCCAGAATAAAATAAGAACACTTACCTGTAGAGCAGGGAGCTCCACTGATATACATTTTGAATGTCTCAGTGTCTTTTGAGAATCCATTCTAATGAAAAGCAAAATCTATACATTAAATACTAACTTTAATACATAAACCTTAAGGCCTTCAGTGCTGTAACATGATTTTATACACAATAATAGCAAATGTCAGTATAATAGCCAAATAAAAAAAAACTTGTCAAAGACTCCCAAGTGAATGAGACCATGCATCCTGATATGTTCAGAGTTCAGTAATGTGTCAGTGTATAATAAAACTACTATATATAGATGAATAGTATAAGGAACCTGAATAAAAACTCAATGGAATTACCCCTCTGGGGGGGTAACTAGTTAGAAGGAAGTATATAGTCATTACACTAGTGAGTCAAGAGGCCTAAAACAACATCATTTACACTGATCACTGAAATATTTACCTAATGGAATTGAATCTGTCAAGTACCTCAAATAAATAAGATTATGCATAATATGTAGAGAATTCAAAAATGTGACAGCATATAATAAAACTACTTTATGTACAGAAACAGCCTAAGGAATCTGATTAAAACCCCAATGGAATTAACACCCATCTCCCTTTTATGTGACTGTATATTGAAGTGTCTACTGAATACTGTATGATTTCCCTAATGGTGTATTGTTGTATGTGTAAACAACTAGTGGCTAGTTCTCTTATGTACTGTATGTGCAAATGTTTTTCCTTTATGTAACTAACTCTGGGTCACCCCTGAAAAAGGGACCTTCAGGGATCAGTGGGTCCACCTGGTTAACACAATTTAATTAAATAAATAAGTAAATAAAACTAGTTAGCAGGAAGTAAATACTCACTGTGTAAGTGGACTATGAATCCTAACCACTGTAACACCATTATGTTATGTATTAGAATACAAGCCAACCTCAATATAACTACAACTCCTACACTCACATTTACCACACCCACATAGCACCCCATACACCCACATAAAAAACACACTGTGCTACCCCCCCACTCACTACACACACACACACACACACACACACACACACACACACACACACACACACACAATACTGAGGTGAGAAAGCAACATGTTGATAACCAGTTAAAAGGGATTCTATAAATATAAAAATAATAACAAAGCAAAAAATAGCAAAGACTCACTGACATCCTATTATATGTCTATCCTATGAAATAGAGGTCTGTGTAAATTTAAGCAGAATAATGTGACACAAAACCCATATCAATGTTCATGCCATCTTCCACCATACTGTGAAGTAAAATAAGCCTGATCTCAGAAGCCCATCTCTGTTGCGTACTTTTCAAATGTCCTTTCAAGACCATTACTGACATATCTAAGACTGAGTGGTCAGCCTCAGAGAAGTGTCTGTGCCACTGGTTTGTCAGTCATCTTCATATTAATAGTACGTCTGTGTGAGTTTATTCTAGTGTGGGGTTGCTGTTTTGTCTCCTCCACATACCCTGTGTGATGACATCTCCTGCACTGAATGAAATGCACATTACTTGATGTACACATGTAATTCCCCTGTATTCTAACGTATCTGTTTTGTGATGTAATCACATAATCCAAAATAGAAATGAGCTTACAAATCTTACATCTGAGTTGATTACAGGGTCATGTACCATACAGTGTCATGGTATTATGTTCTGGTTCAAATTTACTCCTAATAATCAGGTTGGCTAATTTAGGTGGCTGTTTAAAAGATAGTAGTGATAGTTCTTGAAAAATATAGTTTAGGGTCTCATCCTTATTTATTTATCAAAATTCAAAGAAATAAATAAGTAAATCCTCACTAAATATTGGGTAGAGGTCCTTAATAATCTTACATAGACATTCAATGTCAGGATGATATGTGACTTCTGAGGGTATTCTGTTAGTGGTGATCCTTTCCTTATATTGAATTAGTCATTCTCTTAGTACCTGTGTTGCACGTTCCACTGCTCTTTCATTTTCCCTGGACGAGTGTCCTTGCTTTTTCAACATAGCCAAATGTGTATCTCTGTCTTCCTCATTTGAACAGATATGGTGACACCGAAGTGCTTGAATTTACATGACTGTTTTTGTTGTGTGGCTCAGTTGATTACTTTTCCTGTGTAAGTATCTGTCTGTCTGTTGGCTTCCTGTAAATACATGCAGAGAGTACATAGGGTTCCATCCTTGATGGTGGCAGTGATTGGTGTGTTTGTTTAATTTGTTCAAAACTTAAGAAAGTATCCACATTGAAAAGGTCCCTAACTTCTTTTAAACCAATCATACCACTTCTTGAATCTCCCATCTAGAATTGAAAGTATAAAGTGACCATTTAAATTGATAGGTAAAAAAATTAATAATTTGATATCAGTTTTAGATAACTTTAATATTTAATCCCATATTTTACATGTAGTGTTAGCATTCATGCACATATTTTTTTTTTAATTTTAAATCTATGCACTCTAATATATAGTATATGTGAAAATGGAGTTCAGGTTAATTTGATGCTGCTGTGTGTCGATGTTGTGTGATTGCCAGTCCATCTCTGGATGAAACCATACATAGACAGATGTCATATTTGCTGTTGTAAAATCCTGGGGTCATTTGTTATTTTATATAAATTGTCTTTCTGATTGGTGAGATTTTCAAGGGTTTCCATTTTCTGTTTTCTATCTTTCTTCTGTTTGTTATTATATGAAATTGTAACACCCCTGATATAAACTTTAAAAGTGTCCCATATTGTTGATAACAATGTATCTTCTTGTGTGTTATTTAAAACAAACAAACAAAAAATTCTGTTTAATTTTTGAAAGATAATTAGAGTCTTTTTATAGCATTGAATCTAATCTAAATTGATGTGGATTGTCATTTTTCATGCCTGTAATGGTTAGTTTAACCAAGGCTTGATCTGCTGTATGAGTTTCCCTATATAGAATTTCCTTTACATAATGCCTTAATGATTCCAAAATTTAAAAAAAATCTGTTCTTGAGTATGATTGATCAAGCACTGAGAAGAAAGAGTATTGAGCTTTAGATGGGTTCAAGTATCTCCAAGGATCCATTACTCTGAAATCATGCTTAAATTAAAATGTTTAACTGAAGCTGATTGCCTTCTTTTCCCTAGGACATTAGATCTCTGTAATCTATTATTTAAAACTAAACTGAAGTCTCCACAGATAAGAACCAAGAAGTTAAAAGTTGGTATCTGAAGGAATATTTCATCAAAGAAATCTGGATTATTTTCATTAGGTCCATATATATTAACAATTGTATAGCTCAAGTCATTCAGGATGAATTTACCTATAATGTAGTGTAAGATGTCAAGAAAACACACAAAACACCACAGCACTGGATGTCGAGGAAATAGATTGACTACTGCATACTGGACAACTGTGCTTTTAATGGCAGATAACATATGTTCATTTCCCATTCTGAATCAAATGGTGCTTGCACTACCACAGGCACCTATACAGTATTGCCTGTGATGTCATCTTCTGCAGACCAGATAACAAGCTTATGATCTTATAAATATTAATCATGAGGTCATTAGCTTTTTATCTGGGCTGCTGAAGATGACATCACAGGCAATACTATATAGGAGTCTGCAGTTGTGAATTCATTCAGTTCATGGACTGGGGATCAGGGCTAGGGAGGGGGGTTCACTATACCACCAGGGGAGAAATGTTTAATGTTTATTTTGACTTACTGGGTATCAGGATGGGCAGCAGAGGTTACACTGGACATCACAGGGCACAATGTCCAGGTCAGCCAGGTGATGGGTGGGTGGAGGGACCGCTTGCCACTATTACTTGATGTGCTTAACAGATTCTTAATTTGATCAAAACACCATAGAAATTGAAAGAGAAGTTTTCTTACTTGGAGTCAGCAACATAGAAATCAACACTCCAAGGCAAAAGAAGCTACAAAGATGTGTAGATCAAATGCTAATGCAATTTATTATGGCTTAACACAAGCAAGGCAAATGCCAACTACTGCAGCACTTTGGCAAACCACCTTCATCAGTGATGTAGGCAGTTTGCCGAAGTGCTGGGGTAGTTGGCATTTGCCTTGCTTGTGTTAAGCTACAATAAACTGCATTAACATTTGATCAACACATCTTGTTGGCTTCTTTTGCCTTGGAGTGCTGATTTCTTTGGTACTGTGTTTGAGTTGAGCTGACCACCTCTATCAGCACCCACCTTGCTCTGGCAGCTCCCATTCTGAAGCCATTTTCTTAATTAAAGTGCAGGTACCTTGCTATATGTTTCTAAAACTGATTTGGAACCCTTTTTTTAAGCTAATGCATTGGCTTTCAGAGCCAAGAGAATTTTTCAACAAAGAATTTGATCAAGCCTCAGTTATATGTTACTTTCCCTAGTGAGTATATAATCTTCATGGGGCACTTTCTTCTGTTATATTGTAGCTGTTTTCATTGAAGACTGGAAGTTTTAGCAATATTATATCCCAAAGCTATTTTGAAGTGGTGCCCTACACATTACCAGCACACTAATACCTACAGTATATTGAGTGAAATGTAACACAAGGGGCATTATTCACGTGTCTTAAAATTCCTAAGAACATTTCTGGCACAGAAATATTAATACTCTATCTGCTTCTAACATACAACCTTCTAAGCTGATAAGCATTTGTAATACTGTAGTAGTTTTAGTATAAAAAAAAGATATTAGCTGGAGCTGATGAGTCACCTGGGCAGCAACCCATGATGACATGCTGCAGAATGTAGCCTTGGGCTTAAAAACTTAATTAAAAATAAGATTTTTTGCTGTGGTTATGACTATGGCAGAGTTAGTTATCTCATTATGCAGTGATAATGATGACTAGGGTTGAAGCAGTAACTAATAAAAATCCAGGTTTACAATCAATAGTTTTATTATACAAACTCTGAAAATACCATTTGTTAACTAAAGTCACTTAGTTCTCACACCATATATTTGCTCTTCTCCACTGTACTGCTACATTGTGAACTTTTAATTTCTGTTTTCTGAATCATCTTAATTTGCCACATACGGGGTGGGTGATCAGGTGGGGAGGAACTGCTAGCCACCAGGGTATTATTTCCTTTGTATGCTGTGGATGATGGGGTGGGGGAGGGACTGCTAGACAACAAAAACATTTGAAGAAGTAATGCACACAGATATAGAAAAACACAGAAATTGTTTATTCAAAAATGCACATGACAATGGCTCCCTGGTGCTTTGAGGTCAGACACCCTCTTCTTCGGGGGGGGGGAGTCAATAAGGCTTTATATGTATTTTAAGAACATCAAATAGTGACTAAATTCAAACTAACCAGTAAAGTGCTAGTATAGTGCTCTACCATATTGTTTATATTGAGGCACACATTAAAAATCTCCAGGTGTTGTTACCATAGTGTCTCTAACAAATACACCTTAAGATAATATAATAATATCAAAAATTAGCTGCACTTCTCATAATGGATTCAGTTCAGGTGACAATTATACATTTTATACACACATTTTTACATAAAGGGAGTGCTAGCCACCAAGGATTTCTTTTACATAAGGGAGAGATCAGGCTGGGGAGGGACCGCTGGTCACTGGGGATTGATTCTTATATTGGGCAACAACTGGTGACTGGCGGGGGGTACTAGACACCTATATTGGTGCTGGACCTGTTGGACTGTAGGGTGCAGGTGGAATTTCTGCAAAAGTTCTGAAACAGATTTTGGGACTTTTATGGAAGTGAAAGTCTGACTTTCGCTGAACTTCCACCAACAGAAGTGTTTTTTCACACACTTTTAAAACTGTGTTTCAGAAGCAATAAATATACTTTTCTTTTCAAACTTGTAAATGCAAATAACACATTCATTCAAATAAAACAACGATATCAAACACATTTATTCACGTGTGACGTACTTTTTATTATAATTTATGATGATAGTCATTGAAACTCTACTTCCAAACATGTGTCACGGAATACTGCAGAATCCACAGAAGACTAACTCCGAAACTTCCCAGACCTGCCACAGAAATTTGCCCTCCCTGCCACAGTAAGCTAGGGGCCATAGTTGTAATATTCTCAGGGTGCAATGATTTTTATTTCTGAGGGGGCTTAAACTTTTTCCAAAATGGGACCACATCAAAACTATCATTAAGGCCTGAGGCCTTAATGCTCCAAGCTGGTATATCCAGACAGTTTCTCTTCATAGTAGTTTATAGTCCAAATCCCTCCTCTTGGACTCTTTGTTATCCTTTCAATTGTAACAAAAGGTAAACTAATGTCTCAGTCCCTCATCACCTGAATCCAAAATGTGCTTAGAAACAGCATACTCACTATTCCTTCTTCTGATGTCGCTCAAGTCCTCACCAACCCTTAATTTCAGCAAATACTTCATTTCTCCAGCATAAAAAGCATTACATGAGCATGTACCTCAAGGATCCATATTCGGGCAACTCATCTTTAGCCTTTTTCTTAACTCAATCCCCACTTCCTGCTCTGGTAAACTCCTGCTCTGTGTGGATGACACTGATTTCTATGAGTCACCTGTACACTAATTCCCTCCAACTAGCCCTCCAAGACTTCTTCATTGAAAATGAAGCATGGTTCTCTGCCCGTCGCCTTATCATAAACTACAAGAAAATCAAGTCTATGATCTTCGCACATCAATTAGTGACTAAATTTGAGATCTCCCTTTGAGATCTCCTGCTGACCATCCTTAACTGACAAGGCTCCATCCTGGAACAGGTGTCCACATTCAAATACTAGAGATGCAGCAAATTTAAAACTCGCCGGAAAAGTGGACACGAAGTGGCCACTTTGCATTATCATAATGCTATGTGAAGTGGCCACTAGACAGTGCTCGATTCGCCTTCTCATTATGACTTTGCATTGTCATTCTGCCTTAATGTGAAGTAAGGCAAAGTGACAACAAAATAGGCAGCCCCCCACATGTCACATGGCTTACAATACTGTAAGTCACATGCTTTAGCCAGGCAGGAAGGAAGTGAGTCAGAAAAGTACTTTCTCCTTTGCAGTGGTAGGAGGAAGCCTTTTGGGTGTAGAGAGAGGAGAATGTGTTACTCGGTAGTTGGTATCTTGCAATTTGACCAAAAAAAACAGCTTTTTAAAAGCTAAATCTTTTGGGTTTTTTTGTACTGTGTATTTTCAGTTCTTTTTTGCTACCGATTGTTTTATAAGTTTTGTTTCGTGTGAGTTTGCGTGTGACTGTGTGATTGTGTGTGCATGTGTGTGAGACTGTGAGTGCATGTGAAGGAGTATTGTAGGCGTCGGTCACAGTCTGAGAGACTTGTGCGCGATGTTATAATGGTCAGTCTGTGGTGAAACATGTGGGCATCTTTCCAGTAACAAGAGCCTTGTTAGTGGAAACGTGCCCACGTTTCTCCACAAACTGACCAATATAACCTAAAGAAATATTTGGAGAGCTGCCAGGCATTCTCTATAATGGAGCATGCACCCACGCTCTCCCTGGCATCATGTCCTAACATTACTGAGAGTGGGGGGCAGAATTTGGGTGGCTCTTCAGAATGGGAATTACCCCATGATTGGACACACTTTAATGAATTTATAGGCATTTTTGACAGAAATGTATTGCACTATGTAAGGACATGTGGAGCAAGAACAATTCCCCTGGAGGTAAGGCACTCATATATTGGGTGCAGCACCATAATAACTTTGTAACTTGATGAATCTCTGTAAAGCAGCAGTGCAACAATCTGTTGAAAATTTTGACCGATACTTTTTAATGCTATTTTACATTGCCACTTTACTTACATCCTGACTTGTATGATACAATAATTTCCAGTATTTGAGTCTGCTTTACTACTTTTTTCATGTCTGAAATAATAAAAGTATGACATGATGTGCTCACAATCCCAACACACAAAATGCATCTGTCTTGTGTGCATAAAATTGACAAGTGGTAACGAAGTGAAATGGGAGCGTTACACCACATGCAAAGTCCCCCAGAATTAATGGTGCACTCAGTCATGCACAAAGTACTCACACAGAGTGCCCAGATTTTTCTGCATGCCCAAAATGCATCTGTCTGGCATGCAGAAAATTGACAAGTGGTAACGAAGTGAAATGGGAGTGTTACACCACATGCAAAGTCCCCCGGAACGAATGGCGCATTCAGTCATGCACACAGTACTCACACAGAGTCCCCAGATTTTTTCTGCATGTCCAAAATGCATCTGTCTGGTGTGCAGAAAATTGACAAGTGGTAACAAAGTGAAATGGGAGTGTTATACCACATGCAAAGTTCCCTCAGAAATGATGACCATGAGCAAACTGTTGCTGGTCCAATGTGTGTTGCAATTCCTGCAAATGCAATGTAATCATCTCAACCAGTGGAAGGGTGCGCTTTGTCTGCACACTAATAGTAGCCTTGGTGAGTTGAGATATATATATATATATATATATATATATAGATATATATATATATTTATCTATCTATATATATTTGTATTTTGTAGGTGGGGGTTGACATATATAGACATGTACTCATTGTATTGTTTTGTATCACAGGCCACAGATACTGTTGGTGTGCACATTCCAGTGCTTGATGACAAGTTTTTGCATAGAAATTTGAAATGGATAACTCTCAAGCCAATGAAGGTAAGTATTTTTTGGGGGGAGGGCATATTTGCAGGTTTGTCTCATTAGTGGTTTCATATCCAGTTACTTCTTCACAGATTTCATCTGCATCCTTCTCGAGCCTGGTTGTTAATGATGGTCATGGTCATTGATTTAAATGACTTCTGCATGTTGCATGTCTGCCCCAGGTCAGGTGGGGGGGGGGGTCTGATGTTGAAGAACTTCTTTGGATATGGCAACTATGACAAAACAAAACCTCTGGAAGTTTCCTAAAAAGAGAAATTAATGACTTCTTACAACTTGATTGTCACTGTTTCTCAATCTCAAGTCAAGTTACATTTCAAAACCACATTTGTCAAGTAACACAACCTGTGTGCAACTTTTTCAACACTGTCATGGCTGCACAGCTTCAAGTTCAGAATACAGTGCATGATATCTTGCAGAAATAGTTTTGGCGACATACACATGTCACCTAGTTTATGAATTGTATTCAGTCACATTTGATGCAGTCTTTTAAAAAAATTGAACAGATGATATAAAATCTTGATACTTACCAGTATGGATTTGAAATGGATATTCCATAGGTTCCTGTGTATGGTACAGCTGCAGTACCATTCATACCAACTTTAGCGAAGAAGAGTTTTTTTGTAACCTGTAAAAAAAAAAATAAGTTTACCATGCGTATTTGACCATTGCAGCTCAGAAAAGCTGCAGAAAGCAAAACATACAGCTAAAGGAAGTTAAATAACATAAAAAACATTAGTACACATACTCACTTTATAGTTTTAATATTAAGAAGCTTTGTGTGGCTAAGAGATGTGGTCTCCTGTTTGACTCCCTCTGCCTTGGCATGATCAATGTAATGGGAAATCATTGTCTGAATGACACTAGTGGTGATAGCTGCGGCACATGATGACATTCCCTGTGACATCTTCCTGCATCTGGTGGTGGTGGCAGTGGCTAACATCAGTCCTAGTGGTGGTTGTCTGTGGGGGTGGTCAAACTCACTCTCTGTGGTGGCAGTGGCTAACATCAGTCCCAGTGGTAGTGGTCAAGGGGGGTGGACAAACTCATTCTCTGTGGTGGCAGTGGCTAACATCAGTCCCAGTGGTGGTGGTCCGGGGGGTGGACAAACTCATGCTCTGTGGTGGCAGTGGCTAGCATCAGTCCTGGTGCTGGTGGTCCGGGGGGTGGGTAAACTCATTCTCTGTGGTGGCAGTGGCTAACAACAGTCCTGGTGGTGGTGGCCTGACTCCAGGGCAGCACACCGCCTTTTATCACCTTCAGTTAAAAACTGCCAACATTAACCACATCATCATCCTCATAAAGAAAGATGCCCACACAGTCATCTATGTCTGAAGTCTGACCACTGGGAAATTCTCTCTCCATTGTGTCATCAAAACATCATCTATGTCAGTGGTGGGTCATTTCATGCTGCCACTGCCAGTGACACCAGGATGGTCTACTTCTACATCACCAAAACCATCATGAGAAGGCCGGGGTATGAATACTGAGGTTGCAGTCTGTGCTGATATGTGCCTCTCATTCATATTTATGAAAGTTAGCAATCTAACATTTGCAGGAGAGAGGTTTGTCTGACGATCCCTGACTACTGTACCTGCTGAGCTGAAAAGCCTCTTGACACTTACACTGGAGGGTGGGCATGTGAAGTACTTCAGTGCCACTGCAGTCAGCTCTGGCCATTCACTGACCTTTCCACTCCAGTACAAAAGAGGATCATCAGTTATTGACAGATACCTGTTTTCAGACAAATATGACTCAACCATTCTCTGTGCCACACTAAGTCCAGTGGTTGATGCATCATCCTGTTCTCCGGAATAATTTATTTCACAAATCCCCACTTGGGACAAGGCCTCCCAAAGCGGGTTGATGCCAACTGCTTTGGATGACAGACCACCTGGAACTGCAGTCCTCTTCCCCTTACAGGATATGCTTGATGGTCTTCCACATACACGTTCAGCCAGATTATGCTGCTGAGGTTTGCTGACCTTGGCACATGACTTCTGTGCCATATGAACCAAGTGCACCAGTTGCCCACTGACATTTTTTACCTGTTCAAGCCTTCCCTCCAGTACTGAGGCAATTCCATGTTTGTATCGTGGATCTAGAATTGTTGCTATGGCAAAGTTGTCACTACGCTGAATGCTCAAAATGTGATGATTATGGTCAAATACTGTCAGCTTGTGTTTCAGCAACATACTGCTAGCATTGTCTCTGACAACATCAAGACCATGCTGAACATTCACCAATGTCTGCTTCAGCACCCGCAGCAGTAGAATTGATTGGCTAATGGGGGCAGACTTGCCACTCACTACCGGTGTGGCATGTTCAAAAGGATGCAAAATTGTTATTACAGAGTCCATGAGGTGCCGCTGTGCAGTCGTCATAGACATGGAGGCCCCGGAACTGTCACAGTTAGTGTGCATTACAAGATATTCTGAGATGGCTTTGTATTGTTCATACAACCTCTCTGCCATGTATAAAGTGGAGTTCCACCAGGTGACAACTTTGAGCTTCAAGCGGTGTTGAGGGGGGGCTGTTTCACATATGCAACTGCCAAAGTTGGTCACAGGCCTTTGCGGATTGTGAAAAGTGAGATCAGATACAGCATGCAACAGTCAGCATTTTCTTTACATCAGAGTGCTGCAGAAACTCCTGCACCATAAGATTTAAACAATGGGCCATGCATGGAACACAAAAAAAGCCACCATTCGTGATGCATTTCACCACATTTGACCCATTGTCACTTGCTATGAGCCCAGCTCTCAGTGACAGGGGGTTCAGCATCTTGTCAGTTTCAGTCAGTACCACATCCAACATGTTTTCACCAAAGTGTGAACAGGTCACATTGTGCATAGCAATTGTTGCATGCTGTCGAATTCCTGGAAGATTGCTACCACAACACTCCACTTTACTGCACTGATTATTCACACTACCAACATCACAAACAACCCCCAGCACCTGCACCCAGTGTGCAGCTATACACAAATATGAACTCCCCACTGTTTTGCCACTTGCCCACATATCCGTGCTTAAATGGATGAATGGAGAGGAAGAATGCTGAGGGACACGTCTTACTGAGTTGGACACAGTACAGAACAATTCGGGGACAGCACAGGTTGAAAAGTATGTCCTGGATGGGACTTTCCATTTTGGACAGGCACATGCAGCAAACCACTGGAACCCAGAATTTTCCACAAAGGAGAAGGGCAAAAGGTCAATTGCCAGCATTTCTGCTACAGCAGCATTAAGTTCACATGACACTGTATGATTGGGTGGTTACTTCAGCTTATGCACAAAAACGCTCTGTAACATGGGCTGACTTAAACATTTTACATGGGGTGTGATGACAAATGGTTCTGCTTTGTTAATGACAGGGGGTGGAGTGTGGACGTTTGATGAAGACAATTGCACAGGTGAGGATGATGACAAACCCAGAAATGCAGTTATTTTGCCAGATTTACAAACCAGGGTTGATGTACCACTTGCACTAGACATACTGCTTTCACCACCACCACCAAAACTGCTACTCTCACCACCACTGGACAACATTTCAAAATCATTATGCTCCTCCACCTTATCATGCCTGTAGTAATCCTCTGCTCTTATTTCCTCATTACTGCACACATTTAATTTCTTACTGGACTTAACATTCATGGAAGGGGATAACATTCTTGTAATGGTTGATGACAAGGGTGAATGCCCCACTGTGGTATTAGCTGCCATCTTGTGCTGGGTCCACAGTGCCATGTGCCTATACTTAAGATGCGTATGCTGTCCTCCTGTCCTCCTGTACCCAGATGGCTCCACTTTTTAACTCGACACACATGCATATGGCAAACCTGGCAGATTACAACTGACTTATCATTTGCATCTTGAACAAAAAAGTCTTAAACAAGGGATTGTGATGCTATACTTTTATCATGTCCATGATGCTGCTTATTGAACTCTGTTCTTTTATGCACTGAAGTGGGGGGTGTGCTACATGATTTTTTGGGCAGTGCAAATCTGAAATGCAACTGACCACCATGACTACCTATCATTATTACTGGGTCATCATCATCATCAGCACCATCAACTAAAACTGGTAAAGCACAAGTTTTTACAGGTGGGGGATTAATGCAAACAGATCCAGACACAGTCATATTGAATTTATTTTTCTCCGGTTCCCAACTGGGGTCAATTACATCATCATCATATTCATCAACATTACCTACATCCACATATTCTGTTTGGATGCTGGCATTTGGACTGCATGTTGCAACCACAACAACATCATCAACATCACATTCATCATCATCATCAACAACAGGCTCAGTTACTGGGAAGTTACTGAGAAGCATGACATCATCTACACTGCCACTCACTTGCACTGCTTCACAATCTACTGTATTTTTGGACATGGTACACTGGTCAGAAGTCAAACTTGAGGCAGCAATACTCATACTTACCACCATCAGCAACTTCACTAACTCCACCAGTTGGGACACCATCATCTTCTCCAACCATGAGTGAAGCTACTGATTGGGCAGTAAAAAACATTGCAGGAGAAATACCTTTTCTCACATCAGCAATGCACTTCTGTGTCTGCATACTACCATGACCACAGACTATCTTACCACTGGCAGCAGTGCCATGGTGAGAGCCAGCTTTGCTTGCATGTCTCTTTGTGGGCATTTTGGGGGATCAACAACAATATTCTAAACAAATTTAGATTTTGAAATGTTCACTCTGGGTGGGGGGACGCTGGATGTGGAAACAATTTATTTTGCCAGTGGGGTTGGGGGAAGCACTGACTACAGAGTTTTACAGTAGTACAAGCAGCAAAACAAAGAACAGATACCACAATGTCAGTACAAAATCACACAGCTGCAGTGGATAGCAGGTTCACACTGCTGCGCCTGCAATTACACTATGGCACAATCAGAGGTGTATTATCTGATGTCACGCAACACTACAAACACACTCACACACACACAATTTGTCTACAACGAGTATTGCGTGGCAAATTGAAAAGTTCAGTAATATGCCACGTATTGTAAACAACCTGAAATTATGAACTGCTCCACCAGATCCACGCAACACATAATCACCAAGAAGATTTCAACAATTACTGACAATAATACTGTGTGTACATTAACGTAGTCAGTTATAAAACAAAAATATAACCTAAAAACAAAGAACTCCCTATTTCTCCAACTTAAATCTACATACAGATATACCCCTCCCCAAAGCACACTTTCACTGTCTTTTACTACACACATTCAATGTTGTACATTAACATTCAAAATCCACACACATACAAAACCTCTCGATGATATGAGCACATACAATCGATGAACTAAAGTTTGAACAAACAAAATTACTCAAAAAGGCTTTTTTAACAGCTTTTAGAAGGTTTGAATCACAGACAGCTCTCAGAGCACACAGTATCCTACAGCTTCCTACATACACTACCCTGAACTGAGGCTGTGCAGATCAATATAGAGCCCATGTGAGCTGAAATCCCATGAATCACTGCAAAATTCACCTTTGGAGCTTAAAAACAAGGCAAAGTGAATGCACTTCACCTTTAAAATTGGTGGGAGTAATGGTCTGGGAAGGTGGAGTAACATGAAGTAATTGTTTACAATCGACTTTACGTTACCAATCATACAACAAATTTCTCCCCTTCACGTTGCGGTGCACTCCGCAAAGTCGCCTTTACTCCGTGAATCACTTTGCAGAGCTGATTGAGCCCACTTCTCCCACCACTATCAAATACTTAGGAGTTACCCTGGACACCTCCCTCAGTTACCATGCTTATATCCACCTCCTGTCTACTACCATTCACTCCCAACTTAGCATTCTATATCAGCACAAACACTGCCTCCCCCCGGAGGCTATCCAATTAGCCATATCTTCCTCTTTTCTTTCCCTTATAGATTATGGTATCGTCATATATGGCTCTACTGATCCCACAGCTCATCACTGTATCAAAGTTACCCTGAACAAAGCCTATCAGCTGATCAAAGGGTGTGACACATGGATCCACACCTGCAAGCTATACAAGCTCACAAACTGGTTAACCTTTGAAGGGAGACTTAAGTACCACACCTGCCTTCTTGCCAGGAAGATCCTTCTTAAAAAAGCTCCACCTGGCCTACACCACCACATCCAACCTTCTCCTCAGGTTAGGGCCTCCAGAAGCACCACCAGGGCCTCCCTCCTAGTTCCCCATTTAGGACATCCCTGGGCCAAAGGTCCTTATTATACAGAGCCCCCCTCTGGCTAAATGGCCTTCCTGCTCTCGTATCACTAGAACCAAAGCTCGACCTTTTTAAGTTGAATCTTAGGACGCTTCTCCCTGAATTCTCTGTCTGTGACTGTACCTAACCCTCTCTGGCTCTATACTTCCTTCCCTCCTCCCCTGAAACCTATTCTTATGCTATCTAAAATGCTGGGTCCTCTATCACCCTAAGAACATGGTTTTGATCCCCCTTCTGTATGTTTCACAATTTAATTATAATCATAATGTAATGCTTTCCCATTGAATGTATGCATCAGCCATTGTTTTGTGTGTTTTGTGCCTTTGCAAAGGAGTCTATGACTCAAAGGTTTGTAATTCCAATTGCTGTTAAATAAATAAATAAAAAATGTAGCATGGTAAATCACTTCTGAATTAGAACAGTTCACAGACTGTCATGTATAATATGTTTTAGCCGTATTTACCATAGTAAAAATGCTGTTTTTTCTTATCAACTGACAGAATTTGCAATGTGTGCATTTATAACACCCCTTTGGTTGGTCTGGCAACAAACTTGTGGTAGGCCTGTTAAGGGGTTGTAATGATTGCACCAACAGGACAAACACATTTTGTTCTATTTTGTATACTGTACAGTTCTGAGCATTCTGTCGACTTCACCATCAAGCAATGGTTCTGTGGAAAAGGTACACCAATGTTTTTCAATTATTTCTTTTTCGAATAAACACTATAATTGTTGATGACATTTAGAACATTTGTTCCTTCCCTATCCCTGGTCGTATGTGCTAATAGTCCACATATGTTCATCTCAGACACTTGCTCCTTAGAGGAGTTCAGTAATATAGTACTATAACTTTTTTAGGAGAATCTTTTAACCATTTCATCAACACTTTTTTTTCAACATCAGATGCTTGGCTGCAATTTTGTTTGAACCTCATCAGCTAGGAATTCAGGATGTTCAAGATGGTGTGGCATTGCTGACAGCTAGAGGCAGGAAAGATAGTATTATGGTCAGTACTTTTCCAAAACAAGTCAGTTGTGATGGTACATCCCACTTTTTACAAATGTTTAGATCCAAATAATATATTTCTTATCTGGAATTAGTAATAGTAAATTTCAAATCTGCATTCAGATAATGCAAGTATTAGACAAATTTATCAAGCTCCTCAACTGTCCCATGCCACACCACCAGTACATCATCAATACATCTCCTCCACAAATCAATATGATCAGAAAAGCATTATTCTGTTGGTCCTATATAGTTTTCAATAATGAGTTGTTTTTACTTTTGGAGAAAACAACACTCAGGGCTCATAGAAAGTTTTGGAACTGGTCCTGCCTGAAAGCATATATTAAAGTGAACCTGGTCCTGCATAGCTTATGTGTGCTAAAATGGCTAAGATCCAGACAAAATTGACTTGACTTTGTGCACATGATGTGGAACCATTGTAAATGAGCACTTGTGCTCAAAGGTGCAACTCCAAATGTACAAATAAATAAATAAATACATACATAAAAATAGTTTTCAAATATTTTCATGCATTTCATTGTCAGGGCAAATTGCTTCTCAAATGCCCCTGCAATCAAGTCAATGATGCGGCCAGGCAAGTGACATGGGTACAGTTTGAGAATAAGCCCTGAAGAATGTCACAGAAGTTTTTTTTCATATATGATGTACTGTCCATGTCATATGTCCAAACATCATCAAAACAAATGCCATATTCTCTGGCAACAGTACTGTGTGAAACACAGGGCAAAAATTTAGTGTCCAAAAGATAGAGGTGTATCCGTTCTATGGCATCTTTTTCAAGTGGAGAGGACGTGGTATTGAGAATGCTCCTCTGCTCTATGTCATTGGTCTCTTCAATGATGATATACACCTTTCTCCTGCTAGTTTATGTTTCACTTCATTCACCAGTATAAATGTTTGGAACATGGGAGGCTCTCAGCTGGTCAGCTCCTGTTATTGCTCTACCATTATGTACATAGGCGAAAATGAAGGAACAAATTGCTGGATGGTCAACTTTCTTTAGTGGAATATCTGCGTCCATGAATGATTCGATGAAATCTTGCAAATGTTTTATCTGCTCCACCTGGTAAATTGTATTTTATGGATAGACATCATCAGAGTTCTTTGTTTCTTCTGGGCATTTTCTAGGGTCATCTTAATGGCTTTTTTCTCATGAGTCTATAATGCAAGGCAATCTGAGAGAGTAGACTTGCAGATATGATAAAGGACTAAATTACAGGAAGTGCAGCACAGCTTCCTGTGGTTCTCACGAAGTGGCTAACTCAGAAACAACAGGCAGTGATCTTTTGTAGTCACATAAATTGAAGTCTTGGATCTGTTTTTACTGGATGGTGTAGACTTCTACACAAATTTGTCTTCTACTAATTAAAAAAAGTTAGATGATACATCACTGAGGGAGAGAGTGAGACAATAGAATGGAATCAATTTCTAGTACAAATAACTTACCTTAAGTTTTTCTATGGCTGCTGCAGTGCCACATGGGGAACAAAGCAGAAAATGCAGTGATACCTTAGCAATATAGGCACAACAAAACTTGTAAAATAATTCAGCAAATGTTTCAGATTTTGTTTCTTACCTGGTGCAGCCTGGGTGCCCCGCTATCCAGGGCAATCTCAACCTAGCCACCATATAGCTGTGCTCTACATCATAGTGCATTTTCTTAGCCAGCTAGTGCATACACCTTGTAAGACAGATCTAGAACTTTTGAAAGGGGTCAGCAGTTCTGTCAAGTGTGTAGCTGTACCACTTTCCCAGAAAAATGCAAACTGTTCCATTACAAAACTCTGATTAGGCAGAAAAACAACTACTGTTTGGTAGTGGGTGCTACTTCACTACATATCCCCCACATATCAACACCTACTAGTGGTGCCAGTGCCCAGTCACACCCTCCTTAACATTCTCATCCTGAAAAGATCTTCCATGGCTTGGTGTAAAAGACACACAAAAATCTGATGTTATTCATATTTTATTCTTTTAATCCCTACCCCTTTGCTGCCTGATGCAATACTTTATGTGAACTAGTAAATGTAATGTAACAGTGGAGACATCACAATCAAACAAATCTACCCACTGACATTGCACAAAAATAAATAAAGAAAAAGCCAAGGTTACAGCCATAGATAGAATCATCCCCCCAAAAAAAAGTTATCTAGAAACAATACATCTTCCAAGGCACTAGATGTCAGCAGGAAAGTCTTAAGTGGCCAAAAGAGATCAGGGTAACCTGTGATGATGGTGACAGTGATTGAGCACTTTCAAAAAGGGTGACTCAATCACGGAGCCTGTGCACATGGCTACTGGGTAGGGAGGGTGACTGGATTGGGGGGGTCGGCGAGTATAGTGATATAATGTCGCTATATAAACATGCACATGGGGAGGAGGAGGTGAGGCAATGGTTGTCGGTAGGTGATATCATTCAGAAATTTAGTATCCTGGCTTTCTCACATTTTAAAGCAATACAGACAAGGCACCTACTCACAATAGTCCTTGGCAATACCCCTCCCTATCATACGGTTGGGGTCCTGATCCCAGAAGTCTCTTCTTTACTTGGATCTTCGGGTATCGTATCCGAATTATATCAGGTTTTGTTTCACAAAAGATATGGGGACTCTTCTGGACCAACGAGGTTCTGGAGCTCCATTCTTCCTCAATATTACCCCAATTGGCAAGCCCTGTGGAGGTCCTGTCATAAATATGTTTCCCAAGACAGGTTGCGTCTTATGCAATATCACATTTTGCACAATATGTACTATACTCTGGTTAAGTTAAAGAAATGGTGTCTCTTGGACTTTAACTTATGTGTTAATTGTTTCTGGGAGGAGGGAACACTCCTTCACATATTTTGGTCCTGTCCCAAAATCTCCCTTCTGTGGGACTTTATCAAGGTGCCCCTGGATCCTTTACTGGGTTTGCAGGAGTACTTCATGCCTGACATTTTGTCTCCTAGGGGACTTGTCCTCTATTAGAGTTAAAGTGAGAAGGTTTCATATCTGTATGATAGTTTTATCTGTCAAGAAGCTTATTTTACATCACTGGAAAGTCAAGTCTACTCCGACATTACAGGAATGGGTGAATGAAATTCTTACTAACCTGCGTACGGAAAAAGCGATTGCCAGCCTCCACAACAGATTATCTGTTTATACTCAAATATGGGATCCCCTTTACTCTCTAATTCTAGCTGCTCAGACTTAGTTGTGTTCTAGAGCAAATTGCCCTGTAGACTCCTGTATAATGATTTTGTACTCATGTGACATACTGATATGATACTGCTGTATGGGGGGGAGGAGAGGGTAGGGCAGTTTTAACATAATAAGCTGCTGTATTCTTGTTTCATTTTCATGTTAACTGCCTTTTAATGTGGAAAATCTGTTAATAAAGTTTGAATTAAAAAAAAAAACATGCACATGGGGGAGGGACCATGCTGTGTGATGGGCTGAAGGGGAGGGAGAGTTTGTGGGGTGTAGTGCATTGGTGGACTGCCGAGCTAGCCATGTGGTGTAGTGGGTTGGTGGAAGGCTAGGGTTGGGATGGTGCCGACTTTGGTTCTGGGTGCATGCTCATTTTTTGCACCAGTCTGAGAATTTTTTTTGTTGTTGTTTGCACACCCACCCGACATGCACCTCCCTGGAGTTGAGAATCCTTTAGTAGGGGGATGCAGAGAGCACAGCCCCCCACATCAAAAAAATGTTCTATATCTCCAGTGGCCTTTTGCTGTGTGCCATGAGTGTACATCACTGAAACTGATTTTCAGCGATGTACACTGACCCAAACAATGATCACCTTTCTGCAATCACCATTATGACATGGAGCCTGGGCCAGGTCAGCAGCAACAAACTTCCTTCTTCCATTCTCTTCTTTGTGTCTCTCAGTCAGGTAGTTCTGATTTCAGGAAACGTGGTGAAAAACTGTAGAAAATCACCCCATAGTATTGCCAGCCATACAGTCTTAGCCTTCCACCTACAATTAATGCAAAAGCAGTTGATGGGATAGTTTTTGCTACTAAGCTCCTGATTGGAGCACAGTCTGGAGAAGATGCTGATCAGTGTGTTTTTTTTATCCAATCAGCTGCTTACTCATACCAATTCCTGGCTGCCATTAAATTTCATTGTTTGCTCGTGGACAGTTTTTCTTTGCATAAATGAAATAGCAGAACTTTATGATGGCAGACTTGGTGATGAACCTATGGAGCACAGCAAGGAAAAATTCCACAGGCTGCAGACCAGTGTTGCAGGGGGACAGAGTTGCAGTGTTCATCTACAACTCCTACAAGTTGCCAGGACTCAGAGAGATGCCTGGAGATACTTTAGAAGTGTCAGTGGCTCAGTAGGTAGCACACTCGCCTCTGAAGCCAGGAGATCAGAGGGCTGAGGGTTCAGTTCTCACATCTTGCACTTGAGTTAATATCCCAGTACTGACACTTTAGTGCAGCATGAGAGGGGTGCTGCACTTCTGAGGTGCTGTCTTTCAGATGAGACGTTAAACCAAGGTCCTATCTGCCTGGATTGGTGGTAGTTCAGGTGGATGTTAAAGATCCCATGGCACTTATCAAAAAGAGTAGGGGTAACTTTATTAGAATAAACACATTCAGAAAATACACAATAACATATGAAAAGAAACAGCAAACTTCAACAATCCTGAAAAAGTAGGAAAAGACATAAGAACAAAACAACTTGCAACATACCCCATACTTGCATATTCCCAATCTCCACAGTTTAACAAATCAAGCACAAAAGACGGGTTTTCAAAGAAACAAGAAAATTAGTGAAAAGAAAAAGCAAACCATAAAAGACCGCATACATAATTATGTACACCAGTTCCCACCCCTTGAAAAAAACACTCTCAAAACTACGTACATCCCACTTTATATATATATTAGTATTTTTTTTTTCATTTATATTTAATAAAGTGCAGAAATCCCCTCCACCAGAATCGTACTTTACCAGAATTATATAATTGACATTCTTCGGTATAAATTTTGTTCAGTACATTAGTAACATAAATTCTAAACCCCTCCAAAGAGGGACGTTTCTGATATAACACCCATTGGCATCTAGTTTGCCATAAACAAAAACGCAGACCAGCCAAGAATAAACGTAAAGTGTTTTTCTCAAATCTACTCAGATGAGGGGGGAAGTTCCCAATCACCAAGATATCATAATTAATCTTTGCCAACCAAGGAAAATCCCAAACCTGAGCTAAAAAACACCATAATTTAGTGGGAAAAGAGCATTGCAGAAAAAAGTGCTCCATCGTCTTTTCTAAATTAATGCAGTCTGGATAGGGACAAAATCTTTCCTCAATTGCTTTATGTTTGGCCGTACCCCTCACATTCAATTTCCCATACATTATGAGCCATAAATTTTCCCACATATAAGGGGAAGTCTATTATTATTCAGTTGTTCTAACACATTTCTTGTGTTATCACTTGAGCAATTTTAAAGTTTGTCTCTAAATGAAAAATTGTACCATAATTTCGTATACAGACCCTTAAACGAACATCTTAATATCAAATCTTTGAAACTTTCCACTATATAATTTTTGGCCGCTGGTTTAAAATACACCGGGTACCCTCAATCTCAGAGACCATTTAGGTGCCTGAGGCCTCCACATACTGAGATATGACTGAAACAGATTCTAAAGGCTAAACTATCTAACTCTGTAGAAAACCCAAGCCCTTTTTAAAGAAAAGGAAAAGAATAGGGTAAAACAAAACACAACTGGGTCCACCATCCCTAAACCCCTTGTTTTCTTTCTAAATAAGTACAGCCCTCTCTTTACCGGGTTCAATCTATTTCCATAGCAACTGAAAACAGATACTATATAGTTTTGTTTCGAACTGCACAGGCAACGGAAAATTACCGCCATATACTGTAATCTTGGTAAAATAAATTGCTTTAGAATCTGAATTGTTTCATTTTAGAAAACTTAAACTTTTCCAAATGAACACTTTCTGTGCTATTGAGTCTAGAACCCTGACCAATTGACCAACGGACAATTCTGATTTGTAAACTCCACCCCTAAAATTTTTAAAGGTTTTAGTGAAAACTCTACAGACTTAAAGAAAAACAATTCTCTCTGATAGTTACCTAACAATAACCCTTTGGATTTATGAACGTTCAGTTTAGCATTGGCTACACTTGCATAGGCAGAAAAGATTGAGTAAAAAGCTGAGAATTCAATATGGTTGGAAAAAAAAAGGCAAATATCATCTGCGTATGCCTGGATGATACAGGGACTTGATGCCCCTGGCACCACTATCCCCTGCCACAAGGGGGGTGGCGCAGACCACCCTTATCAAGGGTTCTAACGAAAAATTATACAAAAGAGGGCTTAATGGACACCCCTGCCAAACTCCACATTTAATGTAAACACCCTCCCCCAAACCTCCATTTAAAACCGGGAAAACTTTTGCATTGTTATATAAACCTCGTATTAGTGTTATAATATTCTGAGGAATACCAAACCAATCCAGAGTGGCAAATAAAAATCCTGATCCACCTTATCAAATGCTTTCTCCAAGTCTAATGACACAATCACCCCTGATTGTCCCTCAATCTTGACTTGTTCAATAATATCTCTGATCAAACATAAAACTGAATGAATTCTTCTGTTCGAATCCCACAATGCTGAATAGGCAGGAACAACTTCTACTACCCTTTAAGTCTATTATTTATCAAAGTAGCCAAAATTTTGTAATCTGAGTTTAACAGAGTTAAAGGCCTCCAATTTTTGAAATCCCTCTATCGCCTGTTTTAAAAATGTATGTCTGACGTCCTTCCGAAAAGGAATTCAGCACTACCCTTTCAGTAAGAAAAAATTAAACACCAAAAAAAGACATTCCACTATTTCGGTCTGAAAAACTTTATAAAAACCATTCGATAACCCATCAAGTCCCGGAGCCACATTCAGTTTTAGAGAATTAATGACATCCTGGATTTCAGCTTTCGAAAAAGGCTGTTCTAATTTACCCCAGCCTACATTGTCCCGTTTTTCCTCTAAAACTCTGCCTAGAAACTGGCTAATCTGAAAAGACAATGGAGCAACCTTAGGCTCTAAATCCCTAAAATGCTGCCTAATAATCTCCCCTAATGCGCTGGTGGAACAAATTTTAATGTCTCCTTGATATAAGAATTCTAACGCTCCCTGATCCTTAATCATTTTACATAACTCAAATGGGTCCCCAAATACAGACTTTTTTAAATGATTCTGGACTAGAGCTTGAAGCGTTTTTGATCTATCATACTGAAGATTCCTCATTTGACCTTTAATTTCAGCTATTTGAGCAGACAAATTGCATCTAGAGGAATTAGCCCATTTCAAAACTTTTTGAAGCTGTTTTCTAAGTTTAAGATATTCAAAGAAAACTGAGTTCTTCTTCCGGATCCCATATTTTTTAAACCAACATATAAAATCAACTTTTGTTTCTTGTCACCATACCCCTAAATCTTGATACAAAAAGACAACTGACAACCTAGCTTCTAGAATACAACGAATGGAATTGGTTACCACTTTCTCATGTAGAATTAAGGCATTTAATTTCCACATAGTTTTATGTTTGAAAAAACTCTGATGTGCACCAACCTTAATAACCACTAAAGCATGATCAGAGAATTCCATAGGAATAATCTGTGGACTATGTATCAGGATTCTTTTGGAAATAAACAAATAATCAATCATAAAGCTTTTCCCCTTTGTAAAAAAGGTACCTGTCAAGCTACAATCCCTAGTATTAATACAATTCACTAAATCCGCTGTTTTTATAATATTAGTTAGACACACAGAATCACAATAAGTCTTCTTTCCAGAATCCTGCCTATCCACACCCTTGTTCCCCCTTAAATTACAATTAAAGTCCCCCCCCCAGAAAACAGGGATTGTTGTAATCAAAAAAGGCCGAATGTCAGTAAAACACTTAACCCTACCTGCTTTAGATTGAGGACCATAAATATTAATTAATCTAATCCTACTCTCGAACCAGCACCCTTCTATAATTAATATTCTACCCGGACAGACCTCAATTAACTTATGTAGTTTAAAATTAAAAGATTTGAAAAGAATCCCCACCGCATCAGCCCTCTCCTCCCCAAAGGACCAAAAAGAAGGTCCCCACGGCCAATCTTTAGCAAAAGAAACAACTTGATTGCTAGCAAACATCCACGTTTCTTGTAAAAACAAATGGATATTCGTGAATCAAATATCAATTGAAAACCCGCTTGTCTTTTCTGAGATTTCAGAAGACTATGGATATTGAAGGTAGCCCATGTAAAATCCATCTGCCTAGCCTAACAGAAAAACGGACCCACTGCTATACATTCATTTTTTCCTTCTCTTCTTCTTTTTCCCTTTATAATCATCCTTCTGTACTCTCTCTCCCTCCCTCCTGTACTGAAACTTGGGAATCAGTATCTCCCATATCCATTTCTGAATCACCCCAAGACAATTCAGCAAAATGATTTTTCTATTCAATACTTTCGGGTTCCAGAGGCAAAAGATTTTTGGATGTTCTACTTGATCTCCTTAACGATAAAGGGGCAACCGGGGGTTGTAATCCATTACCACCTGGCCTACTCTTTCCCTCCGAATTTTCAGCATAACATACAGGCTGAAATAGATTCGGAACTACCTTTCCTATTTCCTGATTATGATCCACAGTATCAGCCACCTTTATTTCTTCCTTCAGTTTAACTACATTCTGGGGGATAACCAGGTTTTTAACCACCGGGGTCACCTTTTGCTGAGACGCACCAGCATCTTGTGCTTGTTGAATCATCAAATCAGAATCTCCACAAGACTGTTTATTTTGGGCCGACCAGGGACAATCTTTAAAAGCATGATTCAGTTCTTCACATAAATCACATTTCAAAGCATTTGAACAAAACAAAGTGACATGGCCTACTTCACCACAATTGTCGCACTTAGGCTGATCACAAGCACTAGATAGATGTGTTCTAGACCCACACCTGTAGCAGGCCCTGGGCTGTCCACTATAGAAACAGACCCCCCTATCCTTCCCTAACAAAAATGAGTTAGGGATATGTTCTACACCTGCCACTGATTGTCTTAGTTTTACCTTAAACTTCCACCCCCCTGTCCAAAACAGTTCTGAATCTAATATTGGATCGGGTTCACTCAACACTTCGCATTTCTGGGATAACCAAAACTTTATATCCTCTACATGAACCCCCTCATTCCTAAACATTACTGTCACAAACTTAATTAAAGGTTTGGACAATGGAATAACAAAAAAAGGGGTCCATAAAGGGGAATATTTTACTTGCTTATATCTTTCCCAAAAGATGTCAAGTAAGGCTGGGGAACGAAAGCTAATATCATAGTTGTCCTCCCCCGAAATGTTAATAAATGCAAAAACGTCTCTGGGGGAAAACTTTAAAGAATCTTTAATCAAGGTTCGACCAACATAAAACCTATTTGGTTTTTCCTTTAAACCCCCTTTATATCTGATTCTTACAGCATTTCTCCTTGGGGCAGCTTCTCTCTTACTCTGACTAAATAAGCTAGTAAATAGGGTTTTTTCAGGCTTAGCTCCATACTCCTCTGCATGCTCAGAATTATCTGGATTAGGCCTCACGTCATTAGCACCAAGCACAGTATCATTTCGATGTACAACCTCAGAAAAAAGCTTCTCTTTCTGTAAAGCAACATTATTAGCAAAAGCAAGAGACCCGTCCCCCAGGTTTCCATTCAGGAGTAGCTGACTGCAAACCCCAAGAATCATTCCAAGCAGAGTCTGGTGTCCAAACCCCATGATCCATCTGCTTCCACCCTGCTGCTGATAAGGCAGCCTGTGGGGTCCAAGACTTATCATGTTCACCCAGCAAATCAGTACTCCCAGCAAGGACAGTTTTAGAAAAATCCATATCCTTTGTTAGAGGCACATGAAACGATATCTTTCCAGGTTGGGGTTTAAAACTAAACTCAGTCACTCCTTCTTGCACTCCACTTTCTTTTTGATACACTACTGGGGAAGCCTTGGAATCCGGAACAACCTTAGGGTTGAAAACAAAGCCTGAATCCTTCGAAATGGGTATAGTAGGGAAATCAGTAATTCTATGCAGAGTACTTACAGGCCGTGAGAGATCTACAGTAGTGCCATTACCCCTCGCTTCTGCCTCTCACGGTGTACTGACAAAAATCCGCTCTCTCCTTCTCTGGATTGATCATCCGACCGCCAGTTGAATTACGAAGCTCTTGCTGCTCCACCTGTAACATTTTCCTCGCCATCTCCGCCAAACTCCGTATCTGTGCACCACGAACCGTCACTTCCGCGTTGCCGGCTGACCGCCCTGTGTCTGTTGCCGGTTTTAAAGGAGCCGCTTCTTTGACTTGCTCACCAGCCGATAAAGGATCCTCCGCATCAGCAGCCTTAAAGGAACTCCCCATGCTGTTGGAAAAAGCTGTCGCCTCCAATACCTCCTGCCGAGAAAACTCTCTCACAACCTGAAAACTAGACTAATCGTCTTGAAATAAACTTTCTTTTAGCTCCATCTTCTCAGCACCTACCAGCACCCTTCCCACCTCCTCCACCAACTGAGCCATGGCCAACTCAGTCACTGCTCACCAACACCCATACTCCCCCCACAGGCTACTGAAACTCAGCAGCAGTAGGGGAATTTACCTGGTGTCCTGGCCTAATTTCCCTCATTCACTAAAAAAATACCACCAACAGCTTAATCTGGTTCAAGGTCAGTTGGCATTCATCTGTATCTCCTTCCCCCGGGTCGTGCCTGAAAATAGGCAGGACTTGTGTAGTGCACTTACCCAATCAACAAAAATGAAATAAATAAACTAAATAAATATGCAAGCAGCACACAAAGGCTTGGAATTTACCTGAGGCAGACAGCAGGTAAGGAGCAAGACTGAGCAGGGTCATAATCACAATATGTGACAATGAGCTGAAGGAAGGGATTGGGTCTGCAGGTTTTTTTTTATTCTCTAGCTAAACTGAACACCTGGCTACTGCAACACATGATCCTAAGGTAGGGATGGTGTATAATTTGAATGTCTGATACTACTACAGAAGCAGAGATGAGGTGCTTTCTGTCACATGGTGATGGCAGTTGTATGTATGTATGGGCTCACTTGTCTGAAGAGACATTGACTGGAGCACCTGCCCACCTCACAATCAAGATGTTGGAGTCGGGTGCTAACTGCAGTTATTTTGGTACACTTTTATCAGAGAGGGAAATAAAAGGGTCTCCTATATGCAAAACTCTGTGTTGTGTGCACAGATGTAGGAGGACACAGGCAGTGTGGGGTTTTTTGATAAGAACTGTTGTTTTGATGGTGGTGCTCAAGACAGTTTTTGGGATGGAGCTGAGGGGGTTATGGCTGGGGGAATGGGTTTAGACTGTGCATTCACAAATTCAGTATTCTTCTTGAGCCAGGGCAGTATACATTCAGGATGGTGGATGGCAGCAAACTGAGTGTGGATGGAGAACAGGAAAATGCTGATCATACCATTTCTGTACACCCTTGGCTACTGCCCACCATCAGTGTTTGCTACATTTGGGATGCTATGTTTTTCTGATAACATTAAAAAACTTGATGCACAATTGTGTGGCACCATTTAATGTTATATGGAGTGGCCATTTTGTTACCAAAAGTACTATTTCCATGGGTGAGGATGCGTTCCACTGGTGAGGGCACTTTCTGAGGTCATTGCCACAGCTGCAGAATCATGGAATACTAGGGAACCTGATTATACCAACTCCTTTTCCCTCTCCATCCCCAAAACATTCTCCGCTTCACCTACCCTCCTTTTTCCATTTTCCCTTTCCCACTTTCTCATTTTTCTCTTTTCTTTTTCTCAGCCACCATTGTGATTTATCTAGATCTAAAATATGCAGATTATGTATTATCTCATAGAGCTTCTTTTTGTCAGTCTTTTAACTACTGACAAACATATCTTTTACAGTTCCATCTTTGTCTTAAATGAATTACATGATGGCATGCCCCTCAAAATGATGGAATTATGAAACTGAATACAAATGGACACTGCTGGGATTGATGTTGGTTACTAGCCACTGGACTATCATTAGAACATTATTGTCATATTAACTAGCTGATCATTTATATTATTTATTAGATGTGTATTTTTTTAGATACAATGGGATGTTTTTTGCTGGCAGCAATGTAAGGATGTTTAACAGATTGTTTTTAATTTTGTCTGTTAGCACTGTTATGTCAATAACTGTCAGTTTCAGTTTGTGCACTATTTAAGTATCCACAGTGCTATTGTCTGTCCATTTCTGATGAATGTGCACAAAAAAAGCAATTAGCCTTCTGTGTGATCTGTGGTATCTCCGGTTTGGCACAAACTGTGAGTAACTTGGACTTATTTTTTGATAACAAATAATTTTGCTGTCTTCCTTGTTGCTACTGTTAATTGGTATGTGGCATGTCAGTTGCAGAGCAGCAGCTCCTTTTTGTTCTCCAGTTGATGGGGAAGACTAGAACCTTTGGGGTAGGGCAAGTTATCCTACCTCTGTGTCTGAGGGACTCTACTCTTCCTTCCTTTAAAAGCCTGTTGCAATAGTCCACTTTCTGCTCTATTTTGTCCTTTCTTTTTTTTTTGTTCTGCTGGGATGACTGCCTATAGAAACACCTCTCTCTCCCATCTACCCCTTTTCTTTTTTTTTCCGAGTCCCTCTGGAGTTACTGTAATGTTGAAGGCTCAAAATAATAAATTAGATGTGCAAGAGCTAGCTAGCACTGTGTCTGCTGTGATAAAATAAAGACATAAAGGCTAGTTAACACAATGTCAACAAAAATGGAAAGGGAGCTGGGGATAGTCATATCAGATTACCTAAAGGTGGGCCAGCAATGTGAGAATGCAGTAAGGAGGGCTGGGGGGATACTGGGATGCATAGGGAGAGGCATCACCAGTAGAAAACAGGAAGTTGTTGGCCCTCTCTACAGACAGTTGGTAAGACCACATCTGAAGTAATGTGTACAGTTCTGGAGACTCCATCTCTGCAAAGACATAGACAGAGTGGAGGTTGTCCGGAGGAGGGCAACCAAAATGATGCAGGGTCTGCACCAGAAGACATATGAAGAAAGATTAAAGGAGCTTAAGATGTATAGCCTCGAGGAAAGGGGGGGCATGATAGAAACTTTCAAACACCTCAAGGGAATCAACAAAGTCCAAGAGGGTAGCATCTTTCAGAAAAAGAGATGCGCAAGAACAAGGGGGCACAATTTAAAGATGGGGGGACGGCTCAGAGGTAATGTGAGGAAGTATTTCTTTACAGAGAGGGTTGTAGATGTATGGAATAGCCTTCCTGAGGAAGTCGTAGTGTCAAAAACAGTGGGGGAATTCAAGAATGCATGGGACAGACATAAGGCAATTCTAGTGGGGGGTAGGATGAAGTAGGCTGTCGGTTAACTAGGATCTGCAGCTTATCCATTAGGTAGGGGAAATGGGCAGACTAGGTGGGCCAAGTGGTCCTTATCTGCTGTCAAATTCTATGTTTCTATGTTATTTGCCTCTCAATTGAAGCAAATGCCCATGGTCAAATGTGTTCACATTTAAAGTATGAGCCATGTCGTAGTAAGATACTGTTATGCAGCATTAGTGGTGCATCACATGTTTGATTGCCCCAGTGCATTGAAAGGCTATGTATTTGATATTATGTGAGGCTTGATGTCCAGAACAGCTGGGTCTTGAAGTAGCAGGAAGGTTTCCTTGGTTGAGAGGCCCTGGAGGGGGACAGGAGAAGCCATTCCCTCCAGGTCTTTGTATGGATGGACCAAAAAAGATAATTTCCTTTTTCCTCCAGTTGAGAAAATATGCAATTTATTTTAACTTTACTTAACACCCGCAAATGTGCTGCCTAAGAGGAGTCTGCCAGCTTTGTAACCCCTGGGTTGTATTGGGCAGATCTATTTGGTATTAACTAAAAACAAGTGGCTCAGTTTGAGGAAACAAATGAATTGATCATAAGTGGAAAATGAAATAAGGGAGGAACAAATGACTCAGAGAGGGGAGTGAGTCAGGGAACTGCCTGCAAGTGATACAGGGTCCTCTCTTTCTCTAGCTCAGCATCCCTGGCACTGTGCCAAACCTGCTGAGTCACAGTGACTAACTGAACATTTATGAAAACATCTCCAAAACTAAAAACATAAGGAAAGCAGTAGAGAGAGACCAGAAAGTCAAAGCAGAGCCTGTGATCCTGTGTGTTGACCAGAGCACAACAGCAGAAAAGGGCAAGCAGTCTTCTTATCCACACAGCAACTGAACTTTAACTAAGGCTCTGAGTGTCAAATCCTTACCAAAACAGAGTAACAATTTATTATTTTGTTTATTTATTTTAATTTTATTTCTGCAATTTTTTTGAACTTGCCTACTCCTGTGGAAGCTGTATTTCATTTGTAACATTGAAAGAATAAAGCCATGCAACAAGTGTATTGTACTTTTGTTTGATGGATTTATGTCTATCTGTTACACCCCAGCCTAAGATATCTGGTGTCACAAGTGGGACTGGATTAATGTTAGAAGGACTGAGGTACGTTGACCCATGGCTACAAGTCCTGTTGTCACAGCAGAAAAGGTACATGGCAGATGACCATGAAAACAGCCTCAGATGAGCAGCAAGTGTCCCTAGAGTGGAGACAAGGGCCATGGTGGCATAATGTGGAGAGAAGCCACTGCCTGGAATGGAGCTAGATATAAGGAGGAAACCAAGCCTGATTTCCCCATTGGTGCTATTATGGAACAGCCTAGTGAAGGACTGGCTGAGGAACATGCAGAGACCATAAACAAACTGTTGAGGTGGCTGGTTATGAAACAGGTGGAGACACAAAGACAGAGACAGAGGGAAAACCAACAGAGATGGAACAACAAAGACGAGACCAGAGATGGGATGACAACCTGCAAGCACTCTAACTTATTGGGATCAGTCAGTCTACTGGTAGGTCCAGTACTTCACCAAAAGACTTAAAGCTCACCAAAATGACCAGCACAGATGACATTGAAACATACCTGACTACCTTTGAGAGGATTGTACACGTTTGTGAGTGGTCTCCGGAACAGTGGGTAGTGTGACTGGCCCCATAGCTAATTGGTCATGCCAGGCTAGCCTACAACCATATAGACAGCAGGGATGCTAATGAATACACCTTGGTGAATAGGGATATCCTATGATGGTTTGACATCAGCATGGAGACATACAGACAAAGGTTTTGGTCTCTTTGGTACCAGAACACAGACACCTAAATGGAAGTTTACACCAGGCTCAGAGAACTGTGTACCAAGTGGCTTCAACCCAAAGGAAAAATGCTGGCAGAGATCCTGGAAACCCTAGTGATTGAGCAGTTCCTACAGATTCTACCCCATGATGTCCAGATGTGGATGAGAGAACATCAACCAGAGACTGAGGAGGTGACCATCAAGTTGGCAGAGGACCTCCTGACTGACAGTCAATCCAGTACAATAGGGTACACAGATGCTTGTCCTAAGAACCCCTCCATGTCCAGCATGGTAAGATCAACTCCTTTTGTACTTAATCAGCCCTAGAAAGAAGTGCGGAGAGACAGGAAAGGAAGCTATGAAGAGGAGGGAGGAATTTTCCACCTGACATTATTTGCCACAACTGTCAAGGGGCAGGCCATGTAGCTCACTATTGTCAAAAAAAAGAAAATGGAACCAACAGATCTGGCCTTAGCCAACTGGGGATACTACCTCACCAATGTCAGCATTAATAACAAGCAAGTGGTGGGGCTCATATACTCTGGCAATAAACAGACACTGATCCACTCAGATATCTGGGTGAGGTGGTGGCACATAAAGGCCTGTGTACAGGGGGAGTCTGTATTCATGGAGATATCCATTATTACTCTACCACTGTTATAAACTTGACTGTGCAAGGTAAACCAGCAAGGGTAATTGCCGGACTTGTGCCAGGTACCTGTGATTATTGGGCACGATTTTCCAGATTTGGGCATGTTGATATAGGGGGATATAACAGTGTCTGCAGTGACTACCAGGGCCCAACCTAAGAAATAAAAGGCCCTCAGAGACACTTCCCCTTTTGATTGGGATGTCATAGGGGCTCCAGGAAAAATCAGAGTTCCTAAAAGGAAAAGAAAAGGCTGAAAAGGGACTGGAAGAAGAAAAATTATAGACTATCTGTGGTGTACGTGGTAAAAGTGTTAAAAGGATGTGACATGGAACAAAGCAGAAGAATGATAAAACACTAACCCCTTTTTTCAACAGGAGAGCAATAGAAGCCTTGATCTTTTATTTGTGGGGTGCTGAATTCAAGCTAGTGACAGACCATAGCCCCTTTTCTTGGACTCAGCAGGTGAAAGACAAGAATCCAATAATCATGAGGTGGTGCCTAACATTACAGCCCTTTTAAATTTGTTTTACAGCATAGACCTGGTGTCCAGCACAAAAATGGGGACTTTTGGTCCAGACATGGAGTGAATGTTAACCAGGTATAAAAGAATGGAAAATGTGTCTTAAGACTGCAAATACTCTACAACCACAGGGTACACAAAATGAAAAGTGTTTATATATGGAATAGAATACTATACTGTTTTACTGTTGTTGTACTAAGTAACCCTAGGGTGGAGCTTCTGTAAAGGGTGCTTGGAAACTCCAATTGCTCCATTATGTCTAACTATTTGAAAACCAAGCAACTGAAAGTCACTAGTTTCCTCCTGAACAAGGATGTGTGTAGTAGTGCCAGTTGTCATACCTTTGTGTCTGAGGGACGTTACTCTTCCTCCCATTAAAACAGCCTATTACAACAGACCTCTTTCTGCTCTGTTCTTTACTTTCTTTTCTTTGTTCTGCTGGGACAGCCACCTACAGAACCACCTCTCTCTCTCATCTATTCCTTTTCTTTTTTTTTCCAAGTACCTCTGGAGATACCATAATGCTGAAGGCTCAAAATAATAACTTAGCTGAGCAAGAGCTAGCTAGCATCATGTCCTCTCTAATGAAATAAAAACATAAGGGCTATCTAGCACTGTGTCATGCTATTTGCCTCTCAAAGGTCATATGCCCATGGACAAATCTGTTCACATCTAAAGTATGAGCCATGTTGTATTAAGATACTGTTATACAGCATTAGTAGTGTCTCATATGTTTGATTGCCCCAGTGCATTGAAAGGCCTGTATTATATGTTATGTGAGGCTTGATATCCAAGACTGTCAATTCTGGTTGTAGTGGGAAGGTTTCCCAGTTGGGAGGCATTAGAGTGGGACAAGAAAAGCTGTTCCCTCCAGGTCACTGTATGGATGGATCAAAAAAAGGAGATTTCCTTTCTCCTTCAGTGGAGAAAATATGTAATTTATTTTAACATTACTTGCCCCCCCCCCACACACACACCTTAAATGTGCTGACTGTGATGAGTCTGCCAGCTCTCTAACCCATGGGTTGTATGGAGAAGATCTATTTTGTTATCAACTAAAAACAAGTGGCTCAGTTTAAGGATTGCATGAATGAGTAATAAGTAAAAAATGAAGCAAGGGAGGAACAACTGACTCACCGAGGGGAGTGAGTCAGAGAACCACCTTCAAGCGATACAGGTCTCTCTCTCTCTCTCTCAGCATCCCTGGCACTGTACCAAACCTGCTGAGTCACAGTGAATAACTGAAAATCTATAAAAACCCATCCCCAAAAGCTGAAAAAAGAAGAGAAGAAGAAGAAGCAGTAGAGAAGGAGCAGAAAGCAGAAGCAAAGCCTGGGATCCTGTGTGCTCACCAGAGCACATGAGCAGAAAAGGGCAAGCAGTGATCTTGTCCTCACAGCAATTGAACTTTAACTAAGGGCTCTGAGTGTCAAATCCTTACTAAAGCAGAGTATGGATTTGTTATTTTTTTTTTATTTGTTTTTATTTTATTTCTGCAATTTTGTTGAACTTGCCTGCTCCTGTCGAGGCTGTATTTCATTTGGAAAATTTAAAGAATAAAGCCACACAACAAGTGTGCTGTACCTTTGTTGGACTAAGTCATGTCTATTTGTTACAGCCACACCCTATGACAACCCTGGATGGACTTTAGGTCATTGGGTTAGATAGGGAACCATGGGCAGACTGGATGGACCACTGATGTTTTTCTGATGTAACTGTTTATGTTTCTAACAGGGAACACACAGAAGTATATCAAGTATGTTAAAAAGGGCAACAGACGTAGTAAGCCCATTTGGTTTAATGACTAGGTCAGGGCAGCAACTAATGAAAGGGAAAAGGGTTTTAGTAGGTATTAAGGGGACCAGACTGAGGCTACCAGGGATGAGTTAAAGGGAAAGTCTGAAGCAGCAAAAAATAGTGAAAGAAGCAAATGCTGAAATGGACATGAAACTTTTTCTGAAGATATTAGTCATGCTGTTTTTAAATCAAGACTGAAACAATATTATATGAATAAAGTGCAATGTGATTTTTATTGATAAACTGTAGTGTGTATTGTTGATGTTGAAGTGACGTATTGTAATGTAATGTTATTTTTGTTTTAGATTTATTCTGTATAACTGTAACATCGTGACTATTTGGTCCTGGGTCGTGCCTGAAAAATGGCCTTGGCTCATGGCATGTACCCAGTAAACAAAAGTTAAAATAAATAAATAAAATGAGAAGTAAAAAGGGGGTTAAAGATAATGAAAAAAACGTTTTTCTTCTACATGCAGGAGAAAAAACAGATCAGAAAGAGCATGGAAAGAATGAGGAAATATGGAGTGAGTATAGAGGATGACATAGGCAAGGCAGAAATCCTTAACAACTTTTTTAGTTCTTTGTTCACAGTAGAGGCCTTGGGTCTGTACCTGAAAGCAGAATAACATTCTAGGTTCCTCACAACTAAAGTTGCAAATGGGGTAACTGCTATGAAAAGGACCAAACATGTAATAATAAACAAGCCCATTGGACTAGACAGAATTCACCCAAGGGTGCTGAGAGAGACTAGACATATTTTAGCAGCATCCCTAGCAGAACTGTTTAACAATTCCTTAGAAAAAGGGAACCTTCAAGAGACTGGAGGGTAGATGTGATGCCACTTCAAAGGGAGGGGGTGGGCAGAACAGGCAGAACCTGGGGTATTACAAACTAATGAACCTAACTTCAATACTGAGGAGGTTATTGGAACATATTGCTAAGGAGCACATAGTGGAATTCCTGGAAGTAAATGGATTGCAGGAACAGAAGGTAGTGCAGGTCTGTGAGGGGCAAGCTGTGTCAGACAAATCCAACTGCTTTCTCCAATTCAGTGCCACATACAGTCAACAGTTACAAGGTAGTAGACACTGTTCACCTAGATTTCAGTAAGACCTTTGATCCTGTTCCCACAAGAGGTTGGTAATGAAGGGGAGAGGTTTATGGCTAGGAAATAAACTAACTAGATGAATAGGGAACTGGTAGGAATTTCACATCCAGAGGATCATCCTAAATGATAAGTTCTCTGGGGTAAAAGAGGTTCCTAGCAGTTTACATCAGGGATCTGCAGTATCTCACCCTATTTAACATGAACATTAGTGAAATCAGTGAAAGATTACTGGGAAAGTTGTGTATTTTTGTTTACAGCACCAAACTGCAATAGGGTGGATAGCATGGAGGGTGTAAGGGTAATGAAACTGGATGGTGGGAGGTTAGACAGATGATCTATCACATGGTCGTTGAAGTTCAATAGTGAGAAGTGCAAGGCCATATACATTATTAACAAAAATCAGAAAAACGATTACTAAATTAATGGTGTAAAAGTGGAGCAAAAACAGAAAGGAAAGGGACTTAAGGATAATGATCAGTGACAATATGAAGGCTCGGTCTTCACTCCCCTAAGGGGCTGGAGTGGTATGGGAAAAGGCCAACAGGTAGGGTGCAGGAGAGGGGGAGCATGCAGCCAAATGGGAGCACAAGGGTGGGAAATGGAAGGAGGGGAAAGGGGTGAAGGGTGGTCCTGATAAATGCCAGGAGCTTAGGAAATAAGATGACAGAGCTCCAGGTAATGCTAGTTGAGGGGGCAGTAGATGTGACAGCTGTGACTGAGACCTGGGCCACCAAAGGGCACAAATGGGGCCTACACCTGGATGGCTACACTGTGTTCAGGAAGGACAGGAGGGAGGGAAGGGGGTAGCACTGATAGTCAATGTGGCATCTGTATAGGAGGGGTGGAGGGGAGTGTGGAGGCGATTTGGGTCACCCTGCAAATGCAGGGGGTTAAGAGAGTAAAACTTGGGGTGGTATACAGACACCACCACACTGACAGAGGCTCTGGAAGAGAATTTGGTGGCTGATGTTGTGGGTCAAAGTAGATTGGGCAAGGGAAGGGTAGTGGTGATGGGGGAACCTAAACATGCCAGGAACAGACTGGGGGACTATGACATCCACAGTGGCCAAGGAGCAAATGTTGCTGGATGTCTTCCAGGATGCATTCCTGACCCAGCAGGTGGGGGTGCCGCAAAGGGAGGTCAGGACACTGGATGTAGTCCTGGTGGACAGTGACCAGATGAGGAGCCTAGAGGTGAGGGACCCATTGGCAGGGCGTGACCATGCCACAGTCTGTTTTTCCTGGACCTGTGGGGAGGAAAACCACACTAAGATGGTGGTAATTGACTTCAGCGGTGCAGATTTCAGGGGGATGAGAAGTATCCTTAAGGGTCATTTGGATGGGATAAGATCAGACATGGATGCTGACAGTAGGTGGGAGATCATTAGGAGGGTGGTACATGAGCTACCATGTCCTGTGCAGGAGAGAGGTGCAAATTCAGTAAGGCCAGAAAAACCTGTTGGTGGACCCGGGAGGTTCAGGACGTGGTGAGGAAAAAGAAGGTGGCCTATAGGCACTTTAAGCACTCAAGGAGCAAAAGGGATCAGGGGAGTATGAACTGATGGCCAGGAGGGACACCAGGAGCATGAGAGTGGCTAAGGCATGGAAGGAGCAGAACTTGGCCAAGGAGATCAGGAGGGGAGACAAGGGGTTCTTTAGATACAGTGGGGGGAAAAAAGGAAAGTGAGGGAGCAGATCAGCAGAATTAGGACAGGGGAGGGATGGGCACAGGATGCGGGGGAGAAGGCTGAGGTGCTAAACGAGTACTTTGCCTCAGTTTTTACCAGGGAGAATGAAGGGCTAGATCTTTTGGTATGAGAAGGGGTGAACCAGGGGAAGGGGTGGTATTCTTAGAGATCTGAAGCCATGATGTCTAGGGAGAGGGAAGGACCAGCACCATCATGTGTGGGGGTGGCAGTACAGGGAGCAAAGGGGGAGAATATGGAGGTTGAAATCCCAGTAGAGAGAGTGAGAGAAGCCCTCAGGTCCCTTCATAGAAACATAGAAACATAGACTTTGGCGGCAGATAAACACCGCTTGGCACATCTAGTCTGCCCATTTCTCTACCTACAGGATAGGCCACAGATCCTAGTTAACCAACAGCCTATTTCTTCTTACCCCCCACAAGAATTGCCTTATGTCTGTCGCATGCATTCTTGAATTCTCCCACAGTTTTAGACCCCACAACCTCCTCAGAAAGTCTGTTCCATGCATCCACTATCCTCTCTGTGAAATAATACTTCCTCACATTGCCCCTGAACCACCCTCCTTCTATCTTTAAATTGTGTCCCCTTGTTCTTGCATGTCTCTTTTTCTGAGAGATGCTACCCTCTTGGACTTTGCTGATTCCACTGAGGTACTTAAAAGTTTCTATCATGTCCCCCCTCTCCCTTCTTTCCTCAAGGGTATACATATTAAGCTCCTTTAGTCTCTCCTCATATGGCTTCTCTTGCAGACCCTGCACCATTTTAGTTGCCCTCCTCTGGACTACCTCTATCCTGTCTGTCCTTGCGGAGATGGGGTCTCCAGAACTGGACACAGTACTCCAGATGGAGTCTCACCAACTGTCTGTACAGAGGGATAACAACTTCCTGTTTTCTGCTGCTGATGCCTCTCCCTATACATCACAGTATACCCCCAGCCCTCCCTACTGCTTTCTCACATTGCTTGCTAACCTTAAGGTCATCTGATATGACTACCCCCAGGTCTCTTTCCTTTTTTGTTGTTGTTACTACCTCCCCAACCATTGTGTATTCTTCCCCTGGGTTCTTGTTTCCCAGGTGCATTATTTTGCACTTCTTTGCATTGAATCCTAGCTGCCATACTTCTGATCATTCCTCCAACCTTGCCAAGTCCTTTTTCATCCTTTCCACGCCTCCTTGTGTATCAACCCTGTTGCAGATCTTTGTGTCGTCTGCAAAAAGGCATACTTTTCCTTCCAGTCCTTCTGCAATGTCACTGATGAAGACATTAAAAAGGACTGGCCCCAATACTGAACCCTGCGGTACCCCACTTGTAACCCCTCTTTCTTCAGAGTGGACTCCATTTACAATTGCATTCTGTGTCCTGTTGTGCAGCCAATGTTTTACCCAGGCTACCACCCTGGGATCAGCTCCCAGGCTGGTTAATTTGACTATTAATCTTTTGTGTGGGACTGTGTCAAATGCCTTGCTAAAGTCTAGGTAGGCCATGTCCACAGCCCCTTCCTGGTCTACTACTTTGGTCACCCAGTCAAAGAAATCTATTAGATTCATCTGACATGACCTTCCCACTGTGAATCCATGCTGCCTTGGGTCCTGTGCTCCACTGGCCTCTAGGTACTCAACTATTCTTTCCTTCAGAAGTGACTTCATCACTTTCCCTACCACAGAGGTCAGACTGACAGGTCTATAGTTTCCTGCCTCTGTCTTGCTCCCACTTTTGTGAAGGAGAATCACATCCACCTTCCTCCAGTCCTCGGGTACCAAACCATCCTCCCATGATTTATTAAAAAGAGTAGCCAGTGGTTTCACTAATTCCTCCCTTAATTCTTTTAGAATTCTGGGGTGAATTCCATCAGGACCCATTGCTTTGTCCACCTTCAGTTTTAGGAGTTCTTGCAGAATCCTTTCTTCTGTGAAAGGACTGGGATCGACCCCCCTATCAAGAGTGCTTCTGTTAATTGGATTAGGCACTTCCCCCTCCTCTTTTGTGAATACTGAGCAGAAATATTCATTCAGTATCCCTGCTTTTTCACTCTCCCCCTCTGGCCATCCACTGTTCATTCTATTCAGCCTCACTGTCCTTCTCTTTGTCTTTCTACACTTGCTGATGTACCTATAAAAGGTTTTATCCCCCTTCTTAACTGAGTTGGCTATCTTTTCCTCAGTTTGGACCTTTGCTATTCTGACTTCCCTCCCCTGCTTCCTTCTGCCTTAACTGATGCATCTCTCTGTCCTGCTCCTTCTGTGTTTCCTTATACTTCCGGAATGCTATCTTTTTCTTCCTGACTTTCACAGCCACCTCTTTTGAGAACCATAGTGGCTTTTTCTTTCATTTTGATTTGTTTATTTGCTTCACACAAAGGCTTGTTGCCTCTGTGATGGCAGTTTTGATGATTCCCCATTGTTGCTCCACACCCTCCTTCTAGCCTGTTTGCTAGTGCTTTTCTGAGTCACTCTCCCATCTTGCCAAAGTCAGCCCTCCTAAAATCCAGTACCCTCACTTTTGTATGGCTTGACTCTGTAGCTGAGTTTAATGTGAACCACACTGTTTGATGGTCACTTGTCCCCAGATGGCAACCCACTTCTAGATCTGAGATCCTCTCACTGCCCCTGTTTGAGAGTACTAGGTCTAAGATTGCTCCCTAACGAGTGGGTTCCGAAACTAGCTGTCTGAGGCCTGCCACCTGTAGGGCATCAAGAATGGCCCTGCTCTTGGATGTGGCTGCAGCAAATGTGCTCCAGTTAACATCTGGCATATTCAGGTCTCCCATCAACAGTATCTCCCCTTTCTCTTCCATTCTAAGAATGCCTTCTATCATATCCTTGTCCATTCCTTCCCCCTGACATGGGGCTCTGTACACAACCCCTGTGCAGATTGTGGTGCCCTTTCCAGTCTCCAAGGTGACCCACAGTGCCTCCTCTCCTCCTTGTTTACTCTTTTGTTCAGTTGCTTTTATCTCTTCCTTTACATAGAGAGCTACTCCTCCCCCTCTTCTCCCCTGCCTGTCTCTCCTGTAGGTTATGTACCCTGGTATGTTAACATCCCAGTCATTGTTCTCTGTGTACAATGTTTCTGTGACTGCTACGATATCCAGGCATCCCTCTTCCATCAAGGCCACCAGCTCAGGGAGCTTGTTGCCCAGACTATGGGCATTGGTACTCATTACCCTCCATTTCCTGATGGCCTTACTCCCTTTTGCCCCATCCCTGTCCTTCTTGCCTTTGTCACTTTCCCCATTTAACCCTGCCCTTTTCCCTATCAACACCTCTATGTTGGTGTTTGCTGCACTTAGTACTGTGATTATTTGGGGGGGGCTAGGATCTCCCTGCTCCTTTCCAGTGCCTCCTCCCTTGGCTAGTTTAAATGCTTGCCAATGAAGCATTTAAACCTATCACCTAGGATCCTGGTTCCCCACCCAGACAGATGCAGCCCATCATGCCAGTATAGGCTTGCATCACTCCAGGTGGATCCCCAGTCCCCAGTGAAGCCAAATCACTGAGCTCCACACCAGTTTTTCAACCACTGATTGAATCCCATGGTGCGGAACACCCTAGCCTCTCCTATGCCATAGATGGGCAGCACATTCCGAGAAGGTTACCGTGCATGCTACTTGACTAATGCCCCTCCCCAATTCCACAAACTTTTCCTGCTCTTCTTTAATCCCTTTCTTAGCCAGGTCATTTTTCCCTAGGTGGACAATGACATCCAGCTCCCTCCCCTGTGCAGCTGCTCTGGCAATCCTGAGGATTCGCTCCCTTTCCCTTCAAGCCATGGCACCAGACAGGCACCTAACCTCCATCTCCCCTTCCTCCCCCAGTTCTACCTTCCTAACAATGAAGTCCCCCACCAGGAGTTGTTTTCTTCCCCTGCAGGGTCCCCTGCCACCTTCCTGTGGGTCTCCTTTGTGGAGGTTCCCAGCATCCTCCTTGGTCTCCACTGCAGGTGCCTCCATAGAGGAACCACACTTTGCCAGAATGGCATAGGAATTGTGGAGAGGTACGACTGGAGGGATGCACTTCTGTTCCACCACCCTAACCCTCCCTGAGCCCACTGTGGTCCAACTGATCCTCTTTCTTGGCAACCTCTGAGGCAATGTCAGTGGCACTGGTGGTCCCTGGATGGAAGAGGAGGTCCCACAAATCCTGGCCAACTCAGCCTGGAGATGAGCAACCTCCTCCCTCAGCCCAGAGAGGTGCCTACAGATGGGACAACACCACATCCTCCAGAACATCTTCTGGAAGACTGCTGCTCCACAGCCACTGCACTGCACCACTCCAATCATGTCTTATTTCTGGCCCCTTAACTGTTTGCAATCCTTACTCTTTCCTCTGTTTTTTTCTCTCTCTCTCTCCTACTTTCTGCCTGTGTACCCTTTAAGCTCCTGATTGTCCTGTTCTGAGACAAGAATATCCTATATTTCTCAGTAGACCACTTACTTGCTCAGAGGCAGACCTCCAGCAGCTAGAGGGGGCCGGAGAGCTACTCTTGCCCTTCTAGGATGGTGGGTCTTTGGTGGTTCTGTGATCACTCACTTCCTGCTCCCAAACTGGAAGTTCCTGTTGTCAGTCAAATCCTGTGCCTATAAAAATAGAACTAGCTTTGGGTGGGGGGGGTGGAGGAGAGGGAAGGAGGGCAATATAGTCCCTGCAGAGAAGTCCAGTCACACAGCAGTCCTTTCTCCTGGTGTCTTCTGCCAAGCTATTAGCAGAATCTTCTAGCTAAGCCACTCCCCCACTTACTTGATCTTTCTACAAGTAATTTAAACCTCACAGCTATTAAGTCCTTTCAATCACCTGAGATTTACACCTAGATAACTGTTCAGATACCCATTCAGTTCAGTTAACTCAGACAAACACACACTTTTTTTTGTTTTGTTTGTTAGTTTTTTTTACCCTAAATTAAAGGTCCAAGTACAAAAGTTCTTCTTCTTTAGTCCCAGTAGAGAAGTCCAGTCACACAGCAGTCCTTTCTCCTGGTGTCTTCTGCCAAGCTATTACTATATTACTGTTACTATTACTTCAGATGGAGAAAGCACCAGGGCTGGATGAAATTCATCCCAGGGTGCTGAGGGAGCTGGTGGATGTCCTGACAGCTCCCCTGGCAGAGTTTTCCACATCTAAATGAGCTTCTGGTTCCTCACTGCCCTGGTTGATCACTCTGCTAGGCCATCGAGGGGTTGTTAGAAATTCCGAGGGTGAATTTGAAGTCATCTGGTTGTAGAGCTTTTGCTTATGCCTCCCCAACCCTCTGGAATTCTCTACCTCACTGGTTATGGTAGTGTGCAACTGTGAAGGAATTTAAGCAGGGTTTAAAAACTTACCTGTATAGAAAAGCTTTTATAAGCTAACTGAGACGATTAATCATTATAGTGGTATCTGATGTTAGTGTATCTACTGATTATTTGATGTTGTATTCCTGTTTTTACTGTGAGGTGCCTTGGTATTGGAAAGGCACCATACAAATACATTTTATCATTATTATTATTATTATTATTATTACCTCTCTGAGGATGGGGTGGGTAACCAAGGACTGGAGGGTGGCTCATATCATGCCTATCCACAAGGGAGGATCAAGAGAAGAGATGGGGAACTACATGCCTGTTAACCTAACATCAGTGGTGGGCAAGGTGATGTAGGGTATTGTTAAGGAAAGGCTAGGGGGGTACAGGAGCAAATGGGGTACCTGGATTATAGACAACGTGATTTTATCCCAGGAAGATCATGTCAGACAAACCTTGTGTAGTTCTACAACTGTTTGTTGAGTTCCCTGGACCAGAGTTGGCCGATGGATGTCCTCTTTCTAGACTTCAGCAAGGCATTAGATTTGTACCTAAAGGTAACCTGCTGGCTAAGCTGGGGGAAATGGGGGTGGGGATGCAGATGTTCAGATAGATAGGAAATTGGCTCTCAGAGCATACTCAGAGGGTGGTGGTTGGGGAGATAGTCTCATCTCCAAGGACAGTTATTAGTGGGGTGCCTCAGGGATCAATACTAGGGCCCCTCCTGTTTAACGTCTGTGTCTCTGACATAAGGAGGGGTATCAGGAGTGAAATGAGTCTCTTTGCAGATGACTCAAAGCTGGGAGTGGTGGTGGATGGGGAGGAGGGGAAAGTGGCCATGCAGGAGGACCTGGGGGCTCTGGAAAGGTGGTTGAAAAAGTAGAAACTGAAGTTCAATGCAGGGAAATGCAGGGTTCTGCACCTGGGGGCTAGAAATCTAGGCCAAGTGTATACCCTGGGGGGGACACACTACAAGTCTTGAAGGGTGAGAGGGACCTAGGGTGGTGGTAGATGTCAGAATGAACAAATATAAGACTTGTAGGAGGGCAGCAACAAAAGCCAATAAGATGCTGGGATGCATCGTTAGGGGGATAACCTCCAGAAGGAGGGAAGTGATCCTCCCTCTGTATAACCGCTTGGTTAGGCCCCACCTTGAGTACTGTGTGCAGTTTTGGAGACCACACTTAAAAAGGGACATTGCACTCCTGAAGAGGGTACAAACTTGGGCAACCAAAATGATCTGGGGCTTGGGGGAATGGACCTAAGTGGAGAGGCTTGAGGAGCTCAAAATGTTCACCCTGAAGGAGAGGAGGGACAGGGGGTCATGGTAGAGGTCTTGAAGTATATAAAGGGGATTAATAAGGGAGTCTCAGTCAGAGTGCTCCAAAGGAAGGGGGGACTAGAGGACATGAGTGGAAGCTAGATGGGGGGAGAGGAGGATGTGTTACTTCACTGAGAGGGTAATGGAACCATGGAATGTGCTGCACAAGGGACTGAAGGAGGCAGAGACTGTGGAGGGGTTTAAGAGGGGCTGGGACAGGTATAAGGGGAGTGTGAAGCTGACAACGTCCAATGCAAGGGGAACATCTTAGACTGGGGACAGAGAAACCCAAGGGGTGGGGGGGACAGCAAAGTCAGCCCCAGTATGGGTGCTGACTATCGAGCAGACACGAAAGACCATTAGGCCTCCTCTGCTGGCATTTTAGTATGTTAGTATATATGAGTCAATACAATGTTGGGGTGTATAGGGTGTAGGGTTGTGAGAATACCTTTTTCCAAATATTCTACTGGATATTCATATCTGGCAGCCAAATGTTAGGGTAGTCATACTAGAAGCCCATTTAAAACAAAGAAAATAGAAAGGGTGGTAGATGATTGTAATAGCCTGCCCCAGGAAGTGGTGGGTGCAGACACAGTGGAGGGAATCAAGCATGCATGGGATAGACATAAAGGAACCCTAGATATAGGAAAGAGAGACAAAAGCCAATGACCAAGAAGGATCAGCAGCTGCTGATGCAGGCAGGGAATATAGGCAGACTTGGTGGACCTAGCAGTCCTTATCTGCCATCAACTACTATATTACTATGTAGAAACAGCTCTCCCCTTCCCTCCTTTCCAGCCCCCCAAAAAAACAGTAAAATGTAACTCCCATTCAGCACCCTCTATCAGCAGTCCAATCCCCATCCTGCCCCCCAAGCACCAGCAATGTGTTATATTTAATTAAAAAATGTTATATAAACCCCTCAATCGATGACCAGCACAACCCACCCACCTCCACAACCAACCACAGTCTTTCTAATCATATAGCTCATTTTTTGTGCATAAAAGAAACAGTTATGTCCCCCCACCCCCACTCTGTCAGCACCTTTCTCCCACCCTTCATCCCCCAGCACCCAATTCTTATGAGAAGGCAACCGTCACAAACCCACCCTTCACCACGGCTGGCTGCCTCTCATGAATGGAAACACGCTCTTGCTTTCTCGGTATAGTAAAACAACCTAATCATGTGAAACTGAAAGTTGAAATTTCCGAGGACAGTAACAGGAATTTGGACATTTTGGATGGCCAGAGAGCAGGACAGAGAGCAAGGGAAGTAATTGGGAGGCTGCTGAAGGGCTGCACTAAAGCATACATTTCCAGTATTTCTTAGAATAGGTGCACAGAGGACAGGAGAATTGCACCTGGTTTTGTGGTACTTTTGGGGTAAAATTGAACTATAAACAGCATTTTTAGTGCCTTAAATAATCTTTTCTGGCTGTTCATTTTTTCTATGAACAGAAAGTTGGCAATTTCAGACAGCCAGAGTGCAAGACAATGAGGAAGGAAACTATTTGGAAGGCATGATGGAGTGCTTCACCAAAGCATACAGTACATTTCCAGCTATTCTAAGAGTGGGTGCTCAGAGGAGAAGAGGACAGTGCCTGATGTGGTAATACTTTTGGGGGAAAATTGCAGTATAAACAGCACTTTCAGTACTCTAAATAATCTTTTCTAGCTGTTCATTTTTTTAAGGACAGGAACAGGAAGTCAGCAATTTTGGATGACTGGAGAGTGAGACAAACAGTGAGGGAACCAATTGGTAGATTGCTGGAGGGTTGCACTAAAAAAATCCATACTTTCTGAGGGGTGTGTGCTGAGGAGAGTCTGAGGGGTGCACTGAGGAGAGTAGGAAAGTGCCTAGCGTGGTGTTGCTTTTAGGGCAAAATCACACTGTAAACAGCTTTTTATTGTTGTAAATAATATTTACTGACCATTACTTTTTTCCAGGGAGAGGAACAAGAATTTGACCATGCTAGATGGCCAGAAGAGGAGGGGGAAAAGTGTAAAGGAACCAATCAGGATGGTTCTGGTGGGATACAGTGAAATAAATAACCCCCCCACCAGCTTGTCCAACCAAGCTCACATCCCAGTGCATGAGTTGCACAGTACAGGAGTGTAGCAGAATTTACCTTAGGGGCATCTTTAGGGCTTCCAAAGGGCTTTTTCAGTTCACAGGACACTGTTCAGGGGGACAACAGACTGCACTAAGGAGGTAACACATTACTGTTTACTGGAGCAATCAGCAGGGGAAGGCAGCTACATTTTTTACCCATACTACAATTGGATAAAGACTAGTAGTCACCCAGGAAAAAGTAGATGCAGGTAGGGGGTTTAAAAAAAGTGAATAAAGAGCGCCCTATCTAGGGTAGGGTAACAAATTAGTTTCAGGAGAACAAAAGAGGGATGCAGGAGTACAATAGGAGAATGAATGAGATAGAAGAAAGTCAAGTTTTCATTAGATAATAAGCAAATGAAGGAAAGATCATGAGAGTGGTGCAGCTCATTGTTTATGGGACTGTAGTCTATTGGGTCACCTTCTGGAGGCTGAAGTGTTGATCCATTTGTACTCACCTTTCTGAGTACTGTGCAGAATTCACTACACTCTGGGCAGAACTGGCAATGGTGCAGAGGACCTTCTGCCCATCCCAGGGGCCATCAAGTCTGCCAGAACTCCCCCATATAATGACTAGGATGATGACTAGGCAAAGGCAGAGGCAGAGCAAATGGACATTGTTAGGCTCCAAGAGATTGGGGGTAGCAAGAAGAGTGCACAGTCCTCCTCATATACCACTAAAAAGTTCCTTTGCTATACTGGTGGGATGGGGCAGCAGAGGGGGAGGCACCCATAGCAGTGAGAAGGGAGGAGGTGTGGTTTCTTAGAAGTGGAAGCATGAGGAAAGGAACAAGAGGCCTTAGCCAAAAGGAAACAGCTGCTGATATGGAACTCTGCTGTTGCGGGATATATTTACTGTAGAAGAGGGAGGAATAAATGATAGGGAGATGGAGTGCCCAAGTGGTTGTTTGGCTAGGGGGGATGGAGAGTATCCAGATGATTGCTAGTACAACTGGAAATGGGATGGAGCTTGACATTGTTGTCAATCTTAGGATGAATGCTGAATACTGTACTTGGCAAGGGATAAGGTAAGGGTAGTGAAGGTTAACTTCAGAGAGCTGTGGAGGGGCCTCAAACAGGTGACATTCACAGTAGCTTTTTCCAAGGTGTTACTTGTGTAAGGCCACAAAGATTCAAGGATACTATGCAACTAGACATTTAATGACTGGTCAAAGGCACAGTGCATGGAGGAGGTCTTTGTCTACATGTGGGACTGATGGCCTGTCTGGGTGACTATGGGTCTCTTTAAGAGAGAAGGTCTGCATCCTTTCAGGAAGGGGACCACAATCCTTGGTTGGAGGTTTAAATACTTTGATGAGCATTTAAACTAGCCAGGTGAAGAGGCAGCAATACCAAGGGAGACAACAGCTGCCCCACCTCCAGCACAGGGGAAGGAGTGGATAAGGCACTTTGGGAGCCATCATCAATATGGCGAGTAAAGGGGAGTTGATGCTAGTTGGTGACTTCAATGTGGCAAATGTAGTGTGGAGCCCACAAACTTCAGCTTCAGCAAGGAGTAAGGCTATCCTTGACTCCTTACAAGTGCCTTTTCTAAGGCAGCTAGTCAAAAGAATTCACCAGTGCTATTAACAGGGACACCATTGTTCATGTCTCATTGGGCAGTCCTCTGAGTGCCACTGACCATTGTGCAGTGTGGCTTAACAGTGTGTTTAACAGTAACAGAGGCTAACCATATAAGCATGATAGTCCTGAACTCTATGAAGGTGGATCTTAATGAAATGGGAGACTACCTCAGAAAGTGCCTCAGAGGGGGATTGCCATGCGGGGGTGGAGGCCCACTGAGGAAAAATAAGAGAGAATATATTTAAACCAATCAACCTCTGTATGAAGGAAGTGATTAAGAGCAGAAGAAAATAGACAAGACTGTTAAGATTCTCTAAGGAAGTGGCAAAGCTGGTGAAAGAAAAAAAGGGCGGCATTCAAGAGGTATAGGGAAACACAGACATAGGACACAGAGATATACCTAGTAATGCAGAGGGAAGCAGGCAAAGTGGTAAGGGTTGCAAAGGTGCAAGCAAAGGAAAACATCATCAAAGAGGTCACTAAGGCTAAGGGAGATAAGACTTTCTTCAGATCCATAAGCAAGAAAAGGGCAAAAAGGGGTGGGATACTGTGAATTAGAAGGGCAGAGGGGGGACACTGCACAGAAGAGGACCAAGAAAAAGCAGACATCCTAAATAGGTAATTCTGCTCAGTTGTAATTCTGCTTAGTCTTGATAGAGAAAGGATGGGCGGACCTCCAGGGAGTAGCAGGAATGGCTGGAGGTTGACACAAGTCCATTTTAAGAGAAATGATTCCAGAAGGTGCTTGTAGCTCTGAAGGTGGACAAAGCTATGGGACTAGACAGGATACACCCAAGGGTTCTAAAAGAACCCAGGGAGGTGTTAGCTGCCCCACTAACAGCCTTATTCAGCAGCTCACTGGAAACAGGTATGGTTTAGGAGGACTAGAGAACAGCTGAAATGGTCCCTCTACATAAGAGAGGCAGCAGGGATGAGGCTAGCAGCTATGGGACCATCAGTCTTACTTTAGTGGTGGAGAACTTAAAGGAAACCCTGCTGAAGGACATACTGGTGAGTTTCTTGAATCCAATGGGCTAAAAGACCACAGGCAGCATGGATTCATGAGCTGGGGGGAAGGTCATATCAAACAAGTCTGTTAGAACTCCTTGACTGGGGACTAAGGGAATGGATCAGTGAAGGGCAGAGAACATGACCTATCTCAACTTCAACAAGACCTTCTATATTGTGCTGAGCAGGAGGCTGATAAATAATCTGAGCAGCCTAGGGGTGTGAATCAAAGTGAAGAGTTAGGTTAGAAGCTGGTTAATGTAGAAGAGGCAGAGTGTGGTGAAAAATAGCACTGACTTTGTCGGAGGGTGACCAGAAGGGTGCCCCAGGGTTCAGTACTAGGACTAGTCCTCATCAATGTTTTCATTAGTTACATTGCTGAGAAACTGAAAGGGAAGGTATGCCTTTTTGTAGATGATACCAAAATCTGCTATAGGGTGGAAACTCAGTAGGGGGTGGAGAGAATGTGCAGGAATGCTGAGAAACTCAAGGAGTGTGCAAGAGCATGACAGTTGTGCATTTATGGCATAGGAACCCAGGCTTGTAAGATAGGAGGGGGAGTTACTTATAGTCATCAAACAGGAAAGAAAGCTTAGGATTATCGCATCTGAGAACCTCAAAGTGGTAGGGTGGTGTGGCAAAGCAATGGGTAGGGCTGGTGAGATACTGGGCTGAACTGGGAGTGTACTGCCAAGAGGAGAAGGAAGGTGGCACTGTCACTCTATCAGTCCTTGCTGATATTACACCTGGAGTACTATCTCCTGTTTTGGAAGCCACACCTCAAATAGGACATAAACAGACTCAAGACAGTCCAGTGGAGGGCAGTAAAAATGGTATACGTGTTGCATGAGAAGCCCAAAGTGGAGAGACTGAAGGATCACAAACATGCACACCTTGGAAGAGAGGAGAGTAAGAGGTGACATGATAGAGACCTACAAGTACCTCACAAGGGTGAACAGGGTGTGCCTATGGCCTCTACTCCTCTGAGCTCTGTCTACTAAGTACTCCCAGGTGTAAGACTCTGAAAGGTACCTCAGCTTTCTCATGCCTGGCCCCACAGTACTGAAACTCCCTCCCACTTGATGTTTGTTCTGCCCTAATCATGCTGCTTTCAAAAAAAAATGCATCACACTCTCCCGGTCAAGAGCGCCCAATGCACCTGTTTTAACCCTCCATAGGCTGCTCTTATTTCCTGCCTCTTATCTCTGAATGATCATCTCTCTCCTATATATATATCCCTCTCACTCTCTGGAACCTGACTACTGTAATATGTAGCTCTTAGGATGGATTGTATGTAAAATTTCTAGTACCTATGATTTTGAACTAGGTACATTTTTCCTATCTGTTTTCTAGCATCATATCATTTATTTATTTATTTGCTTTTGTTAACCGGGTAGGGCACACTAGACACCAAGCGCCTATTTTCAGGTGCGACCCGGGAGGGTTACAGTGGTGGAGGCATATAGGAAACAGTTACATACAGTTGGTGGTAAACCTGAGTCAGTTTCATACAATAGAGGCAAACAACAGGATTGACAGAATAAGCAAGCAGTAAAGTACATGTAAGGTAATCAAGAAAAAACAACGAACATTACCTGAAAAGAAAAAGGAAGCAATGCATCATTAGAGCTTGAGGTTGGGAGACGAGGTACACACAATGGGGAGTAAGGCTAAGAGAATTTAAAGGTAAAAACAAGATGTATTCGGTACACTTTGTGAGGTTAATGGGTGCTAGCAGGAGTAAGTGCATTGGATGGGGGAAAAGGACGGGGGTGAGGGAGTGGGTGGGAGGGGAGAGGCCAAGTTGGGAGGGAGGAGAGAGGGGTGGAGGTGGGGAGTGAGGACAGTAAGTGTTGTCAGGTATGAAGGGGTACAGAGCAGGGAGGCCCAGGGTGCTCAAGAGACTCGAGTAGGAGGGGTAGAGCTAGGAGGTACAGGGACAGGCAGAGGAGGGTTTCAGGTAGTGCCAGAGTGAGGTTTTGAAGCGGGAATGAGAGGGGGTGGACGTGGTAAGGATTGGGAACGAGTTCCAGAGTTTGGGGGCAAATGAGGAGAAGGCCCGGTCCCCCATGAGGGAGCGAGTTCTAGGAACGAGACGATCGAGGGCCTCTCTTAATCTGAGCTTATAGGAGTGGGGGCCAGGGTTAACGGGAGGTGGCTGTGGCTGACCTTATAATGTTGTCAAGGAAAATACCAAGCACGAAGGTGCGATGTCGTTCAGGAGGGAGCCACTCAAGTCGGGAGTAGAGGTCATACCGGTGAGTCAGGGGCGGAGCAGAAAGGGCAAAGCGACAAATGTTATTATAAGCTGTGTCCCATTTCTGGAGGCTAGAAGGGGCCATAGGAGCGAAGGTAACCAGCCCGTAGCAGAGAGTAGGGAGGAGCACCCCTCTGGCTAGCGCCAGTGAGCTGCAGGGGTAAGGCAGTTTTTTGCCTTGTAGGCAAGGCCGAGTTTAACATTTGTGGTCCTGCAGACATTCTGAATATGCTGGGTAAGATCAAGCTGTGGGTCCAGAGTGATGCCCAGGTATTTGAATGAGGTTGCGGTCTGTATGGGAGAGCCATCGCTGTCCAGTATCTAGAGGGGGGAGGGGCAGGACTTTAGCTTGTGCCGTGAGCCGAACAGTATGGCTTGGGTTTTTTTGAGGTTGATGGTGAGCCTGTGATCTACTAGCCAGGATTGGATGCGATGAAAGTCGAGGCGTTAAGCTGGGCATTAATAGTGGCAGTGTCACAGCACTGGTCAGAAGGACCAGGTCATCCATATAGAGGTGGCACGCCCATGGATGGCAGAGGACGGGAGATCGTTGATGAAGAGGGAAAGAGGGTGGGACCAAGAACGGGCCTCGGGGACCCGCAGTGGACGGAGAGGGGAGGAGTAGCACGGTTGAAGTTAGTGAACTGCTGCCTGCCTGAGAGGTAGTTGAGGAACCACACATGGGCAGAGGTGGAGAAGCCGAGGGAGCGGAGGGTGGAGCAGAGAAGGGAGTGGTCCACTTTGTCAAATGCTTTGGAAAGATCCACAAAGATGGCACCAGTGAGGTTCCCCTGGTCAACAGCTGCTCTGATAGTCGAGGTGACAACAGCGAGGGCGGTTGACGTGCTGTGTCCTTTTCTGAATCCGTGTTGAGCCGGGAAGAGGAGATTATGGTCCTGAATGTAAAGGGATAGCCGGGAGGCCACGATTTTCTCTAGGATTTTGGAGGCTGCAGACAAGATCACAATAGGGCAATAGTTCTGGGGGTCATTGGGGTTGCCCTGCTTTGGGACCGGGACCACTTTTGCCACTTTCCAGATGGACGGGATAGACCCGGAACTGAGGGAGGAATTGAAAATGTGTGTGAGAGGCCTGGCAAGAAGGTGGGCCCCTAGCCTGAGCAGTTTAGGCTTGAGGCCGTCATGACCAGCCCCACTGTGAGAGGGAAAGGCTGGCGAGGAGCTTCTGGGTCTCGTAACATGTGGCTTTTTGGAGGAAGAGAGGGGTACGGGGGTTGGAGCCAGGAGGAGGAGAGACAGTGGGCTCAGGGGCAGAACACGGAGGAGGGCCGGGGGGTTCGGAGAACAGCAAGTTAAAAGTGTTAGAGATGGTGTGAGGATTGTTGCAGCTGACCCCGCCAATAAGTAGGTCGGTGACCTGTTCTCTGGCGGACCCACCGACAGCGTTTCTGATATTTTGCCAGAAATTTCTTGGATTCGAGGCGGAGGAGAGCAGGGCGGACTTACAGAATTCGCTTTTTGCAGAGTGGATGGCTTTTTTGCATATTTTCCTTATGGTCCTGTAGGCAAGGAGATCAGTAATGCTTTGGGAGGCCTTGTAGGTCGCCCAGCTTTTGTCCCTAGTTTTCATTAGGGAAAAAAGGCCACCATGAAGCCATTTGGTGACAGCGCCTTTTACACGCCTCCTGGTGAGGGGGGCATGCTTGTTCTGCACAGGAATGAACTTGGAAAGAAATTCCTCTAGGGCTAGTGCTGGGTCATCTAGAGCTGTGACCCCTGACCAGTCAACAAGTGAGAGGTCGGAGAGGAAGTGTTGGGTATTTAGCTTAGAGTAGTCCCTCATTGTGATCACTTTGCTGGGGGGGTTTGACCGAGAAATTCCCCACGTGCAGTAGGTGGGCGAGTGGTCAGAGATGGAGTCCGGAAGGATGCCCGATGATGTGATCCTGTCAGGTCTGTTAGTCAGGACCCAATCGATTAGCGACCCATTTTTACGCCCGGGCAGAGAGCCTGGTAGGCTCAGTGATGACCTGGCTCAAGGCATGGCCCAAGAGCAGAGGTTCATATTCCTTGCGGTTGGGAGCCAGCCTGTTCAGATTAAAATCACCAATGACTAGGACTTCATTAGTCCCCACTGTGCCGCTGGTACTATGGAGGAGAGAGGAGAGTCCTTGTGGACCACCCTTGGGGAGTTATAGGCACATATCAGTGCAGCTTCTTAGGTATTGCCCAAGTAAGAGGAGGGCATGCAGGAACTCCGTGGGGGGGGGTTGGGAGGAGATGAATGGAGGAGACTTCAAGGTGCGCTTTGTAGTAAAGTAGCACCCCGCGGCCCCGCTTTCTTCCCACACAGTCGTACCTGATAAAGCTATACCCGGGAGGGAGATCACAGAGTCTGGGACCTGGGGTTTCAGCCAAGTTTCCGATATACCTAAGATATCGGGGCGGTAGTGGGCTACCCAGGCAGCTAGCTTGGCCAGGTTGGCTAGTAGGCTGCGAACATTTAAGTGGGCAATTTTCAGCCCTTTTGAGGAAAACCAGGCAGGGGAAGAGAGGGGGGGAGACAGTAGCACCGGCTGGTTTGGGGTGGAGGCCATACACCCGTGAGGGGGGGGATGAGCAGCCATGCCAAGATGAAGGGAGGGAGGAGGAAGAATTTATAATGAGAGAGATGTAACTAATTAATTAGAATAGCCCACCTAGGTGAAACAGGGGGTTCAGTTAGGTAGCACAGGCATAGGGTGACAACAGAGGGAAGGTCAGAGAGGGGGGACAGAAGAGGAGAGGAAATGATGAGTCAAAGGCGGGAAAGGCAAGGGGAGGTTAGTGAGAGTGAGAGCACAGGAAAGACCAGAGATGAGGAAAATGATAACACAAGTAGAGCCACTAGGTGGCAGCGTGGAGCAAAGGGAGGAGGAGATGCTGGCCTTGGAGGAAGGAGACAGACTGGGAAAGGGGGGAGTGCGGCCACTAGTGGCAGTAGATGATAACCTGCAGATGGAGAAGTGGGCTGATAGGTTATTGTAACTCCCACATGATCACCATCTGCCTATAAAAGGGAGAGCAGACCAAGGGTGGTGGTGGGGCGGTGGGGAGCCGAACGCATAGCGTTCAGCGGGGCTAGAGCTCCTATGACGATGGAAAAACCAGCAGCAGCCACTGGGAAGGTAGGAGTCTAGGCTTGGAAAACGTTCCTGCTTTGCGATGTTAAAGGTCCTTTTTTCACAGAGGAACGGCTGATTTTGCAGATAGCAGTCTGGGTCTCAATTTGCAAGTTTAAATATTGAAATGGCGACAAAACGCGGGTTTTACCTGGCTACTCTGTGGGGACACCTAGCTGGTGTGGGGGAGGGCTGTGGGAAGCCCTCGTGACCTCCGTTGCAGGAGTCCAGGCGATCTGTGGAAGGATTGGAGGAGGCAGGTGAGTTAAATGCAGAGGGAAGGGGGGAGGAGAGGAGGCAGAACAAAAGAACAGGGGAACAGTGTAGAGATTGGGCAGTACAAAACACCAGGACATTACAGCCTAACAATGAGTGCTTTTAACATGGAGGCATAACCCAGTTTCCCTAATCAGAGCACACAGGAGCTGCTTGTGTACTGAGTAGCTGCCAGAGTCTAGCACATGCAGTTTGTATTGCCCTGAGGTAACAAGCAGATGTAACCTTAAGTTTAATAACTTTAAAACCTTTTAAATGCTGTTGTAGGCTCAGGGTACACAGCGACTTAAACAACATACAACAGCTGGCTGGGAAAAGCCCTGAATAAATTTACAGGCAGACACTCAGCATGCGTGGGATTCCAGAGAACCTCTCGCAGTTTACTCGCTTACTAAAGCATTTAGGAATGTTCCCAGAGAGGCGAAACCCTGGGGTCTAGCACAGGTCTAACACAAATAACTTAACCAATCAAAAAACAATAAATGGAGGGGGGGATGCAGAATCAGACAACGAGCAAAAAACAGTTCCCAGGGTGCACTAACGCCACGAGTTCTTAAGGTAACAGCTGAGTCTGGTGGCAGAGGCAGTTCAGATGAGACAAAAGGTTCGTAAAATGCACTATCTCCACTCCTACGACGATGGAAAAACCAGCAGCAGCCACTGGGAAGGTAGGAGTCTAGGCTTGGAAAACGTTCCTGCTTTGCGATGTTAAAGGTCCTTTTTCACAGAGGAACGGCTGATTTTGCAGATAGCAGTCTGAGTCTCAATTTGCAAGTTTAAATATTGAAATGGGGCCAAAACGCGGGTTTACCTGGCTACTCCGTGGGGACACCTAGCTGGTGTGGGGGAGGGCTGTGGGAAGCCCTCGCGACCTCCGTTGCAGGAGTCCAGGCAATCTGGCTACTCCGTGGGGACACCTAGCTGGTGTGGGGGAGGGCTGTGGGAAGCCCTCGTGACCTCCGTTGCAGGAGTCCAATCATCACTGTTATTACCTGAAATGTCTTGTAGATTCTCTCTTTTATGTTGTTGCTCATCCTCTGTACGAATGTCTGTAAATTGTTTGACTGACTAAAATGTCTGTAACCTTCCAGGTTGTGTCTGAAAATAGTTATAATTATGGCTATGACACGTTACCTGGTTAACAAAAATTAAATAAATAAATACATAAAATGAGAAAGAGCACCAGGACTGGGGATATGCAATGAGGCTGGGGGGGTTTAAGAGGGATGATAGGAAATATTTCTTCACTGAAAGGGTTGTATACACCTGTAATAGACAGCAAGCAGAAGTGGTGATGGTGAAAACAGTGGGAGATCTCAAACATGTGTGGCTTAAACCTAGAGGTATATTACAAAGCAGTTAGGGTGGAATGAAGGTCACTGGAGATGGATTAGGGTGTACAGAGAGAGATTAGGCAGGGAACATCTAGGAAGACTGGGTGGGCCAAGCAGCCCTTTTCTCCTGAAAATTGTATGTTTCTATAAAATGAAAATCAATTTGGAAATGATTTCTTTTTCATTAGGAACTAAAAGAATTATTTAAAATAGGAAAAGGGGGCCTTTTTATGTTTGCTTGCACGCATGTGCAAGAAACATAGTGCCATCATCTCAGCTTTTGAAGGTGTGTCAGCCCCTCTTCCAATTCAGTCAGTGGGTTGGCAGGCGCGGCCCCTCTCCGCCAATGCATGCTGGAGCTGTCTATGACAAGTTCCAAAATGCAGTGGCATACAGTTGAAAGGAGGAGCTACGCTTCAGTGAGCAGTGATAAGATATCACCTGCTCATGCACAGCTCCCCCTTCACACACACACACAGGCACGCATACTGCATGCTGCCCCCCCCAAGCACACATTCTATAGTCGACGGTGTGCTGCGCCCCCCCACAGCCTTCCAAATGCCATGCTGGGTGCCCACCCCAGCGTGGCAAGTTATCGTATAGCCAACGTGGGTGCCCAATCCCCCGTTGGCTCCACTGTCCTCCCCACCCCGAAAGTACCGGGCGCCACGCTGGGAGCATACCCCAGCATGGCAACTGATGCTATGGCCAACGGGGGTGCCCAATCCCCCATCGGCTTCATGACCCCCTCCAGCCATCCTTGTGCCATGCTGGGAACCCCACCCCAGTAGCCAGCGTCCACATCATTTTTTTTTTAAAAAACCTGAAAAGCAAAACGGTCCCACGCGGTATCCCAGCCCCCTCCACAACCGCACGCCACTCCTGCGCACCCTGCCTCCCCACCTCCCACCCCATACTTACCTCCAGAGCTCGGCGCAACAATCATTAGCCGACCGGGAACACGTCTGCACTCTTCAAAGCCAACCGCGAACTACGGAAATGCTGGTAAGCTGTATAATGGGCTAGATAGGGATTTTTCAACTTTATTGCATATCTCAGGCATTTCTTGGAATTTTTGCACCAAATTTTCAACATGGGGTTTTTGGGACCCGTCCTCATGAATTCTTGCACTGTCATGGCATTACTCGGGCCCGAAGGGTGATTTCACAGCCACTGCACGAAATTACCTTTCTGGAATGATTAATGAAACGACACTGCCAGTGTTCATAAGGTGGGCTCTCAAAAAGACTATTTTGAAAATTTGGTGGAAAAATACCTAAAAATGACTGTTTTATGAGCGTGCATTGCGCAGTTCCTATGCACGCTCATAAGTTCACGAATTTTCAATATTTTCACTTCAGATTTTCAGCATTGCCATTTTACCACACCTTCTTATGAGCAGTACGGCTGTTATTTTTCACATCTTATCCAAAACATATTTCCGCCCATGCAGCGTACAATGGCGCAGTCGGTGTGCGAAATCAATGTATGGGACAAATTAAGAAAATCACAATGACACTGTTCATGAGCAGAGGTCTTAAAATGGCTATGTTGAAAATTTGGTGAAAACATTCCAAAAAATGACTTTTACGAGCATGCGTAGTACAGTTCCTACGCAGGCTTGTAAATTCTCAAATTTTCAATATTTTCATTCCAGATTTTCAACATTGCCATTTTACCACACCTTCTTATGAGTAGTACAGCTGTCATTTTTCACATCTTACCCACAATGTGTTTCCACCCATGTAGCGCACAATTGTACAGTCAGTGTGCAAAATCAATGTATGGGACAAATTAAGAAAATCACAGTGACATTGTTTATGAGCAGAGGTCTTAAAATGGCTATGTTGAAAATTTGGTGAAAAAATTCCTACAAATGACTGTTTTACGAGTGTGCATTGTGTAGTTCCTACGCACGCTCATAAGTTCGTGAATTTTCAATATTTTCACTCCAGATTTTCAACATTGCCATTTTACCACACCTCCTTATGAGCAGTACAGCTGTCATTTTTCACATCTTGGCCAAAATGTGTTTCCGCCCATGTAGCGCACAATGGCACCGTCGATGTGCGAAATCAATGTATGGGACACATTAAGAAAATCATAGAGACACTGTTCATGAGCAGAGGTCTTAAAATGGCTATGTTGAAAATTTGGTGAAAAAATTCCTAAAAATGACTGTTTTACGAGCATGCGTTGCGCAGTTCCTATGCATGCTCGTAAGTTTGCGAATTTAATATTTTCACTCCAGATTTTCAACATTGCCATTTTATTACACATCCTTATGAACAGTAGAGCTGCCATTTTTCATATGTTACCCAAAATGTGTTGTCGCACATGTAGCGCACAATGGTGCTGTTGGTGTGCGAAAGCAATGTTTGGGACAGATTAAGAAAATCACAGTTACACTGTTCATGAGCAGAGGTCTTAAAATGGCTATGTTGAAAATTTGGTGACAAAAGTCCATAAAATTACTGTGTTACGAGTGAGCATTGCGCAGTTTTCACGCACCCTCGTAAGTTCATGACTTTGTAATATTTTCAGTCCAGATTTTCACCAGTGGCATTTTTGCACACTTCCTTATGAACAGTACATCTGTCATTTTTCACAACATGGCCGAAGTGTGTTTTCACATTTTCAGCACAGAGATGCGTGGTCGCTGTGGGAAATCATTGTTTGGGACAGATAAAGAAAATCACTGTGACACTGTTCATGATCGGAGGCACCAAAATGCCTGAGTTGACAATCTGCTGTAAAAAATCCCCAACCTAATTATATTATGGGTGTGCGTTCCACAGTTTCTATGTACGCTTGTCACTTCACCATTTTTTTAAATATTTTTACTGCAGATTTGCAACATTGCCATTTTTTACACCTCCCCATGAACAGTACAGCTGCCATTTTTTACATCCTGTTCAGAATGTTTTTGCACCTGTGGTGCTAAATGCCGTAGTCGCTGTGCATAAGCAGCTTTCGGCTAACAAATTGATATTCCCCCTGTTCATGAGGTGGGGTCACAAAAAAAACATGTTGAAAATTTGGAGTGAAAATACCAACGAATGTCTGAGGTATTAGGATTTCCAACCATAACACCCAACCCTGTAGAGAATGATAGGCATCAGGGGTGTGACTTGGGATTCTTGCCTGTAATGCTTATACCATTCCACACCCTGCAGCCAGTGAGGGCATCTAGGTATGCCTTGGACTCTTGATTCAAAGTTCACCCCATTCTCCTATATCGCATCCATCTCACCATATTTTCTAATGGAATGGGTGCGATAAGGGCCAAAGACCCAAGGGAACACCGGTGGACACTTGTCAGTGTCTGCAGGGTGGGGTGGTGAAATGGCATGGCCGTTATGCCTGACAACCCAAAGGCACACCCCAATGCCTGTCACTCTCTGCAGGGTGGTGGTGGGGTTGGCTTCAGTTCAATACTTCACTGCCATTCCTATTACGCAGCTCTGTAATTTCTACACTACCACTGCCAATGCCAGCAAGCAAACATTCAGCATTGACAAATGCTTGTTTATTTACTGATGCAGTATTTCCTATTATGACTGCAATCTAACAATAGAAACATAGAAACACAATTTGTCATCAGAAAAGGACCGCTTGGCCCATGCAGTCTGTCCAGATGTTCCCTGCCTAATATGTCTCTGCAGACACTAACTGGTCTTCAGCAACCCTCCCTATCCTCTGCTCCTTCTTTTTGTTTTATTATTAATACAATTTAGTTAATAAGAAATGACATACCGTAGGTTAATTTAAAAGAGTCTACATCAGTTGTGTTTACAGCACCCTACATTTGCAAGAAACAATAATGCATTTTTTTCATTCAATAATTGTAGCATATGTGGACTACATCATTACACTTAATAATTTCCCTTCTGGAAATACAGTCCAGAATTTATTTTAGATAACTTAGAGAGAGAGAAAAAGTTAAATATCTCTATTCTATTTTCAGACTTGTATTATTTTTGATGTTTTCTTAAATTTGAATGGCACTTTTCAGGATTAATTATTACAGAAAGATCAAATGGGTTGGAACATTGAATAGCTTAAAGATGAGGGATAAAGTAATGTTACTTTAATTGGATTGTGGAGATAATCAATCTGGGGGTAGAGGAAGAAATTATTAGGTGGTTATAAAAATGTATGTCTTCATAAATTAGTCCTGTTGACGCTTATTTAAACTTCAAATAATAGGGGAAGATTACTTTGTATTTCTTTCTGATTCACACCATATCAGTCATTAATATCATTATTCAAATTATAGTTAAGAACCAGGGTGAAAGCACCCACCACTACAAAGGAAGCAATGTCCAAACTTGTGGTTATCTCAAAAGATTCAGTTTATTCACTTCCAAACACCAAAGACAGGCAACAGAAGCAGTGCAAAAGCACTGCTACAATGTGCTTACATTTCACCAAGTACTCTGGGCTTCCTCAGAACTCTTTTTCATAGTTTGCAGTTCCTCTTAATACAGTATTTTCCACCATCTTTCTTTTTCAAAGTCCATTATTTCACCTGAGTTGCATTTTTTTTCTATAATCAAACTTTTTGTTGCAATTGCTGCCAAGTCCAAAACTTCCTCTTGGCATTGTGAGATATTTAAATCCTCTGTGTTGTTAAATAAAAAAATATATCACATCTAAAAGGCAGTTTGACCTCTAATAGCAGTTCCAACATTAACTTAGTCTGATACTATCACTTATTCAATTAAGGGCATTCCTATAAGTAATGAAGAAGATAGCCTTCCTTTTCACATCCAGACCTCGGCAATATAAGTTGGAATAGTGATTATTTATTTTACTAATCTTGACAGGGGTGTAATAGGTTCTACCAATTATTTTTCTTTGTATGGTCTTATTCCTTGCTGAAGTATAATTTTGTTGGCCTTATCTTGTAATTCATCATTTGTTTTTTCTGTTAATTTGATTTGACTTTCTTTGTATCATATTTTACATTTACAGTAACTCTCATTTAACATACTATATAATATGGCCAATAGTTTTTTCTGTATCTAAAACAAATATTTTTTTGTCATTTATTTAGAATGCTATTGAAGTCTTTTCCTTCAAAAGGGTTTTGATTACTACACAGCTTTAATAGTCCATTAAACCCCTGTTGTACTTTTTAATAATAATTAAAGTTGAACATATTAGGCCCAGATTTTCAAACTACGCCCAAAAAGTGCGCAATAGCAGGAGCAAGCACAAGTCTATTGCACCCATGCACAAGAGACATAATATTCAAAAATGGAGCAGGCCAAATTGTGCCTACAGCCGACGACTGAATAACACACCACCTGCACCATAGTGCAACTAGAGAGGGGAAGCTGAGCAGATCTGATGCACCATAGCGCAACAAGGGATGTTCAGCTGAGCAGTCCACAGGCGCCATAGTGCAACCAGGGAGACCTCCAGCTGCAGAACAATGTAACTGCACAATCAGGGAGGTAGGGGCCCACCACCCATGCCACAGATGGGCACAGGAACACACAGCAGAACAGACATTGTTGCCCCACACCACAAGCACAGCACAACTGGGGGAGGGCTGGAATAACCACTGGCCCATGGAGACAAGCAACCAACCCACAGCCTGGCCATGGTGCCCTATCACACCTTCCGGCGAGCTGTGACTGGCACACAAGGAGGGCAGACCACCCCGTGCCACACCATCCCCCACATTGCAGAGCACACCCTGCACCATGACCCCCAGACACCCCTCCATGAGCAGTGACCACCACTGCAGGAAACCCCATGCATGCCACCACCCCCACTGTGTCAATGCAACCCTGTGCACCACAGAACCATGCAAGCCAGCCCACCATGAGGCACCCATCAGTGGGTTTGCAGCACACAACAATGCAACAATGGCAGACACAGTGCCACCATGCACAGTACCCCCGAGGTACTGCTGAGAGACCGACTATGCGTCGGCACAAGAGGTACCCCGCATGGGACAGGGTGTGCCCTTGACACCACCACCAGTGGTACAGCACCCTGCACAGTATTCCAGTGACACACCCCGACCCACCACTGGCCACAACAGTCAGCAGTGACACCCACAGTGGTGTGTGGAAGCATGCACCACACTGGATGCCACACAGGGTATGGACAGACACCCACCCATGCCCAAGGTCACACCAACACAGGGATGCAGTGGGTGGGGCAACCAAGCCCCTAATGTGGGCCCATGTAAGCCGTGTACACACAACCTGCAGTCCACCATGGCACTGGAGTGCCAGCCACCCTGTGCAGGTGCTGTGGACCTGTACACCACCAGTAGTCACCCGGAGCACAAGCCACAGACAATGGGGCACATCCCTATAACACACACAAGGCACAGCATGGAGGTGGGACAATGACTGTGGTGCCCACAGTGCTACCCAAGCCAGGTATGCACCACACCAGTGACAGGGGCAACACAGCAAAGTGACGGGTACAGTGTCCGCCCTGCAGGGAATGCCACCACTGACATGCCAGCGGACTGTGCAGGTCACAGACAGGCGTGTGTGTTGGCTGCACAGGCCATGGATGGGCTGATGGGTGCGCCATGGATACAGAACATGCACCATGGACCACTGCACACAGTCATCCAGTGCACAGGAAACAACACACACAACACAGACACTGACTGATATCTACCCCCACAACATAGTCACGTCCACACGGACACACACACACATACCAATGACTGCACCACCCCGATACCATGTACACCACTGCAGTTGAGCACCTATAGCCTGCTGCAAATCAGAGACCACCACAGTATTCATATCAAAATCAAATGTATTGAAAATATAAAAGTGAACTATGTACAAGAATAAAAACTATATACAAGCTTGGGGGGGCACAAACAAGGTGGGGGTGGATGGGGGGAAGGGGTGGACAAATGGGATGGGATTGGAGGTGTGTGAGGGTGGGACCAAGGGGATGGGGAAGTAATGGACCAAAGGACGTCTATCGGGACCGCTGTTAATGCTCTGGGACCTCCGGCCTCTGTGCCTCTGCAGCACCCCCATTATGTCCAGCCTCCTTAGGATGTCAAGGGACTCGTGGGCCAGCTGTAGGAGCTCCCGTAAGGCATCCCGAATGTCCCTGAGATGGTGTGTACCTAGGACAAGGGAGCACAGTCAATAGGTGTGAATGCACAACCCCATACAGCCCGCCCACTGTGCATGGCATACGGCCATAGGACATACCACTGTGATGGTGTGTGACCACCCGCAGTGATCACATCCACAGGACCTGCCCACCCAGGCACATACAGTCATGCGGAATGCTGTACACACCCACCGGCCAAGTCACGCACAGCACCACCGTGGCTGTTTAGTGACATGGCTATGTGGTGCAAAGGCAGTGGCACAGCCATGCACCTGGTGTATGCATGGACCACCAGTGACACACACCCAGCCATGCACTGCCACTGGACAGTGTTGACTGTAACAAGTTGCGTGCATGACAGTGGTGTTGATGAATGGCGGCCATGCCCCTCTGCCCACCCTGTCACACAGCATGCAATACTAATCATGGATGTGTGGCACTCACCCTCATCGGGCAGTCAGGTGGGCAGTGATGGCCCTCGCCTGGCCTGGCTGCATTGTCCTCCCCCCTCCGCCACTCTGCCCGCAATCTGCGGATTTTGTCCGGGCCTGTGGGGAAAAAAAGGAGAGAAGAACATCAGTACATTCCCGAAGCAAAGTCCCCCTGCCCCAAGGTGTGTGCTCTCCCACCCAGCCAGACCCACCACACCCACCCTGTGAACACTGCCACGGCCAACCCCATATGGTCCCTCCCCTATGTGCTGGACACATACAACACTGTGACCCATATGGACTACAAGAGTGTTGATGGAACCCCTACCTGGACGTGGCAATGTGCCCCTCCTGGCACATGCCCGCAGTCAGGCCAGTAGCTCGGGCTTCCTCCTCTGCAGGTCACCATAGCAGTGTCTGCACTGCTCTGCACTACGCCCCCATCCTGTGGCCTCTTCCAGGGCAGTGGCCACCTCCTGCCACACCTGGGTCCTGGCCCTGTCTAGGGGAGCCTCCCCGAAGGGAGGCCCATGGTGTGGCTCAACAATGGCCACCAGATTGGCCAGCCCAATTGCTGTCCACTGTGCTGCCTGTCTACGTGCCATTCTAGCAGCTATAGTAGGCAATATGGCACTCTGCAGCGTGGCTCCCCACGTGCAGATGCTGCACAGTACAGCGCTGCCATTCCCTATCGCGCTGTTACCGAACAGCATGATAGAGGTGCACCGATCCCTGACGCATGGAGCCAAGGGGGCAAAGGTCGGGCACAGGGTCAAGGGTCTCTGGCACAAGGCCAAGCACAGTGTCATCAGATGACAATGCATGTAGCGCGATTGACTGCCTGTGTGCCAGTGCCATAGCGGACTACTGAGCAGTTGGACCATTGCACCTATGATGGCCCAGTGCCACAGCGCCATGTAGTGACCATCGCTATAGCACCACTGGCACAATGGTGGCTGTGCCCTGCATTGCCTACATGCACAGCATGTCATCAGTGTGGCAGACATCTGCGTCAGCAACCCGGGCATGTGCAGTGAGGTGTACTATGCTTGTCACAGGACTGTGCCATTGGCTCAGCAAGTTCAACACAATTGAGCAAAGTGCAACAGCGCAATATTCAGCCGTCATATGCAACTCATCTAATCAGCCATTGAATGGTGCAACACTGCAATTTGCATCTGCTTAAAGTTGCTCCTCGCCTCATTTGCATGGATTGCGCTATAAAGGTGTGACAATGTGCTGCAGTGGCCATAGTTGGTTACTGCAGTCTACTGGTGAGTTGCATGCTGTTTGGGAGTGTGGACTGTGTATTCAGGGACATGCATTGGACTGCACAGTCACAGGTAACATCTGCCATTTTTACAGGCTACATAATGACCAAGCAGGTTGTTGGAGAGGAGGAAAACAGTGGTGGGAGGAGGAGGAGGCTGAACTTTACAAAGGCTGAACTGAGGCCCTGTTTGAGGCCTACCTGGACCAGGAGACACTGCTCAGTGGATGGCAGGGAACCCCTCAGGCCCGTGCTGCTGCATGGGAGGAGGTGACAAGTGCCGTGAACCTGCATGGCAGCCACCAGCGCTCCGTGCAGGAGTGTAAGAAGAAGATGGGCATGGACAGGAGGAGGAGGGTAAAGAAGAAGGTGGCTGCCATCAGGGCAGCACGTGCTGCAACAGGTGGGGGACAGCCGGAGGTGGTACAGCTGACCTCAGCGGAGGACAGGCTTACTGGAAGCATGCAGCGCAGTGCCATTGAGGGTGTTCCGGGTGGTGGCTTCCAGATGGGTGGTGGCCCATCACTGCATGGTAAGTCATGGTCTGACTATGGGGGGTCAGGGTAGGTCACAAGCAGTAACGCGACTTTGCTTTCCCTTACAGATCCTGAGCATCTGCATGGGTCCGAGGTGGTGGGCCTCTCCACTGTGGACAGTCGGATGGAGCCGGAGGTGGGACCATCATAGAAACATAGAAACATAGAATTTGACGGCAAGGACCGCTTGGCCAACCCAGTCTGCCCATTTCCCTACCTGATGGATAAGCTGCAGATCCTAGTTAACCAGCAGCCTACTTCTTCCTACCCCAACCCCCTAGAATTGCCTTATGACTGTCCCATGCATGCTTGAATTCCACCACTGTTTTTGACTCCACAACCTCCTCTGGAAGGCTGTTCCATGCATCCACAACCCTCTCTGTGAAAAAATACTTCATTAAATTACCTCTGAGCCGCCCCCTTCTATCTTCAAATTGTGCCCCTTGTTCTTGCACACCTCTTTTTTTGAAAGATGCTACCCTCTTGGACTTTGTTGATTCCCTTGAGGTACTTGAAAGTTTCTATCATGTCCCCCCTCTCCCTCCTTTCCTCGAGGCTATACATATTAAGCTCCTTAAGTCTCACTTCATATGTCTTCCGGTGCAGACACTGCACCATTTAGTGCCCTCCTCTGGACAGCTTCCATCCTGTCTATGTCTTTGAGGAGATTGGGTCTCCAGAACTGCACTTAGTACTCCAGATGTGGTCTCACCAGCTGTCTGTACAGAGGGATAATAACTTCTTGTTTTCTGCTGGTGGTGCCTCTCCCTATGCATCCCAGTATCCCCCAGCCCTCCTTGCTGCCCTCTCACATTGCTTGCCCACCTTTAGGTCATCTGATATGACTACCCCCAGGTCCCTTTCCATTTTTGTTGTTGTTAGTATCTCACCCCCCATTGTACTCTTCCCCTGGGTTTTTGTTTCCCAGGTGCATTACCTTACACTTCTTAGCATTGAATCTAAGCTGCCATACATTTGACCATTCCTCTAACCTTGCCAAGTCCCTTCTCATCCTTTCCACCCCACCTTGTGCATCAACTCTGTTGCAGATCTTTGTGTCATCTGCAAAGAGACATACTTTCCTTCAGTCCCTCTACAATGTAGCTTATAAAGACATTGAGAGGACAGTCTCTAATACTGAACCCTGTGGTACCCCACTGCTAACCCCCTTTTTTCAGAGTGGACTCCATTACTATTACTCTCTGTGTCCTATTCTCCAGCCAATTCTTTACCAGGCTGTCATCTTGGGACCCACTCCCAGGCTGGCTAACTTGTATATTAATCTTTTGTGTGGGACTGTCAAATGCCTTGCTAAAGTCTTGAGGCCATGTCCACAGCCCTCCCTGATCTACTACTTTGGTCACCCAGTCAAAGAAATCTATCAGATTTGTCTGGCATGACCTTCCGCTGTGAATCCATGCTGCCTTGGGTCCCGTGCCTCTGGCCTCTAGACACGCAACAATTCTTTCCTTCAGAAGTGATTCCATCATTTTCCCTACCACTGAGGTTAAACTAACAGGTCTGTAGTTTCCTGCTTCTGCCTTGCTCCCACTTTTGTGAGAGGAATCACATCTGCCCTCCTCCAGTCCTCAGGTACTACCCCATCCTCCCATGATTTGTTAAAGATGGTAGTCAGTGGTGTCACTAGTTCCATCCTAGTTCTTTTGAATTCTGGGATGAATTCCATCAGGCCCCATTGCTTTGTCCACCTTCAGTTTTAAGAGCTCTTTCAGAACTCTTTCTTCTGTAAATGGGCTGGTATCAACTTCTGTATCCAGAGTGTTTCTACTGTTTGTTTTAGGTACCTCCCCTCTTCCTTTGTAAATACTGAGCAAAAATATTTGTTTAGTATCTCTGCCTTTCACAGTCACCTCTGCCCACCCTCCCCCCTTTATTAAGCCTCACTATCCCTCCTTGGTCTTCCTTTGCTCCCTGATGTACTATAAAAGGTTTTATCCCCTTCTTAAATGAGTTGGCTATCTTTTCTCGGTTTGGGCCTTTGCTGTTCTGACTGCCATTCCAGCTTCCTTTTGCTTTAACTGATACAGTTCTCTGTCCTGTTCCTTCTGTGATTCCTTGTACTTCCTGAATGCTTTCTTTTTCTCTTGAACCTTCACTGCCACTTCCTTTGAGAACCATAGTGGTTTCTTACCTCATTTCATTTTGTTTATTTGCTTTACACAAAGGCTTGTTACCTCTGTGATGGCAGTTTTTATTATTCCCCATTGTTCTTCCACCCCTCCTTCCTGCCCATTTGCTAGTGCATTCCTTAGGCACTCACCCATTTTGGCAAAGTCAGCCCTCCTAAAATCCAGTACCTTTGTCTCTGTATGGCTTGACTCTATTGCTGTGTTTATTGTGAACCATACTGTTCGATGGTCACTAGTTCCCAGATGGCTACCCACTTCTACATCTGTGATCCTCTCTTCATCTCCGTTTGAGAGAACCAGGTCTAAGATTGCTCCCTCTCGAGTGGGCTCCAATACTAGTTGTCTAAGGCATGCCCCCTGTAGGGCATTCAGAATAACCCCACTCTTAGAAGTGGCTGCTGCAACTGCACTCCAGTTAACATCTGGCATATTCAGATCACCCATCAGCAATATCTCCCCTTTATCTGCCATTCTAAGTATACTTTCTATCATTTCCTTGTCCATTTCCTCCCCTGAGAGGGTGTCTGTCTCTAACCCTGTGCGGATTGTGGTGCCATTGCCTGCCTCAAATTGACCCACAGTGCTTCTTCTCCTCCCTGTTTACCCTTTTGTTCTGTTGCTTTGATTTCTTCTCTTATGTAGAGAGCTACTCCTCCTCCTCTTTTACCCTCCCTGTCCCTCCTGTATATAGTGTATCCTGGTATGTTTACGTCCCAGTCATGGTTCTGTGTGTACCATGTTTCTGTGACTGCCACAATATCCAGATCTTCCTCCTCCATCAAGGCCACTAATTCAGGAAGCTTGTTACCCAGACTACGGGCATTGGTCCTCATTGCTCTCCATTTTTTGATGGCTTTACCTTCTGTAGCGGCATCCCCCACTGACCTTTCTACCTTGGTCTTTTTCTCATTTAGTGCCCTGTTTTGTAGGGGGAGGCTGGGATTTTCTTTCTCCACAGGTACATGTGGATCATTGCGACAGTGGGGCTGCCTGGCTGTCAACACTGATGTCGTAGTGACAGGTGTGGAGGAAGCCCTGCCTTTGTCCCAGTGTGCTGGCATCCATGGATGCCAGCATACTGTGGCTGTGGCTGGGGCAGAGTCCGGCACCAGTGATGATGACACGACCGTCATGGGTAGTGACACGTGTGTGCCACAGGATGGCCACACAGCAGGGCAATTTGTGCCCATGGCTGTGGGTGGTGCCGCTGTGGAGGCCTGCATGTCAGCACAGTCCCAGCCTGTGCCTGTCAGCACCAGTGGGGCAGCACTGTTGTCTGTTCAGGACAGTGGGGCTGTTGCGGCCACTGTGGCAGCACCACTGAGCCCTGGGGTGCGGCAGCCAGAGGGGCAGCATCAAGAGTCGCCCACTGGGCTTGGGGGTACAGGTTTCAGTGGTGGCATCTGTGCACCACCTGTGGACATGACCAGACCTGGTCCTGGTGCGCAGCACCCACCCTCAAGGGGTGCTGAACATCAGGGCCTTGCATACCCTGAGGGATAGGATGCCAAGGAGGCTGATGACCTCTTGGACGAGCACACCTGCCTACTGCGAGCATCGGTCCAGCAGCAGATGCAGATTGCAAAGTCCGTAGATGCACTGCATGTGGCTCTGGTGCAGGCAGAGGAGCATCGCAACAGGGACACCAGACTGATCCTGGCAGGGATGGACCATCTGCGGGAGGATATGACCGCTGCCATTGACAGGCATGCACAGGCATTCATTGCTGTCATGGCCACAATGGGCACACCATCAGGTGCCCATGCATCGCGGACACCACGCAGTGCACTATCCACCCCTCATTCCCGACATCATGCAACTCCCACTCAGTCAATGCCGGGTTCAGCTGTGGGCATCCTGAGCACTCCTGGTGCAGGCATGTTTGGTGTGCTGTAGACCCCTGCGTGAACACAGTCGCGTTCACACAGTGGAACCCCTGGGGGACCATCAGTGCCACCCCATGAGGCCAGTGGTCAGTCTGCCAGTGCTGGTGGGTCTTGGTGGGGCTGCCCACACATCCGTGGCAGCTGTGGCACTGTGTCATGTGACTGACCTGTCCCCCAGCATGGATGCTGTCTGGTGCTGCCCTGTCTGCATTGTGTGTGTCAGTAGGCATTGCACGGGTGGGTACCTGGCCCTGCATGTGGACACACAGTCCACCTGCACACCCTCCCAGCTGCTGTCCGCAGTTACATGTGCATGATGATGTCTGCATTTCACTGTACACCAATGTGCAATGGTGCTCAGCATCTGACACATGCACATGGACAGGCAGTGGGCATGGTGGCCTGTGGAAATGTGTGTTGCTAGGGTGCGTATTCTGGGTTGATGTGCCTTCTGCCCTCTGTGCACATTTGTTGCATTGTGTGTGTGTGCGTGTGTGTGTGTGTCCTTCAGTGTGGCATGTTAATTCTCACCCATCCCTGATTGTGTGAGCCTCTGTGACCTGCCACTTCCCTTGACGTCATGCACTCCCGGTGTGTGTCCATGCATGTTTGTGGGTTGTGCCTTGGCCACTGGTGGTTGTGCATGGCCCTATGACTTACCTGGGTTGGCTGAAGTGCTCCTCCATGATGGTGTCCCGGTGCAGCTGTGCCAGCCGGAGCAGTCGGGGGGTCCCATCGGCCAAGGGGGGCTGCCCATCACCATTGTCACCGGTGTCCCCATTGTCCCCATCGTTGGCCCCCTCTTCGACCTGTACAGCTATCCCACATTCATTGGCCATGTTGTGCAGGATGCAACAGGCCAGGAATATCCCGCAGGCCTTTGAGGGGCTGTACTGTAGGGCACCAACAGAGGTGTCCAGGCAATGGAAACATGCCTTCAGCATCCCGAACACCCGCTCAATGACATTACATGTGGTGGCATGTGCCTCATTATAGTGTTGCTGCGATGGGGTCACGGGCCGTAGTTAGGGTGTGAGCAGCCAGGGACGGAGTGGGTATCCACTGTCACCTGTGTGTAGAGGGCAGAGGTTAGTTTGGTGATCAGCATCACCCTGCCCCAGGCCATGTAGGCCACTACCCATGCCACCTCTGGCCATGCCCCCCCCAAGCCTTATGATTGTCCATGTGGTTTTCATACTCACCCAATAGGTGTCCAGTGGGGATGTCCCCACTCTTGAATCTGTGGCACAGTGCCAACTGGTGCCTGATGAAAGAATCGTGTGCTCCCCCAGGGTGCGTGACACAGACATTGATGATGTGCCCCCTGGCATCGCACACCACCTGGCAGTTGACGCTGGCATAGCCCTTGCGATTCATGTATGTGGCCTCCTCGGGGTCAGGTGGTGTGCGGATGGCCACATGGGTGCAATCTATTGCCCCTAGCATGCCAGGCATATGTGCTACCATGTGGAACTCCTGTATGTATGCTGTGCACTCCGCTGCTGTGCTGGGGAAATGGATATACTCCTCAGCATGTGGCAGCAGTGCGCTGAAGAATTGGGTGAAGTGGCGTGATGTGACAGACTGGGTTATGCCTGTGGTATCACCAGTTGGTCTCTGGAAGGTACCCATGGCGAGCAAGCACATGCAGGCTGTTACCTTGGTTTCCACTGACAGGGCATGGCTCTGTCGTGTGGGTGCCTGCATCACATCACTGCACAGCTCACAGAGCCACCTCAGAATTGCCCTGTTCAGGTGGTAACAGCCCAAAATCTCAATATCAGTGTACAGCTCAAATCTGGTGCGGGCTCGGTACTGCCTGTTGGGGGCATACCGCCAATGGGCCCTTCCACGGCCACGCCCCCCTGCCACCCACCTTCTCACCTACCATTACATCCTCCAAGTGGAAGGTGGCACTGGCCATGTCCCTGGCTTGTGTTCACCCCCCCGGCAGCTGTTGCTGTATTCCCCCCGCTGTCCTGGCTGCTACCTCCCCTGCACCGGGTACACCTGCCTGTGCTGGCCTCTGTGCTGTTTGGCTCCCCACACCTTCCCTGTGCCTGGCTGTTCAGAGTGACCTTTCCCTGGCCTGCCCTGTTTGTGCCTCCTGCCCTGTCTGTCTGTCTGCCTCTGCATCTGACACATGTGGCTTCCCTGTAGCATTCTTGCACCTCTTCCTTGCTCCTTTTTATTTTGGCTCATTTCCGCTATGGCGCAACTTCTGCCTGCTCCACTATTGCACATGGTGCAAGACTTCGAATATCACACTGCACCATTTATGCATGGTTCCTCCCCCTTCGGTTGTGCATGCCTTCATTATCATTGCGCTGTTGCTCAGCATGATTTCGGGGGCACAACTGCCTCCTGCTGAATATCAAAGAATGCCACAATTTTGGACTTGGGCAGGTGCAACCCTATTGCTCATGGCTCAACTCTTTTGAATATCTGGGCCATTAGTGTTTTGCGTTTTCTTACCTACCTCTTGATATGAACATAATCTCTCTCTTTTTTTTATAAATCAGTCCATTGTACAGATTTATTTTGCAAAATAATTTTTCTATTGATTGGATTTTCTTCCCCTTAAACATTTATTTATTTGAAGTTGATAATCAGGAAAGGAACACTGAGCCAAGGCTTGTTTCAGGTGCAACCCAAGGCAGAGGTTATGGAACACCAAACATTAAGTTCAGTAACCAAATTACACAGGAGTTCAAATACAAGAAAACAGTAAACAACATTTATAATAATTACAGTAGCCATATTTACAGTGCAGTTTGCATACAAATAAATACTGTAAACAAAAATATACAGAGCCATACAGTATACCAAGCAGTACATTACAGTTGGTAGTTAAGTGCAGTGTATTAGCATGATGTCAGAGAAAATAGGTGAGGCAGAGGATCATCAGGTGGTAAAGTACAGAGGCAAATTAGCAAGGGTGAGTAAGGACTGAATAGAATGTGGGCTAGCCAGTGCATGTCAGTGCAGTAGGTGCATTTGAGATAAGGGATTGACACGCATTATAAAATAGTTACTGGAGGTGGAAGCTAGTGCAGGTGCAGGATCTATAATGGGAATGTGTGGGTAGGGGCTGAAAGGGGGTTGCAGAGTGACTAGTGAATATGGGGAGAAGGGAGTGCAGGGGAACTAAGTGAGTAGTTGGGTAGATGACAGAGACTGTTTATTCAGGGGAAGATGACAGAGACAGGCGAGAGGAAGGGAGGGAGGGGAAAGTGTCTGAAGTGTTTTTTGATTGCCACTACCAATGACAAACTGCGAACAGCGAGAAGAAGTGAATTCCACAGGGTGGGAAGACGGTAGGTAAAGGCTTGCATCCCAGCCTCAGACTGTGGAGTAGCTAAGGTGAAGAAGCACTGATCACTGGAACACAGAGCATAATTGGGGCAAGCGGTAGGAACTAGGAGTGTGGAGATGTAAGAGGGGAGGGTGTTAAACCAGAACTTGGAGATGAATGATGTGCAGTGTGCTAATTGATAATTTGCTAGAGATGGGAGGGAGATAGTTTGGTATAGGTGGCAGTGATGTGTCTAGTAGGGGAGATTTGTGGCAAAGTGACAGAAGTCATGAAACAGTAGATCAAGCTTGGCTAGGCTGGATTGTGGTGCTGCACTGTAGACCACATTGGCATAGTCGAAGGAGGGCAGGATGAGCTTTGTTATAATTTCCTTCCTGATGGGGAGGGAGAGACTGTTTTTGTGCCTATATAGCATGCCCAGCTACAGGTGGAGTTTGTTGTGGATGGAGCCTAGATGTAGGGAGACATCCAACTTGAATCAAGCCATACTCCCAGATACCTATACCTGTCAACTGCTAGGATTTTGGGTCCATCTAGGGCTGAGAAGGAAGAAGGGGAGGACAGATTGGCCAGCTTCAGGGCAGAGCCAAAGGCCATCACCACTGTTTTTTTGGTGTTGCATTTAAAAGACTTTGCTTCAAGCCAATGTAGCAAGCTTTCAAAGTCAGACTGGAGTGTGGATTCAGTTTGAGTTAGGTTGGGGCCAGTAGCAAAAATTACTGAGTCATTGGCATACATTTGTACCTAGAAGGATGGGAGGGCAGATGGGAGGATGTTTAAGAAGATGAAGAACAGAATTTGGCAGAGCATTAACCCCTGTGGAACAATGGTGAGATGGGGAAGAGGGTAGATTTGGTGTCACCCAACTGTACATACTGAAATCTGTCTGAGAGGTAGACCTTGAACCAATTGATGGAGGGGAGTGAGAGGCCTATCGATGCAAGATCATCAATTAGTACTTTGTGGGCCATACTTTGTGTGAAGCAAATAAACAAAACAAGACGATGTAAGAAACCACTATGGTTCTCAAAGGAAGTGGCAGTGAAGGTTCAAGAGAAAAAGAAAGCATTCAGGAAGTACAAGGAATCGCAGAAGGAGCAGGACAGAGAACTGTATCAGTTAAAGCAAAAGGAGGCTGGGAAGGCAGTCAGAACAGCAAAGGCCCAAACCGAGGAAAAGATAGCCAACTCAGTTAAGAAGGGGGATAAAACCTTTATAGGTACATCAGGGAGCGAAGGAAGACCAAGGAGGGATAGTGAGGCTTAATAAAGGGGAGGGAGGGTGGGCAGAGGGAGACTGTGAAAAGGCAGAGATACTAAACAAATATTTTTGCTCAGTATTTACAAAGGAAGAGGGAGGTACATAAAACAAACAGTAGTAACACTCTGGATACAGAAGTTGATACCGCCCATTTACAGAACAAAGGGTTCTGAAAGAACTCTTAAAACTGAAAGGTGGACAAAGCAATGGGCCTGATGGGATTCATCCCAGAATTCTAAAAAAAATTAAGGGTAGAACTAGTGACACCACTGACTACCCTTTTAACAAATCATGGGAGGATGGGGTGGTACCCGAGGACTGGAGGAGGGCAGATTTGATTCCCCTTCACAAAAGTGGGAGCAAGGCAGAAGCAGGAAACTATAGACCTGTTAGTTTAACCTCAGTGATAGGGAAAATGATGGAATCACTTCTAAAGGAAAGAATTGTCGAGTATCTAGAGGCCAGAGGGGCACAGGACCCTAGGCAGCATGGATTCACAGCGGGAAGGTCATGCCAGATGAATCTGATAGATTTCTTTGACTGGGTGACCAAAGTAGTAGATCAGGGAGGGGCTGTGGACATGGCCTACCTAGACTTTAGCAAGGCATTTGACACAGTCCCACACAAAAGATTAATATGCAAGTTAGCCAGCCTGGGAGTGGGTCCCAAGATGACAGCCTGGGTAAAGAATTGGCTGGAGAATAGGACACAGAGAGTAATAGTAAATGTAGTCCACTCAGAAGAAAGGAGGGTTACTAGTGGGCACCGCAGGGTTCAGTATTAGGATCGTCCTCTTCAATGTCTTTATAAGTTTACATTGCAGAAGGACTGAAGGAAAGTATGTCTCTTTGCAGATGACACTAAGATCTGCAACAGAGTTGATGCACAGGGTGGGTGGAAAGGATGAAAAGGACTTGGCAAGGTTAGAGGAATGGTCAAATGTATGGCAGCTTAGATTCAATGCTAAGAAGTGCAAGGTAATGCACCTGGGAAACAAAAACCCAGGGGAAGAGTACACAATGGGGGGTGAGATACTAACAACAACAAAAATGGAAAGGGACCTGGGGGTAGTCATATCAGATGACCTAAAGACGGGCAAGCAATGTGAGAGGGCAGCAAGGAGGGCTGGGGGGATACTGGGATGCATAGGGAGAGGCATCACCAGTAGAAAACAGGAAGTTATTATCCCTCTGTACAGACAGCTGGTGAGACCCCATCTGGAGTATTGTGTGCAGTTCTGGAGACCCAATCTCCACAAAGACATAGACAGGATGGAAGCTGTCCAGAGGAGGGCAACTAAAATGGTGCAGGGTCTGCACCGAAGACATATGAAGAGAGACTTAAGGAGCTTAATATGTATAGCCTCGAGGAAAGAAGGGAGAGGGGGGACATGATAGAAACGTTCAAGTACCTCAAGGGAATCAACAAAGTCCAAGAGGGTAGCATCTTTCAAAAAAAGAGGTGTGCAAGAACAAGAGGGCACAATTTGAAAATAGAGGGGGCGGCTCAGAGGTAATTTAAGGAAGTATTTTTTTACAGAGAGGGTTGTGGATGCATGGAACGGCCTTCCGAAGGAGGTTGTGGAGTCAAAATCAGTGGTGGAATTCAAGCATGCATGGGATAGTCATAAGGCAGTTCTGGGGGATGGGGGTAGGAAGTAGTAGGCTGCTGGTTAACTAGGATCTGCAGCTTATCCAGTAGGTAGGGAAATGGGCAGACTGGGTGGGCCAAGCGGTCCTTATCTGCCGTCAAATTCTATGTTTCTATGTTTCTATGTTTCTATGGAACAGAATGTTTTGGCTAAATCTATAAAGATCACCAGTGTCAGATGGCCCTTGTCCATAGCCGAGTGGATATTGTTAGTAAGGTGGAGAAGGGAAGAGGAAGTGGAATGGTTGTGCCAAAAGCTAGATCGGAACAGGATCAGAATGTCATTGGAAGCCAGGAAGGAGTTTAGCCTTTTAGAGATAAGGGCTTCTAGTATCTTGGTGAGGAAAGGGAGGAGGGAAAGGGGTCTGTAGTTACCAGGGAGTGAGGGGTCACCCCATTTGTGTAGGGGGATAACCTTTGCCAATTTCAATGCTTTGGGTAAGGAGCCAGATGAAAGAGAGAGGTTGAATAGATAGGTGATTGGATGGACAATGGCAGGAACTGAGCTTTTCAGAAGATTGTGATTAGTTCCATCGAGGCTTTGTTTAGTGGTGTTTACAGATTTAAGGGCATGGAGCACCTCTAGGGGAGTGATGGGGGGAGAGAGTTGTTGGAAGGGGGCACAAGATGGTGAGTACAGGGAGGTGAGAGTGTGGGGGGATTCCCCAAGGGAAAGGCATAGGTGGTAAAGTAACTATTTATGGCTGTGGCTCCATCACTAGTTCCATCCTGGGGCTGAGAGCAGGAAGTTTGGGGTAGGGAGGTGGTCCCTAGCAGGAAATGGAGAGTCTTACTGTTGACAGCTGGACAGGGGCAGCAGTCATTTAGCTGTGCTTTAAAGAAACGTGCTATGTCCGAGTGCACTCCCTTAGTGCAAGCGTTCCTTAGCATTCTATATTTATGTAGGTCTGAGGCAGTCAAGGAAGCCTTGTAGGATTCCAAGATTGATTCCTTTCCTTGAAAAGCTTCACCAGATGAGGGATGACCCAGGGATGGTGCCTTTGCCTTAGTCTCAACCCTTGTGGGGGTCATGGGAGTTCCAAATGTTCAAGAATGTGTAGTTGAATGCTGCCAGGGGACAGCCTATTTCCAGAGTGGTGAAAACTCCAGACCAATCTGCCAGGTATAGATCAGCCAATAGAGATTGTTTGCTCATGAACATTAGGGCCAGAACCACATATACTTAATTGGGTGGGGGCGGGGTGGGATTTCCTGAGTCAGTGAGTGATGCAATGGTCACTTAAGGCATCTGGAAGAGTGCTGGCCATGGATTATTTGTGTGGGTGAGTTGTTAGAATCCAGTCGATTAGTGTATGGTGGTGGCGTGGTGGTTGAGCCTAGTGGGGGTGGATATAAACTGTGTTAGGTTTAGGGCCTCAGTCTCCTGGGTGGTTGGATTAGCCTGTGGGGACAACCAGTTAAGGTTGAAATCACCCAGTACAAGGAGCACACCGGAAGCTGATTTTGAAATGAGGGAGATGAGTTTTGAGACTACGGATGCAAGGGTAGGGTTGGGGAAGAAATAACAAGTTGTGACAAAGATTGTTGAGGAGGATGGGAAAGCGAGCCTTGAGAGGAGCAGTTCATGTGATTTGGGGGCAGCTTCCTGGAGGACAGTGGAGGCTTGAAGGGACTCGTGAACATATGTGGTGACATGACTGCCATGTTTGCCACTGTTCTGGAGGAAGATAGTATAACCTGGGATGGCTATGAGGGAGTCAGGGACTTTTGCTGATAGCCATGTCTCAGTAAGGCAGAGGAGATATGGGGAACATTGTGTAACTCAGGCTTTGATGTGATCTATTTTTGGCAAACATACTTACTCTCATTAATTTTAAAGAATAAACATGGGTATCAGTTGGTATTTTCTTCAAAATGCTTTATACAGTATGTGATTCAGAGTTGGAGCAAAGAAACAGGTGTCACTATCTTGCCCTTCTTTGCCTAACCCCAGGTTACTGAGCTTATACCCCCCCTTTTTCAACATAAGCATCATATAGTTCTTGATACTATTTTCTGTTTTCTGTAAAAATACCCATTTCCATAACCAATTAATTGACAAGACATACTATAGTAACTAGGATCTGGCAGCCCAGGTCTACTTTATCCTTTGGTGTTATCATAGCTTACCTTGCTATCCATGGTTTGAACCCCCCCCTCCCCCAAAGTCACATGAACTTAGAAAATATTATTTTGATGTCTTGGTACCAGTTATTTACAGGACAACAAAATGTATGTTGAACAACATAAATTAGTATTGGCATAACCATATTTTTTATGGTTTCAACTCATCCAAAAGAGGAAGTATTTGCCAGTTTTCCAGAGTTTTATTTTATTTTATTTATTTTCTTTTTTTGCTGCATCATAATTACTGTATGTTTTATGGTTTTATTTTGTTCATTCCATAATGTCACTCCCAGATATTTAATATTTTTGTCTAGATTTGTCCATTTTAAAATCCTTCTCAAAATCCAAGAGTGGCATTACTGGCAGTTTGCCGATTTGCATTATTATTGGTTTGTTTTTATTTAATCCGTAACCTGAAACTGCTGAGAAAGTGTCTACTTTTGCCAGAAATGTTTTAAAAACTCATTTACTGTACGTTATTTCATCATAATAAAATGTCATCCCCAAAGACAGTCATTTTTTATTGATTCAATTTCCTATACTAATACCTTGTATTTTGTTATTTTCACATATTATTTGTGAAAAAAAGGCTCAAATGTCAAACAAAGTAAGGGATAAAAGGCACCTATGTGTTACCCCTTTAAACATATCATATTCTAGGGTTAAGTATCCATTTACTTGAAATCTGACTACTGCTGTGTTGTATAGGATTTCTATGACTTTTAAAATTATTTGTGGTGCTTCCCATGTTTTTAGTAGTGTTTTAATATACATTCTGTCCAGCATGTCAAATGCTTTGCTCACATTTAGTGCTACTGAATAGTAATAGTTATTCTTCAAATTAGTTGCAATGTTAACATAACCAACAATATCTTGGATTTTATTGGTTGTCTGTGAAATTGTTTTGGTGGATGACGCTGAGAAGTCCCACCTGTAACCTAGTTGCTAAAACCTACAGGATGATTTTATTATCTGTATTTAATAAGGCTACTGATCTGTAACTATAAGAATTATTATTTTGTTTTGCCTTCTTTATGGACTAATATGACTTTAGCTTCTTGCATGAATAATGGTAGCTGCCAGACTACATCCACCATATATTCCAATATGCATAATAGCCAGGGGGCTAATAAATATTTGAAGGCCAAAACATTTGTTTATTAGCCCGTCTAATCCTGGGAATATTTTCTTGGAATATTTTTAATTGCAGTTTGATTTCATCCGAGGTAAATTATGCAACTGACCATCATAAAGGTGGTAACTTAGTTTCTGTTATAAAATTAGTTACCTTCTCCTGAGTAGCAGCTATATTAATTTTCTAAATCTGGTCATAAAATGAACAAATTACTTAATCCATATATTTGTCATCCTTTATTGAGTTTCCTTTATTATCTATCAGCTCTATTGCAGTTTTTTCTCTTTCTCTTTCTATTTCTCTTTCTCTTTCTATAATTGTATGGCTCACAATTTTCCTGATTTGTCTCCTTGTATGTTCCTGACAGTTTCTGTATTCTTTATAACATTTACAGTTTCTTGATTTAACATCTCCTGCTTTTAGTTCTTACTGCATTCCATTTATTTATGTATTTGATGCACTCTGTTAATATTATTGTATTTGTTATAATGTAGTATCAATTTTGTTTCTCATTTCTTTTGTCATTTTACTAATACTTGCCTGATAGAAGATTATTGCACCACCGAGAGTGTCATTAAAGGGATGTCACAGAGAAGCGATTGTTGTTCATCCTGTATGGTGGTAAAATCAATACTATTGTATCACATGCTTAATTTCAGTTAGAAAATTATCATGTTTTAACAGTTCTTTATTAAAAATGTTTTCACTAATTTCCAATTTGTATCTTTTTATTTAGTGTAGTTAATATAAGAGCATGAGCTGAGACCAATATTGAATCAGTTGTGTTTTTTTTTCTAATTATTTTAGCTAATGATTTTCTGATAAAGAGACAGCATAATCTTGAATGTACAGAATGTTTTTGTTGTAGTGCATAAAAATATTCAGATCTGGAAGGAAACCTCTCTCCCCTTCCACTAATTCTTGATCTTGTAAAAACTGTGTTACTTTACATGCAATATCAATGTTTAATTGTGTTGGTTTTGAAGATTTATCAAGATGTGATTGCAGCATCACATTCATACTGCCCATTAGTAGCATATGTTCAGCTTTTAAGTCAACTAAGCCTTCCATATTTTGGACTATAAATGGTGAATAATTATTAAAAGGGGCATAAAATGAGCCAATCATTGCTGACAATATTCAGGTTTTTTCTTAATAGTATCATAACACTATAACTTTTTTTGGTGCCAAAAGAGTGATACATTGACTAATCCATTTCCTTCTTTCTGTTAGAGCAAGTTGTTTATCTAAATGTGTTTCTGGAATTCCAGTAATATTTGCTTTTGATTTTTATAAAAGGTTACAAATTCTGGCACCTGCAATCAGTATGTTAAAACCATTTGCATTAAGGGAGGCTATGGTAATTTCTGAACTAGCCATAAAAAGTTCTGTGTGACCCTGGGACAACACATAACACCAAACATTTTAATATCAAACATTCCCTCTCTCCCTCATGTTCATACCATTCTCCAATTCCCCTCTAGAAGAGTGTATTACCATTGATTTCTTTATTAGCCAATAATGTATTTGAGTTTTGGGTTTTTACTTGACATAAAAAAATTAAGAAAAACTGTAGAAAAAAACAAAAACAAAACTAAATTCAAGAAAGAATGCTGCTACCTAAAGCAACCTATTACCCTCTATTAACACAAAACTCTCTTCTCCTCTTTTGTAGCCTTATTTGGATAAAAGAAAAATGAACAAATTGCATGATATTAGTATATTTTTGTTACTTCCTATTCTCCTGTACACATAGAGATTTCAGGCTTTTAACATAACCTTAATATTATTCTGCAAGGTTTAAAGGAAACTCACAAAAAAATATAGGTTCATCATATTATTTTTGTGTTGAACAGTAACTTTAATAATTGTCCATTCTTGATACTTATCTTAGTACTCTCTTGACACTTTTCTTCTTTATGTGAAGAGGTTAGGCAGCTTAATTTTTAGGTATTTTAAGCATCCACTGGTGACTCATATACATATTTTTACCGCTTTATGATTACTCTAATGCATAAAGGGAATGCCACTGTAATTCTTATGTCATTTTCCCATAGCTTCCTTTTCAAAAAGTCATTGTTTTTTCTTTTCTTTGGCTAGGTCTGGTGGTAAGTCTTCATAAACTCAGATTGTTTCTCCCATATTATTCTTTTCTTTTTCTTTTTGTAAACCTGCTTCATAAGTTTTTCTTTATCAGTTGATCTTTGGAATGTAATGCTTATCGGTCTTGGGGAAACATGATCATCTTTCATGACTCTAAGACTTTAAAGTGTTCTATTTCCATTTAGCAAAAACATAGAAACTAAGCTGATCATCTGCCTTGGCTCCCAGCAACCCTCCAGTTTAAATGATAGACTTATTTTCTACTAATATATTTCATCCACCGCTTCTTTTCCCTAAAGACTGTTTGTATCTGTACACATCTATTTTCTTTTTCCTCAGGTGTCTCCATCTATGTCTCCTTCTCTCACATTGTCACCTTTCAGCCTTCTTACTCAGCCCTGCTAATTAGTGCACACCTAGGGACATCTCTAGCTCATTCACTGCTATTATGCCTTATCACTACCATCATCACCTTTTTGTTTTCCAGATTCTGTCTTATCTTGCCATTTATCACATCTTCTGTCCAGAGCCTCCCCATTTTTTTCTTTCCCCATATAAATATTCCTTATTGTACCTCTCATCTACACTAATTTTTTTCTTTTTCTTTTTCTCTTTTAGATATTTGCTGAAGAAGACCTATGGTTGAAACATTGATTTTTAACTTTATTTTCTATTTTCAATGTGCATTTAATGTAACCATTTTGTTTTGTTTTCAGACCACATGCTGACACAGTATCTTGTTTTTGTTGTATTTCCATGTTTATTGCACAGGTGTCTTTTTTTTCAAATAGGCTGTTGTCACTTGTTTAAGAATCTCAAGTAATGGTTTATCCACATCCCAAGATTCTATAACTCTCAGTAAGCATATGTTTCCCTCCTTGCTCTTGTTTTATGATCCAGAAGTTTTCTTTAACATTCCTGTTAACTTTTTCTAAGTCATAAACATAACATTTTAAATGTATTATTTCCTCACCTATATCATATATTTATGTTATTTCTGTATTTTCCCTTTTTACATTTGCTTGCTCATGAACAAGAAACATTTTGTTACATTAAATGGCATTTCAGAGGTGTATCACTGCCGAGACCATTGCAGCTTAAACTGGACCAATGACACACACTGCAGTTGTGACGCCACTCACTGCTTGCTGTGTGGAAACGTCAAGTATTTGAAAGGACTGAAGCCACTCCTATCAGTGGGGGCTTTGACCCTTTCATTTGCATGAAGCTGGTTAGCAAGCAGTTGATCAGATTTCAACATCAGGAGCCTGCAGATCTTCTTTCTTTCTTTCTTTCTTTCTTTCTTTCTTTCTTTCTTTCTTTCTTTCTTTCTTTCTTTCGATGGGTGCACACCCCTGCTTTGACTTCTTTCTCTCCATCCCCTCCAAGTTGCTCACCTGCCAACCCTTCACAATCATTGTAAATATTTTTTAAATATTTTGGTCCATGGTGCCCACCCCCGGTACTGCTTCTCTTGTCTCCCCCTTCCCCTCCAGGTCAACCTCCACTATTCCTAATGAGCCTGGCACTGGGGTGCCCAATCCTAGTGTCAGAATATTCCTAAAATAAAGAAAACCATCCCTATATGCATTTTTCATTCTGTAAAAAAGAAAACTTTATATCACCAATCTGACCCTACACACCCCACTCACCCCGACTTCCCACTCAGCAGTCACCACCCAACGCTCCCCACACACGCCTCATACACCTTCAATCATCCGAACATTCCCTGGGTGAAGATCCACTCTCCGATTGGAGACATGTCTTACTGCTGAAACCACCAGTTGCAATATGAAAAACCAAGGTAAATGTGGTTCAATGTATTTTAATGAGGTTTTGAACGTTGCTGCACAACTTTGTAATTTTTGCATATTTTGGCCCAAAATTTTCAGCATGGCCTTTTTGGGACCCCCATCTCATGACTGATTGTGGTAGAATTATCAACTCAGGCACAAAAAGTGATTTTGTGATCACATTGCAAAATCACATTTTTGTGGGATTTGACAGTTTTGACTGCCCTTGTTCATGAGGTGGGGCCATAAGAACGCTATGTGAAAATGCAGGGTCAAAATATTCAAAAATGTCAAATTGTGCACATACAGTATATTGAAATTGTTCTACGCTTACTAGTAACTTTGGTAATTTTAAATATTTGTACCCCAAATGTTCAGGATAGCCAGTTTTTATTACATCACCTCATGAACGAGACAGCTGTCATTTTTCAAATCCTGGCTAAAATATGTTTTTGTTTCTGTGGCATTGAATGACATTTTTGGCAGCAAGGAATGATGTTTTGGTGGACATTTGAAAATTGTCACCTACTGGGTTCATGAGGTGGGATAATAAGAAGCTATGCTAAAAATGTGGTATACAAATATGGTATAATGTCCAGGTTATGACTGAACAATACACTACTTCAACGCTCACTCATAACTTTGCTAATTTTCAATATTTTGACTCCAGACTTTAGACATAACCATTTTTTCCACTCTGGCTCTTAAACAAGACGTGCGTCATTTTTTAAAAACCTGGACGAGATGTGTTTTTGCACCTCTGGTGCTAAATGACATGTCAGCCAATATACTGTACTATAAATGGTACATGACAGTGGTATGTGGTACATGATTATAAGGTGAATAATAAAACAAGTATCTTAAAAAATTGGGGTCAAAATTAAAAAAAATATGTAATTGTTTAACAGCCTTTGTGTGTAGTTCCATCTTCATCCCAGCAGCCATGCTTTGTGATCCCACCCTGTGAGCTGAGTTTGGGGATGAGCTCAGTGATGCAGTGGATGGGAGGAGGGTGGGAGAATGGAACTGTTATTCAACACCTCTCCCAGCCAGAGAATGAAAGTTGCAGGGTTGTCTGCATGGGTCTGGGTACCATATAGTAAAGACAAATGTCCTCTTTACATAGGGCTCAGCACCTCTCAACCTGTGGGTGGTAGAGTGCCTTGTGCATTGCCTGACATATGCAATCTTTGCCCAATGCATCTGTATTTGCAGCCACATGATAGCTCAGAAACCACAGTGCCCTCTGTTTCCACAGCCTTTCAGATAGCCCCATTAATTTTTTGCATCCAATGCTGCACTGAAGTGAAGGGCCCTTGGATAGAGCCTTTCCTTAGTGCAGAGCATCTGCATCCATGCACTACTGGTACCAAACACCTGCACACCGCATACATGCAACAAAACATTCAGCATTGACAAATGCTTATTAAGGTTTGGTTTTCTTCAATTAGTTTTTCTATTGCATATTGTAACTTGTTTAATTTCTCTTCAAATGTTATTATTGTTTCTCAGCTGGGCCATCAGTGTGGTAGTAGTACTATCATCTGTGACACTGGCAACTCAGGCTTGGGAATGAGCCAGGGTCATTGGGGGCTGTCCAGAGAGAAGAGGTTGGAGCATCCCATAGGACACTCTCCTCCTCTGTGATGGGGAAGGCTGTCACATCATCCCATTTCCACTGCCTGTGGATGCATGAGTGGCAGTGCACAACTCCTGGTGTGGGAAGGGGGGACACCATTAAACACTTGGCTGAGACATGTGCCAGCTTGTCTACAGCCTGGATTTATGTCTTTCAGGCTGGCATCCTCAGGAGTGAGGCTTCAGGGAAACAAGCAAGTTGGAAAAAATTGTAAAATCCCCCAGTGCCATGTAGCATGATCCCTGACAGCTAGAGGGGGGATGGAGCATGGACGGTCAGTATAGCAACCACAGAGCCCGCCAGCTATAGAAGAGAGAAAAAATATGCTATAAAAAATATTATTGTTTACATCTTTTTATCTCGAGTCAGCATCTGACTCGAGAGCATTTTTGCACAAGCAAGTGTTTCTTCTGAATAATCCAAACATTGTTGGTCTGCTTCCTGAGTCTCATTTTCATCCTCCTCTTCATGCTTATCAAACTCATTCAATCTGCAAGCTTGGAGATGTTACTATTACTTTCATGTGCTTCCCTTAGCTTTTCCTCTCTCTGTTTATTTCCTATCAAACTCTCATTATTATTCTAATTTACTTGCTTTTCATTACCTCTCATGCCATTAGTATTATTATTTTTTCGGGTGTTTCCTTAACACCCCCTTCTTTCAGTAGTTTGCAATTTGATTTCTCATAATGTTCTCTTGCTCCTGCTTGCCATCTTGTTGTTAACTCTTGGTAATTCTCTGTTTCTGAATCCTTCCTCCAGACCCTGTATCACAGGCTTGTATTTTGTCCAATCATGTGGAAGGAACAATGGATATTTGACAGGCCCTGGCCAAAACACTACTACCTTGCTACATGTTTTACCTTTTCACCTCCCTCCTCCCTGCCTGTTTTGTAATACACACTTGTGTCTAGTTCACACATACTTGAAGTTCCCCCCAGTTTTCTCCTCCACCATTTCTACTAGCAGTCTGTTCCAGTCATCGACCACTCTTTCGGTTAAGAAATATTTCCTCTTATTTCTCTTAATTCTAGTCCACCACCAGCTTCATCAAATGCCCCACTGGTCCTGGCACTCTTTCTCATTTGAAATAGACTTTCCTCCTGCAGCCTGTTTGCCCCTGTGATGTACTTGTTGGTCTATATAATGTCATGACTTGCTTTCCTCCCTTCCAGTGTCAACATGTTGAGACCCTCAGCCTTTCCTCCTAGGGCTTGTCATGCAGCCCCATTGTATTTGCCCCCCACTGGGCTGTCTTTACCCTTTCTATGCCCACTCTGAAGTGCCACCTCCAAAATTGGAAACAGCACTCCTGGAGGGGTCTCAACAGTTAGTGATATAGTGGCAACACCCCTTCCCTCCACCTGCTATATATATACTCCTCCCTATGCACCACAACATTTCACTAGACCTACACAATGGTTTGTCACATAGCCCTGCCACCTTGAGGTAATCAGATATGAAAACTCCAAGATTCCTTTCATGCTTAATGACTGTCAGTACCCTTCCCCCATATTATACTCAGTGCCTGGGTTTCTGTGCCCTAATTGCAGAATGTTGCACTTTTTGTCATTTAACCCCAACTGCCATGCTTTAGACCATTATTTTAGATCTGTACAATACATGTGTACTGTTTAGGAGACTTGAGTTAGGAATGAAGGGGAGGTAATATTTGATCATGGGTTTAATGGATTCCATGGTGGGGTTGTCCAATCTAACTTTTACTCTTTTTCTCTTTTCATTTCCTATTTGTACTTGACATCAGATAGTTGTATATGGTGTATTGTACTGCTACGAATAGTGAATTTTTAAAAAGGCCTTACATATGACAGAATATGATATTTACATAGTTAACTGCCCTTCCTGTTTCCTTTCCATACCAGTTACATATTCTGATATGCATCAAGAAATTTTTGAAAAATAAATAATGTAGCTTTTGGGTACCCTCAGATCTAAAATACACACCTGCTGCTCATTCTTTTCATATTTCCAAGACAATGCATGACACTAATTGCATCATTCTTTGCTTACTGATGTAACAGAATGTTCAGGCAGTATGAAAAGTGAAAACTGAAACTGCTGATGTGGAAGGTATTCTTCTGACTTGTTACAAAGGGAAGAAAATTGATTATTCATTTAAAAATGTAAAAACGTCTCAGAATATTGGATAGACACTAAAAGGAGCAGAGGAGGGCATCTAGAAGTGTAAAAATATTTTTTCATCACCTTTAGAAGGTAAAATAACAGATTCTAAAAGCGTTGAATAGTTGAAGGGTACTGTGTATCAAGTCCTGTTGTACCAGCCAGATGTTAGTGTGTAGAGAGTAAATGATTGATTCTGACTCAGAAATGTAAAAGAGTTGAAATTGTTTTCCAGACCAGAGTGTGGTAGGTTTTTGACAAGTCTGTCTGGTGATGATCAGCTTTGTATTTTAGTTTGCATGATTTAAACTGTTGTTTTGTACCTTTTACTTTAAACTACCTGGCATCTCATAGACAAGTAATGGATCCATAACACATTCTCCATGTGTCATTGGGATCCAGTAGAGTAGCAAGGCACAAGAGTGCAGGTTCCACTACCCTGGCAGCTGCCATTGTTCTCTTTTCTTTCTTCTTAGGTTTGCCTCAGTCCTTGTACCCCCACTTGGTGCCACACAATGCCACAACTGTTTTGAAAACACATTGCATACTAAAATGGCAGACACCAGACCCCAAGTCCAGTGCAGGGTTCACTTTGATTGTGGAACATGATGCCACTGTCACCCCACCATGGATGTACATTCAATAACAATGCCCTCACAGCCCTGGTAGCCCAACTGTTGTGACTGCAGTCTGCTCCTGAACCCAGATCATTGGCCTGATAGCAACATGTACTACCATTAGCTTTGAGACATTAAACAGAAACAATATATAGAATTTTATGTATGGGAAATTGCACACAAAAAGGAGTTAAGATCATGGAATATGGACCTTGACAGAAAAGCTCAAGAAATCCATCCTGTCATTTCATCCTCCAGAGGGAAATGCATGCTGAGTTACATGGGACTGAGTACATTTCATTTTTAATGGTGCATGATGTTTTACTCAGGTTTCAAAGAAGTATGCTACCAAAGTAAACAAAACATTACATTTACTTGTATATGAAAAATAAAACACACCACGCACTCAGCTGATAACTATCCACCCAGTGTCCAGAGTCAAACCTTTTAACTTGCAGATCTTTGTAAATGTAATTTCTGTCTTAGAAAAGTTCAGTAGTGTGTCACAGTTTTGGGATATTATAACCTTCCATTATAATAATGATCAAAGAAACAGAAGCATTTAATACAGAAAGATCATCACCCAGGACTGAATTGTTCTATAATTAAAATTTAATTTATAGACTTTTATAATTGAAATAGTGCAGTTTGGGGACTGGGGTAAAAGGTGGTGAGGAAGCAGCTGAGTGTGGCTGAGACAAAAATCTACAATTGTCAGACCATTGATCTGTGCAGAATAACTGTTAAGAAAATGTGCTGAGAAACACTTTGGAATGCACAAAACAGTTTGGAATGTGTACAACAAGAATTCTGAGTAGACTGATTTTTGTATATAGAACAATTGTTAACCATATAATATAAAACAATTATCAATGCTACATCTTTTTGTTGCAAATTGAAAAGTCATAGTTTAGGTTTTAGTTCCATTTGATTTTAATACCTTGAGTGGTTATTGAATTTGGTTGACAGCTTTTTACCTCCTATCTCCATTTTTTGCAGTGGTATCTCAGGGTGACTCAGTTTTAATTTGTCTCAGTTTCAATACACATCAGTTCTACTCAGTGTTTAGGTGGGTACTAGTCATACCTATTGTATGCATTTGTATTTTTCTTTTTTTGTTATACTTGGTAACGAACTATGAGTAGTCCAATGTATTATAATTAGGAAATTATATCTTTCTAAACTTGGTTTGCTATATAATGAATCCATGCAATTAATCCTTTTCAATATCTACATGAAGCCCCTAAACCTGAAAAATCCTTATATTAAGTTTTATCTCCATACTTATGACACCATAATATATGCAGAGGGAATAGACTGCAACCAAATACAGACTAGACTACAAAGGGTCTTTGATGTATTGGAAATGTTTTTTTTGTAGTCAAGATTGGTACTTAATAAAAAAAAAGTAATGTACTTTAGTACAACAAAAAGTCAGAATACATCTATAAATAACTTGCTAATAAATATAAAGGATCAGATAATAGAACAACAGGTACAAAATTATCATTGTTTGGGTGTCTGGATAAGAAAATTAAGTGGATTATTCACATAGACACACACATTAAGAATGTGTTGAAACATTGGGGTGCACTTTATAAAATCAATCATTTAATGAATAGTGAAGTTAGGAAATAGGTTGTAAACACCATGGTTATCCCCATTTTCAACTTTGGAGAGTTATTGATAGCAGTGGTGTTTGGAATAGAATTGGCAAGGCTAGACATTATGTACGGAAAACATGACCATTTCATTCTAGATGTTTCACGCAGGGTGCATAGATGTAACCTTTACAAAATGCTGGGTTAGCTAAGACTGTAGGATAATAGGAAACTAAACAGTATTGCCTATATGTACAACTGTTGTAGAAATAGGGGTCCCAGGTTATATATCTAGAAGAATTTACAACAAAGAAGCATTATGGGTTCACTAAGATCAGCAGGTGGGATTGATTTCTTGTTAACAAAAGAAATCTGGAGGTGGATAGATCATATTTCTACTATATGGGTCCCAAAGCATGGCATATTTTCCCAACCCATTTGAGACCAGCAGAAAAAAATATTAGTCTGTATAATATTTAAAACATGGTACACTGAACAGAGAAAGGAAAAAAAAAACACTACTTTGTTGTTTCAACAACAGACACATAGGGTGGGATATTCAGAAGGGCTGCGCATGGCGCAACACAGTTGCACCATGCGCAACCCACTGATGCACACCAGCATGATATTCAAAAGGGGAAAGTGCCTGGCACAAATCTTGATGTGCCGGAGAGCATTAGTAATGTATGCGGTGTAAGTAGGGGGTGTGTGCCCATGCATGCTCCGCACATCCAGATATTCAGCCCTGGATGTGCTGAGCCCATACAGGCACAACCCCTACTTGCACTGCACACAGTTGAGCCAGAAAAAAAAGGAGCAACAGCTGGTCTCCCAGAGGTGAGCTGCTGTATTGCAGGGTGCAGCATGGCAGCTGCCACCTGTGGGTGGCCACCCGAGCTCCGGTGGCACCTTTGTGGTAGTGCCCTCCCCATGCCTGATCATGGGCATATGTAATGAAATAAAATGTCCATATCCATGGTGTTCCAGTGGACCGCTCCCAGCCTGATTGCGGGCATATGTAATGAAATAGAATGTCCATATCCATGGTGGTCCAGTGGATTGCTCCCAGCCTGATTGTGGGTGTACATTCCAAAATAGAACACACCAATCCATCCCTGGTGGTCCAGTGGTACCCACCTCCCCACCTGCCCACTGAGCTCCAGCATCCCGATCCCCCCCAGTCAGTGGCAGGTGGCAGTTCCCAACCACCAGCTGCCCCGCCAACCACTAACTGTCTGCGTATAGTAGAGCTGTATGCCCATTGGTCTACAGCATGGGCCAATGGGTGTACAGACCGTATCATACTACACAGTCCAGATATGTGAATGGATCACTCACATATCTGGACTGCAAGCTAATAATCAGCTCTGTCTGTACGCCATTGGCCAATGCTGTGACCAATGGGGTACAGCCTACCACATAAGCAGTCAGTCAGCGGGCAGCAGGGCAGCTGGTGAGTGGGGAGCTGCTGCCCACCACTGACCGGGGGGAGCAGGGTGCTGGGGCTCAGTAGGTGGGTGGGTAGGGGGGTACCACTGGACCACCAGAGATGGACTGGTATGTTCTATTATAAAACTTATGCCCATGATTGGGCTGTATGCAGTCCACTGGACCTCCAGGGATATGGGACTCTCATTTTAAATCCCTATGCCTGTGATCGGGCAGTGGGGTACTTTTCCACTTGTGTAGGGGGGCGTCAGTCCCTGATGACTGCAGCCTGGCAGGGCGCCAGGTGCAGGTTGCCGGGGATTAGTGCACCTGCATGCAAATGGGGCCATAATGACATGCAAATGGCCCCATTTGTGTCTTGCATGCATTATGGCCCCATTTGCATGTGCATTTTTTAATATCATGGTTGATGTGCCTAGCGCAACAGCACTTGCGCTAGCGCATCCCCCTGCCCCCTCTGACCACTTTCGCTGGTGCAGTGCCACTGCACCTTGCACAATGCAGGTGGCCAAAGAGTGATATTCAAAGGTGCTAAGCCATGGCACAGCACCATTGAATATCACCCTGTCAGTGCCCTGGCACATCCCAGTTGCGCTGCGCCCAGGCTTGTGCCACAGCCTGGCGCAGTCTGAATATCCCACCCACAGTGCCAATCAGGTTATTCCAGCACACAAAACTTAAAATTATTTTGTGTGTGTGCAATCAGAACTATGTAAAAGTTGAATGAAACCTGCTTATTGGGAACATTTATTTATTTGTTTAGTTAGTTTGTTAGTTAGTTTTTGTTTACCGGGTGAGGTACACTAGACAAACAGTTGCCTATTTTCTGGCATGACCCAGCAGTACACACATTACATTAACAATGTGATCCTAGTAAACAGTAACAATCTAGATTTACAAATGTACAGTAAACAAGAAGGCAAGTTGAGACACGGATGGATAGCAAGATAGAAGAGCTAATTCAAAAACATTACATAGTGTCAGGTAGGAACACAGTTTTGAGGCCTTGGTACATGAGCAAATATTTAACTGTAGCAGGTAAGTTCAGAACTGTTTCTGAAAGGTGCCAATAGTAGCACAGTATCTGATATTGGGGGGGGGGACCTCATTCCACTGTTTCAGGACAGATAAATTAAAGCCCAATATGTATATAATGTGATTGTTTTGTGTTTATACAATTTTAGGATATGTACTTTCAATTTCTGTGACAAACTGAATGTGATAAGGTGTGAGCCCTTGTGACCTCACTCAAAATAAACTTTTTTTCAATTGAGTATCCTATTCATTGAATGAATAACATATTTTACTACTACTACTACATCCTATGTATTTTTCTCATTCATTGCTTATTGGTATTAGTTGTTGAATATTATTGGTATAATTTATTGCATATTATTAAATATGGGGGGATAAGCCTTTTTTATTTTTAGCTCCAAAGCTCTGGAACTACCTTTCTGTGACCCTTAAGTACTCAATCTCATATATACTTTAATCATTTCACCTGTACCTGATGCCTGATTTATATGCTGTTCTAATCTGTTACAATTGACGTAATATTGAGTTTTATCTATCACATTTGCCTGCCTTGATTGTATTTATCTTTCTGATGTTCTGGAATGGATTGCTTATATCTTATTTTGATGTTCAGATATTTACTATGAATTATTAATTTGCTATTTATCTCTGTATTCTTACCACATGCTTATTTGGAAATATTGACTTAATTTCTGTGCTTTATATAACTGGTATGGCCCCTTTTGTACTCTTTTGGGTTGTCCCTGAAAATCAACATAGTGTTGTCTAACTAACCAAATCACTAATCTAAAAGCCAATCAATCAATTAATCAATCAATCAATCCATGAATAAATGAATAAATAAAATATTAGTTTCAGTATATTCTGTTATATTTTTGCACTACTTTCATCCCAGGATTATTTGTTGGTTACAATAAACATACCTACTGCTACTATTTATACCAATCATGCATCCTACTGACATCTATTTTTAGTGAACATCATTTCCAGAAATACCAGACTTAATATAAAATGTCATTAAAATTTTAGTAATAGTTAGATAATCAGGTATCAGGTAATATCAGATATCAGGTAATCTTTTTTCTGCAAGCCTTTCAACAAGATGGACTGTATGGACAGTAACATTTACTTTCTGTTCTGAGGGAATGTATCATTAGAAACTTGTTTAAAAACATCCCCCAGCCAGCAAGAAATGGCATGGCACAGTGAATGAAATTTATAAGATGGAAAAGCTGCTATATTTTTCACCAGCAAAAAGATGCTTTGGACAATAAATGGATGTCATGGGTGGCATTTATCACCCCGAGGGTAAGTAAGTTAGTTTCAGAAAGAAATGCTTTGTCTAACATAAGACTGTTCAAGGAGGTTATGAAGTTGGAAAAGACATACTTAATGCACAGAAAATAAGTTCAGACACAACCTAATGAATCAAGCAGTGGAAGCAATGTCTTTGTTTTTAAAAATGGGCATGTAAGAAAAATTAAAAATAAAGTGATTTTAAAGGATGTACATAAATATTGTATCTGTTGAAAAATGCCAATAAAGAACATTATTGATAAAATATATAGCCTTTTCACAAGTTATATGACCCCTTTTATGGGTCCCTGAAGAGTGCATGTACACATGTTTATAACATATAATAGGAACCCTTAAAATAAGTAATTAATATAGTCTCCATGGACACACTGTTACCTATATGTTAACATACACGCACACACACTTGCACAAGTGCCTGCACACACACGCACATACATACATACACACACACTATTTATTGGATTCACACCTGTTGAATTTTGTTGAATATTAGGCTGACCGTGTCACCAACATCTATTATGGATAAAAGTAAAGATCTTAAAAACACAGAAGCATAAAATTTGTTAGCAAAAAAAAAAGACTGGTAGGCCCATCCAGTCTGCTTTCTTTTTCACTGCCTATTTTGACACCTTGGACCCTACTGTATATGGTCACTGGTGTCCCTCCTGACTCTGTTTCCCCTGTTTATCCTGGTCATATGCCTATCCCACACATGATTGAAGATCCCCACTGTTTTTACCCCACCAACTTTTCTAAGAAGCTGTTCTAGACATCCTCCATCCTTTCTGTGAAGAGGTATTCATTACATCCCTCTTAACCTTCCCTCCAGTTTCATTGAATGCACCTGTGTTCTGGTGCTTTTCCTCCTCTGACAGAGACTTGCCATATGCACCTTATCTCTCTCATGCAGCTGTCCTCCAGGGAGTACATGTTGAGATCCTGCAGCCTCTCCTCTTATGGCTTCCTGTGCAATCCGGGCACCATTTGGGTAGTCCTCCTCTAGACTGCTTCTACCTTGTCAATGTCCTTTCTAAAGTGTGACTTCCAGAATTGGACACAGTACTCCAGGTGGGATCTCATTAATGAGTAATATAGTGGCAACACTATTTCCTTTCATCTGCTAGAAATCTAGCTTGCTATGCAGCCCAGCATCCCAATAGCCTTGCTTACTGCTTTGGCACACTTCACTGCCACCTTGAGAGCATCAGATATTATTACCCCAAGATCTCTTTCTTGCTTGGTGACTGTTAGTACCTCCTATCTTATACACAGCTCAAGCTGCATGAATTTGTAATTTCTGGTGTTGAAATTTAGCTACCACACCCTAGACCACTCCTCTACATTCCACACATCTCTTTGCCTTCTTTTGAGTGTCCACCATGTTACAGATTTTGTGTCATCCACAAAGTGACACACCTTCCTCTCCAGTTCTTCAGCAATGTCACATATGAAGACATTGAAGGGAATGGTCCCAGTACTTATCCCTGAGGCACCCAAAGTGTTACTATTCTGTCCTCAAAGTGGCTGTCATTTACTATCACCCTCGGCCTCCTATCCTTCAACTAGCTTGATATCCAGCTTACTACTTTCTTAACAATCCCTAGGCTGCTTAGTTTCTTTACTAGCCTCCTGTGCTGCTCAGTGTTGAAGGTAGAGATGGGCAAAGTGGCCCCAAATCACTCCATGAAGTGATTCACGGAGCGAAGGTAAATTGCCAGAAGTTTTCTGCAATGCTAAGAGAGTATCACATTATATCGGGTAATGCAAAGTACATTGAAAACAACAACTTTGCATTACTCCACCTTCCCAAACCACTACTCCACCAATTCTTAAGGCAAAGTACATTGAAAACAATGTACTTCACCTCACTTCACCTTGTTTTTAAGCTCCAAAGGTGAATTTTGCAGTGATTCATGGGATTTCAGGTCACATGGGCTCTAGATTGTTCTGCACAGCCTTAGTTTGAGGTAGTGTGTGTAGAAAGCTGAAGGAAACAATTTGTTCTGAGAGCTCTCTGCGATTCAAACCTTCTAAAAGCTGTTATAAAACCTTTTTGAGTCATTTTTTTTGCTGAAACTTTAGTTCATTGATTATAGGAAACCCTTCTGTGCTTATATCATTGCGCATTTATTGTTTGTGTGTGGATTTTGAATGTTAATGTACAACATTCATTCTATGTACTGAGAGACAGTGGAAGTGTGCTTTGGGGGAGGGGCGTATCTGTGGTGTAGGTAGATTAACTTGTAGAAAAAGACAGTGCTTTCTGTTTTGGTGATGTTTTTCTTGTTTAACTGTTAATGTACACACAGTAATATTTTCAATAATTCTTGCCAGTTTTTTGCTGATTGTTGTGGTGCAGCAGTGCATAATTTTAGTTTGTTTAAAATGTGTAGTATATTACTGAAGTTTTCAATTTGCTATGCATTACTTAGTGTGTGTGTGTGTGTGTGTGTGTGGATGTGTGTCATGCATGTCATCAAATCAAACACCTTTTATTGTGCCACATAATTTCAGCAATGTGAACCTGCTATCCACAGCAGCTGTGTGATTTTTGTACTTCTTTGTGGTATCTTTTCTTGTACTAGTACTAGTGACTGTTACTGCAGCACTGCAGTACACTGCCCCCCCCCATGGCCTACCTCAATCGGCAAAGGTATTCTTTTCCAGATTTGAATTTCTGATGGTGAGCACTGGTTAGGTGTTGTGCCTTTTCATCTGCATCTCTTCAGTGTGCAGCACAATCTTAATCTGTCTGTGCATTTGCATGTCTTTAGGGCCCAATCTCTATCTGTAACTTAAGTCACAGTTGGTTCTTTGGCTTCCCTTCAGAGTACTGAACAGGTGTGGTGCAAAATTCTGCATGAACATTGTACTCATTAATATACATTTTTAAGTCAGGACCATCATCATGAGTCACTCATGATACAAATCACGTTTTTCATCATCACGGTCACAAATGCAGTCACAAATCATGATTCACAATCATGTCATGAATCACAACACTAATGTTTTGACTAGTTACTTGAATGTATTATAAGTATGTTTTGTAGTATCTCTCCAGGCTTCACCACCCCACCATTGTACTCATTAATGAGTGTTTTTAAGTCAGGGAGTTTGTGTTACAGCTCACCGGGGAAGTACAGCCATAGGCATTTGTGTTCCTTCCCATACAGCATGTGAGTTACAGTACTGTAAGTAGTGGAGAGCGAAGTGGCCCCAATTTGCTCCGTGAAGTGATTCACTGAGTAATATGGAATCCGTGGAGAACTCCACAATGTGAAGTGGAGTACTTCAATTCATAATGAGGAACGCAAAGTTCATTAAAACCAATGACTTTGAGTTATTCCACCTTCCCCAAACCACTTCTCCACCAATTTTAAGGCGAAGTACACTGAAATCAGTGTAATTCACCTCACTTCACCCTGTAATTGAGTTCCAAATGAAATTCTGCAGTTATTCATGGGATTGCAGGTCACATGGGCTCTAGATTGTTTGGCACAGCCTCAGTTCTGGCCTGGGAAGTGTGTGTGTGTGTGTGTGTGCAGTGGTAGCTGGAGACAGTTTGCTCTCAGAGCTCTGCAATTCAAAACCTCTAAAAGCTGTTTAAAATGTATTTTTGAATCAGTTTTTGCTCAAAATTTAGTACAACGATTGTAGGAAACCCTTCTGTGCTCATATCATTGAGTGTTTATTGTTGTGTATGGATTTTGAATGTTAATTTAGAACAGTTAGTCTGTGTATTGTGAAGTGTGCTTTGGGGAGGGGTGTATTTGTGGTGTGGGTAGATTAACTGGGAGAAAAATGCAGTCTTTCTGTTTCGGTTATATTTTTCTTGTATAACTGTGTTAATGTACACACAGTAATATTTTTAGTAATTCTTGACATTTTTTTGCTGATTGTTGTGGTGTAGCAGTGTATAATTTCTGTTTGTTTAAAACATTTGGTTATATTACTAAAGGTTTTTAATTTGCTACACATTGCTTGAAGTGTCTGTGAGTGTGTGTGCGTGTGATGCATGCCATTAAATCCTTTCATTGTGTTACAGAGTAATTGCAGCAGTGTGAACCTGCCATCTACTGCACCTGCATTAATTTTTTATACTGCTTTATGGTATCTTTACTGGTAGAGGAATGTTACTGCCATGCACTAATCCCCCAACTGGCAAAATGTATTCCTTTCCAGATTTGGATTTGTGGCTAGTGAGCACTGGTTAGGTGTGATTGTTCCTTTTCGTATGCATCCCTTGAGTGTGCATCACAATCATAATCTGTTCAGTTCAGTTCAGTTAGATTTTTATTGTTCAATCTAAAAAGATATTTACAAAAGCAGTGAATATAAAATAAACATATACATAATACTATCACAGGCACCAGGTATACAAAAAAGACATACAATATGTATAAATATCCATTGCACATGTACATATACTTAATCAAGACAATCCATAATGTAATACCTTTATTTCTCCCTCTATGTAATCTTTTTAAGATTTATAATCATTGTCCGAACAATCTTAATCTGTCTGTACATTTGCATGGCACCATTAATTCTGGGAGACTGCATTTCTTGTTATGCTCTCATTTCACTTTGTCAGCACTGGGGAATTTTCTGGACATAAGACAGTAGCATTTTGGAGATGCACATTAATTCTAGTGACTCTGTGTGTGATCTGACCACTGTGTGCATGACTGAGTGTGCCATTAATTCTGGGAGACTTTGCATTTCTTATTACACTCTCATTTCACTTCATCTGCACTGGTGAGTTTTGTGGACACAAGACAGTCACACTTTGCGGATGCACATTCATTCTGGTGACTGTGTGGGTGAGATGCTACCAGTATTGTTGCCACTCCACCTTACTTCGCGTTTAAGGCAGAATGACAACATAAAGTAATAGTAACAAGGCGAAGTGAGCCTTTCCTATGGGGCACTCCGCATAGTGAAGTGCCAATGTGAAGTGGCCACTTCTTGTTCACTTCGTCAGCGGATTTTAAATTCGCTGCATCTCTAGTTGAAGGCCTTATTGAAGTCCATGTAAGTCACATCCACTGCCCTCCCTTGTCCACCTCCCTCATCACCCAGTCAAAGAAATCTATAGGATTTGTTTGGCATGATCTCTTTCCTGAGGAACTGCACTGCCAGTTGTTCTGCAGCCCGTTTGCCTCCAGGTACTCCATCAGTCTCTTCTTCAGCAGGGTCTCCGTTATTTTCCCCACCACTGTTGTGAGATTGACTGGCCTGTAGTTGCTAGCCTACTCCCTCCTGCCATTCTTGTGCAGAGGGATCACATCAGTCCTCTTCCAGTCTTCTGGAACTACCCCATCTCCAAAGAGATGCTGAGTGGTGTTGCCAGAGGTGCAGTTAACACTGTGCTCAGTTCTTTTAGAACCCTTGTGTGAATTCCATCTGGTATCATCACCTTGTTCTCCTTTACAGCTTCCAATCCCTTTCAGACTTTGACTTCTGAAAATGGACTTGTGTCTAATCCCCCCTCCCCCAATGCCTGCTGATACATGTTGATCAGTCCCCATCCTCATCTAATATGAAAACTGAGCAGAAGTACTTATTTAATATTTGAGCTTTTTCCTGGTCTTCTTCTGCATAGTCTCCACTGCCTTCCTGATTTTAATTATCACACCCCTTGGTTTCCTCTTTTCACTTGTACCCGAAGAATATCCTATTCCCTTTTTTGACCTCCCTGGTGACCTTGTCCACTGTTTGTGCCTTAGCTGCCCTCATTCTCCTTCCTGCTTCCCTTTGTTTTTCCAGATATACCTCCCTGCTCATTGCCATTTGAGTGTCCTTGTACTTCCAAAATGCTTTTTTTTCCTTCTTTACCACCTTAGCCACCTCCTTCAAGAACCATAGTGACATCTTCCTTCTCCTTCTCCTGCTTACTTCCTTCAAACATCATGTTGTTGCCTTAACTAGTTCCTCCTTGATATTTTTTGATTTGCTCTCAACTCCCACCCCCAAGTCATCCTCCCTTTGAGGTAAGGATTACTGTCTCTGGATATATCCACCTGAATTGTTGGAATTGGTTTATTCTTGCTTCTGCTCCTGAAACTCTTGAACTGTTCCAGAAATCTGGGAACTTCTTTGGACTATCATCAGCAGACCCATTGGAAATGGATTTAGGGGATTAGCAACTCAATTCACTGTGAGTAATTAGGCCTGTACTGGCTGAGGCCTGCAGACCAGTCTGTGGCAGCTCTGGGGCTGGTACCTTTACCAGCCAGGTAGCAGGCAGTTTTGGTGCTTTGGCCCTTGTGTCTCCCAGGGGACCAATTAGTTTGGGTTCCATTGGGGTCTGAGAGTAGTTGGTGTTGGCCGGGTGTGGACCTTGGGCCAGATGTTTGGGGCTTTTCCTGCAGTTGAGCTGATCTAACCCTGAAGAGTTGTTTTGGTCCTCCTCCTGCTCTTACTCCTGTTCCTGTTACCGGTTTAACTTTTAAGTTTCATTTAAGACTTTTATTATTCATTTCTGCAAGTTCAAAACTCATTTATTGTTTGGCAGTGAAAGTGCCATTATACCCTTGGGCCCTGATAGTGGGAGTATCAGTGGTCTAGGGTTAAACTGTGGTATTATTAAAGGATTTTTGCACTATTACTGTAGGAAAAATTGTCATATAGGTCTGGACTTAACTACATTATTATTCAGGACTTTTATCATTATTGCTGGAAAGACTGTTGCCCAGGGGTTGTCCCTGAAGACTTCTTTAAATATCCTGTGTAGTAGTGAGAGGACTACCGGGATTTATACCAGCTGGTCTTTTCTTGTTTTTCATTTTTTGATTATATTTTGTTTTGTTTTCTTTACTTATTGATGTTTGTTAATTTTTTAGTGTTTTCCTCCTCTGAGCAGTTAGAGTGTTTTGGGGTGGGGAAGTGCTGTTTTATTGTTTGTTTAATGTAGTATCTGTATTTTGTGGTTTTTAGAAGTGTCGGGTAGACTGCAACTTGTTTTGGGTAATTTTCTGGGATTTTGCTGTCTATTGTTTTTTTGAAGGGTGGAATGTGCCTGCCGGCCCCCTCAGTCTTACGCTATTTGGCCTCCTTTCTCCATGCCCTCCATCCATTCTCCCCTTCTCCTCTGCCCTTTGTTATTTATCAACCCTGTCGGGCATTGGGCATCATTCATAGGAGAAGGGGGAGTGGACGTGGTGGAAGGCATGAACATTGGAGGTTGAAAGAGGGGATTTCTCGCATAGGGGTGGTTAGGGCCAGGAGATGCCCTGGGGCAAAATGGAGCCTAGAATGTTGTGACCCATGTCTAGTCTCCAGTCCCGAGGGCACCATCTTTTTAGATGGGCATTTAGTTGGGATGACTCAATAACCCCATCCAATTCAGGTGGTGTTATGCAATGCCAGATCTATCAAGAACAAAACTGCAATTATTGCAGATTTTGTTGGAACAGCTGATTTGGCATGCATCACTGATACCTGGCTGGATGAAAATGCTGGCCCCATTTTGGAGGCAGCAATTCCTGCCGGGTACTCGGTGATCCACCACCCAAGATTGGACTGCGGGTGGGTAGCGGTCTGTTTTAAGGCTGAATTGGGCCTCACGGATGTTTTATTTGAGGAGGCTAAATCCTTTGAATGTACTATGATAGCAGGAATGGGTTGCGGGATAGCTCTCATCTACTGTCCACCTGGGGATGAGAAGCAGTTCCTGCAGGAAGTGGCAGATTTCATTGCCGACATGGCACTGGAGTTGCCCAGAGTGATGGTCCTGGGCAACCTCAATGCCTGGGTCGATGATGAACTCTCTTTGTTTGGCCAGCACTTCCTCCAGATGATGTTATCACTGAACTTCACTCAGATTGTTTCCTCAGCTACACATAATCGTGGTCATTCCCTGGATTTGGTGTTCTTCCTGGGGATCGAGACATCTGATTTGGGGTGGAACAGTCAGCTGGTCCAATCATTGCACTGTAAGGTTAATTTTCATGCCCCCCTTCGTAGGTCTGCCCCTGTGGAGATGGTCAGCTACTGCCCTTTATGGGATGTGTGACCTGAAGACCTGGCAGTGGTGATTGACCTCTCGGAGTTCTCTGATGACAGCTCAAGTCCAGAGTTGTTGGTTCAGGCTTATAATAATGCCATTTCCTTAGCCCTGGACTTGATAGCTCCTGCCCATGTTCGTCCCCTCTCAATCTGCCATCAGGCCCATTGATTTGACAGATCCTTGAGGGAAGACATGACATGTGGGTCATAGGTTAGAGCATCATTGGTGGAAATCTGCCCTAGCCATCGACCACCTTAGCTTGGAGGAGCATTATCAGCTCTACCAATCAGCAATTTCCCATAAGAAGGCAGACTTCCTGTCCAGGGAAATTGCTGTCACTCAGAATCGACAGGCTCAGCTCTTCCGAACTGTGAACAGGTTGTGCAACCCAGTCTGTCTGAAGTTGCAGCAAGCTTTTTCACAAACTGAGTGTGATGAGCTTGCTCAATTCTTTGCAAATAAGGTGGCGACATCAGGTCAGAAATCTGTCTGACTTTCCCTATGGGTGATGTGGTTGGTCACTGTTTGGCCACTACTCCTTGTACTTCCTAGAGTTCTTTTGACCTGCCGGATGTCGAGACATTATGAGGATTGTCCAGGGGATGTGCCCTATGTGCTGTAGTTCAGATCTGGGCCCAACTTCCTTGAGTTTGGGTTGTTATGAGATCATTGGCCCAGTCTTGGCTCAAATTGTCTGGTGCTCCTTGGAATTGGGTGAGTTTCCAAGCACCCTGAAGGAGGTAGTGGTGACATCCCTCCTGAAGAAAGCTTCATTGGACCTGGACATTTTTGCCAACTACAGACCTATTTTGAACCTTCCATTTTTAGGTAAGATTATTGAGAAAGTAGTGACAGTCCAGCTGGAGAACCATTTGACCATCCATAATGTCTATGAACCTCTCTAGTCGGATTTTCGTAAAAGGCACAGTACTGACACTGCTCTGGTTCGGGTGCTCAATGATCTCCTGATGGTGAGAGATTGGAGAAACTGCTCCATATTGGTCCTCCATGAACTCTCCTCAGCCTTTGACACTGTAGACCATGGGGTGCTGCTCGATCACCTGAGGTCCATCTGTGGCCTGTCAAACACAGTGCTTGGATGGTTTTCTTCATTCCTTGCAGGTAGAACACAAAGACTTGTGTCTGAGTTTTTTTCCTCCAATCTTTTCTTTCTGTCCTTCGGGGTCCCTCAGCATTCAGTGCTGTCCCCCATGTTGTTTGCAGTGTATATGCTACCCCTTGGAGACATTGTAAGATGGTATGGGCTGTTGTTTCACTGCTATGCTGATGATACCCAGCTATACCTGTCTTTTGCTCCTGACCAGGCTACTGCACTCTCAGTATTTAATAACTGTCTAGTTAAAATCCAAGACTGGATGAGTTTGAGCTGGTTGCAATTCAACATGGGAAAGACTGAGGTTATGGTGGTGGACCTGGGTCTCAAGATAGAGAACCTGAGAGTCGATCGACCCTCTGGAATATATCTGAGGGGTGAAGAGATCCTTACCTCTGAACGGGTGCTCGATCTTGGAGACGTGCTTGGCGATGAGCTGACCCTTCACCATCAGGTGTCAGCAGTCATCAAATCGGCTTTTTACCATCTTCAGAATATTTCCAGGGTCAAATACCTTGTTTCATCTGGTGACCTTCTGGTATTGGTCCATGCCTTTGTGACCTCTCAGCTTGACTACTGCAACTCCCTTTATCTAGGGCTTCTTGGGGTTGATATCCACCACCTGCAGCTAGTGCAGAACACTGCTGCATGGTTACTGACAGGGGTTCCTAGGAGTTCGCACATTAACCATGTGCTATGCGATCTACACTGGCTGCCGATTCAGTGGTGGATCACCTTTAAAGTAGGCTTGCTTACCTACAAAACCCTACATGGTCTTGGTCCTGACTATTTGAAAGAGCTCCTGATTCCCTACAGCCATTTGCAACAGCTCCACTTGGCTGACACGGGCTTGCTGGAGATTCTGAGGGTTATTCTGAAATCTTCTGGGGCCCGTGCTTTTTCTTTTGTGGACCCCACCCTCTGGAATTCTCTGCCCCGTCAGCTCCAGGAGAGTATGACCATTGAGGGCTTTAAGCAGGCACTGAAAATGTTTCTGTAGATATTGGCATTTCCAGAAATATAATGGATTTTATTGTTTTATGTCCTTTTTATCATCTGACGATTGTTTTAATGTACTGCACCTTGATATTTGAAAGGCGCCTTATAAATAAATATTATTATTATTCATTTAAGCAGTCTCTGAATTCTTTAAAGTCCATTCTCTTGAGGTCCAGGACCCTTGTCTTACTGTGTTTTTTTTCTTGCCCAATCCATTTGCTAAACCACACAGTATGGTGATTGCTTATACCCTGGAGACTACCCACTGTGGCATCTTCAATAATGTCCGTGTCCATAAATTCAAGGTTCAGAACTGCTCCTATATTAATGGATTCCATAACCATCTGCCTGAGAAATGCTCCCTGCTGGGAGTCAAGAATGGCCCTGCTTCTTGATGTAGCTGTGGACAGAATGCTTTAGTCTACATCCAGGAGATTAAAGTCCCATATAATCAATACCTCCCTTATCCATGGCATTCTGCCAGTAGCCTCCACCAAAACCTTGTCTAACCCCCCCATTTTGGCAGTGTATATATCACCCCCATGCAGATAAAGGCCACAGACCCTGTCTCAGCTGACCCATAGTACATCCAGCCCTTCCTTATCCCTCTCCTGTTGCTGTATCTCTATGCCTTTAAACCTCCCCTCACATATAAAACAACCACCCCACCATTCTTCCCTGATCTGTCCTTGTGGAACATGGTGTAGCCTGGGATGGCTACTTCCCAGCTGTATCTATTGTTGGACCATGACTCCATTACTGCCACCAGATTCAAATCTTCCTCCACAATGATTGATTCAAAGTCAGTAATTTCATTTCCTGGGCTCCTTGCATTGGCACACATGGATCTTCACTCCTTTTGTCTCTTTCTCCAAATATTCTGCTTTTCCTTCCTGTTTCCATCTTTCACCCCTCCCATTCCCTGGTCCCATCTTCCCCTTTTTCATTATCCCTCTGCCTACCCTCCATAACCATGCCCTTAACATCAGTTCCTCTTCCTAACCCACCTGGCCTGCCCTCCCCCTTGTTCTTATGCCCCTCTACCCATGGGAAAATCACTTTCCCTGGGTTTCTTCTGTTTGGTGTTCTTTTCTCTGGGGGGGCAATCTCTGCCTCCCTTCATTTTTCTGCCTCCCCCCTTGGGTAGTTTAAATGCATCTAAACCTTCCACCCAGGACTGTCATTCCTCTCCAACAAAGATGGAAGCCATCACCTATGTACAGGCCTTCATCCTGAGAGGCAGAATCCAGGTGTCCAATGTTGTCAAACCCCTCCTCCCTGAACTATGACTTCAACCACTTATTGAAGATGCTGGTACAGTTTTCCTTATCCTTTCCCTGGCTGTATACATGTAACACCTTAGTGAAGGGCACTATGCAATCTACCTGCTTCAGGCCGCTCCCTAACTCCTGAAATCTATTCTGACCTAACCTTGGTGCTTCCCTTGCCAAGTCATTAGTCCCCAGATGGACATAGGCACCCAGCTCCCCGTCCTGCCTTGCCATCCTAGTGATCTTTATGACCCACTCCCACCCTCCATGTTGAAACACCTGGTAGGCACCTCATCTCCCTCTTTTCTCTCTCCCTGTTCACAAAACTACCACCCCAAACAATTGAGTCCCCCACCAGAATTTGCTTCCTCTTATTCTGAATTCCTTTCCCTTCCACCTTTGGGCCTCCCCTAAGGAGGAGCCTCACATCCTCCCTGGCCACTACCATGGGTTACAGTTAGGAAAATCCTCCTACTTCAAGGGGGACATGCATGCATTGCCACAGGTGCCTCCTTCTGGCAGTCCCATGCCACCAGAGTGGTGAATAAGTTATGTAGTGGCACCAGCTGAGGAATGTGTTCTTGACCCACCGACCCACACTCCCAGAGCCCACCATAGTTCAGCTGGCCCTCCTCCTTTGCACCATCTGAGGTAACAGTGGTAGACTTGGTGGCCCCTTTGTGAAGGAGGAGGTCCTCAAACTCCTAGTGAAAGTCTGGAGTCTACTGACTTCCCCCCTCAGCTCAGAAAGGTGCACTCTTACTAATTCTTCTCCTTGAGCTGAGGACATGTTGTGTACTACATGACATGCTATAGACTTATTTATATTCATAAAGTATGCCCAGATTAGAATGAGTGAAACTTCATTGCACTAAGGTATGTAGTAGAAGACAAACAGAAATATGAATAAAAACTAGATTGAAAAAGGGCTGTGAGGAAAATGGAATTAAAGATCATCTACAGCATGGATTTATATCAGGAAATCATGCTCAACAAACCTTCCCACATTTTATGAGAAGATTAGTAATAAACTGGATGAGGGAAGTGATATGGATGTGATATTTTTGGATTTTATCAAGGCTTTCGATGTACTAGCATATGAAAAACTGATTTAAAAAATAGTGCAACTGGGAATAAATAAAAATCTTGTAAAATGGGCAACCAAATGGTTGGAAGATCATAGGCAAGGGGTGAGGGTTATGAGAAATCCATCCAAGGAAGGGAGTATGCTGAGTAGGGTACCACATGGATCCATGCTTGTACCATTTTTTTTTTGGAATTTACATCAATGATTTGGGGAATAATATCAGAAACATCTGCAATAAATTTGCAGATGACACAAAAATCAGAGGTAAAGTAAACATGTTAACATAATCAGACAGACTTGCAGACTGGACAACTGAGTGGAGTATGTCATTAAATGGTGATAAATGTAAAGTTATGCTAATGGTAAGGAAAAATAGAAATATCTAATATTACCTAAATGGATTTATGTTAAAAACAACTGAGTGTGAAAAAGATCTAGGGATATATATAATTAAAGATCTCCAAAGTAAGAAACAGGTAAATAAAGTAACTGGAAGGGTGAATCATGTATTCAATACAAGAAAGAGACAATTCAGTCATAGGTCAAAAAATGTTACTTTACCATTATATAGTTGTTACATTAGACCATTAATTGTTTATGGGTCACAGATTTGGGATGGATTAACAATTGGTGAAAGCATAAAACTTGAAAGGGTAAAGCAACAAAAATGATGAGGGGTCTTGAAAACATAGTACATATATGAGGAAAGAATGAAAAAGCTGGGACTGCACAGTTTAGAATACAGATGTACTACATCTAGAAATGTACTGTACTAAACATCCCCTTCCACAGCACAGCTCTTGCACAATACTCTCTTGCCTACAGAGCACCAGGCTAGCTGAATGAACTTCCCATCGATATTACCTCTGAGCTGAAGCTCAGCCTTTTTAAGTGCAAACTCATTCAGCATCTGACAGCACTAAGCTCCTGTGACTGCTGGCCTTAACTCCCATTCTGCCCTCCAACCCCACCTCTCCCACACTCCACTTGCCCCTCTAAATTCCCAATTTTCCTTGCTGTCTCTGTCCCATGCCTAGGATCGGTAATGCTTCTCCACTCCCACCCTGCTCCTGTCCCCAAACTGTATTTTCCCCTCCACCTTATTCACTATCACACCCTTTTTTCTTCTCTTTTTGTGCCTCCACCCTATTTCTTTCCTTACCTCCTACCACCTCCTGATTAATTCAGTCCTCTGGCTGCTTGTTTTGTTCTATGTATTTATAGACATGTAACTTAATTTGTATATTATTACTATCCTGACATCACTGTATTTGCATTTTTGTAATTTTTTATTCTTTTGCACTTGCAATTATGTTTTTCTCATTGCATTTTATCCAGTGTTCTTTGTTTCCCATGGATGTCTTGTTGTATGCACATTTTGTATCTGTCATGATGTGTAACCTTTGCAAATGAGCTTTTAGCTCAAAGGTTGTTCTCTGAGACAAATAATAAATAAAACAAATACATAAAATACTGGGATTTATTAATGTTATATCAAATGTACAAGGATCCAAACCTATTGAAATAATTAAATCTTACAGGTGGTCAAGAAATATATACATTAAAAAGGCATAATAAGCAATTAAGGGTTGAACAATCTACAACAAGCACAAGGAGGTACTTTTTCAGAGAAACGGTAGTGCAATTATGGAATCACTTACTAGCAAAACTGATGTACAGCAGCACTTTTGATACCTTTAAAAAAGGTTTGGATAATTGGATGAAGCAGGAAAAACATAAGGGATACTGAGTTTAAGAGATAGACAAAGCATGGACAAATGCGTCTAAATTATGTCTCTAAATTCAAAGTATTATAAAAATAATAATATTCCCAAATGAATCTCTTTAATAAGATTGTAATTGAAAATAAGAAAATAGATGTAATTACGTTGCTTTAAGTCAGTTTTCATTCTTTATTCTGGAGAACAACAGAAGTAGTAGGCACTATTCTAAGCAATCAATTAAAACTATTTATTTGAGTAACTGTATAAGAACAAAAAATATCAATTGAATATGTGTTTAGTGGTCTTTTGCATGTTTATGTTGACTGACAGAATGGATGCATATTAATTAGACATTTTGCCTATAATAAAAAGATGAAGAGTTGCAGCACTGGAGTTTGAGTTTTAACAACTTATAATCTCTGCTGTCAAGCGAGGAGGATTGCAAAGTGATTTTAAGTACATTATTCATTAAAAAGGATAAAACAGTGGTCTGTTTTTATGATATCTGGCAATTACACAGAACAAATTGCAGCTGCAGAATATAGGATCAAACACAAGTATTTTTCATCCAACATCAGTGAGTCATGCTCTCTTTCATAATTTCAAGTATTACAACACATGTGAAGTGTCTGAAAATAAAATATGAGGTCAAGAATAACAGCAAAATAGATAGTAAAGCTGAATATAACACAAAAGAGCCTAAATCTGTTTTGTTTATTTATGTAAATAGTCCTCAACGTAGATTGTTAGACATGCAAGTAGTAGTACTAGTAGTATCTTTATTTATAAGATGACCTTCCCCATAGGCTCACAGTGCCATATAAAGAGAACATAACATCATATCACAGAACATGGGGGACAGTAATAAAATCAAACTTTCAAATAACAGCTATCAATGAATGCATATCTAAAAATATAAATACATAAAGAAAATAAATATAAAATATAGTGTAGCAGCATCAATATCAGGTGGAGACAATATCATATGAGCCCTCACTGATCTACAAATGTCTGTCTAAAAAGGTAGGTTTGAATCTCACATCCACCACTTGCATACTGTGTGACCATGAGCAAGTCACTTAACTTCTCTTTACTCCCAGGATGCACCTGGAAACAAGCCTCAGCTTAGTGTGTCATTCTTCGCCACAAATTCTAGAAACAATAAATAACCCCCTTTTGAAGGCCTCAGTTGAAGGAGCCTCCCTCAGTGCTCTGGGAAGGGAGTGCCATGATAAAGTGCCAGCTCCCTCAAACACTCAGTCCACTGAGGATTTCAGCCTGCTTATTGGGACTGATAGGAGACCCACCTGTGAGGAGCAGAGTCAGTGTTAGGACTGGTGATGAGTCAGAAATTCCAATAAGTATCTAGTGCTCAACCCACGTAAGGCCTTGTAGGGTAAGCTCAAACAAGGAGGCAGTATAGCACAGTGGTCTAAGGCTCTGGCCTGCAAATCTGATGACATCCAGCAGACCAGACCTGGGTTTGAATCCCACAGCCTCCACTTGCATACTGTGTGACCCTGAGCAAGTCACTTAACTTCCTTGTGCTCCCAGGTCGCTCCTGTGAAAAAGCTTTCAGCTTAGTGTGCTATTCCTGGTTAAACAACTAAAAAAAAAAGCAAAGCCTCCTTGAATGTAACATGCCACTTCACTGGCAGCCGATGCAGGTCATGAATGACCAAACTTATATGACGTGACCTTGGAAGACCAGTCAGAAACCTAATCAGTATGTTTTGCAACAGCTGCAGGGATTGCAGAGTACCTCCATTGACCTTGAGGCAGAGAACCTTACAGTAGTCTAGCCTGTACATCACAGACATGGGCACTAGTGTTGACAGGTCCTCAAGGTGGACAGACTTAATCCAGCTGATGTCTCTAAAATGGTACAAGCCACTCTAGATTAGAGGTGAACATACAGGCTCAAATGTCATCCTTGCATCCAGAATGACCTCCAGATTTATAACCTTACTAGTGGCCAGCAGCTGAGATGACCTGAGCTGAAGCCCAATCACATCATCAGCTACCTCTGCACCCCTCTACAACCTGGCTCAGTCACCAGTACCTCAGTCTTGTCTGGGTTTATCTCATCTAGCTAGATGCAATCCAATTCTAAATCTCAGCCAAGCACAAATTCAGCACCTCAACAGCACCCAGTGTCGGGGGTGAAAATGACAGATAATGGATTTAATCTGCTTACCAGTGAAAACCCAGACTGCAATGCTGATGTTCATTCCTAGGGCAGCATGTACACTAAAAACAGCAAAGGGAAGAGGACCAGTCCTTCTGGCATGCCACAGGCCTTGTGCACTAGGGGTGATGCGAAAGTACACATCACCTCCCTTGTGTCCTAACCCTGAGACAAGACTTAACCCAGCAGATGACTATGCCAGTGAGTTCTCCATACTCCAACAGATGGTCCATGAACAACCATGGTCACAGTGTTGAATGCTAAGGAGAGATCAAGGAGAATGAGGAATGCCTATTCACCTCTATCCCTCTCCATAAGACAGTCACTGTGCAGCCTGACCAATGTTATCTCAGTGCTGTGCCTAAGTACACAAGTGCTGTATACCATAACAAAGAATGCTTAATGCCGTGGAGTATAAACAACAACAACAACAACAAAAATTAAAAAAAATCTCTTTCTGTATACCTCTTTAAGCAAATGTAAAATCCCTTCTCTCCTGAAAGGGATATCAATAAAAATTATATTTTCTCCATAGAAAGACTTTCCCAGTCTCAAGGCAGATAATTATGTGATTAAAAAAGCCAGCTATTTTGATATATATAGTCTTATAACATTCCTTTAACATTGCTAAGAATTTTTATTTTGTATCTACTTGTATATTTTGTTTAGGAATAAGGCACATTGAGCTGAATCTCATTTCCAGGTACAACTTTAGTGGGGGTTTACCAAAATTACATGGGAAATATGTATTTACATACTAATTGCCAGCAGATTAGGCCTTTTGGTCTATCGAGTCTGCTCGAACCTCAGATCCCTAGTTGGGTGCCAAGGCCCCTCCCCATTGTGTTCCAGAACCCCCTATCATCCATCCCCACCCCCCCGGGCCAGGCCATCATCTAATACATCCACTTTCTGTGTCTGTCCCACCCTCTCTTGAAGCCCTCCACTGTGGATCTCTGAACCAGCTCACCAGGCAGTGCATTCCAAGGTTCCACCACCCTCTCAGTGAAAAACCGCCTCCTCTTTTCCCCCCTCACCCTTCCACCTTCCAACTTCAAACCATGTACTCTGGTGATACCTCCCTGCTTTAGTCTAAAGATCCCCTCCATGTTTATCCTATTTATTCCCTTGAGGTACTTGAAGACCTCAATCATGTCCTCCCCTGTCTCTCCTCTCCTCCAATGAAAACAGGCAGAGCTTCTCAAGTCTGTCCTCATACGTCAATTCCCCTAGTCCTCGTATCATCTTAGTTGCCCTCCTCTGTACCCTCTCCAGGAGCTGTATGTCCCTCTTCAAGTGTAGTCTCCAGTACTGTGTACACAGTACTCAAGGTGTGGTCTAACCAGTCCATTGTACAGTGGCAGAATCACTTCCCTGCTCCTAGAGGTGATCCCCCTTACAATGCATCCCAACATCCTGTTTGCCTTGCTAGCCGCTCTCCTGCACTGCTCAGAATTATTCATACATGCATCCACCATGACCCCTAGGTCTTTTTCCCCTATTGAGGCCTCCAGCACCACCCCTCCCAGGGTGTACCTGCGTTTAGGGTTTCCTCACCCAAGATGTAACACCTTGCACTTGTTGATATTGAAATTTAATTTCCATGTGTGAGCCCAGCTTTCCAGGGTGTCCACTTCCCCTTGCAGGGCCAATCTCCCCTCTTCCCACTCAACTACTGCTCCCATCTTGGAGTCATCAGTGAAGAGACTCATTTCACACCCTATACCCTCCCTGATGTCTGATACATATGCATTAAACAGGATCAGACCCAGGACCGAGCCCTGCGGTACCCCACTACTGACCTCTCTAGGGTTCGAGAGCTCCCCACTGACCACTACTGTCAGGGTGCATCCAGCTAGCTAATTTTCAATCCATCTGACCATCAAAGGGCCTACTCCTAACCCCATCAGTTTCTCCACCAGCCCATTGTGGGGGACAGAGTCAAACGCCTGGCTGAAGTCCAAGAATAATACATCCACAGGCTTTCCCCTGTCCAGTTCTGATGTTACCCATTCGTATAACTCCACAAGATTGGTTTGACATGATCTACCTGGCACAAACCCATGTTGCCGATAATCCAGATCTCCCACCTCCTCCAAGTACACCCCTAATCGTTCCTTTAGTATACTCTCCATTAATTTTCCCACCACCGAGGTCATACTGATGGGTCTATAGTTACCTGGTACTTCCCTCAACCCCCCTTTATGGATTGGCACCACATGTGCCTCTTGACAATCCCTAGGTACCCTCCCTGTCTCAAGTGACCTGTTGAAGAGCTCCACCAGGGGTGCAGCCCCAGGTACAGTACTTTACTTATAATAAAATAATAATAGTTTGTTTAGAACAGGAATTCATAACTTGCATTTTTCAACCAGGAAAGGCAACCTGAGCTGTGGTAGCTCATTTTCATGTTATCTGGGGGCAGTTTATATGGATTTTTTTTGACTGGTGATAAATTGGCTAAAATACTAGGTAAGCTCTCCTACTCTTGCAAAAAGTACTATAGAATCTTTAACTTCTACTTGGAGTAGTAATGGAGACGGTCAGAAAGGACCATGACTTAATGTATTGTCTGATGGAAAGCACCTTAACAGTGCAGTCCCTTCCTTCTAGTTGCTGCACTGCAGCATCAATACTGGGAACTAGCCCAGGTTCCTTATGTGGGAACACCATTCACACTTCTGGTTTCTGAGGTGGGAGAGCACCCTACTAAGTAAATGCCACTGCTCTATATAGGCAATAATGCCTGTGTAGGTGTGTATCATGAGGACTGTTTACACACTCAAGGTGTGTGATGATCCACTCAAGGGGTTTATGAGATTATCACATACTGAGGGTGTGTGAAAAATTTTCATGAAACAAAATTTGCAGAGGCATTATTTTTTAAAATAACTGGTACAAGGTTTCAGGGAGTACAACTTTAAACTATATTTGTGTAAGTGAGCATGCCCTTCAGTGACTGCTGTGCTTACACAAATACAATGTGCTTTCTTTCATGCTTCACTGAAGTGAGAGAATGAGGAGGAAAATGCTGTAATAACCCTCTATTGAGTTATTACAGAATTCAGTGGGTTATTATGGCATTTTGTCAAGACTGGATAGCCAGTCATTATAGGCAGACCCCAGTTATTATAAAACAATATAAAACACTAGAGCATATAAAACACCTGGAAATGAGCTTCAGCTCAGTGTGCCTTATTCCTAATACAGTAAAATGGCAATAATCATACTACAAACCGGTAGCACAAACTGGATTAAATTCTAAAGAATTATAAAGTGGTATTAGACATTACAGCTGGGCATGAGGGATAGAGGAAGAGAAGGCTAGTTGTAGAAACACGAGTGAAAACTGAATTCACAGAGGAAAGACATGAAAGAAATGGGGAAGAAGAAAAAGCAAATTGTGGATTGGAAATTGTTTCAGCAGAGGGAAGAGAAGACAGCAAGAAGTTTTTAAAGGTGCAAGATAAGAGAAGGGTAGATGAGAAGATGGATAGAAAACAGAAGCACCGGAGTAGAGTCAGTCTTTTGAAATAAAGGTAGCACAGTGGAATAAATGGCTATCTTCCAATGAAGGGAGGGAGATGCTGGTACAGAGGGAGCAGTAATAAGTGTAGGAAAGCCAGGAGAAGGAGTGGAAGGTGTAGTGCAGTCAACATTTTGCAGCGGTGGCACTGTATATTATATCCATATAGTCAAATACTGACTGTAAGGTAGATATGTGCCAAGTTGGCATAATTCACTCCACAAATGATTTCTTAAACTGTGCTCAGTTTGCGCGAAGTGCAAGTCATGGAATTCATCAATTTACTGAGTGCCGATTCACCACAAAGTGTGGAATTTTGCTGGTGAAATTCAGCACTTCATGGGTGTGGCAAAAATTACTGTTAGTAAAAAGGGTGCCCCCCCCCCACTGGTTGCAGATCCTAGTGTAAAAAAAAATAATGTCAATGAAATCCCTGGTTTCTAGTATCCCCCCATGCACTGATTGCTAGCCCCAATGCAAAAAAAATAACATTAAATCCCTGCTGTCTAGTGCCCTCCCACCAATCACCAGCCCCAATGCAAAAAAATAGCATTAAATCCTTGGTTTCTAATGGACCCCCCGCCACCCCACAAGCCTGCTGACCCCAAACCCAACTCCTGAGCAGATGACCAGCACAGCCCTCCCACTCTCCACCATGGATGGCCACCCAAATGACCTGACATGTATGAGGGCATACTTGTACATATGTGTGCTCATTTATTCCAGGTCAGTTGGACAGCAAGCCATGGTGGAGAGTGGAGGTCCATCCTGGTTGCCTGCTCAAGGGTCAGGTTGGGGGGAACAGGGTGGTGGGACACTATCTGACCCAGTGAGGTGTGTGGGGTGTAAATTAGACACCAGAGATTCCATTGATTACATTTTTCTTTACCTTGGGGCTGGTGATTGTTGGGGGAAGGGGGATCTACTAGACAACATAGATTTAATGTAATTTTTTTACATTGGTGCCAGTGACGTGGGGGACCACTAGACACCAAGGATTTAATTTTTTTTTTTTTTACATTGGGGCAAGTGATCGATGCGGGGGGGCACTTGACATCAGGGATTTGGGGATTTGTTATTTGTAACTTCTCCTTTCTTTGGGGTTATCTAAAGAGCAATTTGCACTTAGAAAACCTCAAAAGCAAGGCAAAGTTAAAAATGGTGGATTGTCATTTAATGGGACAGCTTCACAAATTGATCTGTGGAGGTAAATTTGGTGACTTTGTGGACAGTTTGTGGGTGAAGTAGAACTTCACTGCATCTCTACTGTAAGGATCATTTAGAAGATGAACATATGGCAAACTGGAAGGGGGAGACTGGATTTGCTGTAGTATGGTGCAGCAAGGTGATGTGTCCAGAAAATTAATCTGGTGATCCAGTTACACCATGATGTATTTGAATGAGAGGACAACCTCAATGGTTGAGCCATTCATAGTCTTGAATGCTGAGTATTTTAGAGCCTGGTGCTGGAAAGCATCTATAAAAGATCATGGAAATTTGCATATCTATCTATCTGTCTGTCTGCCTATCTGTCTGTCTGTCTGTCTGTCTGTCTGTCTATCTATCTATCTATCTATCTATCTATCTATCTATCTATCTATCTATCTATCTATCTATCTATCTATCTATCTATATATCCCTGTTTCTGGCTTATGGATTGCTTCAATGAATATCTGCAGCCTCCTGAAAAAAATCTGCTGCCCTCCAGTGCTGGATTGTACAGCATCAACCTGATAGCCTAGCTCTAGAGGAAACCTGGCTCTCAAAATCAACCCCAGTCTCCTTCATCTCTTCCAAACTCTTTTCAGGGAGGATTGAGTGGGCAAGCACAGGGGTGGATGTGCTTTCTATATGCATGACACCTTGCTGGGCCATTCCCTCCCAGTGCCCAAGCTGGACCATGGGGCACAAGTCAGCTCCCTTAAAATCATCCCAGACCTCTCTAGGGCCCCTCTTATCATCACTGTTGCCTATGATCCCCCACAGAACCAAAACCCCAGCCATTCTCTCACTCTCTGACTACCTCACAAACCTGCCACATAAGGCTGAGCAGAACCTTCTGGGGGACCTCAACATCAACTGGCTTGCCAGTTCAGAATCCCAAACCAGAGACACCTTTTCTGCCCTCGATATGTCCCAACCAGTCTCTCAGCCAACCAGGTGCAACCCCTCCAATGGAACCAATACCCTCTTGGACATTATTCTAACCAATCGCCCCCATAAAGTTCTGGATATTAATGTCTTCCCAAACTCTATTAGTGACCATTCCCCGGTTCTTTTCACATGGTCTGCCCTCACTCACAAACCAGTGTCCAGGACAGTCCTCTGCTGTTGCCTTCACCCCAATAACCTTGAAAAACTCAAACTGAAACTTACCCATCTGGATTTGTCCCCCATAAATCTCACTCCAAATATTGACCTGGCACTTGACTTCTTCGCTTGCACCTTTAACAATGCCTGTGACATTTTCTCACCCCTCTCCAAGACCCAAACCAAGAAACAAAATGTGCAATCGGTTACCCCATCTCTCATTCAGCAACTGAAACTAAGGGACAACCTATGGCACAGAGTTGTTGAATCTGGTAAGCCAGCAGATAGTCAAGCATATAACACCGAGTGCAATAAGTGTACCTGGGCCATTCGCAAGGCCAAGGCTGAATATTACATAGCCACACTTGCCTCCTCCTGGGGGGACAGCCTGGAAGTTCTGGGATAATAAAACAACTGAATGGGAAGTCACCTCCCCAACATCCCAACTCACTGTCAATGGCTGCATCACCATGGACCCTCAAAACATCATAGAGTGCCTAAACACTGCTTTCTCTGACCTCAGCTCGGTCCTCCTCAGCAACTTCTTTGACCCAGTCCTCCCCTCACAGCGTCCCATCCTCCACCATCCACCTTTCTACCTCTGCACTATAACCCCATAAGAATCCAGGTCATATCTAACTAAAGCCCTCAATGGCACCAGTCCCTGCTACAATTAATTGGACACTAGGCTCCTTTGCCAGGTACTAGATGCAATACTTGCCCCACTCACAGATTATCTTAATCGCTCACTGTGTCTGGATCAGTTCCCCCTTGCATGGAAAATGGCAGTCTTCACACTAATACTCAAAAGTGGAGACTGCTCCTCCCCCAGTAACTACAGGCTGATCTCCATCCCCCCTCCACTCTCAAAAGCATTGGAAAAAATAGTGGCAGATTAGCTCACAGTATACTTGACCAAACATGAAATTATGTGCAGGGAGCAGCATGGATTCCACTTGGGCCACCATACCACCACTGCTGTCCTGGAGTTCTCCAATTTCCTGCACTTTGTCTTAGACTCTGGCAACCTTACTGGACATATTTTCATTGACCTCTCCAAGGCCTTTGACATAGTCTGCCATCCTCTGTTGCTTGACTCCCTCCTCCAACTTGGTCTCTCCCCAGGGCCCCTCTCCTGGTTTAACATCTACCTGTCCTCCATGTCCCGGTGGTAAAAATTCACAGCACCCTGTCCAATACCTGGCCTGTCTGCTCTGGGGTCCCCCAGGGCTCCATTCTGGGCCCTCTTATCTTCAGCCTGTACCTTAACACACTACCCAGCTCCTCTGCTGGTAGACTACTTCTCTTTGCAGACTATGCAGTCCTATTTGCTTTGCACCCAAACCCTGCTTTCCTTCAGGTTTCTCTTCAGCTCTCCTTCAACCAGATAGAGCAATGGTTCATAGACCACAGGTTGGTCATTAATCTAAAAAAGACAAAATCTATGCTTTTCATCCATCACCAAAGCAGGGCTAGAAACACCCCCATCCAGATACTTTCCAGCATTCAACACCCCCTTGAACAAGTGTCCTCTTATAAATACTTGGGCATTACCTTCAATTCTGCCCTTACCTTCCACTCCCACATTAGCACCCTCTCATCCTCTACGAATGCATGGATTTTCCTATTATACAACCACAGGGACTGCTTACCCCCTGAGGTGCTCCAGCTGGCTATCATCTCCTCAGTTCTGTCCCTTGTGGACTATGGCCTTCCAATCTATGCAGCAGCGGACAATACTGAGCTTAAAATAATGTCCAGTTGTCCAACAAAATGGTCTGCAGGCTTCTGACCAGTGCTGGCAGATGCAAACACACCTGCTCACTATTCTACATTGCCAATGTGCTTAACTTGAGGAGAGGCTCTTCTACCAGTCATGTCTGTTGACCAATAAAAATACTCCTTGGTCTCTCCCCCCCGGGTGACCTCCTCCCTCCACCATGCTACCCCTGCCATTTCCACCTGCAGTGCCTTTAAGGCCATCTTCCTAGTCCATAGAGCCAGGACCTCAGTTGCACAGCAGTCCTTTTGCTACAGGGCCCCATCCTGGTTCAACTTCCTCCCTGACACTATCACCAACCTCCCTAAAATTGGTCCCTTCAAAATTGCTCTTAGGAACCACTTATGAACCACTCGCTGCTGTAGGTGTGCATAACCATTCTTGGCTCCCATCCCTTTCTGGCCCTCCTACATGTGGGCACAACTGGTAGTCCACAATCTGCTTGACAATGTCCCTGGGACGGCTAATTTCTACATCATTCCAGTTTGCCACTTGCATTTCTCAAACTAATTGTCCAGCTACCACCTTGTATAGGCCAATGACATTATCTCATGTAACAGTATGCTGTCATTACAACTTGACTGTACAAATTTTCTGTACTGTAACTATATAACAATATATTCTTTGAAACTATGTAACCCTGAGTTTGTCCATGGGACTATGTAACCTTGTGAATGTATCTGTATTCTTTGATGAGGTGCTTTTGGAAACAAGTCCATGACTCAAAGGATTGTAATTCTGATATGCACTAATAAATAAATAAATTATAGTGCTGCGGAAACAGTGCCTGAATTATCATGCAGAACAAAGCATGAAAGGAACTACAGTGACAGGAGTTTCTTAGTGTGAGGTAATAACTGCTAACCATGTTGCTGTAATGCAATATGGTGGAGTCTGAAGAATGCTGCCTATGCAGTGCCTGGCCAAGCTGCTCCTGTGGTGGAGTGGCTAGAGCACCAGAAACCAGCAGCATTGGGGTCCTGGGACTGCTGTTTGATTCTCCCCAGGTTTCTTTGTGTTAATGCTTAAAAAAAAAAGATTTTCCCTGCACCCAACTTGCACCCGATACCCTAAGTCCACACCCCCTCAAAGTTAGTTATTTTAATTCCAGGGGGTGTGGGGGTGAAGACCCACTCAAAAACAAAGATACCATTAGTTGTGCTAATGGTGTGTGCTGTTTGTTATCAGTCAGTGTTTTGTTCCAATGTTATTTTGCCACACGCTGTTTAACATGTGACATTTTTGATATGCAAGGTTTTGCCCACGACATTATGACCTTATGCTCTATCCATCTGTCTGTCTGTCTGTCTGTCTGTCTGTCTATCTATCTATCTATCTATCTATCTATCTATCTATCTATCTATCTATCTTTTTATCTATCCGTCTATATAAAGTGCAAAAAAAATTGTTAATCCATCAGTTAGGGTTAAAGTGACAAAAGTAGGAAATGTGGCATTAGGGTTTCAAACTCTAACACCCACCCTCCACCTTTTCACAGACAAAGAGGATCAGGGAGCAGCATTGGGGTAATCAACCCTAACGATCACCCCATTCCATTAGAAAATAAGCTGGGTAGGTGCAGCATAGGAGAATGGGGTGAACTTTAGGGCTGATAATCCCAGTGCCAACCCCGATGCCTCTTTGTCTGTGAAGGTTGGGGGATGCTAGGGTTTGAAACTCTAATGCCACATTTCCCTACTTTCATCATTTAACCCTAACTTATGCATTAACAAAGGTTTTTGCAATTTACTTCCTCACTTTTTGAGATAGTGTAATCATATCCTAATGTGCTTGTTGGAACGCAGGGCCCAAAGGGCCCTACATTCCCATTCTTCCATAGGTGCATATATGTACTTAGCTGTGAGAGCCCTGTACTTCCATTTATAGGCCAAGAGTACTACAGTTGTCATCATAGCCATGTTATTACCCCACCTTATGTACCCAGTGGTGAAAAAATTCAAATCCCCACTGAAACATAATTTTGCTCAACTGCTGAGCTATTTCTGCACCGCAGTTGAGAACACTCATTTTAGCCAGGATTTTAAAAATGACAGTTGTGGCATACATTTGATGTGGTAATAAGAATTCTATGTTCCAAATTTGGGGTCAAAATATTTTAAATTGACAAAGCTGCGAGAGTGCGTTGCCCAATTCCAATGAACCATCGTAACTCCACCATTTTTTGACATTTTACCCTCAGTTTTTAACTTGGCTTTTAGGGGATCCAAGCTCATGAACAATATGACTGTCATTATGCAAATCCTGTCCAAAAGGTGAATTCACCAGCCAACCGTGAAATCACCATTCAGGCAAGGGTTGTGTAATGACAGTTCATTTGTTCATAAAGTGAGGTCCACAAAAGGCCATGTTGAAAATCTGGGGTCAAAATCACAAAAGACAGCAAAGTTAAGGATCAAATTTTTCCTTTTTCTTTGATGTTGTCATCCTTTTTTGTGATGCAAAAAAGGATTATGACATCTCATGAAAAAGAAATCTGCCTCTCAAAAAAGGATTAGGTACGTCACTGATCAGATGGCCCTCCTTCTCCCCCAGACAAATTCCTTTTTCATGCAGTGTCAAAATCCTTTTTTATATCATGAGAAAAGATTATGACATTTCATGAAAAAGGATTTCTGGCAGGGCCATCTGGTTGGAGAAGTCCTAATCCTTTTTCACATCACAGAAAAGGATTATGTCATCTCAGGAAATAGGAATTTACTGGCAGAAAAGAATTTGGTCATCTCAAGAAAAAGGATTTAAGAAAGTCATCCTTTTTGTGAGATGTTCTAATCCATTTTAGTGGTGTGAAAAAGGATTAGGCCTTCTCTTACCAGATGGCCCTGCTGGTATTCCTTTTTCACCAGATGAATTCCTTTTTTGTGAGGTTTCAAAATTATTTTTCGCATCACGAGAAAGTATTATGACATCTCATAAAAAAGGAATTTGCTGGCAAAAAAGGATTTGGTCATCTCATGAAAAAGGATTTAAGAAAGTCATCCTTTGTTATGAGATTTCCTAATCCTTTTCTGTAATGTGAAAAAGGATTTTGATATCACACTAAAAAGGAACAGAAGCGAGGCATGAAAAAATAATTTTAAAACATAAAAAAGCATTCTGAGGCCATGTAAAATGAAAGTAAAAGCACACAACAATAAAGGATGTCTTGATGAACAAGATACATAATTGGATGTCTGCAGAAGGCATCTCTGGGCAGAGTTATGACTGTTTGTTTGGGCTAAAAAAAATAAATGGCAGCTGATGAAAAAGGAAATTTGTCTCACGAAAAATGATTCTAAGGATTCTTTTTAATGAGCTGTCAAAATCTCTTTTCATCAGACCAAAATCCTTTTTTGTCCCATGCAGCTATCAAAAAGACTGAACTGATCATGCTCAGTACCCGCAATTTTAATATTCAATAACTTTGGAACAGATTAATATTTTGTTACCAAACCAATGGTGGCTAGTTCTTCAGTGCAAGCTCTTTCTACCCTGAAAACTGCAGACACAAGTTCCAAATTATTTGGCCACAGTGCAATGAGGAATAAACAGCTAAAAAGGTACATTTTTGCATTTTTTCACAATGGGCAGTGCAAATTCTGTCAATCCAGTTGACACAAAACATGGTATGTCAAGAAAGCTACTCCTCGGAACAGCACATACTAAATTTTGTACAAAGCTGTTGAATGGTTGCAATGTTATTAAAGTGCAAAATTTTATGTTTAACATTAAAGTGCCCTAAAGATAGGGGCCACAAATATGCCCTATATATATATATATATATATATATATGTATATATATTATATAGGTGCCCATTCAACTGATTTACATGAAATTTGGAAAGCACAGCATCTGTGAAAGGATCTTTGATCCTGTAAATATCATGTAAAGTGGTTAAGGGGAGGCAATTTACAGTGGTGCAAAAAACACAAAAATCCTGTTTTTTGAACATTTTTAATGTTGTTTTGCCACCCAATACCTTAAAAAATATAAGGCTCTGAAACATGAAACTCTCAGGTTTAATAGAGTTTGGTCCAATGTGTGTGTGCTTTTGTGGTTTTTATGTCCCTGACTTCAGTTGTTTTAGAAATATTTAATAATAATATTCTGCTTCTGAGCATGCACAGTTAAAGAAATGAACATTCTGTTCATAACTGAATTTTTATGAAAGCAGCAGTTGGTACAATATAACACAGGTGTCTTTAAAATACAACAGCTCTGTCATATAGTGCAACCACTGTTGCTTTCACCACTCATCGGTCAGAGAGGGGGCTACTGTCATTGTAGCCCTGCCAGCCTGACTGTGCTGTGCCTTAAACTGTGCCTGCAAATGGGGGTTAATCGCCCCAGCAGTGTACTTATTTATTTTTAATTTATTTTTATTTTTATTATTTTTTTTGTTTGTTTATTAATTTATTTATTATTTTTTCTTCACTTCTGACATTGGGGGGCCCAATCGCTGTGTTCACACTCCCCCCAGCAGTGCTTAATAGTCCCTGCAAAGAAAAAACTATCCCCCAATGTCTATTGTTTTTGAACCTAAAAGAAAAGAAAAACATCCCTCATTGTCCCCGCTCACCCTCATCATGATACTGCCCCCTGCACTGCACTATATGGCACATCCGTCATTTAATAAAGACAACTGTGTCATATGGTACTTGTACTATACGACACAGATGTTTTTTTAAAAGACAGCTGTGTCATGTAGTACTTGCAAGTACCATATGACACAGCTGTCTTTAATAAACAACAACTGTGTCATATAGTACTTGCACTATATGTCACAGCTGTTATTCATTAAAGACAGCTGTGCCATATAGTGCAGGCAGGTTCTTGCAGGTAGTTGCCATTGGCACACTAGATCAGGGACTGGGCTACTGTCTTTGTAGCCCCTCCAGCCTGACAGCAAGTAACCTGTTCTCTGCACACCTGGAAGCCCACCCCAGTGTGCCAGAATTGCTTTTTATATGTTATCCAAAACTAGGATACCCACTCTCAGTGTCAGATGCCCTCATCCCTAGGCCTGTATCTGATTGCCAACATGGGGTGCATTCCCCGTGACATCATGCAACCCCCTATACCCATGTGGCACACTGGGAGCCCACCCCAGTGTGCCCATATGTATTTTTTAAAGAAAACCTGTAAAAATAAAGAAAACTGACCCCTGATGCCTTTCTATTTTTTCCTGAAAAAAATTAAAATGGTCCCTTGTCATCTCCAGCACCCCTTCCCCATCTTGACCCACCCTCTGTGCACCCACCTCCTGCAGCCCTCCTTAGCCCATGTTTACCACTGGAGGTCTGGCTCTCTCATCTTCTGTGGACTGGGACAAGTCTGCACTCTTCAATGCTGAACTGCAAACTGAGGAATACAGGTAAATGCTGTATAATGGTATTTAATGGTGTTTTCAACTTTTTCATTTATTTAGCTTTTGTTAACCAGGTAAGTGCACTAGCCATAAAATGACTATTTTCAGGCATGACCCGGAAGAGTACAGACATGCAGAAACTTAACAGGATAACATATTATAAGTGCTTTACATACAGTGAGTTAAAGAGGATACAATATATCAGAACAAACAAAGTAAAGTGCTTTACATACAGTGAGTTAAAGTAGATACAATATATCAGAGACATTCAGAGTAGACCATTCATAAGTTCATAGGTGCCTTCCTATGCAATGAATAGAGAGGACCTTGAACAATAAATTATCAGGTGACATAGCATATGAACAGAACAAGGTACACAAAAACAAGTAATACAAAATGAAGAAATAACCACTGAGAGCAGGTGGTGTCATTAAGGAAAAGGTCGGTAAGTGAGGAAGAGGGGAGCAAGCCATGAAATTAGATTATATGAGCATATGTAAGTGTAAGGGAGGTGTCTGTAGTGCAAGATTGTATATGGGCAGGGAAAGGGAGCAGGAACAGGCTGAGGCAGTAAGAGGGTTACATAGAGGTGAGAAAATACTATTGTATGGCCACAGACATCAGTCATTAGGTAGAGTGAAAGCAGGAACAGGTATCAGCAATCAGCAGATTCGAGCACAGTTTTCTCTTGAAGCATGTATGGGAGCTAGAAAGTCTAATGTCAAGGGGAAGGGAATTCCACAGCTGTGGAGCTGCATGCTCAAATGCAACAGTTCCTTTCCAAGTGCGGCACCTAGGCAAATTCAGAAAGTATTTATCAGCTGATTATAGACCATAGAGTGTGTTCTGAGGAACAAGCATAGCTGCAAGACACCTAGGAGGTTGATTCTGAATTATCAAATCAATAAGAAAGCTGAGGTAGTATTTCCTACTAGCTAATGGAGAGAGCCAACCAAGATCGTTATAAAGCTGACAGTGGTGTTTAAGCCAAGGAGCAGAAGAGGCATAGCGACATATGTTGTTGTAAGTAATATCACATCTGAGTAGGTCAGTTTTATGAGCAGCCCCAAATAAGGGAGCCCAATAGGTTAGGGTGGGGAGCATAATTCCCCTCGCAATGGCCATTTTAGCTGATGGCATGAGCATATAACTAGTCTTATATGCAACACCCAGTTTGGAGTTGACAGCTCTGCAAGCAGACTGTACATGAAGATTAAGATCAAGAGATTGATCTTACAGGATGCCCAGGTACTTGAAAGAGGCCACACATTCCAGTAATTGACCTTCTATGTCCTGCACCATCAGTGCTGTTGTGTAAACCAAGAGCTTTGGGGCTGATCCAAGCAGCATGGCTTTAGTTTTGCTAGTGTTGACAGCCAGTTTGTGGTCATATAGCCAGTTTTGGATATTGGTAAAGTCAGAGGATAGGGTTGTGTTGATAGTGTCTATATTAGTAGAACTTGTATAGGTGACAAGATCATCAGCATATAGAATAGCAGAGCAGGATTTTAGAGCAGCTCCAATGTTATTTCTATAAAGAGAGAATAGGAGGGGCCCTAGGATGGAGCCCTGAGGTACACCAATGTTAATGGTGGTACTGTTCGATAGAGAGGAACTCATTTTCATCACTTGAGTTCTATTTGTCAGGTAGCTTTCATACCAGTCAACAATAGAGGAGGAGAAATGCAGGTGTCTAAGTGAGGAGAGAAGCAAAGTGTGATCAGCAAGGTCAAAAGCCTTTGTGAGGTCAATAAAGGCAGCCCCAGTCAGATTGCCAGTATCCATTTTTGAAAGAGTGTCTGTAGTGAATTTAAGGAGTGCAGTCTTTGTGCTATGTCCTTTCCTGAAGCCATGTTGGGTATCTGAGAGCAAGCTGTGCTTAAGTAGATAATCAGTTGTCTGAGTTGCGACAATTTTCTCTAGGATTTTGCTCAGTACCGAGAGTATGGCAACTGGTCTGTGGTTCATGACAACCTTAGGATCTCCTTTTTTAAGTACAGGCATGATTCAAGCAGCTTTCCAGAGGTCAGGGACCACTCCACCTGAAAGTGGTAATGTATATACTTTGGCCAGCGGTAATGCACTAAGGGAGCTGCAAGTCTCAAGAGGTGGGGTTCCAGGGAGTCTGAGCCAGAGCTGGTATGATCAGAGATGGACCTCAGGAGCTTCAGGACTTCCTTTCTAGACACAGCCTTAAAATAGAATGGAGGAGTATAAGGAGGCACAGGGGACAACACTTCCAGCTTATCCAGACAGGTTCCTGATGAGGAGTGGGAGGACATTGCAGTGGGATTGAAGGAAGAGGTATATAGGGAGAGATCAGAGAAATGCAGGTTGAAAGAATTAGCTATTGTTTGTGATTCATCACAATGCACATCATTTATCAGCATATCACCAGGAGTAGTTGACTGTGAGGATCCTAGGAAGGATTTGATGTCTGACCAGAATTTTCTGGGATCATTAACACAGTTAATCAGTAGGTCTTTACAGTACTTGCTCTTAGCAGCTCTGACTTGTCTTTTACATGAATTCCATAGCGTACGGTAAGCGTTGAAATCTGTTTGCTGGCCTGATGTTTTGTAGCACTTCCAGAGTTTATCTCTACGGCACAAACTTTTGAGCAAGTCTTTGTTTAGCCACGTTGTTTGTTTACCCCTCACTCTCTGGGTGATCATTGGGGCATGTTTACATTGAACCATAAGGAATTTAGTGATGAAGAGTTTATGAGTACCCTGAGAACAGTGTGATAGATAGATTTTCGACCAATCAGTTCTGGAGATGTCATTCAGAAACACCTTTCGGTCTAGGAAGGGCAAAGTTTGTGAGAGTGATGAGACGTGGTGGAGGAGATGGAGGTGCCCACAAGGACAGGATGCAGAAAGTAGGAGATTGGTCAGTTAAGGCATCAGCAAGAGTACCAGTGGCTGAGATGTGTTTGATCCAGTTTACTAGCACCCAATCCAATAATGTGCCTAGTGGTAAAGAAGACAGACTTCTAGTCAGCACTGTTACCATCTGATGCAGGTTGTAGCTATGAGTCAGAGATTGAAGAGAACTGAGAGCTGCCCCAAGCAAGTTTAAGTTTAGGTCCCCTAAGATGACAACCTCATTATGATTAAAATTCTGAGAGGTATTTTTCAATAGGTACTCTAGACCCGCAATCTCTCCTGCTGGGGGGTTATATGCACAGATAACATGCAGTTTCTTGGCTCCCAAAGCAAGGGTAGCATGAAAGTATTCACATACCGATTGAGCATCCGAGATAGTGAAAAGAGAGACAGTCAGATTATTTTTGTAGTACAGAGCAACTCCACCACCACATTTGTTCAATATCCTATCCCTTCGAATAATAGAATAATTTACCAGGGAGCAGAGGGAGTCAGTAACCGATGTTTTTAGCCAGGTCTCAGTGAGACAGAGGATATCAGGATTGTACAGTTTAACCCATGACTCCAGTTCCACAAAGTGACACATCAAACTTCTTATATTCAAGTGTGCAATTAACAGCCCATGTTTGAAAATACTATGTATGTCATCTGCTGAGAAGTAAGCATCTAGTGGCCCAGGATTTGTCTCTATATCCCCAGATAGCAGAATGGCAATGATGACAAGGAACCACAGCCCCACATTTAGAAAAGTATGGGATAATGCAGACTTGTTCCATAGTTTCCTAAACATATAGAGAGCATGGTAGGGACAGCCCTTTTGGTAGAGAAGAAGATTAGTTTGTAGTATCCTTGTATTATAAACAATAAGGTTGTAGAAAGTAAAATCATAGTGTTTGGTCCTAGATTTATTTGAGCCATCCTCATTCCATAAGGATAGTGTAATTCTGTCAAGGCAAAGTAGGACAAGAAAAGTTATGAAGGCAACCCCCAGACTGCTGTTGGACATGGTGTGACTGTTGGTACAACAATGGTTCAACTCATGACAGAGGTCACCCAGGGTCACAGCTAGGCAGGAATTGACAAGAGGCTTTGGCTATGCAAGACCTTGCAGGCATGCACTCCCCAGCCCCATTACATTGTTATCCTGGGGCACACCTACTCAAGTACAAATGCAGGATGTGAAATCCTTTTGTCCTTGTGCTTCCTTGGTTATTTAAAGAGGTTGTTTAAAAGCCCACAAATAGATCCCTTAGGAGCAAGCCAGATGAAAATGTGGATTTGAGCAGGACCCAGACTCACTGGAGTTTGTCAGACCAAGTTGTTTGATTTCTGTTTTGCTTGGGATAGCTTCCAAAAGGTTGATTTTAAACTGAAAATGCAAATACCTTGTGGTGATATTTTGCAAAAAATCCAGTCCAGGAGACCTTCACAGATGTAGTGAGCAAGAATGATGTAGTTACTTCAAGCAGAAGATTGTGTAAATCCCCAAAAACTTAGCTACAGACAGGCATTGCTTGGTAACAGCATTGCCTTCTCTCAGCCATTTCTTGGAACTTTCGCCCCAAATTTTCAACATGGGGTTCTTGCGACCCCACCTCATGAACACTGCTAATGTCATCTTGTTTCTTGATCCCAAAAGGTGATTTTGCCTTTGCTGCACAGAATCACCTTTTGGGGCTAATTAATGAAATGATAGTTCCATTGTTCATGAGATGGGGTCCTAGAAGTCCATGTTGCAAATCTGGTGAAAAAATTCCAAATAATGATTGCAGTATGAGCATGAGTTGTACAGTTTCTTAGCACGTTTGTAACTTCACCAATTTTTAATATTTTCACTGCAGATTTTCAACATTGCCATTTCGCATCACCTCCTAATGAACACTACAGCTGTAATTTTTCATATCCTGCCCAAAATGTGTTTTCGTGCCTGTGGTGCAGAATGGTATGGTCCCTGCAAAAAAAAACTTTTGAGTCAGATTAACAAAATGGCAGAGCCACTGTTCATGAGGAGAGGACCCATAAATCCCATGTTGAAAATCTGGTGAAAAAAAATCTAAAATATGGCTGTGTTATGGACGAGCATTGTGCACTTTCTACGCACACTCATGACTTTGTCAGATTTTCATATTTTCACTCCAGATTTTCAGCATTGTCATTTTTTCACACCTCCTTATGAACAGAACAGCTGTCATTTCTCATATGCTGCCCAAAATCTGTTTCTGCACCTGTGGTGTGGAATGCTGCAGTCACTGTGTGGAATCACCTTTTGGGACTGATTAATGAAATAACAGTGCCAGTGTTCTTGAGGTGCATTTTCAGAAAGTCTATGTTGAACATTTGATGAAAATGTTCTAAACCATGGCCACGTTATCAGTGTGCGTTGCATGGTATGACTGTGCAATACTGTGTTTTTGGGACCTGCACAAAATGAACATACTATTCCTGGACTGTCTCCAATATTGTAGTAACCTCATTTTGCACAGGTTCCAAAGAGACCTGTGCAAATGAAGATACAGTTACACTATCACAAAAAGAAGGGAAATTAATTGCAAAAAACTTTATTAATGCTTTTATTAGGGTTGAAACGCAAAACAGCAGGGAAATCAAAAATAAATGATTAGGGGTTAGGTGTATATGAAATAGGATATCAGTCCTGTGAAGCTCTTGCTTCTGGTAAATCTCAACCCTAATTCCCACCCACCTCCATCCACCAACAGAACCACTCCACCTTCAGTGCGGCTTTGTGTACAGGACAAGGGTAGCAGGCTGTCTACATTCTTTTTTTCTGACATCCAGATTTGGGATTTCTGGGACTGTTACATTTATTGTGTGCCACCCTGCAGTGTCTCTCCCTCTCCGCTCTGGATGTCATAACATGACAAAGATTTATTTGACCATCCTGCTGCCCATGCCCTGTACACAAAGCCACTCTGAAGCCAAGAAAAAAACATTTTATTTGGCATTTCTGGGTCTGTAACATTCATTATGGGCCATCCTGTAGTCTCTGTCTCTTTCTCTCTCTCTCTCTCTCTCTCTCTCTCTCACTCTCTCTCTCTTTCTCTCTCCCATCTGGATGAAAAAATAAAATAAGGTAGACACCCTGCTGCCTTTGCCCTGTACATACAGCTGCACCAAAGTCAGGAAAAAATCAAATGTGTTTACCCTACAGTGTTCTTTCTTCATGCCATCAGCTTCCAATTGTGAATATTTAGAGATCATATGGTACAACACATAACTGTTACTTTATTTACATTTCAGCAAGGTCAGACTGTGTATGGCATGCTGAGAATCTGCATGTTATAGTTGAATTACAAGGGTATTTTTTTGTGTAGGTGAAGTGGTTCTGTTGGTGGCAGTGGGTGAATGGGTATTAGGGTTGAGATTTACCAAAAGCAAGGGTTTCACAGGACCTACAGGTATATCCTATTTCATATATACTGTACCTAACCCCTAATGACTTATTTTTGATTTCCCTGATTTTTGTGGTTTAACTCTAATATATGCATTAATGTACTCTATATATATATATATATATATATATATACATATAATTTATTTTTATTTAGTTTTTGTTGACCAGGTAAGTGCACTAGACAAATCCTGCCTATTTTCAGGCACGACCCGGGGGAGGGGGATACAGATGAATGCCAACTGACCTTGAATCAGATTAAGCTGTCGGTGGTGTTTTTAGTGAATATGGGGAAATTTGGCAAGGGCACTGGGGAAATCCCCCTACTATTTTTCAAGAAGTGCCATGGGATCTTTAACATCCAGCTGAACTACCACCAGAACAGGCAGATGGGACCTTGGTTTAACATCTCAACTGAAAGACAGCACCTCAGGAGTGCAGCACCCCTCTCATGCTGCACTACAGTGTCAGTTTTTGGGATATTAACCCAAGTGCCTGGTGTGGGGATAGAACTCACAGCCTTCTGATCTCCTGGCCTCAGAGGTGAGTGTGCTACCTGCTGAGTCACTGATATATATATTCATTGCAAAAAAATGTGTTAATGCATCAGTGAGGGCTGAAGCATCAAAGGTAGGGAAATGAGGTGTTAGGGTTGACACCCTAACACTCCCACACCCTACCACCCCACCACCACCCACCACAGACCAACAGATGATGGGGTGTGACTTGGGGTCATCAGCCCTTGCTCTCACCCCATTCCATGAGTAACAAACCTCACATGATCCAGTATAGGAGAATGGGGTGAGAGTTAGGCCCAGTGACTCCAAGGCATACCCCATCACCTGTTGGTCTGTGGTGGGTGGGGGTGGGGTGGAAGGATGTGTGCAGGGGTGTAAGAGTGTTAACCCTAATGCCTCATTTCCTTACTTTTGTTGCTTCAACCCTAACTGATGCATTAATGAAATTTGTTGCAATAAATTTCCTTATTTTTTGAGAAAGTGTAATGTAACTGGTAAGTGGCATGTGCTGGTGGGAACACTGGCCCTCTGTGCCCCGTGCTTCATTCAAGCTGCTAATTTTTATATAATAATATGCATATGTGGGAGTGTAGACCCTTTGGGCCCTGAGCCTCCACTTACACATAACTATGGAGCCACACAGCTGACCTATAGGGATGAAAAGGAACCCTTGTAAAACTAATTTGCCAATATCACAGTAACCATAACAGCTATGAAAAAAAATTCCACTGCAGTTGTAATCATGACTTCAAAACCTCCATGCATGCTTAGTTCACCTAAGCTGCCTGGAGCAAAAAATCCATATATCGAATAGTTTTTGGATACAGGCAACTAAAAGAGCTGCATGTGCCACAGTGTTATCCTATGGGAAATTTTTCAACTTCATAATGGCATAGCTATGGAACAGATTAAATGTTTTGCACCTAAACAGCATAATTCACATCTGTGGGACACCCCCTTTTTGCCCTGAAAATTTGAAGCCAAAATACCAAACTGTTTATTAGCAGTACACTTGGAAAGTTTTTACATTTTTTATTTGTGAGTTATCAAAATCCCTGTTCGTAAGGTGAATCCCCATTCACGAGCTGTCAGAATCCCCATATGTGAGAATTCTTTGTTCATCAGATTTTGGCCATCTGGTCCTGATATCACAAATAAGGATTTTGTCAGCTCGCAAAAGGGGATTTACAAAATGATCCCTTTTTGTGAGCTGTCAAAATCCCCTTTTGTGAGCCGATCCCCTTTCGCGAGCTGACAAAATCCCTGTTTGTGAGCCAATCCATGTTCATGAGATAGAGCTATCTGGTCTGTTAATTTCTATCAAGGATTTCTGTCAGCCTCTGAAAGGGGATCAGCTTGCAAAAGAGGATTTTAACAGATCACGAAAGGGAATTTTGACAGCTCGTGAAAGGGGATTTAAAAAAACATTCCCCTGATGCGATCTTTCAAAATCCCCTTTCACAAGCCAATCCCCTTTCATGAGTTGTCAAAATCCACGTTCACGAGGCAATCTTTGTTCATGAGATAGTAACATCTGATCTGAAAATCACAATCAAGGATTTTCACAGCTCGCGAACAAGAATTTTGTCACCTCATGAACAAGGATTGGAAGCAAGTGATGAACAAGGATTTTTAAAATTAAAAATGGCCATTGTTTCAAAAAACAAAGTACACCAAAGCCATGGGTTTGTAGAGGGCATCACCCTGAACAAAACCCATGCTTCAATATCAGACAACACATCCGTGGGGCAAGTTACAATATTTTGTTTGTCTGAAAAAATGAAAACAAGATGGCGGCTTGTGAAAGGGAATTTTTTCTCACCAAGGGGGATTTTATAAATCCCCCTTCATGAGGTGGCAAAATCCTTGATCGTGAGGTGAATCTTTTTTTGCAAAACATACATATATTCCAAAGACTGAACAGAGCATGCTTAGGACCAGAAAATTCAAATTTAAATAACTTTGGAATAGATTATTATTCACCAAACCAATGCTGGATTGTTCTTTCAGAAAATCTCTTTCTACCATGAAAATTTCAGAACAAAATTCCCAAATGGTATGGCCACAATGTGATGGGAAAAAGTGGGCCAAAAAAGGCAAAAAACGTGTTTTGTCGTGCTACGCTGCACAAAAACCACAAATCCGATTGAAACACAACTTGGCAGATCAAGTGATCTACCATCTGAGACTGCGAATTTCAGATTTTGTGAAAATCTGTTGAAGAGTTGCAAAGTTATTAACATGCAAAATTTGGGGTTTAACATTAAACTGCTTACTCAACCCTAACTGTAGGGGGCACAACCGTGCATATATATATATATATGTATATATATTTATATTTATACCATGGGGATGAGACCAATTCCAGTGAGATAAATTATGTTATTTTTAATGGAGTTAAATAAATCCTTCTGACATCAGCAGAGTTAAAATAAATACCATTTATACCTACTCTGCTGACATCACTCACCTGCATCTGAAAACACTAAGAAACACCCATGTGATTTGTTGAGTTCTAAAACAGCCCCTACACTGAAATGAACACAATTAAGAGACATAATGACAGTCAGTTGCAGCACTCCTTCTAAATGTAACAATCTCCAAATCTCTTGTGCTGCATTTCAATACCCGAGTTTAGTACATTACTGAATCCTGCATTGCCACATATTGACCTACAAAACAAACAACAAATAACCAGTATATTGCAAACATCCAGCTTGTTACAGAACATAACATCCCTCAGGCAACCAATTACCAGAACACAGCACACCCAATCAAGACGCACCCACACAAACACACACACACACATACACACATACCAACAGCTCACTACAACAACCCATTCATAAAACTTCACACACACACACACACACACTACCACAGCACCAGCATCATTTAAAGTTACATGAACCTCATAACAACAAACATACCTCTCTCACTGAAATTGGTCTCACCTCCATGGTATAAATAGCACACATGATGGGCAGATCATGGAGTATGGAAAATATTCTCACTCCTGCATTGTGAGCAGTGTATATTTCACTCATGCCTTTGACACTCGTGAAATATCTAGAGCTCACTCTACAAGAGTGAGAATATTTTCCTTATTCCACTCCTGCCCATCATGTATCCCCATATGTGTGTGTGTGTGTGATATGAATATATATATATATATATATACATATATATATATATATATATATATCTATATATCTATATCTACACACACACATATGGCAAAAATACAGCAATTAATGCATCATTTAGGGTTAAAGCAAAAAAGTCAGGAAATGAAACATATGGGTTGAGTCCTCCCACACATACATTGCACCCCCTTCCTCCACACACTGACAGACACCAGGGTGAGCCATTGGGGTTGTGTGGCCCAACTCTCATCCCATTCCACATGTAAGCAGGTTGGCATGTTACAGTAAAGGAGAATGGAGTGAGATTTAGGCCTCCTGACCACAATGGCACACCCCGGCATCTGTCAGTCTGTGGAGGATGGGGTGCAGGGTGTGTGGGGGATTAGGGGTTCAATCCTAAAGTTTCATTTCCTGACTTTTTTAGCTTTAACCCTGAATGATGCATTAAACACAGTTTTTTGCCATGAATGTCCTTAAGTTTTGAAAAAGTGTAATATAACAGCTAAAAAACATATTGGAGGGAGCCCATTTCTGCATAACAATATGCATCTGTGAGAGTGTGGGCCCTCTGAGCCTGCACTCACACTTATGCATAGCTACAGAGCCATACAGCAGCCCTATAGGCCACTGAACTCTTGTAACAGTAATTTGTCCATATATTTGGAACTATAACAGCTAGAAAAAGAATTCAAGTGTCATTGTAACCGTGACAGTGAATAGTTCATGCAACAATTAATGACAGAACCTGCATCTTGCATCATTTCTTAGATATGGGCACCAAAATGCACTGTACATGCACTCTTTGAACCCTTATCATAGTAATTTGACAATACGTCATGAACTGTGCAACCTACAAAAAAAAAAAATTGAACTGCAGGCTTACTGTGCAGTTTAAAATCTTGTTCCAATGGCATAGATCATCTTATAGTGACCTAAGCCATCAGCACTAAAAAGTCTATATCTTGCTTTCTTTCCGAGATAATGATTCTGAAAGTCATGACACAGACCGCAATGTAATATTATGGGAAAAATGTCACCTATGTCATTCAATATCTCTGCAACCAATTAATTCCTCAACACCTAAATAGAATAATTTATATCTCTAGGACATCACCTCAACACCCTGCAAATTTCAAGTAAAAAGACCAAACCTTTATTGAGATATGCAATTTTAAAGGTTTTAAACCTTTAAAAATCTTTTGAACGTGAAATAGCAAATTTTTTGGCCGTGAGAAATTCTTTGGCCATGAGCGGACATCTGGTCATCCCAGTTTGGGCCATCTGGTCATCCCTAGGGTCACCTGGTCTTCCCCATGGACATCTGATCTTGAAAATCTGGCTAGCTGGTCGTCACCTCTTGGAGGAAGCTCATGGCAGAAAATCTCCTCATGACTGAAGAATTTGCAAGCTCAGGGTGGGAAAATGTTAGCAAGTCACGAATGAAGAATCTTAAGTTTTAAAACTCTATTTTTTTTATAAAACTGAAGCTAACCAAAGGCATGGCTCGACAGAGGGTGGGTTCCCCTGAGAAAAACCCATGCCTTATTTGCCCCAGTAGTCACCCTTTGAGAAAAGTACATTTTTTTAGTCATAAAACTGAAAACAAGATGGCAGCTTTCTCGAATGAAAAATTTCTCGCAGTGGAAAATTTCCTTCTATAAGCATGCAAAATCTCCATCTGTGAGGGGACAACCAGATAGCCAGATTGCCATTCTTCTTTCGTAAAATATACATAAATATTTTCCCATAGGATATAATGGGAACTTAAAAGTTTAATAACTTTTGAATGGATTAATATTTTTTCACCTATCCAATGCTGGCATGTTCCATGGCCCAATCTCTTTCTACGTTCCAAGTTTTGGACCAATAGACCACATGGTGTCTGCACAATGCCACAGGCACAAAATATGCAAAAGTAGCAAAAAGTAAATTTTTGGTGTTTAGCTGTGCAAAAACTATATTTCTGACTGAAACACAACTTGGCAAATCAAGGGATCTCTCATACCAGACCAAGCATTCTAAATTTTGTGCAAATCCATTGAATGGTTGCAAAGTTATTAATGCTCAAAATTTAAAGTTTAACATTAAAGTGCCTACTCATCCCTAAATATGGGGGCTTGACCACTCCCCAATAATATATATATGTGTCTGTGTGTGTGTGTGTGTGTGTGTGTGTATATATATATATATATATATATATACACACACATACTATACACACACACACATATTATGGTAGCACACTAGTGCTACCTTAGTTAGGGTTGAGGAGCCATTTTAAGGTTAAAGGGTCAAATTTTGCACCTTAATAACTTTGTCACCATTCAATAGATTTGTCTGAAATTTAGTATACATGATTGGGCTTAGTACATCTTAGAATCTGCCAAGTTTTGTACCAGTCGGATATACGACTGTGGAGTTATTAAGCACCAATGAAATGTGTGTTTACGCTTTTTTGCAAATTCTTTGTTCCCACCTACAGGTCGCACAGTTTGCGCAACTGGTCCAAAAACTTCAGGGAATGTTCAGCTGGGATCCCCAATGTGCCTTTTGAAGATTTTATGAAAAAATATTAAACGGTTCAAAAGTTATTAAAAACAAAGTTCTCATTATAAGTCAAAGGGAAAAGTTAACAAAAAGTGCGAAAGTGTCGTACATGCAGTTTTTAGTGACGTAAATGACCCCAGTAGTGTCGTGAGTCAGACATTTTTTTTCAGTTAGTGATCACAGACATGTTTGCCATTTAAATTTGAGACCCTCTAGGGACACAATTCTTTTTGTGTTCACTAGTCGGACCCAGAGGATGCTAGCTATGTCTTTATTTTGTGGTTAAACACCCCAGAAATATGTTTTTCAAATTTCTGGAAAAAGTAGTGTCACAAAGTAATGTCGCACTCACAACACTTTTGCAAAATTTGCTAAAGGTGTCACAAATTGTGACACTACTTTTCCAGGATATGACTAAAATGACAACACTTCTTTGTCACCCTGCTTCAAAAGAACTGTTTGGTCTTTTGGGCTGCAATTTGGAGAGAAGACAGCCAACATCCTACAGATGTGCCTTTCACTGGTTTGGTGAAAACATATTGTATGGCTGCAAAGTTACGGTACTCCAAAATTGGCATTTTTCCCATAGACTAACATGGTGGCATACGTCGCGCATTTCAGGGCTCGTATCTCAAAAACGGTGTGAGATACAGATTTTTTGTCACGAGTTGCATAGCCCTATGGGCTGTGTAATACAAAATGGTAGCCAGGAAAATAATGATTTGTGTGAAATAAAAAATGTTTTCTATGTTGTGCGGTTGCTGAGATATTACCAATTAAGTACTTCCAATGCTCGTTTTAAGCTTTGATCCCCATTACAATACATACATTCTTTGTACACACTGTGTTTCTGTATGCACCTGTTTGGAAAACACTAGGTATGCACTTCTGTTACTGTTACAGTTACTGTTTCCACTTGCGTTTATATCCCCCTTTGTGTTACCGATACAGTCTACACCACCGGGTGCGTTACCCTTTGCGTTCTCATTCGCAGTTGTGTTACCATGTGTGCCACTGTTCACACTTCTGTTTGCATTGCTGTTCCTGTTACTATGTCACAAGACATCATGGGGCCCCACGCTCCAGCCACTGCACTATTTCTCGTCATCATTCTTAAAAAGAAGGGAAATTAGAGGCAAAAAAACTCCATTTAATGCATTAGTTAGGGTTGTTCTACAGCAACAAATGAAAGTGAGGAAATTCAGTGTTAGGGTTGACAGCCCCCCTTGGACCCCTCCACCCACACCCCCAACTGGCATTAGGGTGCACATTGGGGTTGTCAGTCCTAACTCTCACCCCATTCTCCTATAGCTCTGCTTCTTCACACATGTGATGGGGTGAGAGTTAAGGCCAGTGACCCCAATGTACACCCTGATGCTGGTTGGGGGTGTGGGTGGGGGTGGTCCAAGGGGGTTGTCAACCCTAACACTGAATTTTCTCACTTTTGTCACTGTGGAACAACCCTAACTAATGCATTAATGAGTTTTTGCCTATATATATATATATATATATATGCGCGAAACCCCTACGGAAATATTATCGATATTTTTGTTCGAGTGTCAATTAACCCAATAACATCATGAGTGGCAAAGCCATGAGTGATGTTATCGGGTCAACTGGCACGAGAACAAAAAATATTGACACTGTTTCCAGTAGGGGGTTGTGTAGCATATATAAGTATATATATATATATATATATATACATATACATTTCTATATATATTAGAGGCAAAAATATTCCCAATAGGAGGTTATGTATTCTATTTATGCCATACCTCCAAAAAAGTGAAAAAAAAACAGAAATTCTTGCCATTTTTTGCTAATTATAAAAAATCTAAAAGAAATCTATAAATAAAACACCAGTCATTTTGTAGGTATTTTTATCCTGATAACTTTTTTTCACAAAGTACCATGCTGCTATTTTTCATTTTAAAGTTAAATGCATTTGTTTGTTGTAAAAAGTGAAAAAAAATTGAATTTTCTGCAGTTTTTTTTGCTAATTATAAAAACAACTGAAAGGTATCTATAAATGAAACACCACTCATTTTATAGATATGTTTCTGGTGAACAACTTTCATGCTCATAGTACCATGCTATCATGTTTCATTTTAAAGTTATTCACATTTGTTTGTCAAAAAAGTAAAACAAAACAGAATTGTTTGCAGTTTTGTGTTTATTATCTAATTAATAAATGTTAGTCATAAATAAAACACCACTCATTTTGTAGATATTTTTATGCCGAACAACTTTTGTACTCACAGTACCATGCTATCATTTTGCATTTTAAAGTTATTCACATTTGTCAGTTGAAAAAAGTGAAATAAATTCACTTTTTGTTGTTTTTCAGCTAATTATATAAAAAAAATAAAAGTTACCCATAAATAAAAGACTACTCATTTTGTAGATATTTTTGTGCTGAACAATTTTTGTGCTCACAGTACAATGGTATTTTTTGTTTTAAAGTTATTTGCATTTGAATGCAGTTGCTACTGCTACTGCAGTTGAATATGCAAATGAGTTCCAAATGAGCCAATCTCTACCTACTGTGTGGATAAATTTATTTACAGTGAGGATAAATGCAATATTCTCACTGTAGGTCTGATCATCCTGAGAATATCAAAAATATTTGCCTTTTTTTTATCCTCATAGGTATGGCATAAAGATATATAGCAAACAAAGCAAACACCAATGAGAGACTACATTACTTCACATTTAGGGCCCCCAGAATATGGAAAAAGTTACCCAATGGCCTTGTTACTAGCCCAAATTTTGAAACATTTAAAACCAAACTAGATCTTTGGTTAGAAGCTACCAACAAATAATGATCCACAAAATTGTGGGGGGCACTGTCACTGTTGATGGGCATATTGCCTTCTTGTGCCCCATTCTACCAAGTAATATATAAACGGGGCGCGGTCACTCCCTTATAGTTATGGTAGAGTAGGCACTTCAATATTAAACTCAAAATTTAGCACTTAAATAACTTTGCAACTGTTCAAAGGATTTGCAAAACATTTGGTATGCACTGTGCTGGGGGATATATCTCCTGATGTGTCAAGTTACATTCTGGTCTGATGTGCAGTCTTTGAGTAATGAGGAGGTGAAAAAAGCATGTTTTCACTCTTTGACTCTGCTGGAATTTTTATTTGAACCTTCCTACAGCCCAGACAGTTTGTTTTTTGGTCTACAATTTTCAGGCCAGAAAAGGACTATACCACAGATGTGCTTTTTGCTAGTCTGGTGAAAAAGAATAAGCAGCTTTTAAGTTATTGCTATTTAAATATTTTGAAAAATTGTTTCTGATCATGCTCAGTAAGCACTACAATATAGCTGTATGAAATGAAGAAGGAATGTTGATTAATATGGGCAAATTCTTACTTCATATTGCCACCATCTTGTTTTAAATTTTGCATAAAAAATTCAAAATTGAAAACCTCTCAAAATTATATTCTGGGGAGGAACCAACACATGTATCTTGCTTATTAGGACCACCTAGGTGCATTCTGTAATTTACTGCTCAGAAAATGCAATTAAGATGTGTGTTATTTAACATTTAAATTCTTTGTTCATATCAGTATCATATGAAGTAGGATCTTAGTTTGCAAGATGAGATATGAACTAGTATCCTCCTGCGTGAATCATACAAAGTAGGATTTTAGGATCTTAGATTGTATCGTGTCATACAAACTAAGATCCTACTACGTATGACTCCGATGCAAACAAAGAATTTAAATTTGAATATCTCAGCCATGTGTTGGTATTTTCTCACCAAATTTTCAACATGGGCATTTTGGGACCCCACCTCATGAATGTTGGCACTGTCATTTCATTACTCAGTCTGAAAGGTGATTTCATGGTTGCTGTGCAGAATCACCTTTCACGACAAATATGAAAATGACAGTGCCACTGGTGGAAAATCATCTGTGTTGTAATATTTGAAAATACCCCAAAATGGCTGAGATTGTCACAATTAAATTCTTTGTTTGTACTGGCATCATACGAAGTAGGATCTTAGTTCGTATGATGATATACAAACTAGGATCCAACTTCATGAGTCATATGAAGTAGAATCTTAGTTCATATCTCATCATACGAACTAAGATCCTACTTCGTATGACTCTAATACAAACAAAGAATTTAAATAAGGATATCACATCCATTTTTTGGTATTTTTCTCACCACACTTTAAACATGGGTATTTTGGGACCCTACTTCATGAACACTGGCGCTGTCATTTAGTTGCTTCGTCCCAAAAGGTAATTTTCTGATTGCTGCACAGAATCGTCTTTTGGGACTGAGTAACAAAATGACAGTGCCAATTCATGAGGTGGGGCCCAAAAAGCCCATGTTAAGAATTTGGTGCAAAAATATCAAAAAACTCCCAAGTTATATGCAGTTGTTGAAAATTTTCTGCACACCCTCATAACTTAGGCAATTTTGTGTATTTTCACTCCCAATGTTCAGCAATGTCATTTTTTCACACTGCCTCATGAACAGTACAGTTCACATTTTTCACATCCTGTCTGAAAAATGTTTTCTTACCTGTGGTGGGCGCATTGCAAGAAATAGCCTTTCAGGTCTGATTAATGAAATGGCAATGCCAGAGTTCATGAAGTGGGGTCTGAAAAAGGCCATGTTGAAAATGTTGTGACAAAAATCCTCAAAGTGCCCAAGTTACATGCACCCATTGAATTTAGTTTACACATGTGTGTAACTTTGGTATGTTTTAATATTTTGACACTAAATTTTTAACATAGCTTTTTTCCACACCACCTCATGAACAGTAAGGCTATTTTTCATATCCTGCCTGTAATGTGTTTTCACACCTGTGATGTAGAATGGCATTGCAGTTGCTCATAATTATGTTTTGCCTTGCATTTCACAATTTATCCATAATGGGGTACATGAAGTGGGGTAATAAGTTGCCTATGCTGACAATTTGGGCACTGTTGTTCACCACACATAAATACATATGCTCATCTATGGAGGGATTGAAGTGCAGGGTCCAAACAATAGGGTTTGCAACCCCAAGGCACACCCCTCACCCCTGTTCCTGCATGCATGGTGGGGGTGAGGACTTAGACTTGGGAGCCCTAAGGTTGTTTTTCCTACTTTTGATACATCTACCCTAATGGTGTATTAACAAAGTTTTTTCAATGAGTTTTCTTACTTTTTGAGAACGCATACTCATAGACTTATTTGATTATAGGAGTGGTAGGAGCACAGGGCCCTCTGGGCCCAGTACTCCCATCCATGCCTCTTATAATTGTCTCTCACGTCAATGTGTGAGTGCATGGACCTTTGTGCCCTGCACAATCAGTCCATAGTGACTGGTGGTGACACAGGGCCCCTCCAGTCCCTGTGCTCCTCTCCATGCCCATTGTAACTGTCCCTCAAGTGTATGTGGGAGTGCAGGTCCCTCAGGGCCTTCCCCTCCCATCAGTGCACAGTGTGTTGTGGTACCACTGTGCCCTGCAAAACAGAACTGCTGCCATGTTGATAATGCATGCCACAGTATACTGAAGGTCACATGAGCTCCATTTGTTACAATTCACCAACAGTTTGAAACAGGTCCTGGTAACATGCAAAACAACTTAGTACACCCAAAGGTGTACTAAACTACCCATATAACCGAAGCTGTATCTTGAAGCGTTTTTGACATATAGCATCTGAAAAGTACCCCAACCATCACAATGTTACACTAAGGGAAATTCTGAAACTTCAAAGTCCTATAACTCTTCCACACAGTGACATTTTTCCAACAAACTAGATAAAGGTATTTCTTTGGAGCAAGTAATATGTACCCTGCCAATTTCAACCCTAAAGCCCAAACCATTTTTTAGTTATAAAGTGACAAAGAAACAGACATATCTGAAAAAAGTAATGTTGGAAACTGCAGCAGTACCCTTGTTCTTTTGGAAAATGATGTCACAATTAAGTAGTTCAAAGTAAGTTAGCCCCATCAACAAAACTACCCCTCGAGATTACGCAGACAAAATTTCATGCACATCCGTTAAAAGGTTGCAAAGATATTAAGGGGCAAAGGATGCAAAACTGGAAGACTGCAGAAATGGAAAAAACATGTAACTTTAAGGATGTTTAAGACACAATATCTCAGAAACCACACAAGTAATTCATACTAGATGAGCAGCATAAACAGACATACCCATTAAATTATGAATGCAAATGTTCATGTATATTCATTGAACAGTTGCACAGTTATCAAAGTGCAAAATGTACAAAATTGGATGACTGTGAAAATGGAAAAAATGTACATTTAAGGATATTTGAGACACAATATCTTCAAAACCACAAAAATTATTCAAATGGAATTAAACACATCAGTACACATCAATATACCAACCCCACAAAATTGTGGATGTAAAATTGTATCCACATTTGTTGTAGGGCTTTGGAGTTATTAAAGTACAAATTATGCAGAAGTGAAAGACTTAGTAAAAATGGAGTAATACATTTATGTTTAATGAGGTTTGAGACACAGTATCTCACAAGGGGATCAAATGAAATTTATCACAGCAACAAACTTACCCCCTGAGATTAAGCATGTAAAATTTAATGCACATTTTTTAAGGGCTCTAAAGTTACAAAGGTGCAGATATGTAAAACTGGAAGACTGCAAAAATGGGAATAATACAAGTAAGTTTAAGGATGTTTAAGACACAGTATCTCAGAACAAGCACAACAGATTCACAAAAAATTTACCACAGCATAAGATTTACCTCCAGGACTTATGCTTGCCAAATTTCATGGAAATACTTTGATAGGTGGTAAAGTTAGTAAGGTGCAAAATACACAAAAGTGGATGACAGTGTGAGAAAATCACTCACTTTTGCATCTATTTTTTCCAGATAGGAAATAATGGTAAACTTAAAATTGTTATAACTTTTGAATGGATTTAAAATTGTTTAACCAAGCCATAAAAAGGCACATTTTGTGATCCAAAGGCTTTCTATCCTAAACATTTCAGACAACATAAAGGCAATTCTGGGATACAGGTGGATAAAGAAATGCCAAAAAAATGGTAAATGTAGGAATTTTGGATAGTTTCTATCTCACAAACCATAAAATGAATTCACATAAAATTAGGCATGTTAATTGACCGAATCCTAGGGATAATGCATGGCAAATGTTGTAGAACTCTGTTCCATAGTTCCAAAGTTGTTGTGGTTCAAAGTTTCAGGTTTAACATAGATGTTTACACTCAACCATAATAAACTGACACTACCCCAGCAGTTATATATACACATTTATTTATAAAATAGATACAAAGGAGTGGTCCAAATCCAAACTTCTGATTGTATAAAAACATCACACGACTGTGTGTATATCAGAGCATGACCGCACACCTGAACTTTAACCCCCCCAAAACAATTTTGACATTTTATAAGATGGATAAACCACTCTGAGGTGTGCAGTCATCTGTGGCCTTGTGCGTTCAATGCACACCAAGGCATGCGTATATCAGAACGTGATGCATACCTCAGAGTGGTTTATCTATTACATATAAATATATACAGTATATAGATAGATATATAGATATGGGATATGTCATGGGGGGCTGGAAATATCAGTGATATTCCCCAAATGCAATTTGACCTAAAGACCTTATGAGTGGCGGAGCCATGAGTGAGGTCATGAGGTCAAACTAAATGAGAGAAAATATTACTGATATTTCAAGTCCCCTCATGACATATTCAATTTATGTAATGCCCACTTTCTTTTTTTGTTTTGTGTATTTTTAAGTTTTTTTATAAATGTACTGTGTATATTGAGAGTTAATTTTCCTCCGATGTTTGTGCTCTGAAGAGGTAGCTAGGGTCACTGTGAGGTTGTCTTGGCAGCATAGCATCTAACTGACTGCCAGTTGTCCACACATCTTTTTCATTGGCTGCTGTTGAGTGTGTTGGCAGATTTACCAGTTTTTAAAACATGGCGACTACACCATTCGCTTAGTGAAGAAGACAAGTTGGCATTTTGATCTTGTATCTTCTTCTTTTTTAGGTAAATTCAGTGGACTTGTGTCATCTGGTTGATCCTGCCTTCTGAAATGTTCCCCCACTTAACACATCAGGGGAGGACATTGTTGGCATTCTGAGAATATTCTTCAGGAGAGGGGGATGTCCCGTTTGGCTGAAACAGTGACAGCTGGTGAGAGGTATGGATTTGCACTCGTAGGTCATACCGGACAGCTGCATTGTATAGAGCTTTGTTTTAGAGTTTTCCAATTGTGGATTTTATTATCTTATTGTTTTTGGTGTCAGGAAAAAAGCTATCACAAAAAAGACCTCTCAGTGTGTAGAGATCAAGATTTGCAGCCAGGGTGTGTATTTGGTTGGAGATGTACTGAGGGGTGCTTAAGGGCAGTTTGTGTTCCTGGCATGCTTAACTGAAGATAGTGCCTCTCAGTGACTTGCTGTTAGGATAAATGGCCTACAGTGAGGATAAATGTGATATCCTCACTGTAGGTCAGACCATCCTGATAATATGGCAAATAGTTGCCAGAATTTATTCTCACTGGCATTATATATATATATATATATATATATATATATATATATTATATTATAGTGGTGCAGTAGCTCCAGTATAGTTAGGGTTGAGTAAGCAGTTTAATGTTAAACCCCAAATTTTACACTTTAATAACTTTGCCACCGTATGAAGGATTTGCCTGAAATTTTGAATGCGTGGTCTGGTATCATAGATCTCTGGATATGGCAAGTTGCATTATGGTCAGATAAGCAGTTGTGGAGCTGCAGAATGACAAGAAATGCAAAAAATTGACTTTTTTGGGTGTTTCTTTGCTTACACCTACAGCCTGCATGATTTGTTTGTTTGGTCTGAAATATGCAGGGAAGATGCAGTCTGGATCATTGATGTGTCTTTTTAATATTTGGTGAAAAATTATTAAACCATTCAAAAGTTATTCAAAAAACAATTTTCCCATTATAGTCAAAGGGAAAAAAAATATATTGTATGTGTTTCTCGAAAGCTGCTGCCAGTACATTTTACTTTTGCAAATGACCCTTTTACTTTCATGCAGTGCCCATTTTGATTTCCGATAGTGAGAGAGAAAAATGCCTGGCATTTAAATTTGGGACCCCCTACGTAGACACTGACTGTTGTGTTTACCTAATCAGATCCTGAGGATGCCAGCCCAATTTTTTTGGAGGTGGTAACCCCCCCCCCCAGAAATGCCATTTTTAAAACTGGTGTCCCAGTACTTTTGCAAATTGCTACAGAAATGGCTGTGATACTTTTGCAAATCACGGAAGTGTTGTGCTGTTTTAGCAAAACTGTCGCAATTTGCAAAAGTTTTTTGTCCACAAACTGCAAATATTTGCCTTCTCCCTGAAAAAAAAATGGTTTGGGCTTTAGGGCTGAAATTTGCAGATTGGCAAGCCCTGGTTCCACAGATGTGCCTTTTGGTAGTTTGGTACCAAAATATTCAATGAGCCCAAAGTTGCAGTGTTCCGAAGTTGAGAATTTTCCCATAGGATAACACTGCAGTGCCTGTGATAGCTTTTGGCATCTGTATCTCATAATGAAGTGAGATACGGATTTTTCACTACCCGCAGCTCAGATCACCTTTTGGTGAACTAAGCCACAAAAGCAAGTTTGAAACTCATAGCTTTCACCTAAAATGGAATTTTTTTCCCTACTTGCTGCGGTTATGGAGATATTGGCAAAAAACATGTTACAAGGATTCCTTTGGAGTACTATGGTGCTGCTGTATGGCTCTATACTAATGTGTAAATGGGAGTACAGGGCCCAGAGGTCCCTGCACTCCCTGTAACACATACCAATCAGTTACATTACACTTTCTCAAAAAAAAGGAAATTCATTGTAAAAACTCCATTAAAGCACCAATTAGGGATGATAGCCCAGTGACAAAAGTTTGGAAATGTGATGTCAGGATTATACCCCTACCAACCCACCCCCACCTTCAACACACCTACAGGCATCATGATGTGCATTGGGGACATCAGGCCTAACTCTCACCCCATTGTCCCATACTGCACCACTTCAGCTTGTTTACACATGGAATGGGGTGAGTTAGACTGATGATCCTAATGCACACCCCAATGCCTGTTGTTCTGTGGAGGATGGAGGGTGGGGATGGGGTGGTAGGGGTGTACTTTTGTTGCTGTGCTATCAACCCTAACTGGTGCATTAATGGTATTTTTATGCCATAAAAAAAAAAAAAAAATATATATATATATATATTTATGGCAAAAAACTCCATTTAATTAATTAGGGTTGTTTCACAGTGACAAAAGCAAGGAAATTCATTGTTAGTGTTCCCAACCCCTTACACACCCAAAGCCCACCCCCCAAAACAGGTATCGGGGTGTGCGTTGGGGTCATCAGTCCTAATTATCACTCCATCCCATGTGTAAACAAGCTGAGGTGGTGCAGTATAGGAGAATAGGGTGAGAGTAAGGACTGACTACTGCAACACACACCCTGATGCCTGTTGATGGGGACAGAGTGAGGGTAGGGTGCAAGGGGGTGGGAACCCTAACATCAAATTTCCTTACTTTTGTCACTGTGGAACAACCCAAATTGATGCATTAAACTGAGTTTTTTGCCATGAATTTCCCTTCTTTTTGAGAATGAGCACTATAAATAGTGAATTTTTTGTCACATAGTAATGCTAATGATAACACAAATGCAAGCGCTAATGATAAAGCACATGGTGATGCAAAGGTAAATGGTAAGAGAAACATAAGCGCAAAAGTTAATGAAATCAAAAATGGTAACTCAACAGTAACTCAAAAGTTAATGGCAACAGAAACATAAATGTTAACAGAAACAGTAATGTAAATGGTAACACCAACGGAAACACAAACGATAAGAAAAATGGAAACAGTAACAGAAACGCAAATAGAAATGCAAACAGTTAAGGCAATGGCACTGCAGAAGGGAACAGTAATGCATCTGACAATGGAAACACAACCTAAAACGCAAATGCTAAGGGCAACAGAAAACAAAGATGTAAACAGTAACAGTAATGTAATTGGAAACACGAACAGTTACAGTAACAGCAACAATGACCCGAAAGTGAACAGTAAAGTAAAGGGAAATGCAAACACAAACATGTACAGAAATGCAAATGGTAATGCGCATGGGCATGCTACCACAACTGGAAATGTAAATGCTAATGGTAACAGCAATGATGAGGCCAAAGGAAACACAAACTCAAATGCAAATGGAAGCACATATGCAAACACAAATGGTAATGCACACGGTGACACAAAACGAAACGCAAACAGAAACAGTAATGGAAACACAAATGGTAACAGTAATGCAAACACAAACAAAAATACAAAGGGTAATGCACAAAGTGGCATAGACGGGAATGGTAATGCAAACGGTCATGGAAATGCAAGTGGAAACAGTAAGGGTAACCATACCTCTCAAGTGTCCCTGATTTTCAGGGATGTCCCTGATTTTGCCTTAAAATTTTACTCTGCCCCTCCTAAAATTTGTGTTTTTGTGGCTAAATAGTGGGGACTGTAAGCACAAAACAATGTCAAGCATTACAGTTACAGACTTGTTCTTCTTTAGAAAATGCATTGTGCACTAAGCCCCATATTCTACCAGCTTTCTGGGTGGATATCTCTAATTTTGAAGATGTGTCCCTGATTTTGGTCCTTTGTCCCTGATTTTTTTATGCCTTGTCCCTGATTTATGAGGCAGGAGGTTGAGAGGTATGAGGGTAACAGTAATGAAAGTGTACACCCTTATTTTCCCCAAAAGCTGCATAGAGAAACACAGTGAATACTAAGAATGTATGCATAATAATGGGCCTCAGAGCAGAACATGAGCACTTGGAATACTAAATTGCTTATATCTCAGGAACCGTATGATGTAGAGAAAAAAAATTTCATATTCGAAAAGTCCATATCTCGAAGCGTTTCAGAGATATGGGCCCCGAAAGGTGTGGCAGATGCCGTAATGTTAGTCTAGGGGAAAAAGTGTTAACTTTGGAGTGCCATAAATTTGCATCTCTCTAATATTCTGTCACCATAATACCACAAGGCACATTTGTGGGATGTTGGCTTTCTTCCCTCCAAATTTCAGCCCAAAATACCAAACCATTCTTTTGCAGCAGGGTGGCAAAGAATTCCTGTTATTTTGGGCATAGTGTTGCAAAGTAGTGTCGCGAATCACAGCACTTTCGCAAAACAAATCACGAAAGTGTCACAGGTGCAGCACTACTTTGCGACGCTACAGTTTACAACAATTTCAAAAACATATTTCTGGGGTGTTTAATCCCCCAAAAAAGACATAGCTAGCATCCTCATGGCTCGACTAGGTGAACACAAAAAGAATTGTGTCCTTAGAGCATCCCAAATTTAAATGCGAAGCATTTTTGTGACCAGTAACTGAAAAAGAGATGACTGACTCATGACACTACAGGTATCATTTGTGACACTAAAAATTGCATTTGCAACACTGTCAAACTTTTTGTTAACTTTTCCCATTGACTATAATGGGAAACTTGTTTTTTGAATAACTTTTGAACTGTTTAATATTTTTTCATAAAATCTTTGAAAGGCACATCATGGACCCTGGCAGCATGTTCCCTGAAGGTTTTGGACTGGTTGTGCAACCTGTGCTACCTGTAGGTGCTTTATAGCTATGCAACCGTATATCTGACTGGTACAAAATTTGGCAGATCCAGAGATCTGTGGTACTGCTCCATGCCTGCCAAATGTCAGGCAAATCCATCGTACAGTGTCAAAGATATTAACCTGACAAATTTCACATTTTAACCTTAAATGGGGTACTCAACCCTAACTATAGTGGAACTACCATGCGACTATAATATATATATATATATATATATATATATATATATATAAGACAAAGAACCTCTGTGCATAAACACTGAGGCAAGGGTTACCCCAAAGGGCATTTGGCTGGGAAGCCAAGTTTCAAGAAAATACAAACTCACACATGCCCCCACAATGCAAAGCATCATGGGCTGCATATGCAAATCACCACAGAATGTTATGTTGGTCCAACTTTAAGCAGAATTACATGGTGCCAAAAGGCCTCTCACACAGTTTGCAAAGGGTGCTAACAGAAGACATAGACACGTGTTTCATCTGTTTGACACCCCAGTGGAATGGACCAGCTACCCCTAAGGCAGTGTGCCTGGGATATATTGTGGTGAACCCATTAAAATAAAAAACTATTTAAAAGACAAAGGACCTCTGTGCATAAACACTGAGGCAAGGGTTACCCCAAAGGGCATTTGGCTGGGAAGCCAAGTTTCAAGAAAATACAAACTCACACTTGCCCCCACAATGCAAAGCATCATGGACTGCATATGCAAATCACCACAGAATGTTATACTGGTCCAACTTTAAGCAGAATTGCATGGTGCTGAAAGGCCTCTCACACAGTTTGCAAAGGGTATATATATTCATGGGAAAAAACTCTGTTTAATGCATCAGTTAGGGTTGTTCCACAATGACAAATGCAAGGAAATTTGATATTAGGGTTGAAAGCCCCCCTTGCACCCCAGCCCACCCCCCAACCTGCATCGGGGTGTGCGATGGGCTCATCGACACTAACTCACCCCATTACATGTGTAAACAAGCTGAGGTATAGGAGAATGGGGTGAAAGTTGGGACTGACGAACCCAACACACACCCCTATGTTACGCATTGTCACATGAAAATTCTGTATCTTGCACTGTTTTCGAGGTATGAGCCCTGAAAGGCATGGCATACACCACCATGTTAGTCTATGGGGAAAAACATCAGTTTCAGAGCACTGTAACTTGGCATCCATGCAATATATTGTCACCAAACCATGAAAAGGCACATCTGTGAGATGCTGGCTGCTTTTCCTCCAACTTTTAGCCCAAAAGACCAAACCATTCTTTTGCAGCAGGGTGGCAAAGAATTACTGTCATTTTGGCCATAGTCTGGAAAACTAGTGTCGTGATTTGTGAAAGCTTTCACAAAAATTTGTGAAAGTGTCACAGGTGCGACACTACTTTGTGACACTGCTTTTTCCAGAAATTTTTAAAACATATTTCTGGGGTGTTTAACCCCAAAATAAAGACACGGCTAGCATCCTGAGGTTTTGACTAGGTGAACACAAAAATGATCGTGTTCCTAGAGGGTCCCAATTTTAAATGCCAAGCATTTTTCTGATCAGTAACTGAAAACAAAATGGTGGATTTGCAACACTACTAGGACCATTTGCGACACTAAAAAGTGCATTTGTGAAAGTGTTGAACTTGTTAACTTTTCCTATTGACTTATAATGGGAACTTGTTTTTTTGAATAACTTTTGCACCATTCAATATTTTTTCAAAAGGCACATTGGGGACCCTGGCTGCAGTTTCCCTGAAGTTTTCGGACCAGTCGCACAAACCGTGCGACCTGTAGGTGTGAGTAAAAAATGCACAAAAAAGTGTAATTGTGCATTCAGATGTCACTTAATAACTCAGCAGCCGTATATTTAACCTTAAACCTTGTTGGCAGATCCCAAGATCTACAATGCCTAACTGTGCATACCAAATTTCAGGCACATCTGTTAAACAGTGACAAAGCTATTAAGGTGCAAAGTTTCACCCTTTAACCTTAAAAGTGCTACTCAACCCTAAGTATGGTTGCTTTATCTCTCTCTCTCTCTCTCACGCTCGCTCTCTCTCTCTCTCTCTCTCTATATATATATATATATATATATATATATATATATATATGTGTGTGTGTATATATATATATATATGTGTGTGTGTATATATATATATATATATATATACACACACACATATCTATCTATCTATCTATATTTATGCAATAGGGTAGACATATATTCAGTGTGATAATGGAGTTTTCCCTTTAAGGGGCAGACCAGGTTGTCCTGGTGCACCCCTTCCCTTTCATTAGGATGGTTGTGCTCAGAAGGGAAGGGGGGAAGGAAGGGGAGGGGACAGGGGATAGAACAATGGCCAGGCAACAGGAAGGGAAGGGGCAAGAGGAGGTACATAATGGACAGCACAGAGGGGTTTCAGCCACTTTTGCTGGAGTTTTGATTTAATTGGAACTGCAGCACATCAGATTGGCAACTAGAGAGGTGTGTGCATTAGGATATTGCAGGTAAGAGAGCGTCCAAAAACCAAAAGGAATGGTGATAAGAATAAGATAAACAACTAAGATGGTAAGATATGGTGGTATAGATTACTTGTCCAAAAAAAAAAAAAGAAAAATATACAAAGCTTTATAGTAAAAGAAATCATTTTGGGAAGAGGAATAGTATGTGGCTATTTCATTGGACTTATTGAAAGTTTATGTTTTCTTTAGTTTTGTTCAAGGGAATGCATTTAGAGAGTTCAAAAAAAAGATTTTACAGCTGTACTGAGGTAGTATGCTTTGTGTGGTAGTTGACTGGTGCGATAGTTTCTCTTGAGGTGAGTTAAGCAGTGCTGGTGCAAGGCTGTGTGTTTTTTTGGGTAGTTGGACCAGGGTTTTGCAGTTGCACAGAGGTGGTAGGCCTTGGTGCACAGCGCGAGGTGCATGGACACGCAGGAGCGAGGTAGCTGGTTAGGCGTGTTGGCCCGAGAGAAGTGAGGAGCTGAGTGTGGCTGGAGAGAGCAGCCTGAAAGGGTGGAAGCTGGTTTGATCAAGGCCTGCACTGGCCTTTGGTGAGTACAGCTGGTGGATTATGAGGAGGAGTCTGACTTGGAAGTGCAGGGGGAGATTTTTGTTGTAGAAGGGGAGCATTGGCATTGCTCGTTTCGGCAAGTTGCGAGACTTGTGGGGAGGCAGGTCTCTGAGGCCTTGCAGGGCACGGTGCATGTGACTGGAATCCTTGGTGGGCCTGCAGCTGTTTGGGCGCTGGGGGGTGCCAGGGGGGTTGTTTGCATTGGAGCTGTGGGAATGGCAGGGGATCGCTTGCCCCAACGTGGGTCCTTGGCAGTCGGTTGTCCCCACATGGACCCAGTGATCTGGACAGAGTAGCGCTGCATTTCTTGTCACACGCCAGCTTGACCGCATGGTTTGCAGATGCTGAAGGGGCTGACCAGGGGGGACAGCATTGGTCTCGCTGCTCCATGGCCCCGTGGGCTAGCACAGTGGGTCGGGAGAGGATTTCAGGGGTTGTTCACTGGCTACAAGCCAGTCGGTCGAGGAGTAGGGGCAAGGGCCTAAAGAAAGGCCTAGCAAGCGGGGGGGTCGATGAAGTGGACAGTTAGCGTGATGTCACATGCTGGGGGGGGCATGCACATGTTGGACAACTGGGAAGACAAGGGGAGGCCTAGGAAAAGGCCAAGCAGAGGAACAAAAAATAAAGGCCAAGCGGCGTGATGTCACATGCCGGGGGGAGCACACCAAGAGGGAGCAGAGGCCCTCGTTGTCCTGGAAGGACTGACAGGAGGCCTAGTGCCCCAGAGGAGGGGACACCCAAAGTCAGCAAAGGAAGGGGAGGCCTGCCAAAGGGCCTAGCAATGGGCGATGGGGAGTGACCAGAGGACTGGTGAAAATGGGTCAGGCCAGGCAGCGTCATGTAACATGCCAGTTGGGTCAGGTTGAACAATGGAAAGGGCCCAAGAAAAGGATGTAAGAAAAAAAAAAAGAATGAAATGAAGGTCCAAAGAGGTATTCGGCCATGGGAAAGATCATGATCCTGGGGGGTGTGGGGAGCCATGTTTAAGGCGTAGCCAGCACCTGGCAACAAGACTGAGGGACAATAATCATCTGATGCCCAAGAGTATAAGGGGGCAACAAAAGGCATGCGCATCGCAGTTAGAGACTGCCTATGGGAGAAGCTTGCCTGGCCTCTCTGGATATTGCCCCAAGTAGAGTTCTGTTTTTAAATAATGTAATCTTCTTTTCTCTTCTTCAGTGTCTTCACAGTTGACAAAAAGCAGGCAACATGGCACCCAAGAAGAGCAGGCCTTCGATGGAAGATGCCTACAGGGCGAAAATGAAGCTGGTTGAGAAAGCCAATAGAATGCGGGAGTTGGTGGAAGGGGAGGAACCAGGGAGGTCCAGAGAGAAAAGGAAAGTGGGGAAGGGTAAAGAGGGCAGAGGGAAGGGGCCAGCTGAGAAGCCACGCAGCCCAACCAGGGCACAACCACAGATAGCAGGATTGACCAAGGTGACTAGTCCAGTACCTCTGCACCCAGTAGACCCGGACCCATAAGTACCTCCACAGGACCAGGTGGTGGTTCCCCCAGTGGAGCCCAGACTGGATCTGCAGCATACAGTGGTTCCTCCACAGCCACTAGTAGGGCAACCAACCCTCCACCCAGAAGGAAACATTCTGGGACACCAGGATGACAGCAGGCAGCAAACAGCGGACAAGGTCACAGGTAATGCACCCGACTATGTTGGTGACAGCATCAAGGAGTACATAGGTCAAATCGTTTCAGCACTAGGCGCAGGGGGTTTGGGCCAGATAAAGTTAGCACTGGCTGAGATTAGGGTAGGAAAAGAGGTACTGAATGAGAAGGAAGGAGGAGTTGAAAAGGAGGGAAAAGGAACAAGGGATATAGGAACTCCGGGGATAAGAGTGGGAGAACACGTTCCATTGACCACAAAGGAGAAAATATGGAAGGGAGAGTATGTGGATATTTTCGCTTTAGTAAGCCAGGAAGCGGCTTCGAAATATGAGGAAACAGAGAATATAGGAAAAAGCGAAATGGCAGCAGTGGTGGTGGTGGTGTTGTTAGGCAAGAAAGAGGAGACAAATTCAGTAAAGGGAAGTCTTGGGAAGGGTAGTTTATAGGTTTCGCCACATTCTCAGCCATAGTATTGGAAAGGAGACCTGAGCTGGGCATCCCACTCATCACATACTCCCTGATAATAAGGAGAGCAAAAGCAAAAGAGGGTGTTGGGTAAATATATTATGACAAATTCTTTCGGCAAAGAATGGCGACATATGGGGATGTAAGATGGGACATGAAACAACTAGACTTGTGGACAGATTACGTAACCAATCAGTCCACGCTGAAGGGAGAGTTTGGGAAAAAAGGTACCAAGCTACAAAGATGTTGCTGGGCCTACAATAGGGCCTTTTGCTCCTGGACACAATGCCATTTTCAGCATGCCTGTTCGAAATGTGGGGAATCACATCTGACGAGCAGATGCAGGATGACATGGGTCCAAGAAACACTAGGATCTGGGGGGAAAGGGTCAGGTCAGCAGTTTTTTTGGAGGGGCAGGGATATAAAGGGCAGACAAGGAATAGAGGGGGGAGGGGTAGGGGACATGCAAATAGAGGGAGTCAGAATCATTGACCAGCAAGGCTGGGCATCAGCCAGAGGGAGAGACCTTGGTGGGGAAAAAGAAATGAGGACAAGGGAGCAATTTAAAGAAGCTAGAACCCTCATCAGGATAGAGGCATGGAGGGAATGGTTAGACAGATACTCAGATAGAAAAATGGCAGAAATGATTAAAAAAGGTTTTCACACTGGTTTTTCATTGCAGTGTGAGGGCCCAAGGCAGGCCAGAGAGGCGAACAATTTGGGTTCAGTGAGAGGGAGGGAAGAAATGTTACGACAAAAAATAGAGAAGGAGAAGGCAGCAGGGAGAGTAGAGGGACCATATGATACCCCCCCATTGCAGAATATGAGGATTTCCCCATTGGGTTTGGTCCCCAAAAAACAGGAAGAGGATTATAGGGTGATTCATCACCTATCCTTTCCGGAAGGTGAGTCAGTGAACGATTTTATTGATGAGGAATATAGTAAAGTGACATATTCCACCCTGGAAGACACAGTCTGGTTTGTCCGGGCAACTGCAGATGCATGGATGGCAAAGACAGACATAGAGTCAGCTTTCAGATTACTTCCAGTTAGAAAAGAGAGTTGGGACCTATTGGGGTTTAAAATTGGGGAACAGTACTATTTCGACAAAGCCATGCCCATGGGTTGCTCTATAGCATGAGGGACATTCAAAGCTTTCAGCACATGTTTGCAGTGGATATTTCAAGAAAGGACTCATTATAAAACAGTGATTCACTATTTGGATGATTTCCTTTTCACAGGCAGTGGAAAAAGAGTAGCAGAAAAAATGTAAGTCAACTTCCAACATCTGTGTAAGGAACTAGGGGTCCTGCTGGCACCTGAAAAAACAGAAGGACCCAGTAGGGTGTTAGAGTTTCTGGGCATCAAGATAGATGCTCCAGGTGAAATATTGAAGGAACTGATTAAGATACATACAGTATACAGTACAAAAAGACACAGGCAGAAGGGGATAGGGAGAAGTACCAGGAGAAGCAACGGGAGGCAGGGAGGTCAGTAAGGGAAGCCAAAGCTCAGACAGAAGAACACATTGCAAAATCAGTGGGTAGAGGAGACAAAACCTTTTACAGGTACAAAAGTGAAAAAAGAAAGGCAAAGGGAGGGGTAGTGAGACTGAAGGGGGAGGATGGGGGCTGCATGGAGGATGACAACAGTAAAGCTAACATACTGAACAGGTATTTCTGCTCAGTCTTTATGAGGAAGAGGAGGATAATGGGTCTGAAGGGAGTACAAGGGTGAGAAAGGTGCAGAAATGGACACAAGTCCCTTTACTCGAGAAAGGGTCCTGAAGGAACTGGAAGTAATAAGAGTTGATAAAACAATGGGGCCAGATGGGGTGCACCCCAGGGTCCTTAAAGAACTAAGAGAGGTGGTGGCTGAACCTCTGGCTATTCTGTTTAGCTGATCACTGGAAACAGGGGAGGTACCCAAAGACTGGAGCACAGCAGATGTAGTCCCCTAATACAAAAGTGGGAACAAAGAGGAAGTGGGAAACTACAGACCAGTCAGCCTCACCTCGGTAGTGGGGAAGATCATGGAAGCACTACTGAAGGAGAGAGACTGGTGGAATATCTGGTTGTCAATGGACTACAGGACCCAAGGCAGCATGGTTTCACCAGGGGGCAGTCATGTCAGACCAACCTCATTGAATTTTTTGACTGGCTGACTAGGGAGGTGGATCGGGGAGGGCAGTGGACATGGCCTATCTGGACTTCAGCAAGGCCTTTGACACTGTGCCACATAGAAGACTATTACACAAACTGGGGAATATGGATGTGGGCAGGACAGTAGTGTGGTGGGTAGGTAACTGGTTGGGCAGCAGGACACAGGGAGTGGTGGTAAATGGCTGTCACTCCACAGAGGGAAGAGTGACCAGTGGGGTACCACAGGGATCAGTGCTGGGACCGGTCCTATTCAACATCTTCATCAGTGACATTGCACAGGATCTACAAGGCAGAATTTCACTGTTCACTGATGACACAAAGCTCTGTAACAGAGTAGGCACACCAGAGGGTATAGATAGAGTGAGAAGGGACCTGCAGAAACTTGAAGAATGGTCAGGGGTTTGGCAGTTGAAATTCAATGCAAAGAAGTGCAAGATAATGCATATGGGGCACAAAAACCCTGGCACAATATATCAGTTGGGGGGGTGAGGATATAGCATGCAACAAGCAGGAAAGGGATCTTGGGGTTATCATCTCTGATGACCTCAAGGTAGGGAAACAGTGTGACAAGGCAGCAGGTAAAGCAAATAGGGATGCTAGGATGCACAGGCAGGGCATCACCAGCAGGAAAAGGGAGGTCATAATTCCACTACACAAGACACTAGTGAGGCCCCACCTGGAGTACAGTGTACAGTTCTGGAGACCTTGCCTATGTAAGGACATAGACAGGGTAGAGAAGGTTCAGAGGAGGGCAACCAAGATGATACATGGATTGCATCACAAGTCCTATGAGGACAGGTTGAAGGAACTGAATATGTACTCCCTGGAGTAGAGGAGGGAGAGAGGTGATATGATAGAGACATACAAGTATCTTACAGGGAGGAACAGGGTGCAGGAATACACCATTTTTAAGTGAAAAAGATGTTCCAGGACTAGAGGGCATGGGATGAAGTTGGAGGGAGGATGATTCAGAGGAAACGTGGGGAAGAATTTCTTCACAGAACAGGTGGTGGACAAATGGAACACCCTGCCAGAGGAAGTGGTGGGGGCTGAAACAATCATGGGATTTAAGAATGCATGGGATAGACATAAAGGAATTCTGGAGGTCAGGGGTAAGGGGCAACAGACTTCTAGGAAAACATAAACTGAACTTACAAGCTCAAATGGGCAGACTGGGTGGGCCGACGCTGTCTATGTATCTAGGTACAACAAGTATTGGGACATCTGAACTTCATGTGCAGGACTATTGGGCCAGGGAGGGCTTTCACAAAAAGGCTAGCAAGGGTCACAACCGGAGTTATCAGACCACACCATTGGGTAGACATGACAAAGGGAGTCAAGGAGGATTTTAAAGTATGGGAGTAATTCCTTAAGGAATATAATGGCTGCTGTTTCTGGCAAGAGGAATGGGTGTATAACACAGACCTTGATTTATACACAGATGCAGCCATGGGCCTTGGCATGGCTGTCTATCTGAGGGGCAGATGGTTTGCACAACCATGGCCATCGGATTGGGTGAGGGACAGCAAGATAAGAAATATAACATTGTTAGAGATCATGCCCATCTGGGTGTGTACCCTGGTTTGGGGGGAAGAATTACAGGATCAGAGAGTGACATTCTGGTATGACAACAGCAGTGGTGGAGGTCTTAACAGGGGAGCCAGGTCAGAAACGGTCATGCAAGTATTGTGACGGTTAGTGTCAAGGTCCTTGCAGCTGAACATGTAATTCAGAGCAAAACACATAGAAGGGGTGCACAATACCCTGGCTGACAGCCTTTCCCGACTGCAGCTGGGCCATTTTCGGAGGCTGGCGCCAACAGTGGAGGAGGAAAAAAATGCCCATACCAACGGACATCTGGGATGTTGGCAAGAAGGAGCAGAACTGTTGTTTCACAGCTCATGGGTGCCTCAGACTCTGAGGGCCTACGAGGGGGCCTGGCGAGTGTTTCAAACATTCAGGGCAACACACCAAATGGAGGCAAGTAGGCCACTCACAGAGGCACAGTTAGAAAAGTTCATTGTGGAGCAGTGGCAAAAAGGAACAGCTCACACCACAATGGGGGTCTACTTGGCAGGGATTAGTGTTATCTGCAGTCTGAAGGGATGGATGGACCCAACAAAATCATTGTTCATTAAAAGAATGGTGTAGGGTTGGAGTAGGTTGAAACAAGGGACAGTAGACAATAGATGACCAATAGGGGAGCAGTGGCTAGCAAATCTCAAGGACGTGCTCCCAGCAATATGCAGGTCAAAGACCGAGGCCCAGTTTTTTCACACGATTTATGTTGTAATGTTTGCAGGGGCCATGAGAGTGAATGAGGTGGTAGGCCATGGCAATAAAGACAAGGAAGGGGGATTAGAATGGAAAGATGAAAGCTGGGGGAAGAAAGAAATACAGATCAAGATTAAGAGGTCAAAAATGGATCAAAAAGGACAGGGTTGCATAGTCACACTGAAGAGACAGATAAAGGGAGCAGTATGCCCAATGCAGGCTTTGTGGGCTTTTGCCGCAGAGCATGGGACCAGGAAAGGGACATTATTTGTTCATGGTGATGTGAAAGGGGTCACCGGTTATCAAGTCACAGCATAGCTCAAAAAGGCATGTAATTCCTTGGGGAGGACCCGGCTAATTATTCGTCCCATTCCTTGCGGATTGGGGCTGCCTCACAGTGGGCAGCAGCAGGTGAAACTGTGAATGATATTTTGGAAAAAGGATGAAGGTGGTCTGCCAGTTATAAGAGATACATTTGAGCACTGAAGTAAGAAATTAACGTATTGCCTTTGTTCTTCGTTACAGATGTGGAGACAAATGGGGATGGGGGGAGGACAGGAAGGGGGATACTACTGTGGGGAAACTAAGAGCATGTATAAGATAATGATTTTTTTGCTTAAACCCCATAGGAAGAGGGAGGATCACAGAAGTCTGTATCTGCGGCCACTTCTATACTTATTGGGCAGAAAGGAGAGCAGAGAAAAAGGCTGGGGGAAAGCAGCTGTACCAAAATGTGAAACAGTGTAGGTTGGTTTGGCATAGCATCTGGGGATGAGATGGGCACAACTGCTTCTCTCTTTGAAGGAACTTAAGGGACGGCGACCCAGTCCAGACTTAATTATTATACATTTGGGGGGCAACGACCTTGTGGGTAAGCCATGGGTAGACACATACTTACAGACAAAAAGGGACCTAGGAACAATACAGCAGTGGTGGCCTCAGGTAAGCCTTGCCTGGTCAGATATGATACCAAGGAGGGTTTGGAGGCAGGACCATAGCCATAGAGCTGTGGATAGGGCCAGGAGAAAGATGAACAGAAGGGTAGGGACATTGGTAAGGAATATGGGAGGACAGGTAATACTGCGGGGAGTAGAAGAATGGGTAGGAGATTTCTACAGATCGGATGGGGTGCAGCTTTCAGATCTAGCCATAGACATGTTTAACACAGAAATGATGGGCTTTATAGAGGCATGGAGGAGACACACAAAAAATGGAATATAAAAAAAGGGGGAAAAAGAGAAGGTTTAAGAAGGATCTTCCCTGAGGTAAGGGAGAATGCTACCCTAAGTGAGGGGAAAGCCAGTCATCCAACGCAAGCTGGAGACTGGCTAGTGGGGGAAAATGGGGGGGATGGAGGGGAGGGGGGAAGAAAAAGAAATAACACAAAAAGAGGAAGAAGATGAAGGAGAAAGTGGTCTCGATTTTTACCGTTACCTAACAGAAAAGGAGAAGAAGAAGGAACCCAGGTTTTCACCTAGAGGGAGAAAAAGAGGAAGAAAGAGGGATGATCAGAGATTGATATATGGATGAACATAAATGAAATTCTGAGAGATATAATAATAAAAGATGATGAAATGGAACATGGAATTATGATATATAAATAAATTAATTGTCAATCTGAGCATAACAACAAACAATGGTCTCTGTCTTTTTGTAAGGGAAAAGGGGGGGAATCCAGGACAATGGAGTTTGCCCTTTAAACGGCAGACCATCTTGTTCTGGTGCACCCCTTCCCTTTCATTAGGATGGTTGTGCTCAGAAGGGGAGGGGGGAAGGAAGGGGATAGGACAGGGGATAGAACAATGGCCAGGCAACAGGAAGGGAAGGGAAGGGAAGGGGCAAGAGGAGGTACATAATGGACAGCACAGAGGGGTTTCAGCCACTTTTGCTGTAGTTTTGATCCCTCCCAACTAAGAACTAAGGGTAGAACTAGTGACACCATTGACTACCCTCTTTAACAAATCATGGGAGGATGGGGTGGTACCTGAGGACTGGAGGAGGGCAGATGTGATACCCCTTCACAAAAGTGGGAGCAGGGCAGAAGCAGGAAACTACAGACCTGTTAGTTTAACCTCAGTGACAGGGAAAATGATGGAATCACTTCTGAAGGAAAGAATTGTGAAGTACCTAGAGGCCAGAGGGGGCACAGGCCCAAGGCAGCATGGATTCACAGCGGGAAGGTCATGCCAGATGAATGTAATGGATTTCTTTGACAGGGTGACCAAAGTAGTAGATCAGGGAGGGGCTGTGAACATGGCCTATCTAGACTTTAGCAAGGCACTTGACTCAGTCCCACACAAAAGATTAATATACAAGTTAGCCAGCCTGAGAGTGGGTCCCAAGATGATAGCCTGAGTAAAGAATTGGCTGGAGAACAGGACACAGAGGGTAATAATAAATGGAGTCCACTCTGAAGAAAGGGGGTTACTAGTGGGGTACCGCAGGGTTCAGTATTAGGACCGGTCCTCTTCAGTGTCTTTATAAGTGACATTGCAGAGGGACTGGAAGGAAAAGTATGTCGCTTTTGCAGATGACACAAAGATCTGCAACAGAGTTGATTTTCAAGGTGGGGTGGAAAGGATGAGAAGGGACATGGCAAGGTTAGAGAAATGGTCAAATGTATGGCAACTTATATTCAATGCTAAGAAGTGCAAGGTAATGCACCTGGGAAACAAAAACCCAGGGGAAGAGTACACAATGGGGGGTGAGAAACTGACAACAACAAAAATGGAAAGGGACCTGGGGATAGTCATATCAGATGACTTAAAGGTGGGCAAGCAATGTGAGAGGGCAGTAAGAAGGGCTGGGGGGATACTGGGATGCATAGGGAGAGGCATCACCATTAGAAAACAGGAAGGTATTATCCCTCTCGACAGACAGCTGGTGAAACCCCATCTGGAGTACTGTGTGCCATTCTGGAGACCCAATCTCTGCAAGGACATAGGCAAGATGGAAGCTGTCCAGAAGAGGCCAACTAAAATGGTGCAGAGTCTGCACCAGAAGACATATGAAGAGAGACTAAAGGAGCTTAATATGTATAGCCTCAAGGAAAGGAGGGAGAGGGGGGACATGATAGAAACTTTCAAGTACCTCAAGGGAATCAACAAAGTCCAAGAGGGTAGCATCTTTCAAAAAAAGAGGTGTGCAAGAACAAGGGGGCACAATTTGAAGATGGGGAGGCAGCTCAGAGGTAATGTAAGGAAGTATTTTTTCACAGAGAGGGTTGTGGATGCATGGAACAGCCTTCCAGAGGAGGTTGTGGAGTCAAAAACAGTGGTTGAATTCAAGCATGCATGGGACAGTCATAAGGCAATTCTAGAGGGTGGGGGTAGAAAGAAGTAGGCTGCTGGTTAACTAGGATCTGCAGCTTATCCATTAGGTAGGGAAATGGGCAGACTGGTTGGGCCAAGCGGTCCTTATCTGCCATCAAATTCTATGTTTCTATGTTTCCCACCCACTCTACAAGACAGAGCAAGAGGGGAAGACAGTTGAGAAGGGACTGTATGGGGGGGTCTGTCAAAGGTGGATGACAGACGCGTCTGGTCGGACAGTTTGGACTTCCAAAGGTGGATGGCAGATAATAATATGGTTATGGACTGCCAAAGGTGGATGGCAGGAGAAAAAGGGGAAAATGGGGGGTGGAGGGGGGGAAGTAAAAGTAATAACACAAAAAGAGGAAGAAGATGAAGGAGAAAGCGGTCTCGGTTTTCACCATTACCTAACAGAAAAGGAGAAGAAGAAGGCACCCAGGTTTTCACTTGGGGGGAGAAAAAGAGGCACAACAACAAACAATGGTCTCTGTCTTTTTGTGAGGGGGAAAGGGGGGGAATCCGGGACAAATGAATTTATCTGAGTCACTGTATGTATAAATAAATTTATACATACAGTGACCATTTATACACGCAGTTGCTATGTCACAAATCTCTTTAGAATTCATTTAGAATGTTCGGCCTTAGAAGCAGTACTAACCATATTCAAATGGAAATAATTTTAAAACAAAAAAAATAGCATGGTACTGTGAGCACGAAAATTGTTCAGCACAAAATTCTATACAAAATGAGTGGTGTTTCATGTATAGATACTTTATAGATTTTTTACAATTAGTAAAAAAGTAGAAGAAAATGTAATTTTGTGTTCACTTTTTGTACAAACAAATGTGAATAACTTTAGAACAAAAAATGATAGCATGGTACTGTTAGCACGAAAAATGTTCAGCACAAAAATATCTACAAAATGAGTGGTGTTTCATTTATAGATACCTTTTACTTTTTTTATAATTAGCTAAACAAACAGCATAAAATTCTATTTTCTTTTCCCTTTTTTGACAAACAAATGTGAGTAACTTTAAAATGAAAAAGGTAGCATAATACTGTGAGCATGACATTTGTTCAGCAAGAAGTATTCTACAAAATGAGTGGTGTTTCATTTATAAGCAACCACTATGCTAGGCAGACATACTTTAGGAAAGTTAACCAAAACTCCCAGAAATTATTATTTCAAATAAACAGTCAAAACCAAATGTTACTGCACTGCTAGAAACATCCCTATTGCATAAATGAAATATACAATGGTGAACTGTCAGATAAATGATTTATCTACACTTGTGCTGTTTGACCTCAGACACCTCACTAGTGGCTTACGCCACTCATGAGGTTCCCCAAGGTCAAACAGCACTTGTGTAGATAAATCATTTATCTGACAGCTCTTCATTGTAAATCCTATATATATATATATATATACATATACAGTGGCGTGAAAAAGCATTTGCCCCTTCCTGATTTTCTCTATTATTGCATATTTGTCACACTGGATGTTTTCAGGTCTTAGACAAAATATAATATTAGATAAAGGGAACCTGAGTGGACAAATAACACTTTTTTTTTTTTACTTATTTCATTTATTTAATGAAAAAAGTTAACCAACACCAACTGGCACTGTGTGAAAAAGTAATTGCCCCCTAGTTAAATCAACCCAATTAAAGGGATAATTAGAGTCAGCTGATTGAACACAGCCAGGCTTGATTACAGCCAGCCCTGCTCAATATAAACCTCACTTATTTTGGCCCTTACCATCAGAGTCACATTGCCAGGACAAAGATTCAACAAGCACATTATGCCATGATCAAAGGAAGTTCCTGAAAAGATCAGAAAAACATTTTGTTGCCCTCTATCAGTCTGGAAAGGGTTACAAAGCTATTTCTAAGGCTCTGGGACTCCATCGAACCACAGTGAGAGCCATAATCTCCAAATGGAGAACACTTGGAACAGTAGTGAACCTTCCCAGGAGTGGGCGGCCTGCCAAAATTACTCCAAGGGTGCAGTGTAAAATCATCCAAGAAGTCTCAAAGGATCCTAAAACAACATCCAAAGAACTGCAGGCTTCTCTTGCCTCAGCTAAGGTCAGTGTTCATGACTCCACAATCAGAAAGAGACTGGGCAAAATGGCTTCATGTGAGAGTAGCAAAGTGGAAACCACTGCTTAAGAAGAACATAAATGCTGGTCTCTCATTTGCCAAGAAGCACCTGGATGATCCACAAGCCCTTTGGGAAAATGTTCTATGGACAGATGAGTCCAAAGTGGAACTTTTGGACAACATGGATCCCATAATGTCTCGTAAAGCAAACACAGCATTCCACAGTAAGAACACCATACCAACAGTCAAACATGGTGGTGGTAGTGTGATGGTGTGGGATGCTTCTGCCTAAGAACCTGGATGACTTGCCATAATTAAAGGAACCATGAATTCTGCTCTGTACCAGAAAATTCTAAGGAGAATGTCCAGTCATCCTTCCGTCAGCTGAAGCTGAAGCGTGGTTGGGTCATGCAGCAAGACAATGATCCAAAACACAAAAGCAAGTCCACATCAGAATGGCGAAAAAGAAGTAAAATTAAAGTTTTGGAGTGGCCTAGTCAAAGCCCAGACTTAAACCCAATAGAGATGCTGTGGCAGGACCTGAAACGAGCAGTTCATGCTCGAAAACCTACCAAATGTTACTGAATTAAAGCAGTTCTGCGAGGAAGAGTGGGTTAAAATTCCTCCACAGCGATGTGAAAGACTGATATTGAATTATAGGAAGTGTTTGGTTGCAGTCATTGCAGCTAAATGTGGCGTAACCAGTTATTAAGTGTAAGGGGGCAATTACTTTTTCACACAGTGCCAATTGGTGTTGGTTAACTTTTTTTCATTAAATAAGTGAAATAAAAAAAAAAAACAAGTGTTATTTGTTCACTCAGGTTCCCTTTATCTAATATTACATTTTGTCTAAAGACCTGAAAACATCCAGTGTGATAAATATACAATAATAGAGAAAATCAGGAAGGGGGCAAATACTTTTTCACACCACTGTATATATATATATATATATATACACACACACACACACATACGTTCATAACACACCAGTGGTGAATTAATGGGGTAAATAAATCTTGACCCTAATACTTTTTATGCTTCAACCCTAATGGTGCATTGATGAAGATGTCTGCAATTTATTTCCTTACTTTTTCAGTTAGTATAATAGAGTTAGACCTGGTTAATCTGAATGCATAAATCCTGCCTGTAACATCTCTGTACCTGTTGTCTCACCCTTTTTGTGCCTGTTGTACCTAATGTATGTACTATTATGCATCTGTTTCTCGGCAACATTGCCTACTGTACCTAATGTAATTTAGCACTTTTATGCTATGTAACCCCAGGTCGCATCTGGAAACGAGTGGATTTCCCGCTCAGTATGCTTATCTGGTAAATCTCGTTAATAAATAAATATAAATAAATAAATAATCTGTGCCTTGTTATTACATATACCTGATTATCTGAACAGGGAACCTCTGAAACTTTTTTCCATGTTAATTGCCTCTTTATTATGGAAACATCTGTTTCTGAAATCCAAATCCTGTGTTCAGAGTACAGAAACCATTATCCTCATTCATTTTAACCTGGATAATCCATTGCAGGTGTTAATAAGTGTGCTGATGGCAGCCTTCTTAATCTATTTTAATCCCCTGTGTCATGTTAAAGGTGAAAGGAAATGAGTTTTAGATAGTTAACAGCCCTCCCATTTTCCTTTCCATGCCAATATGTGTTCTGATATGCTTTGACCAATTTTTGATAAATAAATAACCTAGTTTGGGGATGCACTCAGCTCTACCGCAAGTTACACTGTCTTCACCAGGTACTGCTCCTTCTTTTCATATTCCAAAACATTCTATGGAATCAGTGACACCATTCCAGGCTATCCACATGAATCACATGGAATGGTGTTACTAATGTTATAGAATGTCCAGACAAATTAATAATTTATTTTTTGCCATTGTAACTACAGTGAATCCCTTTCTCCTCAGCAGTTGCTGTGCTCGCTTTTCAATTGTCTGGACAAAAAAGGTCAAAACATAGAAATCAGAACCCTTTAACAGCTCAGCACTGTAGTACCAAATTTCTAATTTTCTAATAAAGTAAACAAATAAAAAAAATAATAATTTGGTCATTGTCTGATCACTCTGTATATTGTTATTATGTAACAACATTGTCAAAAACACGTTTATGGATTAACAAGGTCTGACTGTGATATCCTTATTTCCCTGAGTTCCCATCCCTCCGTAAATGCGTATATGCATTTACTTGTGTTTTTTGATAGTATAATAGTATCCTTATTTTACCGTGAGAAAATTGCAACAAATGATCATAAGTTTAACATGTTTTAACATGTTTTATATTCTGACCCCAAATGTGGATCATAGTCTTGTTATGACCCTACCTCAATAACCACAGAGGTAATCATTTTCAAATCCATGTGAAAATCCCATTCCATATCACAGGTGCAAAAACACATTTCAGGCAACATATGAAAATTGATAGCTGTACTATTCATAAAGTGATGAGGAGAAATGGCTGTTAAAAATTTTGATTCAAAATATAAAAAATTACCAAAGTTTTACACATGCATAGAAATGTTTCAATGAGTGCAGGTCACTTGGCGATGTTTTTGAATTTTTTCACCAAATTTTCAACATGGGCTTTTTGGGATTCCACCTCATGAACACTGGTGCTATCATTTCGTTAATCAGTCCCAAAAGGAGATTTTGCACAGCAACTGCACTATTCTGTGCCACAGATGTGAAAACATGTTTCAGGGGATGATATGAAAAATGGCAGCTGTACTGTTCATGAAGTAGAGTGAAAACATTGCTATGTTGAAAATTTAGAAGGCAAAATATAAAAAAATTACCAAAGATATGCATGTGCAAAGAAAACTTTCAATGCGCTCATGTAACTCGGCAATTTTTTGAAATGTTTTCACTGAATTTTCAATATGGACTTTATGGGACAGCACCTCATGAACACTGAAGCTGTCATTTCATTAATCAGTCCTGAAAGGTGATTTTGCACAGTGACTGCCAAATCTCCTTCCAGGCCAGAGTAATGAAACACCATTCACAGTGTTCATGAGGTGGGATCCAAAAAGCCCATGTTGGAAATTTGGTGAAAAAATACCTAACAATGGCAAAGATAGCAACCTAAATTCGAAAAGCCATCTAATACATTATATGACACTTACCTTGATTCTTCTGCTTGCTGTTCAACTTTGAAGAGTGCTGACATGTCCCAGTCCACAGAAGATGACAGTGGACAACCTCTGAAGGTAAGTACAGGGTAAAGGAGGATGTGGGGTGGTGGGTGCTCAGTGAGAGGGTGCAGATGAGTAGGAGTGCCAGGGACGACAAGGGACCATTTCCTTTTTTCCAAGGTCAAACAAACAAAAAGATGTTGGGGGACAGTTTTCTTCTTTAGAGGAAGATAAGAGATATTTGGGGACACTGGGAGTGGGCTCCCCACTATCCCAAAATAAAAGGGGTGGTATACATGTATCTGGACACTGGAATTGGGCTTCCCAGTGTCCAATGATGAGGGACCATTTTCTTTTTTTTTCATGGTTACTAAAAATAAAAAGACATTGGTGGTGTGATTTTGGGACACTGAGAGTTGGCACTCCAGTGTTCCACACTGATGGGGGGGCACATAAATTGGGACACTTGGAGTTGGCTCCCTAGTGTCCCAGAATACTGGGAGGGGGATACACATCTGGGGACACTGGGAGAGGGCTCCACGGTTTCCCAGACTGTAAAGGGGAGGAGTGGACATCACTGGGGACAGTGGGAGTGGACTCCCCAGTGTCCCACACTGCTTACAGGTAGAGGACATCACTGGGGACACTGGGAGGTGGCTTCTCAGTGTCTGACACATCTAGGGGCATGAATACATGACTGGGGACACTGGCAGTGAGCTTCTCACTGTCCCACGTGCTAGGGGCAACATAAACTGGTGGTGCCACTAGACACCAGGGAAAAGGGGTGACTGCATCTTGACTCCGCAGCTGGCAGCATGACTTCCAACTTCAACTGCAGGAGTCATGAAAATCCATTGTTCTCAAACAGAGAAGACAGCAGAATCGGTCTTCTCAGTAATCTGGGCACCCTTGATATTGAGTGCCAAAAAATGAATTCTGGACAAAATATTAAAAAATAAACATTAGAATGTGGCTAAACAGGTAAATTTTTATGCTTGTTTTTTTGTATTACATTTATTTTTATAGGTTTTGTGTATTTTGAGTCTCTCACTAAGGGCAAACAAGATGACAGGCAGAACAGAGATCTACAAAAATACAACTGGCTTCCTGCAACACTATGGGACCATTCCTGCAAAACCAAGATTCCTCTTTGTGAAAGCAGCCTTGCTTTCATGCAGGACACTTCACTTTTTTCCCCATAGGAAAAAAGGGTTAACATAAAAGTTCAGTAACTTAAGAACAGATTAATATATTTTCAGCAAACTTCAAAAGGCATATCTGTGACCCAAAGACTTTCTACCCTGAAAATTTCAGAACAAAACATAAAGCCCTTCATGAGATATGTGTGCCAATAAAAATGGCAAAAACTGGTAAATTCTGTATTTTTTGACACTTCCTGTCTCAAAAACCAAACAACAGATTCACACAAAATTTGGCACATCAACAGAATGACCCCTTGAGGCATGCCAGATTTCATGTTAATCCATTGAACAACTTTAAAGTTATTCATGTTCAAAATGTGGGCTTAACATAGAAGTTTACATCAACCCTAATAAACTGCCACTACTGTGCCAGTATTATATATATATATATATATATATATATATATATATATATATATATTTAATGGTAGCACGGTAGTGCTACCATGAATTAGGGTTGAGTAGCCCATTTAAGGTTAAATGGTGAAATTGTGCACCTTAATAATTTTGCCACCATTCAACAGATTTGCATGAAATGTGGCAGACACGGGGTGCAACCATAGATCTTGGGATCTGCCAGCTTTTGTACCAGTCAGATATATGGCTGTGGAGTTATTAAGTGACATTCCAGAGTGCATTTACACTTTTTTGTGCATTCTTTACTTGTGCCTACAGATCACACAGTTTGTGCAACCGGTCCAAAAAATTCAGGGAACATGTGGCCGGGGTCCCTGATGTGCCTTATGAAGATTGCTTGAAAAGATATTGAACTGTTCAAAAGTTATTCAAAAAACAAGTTTCCCATTATAGTCAATGGGAAAAGTTAACAAAAAGTTCAACAGTGTCGCAAATGCAGTTTTTAGTGTCGCAAATGATTCCTGTAGTGTTGTGAGTCAGCCATTTTTTTTTCAGTTACTGATCACAGAAATGCTTGGCATTTAAAATTGTGACCATCTAGGGACACAATTATTTTTATGTTTACCTAGTCATACCCTGAGGATGCTAGGCATACCTTTATTTGGAACCTAGCCAGGAAAGTCATGACTAATATGAAATTTCAATTTTTCTCTACACCGTACGGTTCCTAAGATATAAGCAATTTAGTATTCCAAGAGCTCATTTTCTGGTCCCAGGCCGATTATTATGCATACATTCTTTGTAGTCACTGTGTTTCTCTATGCAGCTGTTGGGGAAAACCAGGGTGTGTGCTCCAGTTACTGTTACACGTAAAATTTACATTTGCTTTTCCGTTCCCGTTTGCATTATTTTTCCCATGTACGCTACCTTGTGCATTATCCTTTGCATTTCTGTTTGCACTTGTGTTTGCATTACTCTTACCATTTGTGTCTACAGTACTGTTTCTGTTTGTGTTTTGCTTTGCGTCACCTTGCACATTACCATTTACGTTTACGGCCACCCTTCTCTTTGCGTTTGCATTTGTCTGTCATTTTGCATCATCATTGTTATTACCGTTACCATTTGCATTACCAATTGCATTCCCGTGCCCGTGCGTGTTATGGTTTGCATTTCCATATGCACTTGTGTTTGCATTTCTGTTTCCTTTGGTGTTATTGTTGCTGCTACCATTACCATTTGCATTTACAATTGCAGTACTATGACTGTGCGCATTACTGTTTGCATTTCCGTACACAATTGACTTTGCATCTCCATCTACGTTACTGTTTGCTTTGGTGTCACTTTGCACTTGCGTTTCTGTTACCGTTTGCATTACCATTTATGTTTCTGTTACCATGTGTGTTACCATTTGCACTTGCATTTCCATTGCAGTTACTTTTACTATTTCAGTAAAAAATCACATGGTGGGATCACGGGGCCCGAAGAGCCCGCGCTCTCACTACAACATTTCATTTACTATTTATAGTCCTCATTCTCAAAAAGAAGGGAAATTCATGGCAAAATAACTCTGTTTAATGCATCAGTTAGGATTGTTCCACAGTGACAAAAGCGAGGAAATTCAATGTTATGGTTGAAAACCACCCCTTGGACCCACCACCCCAGCTGGGATCAGGGTGTTCGTTGGGGTCATTGGTCCTATCTCTCAACCCATTCTCCTACAGTTCACCCCCTCAGCTTCTTTACACGTGTGATGAGGTGAGAGTTAGGGCCAACGACCCCAATGCACACACCATGATGCCAGCTGGGGGGTGTCCAAGGGGTGATTTTCAACCCTAACATCAAATTTCCTCACCTTTGTCACTGTGGAACAACCATAACTAATGCATTAAATGGAGTATTTTTTTGCCATAAAAAAAAAATATATATGTATACACACAGCGCCATCTGCCAGGATGAAACCCACTTTTAAAGCACTCCGCACTATGCTGCAGCAGATCTGCTTAATAAAGCAATGTGATTTCAATGGCAATTACTTCCCTTTGTCATGTAGGAAACTGTGGCAATCACCTCATCCTGGCAGTGTCACATTTTCCTGAATGGCAATAGGGACTAATTGCCACTGAAATTACATTGCTTTATTTAGCAGGTCTGCTGCAGCATTCTGCAGATTGCTGCAAAATACTGCAGAATTGGATTTCATCCTGGAGGTATATATATTCATTGCAAAAAAATGGTATTAATACACCTTTAGGGTTGCAACATCAAAAGTACGGAAATTCAACCTGAGGGTTACACCGAACCCCCACTGTGCATGCAGGAACAGGAATGATGGATGTGTTTTTGCATTTTGAACCCTAATGCTCACCCCATTCCATGAGTAACTTAAGATAGGTATAGTATAGAACAACTGGGTGTGTATTGGGGATCAAAATACCAAAACACATATGTCATGCCTGTCCCTACATGCACAGTGGAGGTGTAGTGTTCCCCTTGGCAACCCTAAAGCTGAATTCCCCTACTTTTAATGTTGCAACCCTAATGGTGCATTAAAGCACACTTTTTGCAATGAATATGTGTCTGTCTGTGTGTGTGTATATATATATATATATATGTATATAACTGGACGCACCCAGAGAGTAGTGGTCGGTGGTGAGCTCTCGAACCCTAAAGAGGTCAGTAGTGGGGTACCGCAGGGCTCGGTCCTGGATCCTGTTTAATGCATACATATCGAACATCAGGGAGGGTATAGGGTGTGAAATGAGTCTCTTCACTGATGACTCCAAAATGGGAGCAGTAGTTGAGGGGGAAGAGGGGAGGTTGGCCCTGCAAGGGGACTTGGACTCCCTGGAAAGCTGAGCTCACACTTGGAAATTAAATTTCAATATCACCAAGTACAAGGTGTTACATCTTGGGCAGGGAAACCCTAAACACAGGTACACCCTGGGAGGGGAGGCGCTGGAGGCCTCAATAGGGGAAAAAGACCTAGGGGTCATGGTGGATGCATGTATGAATAACTCTGAGCAGTGCAGGAGACTGGCTAGCAAGGCAAACAGGATGTTGGGATGCATCATAAGAGGGATCACCCCTAGGAGCAGGGAAGTGATTCTGCTCCTATACAATGGACTGGTTAGACCGCAACTTGAGTACTGTGTACAGTACTGGAGACCACACTTGAAGAGGGACATACAGCCCCTGGAGAGGGTACAAAGGAGGCCAACTAAGATGATACGAGGACTAGGGGATTTGATGTATGAGGACAGACTTGAGGAGCTCTGCCTGTTTTCATTGGAGGAGAGGAGATATGGGGGGATATGATTGAGGTCTTCAAGTACCTCAAGGGAATAAATAGGGTAAACATGGAGGGGATCTTTAGACTAAAGCAGGGAGGTATCACCAGAGGGTTTGAAGTTGGAAGGTGGAAGGGTGGGGGGGGAAGAGGAGGAGGTTTTTCACTGAGAGGGTGGTGGATCCTTGGAATGCACTGTCTGGTGAGCTGGTTCAGAGATCCACAGTGGAGGGCTTCAAGAGAGGGTGGGACAGACATAGAAAGTGGATGTATCAGATGATGGCCTGGCCCAGGGGGGTGCGGATGGATGATAGGGGTTTCTGGAACACAAGGGGGGGAGGGCCTCGGCACCCAACTAGGGATCTGAGATTCGAGCAGACTCGATAGACCGTAAGGTCTAATCTGCTGAAAATTAGTATGTTAGTATATTTCATTGCAAACAAATTTGTTAATGCTCCATTATGGTTGAAATATCAAAAGGAGGGAAATAAGATCTTAGGGCTCCCAAGCCAAAGACCCCACACCCATTGTGCATGCAGGAACAGGGGTGAGGGGTGTACCTTGGGGTTGTGAACCCTACTTACTTTTTGAGAAAGTGTAATTGTAGATTTATTTGATTATGGGAGAGGTAGGAACACAAGGACCTCTGGGCACTGTGCTCCCATCCATGCCTCTTGCAATTGTCCCTCACTTCCATGTGCAAGTGCAGAGACCTTCATGCCCTGCACTCCTATCAGTCCATAGTGAGTGGTGGTTGCACAGGCACTCCAAGCCCTGTGTGTACATCGATGCCTATTGTAAATGTCTCTCATGAGTGTGTTCCCATAAGTGCATAGTGTGTTGTGGTACCACTGTGCCCTGCAAAGCAGTAATGCTGCCATGTTGATAATGCATGCCACAGTATACTGTAGGTCACATGTGCCCCATTTGTTACAATTTACCAAGTCTAAAACAGGGACTGGTAACATGCAAAACAACTTAGTATGCTCAAAGGTGTACTAAACTACCCATAGTGCCAAAGCTGTATCTCAAAGCGTTTTTGAGCTACAGTATCTGAAAAGTACCCCAACAATCACAATGTTACCGTAAGGGAAATTCTGAAACTTCAAAGTGTTATAACTGCCGAGCAATAACATTTGTTCGCCAAACTAGGTAAAGACACATCTTTGGGGCAAGTCCTTTGTACCCTGACAATTTCAGCCCAAAAGCCCAAACTGTTTTTTTAGTTATGAAGTGACAAAGAAACAGACATAAATGAAAAAAGTAGTGTCACAAGCTGAGACAGTACACTAGTCCTTTTGGCAAACAATGTCTCAATTAAGCTGTTCCAGCTAATTTAGCCACATCAACAGAACTACCCCATGAGATTATGCGTGCAAAACTTCTTGCACATCCATTAAAGGGTTGCAAAGTTATTAATGTGCAAAGTGTGCAAAACTGGAAGACTTCAAAAATGGAAAAAACATGTAAATTTAAGGATGTTTAAGACACAAAGGGCCAGATATTCAAAGCTTTGCCCCTGGGCTAAATTAGCACTGCCTGGCTGGCAAACTTAGCCCAGAGCACAAAGCACGCTATATTCAGAAGGGATAGCCCAGGGCAAACAGCTTCTGAATACAGCATGGGATTGAGACCGGGCAAACTGGTCTGGGAGTGCAGGGCCAACTTAGCCCTGGAATAAGACAGCTCTGAATATAGCGACCTGGAAGTGCAGACCACAACAGCAATACAGTGCACAGCAATGTGAAGGTAGCTAGAGGTGAGTTATGTTGTGGTTCTACATATACATGGGATCTGTAGTCCATATCTGATGTTATCCCTCATCTGGGATTGATTGTATTTGTTAATTTGTATTATTATCTCTGTATAACTTTCTCTGGGGGAAGTTCCCTTTCTGTTTAATGTATCAACCTTGCGTTGAATGTCACAACCTTGTATGCATGTGAAAAACAGGTCCACCTTGCAAACGAGCTTTGTTCAATGGTGACCGCCTGTATAAATAAAGACTTTGATTGATTGATTGATTGATTGATGTGGCCAATGTGTGTTCTAACAAATGCGTGGACCCAGTACAGCTGCAGGGAGCAGCCTATGGTAAGGTACAGCATGCAAAACAGTATAATATTCCCCGAAGTATTTGCATGAAGCTAATACATTTGCATGGGATTAGTGCACAGTTAAGCTGTTTGCCCTGTGCCAAACTTTGCCATATTCAAAAGTGACATGCAAATGAGCCTACTCAGGTAGTCTCTGAGCAAACATCCAGATTAGCATCTCATTATGCCCTGATTTGCATGCAGTTTGCCCAGGATCACTGCAGGGTCCCACAGAGCCACCTGTAGGTCAGTCTGGAAGTACAGGGGCTCACGAAGTCTGACCACAGCTCTACCTGTAGGTCTGTCTGGCAGTGCACAATGATAGCTGCAGGCTACATGTACACAGTACTGCATAGCATAGCATATTATGCCCCAGGGGAAAACACAGCATAGGCACAGGTGGTGGCGGTGCTACATGCAACTATAACACCATAAGATATGCTACAGTGCACAGCAGATGCTACAGTAGCAAGGGGGCCAGTAGTGTGAGGGACACAGCACTGCCTATGGCATGCATGCACTGATGTTGACTGCACTGTACACAGTGACAGGCCCAACTTGCAGGTGTTTCCTGACAGTGGACATTACTGTTACGCTGTTGTGTGATCCACAGATGTTGCACCTGCGGCATGGGATGCACACAGTGACATATACATGGCCGATTGTGTGTGCTGTGGCATCTGTACAGTTTTGCTGTATGTGGCTGGGGGGGCACATAGGATCTGGCACGCACACAGGCAGTGGAGTATTCCCACTACTGGCCCAAGTGCACTGCTTGTTGTGTCCCAGTCCGGTGGCCACACCTGGGCTGTGGTGAGGTCTGACCACCCATACACCCTCCCCTCACTGGCCACCATGCCCACAGTGCTGCCTGTGTGTGCTGGCATGTGTTGGGCACCACAGCTGTATGGTCTGCAGGTATACTGTATGGCCACACTACCATGATGTCCCCTGTGGGCCCAATCACCCCTTACTGCCTGTGCATGGCTGGGACCTGAGGCAGCTTTTAGCATCATATTAGTGCCATCAGTGAGCAGCATGTGTCCTCCATGTCTTGCAGTTTCTAAGTGTCATATTCATATGTTAGGGTCACGCAAGCCACACTAATGCCATGCTAACACCACACAAAGCAACAATGTCAAGTAAATCTTTTTGTCCAGGTTTAAGACCAGCTTTTCCTGGGCGGTAATTTGTACTGTGCAATGGATCACGCTAAGTTGCGCTAAACACAGTGCGGCTCTAGTCACTGAATAGCTCATTGCACCTGTATTCATGTTCACTTTGCCTCTTGCATATAATTATGGTTTGCCCAGTGCTAATGCGGTTTGCCTGCACTATTTGGTCTTTTGAATATAGCAGTCCCACGCTAATCCCACGATAAACTCATGCAAACGTTTTTTGCCCGAAGCAAAGCTATGAATAAATGGCCCAATATCTCAGAAACCACACAAGTAATTCAAATGAAATTAGCAACAGCAGACCTACCCCCCCCCCCAAATTATGCATGCCAACTTTCATGTATATCCATTGAGTGGTTGCACAGTTATTAAAGTGCAAAGTATGCAAAACTGGATGACTGTGAAAATGGGAAAAACATACATTTCAGGATATTTGAAACACAGTATCTTTGAAACCACAAAAGTTATTCAAATGGAATTAAACACATCAATAGACCAACCTCACAAAATTATGCATGCAGAATTTTATGCACATTTGTTGTAGGGCTCAGAATTATTAAGGTACAAATTTTTTATAACTGGAAGATTTAGTAAAATGGAAAAAAAGATGTAAGTTTAATGATGTTTGAGACACAATATTTCACAAATCACACAAGGGCTCAAATGAAATTCATTACAGCAACAGACATACTCCCTGAGATTAAGCAAGCACAATTTCATGTGAACCTGTTTAAGGGTTCTAAAATTATTAAGTTGCAAATAGGCAAAACTGGAAGACTGCAAATATGGGAATAAAACATGTAAGTTTAAGGATGTTTTTGACACAGTATCCCAGAGAAAGCACAAGAGATTTACATACAATTTACCACAGCATGTGTTCTACCTCCAGAGCGTATGCTTGCCAAATGTCATGGAAATACACTGAAGGGTGGCAAAGTATGCAAAACTGGATGACAGTGTGTGAAAAATTACTGTCACTTTCACTTTTACATCTATTTTTTCCCCATAGAAAATAATGGGATATTTTAAATTGTTATCACTTTTGAATGGATTAGGTCATGCTTATGATTAACAGGGGTATTCCCTTCATTTCTACACAGGTCTTTAAAGACCCTGAGGGAAAGTTTATCCTTGTTAAAGGCACTCTCTGGTCTGTTCCACTTTTACTCAGTAGTATTTATGGCCCTAACATAGATGACCCAGGGTTCTTTATGAGACTTATATCTGTTATTCTTCTAACGCTTCCCATCAGGATTATTTTGGGGGTGACTTTAATCAAGTAGTAGATTCTAATCTGGACAGGTCAGGTGGAGATCTGGGAGTGGTCACTCTGGGGCAGAAAGCTTTTAAAGACCTATTGGACCAATGCGGGCTCTGCGATGTCTGGCGTGTCTTGCACCCTGATTCTAGGAATCTTACCTTCAGGTCAATGGCGCACGGCTCACAGTCCTGCATTGATTACATATTTATTTCTCAGGTTTTGCTACCTGGGGTTAAGACTTCCTTGATGCAACCAGGCCCTATCTCCGACCACTTACTGGTATTGTACAAATTGGCATTCCTTAATTTACCCAACAGGGAAACCAGATGGAAACTTAATGAACAACTTCTCAAAGATGTCAAATACTGCAAGCTTATAAGGGAGCAAATTGAATCATTTTTTTTCATCCAACCCTTTAGATAGTGCAAAGCCTGATATTTTGTGGGGGGCCTTTAAGGCCTTCATGAGAGGGATCCTTATTAGTATGGCGGTGGGCAGGAAAAGGGCACAGGAGAAGGAATTAATATCTTTACTGTCTCAAATTAGGTCACTTGAAAATAATTTAATGCTCCTGACGATGACAGGAGAAAACCTCCAGTGTTGAAAGATAAATATTTAGAGCTACTTTGGGAAAAAGCACTGACCAGGGAAAAAAGGCGGGGCACCTACTGGCATTACGTATTAAGCAGCAAGAATCAATAAGATTTATCCCTCCAATCAGGGCAATGGCTGATGGGTCTCTAAAAATATCTCCCACTGAAATAGTGCAAGAATTCGCCCTATACTGTGCAAGTTTGTACAGTGACATGGATCATCCTCCTTGTCCTGGGAGTATGGAGAGCTATCTCAAGGATTCCCATTTACCCACCCTCTCAGATTGACACAAGGGTTTTCTGGTTACTCCTATATCACAGGAAGAAATTGCTGAGGTTATTAGTGAATTGCTGGCAGACAAAGCCCCAGGCCCCATCGGATTCTCCTCCTTATTTTACAAAGTTTTTCGGGATCTCTTATCACCAGTACTTTGTCATTTATTTCAACATATTTTGACTGGGGCGGAGACTGATCCTCACTTTTATGAGGCCTTGATTGTTCTTCTCCCCAAACCAGATAAAGATCCTGAGCTTGTTCAGAGCTACAGACCTATTTCCCTTCTAAATCAGGATATTAAAATTCTCTAGAAGATATTAGTTAATAGGTTAACAGTAGTTCTCCCTGAGTTAATAGGTATAAACAAAGGTCAGATTTATGAAAGGGCGCTCATCTTCTGACCACTTGCGTACCCTATCTCATGTCTTCTCGTCTACTAGGGACGCCAATTTCCCTGCAGGACTGGTCTCCCTGGATGCCGAGAAGGCATTTGATCGAGTGAATTGGAATTTTTTTTTGTTTCGAGTTCTGGAAGCTTTTCAATTTCCTCCTCTATTTATATCCTGGATTGCCACACTTTATAAAACTCCTACAGCAAGAATCTCTGGGAACGGGGCCTTCTCCAAGCCCTTTTCACTCATTTCAGGGACTAGACAGGGATGTCCCTTATCTCCTCTATTATTTAATCTATATCTGGAACCTCTCATTCAAAATATTCTCAATAACGTTTCTATACAAGGCATTAGGGTTGGGCATCATGAAATCAAAGTCACTGCATATGCAGATGACTTGTTGATACATTTATCTCACCCGGTATCCTCTGTCCCAGCTTTGCTGAGTGAAATAGCAAGATTTGGTGACCTGTCCAATTACAAATTTAATGCTAGTAAATCCTTATTTTTCCCATTAAACTATAAGGTATTCAAAAATGATATTAGTCCCTTAGGTTTATGCTGGACTCCCAGGTCATTTAAATATTTGGTCATTAAGCTATCTCATAACCCCCTAACATGGTTTAGGGAAAATCTGGATTCCCTCTCGCAGTTGATAATTCACGATCTCGAGAGGTGGTCCAAACTTCCCATTTCATTATGGGGCCGGATCAACATAATTAAAATGAATATATTTCCTAGAATTGTTTACCCCTTATTGCTTCTCAATACTTTTATCCCTCTACTCTGGTTTAAAAAGATGCATGGCATATTCACTAGATTTATTTGGGCTGATATATACCCTCTGTTGGCTTATTACAAGTTGGCAGCTCCAAAACTGGATGGGGGTTTACGGATTCCCCATCTGGCTATATATTATTGGGCCAGTCATCTAGCAAAATGTCTGAGATGGGTATCTCCTAGCCCAGAAAAAGAGCAACCTTCTTTGCTTAGAACTGAATTGGATGTAATCAAGTCTAAGAATCTGGACCCCCTTACTTTATTCTTTCTTAAAATCCCCCAGGTACATATGACAGAGGAGTGCCCCACAATATTTACCTCTTTAAAGGTTTATTCACAACTGTGTTCATTTTTGCAATATGCTCCCCACTGGGATTTGGCCCAGTCTATCTGGAATTCCTCATCTTTCACTATTAATAAGAACCAGATTCCCTGTCAATGGTTGTCCCAATTGGGAGATGGGAAAATTCTTTCTTTCACGGATGAAGATGGGTAATGGTTGCCAGTGGGAGATATTATCAGGAAATTTCATATTCCTGCTTCCTCTCACTTCAAATTATACAATTAAGACACTTATTTGTAATCAGTTTCGGTAATACCCCCCCCCTCCAAGACCGTCACAACCCAGATACCTGAGGTTTCTTCACTCACCGGATCTTCAGGTGTAATATCTAAATTATATCAGGTTTTGTTTCATAAGAAATCCGGGGGTTCCTTTGGACCCACAAGATTCTGGAACAATATCCTCCCTCAGCACCATTTGGATTGGCAATCCCTGTGGAGATCCTGTCATAAATATATTTCTCAAGACAGACTGCATCTCATGCAATATCATATTTTACATAACTTGTATTACACTCCAGTTAAATTACAGAAATGGGGTTATTTGAACTCCAATATATGTAATAAATGTCTGCAAGAAGAAGGAACACTTCTTCACATGTTTTGGTCTTGCCCTAAAGTTTCCCTCTTATAGGACTCAATTAAGACTTCCCTGGACCCTCTGCTGGGCGTTCAGAAGTATTTTGCTCCTGATATTTGCCTTTTAGGGGACCTGTCTTCTATTAGAGTTAAAGTAATAAAGTTTCATATTTCCATGATTGCCTTATTGGCTAAGAAGCTTATTTTACATCACTGGAAAGATAAGTCCTCCCCATCTGTTCAAGAATGGGTAAATTAAATTCTGTCCAATCTATGCACAGAAAAAGTGATTGCCAGTCTTCACAATAGATTGGCAGCATATACCAAAATCTTTGATCCCCTCCAATCTCTAATTTCTCTGATTCAGGTCTAAGTATGTCTTAGGTTACATGGCCACGTAGGATCTTAGGTAAAGAGCTTGGCATTTAAAGGGCACTAGGTCTGGTTACTGCAGTAAGCGGAGAAAAGGGTGGGGTAGGCAGTTACCCCTTTACATTGTGACTATTTCAATATCACTTTCATTGTAACTGCCTTTTATTGTGGAAAATGTTTCAATAAACTTTGAATAAAAAAAAAAGGAAAGAGCTTTCTTACAGAGGCCATTATGGCTGAAATACAGAAACTGACAGGCTCAAAAATGTCTGTTACTGTTAGTGTTCCCACTGGACTGGCTGCATACAACATTGATGGAGTTACCGTACATCATCTCTTCATGTTGCCAGGGAAGCATGGCAAAGCAGGAGAGTATCGTAAGCTGTTATTTGAAGTTGCATCTCAGCTTCATTTTATGTTTACTAAAATGAAGTTACTCATCACTGATGAGATTAGCATGGTCTCTAATCTGATGCCTGCCTGTATACACCTACATCTACAAGATATTTTGGGGACTGACTATGGAGATGCATTTGGTGGTAAAAGCATTGTTGTATTTGGAGTCCTTTTACAACTTGCACCAGTTAATGTGGAACATGTCTTTGCAGCTCTTACTGTCAAGTAGTCTAAGAACACATTAGGCTGCATTGGAGGTTTTAACCTTTTTGGAGTTATTTACCTATGTTGAGTTGTGTCAGAACATACGGCAGAGTGGTGATCTGGCTTACAAGGCACTGTTGGATCAAGCTCATACAGGTTCTTTTTCACCAGAATATCTTTCAGTGTTACATGGTTGAAGAATCAGAATGCATACTACATCCATAGAAACAGCATGTGATGTTTTCAGTGATGTGTACACCAGGGGTACATGGATTGTGTGTCTTATGCCACGACTTAAGAAATGTGTTGAGTTCAACAGTGTTATGTTGCAGGGAGAGAATCAAGAAATTCTTGTACTGCATGCTGTTGATACAGTTGACGGTGTCATTCTAAGTTGGAAGCTAGTAGTGGAGATGACTGAATGACTCTCTGAACTGAAGTCGGATGTTTCACGCACAGCTGGCCTGGAAGCTGTTCTTACAATTTGTAAGAATCCGCATGTCATGCTATGGCGTAATCTTGATGTTGAGCATGGCATGGTTAATGGTGCCATGGGTCACATCATCGACTTCATTTACAATGTTCAGAAGACATTTATCAAGACACTTGTTGTCCACTTTGACAACATGGAACAGCCTGTGCAGATTGATTGTACCTCTGTTAAGCTCCAGGTATTTAAGGATATCTATGTCAACAGGAAACAGTTCCCAATATGTGTGTGTATGCTGTTTCAATTCACAAGTCTCAGGGCTTGAGTTTGGATTCAGCAATGGTGGACATAGGAAGAGACATTTTCAAAGATAGCATGAGCTACGTCGCACTTTCATGCATCCACAGTCTTTCTGGGTTGCACATCATAACACTCACACCTCAGAAGATAGGCACTGACAAGTGATGTATTGTCGAGTACAACAGATTACGTATTCTGTATCAGCCACAGATGTCCCTAATCTCACTGCCTACATGTGTGGTCGGTCTCACATCCCACCGTCACAGCTTTAGCTGGCAACAAGAGAAAATGAGCTGCCACTACTGAATCAATTGTGCAGAGTACTAAGAAGGTCAGAATGTCAAATGCAGATGCAGAACCAACTGTTGCTCAGTAGTCACTTGGTATGGCTGTTGTCCCAGTGTTTGATAACAGTACTAGAGTAAACAACTATGCTAATTCAGCTGTGCAAGCTTTTCTCCACATGCCACACTTTGTGCAGGCAATATCAGCTTCACAAGACACTCCCTTATCAAAGGCATTGAAGGAAGTTGTCTATGTGACTTCTGATCAGTTAAACAACATACAGTCACTAGCTTCTAGAGATGGGCGAAGTGGCCCCAATTCGTTCCGCAACGTGGAACGAGGCGTGAAAGCGAATTCGTGGAGTGCTCCGCAATGTGAAGCGGAGTACTTTGCGTTATTAATGGGTAATGCAAAGTCCATTGAAAACAATGACTTTGTGTTACTCTGCCTTCCCAAACCACTACTCTACTAATCCTTAAGGTGAAGTACATTGTCCCGGATTCCCCCCTTTCCTCACAAAAAAACAGAGACCATTGCTTATTGTTGTGCTCAGATTGGCAAATAATTTATTTAAATCCATCAATCCATAATTCCTTTTCCATTTCTTATTTGTCATATATCCAATGATTTCCATTCATTTCCATACATATATCACTTTCTGATTATCCATCCCCCAGGCAAAAACCTGGGTGCCTTCTTCTTCTCCTTTTCTGCTAGGTAACGGTGAGAACCGAGACTGCTTTCTCCTTCATCTTCTTCTTCCTCTCGTGTTACTCCTTTTTTCTTCCCCCTTCCCATCCTCCCCTTTTTCCCCACTTCTTAGCAGACTTCTCGGCCTTTTGCCTGCCATCCATCCTTGGCAGTCCCTAGACCTCTTATCCCCTGCCATCCACCTTTGGCAGTCCATGACCTCCTTATGTTCTGCCATCCACCTTTGGCAGTCCACACCATATTATTCTCCTCTGTCATTCACCTTTGGCAGTCCACCACCCTAGTGGGCACGTCTGTCTTCCACCATGACAAACCTTCTTACAGCCCCCCGATCGGCTGTACTCCCTGTCTTACCATTCTTTCTATGGTGGGTGGGTAGGATCAAAACTCCAGCAAAAGTGGCTGAGGCTCCCTTGTGCTGTCCCTTATGTACCTCCCTACCCCCCTCCCCTTCCTGTTACCTGGCCATTGTTCTGGCTCCTGGCTCCTCCCCTTCCCTATCCCCTCCCTTTCCGAGCACAACTATCCTTACAGAAGGGAAGGGGTGCACCAGGACAACATGGTCTGCCCCTTAAAGGGCAAACTTCATTGTCCTGGATTCCCCCCTCTTCCCTCACAAAAAACACAGAGACCATTGCTCGTTGTTGTGCTCAGATTGGCAATTAATTTATTTAAATCCATCAATCCATAATTCCTTTTCCATTTCTTATTCATCATATATCCAATGATTTCCATTTATTTCCATACATATATCACTTTCTGATTATTCATCTCCCAGGCAAAAACCTGGGTGCCTTCTTCTTCTCCTTTTCTGCTAGGTAACGGTGAGAACCAAGACCGCTTTCTCCTTCATCTTCTTCTTCCTCTCGTGTTACTCCTTTTCTTCCCCCTTCCTGTCCTCCCCCTTTTTTCCCCACTAGCCAGTCTCCAGCTTGCGTTGGATGACTAGCTTCCCTAACCTAAGGTACCCCACCGCCTCTGCTCTTATATCTCTTCTTTTATCTGTTTTCCTGTCTTCTCCATTCTTCTATGAAACCCATCGTTTCTGCATTAAACATATCCACCACTATATCTGACAGGTGTACCTCGTCTGATCTGTAAAATTCATCCACCCATTCTTCGACCTTGCGCAGTATCGCCTGTCCTCCCATCTGCCTTATAGAATCCCCACCCTACTATTCATCTTCCTCCTGGCCCTCTCTACTGCCGTGTGTCTGTGTTCCTGTCTCCACACTCTCCGAGGTATTATGTCTGACCATGCAAGGCACATCTGAGACCACCACTGTCTTAATACCTCCAAGTACTTCTTGATCTGCCAACATGTGCGCACCCATGGTCTGCCTGCCAGGTCATTGCCCCCTAGGTGTATAATGATTAGGTCTGGACTGGGCTGATGTCTCTTGAGCTCATTCAAAACAGGGAGCAGCTGTGCCCATCTCATCCCCCGCAAGCCATGCCATACCAACCTACACTGCCTTGCATCTTGGTATAGCTGTTTTCCCACAGCTTTCATCTCTGCTCTCTTCCCAGCCCAGTAAATATAGGAATGGCTGCAGATCCAGACTTCTGTGCTCCTCCTTCTACCTATGGGGTGCAACAAAACAAAGTTATTTAATTACATGTATTCTCCAATGACACCTCTCTGCCTTACCCCGCCCATATTAACATATGTACATTATTACCCTCCCCCCTTTTTTTCGTCAGAGCTCTGATGTATCTTTGTAACTGGCCAACTGCCAGGGCCTTTTACCAAAATGACCTTCACAGCTTCGATCCTGGCCACCCACTGTGAAGCTGCCCCAATCCGCAGGGAATGGGATGAGTAATTAGCTTGGTTCTCCCCCAGAAATGCCATTGCCTTTTTTAAAACTGCCGTGATCTGGTAACCAGTGACCCTTCTTCCATCCCTGTGTGTAAAAAAACTTCCCAGTCCTGATTACTTGCCCTGCGGTGAAAACCCACAGGGCCTGTACTGGGCATATCGCTACCTCTGATCACCCCTTTAGGGTAATTATGGAACCTTGCCCTCTTTGGTCAGTCTTAGACTGTCTTAGCTTAATCCGTATCTCCTTTGTCCCCCAACTCACATCTTCCCATTCCATACCACCTTCCTTGTCATTTATCCCATGGCCTACCACCTCGCTCACCCTCAGAGCCCCAGCAAACATTGTCACATAAATTGTGTGAAATAGCTGGGCCTCGCCTTTCGACGTATATTGCCGGGAGCACCCTTTTAGCTTTATTAGCCACTGTTCTCTATAGGCCTCCCGCATGTCCCGTCCTCCTCTTAACTCCTCCCCAGCCCTGCATCATCCTTCTGATGAACATTGCCTTCAAGGTCCCACCATCCTTTTCTTCAGGCTGCAGATGACACTGATCCCCTACCCAGATAAAGCCCCATCGTGGCGTGAGCTCATCCCTTTTTGCCATTGTTCCACTGTGAACATTCCCAACTGTTCCTCAGATAATGGCCCACTTACCTTCATCTGGTGCTCTGCTCTGAATGCTTGAAAAACCCGCCAGGCCCCATCGTAGGCCCTCAGAGTCCAGGGTGCCCATGAGCTATGAAACAACAGTTCTGCTCCGTCCTGCCAACGTCCCAGATTTCTGCTGATATGGACATTTTTTATTCTTCCGCTGCTGGTGCCCGCTTCCAGAAAAGGTCCAGCTGCAGACAGGAAAGGCTGTCAGCCAGGGTATTGCGTACCCCTTCGATATGTTTTGCTCTGAAAGACATGTTCAGCTGCAGAGCCCTTAAAACTAGCCATCGTACTACTTGCATGACTCTGTCCGATCTGGCTTCCTTATGGTTAAGTACGTCCACCACAGCTCTATTGTCGCACCAAAATGTCACCTTCTGATCCCGTAATTCCTCCCCCAAACCAAAGTACAAGCCCATATGGGCAAGATCTCCAGAAGTGTTATATCCTTTACTTTTCCCTCTCTCACCCAGTCTGCTGGCCATGGTTCTGCGAACCATCTGCCCCTCAGATAACCTCCCATGCCCAGTCCTCCTGCCGCGTCCGTGTACAAGTCCAGGTCTGTGTTATATAACCACTCATCCTGCCAGAATGAAGACCAATTAAAGTCCTTCAAAAATTTCTCCCATATGCTAAAATCCTCCCTGATACTGCAAGTCAAATTAATCCAGTGATGTGGTTTTGTGACCTCAGATGTCGCCCGGACCAATCTTCTGGTGAACACCCTTCCTGGCCCAACTGCCCTGCATGCGAAATTCAGATGTCCCAATACCTGCTGAACTAATTTCAGTTGAACCCTCTTCTTGCTGGTGTGTATCCCAATTAGCTCCTTCAACCTCCTTACTTTCTTGTCTGGCAACCTAAAAACTTCATTTGCTGCATCAATCTCTATCCTGAGGATTTCTATCACCTTGATGGGCCCTTCTGTTTTTCCCGCTGCCAGTGGGACCCCCAATTCCCGGCACACTTCCTGAAACTTAACCAGCATTCTCCGTGTCTCTTCTTCTCCCTTCCCTATGAGGAGAAAATCATCCAGGTAGTGGATGACTGACCTGTAACCCATTTCCTCTTGGAATATCCACTGCAAGCATGTGCTGAATGCCTCAAATGTTGCATATGCTGTGGAGCACCCCATAGGCATTGCTTTGTCAAAGTAATATCGCCCCTCATTTTTAAAACCCAAAAGGTCCCAGTCTTTCCTCCTGACTGGAAGCAGTCTGAAGGTGGACTCTATGTCTGTTTTTGCCATCCACACATCCTCTGTGACCTGGATTATCCGGATTGCATCCTTGAGCATCACGTAGGTCACCCTGCTATGCTCTTCCCCAATATAGTTATTCACCGAGTCACCTTCTGGGTAAGACAAATGGTGTATTACCCGATATTCCCCCTCCTGCTTTTTAGGCACCAAACCCAAAGGCGATATCCGCATGTTCTCCAATGGGGGGTCATCAAATGAACCCTCCACCCTACCAGCTGCCTTCTCTTTCTCAGTCTTTTTCCTTAACATGTCCTCTTTCCCTTCATCGACCCAAGGTTGCTCACCTCCCTTGCCTGCCTGGGACCTGTAGACTGTAATGAAAACCCTGTGTCAAACCCACACAAAATCATATCCCACACACTCATATCTGGGTATCTCTTCAGGTGAGCTGTCAAGGCCGTTATGTTGATGGGGGTTCTGGCCATCCCAAATCGGGCCTTGTCGCGCCACCTTGTACTCCCCCACCTGCACCCTTCCCTTGGTTTCAATGTTTTTGACCACCTCTACCCCCGTTACCTCTGCCCCTCCCTCCATTTCTCCATGTCTGTCCTCTAAAGCCCTGGTTTTCCCGAAAAAACTGCTGGCTTAGAGTCACGTGATGCGGCGCGCGTAGCGGCTGTGTTCCCCGCGAGCTCCGCCACCCATACCCAATTTTATCCTCTTCGACCCGTTGATCAGTCGTTTAGCAGAGCGTTTTTGTGAAATCCAGCGGTTGCAAGCTACGGACAGGCTGTTGGTACCGGCATATGGAGGCGGAAATGAAAAAAAGCGCCACCTAAACATACCCCCCGACTACTCCCGAGAAGGCTGCAAAAAAATCCAAGGCCTTGGTGCTGCAGTTACAACAGAGCTCAGGAGAAGTGCAGGGGGCAGAGGAGCCCTTAACTCTAGCCAAGTTCTTAGCAGAATTCAGACCTTTCGGGGCCACTTTGGATGATATGGCCTGTGAAATTAAATCCCTGTCGACAACGATGGAAGATCTAAATAGGAAAATATCGGACAACTTTGCCAGAATCAAGTCCTTGGAAACAGCAAAGGAGCAGATGGAAGCCAGTATAAATGCCTTGCAGCAAAAATGGTTAAGATGGATTCAAAACTTGAAGATTTAGAGGGAGAAGCCGTGCGCAACAAGGTTGTGATTATTGGCTTGCCGAAGGTTGAAGGTTCAGATCCCATTAAGTTCATACAAAAGTTAATTCTGAAAGTGTCTGGGCCTTAGCCTTTGGCTCCTCACATTATTGAACGACACACAGAGCTCTCACGCCCTTTGCCCCTCGGTGACCACCGAGATCATTTATTTTTCGGTTCCTGAATTTTCAGGAGCGACAACTGTTTGTCACCAGGTCAAGGACAATAAATTATATTGGGAGGGGCGAAGCTTTAGAGTGGTGCAGGATCTCCCATTCTCCATAAGGCAAAGGAGGGCTGCATTTCATATGGTGGTTAAGAAGTTGATAGCAGCTGAAGTTAAATTCGATAGCCTACCTGCAAGGCTGCAGGAGAAGATCCAAGATGAGTGGAAAACATTGAGTCGCCAGAACTAGCGAAGAAACTTACAGAAAAGTCTGCCTGCCTTTTTAAGGATCCGAAGACCTGTATTACCATGGACTTTTTCGTAGTTACAGGGGAGTTGTAGGTATTTTCTGGACTGACAACTTTATTAGCAAATCTTAATGCCTAATGGACTTTTGGGTGAATCTGGACCTCAAGACTGAAATGTGCTAGTCAACATTATGTGAGGCTAATGTCCCTGTAGCCTGGTCTTACTCTGTATATCGACCTTATGACTTGAGAACATGCTGGTCCAACATTGTTTAACCTGGATTGGGCCTTATATTGAGGGGTCAGAACACGGCTAGAGGGGCCTGCAGGCTTAAGTTTAGTAGTTGTCTTGCGATTGCTTTAGATTATTCATGTTCTTCTTTCTCCTTTTGTGTTATGAGTTATAGCAAGATTACCTTTGAGAAGGGATATTGATGGTAATACTTGTTACTGATTGTTTGGGGGGTAGGGCGGGACGGGGAGCAAGCTGGGTGTCCTGGAATCATGGACCAAGCGGTGTATTAGTTGGGAGGGGTTTGGGTTGTTGGGGTCTGGGGTAACTTTCCTTGGGATAGGGATCGGGAGGGGTGAGGGATTATTTTTTCAGAAGGCACTACGTATTTAGAATTATGGTCAGCAGTTCTTAGTTCCTATTGTTATGGCTGGCACGGAGGATTTGTTAACTACCTAGCATTTTTGAAGCTAATATGGATATTTTGATAAGCACTAAGTTTCTTACTTGGAATGTTAAAGGAGCTCGACTTAGAGATAAACAATATAAAATTCTAAACACATAGACCTTATTAGCGGAAGTGATATTTCTGCAAGAAACGCATTTGTTGTTAACTGAAGCAAATACTATGAGAAGGTTACAAGTGAGCCAGGTTTTTGCCTCTCAGGGTAGTACACAGAGCAGGGGGTTATGTTGCTTTGTGCCGTTCTTTTGTTTAGACCGTTGCGAGTTATTCCGGATACAGAGGGAGGTATGTCCTTGTTAGAGGAAAATTATTAATATGGAAATATTACTGGGATCCATATATAGTCCTAACGTAGACACCCAGGACTTCTTTGTGAGCCTGCTTAAGGTGTTGCTGCCCTTTGTCCATCTTCCAATAGTCCTGGGGGTGACTTTAATTTGACTTTGGACCCTTTCGGATAGGTCTAGCAAATCCTGGTTTACTTAATCCGGCAACCCAGGCATTGTCGGAATTGCTAGATCAACTCGGCTGGCTGATATTTGCGGGTTCTCCACCTGGATTCCAGGAATTTACTTTACATCCACGGTCCATGGGACTTCTTCCCGTCTGGACTATATCTTTCTTCCAGGTCTCTTCTTAGAGGTGTTCTCAAATCTGAAATTCTGCCTGGGCCATCTCAGATCATGCAGCCTTAATGGCTACTATCTCATTGTTGTCCTCACGAGGAAAGGAAATAGGTGGAAATTTAATAATCATACTTAGGGTTCCAAGTGTGACTAAATTTATAACTGAACAGATTGAGGAATTCACACGAACAATTTGGATAATGAGGTTCGTCCAGATATTTTCTAGGGTCCCTTAAGTCCTATTTATGGGGGGTATTGATTAGCCTAGCAGTGAGTAGGAAAAGAGAAAGAATAGAGTCATGAAGGATTTACTGTACGCATAAGGGCTTTAGAGGTGGAATGTACCGACTACTCTGATAGAAACAAAGAAGAAGAGCTAATTAAGACCAGAGATGTCTCATCTTAGGTTGCTTGGGGAACAATCAGAATTGGCCCCGATTAAAACGAAGGCCAATTATATCGATCAGGGTGAAAAGCCTGGGAAATTATTGGCGAGACGTCTCTCTCAGTTGGAATCTTCTAGACTAATTGAGGGAATTGTCTCTGGGGAAGATGGAATGGTTAGAACATCCCCAATTGAAATTGCCCAACTTTTTCGCTACTATTTTGGGAACCTATACAAGGAAATGGTGACTCCACCCTCAAAATGTCATATGACCGACTTTTTCAAGGATCTTGACTTACCCATACTTACAGAGCGGGAAAGTAGTGCCTTACTGGAAGACATTACCTTGACTGAGGTCGAATCGGCCATTAAGAATTTGGCTTTAGATAAGACCCCAGGCCCGGACGGGTATTCGTCCAATTTCTACAGGAAATTTTCTTCCTTGGCTCCCCACCTTCTCAAACTGTTCCGATACATATGTGCCGGGAATGAGATTGAGAAAGTGTTTTGAACTCTCATTGTTTTACTCCCTAAACCCAATAGGCCCGCTACTGACCCGCCAGTTATAGACCCATATCGTTGTTAAATTCTGATTTAAAGATCTTAGCCAAAATATTGGCAGATCGTGTTAACAAGATACTGCCTAAATTAATAGGAAGCGAGCAGGTGGGTTTTATGAAGGGCAGATCATCGATTGATCACTTTAGAACTCTGGCTCATGTCTTCTCAAGCCTCGAGGAGGCCAACCTTCCAATGGCGTTGGTCTCCTTGGATGCTGAGAAGGCTTTCATAGGGTCTACTGGGATTTCTTATTTGAGACCATGCGAAGGTTCGGGTTCCTGAGAAAATTTTTAGGATGGCTAAGAGCATTATATTCCAATTCATCAGCTAGAATTAGTTGTAATGGAGTTATCTCCAAACCTTTTCACTGCATGTGGGTACTAGGCAGGATGTCCCTATCTCCCTATTATTTAATTTATATTTAGAGCCCTTAATACAGAGGATACTCTATGAGCAGGCGATAGAGCCTATTAAGATATTGGATTTCTATCAAAGATTACTGCGATGCAGATGACCTTTGATATACGTGTCGAGACCGGTAAATCTATTCCTAAATTGTTGATCTCTTAGGCGATTTAGCCAAGTCTCCAACTATAAGCTAATTAGACAAAACTGTGGTCTACCCTCTTAACAACAGAGTATTTAAGAGAGAAATAACAGAGCTTGGATTAAAATGGAGTTGGACTCTCTTAAATACTTGGGTTTGGTTCTAACTTCGAGGTATGGGATGTCTCCGTCAATTAAATTTGGACTCTCTTATTCATACTATCAAACTTGATCTCAAGAGATGGACTCAACTCCCTTTGTCCCTATGGGATAGAATTAGTATAGTGAAAATGAACATATTTCTAGGCTTTTTATCCTATCAGTAGATTGGATTTTTTCCTTTCGTTATCTTGGTTCAAGAATTTAACATGTTATAATTGCAGATTTTATATGGAAACATAAAAATCAAGAATGGCTTACTACAAATTGGCTGCTCCCAAAACGCTTGGGGTTTAAGGTTACCCCATTTTGGCCTTTACTGGTGGGCGGCTCAACTGAGTAAATATAGTAGATGGGCTCTGCTTGATAATACGCTAACTCACTCGAATATGTTCCTTTATGGGTAATTGGAAAAAGCGCTAATTATTAGATATGGGATTAACCATGCGCTTTTTTTTCCTATCTCCTAGAAATCATTGCTATTAGCCTTGAAACGACCTCTCCATTGAGAGGCAGTTAGGTCTCACCATCAGTTATGTAGATTCCTTAAGTATGACCATTTGATGGACAGGGGGCAGCCGGTCTGGGGAATCCACGTTTCCTGATTGGTAATAAAATGATTAATCCAGGATGGCTGGAGAAGTTAAGGGACTGCTCCTTGGGGGACTTTCTTGATGCAAATGGGGGTATAATTCCAGCTCAGGCATTAATTGAGCAGTTCAACTTGACTAGCAAGGACATCTTTAAAGTGCTACAGCTTAGGCACGTGTTGTTACAGGAAGTGGATGCAGGTAGAGCACATACCCTCCATTGGATTTTGGGCTGTATGCTCATTGGTGGGCGATCGCAGGTCGTATCCAAGATGTATGCGGTCTTGTTTCAATGGCCTACTCAGTGAATCTTGCACCGTGTACTTATTGGAATCAGGCATTTCCAGAGGCCATTTTGGACTGGACGGGAATTTGGAAAGCTTGTCATAGATATCTTAAGCATGACCAACTAAGGCTGATACAATTTAAGGTCATACATAATATTTATTACTCACCTCAGAAGTTGAAAGATCTAGGCCTATTAGGAGACCCTAAATGTTATAGATGTGAAGCGGGTTCAGGCGACCTTTTGCATATTTTTTGGAACTGTCCCTTGGTAGTTCCGTTATGGGTTGAGATTCAAAATAACCTGAACCTGCTTTTGGGTCTGGAAGATATGTTTAGACCGGAGGTTTGTGTATTGGGTGAAATGACAGCTGTTCCCATCAGGAATAGGACGTTTTATATTTTCTTGATTGCCATCTCAGTTAAGAAACTTGTGCTTAGACACTGGAAGGATAAGTTTTGTCCTTCTTATAATGGGTGGTTAAATGAGCTCCTGACTTTTTTGAGGTTGGAAAGAATGATTGCCATTACTCACAATAATTTACGTCATTTTGAAAGGATCTGGGGACTGTTTGAAACCTGTTATACCAAATAGATCCTAACGCTAGTAACCCAATATTATCTCATTGCATGTGCCTGGGGTGGGGGAGTGGGGAGGAGGGGTTCTTTGGGATGTGTTGGTTAGATTGATATCGGTGTAGGGGAGGGGTAGTAGCGGATGGTTTTATTGGATTTTGTAATTAGTGGGTTAGTTGGAGGGTAAGGGCAGAGTAACTTTTAATTGTTTGTGTTAGGACATTTTTTCCTGGTGGTGAATATTTACACTGTATGTCCTGGTTGATAATTGCTCTGCTGAAAACTAATAAATTTTAAATGGAAAAAAAAAAAACTGCTGGCTTGATCTTTGCCCCCCGTACCCTTGGGTTCCTTGTATACCTGTAGTTCTGCATTTGCTAGCCGAGTGCCCCCCCACATTTTGCGCAGGCATGAGGAAAACGACACTGAGGCCACGTGCAGAATGCCCTATTATATGCCCAACAGCATCTCATAGGTTTAGCCCCTTTTTTACCCTACCCTCCATCAGGTGTGAACTGATCCATTACATAATCCATCCATAAATCTATTTGCTTGGTGTCCCACCTTATATCCCCAAATGTTGCCATGCGTTGCCGAAAATATTCATTGTATTTTATCCACCCCACTCCGCCTTTTGCTTTCGCTCTCTGTATTATCAATGAATAAGTAATGAGCGGGATACCTAAATCCGGTCTTCTTTCCAGAGTTATGGCTGAAAAGATTGCAAAACCTAAAACCCACCTGTCCCAGGTCTTCCCTTTTGTGAATTTGTCTTTCTCTTTTTTCCCTAGTAACACTATGGCAGCTGCCATCTCACTTTTACCTATGCTGTCTGCCTCTTCATATTTTGCCGCTGCCTCATGGCTCACCAGGCCAAATATATCCACATATTCCCACTTCCATATTTTCTCTTTTGTGGCAGTGGGCACATGCTCACCTATCCTCATCCCTGGTGCCCCCACCTCCCTTGTCCCCAAGCCCTCTCTTTCTTCAACTTTCTCCATGTCTCCTGGCAGCCCTTTTCCTGCCTTAAACTCCTCCAGGGCCGATTCCATCTGCCCCACCCCACTCGTCCCCAGTGCCGCCACTATTTTCCCTATATACTGTCTTATGCTATCTCCTACTACATTAGATGTATTACCTGTGACCTTTTCCTGTCCAGTGTGTCTGCAGGCCTCCAAGGATTCCCTTGTTTCTTCCTGTGGGTGAGGCAGGTGAGGTGAAAGCGGAGGGTGGGATGCTGGGAGGTGTGGGTTGGACCCCCTGCTCCAAGTTTCCGGCCCCAGTTCTCCTGTGGGGGCCACCCTTTGATCAGGGGTGGGTGCTGTTGGGTCATCTGGCTGCATAAGTATGAGCTCAGCAGCCCTGGCAGACCCTGCTGCCCTCGGTGCTACCAAAGGGGGACTGCGTCATCCCCCAGGTGCCCTCTTCCCTTTGCTACCTTTTTCCCCATCCACTTTCCTCTTCCCCCCGGGCTTCCCCAGGTCCTCCCCTTCCACCAGTTCCCACATTTTGTTTGCCTGTTCAGCCAGCTCCATTATCACCTTGTAAGCCTCTTCCTTCGATGGCCTGCTCTTCCTGGGTGCCATGTCCATTCTGCGCTGATGCCCTGTGAAGACAACTACAGAACACAAAGCCAGTTACCATATTATTTAATTATTATAAACCCTTTGCTTATTGTTTTTTTTTTAAAAGACCACCCCAAGTTCCTTTCACCGTTCTTCCCCCCGTGAGGCACATCCGGTCCCTAGAATTGCCCTATCCTCCCGCCTGGGTGTGTCATCTTTCTTCCCCTGCCTCCTCCTGCCTCCCTCTGACTACCAAAGTATACTTATTTGCTTTTTAAACCTCCTTTTTTTTTTGCTCCCATTATATCCTGTTTGACTAAGTCCTGTGGCAACCCTACGAGCCCTCCTCCCGCTTCGCGGGTCTGAGGAAACAACGTGGGTCTCTGTGGGTGGAGGCACTGAAGCTTTCCATTCACTATACCCCCTGCCTCGCTTGTGACATCACACGTTTTTTTTTCTTTCCCCCACCCTGCGGGGGCCTTTCTCGCTATCCCCTTGTGTGCCCTGTGCAGCCATGCTTCACCAACTTACCCTGTATGGCCAAAAACCCTTGTCCGCTTTTTGTGCCCCTCCATCCTCACGTGGCCTGCCACACCCCCCTGGGTCACCAGCTCCTTACTTCTGCCCCCTGTACTAGCACTCCTGCCTTTCACATGCCTGGTCTGTTCCCTTGGTCCCCTTATTCCCAACAACCCCCCCTCCCCCTTCCCAGGCCAAAAAACCGCATCCCTTCGGGCCTACTTGGCCCATGCCATGTGGCGTGCCCCGGCAAACCCCACTCTGGCTTCACCCTCATTTTATATGGCGTGACTGCCATTCCCCGTGGTGTACAGACTCCATTTTATGTTTGGCCCTTCCCACTGGCGTCCTGCCATCTCATGCCACTCGCTACCGTGGTGCTTGTGCCTTAGTCCTCACTACCAGAGGCCTGCTGTCAAATAAGTGCTTCAGCTGAGACCTGAACTCAGGTTGCCCAAATTACCATTCTGATCATGCTAAACAGCTGCACCACCAAGGCATCTGGACCTCCTCTTCTGCCCCAGAGGACTCCCCTAACCCCCAGGCCTAATGTAACATGGCAAAGGCCCGAAATCAAAAACCCACAACTGCAAGGCAGTAATAATAATAATTTAAAATATATTTTCTTTTTTTTTTTATAGTGCAGTGCTCTAGCCACTAGCCAGCCAGCCAGACTGCACGGCCACCCTCGGGCATCACCACCCAATTCCCTCAACCGTCACCAAGAAAGCACCCAGAAAACACTAGTGGATAGTTCGCCCCAGCCCCCCCACGTGGTGTGTGCCATCACACCTCGTGGTGCTGAATCACAATCCTTCCCTCCTGCTTCCGAGGCCTCCACCTTATCCCAGGCCTCCTCCTTTGATCAAAGCCCCCAAATCCCCAGCAAGAACAGTAAAATGCACCAAAAATTCCCATGGATCTTCTCCTCCTTCTCCCACATGGCGTGTGATGTCACACCGCGTGGTACCTACTCGAAAACACACCCTTTTCTTTTTTTTTTACTTCTAAGGCCTCTATCTTAGCCCCCCAGGTCTCCTCCTTTGGGCACAGCCCCACATTCACCGTAAACTGGGCCGTAAAGCAAAAACCCACACCCAGTGAAGCTCTTCCTCCATCTCCCATGCGGTGTGTGACGTCATGCTGCATGGCCCTGAGGCACCCTCCTGCTCCTCCAATCTACCAGGCCCTTTCAGGCCTACCAGCGCCTCATGCCTTGTAACATTTCCAAAACAAACGCAGGCTATTCCCCCATCTCCCACGAGGCATGTGATGTCACGCCGCATGGTCCTGAGGCACCCTTCTGATCCCCCAATCTACCAGGCCCTTTCAGGCCTACCAGCACCTCATGCCTTGTAATATTTTCAAAACAAATGCAGGCAATTGCAAAACTTCCCCTCCGCATAGTTTCCAGATGTGGGCCAAGCTTTCACCACCTACACCACGTGGTCAGACCTTTGTTCCAATCGACTAGCTCATATTCCTCCTCAACCAGCACTGCTAGAGGCCCATGGAGGCCTAAACGAGCCAGCTGATTAAACCACCTACTTTATACCATAAAATGCTCAGTTTTCTATTCGAATGACCTTCCTTGGGCACAAAAACTTGCAGCAAAAAATCCCTCACTTAAATCTAGTCTTCTCCCAATTTAAACAGAGCATGCAACTGTGAACTTCAAGAGTTTGACCTAACCAGCTAAAGTCACATTCCTTTGAAACAGCAAATTTGCATTTAAAAGAAAACTAGTCTCTTAGAAAAGCTTCACACACTGCTCCCAGCAAATGATTACCATCACCATTTCATTAAAACAATGTCGTAGCATTATATATATATATTTTTTAAACCCTTAGTCTAACATGTTGTAGCTTTTAATTTCTTACCTCCTGTATGTCACTGAACAAACCTTCCAAACTATATGCCAATCTGAACTGCTGCGGTTTCTTGAAAATCAAAACTCCAGCAAAAGTGGCTGAGGCTCCCTTGTGCTGTCCCTCATGTACCTCCCTACCCCTTCCCCTTCCTGTTACCTGGCCATTGTTCTGGCTCCTGGATCCTCCCCTTCCCTATCCCCTCCCCTCTCCTTCCAAGCACAACTATCCTTACAGGAGGGAAAGGGTGCACCAGGACAACATGGTCTGCCCCTTAAAGGGCAAACTCCATTTGAAACAATGTACTTCGACTTACTTCACCTTGTTTTTAAGCTCCAAAGGTGAATTTTGCTGTGATTCATGGGATTTCAGGTCATATGTGCTCTAGATTGTTCTGCACAGCCTCATTTTCAGGTAGTGTGTGTAGGAAGCTGTAGGAGACAATCTGCTCTGAGAGCTCTCTGTGATTCAAACCTTCTAAAAGCAGTTAAAAAAGCCTTTTTGAGTCATTTTTGTTGCTTAAACTTTAGTTCTTTGATTATAGGAAACCCTCCTGTGCTCATATCATAGAGCGTTTATTATTTGTGTGTGTATTTTGAATGTTAATGTACAACATTCAGTCTGTGTGCTGAGAGACAGTGGAAGTGTGTTTTGGGGGAGGGGTGTATCTGTGGTGTAGGTAGGTTAACTTGGAGAAAAAGACAGTGCTTTCTGTTTTGGTGATATTTTTCTTGTAGAAATGTGTTAATATACACACAGTAATATTTTCAATAATTCTTGTCATTTTTTGCTGATTGTTGTGGTGCAGCAGTGCATAATTTTAGTTTGTTTAAAATATGTGGTTATATTATTGAAGTTTTCAATTTGCTACACATTACTTAGTGTGTGTGAGTATGCGTGTGATGCATGTCATCAAATCAGACACCTTTTATTGTGCCACATAATTTCAGCAATGTGAACCTGCTATCCACTGCAGCTGTGTAATTTTTTGTACTTCTTTGTGGTTTCTTTACTGGTACTCATACTAGTGACTCTTACTACAGCAATGCAGTACACTGCCTCCCCATGGCCCTCCCCAACTGGCTTGAATTTCTGATGGTGAGCACTGGTTAGGTGTTATGCTTTTGCACCTGCATCTCTTCAGTGCACAGGGCAATCTTAATCTGTCTCTACATTTGCATCTCTTTAGGGCCCAATTTCTATCTGTAACTTATTTATTTATTTATTTATTTGTTTTTGCTAACTGGGTACAGCACACTAGACAGCCAAGTGCCTATTTTCAGGTGTGACCCGGGAGGGTTACATAGGTAGTGGCATATAGGAGTCAGTTACATACAGTTGAGCAAGAAAAAAAAAAACAGGATTTACAGGAAATGGGTAGGCGGCTGACATTAAAGTACAAATTTAGCAAACAAGAAAATAACATTCATTACCTAGAATGAAAAAGGAAGCAAGGTATCATTAGAATTGAAGTTGAGGGGCACAGATGCACACAAATTGTGGAGTAAACAAAATGATTTAGGTACATATATGAGCAAAATTAGTGCTCTCAGAAGTAAGTGCTGGTCGACGGAATGGGGGTGCTGGAATAGAATGGGTGAGGCCATATAGGGAGGGAGGAGTGAGGGGGGAGGATGGTGAAGGATGTACAGTCTGGATTGTGTTATATGTTCAGAGGGTTAAGTGCTGTGGGCCCTGAGAGCTCATAGTACATGTGTATGGAGGGTAATCTATGAGGTGCAGGGACAAGCGGAGGAGGATTTAAGGAAGTGCCAGAGTGAGGTTTTGAAGCAGTGATTGGAGGGCGTGGACCGGGTAAGAACTGGAAGCGAGTTCTAGATTTTGGGGGTAAAGGAGGAGAAGGCCCGGTCCCCCATGAGGGAGCGAGTTCTAGGGATAAGCCGATCTAGCACCTCTCTTGATCTTAGCTGATAGGATGGGGGGCCAGGGTTGGGGGGCGAGGTAGGAGGGAGTGGCCGATCTTATAATGTTGTCAATGAAATTACCAAGCATGAAGGTGCAATGCTTTTCTGGAGGGAGCCATTCTAGATGGGAGTAGAGGTCACAGCGGTGGGTGAGGGAAGGAGCAGAGAGGGTGAAGCGGCAGATGCTGTTATAGGCAGTGTCCCATTTCTGGAGACTGGATGAGGGTATGGGGGCAAAGGTAACCAGCCCATAACAGAGATTAGGGAGGAGGACCCCTCTGGCTAGTGCCAAATGAGCTGCTGGGGTTAGGCAGTTTTTTGCTTTGTAGGCAAGGCCGAGCTTACAATTTGTGGCCCTGCAAACATTCCAAATTTGCAGGGTGAGATTGAGCTGCGGGTCAAGGGTGACACCCAGTTACTTGACTGTAGCCACTGTCTGCAGGGGGGAGCCATCAACACCAAGAATTTTAAGAGGGGAGAGGCAGGCCGTTATCTTGTGTTGTGAACCAAAAAGCATGGCTTGGTTTTTTTAAGGTTGATGGTGAGCCTGTGATCCACTAGCCAGGACTGAATGTGATGGAAGTCCATGTTTAGTTGGGAGTTTATGGTGGCGATGTAATGGGCACTGGCCAGAATGACCAGGTCATCTGCATACAGAGTGGTGTGCCCATGGACAGCGATGGAAAGAAGTTCATTGATAAAAAGGGAGAAGAGTGTTGGACCAAGGATGGAGCCCTGGGGGACACCACAGCAGACAGGAGAGGGGGAGGAGTGGGTACAATTGAAGTTGGTGTACTGTTGTCTGCCAGAGATATAGTTGAGGAACCATGCGTGGGCAGGGGGGAAGAAACCAAGGGATCAGAGAGTGGAGCTGAGAAGGGAATGGTCAACCCTGACAAAAGCTTTGGAGAGATCCACAAAGATGGCACCAGTGAGGTTATCCTGGTCAGCAGCAGTTCTGATAGTCGAGGTGACTACAGCGAGGGCAGTGGATGTGCTGTGCCCTTTTCTGAAACCATGTTGGGCTGGTGAGAGGAGGTTGTGGTTCTGAATGTACTGGGATAGCTGGGAGGCCACGATTTTCTCAAGAATCTTGGAGGTGGTTGACAGTATTGCAATAGGACGATAGTTCTGGGGATCCTTAGGGTTACCTTGTTTTAGGACTGGGACCACCTTCGCCACTTTCCAGATATCCAGTATTAACCCAGAGTTGAGGGAGGTATTGAAAATGTGCGTGAGAGGCCTGGCAAGTAGATGGGCCCCTAGCCTGAGCAGTTTAGGCTCGAGGCAGTCATGCCCTGCGCCACTGTGGGGGGAGAGGCTGGTGAGGAGCTTCTTGGTCTCGTATGCAGTCACTTGTTGGAGGAAGAGTGGTGGTCAGGAGTTAGATCCAGGAGGTGGGGTGTCAGGAGTCTTAGGGGCAGAGTGCAGGGTAGGAGAGGCTGATAGTTCAGAGAACAGGGAGTTAAAGGTATTAGAGATAGTGAGGGAGTTATTACAGCTGACCCCTCCAATAAGTAGGTTGGTGACTTGCACTCTGGCAGACCCACCAACTGCACTTCTGATATTTTGCCAGAAACTCCTCGGGTTAGTGGCTGAGGAGAGCAGAGCGGATTGGCAGTATTCGCTTTTGGCAAAGCGGATGGCTTTTTGCATGTGCTTCTGAGGGTCCTGTATGCAAGGAGATCAGTGCTGCTTTGGGTGGCCTTGTAGGTCACCCAGCATTTGTCCCTGCGTTTCATTAGGGAGAAAAGGCCCCCGTGAAGCCATTTGGTGATGGCGCCTTTTACTCACCTCCTGGTGAGGGGGGTCTGTTTGTTTTGTACGGGGATGACTTTAGTAAGAAATTGCAGGGTCATCTAGTGCAGTGATCCCTGACCAGTCAACTAGTGAGAGATCTGAGAGGAAGTGATAAGTATTTAGTTTGGAATAATCCCTCATCGTGATCACTTTGCTGGGGGTTTTCGTCTGCGAAATACCCCACATGCAGAAAGTGGGCGAGTGGTCGGAGATGGCATCAGGGAGGACACCTGAGGATGTGAGCCTGTCAGGTCTGTTTGTCAGGATTCAGTCGATTAGAGACCCTTTTACCCCCCAGGTAGAGGGCCTGGTAGGCTCAGTGATGACCCGGCTCAGGGCAAGGCCCAAGAGCAGTGGTTCATATAGCTTGCGGTTGGGGGCCAGCCAGTCTAAATTGAAGTTGCCTAGCTATGACTAGGACTTCATTGGACCCCACTATGTCACTAGTACAGTGGAGAAGGAAGGAGAGCCCTTGCAGATCACCCTTGGGAGGGCTGTAGGTACATACCAAGTGCAGTTTCTTTGTATGCCCAAGTAAGAGAAGGGCATGTAGGAACTCACTAGAGGGGTGGGGTTAGAAGGGAGATCAAGGGTGGACACATTGAGGTGTGCTTTGTAATACAGTAGCACCCCGCCACCCGTTTGTGGTCCGCACGATCACGCCTGATATGACTATGCCCCAGGAGGGTGATCACAGAGTCCGGGATCTGGGGTTTCAACCAAGTTTCTGAGATACCTAAGATATCTGGGTGGTAGTGGGTGACCCAGGCAGTCAGTTCTGTCAGGTTGGCTAATAGGCTATGAACATTTAAGTGGGCAATTTTTATCCCTTTTGTAGACAGCCAGGCAGGAGGAGAGTAGGGGAAGGGTGGGAGTACCAGCTGGCTTGAGAGATTGACTGTGCCCCCAGGAGGACTGGGGGTGGGGAGGTAAGCAGCCATGGGGAGATGTGCAAATGAAGGAAAAATAAGACCTGCCTGGTTGGGGGTGGATGGGGGTAGGAGGCAGCCAGGGATGCAAGAGCTGAGGAGGGGAGTAGTGGTAGGGCAGGAGAAGTGGAGAAGAGCAGAGTGGGTGGGCAAGGGAAGAGAGAGAGAACTGAGTCTCAGAGCAGGGGGGTTTAAGGGTGCCAGAGAGTGTGAGCAGAAAAAGATCAAAGATGATGAATTTGACAAAGTGATCCACTGGGTGGCAGCAGTGTCAAGAAGGGAGGAAAAAAGAAAGCTGGCCTAGGAGGTAAAAGAAGCACTACAGGGGATACCAGGGAAGAAAGGCAGCTGAGGGGGAGAAGAATATGGATAAGGTGGGAAGGCGGCCACTAGTGGTTGGAAACGATAACCTGCAGATAGAGAAGTACAGTTGTTTCTTTGGCTTCCCTTCAGAGTACTGGACAGGTGTGGTGCATAATTCAGCATGAACAGTGTACTCATTAATATGTGTTTTTAAGTCAGGACCATCATCAGGAGTCACTTATGAAACAAATCATGTTCTTCATCATCACAGTCACAAATGCAGTCACAAATTATGATTTACGATCATGTCACGAATCACAATAGTAATTTTTTATACTAGGATGTTGTAAGCCTGTTTTGTAGTATCTCTCCAGGCTTCACTGCCCCACCATTGTACTCATTAATAAGTGTTTTTAAGTCAGGGAGTTGGACAGTGTCTGCAGTACATACACAGAATGGAAAGAAAACTACACCCATGAAGTTTAGCACAGTGTACTTCCACTGCTCAGAATACATATGGAAGACAACAAAAAAAGGACATAATTACATACAAGGGTCGGGGATGGTGGAGGAATACATTTTATAACACAGCAAGGAAGGTGCCGGGGGTCACATTGTGTGAGGAAAAAAAAACTTATGTGGGCTCCCATGGTGATCCAGCAGCAGTTCCAGCATGGACGTAATTTGTAACTGATGTCTCTCTATGTAAGAAAAATAAAATTTACAGAAAGAATAAATTAAGTGAAAAAGAGTACAGACAGAAAATACAAAAAAATGTCGCTTTTAAAAAAGTTGTTGGGTCTAAATCAACCTTTAAATCTCCTCCTCATTCTGATCTCAAAGTATCAGCAGTCACAAAAGACACTACTCTCTCTCTCTCCGTCTGCACAGGAAAAAGTAAATGTGTCTGCTTGTATGATTCACTTTCTTCCTACCTAGCTAAAGAGCATGTGACTTACAGTATTGTAAGCCATGTGATATGTGGGGTGGGGGCTGCCAAATCTGAAACACCAAGTGGATCACTTAGAATCATAATGAGGAACGCGAAGTCCATTAAAAACAATGACTTCACCTTAAATCGCATTGTCATTCTGCCTTAATGTGAAACGGTAATGCCGAGGCAAAGTGAGCACTTTTCATTGCCCACTCTGACTAGCCAAGTGGCAATGCAAAGTGCCCACTTCGCATTCACTTCACCGCCGGAATTTAAATTCTCTGCATCTCTACTAGCACCTCTACACCAGGTCTTAGGTACATATGTAGGATATAGTATGTTTGCTGCTAACATGCAGCAGGATGCCAGTGAGTTTATGATGGTCATCAAAAGCAGATTGGATGAAGAGGGGATTCCAATGCATCAGTACTTCACTGTCTCATATGTCACCAGATATGTATGTCTGTCATGTGGTCATTCAGAATGAGAAACCAATGAAGACATGCTTTGGGATTCTCTGTTCGTGCCTCAGTCTCAAAGTGTCAAGTTCCGGCAGCTAATTTCCAATGCTGAAAGTGGTCACTTATGTGTAAGGTGTGGAGGTACATCTACTCAGTCCATACATCTAAGGCTTCGTCTCAATATCTTATGCTTATATTACACAGATTTGACTCTAACGGGCTCAGAGTTGACACACCTATCACAGATTTCACAGCTGGTAGAACTGTATTTAACCAAGCGGTGTTTGATACTCAGGCTGTGATCTACCACTATGGCCAGTCTGTACATTCTGGACATTACAGGTATTTGTTGAGGTACAGAACTGGCTGGGTTGAATGCAACAACTCCACAAGCACTTTTAAACAGAGACTACTGCAACACTTAAAAAATGCATACTTGCTGATATTGAAGAACTACTACAGTCTTCATGCATTAGAGGAATAGCCACACAACATGTGACATACCTTGCTGTCCATTTTGTTACAGAGTGAGTTCTGGTAGATAAACATTTTTTTTCGTGCAAATCTGCATTCAAGATTTAAGCAACAATGCCCGACAGGGTGTGTGTCGTGCTGGGATAATATCACGCCTCAGGTGGTTGGGCACAAGGCTGCAGGCCGAGTGCGTCCAATGACTGAGGAGTAACGTTATCCCAAACGACACACACCTTGGAGGGCATTATTGCTAGTATACAATGGCTTGTTGTTATACAGAATAAAAAAATAATTTTAAAGATTTTTTTTGTGGAAAAATATTTTTGTTTTTTAAGAGAAGATTAAACAATCAAGCAGAAACAAATCAAGCAAACAATCATCTACAGGTTCACAGTGAGGCTGAGACTAGACCCATGATGTTGTACTGGGATAACATCACGGGTCAAGCCCAAGACTGACCAATCAGAGTCCAGGATTTTTTCTTGCCATTGTATAAAACACTGTTAACACATCTCATGGTTTACATGCATATGTTTACTCAATCTGACTTATAAAATTGTTGCATTAATCAGTGACACAGTGAAAATATTTGCAGTGGTCTTCAATAGGCACCAACTGTCTTCACGGTCACTAGAGAAACCACACTTAGATGTCTATGAAAGACTTCAAAATGTCAAAAGAGATATTCCTATCTGGTTGTCCTCTTCTGTCATTGTCTTTTCTTCTGAGTATGTCATATTCAGCCATAACAAGTATTACCTGGCACATTTGCCAACTGTGTGCCTCTACTAAGGCACAATACTTGTCCATGTGCATGAACAAAACTGTGTAACACATGCCTTTTTAAAGAGTTATCGCGTCATGGCATTATCTGGATCTTCTATGAATAAAATATATCCTGGTGTTTGTGCCACTTCTGTGTTAGCACAATTGAACACTGTTTTTTTACATGATCTGATGACCTCTATTTAAAAATACAATACTCTGAAATACGCATCACTCTGTTATATGTTGAGTATCACCAGGTGTGGCTTGTGTTTTTTTTTTGTCTGTTTGCGTCTTCACGTAATACCACCATATTGTGCCGCAAAAGTGTAGTACTATCCCTGTTTTCTTCTTGTACATCTGTGTTGTACATATTTATATATGATTATTAATACATTATTTGATTACAGTTAGTACTGTTACCTTTTAAGCAGTTATATCAATCAATCAATCAAGTCTTTATTTAACCAGGCGTTCATCGTTGAGCAGAAGCTCATTTGCAAGATGGACCTGGGTGGAGCATGAACAATTGTATATACAGGTCAACACAGGTATTTACAAGGCAATACAGATATTACTCTTTACAGAGAGAAAGAAAAAGAAATTCATATGTACATAGAATTATACAGATATTGTACAGATTACACGGTATTTACATACATAGAAGTGTCTAGAGGAAGATAAAGCAGGTTATCTAAGGTTGCAGGAGAGTAGCACGGAAGAAAAAATAAAATAAATATACACCAGGTAGGGTGAAGGTAGGTGGGAAGAGGAGGAGTAGGGGAGAAAGGCTAGGAGGCACGGTGCACAGAAAGGAGTTGGTAAAGCTGGATGTAGAGAGGTGGATGGAGAAAAGACTGTGTGAGCCAGGATTAAATGCTATAAAGTCAGGGCATGGTAGGATGTCACAACCCAGGGTAGTTAGCTCCTATCCGAGGTTGGGAAAGGAAGAATAAGGGGATGGATGGGCCTAGTGTTGATAAGACAGGGGGATAAGAGAGAGAACAATTAGGCTGGTGAGGAGCAAGCTGGGGGGGTCAGTACTTAAAATTGGGTCTAGGCATGGCTATATACCAGTGCTGACACCGGTACTGGGTCTGAGTGGGTGAAGCAGTTACATACTTCTCTGATTGTATGGAAATAAAGCATCTTGAAAGCATTTATACCAATTAGAGTGCTTAATTTGAGGGTTTTTTGTAGATCGTTCCATAAGGTAGGTAGCATGAAGCTTATGGCTGCCCTGCCGAAGCGGGATTTTGCTTTGGGTACTTTAAGTGTAATAGCTGAGTAACTTCTTAATACGTATTTCCCAATTATACTCAGGGGAAGACAGCAGGAGATATAGTAAGGCAGCTTATTAGAGATGGCTCTATAGGTCCAGAGAGCAGCGTTTCTGTGGCTCCTGAACTTTAGTGATGTCCATCCCACTGCCGCATATAGGGTGCAGTGATGTGTGTCGAACGGGAGTCCCGTTATAAACCTCAGTGCTCGATGGTAGAGTGTGTCCAGTTTAGCCATGTAAGAGTTGGGGCATTGGCTGTAGAGGAAGTCAGCGTAATCAACCAATGATAGGAAAATTAATTGGACCAGTTGTTTCTTGGCATCTCTGGTGAGAAATTGGCTGATTCTAAAAAACAGTCCAAGCCTTTGCCGAAGTCGTTTTAGCAAGTCCTCGATATGTTCAAAGAAGGAGAGTCTTTGGTCTATCCAAACTCCCAGATACTTGAATTTTGTAACAAATTCTAGTTTTCACCTAGAACTGTGGTAATTTGGGGAACTGTCCCACTGGACACGGGTTAGCTGTATGGATAAAGGAGAGGACCATTGCTTTAGTTTTTGGCATTAAGGAGTAGCTTTTTTGAGGAGTTGGCTTTGCAAAGGTTGAATTCTGACTGTAGGTCATTGCAGGCAACTTCAGGTGTTAGGCGACTCACGTGAGAACTGTATCATCTGCAAACAGATGGATGTTGGCTTCTTTTATACAGTAATCGATGTTATTAATGTAGATTGCAAAAGTAAGGGCCTTAATATAGAACCTTGAGGGTACCCTCTCTTTGCACAGTTGCAAGGGGACAGGCCTCCTTCGGCTTTAACTTGTTGAAGGCGCCCTGTAAGATAGTCAGTGAACCAACGCAGAGAGGAGGGGTCCACACCTATGGTTTGAAGGGCGGAGAGGAGCAGACTATGGTCGATGGTGTCAAAAGCCTTGCTTAGATCAAGGAAAACAGCACAAATAAAGTTTTTGCTCTCAAGATTACGCTGCCAGTCATTAGTAACTTTGGTGAGGGCTGAGATAGTGCTATGTTTAGCTCTGAATCTGGACTGCATAGGATTTAGCAGTTCCCTAGACTCAAGGTGAGTCCTCAGCTGTGCATTTACAATTTTCTCTAGGAGCTTGGACAGGACCGGAAGGAGGGAAATTGGCCTGTAGTTATTGAGATCACCACGGTCACCTGATTTGAACAGTGGTATGACATGTGCTGTCTTCCATGTAGGTGGTAAGGTGCCCTGAGACAGGGATAAGTTAAAAAGGTGGGTGACAGGTATTGCTAGTACGTGGTAGGCAATTTATAGGAAGTAAGGGTCAAGGGAGTCGGCCCCAGCACTTTTTCTAGTATCCAACTGAAGCAAGAGGTCCTCTACCTCTTTCAGTGTGGCAGGTTGAAGTGAGAAAGCTGGACTATCGGAGTTTCGGGCAGTTGGCTGGCAGTCTGTAAGTGAAGTATGTTTGCAGGAGTTATCAAATGCCATGCCTGCAGTAGCAAAGTGGTTATTGAATGCGTCAAGTATATCCATCTTTTCGGTTATAGTCAAGTTGGCAGAGGTAATCTTGGTCGGGAGTGAATTTCCTGGGGAGTGGCGTAGTAGATCACTGATTGTGTTCCAGAGCTTGATTGGGCTCTTTGTGGCAGAGTTGAGTTCGGATTTGAAGAAGGTGGCCTTCGATTCTCTGATTGTTTTGGTACATAAATTTCGTAGTCTCCTGAACTGGTTCCAATCCTCTGCAGTGTTCAGTCTGCGTGCTTTTTCCCAGAGCTTATCTCTTTCTAGAAGCAAGGACTTGATCTGAGGGGTGAACCATTTACAGGTTTTGGTCCTAGTTCGAACTTTAATATGGGGAGCATACTTATTAAGGGCCCTTGATAGAATGTTGTGGAAGATATTGTAAGCTGACGTAATCGTTTTGGCCAGGTAGAAATCTTGCCACTCAGGGGAGTACTTAAGCTCGTTTAGGTAGGCATGTTCATTGAAGTTGCGCCTGGATCTCTTCATAGAGAACTTGCTGATAGGTGCTGAGTTGTTGGTGGATCTTACTCCCACAATAAAACAATGGTCGCTGGCATCTGAGAAGAAGACATCAGCGTGGGAGAAGAGATGAGCTTTGCACACCATTAGCACATCCAAAAGTGTACTTTTACTGGGGTTCTTCACGTTTGGGCGTGTTGGTTCAGTATTAAGTTGCATCAGCCCATGTTCATCACAGAAGGATGCAAGGGAGGCAGCTGTGTTAGAGAGCCAGTCAAAGTTGAGGTCTCCTAAAATAATAGTTTCTGGCAGCCCCTGTCCCAACTTGTCACTTAGATATGACATTTAAGTGAGTTTATTAAAGTGAATTTATTAAACAATGTTTAATATTTGCTGTTTAACAGTATTTGATTTACAAGTATTTAAGCATATTCTTAATATATTTATTAATGTATCATAGATATTTAGTAGAACTTTTCTATTTTGTAGTAATTTCATATAGGCATCAACAGTAAAGTAGAGTGTTGTGGTAGATATTTGTTTATTACCAAGAGGTGACATTTTCTGAATAAGGCATTCTTTAATGTAATATTCATAGCATTCTGTGAAACAATTACTTATTAGTAACTACAAGTTTTTAGTGTTGTAGATATTTCATTAATTCACTATGAATGTTGATTATACAGTAGCTTTGATGATTTTCACTGATGTATATAGTATCTGTTACCATATGCCATTTTATTTTGGTTTGTGTAAGAAGTTAATTAAATGAATGTATAGAATGGTGTACTATTGTAAATCAGACACTTTCACTGATAACTGATTTTTATGTTCTTGATAACATTTCTCGATTGCCACTATTGAGGGGTCGGATGGGAATTTTCCAAATGCACCTATATATCTATATGTCTTTACATGTATATGTATGTGTACATATATTCATATGTCTACACATAAATATATTACAATTAAATGTTTTAAAATAGCTTACAGATGTACCTTTTTTAGACAGCATTATGCATTTCTGCTGCTATTATTTAAACAGTTGGCATCTGGTTTTTTGCCCACCCCAGGAACATTCACGCTATCAGTCACCCAATGACAATAACATCATCACTGTTTGATCCATGTAAGCAGTGTACAGAGAGCACTGTGGTAGTTGTGTTCATGTGTTGTGTGCTACTGTCACATCTTACTCATGAAGTACCTGTCATACTGTTTTATGTGTATTTTAAACTTCGGTGTAATCATTTTTAAAGATTGTTTTGTGAGACTGATTTTGTGTACCAAATGGACTTTTAATTCGGCCTTTTTAATCAACTTTTAATTGGGCAATAAATATTTTTTAAGCCTTATCTACCTGTGTTGTGTCTTGTATTATACATTAAGTTACAGGGCTGATATGTATACTGGTCTTGGTATATTTCTGCATAGAAAAAAAGTGCAAGAGGTTCATCTGTGCACATTTTCTACTTAGTAGAGTACATGTACTATTAGTCCTATTACTAGTACTATTACTATATATGCACATATTACTCTTCTATTCCATTAATTCATCACTTAATTTTGATGTGAAAGGTGTAATACATGGACTATTGCTGGATGACTAGTATAAGAGAAGTAAATATTCTGACAAAGGTATCTATATCTTGGTCAGTCGGTGGAGCAAAAAGGGAGGCACATTCTCAACAACATATACAATATATATGACATTGTGATTTATCAAAAAGACAGGAAATTCATGGCAAAAAAACACTGTTTGATGCATCAGTTAGGGTTGTTCCACAGTGAAAAAAGTGAGGAAGTTCAATGTTAGGGTTGAAATCCCTAAGTCTGCATTTCCGCCGCCCACCACAGCACCAAACACACACACACACACACACACACACGTACATATGCAAGTAGGGGGGAGGACCAAGACAACACAATCAATCACAGACAACCAGCAGCAGGTGACAGAAATAACATACAAATGTCTAAACATACTACAAGACACATCCATCATCATGGTCCACCAACTGTAGCATTTGAGCAGGCATGGGTGTACACAGTGTTGTAGACATCTTAAAGGGTCACATGACAGGACAATAGTACTCTATACAGAATTCCTATGATATGCATAGTTTAGTTATGCTGTGTTAATATCATGAGGTATCAACATAGAATAAAGCATGTATAAAATGATGCGTTATACAATGTGGACATAGGCAGAACAAAAAATGACTGTATGGGACCCTTTCAGTAACATGCACTGCGCAATGTATGCCTGTTCAAATCAAAATGGGCATGGTCACACTGTCACAGACATGTTGTATGTCTAATGAGTTCTGGTCACAAATCTGTTAATACATGCAGTGGTCAATAATTTTATGACAGTTCTGTCATTTATGATTCAATATAGTATGCAGAATGAATATTTGGTTATTTTACTGCCACATGGAGAAGTACTAACAGAATTAACAGTGGCATGAATGCTGTATGATGTTTCTAGCCAATGATAATAGTCAAATTTTCATAAATATATGAAATGCTTTGTATAATAATGTCAACCATGGGCAACGATGATATTTAACAGTCTGTGACCTACAGTAACACATAGCTGCAGAACTGTTTAGGATTAGATAACAGTGCAGCAGCACAGTGTATATACTGTAGAATTGAAAAATGTCACATTTAAAAAACGTAGCGCTCCACGGGTCTACCAAAATTTGGTGTTTAAAAATATTTGCGGTTCTAATACACTCAAACTAGCTGTAAAATTGCCCTATAAACAAATGCTGTGTTGTGCTGTGCTGTCCATTTTTAATTTCAGCTGTCAATCTGTCAGTCAGTGTGCACCAGGTGTAAATTCACAGCATTGACTACTAATTGAGGCAGTATAGTGCAGTGGTTTAAGGCTCTGAGCTGCAAATCTGGTGACATCCAGCAGATCAGACCTCGGTTTGAATCCCATAGCTTCCACTTGCGTACTGTGTGACCCTGAGCAAGTCATTTAACTTCCCTGTGCTCCCAGGTCACTCTTGTAAAAAAGCTTTCAGCTTAGTGTGCTACTTCTAGTTAAACACTAAAAATAAAAAAATAAAATTCCCCTATAATCCCTTTAATTATATTTGTTGTACTTTCCTGCTGTGCTGTTCATTTTCTCCATGACTGCTCAGTGAATGTTACTGCATTTCATGTTTCTGCATCTTTCTGCAGAGCTCCAGATCATATAATGTCCTTAGTGCAATGGCTACAGTGAAACAAGGCAGTCAAAAGGCAACATGACTTGATCACAACTGATGTCATTATGCCAGATGCCTTGAGTGAAACTGCTGGCATGTCTGTGAAGACTGTGGACTCCGTTGTACATGAGCTCAAGCTGGCCTCTCCCTCCCCAAAGAAAAGGTGCATGGACTATGCACAGTACAGTCCAGAGCTACATTTTGAAAAGGGACAATATGCTGCAAGCAACAGTTTCATGAATACTGTGAGGTATTATAAAAAAAAGGATGAAAAAAACATAAATGAAAGCACTGTGCATAGCTTTAAGAAGGACTACCTGGATAAGGTGTGCCTTAGCAATGATCCTGCTTCAATTATTCCTAGTCTACCACATAAGCCCAGTGGTCATCCTACATTAGTTGTGGAGGACATTGAAGCAGAAATGCAAAAAATTATTAGAAGTCTTCTCACCGAATGTGCTGTGGTAAATGCAAGGGTGGTGGCAGCAGTAGCTTTGGGTGTCATTAAAGCAAACAACCCAAAGCTACTATTCAAAAATGGGGGTAGTTTCAATGTGACAAGACAGTGGGAGTGGCATTTCCTGAACCGTATGGGGTTCATAAAGTGCAAAGGAACAAAAGCCTCCCAAAAGACCCCTCATGATTTCCCTGATCTGAAGGTTAATTTTTGGTTAGAGTAAGACGAGCTGCCAGACAAGAACTCGTACCCCCTGAACTAGTTATCAATATTGATGAGACAGGGGCACACCTGGTACCATGCAGTGAATGGACAATGGCAGAATGTGGCTCAAGGCAAGTCGAGGTTACTGGCCTCGGCGATAAGCGGCAGGTATCGCTCGTGATGGGGCATACACTGTTCGGCCATTTCTTACCTCCCCAGGTAATCTATCAGGGAAAAACTGCTGCCAGCTTACCAAGTTATCGCTTTCCCTTTGATTGGAACATCAGTTTTAGTGAAAATCACTGGGCAAATACTGACACCATGCTTGTGTACATAGAGAAAACACTTAAGTCCTACATTGCCGGTGTGATCCAAATACATGAGCTGCCAACAGAATAATGTAGCATTTTGATCTTGGATCTGTACCAGGCTCATAGCACCACAGCTGTTATTCAGAAACTGGAGTCAGAGTCTATTATCCCAATTTTTGTCCCAACTTCCTGCACAGATGCATTGCAACCACTTGATGTCACAGTAAATAAGCTGTCGTAGGACTATTTGAAATTATCATTCACAGAGTGTTATGCTGGGATAATCACAGAGCAAATAAACTCTTTTTCACAACCATCGAACATCAAAGTGGATCTACATATTACAGCCCTCAAATCAAAGCATGCAGAGTGGCTGGTGGGTGAATTTAACTTGCTAAAGGACCGCAGGGAGGGCTGCATACATGGATTTGAGCTGTCGAGGATTGCAGCAGCATATGCATACTGCCTGAATCAGGTAAGAGATGCATCAATGAAATGTTTTAAGTCTAATGAGAGGACAGATAGGACAAAGCACTGAACAAGTGTATTTTTTTTCTTTTTAGGTTACTGAAGAAGATGAGCTTCCAGAATAATGCTAGCAACAGAACTTTCTACAGCACATTTTAAAGTTGTTAATTTTTTTTTGGCAAATAAAGAATTTCTGCTTAACAAAATGTTTACTGTTCAATTAATTTAGCGGTCCACTAGGGGTCATAAACAAAGCGAGGTTTATTTAACAGAGCAATTTTTCAATTCTACAGTACTTGTATTCTGATACAGTATTTGCTACTGTTAGGGAAACATTATGAGCGATTTACACAGATGAAAGGTCAGTGGAAATGGTGTCTAATATTATCCATTCATAGGTACAGAAGTGGTAGCATGATGTGTTTGGTCACCCATGTTACCAAATAGGTAGGAATTTGTATACAGACAGAAACATGAGTTTGCACTTACAAACTCACAGCAAGGCAAAGACAGTGAAGTGGTATAATGGGATAGTTTGGCTGACACAGTCCAATATACATCTGTGCAGCTTAAAACAATAGTGGAGAAGGACTTTGTAGATAATACTGTAATGATCCAATTTTTTCTTATGGCATGGTAAGATCAGTGGGTACTTAGATATATTAAACTGTGTTACAGTGATCTGTGGTACTACACAGTCATAAACACAAACATGTCAACATGTGGCCTTTGAACACTATGCTATCAAATAGTTGAGAAACACACTTCCCTGTTTAAAATGAGAAACATTCCAGAACTCTGGTATTGTGTAGTGTGGCCATGTACATTATCAGGTCTGACAGTTCCATACAGATCTGCAATTCTACAATGTTAAATAATGCTATTGCAATACTGTGCACATAATATTGTGCTGACACATAATTGTCTTATTCAGGGGTAACATCAGGAGACATTAACAGTCAACAAATGTCACTAAAAGCACTGGCAGATACTGGCATGTTATTACAGTGATGATTACCAACACACAGTCATTCAGAACAGATAAGAACTGTATTACACATAAAAAATTGTTTAAAGTGATACAGCAACAACTGAGCAGTATCCATGTATAGCACCAAGTCACTTGGATGGCAGCAGAACTACACTTGGTGGCCCATGATGATGGATGTGTCTTGTAGTACATTTAGATAGTTGCATGTTATTTCTGTCACCTGTTGCTAGTTGTCTGTGATTGGTCGTGTTGCCTTGGTCCACCCCCTACTTGCATATATGTGTGTGTGTGTGTGTGTGTGTGTGTGTGTGTGGTGCTGGGGGGGTGGGAGTGGGGAATGTGGAATTATGGTTTTCAACCCTAACACCAAATTTCCTCACTTTTGTCACTGTGGAACCACTCTTACTGATGCATTAAACAGAATTTTTTGCCATGAATATATATAAAATAGAGGTGCAGTCGCACCTCTATAGTTAGGGTTGAGAGCACAGTTTAATGTTAAACCCAAAATGTTGTACCTTAATAAGTTTGCAACCATTTAACAGATTTGCATGCAATTTTGGTACATGCTGCCCTGTGGCATAGATCTCTTGACCTGCCAGATTTTGTTTTGATCAGATGTGCAGATTTGGCACAGCGCATATGGAAAAATGCATGTTTTTACCTTTTTGTTTGCCAGTTATTCCTGAATTTTCTCCTCACCCTGCAGCTGCACCATTTAGAATTTTAGCCTGAAGTTTTCTGGGTAGCAAAAGCATACTCCAAGGGAGAAGCCAGCATGTTTGGAGAAAAAATATTATTCTGATCCAAAGTTATTTAATTTTGAAACTTTGTGTTCTGACCATGCTCAGTTCAGTCTTTTGGATAGATGCAGAACTGCGAACAAGGATTTTGGCTCATGAAATGTGGTTTTTGACAGCTCACAAATGGGGATTCATTTAGTCCATGTTCGTGAGAATAAAATCCCTGTGCATGAACTGCCATCTTGTTTTCACTGTTAGCCAAAAAGAAAATGTTGTCACTTGCCCCCCAGTTTTATTTTGTGAAAACAAATGTATGCATTTTGTTCAGGGTGATGCCCTCTACAAAACCATTTGTTTGGTTTCCATCAGTTTATTAAAACAATTGCCATTTTTTCATTTGAAAACTCTTATTCGTGACTTGCTTCTGATCCCCATTTGTGAGGTGTCCAAATCCCCATTTGTGAGCTGATCCCCTTTTATGAGTTGCCAGATTCTTGTTTGTGACATCAGGACCAGATGGCCGTATCTCAAGAACAGGGACTGGCTCATGAACATGGATTTTGACACCTCATGAATTGGGATTCAGCTCACGAATGGGGATTTTGACACCTCACGAACAGGGATCATAAAAAAAAATGCTTGTTCATGAGCTGAATCCCCATTCATGAGCTGCAGAAATCCCCATTCATGAGAAGAAGAAGAAGAATCAGCATTTATATAGCGCTTTTCACACAACCAAAGCGCTTTACAATCAATGCTAGACTGGTAGTGAAGCGACTGAATGTGTGGTGGTGGCCATATTGCACATCATCACCCACACACAGCCTGGATAATTGCATGAACTGGTTTATGGGAAGGGGAATGTTGGCCAGGACACCGGGAATGTTCCCTACTCTTTGCGAAGAGTGCCCTGGGTTCTCTTACTTCCACCTGGACACCCACCAGGACAACACCAGGATGGGCAGAAGGGACCTCGGTTTAATGTCTCATCTGAAGGATGGCACACCCCAGCAGTACAGCACCCCCCAATACTGCACTCGGATGCCAGCGATTTTTAGGTGCAAGTCCAGTCCTGGTGTGGGACAAGAACCCATGACCTTCTGGTCCAGAGGCGGATGTGCTACCAACTGAGCCACGCTGACACTTGAGGAGGACCAGATGGCCCTATCTTCTGAACAGAGAATCCCTGTTCGTGAGCTGTCAAAATCCCTGTTCATGAGGCGATCCCCGTTTGTGAACTAGCAAAATCCCCATTCATGAGATGAAGACCAGATGGCCCTGTCTCACAAATTGGGATTGGCTCACGAACAGGGATTTTGTCACATCACGAATGGGGATTCAACTCATGAACAAGGATTTTTTTTTTTTTTATAATTAATCATCTTTATTGTTTTCACAAACATCCCAACCATATAGACAGAGAGTGATGTACTGAACTGAAAGCGCAGAATAAAGTCACATAGAACACTCAATTGCCAACTTCGCACATTCAGTCGGGATATAAAACATCCTCCCTCCCCCCCTCTCATCACCCCCACCCAAGGTTACGCAAAGAAAGGAGCACATTAATTATCAACCCTGAGGCATTCTAGGAACCGGGTTTCCAAGCCATAAGGAGCGCTTCTAAAGAACTCCAGAGCGACACATCACAATTCTGCCTACCATGCATATGAAGATATGTTTCTCCAACTGGGCCAAGGTACATTCCACGGTACCACTCCATCAGAGATGGGGGTTTATCAGTCGACCAGTGTCTTAAAATTGACAATTTCACAACAGTTGAAACAAGCGACATTTGTGCCTTTCTAATCTTGGGGGTGCCTGCTGGAAAAAGACTCTGCAAACATGCCTCAGGAGTGAACATATTAGTTAAGCCAAGGATAGGGTCTAAGAGACTATTAATGGCACTCCAAAAGCCCTGCATTACAGGACATGACCAAAGCATGTGATATAAAGTGCCATCATCCTTCTTGCATTTCCAGCAAAGAGACGTGTCCTTTACCCCACGCCTACATAGACGAGATGGAGTTAGATATAGATGATGCATTATGTTAAAATGCACCATCCTGAGTCTATCTTATTTAATGCATTTATACATTGTACTCCAGAGCTTTTTCCAAAGGTCAGGAGTGTCGGGAATGCCTAACTCCCTTACTCAGTAAAAGCATACCCCTGAAGGGAGCCTATAATCCCAATCCTGAAGTAACTTGTAGACTTTGGAAACCGCGCACGGTTGGACAGCTATAGCAAGAAGGGCGTCAATATCCTTAACCCCATGGTCAGCTGGGGACACCTGACGGAAAACCGGGGCTAGGGCCTTACTAATTTGCAACCACTTAAATAAATCTTGTTCCGCAACTCCATGAGACTTCATCAAGTGATCGAAGGGTAGAGGGCTACCATGCGCCCAAAAATCCGAGACATTAAAGTGACTTATCTGGGGCCAGAAGGCCATGGCCACAGTAGTACCTCCAACCTTAATATTCGGGTTTTCAAAAATAGATTGGCTGTCTGACAGATACCATTTGGACCCAAGATAATTTTGCAGTTGTTGAAATGCCTTTAACGACCATCCCATAGGGTTATTTTTCAGAGGTTATGGGGTAGCTGACGGGGAAACAAATAGCAAGGCCCGTAAAGAGCTCTTCACTCTCTTCGCTAAGCCACGCTCGATGTCCAGCCATAAAGGTAAATAGGCAGAGTGCCTACTCCAATCACTCCAAAAGCTCAATTTGCAAACATGCTGTGCAGCATAATATAGGAACAGAGAGGGAGCAGCTAGGCCACCCTTTAGCTTTGGGGTTGTCAGCTTAAGATAAGATCTGCGGATACTCTTCCCCTGCCACAGAAAGGAATTAAACATCCTCTGTAAATTGGAAAACCACCTTTTCAGAAGGTACACCTCAAGCATACCCAGGGGGTATAATAGTCTAGGTAGAATGTTCATTTTTAAGATATTCAACCTACCCCAAAGGGACAGAGAGAGTAATCGCCACCTGTCTAAATCTCCTGATATAGTTTGAACTAGGCTGCCTAGATTGTTCCTAATCATTATGCTCAGATTTGTGCTAATGTTAATTCCCAAGTATATTAATGATTTTGCCTCCCAACAAAAGCCAAAAGGCAGCAAGTCCGCCTTTATAACATTATTATTTAAGGGAAGGATCTTCGTCTTTACTCGATTTAACTTGTAATAAGATACCTTGGAGAAAGAATCGATTTCCTACAAGATAACCGGAGTGAAGTCTCGGATTTTCAATATGTAGTAACACATCATCAGCATAAACCAGTGTATATAGCTGGTTTCCCCTGTATACCCTCAATGGCGGATTCCTGCCAATCTACTGAAGAACGGCTCTAGATATAAGTTAAATAATAGCGGGGACAAGGGCATCCTTGCCTCATACCTCGCCTAACTTGATTACTGAGACAATATCCGTTGCACTTAACTCTAGCAGAGGGAAAGGAGTATAAAATTTGCACCCATCTCAAGAAAACCTCTGGCAAACCAAAGGCCGACAGAGTAGCAAATAGATAATCCCAGGACACTCTGTCGAATGCCTTTTCGGCATCCAAAGAGACGAGCACTGCTGGGGTTTTGGACTCTTTGGCCACCGCGATAAGGTGTAATAGTTTCCTCAAGTGACCTTGGGGTGATCTCCCCACCATAAAACCCACTTGTTCCCTACTGACCAGCTTGTCCATAACTCTGGACAGCCTATTAGTAAGAATTTTCACCAAAATTTTCATGTCCGTATTAAGGAGAGATATAGGGCGGTAGCTGTCCATACTAAAAGGATCCTTCCCCTGCTTCAAAATTAATGAGATTATCGCCTCTTGAAATCTAGAATCAGATAGTCCATTATCAAACCAATATTGGAAGACCTCCAACAAAATTGGGGATACTAATGAGACATACCTTGTAGAAATTGCTGGGGAACCCGTCAGGCCAGGGGACCTGTCTAAGGGCATCTGTTGGATAGCTTGATGAATCTCTAAAGCCGAGATTGGGGCACTCAAAAGGCCGTATCTCCTCAGCTAACTTTGGCAGTACAACTGAACTGATCTATGAGTTAATATCATCTGTTGAGGGTTTGGATTCGGATCTAATATAACCTCTGGAAATACACCCCAAGGCCTTGACATTTCCCGGTCCGTGCAAGCCTGCTCACCCTGCCCTATGCGAATACCGCTATGAAATGAACTGAATCTAAATGACGGATTGATGGCTAGTAACTTCCCAGCTCTCCCTATATCCAAATATTGAGCCTCATCCAAAAGGGCCAGTTCCTACTGCTGCAATATTAAACCAGAGTATTGAGCCTGCAACTGATGGAGCCTTACCCAATTTGCCTCAGTCGAGAAATGGGATAGACTATCCTCTACATCCCTAATCGAAGTTAGTAGGAAATCCAATTGCTCCCTCTGAGTACGTTTCTTTCTAGAGGCTATCTTAATCAACTCTCCCCTCAAGGAGCATTTTAAGGCAGCCCATATTAGGTCTCTTTGGACCACTGAGCCTTGGTTATCTTCCAGGAAGCGCTTGATAAACTCTTCAATGTGTCTCAGGGAGGATTCTTCCTTCAGCATCTGACAGTTTAGTCTCCACCATTGGGAGGCGTCTACACTGAGGGCTAGCCTGTACCCCAAACTAACGGCGCGATCAGATATTATTCTAGCAAATATATCCGCCTGAGTTATGCCAGGCATAGCAGATCGCTGGCCAGAATATAATCTATTCATGAATAAGTCTTATGTACAGCAGAGAAAAAAGTGTGTTGCCGCAACACAGGATTAATTATGCTCCAAACATTGACCAGGGCAGCCTTGCTAATGAGATCCTTCAAAGCCCTTTGTGCTGGGGATAAACCTCGCCTCTCTTTACACGATCTATCTAGGACATTCTGAAGAACTAAGTTCCAATCTCCCCCCAATACTGTAAGCTTTTCAGGATCGGATACCACCAGACGCAGCAATCTCATGAAAAAAGCTGGGGAATCACAATTAGGGCCGTATATAGAGCCCAATAAAATCGGCTGTGATTCAAGCAGACTATGTATAATAATGTATCGACCTTCAGGGTCCCAAATCTCGTTCACTAATTTAAAAGGGATGTTCCTTGCAATAAGGATGGCAACCCCCCTTTGTGGATGTCCCGCCCAAAACTTGTCCTACCCATGCCCTTCTGAAGTAATAGATATCGCTTATTAAATGTGTCTCTTGAAGAAACACAATTTGCGCTCCCAATTGACGTAGGTGTCTTAATATAATTTGTCTCTTGACCCTATCCTTGGCTCCTTTAACGTTCCAGCTTATGAACTTGTATAAGTTGCTCATTTAGCTCAACTGTAAAATTAAAGGAGAGATGCATAAAGAATGTCTCGGCTGATTGTGCTACAACACTCTTTAGGAGTTTACAAGCTCCCTGACTCAATGCATCAATGTTAAGCCCAGTCAGAACGTAACCTTGGTATCCCACCCCCCATCCCTCAAGACCGACCATCTCCTTTTGAATCACAACCCTTCTGCCCCCCCATAGCAATCACCTCAATAAAGCCCTCCCGCCCCAAAACAATGCACATACCCCAGTTCCAAGAAACTGCCCTCCTAAACATAACCCACCACATGATTCACTTCCAAACAGTCCGATCTGTTTGACCCACCCCGAGCTCCTCCGATGAGACCCACTGCACGATAACTACTCTGCGATACCAAACTAACCTCATTGCAGAGATCTTGTGCCCTAGCTATATAAAAATTAACCCCAACAAACTAGTGCCAGCTATTGTCAGAAAATTAACTTGAAGCATTAGCTGACCCTCTCTGGGTGGTCTTAATAGTCCAATCCTAAAATTAATTAACCTCCAAGTGTCCACTGACTCCTTGTACATACGTATAAAAAAAAAAGGGGGGGAGGGGAAAAAGTAAAAGGAAGTCCCTCATATTCGGATCCCATAGGTAAGTCCGGAACACATGAAGTCACATAATATAAAAATTAATTCAGAAGGACTAGTATGAGACTCTGCAGTTCTCCTATTTAGCCACCACAGTGTTGGGTGCTCAAATACCATGGTTCGTCGCACTGGCCAATGCCGATCCCAGATCTCCACTCGTGCCGGCACCCTCGAAGTGACCAGTGACTTCTATACATATTTTAAAAAAAAAAAGGAGGGAGGGAAGGAGGAGGAGAAAGTCCATCGTATTCCAATCCTGCAGATAAGTCCGGAACACATGAAGTCACACCATATAAAGAGTTAATTCGGAGGGTTCAGTCTGAGACTCTGCAAATCTCCTTTTAACGACTCCAGTGGCAGGTGCTCAAAAGTCGATGGTTCATAACACTATTCAAAGCCAGTCCCAGGTCTCCACACATTCCAGCTCCCCCGTGAAACAGGGTGATTACTGCACACTGCGCCATCATGTAGGGTCCATCCGTTGGTAAGCCTCTAAAAACAAGCGGGGCTAATCTGAGTCGCAACTGCAACATAAAATACCTGCAGCCCGAGATAAAGGAGCTAATGAACTCAGAAGTGCCCAGAATCGCGCAGGGCCTTAGTCACATAGTAAAAAATAACATAGGTCTACCTTGCCCACACCAGGAACACTGCTAACCAATGAAAAGGCTCTGTCTTGCATAACCGCAGACCGCCACCAGGGGGCGCAATACATAACTCCACCGACTGCCCCCAAGTATCATACTTAGGACTTCTTTGATATATCCCCCAGAGGGGCTAATTACTTATCTAATGATGCCATCAGGACTCTCAAATAAAACAGAAAGATCGTCACATGCAGGTTTCAAAACTGGAGGGAGATCACTAAAGCTAGTCATTTAAAAAGATCCGGGAAAATGACCTTCAACTCTTGCATTGCTTGTGCATGAGATTCGAATGACAGCCACTTTTCCTCATGTTTTATCAACAGGACTGCAGGGTATTTGACCTTGTATGGCTTAGATGCTGCCATCAGCTTAGAAACAATCGGATGCAATTCCTGTCTTCGTACTCTCACCAAGTGAAAGTAAGTCCTGGGCGATCTGAATCTTCTTGCCCCTCCCATGATAGCTCTTTCACATCCCTTGCTTTGGCGGGCGCTGTTTATCTAAATAATTAAAGAATCTCAGTATTAGTGGCCTGGGTGGCTGGCCCCTGGGCAGGTGGCGGAGGCATAAAGCTCGGTGGGCTCTCTCGATAACATATCTCCCCGGTGGGCCGGCTATTTTGTGGCAAAATTTCTGTAAAAAGTAATTACAGCATTCCCTTCTTCCCTTTCTGGTAACCCGATGATTATTAGGTTTTCCTTCTACTGCAGCCTTCTAAATCCTCTAATTTATCTTCTAGTTTCTTCATTCTCGTCATACACTAACTAATTCTGTTTAAGCTCCTGTCGTTGCTTATTTTCCAATGAAGTAATCTTAACTTCTGTGTCCCCGACCCTTCTAGACAAAACATCCACTGCTTTTTGATATCTTGCAAGTCCTCTGAAATGGGCTTAGCAGGTCGTCTGGAGGGCTGCATGAGTTCCAAGAATCTGGCTTCCAACAAGGGAGTGTCAGACATGGGTAGCTTAAAGAGACTGGCGGCCTGCTGTTTGGCCCGCTTTATGACCTTCTCTTTCTCTGGTGTCTGAGGAGGTGAATGCCTCGGTGGTGCCTTCTTCATGTAAATTTCCATTCGCGAGCTGAGTTCAGGCTCCGGATCACAGTCCACAAGCGCACCACTCGATTTGGGACGATTTAGCTGCAGGAATGCCACTATAAAAGGCCAAAATGAAGAGGTTAACAGTGGAGCTCCGGGAGTATACTGTCTGCACTCAGGCTGCCATCACGTGACTCCCATGAACAAGGATTTTGACAGCGGATGAACAAGGATTTGTAAAACTTTGCCAGTTCCCTGCTAGGAAATGGTAAGGACTTTTTGTGTGAAATTTGCAAGGGTGCAAAGGGGGTGTCCAACAGATGTGACATATGATGGTTTGATGTAAAAAAATTGCATTGACTACAGAGGTATTATATTCCAAAGTTGAGAAATTTCCCATAGGATAACACTGCGGTGCCCATGGTACCTTTTGGTGCCCGTATCTTGAAAATGAAGTGAGATACAGATTTTTCACTACCCACAGCTCCTGATCTAAGCAGCTAAAACAAGTTTTTAAATCATAAATTACACCAGCAGTAGAATATTTTTCCTACTTGCAACGGTTATGGGGATATTGGCAAATTAGTGTCACAAGGGTTCCAAGGCTGCCTTTTGAGCAGTTTTTGGTGCCCATATCTTATAAATGATGCAAGACACAAATGCAGTCAATCTATATTATGGAGAAGGCTCACTGTCACAATTACAATGACACTTGAATTTTCTTCCTAGCTGCTACAATTCCAGAGATATGGGCAAATTAGCTTTACAAGGATTCCTTGCCCTAAACGGCTGCTGTATGGCTCTGTAACTATCTGTAGGTGGGAGCACAGGGCCTGGAGGGCCCACACTCCCACACATGCATATCATTATGCACAAATGGGCAGCTTGGTGGGGGTCGTACTCCCACCAACACATGTTATTTACTGGTTATACTACACTTTTTCTAAAAGTAAGGACATTCATTGCAAAATACTTTGTTTAATGCATTAGTTAGGTTTAAAGTGACAAAAGTGGGGAAAAGAGACATTTGGGTTGAGCCCCTAAGCCTCTACCAGCACCCCACCACTCATCCTTCACAGACTGACAGACACTGGGGTGTGCCATTTGGGTTGTGAAACCTAACTCTAAGCCCATTCTCCTTTACTGTGGCATGTCAACCTGTTTACACATAGACCGGGGTGAGAGCTGGGCCTCCCAACCCCATGGCACACCCCGGTGTCTGTCGGTCTGTGCAGGATGGGATATATATATATATATGTATATGTGTGTATGTATATATATATATATATATCTTCATGGCAAAAAACTCCATTTAATGCATCAGTTAGGGTTCTTCCACTGCAATAAAACTGAGGAAATTCGATGTTAGGGTTGCCACCCCCCATGCACCCCACCTCACCCCTCCCCCACCAACAGGCATTAGAGTGTGTGTTGGGGGCATCAGTATTAACTCTTACTCCATCCCATGTGTAAACAAGCTGAGGTGGTGCAGTATAGGAGAATGGGGTGAGAGTTAGGGCCGATGACCCCAATGCCCACCCTGATGCCTGTTGGTGGGGGAGGGGTGGGGGTGAGGTGCAAGGGGGGGTGGCAACCCTAAAATCAGATTTCCTCACTTTTGTTACTGAGGGAGAACCCTAACGGATGTATTAAACAGAGGTTTTTGCCATGAATTTCCCTTCTTTTTGAGAATGAGGACCCTGCGCTCCCACCCTGTGATTTTTTTGTCACATAATAATGATTACGGTAATGCAAATGCAAGCACAAATGGTAACGCACATGGTGATGCAAACGTAAATGGTAATGCAAGTGTTTAGAGAAATGCAAGCGCAAAGGGAAACACACAAGGTAGTGTAGACGATAATGGTAATGGTATCAGAAACACAAACGCAAGCGAGTATGGAAACACAACCGGGTAATGCACACAGTTACGGTACTGCAATAGGAAATGCAAATGCTAACGGTAACAGCAATGATGACACCAAAAGAAAAGCAAATGCAAGTGCGTGTTCAAACACAAATGGTAATGCACACAGTGATGCAAAATGAAATGCAAAGAAAAACAGTAATGGAAAAGCAAATGTTAACAGTAATGCAAATGCAAGCGCAAAAAATGAAAATGCAAAGGGTAATGCATACAGTGGCGTGCACTGGAACAGTAATGTAAATGTAAATGAAAATACAAGCACATATGGAAATGCAAATGATAATGCTCGCGGTCATGGTACCACAATAGGAAAAACAAATGCTAACGGTAACAGCAACGATGATGCCAAAGGAAATGCATTGGAAGCGTGTACGCAATCGCAAATGGTAATGCACACGGTGATGCAAAACAAAACAGAAACAGAAACAGTAGTGGAAATGCAAATGATAACAGTAATGTAAATGCAAGTGCAAAGGAAAATGTAAAGTGAAATGCACTTGGTGGTGTACATGGGAATGTTAACGCAAACGGGAACAGAAACACAAGTGGGAACACTAACTGTAACAGTAACGGAAGTGCACATCCTGTTTTTGCCCAGAAGCTGCATAGAGAAACACAGTGAGTACAAAGAATGTATGCATAATAATGGGCCTTGAAGCAGAAAATGAGCACTTGGAATACTAAATTGTTTATATCTCAGGAACTGTATGACGTAGAATTTTATTTTAATTTGATATGATTTATGACTTTCCTGGCTAGTTTTGTACTTAGCCCCTTAGTGGGAGGCTAAGCATTTTTCCAACGAAAGTACACACCTTTAAACATTTCCGAGATACGGGTCTGAAAGGCACGGCAGACGCCGCAATGTTAGTCTATGGGAAAAAGCTTCAACTTCAGAGTACCATAACTTTGCAGCCCTTTAATATTTTGTCACCAAACCATAAAAAAGCACATCTGTGGGATGCTGGCTTCTTCCCTCCAAATATCAGCCCAATAGAGCAAACCAGTGTTTTGCAGCAGGTGGCAAAGAATGCCTGTTATTTTGGCCATAGTGTCACAAAGCAGTGTTGCAAAACACAACACTTTCACAAAAAAAATTACAAAAGTGTTGCAAGTTCAACACTACCTTGCGACACTACTTTTCCCAAAAATTTCAAAAACATATTTCTGGGGTGTGTAACCCCCCCAAAAAAGACATGGCTAGCATCCTCAGGGCTCGACTAGGTAAACACAAAAAGAATTGTGTCCCTAGACGGTCCCAAATTTAAATGGCAAGCATTTCTGTGATCAGTAACTGAAAAAAATGGCTGACTTACGACACTACAGGGGTCATTTGCAACACTAAAAACTGCATTTGCAACACTGTTGAACTTTTGTTAACTTTTCCCTTTGACTATAATGGGAAACTTGTTTTTTGAATAACTTTTGAACAGTTCAATATTTTTTCATGAAATCTTCAAAAGGCACATCAGGTACCCTGACTGCATGTTCCCTGAAGCTTTCAGACTGGTCACACAAACTGTGCGACCTGTAGGTGTGAGAAAAGAATGCACAAATAAGAGTAAATGTGCTACAGAATATCACTTTATAACTCCGCAACCGTATATCTGACCATTACGAAATTCAGCAGATCCCATGATCTATGCAACCACTCCATGCCTGCCAAATTTCAGGCAAATCCATAAGGTGGCAAAGTTATTATGCCAGTATAAAATATATATATATATTATGGTAGCACTGTAGTGCTACCATAGTTAGGGTTGAGGAGCCCTTTTAAGGTTAAAGGGTCAAATTTTACAGATTAATAACTTTACAACTGATTTGCCTAAAATTTGGAATGCACAATCAAGAACCATACACCTTGGGATCTGTCACGTTTCATACCGGTCAGATATACGGCTGCGGAGTTATTAAGCATGATCTGCACGCACGTTTATGCTATATGGTGATTCTTTGCTCATGCCTACAGGTCACACAGTTTGTGCGAGTGGTCCAAAAACTTCAGGGAACATGCAGCCTCAATGCCTGATATGCCTTTTGAAGATTTCATGAAAAAATATTGAACGGTTCAAAAGTTATTCAAAAAACAAGTTCCCATTATAAGTCAATGGGAAAAGTTAACAAAACGTTTGACACTTTCGCAAATGCACTTTTTACTGTCACAAATGGCCCTAGTACTTTCGCAAATCCGCCATTTTGTTTTCAGTTGGTGATCAGAAAAATGCTTGGCATTTAAAACTGGGACCATCTAGGGACACAATTATTTTTGTGTTCACCTAGTCTGAGCCTGGGGATGCTAGCCATATCTTTATTTTGGGGTTAAACACCCCAGAAATATGTTTTCAAAGTTCTGGAAAAAGTACTTTCACAAAGTACTTTTGTGCTCATGACACTTTTGCAAATCTGTGTGAAAGCTTTTGCAAATCATGAAAGTACTTTGCAACACTATGGCCAAAATGACAGGAGTTTTTTGCCACCTTGCTGCAAAAGAACGGTTAGGTCTTTTGGCCTGAAATTTGAAGGGAACACAGCCAACATCTCACAGATGTGCCTTCTGGTGGTTTGGTGAAAAAATATTGCATGGCAGCAAAGTTACAGTACTTCAAATCTGGCGTTTTTTCCCATAGACTAACATGGTGGTGTACGTCACACCTTTCGGGGCTCATATCTCAAAAACAATGCGAGATACACATTTGTTGTTGCGAATTACATACAAAATCCTAGCCAGTTTTCTACATCATGCGGTTGCTGATATATTAGCAATTAAGTACTTCCAATGCTCAATTTCAGCTTCAATGCCCATTACAATTCATACACTGTTTCTCTATGCACCTGTTCGGCAAAAACATGGTATGCGCTTCCATTTCTGTTGCAGTTACTGTTTCAGCTTGCGTTGCTGTCCCCATTTGCATTTACATTCTTGTGAATGCCACCATGTGCGTTACCCTTTGCGTTGTCCTTTGTGCATGCATTTTCGTTACTGTTACCATTTGTGTTTACACTACTGTTTCTCTTTGCGTTTTTGTTTGCAGCACCATGCGCATTGCCATTTCTGTTTACAACAACCCTTTCACTTGCATTTCCGTTTCTCTTTTGTTTTGCATCTTCCTTACCATTTCCATTTGCAATTTCTTTACTGTGCCCATGCAAATACAGTTTGCGTTTCCATATGTGCTTGCATTTCCTTTTGCGTTTCTGTTTGCTTTGCTGTTATTCTTGCTGTTACTGTTACCATTTGCGTTTACAATTGCGGTACTGTGCCCGTGCATGTTTCGGTTTGCGTTTCCATATGTGCTTCTGTTCCTGTTTCCTTTCCTATTTTCTTTGGCGTTATTCTTCCTCTTATCTTTATCATTTGCATTTACAATTCTGGTACTGTGCCTGTCCGCGTTATGGTTTGCGTTTACGTGTGCACTTGCATTCACGTTTCCGTTTCTGTTCCCCTTCGTGTTCTTTTTGCTGTGACGCTTAACATTTCTATTTTAAGTACCGCTGCCTTCTGTTCGCATTATCAGTTGCGTTTTCGTACTCGCTTCAATGTCTGTTTGCGTCACTGTTCACTTCGGCGTCACTTTGTGCTTGCGTTTCTATTAACGTTTCCTTTACCATTTATGTTTGCATTACCATGTGCGCCACTGTTGGCATTTCTGTTTACATTGCTGTTCTTGTTACTATGTCACAAGACATCACATGGTGGGAGCAATCACTATTTCTTGTCATCATTCTAAAAAAGAAAGGAAATTATAGGCAAAAAAATCCATTTAATGCATCAGTTAGGGTTGTTCCACAGCGACAAACGTGAGGAAATTCAGTGTTAGGTTGAAAACACCACTTGACTTCACTACAGCCCACCCCCAACTGGCATTGTGGTGCATCATGGGGTCGTCGGTCCTAACTTCACACCTCATTTTCCTACACCTCAGATTCAACCATGATGCCAGTTGGGGGTGGGCTGTGGGGGGTGTACAAGGGTTTTTTAACCCTAACACTGAATTTCCTCACTTTTGTCACTGTGGAACAACCCTAACTGATGCATTAAATGGAGTTCTGTGCAGCTAATATATATATATATATATATATATATATATACTATATATATATATATATATATATATGGTAGCATGGTAGTGCTGCCATAGTTAGGGTTGAGTAGCACTTTTAAGGTTAAAGGGTGAAACATTGCACCTTAAAAACTTTGCCACCATTCAACGGATTTGCCTGAAATTTGGCAGGCATGGGGGGGCACCATAGATTTTGGGATCTTTTTTAGCAAATTCTTTGCTCTCACCTACAGGTTGCACAGTTCACACTACTGGTCCAAAAACGTCAGGGAATGTGCAGCCAGGGTCCCCGATGTGCATTTTGAAGATTTTGTGAAAAAATATTAAATGGTTCAAAAGTTATTCAAAAAACAAGTTTCCATTATAAGTCAATGGGAAAAGTTAACAAAAAGTTCAACACTTTCGCAAATGCACTTTTTAGTGTGGCAAATGGCCCTAGTAGTGTCACAAATCTGTCATTTTGTTTTCAGTTACTGATCAGTAAAATGCTTGGCATTTAAAACTGGGACCCTTTAGGAACCCAATTCTTTTTATGTTCACCTAGACATACCTTCAGGATGCTAGCCATGTCTTTATTTTGGGGTTAAACACCCCAGAAATATGTTTTTCAAATTTCTGGAAAAAGTAGTGTCGCACCTGCGACACTTTATAATATTTGTGAAAGCTTTACATAGGTACAATACTACTTTTCCAGACTATGGCCAAAATGACAGGAACTGTTTGCCACCCTGCTGCAAAAGAACGGTTTTGTCTTTTGGACTGAAATTTTGAGGGAAGGCAGCCAACATCTCACAGATGTGCCTTTTGGTAGTTGGGTGAAAAAATAGTGCACAGATGCCAAGGTACAGTGCTCCAAAATTGACTTTTTTCCCTGTAGACTAACGTGGTGGCGTATGCCACACCTTTCGAGGCTCATATCTCGAAAATAGTGCAAGATATGGAATTTTTGTCATGACCATGCATAGCCCTATGGACTAAGCATTAAGTGAAAACCTAGCCTGGAAACTCATGAATCATGTGAAATTACATTTTGTTTTCTACGTCATATGGTTCCTGAGATATCAGCAATTTAGTATTCCAACAGCTCATTTTCTGCTCCGAGGCCCATTATTATGCATACATTCTTTCTACACACTGTGTTTCTCTATGCAGCTGTTGAACAAATACAGGGTGTGCACTTCTGTTACTGTTACAGTTACCATTCCTACTTGTGTTTCTGTACCCATTGGTATTACCGTTCCCACGTATGCCATCGTGTGCATTACCCTTTGCGTTCTCGTTTGCGCACGCACTTGCATTCGTATTTCGATTTCTGTTTACTTTGCTGTTATTTCTGCTGTTAACATCACCATTTGCATTTCCAATTGCCATATTGTCACTGTGTATGTCACGGTTTGCGTTTCCTTACGCTCTTGCGTTTGCGTTTCTGTTTTCTTTGGAATATTGCTACTTTTACCACTACCATTAGCATTTACAATTGCGGTACCATCACCCTGCATGTTACAGTTTGCATTTCCATACGTGTTTGTGCTTCTGATTCCTTTGGCATTATTGTTGCTGTTACCATAATCATTTGTGTTTACAATTGCAGTATCACGACCGTGTTCATAACGGTTTGTGTTTCTGTATGTGCTTGCATTCACATTTCCGTTTCTGTTTCCTTTGGCATTATTTTACTTGTTACCATTGCCATTTGCATTACCAATTGTGGTACCATGACTGTGTGCATTATACTTTGCATTTCTGTACACGCTTGTGTTCACCTTTCCGTTTCTGTTCCCTTTGGCATTATTGTTGCTGTAACACTTAATATTTGCATTCACAATAATGGTACCATGACCATGCGCATTACCAGTTGCGTTTACATATGCACTTGCGTCTCTGTTTCCATCACTGTTCACTTTGCCATCACTTTGCACATTTCTATTAAGGTTTGCATTACCTTTTACGTTTGTGTTACCATGTGTGTAACCATTAGCGCATGCACTTTCATTGCTGTTACTGTTACTATGTCACTACACATCACGTGGTGGGAGTATGGGGCCCAAAGTGCCCTTGCTCCCACCACCGCATTCTATTCACTGTTTATAGTCCTCAATCTCAAAAAGAAGGGAAATTCATGCAAAAAAAATCCATTTGATGCATCAGTTAGGGTTGTTCCACAGTGACAAAAGTGAGGAAATTCGGTGTTAGGTTTGAAAGCCCTCCTTACACCCCCAGCCTACCCCCCAACCCCCCAACCAGCATCGGGGTGTGCATTGGGCTCATCGGTCCTAAATCTAACCCCATTATCCTATACCTCAGCTTGTTTACACATGTGTTGAGGTGAGAGTTAGAGCCGATGAGCCCAACGCACACCCCAATGCCAGTTGTGGGTGGGCTGGGGGTGCGAGGTCTTTTAACCCTAACACTGAATTTACTGCTTTTGTCACTGTGGAACAACCCTAACTGATGCATTAAATGGAGTTTTTTGAATGTTTTTACCTTCTTTTTGAGAATGAGGACTATAAACAGTGAATAGAATGTGGTGGTGGGAGTTTTTTGCCATATATATATATATATATATATATACATTTATATATATATATATATATATATATATTCTTTTGCAAAAATATGTTTAATGCATCATTTAGGGTTTTGGGGTACCGCAGGGTTCAGTATTGGGTCCAGTCTTTTTAATGTCTTCATCAGTGACATTGCAGAGGGACTGGAAGGAAAAGTATGCCTTTTTGCAGATGACACAAAGATCTGCAACAGTGTTGATACACAAGGAGGCGTGGAAAGGATGAAAAGGGACTTGCCAAGGTTGGAGGAATGGTCAGATGTATGGCAGCTAGAATTCAATGCAAAAAAGTGCAAAATAATGCACCTGGGAAACAAGAACCCAGGGGAAGAATACACAATGGGTGGGGAGGTAGTAACAACAACAAAACAGGAAAGGGACCTGGGGGTAATCATATCAGATGACCTTAAGGTTAGCACGCAATGTGAGAAGGCAGTAGGGAGGGCCGGGGGTATACTGGGATGTATAGGGAGAGGCATCAGCAGCAGAAAACAGGAAGTTGTTATCCCTCTGTACAGACAGTTGGTGAGACCCCATCTGGAATACTGTGTCCAGTTCTGGAGACCCCATCTCCGCAAGGTCATAGACAGGATAGAGGCAGTCCAGAGGAGGGCAACTAAAATGGTGCAGGGTCTGCAAGAGAAGCCGTATGAAGAGAGACTAAAGGAGCTTAATATGTATACCTTGAGGAAAGAAGGGAGAGGGGGAACATGATAGAAACTTTCAAGTACCTCAAGGAATCAACAAAGTCCAAGAGGGTAGCATCTTTCAGAAAAGAGACTTGCAAGAACAAGGGACACAATTTAAAGATAGAAAGAGGGTGGTTCAGGGGCAATGTGAGAAGTATTATTTCACAGAGAGGGTAGTGGATGCATGGAACAGCCTTCCTGAGGAAGTTGTGGGTCTAAAACTGTGGGAGAATTCAAGAATGCATGGGACAGACATAAGGCAATTCTTGTGGGGGGCAGGAAGATATAGGCTGTTGGTTAACTAGGATCTGCGGCCTATCCTGTAAATAGGGAAATGGGCAGACTAGATGGGCCTAGCGGTCCTTATCTGCTGTCAAAGTCTATGTTTCTATGTTTCTAAAGCACAAAAAGTCAGGAAATGAGAACATTAGGGTTGCCCCCTAAACCCCCTACCCACCTTCCTCCACAGACTGACAGACAATGGGGTGTGTCATTGGGGTTGTGAGGCCGAAATCTCACCCCATTCCATGTGCAAGCAGGTGGACATGTTACAGTAAAGGAGAATGGGGTGAGATTTAGGCCTCACAACTCCAACAACCCACCCCATTGTCTGTCAGTCTATTGAGAATAGTGGGTGGGGGGTTGGGGCAGCCATAATGTTCTCATTTCCTGACTTTTTGCACTTTAACTCTAAATGATGCATTAAATGTAGTTTTTTGCAAAGAATGTCCTTAGTTTTTGAGAAAGTGTATTATAACTACCAAACAAAACATGTATTGGTGGGAGCGCAGGGCCCGAACCAAGTTGCCCATATGCATAGCTAGATTGCTGGAGGTCAGGTGGGAGAGTGAAGCATGCAGCATCTTGTGGACTGCTCTCCTGCTCTGGGGGAGGGATTGGAGCATGGCTAGTGCTCAATGGACCCCTGGCCGATGCCAGTAGTAGTGCAGTAACCAGGTTGCCCAGTTGTTCTTGGGGTGGGGCAGACATTGGACATCATTGTACGTCCCCACCCTCTCAAAGGGAGAAAAGCACTGGCAGTTCAGGATGACACTGCCCCCACACCTGCCTGTATGACTGCACACTGCTGTTCCACTCCACCAACTGAATTATAGTCTGCAGCACCACCACTGACCCTGAACCCCACCCTGGGGTGGTAAGCAAGGGTAGCCTTCTTCCATCATTGATGGGCAACATGTGGTGTTGTGGCCCACCAAAGGAGGGAGTGTGAGCCAGTGAGTATCAGTAGATGGCACATGGAAGCCACAGAAGAATGAGGTATAATGACCGGAATGGGTGTTGATGGCAGTGCACCTGGAAAAAAAGAATAAATGTGAAAAAAAAATATCTCATGAACCATTCAACCTATGGGAAAATTTCCACTGCACAGGTACTGTGCAGTTTACAATATTCTTGGGGCAGCATACATCACCGAAAGGTCATGTAAGCTGCCAGAAGTGAAAAGTGTGTATCTCACTTTGTTTTTGACATAACGGCACCACAACGCATCACAGAGACCGCAGTGTAATCCTATGCAGAAAACAACAACTTTGTCATGGAATATCACTGCAACCAGTGAATTCCCCAATAGCTGGACAACTTAACTGAGATAAGTAGGGCATCCCTCAAAATACTGAAAATTTCATGTAAAAAGAGCAAAGCAACACCATGTAATCCTATGGGGAAAAAATCAACTTTGTCATGAAATATCTCCGCAATCAATTAATTTTCCAGCACTTAAATAAGCTAATTCACATCTCTAGGATAAACCCTGAAAATGTCAAGTAAAAAGACAAAACCATTTAAAGGAGATAGGAAATGATTTACTGTGGCTTGTAAATGTTAAATACATTATAAACAACAAGCAGTGACTTCCCTGAGTCTTTGTCAGTACTATATATGTTCAAACTGTATATGTACAATGCAGCTTCATAATGCTGAAACTCCATTTGGATTGCCAGACTTTTTTTTTCAAATTGGAGTCAGCGTGTGCCATGCTGAGAACGGCTCTCAACACTGACTCCAGTTTTAGATAGTTGAAACCTGCGTGCAGGAATTGGGAGCAGTTTAATCAGCAGATTCACAAAAGGCTGAAGCTACACTCCTCCAGGACAGTGCAAAATAACGGCAAGGCTCAAAACCACTGTAGTCTATGGTGACCACCAACTCACTCTGGACTGCACCCCCAACACATGCACGCACATTGTTGCCCTACCATCTTGCTGTATATGGTGGTGACCCTCATCAAATCAGGAGCTTATCCTACCTTTGCCCATTTATTCAATTCATCCCAGAAGCCTGTCATTCTCGTCTGCTGAAATAACTTCTGTAGCGGCAGGCAGCTTGAGGGGCAGCAGCATAGGTTTTGTTACCGGGGAGTTTTAGTGTGCATTGGTGTTGCTAAGCTCTGTGCAAGGTCAGTGGGGACAGTGATATCACATAAAACTGAAGGACAGTCCCCTCTAAAAAGTGACAGATTACCGTTACTCTAGTAAAGGTGTTTTTTTGTTGGGTCAGCTCGACAGCGATGATCCCACCCTGACTCCAGTGACTGTTTGCTCAGGATGCACTGATCAGATAGGCCATAAGCTCAGAGATCATATTCGAATGAGCAAGTGCTTTCATGTTTGGAACCTGATCATCATTACCACTACGTATGCCACCACCCCTCAAGTAATCGTGTGCACACACATTAATGAATAATGTATCCCTGCCCCTCCAACACTGATCCTCAGTGCTTTCCTGTCAACAGTTTGCAGTGGTGGGGTATGACTTACAGAACCAAGAGCCATCTCCTTGAGCTGCTGTCTCACAGCAGATAAAATAAGTGCCCAAATGAGGATCTTTTCAGTGTGCTCCATGGCCAATATGCCATTCAAGAGAGAGTCAGGGGAACAAAGACACAGGTGGTTGCCAGCCACTACAGAAGTTATTTCAGCAAATGAGAATGACATGCTTCTGGGATGAACTAAATAAAAGGGTGAAGGCAGGCTAAGTTCCCAATTTGAATAGGGTTACCACTATATACTGCAGGATGGTAGGGGCATGGACAAAGAAGAGCGTGGAGACCAGAGATAGATTTTACTAATATTTGGTCAGGCCTTTTATTTTTGAGAGGACCAGGCAAGAGTGTGCATGTGGGTGGTGGAAGGGTGTCGGCTGAGTGAGCTGTTCATGGTTGCCGAAAAATGATTATTGCTTTGAGGCTGTCAGCTGAGATGTTCTTGTTTTTCTGATATTAGAAAGGTGACCAGGCAACAGTGTGTGCATGTGTTGGGGGGTATCCAAGAGTGAATGGGTGATCACCACATAGATTACAGTGGTTTTGAGCCTTGCCATTATTTTGCACTGTCCTGGAGTAGTGTAGCTTCAGCCTTTTGTGAAGCTGCTGATTAAACAGCTCCCTATTCCTGCATGCAGGTTTCAACGGTCTAAAATCTGAGTCAGTGATGACAGCCATTCTCAGTCTGGCACGTGCTGATTCCAATTTGAAGAAAAAAGGCTGCCAAACTAAACAGAGGTTCGGCATTATGGAGCAGCATTGTAAATATACAGTTTAAACATGGACAGTACTGACAACGAAACAGGGAATTGCCAAATGGTAATAGATGTTAGTCAGACCTCCTTTCTTTAAAAAAAAAAAATTGCAGTATACATCATAGATAGTCAATAGGTATTTAGTACTTGAATGAATGGGAACAGTGCCATGCCCATTCATAAAAAGCTACAGTTTATGTGAAGGGGTTCAGACTGGGGAGCAACAAACAGACTGAACATTGCAGGGCATAGGCTGCATCTGTTAAGTCGGAAATGCTTGTTGTTACTCACCCCAGAGGTTTCATTAAATGCCAAAACACATACATACAAAAATTATTTTTTTACCCATTCCCTCACAAATTGAACGAATGACACAAAAGTATTTGGGACAGCCGTATGTGATAGCACAAAACTGACAAATCTGACCGAAATGTTTCTTGTGAGGAAGTAGTGAAAACAAATCAAACTTACACAAAATGGACTATAATTAAATTAAAAAACTCCAAAATGGGACTGAATAAAACTTTAAAAAGTTAAAATCTAGAATGTTTGTTTAGTGTGGCATCTTGTGGAGCAGAGCAGCAGTGCATCCTTTAAAGGGGACAGGAAAGGAATTCTGACTTTGATTTGAGCAGTTGTGTGTTTCCAAAGTAAATAAACAGTATTCCTATACTTTCTTGTGTGCTGTAATCACTTTATCTGATTTATTTACTTATTGTAGTTACCAGCTGTAAAGCCGATCTACAACATTCCAGCACTGCTTGAGGCTGCTGGATAGGATGTGTGTTCTACTGATGACGGCTTGGTTTGGGCATTTTATATATGCACACAGCTCTCCTGTCAAGTTCGAATCAGTGAACAAGATATTCATGTCCAAAACTACTTCACAAATATACACTTTCTATGTTGAAATTGAAGTTTGTGTGTTTTTTATTTAAATTTTCAAAACAGATATTTCAGCTGTGTAAAGAAAAAAGCAATTTTTTTCAAACTTTGTTCTATTAGTAAGTCTCATCTATATTAGGCTATATAAATGGGTAATGATTTACTTGGTGTCAGTTTCACTCTGTGGAACATGCAAGTTTATATACATGCACTACTACTGAATGCAAAGTAGGTGTTTTTCTAATCTGGACCATGTTACCCTGCCAGCATGCAATGACAATAGTTTTATTTAAGACATTTTAGGATACTGTTCTTGAATTGTTTTTCTTCCATACTTCTGTGTCCTAAAATGCATTAAATATAAATATGTTCATTGCAGGCTGACAGGATAATATGGTCCAGATTATAAAAACACAGACTTCACTTTCAGTAGTAGTGCATGTGTATAAACTTGCATATGCCACTCAGTGAAACCGACACCAAATAAATCATCGCCCGTTTCTGAAAAGTGCTGTTGTGTATAAAAAGATGCCATATACTGTAGACTACATGTGGTTCCAGATGCACTTACTCATCCCAATGCTTTAACTGTAGTTCAGATGCAGTCGGTGAAAACTGATTTAGCGACTGATTGACCTTTATCAGTGCTATTCGAAGCAGTGGAACACCCAGAAGCCTTGAAGTAATCTGAAGAATACATGGATTACATTTCTTCATTTGAGAAAGTGCAAACAGTTATGGATTTTTATTTATATTTGGTTAAACAGAAAATCAATTTTTTTAAATAGTGTTGCTTTAAATTAAGATTGGCATTGTGCAGTAGAAATGAAGAACTAGATACCAGCTATTAAGTAAAATGTTTTTGTAGTATAATGATGAATTAATATATTTCTTTAAACTCTTTTAGAAATAGGTCGCTTCAATAACACTGTACTTTCCAATCCTTAAAAATCGGAGTTAGGTACCTGTCTCAATAGAAAACACCAGTGCTGTATATATATGTATTATGGCCCATCCAACAAAGGCTGCACTCCAGTTGTACCTATGTGTTTTACCAGTTTTGGAAGTAAACTGACATTTTGCAGCAACTTTGCTTGTTTGTGTGGTTCTAGGAGTGCAGACTTTGTTGGATCGGTCATACACAGTGTGGCTGCCTTGGCTTTGAACCCCATCTCACTTGGTGCAGTGCGAGGACTTCTTGTTTTTTCTGCATATATTATGAGCCTATATGTATTTACTAAGAAGATGCAGGAAAGAATCTGAATATTTTGCTACCTCAGAAGTTAGATGTGTGCATATGATCAAATGTAAATGTATTGTCACATTCTTATTCATTTCAATGCATGGGTACTACTTTAAGAATATAAAGTGTTTTTTATCAGATGCCCCTAAAGCAGAACGTGTAAGTACCAAATCATAAAATGCTCTATATGAACACTTATCTCTGTAACAAAAAGAATCAAGTGAGGGCACATGTTCTGTTGTATATACTTGTCCACATAGGCACCAGCACAATTTAATGAGCAGAACAATTCACCACAAAGGACATCCCCCCCACCATTTTCTCTTCCCTCTCATTTCTCTCTCTCTCTCTCTCCCCCTGTGATCTGCCTTTGGATCCCTAGGAGATGGATTACTTTGAGAATCAATCTGCCTTGTTGCCAGTGCATGTGAGGACTCCATTTCCAAGCCCTAATGTCTCTAATCAGTCTGCCCCTATTTACATTGGTCACCATTGTTACCTTTATTATACATGCCCTGTGCATGGATCTGAGCTCAACACCACATTTTGTTAACTTGTACATATGCCCTACAGGATCCCCACACAGTAATGGAGATGGAACAAGATTTGGAGGGAGACAATCCACATTTCTCCACTGGGAGCCTGCAGCTGCTCCCTGCATTGATCTGCCAGGGTCAGCCATGCCAGGACTTGCAGGAGTTGAGATCAGCGATGCAAGCTGGTTCACCTCAGTACCATTGCATCCACCCCTACCTCAAAAATAGAATGGATTTAAAACTTCTTATCTCATCACACTGCACCCAGCACTTCGATTGGCACCTCCATTGTAAGTATCACTAACTGCCACTTTATACAGTTTAAATGTGGTATGCCTATTTTTTTTCTGAGTACTTACAATTAATCCCAGTCCCCATCCACTTGAAACATTTTCTCAAGTGTTTAAAGTGGTGGGGCAACAATTTCACCCTGTTCTCCTGACTGATGTATTTTGTTCATCCTCTTCCAGGATCTGTTCTGAGATGAAAGCAAAATATGGGACAGCCTGGCTTCTTCCTTGGGACAGAGGAGTCATTTTTGTGCAAGTGAAGGAGATGGGAAGGAGCTCCCCCGGCAACTCTGACAGGAGAGGGCAGGGTGGAAAAGCCAGAGCATGGTGATCTAGGAAGCGCCAAAAGATGCCAGCATGAAATTTTTAGAGTTTGATTTAAGACTGTTTGCCTCTCATTCTCCATCCCCCCCCCCCAAACAAACTAGAAAAAAATCTTGGTCACTTCAGTCTGCCCAAGCATTAGAGCCACATGCAGCTCACAGGGGTGCTACACAATGAACGAGCCAGGATTGCTGCACTGTGCTACCTCATTTCTCATTCACTCTCACTCTTCCCCTGCAGCATTCAGTTAGCCATTCGTGACACCACTTCCCCCTTGGCCAAGTGCCCACTCACAAGAGAGCCAACTCATTCACTCACAATGAACAGACAAATAGGGGAAACTACTGAAATAAATGTATCACAACAAATTTGTATAGTAACACCAACCAGAAAATGGTACTGTAGTTCTTCAAAAAAAAAAGGTACTCCCCTTTATCAGACCTCCCCATCTATCTGAACTGATTGGGTATCCTCCAAGCAGCTTGGACAAATGGGTCCAGACTGCATATCAGACACCTTGCCTACTCATTTCCCTGACCCCCCTTCCGTGTTATCCAAGGTTCAACATTTCTCTCATCCGTAGCCTTGCCCAATATCCTCATTCCCTTATGGATTGCCCCCCTTTGTTTCTTCTCATTAGTGTTCTGTGTGAAGAACTCCTTTACTGGGTACTCTCCTATCCCCCCTCTTTTATATATTTTTTTTTATATAGCCCCTTTTCTGATGCTGTTAACCCCCTCATTCTGCAATCATTCCACCTTAGTTCTCGCTTTCTATTGCAGTTAGAACTTCCTCCTCTCCCCATCTCGTCTGCTTTCTTGCTGAGATTCCAGCTCCACACCATCTGAAGCAGCTGACTTTATTCAATTTCAGTCTATTGTTACCACTCTCATTGACAGCTGTCATCTGCGACTAGGCTTTCAATTCCTGTGGTAAATCTGTTTTGGTTACCCAGCTGTGCCGAGGAGCTGTGCCCAAATTCTGTACCTTCCACTATACCAGCCCCCATATCTGTAATATTGCCTTTGATTATCTTTCTTGCACACCTTGATTTTCTTTCCCTCCTCGGCTTTTAGTAATTATTTTTGTTCCTTCACTTCCTTCCCCTCATTTCTCTTAGTGAAGAATGAGTCCATTCTGCATGTTGCTTGCTGTGGCTGGCCTTGATCAATTCTAATTTAGTGTCAGAAAGCCACATGGTCCCACCTTAGCAGCAACTCTTCCCCCTTCTTCACTAATTTATTTCCCACGTCTGCTAAAGGAACCAAGCTCTGATGCCATTTTAAAAGGAATGAAAAAGTACATTTTTTTAATTATTTCATCTTTCATTTCTCCTCATTGACTCTATGCCCTCTGACCACCCCAACCCTCTGATATCATTCATTTCTCCCCTTTACCACCCCTTATATTCTCTCCCCCCTCCCTTTTCTCCAGAGCAGAACATTTTTTTGTTCACAGCTTTTCATGTTTACCCTACAACCACATAGAATGTAGGAACAGAAATATAATAAATTCCATCCATATCTGTTCAGAATGATAGTTAACATAACTGCACCAGCTGTCACATATATGCCCAGAACGAGCATAAATTAAATAAATGACACTGAGTATTTCATTCATTCATTCAAGTTTATTGTTGTTCAGTTAAAAAACATTACAAAATAAAAAACACATGTAACATCTAAAAAAAGTATTTAGGGGTGAAGCAGTCTTGGAGAGCCAGTCAAAATTATATTCCCCAAACATAATTGTTTCAAGATTCTCTTTCTCAGTGACAGAACCATGATCACTCTGATGGTCAATGAAGTAGATAATTCAATTTTATGTGTCAGACTTTCAAACTTATTTTTAACAGAGGTTGATTCCAAGCAGGATGCTGTGAACGTTTCCTTGACGTATATTGCCACTTCACCTCCCCTAGTAGATCTATCAGTTCTGAATAGCTGGTAGAACAGGATGCTAATCTCTCTATCCTGGGAGGCTGGCCTAAGCCAGGATTCATATATTACCTGGACATCAGGTTGAGTATGGCTAATCCATGCCTGTATCATAGTAAACTTTTTTAGGAGGCTACAAACATTGACATGCCAGAAACTCATTCCTTTAAGAGTGGCCATGTCCAAAGGAGAAGAGAGGGGAGAGATGGTACCAGGGTTTAATTCGATGTTACCCAAGCATATCAGTAGCAGAAGTAGCAGCTTTGTTAAGGCATCAATAGTTAGTTTGAGAAGCCTGGCCCTGGTACGCCTATGATTCTTGACGTGTTGGGTAAGCCTGTTACCACCCTTAAGGGTGTACAGCCCTAATGTTAGGTGAAGCAATACCCTGACCAGGATGTGCAGGGGGTGGCTAAAACAATAGGGAACAGTAGGACTAACTTGAGGAGGCGGTTCAATACAGGTACCATCACGATGGGTACCAGCTTGTACTCAGACAGTAGTACTATCTGCATGGCACATAAATAACCAAGCGGCAAGTCATTGTTCAGAGAACAAAACTTTAAGGGGTCAGCCTCTGCTTGTACAGGCTTCTGAGGGTAAAATGCTACCTGGGCACAGCAGAGGATAATCAGTAGAGATAATAGTGAGGAGCCCCTCGTAAGGATGCTATTCAGGCCCCCCACACTCGAGACATAATAGGAGGTAATGTTAAATACACTTTGGAGGCAAGGGAACTGCAAAGATAGTAGAAGCAGTAGTAGTTGTAAAAACTTTATTATTATACAGGAGAAAAATCTTTAAGCTGTTAGCCTAGTTAACTAGAGATATCCTGTTCCTTACAAGTTTTCTAAAACATTAAGACAAATACAGAGCACAAAATATACATCTTTACAATAAATATATGATGTTCATTCCTCAAGTTTTAAACATTCTCCAAACCTCCCACAATTCATTCAGTCAGGACGTTTCATCCAGAAAGTAACATGTTACAGCGCTTCATGTAATTAGTTCCTATTTAGACTGGCTATTACAATAAAATATATACACTCAATGTAATAAGATATTTCAGTATTTTACTACCTAATGACATAAGATCTTCTTCCTATATTTATTTATAAAGCAAGTTATCCCTTTCATCCAAAACAATGACATTTAACAGAACTTGATATAGTTAATTCCTGTTTAAACTGACTATATTAAAGAAATGAAGGAGCTAGATTTGATAGAATATTCTAGTATTTTGCTGCCTGATGGCATAATGTCTTTTCCCTATATTTATTTCTAGAAACAATAGTAGAGATTTTATTTTTATAATTTGATCTCTTTAATCTTCATTCAGTTTGATTACACCCTCCAAATAAATTTTTTTTTATGTAGTGCTCAGGACTATCCATGCGGAGTTTATATATTAAAGTTTGCCACTTTATAGTACATCTTGATTCTAATGGTAACATTTCACAGAAGTCAACAAATAACAATGGTGCGTTCTTGGACTACACCGCAGGATGTACCTTGCAATCCTGTGATATACTCTATCTAAGTTATGTAGTAATGTCTTATTTGCAGTACGATACAAGAGATCCCTATAAGTCAACACCGGAATGATTAATTGTTCTGCAACCCTTTTTCTGCTATTTTCTGTTAAACAATTGGTTGTTCTTCTAAGAGCACCCACCCTTTTATTAACTCTTTCAATTAACCCCTCTTTATGTTTTGTAAAATTCATATTCTGATCAAAAGTAATTCCCAAATAAGTATATTCACTCACTTTTTCTAAAACAGTATTATTGTTTACTTTAATTTTTAGTTGTTTGTTTCTTTTTAAATTTGACCCAAAATAAAGTAATTTTTTTTGTGTGTTCAACACAAGGCCTGACCTGGTGAACCTCCACATATTGTTGAAATCCAGCTGTATTTTACTTTATAATTCATTGCTACTATGACCTGTTACTATTAAAGCAGTATCATCTACGTACAACCGTATATTTGAATGCTGTATGACTTGTGGAAGGTTATTGTTAAAGATCAAAAATAACAGGGGTTCTAAAATGGACCCCTATGGCACTCTCCTAATTACTGCCCATTATTTTGAATTTTCCCCATTTATTGAAACATACTGTGTGCAACCTTCCAAACAGGATTCCAGCCAGTCCTTTGGACCCTCTGTAAACCCAATTTTTTTCAGCTGTTTGCAACAAAAGGGGGTGGTTCACCAGGTCAAAGGCCTTTGATAAATCCAAAAACACCACTGCAGTTTCCAGACCCTCATGCAAGATTGTATTCACAAGGTCATTAAACTCCAACAGGGCTGAAGTAGTGGTATGACCTTTTTTGAAAACCCGATTGGTATGGTGTAATCAAACTGTATTTCTCTAAGTACTCAATTAATTGTTTGTGAATATGTCTTTGTAAACATAGCCAAAACAGGTAGAAGCGCAATTGGCCTGTAATTGTTTAACTCAGTAGATAGTCCCCCCTTAGGTATGGGGGTGATTTTACTCACCCTCCATTGGTTTGGAAAGTAACTGTCTCGTAAGCTTCTATTAAATATAGTAGTCACTATAGGTGCAATCTGTGCAGCTGCTAACCTCAAAAATCTCCCCTCTAATAAGTCCAGCCCCATTGACTTGTTTACATTTATTTTTGTGAACCCTTTATAAACCTCAGACACACTTAGAATTCTAAATCGAAATGGTGGATGTAATCCTGTAAAACCAACTCTGTCTTGCAGAACTTATGGGTCCAAATTCTGTACCATCGCATCTATACCTGGTAAGTCCACACAAAAAAAAATCATTCTACAAATTTTCTGTTTCCTGAATATCTCCTTTCAAAACTTCACCAATTTTAATATTGTAATAAGTTGTTATTTATTGCCCAGGTCTGGATAATAAATTTATGAATTTCCAACATTTTCTAGGATCTGATTCGTTATTCAAGTGATTTTTGTAAAAAAGGATTTTGGCCTTTCTTATCTGTTGCCTGCACCTGTTTCTTTTCTGATTAAACAGATCACAATCTTTCTCTTGTTTTGATGTTCTTGCCTTTTTCCAACACCTGTTTTTCACCCTTATACTTTTTAAAATATTTTCATTTATCCTAGGTAGTTTTGTTGGTTTTCTGTTTTTTTTTTTTGGTGGGGGGGCATGTTTATCACATAATTCATTAAAAGTCTCTGTAAAGAAACTTAAAGTTGAATCTAAATCAGGGATAATTTTATATCAATCCCACCACTCCCTTTCAATACTCATCAAAAATGAATTTTCTGAGAAAGCTTTCATATTTCTAACCCAAGTGGTGTTTACTTCCTGTACTCTCTGTTCTGTCTCTAACAAGATATCATCCCATATTGGGCTATGATCTCCGAGACAGGGAGAAAGGACACCTGATGCTTCAACTTTTAAAGCATGGGATACAAATTATAAATCCTATACTGAGCCCTTTTTGGTGGTGCTAGTATATCTTGTGGGTTCTAATATCTGTTGAGCCACCCCTATAAATGATATAACTTCCTTTAGGGACTTTCCCCTTTTTTCCTCCCCAATGACAGTTAAATTCCCCCATAAGGACGATGTGTTGGTCTCCTGTAACCCCTTGAACTAAACTTAAAGTTTCATCTAACTTATTTAAATCTGTTTTGGGTGGAGAATAAATCACTGAAAAAAGTATTTTTAATTTACTAACCTTTACTACCATATTTTCTATATTATTCTGACTTCCACTGCTTAGCAATTCAGTGTAACCTAAACTACCTTTGACATATAAAAGTACCCCCCCCCTTGGTCTATCCTGATGAAACAATGTGTAGCCTGAAATGCCAAGTTCTTCATTATCTATATCCTTTACCAGCCAAGTCTCTGATAACCCAACTACATCTGGAGCATGTTCCTCAACCATAACTTTTAAAGTGTCCATTTTGTTTCTTAAACTTCTAGCATTATCATATAGAATCCTAATTTTTTTAAAAGCATCAGGCCCAGTTTTTAAATCCACATCCCCACCTAAAGTCAGTAAAATCAAAATGCTAACTGTAACCTATTTTATCTGTAAGTTGTAAAAGCCATATGAATTTAAAACTACTATCCTGCCCTGCTGGTTCCACTGTCTCCATTTGTTAGTAAACTTATTTCTTTGATCAACAAAATTATTTGCATGTTGGGTTTCAGAATTAAGTACAGGCCAAAATGCTCCCAACTCATTTTTTATATCTACTTCAGTGGTTTTACCTGCAAGGGCAAGACAGCATCAAGATTAAAAACAACAAACAGTACATGTTTTAGCTCAATAAATACTTAAACTAAACCAGTAATAATTCCCAACAATTACTTTTCTAGACAAATGTTATCTAACACCCAAATTTGCAGCAGTCATGTTTGTATCACTTAAAAGTTTATCTGTGGAGTGGCACCTATGTCAGCGACTGGCTGTCTTGGGTCGTTCCTAATTGTCCGACCGAAAAAATTGGAGAAGTCAACGAAAGCCTTCATGGGCATGCTTTTGGAAGTGGGTGGGGTAATGGTGTATTTAATAAGTGGAGAGGTGGGTGGGTGCTAAATTAGTTGCTTTTGCCATACTTTGTGTGAGTAGAGTCCAGGCTTGAGGTCTCTGGTGGTGGCTGTAGAAGCACCAACCACCCGGTGCCCAAGAGCCTCCCCCTGGGAGGTAGGGAGCCCCTGGAGAGCTTGTCCTCAACTGGGGAGAGAGGGAAAAGGAGAAGTTTAAATGCTGGCCATAGACAAAGGAATGTCTGCACCAGCAGGAGAGCCAAATCAGCAGGACAAAGGGATGTGTATTCCCTTGGCGCATAAAGTCTGGTGCACTCACAAAGTTTAATAAAGGAGCTTATTCACATAATTTCTTTGTCCTTAACACTCTAAATAGTGAGAAATTTAACTGTAACAGTCAGGCAACAATAAAATACAACTTTTTTTGTACAAGGTTCAGTAAGTAATTAAGTTTTTGCTAGTTTTTAAAAGCAATATAGAAGCAGTCTGTAGGAGCCAATCAGAGGCCAGCATCAGAGAGAACTCATGTTCTGATTGGTTGGCAGCTTTTGCAGTACCTTGTGTGAGGAGAGTCTAAGTTTAAGGTCTCAGGCGGCAGATGTGAAAGTGCCGACCGCCCAGTGTCCAAAAGTCTGCACCTGTGGGTCAGGGAGCCCCTGGAAGCTTGTCCTTGGTGTGTGCAAGGAGAGTCTGGGCTTGAGATCTTGGGCTGTGGCTGTAGAAGCACCAACCACCCAGCATCCAAGAGCCTGCACCTGTAGGGCAGGAAGCCGCTGGAGAGCTTGTCCTCAGCTTGTGCGAGGAGAGTCTGGGCTTGAGGTCTCAGGTGGTGGCTATGGAAGCACCAACCACCAGGCATCTAAGAGCCTGTGTCTGTGGGGCAGGGAGCCCCTGGAGAGCTTGACCTCATCTTGTGTGAGGAGAGTCTGGGCTTGAGGTCTTGGGCTGCAGCTATGGAAGTGCTGACTGCCTGGTGTCCAAGAGCCTGTGCCTGTGGGGCAGGGAGCCCATGGAGAGCTTGTCCTCAGCTGGAGAGAGGGAAAATTACAGGAAAAATATTATGTCTTTCTGCCACTATGCTCCACTATCCCTGATGGCTAGTGGTACCACCAACCCTCCAAGTATTTTTCCTTCCTTTTTCATTGGTGGTGTTAGTGGCATCCCCCTCACCCTCCCTGGTGTGTCCATGACTTGTAGACTGTAAAGAAGAAAACCATCCCATGTTATCTTTTTTCTTAAAAAAACTTGTAAAACAATAGAGTCCATTGCCAATCATGCCAGTACCCCTACCCAACCTCCCACTACAGACCTTCCTCTCAACACTCCCCTGATGTCCCCATCAACCTTAACTTACCTCAGGAGGTCCCAGGCTCAAGACCTGCTCCACCAACCGAAGACACATCTTGCTGCTTGAACTGGCAACTGCAGTATGAACTAAATTAAATGCACTGCCATATCCAGTATTTCAATGGGGGGGGTCAACCTTTGGCCTAACTAGGCCAGTTTTTTTGAGATTTTGGCCTCAAATGTTCAACATGGCCTTTTGAGGACCCCACCTCATGAACTCTATGACTGTCATTAGGCAATTCTTGCCAAAAAGGTGATTTTGTGGTTGGTTGGCCAAATCAACTTTTCGGTGGGATTTTTTTTTTATTCTTTATTTGGTGGATCCCTACTGTTGACCTTCAGCCCTGGTCCTGGGCCCTTGTACTTCCACCACCATCTATAGCCATCCTTCCCTAGTTACCCCTGGCTTACCCCTGGAGGGTGGGGCAGCAGCATCAGACTCCTTTAACCTAGCCTTGGAACTAGTGACTGGTTGGGGGAGTGATGGTTGTGGCAGCTAATCAAAACCCCAGGGAGGGCTTCACCTAGACAGTGGACCCACCTGTATACCCCTTTTTCCTGGTTTTCTGTTTTGGAGGTGAGGACATACAATGACACCAGCATCCACCCCGCCTCCCTTATGTTTCAAGCGCCTGTAGCTTGAGTGACTCCCAGCCTCTGCCAGGGGTCCTCCTTGCACTGGACACTACTCTGGCCCCCAGAGAAGGAGAGCCATCCATGGGATGATCCATCCTTCTCTCCCAGCCGACCCTCCAGCAATCCATGTCCATTCCTGAACCCGGGTTGTCAGCATCGCAGGCAGAAATTCAACCACTGCACCAGTGGGCTAGCCTTTCTGGTGGGATTTGCATAATTACAGTCATGTTATTCATGAGGTGGGGTCATAAGAAGGCTATGTTGAAAATTTGGAGACAAACTTTAAAAAAAATGTCTGTGTTATGAGCATTCATTGCTATCTCACTACGCACGCTCGTAACTTTGCAAATTTTCTATATTTTCATCCCACCTCAAGTATGTGACAGCTGTCATTTTTTAAATCCTGGCCAAAATGTGTTTTCTCACTTGTGTTGCAGAATGGCATTGCAGTTATGCAGAATTATGTTTTGTTCGGGATTTGAAAATGTTCTGTACTGGGTACATGCAGTGAAGTCATAAGGAGGCTATGTTGAACAATTGGGGTCAAAATGTTTAAAAATGGCAGAGTTATGACTATTTGCCACATTGTACTACGCCTACAGCCCCCAAGACAGTCCCTTCCCCCTTCCACGCTTGTGGGTCTGTGCATTGTGGGGAATGGGGTGTTAGGGTTGGAAATCCTAATGCCACATTTCCCTAAATTTGTCACTTTAACCCTAAGTGATGCATTAAGGATGTTTTTTGCAATTTATATATACATCTATATAGTACACTATGAGAAAGGTGTTAAAATGTGGGATATCAATAGGGTGATTTTCCTGTAGTAAAGACAGGAAGAGAATATACAGGAACTTGCTTGAGCTCATATTTTCTATGACCCTGGAATTTAAAGATTGCCCAGGAGAAAGGATGGATAAATTCTTTAAGACTTCAACAGATAAGAGAATCTCTCACAGAATGTGGGATGTATTATGGTTGGGGTGTCATGGGAAACTAGCAGCAAAAGGGAATAATAAACATTAGGGCATGGAAGAACATTTTTTTCTTAGAGGTTCCTGCCGGAGAGTAACTGAATCACAACTTCATTTGTTTTTAAAATGTTCTTTTCTAAAATAATTCTGGACTTATATGGGAAAAATTGAAGATACCTTTGTTCCTTCTTATGCGGCAGGAGGAGCTTATTTTAGGAATTTACAAACAGGAATGGTCTCATTGTAACTCATGCACTTTAATGGTATGATTTTCAAAAACAAAAGTCTTCATATGGCAAATTAGATGTATCTCTGTGCTACAACAGAAGAAGTAAATTATAGTGACCTGGAAGCAATGATTTCTTAGTCAGATCAGTTCAGTTCAGTTGCAGTCATTAGAAAAGTACCCAAGCTGGGATTTCTCTGTAGTTAAGGATAACATGTTGAGGCATACTGAGACACCTAGGATCTGAGACTATTATCTGGTAGGTTGTAAAATTTGTCAGAGCTGTGTATTCTGAATAATGCACTGTTAAAGATATAACATGTAATGGTTAAGGATGGAAAGGTTTATGCTGCTCTGTAGCATAATTATGTTTTTTTAGTCCGAGCCTGTACTATATTTCAACACACATTTTATGAAATAAGGTGTTTTTTAGGTGATATGATATGTTGCTGAATATGCATTGTATGTGACAATCTTGTGTGATTTTATACATAGTTTTCAATAAATAAGCTGAACTGATTTGTTAGGCCTTCAGATGATTTCCTTGCAGGATGTTAACCAGAGCACACAGGGTGCAGCTGAGTGAGGAGGCCACTGGTATACTAGGAGAAGATAGGAGGTTGAAAAACACACTTGCACAGGATTCAAGGGTGGTAATCACTGGTGACTCCATAATTAAGGGTATCCACTGGAGTAGGAAGGGGGACCCAAAGGCAGGAAGGATGGTGATTTGTATGCTGGGGATAATAGTGGGGAAGGTAGGACCAAGAATCAGGGTAGTTGCAAGGGATGTTTATGGACAGTCTAACTTAATTATCCACTTGGGAACCAATGACTTAGCAGGAGAAGAGATGGGGGTGATGCAGGGTAGGTACAGGTAGTTGGCAAAGGCCTGCAAGGAGACATTGAGCTCATTGGCTTTTTCAGAAGTGATACCAGTCCCCAGGGCCAGCAAGGGCAGGAAAAAAGGATAGAGTAGTTTAATGACTGGCTGAGGAGTTGGTGCAGGGCGGAAGGATTCACATGTATCAGTGGTGGGTGGGCAAGTGGTCAGACAAGATGCTGTATTCAGCAGATAGACTACACCTTAGTAGTGAGGGCTCAAAAGTACTCAGAGACAAACTGGTGGAGTACAAAGCCAATGAGCTGTGTTTAACCTGCTGAGGGAAGGGATGGCCCAGCAGGCACAGAAACTGCAGAATAAGGACATCAGTGGACCTCCCCCCTACACCAGCAGTAGTAATCGGGAGGTGTGTGTGTGAAGGGGAAGTGGATGAATTAAGTGTGGGGGTGAGGGGCAGAGTACAGGAGGATGGCAGGTCAGGAAAATACAAAAGAAAGGCAAGGAAGCACAGAGTTGAGGTGGAGGGTGGTGTCACTCAATGCTCATAGTATCAGTAACAAGATGGCAGACATACAGGCACTCTAAGTGTAAGGGAAGGTAGACATAACAGCCATTACTTAGTCCTGGACCACGCCACACCACACCAAGACTGGGACCTCTTGATCCCGGGTCACAAGTTATATAGAAGGGACAGGATGATAGGCAAAGTAGGCAGTAGTGACCTATATTAGGAAGGGGATAACATGCATGAGGGAGGAAACAGAAAAGGGGTAGTAGAAACATATAGATTCAACTCCAGACCAATAGAGGGAGAAAGGTGAGGTTGGGGATGGTCTAAAAACCTGCCCAACTAGGAGGAGGAAAACGACAGGAAGCTGAGTTCACAATTGCTGGAAGCTGCAAGAAAGTGGGAGGTGGTAGTAGTGGTGGGGAATTTTAACCTGCCTAGGTGGACTGGAGTATACATGCCACATTTTTTGCCAGTGGTCAAGTTATCCTGGATGTGATACAGAGTAGGTTTCTGACTCAAGCATCACTGAGCCTACCCAGGTGGGCAATCCTTGATCTAGTGCTCACAAATGGGAAGTATGTACAAGAGATAATGGTCAAGTAGCCCCTGAGATGAAGCCAGGATGGCACAGGTTGTTTATAGGAAGGGGAAAGCATCCCCACTAAGATCAATACCTCGATTTCAGGAGGGTAGACTTCAGGGGGATGGGAGATGTGCTAAGGATGCACCTAGAGGGCATCAGAGTGGACATGGGGGTGGATCAAAATGGACCATCATCAAGGAGGCAATACTGCCATTAGGCTTGTGGGGATCAAATTGGGGTAAAATCATCCATCTGGTTCAACTCTGAGGTTATCAGGGTGGTGAGTAACAAGAGGACAGCCTACAGGAGATACTGGACGACTGTGAATGAAGTAAATAAAGAAAACTACATGAAGTTGGCCAATGTGGCTGGCAAGGTAGTGCAGCAAGCTAAGGCACAAAAGGAAATCCAAATAGCTGAAGGGATTAAGGGGGGAGGCATTCTCTCATTACATAAGTGAGAAAAGGGACAAGAAGGACAGTATAGTTAAACTTAGGAAAGGGGATGAATAGGTGGAAGAAGAAGGGAGAAAGGTGGAGGTATTGAACAAATACTTCTGCTCTGTCTTCACTTTGACAAAGATGGGGGAAAAGGGGAGGGCAGAAGGGAACACAGAAATGATGATAGAAGAGGTGAGGATAGGGTTAAGGAGGGGCTGCTAGCACTAAATGTAGATGAGTCCCCATAACTGGATAGCATACACCCAAGGGTGCTATGGGAGTGGGAAGAGGAGCTTGTAGTGCCACTGTTGAGCCTCTTCGATAGTTCCCTGGAGGCAGGCATGGTGCTGCAAGATTGGAGAATGACATATGTGGTGCCTCTCCACAAGAGCAGCCCCAGGAATGACCCAGGGACCTATTGACCAGTCAGTCTGACCTCAATCATGTGTAAACTCATGGAGATCACACTTAGGGAGAGGCTGGTGAGGTAATGAACATGGAAGAAAATGATCTCCAGGATGAGAGGCAGCATGGCTTTTTTGGAGGAAGATCATGTCAAATGGACCTGATTGATTTATTTTACTTGGTCACCATGGCAGTGGGCAGGGCTCAAGTGGCAGACATCCTTTAACTGGACTTCAGCAAGGCCTTCAACTCATTGCCCCACAAGAGGTTGATCAGGAAAATGGCAGCTCTCGGAGTTGGGGAGACAATGACCAAGTGGTTAGGAAGCTGGCTAAGGGACAGGAGCCAGATAGTGGTGGTGGCGTGAGAGTTACCCAGCACAAAGGAAATTACCAGCAGGGTCCCACAGGGCTTGGTTTTGGGGCTGGTGCTGTTCAATGTCTTCATCAATGACATTGGGGAGGTTATAAAGGGCAAAATGTGCCTGTTTGACAACACCAAACTCTATAGGAGGTTGGACACAGTGGAAGGGATACAGGACCTGTGGGAGACCTCAGAAAACCTGAGAGGGTCATGGATCTGGCAACTTGGCTGCAATGCTAAGAAATGCAAAGTTATGCGTGCTGGGGCCAGGAACCCAAATTCAGAGTACTACCTGGGAGTGGGGTCCAGGTAACAGCAACAGAGGAGGAACAGGATCTGGGAGTAATGATCAATAGTGATGTGAAACACTTCTTGCAGTGCAAAAAGGCAGCAGCCAATGCAAACAGGATGTTGGGGTGTATAGCCAGGGGACTCAGTAGTAGGCAGAAGGAAGTTATACCACCCCATACAGGTCACTGGTGAGACTGCATCTAGAGTATGGAGTAAGATACTGGTGTCCATAACTTAAGAAGGACATCAGCCTGCTGGAGAAAGTCCAGAGGAGGGCAACCAAGATGATTGTGGGTCAGCAGGTGAAGTTTTACAAGGAGAGGTTGGGAGCCCCATGCATGTACTCACTGGAGGAGAGAAAGAGAGAGAGAAAGAGAGAGGGAACATGATAGAGACCTTCAAATACTTGAATGGGATAAATAGAGTGAATAGGGAAGGTATCTTCAAGCTAAAAGTCAGCTGAACCATGAGGGGCATAGTTTTAGGCTGGTGGTGTGGGGAGGTTTAGGAGGTATGTTGGAAAGTATTTCTTTATGGAGAAGGTGGTGGCCAACTGAAATGCGCTGCTGGAGAAAGTGGTATCAGAGAACACAGTGGGCAGCTTTAAGAGGGACTGGGATAGGTATAAGGGGAAATCATGAGACCTGGAGGGCAGATAAGGAGGGAGGGGAGACTGGGGGCACAGGGTCAGTGGTACATGCTAGGACCCTGCAATACGAGCAGACTTGATAGACCAAATGACCTACTCTGCTGGTTCTTTCATATGTTTGTATGCTTCTATGTTTACCAAAAATAAACTTTAGCACTTCCAAATCCATATAAGGTGAAAATTGGACAAATTTAATATGGTTGTAAGTGACATCTCTTAAATGAGAAAGTCTGTATATTGATAAAATATATAGCTATACTATCCACTTGAATGTTTCTGATTAAGTTGTCTTCTGCCGTGTTTATTTTCTTCTTTTTTCCTTCCATTTACTTTCTATTTTCTTTCTGTTTTTATTCTTATATTCAAAGGCAGATGATGAAAGTATAACTACTGAACTAGAAAGGATTGATTGGTATGAGAAATGAAACAACAAAGAAATAAATGAAATGTGAGTTGAGTTTAAAAACACACTACTCACAATATGTAATACATCCCAAATATAAAGAAATATGCTGCAAGTGTATTGAGGCCTAAATAGTTATCCTACAATGTTAAAACCCTAATAAATAATAAGAGCAAAGCCTATAAAAAATATTTGAACCATAAATCCACTTACCACTGGGGTAAATATAAGTCCTTATTAAAAGAAATGCCAGCCCAGTGGCATGGAGGGTTGAGATGCTGAATGGCATACCTCATACTAAACTGGCAACTCGAGTTTGGGAGCGAGCTCAGGCCACCAGAGGTTGGCCCAGGGGAGAGGGTGAGGAGACGAATTGAGCAGCTGCAGGGCAGCTCTCCCCTCCAGGGAGGGATGTGGGGTTTCCCTGGCTCTTGGCTGCCTCCCAGTGGAAACTAGTTGAGAGCACCAAGCCACGGGGGGAATGTGGCATTAGACCGGGAGGGAGGGGAAAAAGGGGCCATCACTGGAGCAATGGAGCACATGTGGAACTGTGAACTGGGGTCCCATGAACTAGGGGAGAAAACCAGAAATACCATGTCTCCCCCTTTGCACATAAGATGAGATGGTAATGGGGGAGCAAAAAGCAGGATGGAAAAAAAAATCTGCAATAAAAAAAGCAAAATTCATGATGTAGGATTAGTTGGCAAAAGAGATGAATAATTCAAAAAGCAAGGCCTTTTATAGTCATATTAATTCCTTAAAAAATCAAGGGCAAACTGTTGGTCTTGTTTCTGTCAAGGATTATATTATTTCTGACCATCTTGAGATGTCAAATGCCTTTAACCCCAATTTTTGTAAATCCGTTGTAAGACGTTCTAAGCCAGTGCCCTTGATATATATACTCGACTCTCCCACCTTTTCCATATCAGCTGAGGAACTCATAAATGGTATAGACAAACTGAAAAAGGACTCTGATCCTGGTCCAGACAACATAACAGTCAAAATTCTTAAAATGACCTGTGATGGTATTATTGTGGCTCTCAAGATTATATTTGAAGCCTGTCTGGATAATGGCTGGGTTCCAGCAGACTGGAAAAAGGCTAATGTCACACTAATTTATAAAAAATGTTTCAAGTCTGATCTTAATAACTACAGACCAATATGCCTTACTTCAGTTCCAGGGAAATTTCTAGAGGGTAAGAACACAAGAACATAAGAATTTGCCAGCAGAAGGGGACCTCTTAATCCATTTAGTCTGCCCAGAATACTTACCCCCTCCACTTAAACTATTTCCTTTTTTGTGCATAGTGTTTATCCCCACAAGTTTGAATTCCCTTACATTTTTTGAGTCTCCTACCTCTTGTGGTAGGCTATTCCAAGGGTCGACCACCCTCTCAGAAAAAGTACTTCCTGATGTTTCCCCTAAATGTACCTCCTGCCAGTCATTGATTGTGGCCTCTTGTATGACTCTCTGATGTCATCTGAACAGGTTTTCCTTCTGCACCATGTTAATTCCCTTCATATACTTAAACGTTTCAATCAAGTCCAACCGTCTCTTCTCTGTTTAAGTGAGTACATCTGTAAATCAGACAATCTGGTTTCATATGGCTCCTGGTGCAAACCCTGCACTATCTTTGTAGCCCTTCTCTGCACTGCCTCCAGTATGTTGATATCCTTCTTCAGGTGTGGCCTCCCAAACTGGATGCAATATTCCATGTGCGGCCTGACCAGTGATCTGTACAGTGGCATTATTACCTCTCTTTTTCTACTAGTTATACCCCTTCCAATGAATCCGAGGATGCCATTTGCTTTCTGAGCTGCTCTTTCATATTGCTTGCTCGTCCTAAGGTCATCTGTAATGATTACGCCAAGATCCCTCTCCACCTGTGTTACTTCAAGCTGGTGTCTTCTGTTAAGGTTGATAAGGAACAACATGGATTCACACCAGGTAAATCCTACATTACAAACATGTTATGTCTCTATGAGAAGGTCAAAAGCTCCTTTGATCTAGAAATGCCGTGTGATGCCATGTACGTTGACTTTTTCAAAGCTTTTGACCTAGTGTCACATTGGGCTACTATTCATAAGTTGTCCGAAGAAAAATAATAGTAGATTCATAAAATGGATAGCAGATTGACTAAATGACAGAGAGATCAAAATGTAATAATCAGGGGCAGACCTCTACTAACCATAAAGTGACTAGCAGTGTACCACAGGGATCAGTTCTGGGGCTGATACTCTTCAACATATTTGTTTCTGACCTAACTAGAAATCTGACATCATGAGCAATCAGATATGCTGACGACATGAAACTGGGGGAGGGGGTTAGGGAGCATATGCCTCTCTGAGGCAGAGTGCATGTTAATTCAGCAGGATCTTGATAAATTAACAACTTGAGTTTCAAAATGGAGAATGAGCTTTAATACAGAAAAAGGTAAAGTAATGTACCTAGGTTGTATCACAGGTATCATAGGTAGTTACAGAGCCATGAGACTTACATCTATATTGCTCACCCACATTACAAATGTTTAAGTCCTCTTAAAGTATTTGTCCAAGTTGGTCTTGAATACTTTCATTGATGGACTCCCCACCACCGCCAGAGGAAGTCCATTCTAAATTGGTACCACTCTTTGACTGAAGCAATTTTGTCTCCTGATTAAGCTGTATCTGCATGATTTTAGCTGGAAAGGATGTGCCCTGATATTATAATTCTGTTCTCTTGGCTCTAGGAATATATTTTCCCACAATTCACTGTCTGTGAGAGCTCTAAATAGCAAACACAGATCCTCCAGAGTCGTTCTCTACTCCATTGAAAATAAATTTAGTTCCTCCTTTATAGTATCATAATCTTTATCTTCAAGCCCTCTGATGGATTTTGGTAGCTCTCCTCTGAACTCTCTCTATTCTATTTATTTCTCCCTTCTTATAAGGATACCATACCTAGGCACAACACTCCAAGTTTGGCCTCACCAGGGCACTATACAGTGGCAACAGCACCTGCCTTTCTCTGCTCGATATGTGTCTCAATATATAGTTTAGCACTCTGTTTAGTTTCTTTACTATGTTGGTATAATGTGGAGGCAGTATAGTGCAGTGGTTTAAGGCTCTGAGCTGCAAATCTGGAGACCTGGGTTTGAATCCCACAGCCCCCACTTGCATACTGTGTGACCCTAAGCAAGTCACTTTACTTCCTTGTGCTCCAGGTTGCACCTGTAAACAAGCTTTCAGCTTAGTGTGTCTCACCTTGTTAAACAATTGGGGGAAAAAACACAATGTGTCTTAGACTGTAAATCTTGTGTAATTGTAATTCCCAAACCTCTATCCTCTGTTACTTCTCTGAGGGTAGTGTTGTTGAGATAATAGCTGTTTTGGGGGTTGTTTCTCCCCCATATGCATGATGGTACATTTGTCTTTGTTAAGATACAATTTATTCATAACTGTCCAGTTCTGTACTTAGTCAGAGGTGGTTTGGAGCTGCTGCACATCCTTGATGTCTTATTTTAGCTTCTAATCTGCAGTCATCTGCGAATTTGGTGAGCCAGATGTTTTTATGAGTGTATTCTTTAGATGTAATGCATATAATACATACATAAAAACAGCTGGCTCACCAAATTTATGGATGATTGCAGGTTAGGAGCTAAAATAAGAAATATCAAGGATGTGCAGCAGCTCCAAACCATAAAAATAGAAGGTACCCCTATACGCTATGTGGTAATCTGCTATCAAATACCTGTGATGAAAGGAACCTGAGAATTGTTCTAGACAATACATTTAACTTCAGTCCCCAGTTTTCACTTACTATCACACATGCAAACAGAGCTCTATGGGGCATTAAAAGGCACATAACTTCTAGAGATACTGATGTAATACTCTCTCTTTATACAGTGTATGTGCCTGATTATTCCCTGTTCGGTGCCCATACAATCATAAGGATATTGATCAGATTGAAAGCGTTCCAAGGAAAGACACCAAATCAATCTATGGTTTACGCAATTTATTATGCAAATCTAGATTAGATTATCTTAATTTGATAACCATAGAGCTGTGTTGCCTAAGGGACTTACTTATGATGTTTCATATTATGCAAGACCCGTACCTCTTGAAGGAAGTACATTTTAACTTTAAACAAACAACAAATTTTTCTAAAGGACATCCACTGCAGTTGAAGGGGGGGGAGGAGGCAGCTCTACTGAAATATCATAGCAGAGCTGCACATATGAGCAGACTGGGTAGACCATAATGGCTTTTATTTGCTGGCAATTTATGTTTATTTGTTCATAAGCTTTCAGAACTACCAAGAGAAATTACTTCTTTACCCAACGTGTGATCAATCCATGGAACTCACGGCCCCTAGATATAATCTTTAGTAAAACACAGATGGAACTCTACAAACTAGATAAACTCCTATTGGCTGGTCAAGTACTGTGTTAAGTTATTACTAGTTCTCAGAGCAACATGGGCATACCAGCCTTATCTCTCCTACATCTCCCTAGTATGATCTTGGAGACATTATATTGCGTTAAGCATGAAACACCTGTTACTTCAGCAGATGGCTTGTCTTCTGTATTTAAAGGCCTAACCCGTGATAGGGGTAGTGTGCCTCTATTGTACTACATGAACTGTCATAGCATAGCATGAGTGCCCTTTAATGTTATGGGGAATAATAGTTGAATTCATTACAGAAGAAGTTGTTTCCCAGGGGTCCAATATTAGCAAGCAGTATTGCTTAGTAGTACACATACACTTTTAAAGGGACTTTTAAGAACCCCAGATGAAAAAATAAGTCATTCATCATAAAAATATCCCTTATTTAGTCCATGTGATTAAGCACACCCAAAATGAAAAAGCCTGAGTAATTTCAAACACCATTCCAATATCCCCAAGTGAAGTCAATCTGGAGATGAGAAGATGAGTAATGGTAGTATATTCATCTGGTAAAGCTGATTATGTTGGAGTTTATCTGTGACACTCCTGCACCTTTACAAAGTGGGTTATGTTCACCTGATAGGTTGCAAGATGTATAGAAGACTATCAGGTAAATGTAAGCCAGTTTTTAAAGGTGTTGGGAGTGCCACGGATATGCTTGTAACATAACTGCACTTACTCTGTTCATAAGTGAAAAACACTAGGCTTCTTGACAACAATAACTAGTAACACTGAACTATATTTAATAATATAATCATGGACTCATTACACAGTATAGCATAATAATCCTATAATCAGTTGGATTCTGTATGAGGCCTTAATCCTTATACTTTAGTCTCGTGAGACATTTGGATTGTTACTGTGGATAGTTAATCCAGAAGTAGTATATATTATTGTTGTTATGCTACTTGTTTTTGATATGAAAGAAGATACAAAGAGACAAAGTTGAAATATAATCTATTCTGTGTATTCTTTTTTCAGTTTCAGAAGTAAAAGATTGTACTCACTGTTTTGTTTGCAATTGTTGCTGTGAAATTAGACCAATAGTAATTCAAAGTAATGATGTCACTGCCGTGACTGTATTATCAATAAAAATGACTTTTTCTCTTGTCGTTTTTCTCCCTGGGTTCAGTAATCAGATGTTCAATATAGTAACTGGAAGTAATGGACTATCCACCTTCCTGGTGATGCCATTATTTACTGCAACATCCTCACCTGATGAAAAGTGTGCCCCTCCCCCAGTATATCCTAAACTAACTAACCTATCCTAAACCTACCCTAAACCTACTCCCAACTTACCTGTATAAATTAGGTTTGCATTTATTAACATGGTAACTCGCGTGCATATTTTTAAAAATTTAGCCAATGCATTTAAGTCTAGACAATATATTTTTTCAAACTGGATACACTACAGGAACAAATTTCTCTACAGTGAAAATTCTGGTGGGATCTTATTTTACCAGAGGCATGTTATACAATGCCTGGCATTGATCAGATCCATATTCATAATTATTTTGAGATGTTCAGAGGGCAACTGTTGAAAACTGAATGTTCCCAATAAACATAGTTCTGGATCAAATTTTATGTTTAACCCTGGAATTTTATTCAGAGTTATAATATCTCATCCCAGAATGGTTTTATTCTAGGACAAGAGGCAATCACATGCTTCAATGTTCCCCTGTAGACCCTACATCTATTACAAATGAGTGATATTCTACAATTAAATTTATTTAATAAGTAAGGGGTATAGTAAATCCTGTGAAGAATATTCAATTGAATTTGATTTAAATGAATGTCTCTAGTAAGTTTCATTAACTTAAGATATATAGAAGCCTATCAGGTAAACTTAACCCAGTTTTTACGGCTGCAGGGATGGAGTCCTGCATATGTTTTGCATGTAGAAAAGAGCTGACGTCATGTTTTCCATCTGTGGAACTGTCTTTCCTCCACCTGACCCTCCCCCAATAAGCAATCCGCCCATGTTGTCCCAATGGACTGCAGCACTGCACTATATCATTGTGGGCATTTTTTTTATGGGCTTTTTTTTTTTCATTTCTGCATCCCTGTCATTTCTGTCCCTTCCCCTTAACAGTATGCCTGCCTACACCCATGAGTTCTGTGGTACAGTTGTCATTGAAGCCGGATCTGAGATGCTGGTAGATTATTTGTAATCAGCTGTAACCTAACTAGATCCATAGAGCACTGGCTTTCGCGCATGTCCGGTATCCAGTACTATGGCTGCCTAAAGATATCACAAGCCAAGCACAGTTGTAATAGCGAGTCCATTCCATAGGAAAAGCTACATCACCTTTAAAAAGGTTACAAATGACACCTTCCAATAATACAAATTCAGTGGATTCCACTCTCACTGAGCCCGCGAGCTGTAATAGTAACCATACACACTGCTCTGTCATTCTGCATTTGAGTGTTTCTAATAATACACACTCACACACCAGCAAAATGCACCTGGAGATCGTAGATGGTCTGTAGAACGCTTAGCCAAGCACCCACAAGTCACCACCAAATGCTAGTAATTCTCCAGTAGGTCTGGACTAGTTGGCCACAGTATCAGCTCCCCTAGTCCTCCTTCTCAAGCAGCAGCCCAGCTCATGAAACCTCCCTCCCCCACTATGAGATGTGTACAACTGTCGCTGCAATCTGCTAGTGAAGGCTTCCAATGGATTATCCAAGCCGAAAACACAGTGCCCAACACAGACTGAAGTTAAAAATACAGAGCTCCCTGCGCAATCTAAGTAGGCATAGGATGGACTAGTGGGCAGCAGTATCAGCTCCTACCACCCTGGCTCCTTCCCTCTCAGTAGCCCAGCTCATAAACCTACCTCCATCCCCCACTATCAGATGTGTACAGCAACTGTCGCTGCAGTTAGCTAGTGTACGATTAACTACAGTAAGCGGACTGTAATGCAAGAAAAGAAAAATCAGTATCTCTCTTTGTTGAGAGTGAGGGCTTCAAATGAACCATTTGAGTCAAAAACACAGTGCCAAACACAGACAGAGGCTAAAAATAAAGAGCTGTCAGCACAGGCTAAGAAGAACATAGCATAGTATCAAAAATCACCTACCCGTTCTCACTTAAAGAGCTTGTGTACTGCCTGACATTAATATTTTTAAGGTAGTGAACATTTACTTTTTATACAGATGGTACATTTTCTTTTCCCTGTTGCTAAAGTATTTTCAGCCTGACTTTACTAAGTGTAGTGTGTGTAACAGCACTCATCCTGGATGCCTTCTTATCTAATTTTATTAATGCAAACTAAAACCCTGGCCTGTGAGATTCTGAGATAGTGGAAAAATATACTGACCCCAGGGGACAGCCTTTACCTCTGGTCAATATTTGAATACTATTCCCCTTCATACTTCACTGTGACACCACAACTGATCAAGAGGAACCAATCGTCTCCTGCCAGATTGGTTACTGATGATGCCACAGTGAGTGAGGACACAACAGACATGCTAATGAGTATGAAGAGGGTACCTGCTAGGGCATGAAGCCACAGGCTGAGTACCTTCAACCACCCAGGAAGTGCAGTGATCTAGCATAATGTACACCATGGAGTGTTTTATTGCACTTATAAAATTGACATTTTTTAAATATGTTTAGTGATTCAAATAATCATGATTAAATATGGAAAAGTAAAAAATGTATGTAAAAAATTGTTCAAGTAGTCCCTCCTGCTGGAGCTAAAATGTATCTGTTTTTGGGATCTTTCTCCAAATGAGGCTGCCATACTTGTAGTTGCAGTATTTTCTAATGCTTTACCAGTAGGCTCCACACTCCCCTCTTTCTGTGCAGGCAACTGAAAAGATGAAGCACTGTACTTATTTTTTTGTTATATTTCTTTACTTGCATTTTCAACTATGCAAAGCAGTGAAACAACACAATTGTAAGTGAAAGTGCAATCACTATGCATGTCTTTCAATGATCCCCACTCCCAGGTCTCATCTTTCAGTGAGTGTTCATAGGTGGCGGCTGTCAAATGTGGAATACCAAATCAGTGGTAAATACTAGCGCTCACCATGGAAAGATACGGCATACAATTTATTAAGCCAGCTCCAACTGGTGGTGTACCCCAGTACTTTGAGGACACACTGCCTCTTCGTTGCAGTATCTTTACATGGAGAGTGATTTTTTTTGTGTTTGTTTCAGTATTTGGTTGTAATTTACAGCTTCATGCCCATGGAATTAAGTGTACGTGTAGCATATGGTCACTGTACTTTTTAGTGGTAAATACTAAACTGATTTGTGGGAAAAAAATGCAATGTGAAAAATAAAAGGAGTTCAGTATGGTGTTTGTGTGTGTGGGGTGCTGCTTTGAACACAACTTGGTGTTCATGTCATGCTGCCATTAATGTGGGAAAAACAAGACTGCCACATTTTATTTTTATTTTTGTTACAAAGGTTCAGCTGTGTAGTGATATGTGAAGAGGCTAACACCAGCTTGACTGTGTGGTGTGCAGCATCACCACATGGTCAGTCTTAGCCAATTAGGTTGCTGGATTTCACCTTACAGAGGATGGATTAATGGAGCTCGGTATTGATACCCTAGATCAAAAAAGGATGAGAGGTGATATGATCAAAACATTCAAACATCTGAAGGGCATTAACAAGGTGAAAGAGTCTAACATGTTTCAATATAAGCAAAATAGCAGGACAAGAGGACAGCATGCGATTACAGGGAAGCCAATTAAGGGGTAATCTAAGGAAGTTCTTTTTCACAGAAAGGGTGGTGGATGCATGGAATGGCCTACCTCAGGAAGTGGTGGATATGAATACAGTGCAGGGCTTCAAACAGCTATGGGGTAGGAATAAGGGAGCAATACAGATGAGTATGAATAGATAGGCAATTGGCAGAGTACAGGCCTATGGCACATTCATAAGGTAGAAAAAATGAGCAGACTGGATGGGCCTTGCGGTCCTTATCTGACGTCAACTTCTATGTTTCTATTACCATTTTATAAAACTAGATGTCACCTGCCAGGTAAAGTACTGTTCTTCACATTACACCCAAGACTGTCAGGTAGAAAACTTTCTAATGACCAAAAGGAAAAATACTTCAGAAATAAAATGTAGAAAATGGAATACTTTAAAGCATTAGTGTAATTTTCTGTCTGCTATTCATGGTGCTTATAGCTCTTTAAAGAGAAGTCCTACCATTTAACAATCCCCAAGGTAAAGGGAAAACAAATGCCATTTTTTGCCTCACAGTCTTTATAATTATTATTTCTGGGTTTAAATAAACATTGGATAACTACTTCCACAGTGTATACACGAGCACACTGAAATGCTGATCCTAGCATGTGACTTTGCCTACAATTAAGTTACCAAGCACTAGAAAGAATCTTAAGAAGTCTGAGTTTCTAAATAGCAGAAATGCAAGGTATTTTACAAAGTCTGTACTGCAACCTACAAATACACGTTAGTAAAACTTTATTAAACTGGCACTGAATTCAGCAGTGCATAATTTGAGTTTCAAGTAAGTTTGTCCCATTTGAGAAAACATTGAATAGTGTTATCAAGATGGCTTACAGGTCCAAAGGTGTGGCCATATGGAGGAGATGTGCTTGAGGACAATCATAATATTTACAGCAGCTATGCATGTTACAGTGAAAATCTTGACCAATACTTTTTATTCTATTTTAAATTGCCACGTATCTGTTTTGTACTATTCACCCCCCCCCACCCATTTTGAGTTTGATTTAGCATTTCTGTTATAAAATAGAGTGCTCCTTGAATACAGCTATGGCCAGGTTTTCATCAGTATTCTCTGATATTCTTGAACACCATTGTATAACAGTTTTCTTGTGACTAATATCAACTAGTATGCAGCAGCCGCTGCTAGCTGACCTTATGGGACTATGGGTATAAACAACTGAGAGTATGGAAGAAAACCTGGATCGAGCCATATTTAAATGAGCACTCCATTTATTATTTCAAATAGGAGAAAAAGTGTTAAAGCAGACTCAGACTGTGGAAACAGAGCCATAGGAAGGCATTTGGGTGCCCTGGGTAAGAGACAAATTTTGTGCTACGCCCCGAAAAAAGCCAGAAGCTCTGGAGGTTTACATGCTCCATCTCTGTGGTGAAGTTTGGGGCTTTTCTTGAAGAAAATAAAAACACACTTTTGCTACATGGTCAGTCCCTACCCCTTATTTAAGGGAAAATTTTGCTGCCATGAATCTGAGGAGTGGGAAGAAGAATCAGCATTTATATAGCACTTTTCATCCACAGTGTATTCCAAAGCGCTTGACAAGCAATGCTAGACTGGTAATGAAGTGACTAAATGTGTGGTGGCTGCCATATCACACATCAACACCCACACACAGCCTGGACAATTGCATGAACCAGTTTATGGGAAGGGGAATGTTGGCCAGGACACCGGGAATGTCTCCTACTCTTTGAGAAGAGCGCCCTGGGTTATTTTACTTCCACCTGGACACCCACCAGGACAACACCAGGAAGGGTAGAAGGGACCTCGGTTTAACATCTCATCCGAAGGACGGCACACCCCAGCAGTTAAGCACCCTCTACTACTGCACTCTGATGCCAGCATGTTAGGTGCAAGTTCAATCCCGGTGTGGACAGAGAACTCACAACCTTCTGGTCCATAGGCGGATGTGCTACCAAGTGAGCCATGAGACTTTGGCTGTTTAGCAGCACATTTAGACAAGCAGTATTTTTTAATTTTCTTTACAGTGTACTTTAAGGAGGGGACATTGCAGCTATGTTTTTGATCTCTGGGATGGGGCGTGGTCCCTGGAAATGTGTCAATCTATTGGGGAGGGTAGTCTGGTTCTTTATTTAAAGCAATGCACTGCAGATGCATGATTCTTGCAGCATTCATGGGTATGAGTGACAAATTATTTTTCTGCTCACTAAACATTTGAATGGGATAATTGGACATAGGAAAACACAGTACACATATTTTCTTATGTCTCAGTTTTGAAGATAAGAACCCTAAGAACCAGGATACTGGCTTCAATAACTTAATGGAATGCTTCAAGGGACTGCGCAATAGTATGGAGACCATAATAATGGGGGACTTTAATATCAACTGGTTTGCACTCAAGGCCTGCATCTATCAGGATACTGTTACATCACAGCACCTCACTCAACTTGTCCCCTCTCCTGCTAGAAACAATTACAGAACAGGAACCAGCACCCTGATAGACTGGATATTGTCAAATCGCACTGACAGAATTACTAAGGTGTCTGTCCTCCCGGGCTCGATAAGTGACCACTCGCCTGTGATCTGCTCATGGGCTACTAAAATCACTAAGCCCCCCTGAAAATCATTTGCACTAGGGTTCTTAAGCAGGGACATCTACACCTGCTAAAATCTCATCTAAGCAGGGTTGATTGGTCTAGTATTGACACTCTCAAGGATGTAAACAAAGCACTGGAGCTGTTCATCAGACTCTTTACTACAGCCTGTGACATCCATGCACTGCTGGTCAAGAAGAAAGTCAAAGGCATATCGAACCCCTGGATAAACTCTGTACTCCTAGCGCAGCTCAAACAAAGGGACCATCTCTGGCATTCTGCCCCAGCGACAGGAGCAAAAAAGGACATCCAACTTTACAAAGCAGCAAGAAATAGCTGTACCTGGTCTATTCAGAATGCCAAATGCAAACATTTTAGAGAAGCACTTTCCAACTCCTGGGGACATGGGAAAAAATTCTGGAATAACCTAAAGGACCTTACAGGGAAGGAAGCTGAGACACCACCAACTATGTTCAACATTGATGGTACACCTATGCTTGACCTTTATATGATCTCTAACACATTTAACAACACGTTCTCTAACCTGAGCAGCATCCTACCTCCTGATTTCTTCAATGTCCCCACCTCCAACTCCACCTCAATAACGTCGTCCCAAGCACACCCTACACCACAGTTTTTCTTCCAAGAGATCCTATGCACCTAGCCGGAACCTACATACGTAAGGATATCAGCAAAACCAGTTACAGTGGTGACCCCCTTGATCTGAATCTGCTTGCATTAGTTCTTGATGTGCTCCTTGAAACCCTGACAAAGATATTTAACCTTTCCGTAAGATTGTGTCAATTCTCATCACCCTGGAAACAGACAACTATCACACCAGTGTGCAAAAATGAAGGCAAGATGCTACATACCAACAGGTCCATCCTCCATCTCCTCCCCCTTATCTAAAGCTCTGGAGCGAATAGCCTCTGATCAACTTGTGGAGTTCATGGTGAGTGAAATCCATTGCCCAGAGCAACACAGATTCTGGAAAGGACATAGTACCACCACAGCACTGCTGGAGTTCACCAGTTTCCTCCATGACACCATTGAACAAGGCATGTTTGGTGGGGCAGTATTCATTGATCTAACAAAGACTTTAGACACCTTTAACCACCCGCTACTTCTTGATCAACTGTCCACCCTTGGCCTCTCCAAACATGCAGTGAGCTGGTTTGCTAGTTACCTTTGGGACAGGGTCCAATGTGTCAGGATAGCCGGAGTCACCTCAGATGAAAAAACAGTCCTCTCAGGTGTCCTCCAGGGGTCAATATTGGGACCACTACTCTTTTCTCTGTTTCTTAATGGCCTTCCTAGCGTCTGCCAACAGAGAATATCACTTTATGCGGATGATGCAGTACTGTTCTCAAGGAACCAAGATACTGGCATTCTAGAAATTCACCTACAAAGCAACTTTAAGTGTGTTGAAGATTGGTTTCACTCCCATAAACTTGTTCTGAACTTTAGCAAAACTAAGGTAATGACATTCTACAACCCACAGAGCAAGTACAAACTTCTGCTGTTCAACATCAAGTACCTAGCGGGGGCCTCAATTGAGCATATTCCTGAGTTTAAATACCTTGGCGTCACCCTGGACAGCTCACTTATGTTCTAACATCATATGGGTAATGTGGCAAAAGCTGCCAATATACAGATTGGCCTGCTCCACAAGCACAAGCATTGCCTGACCGCTGAAGCCCTCAGACTGGCTATCTATAGCTCTGTCACCTCCATTATTGACTACAGTCTTGCCATCTATGGCTCTGCCTCCCCAACTGCTCTCCGAAGGATAACTGTTACACTCAACAAAGTGGGGTGCCTCCCGCCTAACTCACACTTGTGACCTATATGCCCAGGCTGGATGGCTACCACTCATGAGCAGAATTCAATACCAGACCTGTCTACTTACCAACAACAATTCTCCTTGGGCACATACCGCCTGGAGTTGTAAAACTCCTTACCACCCACAGCAGCACCCAACCTACATGGAGAGCTCTTCAACAGATGTTCCAGGTCCCCATATGCTGTACCACTATGGGGCAGAGATCATTCTCGCACTGGGCTCCTCAGTGGTACAACAACCTAAACAAAGAAGCACTTACAGCTGCAACTCTAGGTCCCTTTAAAAGGGAACTTCAACGCTCCATTGCCTCAACCAAGCAGTGTGACTGTCCCTGCTAAACAATGGTCTTCACCTTGTAGCAGTGACAATTGTGCTTTGGACTCCTGTCTCCTTGTTCCTCTTTTGCTCACCCCCCCACACTCCCCCCTTTACCCACCCTTCCCCTCGCAGCTGACACTAGGCCCCAGCCACCATCACCAATCTCCTGCCACCCACCCCTACTAACTGACAATGGCCATTGCCTGCTCACTTTTCTCTGCCTCTCTCCTCTCCATTTGCTGTTCTCCTTCAAAACATACTCATGCCGGCAATTGCCGAATCTCGCTGCCAACCATTGTATATATCATGCTTAGTCAAACTTGAATGTAATATATGTATCTATTTTTTCCTTTGTATTGTCATTACCCTACTTCCTTTGATGTGGAACCTTTATAAATGAGCAGTCCCTGCTCAAATGTACTTGTAATCCTAGAGCTTACTAAAATAAAAAAAAATAAATAAAAAATAAAGATATAGGAATTACCTCTATCTTCAAAATTGAGACATAAGGAAATACATGTGCACTTACTGAGGAATCATCTGGAAACTGAATATTACAACACAGCTACTTCTGTATGTGACTATTGGTAGAGATGATTTCTGACCCATCTCCATCTCCAGGGGTCATGCGTCCAGCCATTCAGAGACCACAGTCTGCACAGTGTCTGTAACCTGGCACCCAGTACCACTGGATGTACAAGAAAGAAAAAAAGCACGTACCAACCAACTTGAGGGAGACTAGTCAGTGCAGTGCAATGGAGTTGCAGTATGACTTTGGTCTGAGGGCAGGCTCTGCTCTGACTGGGACTGTATGTGCCATCCCTCCACCACCCGTCTGCATGGAGTAGAAGGAAACACCATTAGATGGGGCTTGCCGCCATGCCGGGAGCCTCCCTGGTGTAGAATTGGAGTGCATGAGAAATGCGGGTCAAGAGGGGAGAAAACAATGTGGTAGGCTGGAGTGAGGGTGCCGCTTGGCCTGCCCGCACCATGGCAATCAGTCAGCACACAAGCAGCAGACTGAAGGTCACGGACGTCTTCACTCCCATCCCAGTCCCGTGAACTATTAAGTTATCATGTCACAGCTGAGTCAGGCCTGCGCCGTGGGTTCCTTGACCCAGTCCCACAATCAAATTAAATATCAGATCCAATCCTTCCTCCCGATCACTGAAGTGCAGTGCATTTTTCAAATTCCAATCAAGTATCCCCCCCCCCCACGGCGGCACTGCCACTGCCACACACCACATGCAACACACTCACATCTCATCCATTGACACTGTCACACAGACACAAACTAAAAAGTAAACAAATTTAAAGAATTAATTTTCATTTTAAAACAATACGGAATACAGAATCACACAGACACATGGGAGTCCGCTGGGACGGACTTGTACATAATGTAGATGGACTACTACAGTGATGCACTACATTGTTTTGCTCAAAAATCTTCAAGATGGATTTCTCTTGTCTTCTCTGTCTATCATCTGTCCCAATCTTCTCGCTCTACATACACTCTGTCTGTCGCTTTTTTTCTGCCTGCTAGTCACTCTATTTCTATGCTCTACTTTCAACAATAACATTGTCTCCAAGTTTAACCACCTCTTCGTGCTACTTTCCCTGCCCGTACCTTTTGTACTAGTAGGCGGTGCTGGCCCACCCACAGTTTCTCTTTCTTTCTCATCTCAGCAACACCACACCAGATGATAATTTGCCTGCAGCTCATGTGACCTCCCCCGACCTGCTGGACTGGTCCTTGGTTCGCAGATGTGCCCCTACTGACAGCCAGACATAATTACAGTTTACCAAGCCAAAATACATTTAAAAAAGTTTAAAGCGGTAGTGCAAGTTAATAAACAAATGAGCTTCAGTTGAAAATTTTGCTCCTCTGAGGGTTGCACCCAGCGCCTTTGCACCACCCACCCCCACTTCCTATGGTACTGTGTGGAAAGAAGGGTGTTGTACAAGTTAAGAGATAAGAGGCAATCTAAAATTGAATACTGAAGTATGGGTTAAAAGTTTCTCCATAACATGCACTGCTACCTGAAGCACAATGCAGCCTAGATTTCATAGATTTCCTGCATTTGTGCTCCATTTTTTCTTCACTGCTAGGTTCAGATACAGGGAAATAGAATCCTTGTCCACAACTGTTAATTAACTCATGCAGGTAAATCTTTTGCTGAAGTCACAATCCACTGTTTGTGACATCATAATAGTTTCCAAGGCAGCAAACTGATGTCACAGAGGGTTTAAGCATGCAGAAATGGATGACCCTAGGGGACAAAGATTCTGTTTCTATGCAAATTAACCTGGTAATGAAATACTGGAGAAGACTTGTAGACAATGTACAAAATATAGACTGAACTGTGTCCAAATAGTGGTTTTCAATGTTTTCCTAAAACTGATAAACTCACTACAGCAGCTGTGTTTTCACAGCTGCTCCACTCCCACTTCCAACCCCAGCTAGTTTTTTTACGGCTGCATGGGTGGAGCCCTGCAGACATTTTGCACGTAGAAAAGGGCTGACGTCATGTTTTCCATCTGTGGAACTGTTTTTCCTCCGCTGGACCATCCCCCAACAAGCAATCCACCCATATTGTCCCTATGGACTGCAGCACTGCACTATATCACTCTGGGCTTTTTTTTATGGGCTTTTTTTTTCTTTTCATTTCTGCATCCCTGCTATTTCTGTGCCTTCCCCTTAACATCAGTCAGGTACAGCCCCAGCACTGCAGCAGCAGAATTTATTAACTTCCTTGGAGAGGAAATCTGCTCATCCCATGTAGCTTGCATGTGTTGGGGGGTGTCACGTGTATGTAGCTTGGAGCCTTTTGGCTTTTGCTATAACCACATTGCAATGGACAACTCAGGACTGCCCACACCAGCTGCATGTTAGCACATGCACTGGTCACAGCCGCTGCTTCCAGCAAGCGCACGCGAGTGCGCGTGGGACAGGCAGGGCACAGATCTCATTACTGTATTCCTAACTTCATGGGCAGGGATTTTCTCCATCTGGTTAGCTGTTCACCCACTCACAGTGTCTGAGCTGAAGCAAGGCTCCGCCCCTCCCTCTCTCAATGTTGCTAGGCCCAGTTCCATGGACTCTTGCTGTGGTTAGTGTCCCTCGGTTCACATAGATTTGTTTTTGTGGCCGGCGATAACTTTTTGTGGGGGAAAAATTGTAAATGTGCTTCCAATGTGTTTGTTAGAAGATACATGGGGGACACATTGGGAGATAGTGTAGTTGTGACCTGCACCCATAATGTACTGGTGACCCCCACCCAAATAAATAATTCGGAGCAACGTGGTCTACAAGTGAATGTCTCACTGGGATCTCACATGACCAGCACTTATGTAGTAAATTAATCTGATTGCCTGTTAAGCCTGCTCTGGGAGAAGAAACTAGACAAAAAGATTCTGGTGGTCTTGTCTTTTGCCATACTGTTAATATGGGATGGCTGTTTTCACTTTGGGTTGGCATCTGACTCACCTTTTAGTGTCAATAAATATCTGAATCCAGCTTGACAGAGACAAATAGGACACACAAAAAGCGATTAGTAATTAAGTGCTTCTCAGATAGGTAAAACTAGTCTGCCCATTTTCTTTACAAACTTCATTATGCAGCCATGGTGGATCTGACAAGAATTTGTTAAAGGTGTTGAGAGTGCCATAGATATGCTTGTAACATAATTCCACTTGTTCCGTTCATAGGTAAAAAACACTAGGTTTCTTGACAGCAATAACAATTAACACTGAACTCTAATAATATAATCATGGACTCACTACACAGTATAGTATAATAATCCTATCATCAAGAGAATACAGTACGAGGCCTTAAGCCTTACACTTTAGTCTCATGAGACATTTGGGCTGTTACTGAGGATAGTAAATCCAGTAGTAGTATATATTATTGCTGTTATGCTACACATTTTTGATGTGAAAGCAGACACAAAGAGAAAACATTGAAATATAACCTATTCCATGTATTCTTCATTCAGTTTCAGAAGTAAAAGGTTGTGCAGGCCATCTTGTTTGTACTTGTTGCTGTGAATTTAGGCCAATAGTAATTCAAGCTAATGATGTCACTGCAGTGACTAAATTGTCAATAAAAATGACTTGTGATGGAATTAGGTGATTTATTGAGCACTGATATTAGGATCCTTGCAGTTTTCATCACTGGCAGCAATGTCCATAAATGTTACTGGCAGCCCTACCAATTGAATAAGGCTATACATTTTTCAGGTAGTGTTTAATGCTGCAACTGCTTCAAGATGTCAAGAGATGAACAAAATGGGATATAAAGTCTCTTTTGGGGTAATATTTTCATGTACCCCTAATTAATAACAGCAATTAGTTTGTTGCAGAACAAGCTCTGGAGCCTGACTGAAGAAAATAATCTACATGTAGCATCAGTCAGCTCAACACAACACATTTACCATGACATGATTTCTGATTTATTTCTATGGGCTCTCTGCATGATTGTTTTTCTTCTCTATGCACTGCAATACCTTGTGTGCAAAGCTGAGTTATGGGCACCTAGGTTTCCTCACACAAATGCAGAGCCCTTCCCCACTGTGTTGCAATACCTTGCCCCAACTGTTCATGAACACACACAGCTACTCATCTCTTTATGGCTGAGGGTGAGAAGAAGATGTATTATGACCTGGAATGACATAGTGCTGCATGCATTAAGCCATTTGTGTTTTGCCTTTCTGGTGTCAGGGGTATATTAGGTCATGCCAGCCAGAGGGTGTAGTAACGGTTCTGCATCTCCCTCATAGATATCTGGAATCCTTAGCCAGACCTGCTGGTAAGGATCACAAGCTGCCATCCTTGCCACAGAGGACTAGGATGAACAGAACATTTGCTGGTGTACTTTGTTTTAAAAATGCATTTCAGCATATAAACATAGTAACATAGAATTTGTTGGCAAAAAAGGACCACTTGGTCCATTTAGTCTACCCAGATGGTCTCAGCTTAGTTTGTCTCCACAGACCCTAACTGGTTAAAGCAACCCCCCCCATTTACTAATATTCCCTTATGTCTACCCAAATATGCTTGACAACCCCTACTGTTTCCACCTCCAAAAGCTCCACTGGCAGTCTGTTCAAGGCATCCACTACTCTTTCAGTGAAGTAGTACTTCCTCACATCCCTCCTAATCTTCCCCCTTCCAGTTTTATTGCATGCCCTCTGGCCTTGGTGCTCTTTCACATTTGAAACCTTCTCTCTCATTAACCCAGCTCAATCTGGCTTCCAGGCTAATCATAGCACAATCACTGCACTAGCAAAAGTAACCAATGCTTGGATCTCTGCTATAGATGCTAAAAAGGTAACTGGTGCAGTCTTTTTGGACCTCAACAAAGCTTTTGATACTGTTGATCACAAACTATTAGTCAATTGCCTTGCAAAGTTGGGTGCCACATACCATACCACCCAGTGGTTCTCTAGCTACCTAACTGGAAGATTCCAAAAAGTAAAGGCAGAAGGTTTTTTCTGCTGCCTTGCCAGTTGCAAGAGGAGTCCCCCAAGGATCCATCTTAGGCCCTATCTTGTTTTCTCTGTACATTAATGACTTAGATGCTAACATATCTACGTCCAATCTGCACTTTTGCAGATGATACTGTATTGTATACTTTGTTATCGTTATCTGAAGTCAAGGGATTGCTTCAAGCGGACTTCGCACAACTTGAGCATAATCTAATAAAGGCAAAGCTTCTGCTCAATGCTAAGAAGACTAAAGCGATGATATTCTCCTGCAGTGCTGTCTCAGCCCCCCCCAATACCCTTGCCCAAGACTTCATTGTCACCACACTAAACGAGCATCTGGAAGTTGTAACCAAATTTAAATTACTAGGTATCTGGATCGACAATAAAGTATCTTTCAGTGACCACGTCGAAGATGTCTCTAGAAGGTTAAAAGCAAGGTTAGGTTTCTTCTACAGAAATAGGCCCTTTTTCCCCCTTGAAACTCGAAACAAGCTTGTACAGGCCACTTTTCTCCCCCTACTCGACCATGGCGATGTAATCTATTCCTCCACCACTCTTGCAAATCTAAGTAAACTGGACATCCTTTATCACCGTGCATTACGAGTTCATTACCAACTCCCTCACTGCTCGCATCACTGTGACTTATATGCAGCTGTTGGTTGGACATCCCTTACTACTAGACGCCTGCTCATGCAGGCTATGGACTCTTAAACTGCTCCTGCAGAAATTGCCAAGCTATCTCTCTTCCCTTATTAGTATCTCACATAGTGCATACTGCTAAGAAAATCTGACTTTATTATGCTTGACATACCAAGGACGCGGACTTCCTTTGGTAAACGCAAGCTTGCATATGCCCTTCCCTCCATTTGGAACCAATTACAAACTGTACTGAAACTAACTAGCACAGTTTCAATAAACTTCACAAATTGCTAAGTTCAGCCAAATAAAAGACACCTGTAACTGTCATTAAGTCTCTTCCTTCCCCATGTGTGCCATATTTATCCACTGGTAAGGTATAATTGATTTGTCATATTAACTGCTTTCCTTCCTTCTACTCCTGCTTTATCTTTGCTTACGCTCCACTGCTACTCTATCAAATCCTCCTCCCCCATATCAGTTGTAGACTGTTGTTTGTTCTAGCTGCCAAAATACTGTATATGTATTGCACACACCAGTCATCATGTTTCATTTATCAGTATGCAACCTGTAAGTCGTTTCCCTGTCTCATATCAATGTTTACCACCTGCAGTCACCCTATGTGGTACCCTTGTATGTATATCCAGCCTGTATCATGTAACGTGCATTTCATGTATATACTGTTATTACCTATCTGTGTTTGTAATTTAAGTGTTTGTGTCACAGGACCTCCTTGTGAATGAGCTTGCTTAATGGAGTTTTCCTACAATAAACTTGAACTTGAACTCCCTTCCTAAACCCTGTTCCCCCCATTATGTACGTTTAGGTTTCTATAATGTTTCATCTCATTCTCCTTTCTTCCAGGGTGTACAAGCTGAGATCTCTCATTCTCTCTTCTTTGGGATTTTGATGCAATGCCTTTGTTATTTTATTTGCCCTCCTGGGGAATGCCTCCACCCTATCTATGTCATTTCTCAAGTATGGCCTCCAGAACTGGATACAATACTCCAGGTGGGGTCTCAACAGATAGTGATACAGTGGCAATACCACCTTCCTCTTCCTGCTGGAGATACTTCTCCCTATGTACCACAGCATCCCTATTCCATACCCAATGCTTTGTCACAGTGCTCTACCACTTTGAGGTTGTCAGATATGATAACCCTAAGTCCCTTTCCTGCTTAGCGACTCTCAGTAACCTCACACATCCTATACTGATATCCTGGGTTCCTATAGCCTAGGTGCATTATTTTGTATTTTCTGGCATTTGAACCCCCAACTGTTATGCTCTTGATCACTCCTTGAGTTTCCCAGAGTCCTCACATATTCTCTCCACTCTCTCCTGGGTGTCCTCCTTTCTACAGATTTTGGTGTCATCTGTAAAAAGGCATAACCCACCATCTTCTGCAATGTCAATTATGAAGACATTTAAGAGAATAAGTCCAAATAATGAGCTGTGTGGCACCCCACTGGTCACAATCCATTTTGGGACCCCTGCTGTTCTCACTTTTTATAAATTCACTGCATAATGCTTGTGATAACTCTGAGCCAATTTTATATGTGGATGACGTGGTTTTAGTATGTCAAGGAGAATCCTGTGAAAAGGTAGAACAATATTTACAAAAGGATTTTAGTCTAATTCATGAATGGTTTATTAGGCACAAATTAATGTTAAATTCAAGTAAAACAAAATCTATGTTTTTTAAAAATCCTAGTACCAATGTTATATTTGATTTGTCACTCTGTGACAATTGTGGTAACATGACTGAGAAAGTTGCTGATATAAAATATTTGGGACTTGCTATAGACTCACATCTGTCATTTGAGTTACATATCACAAAACTAATTAGTAAAATACACCAAAGGCTGGGAATGTTGTATCAATTAAATAGACACTTAACCTATGAAACAAGGGCAATACTTGCACATTGTTTTTTGTTTTCAATAATCGATTAAGGACTGATTATATATTATTTTTCTACAGATAAAATGCTTGTAAAGCTTAAAACTACTTATCGTAATATTATATGCTGTGTCATTAGACAGAACAAAAGGACACATCATTGTCATTTATATAGTTATTTTGGGTGTTTTTCATTTTCTGACAGATTTGGATTGCGTGCATTAATTTTTCTTCATAAATTACATTTGGGATATTTACCAGTTATAATTGCTGAGCCTCTTTCCGAGAGTGATTAATATAATTCCAACTAGGTCTCAGGTAGGTTATAAATTTCAGATTCCGTTTTTTCAAACAACAATGGCACAGAACTCTTTGCAATTTCATGCTGTAAAATTGTATAATGATTTACCTCAAATGATCATGATGTCTGCTAACATTTCTTCTTTTAAAGGTGTACTCCAAAAATTAATGTTATTGGAAGCAGTACCATAGGAAGGTTGGGGTGGATGGTGCACTGGCGCCGGGTGCAACCCTCAGAGGGGCACAATTTTCAACTGAAGCTCATTTGTTTATTGACTTGCACTACCGCTTTAAACTTTTTTAAATGTATTTTGGCTTGGCAAACTGTAATTATGTCTGGCTGTCAGTAGGGGCACATCTGCAGACCAAGGACCAGTCCAGCAGGTCGGGGGGGGGGTCATATGAGCTGCAGGCAAATAATCATGTGGTGTGGTGTTGCTGCGATGAAAAAGAAAGAGAAACTGTGGGTGGGCTAGTGCCGCCTACTAGTATAAAAGGTACAGGCAGCAAACGTAGGACGGAGAGGTGGTTAAACTTGGAGACAATGTTATTGTTGAGAGTAAAGCTTAGAAATAGAGTGACTAGCAGGCAGCAAAAAAATGATAGACAGAGTGTATGTAGAGAGAGAAGATTGGGAGAGATGATAGACAGAGAAGACAAGAGAAATCAATCTTGAAGATTTTTGAGCAAAGCAATGTAGCGCATCACTGTAGTAGTCCATCTACATTATGTACAAGTCCGTCCCCGCCGTCTCCCATGTGTCTGTGTGATCCTGTATTCTGTATTGTTTTAAAATGAAAATTAATTCTTTAAATTTGCTTACTGTTTAGTTTGTGTCTGTGTGACAGTGTCAATGGATGAGATGTGAGTGTGTTGCATGTGGTGTGTGGCAGTGGCGGTGCCACCGGGGGGGGGGGGATTATTCTTGATTGGAATTTGAAAAATGCACTGCACTTCAGTGATCGGGAGGAAGGATTGGATCTGATATTTAATTTAATTGTGGGACTGGGTCAAGGAACCCATGGCGCAGGCCTGACTCAGCTGTGACAAGATAACTTAATAGTTCTGGGACTGGGATAGGAGTGAAGATGCCTGTGCCCTCCAGTCTGCTACTTGTGTGCTGACTGATTGCCATGGTGCGGGCAGGCCATGCTGCACCCTCACTCCAGCCCACCACATTGTTTTCTCCTCTCTTGACCTGCATTTCTCCTGCACTCCAATTCCACACCAGGGATGCTCTCCGGCCTGGCGGCCAAACCCACCCCAAGCTGTTTCCTTCTACTCCATGCAGGTGGGTGGTGAAGGGACGGCACATACAGTCCCAGTCAGAGCAGAGCCTGCCATCAGACCAAAGTCATGCTGCGACTCCATTGTACTGCACTGACTAGTCTCCCTCAAGTTGGTTGGTACGTGCTTTTTTTTCCTTCTTGTACATCCAGTGGTACTGGGTGCCAGGTTACAGACACTGTGCAGACTGTGATCTCTGAATGGCTGGACGCATGACCCCTGGAGATGGAGACGGGTCAGAAATCATCTCTAGCAACAGTCACATACAGAAGTAGCTGTGTTGTAATATTCAGTTTTCAGATGATTCCTCAGTAAGTGCACATGTATTTCCTTATGTCTCAATTATGAAGATACAGGAAATGCCTATATCTTTATTTTTTTTTTATTTTAGTAAACTGTAAGATTACAAGTACCTTTGAGCAGGGACTGCTCATTTATAAAGGTTCCACGTCAAAGGAAGTAGGGTAATGACAATACAAAGGAAACAATAGATACATGTATTACATTCAAGTTTGACTAAGCATGATATATACATTCATTGGTTTGCAGTGAGATTCGGCAATTGCCGGCATGAGTATGTTTTGAAGGAGAACAGCAAATGGAGAGGAGAGAGGCAGAGAAAAGTGAGCAGGCAAAGGCCATTGTGAGTTAGTAGGGGCTGGTTGCATGAGATTGGTGATGTTGGCTGGGGCCTAGTGTCAGCTGCGAGGGGTGGTGGGTAAAGGGAGGAGTGAAGGGGGGGTGAGCAAAAGAGGAACAAAGAGGCAGGAGTCCAGAGCACCATTGTCACTGCTACAAGGTGAAGACCATCGTTGAGGAGGGGCAGTTTTTGCCACATCACCTATATGATGTGAGAACGTAAGTGAGCTGTCCAGGGTGATGCCAAGGTATTTAAACTCAGGAATATGCTCAAGTGAGGCCCCCGCTAAGTTCTTGATGTTGAAGAGCAGAGGTTTATACTTGCTCTGTGGTTTGTAGAATGTCATAACCTTAGTTTTGCTGAAGTTCAGAACAAATTTATGTGAGTGAAACCAATCTTCAACACACCTAAAGTAGCTTTGTAGGTGAATTTCTAGAAGGCTAGTATCTTGGTTCCTTGAGAATAGTACTGCATCATCCGCATAAAGTAATATTCTCTGTTGGAAGACACTAGGAAGGCCATTAAGAAAGAAAGAAAAGAGTAGTGGTCCCAATATCGACCCCTGGGGGACACCTGAGTGTATTGGTTTTTCATCTGAGGTAACTCCAGCTATCCTGACACATTGGACCATGTCCCCAAGGTAACTAGCAAACCAGCTCACTGCATGTTTGGAGAGGCCAAGGGTGGACAGTTGATCGAGAAGTAGTGGGTGGGTAACAGTGTCAAAGGCCTTTGTTAGATCAATGAATACTGCCCCACCACACATGTCTTGGTCAATGGTGTCATGTAGGAAACTGGTGAACTCCAGTAGTGCTGTGGTGGTACTATGCCCTTTCCAGAATCCGTGTTGCTCTGGGCAATGGATTTCATACTTATCCAGGAACTCCACAAGTTCATCAAAGGCTATTTGTTCCAGAGCTTTAGATGGGGGGGGAGATGGGCCTGAAGTTGGTATGTAGCGTCTTGTCTCCATTTTTGTACACTGGTGTGATAGTTGCCTGTTTTCAGAGGAATAGGAATTGACCCAATCTTAGGGAAAGGTTAAATATCTTTGTCAGGGGTTCAAGGAGCTCATCAAGAACTAATGCAAGCAGATTCAGATCAAGGGAGTCACCACTGTAACTGGTTTTGCTGATGGCCTTGCATATGTAGGTTCTGGCTAGGTTCATAGGGATCTCTTGGAAGAAAAACTGTGGTGTAGGGTGTGCTTGGGATGACGTTATTGAGGTGGAGTTGGAGGTGGGGACATTGAAGAAATCAGGAGGTAGGATGCTGCTCAGGTTAGAGAACGTGTTGTTAAATGTGTTAGAGATCGTATAAAGGTCAAGCATAGGTGTGCCATCAATGTTGAGCATAGTTGGTGGTGTCTTAGCTTCCTTCCCCATAAGGTCCTTCAGTTTATTCCAGAATTTTTTCCCATCTCCCCAGGAGTTGGAAAGTGCTTCTGTGAAGTGTTTGCATTTGGCATTCTGAATAGACCAGGTACAGCTATTTCTTGCTGCTTTGTAATGTTGGATGTCCTTTTTTGCTCCTGTGGCTCAGGCACAGTGCCAGAGGTGATCCCTTAATTTGAGCTGTGCTAGGAGTACAGAGTTTATCCAGGGGTTCGATATGCCTTTGACTTTCTTCTTGACCAGCGGTGCATAGATGTCACAGGCTTTAGTAAAGAGTCTGATGAACAGTTCCAGTGCTTTGTTTACGTCCTTGAGAGTGTCAATTTTAGACCAATCAATTGTGTATCCTAACTGAAAAAAAGCTGTAGCTAGGGAAACACAAAGCAGAACATACTGCTAGCACCATCTAGAGGCCAAACTGTGGACTTTTTTCTCAAAACATATAACTCTACACATGAAAAAATTAAAAAAAAGTCATAAAAAGGTTTTTTCTATTTTCCTGTTTTATTAAAAAAAAAAAAAAAAGCCGCTGTATAATAGCAATAATGCACTCCAGGGTGAGGATTGTCCTGGGATAACCTCACTTCTGGGATGTTGGACGCACTCGGCCTGCGGCCTTATGCTTAACCACCTCAGGCATGAGGTTATCCCAGCACAACTCACACCTGTCATTCATCATTGCTTAATTACAAATCTTTTTATTCGTACATTAACAACAAAAGGGGTGGGGCAAAATCAATTGGCCCGCTGAAGGATACAGACCGGGCACTAATTACTGACAATCACATTATGGTTGAACACTATAATGAGTGCTTTACCTCAGTATTTAACACAAAAACTCATGGAGTCAGAGCCCCTTTAGATATTGTAGAGGAGCATAGCTTGATGCAGATATAAAGCAAAGATTGTCGAGATTAGATCACAACAAGGCCCATGGTCCAGATGGGTTGCACAGGAGGGTCATTAGGGAATTGGCGGAAGAACTAGCTTGGCCAGTGACTGCTCTCGTTCAGTATTCTATAAACCAGGGGGAGGTTCTGGAGGTTTGGAGGAGGGTGAACGTGGTGCCCATACACAAAAAAGGAACAAAACAGGATTTGGGCAATTATAGGCTGATCAGCCTGACAACTAAACTGGGAAAGGTCCTTGAAGTTATTATCAAGGACCATATCATAAGCTTTATGCTCCAGCAGGGGGACATTGATTGGGCTCAGCATGGATTCACCAAGGGCCGTTCTTGCCAGACTGATCTGTTAGATTTTTATGGTAAACCCAGTAAGGCACTGGACAATGGGGACTCGGTAGATGTAATTTTCTTAGATTTTTCAAAAGCATTTGACAAAGTTCCGCATGGGGAACTGATTGATGCCCCTATTGACCATAAAATACAAGGGAATATAACACAGTGGATAGAGTCATGGCTGACCAATAGGAAGCAGAGAGTCGGCATCACAAGTTCATACTCTGTGTTGGCAGAGGTGGCCAGCGATGTGCCCCAGGGGTCAGTATTGGGCCCCTGCCCCTTCTATATATATATATATATCTTCTACGACTACCAAATTAAATGTATGCGAATCCAAGTTTGCAGACTACACCCAGATTGGACTAGCTGTCAACAATACTAACAAGGATAACATACTACAGGCTGCATTGGGGGAATTGGAGAAATAGGGGAAATTATTACAAACTTGCATTTAATATGGGCAAGTGTACAGTGATGCACCTTGGGAACAAGAACAGAAAATTAAAATTTAAATATGTTTTAAATGAGTCGATATTGACAGAAGTTGTAGATGAAAGGGATCTCAGCGTTAGAATTAATAATGACCTGAGTTTCAAACTACACTGTAACCAGGTGATCAAAAAGGCTAGCAATATTCTGTATTGTATAAATAGACACATTATGAGCAGAGACAAGGAGGTCCTGCTTCCACTGTATACTTCATTAGTGAGGCCTCAATTGGAATACTGTGCACAGTTCTGGTCTCCAGGGGGGGGGGACTGAGATTAAAGCACTGGAAAAAGTGCAGAAAAGAGCCACATGCATGATAAAGGACATAAGGGGTAAGGATTATGAGGAGAGACTGTGGGCACTGCGACCATTTTCCCTGGAGCACCGAAGGTTAAGGGGGGATATGTGTCTAATTTTCAGGGTGTTATCAGACATAGGACTATGGGAGCAGTTAGGACTGATCCTTAGGGAGCAGAAATACTGTTCAAGGGCACATCCATTGCACCTAGTCAAGGAAAGTTACCATACTAAGTAAAGAAAATATTGGTTTAGCCTATAAGTTGCAAGTGTGTGGAATGAACTCCCAGTGGAAGTAGTGGCCAGCAGTAAAATGTCAGATTTCAAGAACAGATTACAGTAGATAAGTTTCTGGTGGATAATTCAATGTGTGGGTATAACTATACCAACCAATGAGCTACAATGGACCTCAGTCTTTTAAGCGCTGTACTAACCTATGAAAACTATGAAGGCAGGTTAAAGACTGGTCTGTAGTTGACCAGACAGCCCAGATCCAGTGAATATTTTTTCAGGAGTAGTCTTACAACTGCCTCCTAAAGGGGTCCTGGAAAGACCCCTGTCACTAGAGAACACTGAACTATCCTGTCTAGGACTGGGCCTACAACATCAATACACTCCACTTGGAGGTGCATTGGTCCAGGGTCCAAATTACAGCAGGCTGTCTGTAACCCCTGGATGACCTTCACAACATCCTCTACAACCAGCCAGTTGAAATCAGAACAGACAGACTGATTACGTGTGACTTCAAGCCCTTCACTGCAAGGTCCATTAGAGGGTGTTGTCTGGATTTCCACCCTGATGGTGGCAATCTTATCAGAAAAGAACAGAGCAAACTCAACACACCTTGATTTTGAAAAGGATCCCCAGACTGGAGACAGGCTGTATTGTGCAGCCTATCAACAGCGCTGAAGAGCTGAGCTGGTCTGTTAGTTGCCACAGCAATCTCCTTGGACAGGAACTCTGCTTTCTTACATGAGATTGCTAATTGATAGTCTCTATAATGGACCTTCAATATAAGCTTGTCATCCTCCAGACTGGTCCGCCGCCAATACTGCTCCAACCTTTGAGCCCTCCTCCTCATCTTCCTGAGTGTCTCATCAAACCAGGGGGACCTCTGGTCCAAGGTGAGGGGGTCAAACATGGATAGGTGTGATGGAGTTGAGGGCCTCGGTCATGACCCTATTATAGGGCAATACCAATTCTCCCGGCTCCTAGCACACACTCATCAAACCTGACAGGTTCAGCACCACCATCAAACCATCTGGTGAAACACCCCTTAAAGGACAGTACTGGACTATCTCCATAGGAGGAGGTCTATTGGGGGGGCCCCTCAAATGAGAACCTCACAGTATGGTGGTCCGACCATGCAGCTGGCTTCACAGTAAGGTCAAAAACCTTCATTCCCAGCAAGATGACGAGGTCCAACAAATGGCCGTGAATATAGGTTGCAGAGGAAATAACCTGTGTTAGGCCCAAATATCACATAAATTGGAGGAAGTCCTGTCCAAACTGCGAAAGTTCATCATCAACCAAGGCATGAAGTCCTCCAGAATAATCCATCTGAGAGACTCCACTACCAGTTCAGCAATGAATTCCATGACTTCTTACAGGAATTCCTTCCCATCCCCCAGAGGTCTGTAGATAAGAAGGATCTTGCAACCTACATCTGCAAACCCTTGAATGGCTATACATTCAAAGGACCTTGCTGTTCCAACTGGGAAGGCTGCGAGATTTAAGAATGATTTATAACATGTTGCTACTCCCCCCCCCCCATGATCCACTCTTGGGCATGTATCACCGAGTACCTGGTTGAAACAGCCAATCCCAACACAGTGCCAGCACTTTCATCTAGCTAGGTCTTGGTGATGCATACTAGATTAGATGTTCAGACAAGATCAGCAATAATTGCTTTCTTGTTCTTAATAGATCTGGCATTGCACAACACCACCTGATAGGGACAGGCAAATGAGGCTGATCCAGTGACCTGCCCACTAGCTGTGGAAACCTTGGGTATGGGCACCAGGCAGGGAGGTCCACTTTCCTGGTCCCATTTCCCCCCAGGGTGCCTCCTCATTCCCACTACCCTAATCCAACACCCCCACTGTACTCCCACCCCAGCCTCTGCAAATCTCTGTTTCCATTGTATGCAGACAATGTGGTTATCTCGATTTATTTATTAATTAATTAATTTATTTATTTATGTCTTTGATTACCAGATAAGTGTACTGATCCAGAGGACCATTTTCAGGCATGACCTGGACCAAAACAAGATGGCTCAATGTGAAAATACAACAGTTTACATAAAATTAGAAATCTACAATATAGTATGATGCATAAATAAATTCAGTTAGAACACACTGTGGGAAAGTGGATACAATAAATTATGGCAGTACAGTGCAGGTTACAAATGCAAATTGTGGGTGAGTAGTCATCTTACAGTTGGACAGGAGAAACAAAATACTTCATGGGAAAATAAGTTATCGACTGTTAGGTCATTGAAAAAAACTACATGAGAGTAAACATAAGATGGCAGACACATTAGAAAAGGCTCTAATACTGGTGCAAGTTAGAGGAAGGAACAGGGATGAGCAGATGATCTGGATTAGTTGCTTCCTGCAGATTTGAAACAGTGGATGGCTTTAGTGGATTATTGGGGTTTCTATGTCATAATAGTGATTGCCGAATAGCGATTGCTATTATACAGTGTATATCGCTGAAAAGCAAATTGGCGATATACACTTACTGGCGAACCAAAACCCAGCAACCTAAAGTGTATTTGTGAGGGGGGGGCTGTGACCTCTCCACACACCCTTGTGGGGGGCTTTGCCCCTCAACCCACCTGGATTAGGATTCTTAACTCCAGGGCGGTGCATGTCGGGAAGGGGGCATAAATTTGGCCACAAAAAAAATGTAAATCTGGGAGCCGCTGCCTGCAGCAAAATTTTGTCCCTCTTGTCTCCAGCCCTGAACCCAGTACCTGCTGTGCCAGAGCCAGCCACTCTCACCGCCACACCACATGACTGTCTCGGTGTGGCAGCATGGACAGTTCCTGTACATAACCCTCTTCCCCATCCCTCCCTTTCCCCTTGCCATTCCCTTTTTCATGTTGCTTTCCCCTACCCTCATGGTAGAACCAGTCACTACCCTTGTGGGTAGCCCATTCCAATATTGCTGAATATGGAGTCGCTCTTTTGATGGTCGCCCATATTCTGGTGCTATTATCTCTGGGTACCATTATCAGATTATAAGCTGAATATAGCTAAAACTGAATCCCTTACTTTTCATTACTATCTGATGCAGGAAGTCACATAGGATTATTCATTTGGTTGGACCCTAGAAAAAACTGAAATACCATGGTGTATACCTTACCTGGTCCCTTGATACCACCTTTAGGTATAACTGTGCCCCTTTCTCTACCTAGCTCTCACTGGACCTAACTCATTGTAACACATTGTCCTGTGCCTCTACAGAAGGGTAGAAGTAATTTGTATTGTCATTTTACCCAGGGCACTTTAATTATTTCAGAATGTTCTGATATCCTTGCAACTATCCAACTTCTGGAAGTGGAACAAGGAAATCTCCTAATTTATTTGGGCTAGAAAGCACCCTTGGGTCAAATTGCAAACACTGACTCTTCCTAAAGTCAAAGGGGGGCTTTTTCCTCCCACAGAAGAAGCTCTGTTACTGGGTGGCACAGCAGAGATACAATGCCCTGCGACAGTTGGGTGCCCCATGCACTCACTGGGAATAGGTGGCATTCTCAATCTTCCTCAACAAGGAATTAATTATAGCTCTATGCCACTCAGACCCAAACCCTTGACTAATCATTGACTTGAACCCTTGGCTCAGACAGAAGGTCTCAATTTGGGCCTCAGTCTGGAAATCACTATATCTTACCCCATATCTCTCTCTGTTTTGACAATACCACTCCTGGAGAGCTGTCAGCCGGTGTGCACAGATCTGGCTTTGGCCATAGGAGCATAACTCTTTGCAATGCTTTCAGCAGCTATTAACAGGGGCAGTACTTAAATATTTTGCAGACGTACAGATGTAATTTCACCAAAGTCAGGTAGGTAAGTTTATTTAGATACTTACAACTATGGCAATATTACTCCTTCCTCTCTCTGGGGGCCTGCAGTCTGTATTCACACCCTGTGATTATTCACTCCTTGCTCTCTATTATCAGAGCGGGAAGGTTGGGTCACATGATTTATCACCTATATAAGGCCCTAGTGGTATGAACTGGGGTGAGTTCACAAGACATACTCGCAAAATGGCAGGAAGAGCTGAATGCTCCCATATCAACTTCAGCCTGTGATAAGGCATCCCAGGTGTCTTCCAGGATAAAAAGTGCCCACCAGTGGTGCAAATATTCATGGAAAAACTTGGTAAGATACTTCTGTATTCCTGTTATCACTTTGCTGTTCCAGTCCTCTGGGGTCGCCTCTTTCTGGCACCTCTGCAGAGAAGCCAGGGTTAATCACATGCATATCATGTGGTCATGTACAGAGTTACATGCCTTCTTCCTGCCACAACAAGTGGAACTGTTGGAATTATTTAGGCATAGTGCTCACAGCAACAAAGAAAGTGTTAACAAGAGAATGGCTCAGCCACCCCACCCCCGGTGATCAATACTGGAGGTTGTTAATCAACCAGATTTATAAAATGGAAAAAAAATGCATCTCTTGAATAACAGATCCAAGCTATGCTCCTCCTGGTGGATGGGTTGGTTCCTGCACACAATGAGTAAGGAAAAGAAACTTTCCATAGCACCCAGCATATGGGTCACGGCACTAACCTACAATCTCAACTGTTGTAAGCTAGCATCTACTCTTTGACCTGGGACAGCTACTACATCCTTCCAGGTGTTCACTTATAGGTGAGTAGGACTCTTCCTCCTGCTTCGCTTCCTGGTTCATCAGTGACAGGACTCCAGGCCTGCTTGGTCTCACTTCTGCTGCATAAAGGATTCACTAGGTCACTGTAAAGAACTATATACAGTTACAGAGTATTGTTGTTTTGTTGTTAAGCAAGCCAATACCCTTCAGTCCCCACTGTATCAAATGGGCAGAGGCAGTACATTCTGATAACTGTATTTGTAAACTGGTACTGGGAAGAGCAATGTAAACGCATAACCACACATCATGTACTGATATATTGCCTTTATTTGTACACTACAGGATATAGACATATTGAAAATCTTAATAAAAATATAGTTACAAAAAGAAAGCAAAATTCTGAAATTGAGGATGAGTCAGGAAGTAGTCTTAATGGTAAAGTTTTTTATATGCAGAAGGGGATGTATGAAATCAGGACATTTGTCTGAGGATTCCAGCAAGATGAAGACTTGAATAGGACACCAGGTTGAGTTGTTGCAGAATAAGACACATGGAGTCCTTTATTATTTCTATCAGTTCTTGATCTTGGTAAGGTGAGGATAAAGTGGTCTGCAGAAGCTTTCCTGAAACAATTATTCCAAAGGATGGATGGCTACATTGATGATGGAGGATGAAGAAGTGATTTCTCTAAGGTGAAGAAAACCAAAGAAGTTCAAGGTCATGGCAGTTTTATAGATTATGGTTGGCAGTGAGTCTAAAGACACTGTTATTTAGGAGAAGCATAATTTGAGACCAGAGGTTGTAATCGATGGACTTCCTTGTTCGAGCTTCAGGAGGAGTCACTTCACTTGTCTTACACCTTGGAGGAAGACTTTGATTGCTGGGTTTGATATGTAAGAGTCTGATACATTGGGATGAATGGACATCGTGGTGAATTGGATGCCCCAAATATACTGTCTGATTGCTTTAGCAGACAGATTGAAGGTTTTGTAACAATAGGACACAAATCTCAAATGAGTGAGTTGAAACTTTGGAATCAGTTCATATTTTGAAGGGCAGAGAAGGTATTGTACTTTTTCTAGGCCATTTTATAGGCAGCTTGAGTTGAAGCAGCTTATAAATTCCAGAAAGTAAGTTAGACATAAAGGCCCGGATATTCAAACTGCGCCAGGCTGTGGTGCAAGCCTGAGCATAGCTCAACTTTGTTGCGTAGGGGTGTGGCCTGGGCGATATTCAACGGAGCTGCACTATGGCACAGCAGCTTTGAATATCACACCCTGGCCACCCCCACTGTGTATGGCGCAGTGGCACTGCACCAGCACAAGTGGCCAGAGTGGAGAATGGAGATGCACTAGCACAAGTGCCATTGCGCCATGCACAGCACCTGCGATATTCAAAAGGGGACATGCAAATGGGGCCATAATTTATGCAAGGCGCACATGGGTCCATTTGCATGTCATTATGGCCCTATTTGCACTCTATTAGCATGCAGGTGTGCCAATCCCCGACGACTTGCACCTGGCGCATTGTGTGTGCCCTGTGTTGCCTCCTGTATGGCACATGCCTCCATGCACCATGGGAGGGTGCTGTGTTGCCTGGTGGTGCCGGTGCTGTGGCAGGGTGGGTGCATGGGTGGCAGTCCATGCTCTGGTCCTGTGTTCAGAGTGCCTTCTTGCTTGTGGTGGCATCCAGGGTGGCCCTTGTCATGTGTGGGGTCCCTCAGGTACTGGTGCCAGGTCACTCACCTTGCTGTGCCTCCATGGGGGCCATTTGGAGGGCATTGTGTGGGTTGCAGTGGCATTGGTGGATGGTGTCACTGTCTACGTTGGGTGGTGACAGTGGGGTTGTGGTACATGTGCATTGCACTCTGGGGTGACTGGATGCCTTGGCACGGTGGTGCTGGACTGCCTTCAGTACCATGCACTGTTTGATCATGCTTCTGTGCTAGGTGTCTCAGGCGCTCTGTACTGGGGGGGGTCAGCATTGGTGTGGTGCTGTGGCATGGGTGGGGCTTGGCTATCCTTGTGTCCTGGTCTCTGTTGGCCAATGGACTGTGCAGGGGTGCCATGATCAGCAGGTGGGGACTGCTGGGTCACATCTGCTGTTGGTTCAGCACTGGAGTTCAAGGGTCTGTGGTCCGTCCTGCACCCATCTGGTTGTGCTGCTCATGAGGGCCTTGCCTTGATGGGGAGGCTGGGGTTGGGGGGATGGTATGTCTGTCCTGGTGCATGCTCCTCAGCGCATGGCATATCCATGGCTGCTGTTGAGCTGCTTTGTGTCTTTGTCCATGCGCATTCCTAGGGGTGATATTGTGCATCGACCCTGCTCTATGGTGCATCCCTCATTGTGCTATGGGACATCAGGAGCAATATTCAGCCATGTTGTGCAGGCTAACCTTGTCCTGAGCATGGTTTGAATATCATGCCCATTGCACCATGGTGCACTGGACATGTGCCTGCTCACACTATTGCACATCTTTCTGGTACAGTCTGAATATCCTAGCCATGGTATCTAACCAACTATAAATACAATAAATACATTAAATGTACAAAGGCATATGAAATGTGGAAAACTGTGCAATAGTATAAAAGGTGTACCTCACATCATGTGTATTAATGGGGTAGCATATGGTGTCCCAGAGAACCATGACATGTATGCACAGGATAGGCTGCACCAGACTTTGTAGAGCTCAGGGATTGTAAAGAAAAATCTGGGATAGTTTATTACAGAAAAGTATAACTTAAAGCAGGCAGGGTGATGGTGTGGGTGTGGACATTAAACAGTGCCACCATGCAAAGGAGTCCGTCAGTCTCCAACCTCCCAATATACAGTGAGGAAGAGGGGAAGCAATCAAATCTCCATTTGGCAAAGAAGGGAAGGGGAAAGGAAGACTGTTAGGAAGGAGGATGGGTACAGCAAGGGTCAGAGCAGGTGGAAGTACTAAACAAGTACTTCTGTTTAATATTTGCTAGTGAGGGTGGGGATGGGGGTCCAACTTAAAGTGATGAACATGATCCTGGGGAGGAGTGACAGACAGGGCACATGAGGGGAGAGAGAGGGAGCTCAACATGTACATCCTAGAAGATAGAAAGGAAAAGGAACATGAGTGTGACCTTCAAGTACCTAAGAGGCCAAAAAGAGGGAGGGACAACAGGGGCAACAGTCTGAAGTTAGAGGGAGGAGCTGTTAGTTCAAGGAGTGGGTGACACTGGTGAATGGCTTGAATATGCTAATAGAAGTATGAAAATGGGCATCAGACATGTTGTGGAAACCATGCAAAAATATATAATCCAGCTACTTGTTGTACACAAGCTGGGATAGCAGTTTCAGATTTTGTACCAGCAGGTTCCTCCTTTGATCTGTGTGGATCTATCCATATACAGAGAAGGATCACTCCACATCTGCACTTGACACGGGTATCCAGATAGGTTGTAGAGCAGCTCTGGAGAGTACTTTTAGTTGTGACTGCCTTGAAAGCCAGTACTGCCCAACATCCAACTCCAATATGCTTCTAAGTTCCTTTATACCCTGCCTAGAATATACATCCCAGCCATTTTGCAGTGCTGTTTGGTTGTGCAGCGCTAACAGAGGAATGTCACTGGCATGCTGTGTCAAATCTCTATTCAGTTTTGGTATATTTCTGGGGTCCAAAATACAACAAGCTTTAAAGAACTCGATGGGTTTGTGTCCATGTCCTTAGAAAGCTTGTTTAAAGTGACACCAAATGCTCCTTGGAAAAGGACATTTTCCTGCTTGATCCATGGCCTCATAGCCTGCAAGTACCCATCAGTTCCATCACTAAATCATTCTGTCTTCAAGACTCCTACTTCAAACTGCTCTTTTATTGTGCTAATGGTGTCATACAGCAAAAGAGCCAAGGACTTGTCCTTGCTTTGCAAAAGCTCAATTGCTTCAATAAGGTCAGTGCGGTTTTCAGCAATGAATGCAGTTTGAACCTGCAGCTCTCTGAACTATTCTTCAAATAGTTTTTTTTAAGGACCTCATGGAGTTGTCATCACTGGTTTCATCCTTGAAGAACTCTCTCAGCTGTTCCAAATAAACAGAGTGGTACTTTACTGTTTCAAACCAGGTGTTCCAATGGGTCAAGACAGGAACAGGAGACAATATTTTTTATTTCTGCACCCCTCTCCTCCAGGAATGCTGTGTACTCTCGCTTACGTTTGGTGACTACTGAAAGGCGTATTTTATAAGTGCCACAAGCTTATTCACCTGATCAAAGTGGTCAATCCAGGTATCGCCCACCAATGATAAAACGTGTGCCCAACAACCCACATGAACTACATGGTCACCAATTAGGCCACGTAATACATCATTAAAGCACTTTGTCTTACAAAGTGCATTGTCACTAACAAATGCCACAACTTGTCATATCTCCACACCATATTTATGCAAGGTCTTTAAACATTTTGGGCAACAGTGGAGTGGTTTACCGCTGTTAGTTCTATGGTGTCAGCTATTATAGATTTTCTACCCTCCATTATAAAACTAATGTTCATTACACAGCTAGAGTTTGCATCAATGGTTTCATTGCACATTACTGCAAGTGTCTTCCCTTTTCTTTTACCAGCTGGTGAATTCCCTCCTCCATTTCCCTATTCAGTCGGGGCAAGTAATTCTGTCATAAGGTGTCTGCCTTCAGAAGAGCTCCAGTTCCTTTGATATAATTCCCCATCCAGTCTGTCAAGCAGGGCTGATCCAGCTTTTTAATCAGTATATTGGCACAGCACCAAGCCCTCAACGTGTCCAAAACAGTTTCCTCCCTTGCAGCAGCTGCAGCTGTTGTGGCACTAAAACTGGTGCGCAGGGTCACCTGTCTGCTGTTACTCTTTTAGCTTGTGTTCTTGGTGTGTTTTTTGCTTTTACAGTGATCCACCAATGTGTCCTTCCTGATTGGTCAACAGGGTGATCGCAGAAGTGACAGAACATCTTCCCTCCATTTTCATACATGCCATAGGACTTAAATTGCAACGCATGGTCTTTAGCAGTAACAGATGAGATTCTGGCCATTTTGCTTGGTGGAGGTGTTGCCATTGCTACAATTGTAGAGTGGATGACTCCCAATAAACCAAAATTCAAAGAGAGTTGGGAGATATAGAAAATATCTTAACAATTGTGCAGCACAGCTACTAAAATTACTCAATTTCTCAATCAAGACAAAAATAAGAGACTACATCAGCATTAGAATCTCACTGGTCATTCATGGCCGTAGACGAATATGATGGTCAGGAGGAACAGCAACAGAAATCGCGCTGCCCTCCAAAGTTTATAATCCAGACTAGAAATATCTATAGTAAGATACGCGCATCTGAATCTTGCTGCTATTGTAAGCTCAGCTCAGATTCAATGCAAAGAAGTGCAAGGTAATGCACATGGGAAACAAAAACCCAGGGGAAGCGTACACAATGAGGGGTGAGATACTGACAACAGTAAAAATAGAAAGGGACCTGGGGGTAATTATATCAGATGACCTAAAGGTGGGCAAGCAATGTGAGAAGGCAGTAAGGAAGGCTGGGGGGATACTGGGATGCATAGGAAGAGGCATCAATAGTGGAAAACAGGAAGTTGTTATCCCTCTGTACAGACAGTTGGTGAGACCCCATCTGGAGTACTGTGTGCAGTTCTGAAGACCTCATCTCCACAAAGACATAGACAGAGTGGAGGCTGTCCAGAGGAGGGCAACCAAAATGGTGCAGGGTCTATACCAGAAGACATACAAAGAAAGACTAAAGGAGCTTAATATGTATATCTTGAGGAAAGAAGGGAGAGAGGGGACATGATAGAAACTTTCAAGTACCTCAAGGAATTAACAAAGTCAAGAGGTAGCATCTTCCAGAAAAGAGATGTGCAGAACAAGGGGGCACAATTTGAAGATAGAGGGGATGGCTCAGGGTAATGTGAGAGTATTTTTCACAGAGAGGGTTGTGGATGCATGGAACAGCCTCCTGAGGAGGTCATGGAGTCAAGAACAGTAGGGGAACTTCAAGAATGCATGGGACAGGCATAAGGCAGTCCTAGGGGTGGGTAAGAGGAAGTAAGCTGTTGGTTAACTAGGATCTGCAGCTTATCTGTTAGGTAGGAAAATGGGCAGACTAGGTGGGTCAAGCGGTCCTTATCTGCCGTCAAATTCTATGTTTCTCTATGTTTCTATGTTTCTTTATGTTTATCTAATCTAAATATCATATATCATCTGATGTAGTACCAAGTACTAAAACATAGTACTATGTAAACGTTTCGGATTAAACCTTCATCAGTACTGTACCATATCTGCAAAGTATAACATACAAACCATTCTTAATTTATTTTATTTTTATTTTTTATTTAGTTTTTGTTTACCGGGTAGGTGCACTAACCAGCAGGTGACTATTTTCAGGCATGACCCAGGAGAGTACAATACATCATGACACATGGAAGCAACAATACAATTTGAAGCAACAACCATACATTCAAGACATATAGAGGCATTTCCAGCTAGACTAACATGTTGTAGGCTATACTAAGCATTGACCAGCAGGCCAAGAGCAAGGGGGTGTTTACAGGGGAGTATTGGTTCAGGTAAGGGGTAAAGAAGGGAGCACTGGGCCAGAGGGACTGCATACAGCTTTACCGGGGCATGCGAAGGAGACTGCCAGTATTGTGGTTCCCAGCCATGCAGGATGATGTAGAGTGACAGGGAAGGGTGAAGGCGGCAGAAGTAGCGGGAGAAGTAGTTGGCAAAATGCATATCGGGGGGGGCATGTAAGGGAAACATGTAGAGAACCCAGCAGCAAGAAAAGTCAGAAAGAGGGGTGGAAGGAGCCATAGCCTGGTGGCCGGCAGCAGCCAGCCTGAGCGGCAGCAGGAGACCCAGGGGAAAATGTGGGAGGATGCCGGAGACATCCCAGGGGCAGGCTAGGGGGATGCCAGGTTCGTGACCCTACAGTAAGGGATGAAGAAAATTGGGAGGGGTGGACAGATGGTAAAGTGTCGTGGAATACAGCTTTAGTGGTAGGTGGCGTGTAGGAGCAGCCAGGGTCGTGGTTCCGAGGCTGGGCAAGTGAGCCTGTGGTAGTCCCTGGCCATGGACATCCTGCGGCAAGTGGTAGACAAAAGAAAGAGAGGGAGGAGGAGAGGTCTTATTTTACAACATCCACCTGTGGCAAGGTGGAGCAGAGCCCAGGTAGCGTAGAAGAATAAGAGACTGGAGGGAGGGTGGAAGGAGCCGTAACTGTCGGCCATCAGCAGCCAGCCCAATCATCAGCAGGGTGCCCAGGGAGGTTAAAAAGGATGTCAGAGACACCCCGGCAGCAGGCTTGAGGGACACCAGGTACATGGCTCCATAGTCAGGGATGATGAAAAGTGGAGGGGTGGGTGGGGAGTAGAGGCGGTCTTGAATAACGGCTATAGCGGTAGGAGGTAGGTAGGTGCAGCCGGGCTCGAGGTTCCGAGGCTGAGCATAAGGGCCGATGGCAGTCGCTGGCCATGGACATCAAGCAGTGATGGAGGACCGGTGATGGGGAGGTGAGGTCTTATTTTACAGCATCCACCTGAGGCAAGATAGAGCAGTGCCCTGGTAGCACAGTGGATAGGAGATGGGAGGAGAGGTGGAAGGAGTCGTAATCAGTCTGCCATCAGCAGCAAGCCTGAGCAGCAGCAGGGTGCCCAGGGAAGTTAGAGAGGATGTCTGAGACATCCCAGTGGCAGGTTGGAGGGACACCAGGTTCATGGCTCGACTATCAGGGATGAAGAAAGGGAGGGTGGGTGGGGAGAAAAGGCTGCTTGAATACGGCTTTAGTGGTAGGAGGTGGGTAGGTACAGCCGGGCTCGTGGTTCCGGGGCTGGGCGATAAGGGCCAGTGGCGGTCGCTGGCCATGGGTGTCTTGCGGTAATGGAGGACAAGTGATGGGGAGGGAGAGGTGAGGCCTTACAGAACCAACATCCACCTGTGGCAAGTTTGGGCAGTGCCTAGGTAGCGCAGAGGATAAAAACAGTACATGATACAACAGAAATGTAGGTAGTAGTAAGTAGGTGCAAGACATTCATAAAACCTATACATGATTAAAATTTAAGTTGACGATAGGTGAGTTTGGGGAGAGGGGTAGGAAATAGGGGAGAGAGAACAAAGGGAGGGTAGTATAGAGACCAGTAGCAGGGGAGAGGGGAGTAGGAGCTGGGGAAGTTTCAGTGATCAGGTATGATCAAAGCAGGTGCATGCTTCTGAAGTGGCCAGATGTCATCTCAGCCCACGTTTGAATGAAGGATGCAAGGGTGCTTGCCTGAGGTCTAGAGGGAGCTGGTTCCATAACATAGAGGCTGCATGTTGGAAGGAGCCCATTCCTTTATTTGTGTGGCAGCAAGGAATTTCCAGCAGATATTTGTCAGCAGATCTGAGCGTGCGGTTTGGAATCACAGGAAGAAGGAGCTTCGCCAGTGCAGCCCGCTGGCTTTGTCTCAGTATCGAGTCATTTAGGCAGGCCAGGAAGTAGCTCCTGATGGCCGGGGGAGAGAGTCACCCAAGGTCCTCATATAGCTGGCAGTGATGAAGCAGTCATGGGGATTGCAAGGCGTATCGGCATATGTTATTGTATGTAATATCCCATTTATGCAGCGCAGATTAGATTTAATTATAATTATTACATTGCTTTTCTATTATGTTATTTAATACTTAAGAGACTTGCTCACCAATCAAGCACCTGGCTATCATGACTGCAATTTAGCATCCCATATATATTATTTTACCTATAAATATAAAAAGGTGCAGCCATTATCATTAGTAATCCTTAAATAATGCAAAAATAATTTCAATAGCCCATGGTGATTAATCTTTTGATTTCACAAACTTGCACTTACCCTAAGCACGCTCATTTCTGTTTTTTTGACCATATATAAAAGTTTTCATGCTTCCTTTGCTGTATTATTGCATTTATCTGTAAAACAACATTGATTTTAAATGTAAACACTCCCAATCTGAACTCCTCTCATCATACAAGATGAGAAGAATTCTATATATGGAAACCATCAAGTCAATCTGTATTGGTAAACTTACAGTTAAAAGTAATGGCGTGCACAGACCTCTCACTCTCTCTTTAACTTCAAAGGTCCTGTGCCGACTAAATGTTGCGTCTTAAAATAGTGTGAGAATTGGGCATTGAGCTTTGCATGTCATCATCGTGAAACAACATTCTCACGCAGTAACAGCACTCACTCTGTGTGCCCGACCTGCTTAAAGTAGCAGCACCATATACTTTTACGGTGTCCCATTAACTTAAATGCAAACAACGTGTAATAGCATTCTAATCAAATATACTTTCTCACTCTTACATATAAACACATGAAATCCGTAGCCATTATCATTACTAAACAGTGGATGTGAATCTTTTTACATCAAAGGTTCATTCACTTATCCTGACACATCGATTTTATATTATCAATTTCATATGAATCTTATATAATCATACTAGGTATTAAGTTTATTAGATATTCCATTTTACTTCTAAGACCCCATTATCCTCAAATGTAAGTGCTGCCTGTATAAGATTCAGCTTTCTTATTTCTTGGCTTGCAATATATCAACACTTACATGCGCATATCTCTCGTTCTTTCTTTCTCTTGATTAAAATAATACGTTGTCTAGATGTTGTTTTGAATCCTACTGAGATCCAGCGTTCTGAGGTGTAAACTGGTGTGCACTGGTCTCTTGCTCACTCTCCAGATTCAAAAGTGTTGCAACGACCTGATATTGCATTTTAAATACTGCGGGGTTCTGAGATTAGGTTACATACATCACCGCGTGAGGGTATCAACCTCTCGCGGTATCTACAGCCACTCTATATAACCAACCTATCTAGAATAGCAGCACCTTGTAATTTTTTGGTATCTAATTAACTCTAATATATAGATAACCTATAATTTATCACATATATTCTTATGTTTGTAGTTAGTCACTTGGTTTGTCTTAAACCTCTAATGTGTATTCAACATGTCACCATTTAAATGAAACTAATTCACAAAATCTTAACCTGAAGAAGTGTTATGGGCAGGAATGTTCATTTTGACACAGGCAATATACTGCACGATATGTAAAAAATTATATTCTTTATAGAATTGGCTGCCAATCAATCAAATCATTTAAGCCATATCTAGGGTTAACTGCTTCAAAACTATCTACATAATAAGCTTCACGAGTTAATATTTTATTCCTGTAATCACCACCTCTTGGGATGGGAAGGATTTTTGCAATTCCAAAAAATCGCGATTGTGGAAGTTGAAGCCCCTGTTATAAAACGTGTCTTGCTACCGGAGATGTTAAATCCTGTCTCCGGATGTCACTCATGTTCTGTTATTCTAGTCTTCAATGGCCTTTCAGTTTTGCCAATATAAATTTTGTCACAAGGGCATTTTAGGGCATACACTACACCTGAAGTAGAGCAGTTGATAAATTGTTCAATAGTAATTCATCTCTTGCAGTGTTCCTATTACTTTTAATTCTATAGGTATTGTTATAGTTAATACAATGGCCGTATGGAAAATTGCCCTTAACTTCAGCCAAATTTAAAAAATGTGAAGGTCTATTATCTGGTATTTTATGTTCAGCTTTCATTAATCGATTCCCTAAGGTCCTATTTCGTTTGGGTACAATTAATGGTCGAATTTTAAATATCTGCTGGCTTAAAGGAGTTGCTTGTAAAATATGCCAATGTTTATTGACTATATTTCTCATCTGAAAAAATCTGTCATTATAAACTATTGAGAATACAGTTCTATCTGTATCAAAGGATTCTTTTGTACTCAATAAATCATTCTTGTCCTTTGTCAAAACTCTCTGTTCAGCTCTCAATAATGTATCCTGTTTATATCCCCTAACTCTAAGTCTCTCAGAGATAATTTCTTTTTCTTTAATATATTCCAAAATATCAGTGCAATTATGTTTTGATCTAATAAATTGTCCATAGGGTATAGATTCTATAAGCTTTTTAGGATGGAAACTTTGGACATGTAAGATCGAATTCTTATCCGTATTCTTACGATATAATTTTGTCATCAGTTTATCATTATGTTTGTAAATTAACAAATCCAAATATGGAATCTGTTCCTCATTGTAGGTCATGTTAAAGGTCAAATGATCAGTGCATTGATTCAAATATTGATAAAGTCATATAATTCCGTAACAGTTCCAGACCATAATACAGAATGTCATCTGTAAAACATTTCCAAAATAATAGTTTTTCTTTCAATATATTCTTATTCCCATATATATATATATAGATTCTCAAAGTGTCCCATATATATATATTAGCTTATGATGGGGCCATACTTGACCCCATGGCAGTCCCTTTAATCTGTAAATAAAATTACTTTTCAAAACAGAAATAATTCTGGCTAAGAACTATCTCTGCCCATTTCACAATAATTTCATTTGGTGTTTTTTCTTCATTTCTGCATCTGTCCAGAAAATCCTTCAAAACCTCACATCCCTGTCTATGGGGAATAGATGTATATAAGTCTTTTACATCCCATGTTACTAATATACAGAATCGAATATCTATCCCACTAATATTAAAATGTTCTAAATTCACCATAACATCTGTGGAATCTCATACATATGATTCAATTTGTTCTACATATGGTCTTATTTGATGATCAATAAAGATCGATAGAGGTTCTAAAATTGAATTAATCCCAGCAACAATTGGTCTGCCTGGGGGTGTCTGTAGACTTTTATAGATTTTTGGCAGAATGTAAAACACTGGTATTGTTGGATTAGCTCTAAACAAAGCTTCTTTCTCCCATTCTCTAATTTGTTGTGTTTCATATGCGTTTATCAATAAGGCCTTTACTAATTCTGAAATTACCTTTGTTGGATCTTGTTCTAATGGTATGTAATTCTCCCTATTTTGTATTAACTCCATACAGATAAGACGATATTGTTCATAATCCATAACTACTACCGCCCCTCCTTTATCCGCATTTTTAGTAATAATATTCTGATCATTCTTTAAATTTCGTAATGCTGCAAATTGACTTGCAGATCAATTAAACCTTTTTCTTCTATCCATATTTCTTTCTTTTTTCAAGATTTCATCAATATCTTTATTGACCAATGTCATTTATGTCTCAATAATACAAGATGTGACCAAAGGGGTGAATTTTGATTTTAAATTCAATTTCTTGCTGAATGCTATTCTTTTTGTTTGTTCCACTTCGTTACCTGATTTTGTAGGCTGGGACCCAAAAAAATATTTTAATTTCAATTTTCTGAAAAATTGATTTAAATCCAATTTAACTTCAAATTCTTTAATTTGATTATGTGGGCAGTAAGTTAAACCCTTCTCCAAAACTTGGATCTTAAAGTCTGATAGTACCCTTTGAGATATATTGTAGACTAATTGGTTTTCTCACTGTTGATCGAGTTGTTCTCATTTCTAAAGCTGCCTCTTGTGTTTTCTTTTCTTTTCTTTTTTCTAGAATTCCTGTATCGGGTTCTGTTCCTTTTTCTATGTTGTATGTCAGGTCTATTTGTTGAGGTTCTGATGGTATTCTGTCCACTTTGCTGCTACTTTAAGCAGGTCGGGCACATAGAGCGAGTGCTGTTACTGCGTGAGAATGTTGTTTCACGTAATGACGTGCAAAGCTCAATGCCCAATTCCCACGCTATTTAAGATGCAGCATTTAGTCGGCTCAGGACCTTTGAAGTTAAAGAGAGAGCGAGAGGTCTGTGCATGCCATTACTTTTTAACTGTAAGTTTACCAATACGGATTGACTTGATGGTTTGCGTATATAGAATTCTTCTCAGCGTGTATGATGAGAGAAGTTCAGATTGGGAGTGTTTACATTTAAAATCAATATTATTTTACATATAAATGCAATAATATAGCAAAGAAAGCATGAAAACTTTTATATATGGTCAAAAAAACAGAAATGAGCATGCTTAGGGTAAGTGCAAGTTTGTGAAATCAAAAGATTAATCACCATGGGCTATTGAAATTATTTTTGCATTATTTAAGGATTACTAATGATAATGGCTGCACCTTTTTATATTTATAGGTAAAATAAGATATATGTGATGCTAAATTGCAGTCACAAAAGCCAGGTGCTTGATTGGTGAGCAAGTCTCTTAAGTATTAAATAACATAATAGAGAAGTAATGTAATAATTATAATTAAATTAAGAATGGTTTATATGTTATATTTTGCAGATATGGTACTATACTGATGAAGGTTTAATCTGAAACATTTACATAGTACTATGTTTTAGCACTTGGTATTATATCAGATGATATATGATATTTAGATTAAATAAAATCAACTTATAATAATACTGGGTGAGTGGGCCTTATTTACCAATCTGTAGTTACATAATTATTAGTTTTTGATTGGTACTGGCTCCTCCCTTAAAAAAAGTTTTGTGTTTTCTTCTACTGAGGTGGCTGTGCTGTACCCTTTCTACTTTAAAATCTAGGTAGGCCTTGTTCACAGCTCCTCCCTGGTCTACTACTTTGGTCACCAAGTCAAAGAAATCAATTAGATTCATCTGACATGACCTTCCTGCTGTGAACCCATGCTGCCTTGGATCCTGTGCCCCACTGGACTCTAGGTACTAAACAATTCTTTCCTTCAGAAGTGATTCCATCACTTTCCCTACCACAGAGGTCAAACTGACAGGTCTGTAGTTTCCTGCCTCTGTCTTGCTCCCACTTTTGTGAAGGGGAATAACATCAGCCCTCTTCCAGTCCTCTGGTACAACACCATCCTCCCATGATTTGCTAAACAGGGTAGTCAGTGGTGTCACTAGTTCTCTGCTTAATTCTTTTAGAATTCTGGGTGAATTCCATCTGGCCCCATTGCTTTGTCCACCTTCAGTTTTAGGAGTTCTTTCAGAACCCTTTCTTCTGTGAAAGGACTGGGATCGACCCCCCTCTCCAGAATGCTTCTGTTAATTGGATTAGGCAACTCCCCCACTTCCTCTTTTGTGAATACTGAACAGAAGTATTCATTCAGTATCCCTGCTTTTTCACTGTCACTCTCTGCCCACCCACCATCCATTCTATTCAGCCTCACTATCCCTCCCTTTGCCTTTCTACGCTCCCTGATATACCTATAAAAGATTTTATCCCCCTTCTTAACTGAGTTGGCTATCTTTTCCTCAGTTTGTGCCACTGCTATTCTGACTACCCTCCCTGCTTCCTTCTGCCTTAACTGGTACAGTTCTCTGTCCTGCTCCTTCTGTGTTTCCTTATACTTCCTAAATGCTATCTTTTTCTCCCTAACCTTCACTGCCACTTCTTTTGAGAACCATAGTGGCTTTTTCCTTTCATTTTGATTTGTTTATTTGCTTCACACAAAGGCTTTTTGCCTCTGTGATGGCAGTTTTGGTATTTCCCCACTGTTGCTCCACCCTCCTTCTAGCCTGTTTGCTAGTGCTTTTCTAAGGCACTCTCCCATCTTGCCAAAGTCAGCCCTCCTGAAGTCCAGAACCCTCACTTTTGTATGGCTTGGCTCTGTAGCTGAGTTTATCGTGAACCACACTGTTTGGTGGTCACTTGTTCCCAAATGGCTACTCACTTCTAGATCTGAGATCCTCTCACTGTCCCCATTTGAGAGTATGAGGTCTAAGATTGCTCCCTCACAAGTAGGTTCCAAACTAGCTGTCTGAGGCATGTCACCTGATGGGCATCAAGAATGGCCCTGCTTTTGGATGTGGCTGCAGCAAAGGTGCTCCAGTTAACATCTGGCATATTAAGGTCCCCCATCAACAGTATCTCCCCTTTCTCTGCCATCCTAAGTATGCCTTCTATCATATCCTAATCCATTCCCTCCTCCCCTGACATGGGGGTCTGTATACAACCCCTGTGCAGATTGTGGTGCCATTTCCAGTCTATATTGTGACCCACAGTGCCTCCTCTCCTCCCTGTTTACTTTTTTGTTCAGTTGCCTTTAACCCTTCCCTTACATAGAGATCTACTTCCCCCTCTTCTGCCCTCCCTGTCTCTCCTGTAGGTTGTGTACCCTGGTATGTTAACATCTCAGTCATGGTTCTCTGTGTACCATGTTTCTGTGACTGCTGCAATATCCAGGCATCCCTCTTCCATCAAGGCCACCAGTTCAGGGAGCTTGTTGCCCAGACTACGGGCATTGGTACTCATTATCCTCCATTTCTTGATGGCCTTACCCCTTTTTGCCCCATCCCTGTCCTTATTGCATTTGTCACTGTCTTCATTTACCACCAGGCTTCTCCCTATTGACATCTCTATGTTGGTGTCTACCTCACTTAGTACCCTGATTTTTTTTGGGGGGGCTAGGATTTCTCTGCTCCTTTCCAGTGCCTCCACCCCTTGGCCAGTTTAAATGCTTGCCAATGAAGTATTTAAACCTATCACCTAGGATGCTGGTTCCCCTCCTGGACAGATGCAGACCATCACACCAGTATAGGCCTGCATCCTCCAGGTGGACCCCCAGTCCCCAGTGAAGCCAAATCCCTGAGCTCTGCACCAGTTTTTCAACCACTAATTGAATCCCATGGTGCAGAGCACCCTAGCCTCATCCGTGCCATAGACAGGCAGCACCTCCAAGAAGGTTAACATGTGTGCTATTTGTCTAAGGTCCCTCCCCATCTCCACAAATGCTTCTTGCACTGCTCTGATCCCTTTCTTAGCCAGGTCATTTGTCTCTAGGTGGACAATGACATCCAGCTCCCTCCCCTGTGCAGCTGCTCCTGTGATCCTGAGGATTCACTCCCTGTCCCTCCAAGCCATGGCGCCAGACACCTTATCTCTTCCCTTCCTCCCCAGTTCTACCTTCCTAACAATGGAGTCCCCACCAGGAGTTGTTTCCTTCCCCTGTGGGGTCCCATGCCACCCTCTTCTGTGGGTCTCCTTGTGGAGGTTCCCAGCATCATCCTTGGTCTCCACTGTGGGTGCCTTCATAGAGGAACCACACTTTTCCAGAATGGCATAGAAATTGTGGAGAGGTACAACTGGAGGAATGTGCCTCTGTTCCACCACCTCACCCCCCTGAGCCCACTGGGGTCCAACCACTCCTCTTTCTTGGCAACCTCTGAAGCAATGGCAGTGACCCTGGTGGTCCCTGGGTGGGAGAGGAGGTCCCACAAATCCTGGCCAACTCAGCCTGGAGATGAGCAACCTCCTCCCTCAGCCCAGAGAGGTGCCTGCAGATGGGACAACACTGCATCCTCCAGAATGTCTTCTGGAAGACTGCTGCTCCACAGTCACTGCACTGCACCACTCCCATCATGTCTTTTTTCTGGCTCCCTAACTGTTGTTTGGAATATTTACTCTTTCCTCTGTTTTTTATTTATTTTTTTTCTTCCCCTACTTACTTACTGCCTCTGTGCCCTTTTAGCTCCTGATCTTCCTGTTCTGAGACAAGAAGTTCCTATATTTCTTAGTAGTCTCCTTACTTGCCCAGACTCAGACCTCCAGCAGCTGTGGGGGGGGGGGATGAAGAGCTACTTTTGCCCTTCTAGGATGGTGAGTCTTTGGTGGCTCTGTGATCACTCACTTTCTGCTTCCAAACAGGAAGTTCCTGTTGTCAGTTAAATCCTATGCCTATAAAAGTAGAACTGGTTTAGGGTAAGTAGAACTGGTTTAGGGTGGGAGGGTAGAGGGGAGGGAAGGAGGGCAATATAGTCCCAGTAGAAAAGTTTTAGTTATACCAGTAGCTCCTTCCTGCTGGTGTTCTGTCTGTTCTCTGGCAGAAGCTATCTAGGGCAGTGCAGCTTGTGGTTTCATCTCTCCTACCCCCCTGCAGTCAACAGAAATATATTGATCTTTGCACCCAATCTCCAGTTTGATTGATCACTTAGGTGCAAAGATTATTTTTTAATAGCGTGCCCGCAGGGGGGATCAGAGAGGTGAAGCCCCAATCCGTACAATGGTCAAGGCTTCACCTCTGCTGGTAGTTCACCTTTGAGACATTCCTGCAAAGGTCCAAATTAATGGTGGTAAGATTATTATTAACATGCAGTTAGACAGTTTAATGAACTTGTCTTTATTTACCCCCTTGTAAATCTGATGACTACATCCTCCACAATTGATCAAGGAAACCAAGAAGGAAAATCCACAGTTTTGACAGTTTTGAAGGGCACAGTTTAGACATGGTGTATTCAGTTTGATGTGGCTTAATAAAGTTATGTTATCTGACTGTGTCTCTATTATTGTACATGCACGCACACACAGACACTGACACGTACACACACAGACAGACACAGGCACACACACACACAGACATAGGCATGAACACACAGACACAGGAACACACAGACAGAGATACAGACACAGGCACACACGCGCACACACACACACACAGACATGCACACACCGATGCAGGCACGGACACTCTCCCCACCATAGTGGATAAGCACGGTCACTTTCCACACCACCATGGACTGATAACTCTCCCAACCCTGCGTGAACATCATCCAGGTCAGTGTCCCCCAACCCACACCACAGACACAAAAAAGTAATGACAAATTTTGTACTATACATTTTGTTTTATCAACATTTTTTTTCCCATTCCGCCCAGCCTGCCCATCTACCGACCATCAAACAACAACCACTGGAGCATGGCACGGATCTGACAGACTGGCACACATGCTGGAAAAATGGCTCTGTGCCACTCTGTTCATTTACCCCTCCCTCAGAGGACAGAACCATTTTTTTTCCATCATGTGACGCAGTCTGCCTAACCTGCCCATCTGCCGACCATCAAACAACAACCACTAGAGCGTGTCAAGGACCTGGCAGACTGCCATACATGTTGGGAAAAATTGTTCTGTCTCACTCTGCCTGTTCACCCCTCCCTCAGAGGCCAGAACCATTTTTTTCAGCATGTGAACCAGTCTGCCAGGCCCGTCCCTCAGCCAAAAATCAATGAAAAACCACCAGAGAATGGCACAGACTGGGCAGACTGCCATACATGTTAGGAAAAATGGTTCTGTGCCACTCTGCCCATCCACCCCCACAACCAAGGCCAGAACCATTTTTTCCAGTATGTGAAACAGTCTGCCAGGCCCATCCCTCAGCCGACCATCAACAATCAACCACCAGAGTAAGGCACAGACCTGGCAGACTGCCGCACATTGTTAGGAAAAATGGTTCTGTGCCACTCTGCCAGTCTACCCCTCCCTCAGGGGCCAGAACCATTTTTTCCAGCATGTGAAAGAGTCTACCAGGCCCGTCCCTCAGCCAACCATCAACGAACCACCACCAGAGAATGGAATGGACTTGGCAGACTGTCATACATGTTGGAAAAATGGTTCTGTGCCACTCTACCCTTCCACCACTGGCTCAGAGGCCAGAACCATTTTTTTCCAGCATGTGAACCAGTCTTTCAGGACCATCCCTCAGTTAACCATCAATGAACAACCACCATAGCATGGCACGGACTCGGCAGACTGCCATACATGTTGGGAAAAATTGTTCTGTGCCACTCTACCCATCCACCCCCACAATCAAGGCCAGAACCATTTTTTCCAGCATGTGAAACAGTCTGCCAGGCCTGTCCCTCAGCTGACCATCAAGGAGCAACCACCAGAGCAAGGCGCGGACTCAGCAGACTACCACATGTTAGGAAAAATGGATCTGTGCCACTCTGCACATCCACCCCTCCCTCAGAGGCCCAAACTATTTTTTTCCAGCATGTCATCCAGTCTGTCAGACCCATCCCTCAGCCAACCACCAACAAATAACCACCAGGGCATGGCATGTACTCAGCAGACTGCCATACATGTTAGGAAAAATGGTTCTGTGCCACTCTGCCAGTCCACCCCTCCCTCCGAGACCAAAACCATTTTTTTAGCATATCAACCAGTGTGCCAGGCATGTCCCTCAGCCGACCATCAATGAACAACCACCAGAGCATGGCTTGGACTTGGCAGACTGCCATACATGTTAGGAAAAATGTTTCTGTGCCACTTTGCCCATCCACCCCTCCCTCAGAGGCCAGAAACATTTTTTTCCAGCATGTGAACCGGTCTTCCAGGCCCATCCCTCAGCCAACCATCAATGAACCACCATCAGATCATGGCACAGACATGGTAGACTGGCATACAAGTTGAGAAAAGTGGTTCTGTGCCACTCTGCCTGTTCACTCCTCCCCTCAGAGGCCAGAACCATTTTTTCCAGCATGTGAACCAGTCTGCCAGGCCCATCCCTCAGCTAACCATCAATAAAGAACCACCAGAACATGGCATGGACTCGGCAGACTGCCATACATGTTAGAAAAAATGGTTCTGTGCCACTCTGCCCTTCCACCCCCACAACCAAGGCCAGAACCATTTTTTCCAGTATGTGAAACAGTCTGCCAGGCCCATCCCTCAGCCGACCATCAACAATCAACCACCAAAGCAAGGCATAGACTCAGCAGACTGCCGCACATGTTAGGAAAAATGGTTCTGTGCCACTCTGCCAGTTCACCCCTCCCTCGGAGGCCAGAACCATTTTTTCCAGCATGTGAATCAGTCTGCCATGCATGTCCCTCAGCCGACCACCAAAGAACCACCACCAGAGCATGGCACAAACTTGGCAGATTGCCATACATGTTGGGAAAAATGGTTCTGTGCCACTTTTCCCATCCACTCTTCCCACAGAGGCCAGAATCATTTTTTCCAGCATGTGAATCAGTCTACCAGGCAAGTCCCTCAGCCGACCATCAACAAACAACCACCAGAGCATGGCACAGACTCAGCAGACTGGCATACATGCTGGTAAAAATGGTTATGTGCCACTCTGTCCATCCACCCCCACAACCAAGGCGAGAAGCATTTTTTTCCAGCATGTGAAACAGTCTGGCAGGCCTGTCTCTCAGCCTACCATCAATAAGCAACCACCAGAGCAAGGCACGGACTCGGCAGACTGCCATACATGTTAGGAAAAATGGTTCTGTGCCACTCTACCCATCCACCCTTCCCTCCAAGGCCAGAACCATTTTTTCCAGCATGTCAACCAGTCTGCCAGGCCCATTCCTCAGCTGACCATCAATGAATAACTACCGGAGCATGGCACAGACTCGGCAGACTGCCATACATGTTAGGAAAAATGGTTCTGTGCCACTCTGCCAGTCCACCCCTCAGTTCGAGGCCAGAACCATTTTTTCCAGCATGTGAACCAGTGTGCCAGGCATGTCCCTCAGCCAATCATCAATGAACAACCACCAGAGCATGGCACGGACTTGGAAGACTGCCATACAATTTGGGAAAAATGGTTCTGTGCCACTCTGCCAGTCTGCCCCTCCTTCCAAGACAAGAACAATTTTTCCCCAGCATGTGAACCAGTCTGCCCAGCCCATCCCTCTGCTGACCATCACTAAACAACCACCAGAGTGTGGCATAGACTAGGCAGACTGGTATGCATGCTGAAAAAAATGGTTCTATGCTGTTTTGCCCACCCTCTGAGGCCAGAACCATTTTTCTCAGCATATGAACCAGTCTGTCCAGTCCGTCCCTCTGCCGACCATCGCTGAACAACCACCTGAGCATGGCATGGACCTGGCAGACTGGTATTCATGCTGGAAAAATGGTTCTGCACCAGTATGCCCATTTGTCCCGCCCTCCTTCCTCACCAGAGGCCAGAACCACTTTTTCCATCATTTTTTCAGTCTGCCCAACTCATCCTTCCACCGGCAATCTTCCCCATTCAAACAGCAAAAGGAAAAAAAGCACTTACTAGACCATGACAGGGCAATTAAAAAGGCAGTTGTCCTGTGGCAGCAGATGGCAATGCATCAGGTCAGCAGCAGCACAAAGAAGCAGAAAGCACAGATCAGCAGCACAAACCTGGCATGGCAGGTTAGCACAGCTGCACAACAGAACCAGGCAATTGTGCATGATGGCAGAAAGGTTAGCAAACAAACAGTTTCCCACCACACCAGCACAGCCACTCTCCCCTCCTCAGTGGACAAGTATGGTCATTCCCCCACCCCACCAGACAAGCACAGTGCTCTCCCCACCCTGGACCAGCACCACCACTCTCCCCACCCCGACTGACCAACCCAGCCACCCTCCCCACCACGATGGACCAACCCAGCTACTCTCCAAACCCTGGACCAGCACAGCCACTCTCCTCACCCAGACCGACTAGCTCAGTCACTCTCCCCACCCCATCAGACAAACACTCCCACTGTCCCCATCCTGGACCAGTATGGCCACTCTTCCCACCAGGACATACCAGCCTGGCCACACTCTCCACCCCATCAGGCCAGCACTGCTACTCTTCCCACTCCAACAGACCAGCATGTCCACTGTCCCCACCCTGCCAGTATAGCCACATTCCCCTCCTCACCAGTATGGCCACCTTCCCCCACCCCACTGAACAAGCATGGCCACTGTCCCCACCCTGATGAATCTACAAGGCCATTCTCCCCACCCAAATGAACCTGCAAGCCCAGTGGACAAGCAAAACCACTCTCCCCACCACAACCAACTAGCCCGGCCACTAGCTTCACCATAATAACCAACCAGCCTGGCCACTCTACCCACTCTGTTGGACCATCCCGGCCACCTTCCCCACCCCACTAGACAAGCACAGCCACTCTCCCCACCCCGAAGAACCTGTAAGGCCACTCTCCCAGCCCCAACATACCTGCAAGGCCACTGTCCCAACCCCTGTGAACAAGCTTGGCCACTATTCCCACCTTGTCAGGCCAGCACTACTACTCTGCCCACCCCAGCATGGCCACTGTTCCTACCCTGCCAGTATAGCCACCTTCCCCACCTGTAAGGCCCCACCTAGCAAAGGACCAGCATGGGTGGCCACTCTTCCCAGCAACAAATAACTAACAGACACTCAGCCAGCAAACTACCCCAAGACCAACAAACAACATAGAGTCCCCACACACCACCACCTTTCCAGTGTCACCTTCACACCAATACAACCAGACTGCTGTTCTGTATGTTGCAATACACTGTAGTCCCTCTTCCCTACCTACCCAAACTATTTGGTGGAGTCCTCACCTGGCACTGTGGGTTAGACATTTGTTATATTCCATAAAAAAGAAATAGTTGCAATGCAGGACCTCACCAGAAAACAGACATTTTCAAACAGTACATAAAATACAGTCCTTACTGAGATTAGTAGGAGCAGTGAAGGATGCACCAGTACTTGAACAGATTTATTATAAAAAACATTTATGGGCAGAGACTGCTATATACACTTTAAAACTGACTAGTACACAATACAGTTTACCCATCTGAGGAGTGCTGCATCACAAGTCCTACAGGATGAATGGTCTGACAAATTTTATTTTATTATGAGAAAAGCAGACCATTTTAGGATTGTCCACAGCACATCCACATTAGAAATGCATGCATAACAACAAATTGTACTTCAGTCGCTTACAACCAAAATGCAAATCAATCCGACGATGTATCACTCGGTACAGATAAACAGACTGCAATCCTGACCCTTACCCAAATTCAGCCCACTGCCACCCATTTAGACAAAGTATATTTGCCCACTAATTCTTTTTCAATTTTCCACAGAATGCTTGTATACAGTACCTGACCTCACTCCACATATGCAGTACTCCTCACCCTCACTCCACGGACCCAGCTTGTATGCAGTACCCGGTCTCTAAATGGGCATTCATTGCAATATAAATATTCCAACTGGTACCGACTCATCATCTGGACAAGTCTGCATTATGTGTTAAGGTTATAAAAGCTGGATGACAGTATTATTAAAAATGGATCAATCTATTAGCATTATTACTTTCGTTACACAATCAGTTGAAAACCATCAATGTGGCGCCCTTTCTACATAAAATACAGGCTAGATAGATACTACAGCTCTCATTAAAACATTTTTGCACTTACTACACAGAACTCTAGCAAAATGTTCACTGTTTAAGTGGAGTTCAGCACAGATGGACAGCAGCAACAATTCTAAAGCAGCAGAAAAACCAATGAGAAGGAAGGCAAACCATAGGCTTTCCTTTTAAAGCCCCAGATCACTGCAACTCTGTGAACAAATGCTAGTTCCATTTTGGCACTGAAAATCCATGGACCAATCAGGTATCCGCAGTTTTTTCTGTTTCTCCATGAAAACAGAAACCAGTGTCCCTGGGCACCAGGTCCAACAAGTTTGACAAATTGAATGGCATCATCAATTCATGAGTGGGAAAGTAACTACTTTTCAGATGGTATTAGAGAATTGATGTTTGAATCTGTTGTTGAATGGGAAACTAACAGGTCGATGATGAGATATTTCTTTCCAGAATACTTTTTTGGTGGTTGTTCCAATGAGGCTGATTCAGACATATGGAAAAGTGGGAGCTACAATGGGATTGATGATACATCTTTTAGACAGTTCTTTTACAAGTAAGGTATCAACAAATTCAGGTTCAGCTGTAGCACATTTAAGATTTGGACAGTGAACAGCGGTAGTAGAAATAGTGTGGAGTACTGTGTGGAATCTCTTTGAAAGGCCCAAAATAAGGAACTGAATGAGAAATTGTTATGAATGGGTTGATAAAAGCTGTTACAGACAAGCAATATGGACTGGTGTTGAGGGATGGCCAAAATGTCATTTAAGACCTTGATTAGGTGTAAATGTTGACTTGCAGTGCAACATCAGTTTAAAAAAGAGCTTTTCCACTTTGACTACATACATATAGGAGTACAGGAGGGAGCAAAGCAGGCTGTTTAATTGAAATTATTTCAGACCACTCTCACTGCAGAGAAAACTATTTGGAATCTTCATTCATCCAAAAGAATTCTCGGTTCATGGAAGACATGTTAAGAGGTAGAAGAGCCAGCAGCAGCAGGACTGACTGGTGTTGGAGTGTGAGTAACAGTAAGAAGACACAAGGCAGCAAGATTAGAAAAGGAGCCACAGATGGCACACATAGAAACATACGAACATAGAGGTTGTCAGCAGAAAAGGACAGGTAGTCCATCTAGTCAGCTCTATTTTCCTTGCCTATTTCTACACCCTGAAACCCATTTGGTTTTAGATCTCCCTCACTCATCTCTTTCTTCTATATATTATGACCATTTGCCTATACCACACATGCTTGCAGCTTCCCACTGTATTTGCCTCCACCACCTCTTCTAGCAGGCTATTACAAGCATCCACCACCCTTCCCCCTTAAACTTCACTACATGTCATTGTGCTCTGGTGCTTCTCCTTTTCCTCTGAAAGAGAATCCCCTCCTGCACCTTGTTCACCCCAGTGAGGTACTAATAGCCTCAATTATGTCACCTCTTACTCTCCTCTCCTCCAGGGATTACATTTTGATCTGCTGCATCTGCTCCTCAAATGGCTTCTTGTGCAACCCCTGCTCCATTTTGGTAGCCCTCCTCTGGACCGCTTCCACCCAGGCAGTGTACTTGAAGAAGTATTGCCCCCAGAACTAGACACAGTGCTTTAGGTGACATCTCAGTAGTGAGTGACACAGTGGAAACACCACCTCCTTTCTCCTGCTTGAAATCCCTCTCCCTATGCACCCCAGCATCCCACTGGCATTGTCTACTGCCTTGTTCCACTGCCCTGTCACCTTGAGATTATGAGATATGATTAGCTTAAGGTCCCTCTCTTGCTTGGTGACTGTAAGTACTCCAGAATCTAATATACAGCTCCTGCATTTCCCCACCACAGGTGCATGACTTTCCACTTTTGGGCATTGAAATCCAGCTGCTGCATCCTAGACCACTCCCCTAGTTTCCCTAAATTCCTTTGCATTCTCTCCACTCATTCCTGGGTGACCATCCTGTTACAGAATTTTTATGTCATCCACAAAGAGACACATGTTCCCCTTCATTTCCTCAGCAATGTCATTTATGAAGATGTTGAAGAGGACCAGTCTCAGCACCAATCCCTGTGGCACCCTGCTAGTCACTCCCCCCATGTCCTGAGTGTATGCCATTTATCACCACCCTCTGACTCCTATCCTTCAGCCAGTTTGATACCGAGCTTACCATCTTCTCCCAAATCACCAGGTTGCTAAGTTTCTTCATTAGCTCCAGCATGGTACAGTGTAAAAGGACTTACTGATCCCCATATAAGCCACATCACCTTCCTTCTCCTAATCTACTTTCTTAATCACTTCATCAAAGAAACTATGACACTGGCTTAACATGACTCCCATAAAACCATGCTGCCAGTGACCCTGCAGCCTGTTTGTCTCTAGGTATTCCTTCAGCAGGGTCCCCATTATTTTCACCACTGCTAATGTGAAACTGACTGGACTGTAGTTGCTAGCTCCTCCCTGCTGCTGCTCTTGTGGAGAGGGACCACATTTTTCCCTCCTCAGTTTCTCTGAAACTACCCCCATCTCCAATAAGGTGCTAAATAGTGTTGTCAGAGGATCAGCTAGTATTGTGTTCAGTTGTCTTTGTACCGTTGCATGTTTGTTCCATCACCTTGATTTCTTTCAGGTCTTCCAGTCTCCTTTGGACTCTCTTCTCCAAATGTGAACTTATGTCTGCTCCCCATTCCTCCTCCCATGCCTACTGTTACATGGTGCTGTCCCCTACTCCTCTACTGTGAAGACCAAGCAGAAGTACTCATTTAAAATGTTAGCTTTTCCTTCATCTATTCTGCACAATCCCCCCTGCTCTCCTGATCCTCATTATCCCACCCTTTGCTTTTCTCTTTTTACTCATGTACCTGAAGAAAGTCTTATCTCTTTTGTAACATCCATGGTGATCACCTCCTTTATTTGTGTCTTACTGTAGATGCCCTCACCCTCTTTCCTGCATCCCTTTGTTTACCTAAATATACTTCCCTGTCCCCTTCCATCTGGATCTTCTTAAACTTCCTAAAGGCTATTTTTTTTCTTCCTTACCACCTTAGACACCTCCTTTGAGAACCATAGCTGCCTCTTTCTCCTACTAACCTTGTTTACTTCTTTCAAACAGCTTGCTGTTGATTTAGTTATTACCTCCTTGATCTTCTTCAATTGTGCCACCACTCCTCCCCAGCCAATCCTCCCCTTCAAGATACTTCCTGAGGCAGATTCCCATTTCTTTAAAATCTGCCCTCCTGAAGTCCAGGACCATCATCCTGGTGTCTATTTTTCTGTTGCCCATTCCATATGCCAAACCACACTGTACTGTGATTTCTTGTACCCAGGTGGCTACCCACTGTGGCATCTGCAATGCTTTCCCTGTTCATAAATAACATGTCCAGCACTGCCCATCTCTAGTGTGTTCTGTGACCAGCTTCCTGAGAAATGCCCCCTGCAGGAAGTCAAGAATGGCTCTGCTTCTTGTTGTAGCTGTGGCCAGAATGCTCCAGTCTACATCTAGCCAGCAAAATATCTGCAAAACAATTCATTGTCAAGGGTTTCCAAGGAAATGCATGCATTAAACTTCAATAGGTAAGCAGTATTCTTTGCTTAGAAAGATTTATGGTAATTATAAAAATGGGTACCAACACAACTGACTGCAAGAGACAGAGATTGAAACTAATTATTTGCACCTGGATGAAAATGCCTCACACAAAATTTCAGGGTTCATAACCAAGGTGGCAATAAAAAGTCTGCTACAGATAGTTTCTTCGGTAAACAAAGTTTCTTAGCTTTTAGTACCAAAAATATATTCTTGAAGGAAATAATCCTGTTCTCAAATATTTTGTGAGGTGATATTAGAAGGTCTATGAGAGTAGCGACCCTTCCTTCAATAATGTCCTCCCTGACATGATTAGGAACCAGATGAGGTTAGCTGACATGACAGCTATGTACAAGTTAGACAGTTCCTGCTTATTGACAGCAGTTGAAAATGAACCTTTTATTTATGGAGAGTGGCCAAAAGCTTTGGAACAGTCCATCTGTTAATCTTACACAAAGATTTGGCAGTGATCTTTCTATGAATGACCTGATGACAATCAGAAACATCTTAATGTGAAGGACTGGTACTTTCATCCTTGGATAGAGACATGGTGGCTATATAAAAAAGAAAAATAAAGGAAATAAAGAAAAAATGAACAAATAGGGAGCTTGAAGTGTTGAACCTGTCACATGGAGGTAACCACTAAGAGCGGATGACCTACAGCATCCTGAACAATGCTCAAAGGTGGGAACCAGTTCTTTGTACAGGCTTGACCATGCACACAACAACACTATTCAGTGTCTTGAGGTCATTGTACTACACTATGATTACATCTCTTGTCCAGGAACTCTGAGACTGATGAATGACTAGGTACTAGACTGACTGATAAAAGGGCTTCAAACTACCACCTACCATAATGTGCCATAAATGGTCTAGTGGAGAGTGACACTGTGAAGGCAGAGGAGCAAGCTGGTTAGGGACATGGATATCTACAAGAACAAGACTGATCTTATAGAGGAGAAAAGGAAGAACATAGAACTAGTGTCATAAAGTAAAACACACCTGAGCAGAAAGAATAGAGTTGTAATGAAGAAACAAGCAGCAAGGGCTGAGTAATTAAAGCCAGACAATGATACAGAATTAAGTACTACATCAGGGAAAGGAAGCACACTCGAAAAAAAACAGAAACAAAAAAAAAAACATCCTAGAGGAGTGAAGACAAGAACAGCATATGCCAAATAACAAAGGTAGGACAGGAAAGGGAGGATGACATATTCATGAATGGAATACACAGAAAAGGAGCAGAACAGAGAGGAAACACAGAGAAGAGGTACCAGGAAGTGCCAGAAGGAAATTCACACAGACATGTAAAGTAGAGATGCAGCAGAAGCTGCAGAAGGCAGAGAGGGAGATAGGAGTAGAACAGCTGTGTGAAGTGAAGGAGAAAAATACAGTGGTGGGGGTAGAAGGCAAGATCCCCCAAGATAAATGGCAGAGCAACAAAATAGAGGAGTAGTGGTTGCAGCGGAGGTGCAAATCACAAAGAACTAAAAGCAGGAAAAGGAAAAGGCAGTAAATGGGGAAACAAAGCACACAGGAGCACACAGAACCATGGAGAAAAACAATAGCAAAGCAGCACAGAGACCATATGAAAACACTATTTGAGGATGTACTGAGGTAGATGGGTTAAAGCGAGCAGGGGGAAGGAGTCTGGTAACCTCACTTATCCACATGTCAAAACTTTTAACTAAGACTTTTAAATGACATTCAGTACAAAATCCTCATTACACTGAATTGGTTTAAGATGTGTAATGTAGAATCATCCTGCATTTATTGACATACTCTTGCAATTTATTTAATATTTTATGTTAAGCAGGTTTGAATTTTGGTCACTGCTGTGTCATATTTATCAAAATGCTGTTTTAGAATGTGTATCCACATACGTTACACCATTAAATCCATCCACTTGAGCTGCAGTGCTGTCAGCATAAGATGAATTGTATCAGACTACAGTATAGACAACAGAATTTAGATAAGCATGCCCTCACATTTTAGTGAACCATATGCAAGTAGATGATCTTTACAACTGCTGTGGGGGTTTGAGTAAAATTAAAAAATATGTGCTTAACAAGATGTTTTGAAATGTGCTGTACTTGAGATCTCTGCTCAAAAAAGTATTTTGTTTTTGTTAGGGCTAATTTGACTACAAAATGAAAATCTTTTGTATCTCACATTAGATGATAAAGTAATAGAAGGGCAATAGGTACTCAAGGGAACTAGGCTGCCATTCATCAGCATCATCATCATACCTTCTGAAAATCTACTATATGATAGGAAATCTAGCCACACACATCGGGAAATAACAGCTTTTAGAACTTTGCAGGCAGCTTTGTTCAAAGGAAGATGCTGAATGGGGGAGGGTGTAGGAGGCCCAGAAGCTTTCTGGAAGAAAGTGTTTCTTGGTCTGTCTCATATTAATTATTGTGCATTTTTTAATAGACGTTGCTTGACTAACATCCTTTAATGTTTATAAGTGCTCCTTTTAAAGCATGATTCAAATATGTTAGGTTACAAATTTACTAGTTAATTTGTTAGTTTGAGCTTTGGGTTAGTCAAGTTTAGAGGACACACCTACTTTCCAATATTTCCCGGGGGGGGGGTGAGGGCAAGGTGGACTTTACAGCAGCAGAGCTGCTACTAAGAAAATGATAACCGTACCATGTGGTATATAGTGTATGTATAAAGAATTTATGCCATATACAGAGTGTGTAATTGAAACAGCCCATATAAATGACATATTTACTCCAGGTGAAAATAAATAATGTTTCCCATTTGAAACATCATTTACTGTATTTGTACATTGCAGCATCTGTTTGATGGACAATATTAGCCACCAATCCCTTACTCAAAACAGAACTCCTACAAACCAATCAATCATGGAATTAGATACTAATTAAAAGAAAAGAACAATTGCTGCCACCTTGGTTCTCCACATTATCTTTACTGGTGTCCACAACAAACACACACCCATTGTGCTTTACACCTCTTTAAACTTAAAAAATGGTTACAGTCCTACAGTATGAGATATATTCAGTATATGACGTATATCTGTTTCTTTCTATCTATCTATCTATCTATCTATCTATCTATCTATCTATCTATTTATCTATCTATCTATCTATCTATCTATCATCTGTATAGATATATGTAACAGATAAACCAGTACAGGACATGTGGTCATGCTTTGATATACACTCACCTTGGACTACAGTATGTTGTGTGGCATGAGGCCACAGGCTGAGTACATTCAACCACGCAAGGCATGCATAAAGAAGAGCATGAATGTCTGGGAGAAAAGTTCTTGAGACAAGGGAAGTTTTGTTATGGGAACTTGTGTGGTTTCTGAGATCTGGAATGGTGTTTTTACAACAAAAACATCTTAACATTTTTCCTATAATTTATTGCACATTTTTATTTCACCTATAACCAAGACAGCATGGGATATTTTTTTCAGAAACTTTTAGGGTTCAGGTTGCCTGTGCTAAGGTAGTACATTTCTGAGGGTTCATAAAAAAATATTAATCATTTCCAGAGTTACAAAGATTGTAAGGATTTATTTCTAGCATGCTCAGTAGGGTTTTAGGATAACCTTCTGATATAAAATACAAATGTACCTTTCACAGACATTTACCTTTCACAAGCATTTATCTTTCACAAATTTTGTGCTTTTCAGGTCATGAAAAAAATTGGTTTGTGACAGCCACCACCATTTTTTTTAACACTAAGAACATAGAAAATACATAAGAAAGATGCATTTTTACAAAACAAACACCAGAGCCTATCAATCAATCAATTTCTTTATTCTATCAGGCAATACACCATTGAGAAAAAAAACATTTGCAAGGTGGACATGGGCAGACACATAAGAGAAATACATCAAAGCAATAGAGAATACAGTAATAATACATGTACAAAAATGTATGCAGAAGTGAGCATTGCAAATAAGAACACATAGTAGGAGACACATGAGGGAGTTACATCAATGCAGGAGAAGATACAGTGATAATATATGTACAGAAGTGTATACAGAGGTAACATGGCAAATGTGATCACAAAGTAGAATATCATATAATGTAATAACAATACTACAGCTATTAGAACTAATCAACACATTTGTCCTAGTGCAAATACAGTTCTCAGGGCTATGTGGCAGGGGTCAACCTTAACTTTTCTTTGCACTAGCCAGCTGGGCTAGTGAAACAGAGATTGCACTAGCCCACAGAAGTTTGCAGTAGCCCGCAGTCAGTATGGTTAACAGTGATTTGTTAAACAAAAGGCAAATAAAATCACATTTGTCCTGCCAACAGTCTGGACACCTACCAACTGATTTTGCACTGTGCCTTTAATTGAAAAACTGCACATATATTATCTCAGCTTTTGTGACTGAAGAGTCAGTGGTTCTGTCACTGATGACTGAAATGAACTTCATTCCCATAATTTTTTCTCATAACGCCATCTATTCAACCTCGGTTACATAGTGGATAAAGTTGCAGGCATATTTGTCCTTCTGATATGCTGAACTGATATCTAGCCCTTTCATATCATCAAGACTGCACATCCACACAAAGTCTGTGAAAGGACGTCCTTTCTTATCAATTGCATGGCATGTGCGAAACAGTTTACCAGACGGTTAAGCATTGTTTCTTTCATGTTCTTCAGCATCCCCCCATGTTACTTGTCCCTGGAGTAGCAGTGCTGTCATTCTCCTTTTCCTTTGTCCTAGCATGAGCTTCATGGATATTATAGGATGATACAGAGTCAAGCCAGAAGTTATCTGTACCGAAACGAAAATTATTGTTATTGTCCACCTTACCCAACTGTATTTCATGTTTGATACACAAATGGCAGAACATCAGATTCTTTGCACCATCATACCCCAACCAGTCATATTGTTCTAGCCAACATTGCTGGAACTGATGGCTTCACTTTGTCTTTTCATACTCATGATCTTTTTTTTGTTTATCTTTGTCAACATGCTTTCTATTAATGTCAGCTGGATTACTGATGTCTTTAATATATTTCCACATTTTCAGATTTGTAGTTAATAAAGTTGTGTGGTGAAAAGCATGTGTGTCTGTTTCTTCCCTTTTCCTTCCTTTTTCTACATTGGCCACAGATCCCACAAATGCTTGATCTTCTCAGTTCTATTAAAAAATGGTCACCCCCAAAAAAGGTAAGGATAAGTTCAACAGCATCAGCCCATACTGTTATTTATTTTTTATTCTTTGGCAATCAGGTAACTCCCATTGTGCACAAGACCCATTTACAGGGGTGGCCCAGGAACACAGGGAGGTTAAGTAACTTGCTTAGGGTCTTGCAGTATGCAAGTGGAGGCTGTGGGAATTTAAACCCAGATCTGCTGGATGTACAAAATCCATTCACAACATGCTGCTCTTTCTGTTAAACAGTCTCCAGTTTTCCTTTCCATGTCAGCCATGTATTCTGATGTGCTCTGACCACCTTATTGATCACTGAACTATCAGTACTTGTGGTATCCTCAATACTACATTGTGTTCCCTTTACCTCATCAGCTACTGCTGTTTCTTTTCAAATGTCTAAGACATCACAATCCACAATTTCAGACACACCATTCCATGCTAATAATTCCAATGGCCTGTACAGGTGTAACTAATTTCATGGAATGTTCAGGTTGGTAGTATAAAAAATAAGAGCAGCAGCTGCTGAGGACTTAGGAGAGAAATAATCAACACAGTGACAAAAGCAATAACAATTTGAAAACTAATTTGAAAAAGTGGGTCTAAAGCATATGAGAATATAGGAGAAACATAAAGGAACCCATTACAGCATATGAAGGTGTAAAAGCTGTTTCCTATTATGGCAGTAAATGACCATACTTAAAATTCAGAGTTGAAAAGATTACTGCTAATGGTCTTAATAGCCATACTTTACACTTCCTAGACAGACTGGTTTTACAAGCAAAGGCCTATGACTAGTGACATCAGACATTTTTTTTTTTGTAACCTGGGCATGCATGTAACAGTGCATGCCCAGGTTACAAAATTTGATATAATCAGTTTTAATACTAACCGAACACTCAAAATGGCCCAAAAACTAGACTATATTTAATCAAAATCAGATGACCAGATAAGGACCCTGAAAACCAGATTATCTGGTCTACAACTGAACAGGTGGCAACCCTAGAACTGTGCTGCTCCTGGACACAGTCACAAATCTGCCTGCCATGAGTACTGAGCTAAACAAGAAAAGGAAAAGGAGAAAGGATCATTACCAGCAAAAAATAAAAACAGTAGTTTTTCCAATTGTTTAACCAGGAGTGGCACACTAAGCTGAAAGCTTGTTTATAGGTGCAACCTGGGCGCACAGGGAAGTTAAGTGACTTGCTCAGGGTCACACCGTATGAAAGTGGGGGCTGTGGGATTCAAACCCAGGTCTCCAGATTTGCAGCTCAGAGCCTTAAACCACTGTGCTATACTGCCTCCCTAGTTGGTATACAATGAAACAGTTTGTAAATGCACTACACACAGACATCTATTTTTATTTCATTTCACTAATGCTAAGAAAGCACATAGTTAAACCTCCATGAAAAAGAGCCAGGCTTTAAATTAAATAACAGTTATATTTATGTATTTGTTTGTTTATTTAATACCCGGATTGAGAATGGAACTGTTGCTATCCACAGGTGTAATTGCACTAGCCCAGCTGGGCAAGTAATAGAGATGCTACACTAGTACATGACAATATGCACTAGTACCTGGGCTAGTAAATGAATGTTAAGTTCGACCTCTGCTATGTGGTCAAGGTAAGTCTCACGCTTTTCAAGAACAGCCTCACTTCTTGGCAAGAATATAGCAAGGGGTCATGCAAGACTGAAAGGAGAAGCAGAGAAAGGTGGGAGAATTCAGACCCAATGAGAAGCAGAGGGGACTTGGATAATAAGAGCAGTCATAGGTATTTGAGTGCCATCAACTGTAACAATCACATCTCATTGAAAGTGCACAAGTAAGGGGTTTTGAAGAAGGACAACTTCACAGGGATTGTAAGCTTCATGGCTTTCTGTATAGAGTTCCATAGGGCTGGGAGTGTGTGCCTTATAGCTGATTTACAAAATGTATTCTGACATTTGGGACCAGCAGAAAGATGAACGAAAGGCTTCTCAAAGGATAGATGCCGGCACTGCAGACTGGCAAGCAATCCACAATGTACTGGGGGAGCATGTTAATGATGGATCTATAAGTCCAACATACTGCATTTCTTTGTCTTCTGGTGCTTAGTGAGCTCCAGCCTTCCTTGGCATAGAGAGTGCAATGGTGGGTAATATTTGGTTATCTGGTAATAAATCTAAGAGCACGGTGATAGAGAGTGTCCAGTTTGGCCAAGGCAGTGGACTGTCCTTGGCCATAGATGAAGTCAATGTAATCCAATAGGGGCAAAAAGGTAGTGAGGACTAGCCTGGTTTTAGCTTCCCGAGTAAGAAGGTTCCTAATTCAAAAGAAGAGACCAAGTCTCTGTTTTAACTTTTTGGATAGCTCATTGATATGATCAACAAATGACAGTTTGCTATCTATCCAGAATCCGAGGTACTTAAATTTAACAATAAACTCCAGAGGTTCTCCCAAAAGTGTGGTAACTTGAGGAGATCCATTTAGCCTGATTCTAGTATCTGTTTTTTTTTGTTTAAATGAACCTTAGAAATATGTTTTCTGAGCACTCCAAAATCCTGGGTTCCCAGCTTAGTGATGCCAGCCATTTTTCCTATTGTGAGCCAATAATTACACTTTAGTTACACAAAGTTCTGCAACAGAGCAATTTGCAGCTCACAAAAAAAAAGAAAAAAAAACAGCTGGGGTCCCTCCCACTGCAAAATAGTTCACACACCTAATTATCACTATTGAAATTCAAGATGTCCATTACTATTACAATAGTGGCAATGGTGTGCCCATCCCAGGTAATGCCAAACACTATGCCAATACTGGGGTGCCCAAACTCTATTGCCAGTCTAGCCAGTTCCTACAGTCTCTATGCTTTACTGTAAAATTTTCAAATGGACTGGGGAGCCCACCCATGGTACCACTCACAACTCCCCTTCAATCCACACTGCCCTCCTAAATATATAGGTTGTAGCAGTAGGGTGCCCACCCTTGGTGCTGCTGAGCCTGATAATCAGTGTTGGCTCTGGTGCCCCTGTAAAAAGAGAAAACAGTTTCTCATTTATGCACATGCTGCACACCCACACCACCCTGATTCTCCACTCAACACCCACCACCCCACACACCCTCACTACCTAAAGATGGTCCAACATTGTAGATACACTGTCTGATTGGAAAGACAGTGGAGACTGAGGAAATTATAGCCAAAGAGGTAACTAAGTCAATTTTTAGGTACATAAGTACGAAGAGGAAGACAAGAGGGACTATGAGATTAAAAAGGGCGGGGGGGGGGCTGTGTAGAGGAGGGCAAGGAAAAATCTGGTATGTTGAACAGATATTTCTGTTAAGCCTTCATGGTAGAAAGATGAAAACACAAAAGGGCAGCACTCATCTCAAAAATACACTTTTAAAATAAAGTCAGAATGCTATTCACACATTAGAGCCACAGCACAGTTGCCCTGGCTCTTCAAGTCTTAGTCATGACTCTTCATCAGGGAGCAGAGTTTTCAATGCCATGTCTTATAATTTATTTGAATTAACTAAAGAGACACACATGAATTAGAAAACAGTACTGAAGCTGTGTCAGTCTTGCAGAACATACATTACAGTTTTAAACGTATGAAAGTTCTCCCCAAAGAATAAAAGTGCATAAAATACTAATGAGTGAGCAGTATACACTTAAATACAGCATGAAAAATTCCATAAATAGTTATTAGGCAATTCATATATAGAACCACAATACTTCAAAGAGGCATGAAAACATGTAAAGTAAAAAAGGAGAAAAAACAAAGAGAAAAAAAAAATTTTTATAGCCCTTGATTTTCTTAGATTTAGCTATTGAATGATGAGTGCTTCTAATAATAGATACAATTTTATAAGCGTTTATAATCCCCTCTGTATTTTTTTCACCTTGTTTTATAAATGACACTTTTCCTGTTTATAAGGGAGAGTTATAGACTATGTCGAAAATTTGGAGTCAAAATTAATAAAAAAAAAAGATAATAAGATCGTTGAGATCAGTGCCAGCCTTTAGCCTAGAAGGTTGTGCTTTGTGATACTGTGCCAATGAGCTCAGTTCAAAGGTAAGCTCAGTGAGTCAGCTGCATGGCCTGAAGATGGTGGGATGGCACTGCAATTTGGCAGCACACCCCAGCTTGGGAAATGAAGGTTCAGGGTTGGCTGCACTGCACCAAGTGCCATACAGTGAAGAGAAATTTCTTATTTGCAAATTACCCTGTACCTCTGGACCTATTGCTGCAGAGTGCACTTTGCATCAGCTGACAGATGGACTCTTTGCCGTGTGCATCTTTGTCTATAACTACATAAAAGTGCAGGACCAAGAGAGCCCTGCACATTCACAGCCTGCCAGACAGTCCCATAAATTATTGACATCCCTTGCTACACAGAAATGCAGGGCCATGGATGGCCATGAACTTCTGCAGGCAGATGGACTTTTCTCTTAGTGTTGGTTTCAGAGGGTCTAGCCTATTTGTATCTGTTTATAAATGTCCCTTTAGGACCTACATAAGTAAGGATACAATTTTTACTATCTCAAAAATAAAGGACATTCATTGCTAAAAAACTGCATTAATGCTCCAGTTAGGGTTCAACTTACCACCACAGAAGTAGGGAAATGTGATGTTATGGTTTCCAACCCTAAGTGCCCACCCCCAGCAGTAATAGGACAAGATCACACAAGCAACCACAGACAACCATCATTGGGTAACACAAAAAACATACAACTGTTTGAAGATGACACAAATGCAGTAGCACTGAGGTGCTACCTTCATATATTTGTATCTGCAACCACAGCTCTGGTTATTTATCTTACAACATGCCTGAACAACTGTGGTTGCAGAAGTGCTGGTGATACAGGGGCCTGCACCTCTGCAGACAAACATTCTGCTGCAATTCAAGTATCATGTTTTTCTATGTGCAACTGAAGACATGTAGCCCCCCCCAAGGGGCCAGTACTTCTGCAACCAAATGTTACTGTGTATGCCTGACATAAGCAGCTGAAGAGGCACAGGCCCTTTACGGTCCTTTGCTTCTGCAGATAAAAGTATTGTTGTCATTTGGCTATCATGGATTTTATGGTGCCCGCATGTCTGCAACCAGAGGTCAGTGTGTATGTCTTACACCTGCATCTACAAAAGCACTGGTCCCTCAGGGGCAAGTGCTTCTGCAGATAGAACTGTGTATATGCATTACAGTTTGCATGAGTACCTGTGGCTACTGAAGCAGATGCCCCATAGGGCCATACGTCTGCAGAGAAATGAACTCTTCAGAATTTGGGTATCATTCATTTGTTTCTGTGGCTGCAGGATCCTGTGCTTCTGCACCCAGAAGTAATGTTGTCATCTGACTATCATGGATTTCTATCTGCAGCCAGAAGTGAGTGTGTGCTTCTTGCAGTATGCATACCACAGATAAAATCCACATAGGTAGCACATCAGTGCTAGTGCAATTGTATAATCTGGAACAGTTGTAAGTAGTTTGTCTTACCTGATGATGGCTGTCTATGGTTGCTTGTGTGGTCTTGTGGTTTTGCTGGATAGAGGTGGGGAGTTAGGTTTGGAAACCCTAACATCACATGACCACCCTACTTTTGTAGTGGTAATGTGAACCTTAACTGATGCATTAAAGCAGTTTTGTGCAATGAATACAATATTTTATACTGGTATGGTAGTGCCAGTATAGTTAGGGTTGAGTAAGGCGTTTAATTTTCAATGTCAATTTTTGTGCCTTAATAACTTTTGTGGATTTTGATGACATTTTCCAATATTTGGTGTACATTATCTTGGAGACAAGTTCTCAGGATGTGTGAAGCTCTGTGACAGCAGCTTTTGTGGTTTCCGAGACATGGAATACTGATTTTCAATGAAGTACGTCGTTTTTTTTTCCCGATACTTATTACACATTTATTTTATTTTACCTGTAGCCTATACAGTATAAATTTTTTTCTCCAAAATATTTAGGGTAGAATTGACCTGTGCCAAAGTACTGGCTTTTAAAGGTTTTGTAAAAAAATATTAATCAATTCCAGAGTTATAAGGATTTAGATTTTTTTTCGAGCATACTCAGTATGAATTTTGGAGAACTTTCTGATACAAAAGAGAAATCCACTTTTTGCAGACATTTACCTTTTATGAAATTAGTGATTTATCTTTTGTGAGAAAAACTACAGGTCATGAGAGACACAATCTGGTTTTGTTTCTAGTTAGAACAAATTGAAAGTACATTAACAATTAAGACACTGAAAAAACAAATAGATAAATATTGTTAACCAGGACCTAAGAAGCAAGATGCTGAGTTTGTTTTTCCCAAAGCAAACCAGAAATACCTTTTTGGGATCCTGGCTGTCGTTTTACTGAAATGGCAGATATATGTCATGAACTAGGAATTTATGTCTTGCACATATAAGTGTGTGACATATAAATTTATGTGTCACACATTTCTGTGTTGTAATTAAATGTGTGAAACAAAATTTTCATTTTTGTGTCTGATATGCCTTTACTCATAAATAGGTTTGCCTCCTAAAAAGACAGACACAGTTGTCCCAGGCCCTGAACAATAGGGTGGATGTTGGCAGATGACAAGGGCCATGGGGAAGGGGGAGGAGTGGGGGGGCTGAGGGAGTAGGAATGGAGGGCATGCCACTCAAAGGAGAGACAGGCCGGTCAACTCCAAAAAGGGGGCAGAATCCTGTGACATCATGCCAGAAGAGGCAAGGTGATTGGTTAGGGAAAAGAGAGAGAGAGAGGAGAGCAAAGTGGGTTTAAAAGTTGAGGCAAGGCAGAGAAAGGTCACAATTTGCACATGGTAAAATCCTTTACTAGAAAACACATTAGTTGGCAAGTCTGATTATATAGCACATCAGCGTGGCAGCTGATTTTAATTTTATTTCACTTGAGCCAATAGGAGATATTCATGGTAGCTAGTTGAACTAGGTGGACAACTGCAGCAGTTGGAGGGGAGTCAGTTTTGCACAAGGGTAAGTAGAAAAGTAGAGATAATATAAGGGATATGTTATTGGTGGGCAATGCCACAGTATGGTTGGTCTTATGGCAGAATAGATGCTACCCAGCAGGGGAATAGGAGGGTTTGGAGATGACGCAGATGGTTTTAAATGGTATTGAGTCCACCTGAAGCAGAAGAGTATCGATGTGACTAGGGCAGGTAGGTTTGTGGCTGGCGCAATGGTGCTAAGGTTTGATCAGCCATCCCGGCAGGGATGCAGAGCAGTAGTAAGAAATACCTGCGGGTAGGAGGAGGTGATAGTGAGCCACATTGCTGATCGAGAGTAGGAACAGAGTGGCTAGTGGTTTTGGGAACACCAGCCTTGCGGAGTCTGAAGTAAGGGCGGGGTGCAGGTAGCGGCACCGCACTTGATGCAGTGAGGAGAAAGTGGAGGGTCCAATCAGGGGACTGAGGGGGAATGAAACCTTAGGTGAGCATTGTAGGGCAAGGTTTGGGCTCTTGGCTAAAGAATTCTATGGCATGGACAGAGAAAAGTACATTGTTTTCTGTGCAGGTGTATGAGGGTCTACATAATATTGCACGGGTATATTTTGGCAGGAGCAGAAGTTAATGCATGAGCTTCCTAAGGAGTCCCAGAGGTATGATAAGGGGAATTGTTACAGGGCAGTACCTAAAAGGACAGAAAGTGAAATGCATTATACAGTGCAGAGAGGTTAACCAGTGTGGCACTAGGAAAACAGCAATCTAGCTATACATTATCAGGAAATACAGCCAAAGTCAGGCTAGAATGATAAGGGTAGTTGGAGGGAACAAGAGGACAATGAGGGTTAGAAGTCAGGGGTTCCAGCCAGTAGGGAGAGACACAAGCATGGTTTTGCATTTTGCTGCAGTGGCACTAGCTCATGGGTGCACTCCCCCAGTGACCATGCGGGGGGAGGGGGGCAGAAGCAGATTTTGGTCCATGTGGGTTGTGAGAGAGAAACGGTAGGAGGGGCAGGGCACTGGTTGGGGGGCTAGCAAGGAAAGGAGCTCCCAGGCCTGAACTAAAAGCCCAGAATGGAATGGTGGGGTGGAACGCAGACCGCAGGGTGTGTTAAGGGGCAAGTTTTTAGAGGGCGATAGAGACAGTTGCTAGGACAGGATTACCAGAGGATGGTTTGGACACTCGTTCATCCACGCGCTGCTGGCAGGGTGCAAAGGGATCACAGCATGTCCGGACGGTGCCACAAAATTAAAAACAGAATAAATGAATGATAACCTCAAGTAGGTGTGGGATCCTCCCTCCCAGGAGCCCAAGTGGTCAACAATTGCAGGAGGAAGCCAGTCGGCCGATCCGTCTAGGGGGACAAAATTGAACCAGAGGCTTGGTCCCCAGCTGGTTGAAGAGACATGCAATTGCAATTGTGGGGTGCTTGGTTGGCGATATTGGTGGACGCAGTTTGGAGGAATGCAGGCACCCACGAGGTGTCCACCATTTTAGATGAGGGAGACCTAGCTCCCCACAGGGGAATGGCAGTGAGATTCAAGAGGGGAACTGATTGAGGGATAATGGAAAGCAACGGCACATTGGGCAGACTATTCAACAACAGTGGGGGGCCAGGGGGCTGGGCCAAGCATGGAGCTTCACACTGTGGTAGAAATAGAAATAGAAATATTTTGGGAGTGAGAAGGTAAATAAAACCGCTGGCATTTGGATCCGGTACTGATATCGTTGTTATGTTGCTGAACTTCTGGAAGGTTGCCTGACAGGTACAGTTTATGGTGCATACACAAGCAGATCACCATGGTAAGGAAAGTGGGGAGGGGGCCACAATCTGTCTGGTTTAGTTCCCCAGCAGTAAGGGTTTTGGGGATTGGCTGCCCATAATCCGGACATCACAAGCAGTTTTCATGGCAGAATCATTTATTCCTAGGAAATCACCAAACAAGTTTTCCTCAGTTAAGTCCCACATGAGGCAAGTGCAGGTAGGCCATGTTCACTTGGAACGGATGCCATTTTGGCAACTGGCGGGCCGCATGGCAGCCAACATCTTAAGAAGCCATGTGGCTGGTGGGGGGAGGGTGCGACTGGGATGGGGGGCAGGAAAACAATACACTATAATAAATGTATGATCATTAAGGACAATAATACCATATAAAATCTTTATAGATGGGGTGGGAAGGCAATGTGTGCAGTGGTAGGTTTGTTTGGTTGGCAGAAGTGGTTACCCACTACGAGAGTGGGGACAGGGCACATACTTAAGTTTAGCAGTTGGTTGGTTGGGGGCAGAGGCACCCGAGCAGGACAGTAGTCATTGCGGCAGGCTGGATCTGTCGGTGGGGAATGTGTGGTGAGCACACGTCAAGAATTTAGGGGGCATCACATAGTACTGGGGGTGCCATTGGAGGGGATATAAAAGGATATCCTAAACAAGTGAAAAGATAAGTAAACAGAATATGGGGCAGGAGGAATGGAAGTTTTGGCCAAGGAGCCAGTTGGATTGCAGGTGCTTACCCGGTGATAGTAAAAAAAACAAAAAAAAGCAATGACAATTAGGAATCTAGTGGGCAGACAGGGTAATCATAATTAAAAGACACAGGAGAAAGGGGGGCAGGTGGATATTGGAAAGACAGTGCTGATAATAAATATCTAAGTTTTTGTGTGATTCATTTCAGCTTCAAGTTGCAGATCTGTACAGCATGGCACCCAAGAAAGGACCACCATTGATGAGGACTAATGCATAAGGGATTCGGACCAGGGTAGTAAGGGGGCAACCAAAGCAGGGAGTGAGGGTGGAGGGCCACCAGAATGGGGGAAAGGGAGGCCAAGGGGGGCAGCACAAAAAAAAAAAGCAGGTTGGAAGGGTAGCGGGTGGCTCTTAAGAGCTTCACCAGGCTGGGTCACTACCGGCACAGCACTAGTGCCCCAATATGCCTAACACTACAGCCATCCCACAGAATCCACAGGCCACCATGGTGGCAATGGGTCCCCCTGATACTGCAGTGACCTGCCAGTCATGGGGCTGCGGCCCATCAATGAGCCCATTGGGTTGAAACAAGGACCGGGCCATCCCCTCAATACTGGAACAAATGCCTCTCACTGCTGGGTACCACTATAGGGTGAGTGGTGAAGAGGAGCAGCGTTTTGGGAGGGAGAATTTTTTGGGGGGCTCAGGGCACAGGGTACTGGGGAAGGGAATCTGTCTGACAAAATTTGACCATTCACCTCAACACAAAAAAAACTAGGTTTAGGAAGATAGGGGTTGGATCGATTACTCCAGGAAATCCCGTAAGGTACTAATAAATAGGTTTGTTCAGGTTTTTTATCTTTAAATCACATAAATGGATTAGGTATTATGCAACCTCCAAATTATGATTTCAGGGCCCTGGGAGCCATTTTATGATGAGTCACACCAGAGTCCAGCTAAAGTTCGGGAGCTGGAAAAAGAATGGAAATATAAAGGGAATTATATCTGGCTTCTTCACCTGCTTCCACTATCACATTCGAAGTTGCTCACAGATGAACTTTCAATTCTGCAAAGAAATAGGGTCTAACCTCATACAGGGCACACTATGTATTGATAGAATTATGAAGGTGATTAAGTCTATACTGCTTTTTATTAAATGGGGGTATGCAAATTACCTGGACAGGTTTCACTCACTCAGAAACAGGAGGAAAGCCTACTGATTGGGGGGCTAGCAAGCATGGTGGGGGGGGTGTTACGGAGTAAGATACCTTTGCTACCAGTCTGGAAACACTTAATCATGGGCAATAATCCTTCCAGTGTGGGAAGGGAGGTAAGGTGGGTATGAATGGCCAACAACGACAAAAGGAGGGGATGGAGGCTAGATCCCCTGGGCACCGGATTATAGGTGTTTTAAAAAAAAAAGGGGGGGGGAGATTCTGGATTACTCGCTAGCCAGAATGCTGGGGTAAAAGGACAACAGAATGAGAGCATCTATACTGATTATTTCCTTTTGCACAAGAGCTTTGCAGGAGTTAGCCAGTGTTTTTCGTGGGGGGCAGATTAGCAGAACAACTTTCATTTCTCTGACCACTCCCATGCTAGACTGGTTCATGCTACCAAATTACCAAATAGTGACCACACAGTGGTCATAAGTGGTGGTGGGGGTTTTGGTACAAAAGGGTGAGTTGCAATCAGAAGTCCTGCATTGGGGCGGCATTTGAAAATGAAATCGCCCTGGGGGAGTTTCACCCAATTGGTGGCAGTTTACACAGCTACGCTGCCAGCCACAGTCCTTTTTGCAGTTCAGGAGAATTGAGTAATGTGGGTAGGTTCCCAGGATAATAAGGCAAAGGAGGCAAAGTGAGTTAAAAAAAAAAAAAAGCATGGGAGAAAGCCAGAGAATTTGGGAGGGGGGCAGGCCAATCAATTACAGTTTGGTCAGGTTATGGAGAGATGAAAAGCAGTTTGCAAACTTTTGGCAGAGCATAGTGAGTAGTGCTTCTGGGTATGGAGTTAAGGTAGTGGCTTGATGCATGAAATGGCAGAAAAGCACAGGGGACGAGGGAACAGCACTGACAGGATAAATATCAAGTCTACGGCCCAGGCCCAGTAGGGTATGGTCAGGAGGGTGCAGCAGGGCAACAGAGGAACTGGGATACATTCCCAAGGGGCAACAGGTAACAGACAGTGGTAGGCAGCAGAAAGCCAGTTCCCACAGTGAAGAAGTTTGGGGGAAACCAGCGGTCCCTCCTTTCATCCATGCCAGATATGATTGGAGGGACAGGATGACAGACAAACAGGGCACCACTGAACATAAAGTGACTTGGGACACGTTAACTAGGGGGGGGGCCCTATGTCCCTTAATTTGTCTAAATAGTGACTAAGTGACCTAAATATTTTGCCTAAATAATTTGCCTAATGTAAGTAAGTGACCTATCAGCAACCAAAAAAAAAGGGGAGAGAAGGGCCAGCCAGGGCCAACAGTTACTTTAAATAGCGCATGCCAAAAAAAGAAAGAGGGCAGGAAGCCACTGGGCAGAAGAGACCAGATGCTTGGCCAGAAGGGTTCTGTGGTTAAACAATCAATAGACAGGAGCCAGAAGGTCCCAGGATGGGGAGACCAGTTTGCTACAGATTACAGCCAACAGGCGGTGAATACAGGGATGCATGTGGCCAGTGGGGTGATCATGCCCCTCTAGTGGGGGGAGGTGGAAACCAAAAGGGGGACACTGTCCTCATTTACATGAGGAACAGCCAGTAGGGACCAGGCTGTAATAAAATAAAAAAAAAAAAAACAAACAGAGGAACAACCTACTTGAAGGGGGAAGCCCACCGTCCATCGCAAGCTGGAGGTGGGCTAGTGGAAAAAGAAAGGAGTAGGTGCGCAGGAGATGGGCAGAAAGCTGAAGGTGGACAGCAGGTCTACCAGGACTGCCGAAGGTGGACAGCAGAGAAGAAGAAGGGGCACAGAAAAAGGGGTGGGATAATCTGATTCATAGGGACGCAGAACAACAGACAGATGAGTGGTATCGGTATACACCCATACCCAACAAGAGAGAAGAAAATGAAGAGAGGGGCCCCCAGATGTAAGTCTGGGGGGTGAGAAGAGAAACAAGAATGAAAACTGGTGTTTATGCATATTGTGTCAGCCCCCAGATGTACGTTGGAGGACAACAAGGGGAAACAATGAGGAAAATGTGGTTTGTGGAAAATGTGCATAATAAAGATATGGATGAACATAAGGTTGTAAAATAATGGTGCAAACTATGAGGATAGAAATGTTGTGGAAATGGACATTTGGAAGAGATTATAATAAATTAATTGTCAACTGGGCATCCACACAAATGGTAGTCTGTGTTTTTTATTGGGCAGGGCTCGAGGGACAACTTGAACATTTGACAACAGTTTAGTTCCAGATTTTGAAAATACTGTTTAAGAGACCCTATCTCATGAACCAGGAAGATAAGAATTTTCTACGGGTGATGTACCATCCACTCTGAAAAACCACCTTTTATGCATGATTTAACTTATTCTAGTGACCATGTTCATGACATAAGTTCAAATACTTTTCACATCATACATTGAAATGCAACACTAAAGTGCAAAACTAAAGATTGCAAAAGGAAAAGAAACTCATTTCAAAATATAACTGCATTAATGCACCAGTTAGGGTGCAACTTAATGCAACAAATGTAGGAAAATGTGGTATTAGTGTTTGCAATCCTAACACTCATCATCAGGTAAGACAAACAACAAACAACTGTTTCCAAATGACACCAAATACAGTAACACTGATTTGCTACCTTTGTGGATTTTTATTTGCAGCATGCACACTGCAGAGCACACACTCATTTCTGGCAGCAGATAGAAATCTATAATTTTGTATGTTTATGCATTTGTATTTATTTATTTCACCACGAAAAGGCTCCATTGAGCAAGCTCTTTTACAAGGAGGTATTAGGTAGGACAGCATGCATAAATCAGGAAACAATATTTGGCACAATGTTCAACTCAAAGCAGTATTTCTGTCTGGAGAAATACAGGATCCTGCAGCCACAGATACACTTGCATGGTACCCAAATTATGAGAGTACTTCTGTCTGCAGAAGTGCAGGCCCGATGAGTCCAGCCCTTCTGTAGCCACACATACTCATGCACGCTGTAATACAGACACAGACTTCTGCAACCACAGTAGTAGAACATGTTCACCAATCTCTGGCTGCAAAAGTGCAAGCCCACAAAATCAATGATACCCAGACAGCAGCACTACTCCCGTCTGCTGATGTGCATACACCTTTGGGGCCTGTGTGTCTGTAGCAGCAGGTGTAAGACATCTACACCAACTTTTGTGTGCAGAAATGCTGGCACCTGTGTGTCCTGCATTTGTAGTACTGTATATAGAAATCCATGACACCCAAATTGTAACACTACTTTTGTCTGTGGAAGTGCAGACTGGAGTAAGATAGACACTGACTTCTGTTTACAAAAGCGCTCCTTTGGGGCCAACACTTCTGCTGCTGCATGTACAAATCCATGGTACCTTTTGGAGTGCATAACATTTGTTAGATTGATGAGCACAGCATCTCTATAAATGCTGTGGCAGGTTTAAAATTGTAACCATAAATATGTAGTATGAGCATATTAATATTTGCCCAAACCTTAATAAAAGGATAATTAACCTTAGAGGTTTAAATACACAGCACACATTATAAGGCGCATCTTAGTTTGCATCATCAAAAGGGTTAATACAGTGTTAGAAATGAAAGAGAAATACTTTTAATTGAGTGGCATTGATGGCTCTGGTGGAAAAGATTATTATGAGTACTCAGTCGTATGTTTATATCATGTTGACTGTATCATAGAGTTTAACTAACCAGGCTATCTTGTTTGGACAGAATGCAGGTGCCATGCCTTTCTGGGAATAGACTTTGTTTTTCAGTGCCAGGAAGACATGGTACCATGTAGGCTAGCATGAGGTAATTTTGACCCAAGTAAAAAATTTTACCTTATTTGTAAAATATGTGAAGTCAGCAAAACTTTTGGAACAGCCTAATGGCAAAACAGTATAAAAGGGGCAGGCTGTTTTCAGTACTTGGTTACACAGTCAAATGCTAGCAATGGTGTCTTGACCATCTCTCTGTGTGATCCTGTTGAAGTGAGTATAAACTATTTATGCACATCAATAGTTAGCCAAAGATAACAAGATATTTTATAATGTAAATTAAAAATTTATTTTGTATTCCGTGCTCTGATGGTTTGCTATTGTGATGGTTCCGGAAGCTGAAAATGTCTTGTTAGATGTCTATGTTTTTCTATTCTGATCCTGGGTTTTGTTACATTTTATACTGTTGCAAGAATCTTATTGGTAACTATAAAAAGTATTTCTGATATAATAAACGACAAATCCAACAGTTGGCTGCCCGAACAGGGTAGAGTCAGACAGACGCAGATTTAAACAGATCAGACCTCTATTTTCCAGGGTTGCAATCTGAATTAACAGAATTAGCAAAGGAGGTTTTGTCCTTAAGCACCTCAGGGAGGCTAAAATGGGAGTGTTACAAAAATCAGATTCACAAAAGACAGTTAGGGATTATGTTAAAAAACATACGTTACAAAGCATGGTAGTGGAATACTATCCAAATCTGATGTCATGGGCCATACGGAGACATGGCATTATGGTCAACAAAGTCCAGGGTTTGTATTTCATAGTTTTGGCATTACAGGAACAAATCTTACAGTATGAAATCATAACAGGCAGACAAATGCAACTGCCTCAGCAAGCTTTGTTTGCCCCAATACCACCTAAAACGTGGGCAGGGGGTACAAATTAAAAGCATTGTGCAACCCTTGTTGAAGTATTTAACACCAATGTTCTCTAAGTGAGGAATACCCAGGTTAGTTGGTTTCATTTAATGCACTCACTAAAAATACCACAAACAGCTTAATCCAGCTTAAGTTCAGTTGGCATTCATCTGTATCCCCCTCCCCCATGTTGTGCCTTAAAATAGGCAGAATTTGTCTATTGCACTTACCCGGTCAACACTAACTAAATAAATAAATAAGCATAAGGAATTTGATCATTAAAAAGTCTTGAGCTTTTATTTTTCAGAATCCTTTTGCAGGAACAACTGCTGCTGCAACATCACCAACATGTCTTTAATTGCTGCAAATTTTCGCCTCCTCCATCCCTTCCCCCAACTCTTAATTATATGCCCTGATAAATCTGATTGACAGGAGCTAAACACAGGGTATAGTAAGAGGTGTGAAGTAGGAGGGGCATAAGGGGGAAGAAGACCACCCTCAGCACGACAAGTGTTTTGACTCATTTATTTATTTATTGGTTTCTTTTTCCTTAAAAATATATATCTGAGGATCAGTTACAGGATTTTTAGTACTGTAAATAAATAAAAAGAGAACTAAGAAAGCTCAGTAGCAGATAAGTAGTGGAATTGCAGTATAATGTGGGGAGTGGTGCAATGCAGTGGCTGTGGGGCAGCCATATTCAGGCAGACCTTCTGGACACTGAGGGTGCTGCCCATCTGCATGCATCTCGGGACTGAGGGATGAGGTAGCCAGACTCAGAGCGGAAGTAAACTGGGTCAGGAGTACCATCACCCCTGTCCAGGAACCACCCAGTCCAATGCAGCTGCCTCAAAGGATGCCAAGAACGAGGAGCACTTGGATGACAGTGGGCTCAGGGAGGGTTAGAGCAGACAGGCAGAGGCACGTCCCAGATCCTATTCCTCTCAAGAACTCATATGCCACACTGGCAAATGAGGACAACCAAATAGAGGTACCCAGGGAAGTGGAAGGAAAGGATGTGGAGGTTAGGCAGGAGGTGACCTCAGTGGGAAATCAGTGGACCCCAGAGGAGGGAGAAGCAGATCCTGGTGGGGACTCCATCATAAGAGGATCCAGCTAGGAACACAGGAGGGGAGGACAGGGAGGTGAGGTGCCTGCCAGGTGCCACGGCATGGAGGGATGGAAGGAAGATACTGGGATCACTGGGAAGGCAAGACAGGAGGGTGAGCTGGATGTCATTATCCACCTAGGTACTAATGACTTGGCAAGCAGGAGCAAAGGAAGTTCAGGAAGAGTTTAGGAAACTGGGGAGGGTCTCAAGCAAGTAGCTACTTCTGTCACTTTCTCAAAATACTACCTGTGAGAGGCAAGGGAGAGCATAGGAGTGCATGCACCAGGAACTTTAACTCATGGTTGAAGAACTGGTGCTGTGAGGAAAGGATTTGATTCATTGGTGACTGAGGACCCATCTGGAGGGATGGAGGTTTGTTAAGCCTGACGGCCTGCATCCATCCTGGAGGAGAATCAAGCACTCAATGATAAGTTTAAATGCTACATTGACAAGCATTTAAACTAGCAAAGGAGGCAGGCCAGCAAGGAGGTACCTACTTGCTTACCCCACAGCTAGTAATGGAACCAGTGAACCAGAGGAGTGGCTATCTCTGCAAAGCAGTGTGCAAAAGTTGGAGATTAGTGTCCAAAAGGTGGATAAGCAGAAAAGCGGCAAAATTCAGCAGAAGGGCAGACAGCAAGGAGAACCAGGGATAAATGACAACCAAGGAAGGGGCTGGAGTAGAACAGTGAAGCAGTCTAGGGAGGTCAAATCATGGAAAGCCATGTGTGCAAATGCCAGGAGCCTTAGCAACAAGATGGAAGATCTGGAGGCTGTCATGGTACAGTCAGACCTGGACATTGTGGCCATCACTGAAACCTGGTGTAATGATAACCATGACTGGGAGATGGCCATACCTGGCTACAACATATTCAGAAGAGACAGAGCAGGCAGGAAGGGAGGAGGTAGGCACTGTATGTGAAAAATGACATAAGGGCCACACAGATCCGGAGGAACAAAATGGGGGAGAGATACTGTGGGTTAAGCTGGAAAGGAAAATGGGGCCAGCCATCCGCACAGGTGTGGTCTATGAACCACCAGCCCAGGAGGAAGAAACAGATGAGGAGCTGATGCTAGCCATCCAAAGGATGGCAGACAAAGAAATGGAGTAGTACTAGTTGGAGACTTCCAATATACCAGGCGTGGACTGGAGCATCCCAGCAGCAGCATCAACAAGAGCAGATTTATCCTGGACTCCTTCAGGTGCCTTCCTCAAGCAACTGGTCATGGAACCAACTCGGCAGAAGGCAATACTGGACCTTGTGCTCACAAACAGGGACAGTGTGATGGGGGGTAACAGTGGGGAGCACCTGGGTAACAGTGACCACCAGTCATTGTGGTTTGAAATCACAGAAAGAGCAGAACCAAACCACACAAAAACACATATCCTGGATTTTAGGGGGGCAGACTTGGGAAAATGGGGAGATGCTTGAAAGAGGCATTAAGGGGAATGGGACAGGAATCAGGAATTGAGGAACAGTGGGCAGTATTTAAAATGGGGATTATAAGAACAACAGAATTATGCATTAAGCAGGTTAGCAAGAGGAAAAGAAAGAGGAGACCATTATGGTTTTCCAAAGAGGTAGCAAAGAAAGTGAAAGCCAAAAAGACTGCATTCAGGCAATACAAAGACACAGGCAGAAGGGGATAGGGAGAAGTACCAGGAGAAACAAAGGGAGGCAGGGAAGTCAGTAAGGGAAGCCAAAGCTCAGACAGAAGAACACATTGCAAAATCAGTGGTTAAAGGGGACAAACCTTTTACAGGTACATAAGTGAAAAAGAAGGACAAAGGGAGGGATAGGTGAGACTGAAGAGGGAGGATGGGAGCAGTGGAGGATGACAACAGTAAAGCTGACATATTGAATAGGTATTTCTGCTCAGTCTTTACTAGGAAGAGAGTGTGGGTCTGAAGGGGTACAGAGGTGAGAATGGTGCAGAAATGGACACAAGTCCCTTTACACGAGAAGGGTCCTGAAGGAACTGGAAGTAATAAGAGCTGATAAAGCAATGGGGCCAGATGGGTGCACCCCAGGGTCCTTAAAGAACTAAGAGGTGGTGGCTGAACCTCTGGCTGTCCTGTTCAGCCAATCACTGGAAACAGGGAGTACCCAAAGACTGGAGGACAGCATATGTAGTCCCCTTATACAAAAGTGGGAACAAAGAGGAAGCAGGGAACTACAGACCAGTCAGCCTCACCTCGGTAGTGGGAAAGATCATGGAAGCATGACTGAAGGAGAGATTGGTGGAACATCTGGTTGTTAATGGACTACAGGACCCAAGGCAGCATGGTTTCACCAGGGGGAGGTCATGTCAGACCAACCTCATTGAATTTTTTGACTGGGTGACTAGGGAGGTGGATCAGGGGAGGGCAGTGGACATGGCCTATCTGGACTTCAGCAAGGCCTTTGACACTGTGCCACATAGAAGACTATTACACAAACTGGGGACTATGGGTGTGGGCAGGACAGTAGTGTGGTGGGTAGGTAACTGGCTGGGTGGCAGGACACAGAGGGTGGTGGTAAATGGCTGTCACTCCACAGAGGGAAGAGTGACCAGTGGGGTACCACAGGGATCAGTGCTGGGACGGTCCTATTCAACATCTTCATCAGTGACATTGCGCAGGATCTAGAAGGCAGAATTTCACTGTTCGCTGATGACACAAAGCTCTGTAACAGAGTAGCACACCAGAGGGTGTAGACAGAATGAGAAGGGACCTGCAGAAACTTGAAGAATGGTCAGGGGTTTGGCAGTTGAAATTCAATGCAAAGAAGTGCAAGATAATGCATATGGGGCACAAAAACCCTGGCACAATATATCAGTTGGGGGTGAGGATATAGCATGCACCAAGCAGGAAAGGGATCTTGGGGTTGTCATCTCTGATGACCTCAAGTGGAAACAGTGTGACAAGGCATCAGGTAAAGCAAATAGGATGCTGGGATGTATAGGCAGGGGCATCACCAGCAGGAAAAGGGAGGTCATAATTCCGCTATACAAGACACTAGTGAGACCCCACCTGGAGTACAGTGTACAGGTCTGGAGACCATACCTACGTAAGGACATAGACAGGGTAGAGAAGGTTCAGAGGAGGGCAACAAAGATGGTGCATGGGTTGCATCACAAGTCCTATGAAGACAGGTTGAAGGAACTGAACATGTACTCCCTGGAGGAGAGGAGGAGAGAGGATATGATAGAGACATACAAGTATCTTACAGGGAGGAACAGGGTGCAGGAAAACACTATTTTAAGCGAAAAAGATGTTTCAGGACTAGGGCATGGGATGAAGTTGGAGGAGGACGATTCAGAGGAAACATGAGAAAGAATTTCTTCACAGAACGGGTGGTGGACAAGTGGAACACCCTGCCAGAGGAAGTGGTGGGGGCTGAAACAATCACGGAATTTAAGAATGCATGGGATAGACATAAAGGAATTCTAGAGGTCAGGGGTAAGGGGAAATAGACTTCTAGGAAAACAAACTGAACTTACAAGCTCAAATGGGCAGACTAGGTGGGCCATAGGCCCTTATCTGCCGACACTGTCTATGTATCTATGTATCTATGTAAGAATCCAGTACTGCCCATGGCAAAAGGACTGCACTAGCATCTGTGCACATTTCACCTCCTACCTTGGGCAGCAAAACAAATCACATACAATAATACTGTGGAAGACAAGGCCCAACACAGGAAGAGCTTAAAGGTAATTGCCTAGTGCACCAAGGGTTAGCTTAGCACCTGTTTTGCAAGCAGTAGGGAGATAGGTGGTGGGGCTGCTGTAGCATAGAGGAAGGGGTAGGGGGTACACAGAAACAGAGAAACAGAGGGGGGCATTTGGGTTGCTCCCAATGCCACCCAGAGCATAGAGTGTAGTGGTAGATTTAATTGGGGTCTAGGGGGCCTGAGTTCCAGCTCCACTATCATTTAATGATCACATTGCTATCTACTGCTTTCCCTACCATTCCAGTCCCAGCCTTCCCGTGAGAGCACTCTTCAGTTTCAACCTTCCTGTGAGAGCCCTTGTGAGGAGGAGGAGTGATTATTAGAGACATTCAGGTGACACTTTCAAGTGATATCTAGGCTTATGGAGATTGGATTCAATGTCCGATATGTGATTGGGCCCCATCCGACTGCAAGATGAGACTGGTAGGCAGAAAAGGAGGGAACCTTGTTGTTGAACCTTGTTGTGCATGAGTGGTGTTTGTGATCGAGGTGAGAGATCGGTTGGAACACACACCCCCGGAGGAATCACCACAGCTGCAGCGTGCAGCTTAACAAATTTTCGAAACTAAGAGATGTGCAGGGAGCATCTGATTGCTGGAGTTGGCAGGAGCCACCTAAAGGGGAGCATCCTAGGTGGATTAATCCCCAGACTGGATGGGAGGCGAGGGCTGGTGTCCCTGAAGGGGGGCTCTTTGTCTTTGGCCATTAGGAGGAGCTGGGAGCAGGCAAAAGGCGGTCTGTCCAGTCCCTCTGAGAGGAAGTTTCAAGGGTTGATTACCAGAGCACTCAGAGTGCAAGTAGGTTGGTCCCGGGCCTGGAATCATGAGGATTTAATATCGTGGAGGAAGATAATTTTTTTCCTAAATGCTGGGCCCATGAAGGTACTGGGAGACTTAAAAAAGAAAATTCTGATTCTGGATGAAGGAAGGAGTTGTGGTAATTTGGTGACTTGGTTGACTAAATCTGTTTCAATTGTAAATCCGTGAAATCAGTGCAGACTGGTGAGAGGGGGTCTGTGCTGTGCTGAGATATCAAAGTGCAGAGGTGGAAGCTCTGCAAAATATATGTAACCCCTCTGCAAATGGGGGTTCCCAAAAGACTTCCAGGAGCTTGCTTGAATGCTCCAAGCCTGAATGGTGTTTGGCGTTTAAGCCATTTATCAGTGAGTGTTTTTAGAGCCTCTGGTACTGTCTCTTTAAGAGCTGTCTGCTTGCAGACATAATTAGTTTGTATGGGGGGACTGTGTGCTTCTCTGAGTACCACTCGAGCTGCTGCCAATTCACTTCATTTTGCAGTCACTAGGAGTGCAAAGGGAACCTATCTGAAAGATGTAACTGTTTGCCAGAAATTATTTAGAGTAATAATGAAATTACAGTTTGTCTAACCTGCTTTCTTTGCAGTCAGAACTGTGTCTGCTAGTTCCCCATTCTAGTTTTGAACTGCTGAACTGGACCAATCAGTGTGGGGTAAGCTAGCTCTAAAATGGTGCCTTGGACGAATCAGAACTTGGACTCATAATCTGAGCCAGCCACAAGAGGATTGTATGGGCAGTGACTCTGGGAGATGTAGTTTAGACTTCAGTGCCTTTTGGACCAACAGCAGCAGTCTATTGTGAGTGACAGCCAATCCAGTCAAGAACTGGGAGGAACTCAAAGGAAGTGCCCGTTTTGTCGGTTGGAGTTTCAGTTGAGCTTTGGCAGTGAAGAAGGAAGGAGCCCTGTGCTTTTTCAGTGTGCAGTTTTAGTCAAAAACGTGTGTAAGGCCCAGAGTTCTGGTCTGCAGCTTGTGTAACAGCTTGTTAGGACTGAATCCGTCCTGTGAAAAGAATCAAAGGATCTCTGAAGAGTAGAAACCAGGCTCACCCTGTAGAGACTGGAGAATTGCTGAAAATTGCACTCGGTCTGTCAGGAACTGAATCTGCTGTGTGTTCTCCCGGGTATTGTGCAGTAATTGCGATCGGGATACAGATGCAGCCTGCCTGGTATAGTGCTTTCTTTTATATGGATGTGTGAAGAGGTTTGTGTACATCAAGTGAGCCCTGCTGACATTGAAGGACCCCATCTTATTTGGAGGTCGTGAGTACTAATTCAGGGTCGCTCCCTGTTGAATTGCCACATTAAACCCAAATGGAATTACTGTACCGCTGACTGTTTAATTCTCCTTTTCTCTGTGTGAAAGGGCCCCTACCAGCTGCCACGGTTTGGACTAGCCACTAGGGCTTGGGTACCCAGGGACAGTAACTGATAGGGATAGGCCTGTGCACAGAGCCATAGGTGAATTATTAGAGTGATAAGCTAATTAACCTGATTTCCCTGTCCTTGTTATATCCCTAAATAAATCAGAGCTGCTTGTTTCAGCAAAGTTATACTGCCTGAGGTATTTGTCTATGTTAAAGTACTGTACTGTGATTGTTGCACTGTATCTCATTTCACAGGAGGTCCCAGTGCCGGAACCAGACCTGGGGTAAGTGTATACTGTGAAGGTAATTCTGATATATTGTGTGGGCCACTAGTGGGAAGAAAGGGGTTGCAGTGTCCCAGAGGGCTGTGACCAAGTTAGTTTAACTATTGCAAACCCTGACCTCTGGGTGGAGGCACCCGCCATTGGATCCAGGCCCCTCAACCTGTTAGTGGCAAATCAGGCAGGGGTAGTAGCCCCTGGGATAGCGCCATCTAGGGGTTACATATAATTTATTGACTTTTTAAAGACTGCTTACACTGCATTTTTACTGGTAATCTGCTACTCAGGCTGCATGGGAGATTTTTTATTAGTATAGGCCTGATTGTTCAGGTTTGTGTGGGTGAAAGATTGTGTGTGATTGTGGGAGAAGTAGTACTGAGTAGGAGGGGTGTAAGGTGGAAGTGAATTTGGAGTGAGATTGTGGGAGGAATGTGTGTTTTGGTGGCTGACGAGTGTGTCTTTTGGTGGCTGAGTGAATGTTAGTAGTATGTGTAAGGGGGTAATAATCATGGTCAGGCAGTACTCCCCCTCCATACACAGGGACCTTCATCCATTTGATACCCCTCTGCTTCCTCCAGAGGTATACAGAAGATGCAGTGCGTTAGGTATTACAAGGAGGTGGAGGAGGGGGAAAGGAGGGATCCCCGGGGTCTGTGGGAGGATGGGAAAGGGGTCAGTGGATAGAGACAGTGAGGACCAGGAGGTGCCCTGGGGTGAAATGATTATGGAACAGAGGTTCTCCCTGTCTTGTGCCCATACCCAAGGACTGTGACTTGTGCAGGCAGGTGGCTTGGACATCGTCAGGTTCTCGCCCCTCTAGTGCGGTGTTATGCAATGCCAGGTCAAGTAAGAATAAGACCACATTGGTGGCTGATATGGTGGCCTCTGCAGACCTGGCTTGCATCACTGAGACCTGGCTGAATGAGAATGCGGGGCCCATTTTGACTTCAGCATACCAGTCTCATTCTCAGTGTTACGCTGCCCAAGAGTGGACCGGGGGGGTGGGGGAGTTGCGATCTGTTTTAAATCAGAAGTGGATTTTAGGGAGGTGCCAGCGGGACCTACCAACTCCTTCGAGTGTATTGTGGGGGCTGGTGCAGGCTGCAGGATCCTTCTCATTTACCATCCACCAGGTGATGTGAGGGCTTTCCTGCAAGAGGTAGAAGAGCTAATCACCGGACTGGTATTGGAGTTCCCCAGATGGTTGATTCTGGGGGTCTTCAATGCCTTGGTCGATGATGAGTTCTCATCATTTGGGTAAACCCTCCTCCAGTTGATGGAATCATTTGGCCTGACATGAGTGGTTACCGCCACCCACGGGAGGGGGACACTCATTGGACTTGGTGTTTCACCTGGGGATGGAGATCACCGACATGGTGGTGGATCCAGTTGGATGGTCTGACCATCATGCCCTGAGGTTCAGTTTTGCGACTCCCCTTAGTAGACCTGCCCCCTGGGAAATGGTGCAGTACCACCCTTTAAGAGCAGTTACTTCAGGGGGCCTAATGGCAGTACTGGACCTTTTGGGAATTCCAGCTGATAGCAGTGACCCAGGCCCCCTTGTCCTTGCCTATAATAAGGTGGTAGAAGGGTCCCTGGACATCATTGCCCTGGTTCGTGTTCGTCCCCTGACCCCTCTCCTGGGGCCCCATGGTATAATGGGATCCTGTGGTACATGAAGAGGCAGGAGCGAAGGTTGGAGAGACAATGGTGGAAAACTCACCTGGAGGAGGACAGGCTTAAATTGCTATGCCATGCATATGTCCAAGGAGATTGCTGCAGCAAAAAACAGGCCAGCTCAGCTCTTCTGTACTGTGGACTGACTGTGCAATCCAGCCTGTCTGCAATCTGGCTGAGCATTGTTACAAGAAAAGTGTGATGAGTTTGCACAGTTTTTTGCAGATAAGGTTGCCTCCATCAGGAAACAGATCATCCAGTGCCTCCCCATTGGTCTTTGCATTGATCAACTGAGTGGTACAGTTACCCAGGTGACTTGGTCCAGCTTCAGCCTGCTGGTAGTCACTGATATTGTGAGGATCATCCAGACTCTGTGGCCAGCTTACTGGAGTTTGAATCTGGGCCCAACTCACCTTCTGGTAGGGTGTGTTGAGGTTATCAGCCCTGTCCTGGCTGGGCATAGTAAGGAGTTCTTTAGACAGTGGGATCTTTCTGGACCCCTAGTAGAGGCGGTTGCCTAACCCCTCTTGAAAAGGCCCTCTTTAGACCCTGACTGCCTAGCTAACTAAAGATCAGTATCTAACTTGCCTTTTATGGGTAAAGTTATTAAGAAGGTGGCTGGCCGCAATATCTATGACCCCCATCCAGTCAGTTTCACGAAAAGACATAGCATCGAGACAGCCCTGATTTAAGTACTTACTTATCTCCTGATGGCCAGAGATCAGAGACATCGCACCATCTTGGTTCTCCTTGATCTCTCGGCAGCGTTTGACACTGTGGACCATGAGGTGCTTCTGGAGTGCCTACAGTTTTTCTGTGGTCTGGGAGTGCAGTCCTCAGTTGGTTTTGATCATTCCTTCAGGGCAGATGTCAGAGGATGATGTCGTGGATTTATTCCTTGGCCCCCCATGAGCTGCCCTGCAGGGTGCTGTAGGGCTCAGTGCTGTCCCCCATGTTGTTTGCAGTATATGTGCTACCATTAGGAGACATTATAAGATGGTGTGGTCTGATTTTTTACTGCTATGCAGATGATATTAAACTATACCAGTCATTTGTGCCTGGCCAGGAGAGTGATACAATCCCAGTGTTTAACAGCTATCTGACTGAGATTCAGGACTGGATGAGTGCTAGCTGGCTGAGGCTGAATCCGGAGAAAACAGAGGTATTGGTCATGGACCCAGACCGTAGGTCAGTCGGGACATTAGTGGGACAGCCCTCTGGATTAGGGCTGGGAGGAACACCACGAACTGTCTCGAACCAGGTATGGAACCTTGGCATGATTTTTGATGAAAGCCTGACCTTGAAAGCTCAAATGTCACCTGTAGTCAAATCGTCCTTTTACCATCTTAGGAACATATCTATGGTGAAATACCTGGTTCTGACTGAAGAGCTTCCAATTCTGGTCCACGCCTTTGTCACCACTCCTCTTAATTATTGAAATGCCCATTACCTAGGGCTACCAGGGGTTGATATCCACTGATTGCAGCTAGTGCAGAACACGACAGCCAGGTTGTTAACTGGAGCCCCTAGATCCAGGCACATAACACCTGTGTTGCGTGAACTACACTGGCTGCCTGTACAGTGGTGGATAACCTTCAAGGTCACATTGGTGACCTATAAAGCCCTACACAATCAGGGACTGAAATACCTAAAAAGGTTCTTTCTCCTTACTGCCCCTCCCACCAACTCTGATCCTCTGATGAGGGATTGCTAGAGATTTCCAGGGTCCATCTGAAAACTTTAGGAGGAAGAGCATTTGCCTATATGGCTCTGACCTTGTGGAATTCTCTACCTCGTCAGATACATGATAGCCTGACCGTGGAGGGTTTTAATACAGCCCTTATAACATATTTATTTAATAAGACCTTCTCTAGCATTTAACACTGGTAGTATTCTTGCTGAATATAAAATCTAATTTGAAGATTTGTTTTAATATATGTTAAATGTGTAATATGTCCAATAGTGTGGATTTTATAACTGAAGATTTTATGTATTTTAATATTGTAAGGGCTCCCTGAGCTCCACAAGAGTGCTTTTTAAAAATAAAGTTTGATGACTCATATTGGTGGTCATTCATTGGACTTGGCATTTCTCTTGGTGATTGAGATATCTGACTTGGTGGTGGAACCAGTCGGGTGGTCTGACCATCATACCATCAGGTTCAGATTCTTGGCCCCCCAATAGGCCTGTCCCTATGGAGATGGTCCGATACCGCCCTTTGAGGGGTGTGTCACCTAATGGCCTGATGGTGGTAGTGGACCTATCTGATATGCCAAGTAAATGCATGGATCCAGGGGATCTGGTACTAGCCTATAACAAGGCAGTAACATAGGCCCTTGATTCTATTTCTCCTGTTTGCGTTCTCCCCCTCACTCTTTGCCCCATGTCTCCTTGGTTTGATGAGGCCTTGAGGGAGTTTAGGCAAGGGGGATGAAGGTTAGAGAGGCACTGGTGTAGGTCGGGCCTGGAGTGTGACAGACTTAGTTTGACCGACCATTATTTGGTCTATCTATCAGCAATTACCCATTTGACCAGCCACAATATTTATGATTCTCTCCAGTCTAGATTTAGGAAGACACATAGTACTGAGACAGCCCTTGTCTGGGTACTAAATGACTTCCTAATAGTGAGAGATCGAAAGACCCATTCCATCTTGGTCCCTCTTGATCTTTCTGCAGCATTTGACACCATGGACCATGGAGTGCTGCTGGATCACCTGCAGTTTATTTGTGGACTTTCAGGGGTTGGTCCTCAGAGGGTTTCGATCCTTCCTCGAGGGTTGGACTCAGAGGGTAGTGTCGGGTTTTTTTTCCTCAGCCCCACTCTCCCTATCCTGTGGGGTGCAGCATGGATCCATTTTGGTACCCATGTTGTTTGCTGTGTATATGCTGCAATTGGGAGCAATTATTTGGTGGTACGGCTTGAGTTTTCACTGCTATGCAGATGATACTCAGCTATACATGTCCTTTGTGCCTGGTCAGGTTGATGCTGCCTTGGTCTTTAACAGCTGTCTAGCCAAGATCTAGGACTGGATGACTGTGAGCTGGCTGCGGTTAAACCCAGAAAAAACTGAGGTGCTGATTGTAGACCCAGGTCGTTGAGAGGCGGGCGTGTTGGCTGGTTCTCCTTCAGGTTTATGGCTCGGAGGTGTCCACCTAACCACTTCAGACTGGGAGTGGAATCGGGGCGTTATATTTGATGACTGCCTGACCCTAAAATTGCAGGTGTCAGCAGCTGTCAAAATATCTTTTTACCACCTGAGGAATATCGCCCGAGTAAAGCACCTGGTTCCTCCCGATGATCTTCCAACTTTGGTCCAAGCCATCATTACCTCCTGCCTTGACTACTGCAATGCCCTTTACTTAGGGCTACCAGGGATTGATATCCGCCACTTGCAGCTAGTGCAGAATGCGGCAGCCAGGTTTTTGACTGGTACCTCTAGGACCAGTCATATAATGCCTGTGCTCCACGGACTGCACTGGCTGCTGATACAGTGGCAGATCACCTTCAAGGTTACTTTGTTAACCTACAAGCCCCTACATGATCAGGGACCTAGTTACCTGAACGATCTACTTCATCCCTACTGTCCCCTCCGCCCTATCCAATCCACTGATGAGGGATTGCTAGAGATTCCCACTGTTCATTTACAAACAGCTGGGGCAAGGTCAATTAGTTTTGTGGCCCCAACCCTGTGGAACTCTATCTCATCGGGTACGAGATAGCCTGACCATTTAAAGTTTTAAAGCTGCCCTGAAGACGTATATTTTTAGCTCGGCATTTTCCAATTATTAAAGCTGCTATTGTATTTATTAGTTTTAATTTTATTTTTTTATTTTGTCATTGTGTTTGGTTTTATTGTACAGGTGTCTTGGTTTTGGAAAAGCACATTTTTATAAATAAAGAAATTGATTGAGTGATTGATTATGATGATGATGATGATTCTTTCTGGGCAGTTGGTTAGAGTCCAGTATAGCAGGGAGCTTGAGCCAGTCCTGCAATTGACCCTAGTTGGTGAGTTGACCAGTTGTGACGTATTGATGGTGGAGATTGTATCCTTAAAAGGAGCAGCCTCTAAGCCCAATCAGTGGTCATTGAAGTCACCTAGAAGTACCACTTCACAGTTTTGTTACATACTGATTATGTATTCAATAATCCTATTGAAACCCAGTGCCTGTTCTTGTGGGGGGGTATAAACTGAGACAGCAGTGAATGATTTATCATGGGTTCTAAGTAGTCTCTTGACAACGGCAGTCTGAACAATTTTCCCAGTTTCCACTTGGGATAAGGCATGGCCCTGTAAGGTGTCCCTGAGATAACTTTCACAGCCCCTGCCGTGTTTGACAACTCTGTCTTGCCTGAAAAGGCAGTAGCCATTCAGGGTGATTGATGTGTCCAGGACTTTAGGTATTAGCCTGCTCTTTCTCACAGAGAGCACATCTGGTTTTTGTTGGGTGACCCAGACCTGGAGCGCATCAGATTTGGTAACCAAACTACAGATGTTGATGGAAGCTAGCTTTAAAGTGCCACAGCTCTTTTCCTGTTTGTTCAGCTGACACCCTAGGCCAGTGTTAGGGTGGATGTTACCTGAGAGAAACAGGAGCAGTATAATTATCCTGATCAGAGAATTTTGTAGTAGGGTTAGTGTAGTTTTCTGATTCTGTTTGATTGGTCTTTTCTGCATGTGTTGGCAGAAGGATAGGGTAAGGTGGGGAATAAGGGATGGGTGGAGTGTGTTTGTTTTGGATGACACTGTTATGCAAGTTTAGGGAGCAAAGGTTTTTGTCAGTACTATTGGTCATAGTCCCTGGACCTGGCAGTGCTCCAGAGTTATGGAGTGGTTGTAATCTGTTGGTGGTAGACTGTTTCACACCATGGCAATTATCTTGGTTAGTGGTGGCTATGATAATTGCGAGAAGGACTAAGGAGACGGGTTGCATATTGTCTTGATGTCGAACAGTTTGACTTTGAGATCTCTTTTTGCTGATTCAAGACAGTTAAGTTGTCTTTGAATAGAGATAGTTTACTCTGTGAGAATATTAACTTTTTGCTACAATGATGACAATTCAGCTTCAATTTCGGAGTTTGATTTCATTAATTTGTCAGTTATCATATTTTAGTGCCTATTTTATCTTTTAAGTCCATTAACTTTTTGATTTTCACTGGCATATCAGACATCTGTTGAAGCAAAAATGTTGTCCATGAAGGGGCTTCATCATTAAACTGTTTCTTCTGTTACCTCAGTCCTGAAAAGATTGCCTGTACTTGTTCTGCAATTCATTCATTGCTGTTTTCTGTTTCATTATTTCCATTTAGTAAAAAATCTGTATTTTTGAGATGTTTCTTTGATCTTGCAAGGTGTGGCTGGTGAAGTCATACTATAGGAGTAGTAGCTGTTAATACTGGTAAAGGGCTTAGATTTTTTATCTTGTACTGCTTCAGTAAGCATATTTTTAGTTTTGTCTTTTTTAGCTCTCTTGCCTCTCCCAAAATATTCCTGAGGTCATTCCCAGCTCCTGAGGCAAAATTAAACTTACTGCTGCTGCTTCTTTTCTAGTGGGAATTGCTACCTTGACCATCTTTATTTGTTTCAACACTGAACCACTGCCTGGACCAGCTTGACCTGACACTATTTCTTAAAACTAGTGAGGAGTAAAGGGGAGGTCACAATCAGTCCAATATGGTGTTGATAATGGCTGTGTGACTGAGCTGCATCTCCAAAGGTTCCCCCAATATGAGAAAGCTTATATCTCGGCACTGTGACCTGTCCCGAGAAAGATGAATACTACAGCTAAAATAATCAATCTAATCTCCCAAGGAGAAATCAGAAAAGAAAAGCACCAAAACCTTATTGCAGTTTGGTATGATGGTGCCTAAAAAAGAAAGTAATATGACAAAAAAATGCCATCATCCACCAATCATAAACATCTCAAACAATTGACAACCCACTCCTGGAGCCTGCCCCCACCCCGTGGCCATACAGGATGCCGCCTGTGACTGGCTGTTCTGGGCCTCACGGTCTGGTTGAGGCCTCAGCCCAAAACCTAGTCCACAGGTTGCCAGGCCCTCTCTGAAGTCCCCTCCTGCCTGGCTATCTGCCAAATGCATGAAATTGGTACACCTGAACATACGTAGCTTGCTACCTAACTTAGCAGGGCTAATAGCCTAGGTGGCACATTATAACCCCGATATCTTGGGGGTCTCAGAAACCTGGCTAAAGCCCCACATCCCTTGACTCTGCATGTGCCCTCCCAGGCTACAACCTTGTTAGGCATGACAGAGTAGGGAACAAGAGAGGGGTTGGGGTGCTCTTATACTATAAGATACACTTAAGTGTATCTGTCATAAGTCATACACTACACCCATCCCATACCTGTAAGTTCTTGCATGCCCTCCTCCTGCTAGGCAACACCAAAACGGCACACCTGATCTGTGCCTACAATCTTCCCAAGGGTGGTATGCCAGGGCTCTCCTCCCTCCTCAACAGTCTCAGTCCCGTGGTTGGCTTGAATTAGCTATTAGTCGTAGGAGATTTCAACCTCAACTGGATGGGCTGCAATGTCCAGCTATATGAGCCCCTACTGGCTGGTCTCACTCTCAGTCAACTAATCACTGAACCCACAAGGCTCTCCTCACGTGGAGACAAAGGCTCCCTCATTGACTGGGTGCTGAGAAACCGACGGGATAGAATTGTCTGCTGTGGTATACTCCCTGACGTTATCTCAGATCACTCTCCAACCTACTGTATTTGGGGCATCTCCTCTCCAAAAATTCCCTGCAAAGTGGTCCAGATGAGGGACTACTCCAAACTTAATGTTAGAGACTACTTCGATGACCTGCGACAATCAGATTGGTTCCAGGTCACTGTCGCAAATGACCCCTCCGGGGCTTTTGACAACTTTCTCACTGTCTTCATGCCACTGCAAAACAAGCATGCTCCCCTCACTAAAAGGAGGGTGAGGGGCACCATCACAAAGGTATCCCTCTATGGCACAGACCTTCTTGAGTACAGATAGCTGAGGAACTCCTGCAAAAGAGCCATCCACTCTGCCAAGACTGAATTCTGTCCATCTGCCCTACTCTCCTCAGCCAGAAACCCGAAGAACTTCTGGCAGAACATCAAAAACATGGTTGGAGGGTCCACCAGAGCTCAGGTCACTGACATGTACATTGACGGGGTAAACTGTAACAATCCCCTCACTATTGCCAATGCCTTTAACTCCCTGTTCACTGACCTGCCAGCTCTCCCCTACCAGCCCCATGACCCCAAAGGCCAGGACACCGCCCTGCTGGGTAACCACCCGACCTCCCTTCTACTTTAGGGTTGTCTCTGTCGTGGCGACCCAGAAGCTACTTGCTGGTCTCTCCCCTAACACTGGGGCCAGGCATGACTGCCTTAAGCCCAAAACTACTCAGTCTAGAAGCTTCCATCCTAGCCCAGCCTATCACCCACATCTTTAATAAATCACTAACGTCCGGCACCATCCCAGACATCTGGAAAGTGGCCAAAGTCATCCCTGTTCACAAACAAAGTGACCCTAAAGATCTCCAGAACTACCACCCAATAGCGATCCTGTCTGTGATCAGCAAGCTTCTTCAAAAGGTGGTTACTTCACAGCTCACCCACTACCTGCAGGTCCACGACCTAATCTCCCCTGTACAGCATGGCTTCAGAAAAGGACACAGCACCTACACTGCCCTAGCCATTGTCACCTCTGAGATCAGGTCTGCTGCTGACCTAGGTAAACTGACTGGATCCATCTTCATGGATCTCTTGAAAGCCTTCAACCGGGTTGACCACTCTCTCCTGTGCTCCTCTCTCTGGTCCCTTGGCTTCTCCTCTCCAGCCCTTGCCTAGATCAATAGCTACCTCATGGACAGACAGCAGTACACCAAGTTCAACAAGGCCCTGTCTGAGCCCTCTATGGTTAACTGCAGAGTCCCCCAGGGCTCTGTCCTTGGGCCTCTCCTGTTTTCCTTATTCATAAATGAGCTGCCCTTGGCCCCAGCTCATGGGCATTCTACTCTGTACGCAGATGACCTAGTCATCCTGACTGGCTCCCAGGACATCTCTGTCATCAACGCCAAACTAAATTCCAATTTTGACCAAATTCAAACCTGGCTAAAGGACCACAAGCTTGCTGTCAACCTGCAGAAAACTCAAACCATGCTCTTTGGCTCCACTGCCAAGACAAAAGCTGTCCTTGCACCTCTAAAGATCTCATGTGCAGATGGGTCCCTCCTACAAGTTGCTGATACTATCAAGTATCTGGGGGTGACACATGATCCTCATTTAGATCTCTCTCTGCACATTTTCAATGCATGCAAGGTCTCAAGCTGCAAGTTGGGCCTTGCATATAGAGCAAAAACCTGTCTTACCTTGGCGGCCCATCTCGCCTTAGCTAGGGGGTCCTCCTACCACGCTCTGCTATGGGCTTGTCACCTTTGCCCACATCACCAAAAGCAGTCTCTGAAAATGGGACACTGTGTACAACAGTGTATGTTGCTTTGCACTCTCAGTGCCCCGCCTCACCCACCGCTGTCAGCTCTACTCCCAGCTTGAGTGGCTCCCTCCAGAAAAGTACTGCACCTTTGTCTTAGGCAACTTCATCAACAATGTGGTCAGAACTGCCACCCCTTCTGCACTCACTGCATCCCTCTTATGCGCTGCCCCCTCCTACCATGTAAGATCCAGTGACTCCCCTGTCCTCCTGGTTCCTAAAACCTGCACCCAAATGGGCGACCAGGCCTTTGCTGCGTATGTACCCAGGTTATGGAACTCCCTTCCAGCAAGCACTTGCTCCTCCTCTTCTCATCCTTGCTTTAAAGCCTCCCTCTGGGGCTTCCTCAAATCAGCCTCCTCCTGCCACTGCACCTAACGAACCCCCTCGACCACTCCACACTGACTGGTTGTGTTGTTACTGAACTCCTTTGTGTAAGGTGGCGGGACCCTGCACCTTATCCACTAGTGATGCATGCTGCTACTAGCTGAATTGATTGTGATGGGTCCACCTTGGCCCTGCTGCTCACTAATACATGTATATGTTATTATTCTATCTACTGCTCTATCCTTAGGGGTGTAGTTGCCCTTGTATGTTGATCACTGCCTTTACCATTCTGTTTATCTTGTAATGTAAACCCTTGATGCTCTTGTATTACCTTGCTTTGTTGTTGCTCTTGGTTATACCTTGTACCTGTCTTTGTCGGATGTGCTTGAATGTACCTTTGTAATCTCCCGGGTCACACCTGAAAATAGGCACTTGGTTGTCTAGTGTGCTTACCTGGTAAACAAAAGCAATAAATGTCCATGAGGCAATCTAATCCACATTCTTTCAAACAAAAGACTGTCACTATTGCCTTTAATGTTCCAACAAACAACACTAGCACAAGTGCCAGCATATTTCATGCTCCAATTTTAAAAAAAGTATGAAAATAACTGAAAGAAATGTTGGGCAGACTAAACAGAGAAACAGGGAGCAACACCAGATTCACCAGAGCAGGAAACACCTAGTTCAGGATCAAAGGTGGCATTGGGGAAGTTCATCTCAGAATACCAACATATTCCATCTACTGACAGTCCTTTGACTGCAGCAGCATCAAAGAAAGAGATGCCAGATGAGATGAAAATTTTTATTCTGATCCAGACCCAGGGTTAGACGCAACCAGATGAGAGACAGAGAGAATGCTTGAACCCAAGACCCTGGAGCAACTTAGGTTGTCTCAGATTTTCAATATACTCTTTACATGACCATACCTCATGAACAAGGATGGTGGGAATATCCAAACACAAGATGAAATGTGATTGCAAAGTGTGACATATAAATATGCAACACATAACTTGATCATGTTACACTATTTAAGTCTCAAATTCTGAATATACTGTTTACATGACCCTACAATATGAATAAGGGTGGTGGGAATTTTCAAGTACAGATTGAAAGGTGATTTCAAAGTGTGACACATAAATTTGCAACACATCAGTATGTGTTACACAATTAAGTGTCTCACAAACTTTACTCATAATTTGCCCCTTTTTACAATATTTCAGTCACACATTTTGAATATGGTGTTTATGTGACCCTACCTCATGAACAAGGATTGTGGGAATTTTCAAGTACAGGTTGAAAGGTGATTTTGAATTTTGACACATATATTTATGTGTCACACAGTTTAGTGTCTCACATACTTTTACTCATAACTTAGATGTTTTATAATATCTTAGTGCCAATTTTTATGTTGATTGCGCGCATGTGCAAGAAACATGTAGCGGCAGCTTTTTCCACAAGCAGGTTGTGGAGGCGCGGCACTGTTGTGCTCAATGCCCCCACAGCCTGAAAAGGCTTGTCCCCCATCCCCCAATGCCGTGGCACGCTACTGCTGACAGTAGTTTAGCCAGCATGCCACAACCTTCTAAAAAATCATCCGCTGCAATCAGGGGCCGCCTCATCATTGCAGCATCAGCCATCCGCTGCAATGAGGGAGCGATCCATCATTGCAGGGCGGGATGTAGAATCCCTGATATTGTTTGTGAACATGGCGGTGGCTTGCAGCCATATTAACAAACAATATTTACCCCCCTCACCATGTTTATTTGCCGATGGGGGAGCCCACTCCCCGTCGGCATAATGTAACCCCCCTGGTTTTATTGTCTGCCCTCGGGGTGCCCAATCCCCATCAGCAGAAAGGAATTCCCCGTCCTTTTTTTGTTTGCTGACAGGGATGCCCAATCCCATGTCGGCTACAGCTACCCTCAAAAGCAAGACTCCGGTGTACGCATGGAGCCCACCCCAACATGCAGATGCCCCAATAAAGTTAAAACTGTCCTGAGCATTTTTGTTTTTACCTGAAAAAGAGCGGTCCCTTGTAGTCTCCTGCCCCTCCCACAACCGCACCCACCACTGCTTACCCTGCCTCCCACCCCCTCACCCCATACTTACCCGAGCTCAGCGCGACGATCTTCGGTGGAACGGGAACAAGTCTGCACTCTTCAAAGCCGACCACAAACTGAGGGAAATGCTGGTAAGCTGTATAATGTAATAAATAGGGTTTTTTCAACATTAGTGCATATTTTGTGCACTTTTGGGAATTTTTTCACCAAATTTTCAACATGGAGTTTTTGGGACTCCTCCTCCTCCTCATGAATTCTTGAACTGTCATGGTGTTAATCGGCCCCAAAAGGTGGTTTCGTGGTCACTGCGTGGAATCACCCTTTGGGGCTGATTAATGAAATGACAGTGCCAGTGTTCATGAGGTGGGCTCTCAAAAAGCCTATGTTGCAAATTTGGTGGAAGAAATCCAAAAAGTGACTGTTTTATGAGCATGCATTGCGCAGTTGCTACGCACACTCGTAACTTCGTGAATTTGCAATATTTTCACACCACATTTTCGACATTGGTATTTTGTCACACCTCCTTGTGAGCAGTACAGCTGTCATTGTTCACATCCTGGCCGAAATGTGTTTTCGCACTTCCAGCACAGAATCGCTGTGGGAAATCAGTGTTCAGGACAGATTAAGAAAATGACAGTGACACTGTTCATGAGTAGAGGTCCTAAAATGCCTATGTTGAAAATTTGGTAACGATATTCCATAAAATGACTGTGTTACGAGCGTGTGTTGCTCAGTTGGCACGCATGCTCATAACTTTGCGAATTTATAATATTTTCACTCCAGATTTTCAACACTGCCATTTTCCCAGACCTACTTATAAGCAGTATATCTGTCATTTTTCCCATCCTGGCCAAAATGTGTTTTTGCACTTCCAGCACAGAATAGAGTGGTCGCTGTGGGAAAGCACTGTTCGGGACAGATTAAGAAAATGACAATGATACAGTTCATGAGCAGAGGTCCTAAAATGCCTATGTTGAAAATTTGGTGACGATAGCCCATCAATTGACTGTGTTACAAGTGTGCGTTACACACTTTCCACGCACTCTTGTAACTTCACAGATTTATAATATTGTCACACCAGATTTTCAACAGTGGCATTTTTTCACACCTCCTTATAAGCAGTACAGCTGTCATTTTTCACATCCTGACCAAAATGTGTTTTCACAGTTCCGGCGCAGAATAACGTGGTCACTGTGGGAAATCAGTGTGTGGGACAGATTAAGAAAATGACAGTGGTACTGTTCATGAGCAGAGGTCCTAAAATCCCTATGTTGAAAATTTGGTGACGAAACTCCATAACATGACTGTGTTACAAGCGTGTGATGAACTGTTTCCACGTACCCTTGTAACTTTGCAAATTTGTAATATTGTCACGCCACATTTTCAACAGTGGTATTTTTTCACACCTCCTTATGAACACTACAGCTGTCATTTTTCACATCCTGGCTAATTTATGTTTTTGTACTCTTGCCGGAGAATAGCACAGTCACTCTGGGAAATCAGTGTTTGGGACAGATTAAGATCGACCGAGTGAGAAGGGGGAGTGACCGAGCTCAACTGAGCTCTGTCGGGACTGCTGCAGATTTGTTTGTGGGCAGACAAAGGCCCCAACAGAAGAGCTCAGTACAAAAGGGCAGCCTGCAGCACAGGGAGAAACAGAACAAGTGAGCGAGTGAGGGAGGGGGAGTGAGTGAACTCACCGAAGCACTGTCAGGACTGCTGCGGATTTCTTTGTGGGCAGAAAAAGGCATCATTGCAAGCAGGGGCCCAGTAGAAAAGGCCAGCCTGCAGCGGTGGGAGAAACAGTATGAGCAAGTGAGACAGGGGGACTTAGTGAGCTCAACGGAGCTCTATCAAGACTGCTGAGGATTTCTTGGTGGGCAGAAAAATGTGCCAATGCAGGCAGGAGCCCCGTACAAAAGGGCAGCTTGAAGCACCAGGGCAAACAGAATGAGTGCATGACAGAGGGAGACTGAGTGACCTCAACAGAGCTTTGTCAGGACAGCTGTGGATTTCTTTGTGGACAGACAAAGATGCCAATGCAGGCAGGAGATCCATACAAAAGCGTAGTCTGCAGTGCCAAGAGAAACAGAACGAGTGAGTGACAGAGTGGTAGTGAGCAAGCTCAACGGAGCTCTATTGTGACTGCTGCAGATTTCTTTGTGGGCAGAAAATGCAGCAATGCAGGCAGGAGCCCAGTACAAAAGGCCAGCTTGCAGCACCGGCAGAAACAGAATGCATGAGTGACAGAGGGGGAGTGAGCAAGCTCAATGGAGCTGTATCGGGACTGATTCAGATTTCTTTCTGGCCAGAAAAATCCACCAATGCAGGCAGGAGCCCAGTACAAAAGGTCAGCCTTCAGTGCCAGGAGACAAAGAATGAGTGAGTGAGGGAGGGGGAGTCAGTGAGCTCAAGGGAGCTCTGTTGGGACTGCTGCAGATTTGTTTGTGGACAGAAAAAGGCAGCAATGCACGCAGGGGCCCAGTACAAAAGGGCAGCCTGCAGTGGCAGGAAAACCAGAATAAATGAGTGAATGAGCTCAACGGAGCTGTATCGTAACTGCTGCAAATTTCTTTGTGGGCATAAGAAGGCAGCAACGCAGGCAGGAGCCCAGTAGAAAAGGGCAGCCTGCAGCACCGGCAGAAATGGAATGAGCGAGTAAGAGAAGGGGAGGGGAGTGAGCGAGCTCAATGGAGCTTTGTCAGGACTGCTACAGATTTCTTTGTGGGCAGAAAATGGTGCCAACAGAGGCAGGAGCCTAGTACAAAAGGGCAGCCTGCAGCGCCAGGAGAACCAGAATGAGTGGGTGAGACAGGGGGAGTGAACAACCTCAATGGAGCTCTGTTGGGACAGCTGTGGATTTCTTTATGGGCAGAAAAAGCCACCAACACAGGCAGGAGCCCAGTACAAAAGGGCAGTCTGCAGTGCCAGGAGAAGCAGAATGAGTGAGTGAGAGAGGGGGAGTGAGCCACCTCAATGGAGCTCTGTCAGGACAGCTGTGGATTTCTTCCCCGGCAGAACAAGGTGCCAATGCAGGCAGCAGCCCAGTACAAAAGAGCAGCCTGCAGCACTGGGACAAACAGACTGAGCCAGTGACAGAGGGCTACTAAGTGAGCTCAACAGACCAACGCAATCAACATTCGGCATTGACAAATGCTTGTTAAATATACCATTTACATGACCCTGCATCATGAACAAGGACTGTAGGAATTTTCAAGTACAGCTTGAAAAGTGATTTCAAATTGCAAAAACACATACATTTGAGAAACATAAATTTATAGGTCACACATTTTAAAGTCCCACATACTTTTACTCAAAGATGGCAATTTTACAATATTTTATTCCCAGATTTTGGATATGCTATTTACATGACTACCTCATGAACAAGGATGTTTAGAAATCTCAAGTTGAAATGTGATTTCAAACTGTGACACATACATTTATGTGCCACACATTTCAGTCTCTCACATACTTTTTACCCATAATATGGGCATTTTACAATATTTTAGTACCAACTTTTTAATATACTGGTTACCTTACCCTACCTCATGAACAAGAATGGTGGGAATTTTAAAGTACAAGTTGAAAGGTGTTTTCAAAGCATGACACACACAGTTACTTGTTGCACATTTTAGTGTTGCACTTAAATGTGTGACATAAAAATTCCATTATTGTGTCTTACATACTTTTACTCATAACTTGGCTGTTTTACAATATTTTAGTCCTAAATTTTGAATATACTGTTTACATGACCCTACCTCATGAACAAGGATTGAGACAATGATCACATATAGGTCAAGAGGTGATTTTGAAGTGCAACACCTAATTTATGTGTCATACATTTTAGTAATGCACTTAAATGTGCAACACAAAAATTGCATTTGAAAATGTCCATCTCCTTTGTCAGTGAGGATATGATTCCACTATCTCAATAAAAAACAAAATTCATTGAAAAAAAACTGCATTAATGCAACATTTAGGTTCAACTTAACATTATAAAAGTAGGAAAATGTGGTGTTATGGGTTTTAACCCTATCTCCCCACCACCCTGAGTAGCAAAATAACAAGACCATATAAGCAACCACAGACAGCCATCTCCATGTAAGGCAAACAACATACAACTGTTTCCATATTATACAAATGCAGTAGCATTTATGTGTGGCAGTGGATGTCAAGAATTCATGAGACTCTCTGGTGGGCTGTGGAAGTACAGGGCTGTATGGGCCTCATTCTTCTATATGGCCACAGATGGATGCACAGGGCAAAGAGTTAACCTGTCAGCCAAAGCATAGGGCTCTCTGGCTACTACTTGTGCAAAGGTTCAGGGTCCTATGCAAAGAAAAGAATTTTCTTCACTATATGGTACTTCAGCCCCTGTGAGCAACCCTGCATCTTCCATTCCCAGTCTCGTAGTGCTGTCACATGATTGTTCTGTCCAACTTGCCTCAACCCATCCAACTGGCTCACTGAGCTCACTCCCAAACTCAGCTCACCAGCATGGGATTACAACATACTAACTGTGGGGGTAAATGTTGGCACTACATGCAATTTTCTTGAGAATTAATATAGATTTTAAATGTCGACCCCGCATTTTCAAGCTAGACATTTTAAGACTCTCCCTTGTAAGCATGACATGATTCCTTTATAGCATAGTGAGCAAAACATCATTTTCCACCATAAGTGTGAAAACACATCTCATCTAGGAGTAGAAAAATGACACATGTCATGTGTATAAGGTTGGGGGAAAGGCTATGTTGAAAGATTGGAGTCAAAATACAGAAAAGTAGCAAAATTTTAAGAGAACATTGAAATATTTCAATATTCACTTATAACATGGTCATTTTACCATATCTGTACACCAAATGTTCAACATATTCTTCTTATGATGCCACCACATGAACCCAGTAACTGAAAACTGTCAATCCTGTTCAAAATGTGATTTCAAGGAGCAACTGTGAAGTCACATTCAACATTTCACCTACTTTGTTCATGAGGTGGGATCTCTAAAAGGCCATGTTGAATGTTTGGTAGAAAAATATTGAAACTCAGCAAATGTACCAGTGAATGCTGAAATATTTCAGTAAAGCCTAGAGGTTAGAGTAATTAGTTGTGAATGATCGTGTTACATATAGTAGACATGGGTTTGATTCCAGCAACCTCCACTTACATGCTGTGTAACTCTAAGCAAGTCACTTAACCTCTCCAGTGCTCTTGGGTCACACCTGAAAACAAGTGATTTTGCCTAGTGGGCCTTATCTGGTTACCAGAGCAAAAATAAAACTTGGTTATTTTATCATCATTTTACATCTAATTTTCTACGTAGTCTTTATGGCCTGACCTCATGAACCCAATAGATGGGAATCTTCAAATCTTGGCCAAAACATGATTTCACTGAGCGACTATAAAATTACCTTTTGGCATGGATTTGAAAAACTTCATCTGCATTGTTCATGAGGTGGGGTCCCAAAAGATTATGTTGAAAGTATGGTGAAAAAATGCTAAAAACAGTAGTTATGAGTGAATGTTGCAATGTTTCAATGCTCACACTTGTCCATTTTACCATATTTTTCCTCTCAATTTTCAAAATAATCTTATGACCCTACCATATGAACTCAGTGGTAACATCCAGTAAGTTTAAAGAATGTTTGCTGACCTTTTTACAGAGCAATGAGGTTACACTACCTTCATATAATATTATTGCTAGACAATGCTACAAGCCATACAGCCCCACCAAACCTATCCCATGATAAAAAGTGCACTTACTCCTACCCACTACAACCTCCCAAATCTAACCCATGGACACAATTCTAACACAAAATAACAAACGTCTCCACAAAGATAACATCTGCTGCTATTTTATTTCATGTGTAGAGCAGGAACAGGGGCTCAACTCAAAGTAAGCATGTGACAAGTGCTGCTGTTCATTCATAACTCATGGCATAGCATGAGAGAAACCACAATTACAAACTGTTGATATCATGTGAAGATATTGCTGCACACTGAGTATGAGCCTGCTACAGAAGGTGAGGCAGTAATTGACTTGATAGCCACCGTTCCTGCTGCCTAGGTAATGATTTTCCAAGTTCTGATTGATCGCCTGTCAGACTTAATCTTCCAGAAGCTGACAGCTCAGCAGTTCATAACAGCTGAAAATAGCCATGAAATATCATAACCTTTTAGCGATGAAGATATTGTGGTACTAGCAACACAAAAAGACACTCTTGGTGCAATGCTGGATGAGGAGTCACAAAACTCTCAAGCAGATCCCCCCACATCACACCAATGACAGCAAGCCAAGCCTGTGCAGGACTGGACACTATACTGTTATACCTACAGCTGCATGCCACAACAGGCAAAGGGCAATAAATTTATAGTGTCCTGGATTTAAAGAAATTCATTATCTTACAGGCATTGTTGTCTTGCAAGCAAACCAAAATAACTTCCTACTTTTATGAATTCTAAAATAGATCAGTAAAAGCTGTACAAATAAAAACATTAAGTGAAAACTCCTTAATTTATAATATTATTGTCCCATATTATAATAAAGGGATTTCAATTGATAAAGCAATAAAATACTCTATTAAAAAATCAAGCACATTAAAGATATGAAAAAAGTTGTCACAGTATCCTTACTGTCTCATTAATCCATTAATATTTAATCTGGACACTATTGGTGTATAATACTATATTAACCAGTTCTAATGATATATCTATCTATCTATCTATCTATCTATCTATCTATCTATCTATCTATCTATCTATCTATCTATCTATCTATCTATCTATCATCACAGCCAGAGACATGGTGAGATATTTCCTGAAATGCCTGCAATATTTCTAGAGAAATCTCCTTTTTTCTGTAGTTCCACAGTAGGAGCAGCAGAGAGAAACTCGTTAGAAATTTTGTGAAATATCTGGAAATATCTGACCACGTCTCTGGCTACTACTCTATCTATCTATCTATCTATCTATCTATCTATCTATCTATCTATCTATCTGTCTATCTGATTAACCCAGTGGACAGGGGTGCCCATTCCTGTACTGCTTCCTCCCCCCAAGACAGCTGCCCCCATTTCTCATATTTAATATAATGATAGTTATAAAAAAAAGGTTTTCCAGTAATGAGGTAGACCTCAATAGGTGCAGTACACCAAGCAGTGCTGAGTAATACCTTGTTAGGATCATTAATGCAGTAATGCAGTACTGTGGTACTGCAATAAGTGCATAATTAATTGCATCACAGTCAGCATCTACTTAAATACTCCAGGTGGAGCTGTTTGCAGCTAAATTTTCTGATAACATTCTGATGTTCTTGTGGGTGTTCCCACAGTTCAAGAATGTTCTTTAAGTTTGGTTATTTACATGTGCTGTCAGCCAGTAAATTATGCAAGTTTGTATGTACTGTGCGTATGTGTGTATTATAGTGTAGCTTTTCTCTCCGCTTTGTCTGATGAAATTGCTGCGGATAACCTTACATCTGATATACATATTTAATTTTGTAAAGGTGATTCCATGGGTTAATGTAGGAATATATATCATTTACCAATGTGTGCCCTGTGGCAGCAGCAGGTTTGTGTCATTAGGCATCGGTGATCACAGGCATCTCAGACATCTGCATACTGTAACACCAGAATGTGCCATTAAAGAGCAGGTATTAATCTAAACGTTGATGTTTTGTGTGGGCTATTTTGGCATTATTGTAATAAACACATTTGTAATATTATTGCTGAGTGGATTTATTTCTGTCTTCCAGTGTACCAAATGGGTGGAATTCAAGCCAGTGTATCACTCCGCCTCATCTGTCTCAGATCTCAATAGAGAAAAACTGTTTGTCGAGATGTGCTGTTAGAATGAGTTTGTGTGATGTCAATTCCAGAAATAAGACTCAGGCTGGAATGAGGCGATTCTGAAGGTGGCTGGGCAGTCTGTGTGAATGACAAGTACACTCATTCCCAGGTATTCAGGAGTGATTGCATGTCAGTCAGTAATCTCCACAATTTCATGGGAACAGTTTAAAGTCATCCTGCACTATTGAATTTGTACTCTCATCAGAGAATCTGTCAGTAGTTCTCACTAACAGAATGTTAGTGCCATGTTAATGTCCATGCCTGTTTGACACTCCAGCAACTGAGTGTATCAGCATGATTTTGGTAGAAAAGAAAAAGAGTTCTTCTTTGTGATATTAGTTTTAACTGACTGGGAGACCTCACCATTGTCGTTGATCTCAATGAATTCAGAGGTCTGACTGGAAACCCATTTAAGGAAATTCTTATCCTTCAGGAAACTAGAATTCAGTCTCCAGCGGTGGTTCTCCCCCCCCGCCCGAGTCCCATAACACTAAGTCAACCCCGATCATTGCATGATCTGAAAATTGTGATGGTATCAATTTTGGCATCTGAAATAGAAGGGACCAACCTGCCTGAGACTAGAATATAATCTATCCTGCTATAGGAGAAGCAGTGCCTGTTTGAGAAGAAAGAATAATCTTTACCCTGGGAGTGTACTATCCTCCAGGAATCGATGAGGCTTACATCCTTTAACAGCTTTTGGAATGACAATCTAGTCTAGTGGGAGAGATACCAGCTGGCCTTTATTTTTAAATGTATCCTGAAACATGTGGTGAACACATCAGATAAATCCCAGATGCAATCTCTTTGGCTTCTTATGGAAGAATAGCACATCAAACCCTATTGTCTTACAGACTTTATGTTTCTTCCCCGCCACCCATAGGTTAAGGATAACCCTTACATAAGAGGCTCAGTACTAGCTCTTAAAAAAATCAACAACATTATAAATACAGGGAAAACGCCCCTGCCCGTTATGCCCCTATGGGGAAATCCAGCTATTACAATAGATAAAAAGGGGCTTTCAAATTCAGTTTGGTCTGCAGCAGGTATTATCATTCACCTAGTTAACCATGATGACACTAGAGTTCTACTATCTTTCCTGGAGGTTATGGAAAATTTTGGTCTCAAATTTCACTTTCATTTCTACGTCTTCCTAAGAGAAATACTGAGGAAGAATTTCTTTTTAGATGGTTATATTTTACCCTCAAACACTGAGTGGAATGAGATGGTGAACTTTAGTTCCCTGAGGAAGGGTGAAAACCGAGCATATAAATTGCTAACTAATAATGACTGGTCTTCTTGTTTAACACACAAGGCCAAAGAATCCTGGGAGAAGGACCTGTCCCTTGAACTCACTCTGTCAGAATGGGAAGCTGCATGTCATATGGCCATACATTGTTATATGGAGTTACAAGGTAGGCTAATCCAGTACAAAATCCTCCACAGGTTCTATTTAAGCCCAATTAAGCTGCATACAATGGATTGCCTGAATAACTTGAGTTGCTGGAAATGCAATAGTACCAAAGCTGGCCTTACTCATTTGCTTTGGGAATGCCCCAAGCTTCATAATCTTTGGGATACAGTATGTATACTATACTCAAGGGTCACCAAAACCCCAGTCCTCCACTCTCCATTAGTTTTTGTCCTACAATTGGCATATTTCCTGATCATTTGGATTTAGACACACTCCAAAAAGTCTGGATTTGCCACTCATCATTCAGAGTCAAATGCTTCATTTTAAAGTACTGGAAAGATCCACAGACACTCTGATTAAATGAATGTTATACCCAAATAGAGTTTATCTCCAACAATTAAATAATCGTTTATTCACTGCAAGATAGGCTGGACACTTTCCACAAGATATAGTCACCATTTGTGGAATTGAAATGAAAAGGAAAAAGATCACAGAAACCACAGCTTATTGATTATCCATAGATCTATGCAAAGAATATAAATGTTAGTTTACTTGCCCTATATTAGATGAAAACAAGATTAGCTACTGTTTATTTTTTATTAAATTGCATAGTTACAATCTATGCATTGTTTAAAATCTTGAATCCTGCAGGCTGTTGTTGAAATCTGTATTGTGTGTTACAGTATTGTATTCTTTGAATGTCTCAATAAATGATTTTGTGTTATAATGGAAAACTCAATAAAAATTATTATGGAGAAAAAAAAATCCTGCCCACTTACAAGTGATGATAAATTGCCTGTTTGAGTCAGGAGAGTGCATATTCAATACATACAACAGTACTTCACTTTATAGCTTTTAAATCTGCAGTTTGACTGAAGCTTTTTCTGTTTTTGTTTAATTTTAAGAGCTGGTTTCAGTGTTGCACCAGACATTGTGATATCATCAGCATTGTGAAAGCTGCACTCAGATTAGTTCAGTAATCCACTGTGTTGACAGAAATTTAAACAAAATATGTTCAGAGCCCAAATGGCTGCAAATGTGTTAACCAGATGAGAGATATAGAAGTAACAGGCAGGCTGGGTTTTGATTTACTTGTCATGTTTACACTGTATGTAGCCAGGATAGGCCATATGAGATGAAACACCTTATTTACAGTAGGGTGCAGCATAGGTGTTTTACCTCAGTTTCAGTAAGGTCTGCTTTTATCCATTTTTACAATCTAAGGAGGGAGATTCCTGATTTGTCCTGGGGGAGGTTACCCGGCTCCCGGTTCCCCATCTCTTTGAATCCTTTCTGGACAAGGAGTAACAGAAGGCTGTATTTTGTTCAGAGTTCCATAAAAATCACATGGGCTTTATCACCCTGTGATGAAGGAGCTGCAGGATCTGTAGGAAAAACTCCTCACTTCTGCAAAATTGCAAATGGAGACAGAGTGCAGCAACAGCCATGCCAGCACTGCAGGTTAATCACAACTGGCTGACCATGTTCTGGCCTGGGGGATGTGGGAATGCAGAGCACACCTGAACCCAAAGGATGGGAAATATCATAAACTACATATGGGAAAGTTGAATAAGTGGGCAGCAAGAGGCAGTTGATTTTCTCCCCCCACATTGCACTTTGAATACGAGCTGGGATAATGATGATGACTAACTGACTGCCCGTGCCTTGGTCCTCAGTGTCTTAAATTTGCAGACTTTAGAACTTTTGTTCTCAAGACTTTACAGTTTACATAACTGAACATTATATTATAATTTCCTGGGTCATGCCTGAAAATTGACAAATTGTTGTGTAGTGCACTTATCTTGAAATCAAAACAAACTAACTAAATAAATAAATTAATAAAACATAAAACAAAGGCCTTTGAGAAAGTTACTTCATTGTTAAATTGTTATACCTCTGTCACCTTTCTATAAAAAAAATATGGGTAGGGCATCACAGAGACTAATGACATGTCTAAAGCTCTCAGAGGATAACTACTTTAAAAATACTGCATACAAATGATAATATGCTTATATTATTAATTACCTTGGGAAATGAGGATAATATTTTAGTATTTTGCCAACAGTTATATAATATTCCAATGTCCTAAGTATTTCTAATCACAATGGGATCCCCTAGGATGAAACCCAATTCTGCAGCATTTTGCAGCACTCTGCAGAATGCTGCAGCAGACCTGCTGAATAAAGCAATGCAATTTCAATTGCAATGAGTCTCTTTTGTCATTCAGGAAAATGTGGCACTGCCAGGATGAAGTGAATACCACAGTTTCCTGCATGACAAAAGGTATTAATTGCCATTGAATTTACATAGCTTTATTCAGTAGGTCTACTGTAGTGTACTGCACAGTGCTTTAAAAGTAGGCTTCATCCTGGGAACACCACTGTTGGAATAGTTACAAATTACAAATAATTCTAGACTGTTGCAGCTGCTGAGAGCTCAGATCTGAGATGGGGCATGGATTACTGTGACAAATTAAGTGTGCTCTGTAATTTTATAAGCAAAATGTATGCCATCTGTGGTGACGTTCTCTGGACTGTATGCCCTTTTTAAAAGTGAGCTAAACATTTTCCACACTTGGATGAGGGGCTTTTCTGGCATTCACAGAATTCCTAAGCTTACCTTGAGAGTGTGAAGCAGTATGAAACTGGCATGGAGCAAGCATCACTGAGTGGAGCAAGCAGAGTGTAAGAGCGAGGAGAGCAAGGAGATTCAGAGTTGAAGAGTTGGAGAGGTGGCTCAAAGGTCTGCAAGCAAGGAAAATACTGCAGCTTTGGATTGAGTACAGAAGAGTGCTGAGTGGATAAGTGTCTGAAATGCACATAGAAATACAAGGGAATGAACCTGGGCATGAAGTTACACAGAGCTACTGCTGTAGCAGAAGCAGTGGGGGAGTCGGTGGAAAAATGAAAGCAGGGAAACTAAGCTGAGTTATACTAGAATATTAAGCATACAAACAAATTAATTATTCAGCATAAATGCTAAGGATGGGAACAGCAAGGATAATTTAGAAATAGAACATAATCCATAATCTAAACATTTTGTTTTTAAAGCTTTTTCAGTTTTTACCCAGTCTGTTGCTCTGATAATCATTCATTTTCCTTTATGAGTAAACAAAGGTACATAATGCTACAGATTAATGACAGTAATAGCTTTTTTTATATTGTACTTTACTGGTTCTCCTTTTTTTGAATTTGGCAACATAGAAGCACATGACCTGTAATAGACAATAGTTTCACAGAGATGTTCATGCATGTGATCAATGCTATGAAAGTACTGCCTACTTCTCCTACCCCATACTAGCTAACAGTGGGTTATTTTGCTAATGGTGTGCTGATGACATGCTGACATTTTCCTTTTAAAAATAGCCTGCTTTCTCAGTTTAGCCTATTACTTAACTGTTTAATACTGAAAGTTAAAAGCCAAAAGCAACCTGTCCTTGACAGCTGTCAATTTTGATAAAGATGCAAGCTGTGCACATTGCATCTGAGCTTATCTTTTCTGATATCTGAGCACTCCAACATCTCAATACTTCAGCATTTTTCTATAAACGACCACCGATTTAGCAGCATTAAAACAGCTCACAGTTGTTTCTCAGTTCTTCTTACTCTCATTAAAGTGAGAGGTAAATAGTTGTAAAAGATTATTTGAGCAACTCTTAAAGTTGCCAGTTTTTATTACTTACTCAAACCCATGGACTGGTGGCAACTATTGGGATCTAGCAGTTCCAGTTTATACAGTACCTTAAACTGTACACAAGTTTAGTAGCTCATTAGTTGTATAGTGCACATAATGCAGGAGAGAAGAATCACAGAGCACTCAGTGGAGATAGAGTCAGCACTATAGAAATTTTATTGTACAAAAAATATTGCAGTCCAAAACACTATCTTAGTGGTGTCTTAGTATTTGTGTGCAAACGTGCGTGCAAAAAAGCAAGCATTTGTGATACAGCTGTCTCACATGACGCATCTTGTCTTTGGTCGAGGAGGGAGGGTGACAACTTTACATCACATTGGCTTGTTTTGTTTTCCAAGACAGTGTACTGAAATTTCCACAGCACCATAACATGCAGTAGCTGGCATAGCGCTCGAACTCCAACCATCCCACCACCCAACAAATTCTTATATCATAAAGTTCCCCCACATCGCTCATGCCAACCTGTTCAACAGCAGTAGCACTGGTGGTCACTTAGGTATCAATGCTGTTTTAACATCATCATTGTGTGAATATCCTCCATGTAGTGTGCTTAAAAAGGTGTCTGTTAAAGAGACAAGCTAAGTAATGTGTAAAAGGTATAAAATGCAGAACAACAGCAATCATTGAAGGAAAAACTAATTACCGCCAGCAGCTGGGTTCAGGGACGTTGAGCCCAGCCCCAGATTGTTGCTTACCTACTACCTGTGTATGTTTCAGTAATCACAAACTGATGATGATTTGCTCAAACGATCCCAAACAACTGCAGCACAGAGCGCATTTTTGAGATATGCTGATTTAAACAGTGTTCAAGAGAGGCAGCAGGAATGCAGTGTGAGGGATGTAGAGCTTTAATTTACCTGTTATATACTCATTGTACCAACTAGCTGGGTGGTTTAGATAGTAAAGCATCTCCATTTAAATGATTCTTGTTGCCGTGATGCAACTATTGTTCTATGTGAATTAAATAATGTATGATTCCATGAGAATACCGACGTTTAACATTGAACACAATAGGGAATGTGTAACACATGGCACATCATGCCAAGCTACTTTATTTTTTGGAAGGGTATACTGTTACAGATTAATCAAGAGAGGGCATAAAGTTACAGGTTTATAGCCCTTCCTCATCCAAAGAGCATCAGCTCATTCGGCAGTGGTGCGTGACTTCAAGACTCAAGAGCTATTTCGAGATATAAAACTCCAACATGCAGTCTTTCCTAGAAGAAAGTGTGACCTAACTTATTCAACAGAATGCAACAGGCAAGACAACTGTGGGGGGGGGGGGATCAGAACTAACAGAGTGAAACTGACCACAGCCTACAGCTCTCTGCTTCTACTGACCGGTGACAAACAGAGGGAAAAACGCTAAGTGAAGTACATACTGTATTGATTGATTCTTTCCCTCCAGCTAAGAGCCACAGATTGTGCCAACAGAATTTGCCAGTTGAACCCCCCTGGTCACATCCCCCCCCCCCTTATCCTCACAAAATGATGACCAATACTGTAAATTTATTTGTTTAATTTTTGTAACCAGGTAGGCTCACTGGAACCATAACAGTCCCTTTTCAGGAACAACATGGAATTAAATACAGATAGTAGACATTCTTATTGCACACAACTGATTTGGTTAGGACTATTTAATTGTATTATTGGTAGCAAATGCATTGGATAAGCTCCATCAGATGAACCTTGAGTCCCTTTTTAAAACCCTCAAAGGAAATAAAGTCCTGGATATTTACTGGAAGTATATTCCAGAGAGGCGGGGGTATAGGTGGAAAATGACCTCTTCCTTTGGGAAGACCTAACTTTAGGCACACTAAAGAGCTGAAAGTTTGAGGATCTGAGAGTTCTGCTGTTATGCTTAGCTGATAGCATCTCCGCCAGGCTTGGGGTGGGGGGGACATTTTCCTGCCTGAGTTTGTACAAAATGCACAGTTGTGTTGTCACTAGGGAGTGGAATGCAACACAGCTGTGTTGTTATGAGACACAGCAGGCAGAGACAGATATTTAATCAGCCAGTGTCAGCCAGTGTCTGACCGAAATAAAATCTGTTTGTGATGTACTAGTAATTACTACATTATTTACAATCAGAGAATAGCAAAATAAGAGGTATTATTGCACCCCAAATTAATCTGAAAGTGAAAGTTGAAATCTGTTACTGTGAAAAAGGATTGAGTTGTGACCAATATGAAGAACAGCAGTTCAGGGTGTGTTACTGGGAAGGTGACTTCTGTTGGTAGGAAAGGCAAGGGGAGAGCTGCAGAAGCAGGAGCCAGTAAAAGAGCAGTAGCATCTAGCATGCAAGCTTCACAACCCTCTGTTGTGAATATGCTGGCCAGAGCTGCAATAAAGCAGACTGCTACTGTTTTGCCATCAGCAGACAGTGGAAGTAGTAATGGTGGTATTAGTGTAACTAAGCAGCAAAACACAGCAAAAAATCAGTGAGTGATGTCACAGCAATACTTCTCATGTCACAGTTTGAGGGAATGGAGGAGTCTCAGAGTTAGGCCACCATTGAGTCTGAGACTAATTCTGAAATAATTTTTGATAACTCTCAGTGACAGTTTTTTGAAGAAAAGGAGGATGAGGCACTGGAAGCAGTGGCTTATGTTGCTGATCCCATGACAGATCCTAATAAGGAGGACAGTCAAGATCTGGAATCAGCACCCCATGATATAAATATAACCAGCACTGATTTTTGTTCAGATCTGGACAATCCTGTCCTTGATGTAGACAGGAAGCCAGAGAGACAAGCCCTCAGAATTAATTTCAGTAAATCAAAAAGGAATCTGGAACATGGGGAGAAGGAGGAGGAAGATAATGTAAGGGGGGGGGCAGGCACATTCAAGGGTAAAAAATCAGCTAGTGACTATCACAGATATGATAAGCCACAAGAAGACAGTGTTGGGGAGGTATCAGTGAAAGAGTGGGTGGTAATGCTATCATATGTGCTGGACCCGTCACTTATACTCATCCTGTGCAATAGTCACTTATTATGAAGCAAAAGCCACTTGCAGAAACTACCTCATTAGTCTGGGATTTTTTTATCATTGATCCCAAAAACTCGAGCATTGCAATTTGCCAGGTATGCAAAGCTCAAGTCAGTCGTGCCAAAGCTGGCAGATGGCTTGGGACAACAGGAGAGTATAACCACATGAAAACTAAAGATTTAATTATGTGGCAACAGCATGAGCAGGAAGTAAAGATGAGGTTGAGGCAACGTATATCTGGGCATAGGGGAAAAGATGAGATGAATATGATGATGATGACTCCATGCTGTTGAGGGACACAGATATCAGTCAAAGTAGCATTACCATTACCAGCCCCTTACTTACTGAAACCTCAAACCAGCACACCTGCCAGTAAAATGACTAAACAGGCTACTGGTATTTCAGGGTATTTCATAAAGGGAAAAAAAGCATGACACCATCCGCAGGTAGTAGTACGACACCTCCCTCATGTGTCACACAATGTACCCAAGTTACAATTACACCATTAGTGCAGCCTAAGATATCAGAAGCACTCTAAAAAAGCAAAATATCAACAGAACCACCCAGTCCATCATGAACTGAATGCCTGTTTAGCTGAAATGCTGGCAGTAGATATGTTGCCATATTCATTTATTGAAAATGCTGACTTCTGGCATCTGATGAGCAGGGCAGTTCTGAAGTGGAATATTCCCTCTTGAACCTATATTTCTGTGACGACTGTACCGCAGCTGTATAATGACTTTACATCTGTTATGTCCTATGCCATCAGCCATTCTGCCATAGACTGCATGCATCTTACTACAGATATGTGGAGCAGTAGGCCTGGTACTGCCTCTTCATATATGTGTATAATGTGCCACTGGGCTTGTTTTCCTAACTTTTCTGCAAAGTCTTGTAATTCTACTTCCTGCCTAAACTATCCCCCCAGATGGTGTACATCAGCAGGCCACACTCAGAAGGACCTGTATGAACACTGTACAGCACACTTTCATCAACATACTGAGTGAGATTCAGGCTCAAATTGATGATTGGCTGACAGCACTGGGCATGAAAGTCGAGTTTATTGCCAGAAACAATGGCAGAGATGTAGTCAAGGCCATTGAGGATGGGTGATATGTGCATGTCCCTTGTTTGCACACTGCCTTAATTTAATTGTCCAAGATTACAGTAAGACTAATAAGGAGATTCATAAGATGGTTACCTTTGTCCATTGCTTGTGTGGATATTTTAGTTGTTCAACAAAAGCCAGAAATGAGCTTAAAATGCTGCAGGAGAAAAAGGAATTCCACAGCATCAGCTAAGCAGGACATGGCAACGTAGTGGAATTCCACTTTATATATGCTTGAATGCCTGTTTGAGCAATACAAGACTTTAACGGACTTCACCATGCTGCACTGAGATGGTGAGATACTCTCCCTCTCCATCAGTATGGCTCAGTGGCACCTAATGGACAGTGTTATTCAAATTCTATAGCCATTCAAACAAGTGACCCAAGCTGTAAGTGCTAAAAATTATTGTATCAGCCAGGTAATACAACTGATCTATGTGCTATGGCAAGCACTAATAAAAATCAGGGAGCAGTTTGACAGTAATGGTGATAGCACAGGCAGTGAACTTGCAGAAAGGCTGACAGAACACATGTCCACTGACCATCATTTGTGCAGCATATTGGAGTCAAATGTTTATAGTGTGGCGACATTATTAGTTCCACGGTATAAGCATGGCATCAGGGCTCTACCTGAGGAGGAAGGATCTTGATAACAAAATCAATGTACTAACAGGCCTTGTGCAAAAACAGATGACAATCAAGCAGTCAGGTAAAGACAGCAAGCAGCAGCAGCAAAATCCTTCTAGACATTCTTTGTTTACAGCATCATCCTCTTCTGCTATAACCAGTAGTGCATCATTATGTTTATCTGCCAAAAAGTCAACATCTACTGAAAAGCAGCATGAAGAAAGTGGCATAAATCCTCTATTGTCAGTTCTGTCTCAGGTGGGTGTGTCAAGCAAAAAGGTAGTACCACCTGAGAAACAGAGTCAGATGTCTGTTGCCTCACTTGTGCAGGCATGCGTGGCTGACCCAGAACAGTTGGAGCCAGATAATGAACCACTGCTGTACTAGCATAGTAAACTGACAGTGTGGCCTGCACTTACCGAAGTTGCTATTAATTACCTTGCTTGTCCAGTAGCCAGTGTCAGCACTGAGAGAGTATTCAGTATTGCAAGTGCTATCATAGCAGACAGGAGGACTGTCTTTCAAGTAAGAATGTCGAAATGCTTATTTCATTAAAATGAATTGCGAGCACATCCCACCAGATTACAAACTGTCACATCGAGGTGATGAGGAAGGGGGAGAATCAAGACATCCATCAGGTAAGGGGATGGAGGATGATAATGATGACAGTGGATGACCCCTCAGATGAGGATAAAGTTGAGGGTCATTTTGAACGCGGTTAGTTAAAGGAAGCCATTAAAAAAATCCAAATTACATACACCCAAGTGATTTTGACTTTTTATTATTTTTATTAATCTTTTTAAGTCCACCCCCCCCCACACCAAAAGAAAAGGTCAGGCTGGACACTTACCACATTCAGAATATGGATACTGTGCACCAATCACTTGGCTTAGTTATTGGCTAAATTGTCTTTATTAAATCAAACAATCCATAAAATTCAGCAGCACAGCAGTAAAGTGGCATACTGTAGTTGCCGGCCTCACACATTTTTGACTTCTCTTCCCTTTATGATAGTCTGGGTCTCATCTCATTAACTGACATTTTAAAGTCAACTAACAATGACATATGACATCATACAGTTACAACATAATTCAAGTCCAAAATTCAAACACACATACAGTGGCAAAATGTATAATTAACATAAATAACAGCTGAGATTCTGATGACAGTAAACAATAAAAAAAGCATAATTAGTAGCAGACATCATACCAAAGTACTCATAAACAGTGTAAAAGGTATGTCTAAATCATTACATTTGATAATTACTAACAGTCACATACCACAACATAGTGTCCTCAAAATACGATTCTTAAATTTGACTTCAAAACCCATATGTAAACCTGGTTTCTTAGTGGCATGCACATTAATAATATAGAAAACCTCCTGTTTGGCCAACCAGTTGTTGAAATCGCCACAACTGTTGACTGCAGTACAGTCTTGTGAATGCCCAGGAATATCAATTTATGTTCAAACGGGAGATTTTCTGTATTGTTAATGTGCAAGCCACTAAGAAATCAGGTTTAAATATGGGTTTTGAAATGAAAGTTTGAAACCTTTTTTGATGAGACTATTTTATAATAAGAAAATGTAAATAATTATCCAATGTAATGATTTAGACATACTTTTACACTGTTTATTTTAAGTTTTGCATAAAATCTGCTGTTAATTCTTCCTGTTTATTGTTTGATTTTATTACATTTGTAGCTATTATGTTGTTATTCCTTTGTTGTTTGCTATTCAATGTGTCTGTGAATTTTAATCAATGATTTTGAAGTATGTGTTGGCTCACCTGCCCAATGTCATTGTTAGGTGTATGTAAAATGACAATGAAGGAGATATGCTTCAGCTTTTAATAAAGGACATAGAAATCCTAAACACATCAGGTGTGCAATTATGTTGCTGTGTTGTGTGCTGCTGATTTTATGGATTGCTGTCGGATGTAGAAAAAAAAAGACATTAGCCATCAACTAAGCCAAGCATTAGGACTATAATGTCCATATTATGAAGAGGGTAAGTGCACTGCCTGACCTGTTTTGGAAAAATTACATTGCATTAGTTGTGAGGCAACACATCACAAAGTGTGATGTCTTCCCAACCCATACACATTTCTCTTAATTATTTTACCATGAACCTGAGGATGTGAAAGGATGAACACAGTAGATAAAAGAAAAGAATTGTATTATGATTGAACAATATGGCACCTCAATGTGGTGCTGCTTCATCAAAAAACTAAACCCAGTGAACTGATGGTTTCTGTGCTGGTGCTGCTGATTGTGGCCAATCTCTCTCTACTGGCTCATCCTCCTCAGCCATGGCTCACTGCCTACCCAAACAACCAAACTCCAGTGACCTGATAGCTTCTCTGCTGGTGCCGCTGCATGTGGCCTGTCTCTCTGAATTGGCTTATCATCCTCATTCATGGCTCGCTGCCTACCCAAACAACCAACCCACAGTGAACTGATAGCTTCTCTGCTGGTGCTACTGAAATGTGGTCAATTTCTCTGTACTGGCTCATCCTCCTCATCCATGGATTTCTGCCTTCCAAAACAACCAAACCCCAGTGGACTGATAGCTTCTCTACTGGTGCCACTGCATGTGGAAAACCTCTCTGTACCAGCTCATCCTCCTCATCCATGGCTCACTGCCTACCCTAACAACCAAACTCCAGTGACCTGATAGCTTTGCCGCTGGTGCCGCTGCATGTGGCCTGTCTCTCTGAATTGGCTTATCATCCTCATTCATGGCTCGCTGCCTACCCAAACAACCAACCCACAGTGAACTGATAGCTTCTCTGCTGGTACTGCTGCATGTGGCCAATCTCTCAGTACTGGCTCATCCTCCTCATACATGTGGTGCTGATTCCCCAAACAACCTAACCCCAGTGAACTGATAGCTTCTCAGCTGGTGCTTCTGCATGTGGCTCATCCTGCCATGCTTCCTCCTCCACTGCCACCATGGTGGGGGGGGGGGACTGCTGTGATAAAGAACCAAAGCCAAGTAAACTGACAGCCACTATAATGATACTGCTGCATGTGGCCTGTCCTCCTCTGCCTGCTCCACCATCTCCTCCTTGTGGAATGCTTCTGCAATAAAGAACCAAAACCAAGTGGACTGATAGCTGCTCTGCCAGTGCTGCTGCTGCATGTGGGCCATCCTAGTGTGCCTGCTCCTGCATCTCCTCCTTATGGGATGCTACTGTGATAAAGAACCAAAGCTGAGTGAACTGCTACCTGCCCTGCTGGTGCGACACCTGCATCTGTCGCACCATTATGCACATCCTCCATCTCCATGGGATGCTGCTTCCCCAGAAAAATAAAACAGAGTGAACTGATTGCTTCCCTACTGCTGGTGTTCCTGTACATTTAAAATAGAATAACAACTGATGGAACATGTGGACATTATGAATACCTGTGGTCTTCAAACTTGAGCTTCTTAATATCTGCCTTGCACCAGCTATATGGCCCACTGATGTGGTTGTTCTCTCCATGGATGATAACGCCATGCTGCACTGATGGATGATTGATATCATACTGATGATTAATAACCAGCATTTATATATACATTTTTTTTAAAATTGGCATAGTGATGCTTGTGATGGATACTGCCTTCAAAACCATGATTGCAAGAAACCCCATCCACATGCGAATACCAAAACAAGGCAAAAAAAAACTCCCTCCTCCAAAAGCACATAACCAGGATGTAACTCCAATCCCCAAACTGTCTATGAAACCACAATCCCAACCTCCTCCACAAGCACCCCCAAGTTTTTTTTGTAATATATTTAATTAGATCCCCCTGGTGAACAACAGATCCAGTCCGCCCACCTCCATGACCAACCACCATCTTAACGTAAAGTGCTCTTTGCACTTTAAGAACATTTAATAGTTCCACCCCCTAAACAGAACCCAATCCCACCCACTAGCATCCGATTGTCAAATTTAAATCAAGAACATGATCAGCTCCTCAAGTGCTTTCATTCATGAGAAGGCAGCTTGCCATGCAGACTGGTTGGTTAAGCCAGTTGCCCAACAGGAAACCTACTTAAATTTATTTAAGAAACAAAAATTGTGAATACTGGGGGTGAAGGAGATCGTAAGTGTGTTCTTTTTTTTTGGGGGGGGGTTGTTTACATGATTTTTTTACCTAGTTTTGCGCTGGTCCAAAAACATAGTAACAGAATGCCAAATTGTCAAAATTTGACTTCCAGGTAATGAACATTCAGCAGAATATTTGGAAAAAGGTATTCGCACATTTCTAGTCACCCCAGTGTCCCACAAAATCTGCAGATGCCTCATGATTATCATAAAACCATTGTACTTGCCATTGAAATGTCTGTATTTTTGTTCTTTTTTTTCCATATAGGTTAGTAAATTATAATGAAACATTAAAATATATGAGCTGGTTTCTAATACCTATTGAAAATCGTGCAGTTGAGGGAAAATAATGAGTACAAGTGGGTTGTCACTTTGTCACAAGAATTAAACTTTTTTTCCATTAAAAACAATTGGGTAAAACTTACACCTACCACAGGTATGATTTCCTGTATTAGTGGAGGCAGCCAATTCCTAGAGTTACTTATCTCTAACCGTTGCAAACTATGGGCTTGATTTTCAAAGCTCTGTGAATGCAGCAAGTGCCTGGTGTGCTGATCGGGTTTGTAGCATTCTCCTGGCTGGTGATCAAGATTCTCAATCACAAGCACCAAATACCTCTAGTTAGACCAGCTTTTTCCTGCTCTAACTTGCACTGTTTCAGTGTCACATTTTACAGGGCTTGTGCCAAAGCTTTAGTGCAATCTGACATAAATTCAGGAATCTGTTTCAACTGCACCTAATGCACTAAAATCAAGTGTAGTTGTGTCAAAGGAGTTTGGCACAGCTGCACCAAGAAAAAGGTTTGACACAGGGGTTGACACAAGCTCTGCATCACCCTTTGAGAATTGAACCCTATGAGTAAATGGGAGCATCCCTAGCTCTAAATTATCTGAATATCTTTTGTGGAAAGTGTGAAGAATGATGTATTAGGGACCTCAGTGTAAATAAGTTTTGTCAGAGGTAAAATTATACTAGCTTGGGAGCAGACACTCTCAAAGTGAGCTCCGTCGGGTCTACCCATTTTTTTTAATCTCTTTTGCAGTTTTGAGCATCAACAACTCTCTATTTTTGCACTCGGAGATATTTACTAATGCCAAGTCATGGAGGAGATGGAAAATTCTGAAGTTGCTGCGAAATTTGTGACTAAATCTATGACTTTGTCACAGAAGGAAGATTGACCAATCCTTCTGCTAGCACTGGAACCTAAATGACTGTGGAGAAGTGCATCACCACCAATGCCTCTGGCTGCAGCTCCCCAAGAACTTACGACTCAGAAATTTTTCCTGGAACTATCATCTATTACAACAGCAGTATATGATCTGATCACTGACTTCAAAATACTTAAGCCTACCTGCAGGAGCTTACGGGCAAGGTATCCAATGCAGAGGTCCATATAAGCTCTTTAGAAGATCACCATAACAGATTGGAGCCTGAAATAGTTTAACTCTGTTGAACAGTTACTCGCTTGGAAAATAAAGTGAAGGGTCTCTAGGGATGCTCTGGAAGGAATAATCTAGTGCTTCTGGGGCTTTCTGAAGGTGAGAAGGACCTTAACCCTGTTGACTTTATCCAGACATTTTGCTCCATGATATCTGGCCCTTCTCTGAATGGTCCAGGATACATGTGGAGCGTGCCCACTGTTCACTTTGGCCCAAACCTGCTTCAGTGGACCAACCTAAACCCCTAATCATTCAATTATTGAATTACTTTGACTGGGTTCATATTCTGCCTTCCATTTTATTTTTAGGGGAGGTATAAAATGATGTTTTCCGGTGTTAGATTCTGGGGGGGAGGGGATGTACACATTAAATCTCTGCCTGTATGGATAGGTGCTTACTCTCTCTCCTCATTATAAATTCCTATCCCTTTCTGTTTGAGCAAGATGGGCCATGTAACAGGGTATCCCTTAATTTTATTTGTGGATCAAACTCATTAGTGTCATATTATACCAATAATTTATTTTCTAGTGAGGTGGGCCTGAGGGAGTCACTGGACCGTTGGCACTCATGGGCTGGTTAGTTGTGGCAGGGTTTCTGCTCACAATAGGAGGGGCAAGTGATAAACTTGGGGAGAGGGGGTACAGGATTTGGTTATTAGAGTTTCAGTTCTAGTTGCTGGATGGCTATACATTTTGTTTTTTATAGTAGTTATTTTTGGGTATGTGCTGGGGTTGAGGAGATCCCTGTAATTCATGCTGGAATTTTCCTGTATTCTATTTGGAAATTTTTTTCTGCTGAGTATCACTACTTAACTACATACTGTAATGGCTCAACCTTGAAACATTGTTACCTGAAATATTAAAGGTGGTGAGTCACAGACCAATGGCCAAACCATTTTAAAACATTTAAAAACGTTAAATACGCATATTGCTTTATTACAGGAGACCCATATGGTATCCCAAAAGGTTTCTTTATTTAAATGAGCTTGGGTGAGACAAGCATATGGTTCAGGGAGTAGTACTTGACCCTATTATCTGAAGTGACAGATAATGAGAGCAAATTTGTCTTTGTCCATGGCTGTCTTGGTCATTCAGAGATCCATGTCAGCTCAATTTATGACCCAACTACTGATAACCTTTCTTTTTTACTACTTTATATAATGTACTAGCCCCCTGCCTTCAATCACCTGGACCAGTGGTTATCATCTCATCGATTACTACTTAACTTCAAAAAAACAAAAACAATGCTTCTCTCAAGCCCTCAGCTAAAGAAGAGGTCTCCCCTGTTGACAGTCACCAACAATGCATTGGCCCCCCTAGAACAGGTCCACTTTTTTAAATACTTTAGTGTCGTGATAGATGTTACTTTCTCCTATGTCCAGCACATAGATTCGGTGGTGAAAACAGTCAACACCAAGCTGGGTGTACTATTTAGGCACAGGAAAAGTCTTAACCTGGAAGTTCTCAGGCTGTATGTTACCAGCGTCATACTGTCTGTTGTTGACTATGGTCTTGTGGCATATGGTGCAGCCTCTGACAGAGCACTTAGGAGGGTAGGGACTTCATTATATAGGGCTTTCAGACTGTTGACCAATGCTGACTATCTCACACATACCTGTACACTCTATGAGATAACCAGCATGCTTAATCTGAGAAGCAGAATCAAATACCAAACATGCCTTATAGGGCATAAAGCCATGCTTGGACAAGCCCCAACTTGTATCTCTGAATTGAGTTGGTTAGTCAGCTCAAAGTACACCACTAGGAAGACATAAATCAATCCTCTCTGTGTTCCATTTCATAGGACTACACTTGGACAATGCTCCTTCTCCTGCTGGGCACCACTATGGCTTAATGAGATCCCCACAGTCACCCTCAACATCGCTAACCCCCAAGCCTTCAAATCTGAACTGAAGCAGATCCTACTAAGCAATTGTGCCTGTGCATGTCAAACCTAAGACTGGCTTTCCTCACTGCCCATTTTACTTGAAGGAACAATGGACTCAGCCTGACCCCCCAAGACAGTCAGCACCACAAGACTTCCCGGTCTCCAGTCCTGCAACCTTATCCTCCACACTATGTCAACCTGTCCTATTCCCTACCACATCCTTCTCCTCCTACCTACACTCTATCCCTCCCCCATCTCTGTCCCCAACCCTCTTTTTCTCCTCCCTCCTTCTCCCTCTTGCGTGCTTTCTATCAAGCTCTCTTTCCCACTCTTATATCTCTCTCTCCTCCTATTTCCCACTCCATTCCAGTTAACCACCCCTTTCTTCTCCATCTAACCTGAGCTAAACACGTGGCTTAAGGGCTGGTGCCAGGAAAAAGGACACAGATTTGTAGGGAACTGGCAACAGTTCTGGGAGTGAAAGTTCCTGGTTAAACAACTAAATAAAAAAAAAAAAAAATTTGATGGACTGCATCTGACTAAGGAGTCAGTGCATTGGGGCAGAAGTTTGACGTCTTTGCAGAATATTTAAACTAGCAAATGGGGAGAGGGGTGCAGCACCCCATACGTCGAATGGTAAGAACACCCCTCCCCCCTCAGCTAGTGGTCAAACAGGGATTCAGCACGTCTGCAGTTCATTTGCATCACCAGGTAAGAAAAAAGGTTTGTCTCCCCATATGATGCACAGGAATAATGCCAAACCTCACCCAACAACTAACACACTGAAATCTGCCCAATGGAAAATCATGTACACAAATGCTCACAGCCTGGGAAATAAGATCCCAGACCTGCAGGCAATAATGTCAGAGGCTAAACTGGACACAGTAGCAATTAGTGAGATGTGGTTTACCAGTAACCACACTTGGGAGACTTCAGTACTTGGCTATGTATTGTTCAGAAGAGACCGAGGAGCAAAAAGGGGGGGAGGAGTGGCCCTGTATGTCAATGAAAATATCAACGCTACAGAAATTCAGAATACACATAAGGAGCCAGAACTGTGGGTCACCCTGGAAACAGGAAATGGGACAGCCATAAGAACTGGGGTTGTCTACAGGCCCCAGACCAGGGATGACATAGACACATTACTGTTAGAGGATATACAAAACATGACAGCTAAAGGGAGGTTCTAATAATGGGAGACTTCAACATGCCGGATACAGATTGGTCAATACCAGCAGGAACATCTGCCAGAACTAGACACATAGTGGATTCTCTGCAGGGGAGGGCCTCAAACAACTGGTACAACAACCCACAAGAGACAGGACTATCCTAGATCTAGTACTGACTAACAGGAAGGGATCACAGATCTCCAGGTAGAAGGTCACCTGAGGCCAGTGACCATCACATGGTATGGTTCAATTTGGCTACTACATCTAAATCATCCCATTCCAAGGCAAAAATATGGGACTTCAGAGGAGCTGACTTTGATAAGATGGCCAACAGAGTTAAGCTAGCCCTGGCTAAAAGAAACACAGGTGAGGGGGTACAGGAAAAATGGGCAAGCATTAAGGATGCAATACTTGAAGCAACATCATATTGTGTTAGACAGAAAAGGAAGTGCAAAAGAAAAAGGAAACCACTTTGCTTCTCAAATACAGTAGCAGAAAAGGTCAGAACCAAAATGCTGACCTTCAGGAAATATAAGGGAACACAGCGGGATGAAGATAGGGAGGCATACCAAACTGCCCTAAGGGAAGCAGGGAAGGCAGTAAGGCAGACAAAGTCCCAAACTGAGGAAACACTAGCACGAACAGTAAAAGAAGGTGACAAGGCTTTCTATAGATACATTAGTGAAAGGAGAAAGTCCAGAGGGGGTATTGCTAAGCTTAATGGAGAAAAGGAGCATGTGAGAGGAGGAGGACCATGTAAAGCATCTATCCTAAATAGATACTTTTGCTCAGTATTTACTGAAGAGAAGGTAGGGCAGGGCCCACAGCTCAGCACCATGGACACGGGGGGAGGGAGGTGAGCACTACTTCCTTCACAAAAGAAAGGGTCCTGCAAGAGCTTGCTAAGCTCAGGGTGGATAAGGCAATGGGACCTGATGGCATACATCCCAGGGTACTTAAGGAGACAAAGGTGGAACTAGCAGAGCCATTAGCAGAACTGTTTAGTGAGTCTTTGAGCACAGGAGAGGTCCCAGAAGACTGGAGAAGGGCCTATGTGATCCCGCTCCACAAGAGTGGTAGCAGGGAGGAGGCAGGGAACTACATACCAGATCAGCCTTACCAGTAGTGGGCAAGATTATGGAGCAGTCCTTGAGGAAGGATAGTACAACACCTGGAATCCATAGGCACAGGAACCAAGACAGCATGGTTTACAAAGGAAGGTCCTGTCAAAGTAATCTCATAGATTTCTTTGACTGGGTAACCAGAGTGGTGGACCAAGGGGGAGCTGTTCATTTCGCCTACCTTGACTTCAGAAAGCTTTTGACACTGTTCCACATAGAAGATTGATAAATAAGCTGGGTAGGCTCGAGGTGGGTCAGAAGTTGGTCAACTGGTTGGCAAACTGGTTGACAGGCAGAAAACAGAGAGTGGTGGTAAATGGTATACAGTCAGAAGAGATGCAAGTCACAAGTGGGGTACCTCAGTGATCAGTCCTGGGGCCAGTCCTCTTCAACATCTTCATTAGTGACCTTGCAGATGGACTAGAGGGTAAGGCTTGTCTGTTTGCAGATGACACCAAGATTTGCAACAGAGTAGATGATCCAGATGGGGTGGGCAGAATGAGAAGAGATCTGGATAAACTTGCAAAATGGTCAGAAGAGTGGCAACTGGAATTTAATGCAAAGAAGTGCAAGATCATGCACATAGGGAAGAGAAACCCTGAAGCCACCTATAGGCTGGGAGGGGAGTTGCTAGCAGTCACAAAGGAAGAAAGAGACTTGGGCATCATCATCACTGATGGCCTGAAATCATCAAGCAGACCTCTAAAGCAGTAGGTAGAGCTAGGGGTGTGTAGGGTGTATTAGTAGAGGTATCTACAGTCATAAGAGGAGGTAATAATCCCTCTGTACAAGACACTGGTTAGGCCCCATCTGGAGTACTGCGTGCAGTATTGGAGGCCACACCTTCACAAGGACATTAACCAAATTGAGGCAGTCCAGAGAAGGGCAGACAAAATGGTGCAGGGACTGCATCAGAAGACATATGAGGACAGATTAACAGAGCTCAATATGTATACCCTTGAGCAAAGGAGGAGTGAGGTGATATGATCGGAGGCATTCAAACACCTTAAGGGCATTAACAAGGTGAAAGAGTCTAACATGTTTAAATATAAGAAAATAGCAGGACAAGAGGACACAGCATGAAATTAGAGGGGGGCCGATTAAGGGGAATGTGAGGAAATTCTTTTCACAGAAAGGTGGTGGATGCATGGAATGGCCTACCTCAAGAAGTGGTGGCTATGAATACAGTGCAGGGCTTCAAACAGGCATGGGATAGGCATAAGGGGAGCAATACAAATGAGTATGAATAGATAGGCCACTGTCAGAGCAAAGGCCGATGGCACATTTATAAGGTAGAAAAAGAAATGGGCAGACTGGATGGGCCATGCGGTCCTTATCTGCCGTCAACTTCTATGTTCTATATTTTTATGTTTCATCTTTCTCCTCCTACTTCCCATTTCATGCCTAACCCCCCCCATCTCTACCACCCCACAGACTGCTGACCATCTCTCCCTCTTCTTTCTCTCTCCCTTTTCACCCCTGACTACCCCCCAAAATTGCTTCCTAGACAAGGTCCTACTGGAGCTGCTTACCTTCCTTATACCCTCTACTATCATCCCATTTCCTGCTAAAAATAACCTAATCTCCTCCTTTATTATAGTAGCAAAGCACTTAAAAGGGAACCTATAAACTGCAACAGCTATATCTTACCTACACTCAATTGTCTATATCTATGTTTGTTGTATTATATTGTCTGTATTAGTTTTTTGTATTGTATACTTGATGTGGAACCTTTGTAAAAGAGTTCATACTCAAAGGTTGTTTCCCAAATAATGAAATAAATAAATAACTAAAACTTTCCCTGGATCCTAGGTGGGAACTGGAACCAAGTTCAAAGTAATGATATAGACAGAACCTACAGGTTGAGATCTGGCCTGTCACCTGCTCAACGTGTATGAGGGGTTTTGCTGACAGCTCCAGCCTAGCTGACCCTTGACACATTTTTTTACCTCCCCCCTCGGGAGTATACCTTTAACTCTCACGCCCATAATTCATATTTTAGATAGTTAATAGTTCTCAGGGTACCCAACAGGACTGTCCTCTCTCTCTGTATCTTTTCAACTTATACCTAAGCCCTTAACCCATAACATTAATTCCCTTCCTGATATTTTGGGCATTCCAGTGGGCACACAAACATTTAAAATATTAACTTATGCAGATGACATCTTATTGCATCTTACAAATCCCTTCACCTCCTTTTAAATGGCTCTATCTACTATTCGGGAATTCAATGCTTTTTCTGGTGATAAACTAAATTTAAATACAACTGTTTTCTTTCCCCTTTCTTCACATGTTTTTAAAGTGGACTTTGTCGATTCAGGACTGAACTGGAAGACTAAGTGTTTAAATTAGGTGGGTATTAAAGTCTCCTCGAATATCTCTCTTATAAAAACCTTAAATTTAGATCTTCTGATGAACCAGATTGCTCAGGATTTGAACAGGTGGAGATACTTAACTCTCACTTTTTGGGGGAGTGTGAACTTTATAAAAATGAATGTTCTCCCAAGACTATTACATCCTCTTGAAATAATAAATATTGTGTTAACTGTTAGTTGGTTTAAAGGCATACATCGTATGATTTCAAGGTTTCTTTGGGTGAATAAACCACCCTGTCACTCATATGACAAACTGTTAAGACCTAAGAAATATGGTAGGCTCCAGCTTCCCTATTTTCTAAGATATTTTGTTACCCTACAGGTCTTTAAATATTTTCATTGGGATCTAGTAGGCTGTGCTGTTCAGACACATATAAACCTCTTCTTTGCTCACAATAGAAAAGGACTTATGGGTATAGCCACACTAAATGGGTACATTTGTTGCACATGCACTCTGTATGTCAGTAACTGCAAAAATATTTATTGTAAATATTAACAAAATGCACTGCAGCCTGCTAAAGATGTTAGGGAGATAGTATGCATAACTTCAGCCATGCAGGAATAATCATTAAAATGTTATTTAACATTTCCCACATTTGTCCCCAGTTTTTTTAGTGTCTCAGTGGGACATTGCAGAACAGGTGTGATTGCACGCTTTGCTTTTCACTCCCCAATGCACTGCCAATTATAAATGGGTCTATATTTCTTCTCAATAAACCTCTTAATGAAAGCCATGTGTCTGTGTGTTTTTATTTCATTTATTTTTCTCCAGAAATTATTTTTAAAACCTCAATCCTGTTTGTAACATTCTCTGTCCCCCTAGGTTATAAATGGGAAAATGTATGCTACATCATGAGCCTTGCAAAGCTATTCACATTTCAGCCTCTGATATGAAAGTCTATACTGCTTGTTGCTTTAAGAGCTGCTTAGCCCATATCAGACTGTCAGAACCCTCCTCCTGTCTCTTTCAGATGAACTGAGCTTTCTGTCTCTGTCCCACCCCCACCCCACGTTTCTAACACATGCTTTGAGGGTCTCACGCACAATCTTGGGTCTTCTTGCACTGATTGGATTGTTTTGCTTCCAGTCAGAACCCTCCTTGCCTCCTTGAGCATCTTTGCCATGTGATACATCCTGTTTCATACCCTCAGTGGGTACAAGGATGTTCTCTGTCACTGCACAACTCAAAAGTTACAAACAGGATCACCCAATACGAATGGGTAAGGAAAGTGGCATATTTTGTTGTGGCAGATGAAAAATGGGGCTCTACTTGTTGCTGAGGGTGGAGTAAGGAGCAGTCCCTTGCAAAGTAGTGTATATGGGTAAAGATTAGAACACTAGGTTAGCAAGTGCATGCGATGGAAGTGTGCTTACCATTTTGGAGACCAAGAGCATGTCATTCCTGTTTGTGATGGGGATCAAGGTAATATATCTGTCTCCATTTGAACATAGTAGAAATATGTTCTATATCAAATTATGTAAATTAATACAACAAGCAGTGTACATATCTAAGTGAGTTTAAAGATAGGCATTACAAGGAACATTCTGAAGGATATAACATTGCATAAAATGGCACTACTAAAAAAATGGCAAGGTAATTAAACTGCAGGTTTTGATTTTCACTTCCATACTGATGTCAAACTGTATTTTAATATGTCATTTTTCAATGTACTAAACAGGGGACTAAGCCTATTTAATTAATAGTCTGTGTGTTATTGGAAGCATTAGAAAATTATATTTTAAATGTTGTGTCTTGTTTGTAACAGGGTACATTATAAAACATCAATCCTTGTTACAAACAAGCCTTTTGGTGGTAATTTGCTGTTAAATTGAGATTTGTGGTAGATTTCTGCTGTATTTGACTGTGCATTTATTTGGGTGCTCCAACCAAACCTTTTGGTGTAAAAATAGCCTTCCACATTGTTTGGGGAAGGGGTTGAGGGCTGCCAGCACCCCCGACAGTGATGTTTGAATGTGGCATTTGCTTTAAAGGATGAGAAAAAAATAAAATGTGGTGCCCTACAGTGACATACTATTGTGTCTTACATAGAAATAGCCTTATACGGGGGCGTGGCTTAGCTCTAGGGAAGTTGGCAGCATAATCTGTGAGCTCTGCGAGTGTTTTGGGTTTACATCTGACTAAATAATCAAAACGAACAGTTCAGATCGGAATTAGAGCAGGAGAGACCGGAGAAGTTAGAAAGACATTGGTTCAGGAAGTTTTTTTTAAGTCAGCAACGGAACGACGGCAAGAAACAGTGAGAACCAAGCCACTCTCCTTAAGTGCGTAGTATAAAGTGTCAAGGATCTGTACTATGGCAGACCAGGCCGCAAGGACGTCGAGCTGTACAGACAATGCAAAACTGCATGAAATGTTTCAAACGCTGGTTCAACAGATGGCGGAGGTGACTATAGCCTCCAACGCAACTATGCTGGCAATTCACCAATTTGAAATGAGACTTTATAATATTGAGCAGCAGACGGTCACTAATAAGACAGCCATCAGTGACCTCCATGTAAAATTAAGGGAACAACACCAGATCATAAAGGAACTGACAAGTAAAGTAGACGATTTGGAGAATTGAAGTAGACGAAATAACCTGCGTATTTTGGGGATACCGGAGAAAGTGGAGACAAGAAATGTGGCTGAATGGTTGGGGGAAAGTTTACCTCAGATCATGCAGAGTGAACTACCCCTTGGCTTCACAGTAGAAAGGGCGCATCGTACAACTGGCCCGATCCCCAGAAATAGTGATAGACCACGTCCTATTATAGCGAGGATTCTGAACTATGATGATAAGGAATGGGTCCTGTCCAGGGCCAGAGAACTAAAAAGGTTGAGTTTCCAGGGTCATAGTGTGCTGATTTTTCAGGACTACTCAAGAGAGTTGGCCATGCGAAGAAAGGAATATGGGCCTCTAAGATATAAACTGCTTGAAATGGGAATCCCTTTCTCCTTAAGATATCCGGCAACTATGAGACTGAATAGCAATGGTAATTACAGGTCCTTTTATACACCAGAGGCGTTACATGCCTACGTGAGAAATATTCACTCAATGAGTAGCGCTCAGGAAGGGGGAAGATGTCCAACTGGTAAAGGAAATATAAGAGACACAGGGACTAAGCAGGGCTGGAGCTGGAATGGGGCTGAAGGAGACATGGATACTGTAGAGTCTAGCGCTTATTTTACTGCGGTACCTCAGTAAAAAAGTCAAAAGAGGCAAAATAACAAGAGGCACCAGCGAAGAGAACACCCTGAGGAGCAGAGCCAGTCAGATCCTAAAGCTAAGATATCAACGGAGGTCGAAGGACAGATTATTACCAGCCCATACTTCTCAAAGAATAAGTATGCTCCTTTGGAGGAATGTGCGGATGAGTGGCAAACGGATTCAGATGTATGAGGACAGCAGAAGAAAGGGGCAGGGGTATGGGAGTTGTCAGGAATGGAAGGAGAGAAGGGAAGAGTACTTTCAGACCTATTAATGGACAAGCAAAGTAAGGATCCTGTTCTTCAAGTTGGACTTGGCCCTTCCGAAGCGAGCGAAACATGAAGACAGCAATACGGACTAAACCATAGAGAATAGGCAAATAGAGACCTAGAACTGATGCTAATTTGAAATTTTGGATAAGTACAAAAAAGTGCACGATAAATTCCGTTTTTGTTGTTTATTTCTTGATCGCTAAATAAGTATTGGGGCAAGATGGTGAGCGGGATAAAGGTAGTGGATCGGAGTGGAAGAAGGAACTCTTTAGAGCAGAGGATAGGGGACACAGAAGGATGCAGGCTTTGGAAGATGAGGAAGGGGAGGTGTCAATAAAACTAAATATAATGGTGAGGGTGGAAAGCCCCCTGGGGTTTTTGACCCTTTTTTTTTTCTTCTTCTTGTTTTTTCACTTTTCCAGTTATTTTTTATCACTACTGATGTCAGGGATACCTACCTCTACCTCTATCTGCTGTTTTACCTGCCAGTCCTGGTTTGTCCGACACATAAGAAGGATAGATGTGGAGGAAAGAGGAGCGGGAATAGGAGGGATTATCAGGTAATGGGGCTGTGGGAATGGCTTAAAGAAGATGGTAGAGGCATTAGGAAGTCTGAAAGTAAGAGTACGGTCTCTTAGCTCAGAGTTTTTTTTTTATGAGAAGGAAGAACATATAGGGGGAAAAGGACCCAACTCACTGACAAACAGATTATGGGTCTAAGTTTATTGGTTTCTTTCCTCTCTCCTAGGGTAACGGGTATCAAACTTGATAAGGGGAATTTATGGGCAGAGTAGATACTCTGGGGAATCAGAATCAGTAACATACCAAAGAGTCACAGGGGAGTAGGGGAAGGTTATTTTTTTCTCTCTTCTTTTTACATATTGCATAAGGTGTCTGTTTTCAGTACTGGTTCTTTATCCTGGTTGAGCTAAGCACACCCTCTCTTGGTGGGATAGTGGCGGAGACTTTGGGGAAGGGGGGATAAAACTCCCCTGTCTTGAATGCCAACTCTCACTGACACCGTTAGGTGTACGTGTACATAGGTTAGCTTTAGAGTAGTAGGGTTTGTGTTTTATTGTCTTGTAGTTTAGGTTAGTATAGTAGCTAAGGGGTAATATCGGAATAGCATAAAGGGGGGCATCAAAGGTCCGTGGAAGAGAGTTGTTAGGACATATTGTAGGGGGATAAAAAAAGAGGGTTACGAATACAGAATGGGTAGAAGAGAGGGTTTTATTTTAGATACCTAGTTAGCTGCTTTTAGGTATTCTGTTAAGTGGATAAGTAGTAAAGATACATAGAGACTAAAGCAATTTGAAAATGGAGTTACTTCTATACACCTGGAATGTTAGGGGGTTGAATACTCCGATAAAATGAAAGAAAGTTTTATCGTACCTCAAGAAAAAAAGGGCTCAAGTGGTATTTTTGCAAGAAACTCAAATGACGGGAGAAGATCATTCCCAATTAGTCAAAGACTGGGTAGGGAGGAGGTGCACGCTGGGGCGAGCACCAAAAAAAGAGGGGTTGCCATATTATTTCATAAACAATTACATTGGGTAATAGACAAATGTAAAAAAGACAAACATGGGAGATGGGTCTTGGCAAGGGTGTTAACGCCCAGAAGGGATGATTATGTTGGTCAATGTATATGCTCCAAATGAAGACCGACTCGCCTTTTTCAAGACTTATCAGATAAGATGGGGGCAATGGCAACTGATGGGTTCCAATGATAGTAGGAGGGATTTCAACCTGGCCATGTTCCCAGAATTGGATAAGAGTGATGCCAGTACAGTAACACACATAAGAGGGAGAAGTGCACTTAAAAGCCTTATGAAAGAGCATCAGCTCTCGGATGTATGGAGGTTGGGACACCCTCATGACCGAGATTATACATATCAATCAGGGGTACATAATACTTTAGCAGACTAGACTATTGGCTTCTTTTCCCTGGGCGTTGCATTCAGTGGTTGAAATTAATATTTTACCTATAATTCTTTCTGATCACTCACCTGTGCAACTGAAACTGGACTGGGGCCCGTCGGAGAAACCGATCCCCGCATGGAGATTAGATGTTACACTCTTGAACGATCCTGAGTTCATGGCCTGGCTTAAGAAAGAGACAGAATTTTTCTTCCAGGAGAATTAAATATCTGAAACTTCAGCAGGTAATACGTGGGAAGCTTATAAGGTCACAATCAGAGGGGCAATTATGGGATTTACGGCCAGAAGGAAGAAGCAGAGGGCGGCATGACTAGAAATATTAGAAAGCCAGCTGGCTCAGGTAGAACGACAAATGAAAAATACAAAGAGTAGGAAGGCCGCTGATGAATTTGTTCATAATACGCTGAAACTGAGGTTAGAAATAAATGAATTGCTGTCCAGGCAGGCACAGAAGGCTATGTTTCGTCTGAATCATCTCTTTTGGGAACAAGGGGATAAGAACGGAAAAATTATGGCATACCAGATAAGGAAACAGAGACAGCAAATATATATTGCAGGTTTGAGGGATCCAGTAACTAAGGAGATACATACCTCTCCCAAAGCAATCAATAACATCATGGGACAGTTCTATAGTCAGCTATACCAGACATCCCATCAGAGTACCCCTACAGAGATAGGAGATTTTTTGAATAAGATTAAGTTACCCACCCTATCTCAGGGACAGAGATAATCACTAGAAGCACACCTGACAGAGGGGGAAATTAAACAAGCAATAAAGGCAATGCAACAAAGAAAGGCTCCAGGGAGGGACGATTTCCCAGCAGAATTCTATCAGGCACTTAGCTCCGAACTAGTCCCTATACTGAGGCAGGTATACCAGGAGGCAATACAGATGGGGCAATTTCCTGCAACTATGAGAGAGGCAGTCATAACAGTTATACCTAAAAAAGATAAGGACCCTGTAGAAGCAGGGAATTACAGGCCCATTTCATTGATATCAGTAGATAGTAAAATATTTACAAAGGGGATGGCAGCAAGACTTAAACCAATACTACCAGAACTTATTTATCCTGCACAGGCTGGATTTGTCCAAGGAAGATACAGCACTGACCATATACATGCCATGCTTAATTTGATGCATGTAGCAAAAAACCTTACTACACCAGGGGCAGGCATAGTGGTGGATTTCAAAAAGGCCTTCGATTCCCTGGAGTGGGACTATCTTATACAAGTACTGTTGAAGTTTGGATTTGGCCAGGGGTTTTGCGCAGGGATTAAAGCGATATATAACTCCCCAGTGGCTAGGGTCCTAACAAACTCTACGGTGTCAGAACCCTTTATGTTGGGGATGGGAACAAGGCAAGGTTGCCCCCTATCGCCCATGCTTTTTGTACTAGCATTGGAACCTTTAGCGGAGAGTATACGACAGAACCCAGAAATTGTAGGTATACCCATTAAAGACCTTAGATATACCACTTTGCTATATGCAGACGATCTATTCATCACACTGGCGGATATAGACAGATCTTTACCACCCCTTATAGATCTTCTGCAGGACTTCTATATAGTGTCTGGTCTAAAGGTTAATAAAAATAAAATGGAAATCCTGCCATTCAATGAGCGATGTAATTCGGATAGTATAATTAGGGCCGGCATGAAATGGGCTAGGGAAGAGCTGACCTATCTCGAGATTAAGCTAACAGTCTGCTTAGATAGGATGTGGGAAAGGAATTTAGGACCTGTATTGATGAAATGTCAAGAGGAGCTGGGCAGATGGAAGAAACTAAGATTGACAAATCCCGGCAAGATCACGGCTATTAAGATGACACTGGCACCTAAGGTGACGTATATACTGTCACGAATCCAACTACATCTCCCTGCTGGATGGTATGCCAAATGGGATAGAATGATTGGAAATTTTATATGGGAGGGGAAAGTACCCAGGTATAGTAAGGCTAAACTAAAAGCCACTGGAAAGAGGGGATGGGGACTTCCATGGATGGAGGGCTATAAGATGGCTTTTCAGATAGCCCATACCTTACAATGGTTCCATTTGTTTTTCCCCAGGCTCCACAGTGGCAACAGATGGAACAGGACCAGATGAAAGTAATATCTCTCCCTCCTTGCTTTGGGGTATGTCATATGTCCCACATCCTATAATAGGTGCCAGTATTAGATACTGGAAGCAACTACACACCCACCTAAGGTCAGATTGGAGGCTGACTTCTCCTACCCCTTTATGGCAGAACCCATGCATATGTATAGAGCAGAAACCCATACACTGGGGCATGTGGGCCCAAAGAGGCATTAGGGTAGTATCAGACATTCTAACGAATGATGGGACGAGGGTGGAGACATTCCAGAATCTTCAGGATAGGTGGGATCTTCCGGAAGGGGAAAGATGGTGCTATATGCAGCTGACGGCTACAGTGGGGAAAGTGTTAGTAAAGGGATTTAAGGGTAATAAGACAGAGCTGAAGGTGGAGAGGTGGCTAAAAATGACAAAAGGGGTGGTCAGTGCAATATATCTCGATATTTTGAGGGCCCAGCCTGATACAACAAACAAAGCAAGAAGTTATTGGGAAAAGGCACTGTCAATTAAAATATCAAACCTACAGTGGGCAAAGTGCTGGTCCTTAGCACATACACAATACACAGACGTAAGAAGCAGGATTGTCCAAAATAAGATATTGCATTGGTGGTACAGGACCCCAGGGGTTCTGCATAAGATAGGAGTAGAGGGAAATGATAATTGTTGGAGATGTCAGCAGCCAGGGGGAGATCTTTTCCATATAATGTGGGATTGCCCTAGGTTAAAACAATTCTGGGGTCAGATCGGGGAGTTGGGGGAACAGATAATTAAAAAACTGAGTGACAAATCGCCTGTGTATATGCTTTTAGGCCTGCACTCAGTAGTTAGTAGATGGACCAAATCAGAGCAAAAATGGTACATGACTTTGATTATGCAAGCAAAGCACCTAATCCTCCATAACTGGAGAACGAAGAAGGTTCCTAACATAACAGAGGTGCTGGAATCCATACCCCCTATATATGAAATGGAAAGGAGATCCCATTTTTTGGGACACAAGAAAGGAGGTTTTCATCAGGCATGGGCCCCGTTTATGGCCTTCTTAGCAGCACAGGCTGGGGTAGGTTGAGGAGTATAGGAAATGGGAAGGATGAATCGGGTAAAGAATCATTTGGGTAAAGAGTAACTCGGCAATACTTATTAGTTTATGTATAAGGTAAGATAGGGGAGAATAAATGGAAAAAGAATGCCCTGCCAAAGGAGTAGATTAACACCTGGAGTAGTAAAGTAGGGTTAGAGATAAGTTTGTATGTGGGTGTGTGTTTTCTTTTATGTCTGTGTTTGGTATTACATTTTTTTATTTTTTGTTTTCCTGGGTTTTTTTTCCTATTCTTCTTTGGAAGATACAAGGAAGGGGTGAGATATAGAATATATATATAGAGAATGTATGTGAGAACAGTATAAAGCTGTTGTTTCCCCTTTGTGTATCTACCTGTTTTATGCTGTAGCTATTCCGTGGACCTGAGACCTTGTAGCCACATGGAGATGATAAACTCAGTCACAGAAGCCTAGGTGGAATGGATTTGTTTTTGTCCTCTTCATGTGGGTAACGTCAGCTTTGGATAGGTCAATTATGGGTCATGGAGATAAGGTAGACTACAAAATAAGACAGGATTAGTCTCGGGTCTGTTTATGAGATGTGAAGAAAAAGGAGAAATGCACAATACATAAATGTTGTTAATGGAAGCACAGTGGATGTACACCTCTGAATATGTATGAAAGAATATGTCTATGTGTGTAAAACAAAACATAATAAAATAATATTATGGAAAAAAAAATAGCCTTATACCCATGTTATAAGTTTCAGAAGCTGCCCTAAAAGCTCCCAAGCAAGTTAAATCTTGTTTGTAACAGGAACCTTCTGGAAACATTGATGCCTGTTACAAACAAGCCTTTTGGTGGCAATTTGCTGTTAAATTGAGATTTGTGGTAGATTTCTGCTGTATTTGACTGTGCATTTATTTGGGTGCTCCAACCAAAGCTTTTGGTGTAAAAATAGCCTTCCACATTGTTTGGGGAAGGGGGCTGGGGGCTGTTAGCACCCTCAAAAATTACTTTTAATACGGTATTGTGCTTTAAAGGAGGAGAAAAAATAAAATGTGGTGCCCTACAGTGACGTACTATTACGTCTTACATTGAAATAGCCTTATACCCATGTTGTAAGTTTCAGAGGCTGCCCTAAAAGCCCCCAAGCAAGTTCAATCCTGTTTGTAAAAGGGACCTTCTGGAAACATTGGCCCCTGTTACAAACAAGCCTTTTGGTGGTAATTTGTTTCTAAACTGAGATTTGTGGGAGATTTCTGCTGTATTTGACTGTTCATTTATTTGTGTGCTCCAACCAAAGCTTTTGGTGTGAAAATGACTGTTAGCATGCTGTGTGGGAGTGGGGTGAACAGTCCAAATAGCTGAAAACAGCAGTCTATGTTAGAAACAAGACTTTATATATTTATTTAGTTTTTGTTGACTGGGTAAGTGCACTAGACACATTCTGCCTATTTTCAGGCATGACCAAGGGGAGGGGAATACAGATGAATGCCAACTGACTTTGAACCAGATTAACCTGTTGGTGTTATTTTAGTGAAGGGGGAATCTTGGCCAGGGCAACAGGAAAATTCCCCTACTCTTTTCAAGAAGTGCCATGGGATCTTTAACATCTACCTGAACTACCACCAGAACAGGCAGATGGGACCTCGGTTTAACATCTCATCCAAAAGATGGCACCTCAGGAGTGCAGCAGTCCACCCTCATGCTGCACTGCAGTGTCACTATTGAGATATCAACTCAAGTGCCTGGTGTGGGGATAGAACCCGCAGTCTTCTGATCTCCCAGCCTCAGAGGTGAGTGTACTACCTGCTCAGCCACTGACACCGTACTCTTTGGAGGTAGCTTGTCTTGAAAGTGTGATTATTAAGAGATTATTTCAGAATGCATTTGTTTTGATGATGTAACACAGGTTTATGGCTTGAAAATGACCATCTCCATGCATTGGGGGAAGGGGTTACTGCTCACACCTGTTGAATCAGTCGCTGTAGTCTGTTGCTCACATGCTCATCTGGTGGATTCAGCTACATTACCTGTGGTCTTCCAGGTCCCTGGTGAATATGTCATGGGGCCCTGGTGGGTGCACATGTGGTGTACTGTGCACAACTGCTCGAGTCAGTCACTGTAGTCCATCGCTCGCATGCTCATCTGGTGGATTCAGCTACTTTACCTGTGGTCTTTCAGGTCCCTGGTGATTATGTCATAGGGCCCTGGTGGGTGCACATGTGATGTGCTGTGCACACCTACCCGAGTACTGTAGTCCGTCGCTCACATTCTCGTCTAGTGAATTCAGCTACACCTTCACTTATGGTCCTCTGTTTTGGGTTTTGACAGAATCTTTTCACCCTCAGAATGAGTAGCACAGATGTGTCAACTAGGCATGCCCTTGCAATGCGGAACTACAGGCAAAGCATCAAAGCCAAACCAGAGATCTATCAAGAACACAGAGCATCTGTGTCACAGAGACTGAGAGAGTTTCGTAAAAACATGGGTGACGAAACAAGGAAAAGGTACAATGAGGCAAGCAAGCTAAGAATGATTGAGTATCGCTAGCGACAGAAGCTACAGGCCTTAGCAGACAAAGAAAATGGAGCAAAACCATGTACAAGAGCAGATGAGGAAAAGAAGAAGCAGCAACATGAGGCATGGTGGCTAAAGAAACAAAAGCAGCGGAGAGAGATGTTGGCACAGAAAAAAAGACAATATAGGGAAAAAGATGCCGAATGGCAAAGAAAGAAGTATCAGGAAAAAATACGTAGGGTCAGTGAAAGAATGGTCAGCGACTTAACTGAAGCTGAGGTACCTGACACTGAACAAGCATCAGCCTGCAATGGTTCACTCAGAAAAGCAGTGTACCAGGCTAAACAAAAATTGCCTAAATCTGCAGGAAGATTTGTAGCTGTGATTGCTGGATTAATTAAAAATGCGAACAGTAAACAAAAAGAATTGCTAAAAAAATTGGTATAGGCCATAATGGGCAGTCAAAAAAATGTACAGTATTTTACAATGTGTTAAGGAAATGTCCAAAACCTTCACCAGAAAAAGAAAAAGATTTTTCATTAGCCACTTAGCTGCACATCTGGATCACATGCATGGACTAAAGAAGAAAGCCTGCAGTGAACTGGGTTTGAGCCATAAATATCTGAGCAAGTACTGTGCTTTATGAAGAAAGAATGTTGATGTGGAGCCACAAGAGCTGACTCCTTAAGTGCCAGGATGCAGAAAGCAATTGTGGAGCACTATCATCATCCTAATGTGAGTACTGTGATGCCCAATAAAAAGGGAGCTGCTGATGTAACTCCTAAATATGTTCTTCAATGGTCCATAATGGAAACATATTCATCCTTCATAAAGGAAAATAGGGGGACTGTTAGCAAATCTAAATTTGCACAGCTCAGACCTAGGCATGTCCTGGTGCAAAGTAAGGCCAAGACATTTCAATGCCTCTGTGAGTATTGCACCAATATTGATCTTAAATTAAAAATAATTACTCAGTTGGCACAATTCAAAAAAGCAAAGTGCCTAATCATAGATAGATACCATGTGTCTACATTGTCACTTTGTCCACATGAATCAAAATATGCTCAACTAAAATTCATTGACAGACAGTGCCCAGAATGTGGAATGCATCAACTTAAGACTTTCCTGGAACCATTAATCCAGGCAGCAGGAAATGATCAGATATCATGGAGACTATGGGGACAGATGACCTACAAAGAACAGAAGAAAAAGGCAGTCTTAATGAGAAATGGAAGTATTACCAATTTGATGGATGAACTGATGGAGGAATTGGCATCCTTTTCTGCACATCTGTTTGAAGCGAGATGGCAACAGACAGAATTTGCAAGAATTATAAAATGTCCTCTGATCACATCTGTGGTGATAGTAATGGATTTTGCAGAAAATTACAGCTGCATAATGCAAAATGAGGTGCAGAGTGCACACTGGACCAAACTTCAGGTCACATTACACCCCATGGTGGCATTTTATAACTGCAATACATGCAATAGATCAGATCCTGCAAGAGAGGCAATAATCATCTTATCAGATGACAATCAGCATGATGCACATGCAGTGAAGCACTTTGTTACAATTGCCATGCAGCACCTTGAAAAAGTAAGACTTCTCACAGTTAATAGACTGATTCAGTTCAGCGATGGGTGTAGGGTACAATATGAATCCAAGACGCCATTGACCGATCTAGCTTTTGCTGCTCAAGACTTGGGCATCGCAACAGTTGAGCTGCATTACTTTGGTTCCCATCATGGAAAAAATCCATGTGATGGAGAAGGTGGAGTGGTAAGAAATGCTGCCACAAAAGCAGTGAAATCAGAGCAAGACCTTGTCATTGATGGGGAGATAAGTTTTTACCTGTTCTGCTCAGAGAGACTGACCAGGGACGCTGTGAATTCAGCCAGAGAGTGCAATCACTCTCAAAGAGTTTGTGTTCTGGTCAATCAAGGTGAGGTCATCAGAGAACGGCCAGAAAGAACAGAAGTTGGCACTTTACCTGGAACAAGGCAAATACACGCCACCATTGGTTTAAACACATACAACATCAAAGTTCGTCACTTGACATGTTTCTGTTCATCATGTGAAGGCCATGAAGCCAATGAAGTACCTTGCGAGAATTGTGGTTTTACCACTGACTGGGAAGAAAAGTATTTAAAAGTAAAACACAGAGAACCAGAAAAAGAAACTGAACCAGAGGAAGAAACCTTTGTTTTAAACCTGGTACCACTAGAATCCACCACAGTAGATGATCATGAGTATATGATCAACCATGATGGTGAGTATGTAATATGTGGGTCATATTGCTCAATGTGTGGAAATATTTGCTAAACAATCTACATTTTATCCTTCTTCAGAGCTCGACCTTTCAAGCATCCATGCTGAGGATCCTAATATCACTGAGCAAGATTTGAATACCTACGGAAAACAGAGTCCAACAGATGGAACGTAAGTAAACGTGAACAGTCCATGGGAGAAGGTTTCATTGCAAGCAACCCATGGACACATTTTGGGGTGGGATTGAAGTGTAAACCTTCCAGGCTAACTTTTCTCTTGCCAGAGTGCACATGTAAGCTGGCCCACTGGTGCGGGTTGCTGAGGTGCCATGAGAGCCTTACCTTGTCTGACGCTAGCAACTCAAGTTCCGAAATGTGCTTTGGTCATTAGGGGGTTGGCTAGGTGAGGGAGGATTAAGCCTCCATAGGAGGGTTCTCCACCCTGGGGGGAGGGTCCATATCTCACTGCTTGAAATGTGGTCTATGGCAGCATGAGCAAGTCCCATAAGTGGGAGGGGAACACATACCTAACACTAGGGGCATCTTTGTGAAGTTGGGTGTGCGTACCTTGTGGTCATTGTATTTCTGCACTGCCCAGTGGGGAAAAATAGAACAGAGCACATGGAGGGTGGGGTTAATGAAGCTCTTTTGTTGGCAGACAGCCAGCCCGGTTAATGCTGAATCTGGGGAATTTAGATATATTGCTATGGGTGGCTAAGAACAGAGTCTCTTCATGGCTCTACTTCGAGAGGCAATACCCATGATAAAAAAGCCCCAGGACTAATTTTCTCTTCATAGAGTACTGCATTAGTTGGCATAGTGGTGCAAAGGACTGAAGCACCGTGACTGCCTTACCTTGTCCCACACTTGCAACACAAGTTCAGAAACTGACTTGTGTCATTTTGGGGGGGGGGGCATATGGCTGAAGTGTTGAAGAGTGCCTTACCTCACTCCAAACTGGCAACAAATCAGCAATGCCAGGCAGGCCATCTGCATGGTATTCTTAAACTGTTACTTAGCACTTGCAGCTTTATACTAGTGCCACTAATTCTGTGGCACATAGCAAGACCCATGGGGGAGAGCATCCTGAGCTCAGTAGCCCACCCTACTGGCCAACACACCTGGCATCACAGGACTGGGCTCGATGCATCCAGGTAACTAGGCTGCAACAGTGCTCCTCCCACTGACAGGCAACATAGAGTTCACACTATTTATAAAATGATAACAGGCAGGCAATATTTTATAGCATCTTTATTCAACAGCTATTAATGTCCTTTGTAGGCCCTTCTGTTCACTGCAGTCCAGCCACACCTGTAAAATAAAACAGATCATGAAACTGTCATACTTAATTTTGTCCTCCTTTTGTTGTTTTTGGGGGCAGGGTGCCTTCTCACCATATTGGACCCCCTCAGGAAAGTAGTGATACACCACAGAGGGACAGCAACATTCAACTGGAATCGTATTAAGCAGTGTACTATGACAAGGAATATTATATTGGGAAGGTGATCACTGTGAAAGACTGCAAGCACACATTGACCTTTATGCATAGATAGCGATCCACCTCCAAAAAATACCACATTTTACTGGCCACAGAGGGAGGACATAGACACTACTGAGGAAAAATATGTGATATGTGGACCACTGGTTGTTGTGGGGGATGGGCCTTATATGGTTGAAGACATACAGTACATACAGTGAATTAAACCTTCAAAAAACTGAAGCAATAGAGCAATTTTAAATGAAAAATACAAGATATACTGTATGTTTGGAGTCCCAAATACAAGATGTACATTTGGAGTGATTAGGGCTGTAATAAGCCATATTGTATATAGTCTGGTGTTTTAGTTATGGTTATGGTTCCAGTTCATTTTATTGACTGCATATTGTATTTCTAGTTAATAGTGAATTTAATGTTTCAAGAACTTCCGTGGTGGTGGTGGAGGTGATAGTGGTGGCCGGGGTAATATGCAACAGTAGAATGGTTATGCTGTTTGATTCATAGTTTTGCACATACAACATATACACTGGAATCAAATAAATGACTCAAATTGCCTGATGTTCTGTTTTCCACAATGTTTTCTGTGATTAGTAGTAGTTTTGGGATTTTTCTCTGTCCTGTTACATACGTTAATGTAATGCATTTTCACTGACTTCATGGGTTTCATTTCTCAAAAGTTTTTTTACATGTCATCTGCTGTTATCCCCAGTTAGGTACAAATGCATTTTAATATGTGACTAACCAATACATTTTGGTGGGAAAAAACTTTGAAATTACTTTGCCCCGTATTTCTCAGCCATGTGCTACATTGATGGTTATCACACTCAGTTGCATGCAAATATTTTGGAGTTGGTTAATAAATTAACCTAATGAGTTACAGTACTGCAAATTCATGTACAGATACTTAAATATTTGTACATAACTTTTTTTTTGTTTAAAATATTCTCTATCCCTGTTGCATACGTTACATGGTTACTGTTTCCTAACATTAGGCAATGTACGAAGAAAACCACAAGTGATATTATCTTCCTGTTTACACATTTAATAAAAGACATTAAGGATAATGTATTGGTAATGAAAGAAGACATGAATGACAACATTTATTTTTCGTCAATCAATCAATCAAATCAATCAAATCAATCAAAACTTTATTTTTAAAAGGCGCTTTTCTCAAACCAAAGCGCCTTTATAGTTTCATAAGACAATAAATAAACAAGATTTAAAACTATTATAAATCATTAAAAGCTATACTAAAAAGGTGGGTCTTCAGAGCTCCTTTAAAGCTTAGGACAGACGGGCTATTTCGCACCTGACGAGGTAGAGAATTCCACAGGGTCAGGGCCATAAAACTAAATGATCTAGCCCCTGAAGTTTTCAAACGAACCCTGGGAATCTCTAGCAATCCCTAGTCAGTGGATTGGAGGGGGCGGGAAGGACAGTAGGGGCAAAGGAGCTCTTTCCGGTAAGTAGGTCCCTGGTTGTGTAGGGCTTTATAGGTCAGCAAACCGACCTTGAAGGTGATTTTCCAAAACACTGGCAGCCAGTGCAGTCCACGGAGCACAGGCATTATATGGCTGGATCTGGAAGATCCAGTCAATAACCTGGCAGCCGCATTCTGCACTAGCTGCAGACGGCGAAGAGTTCAACCCCCGATAGCCCTAGGTACAGGGAGTTGCAATAGTCAAGGCGGAAGGTAACGAAAGCGTGGATCAATGTTGGAAGATCCTCTGGAGGAACCAGGTGCTTCACCCTGGCGATGTTCCTCAAATGGAAAAAGAAAGTTTTGACCACCGCTGACACCTGAGATTTAAGTGTCAAGTGGTCATCAATTATTATGCCAAGATTCCGCACCTGATCTGAGGTCGTCAGCTGAATTCCCCCAAGCCATAAGCCTGAGGGCGATCCATCCGGCAAACCCGCCTCACAGCGACCCTTGTTCATGACCAACACCTCTGTTTTCTCAGGGTTTAACCTCAACCAACTCCCATTCATTCAGTCTTGGATTTTGGCAAGGCAGTTATTAAATACCGACAAGGCAGCATCCTGGCTGGGCACAAAAAGACATATACAGCTGGGTAACATCAGCATCGCAATGAAAACCCAGACCGTATCGTCTTTCATCAGTCATGTCCCACTTATGTCCCCCATTACTGTGGATAGGCCCTTATACCTTCAGTATCAGACCGATATCAGCTCACTATTATACCTACTCCCTCATAAACTTCCTCAAAATCTTCCATCCACTCCATTGTTTTGGTCCCTCCAAGCCACACACAGCGTTGTAAGCATTTGAAGTTGTCTTATGTTAAAGATTCCACCCAACCCCTTCTTAATAACTTCAAAATTATTATTGGAAAACTGCTGCTGACAGGGAGGAATTAAGTCATATCTGAGGACACACTGACCCCCAATGATGTATTTGAAAGTGGAGTTTTTAATTTCCCTTGAACAATTTAGTAAGAAGTTCAATGTTCCTGTCCTTAGATTTGTTCAGTTCTGTCAGTTACATCATTGCATTATTAGTTTTCTGGGGCCGCTCACATGGTCAAATGTTGCTGGATCTTTATTTTTAACTTGGTCAGCTGTCATAAACCAAAGCCACCCAATATTTCAGCTTTATAAAGTTATTAGCCAAGTGAGATGGGATTCTATCTCCCTAGTAACCTATTACTGGACTAATGCATTGTGCATGGACAACGATGACAAATGTTGGTTTTGTATCTGGACTGACTTTTATAAATATATTCAGTAAGATATACTTAGGTTGCAACAGTTTAATGTACTTCATAATTTATATTTTACACCTACTAAGATGTATAGAATGGGGAATGAGTCACCTATTTGTCCTAGGTGTAAGGAAACAGATGGCTCCTAACTGCATATGCTTTGGTCTTGCCCTCACATTGCCTTATTTTGGAGACTCAGCCAAACTAAACTTGATCCTGTACTTGGACTGCAGGATGCTTTCACTGCAGAAATATGTATTTTGGGTGATTTTAGCTTTCCTTTCTGGGAGTTCTCATAAAGTCCACATGACTTTAATTTCAGCAGTTACCAAACTATTATTTTTGAGACATTGGATTGACTTGGCTCTCCAGTCCCCACCTATTCTGAATGGCTCTCTGAAATGTTATCATCCTTAAACATTTAAATATCTGTTACCAGTGTTTTTAAATCCTTACATGTCTTTCAGTCCAGATTCAATAATCTACACACCTTGCTTTCTATTTCCTCTGACTGAAAGCTTCTATCACTCAAGCATGATGTTACAGGGATTGGGTGGGGGTGGGGGATTAATGGGTGGGATGGGGATGAGGGATTTTTTTCTGTTATTTGTATTGTGGTTATTTTTTTATTATTCCTTTTCTCTTTTTTGTTTGTGAGTATTTTGTTATGTTTATGTATTACTTTTGAACATACCTTGATAGTTGTTCTGTTGGTACCATCATGTTTGTATTTCAAAAACATTTCAATAAAGTATATTAAATTGTAAATGAGTTTTGTCAATATATCAACCTTTATAGGCAATATATTGACTATATTTTTTCATATGGAAAGTGACAGTGGATGAATTAATCAAATTTGTTGACTGTTTGGAGAGAAGCAATGATAATCTCTGTTACACAATTAAAAGTGATACAGACACCATCAATGTCTTGGATATAAACATTAGTAAAGATGGTGAAAACAGTTTGATATTTTAAATTTTTTAATTTGAAAAAGAGAAAGACATGATAGCTCAGATATTCAAAGCAGTTGCACATGGTGCAACTGAGTTGCGCCAGCACAAGTGCAGACTTGCACCAAGGGGCAATATTCCGAGGGAGCCAGCGTGCAGTGCAAATCCCATTGCGCAATGCGCAACTATAATGAATGCAGGAGCAAGTGCAGGGGGCATGCCCATGAATATCCGGTGCAGTGCGATATTCAACTGTGGAACCATGGTGCAATTACAGAGCAAATCTGAGACGCATGGAGCAAACTTGAAACTATAAATACAGGGTGCAAGCACACAGACAGCACTTTCACCAGGCGAGAGGGAGAGAGAGAGAGAGAGAGAGAGAGAGAGTGACAGAAAAAATGATAGAAGGAAGGACAGACAGCCAGAAAGACAGACTGAGAGAGACAGAGTGAGTGACAAACAGACATACAGAGGCAGCAACAGGGGGAGAGGGACAGAGGTGGCAGTGGCAAGGGGGACAGAGGCAGAGAGAGAGAGAGAGAGAGAGAGGACAGGCAGGCAGAGTGCCAGGCAGTGCACCATTGTGACACATAGTCCACAGCAGCCAACCACCCAGGGGGACAGTGGATATCAGGGGCCATGGATAGTGTGTTCTTCATGATAATGACAGTAATGAGGGGTGTGGGGGGGCAGGAGGAACAGCAACGTGGCTGAGGAAGGGCCAGTCAGCGGTATGCCCAACACAGGTGGCACAGCTTCCTCACCACCTTCGAGAACTACTCTGACACAGAGATTGTGGGATGGTACTGCCTGAATAAAGCCATCCTGAGGCAGCTTTGTGAGCTGTGCAGTGTGGAGATGCCTGCACCCACAAAGCATAGCCATGCAATGCCTATGGAGACCAAAGTGACTGCTGTCACGTGCCTGCTCACAACGGGCACCTCCCAGAGACCAAAAGGGGACACCAGAGGCATTACCCAGTTGGCCACATCATGCCTCCTCACACAGTTCCTCAACACTCTGCTGCCACATGCTTCAGAATACATCAATTTCCCCAGCACACAGGTGGAGCATACAGCAACCATGTAGGACTTCCACAGGTTAGCATGTATGCCTGGCATGCTTGGGGCCATTGACTGCACCTACGTGGGCATCTGCATGCCACCTGGCCCTGAGGATTTAGCATACATCAATAGGAAGGAGAGCTTGAGTGTCAACTGCCAGGTGGTGTGTGATGCCACAGAGCACATCACCATTGTCTGTGCCACACACCCTGGGAGTGCACATGATGCATTCATCTGGCACAGCTCTGCACTGTGCCACAGGTTCAAACATGGGGACATCCCCACGGGCCACCTAGTGGGTAAGAATGGGATGGGAAAGGGGTGCTGGGTAGAGCAGTCCATGGGATGGGGGAGGGCAGGGTCGGCATGCTGGTGAGGGTGCCAGGGACAGGCAAGGATCATGGCAAAGGATGGCAGGGGGATAACCATGTCATTATCTACACAGAAGACAGTGCCTATCCACTGAGGCCCTGGCTGCTCAGCCCGTACCGGCACCCATCGTCCCCAGCAGAAGAATGCTACAACGAGGCGCATGCCTACATGAGCAACATCATTGGGCATGTATTCAGCATGCTGAAGGCATGCTTCTGTTGCCTAGACAGGTATGGCTGTGCCCTACAGTACAATCCCTCAAAAGCCTGTGGCCTATTCCTGGCCTGACCATGGGATAGCTGTCAAGGCTGACGAGGGTGACAGTAGTGTGGATGATGTAGGCAATGGGCTGGAGGGTGGTGGACAGCCCCACCTGGGTGGAGGGATCCCTGGCTGCAACGGATGGCATGCCAACATTGGGACGCCATCTCACAGGAGCACTATGGGGCACGCAAGTAGGTGGGGTGCAGCCCATGCATGGGCCACACACACAGGTACAGCACACATGCAGATGTGTGCATGGCAATGGACATGCACACACAGAGGCACGGTGCAAGGGTAGGGGTGTCAGTGGCACACAACCACATGGAACAGCACACAGCAACACACAGCAACAGACACATGCACCCACACCACATGGTTCAGCAGCTGGACAAGCAGGCACACAACCAGCATGCGGTGCAACACACTGGTGCCACACCAGTGGCATGCACACACACACACCACCCATGCATGCACAGAGCAGCAGCTGCAGACTGCGGTCAGGGCAGGATGCACATCAGGGCCACCGCATGGAACCATGGCCACCACAGCCATGGGGGAGGCTGCACTGGTGCTGATCGGCAGCCACAGGCTGCTCATCAGCCACAGGGGGTGTTAGTGTAGGCCCCCCAGGGTTGAACTGTGGAACTGCAACTGGGTCCGTGCCGGGGTGCATAGGCACCCAAACAAGCCTGCCCCATGCATGCCTGGGATACCTACATCAGAACCCAGCATTGACAGTGTGTGTGTGTCACCTGACACCAGGATCATGGGGTGGACAGTGCATTGCATGGGGTCCGTGGTGGCCAGCTATGCCCTGTGGCGGCCAGCATCATGAAGCCATCCTTGATCACATTTGAAATGTGATCCAGGGATGCAGTCATGGCCTCCTGCATGTGCTGCATCCCTGACGGGAAGCTGAGCAGTGCCCCTCTCACACTGCTCGGCCAGCTGGCACACCTGCGTGTGCAGTGCACGCACCCCATCGGCAAGCTCACCTGTTGCTCTACGGAGGCCCACAGCAAATGGGTGTGCTCTGCCAGTGGGTTGGTGACCTGGGGATCCTGGGTGGGATGTCGACCCTCCTGTGGTGACCGGTCATGCTGCACAGCCCCTCTTCAGGTGGACACTGCACAGTGGGTTACTCATGGGGTATGTCTCTAGCATCCAGCCACCCTGTGGCACCCACTGCCTGTTGCCATTGCCCATCTGGCTGCTGAATGCTGCCCAGCTCCTGCACAGCTGCACCACCACCATCACATGGCACAGCCATGGCAGTGCACACAGCTGCACCCACAGTGGCAGCAGGCAGATGTTCCCCCACTGTCAGGTCACTGGCTGTGCTGCCTGTGTTGGTATCAGGCATGGGCATCTCCCCCACAACATTGCCCATGCTGTCCAGGATGATGATGATGTCTTCATTGACATTGAATCCCATCCCAATCTGTGTCTCCAAGCAGAGAACACTGAGACTGGCATCCCACAGGAACACAGCCAGGGCCTTGTCCGACCCCATGCCTGGGATATCCATCTGGACTGTGGTGGTGTGATGCAGCCTATCAGGCCCCCAGATGCCTGTGGAGGTGGATGGCTGGTCCTCCGGGGCTGGTTTTGCATTCACAGCCAATGCCAGCACCCTATCCTCCGCATACAGACATGCTGGTGCTGAAAGAGAAGAAAGGTGTGTTAGTGATGCAATGCCCCCATGTCTCCCCCAAACAGCCACTGCATGCATCTGGCAGCAAGGCATGCACGATGTTGCACACAAATGCGCAGGACATGCATGATGGCAGTGGGCACAACAGCATGCCTGTGTATGCACCCTCCATGCCAAAGGCTATGTGTGGCTGACATTCATACCATGCAGTGATGGGCTGCCACCCATCTGAAATCTTCCTCCAGGCACACCCTCCATGGTGCTGTGGTGCATGGTGACTGCCACCAACTCCTCCTGCGTTGTGAGCTGTGGCGCATCTGCAGGCTCCCCTCCAGTGGCATTCTGGGAGGCACAGATGGCTGCCACCTTCTCCTTTATGCACCACTTGTCCATGTCCACCTTCTTGCGGCACTCCTGTGCTGACCACTGGTGGCTGCTCTGCTGGTTCACACATGCCGCCACCTCCTCCCAGGCCCCAGCTCTGACTTGTGTTGTGCCTGTGGCACCTCTTAACAGAGGCTCCCTGTTGAAGTAGGCCTCAAACAGGGCCTCTGTCTCTGCCTTAGTGAAGTTGGGGCCTGCACTTGGGAGCAGGCCCACACTCCTCACCCTCCTCTTGTTCCATCATTTCGCTTCCTGTGGACATGGACAGTAGAGTGTGTCAGTGGCAGCAGCTCCCTGTACTGTCTCCCCTGCTGTGCTGGCTGCACCCAGTGTGTCACAGCAGCATGCGTAACTTACCTCAAAATGATGCAATACCAGTCCATGGCCTGTGCTGATCCATGGCGCTTTTATAGCGCATCGCATGCAAATGAGCTTTGGCTCAATGGTAATGACATGCTAATTCCCCCAGTGCGCCACACATTGGCTGATGAGCTCATTTGCATGTGGCAGTTGAATATCATGATTTTGCTCCATGCTGAATGACTTTTCTCTGGAGTAAGTCGCGGTGCAATGCGCATGCATGCGCAGTGCACAGGACTGCAGTGTGCATGTATCAGACAGTATACTGTCACCAATTTTGCACTGTGCACAAACTGTGAGATATGGGCCATGGTGCATGCTGTATCTTGCCTGCTATTGTGCATGTGCACACTGTGTGACAGCCAACCTTTGACCCCTGCTGTGACCTCTGTCCCTGGGTGACCCCCACAACCGTGACCCCACCTAGCCACACTAATACAGCGCATCTCTGAGACTGCGCTATGGGTGGATACAGTGCATGTCCCTTCCGCCCATGCATTTGGCACATGCTGTGGCCACATGCGCCTACTGCCACCATTTTGCTCAGTGGCTCACAGCTGAAGCATGGCACAGCAGCGAGCAGAACAAGCAACCAACTGGATGTAGGTTTAGTTAGTCAACCTCGTCACCTGTGTCCAGCCCCATGCACCTCAAATGTTTGCACAGGCACCACTGCAGCAGCCCTGAGTGGTTGTGTGTCAGGCCATTGCTGCTTCACTGCAGCAGCACACAGGGGTGGCCAGGATGGGGTAGCAGTGTTGTCACTGCTACAGGGACATGGCTTGGAGGGACTCAGAGCACCTCGGGAGGCTAGAGGCACTTGTCAGGCATGGGGTTGTGCCATAACCAGGTGAGTAAGCCCATAGTGCATGTGTGCCCTGGTGATGTACTGTGGTGTTGGCTAGGCTGCCTGGCATGTCCTGCAGGGCGGTGTGCTGGCATCATGCACATCGCAGGGTGGCATGGCCCTCCACCACTTGCATTGCATGGGCATACACACACAGAGGCATGGTGCAGGGATAGGGGTATCAGTGGCACACAACCACATGGAACAGCACACAGCAACACACACATGCACCCATGCACCCACACACCCAGGTGTTGGCATGTGGCAGGGATCATATGCATTGCACTGGTGCACAGGCACAACCAGTGCTGAACTGCCCTCATCACACCCATGCCACATGGCCCAACTGTGTGGGACATGTCAGGCAGGGGCTCACCCTGTGCACAGGGGTGGGGGTGGTTTGCAGTTGTTGTGGTTGGTTACTGATGTGCGCCTGTTTCTGTTCCATTCCCAGGACCTGAGGACTGAAGAAGGGCAGCAATGGCAGGATGCCAACCTGCAGTAGCCCAGGGTGGTGGAGTGGCCACCGCACCAGTGGGACCATTGAGAGCAGGTAGATGCTGACATTGTCCTTTGCACCGTCCATCAGGGGTGGTGGATGTTTGGGTGTGGGCAAGGCCACCTGTGCCATGTGCAGTGGCAGCTGTGTGTGTCACACTCTGTGTGGTGTCCACCACTGTGGCACATCCATTGAACACATGTGCTAGCTGTAGGTGGGGTGGGTATGTGTCTGTCTGCCACTGATGTTGTTGTAGTGATGCCGGAGCACTGTGCCATGTTACTGCCATGGTGCAGTCAGGTGGCCACTGTGCAGTGGGGACCACCACTGTACACTGTTGTGGTGTGCCGCGTTGCTGGCTGGCATTGGCTCACCCCCCCGGTGGTAGTCCTGTATGGGCCCTCTGGTATTGTGTAATCCCACTGCTCATTGCACGCTGTGGATAGGCATGGTTCCTTGGGTTGTTGCACTGACTGCCTGTCCTGTCCCTTTCCCTAGATGTCTGGTGGTGCAGAAGGCCCCTCTACTGCTGGCTCCTGCAACAGTTGATCCTGGTAACCTCAACGATGATGGAGGCAGTGCTGTAGGTCCTGGCAGATGCTGTTAGCAGACAGGAGGCAGTGACATCTGCACAGGTCAGCAGGCTGTGGCCACCACTAGTCGGGCCCTGATTTCCACTGTTTCCTCAGCCATACATTCCCCTCCAGTCCCCCTTCCCACTGTACAGTCCCTGTTCCCTATCCCCTCCCCTCACTTTCCTACCCTCACCCACACCCTTCTGTTGTATATAGTTGTTTACCACAATACATATCTTTTGCCATACCTCCCTGTGTCTGTATCTGCTTTGTAGGTTGTGTGAGGAGCCATGCTGCAGTGGCCCAGTGCCTGTCCATGTGGTGTGCATGTGATGGGGTGTGAGTTGTGCTTCTGTGGATCACTGCTGTGTGCTGCGGTGTGTCCCACTGTGGTGGTGTTCCTCCCCTCGGTCGGTGTCTGTGCCTTGGGGTGCCCATGGGGTGGCTGTCAGGGGTGTGTGGTGGGTGTGTGTGCTTGCCTGCGTGGTCCTGGGTGTGGCCAGTCCTGGTCTAGCTGTGCAGGGGGCATGGCCTGCAGCCTGCAGGGGCCCCCCCCGGTGGCCCTCTGAACACCACTGGCACCCCCTGTTGCATACTGTCTGTGCCACTGTTGTGTTCTGGGGTGGGGGTCTGGGTGCCTGTGTGTGTCTTGCTGTGCCCAGCCGGTGGTTGCCTCCTGTGGCCTGTCACCATGCTTCCCTGGCTCTGCCCCGGGTCACCTCTCTGTGCCATGTTGCTCTGTTGCTCTACTCCCATGGTTGCCCTGGGGCTTCTCTGTCTGGCCATGGCACACCTATGTTTGCTCTATGATGCACCTGTGTTTGTGCCATGGTGCACCTCTGGTTGCACCATGGTGCATCTGTGCCATATTCAGCCGGGTTGTGCTGGTGCAGTGAGGCTAGTGCAACCTCTGAATATGGCTCCTGTTGTGCCACGGAGCATCAGATTTGTGCTGCGAAGGACTTGCGCCAGCCTTTGATGCATTTCTGAATATCTGGTCCGATATTGACAATGAATTGCTCAGAAAATAAACAATGTGAATATTTAAACTTGCTACAGTTAAGGAACCATTGGGATTAATGATGGCTTTGATTCATCCCCCTTTCTAACTTGATTTCATTATTAATATTTTATAATGTCCTTTTTTATTAAAAGATCAGAAATATTAATTGTATGTTTTAGTTGATGTTCTTAGTATGATTTGTATTTACGAACTTTGTCTGCTTTTTGTATTGATATGGATAGAAAGAATAATATTTGTATTTACTATCTTTGTCTGCCCTTTGTATTGATATAGATAAAAGGAAAAAAATGTGTTTATTGCACCCCCTGGCTAGGTTCTCCTTATGTTCTCCTTTCTCTGTGGTGTCCCAAGCCTCAGCCTTCTCCACAGATAGTTCAATTGTTCACCAATGTAGGCATCAAACTCCTGCCCAAGTGCACTAGCCCCTTCGCTTGCAAAGTGAAGGCCATTATCTATGAAGAGCCTTCTGATCAAGAAGACACCCCTCTCTCCCCAGACTGGGTACCCCTCTCCTGACACCATCCCTTCAGCCCACTGTTAAACTCCTTAATCTCCTCTTTTGCATTCTTCCTTTCTCCTTTCACCAACCCCACACAGGAAGGCCCTCAGAAAAGGCCAGGGAAGCTGAGCATGCCTTCAATTTGTCCCCCAGCCTTTAAACATTGCACTTCACTATCTCAATAGGTTGCTTCACCAGATCATTGGTACACAAGAGTAATAACACTCTAATCTCCACTTCTCCCTACTCTACCATCTTCCCTATCCTCTCTACGTCCCTGATGGCTGATGCACACTGAAGGCGTCTTATCACTCGCTCTCCTTTTTCCCCACATCCCACCAATTTCTCAAACCCTCTAATCATGGTCCATAGTCTTTTCTACTACTAGAATACTCCTAACTGCCTTCTTCTTGATCTTACTACTTGGCGGCAGCAAATCATCATGTTCACCCTTCCTGACTGACTCTGAGCTGTCTTTGAAGGAGCTGGTGCCTACTCCTCCTCCTCCAGTAGTGTAAAGTGATTTGCTGCTATAATATTGCATGCCTGAATGACTCCATTGTGACATTTTCTTCCCTTCTCTTCCCCTCCTTTCCCTTCCCTTCCTTTCACTTCCTTGCAGCCCTCCATTTCCCTGGGTCAGTAGGCCTCTGAGGGAGTGGGGGTGCTGGGTGTATCTGTGGGGACTATCTCAGCTGATTATGCTGTGATATCTCCTCCATTGCTGCTACCAGATTTGAATGGAGCTCCACATGCACCCTACATATATGGTAGTGTCCTCTCCTTCAGAATGCAGCTTGGAAGATGATTGCCCTTCACTGCTTATAGCTAATTATCTCTTTGCTCTTCCTGTGCTCCATGATATCTGATTTTTATCATTACCCAGCACATACTCTGACTCCTATGTAAACTGAAATGCACCCTGCTACTAATACTACTGCCCTCTGCCTACTTGAAACCCCTTTAGCTATACCCTATAACATCTTTCCTTTGAAAGGGTTGGTGTCCAATTAAAAAGCTATGTATAATACAATTTCATGGTTACATCCTCACAGTATGGTATGTTCGCAGTATACTATGTTGGGCTATCCCAGTTATAGAACTATAAGGTTCCCCTTACATGATCTGCCCAATTATAATCAAATACCTTTACCACCTTCCAGAGTCCCCCGAGGTCCTGAGGACCATCCTACTGACATCTTGCAGACTCACATGATGAGATGTTGACATGATGGGATGCTTGGGTAGATTTCAGTATAAGAATTCAGGCCATATATTCTGCTTTTCCTAAGTTAAATTATTACCTACTGTAGATAAGGCACAAGAAAAGACAGTTCTCACTCAGCCCCTAAACTATGGGGCAAGACACAACTCCTTAATATGGTTATTAAATGTTGGCTACTTTGGCCAGTCTCAATTTATCCTACAGACAATAATTAAGATACTAATTAAAGTTTTCCCACTCAAGTCAGCTATGTTGTTTCCAAACAAACAACCAAAAAAAGGTCTGTTCAATACACGTCTGTGACTGAAACAGGCAGACTCTGCTTTAAGGCCAAAGAGAAAGTATGCATTTTTTTGTATATTTACAATTGCAGCAGTTTGGTAACTATGTACAGCAGACTGGGAACAAGGCCCATCCAGGAGCACAGAGGGGTTAAGTGACTTGCTCAGGTTCACGCAGTATGCACGTAGAGGTTGTGGGAATCAAACTCAGTTCTTCTTGATGTACCAAGTTCATTCACAGCTCATTACCCTAACCTCTATGCTATACTACCAGCCAGAGAAAATACACATATGTTCTGCAATTCTAGTATAAATATTTATTTAGAATTGTTTGGCTGGAAAAGAAACACTGAGCAAAAGCTCATTCCCAGGTGTGCTAGGGAACACAGAGAAGTGAAACATTTTGCTAAAGGTCACACAGTATGCAAGTGGATATGGTGGAAACTAAACCAAGTATACAGGGTCTTCAGATTCACAGCTCTGTGCTCTATCCTCTGGGCTACACTGCTTCCCAAATCTATTATAGTTTAACTCAAAACATTTCCTTTGATAGATGACTTCACTGGAAAATTGTTAGTTCTTCAATTATTTTAGTTTTAAAATCCCATTATCATACATGTGCAGAATGTTTTCTCAATGTTCTAGTTATAAATTTTGTTACTACAATGTAATTTACAATTGACAGAAACAAAAAATATATATTTTCTTGCTTTTTACTTTTGTAATTTTTTACCTCTTGGCCATAACTTGCCCATTTAGGGACTAATCGGTTCCAAATGTCCAGGGTTGGCTTATTACCACCCTGCCAGCTTACCTGACATATGAGTGTCATTTTGTTAATACATGATAACATGTGTTTTTTGGGGGGATGAACCCCAAAACATATTTGGAGTGCATTAACAAAATTACACTTGTACGTCAAGGACATGAGGTGTTAATATGCCCACTCAATGTGTGGTCAATTTGACCCTAAATGGCCAAGTTGTAGCCAAAAGTTAACACAAATCACAAACATTGTTTTGTCACCAGTAACAAAAAAAAACAACATCAAAACAAGACAGAAAGCAATATCAAAACAGCAACAGTTCTGCTCATGCAAATGAAGTGTTTTGTCACTGCAGTGGTAGCAGCTCAAGTGGTTCTCATTTATATCACCCACCACCGGAAGCATAGCCACGCCAAGAACGCACATCTGCCAGGGAGCACAATCCCAAAGTGTAACTTTTCACATTCATATGTCAAAATGCTGTTCCTCTTCTACATTCACTTATTCTGAATCCTTCTTGGCATCTTTCTTCAAAAACTGAGCACTGAGAGTACTGCAACATACATTTTAAAATCAGAGCCGAAATCCCGCACATGTGCAAGACCAGCACACTCTTGCGCATGCATCAGATCTTTGCTCAGGACAATCGTGCTCACATGTGGGATTTCGGCACTGATTTGAAAATGAATGTTGCAGCACTATTAGTGCTTGGTTTTTGAAGAAAGATGCCAAGAAGGATTAGATAAGTGAATGCAGAGGAGGAACAGCTTTTTAACATGTGCATGTGAAATGTTACACTTTGGGACTATGCTTCCTGGCAAACATGTATTCTCAGTGTGATTATGCTTCCAGTGGGTGGGTGATTTAAATGCAAACTGTTCAAGTTGCTACTTCTACAAAAATTAGAAAAACAGGTAAAAATGATTTCTGCACTTTTCAGATGTACAGAAGCATTCTACAATAATTGTTGGACAAGAGTGTGCAAACAGGCACACTGCTGAGATGGGCTCAAATACTTAGAGGGAAAGCTGCCAGTGTCCCTTTAAATAGCAGTTAACTCCAGCCTCTAAGTGCCCATGCAAGTCCCTCCACTCATGTAAGTACTTGAAATAAAGAAAACCATCCCATGTAGTCTTATAATACAATAAAACACCCTGTAAAAAAGATAATGGTCTTAACTCACGCTCCCCCAAACCATTCTCACCCACATTTAACATATTCACAATCATTCCAGCAATTTACATGAAAGTTGCATACACCATCAGGGATAATAGATCATTCAATATGGTAAGTTTTGTTCTGATCAGATGTGTGGGTGCGGAGAAAAGGAGTATAAATAAATGCAACATTTATCTTTTTTTTTCCATTTTTTGTCACACCACAGTGCAAAACTGGTTTAGAATTTTGGTATGAAATTTTTAGAGTAGAAAGGTCTTGCCTCACAGTTGTGCCTTTTGAAGTTTGGTGAAAAAAAATTAATCCATTCCAAAGTTATTACATTTGAAAGTTCCCATAGTTTTCTATGGGAATTCCACTCTCAAGTTAGATGATCATCTCAAAAGATGATCCTTTGTCTCAAATGGCTAATCCTTTTTAATAAATTGATCATCCTGTGTTGCAAATGGAAATCTTCTTTTTGTGCTGCCACAATTTTGTTTTACAGTTAGTGAGGGAAACAAAATCAAATAACTCAAAACAGTTATTTGTTGAGTAGAAACCGACACATGTGGCTTGCTTATTGGGACCCCCCACAGCTGGATTCTGCACTCATCTGTTGAAGAAAGGCCCTTGAATTTTTTTCCACATTATAAATCTTTTTCTGTGACTCATGATACAAAAAAATATATTTTTCATATCACAAGTCATGAAAAATTACCCTTTTTCATGATGGGAAATCCTCTCCCTGGTCTCTAGTGGCACCCCCACCCTCTGATTATCATGGAAACCACTATTGGCAGACAGCAGCAAAAGATTTCGTAGGAGATAGCCAGCAGAGCATTATCGAGGGAGACAGCATTTTAGGAGGAGGGAGTCAGAAAAGAGCCAGGCCAGGGAATGATCTGAATGGTTTTGCTGCAGCCTGCAGATCACAACACAGGCTGGGTCATGGTATTGTGTTGTTGTCCCTGAGGTAGAAAGTGTTTGGGGATGGAGTCCGAAAAGAGACAGGCCAGTCAAGTAAAGTTGGACATTTTTACTGGGTCATGGAGGGATGGGTGCTGCAGTCCGTGAGTTCAGACTTGTTGTGCACCAGCCAATGACCAGTCTGATTGAATAAAATAGTTAAAGAAGAAAAGGGCAGAGTGAATATTCATATTTAGCTGCTTTACCTGACTCAAGTTAGTTTGTGTGTGCACAGTGGCAATGGCATCATGTGTAAGCTAGGCAGGCACTGTACTAGGCAAGGAGTAACACAGGACTGGTGGTGCACGTACACCCTAGTGTATGTACAGCAAGCCACCCATGTGTCTGTGCAACCCACCCAAAACTTCCCTGGTACTTTATTTACTAATTCTCCAGAGCTGCTGGGGCTGTTTAACTGTCTTACTCCAGGCTTGTCAGCTTTTCCTCTTGTCATTTCTTTTCCACTAACAGCATGTAGGTTAATGGAACAACTCCTCCCCCCAAAAACAAAGCATTTTTTAAGGATCATTTTGCAATGTCTTATCTGTTGTGTTTATTTATTTTTTCCTCTCAGTGTAGGGGGAGATTCTTGCTGCATACAGCATTTGAAGGAGAATGTCAATACAGTGCTGAGGATAAATAAAAACACAATGATAAAGTAATAAATAATAAAGAATAATGGTAGAATGACAAGAGAAAGGAGACAATTTTCATAAGGAATGCATTTCATATTGTGTGTTTACAGAAGTGTCATAGAGTTCTCACATACAAGATTATCTAGTTCTTTGCATAAATCAAAATGGAATATTCATAGAGACATATTACATCTCAATCCCTTTAGTATGGACTGCAGTTTTGGTGAATGCAGCAGCACACAAAAAGATAGGGCAGCTGCTTCTCAAGACAATTGAACCCTGAACCTAGCCAGTATTCCAGAAGAGAGCATTTTGTTGAACAAATACTTTAGAAGATGCAACCTATGTTTTACTAATAAAATACCTGAGACTGGTTGGCACAAGCTCCTTAATATGTAACAGTCAAATAAAAAAGTTTAGTACCATATCTTAATGGCTTATCCATATAAGAAGAGGTCTATTTAATTGAGGCACATGAATAGCTTTAGGCAAATATTTGCAAAGTATTTATGCTCTGTGCCTCAGCATAGTTATTATTTGATATTCTTTATTCAGGCCAAAAGTAGGTGGAAAAAAAAAACTATAAAAAGACTTCCATTTTCCTTAGGTTCAGAGGACCCCAACCCCCTTATTCCTCACTACCGAACCCTCCTCCTGATTCTCTCATTACATAAAACTGCAGTATCTATGGAATTCTGCCAGTTTGGACAAGCCAAATCATGATGGTGTGGGAGGAATTGACTGAGAAATCCTGGTTGCTTGGGTTACCCCCTTTTAGAGTCAGCACAGGGCTAACGTTTAAGTGACATGTCTGAGGTGTGTGTCTGGGGAAGCAGTCTGCCAGGATTAGAGCTACTAACAGCTGGCATGCAAGGATTTAAACAAAGAATAGTATAAGAAGCTGGATGCTTTCTCAGCATATAGTGCCCTCCTCATGAGCTGGAGATGGAATACTTCCTGGTGGTGAGCCTTTGCACCCAAATCTGTCTGATTAAGGGGGTAGTGAGTGCATTTCAGACCTTGGGAGAGTGGAACACTGGCAGGATGACAACACATACTCATATGCCTATTGACATTTAGAAATCACACCTTTGAAACTCTCCCCTTAATGGGCCAGGGATCAAGAGAAGTGAAAATATGAAAGAGTACAGTTGTATCTGTTATTATGAGACATGTAATCAAGCTGGGGAAGGTGGTAATTTTGCTAATGTGAAGATCAGCTGATGGAGAGGATAGCAAGATGCCAGGTATAAACAGAAGTAATGAGGACCAGAGAAGGGGATGCATGGAAGGAAATGACAATGGGTGTGGGACAGCAATGGCAAAGCTCTGGCCAGGAGTAAAACAGCTTTTTACTTCATAGTTAGAAATTTTAAGGAGTTCCAAATACCACCTAACAGAATCTTATTTTGGTTATTTTGAGCAGAAAAAGATATAGCTTATAATTCACATTTTTCAGGAACCATTTTGTTACCTACACACTTTGTTTTACAAATAAAAACAGGCAAATGATGTGCCATTATTGCAGCATATGATATACACATGAAATTAGTGTGGTGGTTTGCAAAACTTAAATTTGACATACAGAATCCTAGTGTGGAATTGTGATATTCTATACCCACTATTTCAACAGGCAGAATTAACATTCCAGGTGAAGAAATGGTGGAATTATACATTCAGTAACCATACTGTAAATCAATGGGTTTCTACAGTTCTGCCGTATTCTGCATCTTTGTAGAGATTGTATAACTTAATCTCGGCAATGGCACAGAGCAGAACTGATCAGAGACCATTTGACAATGATATTAATATCAACCAAAACGCATGTTCAGCACTAATGTCAGAAGTTCACATCATGGAAAAAAAGTAAATCATTCCGCTTTTTTACTAAGAAAGTTAGCTGCCATTTGGAATGTTATTTGTTTTTGGGGGGGTATTTAAAAAAAATTCAAGGGTGGTGCCATTGGCAAGTTCACCTATGGGTGCCACATACCCTAAGGCTGGCTCTGACCCTCTGATCACTGTCCCCATTTTATTTTATTGTTTCCCTGGTGTCTAGTGGCACTCCCACCCTCTGAATCCTGTCCCCGTTTTATTTTATTGTTTTTCTGGTGTCTAGTAGTATCCAACCATCCGTCAATTGCTGCCCTTGCCAGCAAGAATGAAAATGGTCCTCAATGATTTATTTTTTAAAAGGTTCCAGGGCAATCTGAGACCCCCAACCCCATGTCCCACTGTGCACCCACCACACCACACCCCCAGTACACCCCCACACACCTTCACTCACATGGACAGATGACAGGGTGAAGATCCACTCTCCGATCCAAGACAAGTCTTGCTGCTGGAACTGGTGACTGCAATATGAGCAACTAAGATAAAAGTGGTTCAATATATTTCATTAGAAATTGGATAAAAGTAATTCAGGCTTCTGATTGGCTGAGGGACTTCTCTAGCTGGGCATCTATCAGACAATAGATGCCCGGCTATTAAAAGTACCAGCACAGCCAACCCCATCACCAGAATCTAGCTGCCTAGCCTGGTTTCTAATTGGCTAAAACACCATTATTTTGTTTTCAACTGTCCACCATTTTTTTTTGTCTCGCTAAGCGAGACATACTGGCCCCAAATGCTCCGTAATCAACTGCCACAAAAACCACACATCATACTTGTGCATAAAAGATGTTTTTCCTTCTTTCTTTCTTTAGTCACAATGCCCTGTTCTCTCATGACCCATCATTTTATTTTGTATACAAGAGCAAATGGCGCCTCACTCCTCTCTCCTGCACGTACCCGCTCACTCTTCTAAAATGAAACAGCAGTTTTGAAAAATAAGAACTTTTGTAGCTGAACTGCACCACACCACAGTGTAAAAAAAATTCACATACCATAAGCATTTTTTTTTCTTGTAACAGTCCCATCCAAGATCGGTAATTCAGACTTTTCATAAATTAGCAACTCTGTTTACCACAGACACTGCTTACCAAACACAGTCGTGCTGAAATTCAAACTGCCAACTGCCCGATTTCAGTAATCCCCGCCTGGCATGTCCAAGTTCAGCAAACCCCACCTCGCATGTTAGATTTCAGCTAACCCCTCGTTGCATGTCCTTATTTTGGGGGGGGGGGGACCCAACACCTTTTTTTCCCTTCCCTGTACCATTACCTCACTAGTTTTTTCTCTGTCCTGTTACAGTATGGCAGTAACGCAAGCACTTGCGGCTTAACTTAATAGTGCAGCACACAGTCACGCTGCATTTTAGCACAACCATTCTTTTATGGCACTGCATTTAAAACCACCATCCTCTGACTTCATTTCACTGGCCTTTCATACCTCTTCTTAGTTTTGCCACCACTGTGGCCAGGCCTTCTGTCACTTGCCGGAGAAATCATAGGGTCTCCTGACAGCTGTCTGCCCAGATGCCATAATGCAATTCTCAAATTAATGCACAGCTTACTGTCATCAGCGATAGGGCACTCCATATGGAAACCAGCAATTGTTTTACATCACACACACTAGCACTACTGGACACATTGCTCGCTCTCTCTCTCTCAACTCATTTGCCCTTTTGCAGCTAAAGCCATTCTTTATTAAGCAACCACCTCCTTCTCCCGATGTACTTTTAGTGCTGTGCAAATAAAGTAAAAAATAAAGCGCTACACTAGGTCACTCTTGCTGCTCCCAAAAGGCGTGTGTGTGTGTAACTATGACAACGAGCTCCATAAGACACAACTACAGATAAAACATACAGCATTCAAGCAGCATTTTATGAACTACAGCATCTCAGTTAGACCAAATGTCCTGTATTCCAATACAGGCGGAGGAACTATTTTATTACAAATCTTACTTGAAATTAAATTTTCATTAACATTTTTCTTATTAAACTTAATTTTTGTTATGCCCATTTCTAAGCACAATAATACCCTCCAGGGTGGGCAGTATTGTGCTATACCAGATTTCCGGGGGCTATAAGAGGCCTCCGCCTGCGGCGTCGGGCCTCGTACACCTGGGCGGTCGGTATAGCACAATACATCCTGTCATAATATTGCTCATCAGGGTTTTCAACTTTGATGCATACCTTGGCAATTCTTGCATATTTTCCCACCAAATTTTCAACATGGCCTTTTGGGGACCCACCTGATGGACAATGTCACTGGAATTTCGCAAATCCATCCTGAAAGGTGATTTTGCAGTCGGTTGGCAAAATCAACTTTTGGGTTTGATATGAAAATGTTCACTGCCTTTGTTCATAAGGTGTTGTCATAAGAAGGCTATGTTGAAAATATGGGGTCAAAATATGTAAGAGTGGTGAAGTTACATGCATGCATTTAAATTTAACTATCCTCCCTCATAACTTTGCTAACTTTGTTAGTGTGTGAACTGGTTGAGATTATAGTTTAGAAAATATCTCCAGATAAGTTTAATTCTGTTTGAATGTTTTAAACAGTTGTGCAAGGTACATTTATCTTATTTCCCTCTTATTACCATATATGTATTTCTGTTGTACATTTTTTTATCATACTGTACTATCAAGTTTTAACTAAAGGTCTTGCTTTTAATTTTGAATGTATTTTCCTAACACACATTCATTAATAATTTCAGTTACAGGCGTTGCCTGCTTGAGTGTTCAGCTTATCTATGGATTTGACTTTGAAAAGCTACAGGAATGCTATCCACTCCATTTAAATTTGTAATTTTTTGAAATAGTTACTTTTAACCAAAGATAATTTTTTTCTGTTTTTTTTATGTATGAACTGTGTGTTAATAGATTGTGACTCTGAACAATTGTCATAAGTCTCTTAGGAAGGACTTGGTTGGTCCAAAAGCTTAGACATTGTTTTCTTTTTGCAACATCTGTGTAGGTCCAATAAACGGTATCAAACCATTTGTTTCTGGATCTGTTCTTACAAAGACGAATATGGCAACTAATCTATTTCTGTATGTCATAACTTTGGTAATTTTAAATATTTTCACAGCAGATTTTCATCTTAGCCATTTTTTTACATCACCTCATGAATGTGATAGCTGTCACTTTTCAAATCCTGGCCAAAATGTGTTTTGTCACCTGTGGTGTGGAATGACATTCCGGTGATGCGGAATGACATTTCTGTGGAGATTTGAAAATTCTCAGCCCAGTGTTCATTTTGCGGTTGCTATTTTCTCCCCCTGGTGTCCTCTGCCAGCATCTGACATCCCCTTCATGTAGACACCGAGTATGAGAACCCCTCCCCATAACTGCACGACTTATCCTTCATGGCAGGGGGTGGGAAGCGACTCAACCCACCCGTCCAGATTAGCGTTCGGAGAGGTGCCTTCCTTGTCCATCATGGAGGGGGACCATCGTCATATGCAGAGGAATCCACTTTTTTCTGTATTCTCCCTCTTGAGGTGCAGCGTGCAATGACGCCAGTGGTGGCTGCACGCACACTCCCATGTACATCCCACCAAGCGCCTGCCACATTCTCATCTACTTCCAGTGCAGATGTGCCACCTCCCAGACTCCACTAGGAGGCAGGCAGTCACCAAGCCTTGCAAACCCCCTTCCCTGGAGAAGGACAGTAGTCCTAGGGATGCTCGATCCTTCTCCTCCCTGCCAACCCCTGGCGCTCCATGTCCGTTCCCAAACATGGGTCGCCAGCATGATGTGAGGTAAGGCGTCCAGCGACTCAGCCCACAGTGTCACCGGGCCAGCAACGTCAATCCAGTGTTCATGAGGTGGGATAATAACAAGGCTATGCTGACAACCTTGGTTGCTGTTTTTTCTGAAATGCTTCCATGGCAACATACATGTATGCATCTATGGAGGGCCTGGAGGGCACTTCACTCCTACAGCCAAATGAGGATACAATTGTACTATCTCAGAAAGTAAGAAAATTCTTTGCAAAAAACTTCATTAATGCACTAGTTAGGGTTAGTTACAGTGACAAAAGTAGGACATTGTAGCCTTAGTGTTTCCAGCCCTAACACCCAGCCCCAACCCTGCAAACAGCAACAGGTGTGGGGTGTGCCTTGGGTTCTCAACCCTAATGCTCACCCCATTCTCATATACTGTACCTATCTCAGTTTATTTACTCATGTAATGGAGTGAGCATTAGGGCTGAGAACCCCAAGGCACATCCCACCCCTGTTGCTGCATGCAGGGTGGTGGTGGGTTGTTAGGGTTAGAAACTCTAATGCCACATTTCCCTACTTTTGTCACTGTAACCAACCCTAACTAGTGCATTAATTAAGTTTTTTTTTTGCAATATCTATCTATCTATCTATCTATCTATCTATCTATCTATCTATCTATCTATGTTTATAAATGAGATGCAGTAGCACCCCTATATTTAGTGTTGAGTAGCTTGTTCAATGTTAAACCCCTAACTTTGCCCATTCATTTCTTTGGCTCTGTTTGACAAGATTAGCTGAAATTTTGTATGTGCTGTCTAGGAGGCAAGGTTTTGATCTGAGGAAATGTTTCTCATAGCAGCTTATGTGGTTTCTGAGATCCATGTGTGTCATTTTTGTAAATGTCTAACTTTTGTCCTATATTTACTATGGGATTTTTTTTGCTCCCCCCTACAGCCTACATGGAATACATTTATTTCCTGAAACATACAGGGTGTATGTGTCATGTCCCAAGGTAACGCCTTTGACAGGAATGGTGAAAAAATATTAAAGGGTTCCTAAGTTATAAAGCTTTAAGGTTTTGTGTTTTCCAACCTGTGCATGCACAATAGGGTTTTTCAGATAATGTTCTGTGGCGAAAGTAAAAATATGGTGCCATAAATGCCCCTTTTATATTTCATGCCACTGGTTTGGCCAGGGCACCAAACATTTTTTTTGTGGTGCCAACTGCCATCTTGTTGATCTTTTCCACAAACCAACAAATGTTGAAAATACATAAAAATTCTGGGATTTTAAAAAACAAACATCAGAACCTAGCTAAACAGGACCCGTTTAGCTAAATTCTGATATTTGTTTTTTAATATAGTGGCCACAAATATCTTTTCTGGCACCAAAAATCCTTGGTGCCCAGTTTAGTGATAGAAGCACTTCCTTGTGTTCTGTATTTGAGAACAGCAGGAATTTCTTGACATCTGCAGCCACAGCCGTGGGCTGCTTGGTGAGGTCTGAGATGCAGTTTCCCTGATTTCTAGTGGTGCCCCCCACCATCTGATTACTGTCTCATCATTATTTTAGCTTTTTCTCTGCTGTCTATTGGTCCCTCCCCCACCCAATGCCTGCCTTGTAATAATATATTTTTTGAGCCAGGGCAACCCCATCTGCCGATTGCCCATTTCTCTGGTGTCTAGTGTCACCCCCCACCCACTGATCGCTGTCCCCACTGTCCCCGTTATTGAAGAATATATTCCTTGGCGTCTAGTGACACCCCCCTCAACACTATCTTATTACTGTCCCATAATTGCCCCATAATTATCTTAGCTTTTCACCCTGGTGTCTAGTGGTCCCTTCCCCCACCTGATGCCCACTTGATAATAATCTGTTTCCAACCATAACTCCCCATACCCACCCTCCAAGCAGCAAAAGGAAAAATACATTAGAGTTTTAGATCTCTTGAGGCTTGGCAAATCAGTAGTGAGATCTTCCTTGGGGCATATAAAACAGGACACTGTCATAAGTCAGTAGAAATTGGTAATCTGAATTCTTTTTTTATTTATTTTTTATTTTTATTTTTCCCTTCACCTCCTGTTCCTACTTGATTGGGGGATGGGGGAGTTGGGGGTTAGGGTTTGAAACCCTAACACCACATTTCCCGACTTTTGTGGCATTAAGTTACCCTCACTGGTGCATAAACAAAGTTTATTTTGCAAAGAATATGCTTACATATTGTTACAATTTAAGTAACATGATTGGGCAATATTTAATTTATTTTTTTTTACTTCAATTCTTTAGAATTTCTCCCAGTGAGAATTTAATACAAAGCAATTGACAGGTAAACCGAAACACAAACAGTTTTCCTATTACACTGTTTTCCACCCCCCCCTTACAATTTTCTCCTCCCCTTTTTATGGGTATCTAGGTATGCAGAAATTCATAGAAACATAGAAAGTGACTGCAGAAAAAGACCAATGGCTTCTGCAGTCTAAGTTAGCCCAATTTATTGGGGAAAAAACATACAGTATAAACCATGACACTGTCATAATTTAGTAGATATTTGTAATCTAGATGTCTTTTATTTATTTTTTTTCATTTCACTCCCCCTCCTGTTCCTACTTGCTTATAGTTATATTAGAATGTATATAGATTTTTTAAATGAAATACTGTAGCTAACTGTTTTTACACATCAGCAGTTACTTTGATATTGCAGATCACATTTGAACAGTAATACAAGCATAAAACTCATAGACAGACACCTGTCAGGCCATGGGTGGTAAACCCACTGATTTACAGGTCTGTAGGACACCTGGATGAATGAGCAATTCATTAGCATAATATTTTCCAACTACTGAATTATCCCACCACTTGATGAGGCTTAGTACATGCCTCCTAACAGTTAGCACTTGTCTTTTGTTATACTTAGTTGGGTTCAGGGGGTAGAAAGCATGCTCCAGTACAGAGGGCTTGATTTCCCCCCTGACAGCACTTTCTGCTGGATAGCACATGATATTGCGTAGTAACGGCAAACAACTGCAATGGAGATGAACACCCAAATGCTGTGATGTCATTGTCACATTGGACATCCCTGGATGATCAGAGCAGGATGACATTCCTGCCTCCAGCCCAGCACTACATAAGTGGCACCTCAGGCAGTATTCAGCACATAGACTACATTAGATGCTGCCAGGAAGACAGGCTGATTCACATCAACATGACGAGCGTACTGTGAACCATTTCTGCAATATGTTAAACTCAAAGTGAAATTCATATTCTGAGTAGCTGATTTAAGGGTTCACCCTTAGCAAGTATACTTTTTGTAACAAGTTCCTGAGTGAGAACCAGAAGTAAAAATGTATTATTGCAAGGACTTTAACAGATGAAAAACTAGTAAGGTGCACTTTAGAATGAGACTATAGCTCTGTCCAGCAAGTGAAAATGATATTCTACCCCCCCTTTTGTTAATTAATAAACTTAAATAACAGTGATATCAACATGTTTTTGAAGATTTCTAAGAAGGCTATCATTTGATGAAATTCTAAGTATTTTAGAAGAGCCTTAAGCTTAAGGTATAATGAACCTTTTATTAACATGATAATATCGAATCTTATGGGTTAAAATGTGTCTCTTACATATTACAACTGTTATTGGGAGGTATAATATGATATAATTAACTCTAATTGTTGGACAGAACTAAATAAACCCAAGTTTGTTACATTCAATGTTCATGTAATATAGCCATGTGTCACACTGGAATTTTGTTTGAAACTGTGCTTGATGGGAACTACATCGGGTCCTATATATATATATATATATATATATATATATATATATATATATATATATACAACTGTGCATAAGATCATATAAGCAGATAATCAAATTTATAATGTGTTTATTGTTTGTAATGTTTTCCAACTGTAATTGGATAATGTGGGAAATATGTGTAACTGTAGTTCCTCCAGGTAATCAAATGGATTACTGAAAAGTAATGATATATGTCTATAATACATTGCGACTAGAGGTGTGTGAAGGTTGCCATTTCTGCCTTAGCAGAACTTTGGTGGAATCTGGCAACTTTCACAGAAGTTTCCAAGCTTCTGCTTGTGGCAGATCAGAAAACTTCCAAATGTTTGGGGTAAAATGCCAAATGTTCCACCCAACCCCACACAGACCAATGTGTTAATAACCTCCTCACACACTGGATAGAGATCCTTCCCCCCTCCACCCAATTACCCACTTCCCCCGTATTAATTAAAAAAAAAAAAACCCTGGTGGCTAATGGTCCCTCACCCCCACCTGATCACCTGCCTGTGTCCACTAGTAGCTAGTCAGTAGTCATCAGAAATGTAACCCCCCCCCTTCGCTATCCCCTAAATAATAAAATATTTTTTGCCCTGGAGGTCTAGTGAAATTCCCTCTCAGTCCCTCTATCCCAAATCCCGGTATGTATTTTTTAACTTATTCTCTGGTGGTCTAGTGGCCCCCAACCCCACCACACTCCTCCATCTTGAAACAGAGTGGGAAACTGTCACAGCCCTCTGCTCTAGTCCATGGCTGGCAGCCCACTGAGATGTCAATGAATGAGCACATGCAGACATGCTCATTCATTGACATCTCAGTCAGCTGCCTGTCATGGAGGAGAGCGGAGGGCTTTGCTGGTCGCCTGCTCTGTTTTAGAAGGGGGGAGTGGGGTGGGACACTACCTGCCAGGATGGGGGAGCACTAGATCACCAGGTAATAAGTTAAAAAAAGACATACTGGGGATTGAGGATAGGGAGGGACTGGGAGGGTGGTTCAGTAAACCACCAGGGCAAGAAATATTTTTACTATATGAGGAATAGGGATGGTGGGGTTACATCTCTGTTGACTATTGACTAGCTACTACTGGACATGGGCAGGTGATCAGGTGAGGGGAGGGAATGCTAGACACTAGGGATTCGTTTTTTTTATTTCAGCAATTGAGAGGTGCAGAGCAGGAGGAATTTCTTCAAAAGTTTGGAAATGAATTTCCAAACATTTGTTGAAGTAAAAGTCAGACTTTCACTTGAGATCCACCTGTGGAAGATTTTTTTTTTTGCACACCTCTAATTGAGACATGTAATGATTAAACCTTTTTACTGTTTAAATATAAATCCTCTACCCCGATGAAGCCCATAAACAGGCAAAATGTTGTGAATGTCATCCTCTGCCCTGATGAAGCACATAAATGGGTAAAACATTGGACATGACTTGGGGGAATCCCCACTTGATGTATGAAAATAAACCACTTATAAAGAATTTTTGTACACTGAATTGCATGTTCTAGTATTGTTTTACAGACTTTGAAGGGCTACATAATCCTTCTTGCATATTTCCCTCCAGTCTTGATCAGCAAGGGGCTGCCGTGCATCAGAAGGAGGCTCCTCACATGACAAGGTGCTATATCCAATTTTTATGGAAAGAAAACTGTTCATAGCCAATTCCAATGAAGCTCCTTTAAGTGAAGTGCTATGATATTCAGGCCACATGTCGGAAGTATATCAAAGGAGTTCAAAAAAGTACTATTTTCAATTGCATCTATTTGCACTTTTTGTGTATGGACTGCACATTTTTCCTGGTATTGGACTTGAGACATGTGTCCATTTTGTTTTCTGCAATAAACTCAATGTCTTGAAAACTAGAGGAAGCAGCAGTACCTCTTTTTAGTTCCTCCTCCTCTCTCAAGTGCACCAACACCATCTTGCCAGTCAGCCAATTCTTACTGTGGTATTGAGACACACATTCACAAGTATTAACCTGTTTTTTTTTTTAGCCTCAAGCACTGACAATTCTGAGTAGCCATTTACAGTAAATATAAGTTGCAAAAAATGTCAATAATGCTCCAGTGAGGGTCAAAGAAACATGAGTTTGGAAATGAGGCATTAGGGATTCCTTAACACCCCACCCTTCCAAACCAGGCAGGAGAGCATGTGTTGGGCATGCTTTAAGCTTCTCAAGCCTAACATTCATCCCATGCCATCTATAAAGAAGGTTAAATGTGCAAACTTAATGAGAATTTGGTGAGCATTGGGCTTGAGAAGCCCAAGGCACACACCACACCTGCTCTCCTGCCTGGTTTGGGAGGGTGGGCTGTTAGGGAAACCCTAAAGCCTCATTTCCCAACTTTTGTTGATTTGACCCTAACTGGAGCATTAATCATTTTTTGCAACTTCTTTCCTTACTTTTTGAGATAGTATAATTGTATCCTTATTTTACTGTGGGGGCACGGGGTTCATCGGACCCTGCACTCCTATTCTCTATAGACAAATATATGTAAGCAGCTGTGGAAGCACAGGCCATCCAGGCCCTGCCCTTCAATTTAAAGGACAATAGAGACCAGTCTGTCATCATAGCTATCTTATTACCACACTTCATGTAACCAGCACAGAAAATGTTTGAATCCCCACCAAAATGTAATTCAGTGCAACTGCAACACCATTCCATGCCAAAAGTGTGAAAACAAATTTTGGCCAGGATTTAAAAAATGACAGCTGTGACATACATGAGGTGGGGTAATAAGAAGGTTATGTTGAAAATCTGGGGTCAAAATATTTAAACTTTCCAAAGTTATGAGTAGGCATAGTGAAATTGCCATGCCTGGACATAACATTTCCATTTTTTCATACTTTGACCCCACATTTTCAACATAGTCTTCTTATAACCCCATCTCATAAATCCCATAGGTGAAGATTTTTCAATATGTGTCATAATGCCATTCTGCACCACAGGTGCAAGAACACATTTCAGACAGGATGTGAAAAATGACAGCAGTACTGTTCATGAGGTGGTGTGAAAAAATGTCAACACTGAAAACTTGGAGTCAAAATATTGAAAGTTACCAGTTATTTGCATGTGTAAAAAAATGTCAATGAACGCTCATAACTCAGCCATTATTAGGAATTTTTTCACCAAATTTTCAACATGGCCCTTATGAGACCTCACCTCATAAACACTTGTGGTAAAATATCAGTTTTCATTCCACAAAGGTGATTTCATGCAGCAACACCAACATCACCTTCTGGACCCAGTTAACAAAATGACACTGCCAGCGTTCATGAGGTGTGGTCCTAACAAAAGCCATCTTGAAAATTTGGTGAAAAAATTCTTAAAAATGGCAAAATTACAGTATGAACATATGTTTAAAATGCCATTGAAATACATTATAGAGCACTTACCTTCATTCCTTTGTTCATAGTTTGGCTTTGAAGACCACAAATGAGTCTCAGTCCACAGAAGATAACAGAACTGGACATCAGCTGGTAAGTGTATGGTAAGGGGATGTAGGGAGGTGGGTTCTCAGTGGGAGGGTCAAGATGGTGAAGGGGTCAGTGGCAATGGCAAGGAACTGTTTTCTTTGTTTCAAGTTAAAAAAGACATTGGAGGACAGTTTTCCTATTGTATTGCAGGTACTTATAATATTAATAAACTATCTTGGGACATTGGGGCTCAGCTCTTCAATGTCCTACACTGCTGAGGGGTGGGCTGTACATGCCAATATGGGGATTGGACTCAAGACATCGGCTACAGTTAATACAGCTGTGGGGGGGGGGACATCTGACACACAGGCGGGCATCCTGGAGTCAGATCATATAAATATATAAAAAAATGGAGTAAGATAAAAATAAGAGGGTGATGGTTGCCACTAGACAACAGGGGCTAAAATAAAAATTACAGGGATGGTGATATGAGGGTGGGAGTGCCACAAGACACCAGGGAAATGGGGAAAATTGAACTGGTGGCTGGGGATTACCAATAGACACCAGGGAAGATCTTATTTATGGAGAAAGTGTTGAGGGGGTTACGCCATCAAACACCAGAAAAACTGTGGGGCAGCTCACTGCTCACACTGCAGCCAGCAGAAGAAGTTCAGCTGGGGCTGCAGAAATCAAGAAAATCCATCGTTCCCATACAAAGAATGCAAGGGAAGGCTACTCCTGCTAAGTAGGGCACAAGGTGATTAGGAAAAACCTGAAAAAAGTGGTGACTTTGAAGGTAATTCACTAGCTGGATCTCAGAATCTGCATATTTGACCTAAACGAAACTTGCCATGTCAAGAGATATGGCCCCAGGGACAGTGCATGCCAAATTGTGTGCAAATCCATTAATCAGTTGCAAAGTTATTAAAGTGCAGAATTTGAGGTTTAACATTAAACTTAGAACTAAGGGTAGAACTAGTGACACCACTGACTACCCTCTTTAACAAATCATGGGAGGATGGGGTGGTACCCGAGGACTGGAGAAGAGCAGATGTGATTCCCCTTCACAAAAGTGGGAGCAAGGCAGAAGCAGAAAACTACAGACCTGTTAGTTTAACCTCAGTGGTAGGGAAAATGATGGAATCACTTCTGAAGGAAAGAATTGTTGAGTATCTAGAGGTCAGAGGGGCTCAAGACCCAAGGCAGTATGGATTCACAGCAGGACAGTCATGCCAGACAAATCTGATAGATTTCTTTGACTGGGTGACCAAAGTAGTAGATCAGGGAGGGACTGTGGACATGGCCTACCTAGACTTTAGCAAGGCATTTGACACAGTCCCACACAAAAGATAAATATATAAGTTAGCCAGCCTGGGAGTGGGTCCCAAGATGACAGCCTGGGTAAAGAAATAGCTGGAGAATAGGACACAGAGAGTAATAGTAAATGGAGTCCACTCTGAAGAAAGGGAGGTTACTAGTGGGGTACTGCAGGGTTCAGTATTAGGACCGGTCCTCTTCAATGTCTTTATAAGCGACATTGCAGAGGGACTGGAAGGAAAAGTATGTCTCTTTGCAGATGACACAAAGATCTGCAACAGAGTTGATGCACAAGGCGGGGTGGAAAGGATGAGAAGGGACTTGGCAAGGTTAGAGGAATGGTCAAATGTATGGCAGCTTAATTCAATGCTAAGAGGTGCAAGGTAATGCACCTGGGAAACAAAAACCAAGGGGAAGAGTACACAATGGGGGGTGAGATACTAACAACAACAAAAATGGAAAGGGACCTGGGGGTAGTCATATCAGATGACCTAAAGGTGGGCAAGCAATGTGAGAGGGCAGCAAGGATGGCTGGGGGGATACTGGCATGCATAGGGAGAGGCATCACCAGAAGAAAACAGGAAGTTATTATCCCTCTGTACAGACAGTTGGTGAGACCCCATCTGGAGTACTCGTGCAGTTCTGGAGACCAATCTCCACAAAGACATAGACAGGATGGAGGCTGTCCAGAGGAGGGCAACTAAAATGGTGCAGGGTCTGCACTGGAAGACATATGAAGAGAGACTTAAGGAGCTGAATATGTAGAGCTTCGAGGAAAGGAGGGAGAGGGGGGACATGATAGAAACTTTCAAGTACCTCAAGTTAATCAACAAAGTCCAAGAGGGTAGCACCTTTCAAAAAAGAGGTGTGCAAAAAAAAAGGGGCACAATTTGAAGATAGAAGGAGGTGGCTCAGAGGTAATTTAAGGAAGTATTTTTTCACAGAGAGGGTTGTGGATGCATGGAACGGCCTTCCGGAGGAGGTTGTGGAGTCAAAAACAGTGGTGGAATTCAAGCATGCATGGGACAGTCATAAGGCAATTCTAGGGGTTGGGGGTAGGAAGAAGTAGGCTGCTGGTTAACTAGGATCTGTAGCTTATCCATTAGGTAGGGAAATGGGCAGACTGGGTGGGCCAAGCGGTCCTTATCTGCCGTCAAAATCTATGTTTCTATGTTTCTAAACATGCTACTCAGACCTAACCATTGTGGTGCTATCATGCCAAGATAGATAGATAGCTAGATAGATAGATAGCTAGATAGATAGATAGATAGATAGATAGATAGATAGATAGATAGATAGATAGATAGATTCTTTACAAAAAAAAAACTTTGAAAAATGCACCAGTTAGGGTAATTTAGCACCACTAAAATAGGGAAATGTGGTGTTAGGGTGTCTAACCTTAACTCCCCCCAAAGCAGAAAAAGGGAAAACATTAAGGTTTTTGCTCTCTAAAGTCTTGGTGAATCAGTGATAGGGTCTTTCTTGCAGGTGTCAACCCTAATGATCCCCCTCTCCCTGCTCATAGCCTGAAGTCTGAAGCACAAGGTACAGCTCCCATCCAGTGCCTCATAGTGATACACTCTTCAAAGGTGAAAATGTATGTCTCGCCACATGTTGCCAACAAAATTTGTTGTAGCTTTCTTCACACAGGGATCTGCAGGCCTAGCATGAAGAAATGACATCATGTGTGATATTGCTTGTTCAGGGAACAGTATTTGCATTAGGGTTAACAACTCCAAGGAAGACACCACCACTGATTTGCCAAGGCTGTGGAGACTCAAAACCCTAATTTGTTTTCCTTTTGCTGCTGGGGGGTGGAGGGGGTGTTAGAGTTGAAAGCTCTAGCACCACATTTCCATACATTTTTGGCATTAAGTTACCTTAACTGGTGCATTAACACAGTTTTTTGCAAATAATTTCCTTTCTTTTTGAGATAGTGGAATCATATCCTCATTCACGTAGGTCTCATTGGGACCTGCATGAACAGTTGCTGATGCCCTGTGACAAAACAAGACTATGTCAACCTACAGAAGTGCAGGGCCCTTGCTGGCCTGCTCTTCCGTGCAGTGACAGATGTGAAGAATTCACGGGGCTGTCTCATGGGCTGAGGAATTGCAGGGCTCTGTAGTCCATGCATTTCTATGTCACTGCAGATAAAGATACAAAGGGCATAGAGTGCATCTGTCAGCCAATGTACAGTGCCCTTTGCTACCCACAGATGTAGTGGTGCAAGGCCTTATGCAAAGAGAACTGTTTTCTTCACTATATAGTACTCAGGTCATTGCCGACAACCCTACACCTTTCATTCCCTGGCTGAGGGCTGTCACATAACAGCACCATCCCCAAATCTGAACCCCATACAGCTGGGTCATTGAGATTACCACCAAGATCAGCTCACTGGCACATGATTACAAAGCATACATGCCCACTGGGATCAAGACTGGCTTTACACACAAAGTTAGTTAAGAATGATACTTTTTTTTATTTTGACCCCAAATTTTCAAAATACTTGTTTTATGAATTGCCTTATAAACATTACATGAACCATTTATAGTACATTGGATGAAATGTCATTTCACACTAGAAGTGTGAAAATATGTCTTGTCCAGGATTTAAACAAACTCTGTTCAGAGCTGATACAGCTGTGCTGAGCGCCGCCAGAGTATGGCGTGTACAAGATAGTGGCGATGACAGAAATGTGAATGCATAATACTGGCACATGAACAGTCTGACTTTGCAGACATCTCGTGCACAGTGGTCATCACTTCTGCAGTTGTGGAAGAAAAAGAAGTACCCAAATGAAGTGGGGTTCTCTGATCGCCTTTAGTCCTGGTAGTCTAGTGGTCCCTCCCCTTCCCGTGTTCTCTGATGGCAGTCCCTGTTGATAAAACACAAACTCCTATCTTAATAAAAATACACTGTGAATTGCTGCTGTGAATTTCCACTTTTAGCTGTCCACTGTAAAAACAGAACAATCGTTACATGTGTTTATAGTTCACTCCCCATTTTATACAGTATACATTTATGAGAGTTCAGTCAATTCCAGTTATATGCATGCTCTTGGGAAAGTCCAAAAAATGTGCATGCAACCAAAATTGCACTTATCCGAAATGACAGGTTTCTGAGTTGAGGTACCTCAGCGTAGTGTTTATTATGTATGTAGCTACTGAATAATGCTGACCCACAGCATTAAAAGAGATAGAAAATTAATAGTATTTTAACAAGACCTTTCAATAATTAGACCTCTGTACTGTTATTATTTTTATTTGGGTCTTGGTGGCTAGTAGTCAAATAAATATAGTTTGTATCTCAGATCTCTCTCTTTGTCTGATTTCAGAAGTAGCACTGAATGTTTGAACAAGTGCCCTGTCCTCCATTTCGGGGGGTTATAAAAACAATGTGAACTAACGCTTTGCTAGTTAATCCTACTTAGAGAATTCAGACCTCCAACCCTGCAAAATAATCCACCTTATATCCTGTACATTTGATTTGATATCCTAGATCTTCTTTGCATTTATGTTGATAATTTGCATCCAGGCTGCTTTATATTGTGTTTGCCACAGTTTGATGGTATTTGTGCTCTGGCTGATACAAAAAAAAGCATGATCTCAAAGTCTTCAGTTCACCTTTTTATATTTTTTTTTTATTTTGCAATTTGCATAATCTTTTGATAGGAGTGGAGGTCAATGACCATTTCGTTTTGTTTGTGATTTCAAATGGGAATTTGAATAAATTGTAGCTCAGCATATATGATAAAGTTTCAGTTTCAGTTGATAATAGCATATTCCTAGCTGGACAAGACAGAGAACTGAAACAACAGAAGGATGCTCTGTTTAAGTAATTTCCATTGGTCCCTTTTAGGAGATCCATTTCCTGTTGGGTGCAGACTCTATAAGCTGACTAGCAGGTAAAGAACAAAAAAGGAAGAAAGCTGAATACCTTTTTGTACAAGTACATTTCCTTGTGGTGGCTCTGTATTTTTACTACTAGAGAGTACTTTCAGATAACAACTATAACCTGCACACTAGAAAAAAAGGAACTGCATCTATAACAATAGGTTTGCTTTTGCTAAGAGGGTACTCAGTGTCACAGTGCCTCAACATATCATGGATCGTCAATGGCTCCCTTGCTAAAATTAAGTTAATGGGAGCCGGGCTGAATGGGAGTCACAGTCCAGCACTTAGACTGTGAGCAGATCACGATCTATGACAGGTTGAGCAACTGGGACACTGATTAGCATTTTAGCAAAAGCAGGCCTATTGTTACTCTGTAGCTGCAATTCATTTTTTTAAGTGTGCAGGTTAAAGATACTGTATTAGTAGTTTCTATTAGTGGAAATATAGAGCCACCACATTTCTGTCCTGCTGCAGGCATCCAACAACTCATAAAATACCCCATTTGGAATGGAAGTGAAGAAGGTACTGTGATGGAACAGTTCACTTTCTTTTGTCACAAAAGGTATGAATGAAATGATGACATCTTCCTATCGTGATACCTCATTGGCCTATCAAGTGTCACTTAAAGAGGATATCATCACTTCACGCATACCTTTTGTAACTGAAGAGGTGCGAGCTGCTCCACTGTGGGACCATTTTTAATCCTGTCCAGAACAGGATATCCTTTACTTTTCAGGGACTGTTGGGGTGGGGTTGCACTAGCAGTTTTGTTGGGCAGGGGGGTTGTTATAGCCCACAATTATGTTACTATCTTTGCAACTGTTTTTCCGATCTGTCTGAATATTTGCATGTGTGGTGTGGTACAATAGATCTCTGGATCTGTAGTTTTGTTCTGGTCAGATTTTCCATTGCAGAGCTGTGGAGCACTGGAAAGTGTAAACAACGCTCAACTTTTTTGAATTCTTTGCTTATCTCTACAGCCTGAATGACTTGTCTGTCTGGTTTTAAATTTTCAGGGTATATGGGATTTCGGTCAAGGTAGTACCTTTTGAAGATTTGGTGAAAAATAGCAATCCATTCAAAAGTTAATAAACTCGAAATTTTCCCATTATCTCCTGCAGGAAAAAATATATGTCTAGCTCGAAAGCTTTTAAAACCTTTTACGAAAGCAAAAAAAGCTTTCAAAGTGAGTTTTTTTGTTTTTGAGCAGCTGCCATCTTGTTTACAGTTAGCGGCAGACAAAAACGGCTGACATTGAATAATTACTGCCCCAGGTAAGCACTGTCAGTTGTGTTTACCTAATCAGAGTCTGAGGAACACATTGGGGGCATCGGATTTCCAATCTAACCTCCAGAAACTTCATTTCCATGATCAGTCCCCAGTAGTGTGGGAATTTGCAGAAGAAACAGATGTGGTACATTTGTGAAAGTGCCAGACTTTCTCAAAAGTGTTGGAACTGCTTCTTTGCCAATTTCCGACACTAGGATCCTGAAAATGGCATTTCTGGGGGTCACATGGAAAATACGATTCCCCCAGTGTGTTCCTTAGCCCCTGATTAGGTAAACACAATAGACAGTGTTTACCTAGGGGCAGTAAATATAGAAAACCGTCTCCCAATGTCTTTTATCTTCGATGCAGAATGCTGCATCGAAATTTGTGATGCAGAATTCTGCATTAAAGTTCTGTGACAGTCACTGACAATGGGGTGCCCAATTCCTGTGTCGGTATGCCTTCCCCCACTCCATACACTTATGTGGCACACTGGGAGCCCACCCCAGTGTGCCCAGATTTTTTAAGCTATTTTTTGTTTTCTGACACTGGGATACCCACTCCTGGCATCAGATGCCCCCTCAGTCCACTTTCTTTGCCAACGAGGTGCACAATCCCCCTGTGGGCAGTATGTATACCCCTTAAAAATTCATGAGGCACACTGCAAGCCCACCCCAGTGTGCAAGGTTAATGTCATACTGGGATGCCTCCTCCCAGTGTCAGATGCCCTCCCCCGCAAAGCCAGTTCTTTATATCCTGACATTGGGGTGACCAATCCCTGAGTCAGATAGTGTCTCCCCCACTAATATGGCACACTAGGAGCACACCCCACTCTGTCAAATGTTTTTTCAAAAATAAAAATAATCTGTAAATAAAGAAAATTGTGCCAAGATGTCTTTTTATTTCTCTGTAAAAAAGAAAATGGTCTCTCACCATCTCCCCAGTCCCCTCCCCACCCTCCCACTGAGCAATCACCTCACCAACCCCCTTTACCATGTATACCTCTGGAGCTGGGGAGATGTGATCTTCTCTGAACCTGAGACACATCTGCACTTTCCAAAGCCAAACTGCAATTTAATGAATCAAGGTAAGCCATTTAATGGGAGTCAATTGGGGGGGTTAACTTATGTTGATATCTCAGCCAATTTTGGGAATTTTGGCCCCAGATTTTCAACATGGGGTTCTTGGGACACCACTTCATGAACAAAGTCACTGTGATTTTGTTACTCGGTCCTGAAAGGTGATTTCATGGTTTCTATGTGGAATCACCTTTTGGGACTGAGTAACGAAATGACAGTGCTAGTGTTCATGAGGAGGGGTCCGAAAAAGCACATGCTCAAAATCTGATGCAAAAATTCCCCAAAATGACTGCAGTACAAGTGTGTGTTTTACAGTTTCTACACACACTTACGACTTCATCAATTTTTAATATTTTCACTTCAGATTTTCAGCATTGCCATTTTTTCACATCTTCTTATGAAAAATACAGCTGTCATTTTTCACAACCTGCCTGAAACATGTTTTCACACCTGTGGCACAGAATGGCACTGTCACTGTGCGAAGCAAACTTTCAGGATGGATTAACAAAATCACAGTGCTACTCTTCATGAGGGGAGGTCCCAAAAAGCACATGTTGAAAATTTGGAAAAGAAATTTAAAAAAATCACAGCTTTACGAGCATGTGTTGCGCTGTTTCTACTCACGCTCATAACTTCACCAATTATTAATATTTTCATTCCAGATTTCTGCACCTCATTATGAACAGTACGGCTGTCATTTTTTACATCCTTTCAGAAACATGCTTTCACACCTGTGCCACAGAATGGCATGGTCGCTGTGCAAAATCAACTTTCTGGGTGGATTAATGAAATCACAGTGCCAGTATTCATGAGGGGAGGTCCCAAAAAGCCCATGTTGAAAATCTGGTTCAAAAATTCACAAAACGTCACTGCATTATGAGTGTCTGTTGTGCAATTTTCTTGCAAAATTCCCCATAGGATAACATTGCGACACCCATGGTGCCTTTAGACACCCATATCTTGAAAACGATTAGAGATACAGATTTTTCACTACTTGCAGCATAGGTGAAGGTTTCAAAGACATGAACACCACTGAAGTGGAATTTTTTTCATAGCTGATATAGTTACTGAGATATTTGCAAATTAGTGTTCCAAGGGTTCATTTTCATGTCTGCAGTCCTGCGTTATGTCCCTGTATTTGTGTGCAAGTGGGCATGCAGGGCCCAGAGATCCCATGCTTACACATCTGCATACCATTATACGAAACATTTTCAGTGTTAGGGAAGCACAGGCCCAGAGGGCCCACAATCAAACAACCACATACCAGTTACATTACACTACATTTACAATGGAACTGGTGTACATTTTTCCAGTAAAACAGCAAAAAGCATCTATGGAAAACATTACTGAGATATCAGCATCTGGGCCAACTTTCGGTGCCTGGAACTTGGAAGTCGGTCAGGAAAGTATCAGTAGTGTTGCAACACTACCATTAGTTTTGTAAAAGTACCAGTACTGTTGCAACACTACCTTTCGTTTCACAAAAGTACCAGTAGTGTTGTGAATCTACCTTTAGTTTTGTGAAAGTACCATCGTATTGCAACACTACCTTTAGTTTTGCAGAAGTATCAGTAGTGTTGTGACACTACCTTTAGTTTCACAAAAGTACCAGTAGTGTTGCAACACTGCTTTTAGTTTTGTGAAAGTACCAGTAGTGTTGTAACACTACTTTTTAATTTTGCGAAAGTACTCTATGTTGACCTCTGGGAGTTTTATGAAAGTTTAGGAATTTTGTGGCATTAAAGACCCAAATGAGCCAGTCTCTTTGTCATTTCATAGCAAAAAAATGGTTAGGGCTTTTTGGGCTAACATTTGCAGTGTAGCAAGCCCTGGCCCCACAGATGTGCCTTTTGGAGTTTTGGTCACAAAATTGATGATGGGTCAAGGGTTATAGTGCTCTGAAGTTGCCAAATTTTCCATAGGATAACACTGTGACACCCGATGCACCTTTTGGTGCCCATATCTCGAAAACAGTTAAAAATATGGATTTTTCGCTGTGGTGACATTAGTACACCTTTAGGTGGACGAAGCCCCCATGCTGGTTTTGAAGCCATGATTACAACTGCAGTGGTATTTTTTTCCTTGGTTGCTATGGTTATTGACATAATGCCAAATTACTGTTGCAAGTGTTCCTTTTCATGATTATAGGGGTGTGGTATGTCTCCGTACTTATGTGTGAGTGGGAATGCAGGGCCCGGACGGCTGCACTCCCACATATGCAAATCATTATGCATAAAAATGGGCAGTGTGAGGGACCACAGCTTCTGAGTGGGAGCACAGAACCCAGAGGGCCTGTGCTCCCACATATGGATATCAGTATGCAAAAATGGGCAGTGTGAGAGGAACACAGGGCCACAACCATATACCAGTTACATTACACTTTCTGAAAAAAAAGGGAAATTCATTGCAGAAAACTTTGTTAATGCATCAGTTAGGGTTGATAGTACACCGACAAAAGTTTGGAAGTTCGGTGCTAGGGTTACCAACCCCTACTACCCCATCCCTACTTTCAGTTTCACACATCAACAGACATCGAGTGCATTGGTTATAGCTCACCCATTCTCCTATACTGCACAACCTCAGTTTGTTTAGACATGGAATGGGGTGAGAGTTAGGTCGATGACCCCAACACATACCCCGAAGCTTGTTGGTGTGTGGAGGGTGGGGGGAATGTGGTGGTAGGGGTTGGTAAATCTAACTGATGCATTAACAAAGTTTTTTGCAATGAATAGATAGATAGATAGATAGATAGATAGATAGATAGATAGATAGATAGACAGACAGACAGACAAATAGATATTCATTGCAAAAAAACTCCGTTAATGCATCGGTCAGGGTTGATTCCACACCAACAAAAGTCTGGAAAACAATGTTAGAGTTACTAACCTTACCCACCCCACACCCACACCCCATCATCCACAGACCAACAGGTGTTGAGGTGTGCCTTGGGGTTTATGGGCATAACTCTCACCCTTTTCCATGTGTAAACAAGCTGAGATAGTGCAGTATAGGAGAATGGGTGAGAGATAGGTTCAGTGATCTCAAGGCACACCCCTGTGCCTTTTGATCTGTGGATGGTGGGGGCGGGTGTGGGGGGATAGGGTTGGTAAGCCTAACATCAAATTTCCAGACTTTTGTTGGTGTGGAATCAACCCTAACTAATGCATTAATGGAGTTTTTTTGCAAAGAATTTACCTTCTTTTTGAGAAAGTGAAATGTTATTCATATGTAATCCATAGGTGGGAGCACTGGCCCACCAGATCCTGCACTCCCACCCACCCATAACTGAGTCCTCAGGTTTGCAAAATGGTATCCATAGGTGGAAGCACGGGCCCTCCAGACCCTGCACTCCCACCCAGAACTCTGTTCTCAGGTTTGCAAAATTGTAGCCATAGATAGGAATGCTTGCTCTCCAAGCCCTGTACTCCCACCCACCCATAACCGTGTCATCAGGTTTGCAAAATGATAGCCATAGCCCACCTATAACTATGTCCTCAGGTTTACAAAACAGTATCCATAGATGGGAGCATGGGCCTTCCAGGCCCTGTACTCCCAGCCACCTATAACTACTGTATGTCCTCAGGTTTGCAAAATGGTATCCATAGGTGGGAGCATAAGATCTCTGGGCCTTGCGCTTCAAGCCACCCATCAGTGTAGAGGCATAGTGCAGGAGGGTCCTGTGCTCCCAGTTTTGCATAATGGCTTGCATATTTAGGAGTGCAGGCCCTCTGGGCCCGGTGCTCCCACCTACCCATAGGTGTAGAGACATAGCACTTGAGGGCCCTGTGCTCCCAGCACTGGAAGATGATATCCATGAGTGGGAGTGTGGGCTCCCTGGGCCCTGAGCTCCCACCTACCTATAAGTATAGTAACATAGGGCAGGAGAGCCCTGCGCTTTTAGTTTTGCATAATCATATCCATAGGTGTGAACATGAGCCTTCTTGGGGGCCCTGTGCTCCCAACCACCCATGAGTGTAGAGGCATAGTGTAGGAGGGCCCAGTGCTCTCAGTTTAGCATGAATAGTATGCATACAGTGGGTGGGAGTGTGGGCACTCTAGGCTCTGTGCTCCCACCTCCCCACAAGTACAGACACATATCACAGGCCTAGAGGCATTCCAAGTAACCCTTGTAATGCTTATCTGGCATTATCTCAGCAACCATAGCAACTAGCCATATAGCCCACCCATAACTAGGTCCTCAGATTTCAAAATGGTATCTATAGGTAGGAGCGCAGGCCCTTCAGGCCCTACACACCCACACACATGGCAGTGTACAGGCATAGCACAGGAGGGCCATGTGCTCCAAATTTTGCATAATGGGATGCATATTTGGGAGAGGGCCTGCACTCCCACCCACTCATAAGTGTAGAGACATAGCACCTGAGTGACCTGTGGAGCCAGAATTGCAAGATGATATCCATGGATGAGAGTGCGAACCCTTTTGGCCCTGCACTCCCACCTACCTGTAAGTATAGAAACATGGTGCAGGAGTGCCTTGTGTTTTTAGTTTTGCATAATCATATCCATAGGTGGGAGTATGAGCCCTCTGGGCCCTGTGCTCCAACCCACCCTTGAGTGTAGAGGCATAGAGTAGGAGGGTCCAGTGCTTCCAGTTTCATATAAATAGTATGCATAGTTGGGAGCATGGGACCTCTAGGCCATACGCTCCCTCCTATCCACAAGTACAGACATGTAGCAGAGGCCTAGAGGTATTCCAAGTAACCCTTGTAATGTTTATTTGGCAAATAACTATAGAAAGTACAGAAAAAAATATTTTTCAATTGTATTCATGACCTAGCCACCTCCACGCATGCTTAGTTTTAGGTATCAAGCAATGCTTAGCGAAAAATCCATATCTCAAACTGTTTTCAAGATATAGGCACTGAAAGGTGCTGCAACCTCCACAATGTTATCCTATGTGAAAAATTCACAACTTTGGAGTATTGTAACCATGGAACTGATTAATTTTTTTCAACAAAGTACCAGAAGGCACAACTGTGGTGCAAGGGTTTGCCACCCTACAAATTTCTGCACAAAAGTTAAAACTGTGTAGTGGCAGTGAGGTGCCAAAGAAACTGTGGTTTTAGCAGACACCACAGTGTTATCCTATGGGAAACATTCACAACTTCGGAGTACTGTTACCATGGAACTGATGTAAAATTTTTCACCAAACCACCAAAAGGCACATCTGTGTGCAAGGGCTTGCAGTCCTACAATTTGCAGCCCAAAAGTCCAAAACATATAGTGGCAGTGAGTTAGCAAATAAACTATGATTTTGGGGATTGTACTGTTGTAAATTGTGAAAGCATGTCGCAAACTGCAAAAGTACTGTGAGATACTTTCACAAATTTGTCATAGTTTCATGCTTCTACTGTTGCAAAATGTGACAGTACAAATGACCAGACCAAAATAAACATATTTCTGGGTCTTTTTTTTTATTCTGATGCATGGATGCTGTTGCTAGGACCCTGTTAAGGTAAACACATCAGTTAGTGTTTAGCTAGGAGCAGTAGTTTTTAAACTAAAATGTTTTTTCTCCACTGCTAACTGAAAACAAGATGGCCACCACATGACAGTACTGAGTGCATTTGTGACAGAAAAAGGTGCTTTCATTGAAGTCGGCAGGCGGCAGGGTGGCATGAGGGTGGAGAGCTGCCACCCGCTGCTGACTGGGGGAGTGGAGTGGTGGGGCTCATTGGGCAGGTGGGAAGGGGGTTACCATTGGACCACCAGGGATGGATTGGTTGTTAATATTTTATAACTGACACCTGCGATAGGGCTGCGAGTGGTCCACTGGACCACCAGGGATATAGGAGGCAATTTAATTATACTTCTGCCCATGATCGGGCTGCGAGCGGTCCACTGGACCACCAGAGATATAGGACATTTTACATCTAGTACATATGCCTGCGATCGGGCACTGGGGCACTTTGCCGCTTGTGCAGGGGGCGTCGGTCCCCAATGGCTGCAGCCTGGCAGGGCACCAGGCACAAGTCGCCGGGGATTGGCATGCCTGCATGCAAATGGGGCCATAATGACATGCAAATGGCTCCATTTGCACCTTGCACGCATTATGGCCCCATTTGCATATGCACTTTTGAATATCTAGGGTGATGCACCTAGCACAACTGCACTTGAGCTAGCACATCCCCCTGCCCCTCTCTGGCCACTTGCACTGGTGCAGTGCTACTGTGCCATGCACATTGGGGGTGGCCACAGAGTGATATTCAACGGTGCTGAGCCATGGCACAGCACCATTGAATAGCACGCTGTCAGCACCCTGGCACATCCCAGTTGCGCTGCGCCCAGGCTTGCGCACAGCCTGGAGCAGTCTGAATATCCCACCCAGAAACTAAAATCCCCTGATGAAATGATTCTCATTTTCTTAGATAAGACTGACTCTTGTGGACAGATGACCTCTGTATGCTTTTAGACTTGTAAAGATGTGGTATCTGATTCCCATTAAAGCAGTAGTGCATGATAGCAGTGAACATATTGACTTGTAGTTTTTTTATTCTTTTTTAGAATGCCCCTTATCATCAGACTTGTATGGTACCATTTTCCCCATTTTGAGGCTGCTTTACCACATTTTTGACAATTAAAATAACAAACTCTGGTCAGAGCCAACACAGCTGCTTTCAAAGTAGCAAGTCCGAGTGAAAAGTATTCAGAGCTCCTGTCACTGGGCATGCGCAAGAAAGAACTCACCATGCCCAAGATGACCACCATGCCAGAAGTGTGCATGCGCAATACTCACCCATATGCAATGAGCTCACAGTGGCCATCTTGGGCATCAAAGGCTCTTTTGCCTTTATAGCAACTGCAGAAGTGACAAGCTAAAACAAAAAGTACCCCAACGGGGTGGGGGTTGTGTGGCCCTCAGAGTGGAAGGGCTGTGGAGAACTAACCCAACAGCACTGATGGAAGCTCTGTGGACATGGGACTACAGCACTGTGGAAGCACAGAGCTGAGGTATTCAGTCACGTGCTTCCAGAGTCCCTTTTCACTCTTCTAGAAAAATGTCCACAGGGCTCCACCCATGCAACTGTAATAAAAGGAGAACACCTTTTAATGTGGCTCGGACCATGTTTTCAACAGGATTCTAGGTTGTTTTTGAACAATGATTGTTTAAGATCCCTTCCCTGTGACACTAATGAACTAGCATGCAGCAGACACTGTTTTCTGACTTTATGGGACAACAGGTGTACAAAACAGCTGAGAATATGAATATAAACCTGGTTCAGGTCATATTAAAATGTTATTATTTCAAATGTGAAAAAAAATACTAAAGCAGCCCCAAAACTGGGAAAGAAGGGTTGCATACAAGTCAGGTGATAAGGGGCAACCTAAAAGAGAACAAAAAAGTATGTAAACATTTTCACCAGCATCATGCAGTGCTATTCTGAGACTGTTTTGAATGAACATATCTCTGTGAAAATATATCTTATCAGTTTTCTTATGATTGTGTTAAAATGGTATATTAAATATAAAAAAAATTTCCTGTAGCCAACTGGCTTGTGCAGTTGCACATGCTGGTTTGTTTTAGTATAGTAGGTAAATGTAATTCAAGGCCCTCACCAGTAGCCTCTGCCAGTGACACATCTGTCTGCATTGTGTTGCCTACGGTTCCATGTGATAACAGTGACTATAGAATGATGACTCATGAAGAGGGCACACATCTTGCAGCGTGATGACATAGAACAAAGTCTTTTTTGTGGGGGGTTTAGCACCCTGCACCCTCCCTTGTGGGGGGCTTTGCCCCCACACCCCCCTTTATTTAAGATACCAACTCTGGTGGGGCATACCTTGGGGACAGGGAGAATCGCTGGTTGCCCAGAAGTGTTGGTGCTGTGGTTTTGTTGCCCTCTTTAGAGGTCACCATTCCACAGTCACTATATTGATGGGCTACCGTTGCCTACCTGCACTGCTCAACATGCAGTGTGTGTGCTTAGAAACATAAGAACATAGAAACATAGAATTTGTAGGCAGATACGGACTGCTTGGTCCACCTAATCTGCCCATTCATCCATGCCTATAGAATCACCACAGATCCTACTTGATCTCCAGCCCATTTACCCACTTTCCCTTTGCCTAAGACTCCCTTATGTCTATTCTATACATTTCCTTCACTGTTTGCACTCCCATCAGATCTGCTGAATGACTGTTCCAGGAATCCACCACTCTTAGTGTGAACAAGTACTTTCTCACACCTCTCCAGAATCTACCCACATCAAAATTCCCATCATGCCCCCTTGTCATTGAGCATCTGTTTTTCTGAAAAATACTTTCCTCCTGCACCTTATTTACCCCTGTGAGGTATGCTAAGGTCTCTGTCATTTTCCCCCCTCTTTCTTCTCACTTTCAAAGTGTACATATTTAGGTCCTTAAGTCTCTTCTAAAAGGGCTTCTAATGCAGACCCTGCAGCATTTTAGTTGCCTCCTCTGGACTGCTTTCACTTTGTCTACATCCTTCTGAAGATGTGGTCTACAGAACTGGACACAGTACTCTAGTTTTGGTCTTACTAGCTATCGATACAAAGGCAATACCACCTCCCTCTTTCTGCTTGTGATACCTCTCCCTATGCACCTTAGTATCTCACTAACCCTCCCAGCTGCCTTGGCACACTGCCTGGTCACCTTTAGGTCATTCAGTATGATTACCTCCAGTTCTCTTTCCTGCTTGGAGGTCATCAGTACCACTCCTTCTATTTTGTACACTGTGCATGGGTTTATGTGCCCCAAGTGCATTACTCTGCATATTTTCATATTGAAACCCAGCTGCCACACCCTTGACCACTCCACAAGTTTTCTCTTGTCTCTGTTCATCCTTTCCATCCCCTTTAGAGTGTCCACCCTATTACAGATTTTGGTGTCATCTGCAAAGAGGAGGAACTTCCCTTCCAGCTCCTCTGCAATGTCACTTATAAAGATAGTAAAGAGGACTGATCTGGGAACTGATCCTTAAGGCAGCCTGCTGGTCACTCTCCCTTCCTCTGAATGAACTCTGTTAACACTACCCTCTGTCACCTATCTCTTAACCAATTTCTTATCCAGTTTACCACCTTTGGACCCACTGATAAGCTACCTAGCCTCCTGTGTGGAACAGTGTTGAAAACATTACTGAAATTATGAAGACACACCCACACTACTGTATTAACCTCTGGCCACAGAGGAAACCATTACACACTGAGATGAGTGGTATCACAGGATTCTTTGTTCCTTCCTGTGTGACAACCCTTTCCCAGTTGTGTACTACCTGGGTACATTTTCGTACCTCCCCAACTGGAGTAGCTAAGAGCTACCAAGAGCAGGGAATGCTGCACTGGACTGACCTGTAGACCTGTAGGAATGTAAGACAATGATACTGCAAGCAAGGAGTCTGACACTTGAGTTTTTGAGCCAAATGGTAAACGTTTACTGAAATTGTAAAAGAAATCTTGGTAATCAGAGCCACGAATGGCACAGTGTAAATTCAGGCAAAAATGACAACTAAAACATAAATTAGAATTAATGTGTACTCTAAAGTATATCCCAGCAGGGCACCTCCACCCCATTATTCACTTTAAAAATCACCCCTGGAGATGACAGGCACTCACCTCCCACCAATCCTCCAGATATCACACTTACCTAGGATAAGCGCCCACCTAAGCCTTAATCCCTGAGCTTCATTCACCTTAGAACTAATGACCCTTTTTGCCAGATACCTTCCCCGGTATCCAATTACTGTGTGCACCTGTGTAGAACTAAGGAATGCAGTGACTACTGGGCCATACATCCAAGCAGTTTGTCCACTGACCCCTTCTGCCAGATACCCTCCCTGGTAACCAATTTCACTTGCCTTAAGGGCATACAGTGAGTACTAGGTCTTACCTTATGTTGGTCAGTGAGCCTTTCTGGTGAAACATTTCAATAAATAAAATATCTACCTCAGTCAGGCCAATGACCCTTTCTGCCACATACCTACCCAAGTATCCAATTACTCATTTACCCTACTGTATTTCTTATATTCTAAAATCATTAAACATCGTTGACATTTTCACACATTCATTACTGGAAAACATCTAAACTAAGAAATGGCATTAAACAATGTTGCATACCGGTACATTAAAAGCTCCCCCCCCCCACCCATGTCCCTTCAGGTTCAGTCCTTCACTTTGATAATAGTCTCTTAAATTCAGAAGGACTGAGGTAAATTTTCTGTAAAACAGTGTCACTGTGGCTTTTAAAATAGTCCCAAAACAGTATCAACAAGGTTTTTACTATACCACACTCCTTTGGATTTTCTGAAGAAATTCTGTGTAAAGAGGTTGTAGCTTGGTGTAGTTGGAGGTCCCCCTTTGAGTCAGCAGGATGTAGATTCTGTGAGGAGAAGTGATGATTTCTTCAGATTTGCAGCTTTCCTTCTTCTGTGAGGAAAACTTTTTATACAGGATCATCAGGCACTTGAAGCAACAGGCTTTCTATTCTTTACCCTGTTCTCACTTACTGCCCTCTCTGACCCTATTCTGGGATACAGGTGATCCCCTATTCCTATACTTGCATTTAATTTAAACTGTCTCTGTCAGGCTATTTCTTCTTTACCAGGCCTCTTCAGATAGACATTCTTTTGGCATGGGCACCTTTCTTGGTCAATCTCCCTGCTCAGACTGACTGCACACTGGCTGTACAGCTTTTTATAGGCAAAATCTCATTAGCATATTTAAATATGTGGTTTCTGAGTGGACACTGGCCTGTCCAGTAGCTCAGAACCAATCAAATTTCTCCCTGAAGCACCATAAGCCACAATGGCTTCTCAGTTTTGAAATTCAACTGCCTCTCTGAACATTCCTAGGCTCCCCCCTTTTTTTATAACTTTAGGTCATTTTAAAATACATTTTCTTTGTCACATAAAATTAGCTTTTTTCCAAGGACTAAGCACTTTTCATTATAATGACTGGACAGCTGACTTCCTGACTTCCCAAGTTTTCTGCTGAATTTTTTCTGTACACAGTAGCCCCTAGGAAAGCAGAGTCGCTAAGACTACTGTTGTTTAATCATTAAAGAACTTAGTCATTTCTGAACACTTTTCTATCTTTTTTCCAATCAAAACAGTCGTGTCCTCTTAAACTGTGTTGAGTACAACAATTTGTCTCTCTCAGACATTAAATATTCATTTTCCCATGCTAAGCCCCACCTCCAGTCTAAATGTCTGCATGGATTAGCTTCATTCAGGACCAACTCTCCCTTTCAAGGTTAGCGACTCCTCTATTTTATACATTAGGCACCTAAAACTATTTTTCCTCATATGTAGGATACTCCAAGGATTGTGTGTCCCAAGTTTGGTTTATTTCTATCAAAAATCAGCTTGGCAGCATGATGCTGAACATGACAAATGTGTTGTAGAATCACTGGCTTCAATTCTGATGTCTGCTTCAAAGTGCTCCGTTTTAGCTTCTGTGCTCTTTTGAAACTTTTGAATAATATTGTGTAGTGCCCAGGACTCCTCCAGCCCCCACACACCTTTTATATTATTTATTTTATATGTATTTTCTGTGTGTGAGCTTTGAGCCCCTGTGACACAATAGCACCCTAAATGCACAAAATGGCTCCTGTGAACTCCTAGTGTGTGTGCATTTCCTTTCACCGAGTCAGGGATTCCAGAGTCCACATTTACAGACTATGCTCCCTGTCATATACTATTTATTTGATGTATTAGGAGCCAGTCCCTAAACCATCATTCCCTGGCACTTTTCACCTGCTAACTAATGTACAGGGAATAATTTTATCTGGTTGATCCTGCCTTGAGACGACCGCATCGTGCGTCTATCTCTCGGTTACGTGAGAAGCAGGAGAGTCCTATAGGCCAAAGCTTAACTTCTGTATGGCTGCAGACTGAGGCAGCTGCCCTAGGCAGAACCAGGGTTTCCAAGTCTGAGCACTGAGTGCTCTCACTGTGGGACTGACTCTCGGTCACTCCCTCTCCCTGTCACTTATATTATTGGCACCTGTAGCACCTGCAGCTGCCACTCTACATCACAAAATTTAACCACAGAGCAGCTAACATTCCTGGAGCAACTGAATAAATATGAAATAATTAGTGTACAATAATAAATCTCCACAGGCAACTCAGGCAGTCTGAATTCTTCACTGGGCTACCAGTGCTTGTGTGACTAGCATGGGTGATCAGTTAATAGCCCACTGGCCACCAATCTTAATATTTAACTGTTTTACCATTAAATACTATATTCCTACCACAGAAAATTATGCCAATCATAATACTTTATGTAAAACTGCATGTGTTGAGAAACAGCAGGGCCAGGAGTCCTTTCCACTCCCCCCCCCCCATGCTGGATCCCGCTGTCTTTAATTAGTGATATGGTCACAGTGTATTTTACAACCTAACCTATTTGAAACTGTTAATCTCTAATGTGGTATAATTATGAATGCTGAATCTAGTCTTTTTATTACTGCAGGGGCTACCCTATATTTCTCTGGTAGCTCCTACCTACTCTGGGTCTCGAACCTCCATCCTTGACTATTTAATACAGTAAAACTACTAGGCTGTTCCTATTCTCTTGGTGGACTAGTCTATATAGGCTGTTACAAAATCTAAGTAGACCATGTCCTCTAATTCACCCTGATCTAATTCCCTGGTCACCCAGTCAAAAAACTTTATCAGATTTATTTGACATAACCTCCCAACCCCCCACCTTGGGCCTTGTAACCCATTGGATTCCAAATATTAGACAATCTTTTCCTTTTGCAGTGACTCCATAAATTTTCCCTCCACCAAAGTCAGCCTATCTTGCCTATAATTGCCAATCTTCTCCTTGTTACCACTTTCGTGAAGTGGGACTATATCTGCCCTGCTCCAGTCCCACAAAACCACTGCTGATTCCAATGAGCTATTAAATAGGACTGTCAAAGGAGTAGTCAGCACATCCCTGAACTCCCTCAATACCCATGGATGCACTCCATCTGGCCCCATTGCTTTGTCCACTTTCAGATTAGCGAATCCATTCCTGGCATGTGAACACAGAATAAAAATATTTGTTCAGGATGTCTGCCTTTTCCTGGTCCGTGTCTTCACAGTGCCCCTTTCACTTTTTAATTTTATGACCCCCCCCCCCCCCGTCTTTCTCCTCTCATGTACAAATCTAAAGAATGTCTTGCCCTTTCAACACTGCCTGGGCTATTCTGTCTTCAGTTTGTGCCTTTGTGTTCCCTACTTCTCTACTGCTTCCCTCTGTTTCCCATGATACACCTCCCTATCCTCCTCCCTCTCTGTCTCCTTATACTTTTTGAATGCTACCCTTTTAGCCATTACCCCTTCTGCCACCACTTTCAAGAACCACAGAAGTCTCTTTTTTTCTTTTGCTTTTGGTCACTTGCTTTCTGCAGAGGGTTGATGCATCCACTATGGCCTTTTTTTATCATTTACCACTGTTCCTCCACCCCACCCAGGTCACCCTCCCCTGCCAGGTTACCACTAATGCATTCAACCAACTTTTTAGAATCTAACCTCCTGAAGTCAAGGACCTTCACCCTTCTGTGGTTTAGTTCTGCAGCCGTCCTTATACTGAATCACACTGCATGGTGCTCGTAGTTCCCTATGTGGCCTCCTACATTGATATCTGCAACGCTGTCCCTGTTAGTGAGTACTAACTTCAGTATTGCCCCATCATGAATGGGTTCACTGGCTAGTTGCCTGAAGAATGTCCCCTGCCTGGAGTCCAGGATGTCCCTGCTTCTAGCTGAAGCTGCTGCTTGGAGGTTCTAGTCTACAAATGGAAGACTGAAGTCCCTACACCAACAGCACCTCCTCTTCTGCCACCTTGCCAGTAGCTTCCACTTGTACTTTATCTAAACTTCCCAATGTGCTGGAGGTCTGTATATCATGCCAGTGTAAATAGGGACTCCATTCCCCATCTCTAGGGTGACCCATAGTACATCTGCTCCCCTGTATTCCCTGTATATACATTGGTTTTATGCCTTCCCATACATAAAGCACCACTTCCACTCCTTTCCTTCCCACACTGTCCCACCTGAAAAGAGTATAGCCTGATATGGCCATGTCCCAGTCAAAGATTTCAGTGCACCATGACTTATTAATTGATACAGTATCCAGGTCAGCCTCTATCATTCTGGCCTATAGGTCCAGAATCTTATTTCCTAGATGTCTAAAGTTCACACACATGACCTCCCAGATTTTGTTACCACTCCGCTTATCTCTTTTGTTTCCTTTTTGCCTTCTCTGCTTTGTCCTCCTTTTCTAATGTTTTTATTTCCATCCCCCTTCATTTCTACAGTCCTGTTTCCTTTATTAATTTCCACCCTGGGGGATTCCATTCCCCTCCATTCCCCTTGTGTTCTCCCTACTTTCTACTTCAGCCTGTGTGTGGGGAGTTGGCAGTTTCTGCCTCCCCGATTTCTTCTGCCATTCCCCTCTGTTATTCTAAATGTTCTTCAAAGTAACATCCAAACTGTCCACTGAGGACTGTGGTTCTCCTCTTGGAAGGATGCAGGCCATCATCTCTGTTAAAGCCCTTATCTCTCCACTTGGATCCCCAGTCCCCAATGTAGCAGAACCCCTCCTTTCTGCAGCATTCCTTTAACCATACCTTGAAGGTCTTGGTGTAGAGATCCCTTTCTCCCCCCCACCTTGTAGATAGGCAGTGCCTCAGTGAAAGACAATGAGCCTGCTACCTGTCTATGATCCCTCCCTAGTTTCATTAACTTCTCCTGCACTATCAAAGCCCCATCCTTTGACAGGTCATTAGTGCCCATGTGGAGAATTAAATCTGGCTCTGCTTCTCATACTTCTGTCCTAGTGATCCTCTGTATCTTCTTCCCATCCCTCTGGGCTGTGAGTACCAATACCCATAGTCTGGGTAACAAGCTCCCTGAACTAGTGGTCTTGATGGAAGAGGGATGTCAGGATATTGTGGTAGTCACAGAAACATGGTACACAGAGAATCATGACTGAGATGTCAACATACCAAGTTACACAGTCTACAGGAGGGACAGGGGGCATAGAAGAGGAGGAGGAGGAGCTCTCTATGTAACAGAAAGGATCAAAGCAACAAAACTAAAGGGTAAACAGGGAGGAGAGGAGGCACTGTGGGCCACCCTGGAGGCAAGAAGTGGCACCACAATCCGCAGGGGTGTTGTGTACAGATCCCCATCTCAGGGGGAGAAAATAGACAAGAAAATGATAGAAGGCATCCTTAGGATTGCAGATAAAGGGGAGATATTGTTTGTGGGGGACCTGGATATGTTAGATGTTAACTGGAGCATTTTGGCTGCAGCCATATCCAAAAGCAAGGTCATTCTCGATGCCTTACAGGAGGCATGCCTCAGACAGCTAGTGTTGGAACCCTCTTGGGAGGGAGTAATCTTGGACCTGGTACTCTCAAATGGGGATGGAGATAGGGTAAGAAGTGGGTAGCCATCTGGGAACAAGTGACTAACAAACAGTGTGGTTCATGATAAACACAGTCATAGAGTCAAGCCATACAAAAGTGAGGGTACTGTACTTTAGGAGGGCTGAATGGTATCACATCATAAGAGTGACACAAAATAAGTGACTAGAAATATAGTGACTCATTTTGGGTGCTTTTATTGTGGGTTACCCTGCAGAATAGTGAGTGTATGGGATTGCGACCAGGAGGAAGGGCAAATGGAAGGGAGGAATAGCAAGAGGAAGGGGAGGGACAGAGAAGGAGTATTCAGGCACAGGTGTACCTGCTGGGGCCTAGCTAGCCATGTGATGTGGTGGTATGTGAGGCTAGTTCTGGCAGAGCAGGTACTGGGCTCGAGACTGGGAGCAGGTTACATTTTGTTGCAGCTGAGAGCACTTAATTTTTTGTGAGATCCCGATTTTGCCCTTCCCCGACATGCACCCCACTGGAGTTGAGAATCCTAATTCAGGGGGGTACAGGGGGCAAAGCCCTCTCTGAGGGGGGTGTCCCCCCCAACAAAAACACTATTTTTACATCCAGAAGTCGAGTCGCCTTAAAGTTTATATCACTGATTTGCTTTTTGGTGACATACACTCACCATAATAGCTATCGCTGTTTTGCTATCACTATTATGACATAGAACTGGGCTGACTTGTCAAAATGGGAGAGTGTCTCACAAAAGCACTAGCAAATGGGCAAGAAATAGGGCAGGAAGAACAATGGGGAAACATCAAAACTGCCATCACAGAGGCAACAAGCCTTTGTGTGAAGCAAATAAACAAATCAAAACGAAGGAAAAAAACACTATGGTTCTCAAATTAGGTGGTGGGTAAGGTTAGGGAGAAAAAGATAACATTCAGGAAGTATAAGGAAAAACAGAAGGAGCAGGACAGAGAACTGTACCAGTTAAAGTAGAAGAAAGCAAGGAAGGCAGTTAGAATAGCAAAGGCCCAAACCAAGGAAAAGATAGCCAACTCAGTTAAGAAGGGGAATAAAACCTTTTATAGGTACATTAGGGAGCGAAGAAAGACCAAGGGAGGGATAGTGAGGCTTAATAAAGGGAAGCGTTGGTTGGCAGAAGGTGACAGTGAAAAAGCAGAGATACTGAAAAAATAATTCTGCTCAGTATTCACAAAAGAAGAGGAGGCGGAGGTACCTAATCCAATCAATATAAGCATTCTGGAAAGGGGGGTCGCTACCAGACCATTCACAGGAGAAAGGGTTCTAAAAGAACTCCTGAAAGTAAAGGTGGACAAAGTAATGGGGTTTGATGGGATTCACCCCAGAATTCTAAAAGAACTAAGGGGAGAACTAGTGGCACCAATGACTGCCCTTTCTAACAAATCATGGGAGGATGGTGTGGTACCTAAGGACTGGGGAAGGGCAGATGTGATTCCACTTCACAAAAGTGGGAGTAAAGCAGAGGCAGGAAACTACAGACCTGTTAGTTTGACCTCAGTGGTAGGGAAAATGATGGAATCACTTCTGAAAGAAAGAATTGTTGAGTACCTAGAGGCCAGCAGGACACAGGACCAAAGGCAGCATGGATTCACAGCAAGAAAGTCATGTCAGATGAATCTATTAGATTTCTTTGACTTGGTGACCAAAATAGCAGACCAGGGAGGGGCTGTGGACTTGGCCTACCTAGACTTTAGCAAGGCATTTGACCCCGTCCCATACAAAAGATTAATATACAAGTTAGCCAGCCCAGGAGTGAGTCCCAGGGTGGTAGCCTGGGTAAAAAATTGTCTGGACAACAAGACACAGAAGGTAATTGTAAATGGAGTCCACTCCAAAGAAAGGGGGTTTACTAGCTGGGTACTGCAAGGTTCAGTACTGGGTCTGTTCCTTTTTAATGTCTTTATACTGTAAGTGACATTGTGGAGGTACTGGAAGGAAAAGTATGCCTCTTTGCAGATGACACAAAGATCTGCAGCAGGGTTGATACACAGGGGGTGGTGGAAAGGATGAGAAGGGACTTGTCAAGGTTTGAGGAATGGTCAGACATATGGCAGCTTAGATTCAATGCAAAGAAGTGCAAAGTAATGCACATGGGAAACAAAAACCCAGGGAAGAGTACGTAATGGGGGGGAGGTACTTACAATAACAAAAATGGAAAGGGACCTGGGGATAGTGACAGCAGATGACCAAAAGGTAACTAAGCAATGAGAAAAGGCAATAAAGAGGGCTAGGGGGATACTGGGAATAGAGATGCAGCGAATTTAAATTCCACAGATGAAGTGTCCGCGAAGTGATCACTTCACATTCCCACTCTGCTACGCGGAGTGGGCAATGCAAAGTACTGACTCCACCTTGGCATTACTACTTAGTGTAAAGGCAGAATGACAACATGAAGTGAGGCAAAGTTGTTGTTTTCAAATTTCAATGGACTTTGCCTTGCTCTTTAGCCATTGCCAGGCAGGAAAATGAAGGAAGTGAGTCATACAAGCAGACACTTTCACTTTCTCCTGTGCAGATGGAGACAGAGAGAGGGGAGTGTGTTGTTTCTTCACTGCTGAGACTTGGAGATCAGAGTGAGGAGGAGATTTAAACTTTGATTTAGATCCAACAGCTTTTTTATAAGCTACATTTTTACGTCTTTTCTGCACTCTTTTTTACTTAATGTGTTCTTTCTGTAAATTTATTTTTCTTACCTTTATAAGTAGTTAGTTGTTTGTCTGTGTCTGTGTGACTGTCTGTGTATTGTGTGACAGTGTGAGTAGTCATTGCTCAGACTGAGGGAGCACAGTAGGAGAGATGGACCAGGGTGAGGGTCTGAGGGAATGTCTGGGGTGAGGGCAGCTCTGGGAGAGCATGGTACTGGTAGATATCGTACAGTGCACATGCATGATGAGCATGGCCAATGATTCCTGTTGAACCAATTGAAAATTCTAAGTGTCCCTCCCAGAAGCAGGACCAGCACCACCTTCTGACTCTGAGGCACTTGAACCACCACCACGTCCAGCACCAGCTCCAGCATCAGGTCCTCTGGAGCAGGATGTGCCTGTGCCCCTGGGTCCAGATATGATTCCCAACCCTGCTGAGCACCATGACCAGCCAGCTGCTAGTTCATCTGGCCCTCCCCTGCCTTTGCCTGGTCCTCCCTGCACCTCCGTCATTTGGCAGTTTTTTGACAGTGTTGGGGGGGACAGCAGCATAGTCAGGTTCCACCTATGTGAGGTGGAGGTGCACTGTGGCCCCCGGGGGACTAACCTGGAGACTGGGGACCAGCGCACCCATATGCTCAATCACCACCAGTTAGAGTGGCAGGCTGCCACAGAATGGGCCATGTCTGCACCTGCTGGCCCTTCTGTGGCAGAGTGTGCATCTGTGCATGGCAGCGGCCCTAAGAAGAGGAGGGCAAGAGCAGCACCTGCTGCTCCACCAGCACCCAAACCACCACCACCACCACCAGCAAGTCAGCCTGTAGAACATGTGGACCCCAGAGAACTGTGTGTAATACAGGCTGACTTGGCAGTTCTCTGGAGTGCTGTTGAGGAGAACAATGAGAGGGTGAGTGCTGTCGAGCAGTGGTTGGATCGCATAGAGGGACATCAATTGCAAATTATGTCCATGCTGGAACTGTTTCTGGTTCACCGTGGAATCCCACATTAGTTGTTTTTTTTTCCCTCACACCATGTGCCACCCACACCTTCCTTGCTGTGTTATAAAATGTATTCCTCCACCATCCCTGACCCTTGTATGCAGTTATGCCTTTTTTTGCTGTCTTCAGTATGAGTGACACGTTGTATTCTGAGCAGTGCAAGTATACTGTGCTAAACTGCATGTGTGCATTCAGTCTTCTTTCCAGTCTGTGTATGTACTACAGACACTGTCCAACTCCCTGACTTAAAAACACTTATTAATGAGTACAATGGTGGAATGGTGAAGCCTGGAGAGAGATACTACAAAACAGGGTTACAATACATCCAGGTAACTAGTAAAAAAATTAATGTTGTGATTTGTGACGTGATCATAAAACGTGATTTGTTACTACATTTGTGACCGTGATGATGAAGAAATGCGAATGCCTACGGCTGTACTTCCCCAGGCCCTGATGAGGTGTGGCACAAAACTCCCAGACTTAAGAACACTCATTAATGAGTACAATGGTGTGGTGGTGAAGCATGGAGAGACACTACAAAACAGGCTTACAATACATCCAAGTAATTAGTAAAAAACATTAATGTGATTCGTGACGTGATCGTAAATCATGATTTGTTACTGCATTTGTGACCGTGATGATGAAGAAATGTGAATGCCTATGGCTGCACTTCCCCGATGAGCTTTAGCTTAAAACTCCCATACTTAAAAACATGTATCAATGAGTACAATGGTGGAGTGGTGAAGCCTGGAGAGAAACTACAAAACAGGCTTACAATACATACAAGTAACTAGTAAAAAAATAAATGTTGTGATTCATGAGTGACGTGATCATGAATCGTGATTTGTGACTGCATTTGTGACCATAATGATGAAGAACGTGATTTGTATTATGAATGACTTGTGAATGTGATGATGGTCCTAACTTTATAAAAAAGGCATATTAATGAGTACAATGTTCATGCAGAATTATGCACCACACCAGTCCAGTACTCTGAAGGGAAGCCAAAGAAACAACTGTGACTTAAGTTTCAGTTGGAGATTGGGACCTAAAGAGATGCAAATGCACAGACAGATTAAGATTGCGCTGTGCACTGAAGAGATGCAGAGGCAAAAGAAAAACACCTAACCAGTGCTCACCATCAGAAATTCAAATCTGGAAAAGAATACCTTTGCCAGTTGGGGCGAGCCATGGGGGGGGGGCAGTGTACTGCACTGCTGCAGCAACAGTCACCAGTTCTAGTACTAGTACCAATAAAGATACCACAAAGAAGTACAAAAATCACACAGCTGCAGTGGATAGCAGGTTAACAACACATTGCTGAAATTACTATGTGGCACAATAAAAGGTGTCTGATTTGATGACACGCATCACACACATACTCACATACACACTAAGTAATGCATAATAAATTGAAAACTTCAGTAATATGACCACGTATTTTAAACAAGCTAAAATTATGCACTGCTGCTCCACAACAATCGCCAAAAAAATGGCAAGAATTATTGAAAATATTACTGTGTGCACATTAACACAGCTATTATACAAGAAAAATATCACCAACACACAAAGAACTGTCTTTTTCTCCAAGATAATCTGCCTACACCACAGATACACCCCTCCCCAAAGCACACTTTCACTGTCTCTTACTACACAGACCCAATGTTGTACATTAGCATTCAAAATCCACATACAAACAATAAATGCTCAATGATATGAGCGCAGGAGGGTTTCCTACAATTAAAGAACTAGGTCTGAGCAAAATAAATGACTCAAAAAGGCTTTTTGAACAGCTTTTAGAAGGTTTGAATCATAGAGATCTCTCAGAGCAGACTGTCTCCTACAGCGTCCTACACACACTACCCTGAACTGAGGCTGTGCAGAATAATATAGAGCCCATGTGACCTGAAATCCCATGAATCACTGCAAAATTTGCTCTCAGAGCTTAAAAACAAGGCTAAGTGAGGCAAAGTACATTGTTTTCAATGTACTTCACCTTAAGATTTGGTGGAGTAGGGTTTCGGGAAGGTGGAGTAACACAAAGTCATTGTTTTCAATGGACTTCACATTACCCATTTTAACACGAAATACTACACTTCGCATTTCGGGGCACTCCACTAATCCACTTTTGCTTTGCAATTCACTTCATGGAGTGAACTGGGGCCACTTCACCCATCTCTAACTGGGATGCATAGGAAGTGGCATCACCAGCAGAAAAGAGGAAGTTGTTATCCCTCTGTACAAACAGCTTGTGAGACCCCATCTGGAGTACTGCATGCATTTCTGGAGACCACATCTTTGCAAGGACATAGACAGGATGGAGGCAGTCTAGAGAAGGGCAACTAAAATGGTGCAGGGTCTGTACCAGAAGCCATACAAAGAGAGACTAAAGAAGCTTAATATGTATACCCTCAAGGAAAGGAGGGAGAGGGGGGACATGATAGAAACTCTGAAGTATCTCAAGGGAATCAACAAAGTCCAGGAGGGTGGCATCTTTCAGAAAAAGAGATGTGCAAGGACAATGGGGCACAATTTGAAGATAGATGGGGGACAGCTCAGGGACAACGTGAGGAAATATTTTTTCACAGAGAGGGTGATGGTCACGTGGAACGGCCTTCCTGAGGAGGTCATGGGTTCAAAAACAATGGGAGATTTCAAGAATGCATGGGACAAACACAAGGCAATTCTGGTGGGGGGTAGGAAGTAGCTGTTGGTTAACAAGGATCTGTAGCTTATCCAATAGGTAGGGAAATGGACAGACTGGGTGGACCAAGTGGTCCTTATCTGCCATCAAAGTCTATGTTCTAAGTCAATGTTTCTATGTAGGGCTGCAGTGGACATAGTCCTGAGACCTCTTGCTATGAGAAAATGACTCAGTGCATTCCTTCTGACTGAATAACATGTTGGAGTTCCACCACAGTTGCCTCCACATCCATGAAGCACAATACTCATTGCCCCAAATAGAAGTAGCACTGCACTATTTTTACTGTGCCTATGGTCACGGCAGAAGATTCCACACTCCACCATGTTTAAAATGGCCACCAGACTACACTGCTTATGCACAACTACTAGCACATGCACAGTACAATATGGTGGCCATCTTGGTCACAGCAGACTGTGCTGTATTCCACCATGACTGCCAATATCTTTTTTTTATTATACATATCCCCCACCTGACCCTCCATCTCAGCACCCGCCATCCTACACCCCCTCCAGAAACATAAGAGTGTGCCCAATCCTTTAGTGTCATGATATGTATTTTTCTTCCCTCACCTGAGCCTCCCTCTCAGCACCCACCACTCTACAACCCCCCAGAAACATAATAGTGACATTGGGGGTGCAGAATCCCCTAGTGTTTCAATCAGTAATAATGATTTGTTGGGTGCCCCCTCCACTATTGCTCATGTGTGTTTATTTATTTTATTTTTTTAAATCACCTACTCCACCTATCCCTCCATCTCAGCATCCACCACTCCACTCCCACCCCAGGAAATGTAATAGTGACACTGGGGGGTGCAAAATCCCCCAGTGCAAGAATCCTCTGTCTTTTTTGCATATACCTGCAAATAGAAAACTGTCCATCAATGTCTTTCATAGCTGTTAAACTCCCCTCACCCAACCCTCCCACTCAGCACCAACAAACCCACACACCCTCAAGTGCTTACTTACTGATCAGAGGCCCAACACTGTAATCCTGTCTGGATGGCAGACATGTCTTCACTCTTCAAAGCCGGGCATTGAACTAAGAAAACAGGTATGCAGTTCAATATATTTCAGTTGGTTTTGAACTTACTGCCATAACTTGGCCATTGTTTTCATACTTTTGCCCCTATTTTGCAGCATGCCTACTTTGGGACCCCACCTCATGAACAATTGCACTGTCATTAAGCAGATCTGTCCTGACAGATGATTTCACAGTCTCTGCACAAAATCACTTTTTGGCAGGTTGAAAATTTTATCTGCCCTTGTTCATGAGGTGGGGGAATAAGAAGGCTATGTGGAAAATTTGGTGTAAAAATATTAAAAAACAACAAAGTTATGAGCTTACATTGAATTTTGCAAATGCAGGCTTGTAAGCTGGGCAATTTTCAATATTTCCCCCCCAAATTCACAACATAACCATATCTTTACAGGTTCCAGCATGCCACAGTTGTACAAATTGTGTTAAATGGCATTACAGCGACAGCACAGTGCTGACAGTCAGCATTGTGCCATCCAGAAAAGCACATTGTTTTGGGGGGTGTCACTCCCCCATACCACACACACACCCACACTATAGATAACTAACTCCGAGTCAGAGTTGATTTGGGGAGGGGGCAATGTTCCTGGGGACAGCAGTGTTGGAAACCATTGCAGCAAACTGCCACTTTTGTCATTGCAATAGTCTTTGATGTATTCCTGTCACTGTTGGAATGTGATACCATCTTTACAGTACCTCATGAGTGTGATAGCTGTCTTTTTACACATCCTGCCCAAATTGTTTTTTTATATCCTGAAAGGTGATTTTGGGGTCCCTGCATGAAATCATCTTTTGGGCAGGAGTTGAAAATGTTCTTTTCCCTTGTTCATGAGGTGGGGTTACAAGAAGGCTAAGTTGAAAATTTGGTGTAAAAATATATAAAAAAAAGTTATGAGGCTATGTTGAATTTTGAAAATGCATACTCATAACTTTAGTAATATTCAATATTTTAACCCCTAAATTTTCAGTGTAGCCATTTCTTTACTGCACCTCACGAATGTGTCAGCTGTCATTTTTTAACTCCTGCACAAAATATGTGTTTGCATCCCAAAAGTTGATTTTGCAGTCCATGTGTGAAATCACCTTTAGGCCAGGAGTTAAACATTTTCTCTGTCCTTCTTCATGAGGCAGGGTAATAACAAGGCTATGTTGAAAATATGGTGTAAAAATATTACAAAATAACAAATTTAAGAGCCTATGTTACATTTTGCAAATGTAGGCTTATACTTTGGCAATTTTCAATATTTTCACCCAAATTCCTCACTTGCAGCCCTATCAGCTCTGGCCAGAGTTTGTTTGTATGTATAGCCACTTGTTTTCCACTGTATAAGGTGTACTTCCCCTTATACTGTGTTGTTTCTATTCTAAGTTTTGGACTTACGTTTACCATTCCCAGCAGTGAACACAACAACAGGAGTGAGCAAGTACCTTAGCTGAGTTGACCAGCAGAGTTCCCTTCCCCTTCTCTGCTTTCTTAGGCTGATGACTAAGATGTCAGTCTTACACCAGTTTCACTCCTTCGCTGTACATAAACATGCTAGACACATTAAAAGGGGATCCTTTTATAGTGCTGTTGTATAAAGGCTGGAGAAGTCTAAATGCAGACAACTGTGGACCAGTGAATATAATGTTTTTCGACTTTTGAAAAAGTGTTCGATACATTCGGGATTATTAGCAAAGTTGGAAACATTGACGATTGACCTCCCCATGTAACTCATTAGGTGTCAGTGTGGCTTAAGAACAGAACTCAAAGGTGTAAATGGGCATCCTTCTATGCTAGGTAGAGTGACCAGTGGTGTCCCTCAGGGATCCATCCTGGTTCCACTTCTTTTCAATCTATTTATTAATGACCTTCACGTCTCTAGTAGTAATACCCTACTAAAGTTTCCTGATGACCTTAAGCTTGGGGTAATAGTGGGTACTGTATTTGGACAGCAAAATATGATCAAGGACCTTGATACAATAGTAAAATGGGCAGAAGATAATGAAATGAGGTTTAGTCTAAATAAATGTGTTGTTATGCACTGTGGTAACAACAATTTAAAACAGAATTACCTGATCTATAACCAACTGTTACAGACAGTGGATGTAACTAGAGACTTAGGAGTTCTTGTTAATAATAATTTGTAACAAACACACTGTAGGCAAGTGGTCAGAACTGTAAACCACCTCACAACTTGTGTTAAAAGGACATTTACAAATAAGACCAAATTGGTTAGGTTGCCTCTATATGAAGCATACATACATCCACATCTGGACTACTGTTTCCAGACTTGGAGTCCATGGTTAAAACAAGACATTTTTTTTGTTGGAAAAGGCGCAGAGAAAATATATGAAAAAGATATCCAACTTAACACACATTGATTATAAAACTTGATTAAAAAGCCTAAAACTTTGGCCCTTACAGATAATGAGAGAAAGAGGTGATCTTCTAACTCTGTATACAATTTTAAACAATACAGAACTATCAGTGGACTTAAAAATAACCTATAGAGGTAGATTTCATAACATAAGAGGACATAAAAAGCAGATCCAGGGAGAAGTTTCCAAAAGCAATGTGAGGCACAAATCTTTTTTACCAAGAGCAATCAGGTTAGGAAATAAATTACCATGTAATTTTGTTAATCAAACAACCTTTTTGGGTTTTCAAATCAGAATTAGATGATTTCTACAACAACAGTGATCTTTACAAATTGATTCACTGAAAAGTGGGGATGGCAATTATGGGCATCTTGCCTTCTGCTAAATCCCTTTGGTATAACCTTAGTATAACTGCTTCTCTTCTGCTTAATCTACCCTTTCCCCAATTCACAGCTATCCTTCCAAGCCAGCAAACTGCAAAGATGCTTACCGACTCCCTTCCCCCAACTCAGACTATCACAGTAACTGCTGTGTTTTTGTTTTTACCCTGCTCGAAGGCCCCAATTTACCTTGCAGACCCTACACTTCTAAAAAAGTGTCTGTTGACCCAAGTTAGAAATGTTCTAGCAGAAATGTTCTAGCTGCATCAGTTAGCTGCCTCCTTGCTGTGATAGCTAGATAGCTTTGATAGTACTTTACAATCTGCACTGCTCCACCTGTGACATATCCGTATCTCTAAACTTCTCAGCACTAAAAACCATAGCACTGGCCTAGAAAATGCAGAGCAAATGGCCAGATTGTGTAGTACTTTCTTATTTTAAACAATAATATGTTGAAGAATAGTGAAACTCGTGTTTAGTGTTAAGGAATGTTTTCATCTAGTTATGGTAATTCAATGTTTTAATAGTTTGTGTGTCCAGAAAAAGCTCTAACATTATGAGGAGCATCAGTAAGCCTTCTTACAGCAAAGGTAAATCAGAGTATAAATATCAGCGCAATGTGAAATTCATTGCATTTGAGGCTTATGGGCATATCTACCCAAACTGTACCACCTACAGAGCCTATTTCTGAAACTTACCTGCAGACTTTGTACCAGAAGCAGTGCAGCTGCTTGTTATGTACCTTACCATCTAACCTGCTCCAGCTGCAGTGCACCTGGCTGTGACATTCTACCCTCACTTCACTACTTTTTGGGTGTTATACACGGCTTCAGTTAAGTCCATTTTGGGATTATGTGACTCCAATAATTAAGGCAAAAACCTCCAAAATTAAAGGGGAGGAAGTCATTGACTTCCAAATGTAAAAACAAAATTTGAGAGCTTCCAAAACTGACTACACAAAAGGTAAGAAATGATGGATTTTTCTATAAGAAATTGTATCGTACCAGTAACGTTAGTATGAATAGCCATATATCGATTCTTCCTAGAATACTGGCTTTCAAATTGTGGGGTCTGGGATGTATTTTGACTTCCCTAAAATTTAAATGACTTCCACACTTTGACTCACTGAAGTATTTGACTCTCACTAAAAATGAATTAACTGAACCCCTGGTGTCACCCATGCTTGTAATATGCAGTATCAGTCAATATATCACCACCCACACTATACCATCTGCACTGCCATGTCTGCTATATACAGTTTGCAACACAATGCCACATACTATCGACTAAGAGGGTGACAGCCAACACACTACACAAATGAAAAGGCACAACAATGGCAGCATCCAGCAGAAGGACAAGTAATCCAAAGTATATGTAATAAATCCAACCTTTATTCAGGAGAGGGAATTGCACAAAACCATGCTCTCTCCTGAATAAAGGTTGGACTTACCTGCCTGTTCCTTGGATCACGTGTCTTTTTGCTGAGTGCCGCTGTATTGTGCTTGCTCTGCTATATACAGTATCTGCCCATAGTAAACCAGCCACCAGTAAGGCACCTCTTGCACTGCCCCCCCTTTGACATTTTCCCCACTGCTCATCATTTACAGTATTCTTCTAATGTACCTGTCAGCATGTCACCCCCACGCTCTCTATCATCTACACTACCCTGTCATCTATATTCCTCCTACACTGTACCACCTGCAATGCCACTGTGACTCCCACACAAGACAGATTGATAGTCCAACCCCCACAACTGCATCTGTTGGTTGCTCAGTCACAACAATGATCAAAAGCCTAACTCCCACCCCTCACACCGAATTGCTCAGATGTGTTCAAAGGATCAGGGCCACTGTTTTTGATCAAAAGGAAGTGCTCATTTTTATTTTCTGTTTATTATTGTACCTAGGAAATGCATCACTGACAGTAAATGTGTACATTTTGCATGTGTTTCAACATAGTTACATTTATTATTGTGCAGTTTCTCAGGCCTGACTTGATTGTAGCAAAGGGTGGCTGCTGGAGCTGTGCAGAATTTTCCCATTCTGTTTCTGCTAGATTCCCGTGGAAATTTGGAAATTCAGTCTAATTCTGTAGACATCCATGGGGAGTGGGACTGGACATTCTGCTTAATGCTGTGGAATTGCATTGGAAGTGGAATTCTGAAATTCTGAAAATGGAACTTTAACTGCAGAATCATATTCCACAGTTTATGTAAGCCGTGGATTCATTTCTCACAGGCTGTGGAATATTATTCTGTGGATTATGTGATCTACAGAATATTTCTCCATGGTTTACATAGAAGTGTTTTTTTTTTTTGGAATTCCACTGAGTAAAAAAGAAAGTTTGAAAAGAAGATCAGAAATAGAATTGCCATTTCACATTAATTGCTCCGGCAGAATTCTGCATTCCATACAGCTCTACTGTCCTCTACATTACAACCTCACACATGTATATGCAAGCAATAACACACCATAGGGTGTGGTTTATTCTGGATAAATGCATGCCTAGGGCATAGTAAGGAGCATGGTCATAGGCTGAGTTCCTTTCTGCCCCTAGAAGTGCATTTATCCAGAATAAACCACACACCATTGTGTGTTATTGCGCTTATAAAATGGGTATATGTTGATAAACTGTAACTTATTTTTTTTAATTAATAAAATAAAAAAATTTAAAAAAATATCTGTGGTCACATCAAACAGTCCCTCCACTTGTCCTAAGTTGCTAAGGATGCTATTAAATCAATTTGTGTCACTAGGGGGCAATGCATTGTGGTCACTAGGGCCACTGAAGAGAGCTGTGAGTTTCTATGTTAGGTCACTAGTAAGATCATTATTTTCTTTTGGTCTTACCCACAGCATGCTACTATCTGTGGTAGCAACTTTCATAAAACTCCAGCTGGTCTCACTCTGGTTGCAGCTCTGCAGGGAGTTCAGAGACTCCGTAATAACTGCAGGTAAAGAAGGTAAGGGCCTGGCTTGGGAGAGATAGTTGGAGGATTTTTCAAGCTAAAGCAACACTTTTTTAAGTGTTGTCACTGTATTTAGTTGCTTTTGTGATTCACAGTTTCACTCCGTTTCCACGTCTGTTTCCAACTTTTTCTAAGCGGCAACCAACATGGCAGATTTGGAGTTCTGAAATCATAGTGGCCCAATGATACTGTTTGCAAGTCAGTTGCCATTTTTAGAACTTATTATTTACTGTGGTATAGTGAAATTAAAAGGCATGGCTGGCAAGGGCTGTCAGACAATCACATTCCGTTACTGTCTCGACCCATTATATAATTCTATTTATTCTGTCCATGAATAGTCTGTTAATTGCTATAAAGTGTTTATCGTAAGTGCTGTACTGTATTTTATCCTATGTGCCCCCCCAGGTTGCTCTTGGAAATGAGCCTAGACTTATTGGGTTCAATTTTCAAAAGAGTAAGAATGATGCAAAGGACTTGCATCAGAAGAGTTTGACACAAGTGGTGACTTGTGTCACAACATGCATAAAATGTGATTTTCTAAAGCAGCCTGCATCAAACCTGATGACACTGCGCCAAAGCCCCCTTGCTCCATTGTTGCAGTAAACAACCAGATGCACCAGGTTGCAAGGGGACTTGAGCCACTGCAGTGCTGTAGCATCATCTGCTTTGGTATTTTACTATTTCCACCATGAATTCAGCAAAGGACACCACTTAGATCAGCCAGGAGGTGGTCTAAGTGGATTGTGCTAGTGCAATGGGAACAGACAATGGGCAGCCAGGTCCAGAAAGGACACAGGAGGTGTCATGTGGATGGGAAGACAGCTGGGCAGCAGTGGCAGTGATGGTACCTGATAGGGTGTGTTTGCATTGTACTGTATGTACAGTATCATCACTGTACTGCACATACAGTATATAACTCCTTCCTGGTAGCCTAGCACCTCCCTTCACAACATCCCAGGTGGAGTAGTAGACCCTCCCATCCCTGATGCCCCCCAGAAATAGATAAGTATCTACCCTGGTAGTCTAGCAGCTCCCCCTATCCCAATGTCCCACTTATGTAATGTCATAACATTCCTGGTGGACTAGCAGACCCCTCCATCTCTGATCTCTCACAATAGCAGTGCCAGAACATTCCCTGGTGGTCTAGTGGACTCCCACCCTCACCCTGGCAGGCAGTGCCCCACCACCCCATTCCACCCCCAGTTGGTGACCTGCACAATCCTCTGCTCACCAACATGGCCAGCCGTCCAACTGATCTCACACTTAGCATGTACTGTATACAGTAGGAGCTCAGTGTCTGACACCTCAGTGGGCTGTCAATCACTGAACACCTACTGTATAGAGTACACACTCAGTGAGAGATCAGTCGGGAGACCGACAGTGGTGGTTAGTAGAGGTCAGTGCTGGTGACTTGCTGGGGTTCGGGATGGGGAAGCAGGGTGGTAGGGCACTGCCTGCTGGGGTGGGGGTCCACTAGACCACAAGGGAATGTTACGGCACTGTTATTGTGAGAGATTGGAGATAGGGAGTCTGCCAGTCCACCAGGGTTGTTTTAACAGTTTGTACAGGAGACATTGGCATTGGGGGGGCCTCTAGACTACCAGGGTAGTTACTTATCTAATTCTAGGGAACATCAGAGATGGGGGAGTTTACTAGTCCACCAGGGATGTTGTGACATTTTGTATGGGGGATATCAGGATAGGGAGGTGCTAGACTACCAGGGCAGATACTTATCTATTTCTGGGGACATCAGAGATGGGGCAGTCTGCTAGTCCACCAGGGATGTTGTGACATTATGTAAGGGGAACACTGGGATCAGAGGGGGGCTGCTAGACTATGAGGGAAGAATAATATACTGTACTGTATGTACAGTACAATGACTATACTGTTCACACAGTACAGTGCAAATGCACTCCGCCAGGTGCCATCACTCTCACGGCTGCCCAGCTGTCTCCCCAACCCCCCAAGACACCTAGCATGCCTCTTGTGCACCTGATCCCCTCCAGTCCAGCAGCTTAATCCCCCCACCCTCCCAGCCATGCACATGTTGTGCTGGGATGGGGGTTGGATCCTTGCAGCAATTTCCCCAGGTTGCACACCAGTTTGGTGCCACAGTCGACTTGCAACAAACCCAGGGAGTTTGGCACTGGGACCCTGATTTTTACAAAATCAGACGTAGGATTGTTGGTGCACCTCGAGGTTGCTGCAGCCCTAGATCAAAGAAATCTGCACCAATCTATGGGCTCTTTTAAAATCAAGCCCCTTGTGTTTTTCCTGGTTACATTTGTCATATAAGCAAAAATAAATAAAATAAAATGACCTGGTTTCTCTTGTGATCAACAAACATACACATATATATTATGTTCATGCACTTTACATCACTCACTACACAGAATACGAGTAGTGCTTCCCCATGTACCTACCATATCCTTTCTACACTTCTGCCCACTTAGTGGGCCCACCCATGTTGAGGAAGCCCTCCGTCCATCTGATGCCAGGTGCACTTCTTGGGGCTCAGTTTAAGCTCTGGTGTCCATGACCAACATTCCACTACAAGCAAGAGTCTTGTTGAACAGCCTCATCAATGGGGAGTAAGCCCTTTGGCCAAAAGATGCCAGAAGGTGTGTTTAGAGGCAGGGAAGTAAAAGGATGGACTTCATGGACACCCCCCCCCACACACACACACATACACTGAGCAAGAGTTATTTTAGTTGCATCATTGGTGGCTAGGAGATATACAGACAAAATAAAAGGATCACCTGCAAGAAATCTGAATAAAATACAGTATTACCAAAACAGAGTCAACAAGGCATCCAGCAGTCATACAGTCTGCAGAAATGATGCCCATCTTAAAGTTCACCGGTCAAAATGCACCCATGAATAATACCAACCACTAAGACTCAAAAAGCCATTCTCAGGCGAATATGTCCAAGACAGGAAACATGAACATAACAGTGAAAAACAATCCACATTACTAGAACCCAGAACAGCACATGACAAAATACACCATGCCCAAAGATAGAATCAAACTATATTGCAGGCTTCCTGCTAAGAGGAAAAAAGATCTGGATACAGTTGTGGCAGCTCTTGAGCAGTTTGGGCAGCTGAATCAACTCTTTTAGTGCTATTCGCAGGGAAAAAGTCCTGTCAAGTTCGATACCACATCTTATGTTGAATATGAGCAGCCCATAATTTGGACTTGATAGCATGATATTCCACTTGCCATTGTCATACCTGTAGGGGTCAAATCTTGAACCAGCAGAAACCACTGACCTTCCCAAAGTAAAGTTTGCAAGCATCTCACCTTCTTCAAAATGTGCACACAATCTAAATAATTAAGGAGTCTGAATATAAGGGGAAGGGGTTGCTCTCCTGGTACTGGCATAGGCCACAATGCCCAATGTACCTTTCAACCAGATATGAAGGGCCATTGGGAGGATCCCGTTATTTTGGTATAAAACTTCTGTATAACATCAATGGACATTGGAACCCTCTTCTGATTTGGACAGTCCCAAAATCACAAACTTTTTCCTATGACTTCTACTTTCCAAGTCATTGATCTTCTCTTCCAGTTTAGAAACTGTGCACATTAGAGTAACCAAATCAGGCTCCATTTTATTTTGCCGATCTTCAAATAAACCGATCCATGCTTCAGAGTTAGCAATACGTTGTGCTAATTCTTGCAAAGTTGGCTTGGTGGTTCTGAAATCAGCCATTAGAGCCAGTACCACTTCTTTAATGGTGCTTAAATCTATTAAAAAGTTTTCAGTACTCAGCTCAGAAGATGCTGGAACAGGAGGCAGCGAGGGAGAGTTGATGCACCAAGGCCGTTTTGGGTCCAGTGCTAAAGCCACAATGCTGGAAGATGGCTCAGAGGACTCCAACCGTAAATGCTCCATAAGCTGGGGTTATGAGGAATCTGACATGTCCCACAATGAAGGTGGCAATGCAGAAAAAGGATGGGAATCAAAAAAGTGCAGAAAAGTCAAAGGGGATATATTATTTAAATTTAAATATCAGCGGACCCAATGGAGCTAATTCATGGAGTTGCTATCCCTCAAGGCACATCACGTGACTCCAGAGAGGAGTCTCTTTCAAATGAAAAAGAGCCGCAGTACCAGGGTACAAGCAATGAAACTGGAGGGGAGACGTTTAAGAGGAGGTGAGGAAGTAATACTTCACTTAGAAGGTGGTAGACACCTGGCGCAAACTACAAGCAGATGTGGTGAAGGTGAAAACAATAGGGGATATTAAGCATGCATGGGATAGATCAAGGGGCATATTAATAAATAGGCAGGGAGGAGAGAGGGTCACTAGAGACTAGTTAGGATCATCAGAAACAAAATCATCAGAAACAAATTAGACAGGGAACCGAATGGGTTGGCCATGCCGTCCTTGCCTGCTGACAAATTCGATGTAACTATGTTTTTATGTTTCTAATTATATCTCTGGCTGCAGTAAATGTGTATTTGCCTTTCTGAGTTCTTAGAGTAATCTTTGAGTTGTGTTACCCTGTAGTCAACAGTTTTTAAACATTTCCCCAAGCTTGACAATGTAAATGAAATCTCTGTGTCTTCAAAAATTCCTTCATTAATGGATGCTATCACTTTTGTAAGAAAAGTTCACATTTCTTCCAGGATCAAATATTTTTCAAGCTTAGATGTTTTAGTTCTTCTTAGGTTTTATTGGACATCTGCAGGTGTAGTCTGCACTATTCTTTTTTTTTTGTTATTTAAAATGAGTTATACAGGATGGACACACTGAGGTGAAACACTTCTTTTCTGGTCATCTTATTGACAGAGGTAGCTAGCAAGTTACAAGTTATAAAAAGTTCAATATGAGGGCAAATAGTAAAAACAAGTATAATATATTGCCCAGATATTCAAACAATTAGCACTCTGCTAACATTATTAGTGATGTTCCTTGGATAGAGTGCAGCTGAGAGCCTATTAGCATGATTGCTGCTTTATTTAAAGAGACACTTGGCAGGGCATGAAGTAGTTAGTCTGTTCATGCCAAATAAAACACGTGAGCCATACAAAAGAGCAAAACTTCTTGCATACATAGGGCAGTGATACATTGAAAGGATTTTGTAATTGTCCAAATGCTGCTTGGGCCATTTTATTTGCTGCCTCCAAATACATTCTTTTGACATGAACAAAGTAATGCATTACCATCTGCCCCAGAGCACTGGTGAAACATTTAAAACAAAAACCCTTCCCCAATACTCCACCAACCCCTACTGGAATATTTAACAGATTCTTTGTTGTCCAGTTGTACTAGATGTCTGCCCGAATATCTGTTATAAAATTTCACAAATTAAACTCCACTCCCGGCCGCCTCGCGGTGTGCTGTGCACTAGGGGGCATGCCCCTCAGACAGGCCTTGGCTGTTGGGGAATACCAGTGGCATGCACCTGTCTGCAGGTGCAGAGCTTTGCAGGTGGGAAATGTGCCTCAGATGCATAAATTCTGCACATTGGAGCATAGACCCCATTGATAGGGCCTGAACACAACACTGGGAGGCATGCCAAGTCATCACAATGTGGTACACAGCAGGAATGGCATGGGTGGTAAGGTCATGCCCCCTCCCCAACATGTAATGTACACAACCACACCCACCTGTGCACATGTCCACAATGCACCACTTAAGGAACAAGGCAGAGAGCCACCATCCAAACCAAAGGCACGTATAACACTGAGAACCATCGTGTTGTCCCAGCTGGTGTGATAACCCACATGAGACGGGAAAAATGTGACATGTAGCATGTAAGCAGGCCAGACACACACATACATATACACACACACACACACACACACACACACACACACACACACACCATCCCCACCTTCACTAGGTAGGCCACTGGGTGTGCCTACCACTCAGCCCCACAAACCCCTACAGACAACCAGTACATAAGGTCAGATGTGCACATTCTGAATAGAAAGGCACAGATTCCATTGCCATTACAGCAACACATGGATACAAGATAGCCTGACCATTGAGGGCTTTAAAAACTCACTTAAGGCCTATTTGTTTCATAGAAACATAGAAGTGGATGGCAGATAAGGACCACAAGGCCCATCCGGTCTGCCCATTTCTTTTTCTACCATATAAATGTGCCATTGGCCTTTGCTCTGTCAATGGCCTATCTATTCATACTCATCTGTATTGCTCTCTTATGCCTATCCCATGCCTGTTTGAAGCACTGCACTGTATTCATATCCACCACTTTCTGAGGTAGGCCTTTCCATGCATCCACCATCCTTTCTGTGAAAAAGAACTTCCTCACATTAACCCTTATCAGCCTTCCTCTAATCTCATGCTGTGTCCTCTTGTCCTGATATTTTTCTTATATTGAAACATTTTAGACCCTTTCACCTTGTTAATGCTCTTAAGGTGTTTGAATGTTTCAATCATATCACCTCTCTTCCTCCTTTGCTCTAGGGTATACATATTGAGCTCCATTAATCTGTCCTTATATGTTTTCTGATGCAGTCCCTGCACCATTTTGGTTACCCTTCTCTGGACTGCCTCAATTTGGTTAATGTCCTTGTGATGGTGTGGCCTCCAGTACTGCATGCAGTACTCCAGATGGGGCCTAACCAGTGTCTTGTACAGAGGGATTATTAAATCCCTCTTCCGACTAGTGATACCCCTACTAATACACCCCAACATCCCCCTAGCCTTACCTATTGCTTTATTGGTCTGCTTGGATGATTTCAGGTCATCAGTGATGATGATGCCCAAGTCTCTTTCTTCCCTTGTCACTGCCAGAAACTCCCTTCCCAGCCCATAGGTGGCTTCAGGGTTTCTCTTCCCTATGTGCATGATCTTGCACTTCTTTACATTAAACCCCAGTTGCCACTATTCTGACCATTTTCTCAGTTTATCCTGATCTCTTCTCATTTTGCCCACTCCATCAGGATCATCTACATTTACTCTGTTGCAGATCTTCATGTCATCTGCAAACCGACAAACCTTACCCTCCAGTCCATCTGCAATGTCACTAATGAAGATAGGCCTTTGAGGGGTCTTTGGAAAATTGATGTTGGAAACACTATAAGATTGTATATATTTATTGTTTTAGTGTATTTTAGGAGGTTGTTTATATTGTTTTATTTATGTTGTTAAGGTGCCCTGATCTTTGGAAGGGCACCTAATACAAATAAAGTTTTACTTACTTACTTACTGTACACATGTACACACACACACAGACAGCACTATGGCCACATAGGTATGACTATGGTAGGATCCATGGGTGCCAAAATGTGGGGAAATGTGGCAGAGCTGTTGTACATATGAAAGTGACCAAGATCACCAACCCTATGACTTTGCTGGCATCAGTGGGGTTTCCTGAATGCACATGAGCACAGCTGGGGTCATGTAGCCCCCTCCAGCACCTATAGTAGGGCCATGTACCCCCAAAACAAAACGCATGCTGGCATACTGTGCTAGGCATGCATGTACCATGTGCAGTGTGGTGTGTAGCCCACAAAACACAGAATTACAATACCATGAGGGGAAGGGCGGGGCCCATGTATGGGAATGTGTGATGTAGTGTATAATGGGCACTGTGAAAACATGGCAGGAAGATCTGCTCATAGGAAGGGGAAGAGGTGTGGGACAACACTATGTTAGCAATGGTAATATTTAGAGGCCACACAACTGATAACCAATGCCATCCTGTACACAGGCGACAGTGGATACTTGCTCCAGCTGTGGCTAATGACTCCTACATGAACACCTCATACTGAGGATGAAAGGTGTTACAATGAAATTATATGCAGCAACATGGTCAGTGACAGAGAGGACATTTATACTACTGAAGATACAGTTCAGATGCCTTAATCACTCAGGAGGTGCACTATAGTACATGCCCAACATAGCATGCAAAAATTCCCTTGCTTGCTGTATCCTTCACAATATTGCCATCACGCACAGGATACACGTGCCAGACATAGCTGCAGAACAACAGGATGACAATGATGATGACAGTGATAATGCTGATGTCAACATCCTCACAGATCCCATACATGTGCAAAGAGTAAGAAGCACTGCTGTAGATGAACAATGTACCAGGGCACTGCTAATCAGACATCACTTTGACATGGAACAGCATGGACTACCACCATGAACAGTGGACATCAGCAGAACCATAGAAACATAGAATTTGATGGCAGATAAGGACCACTTGGCCCACCTAGTCTGCCCATTTCCCCACCTAATGCATAGGCTGCAGATCCTAGTTAACCAACATCCTACTTCCTCCTACCCCCCACTAGAGTTGCCTGATGTCTGTCCCATGCTACAACCACCCCTGCTGCACAGTGAAAAAACAAGATCAGTGGCCCCATATGTCTGAAAGGGTAATATCACCCAACAATACACACCTGTCCCCAAGACACATGGGAAACATACTGAACAACAAACAATGAGGACAATCATGCTGTTCCATCTGGTGCCTGACACATATTGTCCATCAGTGTATCCAGTACCATGTGCATTTCAAGACAAATATCCCATGGCAGCATTCAATCCTAAACTCCACAACATGTCCCATGAGAGAGATGGCATGCATCCATGACCAGTGACTTGGTTATGGTGGAATCACATGGCACAGAAGGATGGATGCCATATGGACAAGCACTACGACTGCCATGCTACAATGCATCCCCATATGTATGGCCCCCACATGGACAACACCACCAGGTAATATACATATTCTGCAGTGTGCGTGGGCATTACATCCACTATAGTTGCAGAAACACTGTATACTACAATCATGCAGTCCGTAGTGTGACAACGTAAAGGTCCTACCATCACACTCTGCAGTCCAGTGTGTGTCAAAGGATGCTCACCATATTACTAATGTGGAACTGTACTATAGTAGAGTTGAACACCACTGGAGATCAGTGTTCCATGGTGTAATGTGCAGGAAAGAAGAAGATACTGCCATTATGTTCGGTGTGAATGTGCCATTTACCTGTCTGTAGCAAGCCATGTGTGGTTCAAAGCCCATTGGTAATATAAATAGGAAACATATTTTGCACATAAGTGTGTCAAGGAGATGAATCAGTCTACATCACAGTGCATAATTATATACAGTGATGACAGGTCCAGTTTGTGGAGACCCTCATGATTGTGCTGGGCACCACAATGACGATAAATGACAACCTCAGACAGTGCAGCTTGACTGGGAGGCTGTGACATACAAGGGTTTTGAGGCTTAGGATTCAAGAGAAGGGCCACCAACCAGTCCATCAGCCAAGGTGGTTGCATGCCAATGGGCACTGAACTGCTCACTGTGGGTCATAACACATAGATGATATAGTCCATAATGGCACAATACTACAAAGCACATGAAATACTGGTGGTGTGTACCTCCACCTGTATTACACATCACATACTGCAGTATGACGTTCTAGTGGAACACAAAGGTGACAAATAGCAAACAGCCACACTATTCACCAATCATATGGCAACCCCAACAGCAATGTGGCCAAACAGGTTGACAGCAGGCAGACATCAACCTACAGTCCCTTCTACATGTAAATAAGAACCAACATGCACCATCTATGTATTTCCATGATGTACAGAGGAAATGGAGAGGCATACATCACAGGGCTCTGACATAAAACACTGGAGATTGGTGCCATGTACAGATCCTGTAGGGGAATATTCAATGAATAGGAATTGATAAATCCAGCAGCATTACAGAAGACCGATCTTTTGGGTAAGCCAGTACCATTGGCCTCAAATTCCTGCAGGCAGCACCCATCAACCCACCATTTCCTCCCCAAGCACCAATTAATCACACCTCTGGTGGTCTAGCAGCCCCCCTGCCTATACCCTATGATGCCCATACATAAGGATATATTCTTCCCTAGTGGTCTACCATCCCCCCATCCATGATCTCTCCCATACGCATGTACATATCAATCCCTTGTGGTCTAGTGGCCCCAACCCCTAACCCCGATGTCTCCCATACAGACATACACATATCTCACTGGTTGTCTAGAAGACCCCCACCTTATCCCCTCTCCCTCCCATAGGATAATATATGGTTCCCTGGTGGTCTAGCATCCCCCATCCCAGATCTCCCCATACATATGCCCATATACTTACCAGGTGGTCTTCTTGCCGCGGCAACCCTAACTCAAATATCTCCAATACAGACATACACATATCTCCCTGGTTGTCTAGTGGACCTCCAACCTTATCCCCTTCCTACCGTAGGATGATATATGGTTCCCTGGAGGTCTAGTATTCCCCCCTCCTCAGTGTGCCCCATACATATGTATGTGTATATCTCCTTCCCTGGTGGACTAGCTGCCCCCCATCTACCTGATCTCTGACATACACATGTACATATCCCTCCCTGATGGTCTAGCGGCCCCCCACCCCTAACCCCAATGTCCCCTATACAGATATACATATATCTCCCTGTTGGTCTAGTGCCCCCCCACCTTATCAACCCTTTTTAGTGTATAATCTTTATTATATAGTAGTGTTTTATCTGTATTCATTGGTCTTTGTAAAGCAACAAATCTGTTGTATTGTATTTTCTCTTGAATCATAAATTAACAGGAACATCTTGAAAATAGGACAGTGTCCTAATGATTCAAACATTCCATCTAGCTCCTGTATAAGCATAAAGATTTTTACTACTAATTATCCCCTCCACCATAGGATTATATATGGTTCCTGGTGGTCTAGCATGCCCCCCTCACCCAGGCAGGTAGTGCCTCACCCCCTGCTCCTCCATCTCATCCCCGAGCCAGTGACAGGCATAGCCCTCCATTCTCCACCATGGCCAGCCACCGACCAAGCTGTCCATAAGTGCCTACTGTATACAGAAGAAAAAAAAAACATTAGGGTTTGAGGTCTCCCAAGGCTTGATAAATCATTGATGGGGTCTTCCTTTGCAGTTGTCAACATTAATGCCCACCCAATTCCATTTGCAAACAATGCCACACATGATCTCCTTTTTCATGCAGGGATCACAGTGCTCTATGTGAAGAAAGGCACAACAAATTGTGCTAGCAACCTGTGGTGAGACATACTTCTCTGCCTTTGAAGAGCGTAGCATTATGAGGCAGTGGCTTGGAGCTGTGCCTTGTGCTTCAGATTTGAGGCTAGGGGCTGGGTGAAGAGCATTAGGGTTGACAACCACAAAGGAAGACCCCACCAATGATTTGCCAAGACTCTGGAGACCCAGAACCTGACTGTTTTTTCCTTTTGCTGCTTGGGGGTGGAGCATTAGGGTTTGAAACCCTAACACCAGATTTCTCTACTTTTGTGGCATAAAGTTACCCTAACTGGTGCATTAACTTTTTGAGATAGAATAATCATATCCTCATAACTGCCTGGCCTGCCAAGAAAATTAAAATGAAAAACAAATTCTAGAACATTTTTCCATCTACTACTTTTTTCGGCATGCTTGCCTCTGTGAGTTTTAGGGGGGATTTTAAAAAGGTTTGAATGCAGATGCAAATGCATGCTACAATACTTCTGCATTCATCTACTTGCAAAGAGGCAGCCATGTTGACATTTTTAAAACTTGTATCTGTTAATGACAAAAAAATTGCAATCTGAGGAAGAAAATGGACACAGATGTGAGTTGCACCCAGACCGGATGCAATTAAATCTGTTTTTTGGAAAATATTTTGGCTACAAACTTTGGAGGCTGTTAGGCCATCTAATAGATAGCCTAAAAGGGATGGATGCATTTCTGGTTTGAAAATAACATTGCATGCATCTTTGGTGGATACTTTTAAAAATCCTGCCCTAAATGTCAGTAATTCTTTATATGTCACTTGCAGATCAATAGTCTTGGTCGTGGCATTTTTTTAAAGCTGTTCTTTACATCTGCAGTGTAGACTGTGTGAGGTGTTTCAATTTTCTATTGTTCAGTATTATTATACAGTGAACTGTTATACATGGCAAATTAATATGCTTATGGTAGATGATGAATTTGATGGCTCACTTTAGGATGAAGCCAAAATCAAATCATATATCTTTGAGCCAATATTGTCTGATGTCACTGAATCTATTTCTCACCTACTGTAGTGGTACAAATAAACACATTTAGTAGTACTGGAGTTGAAGAATGGTGAGTATTCTGTGGTCTGGTATTAAGTAATGTAAAGGTTGCTACAGTTATGATAATTTGTTTAACAGTGAAATCTCAATTTTTTAGTACACCACCATTTTGGTAATCAAAACTGTGCAACACAGGAAAGCATTGTGTAACACCTAATGAAGTCTGTCCAGCAGTCAGTGTTAATCACAGATTATATTTTGTTACCTAGACACATTTTTTCTTTGTTCACATAGCTTTCTTTCCTTTGATGTTGATTCCATTAAGAGGTTTTGAAGGCTGTCAGATCTTTAGTCTATTCAACACCCCCCCACACACAGACACATACACAGGATCACCCTTAGTTGATGCAGGTGCCATTGGTGTCCTACTATATGTAATGCTAGTAAACTTGACTTATTATTGGTATGACACTTGAAATATATATTCTAATATACATTATATTCTAATATATACCACTTTATATTCTAATATATGGAAAAATTATATTCACATAAAGTATTGTAATTCCTGCTCATGCTTTCCAATATACTTACAATGTGAAAAACATCAGCAATTGTTACTATAAAACTTCAAGAAAAGTATTCTGTAGTGGTCAAAATGCAGCTTAGGATTCATAGTTTCATAGTTTCATACAGGTCTATTGGCCAAAGGCCATAATGACTCGTCACACATCAGTGGATATACATTGTCTTCCTATCCCCCATATAATTATCCAACTGGTTCTTAAACTGTGTAAGTGCTTTGGATGTCACCACCAGTTCCAGTAATGCATTCCAAGGTCCCACAACTCTCTGGCTAAACCACTCTCCCCTCTTCTTTGTCTTAGTTGTTTCCCCTCTTAATCTCAGAGAGTGTGGTCTTGTTTGCATTGTATTTTCTGATCTACAAAGACCTGAAGTTTGCCAGAGTTGTTTGTTATGGAATGCTTTGTATGTATAGCATAAGTCTCTTATTTTTCTATATTAAAGTGAGTACACCCCTAACTTATCCAATCTTTCTCTGTAGTCTTTCACCCTCATTCCCTATATCCTTTTGGTGACCCATTGCTGCACCTTCTCCATCTGTCTTTTACTATTATTATTTTGCACAGATATGAATTGGGAACAGTAATCCAAATGGGGCCTAACCAGGGATATGTACAGCGGTACTATGACTTCCTTCTTTCTACATTTGATGTTTCTTATAATACACCCCACTATTTTGTTACATCTTTTCACAGTTTCTGGTATATGATAGTCAAAGGTTAATTTATTTGTGATAAATATCCCCAAGTCCTTTTCAGTCTCAATTGTTTTAAGAAGAATGTCACCGAGTCTGCACTCTACCATTAGATTATTATGCCCAAAGTGCATCACCCCACACTTTACCACATTAAATTCCAATCCATATTTGAGTGCCCACTTTCCTAATTCATCTATATTATTCTGTAAAGCAACTGCAGATGATCTGTCATTTATAATCACTCCTGTCTTCATAACATCCACATATTTAGACATCCATACATCCTCAAACATTGTCATAGATGATATTGATACATTAAATAAAAAAGGCACCAGCACAGACCCCGGCAGCACTCCATTTGTCACTGAAACCCACTCTGAAGCATGACCCCTTATACATACTTGCTGCAATCTGTTACCCCACCAAGATTTAATCCAAGAAACTAATGTGCGGTGTAATCCCACCATATATACATGACTAATCAAAATATTGTGAGACACCAAATCAAATGCTTTTGAATAATCAAAGTAGACGACATCCACTGGCAATCCTTTGTCCAGGGCAGCACTGACTGTTTCAAAAAACTCCATGAGATTTGTCAGACATGATCTGCTCTTCTCAAAACTGTGCTGTGATGCATCCCACTGTTCATTTTCTAATATGTGAATATCCATCACATCCTTGACTATGCCCACCAGTATCTTGGCCACGACCGATGTCAGACTAATTGGCCTAAAATTTTCAATCTTGATTTTACTTTCCTTCCTATGAATCAGGGTTATATTTGCTATCCTCCTATTCATAGATTGTTTTTCCCTTCTCTAATGAAGTATTGTGTAATTTAGTAAGGGGTCCTGCTTTTACATCTGCCACTTCCTTTAATAATCTTGGGTGTACCCCATCAGGTCAAGGAGACTTGTCCATTCTTAATTTTTTTAGTCTAGCAGCCACCTCTGTGACTGATATCTCATGCTTTGTAGCCATCCTGTTAACTCTAGGATTAGCCTATATTACATTAGAAAGTGTTCCATTTAACCCTTCTATAAAAATACTAGCAAAACATTTGTTAAACTCATTTGTTATCTGTTATTCATCAGTGATCACTTGATCTTTAAGCTTTATTTGTCCTGTATTATTTCATTGTCCTTTTAGCCCTCCAATATAGTTGAAAAACATTTTTTATTGTCTTTAGCTTGTATAGCCATCTTGTATTCTTCATCCATTTTGCCTTTTACATGATTTGTTTAACTCCATATATTTGTTTTTGGATACCTCTGTCAATTGCAATTGGTATTTCTTATATGCCCTCTTTTTTTGCTTTAATTTAATTTTTATTTGTTTACTATACCACTGAGGTAATCTTGTATTATGATTATATTTTTTAATTTTAGATACGTAATAGTCTATGCAAAATTGTAATTTATTATTTATGATGTGGCACATCTGATCCAAGGCATTACATTTTAGATCGGGTTCCCAATCCCACTGTTTAAGGTATTCATTTATGACTGTATAGTCAGCTTTGTTATAACATTGCAGGATGATTTTACCCCCAAATTATTTTGCTAGTATATGAAAAGTTGTAAGTATTACATTGTGATCCCCATCTGAGAGTGGTTCTTTAATTTCAACTTTATCTACTAGTTCCCAAATATTTGTTAGTATAACGTCTAGAATATTGTTGTCTCTAGTGGGCATATCAACTATTTGTTCCAGAGTTTTGTACAATAACATTTCTAAAACATGTTTTTCAATGGCAGTATGCCCAATATGGGTTTCCCAATTAATATTTGTGTAATTAAAGTCTCCAAGTAGCAGATAATCCCCATGTACCTTACCTTATCAATAATTTCAATAAAGGATACATGCTCCTCTTTATTTTGATCTGGAGTCCTGTATCACAATCCAATGACTAATCTTTTATTGTGTATGTATATTTCTGCCCATATACACTCATTTTCTGTAGCAACCATTTCTGGAAATATCTCACATGCTCTTAATACATTATCCACATATAACGCTATTCCTCCACCCCTTTTCTTAGTTCTTTCTTTGTGGAACACATTATATCCTGGTATCTCAATACCCCAATCATCAGTAGTGAACCACGTCTCTGTCACTGAACAGAGGTATATGTTTTCTTTTTTTAATATCAACATCAGTTCATTCTTCTTATTCTTTAAGCTTCTGGCATCCAGTAACAATATTTTCAAGCACTTTATTTCTTTATGGTGTCCACGTTTTATATTGTGAGATATTTCCATACTCTGTTGTGCCATATAACTTTCTTTACATGGTTCATGTTGCAGAGCTCCATCATTACCTGCCTCCCATAATTCAATTTAAATGATCATTAATCATTTTATTAAACATACTACCCAACAAAAGGTTTCCATTTCTGTTCAAATGCAATCCATCCCAACTAAAGTTTTTCCTGTAATTGTGAAATAGTTCCCAAGTTTTCAAACAACCAAAACCATTCTTTGTACTCCATTCTCTTAAAGCATTAATTATTTTCAAAACATTTTTTATTAGTTAACCTGGATGGTTTTGGTACTGGCAGAACTTTAAACAAAATTACCTCACAATTTAAACTTGATAACTGCTGATGGATCTTCTTTAGAGTTTCAACTATATCAACTTCAATTTCTTTATTTACATCTTTTGTCCCAACATGGACCATCACTAAAACCTTTTTTTCTGCTTGTTAAACATCTTTGGAATCAGGTCTATTATATCCTGAGTGCCTGCCCCTGGCAATGAGATACTTAAGACTTGATCCTTCCTATTAAGTGTAGTTATTGAATTAGTGTACTTTATCATTGAATCTCCATCTTCCCATATGATGCACAGGGGAAATGCCAGACCTCACCCAACAACTTACACACCAAAATTTGGCCAATGGAAAATTATGTACACAAATGCTCACAGCCTGGAAAATAATTCCCAGACCTGCAGGCAATAATGTCAGAGGCTAAATTGGACATAGTAGCAATTAGTGAGACATGGTTTACCAGTAACCACACTCGGGAGACTTCAGTACCTGGCTATGTACTGTTCAGATGAGACCAAGGTGCAAAAAGGGGAGGGTGGAGTGGCTCTGTATGTCAATGAAAATATCAAAGCTACAGAAATTCAGAATACACATAAGGAGCCAGAAGAACTGTGAGTCACCCTGGAAACAGGAAATGGGACAGCCATAAGAACTGGGGTTGTCTACAGGCCCTCAGACCAGGGGAGGACATAGATACATTACTGTTAGAAGATATACAAAACATGACAGCTAAAGGGGAGGTTCTGATAATGGGAGACTTCAACATGCTGGATACAGATTGGTCAATACCAGCAGGAACATCTGACAGAACTAGACACATGGTGAATTCCCTGCAGGGGAGGGCCTCAAACAACTGTTACAACAACTCACAAGATGCAGGGCTATCCTAGATCTAGCAGTGACTAACAGGAAAGGGATCACAGATCTCCAGGTAGAGGGTCACCTGGGGGCCAGTGACCATCACATGGTTTGGTTCAATCTGGCCACTACAACTAAATCATCCCATTCCAAGGCAAAAATATGGGACTTCAGAGGAGCTGACTTTGATAAGATGGCCAACAAAGTTAAGCTAGCCCTGGCAAAAAGAAACACAGGTGAGGGGGTACAGACAAAGTGGGCAAGCATTAAGGATGCAATAGTTGAAGCAACATCCCACTGTGTTAGACAGAAAAGTAAGTGCAAAAGAAGGAAACCACTTTGGTTCTCAAATACAGTAGCAGAAAAGGTCAGAGCCAAAAGGCTGACCTTCAGGAAACATAAGGGAACACAGTGGGATGAAGATAAGGAGGCATTCCAAACTGCCCTAAGGGAAGCAGGGAAGGCAGTAAGGCAGGGAAAGTCCCAAACTGAGGAAACACTAGCACAAACAGTAAAAGAAGGTGACAAGACTTTCTATAGATACATTAGTGAAAGGAGAAAGTCCAGAGGGGGTATTGCTAAGATCAACGGAGAAAAGGGGGCACGTGAGGAGAAGGACCCCGTAAAAGCATCTATCCTAAATAGATAATTTTGCTGAAGAGAAGGCAGGGCAGGGCCCACAGCACAGCACCATGAACACAGGGGGGAGGGAGGTGAGCACTACTCCCTTCACAAAAGAAAGGGTCCTACAAGAGCTCGCTATATTCAGGGTAGACAAGGCAATGGGACCTGATGGCATACATTCCAGGGTACTAAAGTAGCTAAGGGTGGAACTAGCAGAGCCATTAGCAGAACTGTTTAGTGAGTCTCAGAGCACAGGAGAGGTCCCAGAAGACTGGAGAAGGGCTCATGTGATCCCGCTCCACAAGAGTGGCAGAAGGGAGGAGGCAGGGAACTACAGACCAGTCAGTCTTACCTCAGTAGTGGGCAAGATTATGGAGGCATTCCTTAAGGAAAGGAAAGTGCAACACCTGGAATCCATAGGGGCACAGAATCCAAGACTACATGAGTTTACAAAAGGAAGGTCCTGTCAAACTAATCTCATAGATTTCTTTAAATGGGTAACCAGAGTGGTGGAACAAGGGGGAGCAGTTGATGTTGCATACCTTGACTTTAGCAAAGCTTTCAACACTGTTCCACATAGAAGATTGATAAACAAGCTGGGTAGGCTCGGGGTGGGTCAGAAGTTGGTCAACTGGGTGGCAAACTGGTTGACAGGCAGAAAAAAGAGAGTGGTGGCAAATGATATGCAGTCAGAAGAGATGCAAGTCACAAGTGGGGTACCTCAGGGATCGGTCCTGGGGCTAGTCCTCTTCAATATCATCATCAGTGACACTGCAGATGGACTAGAGGGTAAGGCTTGTCTGTTTGCAGATGACACCAAGATCTGCAACAGAGTAGATGATCCAGATGGGGTGGGCAGAATGAGAAAAGATCTAGATAAACTAGCAAAATGGTCAGAAGAGTGGCTACTGGGATTTAAAGCAAAGAAGTGCAAGATCACGCACATAGGGAAGAGAAACCATGAAGCCACCTATAGGCTGGAAGGGGAGTTGTTGGCAGTCACAAAGGAAGAAAGAGACTTGGGCATCATTATCACCGATGATGACCTGAAATCATTCAAGCAGACCTCTAAAGCAGTAGGTAAGGCTAGGGGGATGTTAGGGTGTATTAGTAGGGGTATCACAAATCGTAAGAGGGAAGTAATAATCCCTCTTTACATGACACTGGTTAGGCCCCATCTGGAGTACTGCATGCAGTACTGGAGGCCACACCTTCACAAGGACATTAACCAAATTGAGGCAGTCCAGAGACGGGCAACCAAAATGGTGTAGGGACTGCATCAGAAGACATATGAGAACAGATTAATGGAGCTCAATATGTATACCCTAGAGCAAAGGAGGGAGAGAGGGGATATGATCGAAACATTCAAACACCTTAAGGGCATTAACAAGGAGAAAGAGTCTAAGATGTTTCAATATAAGAAAAATAGCAGGACAAAAGGACACAGCATGAGATTAGAGGGGGGCCGATTAAGGGGTAATGTGAGGAAGTTCTTTTTCAGAGAAAGGGTGGTGGATGCATGGAATGGCCTACCTCAGGAAGCGGTGGCCATGAATACAGTGCAGGGCTTCAGACAGGCATGGGATAGGCATAAGGGAGCAATACAGATGAGTATGAATAGATAGGCCACTGACAGCAAAGGACGATGACACATTTATAAGGTAGAAAAAGAAATGGGCAGACTGGATGGGCCTTGCGGTCCTTATCTGCCATCAACTTCTATGTTTCTATGTTTCTGTCTTCTTTCTTTTTCAACTATTCACTCACTAATGGACTCTTTAGCTTGACCATTACCCAATTCACCTGAGGAATTAACATTGTTCAGTTCAGGTGATTCATTAATATCCATCTGTATATTCATCCATTCAACAGCCTCATTCTGTACATTATCTAACAAAAGCAGTGGTTCAAATCTGTTCATTGTAGGGATGTTTGCTTCACTGCCCAATTTATTTCCTGATATTATATCCTTAGATGCCTGTTTTTCTATTGAGATACTTGGCTCAATAAACCCTTCCCCTTCTTTACTGTTCAATGTTGGGGTTACCTTTTCTTGGGATACACTGGTTGCCAAAGACTGTTGTTTGTCTTTTGTCCCTATAGACTGAAGGGCAGTCTGATTAATCATACTATTGTGTACATTGCCATCTATATTGCTTTACTCCATCTCTACAATGTGTGGCAGTGTATGTACAATAGCTCCATTAACCCTCCAGGGCTCTTCTTCTTCTTTTCTGTACCCCTATCCCTTTTTCCAGGTATGTACCATTGGTATCAGTCATTTCTCTTGTTCTTTTACCTATTCTCCCATTTCTTTGCCCATTCATCTCACTTTGAATACTAACATTATTAATTACCCCCCCCCCCCACATTTTGTTTCTCAAACATTTAATTTGCAGTTCTATGCCAACAATAACTGTTTTGTGTGTCTTAATCTCCTGGCATTGTTTACACAATTGTTGCTTATCCATCTCTTCCTCTGTAATAACATTCCCACACGTAGCGCACCTATTGCCCCATACCCTGATACTATCTGACTCCTGTGTACTCATGTTGTTACTGGGCCGCTACCAATTACCTGCCCTCCTTGCCTTCTTCGGCCTACTGACACAGACAAGCACCACTGGCATTTGCTCATATCGCCTCCGTTCCGCGCTCGACTCTGCTCACTGGAGCTCTGCATTAAATAGGGTGCCTTGCACATGTCCCCCATTGCTATGGCAATGCTGTCACCCAAATTACCTCCTTGTGGGGCTGGATCAACATATATAGGCTGCCTTTAAAAAGGCAGCCCAGCCAACACACAAGAGGGCTTAAACAGCCTCCTCGAAGCACAGAGAAACCAGTGCATGTCCCAGTTCCTGTCCCCTCATAATGGGGGGTCAGGAATGCCTCCACACAAGTATGTTTACTTCACGATTGTTAAAAAAAAAAATTCCTAAAAGCAGGAATACTGTAAAAAGAGTGCACTGACTGCACCCAAGTAGCTATCCCACATAAAAAATTGAGTGCATGTGATTTTTTTTTTATGATTCTGCAATATAACAAGCACTGAATTGTGTGTGCACATCAGTGAGTGATTACACAGCATTATAAAATGTGTTGTGAACACACAGCCTACCCATTTAAAGAATGGCTTCTAAAAATGAAAAACAGAATGCACTCAAGCCTGTCTTGACCAGAGTATTGAGGTGTCAGCATCATACAAAGAACTGGTGTTAGTAAAGCTCACTGTGGCAGATTCAATGCACTGCCAGTTATGTTTTGCAGAGACTCATGGCCAAAAAAGCTGTAGAAGAATTTTTTTAGGCCATTTATACAGCTGTAAGGGGAGACTATCAAGAGAACATTTGCTCACTGTTTTTAAACTGTACCTCCCACCAGTCTTCATAATTGACTGGGTCTCAAAATAACAGAGTGAGCATGCAGAAATTGTTTTTAGTTTATTTGAACAGTACTCAGAAATACAATGCCATTGGGCAAAATTGTAAAAAAACACATTTCCTGAGAATATTTATGAAAGTACTCAAGTAATAATACAGAGGGACAGAGAGCAATGGCAAATAGCTGTGTAGGTTGGATTTGAGCTGCAGTGATAGTTTGTCTGTGATATTCTAATGGAGAAAATTGTATGTAAGAACAGTGTTTTTGTCTTTTTATTTCTTCATTTACTCATTTTGTCAGTTTTGTCTTGGTTATTCAGTGATCAATCAGCCTGACTCATCAGCAGCCAGTGTCATAGCTGATTCATGCTATAACATCAATCAGGTAATGGAGTGTTCAATTTCTTTCATTTCCTGCACCAAAAGAGCTGCATTCTGACAGGCACTTTCTTGTGGGCTCTATGACACCACATTGACAATTTCTTGTCGATGTGATGTTTCCCTGACACCACTACATCGACCGCAATTGGGGTCGCCATGGTGCCACTGGGATCAAAGTTCTTGCCCCCCCCCGCATGCCGCCACTTATGATTATCAATTCTGAGATGGAGCTGATTCAGGGATGGGGTGCAGAACGTTGGGAAAGGATGCCTGGGTCCCAGATGGACTTTACAGTGACATGGTGATGATGTCGGCATCAACCATGTTGCTGTAAAGTTCTTATTGCAGCAACAGTATATCGTTCTTGTGGATCTGTGCATAGACTTTGAAACTTATTTCTTTTAATGCTTGTGCTAGTATTTGTCACGTAATTGTGGATACATTTGTATTTGGCCAAGTTTTCCAAATGGCAGCCACTTTTTTGTGTCTGTTCAGTATCAGTTGATATGAAGTCGCAGGTTTCCCTTGCACAACTCAGATGTGACACAAAAGCTCAGGCTTGACACTTTGAGTGGTGAGTACTATCACAATCACACTATATGTCAAACAATGCTTATGAGACAGAAGCTTGTAAGTCTTTACTCATTTTAAGGTATTCCTTGTACTGTACATTACAGGATTTCTGTCTGAGAGTTTCTGTTTTGTGACTGGCATGAGTGTGAGCAGCTTCCTCTTGTTAACCAAAATCTCTCACTTACTCACTAACACAGACATGACTGAGAGGTACTCTAGTTCATCACTGATTGCTGATATACCTTAAAATAGAATATATAATTTTTTGGTGTGAAATAAGATGTTTGTTTCTCACCAGTTTTGTGGGTTTTACAAAGAGCACCCAAAGTTAATCACAAGATAGACATTAGTATATCTGAGAATGGATGTTGCAATGGATGTTTTTTGTCATTGATTGACATTTGACATACTGGACAAGCTAGATATTAACAGCATTATTTTTTGTGTCATATGCTGCAAAACCTTACTCTTTTGAACCGTTATTAGACAATGTCTTCTACCAAGGTGGTGATGATGGGAACGGAAGTGCTATTGGTGAGCAGATAACGGAGGCTTTCTACTGGAAGTACAAATGAATGGTGTGAATGGGCTGACATTGTCTAACAATGGTTGAAAAAAAGGTTCTCCAGCATATGGCACAACAATAATGGATGACAAAACAAAACAAAAAAAAAGTTACAACCTCCAATCTCAGGCATAATAATGTGATTGGTTACAGTTTCACAAGAGGGAAGCTGCTCGCGCGCACACCAGTCACAAAAAATAAACTCTCAGATAGAACTCCTGTGATGTATAGAACAAAGTACGCCTTAAAAATGCATAAAGACTAACAAGCTTCTGTCTCATAAGCACTGTTTCACAGATAGTGTATTTGTGATGGCACACACCATCTGACACTTATGTGTCAACCCTGTGATTTGTTTCACGTCTCCATTTGTGCAAGGGAAACCTGTAACTTCATATCAGCTGATCCCTGACAGGCACAAAAAGTTGATGTCATTCCAAAACTTGGCAAAACCCAATTGTGTTCACAAAGTCTGTGCACAGATCAATGAGAACATGCCTTTGAGAATGTAGTATTTTGGATGTGGGAATTCAAAGAAACTCAACACGTGATGACAAGATTGATGTCACAGAGTGGGTCAGCTTCCACTGAGATTGTGAATGAGTCAGGCTGGGCAATCGCTATATAAAATCAAGAGAAAACCGACAAAATGCACTGTCTAGGAGCCAAAACTTTGGCCTCCTTTGCTCATGTCGTCCATGACTAGAAATCAATAGGAAATCTTTTTATGCAAGGCAATATTTAGTGTGATGCTGTTGACAATAAAAAAAATGCAGTGCAATATTTGTGATTGGCTGTTACGTTAGATAAGAAAAGAACATTCAGTTAAGAAATTTTTCAGGGGTGGGGGAGGACATCTAGCTGCCCACCCAATAACAGAGCCTATTTTTGTTTAAGTATTTTTATTAAAACATTATTTTTTAACTGAATCAAGTTGAGTAGTTGGATTAAGAGAACAAAGTGGTGACTTTTGGAATCCATGGAATCCATGTATTAACAAATCGGGGGAGTGACCTAGAGGGGAGGGGGAGGGAGTTTTGATGATTGTTTTAAATGATCCAGCAGAGGATCCAGACATTAGTGGGATATACAATTTCTATGTTTGGTGCAGACATTACCTTTTTCTGAGCACAGCTGCAGTTAACCCATTCAGGGCTCTGAATATCATGTTTGTGGCAGCTGTGTGGATCATTCCCCGGATTAAATGAACCCCCATCACGTTTTGAAATTATTTATTTATTAGAATTTTGAACACCTGGATATCTACATTTAGGTGGCTATAAGTATGGCTCAAAGGAGATGAGATGCTGCAAGGCTTGTAATAAAATCATTTCAATATACAAAATTAATTTATTTTATGTTAGTGAGCTGAGGCTAGCGACACTGTAGTGAAGCAGTAGTCTGAGTTTGCCAGGCAAGCATTCCATATATTTATTGAAAACCAATAGCAATGGACTGAGATCCGAGCTGGCATGAAAAACTCATAAATAAGGGTGCCGTCAACACAAGTGCCTTTTTCATTTTAAATTCCCAGTCATTGATCAGTAAGTAGATTAACAATAATTATTGTAGATTTTCTTTTATTCTCACATGAAACATCAGATGAGCCCTTTTTATGTTTGCTTGCACGCATGTGCAAGAAACATAGTGCCTTCATGGGAGATTTCGGAGGTGTGTCACCTCCTCCTCCAATTCAGTCAGTGGGCTGGCAGGCGCGGCCCCTGTAAGCCAATGCATTTGGAGCTGTCTATGACCGCTCCAAAATGCAGTGGCACCTGATTGAAAGGGGAGCTACGGCGAGTGAGCACCGATAAGATATCGGCTGCTCATGCGCAGCTCCCCACCTGAACAGGCGTCGCGGCCCCATACTGTATAGCCGACGGGTGCCCAATCCCCGTCGGCTGAGCTGCGTCCCCACCCCCAGTTGTAGGTGCCATGCTGGGAGCCCACCCCAGCGTGGCAAGCACTGTAGTCCTTTGGCGGCAGGGGTGCCCAATCCCCATCGGCTAGAGCGCCCCCAAGTCCTTGTGCCATGCTGGGAGCCCACCCCAGCATGGCAAGCAATGCCGTGATTTTTTATTTTGCTGACAGGGGTGCCCAATCCCCCATCGGCAAACGCCCCCTCAAGTCCTTGTGCCACGCTGGGGCCCACCCCAGTATGGCAAATGTCCCAAGCGTCTTTTTGTTTTAAACCTGTAAAATAAAACTGTCGGTAGCGTCTCCCAACCCCCTCCACAACCCGCACCCACCCACTGTACCAGCCTCCCCACCCCCCACCCCATGCTTACCTCTGGACTCCAGCTCGCGATCTTCGGTGGACCGGGAACACGTCTGCACTCTTCAAAGCCGACCCCGAACTGAGGAAATGCCGGTAAGCTGTATAATGGGTTACATAGGGGGGTTTCAACTTGATTGCATATCTCGGGCATTTTTGGGAATTTTTGCACCAAATTTTCAACATGGGGTTTTTGGACCCTTCTCATGAATTATGTAACTGTCATGGCGTTATTGGGGCCCGAAGGGTGATTTCGTGCAGTGACTGTGAAATCACCCTTCAGGCCTGAATACTGCCATGACAGTGACATCATTCATCGAAGGGTCCAACTGTTGAAAATTGATGTCAAAATCAAAAAATGACTTGTATTAAAGTGCATGCGCAGTTCCTACGCAGGATAGTAAGTTCACGAAATTTCAATATTTTCACTCCAGATTTTCAACATTGCCATTTTACCACACCTTCTTATGAGCAGTACAGCTGTCATTTTTCAAATCTCGCCCAAAATGTGTTTCCACCCATGTAGTGCAGAATGGCGCAGTCGGTGTGCGAAATCAATGTACAGGACAAATTAAGAAAATCACAGTGACACTGTTCATGAGCAGAGGTCTTAAAATGGCTATGTTGAAAATTTGGTGAAAAAATTCCTACAAATGACTGTTTTACGAGGCAGCATTGCGCAGTTCCTATGCACACTCGTAAGGTCACGAATTTTCAATATTTTCACTCCAGATTTCCAACATTGCCATTTTATCACACCTTCTTATGAGCAGTACAGCTGTCATTTTTCAAATGTCACCCAAAACGTGTTTCTTCCCATGTAGCACACAATGGCGCAGTCGGTGTGCGAGATCAATGTATGGGACAAATTAAGAAAATCACAGTGACACTGTTCATGAGCTCAGGTGTTAAAATGGCTATGTTGAAAATTTGGTGAAAAAATTCCTAAAAATGACTGTTTTACGAGCGTTCGTTGCACAGCTCCTATGCACGCTCGTAAGTTCACGAATTTTCAATATTTTCCTCCAGATTTCCAATATTGCCATTTTACCACACTTCTTATGAGTAGTATAGCTGTCATTTTTCACATCTCACCCAAAACATGTTTCTGCCATGTTGCGCGTACTTTTAGTGGTGTCACGAAATCAATGTACAAGGACAAATTAAAGAAAATCCACCATAACACTGTTCATGAGCAAAGGTCTTAAAATGGCTATGTTGAAAATTTGGTGGAAAAATTCCTAAAAATGACTGTTTTTCGAGGGTGCATTACGCAGTTCCTACGCACACTCGTAAGTTCGCGAATTTTCAACATTTTCACTCCAGATTTTCAAAATTGTCATTTTACCACACCTCCTTATGAGCAGTATAGCTGTCATTTTTCACATCTCACCCAAAATGTGTTTTCACCCATGTAGTGCACAATGGCGCAGTATGTGCAAAATCAATGCATGGGACACATTAAGAAAATCACAGTGACACTGTTCATGAGCAGAGGTCCTAAAATGGCTATGTTGAAAGTTTGGTGAAAAAATTCCTAAAAATGACTGTTTTATGCACGTGCATTTCGCAGTTCCTATGCATGCTCGTAAGTTTGCAAATTTAATATTTTCACTCCAGATTTTCAACATTGCCATTTTATTACACTTCCTTATGAACAGTACAGCTGCCATTTTTCATATGTCGCCCAAAATGTGTTTTTGCACATGTAGCACACAATGGTGCTGTTGGTGTGCGAAAGCAATGTTTAGGACAGATTAAGAAAATCACAGTTACACTGTTCATGAGCAGAGGTCTTAAAATGGCTATGTTGAAAATTTGGTGACAAAAGTCCATAAATGACTGTGTTACGAGTGAGCAATGCGCAGTTTCCATGCACCGTAAGTTCATGACTTTGTAATATTTTCAGTCCAGATTTTCACCAGTGGCATTTTTCACACTTCCTTATGAACAGTACAGCTGTCATTTTTCACAACATGGCTGAAGTGTGTTTTCACACTTTCAGCTGAGATGCATGGTCGCTGTGGGAAATCATTGTTCGCACAGATAAAGAAAATCACAGTGACACTGGTCATGATCGAGGCATCAAAATGCCTGAGTTGACAATCTGCTGTAAAATATCCCCAACCTAATTATATTACGGTGTACGCTGCACAGTTTCTATGTACGCTCATGACTTCACCATTTTTTTAAATATTTTTACTGCAGATTTGCAACATTGCCATTTTATACCTCCCCATGAACAGTACAGCTGTCATTTTTTACATCCTGTTCGGAATGTTTTTGCACCTGTGGTGCTAAATGCTGTACTCGCTGTGCATAAGCAGCTTTTGGCTAACAAACTGATATTCCCCCTGTTCATGAGGTGGGGTCACAAAAAAAAACATGTTGAAAATTTGGAGTGAAAATACCAACGAATGCCTGAGGTATTAGGGTTTCCAGCCATAATGCCCAACCCTGTAGAGAATGACAGGCATCGGGGTGTGACTTGGGATTCTTGCCTGTGATGCTCATACCATTCCACATCCTGCAGCCAGTGAGAGACATCGAGGTATGCCTTGGACTCTTCAGCCCAAAGTTCACCCCATTTCTCCTACCGCACCCATCTCCGCATTTCCTAATGAAATAGAATTTATAGCCAATGACCCTAAGGAACACCGTGACACTTGTCAGTGTCTGCAGGGTGGGGTGTGTTGAAATGGCAAGGCTGTTATGCCTGATGACCCAAATGCACACCCCAATGCCTGTCACTCTCTGCAGGGTGGTGGTGGGGTTGTCTTCAGTTCAGTACTTCACTGCCATTCCTATTACGCAGCTCTGTAACTTCTACATTACCACTGCCAATGCCAGCAAGCAAACATTCGGCTTTGACAAACGCTTGTTTCACTGGTGAAGAAAACATAAAAAAGAATACTCATTTAAAAATGTGAAACTGGTGTTTGTTTTTATTTATAGTTGTATGCTAATGATTTTATTACTGGAATGTTTAATGCGTCAGTATTTGTTGGTCACCAAAAATTGCATTTTTTTTTGTTAGCAGTAATGTATTTCTCACATCCTCCCATTCATCACATGAGTGTATTTCCAATTACATCAGACATCTGTATGCTTTTTTCACTAGTTTAATAATTAATTATTCAATTTAATACACATGGTCACTATCATTTTTTTTAAATCTCTACCATTGAAGTTATTTTACAAACTACACATAGAGCAGGGATGCCCACAGTTCTGAAGATAAACTGCAGAGCATCACAAGATGGTTAATATTTTGTGGAGGGCAGGAAGTTTAGTAATTCTAAATGCTACATAAACAGTTTCTTGGGATAAAATGAAATTAGTTTTTTTTTTACCAGACATTATTACTAAGACCAACTATGATGGCACTTTTTGCTGAATTAACTAATACTGCTGCTTTAAAAAAAGAGAGAAAAAAATGCATCCTCTGAAAACAAATGATATTCCCATTTACTTGATTCTATGCAGAGCTAAAAGGGAGAGCAATAACAGTGAAGTTTGATAGTTTCATCACCCCCCAACCACACACACACACACACACACACACACACACACACACACACTACCATCACACATACTGATGCCATCAACTCTTTCATTCTGCCTTGAAAGGAGCAGATGACAGGAAATTGGTTCCATCCCACTACAGACTGGGAAGAATTGGGAAGTTCAGGAGTGAAAGGAGTTAAACAAAACTCTTCTCTAAAGACAGTTTGAGACCCTCCTCTGCAGTAAGTTCAGTTTACTTAATAGGTATGCAACTGAGTTGAGAATAAGTTACAAGAGTGATCACAAAACTATGCCTCAATATGATCTCCAATGCTATGTCCCTGAGTGTACCTTGTAATATATATACTTTAGATCATGGGTGGAGGAGCTGGTGTATCCCAAATGCTGACTTTCTAGGCAAGTTTGTGACTTTGTGTCTGCTGGCAGGCTGCCAATTGAAGGATGTGGAAATGACTCTGCCAGGGTGGCAGAGATTTTTTTTACTTTCCATCATTGCTGATTTCAGGCCAGTAAGAAAAAGATAGTAGTGTTGAAAGGGAGCTCTGAATTCTGTAAAAAAGGAAAGACACCTCACCACCACCAATACCAGCACCACATGTTACACATGAGTTGAGAGAACATTGTACCTCTGCTTGTGCTACAGTGGTGCCACAGAATCAATTGGAGTATTTTCTTTCTTCCAGTGTACTGTATAATTAGCCCCTGTTCAGCAAAGGAGAAAACTAATGAAATAAAATGTAAACACCTTTGTAAAGGTATAAAATGTAAACCAAAATACGAGAGAAAATTCTCTATCTGAGGGTGCGTCATCACTGCAGCACTAGTAGACTGCAATCCGGACACTAAATTTGTGTTTCTGTATTAGAAAGTAATTTCAATAAAAATAAACAGACTGAGCTACTAAAATGAATTGTTCATTACAGTGCAGTGATGCAGAATTAAATGCTTCCTTTCAAACTGCACACACACACACACACACACACACACACACACACACACACACACACACACACACACACACACATACACACACACACATATTCACATGCACTGTCTCACAATCTATCTCATATTTGTTGGCTCTAAGTACAGTACAATGTATTAAAGTTGGAAATGACTGAAAATGTCAGATCACTTTATTTACATTATTTAGACAGCTTTTATGTTGCACACCTAAGTCTGCCTACCGGTTAGCAGTACTGCAAAAATGAATTTGTGCTAATAGGTTGGCAAGCTCAGGAGCACACATTCCACTTTCCCAGGTCTGTATTCATGGTTACTCTATTTTGCTAATTTTATTTTTACATTTCTATGTAAGAAAATCAACACTAGTTGCAGCCTGAACATGAGACAATAGATTTTCCAGCAGCCTCAAGATCTGAGTTGTAGGTGCACAGTCTCCCCATTGATTTCTTTGATTTCCCACTGCCCAGTTGTCAGTTAAGTACACCTTGTCTGTCAAGCAATTATCTGCCACAGCTAACTAAATGAGAGAGAGACAGAGAGAGAGAAAGAGAGAGAGAGATCACTGGATCACTGCACCAACTCTCTCCAGCAGCACGGCTCCAGCTGCGGCTAGAAAAATCAAGATGATTACAATTAAACAGAGCTGCTACAGACAGAAGGGGATCAGTGTCTCACTGCTCTTACTGCAGCCTGCAGTACAAGTTCCAGCTGTAGCTGCACAAATCAAGAAAGTCCTGTTGTTCTCATACAGAGAACATGGGGGAATTGCTCCTCTCACTAAGCTGGGCACCCAGGATTTTGGGTGCCCAGAAAAGCTTTTTCTGGCCCTTATTTTAAAACACAAACATTAAACCCTAGCTAAATGGGGCCCATTTACCTAGGTTCTGGTGTTTGTTTTCTTAAATGCCAGTCACTGTTTTTATTTATTTATTTGTTTATTTATTTGTAAGTATCGGAAGACCTTTGAGTGTGAGCTCTTTTACAAAGGTTCCATGTCAGGGTGGACAAATAATACAAGACACAAATACAGTAGCTACATATTTCAGAACAAATACAGTTGTTACAGGGTTCAGCACATTAGGCAGTTAAATACAATGTAAATAAGTACATGAGAATTTTAGGCAAACAGTGGAAAACAAAGCTATTGTAAAAGGATTTTGGTTAAGTATTGGATGATTCTATGGGTGGCTCAGCCTTAGAGACCTCGAGAGGTCCATTTATAGACTATGGTTGGAAAGGTGGGGGGGTTGGGGGCTGTACTCAGAGCATGAAGGAGGATCAGTAGCTTACTAGTGCTCCTGGCTAGGCTAGGGTGAGGGCAAGTTTTCTCGGTATCTGTGCTGTGGTTTCACGGTGGGTGTGGGTTAGTCTTTCAGGTTTGGTCTGAGAAACAGGTTCATTGTGAGCTACACTTTAGGTGCTGTTTGAGGCCTGTTTTGAACTGTGGCAGGCTGTGTGTTTGTAGTTTCTGTGGGAGTTCATTTAGCCAGAGGGGGGCTCGGTAGGAGAAAGTGTGCTGCCCAAGTGAGGTTCACCAGAATGGGATAGACAGTGCTCCATTCTTCCTCCCTCTGGTGATGTGGGATGAGAGAGAGGCCTCGAGCAGGTTTTCAGTGCACGGTGGGGTTTTTCTGAGGAGTGTCTTCTTACCCAGTAGACAGGTTTGGTATTTGAGCCTGTCTTTTAGGTTATGCCAGTTAGTACTCTCATATAGGGTGCAAGTGTGAGTGTAATGGTCTGCACACAGGGTCAGGTGGCATGCCTTATTTAATGCAATTTGTACCCCATTGAGTGCAGTATCAGTGGCAGCTCCATAGACCACAAGCCCGTAGTCTATCATGGGGAGTATTGAGCTGGAGACTGAGATTTGGAGTGCTTCTGGATTGAGGGATTTCTTATGTCTGTAGAGGACCCCGATCTTTGTATTTACTGATCTGACAAAGAAGTCAATATTTATTTATTTATTTATTGCAATTCTAGGATTATAATTACCTTTGAGCCCAGGGCTCTTTTACAAATGTTCCACATCAAGACATAGGTATTACATGACAATAGACAAAATTGTTACACAAATAAGGGTAAGGGATATCAAATTAATTTCAAACAGACAGGGAGAGGGTAAAGTGGAAAGGAAGAGGACAATAGCGGGAGGGAGGGTGCTAGAAAGAAATGGGAGGGACAAGATGGGAGGTAAGAAAATGAGAAGAGAGGAGAGGTGGGGGTAGGTAAGGATAAGGAGGGGGGTGGGGTGAAGCTGCCAGGAAGGTGGCATTGTTGGATGCTGTAGAGCATGTGGAGCAGAGGCCAAACTAGGGCAAGTGCGTTATGTAAGGAGCTAGATATAGGAAGAGCAGTAGTGGAGCGGAGTTGCATAGACATTATCTATGACAGTCGTTGGTGCTGGAAGCGACCAGGGTGTTTCGGAGCCTGGATTTATAGGCCCCTAGCCCAGTGGTATTGATAGTATCATTGGCAAGACCATTAAACCAAGTGGGTGCCCTGTAGGCGAATGAACGCTGGCCAATGGCTGTGCGGCAGCGAGGGCTACAGGAAAGTTGTGGCTTTGATCCCCTGGTAATTCTGGAGCTGGTTTTTGTTCGAAGGAGTGAACAGACCCCAGGAGGGGCAGTTCCCAACCTTATTTTATTAGCAACCACGCAGGTTTGATACTGAATTCTATTATCAAGTTGAAGCCAGTTAGCTTGTTAGTAGAGGTCACAGGTGTGTGTGAGCTGTTTGGCCCCAGTGATGAGTCGACAGGCCTTGTTTAGGGTGGTAGTAATCCTTCTGAGTGCAGTGGTAGTGGCAGTGCCATATGTGACAAGACCGTAGTCAATCTGGGAGATGATGGAGCTTTGAACTGCGGCAAAGAGGGCCTCTTTAGTCAGGTGCCGACGAAGTCGGTAGAGTAAGCCCAGTCTAGTATTCACAGTTTTAGTAACATTGGTTATATGGGTTCCAAAGGACAGGTGTGGGTCTAAGGTGATTCCTAGGTATCTGAAGGAGTCAGCCTGCTCCAGGCAGTACCTGAGGTAGGTGTTCAAGGAGAGTTGGTGGTGTTTGTGCTTGTTTTGGTGGCTGGTGAAAATCATGGTCTTCATTTTTTTCTGGTTAAGGATTAACTTATGTTCTTTGAACCAGGTTTCAACAGAGGTGAAGCCGTGTTGAAGGGTTTGTTGCAGGTGGCTTGGGTCATGATGAGAGGTAAGAATCACTACGTCATCTGCATAGAGTATGACTTGCTGAGAGGTGGAGTCGGGGAGGGAGTTGAGGAACAGGCTGAACAGCAATGGGCCCAGGATGGAGCCTTGGGGGACACCGGAGCGAACCTGTTTAGTGTCGGAGACCACGCCTGATATTTTTACACATTGGGACCTGTTGTCAAGATAGGTATTGAACCATTTCACCGATTCCATGGAGAGGCCAATGTGCAGTAGCTGATGAAGCAGGATGTGGTGGTGGACAATGTCAAAAGCCTTTGACAGGTCGATGAATGTAGCTCTGGTTAGGCGACCCTGATCAAGGGAGTTGTGTATGGCTCCTGTAAGCTCAAGAAGTGCCGTGGCAGTGCTGTGCCCTTTTCTAAATCTGTGTTGCTGCCGGCAAAGGATGTTGTACTTTTCCAGATGATCAGTGAGCTGGTCTGCTACTATCCATTCCAGGGCCTTAGAGAGGGGTGGCAGGATAGAGATAGGTCGGTAGTTCACATGGGAGGTTCAGTCACCACCTTTATGGATAGGTGTGACAGTCGCTGCCTTCCATTTGTCAGGAAATTGGCTGAGAGAGAGGGAGAGATTGAAGATCCTGGTGAGCGGCCCCAGAACCTCGTCTAGAGTGAGGGACAGAAGTTTGAGGTCCAGTGTGTCAGCACTTGCTCTAGTGTTTTTGATGGCTTTGGAAATGTATTTCCTGATGGTATTATTGCTTACTGCTCTGAAGTAGAAAGGGGGACAATTTTTTGGTGATGACTGATGGTGGGAAGAGGGGGATTGCTGTCATTGAAAAAGTCAGGAGGGAGGATGCTGCTGAGGTCAGTGAAGGCATCATTAAAGGTGTTGGCTATGACTTTTAGGTCCAGGATAGTATTCCCGTTTATTGTGATTGCAGTAGGGGGTGATTTGGACTCTTTCCCAGTAACAATTTTAATGTTATTCCAGAATGCTCTTGCATTTCCCCAGGTGTCAGCGAGTGCAGTCTTGTAGTATTCAGATTTCTGTTGGCGTATGGATTTGGTGCAATCATTTCTAGCTCTTTTGAAATTTTGGATGTCCACCTGTTTTCCTTTTTCTTTGGCTAGTTCCCAGAGGTGGTCCCTGTGTTTCAGCTTCTTTAAGAGGGAACCCATGAGCCAAGGATTGCAGAGGGGTTTAATTTTTCACTTTTTTGGTGGGGCAAAGATGTTACAAGCTTCATTGAAAATGCGTATGAATTGATCAAGGGCAGTATTTGCATTGGGTGCCAGGTTGATGGGGGACCAGTCTTGATTTAGTAGATGTGATTTTAGGTGGGTTAGCTTCCCACAGGGTAGGACTCTGCTCAGGATGACCTTTGGTGGAGATTTCCAGAATTTGTTTGACTAGGTGCAGCTGATGGGGGAATGGTCACTGAGAGAGTCAGGCAGTATGGAGAAGCTAGTGATACGGGAGGGGTGAGTAGTCAGGATCCAGTCCAGTAAAGTGCTGGTGCCGGTTTTGTAGTTCATTATAGTTGTGGAGTCCAATATCTGTGTGAAGTTTGCTGATATGACCATGTCCCTGGTGTCACCAGAATCAGGTCCCAACCAGTTTGTGTTGAAATCACCCAGTGTGATGACTTCGGAGTCGGGTGGGAGTGATTTGATGTACTCCAGTACTGCATGGAGGCCTGGCCCCTGTTCTTATGGGGGGGGGGATATGGTTTGTATAAGTGAAAGAGTCATCAATGGTTACCCCTAGGTACTTAAATGATTGTACCTGCTCAATCTGCTCACCAGCATTATTGGTGATATCGAAGGGAGTGAGCCTGCGTTTATTGTAAGGGCTGGAATGGAGCATGGCCTTGGTTTTCTTGTAGTTCAGTAGCAGCCTTTTCCTACAGAACCAGTCCTCAAGTTTGTTAAAGGAGGTCTGTAGTTCTGTTTGTAGTGCTGCCTGGGAGGTACCACTACTCAGCAACACAGCATCGTCCGTATACAGGATGAGATTGGTGTCACAGGCCATGGGCAGTTCATTAACAAAGAGGCTGAAAAGCAAGGGACCCAGGATTGATCCCTGAGGAACTCCTAGGAGTACATCTCTGGAGCTGGATAATGTCTGCCCGATTTTGACTCGCTGATTCCTTTGTGATAGGTAATTATTGAACCAATTTAGGGCATTTGGTGCCACTCTCAGTCTTTGGAGCTGGAATATCAGTAGAGGGTGGTTGATGGTGTCAAAGGCTTTAGTGAGGTCAATGAAGATGGACCCCACCAATTTGACTTCATCCAGCATCTTGTGTGCATAATCAGAGTATGCCAGCGGTGCAGTGGTGGTACTGTGTTTTTGCCGGAAACCATGTTGGTTTGGGCAGAGCAGATTGCACTTGTTTAGGTATTCTGTGAATTGGTTTGCCACAATTTTCTCCAGCGCTTTGGATAGTGGGGAGAGGATAGATATTGGCCAGTAGTTAGATACCAGTGCCTTGTCATGATTCTTATGCACTGGAGTTACCAGGGCTTGCTTCCAGACTTCTGGGAATTGAGCTAGGGCTAGGGATTTGTTAAATATCATTGTAATGGGTTTGATCAGAACTTCAAGGGTCAGAGATAGTATCTTCATGTCTATCCCATCACTCCCCAGCCTAGTTTTTCCTAGGACTTTCCTGACCATTGTTAGGGCCCCCTTTTCTGTCACCTTCTTAAAGTAGAAAGCTGGGTGGTTTGTAGTAGCACGATTGGCACAACCTTGGTCCACCACCGGCAGAAGGTAGTCTGGGGGTAGTACTGGGGACAGATCAGTGAAGGCCTGGTTAAAGGCATTAGCAATGGCTAGAGGATCTGTGGAGGGTGCATTATTGATATTGAGCATTGTAGGACTCAACTTCTGATCTTTGCAAAGGGTGTTCTTGAGGTTATCCCAAAACCTCTTTCCATCTCCCCAAGCGTTGTTGAGCTGGGTCTTATGGAAATTGGCCTTTGCGAGCTGGATCAGTTTAGTGCACTGATTTCTAGCAGTTTTGTGACATTGTAGGTTGTGCTTACAGACAGAACTTAGGGCTTTGGCCCAGAGGCAATCCCTTTCTTTTAGGAGAGAGAGGAGCTTACCATCCAGCCAACCGTTCTCCACTCCTTGAATTTTCCATTTAGTGCGTGAGGCATGAATATCACAGATGGAGTTGAAACCCTCTGTGAAAAAGCTGAGTGCCTGGTCCAGGGTGTGTGCCTTGTGTATGGGGGACCAGTTGTAGGCAGACAGTGCTGATCTGAGGGAATCAAGTTTGCCTTTTCATAGGACCCAGCTCTCGATGAGACATGGTGGGTTTTTAGCGATTTTACTGGTCTAGAGAAAGGAGATCAGTGAGTTGTGTGACACATGGAAGCACAGGTCCCAGAGGGCACTGCACTGCCACACTTACATACATATGTGCATCTATGGAGGGATTGGAGTGCAGGGTCCAAAGGACCCTGCACTCCCACAGTAACATAAGGATATTATCATGCTATCTCAAAAAGTAAGGAAATTGATTGCAAAACAACTTCATTAATGCATCAGTGAGGGATCCTATTACAGCAACAAAAGTATGTAAATTCAGTATTAGGGTTCCCAACCCTATCACCCTATCACACCCCCCCACTCTCCACACACCAACAGACTTCAGGGTCTGCCTTGCGGTCATCAGGCCAAACTCTCACCAAATTCTCCTATACTGTACCATCTCAGCTTCCTTACACATGGAATGGGGTGAGAGTTAGGGCCGATCAGCCCAAGGCACACCCCAATGCTGGTTGGTGTGTGGATGGTGGGAGGGTGGAGCTGTGAACCCTAACACCAAATTTCCATACCATTGTCATTGTAGTTAGAACTCAACTGATGGAGAATAGTTATTTTTTGCAATTAATATATATATCTATATAGATATATATATTCATTGAAAAAAAAATACATATTAATCCATCAGTTAGGGTTCCTATTACAGTGATAAAGGTATGGAAATGAATATATATATATATATATATATATATATATATATATATGACAAAGAATCTCTGTGCGCAAACACTGAGGCAATGGTTACCCCAAAGGGCATTTGGCTGGGAAGCCAAGTTTCAAGGAAATACAAAATCACACATGCCCACACAATGCAAAGTGTCATGGGCTGCATAAGAAATCACCACAGAATATTACACTGCTTCAGCTTCAAGCAGAATTGCATGGTGCCGCAATGCCTCTTACACAGTTTGCAAAGGGTGCTAACAGATGTCATAGACACATGTTTCATCCTACCAGGACTCATCAGTATGCCTTGTCTGTTTGCCACCCCAGTGGAGTGAACCAGCTACCCTAAGACAGTCTGGGTTATGTTGTGGTGAACCCATTAAAACAAAAAAAAAATATTTAAAAGACAAAGAACCTCTGTGTGCAAACACTGAGGCAGTGGTTACCCCAAAGCGCATTTGGCTGGGAAGCCAAGTTTCAAGGAAATACAAAATCACACATGCCCACACAATGCAAAGCATCATGGGCTGCATATGCAAATCACCACAGAATATTACACTGGTTCAACTCTGCGCTGTTTTCTAGCTACATAACAAAGGGTAGTTTAATGGATATAAAATAAACTAAATGTTGTTAATTCATAGACATAGTGTGTCTTTGATGTAGCCTCCATAAAAAGGTTCATGTGATGACAATTTTTTTTATGTCAGATTGAAATACTGTAGCAGAGTGTGGCAGTCACCTGTTTGTCAGGCACATGTACTGTATGAATTCACAAAATTCAGTACTTTGAGGGTTTCTGTGTGAAAATACATAATGTATATGTATAACTAGAAATACTATATTGCATCTTGATGCCCCTGTCTCCTGCCCCTCAGTTGAGGCTGCTGCACCCTGCTTCCCTCTGTCTTCCACCCCCACAGTCAGGGCCAATGCACCCTGCTGCCCCCAATTCCTGTCTCCACAGACAGGGCTGCTGTGTTCTGCTAAACCCTATGGTGCCAAGGCCTCTGCCTCCATGGGGCTGCTGCACCATGTTGCCCCAGGCCACCAAAGGTGGGCCTTTTGTTGCACCCTGCTACTCACTTCCATTGTCCCAAATGGGCAAGGCCACTGCACCATGTGCACCCCATCTCACAGTCAGCACAGCTATAACCTGATGCCCCACTGTGTTCTGCTTCACAGTGAGGGTTCTTCACCATGCTGTCCTCTGTCCTATGCCACCACTGTGCCATGCTGTACCAAAGAATCTCTTGTCTCCACAGTTAGGGCTGTTGCACCATGCTGCTCCCTGCCACCAGAGTCAGATCCTTTGGTACACTGCCTAAAATGCTCAAATGAAAAAACAAAAAAATACTTTCATCTTGTGTTATAAGGTGTGGACTGAGGGTAGAAGGGTGCAGCAGCCCTGACTGTTTGGGTAGGAGAGAGGGGAGGCATCAGAGTACAGCAGCTCAAACTGTGGAACAGGGTGCAATGACATACCTGTTTGGGACAAGGGCATGGGCAGCAGGTTGTAGCAAAGGATCTGACTCTGGTGGCAGGGGACAACAGGGAGAAATTGACCCAAATGTGGTACCAGGTGACAGGGTGCAGCACATGCTCTGCCTTGTCTTATAGCAAGTGGCAGCATGGTAGAGCAGCCCTAGCTTTGGAGGCATAGGGCTGTAGGGCACAGCTGGCCACAGCAGCCTTGACTGTGTTGACCAGTGCAGGGTGCAGCAGCCTTGTATGTGGTGGCAGAGACAGAGGACAGCATAGTTCAGAAGCCTTGACTGTGTGACAGGGCACAGGAGGGCATCAAGGTATGGCAGCCCTTACTGTGGGACAGGGAGCATGTAGTGCAGCAGCCTTGCCTAGTTGGGGCAGTGGAAGTGGGTAGCAGGTGCAGCAAATATCCCACCTCTGGTGGCCTGGGGCAGCATCATGCAGCACCTGTAACTGTGAAGGCAGGGGACCTGGGACTATAGGGGTTAGCAGAGCACAGCAGTCTAGACTGTAGAGACAGGAAAAGGGGGCAACAGGGTGCATTGGCTCTAACTGTGGGGATGAGGGACAGAGGGAATCAGTGTGCAGTAGCTTCAACTGTTTGTGCAGGAGGCAGCAGGGTGCAGCAGCCCCAGCTGTGTGCAGAACACAGCTGGCAGCTGGGTCCAGCAGCCTCAAATGGGTGCAGGAGACAGAGAGCAGCAGAGTGCTGCCACCTCAACTGTTGGGCAGGAGACAGGGGCATCAGGATGCCATATAGTATTTCTAGTTATATACATACAAGATGTATTTTCACACAGAAACCCTCAAAGAACTGAATTTTGTGAGTTCATACAGTACATGTTCCTGAAATAACAGAGTGTAGCAGACACCTTTTTGTCAATCTGATATAAAAAACATTGTTCTCACATGAACCTATTAATGGAGGCTACATCAAAGACACACTACTTCTATGAATTAAAAAATTTAGTATATTTTATATCCATCAAACAACCCTGTTTCAAACAGCCAGAAAACAATGCACAGTTTTGATGAGAAAGAACTGACATCTCTGATACAGGCACTGATTTCTCACAAACATTCATACCATTTCAGTTCAGCACTCAAACTAAAATCATTAACTTTTTATGAGAACAGAATGATAGATTTTAAGCTAATCTATCTAAACACAAACCAGTTGGGTTAATAAAATCCTTGGATAATAAAAACCTTGGAGTGAAAACAATTAGCTCTACAGACTGCTTGACTGGGAAGTGCAACAGCTTCTTTAGTCAATCAGAGACTCATTTGCTGAAGCAGCAAAATGATGTTATCGCTCACTGATAGGGACAGAAAAATCTTCACTGTTTTCAGTTACTGCAGATCACATTAACAAATGCTGGTTTAAAGAAAACTACAAACCCAATCAGAGTGGAATTTTCAGGAAACACAAATCATGACACAGGGACTTAAATTCATGTGAATTCAAACTTTTATGAAAAATATGGAAAAACAGGTTAATTTGATCTTTAATACCAACCCTAACTGATGCATTAACATAGTGTTTTGCAATGAATTTCCTTACTTTTTAAGATAGTGTAATCATAGCCTGATTTGCCGCTCCCACCCATTTATAATTTTTGAGATAGACTAATCGTATCCTTATTTGCCTGAGGAAGTACAGGACCCATAGATGCATATATGTATATAACTGTGGAAGGTCCCTGTGCTTCCATGTATAGGACAGCAGTGACCAAATTGTCAGCCTAGACATCTTATTATCCCACCTCATGTGCCAGGTGCTGAAAATGTTCAAATCCTCACCAAAACATAATTCTGTGCATTTGCAACACCATTTCTCACCACAGGCATGAAAAGTCATTTTGATCAGGATTTGAAAAAAATGATAGCTGTAACATATATTTGGTGGGGTAATAAGAAGTCTACATTGAAAACTTGGGATAAAATATTTTACATTTCTGAAGTTAAGAACATGCATAGCGAAACTGCAATGAATGGTCATAACTCTGACACTTTTACATATTTGTACCCCAAATTTTCAACATAGCCTTCTTATGCTCCCACCTCATCCACCCGATTAGGAACAACTGTCAAATTCTGCCTGACAGATGAATTCACCAACCAACCACAAAATCACATTTCTGGTGGGAGTTATATAAAGACAGTCATATTGTTCATGAGGTGGGGTCCCCAAATGGCTATGTTGAAAATTTAGGGTCAAAATGCCAAACATTGATTCAGTTATGCATAACAGTTGTAACCCCCATTGAAATTCATTAAACTGCATTCACCTTAGGCTTTCCATATTGCAGTCACTAATTCCAGCTGCAAGACTTGTCTTTGTTTGGAGAGTGGATCTCGAACCTGGAACCTGTTCAGGTGAGTGATGGGGTGTGGGGGTGTACTGGGGGTGTGGAGTGGTTTGTGCTGCATGGGAGAGAAGAGTGGAGGAGGCTGATCAGTGAGGGAGTGAATTTTTGTGGGGCGGGGAAAAAAATCAATGGACATTTTTCTTTTCTCAGTAACCTACAGTCATTGGGGGTGGTGCTGCTAGACACCAGAGGCATAAACAGCAGATATGGGGGTGGCGATTGGATAATTGGGGCGAGGGAGGGACCACTGGACTACCAGAGAAAATGCTTTTTCTTACAGGGATAGAAACTGGAGAATGGGGAGGGAGGACCACTGAAAAACCAAGGAAACATTTTTCTTATGGGGATGGTGATCAGAGAACAGGGGGGGGGGAGGGACCACTGGACTACCAGGAAAAATGTTTCTCTTTGAGGGATGGTGACCAGAAAATAGGGAAGGGGGAGGGACCTTTGGACTACCAGTAAAAACATTTTTCTTACAGGGACAGCAATCAAAGAGCAGGGATGTGGGGGTGGACCACTGGACTAGTAGGGGAAATTTTTTTGTACAGGGACAGTGATCGGAGAACAGGAGAGTGGGAGGGTTCACTGGACTACCATGGAAAACATTTTTCTTATGGAATGGTGAATGGAGAAGGGGGGTAGGGAGGATGGACCACTGGGCTACCAATTCAAAAAAAAAAAAAAACAGGACAGCAATCCGAGAATGAGAGAGGGGGAAGGACCACTGGACTACTAGGGACATTTTTTGTTGTTGTTGGGGGAGGGAAATGGGGACATCTCGAAGGGGAGAGTTACTGTTTTTCATTGCATTTTTGCAAGTCACCAAATTATGCGAAAAGCATCAGAGGGATTCATCAGTACAAGGCATTGCACTTAGGTGGGGAGCAAGGACAAAGCACAGAGTAGCCCACAATTTAAAAGAAAAACAAAACAAAGAAAGAATTAGTATAAAAATCCCATCTACATGGCAAATATGTGTTTTATCAATAAACATCATGTTATCTGTCACTCACTAAGTAATCACCGTTCATTTTTTTAACTGTTCAAATTTTACTGTTCAAACTGTAAATAATAAGTGCAACTGGTTATTTACAATTTGAACAATAAAGTCTGAGCAGTTAAAAAACTGAATGGTAATTAACTTAGCCAGTGACAGGGGACATGCTTTTCAGTGAACAAAATCATATTTGCCATGAAGATATACTAATTTTAAGACAAACATCCAACTAAACATATCAGTAAGACCTAAATACAGATGTTGTACTGTCCTTACAGTGCAGCAGTTGTGTAAAACATTGTTTTATAAATTGTTAGAAAAACAAGATGACTGACAGCACAAAAAGGATTTTCACCAAGCTGGACCAGGAACTTTACAGTTCAAACAGTAAATTTACTGTTTGATCTGTTTTCATTTACCTGCCTGTCTTGTGAATATCACAAAAATCATTATAATTCAAAAACTGTAAAATATATTATTTTACCAACCCATTCAAAGGCACATCTTTGGCACACAACCCATCATCCATAAAAATTACAGAGGAATTTTTCATTCTGTGTAGGCTTTAGATGATGGCAAAAAATCTAATGTTAACCTACAGGAAAACATTTTTTGTTTGTTTGTTTTTTTATCTCTTTATATCTCAAAAACCATATAAGATGCCATCATGAAACTTTCCAGATCTTGCGACACTGGCAGAATGAACGTGCATGCCAAATTTTGAGCTATTTCATCAAAAGATGCCAAAGTTATTATGGTGCAAAAACTGAGATCTAACATTGAAGTGCTGTACCAACCATAACTATAGAGGCGCAACCTCGCCCCTATTTTATATATATACATATATATATATATATATATTACAGTGGCACGGTAGTGCCAGTTTAGTTAGGTTTCAATGGTCACTTCCATGTTAAACCCCAAATTTTGCACTTTAATTACTTTGCAACCGTTTGACCGATTCACATGAAATCTTGCATTTGCCAATGGGGACCAAAGGGCTTTTGCTGTGGCAAGTTTTGTTCTGGTTGAATATGCAGATGCAGAGATGCAGAGTGTCAAGAAATGTGAAGAATTATCATTTTTGTGTTAATTCTTTGTCACACCCTTTCTCAGAAATGGCTTGGGGGGTTTAGTCTGAATTTTTGGGGTATATGGTATCTGTGTCACACATATGTCTTTTGAAAGTTTGGTGAAAACAATATTAATCTGTTCAAAAGTTATTAAAGTTTAAAGTTTCCCATTATGTCCTATGAGAAAAATTAGATGTGTCATGCGAAAGTACTGTTTTATTGCCGCAAAAGTGGTATTTACTGTCACAAATGTGGAATGTAGTGTCGAGTTCTGACATCTTGTTTTCAGTTATTGAGACAAACATATTTAAACAATTTCACAAAAACTTGAAGTAGGTAAACACTGTCAGTTGTGTTTACCTAATCGGGGCCTGAGGAATCAGATTCGTTGTCCAGTTTGTCCCCAAATGCTCAGAAATATGTTTATTTTGTCCACTGCCATATTTGTGCCACAAATTGCGGCAGTGTTTCATGAAACGTGGGGGAGTTTGTGCCACAAATTGAGTTGATATCCCACTGTCTGTGAATTAATGTGAGTGTGCTGCGCAAACAGCTGCCGCAATTTACGGAACAAATACTGCAATGGAAACAAAAAACTTTTCTGCCCATTTTTGGCCCAGACTGACAACAGAATCTGATTCCTCTGTCCCTGTTTAGGTAAACACCTGTTGGTGTTTACCTAATTCAAGTATTAATTCTGGGAAAGAGGCCGAGGCATGAGGAGAATTATGTCTCTGAGTTTGTCAAAAATACCAGCCATTGCCCATTGTTTTATTTGGTAGCCGACATCAGGGTGCCCAATCCCCATGTCAGCATTTAGACACCCTTGTGTAGTGTGGGACACTGGGGAGCCCACCCTCAGTGTCCTGAAATAGTTTATTTTTTGTGTAATATCTAACACAAGGATGTCCACCCCCAGTGTCAGATGCCCTCCCAACCCCATAGTTTACTTTATAGATGCAAACACCGGGATGCCCAATCCCCTGTTGGCATTCTCAAGTCCTGCCCAGTAGTGTGGGACACTGGGGAGCCCACTCCCAGTGTCCCAAAATATTTATTTAAAGCCTGTGAAAAACTAAACATTCCCCCCAGTGTCTTGTGATTTTAAAACCTGCAAAAAAAGAAAACGATCCCTCATGTTCCCTGTCGTCCACCTCCCACATCCCAACCCACCCACTGAGCACCCACCATCCCACACCCCCCCTTTGCCCTATACTTACCACTGGAGGTCTTCGGCTGTTATCCTCTGTGGACTGGGACACATCAGCTCTCTTCAAAGCCGAACTGCAAACTGTGGAATCAAGGTAAGGGCCTTATAATGTATTTCAATGACATTTTGAACTTATGTTGCTATCATTGCCACTTTGGTGATTTTTTTTCACTAAATCTTCAACATGACTTTTTTGGGACCCCCACCTCATGAACACTGTAACTGTTGTTTTGTTAATCAGGCGAGGAAGGTGATTTTATGGTTGATGCAGAAATCACCTTTTGGGCCCGATTTACAAACTGACAGTTGCATTGTTCATGAGGTGGGATCCCAAAATGGCCATGATGAAAATTTGGTTAAAAAAATTCCTAACAATGCTCAGGTCATGCACGTTCATTAAAATTTCCCTACACACGCAAATAACTTTGATAATTTTCAATATTTTTACTTCAAATTTTTAACATATCCATTTTTTCACACCATCTCATGGACAGTACAGCTGTCATTTTTCACATCCTGTCTGAAACATGTTTTTGCACCTGTGGCACAGAATGGCATTTTGGCATGGACTTAAACATTTTCATCTACAGGGTTTGTGAGGTGGGGTCATAAGAAAGCTATGTTGAAAATCTGGGGTCAAAATGTGATAACATGCTAAAGTTATGACCATTCATTGCAATTTTGATACACCTGCTTGTAACTTCAGAAACATTACATATTTTGACCCCAGATTTTCAACATAGCCTTCTTACTACCCCACCTCATGTATGACATAGCTGTCATTTTTTAACTCCTGCCCAAAATGTGTTTTCACACATGTGGCATGGAACAGCATTACAGTTGCACAGAATTACATTTTGGTGTGAATTTGACAATTTTTCTGTACATGAGGTAGGGTAACAAGATGGCTATGCTGACAGTTTGGTCACTGTTGTCATATACATGGAAGTGCAGGTCCAAGAGGGCCCTGTGTTTCCACACCTGCATACATATGTGCATCTATTGAAGGATGGGAGTGCAGGTCCAGGAAGGCCCTTCGCTCCCACAGACAAATAAGGATATGATTAGACTATCTGAAAAATTAAGGAAATTCATTGAAAAAACTTCTTTAATGCATCAATTAGGATTTTTACTAAAGTGACAAAAGCAGGGAAATGTGGTGTTAGGGTTTCCAAACCCTAACACTCCACCCCCACGCTGCAGACACTGACAGGTATTGGGGGTGTGCTTTGGGGTCATCGGCCCAAATGCTCACCGCATTCTCCTATACTGTTCTCATCTCACCTTATGTACTTTTAGAATGGGATGAGCATTAGGGTTGATTTGCAGAACAACAGTGACCAAACTGTCGGCTTAGATATCTTACTACCCAGTCACATGTACCAAGTACTAACAATTTTCGAATCCCTGTCAAAATATAATTCCATGCAGCTGCAACATCATCCTGCATCACAGGTGTGATAATACATTTTGATGAGGATTTGAAAAATGACAGCTATGACATACATGTGGTGGGGAAATAAGAAATCTATGCTGAAACACTGGGGTCAGAATATTTAAAATTTCCGAAGTTACGAGTGTGCGTAGTGAAATTGCAATGAATGGTCATATTGCTGCCATTTTACATATTTTGAGCCCAAATTTTTAACATGGCATTCTTATGCCCCCATGTCATGAACAAGGTAATGAAACATTATCAAATCCTGCCCAAAAGGTGAATTCGCCATTCGACTGCCAAATCACCTTTCGAGCAGGAGTTGGGAAATAACATTTGTATTGTTCATGAGGTGGGATCTCCAAAAGGCTATGTTGAAAATTTATGGTCAAAATGTCAAAAAATGGCTGAGTTATGCATAAAAGTGGAAAACCCAACTGAACCACATTTATCTTAGTTTCTCGTATTGCAATCACTGGTTCCAGCAGCAAGACATGTCTTCAATTGAAGAGTGGATCTCAAAACCTGGGACCTGTTCAGGTGAGTGAGGGTGTGTGGACATGTGCTGGGGGGTGTTGAGTGGGAGATATGGCTAGAGGTGGCTGATTGATGAGGGACCATTTTTTTCAGAAAAAATCATCAAGGGATGGTTTTCTTAATTTCAGGGATAGACACTGACAAGGGGGTGTCACTAGACATCAGGGACATAAGCCACTATGGGACAGCATTCAGAGAATGGGGGGGAGAAAAAACAGAAGGATAAGTCTGGAGGGCAAAGATAATGTTTTGTGCAAATGTCCTCATTATTAAGGAAGGAGGGGATATCAAACTGCACTGCAATATAAGTTAAATTGTGCATTGGTACTATATTCATAATGTTTATCTTGCATATTAGAAATAGGCTTTGATTATTTACTACTGTGGAGGAGTGGAAAGTATTACTGTACATAAACTTTGAGAAGTTTAGTAATAAAGAAGGATTATTTAAGAAGTTCACCGGAAGGCATTTCTCACCATGCCTTCTTAAACAAGATCCATTCTTTTAAAGTCATCCTTTTAATGATTTCTGTCATCCATAACTGTTGTCACCAGTAAAAGAAAACACCCCATTTGAAGTTTCTAATGATATTATGTACGTACTGGCTAAGTGCTACACTCCTACATGTGAGCTGTTTGCTGGTAGTGAAGTTATATATATATTTTTTTTAAATTCAAATGTTATATTTTTTTCAGTACAGAACAGAGAACAGATCCTTCAGATACAATATACACTTGAAAAGGTATTGATAACAAGATGGACCTGTTCCTGCCCCTCCTCCCTCTCCACACCCACCCACAACCCTCCCCCACCCTACACAAACATGCAACCTCTGAGTTGACAAACTTTGATTAGGTACCAGCTTAATACCATTATAAAGAGTAAAGGGTATGTAGGGGGTCCCATATCTTCATGTACCTGTTTAACCTGTTACTGAGACTTGCTATAGCCTTCTCTGTTCTAAGATTGGCTAAGAGCTCATTGAGCCATTCAGTATATGAAATATCACTATCCTTCCAGTGGTGCAAGACCACTTTTTTTAACTGACATATAAATAAGGGCCATATGACACTTGTGATTAATCACTGAGATCACAGAGTAATCCCCCAACAGACAGATTATAGGGGTGAAAAAGTCATCCAAGCCTAACGAGGGATCCACTTTTTGCTGAATTCTATTCCATAATGGGGCTACTTTAGAACAGAACCAATGTATGTGATATAAGGTGCCTTCCTCTGATTGACATCTGGTGCATATTGATGAAGAGGTGACTCCAAATTTAGCTAGCCTCTGAGGGGAATAATATCAGTTGTGCAGGATGTGAAATTGCATGAGGCATAGCCTGTCCTGAGTAACAAACTTATGACAGTTACCCCATAGGGATGGCCAATCCAGAGTCAGACTGGGGAAAAAAGCAGTCCAATAAGCCATGGGACCAAAATTATCCAGATAAATCCAGTCATATAAAATCCCGTAGATCCTGGACACAGTTTTTTGAAAACCTGCCAGATGACCTAACACGAGTTGAAACGAAAGTGTCGCTGGCTTGGGGGGGACTGATCCCAAGATTTTCAAAATGAGGTTGTTTCAGCTGAAAAACCTTTAAAAACTATGGTTTGGGATACTGAATTTCTTTATGATCTCTGTAGTGGAGAGCCAGGAGTCCCCATCAGTAGTGAGGCAAATGAGCATGCCATCACCCTGAGGGGGAATCCATTGGGCAGAAAGTACCTTGCACTGATACTGAGGTTGGGGTTACCCCATAAGGGTTATGCTATATCATGGGTGTGATTGTACTTAAGGAAAGCACTCAGTTGGGAGTGAACCTAAAGTGAAATTGCTATGGGAGATCCCTGGATTCTCAACAGAAGTGCAGCTGCTTTGGTGTGTAATAGTGCAGCTGGGGAGAGACCACATGACCTGATTAGGGCTAATTCAGTTCTGAGCCAGAGAGGGAAGAATGGGGTAGAAGTAATGGAATTGTCTGAGGACAACCATCTAAGATATTTAGCAGAATGACTGGCCCAGTGATAAAATGCTAGGTGAGGGAGGTGTAACCCCCTTTGAAGCTTGGGAGCTGCTAGCTTGTGATAAGCTAATCTAGGTTGTTTACCTGACCATATAAACTTTGTGATGAGCCCATGTGTTTTTTTGAACCAGGAGAGGGGGAACCAAATGTTAAGTAAGTTAAGAGGATAAAAAATCCTGGGGAACATGTTCTTTTTGATAAGGTTGATTTTGCCCCAGAGGGAGATCGGGAGTTTGGACCATCTGTCCAGATCTTGACTGATAATATGTACCAGAGAGTCCAGAATCTTCTTTTGGGCAGAAACAGGGTTTCTTGTCAATTCATTTCCAAGATATCTTATGGATTCTTGTTTCCAGGAGACCCCAGGTCTGTAATGGACCACTTGAGAACTTCAAGGTTTAGTGGAAATACTACAGTTTTACCAACATTTAATTTATAGTTGGACACCCTGCTGTACTTTTTGATAATCTCCAAAACTGAAGGAAATCATCTCCGTAAGCAGAGACCTTGATCTCCTGGGCTAAAATAGTAATACCTTGGATCCTCCCACAAGCCGATAAATGATAAATAAGAGGTTCCAAACATATATTAAAGAGCAGTGGGGACAAGGGGCAACCCTGTCTGGTTCCTGATTGCAATAGGAAGAGGGTGGAAGTCACTCCATTATCTGAGACCCATGCAGATGGGGAGTGATACAGTGCTTGAATCCAAGATTGGAAATGTAGGGGAAAATTGAAGGCAGCAAGGGTCTGAAGCAAGAAATTCCAGTCCACCCTATCGAAAGCCTTCTCGGCATCCAGAGATACAAAAGCAGCTAGAAAATGGGCATCTCTGGTCATCAAGAAGAAGTGCACCAAAGTTTGAAGATGGTCCACAGAGGATCTCCTTCTCATGAACCCCACCTGATCTGGTCTGATGAGATCCAGAAGAATGATACTAATTCAATCTGCCAATAGTTTGATTAAGATTTTTATATCCTGATTCAGTAAGGAAATGGGGCAGTAACTTGTAACTAGCTCTCGGCTATTGTCAGGCTTTGATAACAGAACAATTAGGCTTCGAAAAGGGTCCGGTCCATAGGAGCTCTGGATAGAATGTGCTAATATTGTGGTAATAATAGAAGTATTAGGTGATCTTTACATTTTTTATAAAAATTAGATGAGAATCCATCTGACCCAGGGTTTTATCTGAGAGGAGACTAGTAATGGCTCTGACCAGTTCTGAATGGGAAATGGGAGCTATAAGTGTTTGTCACTGTGCTTCAGAGAGGGAGGGCAAGTGATACGCAGCCAGGTGCTCATCAGGAGCCGGCACAGAGGGTTGGTCAAGCATGGGGCAATATAGCTCCTTGTAATAGGTGCTGAATTCGGCAACAATGTCCCTCGGGGATGTTTTCAATTAACCATCCTCTTGGGAGTGAATCGAGGTTATGAATCTGGAAAATTCCTGTTGCTTTATTCTTAGGGTTAATAGGCACCCTGCTTTTTCTCCTTGATCAGTGTAGGATGCTTAGTTCTCAGGATTGTGAACTCTGCTTTTTCTCTCAAAAGGTCTAGCTAGGCATCTCATAACTTGGCAAGTTCTTGTCTCAGGGTATCCGGAGAACGTGGAGCTAAAGTTGCTTCTATTGCTCGAATTTGGGTAAAGACACTGAGTAATTTCTGTTCTCTTTTCTTTTCTCTGTGGGCACTCAGACCAATTAAGACTCCTCTAAAAAAGGCCATAAAGGCACACCATTACATATCTGGCCTAGTAGTGGAATTAAAATTAATAGTAATAAACTGTTCCATCTGTTCAAAGAGATATTTGGTTACCACAAGGTCCTTCAGGAGATGATTATTGATCTTCCAATGTGCCTGTCTCAAAGAGAGAGAGGAAAGGGAAAGGTGTCACATGACCAGTAAGTGGTCTGATGGGGGACCCAGTTGGATGGAGGAATCAAGAGCCCCTGGAAGAGCTTCTGGGAAAGAAGTAAATAATCAATGTGGGAAGCGGTGTGGTGGACCAGAGAAGTAAAGGTATATCTCCCCTCCAAACATCACATAGACCAGTTTGATCTATAAGTTCTCGGAGTGCTCGTTGGGCTGGAGAAAGTCCCTTTTGGGAACAACCTGAGTGATCAAAAGTAGGATCAAAAACCAAATTAAGATCACCTCCGAGTATAATTGGAATTGAGAGGAAGGGAGTAAGAAGGCCAATCAGCTGCATAACAAAACCCTGGTGTATCCATATTGGGCCCATAATTACTTCCTAAAAGAACCTCTGGTGCATTTATTGAATGCTGGATCAAAATAAATCTGCCCTGAGGATCTTTGATCATCTGGGAGAGTGAAAATGTGACTCGCCTAGATATCAAAATCATGACACCATGGCTTTGAGTGGTGCCCCCTGCTGAGAACACCTGGCCCATTTGTTGTCTCCACATCCGTAAGGCCTCAGTGTCTAGCAAATGAGATTCCTGTATGAAAATGATATCAGCAGCCAGTACGTTCAAGTGTTTCAGGACCTTATATTGTTTCAGTTTCTGTCAGACCCCTTTAATATTCCAAGTAGCAATTCTGAAATCATTAGCCATAGGAAATATTGGATAAAGATTGAAGTGTGGTATGCCAGGCATGAACCAACATTACCAGTACCTTAGTAAGTCTGAAGTCTGCAATATTTCCCTTCCATCCCCTTCTCCCATCCCTCCCAAAATTGCTCCCCCATCTCAAAAATCTAACAAGAGGATCAAAAACAGTCCTAAACATTCGAATCATCCCAGCCCACCTCCCAGCCCTTACTGTTATGGGCTTTGTTCTGCAGTACTCCTTCACTATACCTCCCTCCCTCCAGCCAACACAAACTGTCCCCTGTCCTTTCCCAGAACTCTGGAACAATGCCATAAAAAGAAAAACAAAAGAACAAACAACCTTCATTATTTTTTGATGTGTCAGTTTTCTTGTTTGTTTGCAGAAAACCAGGTTGCACTTTTCCAAATCATATCATTTTAGCAGGCCAAACCCTGACTGTCAACTTAAAAAAATGGAGATGGCACAACAATGCAGGTCGCCTTGAGCACTGCTTCATATCTGTAAGAAACAATTTAAAGGAGACCAAGTGTATATGGGAATATGACCCCACAAAACCAACGTGTCCCAACAACCAGAGTCTAAACTTTGTTGGAGATTGCCTAGCACTTCAGAAAATATAGGGCAAAAATCCAACAACAGTCAGTAGCTTCAACAGTCAACAACCTATATTTTAGCAGGTGAAGAAGAAAAAGAAGGAAGGCTAGTTAACTGTAGCTTATGCAGGACACATAACCGCACTTACATGTCAACAAAAAAATCTGCATGCCCTGGTAGGCGCACTCCCTCTAGCAGGCATAGAGGATGTTAGGATCGCATAGGTGGGGAACAGGAGGCTCGCGAATGTGCACAAGTTCAGGGGTGATCTAGTATGTAATCCAGATCTCTCATGGGACATGACTGCTGCCTTTGAACTGTGGTGTTTGCATGCACATATTCCTGAAACACACCATTTCCCTGTGAGGACACTAACTCCAATTGAAGGTGAGCAGGGGGTGTTGTATTATCAGACCCCTATTACAAATGGCACCATAGTCCTCTCCGAGCTGTTCCATGTAAAGGAAAAAGGTGGAAAGTTATATAAAGGAGATAGAATTGCAATAACATAAGCAGTCCTGGTAGCCTGCAGCCTTAGCCCTAGGCTGATTCACTACAAGATCCTAAGTCCCTAATTTTACTTGGAGATTCCTTCCATAATGAGTATAACCAGGACAGGTATCACGGAAAAGGTCTGGCAGGGTGCTCTTGAGCCCAACACTGGCTGCCTCAGGGTCTTCATATGTTTGCCAGTTACCTGCAACCAGGACCTGAATCCTTGCAGGATAGTTCATTCGGGATCGGACCCCGGCAGTGATTAATTTTGAAACCAGGGAAGGAAAGCCATTCTGCACTGTCTGATAGTAGCTGGTAAATCCTGTGCAACTCAGATCCAGGTTCCTTCCCAGTGAACCTCTTGTAAATCTTTCACTTTGAAGAGGAAATGCTGTCTTTCTAAATAATTAAAAAATCTGAATAACAGTGGCCTTGGGGGATCCAGCTGGAGGAGTTAGTTGAAGTGCCCTATGTGCATGCTTGAATACATACTTGGGCCCAAATGGAGAGGGCCCTGCTATTTTCTCCATGAACTTCTGCATAAACAGGATGGTATCTTGACCTTCTTCAGCCTCCAGGAGACCTATGAGGACTGCGCTGTTTCTGCGGCAGCTTCCCTCAAGGTCTTCAACTTTTAATTTCTTTTTCACAAGCCTTTATCTGGTGAGTATGAGTTCAGTGTCAATTTTTTCCACACATTTCTCTAAAGAACAAACTCAGGCTTCTGTATATGAAGTTCATCTAGCGACGTCCTCTAGAGCTTGGGTAAGTGATTTAATTTCAGTAGTGATCGAGCAAAGCTCTTGCTGAAACAGACGAAATTCTGCCAACGTTAGTGACTCTGGGTACGGAGGTAAGTGGGAAGTTCCTGGAGGTTCAACAGTGCTAATAGATCTAGGCTTCTTCAGGCCTTTTTCAGGCATGGCAGGAGGTGTATGTTTTGTGTTTTGGCAATGTGCGCCGCATTTCCATCTCCATATAGGATATTTTCTTGTAGAAATGACTGTCCACCAAAAACTGAATCTTTCTATTTGGGTTTTAGGGGTTAGCTGCTGCAAAATGATCAGAAAATAGACTGAAATTTGATCAGGAGGCTGGAGAGATAAATCAGAGCTATCACCAGGCACGCTGCATCATGTTGCACTGTCCTGGCAGTGAAGTTAAAGGTAGCATATGCATGACCTTCAGGTCATACATTCTATCATGCAGAACCACCAACGGTCTGTAAATGTACCTGGAGTTAGTCGAATTGTACTCCTCTATGAAGTCATTGTAAATGAACTGGCAGATGATGGCAGTTTTTCCAACTCCCGGGCCCCTAGGACCGCAATGTTTAATGTCTCAACCATTATTCCACTACAGGACCTTTGCTGGCTTCCTACTATACACCCTTTTCATTGTTTTCCATGTTCAAATATCTCAATAGCTGTATTGACTTTTTCAGAGTCCTTCCTGATTTCCACACCATGGTTTCTGGGTCCCCTGATACACAGCTGCATGGTATGATTAGATTTTTAATCTTGTCATGGTCTTATTTCTATTTAATGTTCTACCATTGATAAACTTCATTTTCAGTTACTGTACTGGACTTCAGAAAGCAAAAATGAGCTGTCTTCCCTTAATATTACTTGTTGCAGGACTATGAGGAGCCATCCTTCACTGGCCCTCCTTGAGAGCAGCAAGCTTTTGTGTCATCTCAGAATGCTATGTCCCGGGGAGAATAGTTCTGTACTAAATAACTCATTTACTTGTGGGGTGCCTCTGATTATCGGCATTTGATAGGCTAACTGCAGTCCTTATCTGCCAGACTGGCACTTGACTAACTTGTCAGTATGAAGGGCTTGCTAACCAGTAAATTAATTATCAGTACCAAAATTACTCTTCTTTGAAATGAGTAAACAGTTTGTGGCAGAGCAGCGGATTCTAAACTCTTCAGATGAGGCAATGAACTGAATCACAAGTGCTTGCAGATCTGTTTTAACCAAACACATGTTTCTATAAAATATGTCCTGAAATCCTTTAAATTTACATTTCATGATGGCACTTGCAGGTGCCCCACCCTATATCCAAAGTTTCAAGAAACCAAAGCATCTCAGGCACATCTTTAGAAACCAGTAGCAGCACCACAGATTTAAACATTTCAAGTTTTATAAATAATGGCAGACAGGTGTTTTCCTATCCACGGTTTGATTTTTTCCCTTTACCCATGGTGATAGTAATTTCTAGAGCAGTTCCAAAAGCTTTCAGCTCTCTCAAATAACTTATGAGTCTTGGCATAAGCATCAGAGGCAAGTTTCTAAAAAAAAAAAAAAACAACATTGCCAGGCAGGTAACTTTTAAAATGCTTCCAAAAGACATGCAAAAAATAAAACATATCAGACAGGGAGCATCAGGGAGCAGAACAGCACTGCAACCATCTTTATAGGGGGACCAGTGATCACAGAAGGGGTAGGGCAAAGAGAACCACTGAACTACCAGGGAATATTTATTTCCAGGGGCAGAAATCAGTGGGTAGGGGTACCACTAGACATCAGGGAGCCATGACAATTTGAAATGTCATGAACCTTTACTGTTAGCTGTCTTTTCATTTCAAACAGTAAAGTTCTAACTGAAAGGAGCTGTGAATGGTTATTTTTCAATTGAACGGTCCCTAATTAAGTGGCCTTACATTAATTACTGAACCTGTAATACAGGTATATCTAGATAGTGGGTTACTGGGGCACCTCAAAAAAATAACAAAAAAAAAACAGGCAGGGTGGGTCAGAAGCTAACTGACTGGCAACACAATTAGGCAAACAGTGAGACACACCTGGTAAACTTCAAATAAACAAAGTTAAATACTGATCTTGAACTAAAGGTATACCTTGATAGGGTGTTAGTGCTGTACCCTAAAAAATCTAGCAAAGCAGTTATGATGGGACAGAAGCTAATTGGCAATACAAATGGTTGTAAGTAGTCTGACAGTCCCAAAAAGCAGGTAGCAGATAGCCACAAAGGGCAGGTTAATGGCCAACACAAATAGTCAATAGCAGTCAGATAGTCCCAAAAAGCAAGTAGCTCCCTACAGCCACTGCAGCAGTCCTGGAGAGGCTTGCAGTTGGTGGAATGGGGTGACAGCTGCCCAATGAATGACTCAAGACAAACTCCACTGGTTGATTCCTTTGTACTGCTGCATTTAGTACACAGGACCACAGCAAAGAGGACTGCTAGAGGAAACAGCACTTATGAGTTGAAATGCCCTTGCAGATTCTGGCAGCCTCACATGATTGGTTTGCTGGCAGAATGGAGGTGAGGCATTGGATGGGCTGGCTGCTGATTGGTGGCTTTTATTTATTTATTTTATTGCATTTATTTAAAAGTTTTACAAGTAAAGGCATGCTGAGCAGACTACCGCTCGATTCCACATGCGTTCTGGGGGTTGTTGGGAATGGGATGATACATATCAAATACATAAATACAAAATACAGAATACAGAAATTTCACAGATTATATACAAAAGATATATACAAAAATATAAACAGTATGTACACAGCAAGCAACAGAAAAAATCTGAGTAGATAAAGCAGCAATTGGTAGAAGGTGCAATGACAACTAACTAAGTCAGGGCTAAACATTTCAAGTAAACCACAGTTGGAGCAAGCTGGAGAGCTGGCCTATTCCTAGTGTGAGTCTAGGCAGCATGAGCAGTTAGCAGAGACTTGCCCTTTAAGGAGGGAAATTAGTTGCCAAGAGGAGGGGCATGCCGAATGTCCACAGGCAAGGAGTTCCATAGTTTTGGGAGTCAGGCTGTAAAAGCCAACTGGCCAGCAGAGGTCACCATGTATGGGACTTGAAGGAGCCGGGAGTCAAAATTCCTGAGTGAGTATGCAGGTGGTGTTTGAGCAGTTAGGGTAGAGGCAAGATAGGAATTCAATAACTGGCCCCATAATTTGGCTATGAGTCTATTACAGTGGGACTGGCACCTGTCGAAGAGCAAGGGGAGGTTTAGGGACCGGTAGAGGTTGCAGTGGTGGGTGGAGTGTGAACAGTCCAGTGCGAAATGACAGAAGAAGTTGAAGAGAGGATCCAGTCTAGCCAGGGTGGACTTAGGGGCAGCACTGTAGACTACGTCCCCATAGTCAAAAGTAGGGATGATCATTTTCTGCAATATTTTCTTGTGGGCTGACAGAGGAATGCAGCTACGGTTCCGGTATAATGCGCCCAGCCTGGGGTGCAGTTTTTTGTGAGTGACTTCGATATCTGTAGAAAAGTCAAGGTGCTGGTTCAGTCAGACCCCTAGATATCTGAAGGAGGTACAAACTTCTAATGGGGTCCCATCTAGGGTTTTGAAAGTGGGGGAGGCAGGGAGTCGGGAGAGTCTCTGCCTCATGCCGAAGGTTAAGGAGACAGTTTTCTTGGCTTTGAGAATAAGTTGATTTGCATGAAACTAGAGCTGAACATCACTTAAATCTTGCTGGAGTCTGGGCACTATTTCCAGGGGGGAGGGGCCTGAGGTATACAGTACTGTATCGTCTGCATACATGTGAATGAATGTGTGCAGGAGGCTGATGGCAGGTCATTAAGGAAAATGGAGAACAAGATTGGGTCAAGGACAGAGCCTTGGGGGACACCAGTGGTGACAGGGAGGGAGCTGGAGGTGGAGGCACCAATTCTGACAGATTGGCACCTATCTGCCAGGTATGATTTGAACCAGCTGATGGCCACACTGGAGAGTCCTTCCCTGCAGAGCTTTGACAGGAGAAGAGCATGTGAGACAGTGTTGAAAGCCTTAGCTAGGTTAATGAAAATGGCAGATGTGATGTGACCTTTGTCCATGCCTGTCAGGATGGAGACTGTGAGTCTGAGGAGGGAAGTGACAGTGGAGTGGGATTTCCTAAGGCCTGACTGGTTAGGAGTAAAGAAGGAGGAGGAGTCAAGGAAGAAGGTAAGTTGCGAGAGGACTAGATGTTCCTGGATTTTGGCTAGAATGGGGAGGAGGGAGATGGGACGGAAGTTACCAGGGGAGGATGGGTTGCTGCCTTTATGGAGGGGATGACTGTGGCATGCTTCCAATCTGAGGGTATAGAGGCGATAGTGAAGGAGAGGTTGAAGAGGGATGCCAGTGGGATGGCAATTGCTGAGGCAGAAAGGTACAGCATTTTGGCATCCAAACCCAAGGGGCATTTATCCTTAAAGGGATTGAGGGCAAGCAGGGCTCTGAGTACTTTGGATGGAGTAATCAGGGAGAAGGAGAAAGCTGGGTGGGGGTTAGGGTGGGTAGGGATGAGGATGTAGGGTGGTGTGTAGCAGGCGATGGGTTAGGGTAGCGAGGGGACACACTGCTAGTGAACACCATCTTGAAAACAGTGGCCACTGCATGTGATTCTGATATGGTGGAGCTGCCTACAACTAGAGCAGGGGCTGGGTGGGAGGGGAGAAGAGTGATTTGATTGACCTCCAAAACATAGTTGGGTGATTTAGATTGTTTTGGAAGGATGATGTGAAGTAGTAGGCTTTAGCCTGTCAGATAAGCCTGGTGCAGGCATTATTAAGCATTTGATAGTGTAGGTGGTCAGCGTGCATACCTGATGCTTTGTAGGTTTTCCACACCTGGTCTCTGGCTCAGAGGTGGTCCATGAGGTCTGCAGAGGTCCAGGACATATGGGCTTTCCTTACTCAAACCTTTTTGTGGGGGGCATAGTGGTCCCAGACGGCAATAAATTTGGACTTGAAGAAGTCTAAGGCAGAGTCAATGGAGGTGGCCTTGGGGATGTAAGACCAGTCCGAGTTTGCTAAGTCATTTTGGAGTCCTTCAAGGTTAAGTGATTTATATGACCTGATGAGGAGAGTCCTTGGTGGAGGTGACTTGGCTTTAAATATTTTTATTACTACGTATATCATGTGGTGATCGCTCAGGGAGTCTGGGAGGAGGCCAGAGGCAATTATCCTGTGTGGGTGAGAAGTGAGGGAGTGGTTCAGAGTTTTGTAGTTTATACACATGGGCTCAGTGACCTGTTGAGACAGATTTAATGTTGCCACATGGTTTCGGAGCTTGGTGCTAGTACCAGAGAGCTAGTTCAGTTTAAAGTCACCAAGGATATGGAGCTTCCATCCTGAAGTAATGGTTTTTAGGGTGTCCAGGTGCACTGTGACTGAGTTTAATTGGGAGTCTGGGGAACAATAGGTGCCTGCTATAAATATGGGGATTGAGTGGGGTAAGGAGATTTATATTAGCAAGCCGTCAATGGTTTGTGGGACTGCGGATAGCGAGACCAGCGAGAGCTCTACCAAGGTTGATATGTAAATGGCTATGCCGCCACCTCTTTTGGTGCCCAGGCAGTCATGATGAGTGATGGAGTAACCAGCAATAGCTACTTCTGCATCCAGGTTATGTGGTTTCAGCCAGGTCTCAGTGATAATCAGGATGTCAGGACATAGTGATAATACTATTGGTTGTAGCAAGGGCAGTTTTTGTAGGAGGCTGCATATATTTAGGTGGGCTATTTTTAGGCCTCTGGGTAGTTGGCCAGTGTGGGAGGGGTTGTGGCTAGTGTGGGTTGCTGGTCCAGGGTTTAGCTCAATGTCTCCTGTGAGGAGAAGTAGTAAAGTTAGCACCAGTTTTGAATTTGTTAGAAAATATTTCGGGCTGCGGTGGGCAGTGGGAGTCTGGGAGGGCTGTTAGAAATAACCTGACACAAGGAGTTTCATCACTGTCAGCCCAGCATGAAAAGATGGGGGGGGGAGAATGGAAGGACCAGGAAGCCAGTAACAGTGAGGCCCAAGGGGGTACTGTCCAATTATGAAGGAGGAGCATAGATTTGGGTGTGTGTTTTGGGAAGTGATTTCTGGAGGACTAGGTTGCAATTTAGGGAGGAGTGAGGGTGGGAGGGATGCTATAGTGGCAAGAAAGGCTATCTCTAAAATAGTTTTATAGGCTATGTACAGCATGGTGTTGCTGGATGAAGGATTTAGTGCAACAATTATCTGTAGTGGCCACTAGTGGTGAGAACTAGTTAGGTTGGAAAATAGGCAAACTAGGGGGGCCAAGCAGTCCTTATCTGCCATCAAATTCTATGTTTCTATGAACTGATAAGCTGCAAAGGGGAAAGTAGGGTGATTGGTTAAATATGACACCTGACTCAGCCTATAGTAAGTTGCTCAACAAGGACAATCCCTTCTAATGCAGCTTCTTCCAAATTCCCAGAGTGGCAGTGACATATGGGGAAGGGGAGGGTAAGTGAAATAGCTTTTGGTGCCCTCATGACCTGGAATTTTAGCAGGAGGCAGCAGCTGGAAGCTGAAGCTGGTTCCAAAAAAAAATAGAGATGTACTACTCCACCTGTAATGGTGCTCCAACTAAGAAACACTACCGAATCAAAAAAAAAATCAGGTTCTAGAGTAATGATCACTCCTTTTTCCAGTAAAATACATAAATACAGATCAAATGCAAATACAAAGAGATGCAAACTGTTTTTTACAGCAGCCAAAGCATGAAAGGCACTGGCTAACACCCCTATGTATCACCTCCTAACCAAGGATTCCTGAGGGGGTGCAGTTATCCTAAACTGCCAACTTTATTTACCCCACATCTGTGATATCATATTATTTCAGTGGTCAAAAATTGATTCAAATGTTTATGGTGTTCAGGAAAAGGTACTGGTAGTAAATAATAACAAGGGATAATCAGAGCCAAAATTGCTGCTAATGCATTAATATGACAAGAGATCTGGAAGTAATGTAGCCATAAAAATTAATCCTTTCAAATAAAATTGGTGTCAGATTAACACATTAGCAGCTGTTTTGGCTCTGACCAGAGGTTCTTGTATATAATCTATTATGGGCACTAGATTTCAAATTTAAAAGCGATTAAGCTGACCGAGTACCTTTTTTTTAATTAATGTTTGTAAAGTTGTGGACCCTCAAGAGACATGCAGTACCATTCATGAATTTTTGACTATAAGTGATGCTAGGGGAGGAAAGCAGTGGCTGTGTTTAGGTGCAGTGGAGGTGTAGTTGTGGTCATTGTCCTCAGTGGTGTTATTTTTTTGCAAGAGAGGCAGTAAATCATCTTCTCCTGATATATTGTAGTGTGCTGCATAAAAAAGTCACAATTCGAACAATCCATGTCTGCCTGTGTGTTTGCTTTTTGCTGTATTTTAATGCATTAGCATTAGTTTTGGCTCTGACCTGAGTTTTTTTAGTGTGTACACACTGTCAATAACATTTGAATTTTGTGATTTTTAGCATAGATCTATAAAGTTTTAGATGGGGGGGATTTAAATCCCACAGCTGCCATTTTCTAAACTCGTGTGATCTTGAGCAAGCCACGCCAGCTACTTAATATCTATCCCCCTCTCTGTCTCGCACTCAGCTGTTAATAAGTCTCCATGTACCCTGACAATAGCAGAAATTTACTCTCCTCCCTCCCTGGTCTGTAAAGTGCTTTGAAGGTATGCCAAACAGATATTTTACTCAAACATGTTACAGAGAGTGAGTCCACACTAAAAAAACTATCAACAGAATGCAAACGTGTTTATGTAATTTTTTGTTTGTTTGTTTTATCAGGTCAGCATTAAAAATAGGAAAACATATTTAAAAAACAGTACAGCTTTAGAAAGATGAACTATTACTTTATTAATTGTGTTTTCAGTAGAGGAATGTGCACATCAAATGGAACATTATTCTGCATCTCAATACACTACTAAAATAGAAAGGCAGACAGTTTGTTTGCATAAATAATTTTTCTGGTGTATAACCTTATGGATAAAACTTCCATATAACCTATGTTTCAGACTGCTATCACCATTGGACATCACAGTTGCATTTTGTTACATCACAGCCTGCTGGCACTGAATTAATTGCACACTGTATGATCTGGTGATCCTCATAGCCTTTCCACAGATGTAAAGGCTCAGTCTCAGGATACTACAGCACTAGTGCAGAAAACAAGCAGACAAAATTATATTAATTTTTAAAAAGCTAATCCCATCTTATTTCTCAAGTATTTTTCCTTTTTACAGAGATCATTTTTATTGCAAGCACCTCATAAATGCATGCTAATCATGGGATAATTTACAAATTTTAATGTCAACTCAGTGAACCAGTGCATTAAGATTTTAATAAATAAAATTAGCAAATGCTGCCCTGAATGCCACAAGTATCATTGATGTCAAACTAGCAAACCATGTAAAAACATGTAGCACAACAGGCTGATGTACAAGGTAATGGCATGGGGTCATAATGTTGCAAGACATTATGCCACATGACTAAATCATGCTGCCAATACAGCTCAATTTATGCCATGAGGCATAACTCTTTTTTTCTGGGGGGGCTCCGCAACCCACACCCCCCATTGTGGGGGGCTGCGCCCCTGGACCCCCTAGTAAAGATTCTTAACTCCAGGGGGGTCCAACTCGGGGAATGCACCAAGACCAAAAAAAAAATATTTCTGGGACTGGGAATCAAACCCCAGTCTCAGATGCAGTGCCTTGGTTCCTGCTGTTGTGGATCTGTCCAGTGAGCCACAGTGGCTGCTCAGCAAAACCCACTCCCAGCAGAGGGCTTATCCTCTGCTTGGGAGTGTGTGTACTTGGTGCAATACCAATGCATAGTATACGCTGTATTGTACCATATTCGCTGTCCTAGACAGCGCTACTACGGGTTAGCTATAATGTCATACACCTTTAAGTGTACGGCATTATGACCCGGTAGGCAAGGGAATATATATGCTCAGTAAATTAACTTCATAATATGCCGAATATGGTAAATAATTAAATAAAGAAATAAAACTGTAAGATATAACATACTTAATGTCCTATTGGAAATGTTGACGTTATTTTATCCAGTGTAGATTTCTGGTCATGCAGTCATCATTCCCCCTAATATAGCAGAAGAGAAAATGGGCAGCCAGTTAGATGATATTGGCCCCATGTAGTGGACCTTGCACTGTCATCAGAGCTTCTGTGACCATGCTACCTACTCACCTCATTAAGGGGAATGTGCCTCCCCATCAATGGCCCTGCCTGAGGGGGTAAACCAGGGTTGTTCAGGTAGGGGTCTGTCTGTAGTGAAGGGTGCGGTGCAGAGCGTGCAGGAGACCGATGGCTGATGGACACAGAGTCAAGCAAACAAAAAAAGTGAAATTAGCAGGTGGTCCTTTTAAACCTTCTTAAACAATAGTTATGTTCCTGAAGTCCTTCAATATTATTACTCAACATAGACAGCAACCAGTGAGAGCATATGGTTTGATAGGCTATCAGTAGCTGCATACGGAACATCATGAATATGAAGCAGAGGTCCTTAATGATTTGTGTTTACTGATTTCTGGTCAAATACTTAAATTACCTAGAATTTTGAACTAATGTATTTTGTGTAATGCACTTCAAGTTATCATAACTCAAGCTTTGCAATGATAATGACTATGGAAAAGTAAACTAACAAGAGTTGGGCCAGCTGAAATGTTAGCCATTGGTATGCGATTTTATGCTTTTTTTGTCACTGTGTTGTATACTTTATGTATGTCCATCATAGGAAGGTAATATACTGGCGTAAGTAGACTAACCATACACTTTGTTTGGGTCACATTTCTCAGATGGTATTGCAGTTTTCACTGTCAAAGATTTTGTGTTACATACTGTTGTATTATTTCTTTTCATTTATAATAAAATTATTCACTAGAAAAAAAATTTCAAGACATGTGGCAAGAAAATCACAGCAGAGGAGGCTTGTTTCAATACTATGCTAGTCTATACTGATATGTGAATGAATGGTCAAATATAAATGCCAGAGGTACAATCCCAACTCTTCAATGATTATAATGTAAAAGATCTCTAGCTATTACTTTGACTAGGATACAGTTCCTGTGTTTTTGCAATAGTGCTGCATTTACTGAAGATTGAAAGCTGCAAATATTTTTCAAGGCTTACATGATTTACATGGAAAAACAACCAGTATGGTCTATTCAGTTTTGTCTGGTTCATTGTTCATCATTGCAAAATACAGTATTCATGAAAACGTAATGTTACTTTTCACTATTTAAGACAAAGCCATCATTAGGTGATTTGAAATACCACAACTGCTTCACTTACAGGAATAATCCCCAGAGTATGGCATCTTGGAAGGTGAACAACAACACTAATTCAGTTTATAATATATGCAATTAAAAAAATAGGCTGTGTTAGAAATGGTACTGAATATCTTTATAGCCGGCAATGTTTACATGTTTAAGTTTGCACACTTCTGTTATAGCCAAATCAAAGGCTACTTCACAAATACTGTACAATTTTTATTTTTTTATTTTATTCTAGGATTATAAGTACCTTTGAGCCAAGGCTCTTTTGCAAAGGTTCCATGTCAAATGGGGAAACAGTACAAACATAAACAAAAATTGAACTAGGCAATTCAAGCAGTTGAATACATAAGTTTGTGGGGAGGTAGGTAAAGGACAGAAATTTGAAAACAATGCAGAACATGGGATTCAAAAACAGTCTCAGGCAGTTGAAAACAGACAAATTGAGGAAAGGAATGTACCAGGGCAGGGCAGGGTTAACAGAGTTGAAAGATTCAGGGGACAACAGAAACAGGGGAGCAGCTGAGGTCATTGTCAGGATTCAAGAAAGTGCTAAAGTCAGGGAGCGGGGAGGGGAGGGAGGGAGGGTGTGGTGGCGGAGAGGAAGAGGGAGAGGAAAGTGCCAGAGGGGATAGCAGATTAGGAGTAACAGTCACAGGAGCTGGAGGCAGAGAGGTGGAGGTGAAGATAGGTTTTAAACTGGCCAAGCCTTTGCAGAGAGGTGATGGCTTTGTTGAGTCCATTAAACCAGGAGGGTGCATGGTGAGCAAATGACCTTTGCCCCTGAGAGGTGCAGCACTGGGGGATGTGCAGAATTTGATTTACAGAAACCCTGGTGGGGTGAGGGATGGATGCTGCACATAGGAGGGCTTGGACTCCTGGGGGTGCAAGGCCTAATGTAATCTTCTTGGCCATTAAACAGGTATGATACTTAATACAGATGGATAGTTGGAGCCAATCAATTTAGGTGTAGAGTGCACATGTGTGGGTAAAACGGTAGGATCCTGTAATGAGATGGCAGGCTTTGTTTAGGGCCAAGGATATGCGACTAAGGGTTGTGTCAATAGCAGAGCTGTAGCCAACCAGACCATAATCTATTAGTGATACTACAGAGATTTGCACAGCTATCCTTAGTGCATTTGCAGTAAGGCATTGCCTGTGCCTGTAGAGACGACCAATGCATTTGCCTACAGATTTGGCAACAGCGTCAGTGTGGATGCCATAGGATAGGTGACTGTCGAGTGTGATATCAAGATATTTAAATGAGTGCACTTGGTCCAGGACAGCACCATGGCATTTAGCAATTGTGATGGGCTGAGACCTATGCTTGTTGTGGGAGCCGCAGAAAAGCATCAACTTTGCAAATAGAAACATGCACAATAAATTGCTTCCTGCAGCTTATGATGCACTCTTGAATTTCCATTTTTTTCAAAGTTTTACATGCTATGGTCAAAAGAACACATTACATTTTTACTAAATTCGTCAGTTTGAAGGGTGCGTGACTAGAGATAATACAACTTTATTGGAGCTCCGCAACACATTTAGACTTAGGAATGCTGGAAAAAATTATAGTCACATAAATGTGTTAAAATTACTTACCAGAGGTTGCGAGGGCTAGTGGCAATGGCTCCCTCCCCACCCCACCCCCAATTCCAAGTTCAGCAGACTTACGAGGTCACGAGGCTAGTGGCAATGGCGCCTCCCCACCCCACCCCGATCCAAGTTCGTCAGACTTGCGAGAGTCCACGAGGGCTAGTGGCAGCGGTGCCATCCCCACCCCACCCCCGATTCCAAGTTCAGAAGACTTACGGTCGCGGAGGGCTAGTGGCAACAGCGCCTCCCCACCCCCATTCCAAGTTCAGCAGGTGACGGAAAAGCTCAGGGAACCTCCATGCGTGCTGCCTCCACCTAAGACTTGCTCTGCTGCTGCAGCTGCAGTTCATGTTTAAAGGAACATTTTGTGATAAACCTCTGATGCAAATAAGACTTGCTCTGCTGCTGCAGTTTGAACACTGGCACCATTTTCAGTCGGCGCATATGTGGAGATAGTCTCCTGCAGGGGCCCTTCTTAGCTGCATGCTCCTGTATTTTGTCTAATCCTGAGTTGTGCCTTAATGACCTGCTCTCCGTGGGAATAGCCCATACTGTGGCACATTCGTAGAATATTTCCTGATGTTTGCATGAACGGAGGGGTGCATTAAGTACCACACTATTTGAATTCTTGGTGCCATTTTAACTATAATCAGAATGATGATTTAAGTTTGTAAGGCTTCCTAGGTATTTTTCTCATTCGGAGCCCTATTGTAGTGCCCTACAGCAGTAACTATTTACAGGCCAAATTGGGAAATTGCATAAGTGGCTGTTCCTTAAGTTTGGGCTCCCTGATTTAACTTAGGGTCTCTCTGATAAAGCATTCTATTGACTCTGAGTTAGAGAGTTAGCGACTGCCCCACGGCGAGCACCCGTAGCAGATGTAACTTGCACACCATACTAGTTCAGTAATTCTCTGTGTAGTGCGAGACCAAGAGCTGCTGGCTAACCAAATTTGAATTCCTTTATTTCCAGTGCTTTATGTGAGCCATACTTTTCTAGTTAGTTACTGTACCTTAAAGCTTAACCAATTGCACGTTTCTCCTGGTGTGTCCCCTTCCCCCTTTGTTTCCTCAACAAACGATCGCTTATAACCCCTTACCTGTTCTTGCTTTCTCCACAGACTTACCAGAGGTCGCGAGGGCTAGTGACAACGGTGCCCTCTTCCACCCCGGCCCCCCGATTCCAAGTTCAGCAGGTACGGGAAAAATCGCAGGGAACCTCCACGCATGCTGCCTCCACCTAAGACTTGCTCTGCTGCTGCAGTTTGGCCCCACCGACGCAAGGCGTCGGCTACCCACTGCCCCACCACCACCCTTGGTGAGCACTCCCTTTTATAGGCAGCTTTAACCTATCAGCCAATTTCCCCATTTGCAGCTTATATTTTTCAACCACTAGAGGCTGCTCTACTGCTTATACTCCTGTTTCATTGCTCACTCGGCTGTCAGGATGCTGATAATGATCCTGCTGCTTTGCCATTTGCTCCCCTTGGCCCTCCCCCCCTCCTTGTCATTCCCTGCTACCCCCCACCCCCCTCCTCTGCAATTGGCCACAGCCTGAATGCTTGGCAGCTAGTTATACATTGTGTAAACCTGAGCCCCCCCATCACCCTGTTATAGGAGATTGGCTTATTATGTACAGTCCACCTTCTCACTATGATTGCCTGTCTAGGCATCCTACACTGGCCGCTCCCCAGGGGACTGTCATGACTCTGAAACTTCAACCTGTAATGCCATCAGCCTCCCTTGACTTTCACTACCTCCTTCAAGCCTACCTTACTGCCCATGCACTACCCATCCCGACCGTCACTACCACCATACCTCATACCCTGTGTTCTTTCATTGCTAGGAGGAAGTGCTCCTGGTACCCCTCCTCTAGGTTCCTGCTTCTCCTCCTCCTCCTATTGGGAAATATTCATCCTAATCCTGGACCCCCATATTGCATGTCACCTCCCCAACGTACTTAGGGTCAGCTGCACATTGCCTCTCTCAATATCTGTAGCATCCTAAAAAAGTTGGACTCCTTCCAGGGTTGGGTACTACAGCACAAACTTGATGTCATACCAGTGTCTGAAACCTGGCTCACCCCTCAGACCCTGGACTCCGCTGTCTCACTGCCTGGGTTTATCCTTTTCCGTACTGATAGACATGGTGAGCGTGGGGGTGGCTGTGCCCTCTACACTAAGGACACCTTACAAGGTCACCTACTCCTCTCCCCTCAACTTGGGGCTGGTGCACAGGTTGTCAAATTGGCCCTGGGAAGAGCACAAAACCTGTTATACATAACAACGGTATACATTCCCCCAAGGGACCAAAAATCAGCTTTCCAAGCATTGCTGTTGCATCTGGACACACTACCATCACAGTTGGAGCTACTTGTACTTGGTGATTTTAATATCAACTGGCTAAGTAAGGATGCCTCCCCACACATCGACCTCGCCACAGCCCAAGACCTAACTCAATTGGGCACGTCACATACATGCTTGTATCCGTGTACTGGTTCATCCTCCCTATTAGACCTCATCTTCTCCAATCACCCGGGCAAGATCTCTAATATTTCCATCCTTCCTAATGCCCTCAGTGACCACTCTCCAGTTATTTGCTCCTGGTTCTGTAAAATCCCTAGATCCCCTCCCAAAATAATTGTGCAACGTAAATGTGGTCCTGGTAAATTGGTACAACTAAAAGTGCACCTCAGGGTCATGGATTGGTCCCCCATTTTGAACACTGTTCACGTTGACAGTGCCTTGGACCTATTTACCCGGTCCATCAATAATATGTGTGACCTCTATGCACCATTCACAAAAAGAATGGTTTAAGGCAATCACATACCCTGGTTCACCAAGTGGCTCAAGACTTTAATGAGAACCAGAGACTCACTATGGCAGCTCTCCATTGAGTCCGGCCTCCCCCTTGATAGACAGAATTATAAAATGGCCCAGAACAAGTGCACTTGGGCCATTCACAGGGCAAAAGCGGATTATTATAAATCCGCCTTAACCTCATCCTGTGGCTCCGGCCCCAAGTTTTGGAACAACATTAAGGAAACTTGATGTAAGGCCCCCAACCTGGTCTCCTCCCAAGTCATGTCAAATGGGTCCTTGACCTCTGACCCTACTCACATTGCTGCAGTCTTCAGAGATGCCTTCTCCAACCTTAGCCATGTTCTCCCCGAATTTCTATGATCCACCATCTCCTAGCATACCTGCACCTCACCTCAGTGCCCCCCCCTTTTACTTCTACCACATCTCTCCTAAGGCTGCGGAACCATACCTTACCGCTGCCCTTAGTCACGCCTCCTCCAATGCCGACCCCCTGGATCTCAGATTGCTTCGGCTCTCCCTTAAAGAAGTCCTTACTCCCCTCACCCACATTCTAAACCTCTCCCTCTCTCTCTAGGTAAATTCCCTACCTCTTGGAAATCTGCCTCTATCACACCCATATTTAAAGGGGGTGATCACTCTTCTGCAAACAATTATCGCCCTATCTCCATCCTCCCCCCCCCGTCCAAGGCATTGGAGAGGATAGTTTCGGATCAGCTCTCTGATCACCTCAATAAATATGACCTACTCTGTAAACAACAACATGGTTTCTGCAAAGGGCACTGCACAACTACGGCCTTGCTTGAGCTAACATCTCACATCCATTCTGCATTGGATAAAGGCTACATCACAGGTGCGGTCTTCATTGACCTCACTAAGGCCTTTGACACCGTCCACCATTCACTTCTCCAAACCTCCTTGATCAACCTGGGTCTCTCACAGGATGCTGTGGGATGGTTTGCAGACTATCTTACCAACCGGACCCTTCAAGTTAAAATTGGCAATACACTATCCTCCAAATCTCCTGTCCTCTCTGGGGTCCCACAAGGGTCCATTTTGGGTCCTCTCCTTTTCAGCCTCTTCCTAAACTCCCTCCCCGCATCCTGCACCTCCAACCTATTACTCTATGCAGATGATGCTGTCATCTTCTCCTCCAGCCCAGACCCCTCTCAACTCCACCACTCCCTCCAGTCCTCCTTCAACGCTGTTGAAAGCTGGTTCACCTCACAATGCCTTATTATTAACTATAAAAAAAACAAAGCTATGCTCTTCGCACACCCGCAGAATTCCAGGATAGGGCTTTTTCCTCAATTACTTTCAGCGACCTTGACCCCCCTGGAATTTGTGCATACCTTTAAATACCTGGGCATCACTCTCGACACTGGCCTCACCTATCATGAGCATATACATCAGTTGTCCAAGGCCCTAAATATTAGGCTTGGTCTCTTGCACCGTTATAAACATTGCCTTACCCCTGAGGTCCTCAAACTTGCTATCTCCTCCTCGGTACTCTCCCTACTTGACTATGGCCTTTTGACTTTTGGTGGGGCATGCCTCTCGGCCCTAGATAGTCTTAGACTTGTGCTAAACAAGGCCTGTCACCTCATTTTAGGGTGTGACAGACTCACCCATACCTGTGTGCTATATAAGGACACAAATTGGCTTAACCTTGAAAATTGAATAAAATTCCACACCTGTGTCTTAGCTAAAAAAATCACCCTTGGCCTCTCCCCTGCATCACTCACCTCCTTAATCACCTTGGACTCTAAAGCTAAGCACACCCGTAGCTCAGATACCCATTATTTCTCCATCCCTTCCTGTCGCACAACTCAATTCCAAAGATCCTTTCGGTACAGGGCACCCTTGTGGATGAATAACCTACCCCCCTCCTTGCGTCTTGACCAAGGCATTGGTCACTTCAAAACGCTCCTTAGGGCCCATCTTCAGTCCTCAAGTGACTGTGACTGCATGTAAACTGGTGCCCTGGTCCTCTTTTATTCACAATGGCCTCTGGCTTGCCTCTGCACACTGCTCCTAGCCCACTAACTCAGGGATGTTAATCTCCCAGTCTATTTTTTATCTGTTTCGAGCTGAACTAGTTCCTGAATGTTTAGCCTTGCATTCCTGTTGTACATATCTTTACTATGTAACAATCACTTTGTTTCTGTAGCTATGTCTGTACAAACTGTTTTTGTGTAATCTGATTTATTATATGTGATGTGGAACCTTTGTAAAGGAGTCTATGACTCAAAGGTATTTCTGATTCTTATGAAAATAAAAATAAAATAAAAATTGATACAGTTCACTGGAAATGAGCAGACCTGTCTATAACCATTTACCAAAATCTGAAACAGGAGTTTCTTGGGGGCACAACTGTAAGTTATACAATGGAACTGAACCATAAAAAACATAATTAAGGATAGTTGAACTGAACTTGTAAATTGCATATGATGAAATTACTGTTTTAAATGAAAACATAAGATTAATAATTTGTACTAATTCATCATCAAGAATTGGCATCCTTTCTTGGTTTTGTGCAGATATAAGTTACCTAATGTTGTTTGTGGGTGAAAGAGTGCCTCAGAGAAAGGATCACGTACCAATGATAATTTATTATTAAAAGAGTAGGCAACACAAGTTAAGTTGTTGGTTGTAATTTCCTCATTTAAATATTTTACTGGATACCTATAATATGATTAATGTATGTTATAAAACTCAGTGTCCTTTGTAGGTACTTTGGGGAAAACTGATAATAGTTGCTGATTTAAAGGCAATGCTGACTGGTGGTGCTAGACAGCAACATTTATAATATATGTTTTGGGAATGTGTCATGTCAGCGATGTCATCTATATCATGCAGTACTGAATCAAAAAACATTTTATGGGCTGTTTATTGACAGACCAGTGATGATACTAGAAGTGGTTGTTTGTTTCCAAGTATGTTCTTAAGGTAGTTCCTGTCCTATGTCCAAAATGTGCTGCACCTGACCAGAGAGTAAGGCATCACATAGTCTGCATTTACATTTCTTTTTACTCTTTATTGCTATGAAGGAACATAAGTCACCATTTACATAACATTCCTGTGGAGGTTCATAATATAATAGCATAAATAATAATATGGGAAGTATGTATTCAGTAGAACCAATGATTGAGTTCAACACAAGCTTTATTTTAACAAATTGATATGTCATACATCGACTTGCAATTATTTATTTTTATTGTTTACGTGCTGTAAGTAAAATAAATAAAACCCACTTAGAATGCAAAACTAATTGATAAAGACACTAAAGCACATGCCTAATTTATGTCTACGCTTTGCTGAAAACAGTAACCTGCCAGTGGGTTCTAAGACCCCTGGGACACCGCACAAAGTCTAGTCACTGATTACCCTTTTCTGGAGCTGGGGACAACACCAAAACATTTAAGGCACTTTCACAAATTTCCCAGCATTAAACAAATAGAAAGTGATCAGAGTCTTAAGCTCCAGAAACAAACTCTGATTTTGATTAACTCTGGGCAGTTACTACTGGTCAGCATTACAGTACGTCCTCAGAAACTGGATCCAGGATATGGTACAACAGTTTGTAGTTAAAAAAAATCACTTTAGCCTGGTATTATGCTGGAAAATTAGGATTAAGTTTGCTTGTATAAAAAACAATGACTTACTTGGAGTCTGGTTGTGGTACGGTTTTATAACATAGCAGAACTTGGGTGCATTGAGGGGGAGTATATCATTTACTTTATATTCACTAGTTTAAGATATTCCTATCATATTACTTGTATACCTAAGCAATGTACTGTACAAAAGAAAAATGTTGAGGGAACAGAATCCTGAATATGGGAATCAATCAAAAATGAGTGTTTTCTAAACTCGGGATTGTTTTTATTTCTTCTGACAACCCCCTTCTACAGTAGAAAAAGACATAGAAACATAGACATAGAAACATAGACTTTGACGGCAGATAAGGACCGCTAGGCTCATCTAGTCTGCCCACTTCCCTACCTACAGGATAGGCCGCAGATCCTAGTTAACCAACAGCCTATTTCTTCCTACCCCCCACAAGAATTGCCTTATGTCTGTCCCATGCATTCTTTAATTCTCCACAGTTTTAGACCTCACAACCTACTCAGGAAGGCTGTTCCATGCATCCACTACCCTCTCTGTGAAATAATACTTCCTCACATTGCCCCTGAATCGCCCTCCTTCTATCTTTAAATTGTGTCCCCTTGTTCTTGCAAGTCTCTTTTTCTGAAAGATGCTACCCTCTTGGACTTTGTTGATTCCACTGAGGTACTTAAAAGTTTCTATCATGTCCCCCCTCTCCCTTCTTTCCTCAAGGGTATACATGTTAAGCTCCTTTAGTCTCTCCTCATATGGCTTCTCTTGCAGACCCTGCACCATTTTAGTTGCCCTCCTCTGGACTGTCTCTGTCCTTGCGGAGATGGGGTCTCCAGAACTGGACACAGTACTCCAGATGGGGTCTCACCAACTGTCTGTACAGAGGGATAACAACTTCTTGTTTTCTGCTGATGATGCCTCTCCCTATACATCCCAGTATACCCCCAGCCCTCCCTACTGCCTTCTCACATTGCTTGCTAACCTTAAGGCTGTCTGATATGATTACCCCCAGGTCCCTTTCCTTTTTTGTTGTTGTTACTACCTCCCCACCCATTGTGTATTCTTCCCCTGGGTTCTTGTTTCCCAGGTGCATTATTTTGACTCTTTGCATTGAATCCTAGCTGCCATACTTCTGACCATTCCTCCAACCTTGCCAAGTCCCTTTTCATCCTTTCCACGCATCCTTGTGTATCAACCCTGTTGCAGATCTTTGTGTCATCTGCAAAAAGGCATACTTTTCCTTCCAGTCCCTCTGCAATGTCACTGATGAAGACATTAAAAAGGACTGGACCCAATACTGAACCCTGCGGTACCCCACTAGTAACCCCCCTTTCTTCAGAGTGGACTCCATTTACAATTACCTTCTGTGTCCTGTTGTTCAGCCAATGTTTTACCCAGGCTACCACCCTGGGTCCCACTCCCAGGCTAGTTAATTTGACTATTAATCTTTTGTGTGGGACTGTGTCAAATGCCTTGCTAAAGTCTAGGTAGGCCATGTCCACAGCCCCTCCTTGGTCTACTACTTTGGTCACCCAGTCAAAGAAATCTATTAGATTCGTCTGACATGACCTTCCCGCTGTGAACCCATGCTGCCTTGGGTCCTGTGCTCCACTGGCCTCTAAGTACTCAACTATTCTTTCCTTCAGAAGTGACTCCACTCGCTTCCTACCACAGAGGTCAGACTGACAGGTCTGTAGTTACCTGCCTCTGTCTTGTTCCCACTTTTGTGAAATGGAATCACATCCACCTTCCTCCAGTCCTCGGGTACCACATCATCCTCCCATGATTTATTAAAAAGAGTAGCCGGTGGTTTCATTAGTTCTTCCCTTAATTCTTTTAGAATTCTGGGGTGAATTCCATCAGGACCCATTGCTTTGTCCACCTTCAGTTTTAGGAGTTCTTGCAGAACCCTTTCTTCTGTGAAAGGAATGGGATCGACCCCCCTATCAAGAGTGCTTCTGTTAACTGGATGAGGCACTTCCCCCTCCTCTTTTGTGAATACTGAGCAGAAATATTTGTTCAGTATTCCTGCTTTTTCACTGTCCCCCTCTGCCCACCCACCGTTCATTCTATTCAGCCTCACTATCACTCCCTTTGTCTTTCTACACTCGCTGATGTACCTATAAAAGGTTTTATCCCCCTTCTTAACTGAGTTGGCTATCTTTTCCTCAGTTTGGGCCTTTGCTATTCTGACTTCCCTCCCTGCTTCCTTCTGCCTTAACTGGTACAGCTTTCTGTCCTGCTCCTTCTGTGTTTCCTTATACTTCCGGAATGCTATCTTTTCTTCCTGACTTTCACAGCCACCTCTTTTGAGAACCATAGTGGCTTTTCTTTTTTTTGATTTGTTTATTTGCTTCACACAAAGGCTTGTTGCCTCTGTGATGGCAGTTTTGATAATTCCCCATTGTTGCTCTACCTCCTTCTAGCCTGTTTGCTGAGTGCTTTCTGAGGCACTCTCTCTTCTTCAAAGTCAGCCTCCTAAAGTCCAGTACCCTCACTTTTGTATGGCTTGACTCTGTAGCTGAGTTTAACGTGAACCACACTGTTTGATGGTCACTTGTCCCCAGATGGCAACCCACTTCTGGATCTGAGATCCTCTCACTGCCCCCGTTTGAAAGTATGACGTCTAAGATTGCTCCCTCACTAGTGGGTTCCAAAACTAGCTGTCTAATGCCTGCCACCTGTAGGGCATCAAGAATGGCCCTGCTCTTGGATGTGGCTGCAGCAAATGTGCTCCAGTTAACATCTGGCATATTCAGGTCTCCCATCAACAGTATCTCCCCTTTCTCTGCCATTCTAAGAATGCCTTCTATCATATCCTTGTCCATTCCTTCCCTCTGACATGGGGGTCTGTACACAACCCCTGTGCAGATTGTGGTGTTCTTTCCAGTCTCCAAGGTGACCCACAGTGCCTCCTCTCCTCCCTGTTTACTCTTTTGTTCAGTTGCTTTTATCCCTTCGTTTACATAGAGAGCTACTCCTCCCCCTCTTCTCCCTTGCCTGTCTCTCCTGTAGGTTATGTACCCTGGTATGTTAACATCCCAGTCATGGTTCTCTGTGTACCATGTTTCTGTGACTGCTACGATATCCAGGCATCCCTCTTCCATTAAGGCCATCAGCTCAGGGGCTTGTTTCCCAGACTACGGGCATTGGTACTCATTACCTTCCATTTCCTGATGGCCTTACTCCCTTTTGCCCCATCCCTGTCCTTCTTGCCTTTGTCACTTTCTCCATTTACCCCTGCCCTTATCCCTATCGACACCTCTATGTTGGTGTTTGCTGCACTTACTACAGTGATTATTTGGGGGGGGCTAGGATTTTCCTGCTCCTTTCCAGTGCCTCCCCCCTTGGCTAGTTTAAAAGCTTGCCAATGAAGCATTTAAACCTATCATCTAGGATCCTGGTTCCCTCCCAGACAGATGCAGCCCATCATGCCAGTATAGGCTTGCATCACTCCAGGTGGACCCCAGTCCCCAATGAAGCCAAATCCTAGAGCTCCACCCAGTTTTTCAACCACTGGATTGAATCCTGGTGCAGAACACCTAGCCTCTCCTGTATGCCATAGATGGGTAGCACCTCCGAGAAGGTTACCGTGCGTGCTACTTGACTAAGGCCCCTCCCCAATTCCACAAACTCTTCCTGCACTTCTCTAATCCCTTTCTTTGCCAGGTCATTTGTCCCTAGGTGGACAATGACATCCAGCTCCCTCCCCTGTGCAGCTGCTTCAGCAATTCTGAGGACTCCCCATAAGTGTAGCCATCTAGTAGGGTGCATTCTGCTCTGTACCCACAGTTATACAGCAGATTAGGAAAATCATCTCGGCTCTCCAAAGTCCAAATTAATATGTTTGCTTGGGGGTGTGGGAGGTTTAGGTCCTTGTGCAATTTATCAATGTGCATTGTCATATATAGCCTAGTGTCCAATAGTTCATACAGATAGGACAAATCTTTGACATCTGTTATATGGATTTGTATGCACTGTGTGGCCAGCTGCACCTTGTAGGCTATCAGAAACAGAAAAGTGGCAGCAGGAAAAGAACTATGTTCCATCAAGTCTGTCCAGAATATATATCTACCTGAACACTTATACTAAATACTGATCACATACATTAGGCCTTCGATTGTGGCCACAAACTTGGTGCAATTTACATTGACCTAACTAAGGCCTTTGACACTGTTAACCATCAGCTCCTTCTGTACTCCCTCCCTGCTCTAGGCCTCTCATCCCAAGTCACTAGTTGGTTTGGAAGACACCTAGTGGGTAGAATGCGGAAAGTCAAAATTTGTGATACTTTCTACCTTAGACTCCCTGTGTGGTCTGGGATCCCACAAAGGTCCATTCATGGACCCCTACTATTTAGCCTCCTTATTAATAATCTTCCAGCTGCCTGTAACAATAATACAATCCTTTATGCAGACAATGCTGTCCTATGTTCATGCCATGCAGACCCCCCTTGCTCTTTCCAGTGACCTTCAGTCCAATTTTAGTTTGGTTGAGACCTGGTTTGGTCAGCATAAATTAATCATGAATTATAAAGAAAAAAAAAAGGTTATGCTGTTCTCCAGCACACACAACAAAAACATCAACCAACCTAACTATTTTGAACAGTCAAAGCCAATCTCTTTAGCAAGTGCAGGAATTCAAATACCTTGGGATTACTCTTGATAGCTCCATTTCATAAAATCATCATGTCAACCAAAACTCTAAGGCTGTAAACCCTAGGATAGGGATCCTCTGCAGACACCAGCACTGCCTGACCCATAAGGCTCTGCAGTTAGCTGTAATCAGCTCAGTCCTGTCTATCATAGACTATGGGTTAGTCATCTATAGGTCTGTTACTGACTCTACACTAAAAAGAATAGCGATTGAGCTGAACAAGGTCTGTCGGCTTGCAAAAGGTGCTGAGAAAAGAACCATATGCGCAAACTCTACAAATAGACCAACTGGCTCCATCTAAAGGGTATGATCTCCTGCCAGACCTGCCTATTTATGAAAAAAATTAGCCTTAGCCTCACTACCTCTGCCACCTGGTCTTTGCTAGTATTTGCACCTAATCCATGCTACACACGTAGTACAACAAAACAGTCGTACCTTGTCCCATTCTGCAGGACATCCCAGGTAGAGTGCATTTTCTGCTTCAGAGCTCCTAACTGGATAAATAGCCTCCCTCCGGAAGTTGCTGTGGAGCAAAAGCTTGGCCTCCTACAAATTTGAATTTCAGCATTACCTCACCTCTCTTAGTAGCTGTGATTGTTCTCCCTAAGATGGCACATCATTCCCCTGACTCTTTATACTATATTTGCCCACCCTCCTCTGGGTCTCGCACCTTCTTTCCCCTAGTTCTCCAATTGCACACTCCTCCTCCTACCAACCCTCCCAGAGGCTGCCTCATCTTGTTAACTCCACTCTCCTCCCCATTTTTCCTCTGATCCTCTCCACCACTCCCTTCCTTGCACCTCTTGCCACTACTTGCACTTATTGACAATGTCACTGCTGTGACTGCAATTTGTTGTTTATGGACTACATATCCTATTTCTTGTTTCCCTGCAATCATATGTTATTTTATATATTTCTTTGCTCTTGTAAGCCTGTTACCTGCTTGTATTTACTATTGCTGCTTTCACTACAATGTATGACCCTGAACCTTGTAAATGTATACAACCTGCACTTATTGGCAATGCCACTGCTGTGACTGCAACTTGTTGTTCTTAGACCGCATATCCTGTCTCCTCTTATACCTTAATACTGTATCTGTGCTTTCCATTTTTTGTCCTATACACCTGTTACCCTACTGTTTTTACCATTACAGTTCACACTGCAGTGTTTGATGCGGAACCTTTTTAAATGAACCTCTGGTTCAAAGGTACTATTATTCCTAGAACTCAATAAATAAATAAAAACAAAAGTACTGTATACTCATATATGTATATTTATATTTAAAATCATGTAAACTTAAAACATGGTGAAGGGACTTTTAAAAATTCTGTAACTATTTACCATGCCAAACAGTATACTTATGAGATGTAAATATATAATAATTACAGAACGGGGAAGGGGGTCTCAAAGTTTCCCCATGTAGTTATTCAACTATTTTAAAAGCTGAGGCTCAAGCACTTCTTTATTGCATAAGACATTTAGTTTCTTACATTATTTTATGTCCATGTGAAGCTGCAGAAACACTGCATTACACAGAATAGTTTTTTTTCCTAGGGCACCATTCTTATGAATCTAACTACCCAACACATTGCAGAACTTTCAAATATCTGGGTTGAAAGAAATGTACTAATAGAAACAACATAAACCATGTTGCTTTGTGAATTCTGTGACCAAAATAGTTGGATCGGCCTTGCAATTTAGCCCTAAAGAAAACTTTTCATCTGATCTGAATTTGTTCACAATTTGTAATGCACAAGGGTTAGGTATCATCCTGGGGGTGAATCCAGTTTCATTTTCCTAGGTCATTGTATTCGTATCACAACCAGATTGCTGGTAAATCTCAGTTTGTGTGTCTTGTATTTCTCTGAAATTGCCAGTTTTCTTATGAGAAAAAGGGATTCATATGAAAAGAAACATTGTCCCTTGATCCCCAGCCCAAAATAACTCAGGCCGCAAATGTCTCACTTTTGGATGCTCACTGGTATTGTTTATTGAAACATTAGGCACAGCCAAATTGTACATCCCATAATCATCATGTATTTACACTTTATATTTATAATTTAAGACATAACAGCCCCTTGGCCTTGGACGTAACAGTCCCATCTTCTTCCTTGTGTCTCTTCGCCCTGTTCTCCTCCTGCTCATCCTGCTTCTTGGGGCCCGGACACTGGGATCCAGCCCCCCCCTTTCCAGTCACCATCATCGGGTACCACGTTACCCAGACCACTCCTCCCCACCAGGTGTGGACTCTGCGATCCACCACCTCACTCTATGTCCTTCCCCCACTCCCCCTTACTCCCACACCTGGGTTCCTTTGCCCCAGCCTGTGGACTCTACCACCTCCCTCTCTCTCTTCCCCCCTTGTTTTCCCTTGCTCCCCCAAATCCTTACAACTGCCTACCATCCCACTGGCAGGGCTCCACCGAGCCCCAGCCCTCCAGCTGCCCACTGCAGCCAGTGTGCCCGAGGCTCCCCAAGTCGGGCACATCTTTGCATGCGCCCAGATCTCATTTTTATACACATATGTATATACATATTTTTGCGCTAACAGCCCTACTGTTCACCCATAGGGAGGGAGGGTGGTCATTTTACAGTAAAGAGAGGGCGAGCTGAGGTTACTTGTCCTTAAGTACCCCTCCTGCCCTTTAACCTGTAGCTCCTCCCCCAGCCCCCCACCTGGCCAATAGCCCAGGACCTCTACCTGCCTTGTCATTTTATCCTCAGTGAAGTCACTGTCCCCTTCCCTACCCCCCCCTTGAGGTCACTGTCCCCTCCCCTACCACCCCTTGGCTCTATATTCCTGGCTGGGCACAGGGACAAATTGGCCTGCCATTTTATTGGTAAACCCCACTGTCCCTTGATCCACAACCCGAAATAATTCAGGCCGCAAATGTCTCACTTTAGAAAATGGGTAAAGCTATTTGTCACTTCTGATTGGCTGAGGGACTTCTCTAGGTGGGCATCTATCAGACAACAGATGCCCACCTATTAAAAGTACCAGCCCAGCCAACCCCATCACAAGAATCCTGCTTCCCAGCCAGCAATCTCATTGGCTAAAACCCCTCATTAACAATTCAAAATAGCCACCATTTTTTTCTCTCGCTCACCGAGAGCTCAAACCCAACGTCAGTCCACAACACGTTCTCCATATACAATTATAAACCTAACCAGTACCCCTGCTGCCTTTTATGTCAAATTAAAACAAGCGTACACCTTCCTTATCTGTGACTGTGATTTCTTTCCTTGCCTCCACTGCAGACACAAAACTCTATACATCACAGTCTCTGAAGCATCTCACAGAAAGTGGTCAACTAAATGAGGCAGTAGAGCCCCCCGTGACAGAAGATCCCACACATCCCAGTCTGCCTTAGTTCAGTGAAAATTTAATATACTGTAAAGCGTAGCCACACATGCTAAGAAACAAAACAAAAGGGAACCAGTCAGAGGATCAGCTTTACGGAACTGTCCGTTCTCACTGCGACTTTTAAAGGTGCAGCACGCGACTCTTCCCAGCAGCTAGACTCAAAAGTGCTGCTTGGCTGAGCTGCCTTATGTGTGGTGCTTACCAAAAAATCTATATTGTCTGCTACCTCCCCAAAACAGCTTTGAGTAGAGCCCGAGCACCTTGGTTGCACAGCTTACCACAATCGGGCACTCCAGCAAAAAGCAAACTGTGTTGCTATACTGACTGCTACCTCCCAAAAACGGCTTTGTGTAGGCTCAGACTACAGTGGGTGCACAGCTTACCATGATCAGAGGCTCAACAATAGCAGCAGTACATGGCTATGTCTTTCTCTGCAGCAGCTGCAGTAGTGTGTTTCTGTACTCTTCCCTTCCATCTTCCTTTCCTATCCAAATTCTCGATTGTTTCTCATGACTCTTGTCTCCCGCTAATACCGCCTTTCTGATGCTGCTTTTCCTGATCGCAAAGAAAAAGAAAGGGGCAGAAAACGATACAGTTTCATCTTTTTTGTAGCAAAATTGAAAGGTAACTTCTCTGTCCTGGCCTCATTATTTCCTACTTGTTGGCAATGCATGGGGAGGCAGAAAGGACCCATACCAGTGAAAAAAAATTTCACAGCCTGTGGGTCTTAATGTGTTGTGCTGGGGGAACGGACTCATACCAGTAAGAAAAACAAAATCACAGTGTGCGGTCTAAGTGTGTTGTGCTGGGGGAGGTTTTTCAAACTAAGCAAGTGTTTTACATTATTTCTGCCTGTATGTGTGCCTCTGTGTGGGACAGAGTAACTAACCATGACAACCAGGTGGAGTAACTATTTTATTTTAAAAGTTATTTCAAACTAATCTTTTCTTAACTTTTTTTTATTAAACAAAGTTTTTTTACAGTGCTCATTTTCTAAGCGCAATAATACCCTCCAGGGTGGGCAGTATGGGCAATACCGGACCTTCAAAGGCTATAAGGCCCTCCGCCTGCGGCGTCGGGCCTCATTACGCCTCTGGGCGGTCCGGTATTGCCCAATACCGCCCACCCTGTTGGGTATTATTGCTTACTTTGGATGCTCACTGGCATTGTTTATTGAAACATTAGGCACAGCCAAATTGTACATCCCATAATCATCACATATTTGCACTTTATATTTACAATTTAAGACATAACAGCCCTTGGCCTTGGACTCAACAGTCCCATCTTCTTCCTTGCGTCTCTTCATCCTGTTCTCCTCCTGCTTCTCGGAGCCTGGACACTGGGATCCGGCCCCCCCTTTTCAGTCACGACCATCGGGTACCACGTTACCAGGACCACTCCTCCCTGCCAGATGTGGACTCTACGATCCACGACCTCACTCTATGTCCTTCCCCCCACCCCCCTTTACTCCCACGCCTGGGTTTCTTTGCCCCCAGCCCGTGGACTCTACCCCCCTCCCTCTGTCTGCCCTCCCTAGTTTTCCTTGCTCCCCAAATCCTTCCATGCCCCATCTCCAGCTTGTGATGGAAGATGGGGCTTCCCTGCAGGCTAGCCCTTCAGCCCCTTCTTATTCATGCACTCTACAATCTCCCCGAATGGGCGCAAAAACAGACCCATACAAAACTCAGTGAAATGGATGCCACTTGGTCTGTATATTGCCTCTTGGTCAAACGATATTTCGCTATGCTGTATGTGAATCCGCCCCATCTCAATCACTGCCTTGGCCACTTTCCTGTTGAGACAATTCCTAGCCACCTCCACTGCCTGAGGCTTCTTGGCACCCCTCCATACCCACCGTGACATAATCTCTGACCATCCAATTATTTCCCTGGGCCACCAGCTTTTTATTTTCTCTAGATCTGTTATAATGTCTTTCATCAATTATCCCCAGGGCATGTCTCCCAAATCATTGCCCCCAAAGTGGATGATGATGCAGTCCAGGCTGGCCCACAGCACCCGTAGGTCCTCCAGCAGGGGTAGCAGTTGTGGCCACCTCATGCCCCTCAGACCCCTCCATCTCACTTTCATGTGATCAATACCCAGTCGCAGCTGTGTTCCCAACCTAGTGGCTGCCACAAATCTTTCTGCCCAGTAGATAAATGAGTGCCCCACGATCCACACTTGCCTCCTGGATCATGCTGCAGGGAAGAAAATGGGAACATCAATTAGACACCATCAACTCCGTACATATCTCTTATAACAGTTTGATGTCCATCTCCCTACCTTCTTGACCCTGTCCTCCCCCACCCCTGAAACAGCCGCCTCTGAAGCTGCACCAATCCGGAAGGAATGGGGATCAAACTTACTGAGGTTTTCCCCTACGAATGCCAAAGCCTTTTTCAGGACCATCCACACCTGAAAACCCATCACTGGAGACCCATCCCCATGCACAAACCAAGGACCACCTGCCCACCCTCTGACCCTCCCATAGGCCTCCATCACCTGGACTGCGCATGAGTCCTCTGTCACTTCTTTCAGCAGCTCTATGATGGCACCTTTTCCTTGCTGATCTGTCTTTGACCTCATGAATAAAATGGTTACCTTCCCCTTTCCCCATTTCACACAGTGCTCCTGCAATCCCGCGTCAGTTGCCCCTTTTCTGGGAGCCACCATCTCCCTGACTCAGAATGCCCCTTTTGCCAAGACTGTGAATATGGCTCTAAACAGGCAGGCCTCATTTGCTGAATAGCAAACCTGACCCACGACCTATAATACCTTCCCAAGGAGGGGACCCCTCAGTGACTATCTCCCATCTTGCCATTTTGCCTGCCCCCTATGCCTGCCATCGTCCTCCTGAGGGCCCAGCCGCTCGTTACATTGGACCACCCCTATCCAAGGAAACCCACCTTATTCCTGCCACTTGTACTGCCATGGTGGTATGTGCAACACCGTCGTCCCATTTCTTTAACATAAACTGCATTACTTCCCCTTCCATGGCTAGGTCCTTCGTCTCACATTCCATTCCTGTTCTGAACAACTGAAAAGCTGCCCATGCCCTCTCATAAGCCCTTAGGGTGTGCACTGCCCATGATCCCCTATATAAAACCCTGGCCTTTTCTCTCCAATCTCCCACAGCTGTCCTGGTACATTGGTGCGGGCAAGGGCGGCTAGTGGTGCCAGCTCTTGGAAACACTCCATCTGAAAACGAGAAAGAAAGTCAGCTACCTCGTTGTGAACCCCTTCAATGTGTCTCGCCCTGAAAGACAGGTTAAGCCTCAGACCTAACAGTATCATGCCCCTCAACACTATTCTGATTGCTTCCATCTGACCCGTCTGCCTATTGATCACGTCTACCACTCCCTTGCTGTCGCATCAAAAAACTATGTGCCACCCTGCCATCTGTGCCACACACACCTCCAAAGCTACCCATATTGGGAAGATTTTGAGGAACGTGATGTCCTGGGTCCAACCCCATTCCCGCCATTGGTCCGGCCATGCTTCAGATATCCACTCCCCCTGGAAATAGGCCCCCATCCCCAGGCTCCCGGCTGCATCTGTGTACAGCTCAAGGTCCTTGGTGGGAGCCCACTCCTCCTGCCAGAAGGTCACCCCATTATAGGAATCCAAGAATGTCTCCCACACTCTTAAATCCTCTTTCACTCCCCTGCTGATGTCCACCCAATGATGTGGAAATTTTGCCTTTCCTGTGACCCTCCCCAGCATCCTGGTGAAAGCCCTGCCTGTGCTTATGGCCTTACAGGCAAAATGAAGGTGCCCCAGTAGTTGCTGTACCTGTACCAGCGGCACCCTCCTCCTCCCCCTTACCAAGGTGAGTAGCCCCCTGATCAGTTCAACTTTGTCTCATGGGAGGTGAAAACATTCCCCATCCATGTCCACTTCAGTCCCCAGAAATTCCAGTGTGCGTGCCGGGCCCTCAGTTTTTTCTGCTGCCAGCGAGATGCCTATGGACCCACACATGTCCTGAAAATTGGCTAACATTTTCTCTGCCTCCTTTTACTAGCCCCTATTAGCAGGAAATCATCCAAATAATGGATGACCCTACCGTGTCCATACTGCCACCCAAACACCCACTTCACCCATGAGCTGAATGCCTCGAAAGTTGCACAGGCAACCGAGCAACCCGTGGGCATTGCTTTGTCGAAATAAAACTTGCCCTCGAACTGGAAACCAAGATGGTCCCAATACTCGGGCCTCACTGGCAGTAGTTGGAATGTGGCCTCAATGTCTGTCTTGACCAACCAGGCACCCTCTACCACCCTTATCAACTCTACCACCTGGTCCAGTGATGCATAGGATACCATGCTGAGCTCATCCTGAATCCCCTCATTCACTGACCCATCTTTCGGGTATGACAGGTGATGTATGAGCTGGAACTCACCTACCTGTTTCTTAGGCACCAAACCTAGAGGTGATACCCAAAACTCCCCGCATAGGGGTGCAACCAGTGGCCCTTCTACCCTACCTGTCCTCAACTCCTTCTGGATCTTCTTTCATACGATGTCCTCTTTTCCCGCCACTGACCCTAAGTTCTTGGCACGCATCTCCACCCGCCTCTCTTTAAACCCCAGTGCAAACCCCCTTTTAAAACCCTTTATTAATAACAACCTCTGCCCTGTCAGGGTATTCCCTGGCACAAGCCTCCACTGTCCATCATTTTATGGGTGTGTGGGTCATGGGGTAACCCCATCTCTGCTCTGACTGATCAAACCTGGTTCCATCCATGACTGGGTGCATAACCCCCTACCCATGCCTCCCCAGTTCCTGCCGGCTCCACCCTTCCACCCTGAAAGGGCTGCTCAGGGGTCTGTCCTCTGACCGGGCCTCCTTTTTCCCCACCCCCCCCTTACAACTTGCGGCTGGGTGAGACCCCCGCACCATTAGCAGATGTGTCTAAACTTACAGCTAGGCCAGTAACATGCTGCCTTGTTGTGAGCCCAACAAGCCTTGACCACCTGCGCCGGTGTCGTCTTTCTCACCATGTCCAATGCCTGGCCCCATGCTGCACCAGGCAGCGTCCTGACCCAGAGTTCACTGTGGGTGCAATCCCACCTCAGATCACCCTTTACAGCTATGCATCTCCGAAACGCCTCGTTGTACTTGAGCCACCCAAAACCCAGTTTCACCCGGTATGCATCCCTAACAATTGCCATGTATGTTATCAGCAGGATTGCCAATTCTGGCTGCTTCCCGAGTACCAATGCACTGTAAATCAAAAAACCCACTTGCCATGTGTCTATGTTCTTGCCCTTATACCTCATCTCTTCTGCCTTATGCCCCACCACCGCTAGTGCCACTGCCATCTCGGACTTACCTACTGATTCTTTTTGTTCATACCTTTTTGCTGTCTCTCCATCCACCAGCCCAAAGATATCCACATACTCCCCCTTCCAAATCTTTTCTTTAATGGACACTGGCATGTGGCTGTCCAGTGTAAAACCAGGCGGACCATCATATAACTTCCGTGCTCCTCCTGTAGTGCCCACCCCCCCTTTCTCCCCTTTCCTTCTTTCTTTGATTGCCCGCAAAGCCATCTCCATCCTTACCATGCATGCCTCCCCCATGTCACCTACCAGACCTTCCATATATTCCCTCAAACTCTCATCATTGCTCGTATCCACCATATTCTTACCCCCGTCCAGTTGAGCGTCCCAGGCCCGTTCATGCTTTCTCCCACCCCCGGTGCTGCTGGGGGGCTGGTACCCACCTTCTTCGCCTGTTTTCTGCCCCTCCCGGGGCTGGTTCCTTCATCCCACTCTTTCCACTTCCTTTGTGCCTCTTCCTCAGCTTCCCTCCGCTTTGCTGCCTCCATCAGTTCGGTCATCTGTGACATCAGTTTCATGGCCTCCACTAGCATGGTTGCACTGGATGTCGTAGCTCTCTTTGGTGCCATATTTCTGCAGCTACACGACAAGACATACATGAATACTGTCCCTCATGCCCCGATTCAGCCCACCTCCTTGTTTCCCCCCCTTGCCAAGGTAACTCTACCCGAGCACTCGCTGCTGCCCTCGCCCCAGCCACACCTGGCCCGAGGCGGCTCCTACTACCGTGTAGCTGGTGTTCATCCCCCCCAGTTTTCTGCACATGTGCCTTATAACCTCAGCTCTTGGAAAAATCCCCCACCCATGCCACCATGCCCTGCGAGTCTCTGTCTAATCCCTGGTCCTGGCTGACCTGTGTTCCTTTGGACTGGTACATATATGCCGTGCTCCCACTTGTCTGGCCCCTGCCCACCAGTCCACAGCCTCCCTGCAACTTGCTGCCCATTATCCCTCCAGAGCTGCTACAACACTGCCCCCACTTGTATGCCAGCCCAGTCATCCGGCCCCTTCTTCCCCTTCCTTTGCAGCCATCCGCTTCCCTTATGTCTCCGGCATCGAGACCATCATGGGCGTATGGCTGGTGGGGCCCCCACTTACTCGCCTCTGGAAACAAAACCTCAGCCATGCTTCTCCATCTCCAGGCCCACCGTGGGCTGTGGCATCCTCAAATCCCCAGATTCTGCATGTGGCTTCATCAACCAAATTACCTCCCTTGGCTAAATGCTTGCTCCCTGATCAGCTGGTTATGAACTCACAATCTTGTACTTTGTTCCCTGCACCCCAGGAGAAGCTCCTTTTATTACTCAATATCCCCAGCTCCTCCGGCCCTCCCCCCTCTACGAATGTATGGCAGCCTACACCCCTTTGTTACTTCCCCCAGGCCCTGGGCCTTCCATGGCTAGAAAGGTCCCTGTCAGCCTCCCAGCCACGTAGGGCCAATGCCATGCTGCATCCCTTTAAAAACAGAGCTGCTACTCCATGTGGGTGCCCAGAGTATCAGGCCACTGTAGCAAAACAATAAGCTCTGGTGTACACTGCACTAAAACACACACATTCACCCAAAAGCAATTTCTCTTTCTTATAATTGTTCCCCCCCCCCCAGAGAATCTCCTCACAGCGGAATTACAGAGTACCTGGCCGCTGTAGCAAAACAATAAACTCTGGTGTACACTGCACCAAAACCAACACAATTTGGCCAAAAGCAACTTCTCTTTCTTGCATTTGCTCCCCCCCCCCACAGAATCTCCTCACAGCAGAACTATGAGCTGTGCTGCATCCCCTCATCCCTGTTGTTCACTGATACCCAATAGGAGGTCTCTCCACCTCGCTGTTAGTGTCAACACCCACTTGCCAGCAGGCTTCTGGGCCTACCTGGCATGGCTCTCCCAATCTCAGCCACTGAGTTGCCGGCTGCGTGCACTGGGCCTCCCCCTGTCCTCCCGATTCACGGCCAAAAGAATGTACCCTGGTGTTCACTGCCTTCTTTCCCACGAGTCCAAGCTGCTTCCCCTTTCGAGTGCTATCCCACACCTGGCCAGAAGGCCTGCTTGACTTACAAAGAAACCTCTGCCCCCCCCCCCCGGTTGGAGGGGCCGCAAACAGGTCCATCTGCACTATCCTGTAAAGGCCCATCACTGTCCAAACCCCATAACCTGAAATGCTGCTAAATGAAAGACCGTGGTGTTTTCTGTGGCCTAATCGCCTGCTGCATGCTCATCACATGCACGCGTCTCCCCCTCCATACAGGCTGCTATTGTGTGAGTAACGTGGTCGCCTCCTCTCAAACTGGCCACCTGCCAGGACCCTTCAGCCATTACCAAACTAGACAAGCCCCCAAACAAAGCAAAGCCACAAACTTCTCACTCGACTGCGGTTCTCTATGGGTCCACTTTGCCAGTCCCTGTCTCCAAAATGCTCACCATTCAAGCTACTCTGCCAGGATTACCATCATACTGCATTAAGAACCTCATAACAAAATAGCTCATTTCTGTAGTCAATATGTATCAATGCTGCCGCCTACCTGGTATATCAGCTCCCTCAAATACAAAAAACAACTATTTTGGCTGTGCTTACCTCCTGTGATGCCTAGTGATGTGCTGTTGCACTGGGCAAAATTGCACAGCGATTGCTGAAGCAACAACCAACCACAAACATTGCCATTTTTTATTTCCAGTATTTGTGTGGCCCAACCCAGTCATCAGCATAAAAGCTGTCTCGTGCAATAGTGCATATATTGTGTCATTGATGTAGTATAGGTCAACTAGTGTAAAACCATGCTACACATGATTTGAGTATGACAGCACTGGTCACAATGGTCCAAAAGTCATAGCCTTTCCATTTAAGCATAACACAACACAAAACTTTGTACAGCACTTTATTCCTCTTGACATCACCTGTCATGGTTGGTGTTTTGGAACAGCTCTTTATTTTGCCAGCTTTTTACGTGGATTGTATGTAGTAACACCAAAGCCCCAACATTGAAAGTGTCATTTTATGTAGCACTTTGTAATTTATTTTTCATTTTTTCATCTATATGTATCTAATTCTTTTTTTATTTTACTAGAAGTATTGCTCACTGTTAGTCTGATGGTGCACCTATTGTGTTTCCCTATCCCACTTGCAACCCAACAGTCCTTCTATACATCACTTAGTGGTGAACAAAGTCCATTATGGTTTGTAGAGGCAATCAAAGTTTCCAAGATGCATCTAACCCCCCCAAAAAAAGGAATTATTTCTGTGCCTTCTAATAATCCCTTTTACATCATGGGTCTGGGTGCTACATTGTGGTGTGTGAGGCATTCTAGCTGTGTGACCCATTGGTTTGGATTGTGGCTACCCATGTACAGTAAGTGTACACATTACAACTCAGATCCATCAGGCATTGCATTTATGCCATCTTCAAGCCCTCAACTGTTCTGAAATTGTGAGGAATGTCAAACAAATCGTCACCATGCTGCACTGACTACTGCCGACATGATCAAATCTGAAGTGACAAGTGGTGGTGTTGGACAAAGTGCAATGGGAAAAATGCAGCATAGTCATCTGCATCTGTGATTGCCACCTATATGACATAGGTAACTCACAGGGGATTTTAATTTCATTATTATTTTACATATTATTTAGATATTCTTCTTGTGACTCTCCCCAGTCAATGCAATTCTTTCTGTTCACTTCGCATATGGATATCTGGTGTGGTCCATTACCCTGTCCTCTTCTCCTATTCCAGAAAAGCAAAAGTTCACAAGCACATTATGGAGGAGAGGGTAGTGGTGGCCAGGTGTGTCGATTGTTTTATTACACTGCATATATATGTCCTTAATGTCACTGTCAACATTTTGCAGGTGTTACTATTCTGTCTTTTGGCAGTGGGACATGTACAGAGAACTGGTAAAAAGTAAAGGCAATAGGGCAGCATAATAAAATTCTGCAATTTGTAAGTGGCACAAACATAAAAAGACAATGTTCTAAAACTGTGGCAAAGTGCACATACCAAAAAGAAAACAACAGACCATAGCCAAATGAACAACTACTTCTAAATCACCATGTTCTCTGTGGTAGCAATAAACCCCTGTGACATATCTGTACATTATCTATAGCCTTCTCATCAAATGGCTATCTCAGCACCTTGCGCAACTGTCATAATTTCAGAGGCACTTAGTGCAGTCACACAGAATATTGCGTTTTATGATTTTTTTTTAACTTTTTGCTCTTGTGTCTCTCTTTATTCCCACACCGTGTCGGTCATTACTTTGCACATGCTTGCAGTCCCCAGGCCACGGGAAGATAGACAAATAGTAACACCAACAAAAAAGGTTTCCGTGGCATTTTTCAATGAAATATGCACTGCCCTTTCCCCTGTAACATAGTCATGTGTTCCTAAGCATAACACTGGCTGCAACCTGAAATTCACTGCACCCATGTTAGGCAAAGAAAAATCAATGCTAAAACTTGTGAATTGCCTGTATACACAACACTTTTTGATGATTGCCCATGTACCACTTATTAGATGGTCTAATTCATGTCCAGTTTATTACCTACTAACAATTCCAAACTACTTGACAGCCAGTTCACTTCTGTGCTGCATTGAAACATGTTGGCATTCTCCTGGACACTGGATTCATGCAGCATAGCACATTATCCACAGGTGTCTGTCCGTCATTTTTTTATGTATTTATTTTTGCCCTCTTATAGCCCCCAGGTCAGCCAGCTACTATCATCCTTGTGGAGCAGCACAGTGAAAATATTCCTATTATAGGGATTTGAACTCAATGTGACCCTCAAACATAGCATACATGCATTATTAACTATGCCTTATGAAGGTAGTTGCTTATTGCCCTACTGTCAATTTCTCACCATCAATTCCTTCACTTTGACTACACCTACAGTACCCAGCCCCCCACCTACACAGTATGATTTCCTCTCTGAGTTTCTGCATTGTTATACCTGCTGCCCACCATCCAAGCAGAGTTGGTCCCTTGTTAAGGAGGTATCATTCAGGCTCACTCTTATCAGCCAGAGCAGCTGCTGGTTCTGACTGTGATTGTGGCACTCCTTGCACATCTAGTTTTACAGCTACTGGTCCAGTGGCATGGACAACCTTGTTGTGGCTGTTTGGTGGGCAATTTTTCTTTTGATGTTGCTGGTGGCTTTGTACATTGATATCTGCTCTTTTAATCTGTGTCTGTTTCTTTAGTGCCTGTGCTGTGTTGTAGGATCAGTGTGGATGTGCCTTGTGTTTTTGCATGGTCTAAGGTAACTGATGTGATCAAACTCTTTATAGGCTGCAGGTGGATGTTTCTATCAACAGCAGTGTAGTTGATCCCACTGTGTGGAGGTGGGTAGGTGGGGGGATCTCAGTAGTGGGTTATATGTTGTTATTGCATGGCAATTGGCTAATGGTGGCACCAGTATCAAGTTGCGGTGTTGAGTAATTTCTACTATTTTCTCAAACCATTGTCTTTCTCCTCAAAATTATCAATCTGCATAGTGATTCAAGTGGCATCAGAGTGCTCAGCAGCACACTGAATGAGTGCTCAGAGATTTGTGGGCATAAGTTGCTTGAATGCAGCACTACCGCTTGACTGACTCACTGTGTCGTGGGAAGTTGGCAGCCATGGGATGAAATGTCGGCAAGAATACTGGCCACAAGTTAACCCTAGATGGTGCATTCCTGAGAAGGACTAAATATTTTAGAGGAACATTGCAAAAGGGTGAATCAGAGTTTTCTCCACAGCACAACATGTGGATACAAACAGTGGGGTAGTGTAAATCTCTACAAAGTAATAAGTCTGTAGAAAACCAAAACTGACAACGGTTTGAGGGTGCACTTATATTGCGTAGAGCCAGCATGCCTCAATTCATGCATTGATCAGGCAGCACAAACTAGGGCTCAGAAACATAGGTTTTGCTCAGCCCTAGATTGCATTTCCTGATCACAGCTTTTTACTATAGTTAGAAAGTGTTTCCCAATTAAAAAATAAATAAAAATAGAAAGCACTTGTATAAGCCAATGGGGAAACAATGTGTGGCAGAGCAGTGTGGACATAGGAAAAGCAGATCAGGTCAGAAAATGTGTAAAGAATGCAGCTGACACCACATCACAATCGAGGGGGCACACATTTCACTAGGGAGGGCAACTTTACTTTTTTAGAACTGACAATCATCACACTGCACTATGTCTTTCAAATAAAAATGTCACAACATCCGACACCTTATTGATATTACATAGAAACATAGACTTTGATGGCAGATAAGGACCGCTTGGCCCATCTAGTCTGCCCATTTCCCTACCTACAGGATAGGCCACAGATCCTTATTAACCAACAGCCTATTTCTTCCTACCCCCCCCAAGAATTGCCTTATGTCTGTCCCATGCATTCTTAAAATTCTCCCACAGTTTTAGACCCCACAACCTCCTCAGAAAGGCTTCCATGCATCCACTACCCTCTCTGTGAAATAATACTTCCTCACATTGCCCCTGAACCGTTACTGTTACTGTACTTTGCCCGGAGGGATGTTGACAGAGAACAGTCACAAGTAAACAGCTGTCAGGCTACGTCAGATAATGCCGCAATCGGTGGTCTGCACAAAGAAAAAAGCAATGGTCCAGCATGATAACGAAGTGCATGGAAATAAATAAACAAATCAACGAGATCGAGAAACTGAGAAACCATGGAAACAGATCCCTTACAAAAACTCGAAAAATTTTACAGCAAAGAGAGGGCAAACTGAAGTTACTTGTCCTAAGTACCCCTGCTGCCCTTTGTGCTGTAGCCCCTCCCCCAGCCCCGCACCTTGCCAATAACCCAGGACCTCTACCTGCCTTGTCATTTTACCCCCCCGTGAGGTCACTGTCCCCTCTCCTACCTCCCCCCTTGGCTCTATATTCCTGGCTGGGCACAGGGACAATTTGGCCTGCCCTTTATTGGCAAACCCCATTTCAACTTAGGTACTTTTCTGTAATTGCCTCATCTCATATTTTTAAGTAGGAAAGTGTAAAACCTCAGCTATACTTGACTATGGTATGCAATTGAATTCACTTATTATTACCCATCGATGCTAATATGTCTACTTACTGACAAATCAGAAAGTAAACATCATGATGTCTTCATTAATTACTGATCATAACAGGCTACATTTACACAATGTTTCAACAAATACAGTCCAGTTCTAGTGCTGTTTTAATTATGTGAGTGCTTTGTTTTTAATAGTTTACTTCTTCTTGCTTCAATAACTGTTCAGCAAACAGATCCCTCCACATGGGACTAAAGCTATTTGTTTCCTGTATAGTAAACTTAAAAAAAAAAGTCAGTGTCATTTGCAAACATGTCACTTACAAACTGGTTTGTTCCACCACTAGTCTGCATGTTAATGAGCAACCAACTGTTTTTCATAACAGACTAAGAGCAGGATTCACAAAACACTTTGGGCAGGATCATAAAACACTCTGAAAGGAAAAAAATGTACAAGTACCAAAAATGTGCGCACTTGCGGAAAAAAGGGGGTAATTGCACTGTATCATATACACAAAAAGCCCATAGCTGCAGAAAAAATACACTGCGAACTGCAGAAAATATGCAACTGTGGAAAATTCCTGCACCAAAAATGGCATTGTAAAGTATGGCATGTCCCCTTAAAAGCTATTCTCAGCCACTGTTTTTCCGCAGTCGCAGAAAAAATGTGGCACACATGCTGCACCAAGGGCAGTGAGGCGTATCTCACCCTAAGCAAAAGGCAGTGTGCTAACACTTGGGAATTATTTATAATGGGGGTTCAGGCACCACCAACTGAGGACCTGTGGGCTGTATAGTAGTGTCAGTTGCTACACCAAAACTAGCACACATTTCCATTGAGAGGCAAAAAAGCACAACCACATAACCCTGTGCAGCCCATACAGGAGCCCCACAGGCAGTAGAGGCAGAGGTGGTAACAACCAGAAGTGTGTGCTACAGAAGTAGAAGAAAGAAACACCTCAGTGTCACAACCAACAGATGCATATTGCACTGGGTGCAAGGTCCTGCTGGGACAGGTGGTGCTACCATGGTCCCAGTTGTGGGACTAGCTGCTTGCTTTACTGAGAGTGCTGTTTCTGCTGCAACATTTGCAAGACTGTCAAAGTCTCCTGCTGCACTTAATATGGATTACCTGTTGTTGTTCTGCCTGCTGGGCCTTTTATATTATTTCCTGCAGCTCTGAAAAATGTTGTGGATTTTCAGCACTTGCAGAATGTCGCAACTCGCCTGTTTTACAATTTTCCACACCTGCAGAAATTTCTGCTGTGAATATGCCACACTTGCATTTCTGCAGCTTTGCAAGCCTTTTTTCTGCACATGTGGATTTTTTTGTTATCAACATTTTCTTATGTGTGTACATGGGTATGTATTACACATGTTTATTTCTATTGGTGTATTTTGCATCTATGTTTGCATTTCTCTGTGCCTGATATAAAATGTGTGTGTGTGTGTGTGTGTGTGTGTGTGTGTGTCTATCTCTTTGGGTATTATAACAGTATATTTATGTATGTTGTACCAACAGCATTTGTTTATATCTTTGAGTATATTTCTGTTGTGTCCATTTGTGTATCATTGTGTCTGTGCTTGTCTATATGTTGTGTACGTGTGTGTGTGTGTGTGTGTGTGTGTGTGTGTGTGTGTGAGAGAGAGAGAGAGAGAGAGAGAGAGAGAGGAGGCAAATGCATTTAAAATCAGTAATGTGTGATACTACAGGTGACTTAGGACTTAAATGCAAACTGCAGGCTGTACAGAATGTTCAGTGTGGTAAAATTAACTGTTCAGTTGCAAGCGTGCCAGAGTCTAGCCAGCATTTTGTCTTATCTCACTGTGGGTTAAGTTGTCACCACTGCAACAACTGTAGCTGTTTGAAACACTACCATAAATGTCATTTTCTCACACAAACACAATTCTGCCTTTCATCCAAAATGCCCTGACCATACAAAATCAACATCAAAGCAAAGATTAAAGGAAGCCAATCCCAATTTCATTTGTATGATAAGGGCATTTTAGATGAAAGGCAGAACTGTGTTTGTGAGAAAGAGACATTTATGGTGGTGTCTCAAACAGCTGCCTTCATGCAAAAGTTTTATTGTCTGCACAGTGAACTAGGAGTGTCTTTTTTGTAGTGGTCTTATGGAAGAAATAATGAGCGTTGTTACACAGGTAAAAGCAAACTAAGTTCCAAATTAATTTCAGCAAAATGAAGCACACCAGACCTCCAGAGCACTGGAATGTGACCAGCTGTATAGTATTTGTTTAGTGCACTGAGGAGGGGAGTGGGGCAGAGAGTAAGCAATTACACATGGCTCATCAAGACAAGAAAATAGTGCAGCAGGGGGAGAATAGTGCAGCAGGGGGGAGGAAAAGAAGGAGGAAAGACATTGTTTTGAATGGGAGGACGGGGACAGATTTTAAAGAAGTGCTTCGATTCCACTCCCTCATAACAATAAAAGCTGTGCTGTGCTAGGAATTCTAGTCACAGACCCCTTCTTCTGATAGCAATACATCAGCATTGCATCATGACTTAGTGCAGCCATAAAAAACAGCATTTATGCATACTATTTACATTGAAAAATGAGATTACAAACCAGAAAATCAATCTGGCCCAGATGTTCAAATTGTGCCACAAAAGTGGGCAATAGCAGAAGCAAGCACAAGTCCACTGTGCCCATGTGCAATACACATGATATTCAAATACTGCACAGGTAAAGATGCACCTGTGGCACATAACTGAATATCATGCCAACTGCGCCATAGCGCAACCAGGAATGTGCAGTGGCACAGGTCATATGTGCAATAGCAAAACCAGGGATGCTCAGTGGAGCAGGGCAGCAGTGCAACAGCACAACCAGGGATGCACAGTGACAGGATGCAAGGGTCCACCACCCATGGTAGGGATGGACAGAGGAGCATTCAGCAGAACAGACATCATACCCCACACCCCATGCACCGCACAACTGGAGGAGAGCAGGAAGAACCAATGGCCCAGGGACACCAGCAAGAAACCCACCGCGGTGGCACAGTGCACCAGCACACCACCTTGCAAGCTGGGACCATCACACATGGATGCCCGTCCACCCCATGCCACACCAACCCACCAATGCAGAGCACACCCTGCATCATGATCCCCATACACCCCACCCAGGAGTAGTGCACAACAGTGCAGGACACCCCAAGCATGCCACCACCCCCACTGTGACAATACAACCCTGTGCACCACAGAACCATGCAAGACAGCCCCACCATGAGCACCCAACAGCAGGAAACAGCAGCAGACAGCAAAGAAATGGCTGCAGACACAGTGCCACCATGCATATCCCCCCCCCGGTAAAGCTGTGAGGCTGACCATGTGTCAGCACACGAGGTACCACACACATGACAGGGCATTCCCCGGAACCAACCACCAGTGTCACAGCACCCTGCGCACCCTCCCAAGGACACAACCCATCCCAGCACTGGCCACAACAGCCAGTGCAGACACCCCACAGTGTTGCATGGAAGCATGCACCACACAGGATGCAGCACAGTGCACAAACAACCACCCATACCCAAGGGCACACCAACAGAGGGACACAGTAGTGGGTCAACCAAGCCCCTGGCATGTGACCATGGCAGCTGTGTACACACAGTCAGAACCCCTCCATGGCACAGGTGTGCCAGCAACCCTGTGCAGGCACCACGATGCTGTACACCACCAGAATGTGGCTGGAGCACAAGTGACAGACAGTGGAGCACATCCCCTGCAACAGGCACAGGTGACAGCATCGAGGTGGGACAACAATAGTGGATGCAACAGTGCCACCCAAGGCATACGTGCACCACACGAGAGACAAGAGGGCTACATGGCATTGCGCTGGGTAAAGTGGCAGTCCAGCATGGGCAGCCACCACTGACATGCCAGTGGACTGTGCAGGTCACAGACATGCAAGGGTGGCAGCTGCAGAGGCCATGGATGGTCTGACAGGTGTACCATGGACACAGCGCATGCACCGTGTACCACTGCACACAATCATCCATTGCACAGGGAACAACATACAAACCACAGACAGTGAGTGAGAGCTATGCCCACAGCACACTTGCCTCCCCTATGGAGACACACCCCCATGATAGCACCACCCCGACACCATGCACACCACTGCAGCTGAGCACCATTAGCCAGCTGCAAATCAGAGACCACAACAGTAGGCATAACTAAACCAATATATTATAAAAGTGGTAACAAAACTATGTACACATATATACATTCAAAATGGGTGAGGGACACAAACAGGGTGGAGGTGGGTAAGGGGCAGGGTGAACAAATGGGAGAGGGAAGGAGGAGTGTGAGAGTGGCTCCATGGGACTTTCACAAGGTGTAGCTGCTGTCCATCTTCAGTGGGAGCCCTGCTCCCCTCTCCTGTGGTGCTTCCTGTCATGATGATGCCTCACACCATGGCGCTCCATCAGTTCAAGGATGGCCAGAGAGGCCCTGGCCACCTGTAACAGCTCCTGCAGTTCAGGTTCCACAAGTACCAGCTTCCATCCACCTAGGACAAGGGAGCAGAGTCAATAGATGTGAATGCACATCCCCCTGGAGCCCACCCATTGTGCATGGCATACAGCCATAGGACATGCCCCTGTGATGGTGTGCGACCACCCACAGTGATCTTGTCCACAAGACCTTCCCACCCAGGTGCACACAGCCATGTGGACCGCTGCACACAGCCACCACCCAAGTCCCGAACAGCACCACCGTGGCTGTACAGTGACATGGCTTTGAGGTGCAAAGGCAGTGGCACAGCCATGGACCCGGTGCATGCATGGACCACCATTGACACAATCCCAGACATGCAGTGCCACTGGACAGTGCTGACTGTACCATGTTGTGTGCATGCAGTGGTGTCAATGGATGGTGGCCATGCCTCACTGCCCATCCTGCTACACAGCATGCCCACAAATCCTGGATGTAAGGCATTCACCAACATCAGACTGGTCCTGGCGCTGTGCTGGTATGGGTCCTCTTGCATCTTGACGTGCCTCACGCTGCAGCTGCCCCACCCTGGCACGCTGGCGCTCCTCAGGGCCTAGGGTGCAAACAGGGACAGAGGAACATCAGTACAATCCAGTAGCAAAGGCCCCCCACCGCAGGTGTGTGCGATCCCACACAGCCAAACCCATCTGCCTCCTCATACCACCACCACCACCACCACCACCATGGCCCACAATGGACAGACCCCCCCATGTGCTGGGCACATGCTCACCGCGATACCCATATGGACGTAACCAGTTTATGGATGGGGCACCTACATGGCCGTGGAACCGCGCCCCTCCTGGCGTATGCCCGCAGGTGGGCAAGCCTGTCCGGGTCCCTCCGCTGGAGGTCCCCATACTGGTGCCTGCACTGCTCTGCTGTGTGCTGGATCTCTGTCACCTCCTCCAAGGCCACTGTCCAGATGTGCCTCCCCAAAGAGAGCAGAAGCATGGGGCTCAACCAGGGACACAAGGTTAGCCAGTTCAACCTGGCTCCAGATTGGTGCCCATCTCCTTGCCATCTTTCAAGCATTGAGTAGCAAAATGGCGCTCCGTAGTGCATGTCCACCACGTGCGGATGCTGCTCGGTACTGCCCTGCCATTCCCCATCACACTGTCACAGAACAGTGTGATAGAGGTGCACCCATGTGGACGCATGGCGCCTATGGGGCAAAGGTCAGCACAGGGTCAGGGGTCCCTCGCGCATGGACCACCACAGCGCTATTGGTACTCACTACGTGTAGCGTGGTAGGGCACCTGTGTAGCACTTTTTGTAGCAGCCTACAGCGCTGTTGCACCATGGCGCCTATGGTGCCCCAGTGCAAGAGCACTATACATGTGAACAGCACACTAGCACCACTGGCACAGTAGTGGATGTGCCCTGCACTGCCTCCCATGCTCAGCACATCAGCAGCACAGCAGGCGTCAGCGTCAGCACCCTGGGCATGCGCCGTTCGGTGTCTACTGCGCAGGTCACAGAGCCACACCCTTGCCTGAGCACGTTCAACACAATTTCGCAAGGTGCAACAGCGCAATATTCAGCTGGCATATGCAAATCAGCTCATCAGCAATTCAATGGCACAGCTACTGCATTAGCATCCACCTAAAATTGAGCCGAGCCTCATTTGCATGCGTTGTGCTATATAAATGTGACATGGGGCTGCAGAGGTCATAGTCTGGTATTGCAGTCTATTGTGATGAGTTGCATGCTGTTTGCCAGTGTGAACTGTGGTGTGTGGGCAATGCATGGGACTGCACAGTCAGAGGTAACACCTGTCATTCCAACAGGATCAATGATGACCGAACGTGAGGTGGAGGAGGAGGAACAGAGATGTGGGAGATGGAGGAGACCTAACTTTACCAAGGCAGAATCAGATGCCCTGTTTGAGGCCTGCCTTGACCAGGAACCGCTCCTCAGCGGACAGTGGGGAACACCACAGGCCCTTGCTGTGGCATGGGGTGAGGTGGCAAGTGCTGTCAACCAGTATGGCAGCAACCAGCAGTCCGTACAGGAGTGCAAGAAGAAGGTGGGCACAGACAGGAAGAGGATTAAAGATAAGGTGGCTGCCATCAGGGCAGCATGGGCTGCGAGTGGTGGGGGGCAGCCAGCTATGCCACACCTGACGCCACAGGAAGAGCGGGTTGCTGGCAGCATGCGGTGTTGTGCCATCGAGGGTGTTCCAGGTGGTGGCTTCCAGATGGGTGGTAGCCCGTCACTGCATGGTAGGTCCTGATCTGTCACTGTGGGGGGGTAATGCCACAGGGAAGGGCAGTTACATAAATGCTACTGTGTTCCCTTACAGCTCCTGACTGTCTACATGGGTAAGCGGTGGTGGGCTTGTCCACTGAGGGCGATACCCTGGACACAGTAGAGGACCCATCCACCTCCACAGGTGTCTGGGGGTCAGGATGACAGTGTGACCACCTGGCTGTCTGGACTGATGTTGGTAGAGCAGGTGCAGAGGAGGCCCTGCCCGTGTCCCAGCATGACAGAGTCCATGGATGCCAGCATGCTGAGACTCGGACTGGTGCCGGATCCATCACTGATGATGATGGAGCTCACATCATGGACAGTGATACATGTGGGCCGCAGGATGGCCACACAGCAGGTAACAGCATGGACATAGCCATGGGTGGTGCCACCGTGGAGGCCTGCGTGACATCACAGTCCCAGCCTGTGCCTGTCTGCACCAGTGGGGCAGCACTGGTGTGCATCCAGGACAGTGGGGCTGTTGTGGCCACTGCGGTGGCACCGTTGAGCCCTGGATAGTGGTGGCCAGAGAGGCAGTGTCAGCAGTCGGCCAATGGCAACGGGGGGACAGTGTCAGGGGCGGCATCAGTGCACCATCAGTGGACATGCCCAGGCATGGCCCTGGTGTGCAGTGCCCAACCTCAAGGGGTGCTGCCCAGCATGGCCGCAAACACCATGAGGGACAGCATGCCGATCAGGCAGATGACCTCTTAGATGAGCACACCAGCATACTCCATGAATCAGTGGATCAGCAGTTGCGGCTTGTGACAGCAGTGGATGCACTCAGTGCAGTCCTGTGACAGGCAGAGGAGTGGCGCAGCAGGGGCACCGGTCTGCTCCTGACAGGGATGGACTGGCTGCGGGAGGATGTGACCACCTCCATTGACAGGCAGACACAGGCATTCACAGCTGTCATGGCCACAATGGGCACACAGTTATTTGCCCATGCGCCGCAGACACCGCGCAGTGCCATGTCCACCCCCCATTCCCGGCATCATGCAACACCCTCCTTGTCAACACCAGGTTCAGCTGTGGGCATCCTGAGCACACCTGATGTAGGCATGTTTGGTGAGAAGCAGACCCCTGCTTGAGAATGGTTGCATTCCCACAAAGGCACCTGGGGGACTGTCAGTGCCACCCCATGAGACCAATGGTCAGCCTGTCACAGCTGGCGGGTCTCGGTTGGGCTGCCCACGCATCCGTGGCAGCTGTGGCACTGTGCCCTGTGACTGACCTGTCTCCCACCATGGCTACTGTCTGACGCTGCCCTGTGTGCAGTGTGTTGTTCAACGTGCAATGCACTGGTGGGGTACCCGGCCCTGCACACACACACACACACACACACACACACACATACACACGTTCCATGTGCACACCCTCCCGGCTGCTGGCCACTGTGGAATGTGCATGATGATGCCTGTGTTGCACTGTCCACCACTGTGCAATGGTGCCCAGCGTCTGAGACCTGCACAATGACAGGCACTGGGTGTGGTGGTCTGTAGACGTGTGTGTGGCTAGGGGTGGCGGTTGGGGTCAGCATGCCTCCTACCCTTTGTGCATGTCTTGTGCTGTGTGTGTGTGTGTGTGTGTGACCATGTGCCGTGTTAGGCCTTGCCCATCCCTGATGGCATGTGTGGTTCCATGCTCAGCCAATTCCCTTTACTACATGTGCCCCTGGGGTTTGTCCATGAGTGTTTGTGGGTTGTGCCCTTGCCATTGGTGGTTGCACATGGCCCCATGACTTATCTGGGTTGGTTCAAGTGCTCCTCTGTGATGGCGTCCCAGTGCAGCTATGACATCCGAATTGATCGGGGGTTCCTTTGACCAAGGGGGGGCTGCCCATCACCATCTGCACCAGCGTCCTCATCGTCCCCATTGCTGTCCCCCTCTTTGACCTCTACAGCTATCCCACAGTCGTTGGCCATGTTGTGCAGGATGCAACAGGCCAGGAATAGCCCACAGGCCTTTGAGGGGCTGTACTGTAGGGCACCGCCAGATGTGTCCAGGCAACGGAAACGTGTCTTCAGCATCCCGGATACCCGCTCTATGACATTGCGTGTAGTGGCATGTGCCTCATTGTACTGTTGCTGTGATGGGGTTGCGGGCCACCGGTATAGTGTGAGCAGCCAGGAACGGAGTGGAAATCCACTGTAACCTGTGTGTAGAGGGTGGACATTAGTTTGGTGATCAGCGTTGCCCTGCCATGGGCCATCTAGGCCGGCACCCATGTCACCTCTGACTATGCCCCTCCCAAGATCCATGTCTTTCTGTGTGATTTGCATATTTACCCACTAGGTGGCCAGTGGGGATGTCCCCACTCTTGAACCTGTGGCACAGTGCAGACTGGTGCCAGATGAAGGCATCATATGCTCCCCCAGGGTGCTTGGCACAGACATTGGTTATGCGCCCCCTAACATCACACACCACCTGGCAGTTGATGCTGGCATAACCCTCCCGAGTAATGTACGCAGCACCTTCCGGGCCAGGTGGAGTGCGGCTGGCCACATGGGTGCAGTCAATGGCCCTGAGCACGCCAGGCATACGTGCTACACTGTGGAACTCTTGTATGTGTGCTGTGCGCTCCGCCGGTGTGCTCGGAAAACAGATGTACTCTGCAGCATGTGGCAGCAGTGTACTGAGGAATTATGTGAGTAGGTATGATGCGGCTGACTGGGTTATGCCTGTTGTGTCCCTTGTTGGTCTCTGAAAGGTACCTGTGGTGAGAAGGCACATGACAGCTGTTACGTTTGTCTCCACTGACAGAGCATGGCTCCGTCGTGTGGGTGCTTGCATCTTATCACTGCACAGCTCACAGAGCCGCCTCTGGATCACCCGGTTAAGGTGGTACTGGCCCACGATCTCAGTGTCACTGTAGTGCCCAAAGCTGGTGCGGGCTCGGCACCACCTGTTGGGGGCATACCGCCGACGGTCCCTTCCACGGCCGCACCTCCCTGCTGCCTGCCTTCTCACACCCCTCATTAATGCCTCCATCTGAATAGTGGCACTGGCCATGTTCCTGGCTTGTGTTCCCCCCGGCAGCTGTAATCCCATTCTCCCCACTGTCCTTTGTGCTACTCCCCCTGTACCAGGAACACCTCCAAGATTTGGCTGTCCTGCCCACTGCCACTGCCCTCAGTCCACTGTGGCACAGGCTCCCCACTCCTGTCCTGCTGTCCTATGTTCCCAGGTGTGCCCTGTCCTGCTCTTTTCCAGTCCCACTCACCCTGTCTTCTGTGGCTGTCACCTTTCTCCCACCTCTGGCTTCCCTGTAGCGTTCTTGCGCCTCTGTCTTGTTCCTTTTTATTTTGGATCATTTCCGCTATCGTGCAACTTCCGCTTGCTCCCCTATTTCGCATGGTGCATGCTGTTGAATATCGCACTGTGCCATTTATTCATGGTTCCTCCCCCTTCAGTTACGCATGCATTCATTACCATTGCACTCTTGCGCATTGCAATTTGGGGGGGCACAGCTGCCTCCCACTGAATATCACACAATGGTGCATTTTTGGACTTGCGTTGGTGCATCTCTGTTGTGCATGGTGCAACCCTTTTGAATATCTGGGCTTCTGTGTACAAACTATCTGATCTTAATCTCAAGAGAGTCCCAAACAGAGTGTTTCTTTTTTTGGACTTAGGATGGACCTTTAAACTTGCCCACTCATGGGGGGGAGGGGGGCACATTTAGAAAAAGGTAAATAAAGCTAAAATAGCTATGATACAATCAGCCAGTAGGCAATGGTCTTACAAATTAAATGTCAGATGAAGAAAATTAGCAAATTAGCAAGCAACCAGAAGAAGAGTGGGCTGAAAAGTAAGTTGAAGTATATATATTTAATGAATAAGGGGATTCAATGCACTCTTTATGTGCCCAGAACCAGAACTGGCAAGGAATTGCTACCCTCACAATTGTGAACTCAAAAGAAGTGATAAACAGACCAAATAGTATTCACAAAGAGGTCAAACCAGGGAAATAACAGTATTAGTAAATCCATCCATATCAAACTAATGGCCAAAAGTGTACAGTGAGTAATCAATACAAACAGTTCTGTATTGAAACCACACATAAGGAAGTAGACTCATTTTATAAGAATGGTTTAAAGTCTTACTGGTCATTCATAGGATTCACAGGAGTCATAGGACTTATGCGAGTCAAAAAGCATTATACCATAACAGACTCGCCAAATGATTAGTTGGAAAAAACAAAATGGTTGTCTAGAGCTATCTTAAATGATTCCATGGATAGGCAATCAACAATATCATGTGGTAATGCATTCCACAGATTGACCACATGTTGATTGAACCACATCTCTCTTTTGGTTGTATTATACATCTCTCCACTAAATTGTTTGTTATGACCTCTTAGTATTTTATTGGTTGATTTTTCCTGAAGTCAAAGACACTCCCCTAAGTCTTGGTTCCTGAAGGTCTGGAATACCTTACAAAGATCCCCCACACTGTGTCTCTATTTAAGTGGGTATATATTCAGTTCCCTTAATCGTTCCCTTAATCTTTCACCATATTCCAAGTTAGAAAGATTGTTTTTTTTTTGTTTGTTTTGTTTTGTAGTTCATCTTTGTACACTCTCAAGCTTCTCAATATCCTTAACTTTATATGGTGCCCATAACAGAGCACAATATTCTAGATGAGGCCTGAAAAGTGACCTGTACAATGGAACAATAACACTGGAATCTCTACTCCTTGTGCTCTTAAAAATAGATCTCAATATTTTGTTTTCTCCAACTACCACTACTCGAGTATGTTCAGTGAAGGTGAGGCCATTACTTATAATTACACCAAGTCATTTTCTCTATCAACTACTTCAAGTTGAATGCCATTTAAGAAATATTTCCTCATTTTGTTTTTATTGCCAAAGTGCAGTATCTTGCACTTGGTAACATTAAAATGCAATTTATGGTTGTTAGCCCATTGTGATATTGTGTTTAGGTCATCTCGAAGTTGATTACCAGCTATGATGTTTTCAACTATTGCCTCCAACTTTGTATCATTGGCAAATTTGCCCATCCAAGAATGTTTTGATGTTCCCATTGATGATACAAATTTGTTGAAAAGAGTGGGACACAAGACAGATCCCTGCGGCACCCCACTCCTTACTTCTCCCCAGGATGAACTGTGGCCTCTAATTAATACCCTCTGCTTTCTTTCACTGAGCCAAGAATCCACCCACTTTATTATATTGCCACTGAATCCAACATTGTTAAGTTTCTGTAGCAGTTCTTTGTGAGGAACTGTATCAATAGCCCTGGATAAATCTAAATAGATAACATCCACTGCAAGGCCATTTTCCAAAGCCTTACTTATAGATTCAAAAAAAGAAAGAAGATTAGTTTGATGTGATCTAGACAGTGTGACTCCATACTGGGATATGTCGCAATGATCTAGGTGTGTTTTCTTTCTACCTCAGTTAAGTCCTTAACAACTCCCTCCATGAACTTTCCAACTACTGAGGTCAAACTAATTGTACTGTAGTTTGTTGGATCATTTCTCAAATCCTTTTTATGAACAGAGGTCATGTTATCCTCTCTCCATTCAGGAATTACTTGACCATTTCATTGCTGATGAGCTGGAGGGGAAAGTATGCCTGTTTACAGATTATTCAAATCTCTGCAACTCGGTGGACACCCAAGAGGGAATCTTGAATGTGGAAAAGGATCTGAATAGGCTGTAAGGCTGGTCCAAAAATTGGCAACTGAAGTTCAATGCCAAAAAACGCAAGGTCATGCATCAGGGTAAAAGAATCCCAAGGAGGGAACATATGCTGCTAGGACACTTGCTTGAAGTAACACAGGTGGACAGGGATCTTGGCTTAATCATTACAGATGACCTTAGGATGAGCAAATAATGGGAAACAGCAGCACAGAAAGTGAATGGCATCCTCAGATGCATTGGAAGGGGTATGACTAGCAGAAAAAGAGAGGAGATAATGCCACTCTACAGATCACAGGTCAGGCTGCACATGAAATATTTCATCCAATTTTGGAGGCCGCACCTGAAGAAGGATATTAACAGACTGGAGTTGGTGCAGAGAAGGGCTACAATGATGGTGCATTGTTTGCACCAGGAGCCATCTGAAAACAGACTGGCTGACTTACAGCTGTACTCACTTGAACAGAGAAGAGACGGGGGGACATGATTGAAACATTTAAGTATATGAAGGGAATTAACATGGCACATAAAGTAAACCTGTTTCAGATGAAATCAGAGAGTTGTACAAGAGGCCACAACCTATGACTGGCAAGAGGTCAATTTAGGGGAAACATCAGTAAGTACTTTTTCTGAGAGGGTGGTTAACCCTTCAAATAGCCTACAGCAAGAGGCAGTAGATTCAAAAAATGTAAGGGAATTCAAACATGACTGGGATAAACACTACGCACAAAAAAAGAAATAGACTAAGAGGAGGTGGTAGGTATTGTGGGCAGATTAGGTGGATCAAGAGGTACCCTTCTGCCAGCAAATTCTCATGTTCTTATGTTGACATGAGATAGATTTACAGAATAATAAGCTACTGGGCCTGCTAATTCCATAAATAATTCCTTAAGGAGCCTGGGGTGGATGCTAGCTAGACATGGTGATTTATTGATTTTTAGTTCATTTAACTTGGGATCTGACTTCACTTTCATTTTTTGTGATGTCAGTGAGATTGTCTACTTCTAACACACAACTTTGCTTTGGCTGGTATACACTCAGAAAATAATTATTTAATTCAGTTATCATATCCATTTCTTGTTCAATTAATGTATTATTTATTTTTAGTAGACCAATTTTATGTTGGTCTTCCAACAATCTATTGATGTAATTGTAAAAGGCTTTGTTGTTGTCTCAAACCTTTATTGCTAGATGTAATTCAGCCACTTTTTTTTTTTTTGCTTTTCTAATTAAATGTATACATTTCCAAAGTGTTTGGCTGTATTTTTCACTAGTACACATGGAGGGTTTGTTTTAAATTTTTTAAATGCAGTATTCGTACTTCTAATTTGTTTTTTAATAGCATAATTATACCACATTGAGACTTTCCCTCTACTGTTATATTTTTGCCTTTCTGGGACAAATACAACTATAAAGTAGTCTAAGCATCTTTTTATTTTTTCCCACATTATATCTATTGTCAACCCATCTTACTTGGTTTTCCAGTCCCAGTTTGCCAGATAGTTCCTCATTTCCCCGTAGTTAGATTTATTATAACATCTCATTTTTGTTATTCCATGAACCAGGTGCTAGGTTTCTTTAACTGTTATATGTACCATGTTATGGTCACTGTTCATTAAGGGATCCCTTACTCCTCAATTAATATTGTCCATGTCCAAGTTGATAATTGCAAGACCTAGTATATTGTTTTCCCTCATCTTTGTTTCGGCAAGCTGGGTCATGTAATTACTTACTACAAAATCCAGTAATGAGTGATCATTTGCAGAATTACCAGTAGTATTTTCCCAATTAATGTTGGGTAAATTAAAATCACCTAGGTTCAGAGTCCTAGGTTCTGTACCCGTTTCATTTAACAAGTTGATGAACTGCTGATCTGTTCAAGTGACCTGTAACAGACTCCAACTGCTATATGTTTGATTTTATTTAGGTTGCTTTTAACCCACTTTTGGTCTACCACACTTATATTATTTGTTGAGGTATTACATTATTAGTCTTGGAAATGGTGTTCAACATATAGGGCTACACCCCCATCATGTTTGTTTTCTCTGGCTTTGTAGAAAACTTGGTAACCAGGGATTTGTTTACACCAATTATCATTTGTCCACCATGTTTCAGTTATTGTGCAGATGTGAATATTTTCTTGCCTCAGCAATACATCTAAGGCATCACATTTATTATTTAGACGTCTTGCATTAATTGATAATACATTCAGGTCATTAGTTATATTGTGTACTGTAGTAAATGCAGTAGGTAAACCTGTGTTTGATATTTCTTTGTTGCCCCCATTGTCAGTTTAAACAACCTCCTTTTTTTAAGTCCTCCAAGAACATATTTCCAAGCAACCTGCTTCTGTTTTATGGCTGTGGGAAGAGCCTACAGCCATCTTGCTGTCTGTAGCTTGAAAATGGAGTATCGTGGAACACATTGTTTGGACTCTTCAATGTATCCTTCCACATTTATAAATCACTATGCCAACTAACATAAAATACTCCCATCTTTCTGTTTAGAATGCTGGAGACATAACTCTGAGCTGCTTATAAGATGGCCATTAGGAAACTGAACTAGCTTGTTAAATATTTGTTGCCTATTAAACTGGAGATTTGTTTACCCCCTTCAAAATGCAACAACTTGCACATTTAAATACTCAGTATTTAAACATTTTTAGCTACTAACTTCAGTTAGTATTTATTGTCTTTCAAGAAAGATTCATACCTCATAAATGTCACCCTTTCCCAGCAAATGTCTAATGACTTACACTACTTTTTAACAGTTTAAGACTCTATCTGATAAGCACTCTCAGACATATGCCTAGTCTTCAGTGAACTGCTTTCCAAACATATCAGATAAGAGCAGGTCAATTCTTAGGGGAGTGCGTGTGTGTGTGTGTGTGTGTGTGTGTGTGGTGCAGAAACAGTCAAACTCCTGGTAAAGGAGACCTCATCTAATGAATTAACTGTTGGCAAACAAGAAGAGTGAAAAATTCATCTGTATAATTATCTGATTCCTTATGTTCCCATATAGAGTTATGAAAAAAGTTAGTCAAAGCAAGTGAGAAAGAAATTAGTAGGGGACAGCAGTTGAGTTTTTCTTGTGGTTTGGATCTCCAACTCTAGCCTATGGAACATAAATGTATTGTTTGTGGCTAGAAGGTCCTGATCAAACAACTGGAAATAGAAGACTGTCTTTCATCATTTTATAATATGATGTACTGAGTGTGTATTTATTGAGTTGCTGGATCAGGGCCTTGAAGAAAATAATAACATTTACTTAACTCATTCAAGATTCCATCAGGTGGTCAGAAAAAAAGACTGAGAATTTGTCTGAAAATGAACAAATATAAGATGCAAACAATAGCATCTATTGATATGTATATGTATATGGGGGCATGTCTCTAATTTATTTGCAATAAATCTGTTTCAAGGTATTACTAGTATATTTTCAAAGACTGGTTGACTTGTGATTACTAATTTTAAGTTTGGTTCATGAAACAATGAGTGTGGTATTTGTTATTTCATATAGTCCCCATTATACCTTATGCATACCATGTAAATCCAAATCATTCTAAGGCCATCTTTTTTTTTTTAGATTCTCTTTATCACTCCCCATATCCAGAACTCTCTCAGGCTTACCCCACTAGCCAGATGACTCTACCACCCGCCATCTCTCCCGTCATCTTCAAAGTCATTACGACTCTCCGAGGTCGCGACCCCCCCTAACAGCCCCAGAGAGATCGAAGGGGCAGTAATGGGAGACCAGCATTGGGCATGTGGTGGCCGCACTGGAGGAAGCCATCACCTATTTGGCTGAGGAGGGTTTTTCTCCTCTCATTACGCTTTCTTCCCCAACCCTGTGTGGTGCATTGTCCCAACTTCTCGGCACACAGACACCCTGCCAGCATCAGGCCATGCTGTATATGTGCTGCCCAGCACTCTGCAGCATCCCCCATCTCCACCAGGGGTCACCGGAGCACTGAGTTCCCCAACACCCTCTCCCCAGGATAGAAAAGCAGCCCAGAGGGCGCTCAGTCCAATCCCTCCCCTGTCGACCCCTGGCACCCAAGCTCTCTCCCAAACTCAGGTCACCGGCGTGGCATGAGGTGTGGAATCCAGCATCTCTACCATCAGTGTCACAGGGCCTCTAAGGCCATCTTGACATATAGCACCCAATTCTCAATGGGGGTTGCATCTGGCACAAGCTGCAGCAAACAACAGATTGTGCTGATGCCCTCTGTGCCAGGGACCCTGAACCAGATTCTGGTTCAGGATGGATCCCAGCACCTAAGTGCCCACATTTGCATCAACCTCACCCATGCAACAAGTGCCTGATGCACGGGAGATGTTCAGCAGAAGCCACAGTGAACACAGGTCAGTCGATGCTGGCTGTGGTGGCAAGAGGGAGGTGTACCGGTACCGACTTGGGGTATGGGTTTGTGGAGGTGTTGGGTGGGATGGGGCCCCTAGACCACCAGATTGGGGCAATAGAGTACAATACCATGCAATATCAGGGGGTGGGGGAAGGGGGACCTCTAAACCACCAATAATAGGGGAAATTGGGGCAGGGGGCACTGGGGTACAGCAGGTGGTATGGGGCAGGGGCTTATCCACTGCACGTGTACACAGTGTGCAGCACACCCAGAGGGCATTGCCAAAGTACCCTTATGCCAGCCCTGGCTGGTCTAAGGGTACTTAGTAACCTGCCCTCTGGGCATGCTTTGTGGCTACCACTTGTGGCAGCCTGCCTCTGATGCAACTCACAAACACTATGATGTAGCCCATGTCTGGGTGCAGGAGTGACACAAGCCCCATTTGGGGCATGCAGCCTGTGGTTGATGAAGGCTGTCTTTTGAGAATTGCTTCTGGTGTTATCTGTCATTGCAAGGTGCACCTTGCACTATTCTTTGTGGCACAAGCACCTTGCTCCAGGATGGAGGCTTTGTGAATTGGGCCATAATATTAATATAGAACAGCAAATCAGAGCTCTTTTCCTGATAGAAGGCTGCTGATACAATAAATAAAGAGCAAAGTCATAAATAAGGAATCAGTGGTTTATGGAAAAATCTACAGGGATTTGATTCTGCCTCTGTGGGGGAAATACAGAAAAAATGAGGACTTGTTACAGGGAAATGGTTATTTGAATCTGGGAGCCCTGAATATTTCTTATCCTATATTTTGTATCCTGGATAGTGCAGGGGAGATGCTACATCTCATTGTCATTGGGATGTTCATTTACACATTTTTGCACTGTATTTACTCAGGTGGCCCCAGATTAGATGCAATATCATGTTTTCAGTAGGGTCATGATTTTACCATTTTTATAATGTATTTATTCAGGTTACCTAGTCCAGGTCCTCCCGTATTCAAAGGAGATGCATAGCACATCCTGGTGGAAAAGGGAGACGTGCTGAACAACTTCAACAATGTGCCACAGCGTGATATTCGAAGGTGCGAGATGCGCCAGATGCAAAGGAATGGGCCAGGGTGCACACAAATGGTATGCCATGCAAGTTGAGGGGGTGTTCCCATGCAAATGCCGCCCTGTGGCATATTCAGTGCGAATGCACACCTCACAGCCCAAAGCACTGTAGCCCACAGTTAGACAATGAATAGCTGGCCTGACCCAGCCAGCCACCCACAGGCAGGCTACAGAAGTGCAACCTGGGGGTTCAGCAGCCTGACAGCCCTGGTAGACTAGAGGTACCCCCTTCCCATCCCCAATTGATCCAACTCCATCCCTAAAGAGCTCCATAGAGAAGGGCCACCCAGACCCAATCGCACCAGAGGAAACCATGGTCCATATCAATAGCGTAGAGGACCCCCACCCACCATTCCAGTACACAAACACCCTCACTCCCCCCCATACCTGACCTGTTGCAGAGACTGGCACTGCCATTCACACCCTGCCAAGGCCAGATGCCAACTGTACTGGACCCAGGCTTGGGACCTGCACTCCAGAATGACCCCTACACAAGCTGTGGATCCACCAGTGTATGAGGCTGAATAAACATTCCTGGAAAACCATAAGAGGGAATTGGCATACCTCCAATGCAGGCCTTGTCAATGCTGTATCTTGCTGCTGTCAAACACCACTGCTAGTCCACACTCTTCTCCCATTCCCCTGTGTAACATGCCACCCTCAAGACTGCTGAGGCATCCCAGGTGCAGTATCCTGCAATGCCATTTGCAGTGTACACTCCAGGCTTTGGATAACTCATCCACGGTTCCCCAATTGTACAAACAAATGGGAGGTTGACTGTAACATTCCTATTTTGGGACCTGTGGGAGTGGGTACAGTATCAGCCATCACCCACACTAAGAAGTGAAATGGAACTGGGATGATGAATCCACATGTGAGCACCTGAGGTGTATGGCCACTGGGCATTTTCATCCACACACAGCTCATGCCTATGTATGACACATTCCAGTGTCCTACTGCCAGTGCTGTGCCTTCCACCAATGCAGTGGTATAATCCCATCACAGTTCCAGTCATTGCAATGGAATGGGTTGGGGGCAGGATGGGGGGGTGTCTGTGCACAATTGAGGGGGGCAGAGACCACAGTACTATGGACATGGACTGTAGGTGTATTCTGGTGCTATCAAGGATGGAAGCGGGGTCCCTATAGTATGTAACTGAAAATGTCCGGACTCTGGTATGATCGGGGCTGGTGGAATGGGTTGGGGGTGCCACTTTACCAGCAGAGACTTCAAGACATTTCCCACATGGGAGTTATTGGGTTGGGGCTTGAGGGCAAGAGCTGCTCCAGTGCATTCATCCCCATGCCAACATGCAAATGCGCCTGTATGGAGCATGCTTAAGGTCCCTTTGCATCCTGCATGTTCAATTAGCTTATTTGCATTCCTTGGCTGAATATCACCCATGGCGGCTGGGGTACATACCGGTATGTGTCAGGCATTTCCCTGGGAGGTATTCAGTTGGGAGCACCCTGGATGCACCTGTCTTGGTGGCCACCTGCACTGTGATTTCCCTTCAGGGTCACATTTTCAACAGATACAGTATGCACGCCCTGTACTGGTGACGCATTTTCTTTGACTATTGTATCAGTGCCGACCGGCACACTGCATCTTTCTGCTCGCACATCGGTCTGGCACTTAATATGTCACCCCAGATGTAAAATATTGTTTTCAGTGTGTTCTGATTTTATGTAATACAGCATAATATTGTGATGATGTACAGCCCCACTGAAAATAAGATGCCATTTCTTCTGTGAACTATTCAGGATAAATGTATAGGAATCAGCAGGCATATTCTAAGAAAGCAAATTGTACAAATGTGTAAAAGGAAGACCATAGTGAAACTGCCTCTCCACAGATCTGCATTGTGCAAAATCATTAGAAATCATGGATAAAAGCATCCCAAAAGCTCTCCACAGCCATATCGGCTCTGACCAGAGTTCGTTTGTTGAGGTGTAGACCACCCCTAGCAAATAATTCCCTTTTTCCATTAAATTTTTCCAAGCTTTTCAAACATCTGATGTTATTCATTAAGCACCATTTCCTTAAACTGTTATTAATTTTGCAAATTTTAAGATTCCGTGTTTGATTTAATTGGGGAACTGGCAATATTTCTGAGATTGTCACTTGACAATTTCTGTCCTGGAGCATTTTATACAGGATTTGATAGTCAGGTAAAATATCACACAGATTTATTTTGTAAGTCATTAATTCCCATGTGTATAATTACACATTTTTCCTCTTCCAACCCTTTATATAGACTTTTTGAAAATGTTTTGATGTCATTAAGACCTGCCCCAGGAAAACAACTTCTGGTTACCATTTCCTTGTTTACCCATTGTTGTATGATGGTCCATACATCTGATGATTGAATCACTAATTATATAACACCATTTAACTCTTTGTGTATTATTTTCTAAATTTACCCTGGGTTCACATCCTATGTTTCTTCCTTGCACTGAAGTGGCATCTATATCAAATAGATTTCTAGTCAGATTAATTGCATCTGTTCCCTTCAATGAGTCAATGTGATCCTTTTCATTGCTTTCTACATTGTTGTATCCATCATATTCAGCATAGCATCTAGAGTACCTACCCATCTAATCTTTCAGTTCTGTTCAGTAATGAGCTATACCTGTTTTCTGTTGGTATCTGGAACCCCATAGTCACCCCACCATTCCTAAACTTTCTACTAGAGTCTATATTTTGCCATTCATCTTCATCAGATTCTCTTGACCTTTTATTTAGCCCTTCACTATCGTGATCTGTACTCGTCAATTGAGTTTGCTCTGCATCCATCTCTCTTGGTCTTTTAGTAGTCCCCTCAACAGCATGTTCCTGATTGTCAGCTTGCAGTGGTATTTTGTTCTTTCTTAATTGCATTTTTAACAACTTGTTTTCTAATTCTAACCCTATTAATTTTACTCTCAAGTCTTTTATTTCCTGACACTGCTTGCAAATGAAATACTGAAATCACTTATAGATTTAATAGTAAATTTCAAACACTGGTCACATTTAGTATCCAATTCCCTATTGCTTAACTGCACAGTATTATTCTCCATTCTGTATGCCTCACTCAGTACCTTATTTGTGTTCTTTATTGTAAAGTTTCCTGGCCTTCTGGCTGTTTTTGGCTGACACTGGCAGACATGCTTGCCTCTGCCAGCATTGACTGCACCCTGCACTTGCCTCCGCTCACCTAGGTGTTCCTTATGTACTCTGCTGGGTGGAAGTGATATCACCCTGGTGCCTTGTGGTTGTCTAGCAACTGTACACTTGCCTAGAGTTAGGCTATAGCCATAGACTGCCTTTAAAAAGGCAACCTTGTCAGCTATTGGTGAGCACTAATGGATTCCATCAACTACACCAACAGTGCAGCAGCCTAAATAACCTCTGCCCCTCATTAACAGGAGGTGGAGGTCACATGATCTCAAGTCCAGTGAGTTACCTGAGTTAAATAAAGTACTTGGTGCCCTAAGAAAAAACAAGTCACCCTTAAAACACACTGAATACACCTTCATAGTGCTCCCAGCTCTTCACACAATACTCTTTTAGCTATTTTTGTTTTGAGAATAAATTCTAAATAAAACAACAATGCAACGTGATGGGGGAAGCTCTAGCCCCATCATATGCTAAACTGTTTCTCACATGGTGGGTGTTCATGTGGTATTTTCTGTTTGGAACCCTCATCTCAGCTGCATTATGGATATAATTTTATTGATGTTATCATATGTGTCTGGGGTGGGTGTTTTGCTGCTTTGGTTGCTTTCATGGACTGGCTTAATGACAGCAATTTGAACTTGGCACACACCTATAAGACAGACAAACAAAATGTGTATAACATACATGTATAAATGAGTGTGGATAAAAATCTTAAGGTTCAGGTGTCCCCCCTATAGGAAATCAATATCTGGTTTACACTTTGCTCTCAGCAGATAGCTGCTATCCTAGGAATCTGGCTGATAGTGTACCTTTTGGCTAGTTTCTGCCCATTAAAAGAAATTGCAGCTCTGATGAAGTGTTTAAAACTGAGGCAGATTTGCTGAATGACAGATTCCAGGACAGGCACTACTATGCCTCAGTTGTCCAAAAAAACTCTGGACAAGGTTAAGGAAATAAAGAGAACTCTATAAAAACCCTATACAACAGGCTGAAGAGACAGCAAAGTTGACATTCGTGACCTCCTATAATTCTACTAATATGGCTGTCAGAAATATTATAAGGGGAGATGGTCTATCCTGTCCCAGAATGCAAAACTGGACCCCATCATAAGTACTATGCCTCAGATTTAATTCCATTGAGGCACCAGCTTGAGAGACCATCTGGTTAGCAGTCATTATTATGACACTTCAACAAATAGTATAAGGGGCTTATGCAAAACAGTCTTTCTGCTGCAGAAAATGTAACATTTGCTGCTAGGGCTTGGCTCTCCTAGATTCAGGGACCCAAAAATGAACAAGGAATACTCCATGAATGAGTATGTTGATTGCAAATTGCAAGTTGTCATATTCATCAAGGTGCAGTTGTGATAAGCTGAATGCTGGCTGTACGATTTGCCCCCTAAAGTGTCACATTCAGGAGCACATCAGAGCAATCATTACTCAAAATATGACAAATTGCATGGGTGCACACTCTGGGGGAAGCATAAAACTCTGCTACCAGAGAGTTTAAATGAAGAGCTCTAGATAGTGGTTAAACCCTTACCTTGTGGATGAGATAGGCAGAGGATTTTGTTCCAATGAGAAACAAAATGGATCATGAAGTGTTGAGGTGTTGGGGGGAGAGCAAGTGAAACAGATGTTGGCACCCCCATGACCAAGAGCTGCAGAAGAAGGCAGTGGCTGGAGTCTGAAGCTAGAGTGAAGGAAGCAGGGGATTTAAACACATCTGGCAACCTAAAGGTCATTTGGAGATTATGGCAGCCACAGAGGATTGGCAAGCTGGTAAAATAGAGGCACGGCTTTGGTTGGGGCTGGCTGCTGATTGATGTGTTTTACAGTCCCTGCTATTGCAGATCTCTGAAATTTCTGGAGTGGTGGCAAGGTGCAGTGAAGGGCGAGTGAAACAGCTTTTGGTGCCCTCATTATCCAGAGTTGTAGCAGAAGGCAGCTGCAAGAAGCATCAAAACATCATGGGAGGTATATGCACATATTCTGTTCTCATCCTTTGCAGATTTTGTGAGAGGCCCTTTGGCACCATGTATTTCTGCTCAAAGCAGATCCAACCTAAGTTTTCATGGTGGCTTGCTCATACATATGGGGTATGTGTGATTTTGTATATTATAGTGGCATAGTAGCGTCACTATATTTAGGGCTGACCAGGCTATTTAATGTTAAACACCTAAATTTGCACTTTAATAACTCCACCACTATTGAACAGATTTGCCCAACACTTTGCATGCACAGTCTCAGGGAGCAAGTTCTCTTGCTTGCTAAGTTCTGTTCTGGTCAGATGTACAGATTCCAAAATCTGGATAGAGAAAAAAGTGAAAAAATCTGGGCTTTTTGCTTTTTTTTTGTCATCTCCTAACACTGAGATGGTTTGGAAATTTGCTCTGAAATGTTTAGGGTGGATAGGGCTTGGGTCAGCATGTTGCCTTTTGCTAGTTTAGTAAAAAAAATTGTTAATCCATTCCAGAGATATTAAGATTTTAAATTTCAATTCTGAGCATGCTCAGTACAGTCTTTTGGATAGCTTTTTCATACAAAAAAAGAAATTGTCCCATACAAAAAAGATATTGTTTCACATGAGGGCAATTTTTTTTATGAGAATTTTTTTTTTTATATGGCTGCCATCTTGTTTCTGTTTTTCATGTTTTTTAATTATTTTGAAAACCCATACAAATGATACCTACAGAGATACCAAAACATGTATCTTGCTAATAGGGCCTGTATTAGGTGGATTCTGCAGTTCATTTTTGGAAAATTTACCCAGAAATGTATTTTTAACACATTTCAAAATCTTTTTTTTTTGTAACCCCTATTTTTTTAATAGGGCCATAAAATAAGAATAGGAATGAATTCCTTCATATGAAGGAATCTTTTTATATTTGTTGTTGTATAAATGACACAGCCTAATGAAGAAAAGATCCTGTTATAGAAAAAATTATTTAGGCTTCATTTTTTTCCTCATATTTCAACTTTAATAATCCATAACTCTATCAACAGTTGTAGATACGGGACAACAATAGGTCTTAAAGATCATGTGCAAAGGTTTTATTTTGGTTATTAAGTACAACAAATCTGATCCTTGTATTAGTGATTGCTAATTGTACCATTTTCACTTACTTTTAGCCAGTAGTTTTAGTGAAATGTCATTTTATTCCTATCCTGTTTTGGTCTCCGAAGCTGCACGCTAACACTGTGCTTTCTAGGTGGGCGTACCCGGTGCTTACATCATCATGGAATCTTGCGCTGAGGATGGCTTGCTCTTGTTCCATGAACTGACTCTGATCTCCACTTCTGTGCCCCAGAATGAATTAATTATTGAATCATGGACACAAAAAGAAATAAAAAAGGGACCTAAACAGTTCATCCTTGTGTGTATATAATCTGTTGCCTGGCCATCAACTCACTGCCAAAGCCATGGATGGCTTGATATTTCCCATGAACTGCACATACTGTAATTGGATGCACACATTTTGGAACCTTGTCATCTGTGGCTAAGGGTTTTTAATGGTGGCTAATCTAACTGCAAAATAGGAGCACCTTTGAATGTTGTTACAGGGAGCAATAGTGGTTGCAAAAGACAGCATGTATAATTTTTCACCTATTCTGTCATCTTCTGTACAAGTCTCCACGTATGCCATTAGTGTTGCAGTCCCAGACTTTGATCATCACTCCAATGCCCCATAATGAATGAATTATTAAATCATTGCCTTCCCTCAAGAAATATAAAAACTAGATTGCTGTGTGTCTGTAATCTGTTGCCTGCACATCAACTCACTACCATAGCCAAGGACAGCTTGCTATTGTTCGATGACCTGCATATACTCTAATGGGATGCACCCATTTTGGGATGGTGTCAGTGGCTAATGTAACTGTAAAACAGGGGCATCTTCAAACATTGTTTCAGGGAGCAACTGTGGTTTCAAAAGATAGCATGTCTTTTATTTTGCCCATTCTGTTATCATCTGTGATAGCCTCCACATATGCCCTTAGTGTTGTTGCAGTCTGTGACTCCAATCCCCACTCCTATGGCCCAGAATAAATGAATTGTTGAAGTAGCCCCAACCCCCCATAAAAAAAGCAACATAATAAGTACATCACTGTGTGTTTATAATCTGCCTGCACATCAACTAATTACCACAGTAAAGGGATCAATGGACAAAATTTCACAGCAATTGCTGAAGCAACAGCCAACCACAAACATTGCCATTTTTTTTTTATTTCAAGTATTTGTGTGGCCCAACCCAGTCATCAGCATAAAAGCTGTCTCATGCATGAGTGTATATATTGTATCATTGATGTAGTGTAGGTCAAGTGGTGTAAAACCATGCTACACATGATTTGAGTATGACAGCACTGATCATAATGGTGCAAAAGTCATAGCCTTTCCATTTAGGCATAACACAACACAACATTTGTACAGCACTTTATTCCTCTTGGCATCCCCTGTCATGGTTGGTGTTTTGGAGCAGCTCTTTACTTTGCCAGCTTTTTACGGGGATTGTATGTAGTAACATCAAAACCCCAACATCGAAAGTGTCATTTTATGTAGCACCTTGTAATTTATTTTTCATTTTTTCATCTATATGTATCTAATTCTTTTTTTATTTTACTAGAAGTATTGCTCACTGTTAGCCTGATCGTGCACCTGTTGTGTTTCCCTATCCTACTTGCAACCCAACAGTCCTTCTATACATCACTTAGTGGCGAACAAAGTCCATTATGGTTTGTAGAGGCAATCAAAGTTTCCAAGATGCATATAATCCCCCAAAAGAGGAATTATTTATATGCTTTCTAATACTCCCTTTTACATCATGGGTCTGGGTGCTGCATTGTGGTGTGTGAGGCACTCTAGCTATGTGACCCATTGGTTTGGATTGTGGCTATCCATGTACAGTATGCGTACACATTACAACTCAGACCTATCAGGCATAGCATCCATGCCATCTTCAAGCCCTCAACTGTTCTGAAATTGTGAAGAATGTCAAACAAATTACCACCATGCTGCACTGACTACTGCCGACATGATCAAATCTGAAGTGACAAGCGGTGATGTTGGACAAAGTGTAGTGGGGAAAATGCAGCATAGTCATCTGCATCCATGATTGCCACATATATGACATAGGCAACTCTCAGGGGATTTTAATTTCATTATTATTTTACATATTATTTAGATATTCTTCTTGTGGCTCTCCCCAGTCAAGGCCATTACCCTGTCCTCTTCGCCTATTCCAAAAAAGCAAAAGTTCACAAGCACGTAATGGAGGAGAGGGTAGTGGTGGCCAGGAGTGTCGATTGTTTTATTACATTGCATATATATGTCCTTAATGTCACTGTCAACATTTTGCAGGTGTTATTATTCTGTCTTTTGGCAGTGGGACATGTACAGAGAACTGGTAAAAAGCAAAGGCAACAGGGCAGAATAATAAAATTCTGCAATTTGTAAGTGGCACAAACATAAAAAAGCAACGTTCTAAAACTGTGGCAAAGTGCACATACCAAAAAAAAAAAAACAGACCATAACCAAATGAACAACTGCTTCTAAATCACCATGTTCTGTGTGGCATCAATAGCCCCTGCGACATATCTGTACATTATCTATAGCTTTCTCATCAAATGGCTATCTTAGCACCTTGCACAACTGTTATAATTTCAGAGGCATTTAGTGCAGTCACACAGAACATCGTGTTTTATGATTTTTTTTTTTAAGTTTTTGCTTTTGTGTTTCTCTTTATTCCCATACTGTGATTGTCACTATTTTGCACATGCTTGCTGTCCCCAGCCCACGGGAAGACATACAAATAGTAACAGCAGCAAAAAAGGTTTCCGTGGTATTTTTCAATGAAATTCACACTGCCATTTCCCATGTAGCATATTCATGTGTTCCTAAGCATAACAATGGCTGCAACCTGAAATTCACTTCGCCCATGTTAGGCAAAGAAAAATCAATGCTAAAAATTGTGAATTGCCTGTATACACAACACTTTTTGATGATTGCCCATCCACCAAGTATTAGGCAGTTTAATTTATGTCCAGTTTATGTCCTACTAACAGTTCCAAACTACTTGCCAGCCAGTTCACTTCTGTGCTGCATTGAAACATATTGGCATTCTCCTGAACACTGGATTCATGCAGCATAGCACATTATCCACAGATGTCTGTCCATCATTTTTTTATGTATTTATTTTTGTCCTCTTATAGCCCCCGAGTTAGCCAGCTACTATCATCCTTGTAGAGCAGCACAGTGAGAATATTCCTATAATAGGAATTTGAACTGAATGTGGCCCTCAAACATAGCACACATGCATTATTAACTGTGCCTTATGAAGGTAGGTGCTTATTACCCAACTGTCAATTTCTCACCATCAATTCCTTCACTTTGACTACACCTACAGTACCCATCCTCCCACCTACACAGTATGATTTCTTCTCTGAGTTTCTGCATTGTTATACCTGCTTCCCACCATCCAAGCAGAGTTGGTCCCTAGTTAGGGAGGTATCATTCAGGCACACTCTTATCAGTGAGAGCAGCTGCTGGTTCTGACTGGGATTGTGGCACTCCTTGCACATCTAGTTTTACAGCTACTGGTCCGGTGGCATGAACAACCTTGTTGTGACTGTTTGGTGGGCAATTTTTCTTTTGGTGTTGCTAGTGGCTTTGTACATTGATTTCTGCTCTTTTATGCTGTGACTGTTTCTTTAGTGCCTGTGATGTGCTGTAGGATCAGTGTGAATGTGCCTTTTTGTTTTTGCGTAGTCTCAGGTAACTGATGTGATCAAACTCTTTACAGGCTGCAGGTGGATGTTTCTATCAACAGCAGTGTAGTTGATCCCACTGTGTGGAGGTGGGTAGGTGGGGGGGATCTCAGTAGTGGATTATATGTTGTTATTGCATGGCAATTGGCTAATGGTGGCACCTGTATCAAGTTGCGGTGCTGAGTAGTTTTTACTATTTTCTCAAACCACTGTCTTTCTCCTCAAAATTATCAATCTGCATAGTGATTTAAGTGGCATCAGAGTGCTTAGCAGCACACTGGATGAGTGCTCAGAGATTTGTGGGCATAAGTTGCTTGAATGCAGCACTACCGCTTGACTGACTCACTGTGATGTGGGAAGCGGGCAGCATGGAATGAAATGTCGGCAAGAATTCTGGCCGCAACCCTAGATGGTGCATTCCTGAGAAGGACTAAATATTTTAGAGGAACATTGCAAAAGGGTGAATCAGAGTTTTCTTCACAGCACAGCATGTGGATACAAATAGTGGGGTAGTGTAAATCTCCACAAAGTAATAAATCTATAGAAAACCAAAACTGACAGCGGTTTGAGGGTGCACTTATATTGAGTAGAGCCAGCATGCCTCAATTCATGCATTGATCAGGCAGCACAAACTAGGGCTCAGAAACATAGGTTTTGCTCAGCCTTAGGTTGCACTTCCTGATCACAGCTTTTTACTATAGTCAGAAAGTGTTTCTCAATTAAAAAATAATAAAAAATAGAAAGCACTTTTATAAGCCAATGGGGAAACAATGTGTGGCAGAGCAGTGTGGACATAGGAGAAGCAGGTCAGGTCAGAAAATGTGTAGAGAATGCAGCTGACACCACATCACAATCGAGGGGGCACACATGGCACTAGGGAGGACAACTTTACTTTTTTAGAACTGACAATCATCACACTGCACTGTGTCTTTCAAATAAAAATGTCACAGCATCCGACACCTTATTTATGTTGTTACTGTTACTGTACTTTGCCCAGCGGGATGTTGACAGAGAACAGTCACAAGAGAACAGCAGTCAGGCTACATCAGATAATGCCACAATCGGTGGTCTGCACAAAGAAAAAAGCAATGGTCCAGCATGATGACGAAGTGCACAGAAATAAAAGAAACAAATCAATAAGACTGAGAAACTGAGAAACCATGGAAATAGATCCCTTACAAAAAGCCGTGCTCTGTGTGCGGCTGCAATAAATGCACATTCAACTATTACATTATGCCTAGTGCTGTTATGGGATGAGAACAGGTGTACTGTACATACTGTATATTGCTGCTGTTTACAAAAACTATGTTTTTTGCTGATTTCTAATTTTTCCATGAACTTCACAATGGTGTTGTTCCATTGACTTTGTATGTTTATGTACATTGCACACAACAGAGTGTTACGTGGGCAGACCGCCTGCTGTCAGGCACTGGCCAACTGCCTTTTTATGCAGAGCAACAGACAACCACTAACACCAGCAAAAAGGTGTCTGTAGCAGGCATGACATAAAAATACAGTCCAGTCAAAGAAGAAGATCAGCACATGAGGCCACCTCTACCCGGTGCTCCACAACATCCATGTGTGCTGGTTGTGCTATGCTGGAAGAGTTCAGGATATGAAGATAATGGTCCGCCTGTCAGACTGTTACATGGGAACACAACTAAACCCGGACATGACAAGGGCCACAAGTAGAATTACAAAATGAAATACATACAGAAATATATAAAAATAAATATCTACAGTGAGTTGCCTATGCTGTATTTGCCCCAATGCTCTGCAATTACACCTAGTGTTGGGAGGCACGGAAATAATTATTTTTCTTTTTCTTTGGAAGATTTTTTTTGTGAAGGTTATTGGGGCAACAAATACATGCTGAACCCCAAATGCTGTTGATATCAGTCTCCTCATCAGATGACATTGTCAGCAGTTGGCTAAAGAAGCTGAGGTGGAGATCATATACGAGTGTCCACAGCTGCAGCTTATTTAAATTAAGCGTCACTCAGCAATGACGTTCTAGCAGTGGGAATGGTGCTTAGCAAGCTGTGGACAGCTCATACATGAAAGGCGGAACAAAAGATAAAATAAGTCACTAAATATAAAAAAACGGGAGGATATGGAAGGTAACTGACAAAGAGTAATACAACACAACTCACATAGGTGAAGGATTTAACTTTATTATGGGGTTTGGTAACTTTCCATAATATGGCTTTGCACAAGATCTTTAATGAGTACTACAATACTAGTAGATACCCCCACAAAAAAAAAACAAATAGGGGCAATATATAAAAAAGCATAAACATTTAAAAAAATTACATTTCCCATAGCATAACACTGCAAGTTCAACAAACTTTAACTCTGTAAGTCTTTGGAGTTAACATACATTGTATACATCAACAGAAAGGTCTTAAAGGAGAACTGAAGTCAAAATTTACAAAAAAATATGTTGTGCAGAGTGTTTTGATTTGCAGGTGTATTCCTATTAAGTCTTACCCTTACTTGTTGAAGGGAGTTTTTTCTAAATTTGCTTGTTGGTTTTATGGCCCCTGGGGATCTCCATGTTAGCATTTCTAAAGACCTTTTTTGTTCCTATAATGCCTCTTGTCCCATGTGACAGTGATGCGTCCTGGACCATTAATTCAACAATACTTTTTTTTTCTCAAGTTTACAGTAGTAGAGCTGTTAATTAACTCTTCTTGTCCAGGGAGCTCTAATGAAGGTTACATTTACACATGTCAAGTGTCTGCGGGATAACTGAGTGGGCTGTTCTTTAAGGAGGCAACTAGAGTCTTCACTAATTATAGCATTTGTGACCTTGGGTGATTTGTGTGCTTTCTTAATGGTTATGTGTAGTTTGATAAAATGAGAGGCTTTAAAAACAAAACATTCGCTTCTGCTGACTAGACCTAGACACATACCTAGAAAACAGAAAGTTTGAATTTGACAGTTTATTTAATTGCAGCCAACATATCAGACCCCAAACAGTAGATGCTGCTGCAGCAGCTATTGCTCTCTGAATCAATGGTTCTGGATGCATCACAATCACATGGGAGATAGGAGGCATTGTAGGAACAAGAAAGGTCATTAGAAATGCTAATATGGAGATGCCCAGGGGCCATAAAACCAGCATGCAAATTTAGAAAAAAATTCCTTTTCACAAATAAAGTGAATGCCTTACTAGAACTACACCTACAAATCAAAACACTCTGCACAACATATTTTGTTTTCAAAATTTTGACTTTAGTTCTCCTTTAATGACTACTTCAACACTAAGCTCATAAGAAATAACTGACAACTGTCTATCCCTGCAAAAAAAATTTACAAGGAAGCACAGAAATTGCTTTTCTGATGGAATGGAAGTGCAGGGCCCAGGGGGCCCTGTGTTTCAATATTCACATACATATGTGGATAAATGAAGGCACAGAAGCACTGGGCTGAGATGGCCCTGCACCTCTGTGAACAAATGAATGTGTTCATGCTGGTCTTGAAGTGACCTGTGTGAATGATATGATTCTACTATCTCAAAAATATGGACATTCATTGCAGATAACTTGTCAATGCACTGGTTAAGGTTAAACTGACATAACTGGGGAAATGTCATGCTAGAGTTTCCAACCTTAGTACACCACCCCCACCCTGCATGCAGCAAAAGAAAAAAAATGGTTTTGGCTTTCCTGAGTCTTTGCAGATCAGGCCTAGGGTTTACCTTGTAGTTATTAACCCTAACACTTACCCCATTCTCAAATAGTCAGCTCATCTGAGTCTATTTGGTGATGGAGTGGGGGAAGCATTAGGGTTGATAACCTTAAGGAAGACCCCAGGCCTGATTTTCCAAGACTCAGGACAACCCAAACAATAATGTTTTTCCTTTTTCTACTTGCAGGGTGGGGTGTTAGGGTCAGAAACCCTAACACCACATTTCCCTAGTTTTGCCAGTTTTGTCCTAACTGGATGCACCAGTTAGGGTAACTTAACTCCATAAAAGTAGGGAAGTGTGGCATTAGCATTTCCAACCCTAACTGCCCACCCCCACTCCCAAGCAGCTAAAGGAAAAACACATTAGGGTTTGGTGTCTCCAGAGTCTTCACTAATCAGTGGTGGGGTCTTCCTTGGGGTTGTGAACATAAATGTCCAATGCCTATCCCATTCTTGGAGCAAACAACATCACACATGATCTCCTTTCTTCATGCAGGGCCCACAATGCACTGTGTAATGAATGCTACAACAAACTGTGTTGACAGCATGTGGCAAAACATACTTCTCTAACTTTGAAGAGTGTATCACTTTAAAGCACTGTCTTAGGGCAGTACCTTATGCTTCAGATTACAGACTTTGAGCTGGGGAAGGGGGAGAATTAGAGTTGATAATCACAAGGAAAAGCCCACCTCTGATTCAATAAGAGTCTGGACTCCCAAAACCCTAATGTTTTTTTTTTCTTCATGTTGCTTGGAGTAGGGGTAGGCAATTATGGTTGAGAAGCCTAACGTCACATTTCCCTGCTTTTGTGGCATTAAGTTACCCTAACTGGTGCATTAACACAGTTTTTTTGCAAAGACTTTCCTTTTTTTTTTGAGATAGTGGAATCATATTCCCATGCACCCTGATTCATTCAGGGTCTATGTGAACAGATGTAAATTCTCTGTACTAAAGGAAAAATCCATCCACCTACAAATGTAAAGAATTCATGTGCCTGTCTGGTGGGCTGCAGAAGTACAGGACCCTGTGGTCCCTGTGCTTCCATGTGGCCACAGAGATAGATGCACAAGGCAAAGATTGCATGTGTCAGGCAATGTACAGGGCCCTGTGGCACCCATGGGTAGAGAGGTGCAGGGCCATATGCCAAGATAACAGTTGTCTTCATTATATGGTACCCAGGCCCATACAGATAACCCATCCGCTTTCATTTCCTGGTTGTGAAAGTATTGCATAACAGTGCCACCCCCCACCCTCACCCCATCCAGCTCTGTTGCTGAGCTCACCACCAAAGTTAGCTCACTGGCACAGGATCCCAAAGCATACCCACTGGGATCAAGATTGGCAATACAAACAAAGTTTGTTAACAATTATATATATATATATATATATATATATATATATATATATATATATATATATATATATCCTCAAATTTTCAAGATAATCATTTTATGATTCACACTGTAAACATTACATGTACTATTTATAGTATATTGGATGAAATGTCATTTCATACCAGAAGTGCGAAAACACATCTCATCCAGGATTTTTTAAAATTACACATCACGTTAATAAAGCGGTGTGGAGGAATGTCTATTTTGAAAGTTTAGAGTCAAAATATTGAAAATTAGTGAAGTTATGAGTGAATGTTGAAATACTGCAATGTTCACTCATAACCTGGGCATTTTACAATTATTTGTACATCAGAATTTCAGCATAGCCTTCTTATTACCACACCTAATGCACCCGGTAGGTGAAAATGTTAAAATCCCCACTGAGACATCATTCCACACCACTGAAACATCATTCCACAAAATAGCTATGTAATCACATTTTGGCCAGAATTTGAAAAATGACAGCTATCATGTTCATAAGGTGATGTGAAAAATGGTTATGTTGAAAATTTTGGGTCAGAATATTTAACATTTCTGAATTTATGAGTGAGCATAGAAAAATTCCAATGTAAATGCATAACTTTACCATTTTTACATGTTCTGAACCAGGTTTTCAACATAGCCTTCTTATGACCCCACCTGATGAACAAGGCTGATGAACATATTCAAATCCTCCCTGAAAAGTGATTTTGCCAAATGGCCGATAAATCATCTTTTGTGCCTGATTTGCATAATTCCATCACCACTGGTCATGCGGTGGGGTCTCAAAGATGCCAAGTTGAAAATTGCGGGTCAAAACATGTAAAAATAATAAAGTTACACATCAAAGATCAAAGCCCCATTGAAATATAATGAACTTCACTTTCCTTAGTTTCTCATATTGCTGAGGTTCCAGCAACAAGATGTGTCTTCAATTGGAGAGAGACTCTTTGCCATTGGATATGTTTAGGTGAGTGAGGATGCATGAGGGGTGTGGAGGGGTGTGTTGTGGTGGATGCTGAATGGGAGGTCAGGGTGGGGGTCAAATTGCTGAGGGACCATTTTCTTCTTTTACAGGTAAAAATAAACAAGGAATAGTTTTCTTTTTTCAGGGTACACTGCAATAACAACACTGGGGATCGGGCACCCCAGTATTGGGCTACTGTTTGGTGGCACTGGGGATGGGCACCTTAGTGCCACTAAGTACTTAATTGGATGGGAGGGATGACCTGGAGATGAAAAAGGGTCATGAGAAGCAGCACCCTGGGTGGGCACCCTGAACCACTTACATATTATAAAAAAAGAGAGAAATATTGGGAATGGCAGGCAAGCAACCTGGAGAGGAGGGGGAGGATGAAGCGATACCGGGGCTAGGCACCCCAATCTACTTAATAGCTAGCTAGATAATCAGGTAGACAGATAGACAGATAGACAGATAGACAGATAGATAGATAGATAGATAGATAGATAGATAGATAGATAGAGAGACAGACAGACAGACAGACAGAACTATGACTCGGTGGGTCAGTCTTCTCACAGCAGCTTGCAGCAGGACTCTATCTGTGGCTGCAGAAGTCAAGAAACTACCACTGTTCTCATACAGAGAATGTATGTGAATAGCTCCTCTCACTAATCAGGGCACCCCAGATATTGGAGTGCCCAAAAAGGTATTTCTGGAATGGAGCTTGGTTTGACCCCATCCAAGATGGCTGCTTAGATGTCTTTCTCTGTACCACGCAATCATTATCATCCATTGAATTCTAACTTTATTATTATTTATTAGTTATTTTTGACTCATACATGAACCTTGCAAGTAGCCTGCCCTAAGAAGAACTGACATCTGCAAAAATGTTAGCTATGCACAACCGTAGAGGATCTTAAGACCTGATCATAATCTTCCATTTCCCCCAGCCCACATCATGGTGGCAGGGGGAAAGCAGAAATAGGATCTGTTGGCAATAGAAGGAACATTCACACAGCTATTGCAACAAATGTCCAGGGTGACCACTGCCTCTTAAAAAAACCACTAAAGCAATCTAAAAAGCAGAGTCCAGGCTCTTTTGGACAGAGCACTGGGCAGAATTGTATGAAACTGCCATAAAAGAAATCATGGTCACCATCACAGAGCAATGATGACTCATACAATATCTGCAGGAAAAGGTCAACAACCTTGAAAACCATAGCCACCACAGCAATTTGTTTTGTTGGCTTTCTGGAGTGGGTCAAGTTGTGGGATACAGCAGCCTTCCTGCAACATGCTCTGCCTGCACTGCTTCAGCTGAAAGTAGATCACTGGTTTGATATAGAGGGCACACTGTTGTATGTCACCAGTGCCCCAGAAGTGTGAAAAGCTGAGGCCTATTCTGGCAGAGTTTCTCAGTTTGCAACAAAAGAAGCCATTTTGAGCCAAGACTGAGATCTAGGACAGCTACATGGCAAGAACATCCAATACACATCTCTGAAGATTTTTCTCAGAACTTTCAAAAAAACAGCAGGCGTATACCGAAGCCCAACATGCTATGCTCAGGATAGGCCTGCAGTTTCTCCTAAGGTATCCAGCAGTGATGAGGGTTATGCACAATGGAGTGCCCCTGAATTTCTCTGCCCTGAAGCCCTTATGTACTTTATGCACAAATACTGGCCAAAAGAAATGAAAGTACCTAGAAAAAGCCAGCAAAAAACACCAAGCCCACCACCAGACAATATGGAGGAAAGGTGACCTCACATCATGAAGATTTTATTTATTGAAGTCTTGAATAACACCTGTGAGCAGATGCTCATTGAGAAGTTCCATGTCAGATACATTAACACAAGAAGACACAATATAGTTACAGTAAATTATACATACAGAATACAAAATATTCAACAGTACATGAGTTGCAATGACAAGCAGTTCACGAATTGTGCTAAGACATTGTACATGGTATGCCAGCATCCTTCGGGAGAGAGAGAGAGAAAGAGGCAGAGGCAGAGTGTTAGGGTGAGGTGGGGGGGTAAATGGGCATTGGGATAGAGGGCAGAGGAAAAGAAAAGAGCCAAGGTGAAGGGGTGGGAGGCAAGTGCTTGGGCAAAGACTTAACCTGGCGGGCCAGAATTTGGAAGTGCTGAGGTACACTAAAGCTCCAGGTGCAGACTAGCAGGGGTACCTACAGGTACTACTGTCCTGAGGTGCTGACGGAGTTTACACTTAAAGGAACCAAGGGTTGTGGCTCTGGCAATGTCAGGTGATAGACCATTTGTCCACAGAAGTAAAAGATCACTGGGCCACAGATGTGCAGTACCTGAGCACATGGAATAATTGTATAGTCAAGCTCCTGGTGTGCCTAGCATGTATAGGTGGTGACAGAAGGCTCAGAACTCCTTGAGGAAGTAAGTTTAATGAGAACTTTTTGTGAGTAGGCAGGTTTGATAAATTATTCTGTCCTTCAATTGAAGCCAGCCCAATCATGCATAAAGCTCACAGGTGTGGTTGAGTTTTGGGGCTTTTGTGAGCAGGCGGCAGGCTTTGTTTAAGGCTGTTGAGAGGTGGTGGAGTGCTGTGTCAGTAGTGGAGCTATAGACAGCTAGGCCGTAGTCAATCAAGATGATGAGTGAACTGTTAATTGCCAAGTTTAGAGCTTCATAGGTCAGGCAATGCCTGTGCCTGTAGAGGACACCAATCCTGGTGTTAAAGGCTTTGGCCGTGGTGTCAATGTGCTGTGTGTAAGACAGGGCAGTATCCAGTGTGATTCCCAGGTATTTGAAATGGGGGACTGGTTCCAGGATGTTACCAGAGTCATTCTGAATTGCCAAGGAATAGCATTTCAGCTTGTGTTGGGCAGTGGCGAAGAGCATAAACTTGATCTTTTTATAGTTCATGACCAGTTTTTGCTATTTGAACCATTTTTCTACCACTACAAAGCTGCTCTGGAGAGTATCTGGAGGTCATATTCCAGAAGTGCAGGGTCGAGTTTGCTAGTAAAGATCATTGCATCATCTGCATAGAGGAGTATGCTGCTATTGCAAGCAGCTGGGAGGTTGTTTAGGAAGACACTGAAGAGTAACAGACCGAGTATGGATCCTTGTGGTACCCCTGATCTGACCGGTCTACTTTCTGATAGGATGTTCATGATCTTTACTTGCTGCAATTGCCGGCTAAGGTAGCTACAAAACCATGCTATGGTTTCTAGGGCTGGCCCTATGTCTGAGAGCTGTTCAAGGAAGAGGGCATAATGGACCATGTAAAATGCCTTTGATAGGTCAACAAAGGCTGCCCCTACAATGTGCCCTTTGTCAAGAGCACTATGTATGAATCCAGTACATTTCAGGAGAGCTGTGATGGTGCTATGGCCGGCTTGGAAACCATGCTGCTCTGGGCATAGGAGCAGATATTGATTGAACTACTCCACCAGCTGGTCAGCCACAATCCTTTCAAGGGCCTTGGAGAGCGGGGGAGTATAGAGATTGGCCTGTAGTTGTTTTGAAGAGACCGGTTACCACTTTTGTATACCAGGGTGACCATGGCAGATTTCCAGATTTGGAAGAATTTGGAGTGGCAGAGGGATAGATTAATTATCTTTGTCCATGGACCAAGTACTTCGTCTAGTATTAGTCAAACAAATTTTAGGTCTTGAGAGTTCCCATTGTGCCTTGATTTGCTGAGGGCTTTTTCAATGTATTTTTCTAGCAGCAGCTTTGGAGACCAGTTTGAAATGAAAGAGTGGCCGGTTTGGTCATGCTGGGGTCTTCTCACTGACCCCTAGAGCAGGGGTATTGAAGAAGTTTGTCAAGAGCACACTACTGAGATCCAAAAAGGTAAGGTTCAGAGAGTTAGCAATAAGCAGAAGGTCCATGGTAGGGATGCACTCAACATTTTGCATGGCTGGGGCTATTTTAGAGTCCTTCCCAGTGATATCATTTAGATTTGCCCAGAACGATTTGCTACTATTACAGGTGTTAGTGAGTACTTCATTGTAGAATTTGCTTTTTGCCTCATGAACTGCCTTTGTGCACTCATTGTGGGCCTTTTTATACCATTGGATGTTAATTGGTGTGCCATGTGCCCGTGCTGTTTGCCAGAGTTGGTCTCTTGTTTAGTTATTTATTTATTTTTATTTTATTATAGTCTTTGGTAACTGGCTAAGGCCCACTAGGCACAAGTGCCTGTTTTCAAGGGTGACCTGGGAGCACTGGGCGGTTAAGTGACTTGCTCAGAGTCACACAGTATGCAAGGAGAGGTTGTGAGAATCAAACCAAGGTCTGGTCTGCTGGTTGTACCAAGCTCATTCACAGCTCATTACACTAACCTCTAGACTATGCTGTCAGCCCTCTTGTGTTTAGTTGTACCAGTAGTTCTGAGGTAATCCAGGGATTTATAGGTCCTCTGGTTTTTCTCTCTGTGAAGGGAGCATGTTTGTCACAGACTTCATTGAATTGTGAGATAAAGAAATCTAGTGCAGTGTCCACATCAGCAGTTTGATACAGGTCCAAACAGTCCTTCTGCTTTAGGTCATCCTTTAGCTGTGAAGTAAGCATTTTTTTATGGTTCTGGAATGGAGTTTGTTGTAGTTTTTGTTCCAGAGGACGCTGACAGGGGAGTGGTCACTCAATGAGTCAAGGAGCACAGTGAAATCTGTGATGTGGAAGGGTGGTTTGAGAAAACCCAGTCCAGAAGTGAGCTGGTGCCCGTCTTGTAATTGGTTTGAGTCAGAGTGTTCACCAGTTGGGACAAGTGGATTGTGGCAAGGGTATCTTCGATGGTGTTAGCAGAAGATGAGACCCAGTTAATACTGAAGTCTCCTAACAGCATTGTTTCAGTGTTTAGGCTCAGGGTGCTGATGTAATCCAGTAGGTTGTTGACGCCAGGCATGATCTGCTTAGATGGGATGTATATGGACAGTAGAATGAGCACTCTGTTGTGTGCTCCTTGTGTTAGTTTGATGGTTAGTACCTAGAGATTGTCATTGCTGGGTGGTGGGGGTATGACATATACCTGGAGTGTATTTCTGGTGTAAATAACACATCCTCCACCTCTTTTTGAGTGCCAGTCCTGATGGTAAAGGGTATAGCTGGGCAGGGATATGGCAGTATCTGATATTTTTGGGGAAAGCCATGTCTCCACAACAGATATCACATCAGGGTGGTGTTGAGAGACCCAGGCCTTGAGACTGTCCATTTTTGGAAAGAGGCTGCAGATGTTTAGGGATAAGAACACAAGATCTGAAGTTTTACGTTGTCCAGCACTGTGGATCATTGGAGGACCAGGGTTGGGATGCACACTGCCAGACATCAGGAGTAGGAGAAGCAACAGTAGTCTTAGGAGCTGTTCCAGTATTACACTTTTCTGTCATTGCCTTACTCGTTTGCTGGGATCCTGCATTTTGATTTTGTGATTATTGCTCAAAAGTAGGAGTAGTAGTAGCAGCAGCTGAGTAATGTGGTCCAGTAAGAGTATTAAGCAATAATGAATGAAGGGGGTTGTGTTAATGTTCTAGTTAATCACCCCTTGGGGGTGTAATGTGGCACGAGGTGCAGCCGAGTGCCATATTGCCCCTAGTGGGTGATTAACTTGAACATTAACATAACACCCAGAGTTCATTATTGCTATTATTATAATTGGGTTATGAGTTACATTAGTTTAAATAATTTTTTTAGTATTTTTTTTTATTTGTGTGTGTAATTGGAGTGGGTCCTAAGGTGGTAGCCTGGGTAAAAAATTGGCTGGACAACAGGATACAGAGGGTAATTGTAAAAGGAGTTTACTCTGAAGAAAGGGGAGTTACTAGTGTGGTACCGCAGGGTTCAGTACTGGGACCGGTCATCTTTAATGTCTTTATAAGTGACATTGCAGAGGGACTGAAAGGAAAAGTATGTCTCTTTGCAGATAATACAAAGATCTGCAACAGAGTTGATACAGAAGTTGGGGTGGAGAGGATGCAAAGGGACTTGGCAAGGTTGGAGGCATGGTCAAATGTATGACAGCTTAGATTCAATGCAAATAAGTGCAAAGTAATGCACCTGGGAAACATAAATTGAGGGAAAGAGTACACAATGGGGGTGAGATAATAACAAAAGAAATGGAAAGGGACCTGGGGGTAGTCATATCAGACGACCTTATTGTGGGCAAGCAATGCGAGAAACATAGAAACATAGACTTTGACAGCAGATAAGGACCACTTGGCCCACCCAGTCTGCCCATTTCCCAAACAATAAGTTGTAATCCCTCTGTACAGACAGTTGGTGAGACCCGATCTAGAGTTCTGCGTCCAGTTCTGGAGACCCCATCTCCACAAGGACATAGACAGGATGGAGGCTGTCTAGAGGAGGGCAACTAAAATGGTGCAGGGTCCGAACCAGAAGACATACAGAGAGAGATTAAAGAAGCTTAATATGTATACACTTGAGGAGAGGAGGGAGAGGGGGATATGATAGTAACTTTCAAATACATCAAGGGACTCAACAGAGTCCAAGACGGTAGCATCTTTCAGGGAAAAAAGATGTGCAAGAACAAGGGGGCACAATTTGAAGATAGATGGGGGATGGCTCAGAGATAATGTGAGGAAGTATTTTTTCATGGAGAGGGTTGTGGATGCATGGAACAGCCTTCCTGAGTAGGTAGTTGAGTCAAAAACAGTGGGGGAGTACAAGAATGCATGGGACAGACATACGGCAATTCTAGTGGGGGGTAGGAGAAAGTAGGCTGTTGGTTAACTAGGATCTGCAGCCTATGCATTAGGTAGGGAAATGCTGCATCTGTGAAAGTCAATTTTTATTATTGTCAGTTTAAAAATGTACTTTCACTGACATAGCAGCCCACAGCGGGACATTTCCATGAAGCTCCACACCCCTCAGTCCTTGTAATAAGGGCAGTACACTGGTGATACTCTTGTACTGCAGAAAAACAAAGCAAAATGGTAATACCTCACTCCTTTCTTCTTTTTCATACAGGCAGCTCCTATTACAGAACATCTGTATGACTGAACACTTTTTACTCCCCCCCCCTCCCGCGGAGGTAAAATCTGAACCACTCAAACACAGGAAATCAGCCTCAGTCAGTAATTACTGCGAGAAACATAAAAAACGGCAAACTGGTAGGCAGAGTACAAGTGATTTTAAAAAAGGTTTTGGAGATAAAATTGGATTAGGGCCGTTGTATACTCCTAAAACAATTTCCCATCTCTTTCATCTTCCTAATGGTTAAAATTCATCTTAAGCAGCTCTTGCTAATGTAACTATGGCAGCAGAAACCCGACTGGCATGACACAGGCTTACATAAATAAACATTTTGAAACACATACAGCAGGAAGGAGAGGATGTGTTGAGGTGGAATACTGCATCAGAAGAATGTTGGTCAACTTAATTTCAAAACAGCAAATGCCCACATTTATATAGAGAGTACTAAACAAGCAACCCTACAGCATGTTTATATCCACTGTTTACAGTTTGAGCTTAGCTGTGATCACCAGCATGCTGCTGATATTTCAAAGCTCTGAGGGATGATGAGACTCTTCACGGAAAAGCCACACTGGAAGCTGCTATGTCAGTTGAAGTTAATTTTTATTATTGTCAGTTTAAAAATATACTTTTACTGATGTAGCAGCCCACAGAACGGCTTTTCCGTGAAGCTCCTTACCCCTTGAGCCTTGTAATAACGGCAACACGCTGGTGTTGGTGATACAATTGGACTGAAAAAAAAAAAAATACTTCACTCCTGCCTTTTTAATACAGGCAGCCCCTGTTATTGCACAGCTGTATGACTTCAAGCACTTTTTACTTACTTTGTTTCCCCCAGGTATTCAGTTGAGCCTTGCTCTAATGGCGTCTGTAGGTTCCACTGGTAGAATGCTGGAAAGCTAATTAGGAACTTCATTCTTTAAATCAGTGCTCTTGTAATCAGGCTGTGCAAGTATGTTAACAAGTTGGTTAACATAAGGCTCTCAGAATGTTGACAGCCAATGAGATTGCAGCATTTCTGAGACCCTTATAATAATAGAATTTCTTGACCGTTGCCTTTTAAAGGATGCAGGTACGTTAATGGTGCTAAAGGCAACAAATCCAGGGGATGAGTGGTACCAAGGAGGGATCTTTTGGGTGACAGCACTGTGACCAGGTCCTGGGATGCCCATGCTGAGTGTAGCGTTTGGACCCCTGGTAGAGGGAGCTGATAGAGACATACACATCAAGGACTACCTCCTGGTAGTTTAGATTGGATGAAGGAGGCAACCTGGTGCACCGAGGTCCCATTGGGGATAACAAAGTGAGTATGATGATGCATAATAAGGTCCCAGAGTTCCTAATTGGCATTGTGATGCACAAGCCTCAGGAATGAGGTACTAACCCTTTAAAAAGAAAGAGAGAGTGAGAGAGAGAGAGAGAGAGAGAGAGACCTGACAGAAATAGGGGTGGGTCACTGGGACAGTGAAAGTGTATTTAATAAAGGAAGGAGGTTTTGGAGGGGGGTAGGCAAAAAATAATCCAGTGAGCTACACAGAGAAAAAGCTGCATTGATCCCAGCTCTTCACCCGGCTTAAGGACTTTCCCCAAGGTAATGAAATAAAAATAGGTACAATCTGAAGGCACTGCTTGGTTGAAGAGGTTGTCTGGTAAGCTGCCTCCAAGTCCAGTAAAGCAAATTCAGTTCCAAATTGCACTGTACCTTAGGCAGTGGTGAGCAGGCAGATGGCTGATGCCTGGAGGGATGTGGAGGAGCTGACCCATTCAGGATGCAAGGATCCCCTTAGGCAGTTAGGAGCAGGCAGGCAGCTGATGCCTGTAGGTGCCCCATTCAGGGTGGAAGGATCCCCTTAGGTACTGTTATGGGGAGCAGGCAGGTGGCTGATGCCTGGAGGGATGTGAAGGAGCTGATCCATTCAGGGTGCAAGGATCCCCTTAGGCAGTGGGGAGCAGGAAGGCAGCTGATGCCAGGAGGGATGTGGAGGAGCTGTCCCATTCAAGGTGCAAGGATCCCACAGAGAGCTGCACAGAGAAAGAGCTGCACTGATCCCATCTCTTCACCCTGCCTAAGGACTTTCCCCAAGGTAATGAAATAAAAATAGGGATAGGTCAAGGACACTGTTCAGTTGGAGAGACAGTCTAGTGAGCTGCCTCCAAGTCCAGTAAAGCAACTTCAATTCTAAATTACACCATACCTTAGGCAGTGGGAAGCAGGCAGGTGATGGATGCCTAGAAGGATGTGAAGCATCCGACCCATTCAGGGTGCAAGGATCACCCCTTGATGAGGGTCAGAGGTGAGCAGAAAGCAGTGACAACTGGGTCCTACCGCTGAGGAGGCACAAGAGGCACCAGCACCAAAAGCAGCCCAAACAGGAATCTTCTTCAAATTGAAAATGATCCAGTAACCATAGTGATGAGGCTGAAGAAGAAGCTTCCTTGGAGGACCTGGAGACTCTCCTAGACAGCAACAAGTACGTATCGCTCTGAAGACTATCTTCTGAACCAATGTTGCCTAACACTCCAGCCCAGGGAAAAGCCAGTTGCGATGTCACAATCAGCAAAGAACCCCTCCGAAAAGTCCTAGGCCACCATTGTAGCAGAGACCACATCACCCACCACATCCAGCTTCATGAGGCCAGCAGAACTACCATCTCCATTGACACCATCTCCTGTGCCTGCACAGCAACCAGCACAGATTCCACAAGTCACAGGTCAAGGCTTGATTCTTCCCAATCCCAACTAATCCATCCTTCCCAAGTGGGCTTTGTTAAAGGGCAATGCAGTTGATACCATGTCAATTTCTTTATAAATATTATGCACACTATGAAGAGCCTTCCCATCCCCACTGCAGTGGTGGCCATTGATTCTGAAAAAGCCTTTGATTCCATCAAATGGGATTATCTGCATCTAGTTCTAGTTCACTTGGGATCTGGAGAGTGATTTCAATCCTGGGTCTGCTCCTTATAGGCAAGGCAAGGCAAGGCAAAATTTATTTAAAAGACGCCCAATCCCGGAGGCTCTGGGCGCCGTACAGGCATTTAAACAAACATATTTAACATAATAAATATATAAATTTACATATAAATACAGATCAATACAAAGACTAAAACCTAACAATAAAACCATATCTAAGCATTAAATGCCTTAGAAAAGAAAAAAGCCTTTAGCTGGGCCTTAAAAACATCCACCGATGAAGCCTCTCTGACCATAGTTGGTAAGGAATTCCACAGAACCGGGGCTGCGGCACTGAATGCTCTATCGCCAGCTGTTTTCAACCTAGTTCTGGGAATGGTCAGAAGGCATTCACTGGACAAACGAAGAGGCGCGAGGAGAGGCAGGTGACAGAAGGTCTAACAGGTAGCCAGGGCCCTGTCCGTGTAGGGCCTTATAGGTGAGAAGACCCACCTTAAGAGGACTCTCCACCTCACTGGCAGCCAGTGCATTCACATAAAACTGGTGTAATGTGACAGAACTTTTGCTGCCCGGTCAACAATCGGGCAGCTGCATTTTGCACTAGCTGCAATCTATGTAGAGATCCTCCCGTGACCCCGAGATAGAGCGCATTACAGTAATCAAGCCTAGATGTGACTAAGGCACTTATACTGTTCTCCAAAAGCTAGAGTGCTGACAAACTCGCTGCTATCTGATTACTTCCCCCTAGTAAGGGGCACAAGGCACAGTTGTCCCATCACCACTTCTCTTTTTTTTTATCAGTGGAACCCTGGCAGCTTTTATCTGACAGCATAGAGGGATCCATGGAATAATGGCAGGCTCTACCCAGTACACTACACTTATGTGCACTAATGACCTGCTCATCCCTCTACCTGACATATTTTTGTCCATAAGCTCTCTATTGGACCTTCTTAATCACTTAACTCTATATTCTGGCCTGAAAATTAACCAATCCAAAAAAGAGGTTCTCCCCTTAAATTCACATTGCAAAGCCCCAACAGTGACATCACAGGGCCTCAGCTGGGCTCCAGACAGAGTCATCTATCTAGGATTTAAAGAAACTCCTGCCCACTCCAGAATATGAGACTTAAATGCACAAGCCTTAGTGGCAGCTATTAAAATAGAATTTGACCACTGGAAATTGCTGCAACTTACTATGGCTGGGAAAATAGCAGCCATCAAAATGGTGACTGCCCACCAAATATTTTACCTACTCTCCTATCTGCCAACAGAGCTACCTGTTAGCTGGCTCAGGGAAATTGACAAGATAGATGGAAGCTTCCTTTGAGAGGGGGCACAACCTAGATATAGCAATAAGAAACTTTACTGCCACTGGGCTCAAGGGGGCTGGTGCCTCCCTTGGTTTGAGGGTGACAAATGGGCTTTTTGGACAGTCCAAACCCTGCAGTGAATTAATCCTCACACTGCTAACTCACCCCAGTGGACAGCTATGGAGGAAGACCAATGTACCATACAATCTCATCCTTGCTTCTCTACTCCACACTCCCTAAAGGATTAATGATACACCCTACTATGGGTCCTGCAGTCAAATATTGGTCCAGGCTCCATATGAAGCTGGGCACAGATCCAACCCCACCACATTACCCCCATACAGGGTAATCCTGCTATTATAGTGGACTGTAAGCCCCTTAACTAGCCACATATAGAGGCCAAAGGTATCTATTACCTGAGCGACCTGCTAGTACATGGGAAAATGCTAGTATCAACATTTCAAGAGTTATGAACCCATTGGGGTTTACTGCTAACTGACTTCTGGAGATATACTCATCTAAGAAGTGCAGTACCACCCACCTTACATGCATCCGCAAAAAACAAAACAAAAAAAAAACACTCTCATGCTGGCTACCCTTTCAACAAGGCCTAGATGGCAAAATCTATTCTAACATTCAGGATACTTTGCCCAGTCAATCATTGGCCTCTAAGGCAAAATGGGATATAGCATGACAAACAACCTTGTCTGAGCAAAAGTGGTGCAGCTGCTGGAAGTTTGGGCACATCACCTTCAAAGACACTCGAAACAGGTTGATCCAAAATAAAATCCTCCTTTCTTGGTACAGGACCCATGCAGTGCTTTACACAGGCAATTTATTGGACACTGACAGAAACTGGTGCTTTGTGGCTCAAAGAGGAGAACTGCCATCACATTTTATGGGCATGTCCATCGGTTACCCCTTTTGGCAACAGGAGTGCCACCAAGGGGCCAAGGTACAGTACTCCATAGGCAGATCAACTCAGTCCACCACCCAGCTACTGCTGGGACTTAACTCGGTGGCATCTCACCTCACCACATAAGAACACAGCTGGCTTGGTCTTTTTAGTATGCAGGCCGAATGACTCATCCTTTGTAGATGGCGTAAGATAGAAGTCCGAGCCATACAAGGACTATTAGGTTGATTAAACCAACTTTCTACACTAGTCCAGCTAACACATCTAGCTACAAATACTCTCTCTGCCTACTTCAATTGCTGGTAACCATTCCTACCATATGTGCTACCCCGAGCAGGAATAGGATGAACATACCTCAGGAGGTTCCTACCCCCAAGATGGTAATCCTGAGTGGAGTTTTGCCTTTGTACCACTAAACAACCTTAGTCAATCTCTGTATTGTATATACTTGAGTTGGATATAATTTTCCTTTGCTTTTATTTACTTCTAGGGCAGGATATACTCCTTGCTTCATATATACCATGTTATATGATTTGTGCTTCTATCATGATCAGTGAGGCCTTTATTTAACACATGCAGAAGCCTTCCTTCAAGTTATTCTTCAGCATACTGGAATGCACCAATATAATTTAATGCATTTACTGTTGTTTTGGTTGTAAACTGAAATATGCATCAATAAAAAGTTAACTGTAAAAAGGTATTTCTGACTATTATTTCAAAAAGCAAACATCAACACCTACCTAAATGGGTCCTGTGTAGCTAGGTTTGGGTGTTTGTTTTTTAATATTACACAATTTTATTTATTTTCCTTTTTTTTAGGGGAAAAAACAAGCACAAGAAATCATTTTTGGCAGTGTTAGAAGTGGTGAGATATCAAAAATGGTCTTGTGACACAGAATTTTTGGTGTTGTATCAGAACTTTATCCCAAAAACCCTACTGAGCATGGTCAGAACACACACACAAAAAAAACCATTTATAACTCCAGAACAATTTGATGTTTTTTCGCCAAACCTTCCAAAGATGCTACCTTGGCACTGGATGCTTCTACATGAGAGTTTTCAAAAAATATGCCATTCCATGTAGGCTGTACATGACAGCAAACTCAAATCCCTTATTAAGTACGGGAAAAGAATTAGGCATTTACAGGAAAATGACAAATGCGGATCTCAGAAACTGCACATGATGACATCATGAAACATTCCACAGATTTAGACCTTGACTCCTTGACAACACATGCAAATTTTCAGATAATTTTGTCAAATGCTTCCAAACCTATTAAGGTGCAAAGTTAGGGGTTTAACATTGAACACGCTACTTAACCCTATCTATAGTGGTGCTTCCTCACCCCTATAATCTTTATCCATCTATCTGTCTATCTTTCTATCTGTCTATCTGTCTGTCTGTCTATCTATCTATCTATCTATCTATCTATCTATCTATCTATCTATCTATCTATCTATCTATCTATCTATCTGTCTATCTATCTACTTTGAAAGCTTATTAGCCTTCTTCCTTAAAGATAGTGCAGTGTATTGCAGAATTTGGGATTAATTTAAAAGTAAATCTCATCCAAAGAGTGCATATTGAGCACATTAAATAATGGCAAACCACATAAATTTATGCTGTGTTCTTCAACTTAATTTTTTTTTTAATTCATCTTAGCAAATCAAGTGTCAGTGGTATTAACATCATCTACCAATGTGGTATGTGAAACTGTCTGGATTCCATTCAGTCCACTGATACACATTGCGGGGACACAATAACAGAAGCAGGCATAGGTTGCATTACAGAAATACATGGCATATTTAGCAAGTTTATTAGTGGGGAGAAGTGGTTTGGAAGTGACAGAGCCTACTGAAGTCTGATAGGTGCTCCGTCCATTGTAGTTGTTGAATATGAGGCACAGTTTGGTGCTTTATAAGGTGAGGAATGACAAAAATCATTTATCCCTCAGAAAGAGTGAATATAAGTTGATTAGTGAATAACATAGATGGTTGTAAACAGCAAAACACAGTGATAATTGCACTTCATTCCGAAAAAGTTTTCAATTAGATAGAGTGGGATTATGTTTTTAAGGTGTTTTAAAAATGTGGTTTACAAGCTGGATTAAGATGCTGTATCACTCCCCAAGGGTAGTGTTTCAGATTAATCGAAACTTGTCAAGCAAAATAAATTTAAGTAGATGTACAAGACAAGAGTACCCTCTCTTACCATAATTATTTGCTATTGCAATTGAACTCTTTGCAATTGTAATTTAACAAGTCATTCAACTGAAAGTAATTTGGCAGGGAACAAAATAATATAAAATCAGTGTGTATATGGATGACACTTTGATTTTTGTATGTGACCCAACCCACACTACTCACCTATGTTTAAGGATTATTAGGGAATGCAGCAAGGCTTCACAATTTAAAATAAATATTGACAAAACTGAAGGACTGCTGTTCTCTAATAAATGTAATATATATTTACCAAATAAAATTCTTATTAAACTTTATATTTACCAAATGAAATTATTAATAACCTTTCAGACCAAATTAAATATTTAAGGGTACACATCAAGAAGGACTCATCACAGTTGTTTATCAAGAATCATGTATCTCTTTTAAAATCCATCTGGATTTGGAGATGTGGTCCAACCTTCCCCTGACCCATATAGCAAGATCAAATCTAATAAAAATATGTATTTTGCTGAAACTGCTATTTTTGTTTAATACAGTGCCAATCACAGTATGAGGTCAATACTTTAAATCCCTGGACAAACCAATTACTAATTTTTATGGAAGGGTAAGAAACCAGGGGCAAGGTATTTAAAAGGAACATGGGTGCAAAGGGAATTTTTTTCTCACCCTAATTGGGTTTTACACCTGTTTCATGGGTGGGGTCTATATTCAGAGACCCCCTACAGCATGGGCAAAATCCATTAGTGCCCAAGTGCTAAAATACTACTGTGCCCATCGAAATGAGGGGGTCACCCCCTCTACATGGGTGCAGTGACACATTCAGTGGTTTGCACTGGATGATAAATGCCACCCAAGCAGGCACTTTTGCTGGTTTTGCAACACCGACACCAGGGACATCATGGATGATCAGCTGGTTGAGGCTGCCACAAGACACCAGGGAAATCAGTAACTACATGTGGATGGGCAATTGGAGGGTGAGGGGGTACCACTAGACACCAGGGAGGTTAACAACACCAAAAAAATTAACAATATAATATAGTAATGGGTGATCAGAGAGCTGTTGGTGGCACTAGACACCAGGAAGTACATTTGCATAAGGGGCAAGGCATTTGGGGTGTCTGGGGATTGCACTCCATCATGCCTGACTTGGTGGGGTGGCCACAGAATGATGCAAACTTGCTTCTGTTTCTCATGCAAATGAGCCCATAATAGGCATATATATATGGCCCCTTAGTGCACTTCATACCCAATAGGCTCATTTGCATTTTGCAGCTAAATATCACGCCATGGCTCCCGATGCTATATGCTCTGGGAGGGCAGTTCCCTATGAGCTACAAACAGCCCAAGTCCCTGTCAGGGCAGTGCTACTTGCCTTGGCACTGTGCCAGCATGGCCAGGTGCACTATCTGACTGAATATGGTGACCTCCTGGTAGGGAATAAGTGCAAGCCTAGCACAAATCTTTTCTCTCTGCTTTTGCACATATTTGAATATCAAGCCCTAGGAGTCAGTTTAGGGAAGCTTTATCTACCTAAAAAATTCAGGAGGCTTAGCATTACCAAAATTCAAATGGCATTATTTAGCCTCTCATATGGCTGATGTACAAGACTGGTTTATGGATGAACCATCAGTAAAGAAAGCCGAAGAAAAGGAATAAAAAAAAAAATATCCTGTTACTAGAAGAATCCTTCACTCAGAATACTATAAAAAATGTACCAAACAGGTACCATAACCACCTGCAATTGCTGGAAAAAAATACACAGTGTAATAAAGTTGAATGAAAAGTCATCCCCAGATTTCCCAGTTTACATAAATTATGGTTTTAAGCCCTCTAGTTGTGATATTAATTTCTCTCTTTGTGAAAACCGTGACATCTCTTCACTTTAACAGCTATACATACAGTAGGAAAACATTTTTTTGCAGTTTCAGTCCATTTATGGAATCCACAGACAACAATTCTTTTGATTTTGGCAATTGAGGATTATATTCAGACAATGCACTACTTTATTAGTGCCAGTGCACTAGCACAGAGGTAATGTATGCAGCACACACACAAGGGGTGGTGACCTGCATAACATGTGCAGCATATTTAGCATGATAGCACAGCACAAACAGGATTGATCAGGTCACATGGTGTTGCACAAATACCCCCTAGAAATAGGCAGTCTTAAGTCAGGGCAAACCCTAGAGGTGGAGGGAGACACTGCAGGCCACACACCAGTATGGCTCACATGGTGCCACACCTCATTTAACTGATGAATTAGGTCATGGAGGATGAGAAGAGGGTCAGTGTCCACCCTGGGCCCAGGCATAGGCCACAATAGTGCTATGCTGCAAAGAGACAGTACAGTCCAGTCCATGAGCCACATTCAAAGTTCTTAGTGATGACCAGATCATAGGCTGATACAGGCTAAATGGAGCCATGTTCATGGAGCTGTGTGAGTTGTTGCATGACCAGCTCCAGACAGACACCTGCTGCAGCCATGTGATGTCTGCAGAGCTCAAAGTGAACACTGCACTGTGCTTCCTGGCCGCCAGAACATTCCAGACACCAGTGGGTGACACCACCGGTAAGTCTCTGTCAGCCAACTTGCAGCTGTTAGGTCAGTTCCTAGATTCCCTGATGGCCCATGCTGGGGAGTTCTTCATGTTCCCCAGCATGCCAGCTGAGTGAACAGCAACCATGCAGCAGTTCTATTGAGTTGTGCACCCACCATATGTACTAGGTGTCACTGAGTCACCCATGTTGGCATTTGTGGACCCACCAGCATAGGTATAGACCCCTTTGTAAATGGGAAAGGGTACCATGCCATCACTTGGCACTGCAATGTGGTATATGAAGCAACAGGGTGCATCATCAATGCCCTGGCACAGTATCCCAGCAGTGCCCAATGATGCCTTCATCTGACACAACTCCATTCTGTGCCAGAGGTATGAAAGTGGGGACATCTCTAGTGGCTACCTTTTTTGTCAGTGTATTTCAAAGTCCCCTGTCCCCTTCCCATGCTGCACCATGATGGCAGTAACTAATGCCCTTTACCTACACAGGAGACAGTGCATATCCCCAACATTCCTTGTTTCTCACACCTGACCTATGACGTGCATCCATTGCAAAGGACAGGTACAATACACACGCAGTGCCACATGCAACATCATCAAGCGCATCTCTGGAATTCTCAAGATGTGGTTTAGGTGCCTTGATCATTCCGGTGGTGCCCTACAATACACCCTCAGAAGGCCTGTAACATATTCCTTGCCTGTTGTATAGTACACAATATGGCATACAACCGTGGTATATGCATGTTGGCCCCAGAAGAACAGCCTGCAGCAGATTCAGAGATAGAGAACCAGGGTATACAGGAGCAGCTCAACCGGTGAGACCCTGGGATGGCCAGAAGGGTCCAGGAATACAGAGCCCATCTCATAAAATAACTCCTCAGAAATGGAGGGTAAGTATGGAGCACACAAGGGACTGCAATGTGTTTTCTTGAGGTATTTTTACATAACAATATCAGCTCATACATACATAGAGGCAATCCAGGTAGGGGTATCAAAAGGGAGTTTAACAGAAATACAGTACATCCAGGTGGGGGTAGCAAATAGGGTGTACACACATTTACAGTCCATTCTGTCAGAGGATTCTAAAGGGTGTAAACATATACATGCCTGCCAGGCAGGGGGTTCCAAAGGGGATAAACAGAAATACAAACCATCCAGGTGGGGGAGTAGAAAATGGATCATATACACGCATATAGTCCATTTAGGGGTTCTAAGGGGTGCAAACATATACACATGCCAGCCAAGCGGGGGATCCAAAAGGAAGGTTTAACAGTAATACAGACGTCCAAGTGGAGGAGGGGATGAATGAGATAGGCCACAGGGACAGGGAGTGGTGACACATGGGTACAGTTGGGGGGACTAAGGGAGCACATGGTGAGGGTTGATAATTCACACTCCACCTTTTCACCCCTACTTCTTCCCCAGGCATGGACATTATGCAAGTTCCATACCCAGTATAGTTAGGTTTGTCATCATCAATGATATGGGGATGAGCATGGGGACAAAGTTAGTCACCCCCCAGTCATGTCCCCATGGGATACTGTCTCTGGCTAGGATCAGGCTGTATCCTGTTGTGTGCAGTGTCCTTGGTGTCCTGCATGTCCTGGGTGCCCTGAGCATTCATATTCTGGCACTGCATGGTGTGAGCATACATCGTGGTGTCTGCCATGGAGTGACACTACTCCCACTGGACAGGCCAGGGCTATGGCTCACCCCAGCAATGCTTGCCACCATGGATGAAACCTCTAGAACAGTGGCATACAGATGATCCATGCTGGTGACAATATCATAGCACAGGTTGCAGATGACTGCTATGTGCTCCACATGATGTGTCTCCATCCGGTATTCAGCATGAGGCATGTCTTTGTGCAGCAAGTGGTGGATGTGTGTAAGTTCCTGCTGCATGACAGTCTGTGCGTCCATGGCTGACAGTAGCAGCCACCAGTTGGCAGCTGCATCTGGCTGTCACCAAGGACTGTATGTTGGGTTAAGGGCAGCCTGCACCCTCTGCTGTTTTATAGTCTGGGGCTGCACTGCAGTCAATGCTGTTGTTGGCTGTGGGCATTGAGGGCCAGCTGTGGCCAGGCCTGTAGGATGGTCCTGAGGTAGATGGTCTGCGGCCATTCCACTGGTTGGATCATGGAGCGGCATATCAGTGACTATCCCAGTATGATTGGCTGGGAGTAGCAGGGAGATGGCTATACCAGTGGTGGGGTCATGGGGTGGCATGAGAGTGGCTGTGCCAGGGGCTGTGGGAGGCTTCACCCCTGTTTCCACAGTGCCACAATGGGGCAGTGGCCAGGCCGCATTAATATGGGAGTTGGCAGGGTTGGATCACCCCTCTTGGTCTGAGGTGTACCCCTCTTGTCCCCAGCTCCCAATGAAAGTCCCATCATCATCATCATCATGCACTTCACCCTGTTCATTGGAGTCAGTCAGCAGGTGCACATGGGTAGCCAGCATAGGCATCTACCATTGAGATGGGCCTGGAGAATCCTCTTCCACTTCCAGTATGATGGGTGAGATGTTGAGAGAGGAGAGGAGAGATAAACAGCAATATATCATACAGCGCTGTGTGCCTGCTGAGGCAGCATGCATACCCACTGTATGTTGGACAGCACCCATGCTGTTTTTGTGGTGCATCACCGATACTCCCCATGGCTATACACATCATGCACCCCTATCATCAGACAGCACACACACCATCACCGAGGAGCACACATCCCAGCACCAGTGAGCACACACCCCATCACCACTGAACACATATCATAGCACCAGTGAGCACACATCCCAGCACCAGTGAGCACACATACATCAACATGTGGAACACAGTAGTGGAGTACTACAGAGATGGCTACATCCACCAGGAGACATGGAAACAGTCATGCAGCCTACACCCAATGTGTTACACAGCACTTGCATTTGCATGCAGCCATACATACACACACACACATATAAACACATACCTGATGGGATAGAACACAGTCAGTCACTCACATGGCTGGGCTGACACATGACTTTTTTGTCTGCCACCTCATGTTCCTGAAGTGCTTACACACCACCTCCATGGGCCTGTTCTGTCAGCTGACTGCATTGACTACATCTGTGATTTCTACTCATGCCTGCCATATGTGGGCATTTGTGCTCTGCCTCCATGACAAGACCTCCTTCCTGGCCATGTGTGATTGTGCCAGCTCCTCCACTCCTCCTCAGAGAAGCAGTGGCCCATAGTATGTCTGTAACATCCATGGTATGTGCCAGACATGGAAACAGAATACAGGAGAGTGGGGAATAGACACAGTGCAACACAGATGGAAGGTACATTGGGTCAAAGCCCTCACTGCCCCTGTCAGGCACATGTAAGTATCCCAGCAATGCATATCCTAACACAGCCAGGAGTCTGCTTGTCATAGGACTGCTTATGTGTAAATACAGTCATAATCAATGGCACATACAGATGGGGATTAAAATGAGCAGGGGCCCAAAAAATGATCCACACCGAGACGGACTGGTGCTATAACAAATGTACGAACAGAATTCCAAAAAAAGTCAGCACCCAGTCCAAGCCAGATATCCAGCTGTTGCTAGCCTTGCTTGTAGAGCAGAAAGCAGCTAACCAAAAGAAGCTACATTTTCTTATTAATTTAAAACTTATATCTCAGCAGGAGTCAGTGTCTGATATTAAGTAGACAGATACTTTATTAGAAGTAGAAGGGGTCTTATTTAGGGTTAAAAAAGAAAGAAAGTCAGTGTGTGTTCTGTGCTGGGAAGGGTACTGTATCAGCTGACTTTGCTAAACCAGTAGGAGGAAAGAGAGCTTAATTGGGGGTGTGGCTTAGACACTATAAAAGCAGGTGACTCAAATTACAACTTCCTGTTGCTAGCCTTGCTTATAGAGCAGAAAACAGTTAACTAAAAGAAGCTACATTTTCTTATTAATTTAAAACTTATATCTCAGCAGGAGTCCTTGTCTGTTGAGATTAAGTAGACAGATACTTTATTAGAAGTAGAAGGGGTCTTATTTAGAGTTAAAAAAAGAAAGAAAAGAAAGAAAGTCAGTGTGTGTTCTGTGCTGGGAAGGGTACTGTATCAGCTGACTTTGCTAAACCAGTAGCAGAAAAGAGAGTTTAACTGGGGGTGTGGCTTAGACACTATAAAAGCAGGTGACTCAAATTACAACTTCTTGTTGCTAGCCTTGCTTGTAGAGCAGAAAACAGCTAACTAAAAGAAGCTACATTTTCTAATTAATTTAAAACTTATGTCTCAGCAGGAGTCAGTGTCTGTTGGGATTAAGTAGACAGATACTTTATTAGAAGTAAAAGGGGTCTTATTTAGGTTTAAAAAAAGAAAGAAAAGAAAGAAAGTCAGTGTGTGTTCTGTGCTGGGAAGGGTACTGTATCAGCTGACTTTGCTAAACCAGTAGGAGGAAAGAGAGCTTAATTGGGGGTGTGGCTTAGACACTATAAAAGCAGGTGACTCAAATTACAACTTCCTGGTGCTAGCCTTTTTTCTTACTAATTTCCCTCCATCCCACCCACCCACCCTAAGCCACTTCTACTTTTATAGCCACTGGATTTGACTGTCAACAGGAACTTCCTGTTTGGCAGTAGGAAGGGAAGGATCATAGAGAAACACTGGTTTTGTCAACCCTAAAGGAAAAAAGTAGCTCACTCCCCCAGCTGCTGGTGGTCTGACATTGAGCAAGGAAGAAGGAGGCTACTGAAGAAGATAGGAAGTTGCTGTCCCAGAACAGGAAGGGTGAGAGTTGTAAGGAGAGGAGAGAGTAAACATACATAGAAAAAGTAGAGGAGACACAAAATAAGACATGATAGGAGTGGTACAGTGCAATGGCTGTGAGGTGGCAGTGTTCTGGGAGACATTCTGGAGGCTGCGATGCTGCCCTATTTGTAGGCACCTCTCTGGTCTGAAAGAGGAGGTTGCCCATCTCCAGGCTGACCTGGCTAGGATTTGTGAAACCTCCTCCCCCACCCAGGGACCACCAGGGCCAATGTTGCTACCTCAGAGGTTGCCAAGAAAGAGAAGAGGCTGGACCAGGGTGGGCTCAGGAAGGGAGATGGTGGTGGAACAGAGTTGCATCCCTCCAGCTGTACCTCTCCACAATTTATTCGCTCTTCTGGTGTATAGTGGTTCCTCTATGGAGGCATCTGCAGTGGAGACCAAGGAGGATGCTGGGAACCTTCACAAAGGAGACCCACAGGAGGGTGGCATGGGACCCCACAGGGGAAGAAAACAACTCCTGGTGGGGGACTCAATCATTGGGGTGTAGAAATGGGGGAGGAAGGGGAGAGAGAGATAAGGTGCCTTCCTGGCACCACGGCTTGGAGGGACAGGAAGTGAATCCTCAGGATCGTGGGAGGAGCTGCACGAGGGAGGGAGCTGGATGTCATTGTCCACCTAGGGACAAATGACCTGGCTAGGAATGGGATCAGAGCAGTGTAGGAGGAGTTTGTAGAATTGGGAAGGGGCCTTAGACAAGTAGCGCATACAGTAACCTTCTCGGAGGTGTTGCCGGTCTATGGCAAGGGAGATGCTAGGGGACTCCTCACCAGGGAATTCAATGAGTGGTTGAAACAATGGTGTGGAGCTCAGGGTTTTGGCTTCATTGGGGACTGAGGAACCACCTGGAGGGAAGCAGACCTATACTGGTGCGATGGTCTGCATCTGTCCGGGGGGGACCCAGGATCCTAGATGAGAGGTTTAAATGCTTCATTGGCAAGCATTCAAACTAGCCAATGGGGAGCACTGAAAAGGAGCAGGGAAATCCCAGCCTCCCCCCACAAAACATGGTGATTAGTGAGGTAAACACCAAGGTAGAGAAGTTATTAGGGAGCAGAACAGAGGTAAACGTAAAAAAAGGCAAAGGCAGTAAGGACAGGAATGGGGCTAAAAGGGGTAAGGCTATCAAAAAGTGGAGGGTAATGAGTACCAATGCCCATAGTCTGTGTAACAAGCTCCCTGAACTAGTGGCCTTGATGGAAGAGGCTGCCTGGATATTGTGGCAGTCACAGAAACATGGTACACAGAGAACCATGACTGGGATGTCAACATACCTGGATACACAATCTACAGGAGGGACAGGGAGGGTAAAAGAGGAGGAGGAGTAGCTCTCTATGTAAAGTAAGGGATCAAAGCAACAGAACTAAAGAGTAAGCAGGGAGCAGATGAGGCACTCTGGGTCACCCTGGAGACAGGAAATGGCACAACAATCTGCATGGGGGTTGTATACAGACCCCCATCTCAGGGGAAGGGAATGGACAAGGAAATGATAGAAGGCTTTCTTAGAATGGCAGAAAACGGGGAGATATTGTTGATGGGGGACCTGAATATGCCAGATGTTAGCTGGAGCACCTTTGCTGCAGGCACATCCAAGAGCAGGGTCATTCTTGATGCCCTACAGGGGGCATGCCTCAGACAGCTAATATTGGAACCCACTCGGGAGGGAGTAATCTTAGACCTGGTACTCTCAAATGGGGACGGAGAAAGAATCTCAGATTTAGAAGTGGGTCACCATCTGGGAATAAGTGACCTCCAAATAGTGTGGTTTACGATAAACACAGCCATACAAACAAGCCATACAAAAGCAAGAGTATTGTACTTTAGGAGGCTGACTTTTGGAAAATGAGAGAGTGCCTCAGAAAAGCACTAGCAAACCGGCAAGAAGGAGGGGTGGAGGAGCAATGGGGAGAAATCAAAACAGCCATCACAGAGGCAACAAGCCTTTGTGTAAAGCAAATCAATAAAACACAACAAAGGAAAAAAACGCTATGGTTCTCAAAAGAGGTGGCAGGGAAGGTTAAGGAGAAAAGGATAGCATTCAGGAAATATAAGGAAACACGGAAGGAGCAGGACAGAGAACTTTATCAGTTAAAGCAGAAAGAGGCTGGGAAGGCAGTCAGAATAGCAAAGGCCCAAACCAAGGAAAGGATAGCCAATTCTGTTAAGAAGGGAGATAAGACCTTTTATAGGTACGTTAGGGAGTGAAGAAAGACCAAAGGAGGGATACTAAGTCTTAATAACGGGGAGGAAATGTGGGTAGAGGGTGACAGTGAAAAAGCAGGGATACTGAACAAATATTTCTGCTCATTATTCACAAAGGAAGAGGAGGGGGAGGTACCTAAACCCAACAAGAGTAACACTCTGAAGACAGGGGTCGATACCAGTCCATTTACAGAAGAAAGGGTTCTGAAAGAACTAATAAAATTGAAGGTGGACAAAGCAATGGGGCCGGATGGGATTCGCACAAGAATTCTAAAAGAACCAGGGGTAGAACTAGTGACACCGCTGACTACTCTCTTTAACAAATCATGGGAGGATGGGGTGGTGCCCGAGGACTAGAGGAGGGCAGATGTGATTCCTCTTCACAAAAGTGGGAGCAGGACAGAGGCAGGAAACTACAGACCAGTTAGTTTGACCTCAGTGGTAGGGAAAATGATGGAATCACTTCTGAAGGAAAGAATTGTTGAGTACCTAGAGGTCAGTGGGCCACAGGACCCAAGGCAGCATGGATTCACAATGGGAAGGTCATGTCAGATGAATCTAATAGATTTCTTTGACTGGGTGACCAAAGTAGTAGACCAGGGAGGGGCTGTGGACATGGCCTACCTAGATTTTAGCAAGGCATTTGATACAGTGCCACACAAAAGATTAATACACAAGTTAGCCAGCCTTGGAGTGGGTCCCAAGGTGGTAGCCTGGATAAAAAATTGGCTAGACAACAGGAAGCAAAGGGTAGTAGTAAATGGAGTACACAGTGAAGAAAGGAGGTTTACTAGTGGGGTACTGCAGTGTTCAGTACTGGGACTGGTCCTTTTTAATGTCTTTATAAGTGACATTGCAGAGGAACTGGAAGGAAAAGTATGTCTCTTTGCAGATGACGCAAAGATCTGCAACAGGGTTGATACACAAGATGGAGTGGAAAGGATGAGAAGGGACTTGGCAAGGTTGGAGGAATGGTCAAATGTATGGCAGCTCAGATTCAATGCACATCAGAAACAAAATGCACATGGGAAACAAAAACCCAGGGGAAGCGTACACAATGGGGGGTGAGATACTGACAACAGTAAAAATGGAAAGGGACCTGGGGGTAATTACATCAGATGACTTAAAGGTGGGCAAGCAATGTGAGAAGGCAGTAAGGAAGGCTGGGGGGATACTGGGATGCATAGGAAGAGGCATCAATAGTAGAAAACAGGAAGTTGTTATCCCTCTGCACAGACAGTTGGTGAGACCCCATCTGGAGTACTGTGCACAGTTCTGGAGACCCCATCTCCGCAAAGACATAGACAGAGTGGAGGCTGTCCAGAGGAGGGCAACTAAAATGGTGCAGGGTCTGCACCAGAAGACATACGAAGAAAGACTAAAGAAGCTTATTATGTATACCCTTGAGGAAAGAAGGGAGAGAGGGGACATGATAGAAACTTTCAAGTACCTCAAGGGACTCAACAAAGTCCAAGAGGTAGCATCTTTCAGAAAAGAGATGTGCAAGAACAAGGCACAATTTGAAGATAGAGGGGGGATGGCTCAGAGGTAATGTGAGGAAGTATTTTTTCACAGAGACGGTTGTGGATGCATGGAACAGCCTCCCTAAGGAGGTCGTGGAGTCAATAACAGTGGTTGAATTCAAGAATGCATGGGACAGGCATAAGGCAGTCCTAGTGGGGGTTAGGAGGAAGTAAGCTGTTGGTTAACTAGGATCTGCTGCTTATCTGTTAGGTAGGAAGATGGGCAGACTAGGTGGGCCAAGCGGTCCTTATCTGCTGTCAAATTCTATGTTTCTATATATAAAATAAAATATTTATTTTCAACAAGTGCATCAGTGCAAACACCGGTTTCTAAAGCATAATGCTCACAGACATTGAACAAACATCTTATGTTTCACAAGGCAAATGCCAAGCTTCATCAGAGATAAATTACATACATATTAAGTAACCTTAAATAGGCGACCACGTGATGCAGCTTACTGGGTAACAGCTTCCCGAGTCTGCTCCAGCCATCTGACCATCTATTTCGGTTAAAAAAAAAAACAAAATCTGGTTTATGCAAGGGTAATTGAGCATTTCTGCATATCAGAATACTTTACCCTCCTGGATACCACAGGATATCTTACCAGATGACAGAAGGAATGAAGGAATCGGCACTTAAACATACGCCGCCATCAACCCCAGAAAAGGCTGCCAAGAAGTCAAGGGCCACCGGAATGGCCAGCTCAGCAAGTCCCATACCTGTTGATCCTGAAACGGAACCGCTCACTTTATCCCGATTCCTAGAAGAATTCAAACCTTTCCGATCGGAGCTCCGGTTGATTTCAGAAGAAATAAAATCAATGTCTCAGGCTCTAGAGGACGTTGCATCTCGTACCTCTGACAATGAAGCCCACTTGTCGTCAACTGAAAGAAAACAACAGAAAATGGAAACAGACTTAACCTCCACCTGACAACGAATTAAAAGTTTGGAAAGCAAAGTGGAAGATTTGGAGGGCCGAAGTCGTCGAAATAATGCAGTTCTAATTGGGCTACCAGAGAAGGAGGAAGGTCCTGATGCCATTGGCTTTGCCCAAAAGTTTGTTGAATCCGTAGCTGGTCCTTCTCCCTTTGGAGATAAATATATTATTGAGCATGCCCACCGAGCCCTTCACCCACCTCCACCTCTGGGGTCCCCTCCTCGTACATTTATTTTCTGATTTCTCAACTATCAGGAACGTCAGCATTTCATAGTAAAAGTGAAAGGGCTTCAAGAAATTCGATGGGCTGATACGAAGGTCTGTGTGGCCCAGGATTTGCCGTTATCAGTGAGACAAAGAAGAGCCTCATTTCACCAACTGGTGATCAAATGAATTGCTGCTGGAATTAAGTTTTGGATGGGTTATCCAGCAAGATTTCAGGTTCTTATAACTGGCAGCTGGACCACTTTTGAAGATGCGTAGTCGGCTGCAACGAACTTAAAAATTGCATTTCCAGAATTATTTCAGGATCGCTGAAATGCTCTGGAAGAAAGGGTTGCAAAGGCTCTTGGAAAGCTTAGAATATGCCTGATTTATTGGTCAATCTTTATTTTATTTAGAAATGGGTGCAAATATCTTTTTCACGCTTGGAAGGAAAAACCTTTCTTTTTGCAAGTCCTGAAGGTACACGTGATTGGAAAGAACGTTCATTCTAGTTACTAGCTAGATAGTCTGTCACATTTTTTCAATTTCCTTTTGTATCTGTGGCCTTTGAAGTCCTGGTGGCCAACCCCCTTGTCAAGAAGAGACAGAGCAAAGGAATTTGTTTTTCCGTTTGGGGGAAAAATAAAAAAGAGAGCGTTATGCGTGATTCCCGCTTTTGTCCACAAGAGGGAACCGCAGACTGGTCTATGGGGGTTCCCATTAACTATCATTGCTTTGTGTGTACAGACGGCATTTGAGACTTGATTATATAACTGAAAGTTGTGGTATTCTACTCGTATGAGACCCAGAAGGTAATGTTAAGGCTTCCAAAGTTACTTCAAATAGAGTGATATAGGGTGAGGTTGTGGCTGTATAATTAAGGCTGCAACTAGGAACCCAGGTACAATTGTATTAAATCTCTACTTTTTTGAGCGTTTCATTACCCCACTCTATCTCGCCCTTTATCTACTCCCTTTTGGTTCTCATTACACTGAAATCTTGTATATTGGATTGCTTTTCATTATAATAGTTTAGACGTTTCAACCCTTATCTAGCCCATTTTCAAAGGGGTTTCTAGTAGTAGTAGATCAGAATATCAGTACTATATATTTTGATTGTTAAAGACAGCATATTATAGTCTGGATTTCTAAATTAAGGTTTTAATTATGATGGGTGGGCCAGGTTGGTTGGGCCAGGATAGTTGCTGTTTAGCTAGCTGCTGGCTGGGGTCATAATAGTAAGGGGGTGGGTGGGTTGGGATTGTAGAAAACTCGAGTTACAAGTATATGTTCCTTTGTAGGTGTCAACGGTATTGTAAGGACGAAAGGGGTAAGGGGGGGTGGGTAGATTGGGATGGGGTACTTGCAACACAGTGGGATGGATGGTAATGTTTAGGTTAAGACAGTGGATCATTAAGAAATTCCCACACATTTTCTGTTCTTTTGCCCAGTTAGAATCATGACGGGGTCAATCAAGTTTGTCTCTTGGAATGTGAAAGGACTTAGACAACAATTGAAACAGTATAAAGTCCTTAAACATCTGGCACTACTATCCTCTGAAATTGTTTTTGTTCAGGAATCTCATTTATTGGATTCTGAGGCTGTTCGTATGCGGAGACAACAAATAAACCACGTTTTCTCTTCTGGAGGTACAACCCAAAGTTGTGGGGTCCTAATATTGATTTCTAGAAAGAGTCCCTTTACGCTGATTCAATTACTTAATGATCCACAGGGCAGATATGTCTTCATTCATTGTTGTTTATATTCCATTGAACTGATGCTAGGAAGTATGTACGGACCCAACAGTGATTCTCCGGGTTTTTTTATGCAACTGGTTAATGTTTTAACTCCATTTTTATCATTACCCATGATTATGGTGGCGATATGAATATAGTGTTTGACCCTATGATGGATCATACATCGGGACATCATAGAATGCTCTCACCAGCACAACGGGCCTTCTGAGAATTTGTAGATAATTTGGGCCTATGTGATGTATGGCGAGTCCTTAATCCTGTCGACAGGGGCTATACTTTTACTTCCCCGGTGCATAAGACTTCTTCCCGAATAGATTACATATTTATTTCTAAAACTCTATTGGTCAGAGTTTTAGAGGCTCCTATTCAGCCTGGCCCTCCCTCTGATCATTCATTGGTAACTTGCCACTTGTCCATAACTTCTATTCCTGGTAGAATGACACGATGGGAACTTAATAATCAGCTGTTGAAAGATAAGGCAATGATCAGTATTATTACCAAACACATTGAGCAGTTTATTGAATTTAATATTGGGTCTATATCTAGGTCTGATTTGTTATGGTGTGCTTTTAAAGCTTATATTAGAGGGGTATTGATTAGTCTCTCCTCTCAAAGCAAAAAGAAAAGGGAGCAGGAATCAACCACCCTGCTTACACAAATACTTCTTCTGGAAGCACAATTGACTCCTTCCTCATCGGAAGAAGTAAGAATTAAATTATCTAAATTAAAAGGCAGTTATTTAGAAATCCTAAGAGAAAAGGCAGAATTTGCCATACTGAAGAATAAGGCCTCTTACGCGGATCAGAGGGAAAAAGCAGGGCGTCTTTTAGCACTCAGAATTAAACAACAGGAATCTGCTAAGTATATTCCTTCTAGTCTTTCTCTGAAAGATGGCATGCTGAAAACATCTCCATCGGATATAGTTTCAGAATTTAAGACCTATTATTCCAATTTATATAGTTCAATGTTGAATCCACCTTCTACCCATGAAGTGGATTCTTACCTAAAGTCTGCTAATTTACCAACCCTTTCCAATACACTACAACAGCTACTTATAATCCCTATCTCTTTGGAAGAAATAGTTATGACAATTGACAGTTTATCCTCCGACAAATCACCAGGTCCAGATGGGTTTTCCGCTAATTTTTACAAGCAATTTCAGAAACAGTTAGCCCCCTTATTACTAACATTATTTCAATACATTTTAACGGGAGCCGAGGTAGATCCTACATTGTTTGAGGCCTTAATTGTGGTACTACCTAAAACTGGTCACAACCCAGAGTTAACTACCAGTTATCGTCCTATTTCATTATTAAATCAGGACATAAAAATTTTGACTAAATTAATAGCTACATGTCTCAATGGGGTATTGCTGTTTCTTATTGGACAGGAGCAAGTAGGCTTCATGAAAGGATGCTCTTCTTTGGACCACCTTCGAACGTTATCGCATGTTTTATCCGTTTCAAGGGATGCTGACTTCCTGGCAGCTCTTGTTTCTCTGGATGCAGAGAAAGCTTTTGATAGGGTTAACTGGAACTTCCTGTTTGGTACCCTGAAGGCTTATAATTTCCCTCTTGTATTTCAGCACTGGATAAGGACTTTATATCATGCTCCCTCTGCACAAATTACAGCAAATGGAGTGATGTCAACACTTTTTCCATTAGAATCTGCTACCAGACAGGGGTGCCCCCTATCTCCCCTACTTTTTAACTTATACCTGGAACCTTTGATTCACCGTCTAATGGGGTGTTCACAGATTAAAGGCATACCAGTCCACGATCAACAAATTAGGGTCTCAGCCTATGCTGACAATCTTCTTTTACAATTATCCCACCCAGAAAGGTTGATCCCTCCTATGCTCACTCTTATTGGAGAATATAGTCTCTTATCCAATTATAAATTAAATGTTGATAAGACTGTTATATTTCCCCTCAATCACAAAGTTCTTAAAAGTTCTGTTACGGTCTTTGGTCTATCCTGGGCACAAGAAACTTTAAGATATCTAGGTATTACTATTTCTAGAAATCCTGCTCTTCTACAGAAGCTGAACTTGGAGTCCTTAATTAGAATTATTGACACGGACCTTGAAAGATGGTCTAAACTTCCTATTTCTTTAAGGGGCAGAATTCACTTAATTAAGATGAATGTCTTTCCAAGGCTTTTCTACCCCCGTAATTTACTTAATATTTGGCTACCTCTTTTTTGGTTCTGTAAAGTTCATGAAATTATTACTAAATTTATATAGGTTAATAAGCAGCCTAGACTGGCATATTTCAAGTTGGCTGCTCCTAAAGACAAAGGAGGACTGCGTCTTCCTCATCTCACTTTCTATTATTGGACCGGACACATTTCTAAATATTTGCACTGGCTTTCACCTAGAGAAGAAATCTTCTCGTCCTCATCTTCTTCTCTTTGGCTTAAAATCGAACGTTCCCTTATTGCCGTCCATAGTTTAACTCCGGCAGCACTTTTTCATATCAAGGCTAGCTCTTTGCCAGCTCAGTTAAAAGTCACTCCTATAGCAATCTCCATTAAAGTTCACTCACGGTTGTGTAATTTTCTTAAATATAACTATACACGGGATTTAACCCAACCGACAGGGGGTAACCCCAATCTGAAAATAAACAATAACTTACTTTCCACTACCTGGCTTGCATCTATTAAGGATTTATCTCTTGTTTCCTTAATTTCAAAGGAACATACTTGGCTATCTTCTACAGAGACAATATCTAATTTGAAGCTACCTGTAACATACATCTTTAAAATTTATCAATTAAGACATCTTATTGTAAAGATATTTGAGATATCCCCCCCTCAACCAAACCCAATAGCCTTTAGGAGCAAATTGGGCATTCTAATTGGTTCTCAATAAATGGTTTCTAAATGCTATAAAATGTTATATAACTGGACTTATCCTAGGTGCTTTGCTCCCTCAGACTTCTGGACTTCCTTTTTCCCCATTCAAGAATTACAATGGGAAACTTTATGGAAGAATTGCCATAAATATGTTTCACAAGATAGACTATGCCTTACTCAATTTCATATACTGCATAATTTATATTATACCCCACAAAAATTATTTAAATTTTGTCTCTTAGCTGCCTCGTCCTGTACCCGGTGCCATAAAGAAAAAGGCTCTATATATCATATTTTCTGGACTTGCCCTAAAGCTACAGCTCTGTGGGCCAATATTCAATGACATACGGACCCTTTATTAGGTCTGAATGATTTATTTACTCCTGAAATTTGTATAATAGGCGATTACAGTAAAATTACTATATCCGCTAGATGATATCACATGGCTCTTATTTCTATGACGGCTAAGAAGACAATCCTAAGGCACTGGAAAGATAGTGATGACATTGCTTATTCTGAATGGCTTAATGAGCTACTTGCCAACTTGAGGACAGAGGAAAACTATCGCCAGTCTTAATAATAAACCTGAGAGAGACAAGAAGAAATGGGAATCATTGCATATATTGTTTTCACTCTAATATGTCAATAGTGTATACTCTTGATTTGCCCTTTTCAGATTCACTGGTATTATTCAACTGTATGGCCGAGCTGTGTTGAAGGGGGAGGGTGGGGGATGTGTGTTTTTGTTTTGGGGTATGTTGGGAGGGAGGACAGAATGGCTCCTGTACATGGTACCCTTACTCTTGTGATATTTACAATGATCTGTTGGATCCTTTCTCATTTTATTGTATGTTCTTGTTTGTCTTTTGTCTTGTTCTGTTTTAAAACGCAATAAAAAATTTTAATGGAGGTAACCTTAAATAGTAATATAAAACTCGTGCAACCTTAATCATAACAATTAAAACAAAATAGATTCCTCCATTTATTTTCAAGGATAGCACTTAAAAGATCCATCAACTAGTGCCCAGCTTCAATAATTATTTAATCATTGATTGAATGTATGAACAGAACCCAATGATATCAATTATTTTTAATTGAAACAATCAAAACGAATATTCATCACTTTATTCCTTGATACCTTCATTCATTAAACATTCAATCATTTTAGGCTACTATAATCGAAATGTAGATGGTATCTATCTAAATATACATCTACAACTAATTAATAATGACAAAGTATTAGAGCATAATTTAATTACAAGGTACCTTTATAAATTACCCTGCTATACCAACATTGGAGAGCATTTAGAAACAACACCAAGTCTCTTAAAGAAATGCTGCCAAATTGATGTTTTCATTAAGTCCAAAGCCTTCTCTGGATTTAATGATAAATATTCAATAGCTCTCACATTGTCCAATTTTCCTTTTTAAATCACCACCCCTTGGTCCTACTCTCACCTTTTCCAGTCCTATGAATTTAATATCATGTTTCACTTGCACATCGCTATTTTTAGCTATATGCTGTACTGTAGCGTATGACTTATCATGTTTATCTATAGCCCTTAGGTGTTCACCTATCCTAACCTTAAATTCACATATAGTACGCCCTACATAAAAATACCCACAAGAGCACTGTTATGAATACACCACTGACATAGTATTACACAAAATTAAGTATTTAATTTTAAATGACTGGTCTGTAATCGGACTATAAAAATTATCCGTCACCAACAAATAGGAACAGAATTTGCAATTTCCACATCTTTTTGTTCCAAAAGGTAATGGGGCTGTCCAAATAGTACTACTTTTAATTTTATCACTATCTGGCAAAAATAATTTAACCACTTTATCCCTAATAGTTGGGGCTCTTGTAAAAACTACTCGTGGGACCTCCCCAATATGTTTAGAAATTTTTTTCATCGGTTTTTAATATACCCCAGTTATTTAGTAAGATCTTTACACCAGCACATTTAGTACTGTATTGCATCACAAAACCAGCTGATCTATATTCATTATTTATTTTGTGTTTTCTGGAGACTAACGTAATGGTTCTATCCATATTTTCCACTAATTCAACAGCCTCTTGAATCACTTCCTTACCATATTCACGTTCCTGAAATCGCAATATCTTTTTATCTTTAAATATATTATAATCTTGTTTCTGTGTACAATTCCTTCAGTGATTCAATGTATGTAATTTATGTAATTTAACTCTGATGAAGCTTGGCGTTTGCCTTGCGAAATGTAAGATGTGTGTTCGATGTCTGTGAGCATTATGCTTTAGAAACCGATGTGTTTGCACTGATGCACTTGTTGAAAATAAATATTTTATTTTATATATCTGGCTTGGACTGGATGCTGACTTTTTTTGGAATTTTATTTAAAATCACACTTAAAAAAGCACACACTGTACAGGTACAATGCAGCAGAGTAGCACCCTTTCACACACATACAAGTAGAGGCTACATCAACATTTCAAGACAAAGCTTTAGGGCAACATGAAACGTTGATGTAGCCTCCACTTGTGTGTGTGGGGGGGTGCTACTATGCTGTATAACACCTACACAGAATGTGCTGTTTTAGGTGTGTTTTAAACAAAACTACTTATTTCATAGTGTCCTAGTAGTGGATTCTGTGTTACAGTTCTTTGATGTGTAGCCATTTTTTTATCTCTTGGGTGCTATTATAGTTCAATGATCACCTATGCCTATTTCTAGGCCATTCCAAAAGACATCTACATGTAGCTGCCTGCAGTTATGTTGTGGAATCTAGGCTGTGCATTTTGCTTGTTTTATATGCTCCAGTCTCAAGTAGGCATGCTAATGTCTGCATACCTTCCATGTGGTTGTTTGACCTCGGCCTGTGAAGTTAGCTCATTTGCATACAGTGGTTGAACATTTCAGCACTGTCCCACATACTAGTGTGGTTGCATAGCTCACATGCTTGCCCTGCACTTGCACTTGTGCAGCCTTGATATGTGGCACAGATATGAGATTACATGTCATGGACAACAGCATCATACAGCGTGGACATGCGTGCCATGCCATTGTGCAATAGTCTTGTGCAGCCCAGTGCAGAGCATTACATGTGCACCCCACACATGTGCTCCCTGTGTACATACCACCCCGTGCCTGGCCCATGTTAATGGACCACCCCCTCACTGAATATATGCATTGTACTATGCAACTTGACATTACAACAATGCTACCAAGAAACGTACTGCGCAAATTGGCAGTACACACTTATACAGACCTGAAACTTGCAAAAGCTTGGTGTGAAGGCTAGACCTACAGAAGGCAGGAGAGAAAAATGGCACACAGATGGAGTAGGGCTGTGCAGCAACAGTACCAGAGGTGGACTACCATAAAAATGAAAAAACAAAAGACAACCACACACTGGAGCTTGATGTGGTGGATTATGAATAAATGCTCAAATGCACTGCTGATACTTGAAGAAGGTGCCCAACAAAATGTATTAACCAAGATGCCACAAAATCCAAATTCACACATCAAAAGACATTCAGGACCTGTGAAGCTATTATCCATGTGTCCCAGCACTTCACTAGTTAGATCTTCCTAAGGGGGCAGCCACTTGGAGGACCCAGTACCCTTAAATAGCTATGATGTCATCATTTCAGGTAATCAACCCAAGTTTTTAACATCAATGACAAAGGACTAAGCATCTTTATTACTTTGTATTCACCCTAGTGTTATTCAAAAATCCAAGAATATACAATTATTAACATGTCATAATAAAAACTGATTTAAATGGAAAATGATCAGTAAACCACTACACACATAGTTCATCAAGCATCTTAGATCAAAGCCTTACAATATTCACTACTACTACAATTGGAAATGTGGGCTAAATGATATAAATTAGAAGTTAACACAGATAAATGCATTGCAATCTACTTTGGCAGGAACAACACTATGGCAGGGTATATGTTCAATGGCTAGCAACTCAGAGTAATAGATGAGGAAAGGGATATAAGTGTTCTGATCTCAAATGGTTTTAAATGTAAAAATCATTGCCTTCAATGGTTAGTAGGGCAAATAGAATACTGTGAAGTATTAAGAGGTATATCATGAGCAGAGATAGTAATGGGAGTATGCCGTTGTATTCTTTGCTGGTCAGGTCAGATCTGGAGTATTGTGCAGTGTTGGACCCTATGCACTAAATCTGAAATCAAAGCTATAGAGGATGTGCAGCAAAGGACAACAAAATTGATAATAAATGTGCAAAATCTAAGCTATGAGAACAGATTGGTTAAACTGGGTTTATTTACATTGAAGTATAGAAGGTTAAGGGGTGATATGTGCTTGATATTTAGAGTGCTTGAGAATCACAACTTATGGGAATATCTGGGCTTGGAACTAAGGGGCTAGCGTCACATGTCTAGGGCCCACGTGTTATAGCTCAAAGAGGGCAGGAATTATACAAACAAAAGGAGTTCATGGTTTAGTCAAAGGGTGATAGCAGTCTGGAGCTCACTCCCATACGACATGGTAGGGAGCAGTAGCTTGAATGAGTTTAAAACAAATCTAGATGAGTACTGTAAAAAGAATAACATCAAGGGTTACCGCTTCTAGAAAACTAATGAGCACGCATGGGCTTATGCTTTCTTTATTCGTATACTGTAGTACCTGGCTATGATAACTATGAAAACAAATTTCTTTTCTTAAGTCAAGAAATACATATTCATTCAAATTTCCAAAAGTACAGCCTGGCTCATCAGCACAATGGTAATGCAACTGCCCACAACATCCAGGTCATCAGTTGCCAGATGGGGAGCCAAAATGGTTGAATGAAGTACCCAATTAAAACCTAGGATTAAGGACTCTAATGAGAATGACATGGTCTGTTTTTCTACAGAGTACAACCATGTGGCTGGAGAAATAGTTGACATTATTACAAAATATTGCCCTATATTATTGGGGGATCAGGAATTAGCAAAAGTATTGGGACCACACCCCGCATCACATTTAATAGGTGGGGGTCAGATCTTAAAGATAAACTTGTCAAAAGCCAATTCTCTTGCAACATCTTAGGTAATGGCACTTGGCTACTAGTTAAACCACAAGACATGTTCAAAAATGGTATTTGTAATGTTTGCCCCATGTTCACACAAGGTTCTACCTTTTGGCTGTTCCAGCTGTAAGAGTCACAATTTGACAATTTTTACATGCACCACTACATTTACAGCATATGCACTTTGGTGACCCTGCAGTTTGCTTTACATTGATCACACTGAGACAGCTGAAACTTAGAATCCAAGAACATGTCAGACATATTTCAAATATGTATTTGGACAGTGCAGTAGCAGAGCACTTCTTCACTCATTACAACAGTGATGTTGGAGAATTAAAGTGTATGGCCTTGGAACAAGTCAAAGTAGGGAGTAGAAGTGGAGAAAGATTACAAAGACTCTTACAAAGGGACAGTTATTGGATTTTTACCCATAAAGCCTTAACCCCCTATAGTTAAAGTTTGAAGTGGGACTTAAAACATTTTCTTTAGGACTATGTTATTTGTGGTGCCATTCTGGGAATAAATGCTATAGAATTCATTTCATCTCAACTTTCATTGTCATTATTGGTAGGTAACATTCAAAATTGCTATTTATTTTTTTGCCTTTTGGAATAAATGTTCTGAAAGATCCCCCCCCCCCCGCTTCGATTTTGTAAATTTCACATATTTTGTATGACTATGGTATTAATTCTAGATACTCATTTGTCTTCTTTCTAACTTTTATCTTTTTAGTCTGGAGGGTTGGAGAGTGCAGGATTTTCCTGTACATGCATAAGCATCCCAATTGGCTGCAATTTATTGTGAGATTCTCCCGACTCCAGTTTGAATTTTCACATCTTTTCTATATACTTTCTGACATTTGAATGAATATGTTTTTCTTGACCTGAAAGAAATTTAGTTTGCTGATTCTTTTCCATTTTTATCAGTTTTTGTTATGAAATAGTAGTATTTTTTTTCTTAGATTTTTGAATAATTCCAAGGTAAACTTAAAGTGATAAAGATGCTTGGTCCTTTGCCCTTGATACTAAAAACTGGGGTTGATTACCTAAAAGAGTGATGTCATAGATAAACAAGTATTTAAGGGCATTGGGCCCTCCAGGTAGCCACCCCTGGAGGAAGATCTAACAAGTGAAGTGCCGGGGCACCTGAGTAACGGCTTCACAGCTTCTGAGTGTCATTTGATGGGTGGATTTAGATTTTGTGGCATCTTGACTAAAAAATGTTGTTGGGTACCTACTTCAAGTGTCAGCAGTGCATTTGTGCATTTATGCATAATTCACCACATAAAGTTCTGGATTGCAAGTTTCTTTTGTTTTGTTTTTTCAGTTCTAATTTGTGCAGAAGGGGAATTCTCAATGCTGAAACCTCTACTGAGGGGCATACCACAAGGCTCCATACTAGGTCCACTTCTATTTGCAATTTATATTAATGGAATCAGTGTAGGAATCAAATCTGCCAATATTCACCTATTTGCCAATGATATGGTACCCTACATTAGAAACACAGAAACATAGAATTTGACAGCAGATAAGGACCGCTTGGCCCACCCAGTCTGCCCATTTCCCTACCTAATGGATAAGCTGCAGATCCTAGTTAACCAGCAGCCTACTTCTTTCTACCCCCACCCCCTAGAATTGCCTTATGACTGTCCCATGCATGCTTGAATTCAACCACTGTTTTTGACTCCACAACCTCCTCTGGAAGGTTGTTCCATGCATCCACAACCCCCTCTGTGAAAAAATACTTCCTTACATTATCTCTGAACCACTCCACAATCTTCAAATTGTGTCCCCTTGTTCTTGGACACCTCTTTTTTTTGTAATTAATATTTTTTTAGTTTTAACTACCACAAAACATCAGATACATAAATAATGAAGTGTTACACTGAAAGTGCATAGTCTCCCCTCTAATATTCAAATTTTACATATATCGCACTTTCTGCTGAAATGACAACAAAGAAAATATGCACCCAAAAACCCACTACCTCTCCCCCCCCTACCCCTAAGGTTATAAGCAATCAAATCAGAAGAAAATAAGAGGTGTTCCTGACAATACGGAAAACTTCCTAGTTTTACGGCTTCAGGTCATCAAAAGTGCTCCAAAGAGCCCCATAGAGATATATATTACTCATGCTTACCTCATACAAGCAATATGTTTCTTTAGTTGTAATGCTAGAGTACATTCTCTATGCCACTCCAAAAGTGTTGGAGCCTTATCCCACTACCAATGTCTTAAGATTAACAACTTCATAACAGCTGACACAAGAGAGACACGTTCTCAAACCTTGAAGTGGACATTGGGAAAGCATGTAACAAACAAATCTTGGGAGTATCCATTTTATTTGAGCCAAGGATAGGGTCTAATAAACTACTTATAGTTCTCCAAAGAGTCCGAATCTCTGGGCACAGCCATAATAAATGATACAGGGTTCCCTCTTCCCTTTTACAATTCCAACAACAAGGTGAGCTGAGTGCGCCCCTTCTGAATAAATGGGTAGGAGTCAAGTAGAGATGATGCATGATATTGAAATGTACCATTCTCAGCCTATCTTGCTTAATATACCTATACGCGGTCATGCAAAGTGCTTTCCAAACCTCCGGGGAGTCTGGCAGGTTCAGTTCTTTTACCCAATAATAACATATACCTGAGGGGAGCCTGTGATCCCATTCCTGGAGGAGTTTGTGAACTTTGGAAACTGCATGTGATTGCATTACTGCCTTCAAAAGAGTGTCAACATTTTTCCCCTGACTAAAAGGAGATCGGCCTTGAGAATACCTGGGCTAAAGCTTTGCTAAGCTGTAGCCACTTTAAAGAAATTAGAGCCCATTGAACTAAAGAGCCTTTTCAAGACATCAAACGAGAACGGGCTGTCCTGGTCCCAAAAATCAGCTACGGTCAAATTGCTTATTTATGCCAAAATGCTGTGGGTATCGGAGTTCCAGCTATTTTAATTTGAAGATTTTCCAAAATGGGTTGGGAGCCCGACAACCACCAGCGAACTCCCAAATAATGTTGCAGCTGATGATAAGCCCTGAGTGACCACCCCATAGGATTATTTTTGAGAAGTTTAGGGACGGTAGCCAAAGGAACAAACAGCAAAGCATATAAAGAGCTTTTCACCTTCTTCGCCAGGTCTTGTTCAATATCCAGCCAAAGAGGTGAATAAGCTAAACTTCCATGCTCCTTGCTCCATAAGGCCAATTTGCAAACATGTTGGGCCAAATAGAACATAAATAGGGAGGGGCAGCTAGAACACCTTTAGATCTAGGAGCTGTCAGATTGGAAGTATGATCGACGGGTTACTTTCCTTGCCACAAAAGGAATTAAATATCTTCTGTACATTAGCAAACCATTCCTTTGAGAGGTAGGTTCCTAGCATGTCTAAAGGATATAATATCCTCGGAAGAGTAATCATTTTCAGGAGATTCCGCCTACCCACAAAGGTAAGGAGGTTGCCTCCATCTCTTGAGATCTTCCGAGATCTTATGAACTAAAGTACCTAAATTATCCTTAACCATTAAAGCGAGACTCGCGCTAATGGTAATACCTAGAAATGTTATGGATTTGGTTTCCCAGATCAAGCCTAGATCCTGGAGATCCATTTTGCTGGCATAATGATTTAGAGGGAGAACGCACACCTCTTTTTTTGAAAGATGCTACCCTCTTGGACTTTGTTGATTTCCTTGAGGTACTTGAAAGTTTCTATCATGTCCCCCCTCTCCCTCCTTTCCTCAAGGCTATACATATTAAGCTCCTTTAGCCTCTCTTCATATATCTTCTGGTGCAGACCCTGCACCATTTTAGTGCCCTCCTCTGGACAACTCCATCTTGTCTCATTCTTGCAGAGATTGGGTCTCAGAACTGCACACAGTACTCAGATGGGGTCTCACCAGCTGTCTGTACAGAGGGATAACAACTTCCTGTTTTCTACTGGTGATGCCTCTCCCTATACATCCCAGTATCCCCCCAGCCCTCCTTACTGCCCTCTCACATTGCTTGCCCACCTTTAAGTCATCTGATATGACTACCCACAGGTCCCTTTCCATTTTTGTTGTTGTTAGTATCTCACCCCCTATTGTGTACTCTTCCTCTGGGTTTTTGTTTCCCATGTGCATTACCTTGCACCTCTTAGCATTAAATCTTAGCATTGACAGACAGACTCCCGAAACACCATGTTTGGACATTCAGCAGGAATTTAATCAGTTGCAACTACAATTGCTTAACCAGAAACTACTATTGAATGCAAAAAAAAAAATGAAGGTGATGCTCTTCTCACCCTTTATTTATGCTAACAATTCTTCTACACAAGGATCCATTCCCCAGATTACCACACTCCTAGGCAAGCCACTAGAGTTTGTAAACAAATTCAAATACCTGGGGTTGTGGATCGATCACAAGCTCCTTCCTTGAACATATCGAGGAACTGATAAAAAAAAGCTTAGGCAGAGGCTTGGCTTCTTCTACAAAATCAAAAATCTGCTCACTCAGGATGCTAAGAAGGGACTAGTACTCACCACATTCCTATCATTGCTGGACTATGCTGACTTTTTGTATAGCCAAGGCCCTGCCTCTGCACTAGCCAAAATAGATATACTATACCACAGAGCTATAAGACTCATTACTGGTTCCCCGTATTCCATGCACCACTGCTCATTATATGCTGTGATTGGATGGGCATCCCTTGCCTATAGAAGACAAAAATACATTGCTTACTGGATGTACAGAGCAATCACCAAAAAGCTACCTTAATATATATCAGACTGTCTTCCACTATACTTGATAGGTAAGTATGCAATGAGAAGTGCCTCCTATATTATACTTACTGTGCCAAAAGTCAAATCATGTTTTGGTAGATCATTCATAAGCTACTTGCTACCAATACTATGGAACAACTTACAAAAATCATTAAAATTGGTTCGCCTTATCAATTTCTCAGCATTCAAAATGCTTTATGTATGATCTATTAAGTAGTCTTGTAGCTGCTTCCCCTGATTAACGATATGAGACCATGTCTCTGCCCCACTGAGTCCCTCTGGTATCTGATATTTTACACACCCCTTTTCTTTATTCCTCCCTCCTCATAGAAATGTAGAAGTTGATGGCAGATAAGGACCGCAAGGCCCATCCAGTCTGACCATTTCTTTTCCTACCTTATGAATGTGCCATTGGCCTTTACTCTGTCAATGACCTATCTATTCATACTCATCTGTATTGCTCCCTTATGCCTATCCCATGCCTGTTTGAAGCCCTGCACTGCATTCATATCCACCACTTCCTGAGGTAGGCCATTCCATGCATCCACCACCCTTTCTCTGAAAAAGAACTCCCTCACATTACCCCTTAATTGGCCTCCCTCTAATCTCATGCTGTGTCTTGTCCTACTATTTTTCTTATATTAAAACATGTTAGACTCTTTCACCTTATTAATGCTCTTAAGGTGTTTGAATGTTTTGATCATATCACCTCTCTCCCTCCTTTTATCTAGGATATACATATTGTGCTCCATTAATCTGTCCTCATATGTTTTCTGATGCAGTCCCTGCACCATTTTGGTTGCCCTTCTCTGGACTGCCTCAGTTTGATTAATGTCCTTGTGAAGGTGTGGCTTCCAGTACTGCACACAGTATTCCAGATGGGGCCTAACCAGTGTCTTGTAAAGAGGGATTATTACCTCCTTCTTATGACTTGTGATACCCCTATTAATACACCCCAACATCTCCCTAGCCTTATCTACTGCTTTAGTGGTCTGCTTGGATGATTTCAAGTCATCTGCGATGATGATGCCTGAGTCTCTGTCTTCCCTTGTGACTGCCAGAAATTCCCCTCCCAGCCTATAAGTGGCTTCAGGATTTATCTTCACTATGTGCATGATCTTGCACTTCTTTGCATTAAACCCCAGTTCCCACTCTTCTGACCATTTTGCCAGTTTATCTAGATCTCTTCTCATTCTGCCCACCCCATCTGGATAATCTACTCTGCTGCAGATCTTGGTGTCATCTGCAAACAGACAAACCTTACCCTCCAGTCTTTTCTGACTGTATACTGTTTACCACCACTCTCCGTTTTCTACCTGTCAACCAGTTTGCCACCCAGTTGACCAACTTCTGACCCACCCCGAACCTACCCAGCTTATTAATAAATCTTCTATGTGGAACAGTATCAAAAGCTTTGCTTTGCTGAAGTCAAGGTAGGTAACATCAACTGCACCACTCTGGTTACCCAAAGAGATCTATGAGATTAGTTTGACAGAACCTTCTTGTTTTAAGCATTAGGCACCCATATCATACCACAGGTGCTTAATCTTGGAACCAGTAATTATTTCTTCAATGGTCACTCTTTTTTCTTACCTTCAGAGGCATATTATGGAGGTCCCCTTCCTTTCAAGTATCCTTGTTTTTGACCTTCCTTTCCCCTTTATGTATGCCCCATTTCTACCCCATCATCATCTTCCTCTGTTCTTACCCTCTGTTCCTCATTGTCAAAGCCCCACCAAATTCTTTATCAGTGTTCATGCCACTCTAGGTACCTGCCTGTGTTATCCAGCAATGTTAGTCTAGCTTTATATTAACCCCTGTCACTTTCCCCCTTTGGACCCTGTTTCCTCTGTATACTGATGTGAGAATTATTTTTCTCTGTGTATTCCCATGTATACTGTGTGCACAATTTACACTATGTGCTGAACCTGAACATGTATATATAGTATATGTAAAACTTATTATATGTATGAATATGTCTAGCTATGTATGTATGTATATCTAGGTACTGAGTATGTTTATTGTCCAGGTCCACCTCTAAAATGAGTTTTTCTCAATGGTGTTCCACCTGGTTAATTAAAGATTTTGATTGATTGATTGATTGATTGATTGAATTTGGGTTAGCAAAACCTTCAACATGCACCCTGCCCTGGAGAGTGCTGTACACTTTTGGACTGGTAGTCTACCATAGACCTTACCAATCTGGCTGACCTGGTGGTGGTCAAGGAAGACCAGCTACTGGGTGAGTGGGCAAGGTATAATAGGCCAAAGTGTGAGGAATGGGAATCTGAGGGGTGGTGCCTCACACAATGCACAGGGTCATATTCACCAGTGACCAATGTAGCCACTGCTACAGTTACCTGCAGGGGGGAGGTGCTCCACTTGCAAGAATTTCTAGTGATGGTGGACAGTGGCACTGTGCCACGGCCAGATGCCACTGAGTTTCTGTCCATGAGGGATGTACTGTACACTGCACCTGTGTGTACCCGTTGTATCCCCTTTGTCATATGGGACCTGCCACACTGTATGGGCCGAGCGTACATATATAGGTGCATAGGTCCACTGCTCCAGTTGAGGTCCCCATGCCCTGTATGTAACAGGACCTGCTATGGTTCCCTGAGGCATGCACCTGCCATTGCAGCATGGTTGTGTGCTACCACAGTGACATGGCACCAGTGTCAGGGTCGATGACAGAGAAATATATAGTTTCACTGATTGTTATGCAGGGTTTGACTATCAGGTATGAGTAACAGGCTACATTAAAGACTATAGTCAGGTATAACCCAAGAGGCTGTCATATTTGTTCTAAATGTAGTTGTGCTTGTAGGTATATCTAACACATGTGGATGTGGGCACCATCTAGGTCAGGTGGACTGTCCATGTTATGCCACATGGGTGCTGCTATGCACATACCAGGTAATGCATGGAGTGTTATTCTATTGCACAGGGTGTGCTGGGCATGTACCGCCCACTGTGAAGGGCTACACTTACAGCACTCTTCCCTCCCTTACCATTGCACTAGTATTCCTCTTCTGCCCCTATTGTATGTGATCTGATGCTTCATGCATCCAAAAGCATACTATGAGGTGTACATGGCCTGTAGCTGGCAAGTATGGGTATGTTGTACAGGGAAGGGGTGGATGGCAGGTTATGGGCATTTTACAGGCCAGCATACACTGTGCCAAGCCATACCTACCACAGTGGGATGTATCCTCCCTACTGTGACTGGTACATGGCCCACCTGTTTGTGGTGCCACAGCTGTTCACAATGGCATGATGTGGCCCTACCTGGACCTGTTCATCCACATCTTGCACATGTAGCAGCTGGTGCACATTACCTGATTATGGGCATGTATACTGTGTAGGAAGTTCAATATAGTACAATGTGTTATACTGCATGATATTGATCACATCTCATGTTTGCTTTGCTACAGACTTCAGTGGACAACAGGACCTGGCTAAGGCCAGAGAACAACAGGGGCACAGGGAGGTATGGCCCAAGGACTCACCAGGTTGTGATGAGGCTTAGCAGAGCTGTTTTACAGAGAAATGTCCATGTAAGTTCCCTGTACTGAGTGTTACACATAGGGTTGCATGTCTGCCTCTAGGGGCTTCACCTATGCAGTAGTGATAGGGGGCATGCACCTTGCACTTGGTGCATTGTTGCACCAGTGACACTGGGGTATGTCATGGCCTGTGCAGTCTACTGTTGTATACCTACTTGCAGCAGGCATAGTGCCCTGTGTCTGTCTAATGTACCATAGAATGCCTTACACCATGCAGTGGTGTGCCTTCTGTGTTACTGACCTCTTGCACAAGGGAGTTAGTGTTAATGCTCACTGCCCCTGTTGTTAAATCCATCCATGTTGGTTAGGTCTGTTGTACCACATGCTCGGGACTATGTATGCATATCTGTCATGTAGATGTAGGCATGGGTCAGTGTAGTACCAGTACTACATTGTGTCATGCTGTTTGCATCATACAGTAACTGTTGTAGTCCACTTGCTGCAGTGCCATCTCCAGAGCTGTATGCATTGTGTGTCCCGCCATTCCATATCAGCAAAGCCAGGTTTATGTGGTGTGGGAATCAGCCAAAGGGGGGGGGACATTGGTGGGTGTTGCATGTAGTTTGTCATATGTGATCATTGTGATGCATACTCGGTAGTACATTTATTACCAGGGTATGATTATTCCACTACACAAGGGCAATGCCATGCATACATTTGGATGCAACTTTGTCTGTGCAGGGCCAATGTCCTTCACTAACTCTGTATGAGTGGCAACCCTGTACCTAGGGTGGTGACAACATCTTCTAGGAGGGAGGGTGCCTCCAGATAGGCCTGAATCTTACACCAGCATTGTGCTGACAAATGATGAATTCATATTATGCTGCCCCCCCTGCATACTTGTGTGTTACCCTGGCTACTGCAGAAAGTGCTGCATAATGGTGCTGTCCTTATAAGAGGTGATAGTTGTGGATCCAGATCACCAGATAGGGGGGTGGGGAGCAGGTCAATCCATTCCTTGAGGACTCCAAGCTTCCTATCTCTAAACAGGTGCTAGACCTAGGGGTGATTCTTGACGATGGGCTGACACTTCATTTGCAGGTGTCGGCTGTCGTTGAGTTAAGTTTAAGTTTATTAGTCTAGGAATTAATACCTTTGAGCCAGGGCTCTTTTACAAAGGTTCCACATCACAAAGAACATTTAACAAAGCACGATACACATTACAGGTAAAACCAGACAGGAAAGTTACATCATAAATTTGCTATTAACAGTTTAAGGCAGTAACATTTTTAAGTTTCATAGAAAACAAGCTATAACAGGTTCAAGCGAGTAGACAATTTCGAGGTTAAGGAAACTTCCAGGAGAGGGTGATCATTAGGCGCCAAAAGGAGGCTAGAGAGGAGGGAAAGGTGGTGAGCGGGAGAGTAAGTGAGAGGACAGGAAAAAGGGGGAGTGAGTTTGGGTGGGAGACAGGAAGTAGTAGAGGTACCAGAGGGTTCATTAGTCAGGGAGGAAGAGGCCTCAGATATGAGGATGGACATGAGGAGTAGTAGTCTTTATCTAGCTCAATCACAGTTGCTAGTGGTGGTGAGGTGGGCATAGAGCATGGATTTGAAAGCTTCAGAGAGGTTGAGGATAGAGTAGGTGGACTAAGCGCGTTGAACCATGTCGGAGCCCCTGTTGCGAAAGATCTTTGTCCCTGTGCAGTCCGGCATCTCGGAACCAGGAAAGGTTGGCGCTCAGATCTGGTGGAGGGTCGTGAGCCAGGATTCAGTCGGAGTAGGTTTTGAATACATAATGGAGTCAGTCCCAAGATAGATTTTTGCCATTGTGCAGGTGAGATAAATAAGACGATTTGATAGGTTCAACCAGCCTGATTCATAGTACAGATCACCGTGTGAGTCAGTCTTTGAGCCCCGTGAGAGCGCAGGCCTTATTTAGAGTGATTGAGATACGTCTTAGAGCAGTGGAGGTAGCTGAGCCATAAATAATAAGGCCATAGTCAATGATTGAGATTATGGAACTCTGTATAGCTATTCTCAATGCCGCTTGATTTAGAAATTGACTGTTCACGAATAGTATGCCAAGGTGCTGGTTCACTGTTTTAGCAGTGTTGTCAATGTGGGTTGTAAAGGTAAGCCCTTGGTCAAAAGTGATGCTAAGGTATTTGAAAGTATTTACTTGGTCCAGTGTAATTCCATGCAGAGGTTTGTATAGTGAGTGAAGTATGCCTATTTTTGTTTTGGTGATTGGAGAAGAGCATGGCTTTTGTTTTATTGTGGTTTAGCACAAGTTTACTATCCAGGAACCACCTTTCAACACTAGAAAGCAAGTTGCAGGCTTTTTCGTAGGGAGTTTGGATCCTTGTGGGAAGAGAGAATTACAGCATCATCAGCAGTAAGATTATTTTCTCCTGGCAGATATCTGGGAGGAGTTAAGGAACAGGCTAAAGAGGAGCGGTCCAAGAATTGATCCTGTGGTACACCGAGAGAACTGGTTTGAAGTCGGAGAGTTTATTAGAGATTTTTACAGCCTGTGACCGATTGGACAGGTAACTTTTACCCAAGCACAAGGACCTTCGGCCAGGCCTAGGCTAGAAAGTAGGGAGGGTAGGCCATGATGGACTGTGTGAAAGCTTTTGTAAGATCGATAAAGACTGCACCTGTTTGGCACCCTTGTCCAGGGCTGAGTGGACTTTTCCAGAGAAATCAAGTAAGGCTGTTGTTGTACTATGTCCTTTCCTAAAGCCGTGCTGTTGATTACAGAGTAGATTGTATTTGTCCAGGTAATCAGAGAGTTGGTCTGCCACTATTCGTTCAAGTGCTTTGGAGAGGGGAGGGAGTATTGATATTGGTCGATAGTTTTCTGTTGAGGTTTTGTCCCCACTTTGTGCACTGGCGTAACTATGGCAGATTTCCATTTGTTGGGAAATTGACTTTGGCAAAGTGACAGATTAAATTTTTGCAAAGGGGTGAATTACTTCATCCAGGGTGAGAGACAGGATTTTTAGATCTAGTGTGTCACTACTTGTTCTGGATTTGGAGCAGGCCTTTCTTATGTACTTGTGTGCTTCGTGCACTTTGATTTTCTTGAAGTAAAATTGTGGTTTGCCACGAGGGGTGTTTTGTGATACTAGGCTAGGCACAGGTAAGTCCGAGAAGAAATCTGGGGGGAGGACCCCACTAAGGTCTGTGAATGTCTTATTAAGTGCATCTGCAATAGACTTTGGGTCAAGAGTGGTGGATTCATCAACTTTCATAATGGTAGGTGACGATTTTGATTGTTTACCCATTATGTTTCAGATGTTGTCCCAAAAAGCTCTTCCATCACCCCAGGTGGATTCAAGAGGCATTTTGAAATAAGGCGCTCTTCATTTGCCTAATTTGTGAGGTACATCTATTTCTGTGCCTGCTTGTATTTTAGGGTATCATGAGGTGAGCCTGTGTCTCTGGCAACTGCCCAGAGGTGGTCCCGAACCTTGAGCTCGGCAAGTAGTTTGGCAGTAATCCATGGATTTGATAGCTTTGATTTGTGCTTTTTACTGGGGCTATAAGTCGCATGCAGAGTTGAAAGATTTAATGAAGTATTAGTGCGGTATTAATATCAGTTGATTCAAGGATTGGCGTCCAGTCCTGTTGTAGGAGATGGGTTTTCAACTTGATAAGATTCCCATAAGGCAATACTCTGCTTGTTATAACTTTGGGGGGTGGCTTGAGAAATTTATTAGACCAGGTACAGGACACTGGGAAGTGGTCACTGAGGGAGTCAGGGAGGACTTTAATGTTTTTTATCCAGTCAGGGTGATTTGTGAGAACCCAGTCAATAAGGGTGCTCGTACCAGTTTTGTAATTTTTCCGGGTGGGGGAGGTTACCATCTGAGTCAGGTTTGCTGCTAGGATGTCATCTTTGTAAGAGCCAGTGTCAGAGGCGAGCCAGTTTATGTTGAAATCCCAGAGGAGGAGGAGCTCATTTTCAGAGGGCTGCAGACTAACAAAATCAAGTACAGACTTAATACTGGCATGGTGGTCTTTTGGAGGGATATAGACTGCGGCCACTGTGAGAACTTTGTTTTGTGTACCAAGAAGCAGTTTGATAGGGAGGAGTTGCATCTGCGTATTTGTGGGGGTGAAACTGCCATGTTGACAGGAGAGATTGTCCTTTATGTAGATAGCACAGCCCCCACCTTTCTTGCTTGCCCGGTCGAGTCTGAAAAGATTGTAGCCTTCAAATGAGACTGCATGATCCGGGGTGCTGGGAGATAGCCAGGTTTCCACAATGGCTAGTATATCAGGGTTTTTTTGTCCAGCGAGAGTTTGAAGAGATGCCAATTTGGGAAGGAGGCTGCAGATATTTAGAGTGATAATGGAGAGACCACTACCAACTTTCCCTGTTTTTGTTGGCTTCAGTGCAATGGGACCAGGGTTTGGGTGTATCCCACCAGATATTAAAAGTAGGAGGAGCAGGAGTTTCAGCGATGCCATTCGTAGTTCCTAATAGGTTGGAGTGAGTTTCTGCTTGTACTTTTTAAGATGCTTGGATTGTCTTCTGGAGTCCCAGTAGAGGGTGATCGTTAGTGAGTTATAATGATGTGGCAGTTTTCAATTAGAAATATGGCTCTTTGCCCAGGTATTAATTGGGTGATGTTTGTTTAAGACTTCCAGATTAAAAGCCATGGTACAATGTTTCGGGTAGTAGTATAGAAAGGTGAGAGTAGGTGGAGGGTAGGGTAGGCGGGGAGTGAGTTGGCAAAGGGAAAAGGAGGGTGAGGGTGAGCAGGAACAGGTGGTGGGGACTAAGCCAAAGCATTTTTTTAGTGAGGCAGGAGAGAGCCGAGAAGTAGTGTGGGCTAGGCAGTTGGGGGGTGGCCAGCAATAGGAGGGTGGTGGGGTATGGATTTTAGTGGGCTAAGGTGGATAGCTAAGCACAATGGTGAAGCACAGAGAAAAATGAAAAAAAAAAGACTGGGAGGGTTTGGTGCCAGAGGGTATCCAGGATCACATAATATGTTAAAGTTCCTGAAAGGTGATAAACTGTGGCCTGGGCATATGCAATGTGCAAAATCCTTTTGTCTATATGTTTCCTTTGTTCTTCAAAGTCCTCAGAGATAAGTACAATACCTTGGGAGTAGGTCAGACAGTAGGCATATGCAATGTGTGAAATCCTTTTGTCTGTATGTTTTCTTTGATCTTCAAAGTCCTCAGAGACAAGTCAATACCTTTGGAAAAGGTCAGACAAAAATGTTGATTCAGTCACAAAATGTGTTAAAATTCCTTTGTTCTTTAAAGTCACAGTGCAGTTGCTTTAAGAGTGGTCAGATGAGAATGTTGAAAATGTTGATTCAGTTGCAGGACCCAGCATCACCATGTTTGTAAGACTAGTTGTAAGGCATATGCTTCATTGGGGAGGCTTCAAGAAAGTTGATTTAAAATTAAAAAGCTGATACCTGATGATGGCGATTTGCAGAAATTCAGTCCAGGAGACTTTCACCAATGTTGTGTGCAAGAATGGCACAGGTATTCCCAGCAGAAAAACATGTAAATGAACAAAAACTAACCTACAGACACAGACAAGCACAAACAGCCACCCACACAGCCCCAGGAGGAGGAGCTTGAGTTAAGTTATCCTTTTATCATCTGAGGAACATTGTTAGGATCAAGCACCCTGTTCTGTCCAGGGACCTTCCTACATTGATCCATGCTTTTGTGACTTCGCGTTTAGATTACTGCAACTCCCTGTACTTTGGGCTTCCGGAGGTTGATATCTGCTGCTTGCAGCTGGTGCAGAATTCCACAGCCCGCTTGTTGATGGGGACTCCTCGATCTTCCCACATCACACCAGTGCTGCGGGAGCTGCACTGGCTGCCAGTTCAGTGGCAGATCACCTTCAAAGTTGGATTACTGACATATAAAGCCCTACACGGACTGTGCCCTGACTACCTGAAAGAGCTTCTGGTTCCTTACCTCCCTGAGTGACTGCTCCGCTCGGCCAACGAGGGGTTGCTAGGGATCCTGAGGGTGTTTTTAAAATCTTCTGGAGCCTGGGCATTTATGTTCTTGGCACCAACTCTCTGGAATTCTCTACCCCATTGGATTAGGGAGTGCGTGACTGTAGGGGGCTTTAAACAAGCACTGAAAACGCATTGATGGAACAAGGCTTATGGTGATGGTGTTGAGGATGACAGACTCTAATTGTATTGTATGCATTTATAATGATGTAGTATTGGTTTTAAACTATTTTAACTGTGTACTGCACCTTGATATTTGAAAGGCACATTAAAAATAAAGTTTATTATTATTATAATGCTGTGCAATGTACAACACACGTACAGCATGCCTAGCCATGATCCTGCAGCTGACAAAGGTGGCTTATTCTTGTCTGCTGTTCTCCCCACCTGTGTCGGCCTGTCTATTGCATGGCTGGTTTGCAGGGTGCAGTGTGTGTGTATGTGTAGGTGTGTGTTTACAAGAACATGAGACCATTACACAGCTTAGTGCACTCTGGCTTCATGCTGCTGTTGCTTGTGCTGCAGTGCTACATGTGGCATGCCTGCCTGTGTTGTACATCCCATTAATGACGCTGTCCTGCTGTGTTGCAGCACAGCACACACATTGTATGTGCAGTCCCGTACTGTTTGGGTCCACAGTGCTGTCTCTGGTATGGTATGCCATGCACATTCAATTGTATCTGTTTAATCCCTCTGCCTATGTGTGGCATGATTGCCCATGTATCATTTGGTTGTACATATGTTATGCATGTTGTACCACTCCTATGTCCCTCATCATGTGTGCTCTGCTCGCTGAGTTTAGTGTATTTCTTTCCTTAGGTGCCAGGGGGATGCTGGGATCCATTGATTTAGCAGAGAAGGGATGGTCTACTTCAGCAACAGGTCCACCTGCTATAGAGTCTGTCTTGATGGGTGTTGGACTACATGTCTGTGATAGAGGGCCTTCCAGCAGCCATCAGCCATGTGCCATGACAGCAGCCACGAGTACCATTACTGTCAATGCCTGCAACAGCTTGATTGGCCATAAACATTATGTTGGACTGTCTTAATTATCCTTTTGATGAATTTTGCTCCAGAAAGATGCAGCAGATATAGTATAACAATATACATTGAGTGTATTTTACACCCTCAAGCTGTAGCAAAATTGATCCCTAGAGTAATGATAAATACCCAAGATGTCTAAATCACCAAGGCTCACTGTTCCATATGTTCCTACATCAGTTTCAGTGAGATTTAATAAGAGATACAATGACCATTCTCCTGAGAGAGGATTCCATAATCTGATCTGTTCAATTGAATAAAGAAAACTAAGCTCTTTTGGCTTATTGAATATAAAGAAATGTATACTTATGTGTTGGAAGGACCATTTGCTACTAAATCTAAGTGCTTGGCATAGTCTAATGGTTGTTCTTTATAAAATAAATAAGATCCATTATTATCTACAGCATAAATCTTCTGTTTTTGACAATATTTGAAAACCCCTGCAAGAGGTTTTGCAAAGAATATGGGGCCCCTTTGGGCAATAGTGTTTCTTCCAAGATTCATCCCCAGCATACTACAATTAATTAATTAACTAATTAATTAATAATTAATTAATAATTCATTTTATTGTATCTAAGACTTGTAAAATATGAAGAACCATATGTATTTCTGAACTCAACCATAGACTTTCTGAAATGAACAATTTTTTATATGCTTCAATGCAAATTCATTCTATATATAGTACTATTATTCTTTTTTCTTTCTCTAGTTCTTTTGGCATATATATAGTGTTTTCTTGAACATACTGCATATGTATCACCCAGTTATAAATACATTTAAAAAACACTGAGGGGCTGCCTTATCAAAAGAATATGGAATGTGATGGGAGGACAAAATGGACCAGGGGTGGGGAGGGAGTTTAAGCCATTTGGAGCTTTTTTTAAATAAAAAAATGGGCCAGTGAAGTTGATGTAACTTGATGGTAAATTTCTGAAGCTAACCGAAGCATGAAGTTCCTTCCTTCGTACCAGTTTTGCCATTGTGAATTCAAACTTCTCTGAAACTCTAGTGAGAACTTGCCCTGAGGCTCAATGGTAGTTAATTTTGGAGGCACACATAATCACATTTAGAACACACTATTCACCCAGAGGGCATTAAACAATTAGAACAGTCTACCAGTGGAAACAGTAAGCATGAAAACAGCAGAGGTCATAAGCCTAGATACACTTCTGATTAAAAAGTGATTCATAGGGTATCCTGGGTTGTTGAATTGTTAGGGGATGTCTATAATTGAGTACGTGGATGCACGGCATATTTTTTCCTCCCTGCTCAAGAGGCAGGAGTTGAAATGATGAATGTAGAGTCCCTTCTGATCTTAAATTACTCTGCTGCTTTGTTACTGAATGGTTTACAGAATACAGTGGAATGTCTATTTTATGACATAACTATTTTATTGATTCTCTTTGCCCCAAGTTTCAAGGTGCAATGTTTTTGTCATTACTAGGACGTTTGGGTCTGGCTGCCTACATTACAACCTGGTAAAGTCCCTTAATCTCTAAAAACAATTTATGCCTGAAATTGACAAACACAGCCCTTAAAAGAAATGTCACATCAGCTACTATAATCATATATATGCAACTCAGTACTTAGAGCAGCATTTGACTAATTTACGAGACATTTTAATGGCTCTTAAATAGTTTTTTTAGCTTACTTACAGTATAAGTACCTCAGAAATAGAATTCATTTCCCAGCAAGCAATTCATTAACATTTGACATTGTTTTAGCTAGGAGAAGGTTCCTTGTTAAGGAGAATCTAGGACAAACAAACATGGTATGTGGCAACCCTTCCTTATGGCCCAGTCCACAAGAAATGAAGGCCCCCAAGAGACCCAGTCCTTTAGGATCCTGACAGTAATGCCCTGTTACCCACTAAACATGTCATTCAGCCTCTGAAATCCTGTGGCTGGCTTTAATGTACCTTTGCTGTTACAGATCAGTGCCTGTTCCTTGCTGACATCAGAAGAAGAAATCATGTGTGGATCCATTACATTTGCTGGGGGACCTGGATACATTGCTGCAGGACTGTCAGGTGACATGAAGGGTTATGTCAGCAGTGAGCTGATATATCTGATCATACCCTAATCAATTTTCTCTCTCATTCCCTGTTCCAACCAGCTCCATTCAGAGTATACACACTCACATAAACCTGAGGAGGGGCGTGAGAATATGGTCACAAGACTCCCATCATACCATAACCATGCCACCACCAAATTTCACTACAGGTGCAATTTGCTACTACCCACAACTTGGGGGGTAAGCATCCTAGATGGTGTTCCTTCACATTTCCTTCTAGTCCCTATTCATGCCAATCTGGGCTCAGTCAGTGCCAAAACACAGGTTAAAAGCATACCAGGCAGTCACATGATGACTGGTGCCAGAGTTCTGGCTTGGGTTTCAGTTTTGATGAGATATACATGCAGTAGAATCTAACATTTGCATGACAGCATCTATAGTCATATAGATACTGTCATTTTCATGGCCATATATAGGTTAGAAAGTGCTCTCATAATTTATCTAAACACATAAAAAACAAGGGATACTTACATAAGATGCACATTTATATTATTTGCAAAAAACTTAATTAATGCACCAGTAAGGGTAACTTAATGCCACAAAAGTAGGGACAGTGGCATTACAATTTCCAGTCCTAACTCCCCATCCGCACCATCTTCCCCTGCTTCTATGTGGTCACAGATACAGATGCAGATGCACAGGGCAAGGATTGCATCAGTCAGCAAATGCAAAGGGCCCTCTGCCACCCACGGGTGGAGAAGTGCAGTTCCATATGCCAAGAGGACAGTTGTCTTCACTATATGGTACCTGGCCAGTGTGGACAATTCTGTATCTTTCATTCCCTAGCTGGAGTGTGGTCACATAACAATGGCATCTGCCCACCTTCACCACATCCAGCTGGGCCACTGAGCTCACCCTCAAACTCAGCTCACTGTCATGGGATCACAAAGCATATCCACAGGGGTCAAGACTGGCACTACACATGAAGTTTGTTAACAATTTTATATGCAGATATACTATAGATATATATATAGATATAGATATAACAGAGACACAGTCGTGTGACCACACTTAGGGTTGAGTAGGCAGTTTAAAGTTAAACCCAAATTTTTGAGCATTAATAATTTCATAGCCATTCAGATTTGCATAAGATTTTACATGCATGGTCTCATGTGAAAGACATGTGGATGTGCCAAGATTTATTTTGGTTGGATGTGTGGATTCTGAGTTAGGGATATTGCAAAAAATGAAGTTTTGCTCATTGATTTTGCTGGGTTTTTTTCTTGGAACTAGCCTACAGCCCAGAATGCCTGGAATTTTGGTCTGGAATTTTCAGCATAGAAATAGGCTGGCCTAACCATGTGCATTTTGCTTGTTTGGTGAAAATATATTAACTTGTTCCAAAGTTATTTAATTTTGAAAGTTTGAAAAATTTGGTTCTGAGCACACTCATTAAGCACTTCAAGGTAGGTGTATGAAACGAAAATGGAAACCTTTTTCATATTGGAATAATTCTTTTTCATTTGCCACCATCTTGTTTCCATTTTTTTCAAAAGACACAAAAGTGACATCCTGGATAGAGACCAACACATCTATGTGACTTATTGGGACCCACTTAGGGGTAATATGCACATCATTGTTGGAGAAATGCCCTTGAAATGTTATTTTTTAAGTATTATAAATATTTTTTGTGATGTGTAATATGGAAAAAGAATCTTTTGTTCTATCACGAGTCTGGAAAAAATATCCTTTTTCATTTTTTGAGAAGGGCAAATCCTTTTTCTCTTGGCTCAGTTCTTAATAATTTGCATTTCCCTGGTGTCTAGTATCTTCCCCCCATTGTAGTCCCCATTTATAATAGGTGTATAATTACTGGCTTCCATTTTTTCAGTGGCAAAAACCTTGTGTTAAATATTGTAACACCTGAGTAGGTGTTACAGCATTCACCCGGTACCTTCCCATTCAAATCCACTCAAGACAACACAGAAAGACAATTTATAGAAAAATAGAAAGATAGAATCTGACAGCAGATAAGGACCACTTGGCCCACCTAGTTTTCCCATTTCCCTACCTAATAGATAAGCTGTAGATCCTAGTTAACCAAGAGCCTACTTCTTCCTACTCCCCACTAGAATTGCTTTATGTCTGTCCCATGCATTCTTGAATTCCCTCACTGTTTTTGACTCTACGACCTCCTCAGGAAGGCTGTTCCATGTATCCACAACCCTCTCTGTGAAGAAATACTTCCTCACAATTCGAGTTTCCCACAGTCTTTTTCACCTCACAAACCACTGACCATATAAACTCACCTCCTCACTGGTGCTCACTCTTTGCAAAACATTCTCCGGTAGCCTCACACTACCTAAAATTAAAAAAATGCTCAGCCAATTTCAAACCATCGAAGAAATGGTTCCTTCAAGGCTTCTCAGCCACAGCAAGACACATCTCCACAGCTCACTACCCAGCACAATGAAATGCCTTCCGGTAACATGCAGGCTATGTTTGGGAGTGCCTGCATTTTTCACAGCCCTGTCACAGTCATCATCTATAACTCCAACCAACAACAGCAAAAAAAGAACAAGAACCCGAATCATTGAGAACTTGGACATCTCTGAATAACATTCTAACCAAAACAAAACAATGACACTTTGATTTACCTCATAAATCTTACATTCAACTGTAAGACACCAGATTGTTACAGTTCACACTTTCACCACAGTCCCTAACTACTCTCCCTTTCAACCGTCATCTTTCCTCTGCAGGTCAAACGATGACACCACATAAAAACAGATATGCCAACCTGAAAAAACATTCATCTAGATATTTATTTATTTGTTTTCTTCTTTTTAATAGTTAAAAAGTACAATTTAAGTCTTCGGCCTACAGTTCTCTGTTTGTGATACAAATGAAAGTGTTTCATTAGCACAAGGTAAGACTCCACTTTCATCTTTTTTATTTGAAATCTCAACACAAAAAAACAGAACCCTTCAATTATATATAACAAAATATGGGGTGCAATGTGTTACAAGAATTTAACACACACCACATAAACCCAGAGGGTGAAGCCCGAGGGGTTTATGATAGCCATCCAACAACGAGGGTGTGTGTTAAATTCTCGTAACACATGGCACCCCATACTTTATCCTATATTTATTTCCCTGGTGTCTAGTGGCACCCTCCAAACCTCCAATCCCATTTCCCATTATATTTTTTATTTCCGTGTTGTTTAGTGTCCCCCCATCCTCCAATCGCTGTATTCTCTGAAATAAAGAAAGTGGTCCCTCAATGTCTTTGTTTGTTTCTTTTTTTTTTAACCTATAAAAAAGAAAATGGCCCCTTTGCTGATCTGACCACCCTCTACCTGACCTCCCCTGAGCACCAACCAACCCACACCCCCTAAACCCCTACACACCTTCATTCACCTGAACAGGTCCCAAAGCAAAGATCCTCTCTCCGATCAAAGACATGTCTTGCTGCTGGAAATGCGAACTGCAATATGAGAAACTAAGATATGTGCAGTTCAGTGTGTTTTTAATGGGGTTTTCAACAGTGATGCATAACTTTGCCATTTTTGCATATTTTTACCCCACATTTTCAGTATAGCCTTTTTGGAGCACAACCTCGTGAACAGTGTCAGTGGAATTATACAAATCCTACCTGAAAGGTGATTTCCTGGCCGTTTGGTGAAATCATCATTCAGGCAGGATTCTGAAAATTTTCACCACCCTTGTTCATGAGGTGGGGTCATAAGAAGGATATGTTGAAAATTTGGGGTCAAAATATGTAACAATGGCAAAGTTATGCATCCATTGAAATCTTCCTATGCTTTCTTGTAACTTTGGAAATGTAAAATATTTTGACTGCTAATTTTCAACATAGCAATTTTTTACACCATCTCATGAACATGACAGCTGTCATTTTTCAGATCCTGCCCAAATTGTGTTTTCAGACCTGTGTTGCAGAATGACGTTCTGGTGGCACAGAATAACATTTCAGCGAGGATTTGAACATTTTCAGTATCAAGCTCATGAAATGGGGTAATAAGAAGGCTATGCTGACAATTTTGTTGCTGTTTTGCTACAAGTGCAGGTGCAGGGCCCAGTGGGTCCTGCACTTCCACAGCAACATACATGTCTGTATCTATGAAGGGATGAGTGCACAGGACCCAGAGGGCCGTGCACTCCCACAAACAAATGAGGATATGATTATACTATTTCAAAAAGAAAGGAAATTCTTTGAAAAAAACTCTGTTAATGCATCAATTAGGGTTGCTAATAAAGCTTCAATAGTATTGAAATGCAATGTTATGGTTTTCAACCCTAACTCTGCGTTCCCCCTCAAGCAGCCAAAGGGGCAAGCAACACAAGCAATCACAGATACCCATCAACTGGTAAGAAAAAGCAACATACATCTCTTTTCATATGACATAAAAGACATCCATCATCATGATGTAGCACTTCTGTAGACATGGATACATCCCGCAGCTGGCTGAAGGCACTCAGCACCAGCATGCAATCATCCACATGGGCATTAAAGTGCAGGGCACGAGAGGTGCCTTTGGCACCTGAGTGAAGACATCCACACTTCCCAGATGGTTGATGGCACTCGGCTGCATATCATGCCTCACAACCCACCTGGGTTATGAATTCAGCATTACTGCACACCCTGTCATGTGTTATTGCTTACTTATAATTTACAAAGTGAACGAATGAGAATTTTATATTGCACTTCCAAGGTGGATGAAGGCACTCGGCTGTGCCTTGTGCCTCACTACCCATCTGTGACATGCAGCAATTTAGTATTGCAGCACACCCTGCCATATGGTATTGCTAATTTAAAATTTATAATGTGATCCAATGCAAATTACATACCATACTTCCCAGATGGTTTAAGGCATCCAGTTACATCTCTTGTCACATGACCCATCTGGGGCATGCAACAATTTAGCAGTGCCACACACCCTACCATATGGTATTACTCACTTAAAATTTATAATGTTATCCTATTGGTATCATATTCCACACTTCCCAGGTGGTTGAAGGCACCTGACTGCACCCCATGCCTCACAACCCACCTGAGGCATGTGGTACTTTAGCATAGCCACACACCCTACCATGTGGCATTGCTTACTTACAGTTTAGAATGTGATCCTATGTCAATCATATACTAACCTTCCTAGGTGGTTGAAGGCACTTGGCTGAGCCTCATATCTCAGAACCCACCTGGGGTGTGCTGTAACTTGGCATTAGAAAATGGGCTTAGAAATTCCTGAGCTCTGATTGGATTATACCCCTGGCAAGGTGGGCACGTATCATAGAAACATAGAATTTGACATAGAATTTGATGGCAGATAAGGACTGCTTGGCCCACCTAGTCTGCCCATCAGTCAACAAAACCCATGTTACAAGAAGTGCCAGTCCCAACTGACCTGATAATGGAAATCAAGGGCCCAGTTTGAATTTTCAGTGTTGATCTGCCACCATCTTTTCCTCTCACATAGCAAGCAAGTTGGCATCTGGCCAACATCTCCCCCATCTGTCTTATTCCATTAAAAGGAAAAAATTGAATGATAAAAGCAAATCAAAGCAGTCATTTGACTGCAAACTGCAAACTGACTTGAGCGCAAGAGAGACATCGCTTGCTCTGGTAGTGCTACTGTGTATGACAGCAGTGGTACTTTCTTGGTTTTCAGTACCGCAGATGGATGTCCATCTGTGGTACAGCAAAAGAAAAAGTAACGCTCCTCCCACACACACAGTAGTGCTACCAGAGCAAGCACTATCTCTCTTTCTCTATTGTTTTGCTCAAGTAAGTTTGTGATTTTGAAGCAAAACAAATTTCTTTATCAGTTTTGATTCCCTGGTTCATCTTATCCCGCCTCATACAGTAACATTTTGTTGTGTTTTCAATCATGTTATTTAACTGCACAGCCTCTGAGATTTTACACCCTGCCATGCTCAATTATTCTGTATCTCTCCGCCATCCCCATTCCATCCCACTTTATTCCTGACTGTGATGTAATTAACAATCAACTGCCAGCTCTGTTCTGTCATTCACACCCACCTCAGAAAGTGAGTGAATAAACACACACACACACACACACACGCGCACGCACACACACACACACACACACACATGAGATCTAATGAAATTATTTGTGCAGTGATGCTGTCTCCAGCTGTCCTGAATCCTAATTGTCTTTTACTTCCTGATCAGCAGCAGTATGTGAAAAAAAAAGCTGCCTGTCAGTTCAATGGATCATCTGAAGGTACATAAAATACACACTCTCTGAAAATAAAAGCAATGAAATGTAGTACTTTGGGGAAGGGGGTGGCAAACAAGGAGGACACTACAAAAGTTATAAAAAAAAGAAAAGTCTTTTGAAAAGCTGAGGGAATACTTTAAATGAAAATGGTATTCCTATTCATTTTTACTCCTATTTAAGAGGTTTTGTTTTTGTAATTTTGTAATATTTAATTAAAATGTTACCAGTAGCCCATTTTCTATGTGCAATAATACCCTCAATGGTGGGCAGTATTGTGCTGTTCCCGACCTTCCAAGGTCTATAATGTCCTCTGTCTGTGGCATCGGGCCTCATTACACTCATGGGCAGTCTGGTATAGCAGAATACAGCCCTTCCTTTCTGGTATTATTGCATACTTGCCTCCCACCCTCTCATGTGTTATTTCTTACTTACAATTTACAGTGTGATCGTTTGGGAATTTTTTTATCACACTTTCCAGGTGGTGTCAAAGTGTGCATGTGTATTCATGGCCACATAAGCACTGGACGATGATTGAATGTCTCTTGTGTCATGTGGAAATAAATGTACAGTATGTTGTTTGTCTTACTTTGATGATGGATGTCTGTGGATGCTTGTGTTACCTGGCCCCTTTGGCTGTTTTGGGGGAAATGTGGAGTTAGGGTGGAAAATTCTAACATGGCATTTCCATACTTTTGTTGCTTTAGTAGCAACACAAACTGATGTATTAACAGATTTTTTCTGCAAAATATATAATTTGTTGCAAAAAAACTTTGTTAATGCATCTATTAGGAATAAAGTGACGAAAGTAAGGGAAATGTAATAGAAGTTGAAACCTAACCCCCCACCCCTGCTACCCCACCCAACTTCCACACAGACCAACAGGGCATGGGGTATGCTTTGGGGTCATCGGGCCTAACTATCACCCCATTCCATGTGTAAGAAAGCTGACATGGTAGAGTATAGGAGAATGGGCTGTGAGTTAGGCCCAATGACCCCAAGGCACACCCCATGCCCTGTTGGTCTGTGGAGGGTGGAAGTGGGGTGGGATGGAGTGGTAGGGTGGGGGAGTTAGGGTCTGAATCCTAATGCCTTATTTCCCTACTTTTGTCACTTCAGCCCTAACTGATGCATTAACAAAGTTTTTGCAATGAATTTCCTTACTTTTTGAGAAAGTGTAATCTTACTCTTATATAGTTTTGGGAGTGCAGGGCCCAGAGGATGGCCCAGCAGTCCCATAACTGCATAATTTTATCTATATGTCAGAGTTCCCACCTACCTATAATTATAGAGATGCAGCACAGGCCTAAACACATTCCAAGTAACCCATGTGCTGCAAATGGCTCAATATCTCATTAGTCATAGCAACCCTGGAAAAAATTACAATGCAGTTGTAATCATGGACTTGTAACCTGCATGCATGCATAGTATGCCTAAAGGTGTACTAAGTTGCATTTAGCAAAAAATCTGTATCCCGTAGCTTTTTTGAGATATAGGCACCAAAAGACGCCTTGTTTGCCACGATGTTATCCTATGGGAAATTTCTCAACTTCAAAGCTGGGCTTGGAGGGGAGACACAGGGCTGATACACTCTCTCTCGAGTCAGGTGTCTGCCAAGACCCACCCTCCCCACCCCTCCCTCCCCAGAACTGCTAATTTATAGGGGAACACCTGCCCTGCAATTTGAGGAAAGGCTGCAGGTGCAGCCTATGTATTTCTAGCCACTGGGGGGTTGATTTGAAAGGCTGGAGAGAGGAGCTTAGGGAGTTGTCTATTCCCTTATAAGTTTAATGATGTTGTACTGCACCTAGTAACAGGGTTACTGGTGTACAGGACTATCTCTAAGATTAGTGGGTGACCTGATTAGCAGTAGGGTGTATCTTGGACTAGGGGAACCTGGTGGCTCACCCAAGGAAACCTATTTGAAGGGGATGGAACCACACGTCATTAGGGCAGCATCTTTGGAGGGTGGTGGGTGCACAGGGTGTGGAGCAGCCATGATACTAGACTCGGCTTGGAAGTTCGGTGGTTTGCCAGTGTGCTACCAGCTGGCACAGCTTAGGAGGAGGTTGTGGGGATTAGGAGACAGTTGGGGGAAGGGGGCGGTATGGTTGGGGAAGGGGGCTGGGGATCTCCCACACGGTTGCACCAAGCACTGGGGGCGGGGGCATAGGGAAAGGAGTGCAGGAGAATACTCAGGGGTCACATAGGGACCCTGGCAGAGGGGGTCCAAAAGGACACTACCAAGGAAGCAGGCAGGTAACTGGGGACCCTCACAAAGGAGGGATGGAGGGACAACATTCTCAGGGAAGTAGGCAGATGGCCAGGGCTGGACAGAAGGAAGCAAGGCGGGGAGGTGGATCAGACCTTACACTCAGTAACTGCTTCAAATCTCTTCTTCTGCTCGAGGATGAGGGGGTGATGTAGCCACTGACAGGGGTGGTTAGAGATGGAAAGGAATGGGGGAGGAGGCAGAGGCCAGATAGCAGGAAGAACGGGGGGGACCTGGAATGCAGGAAAATGGGGGAGCAGTGAATCAGAGCAGAAGGGGCAGGGGGAAGAGGGAAGAAAGTGCAAGAAGAAGGACCAGTTGGGAGGAAAGGTAAAGGAGAAGGACCCGAAGTACAAGGAGGATTCAGTAAAGGGAGTTGAGAGTTTAGGCCAGGGGAGCACGACGAGCAAGGAGGAACTAAATGGAGACAGGAAGGAAGGGAGGACGAGCCAGGCTAGTTTAGCAGATGGGGGAGAAGGACCAGTCGCGAGCAGTGAGGGGAACTAGCAAGGGTACAGAAGGATACTCAGGAGGAGGAGAGGCATAGGATTGGAGGGAAGGGTGGCCATGGAAAATAAGGAGGGGGTGGCATGTGGCACCCAGATAGGGGGAGGAACAAGGAGCTGGCTGGGTGGAGGAACTGGTAGAAAAGATGAGGGATATGGAAGGGGGGGAATGGAGTAAAAGGAGCGGTCAGAGTGCTCCTGTTGGGGGATTCTATGATCAGGGGTATCAAATGGGATAGGGAGGGAGAAGCCTGGCCAGTTAGAACAAGATGCTTCCCTGGACTAATGGTGCACAGGGCTAAGCACGAGGTATATCAGCTGGCAAAAGATTGTGGGGGTTCCCGACATACTGGTCCACCTGGGTACAAATGACATTGAGGGAAATAGCGAGCTAGAGATACAGGCAAGATTCAGGGAGCTTGCCAGGGTCTGTCATGACATAGGATGCACTGTTTCCTTCTCAGAAATCCTGCTGTTGCCAAGGGCTAGTGGAGAACACAAAAGGAAGATTAGGGAGATAAACCAGTGGCTCAGGGAGTGGTGGGAGGCCAGAGGGTATGGGTTGATGGGGATTGGGGAGACCTGGGAGGATGGGAGCTGTATGCTAGAGATAGACTCCATCTCAATTTGGAGGGAGGGAATCCTTGTTGAAAATAGAGGGTTCATTGGTGAAAAGTAGGGTTTAAACTCTGTGAAGGGGGAGGGATGTGAGAAAAGGCTGTCAAGGGGGTGCCGATAAAGGAGGGACTCTGTCTTCACCTCTGGGAGCTGGAGGATTGTGGGAAAAGACCAACTGGCAAAGTGCAGACCAGGTGAAACAGAACTCCATGGGAACATGGAGCAGGGAAATGGAACTATAGGGAAAGGGGTGGAAGGTAGTCCTGCTAAATGCCAGGAGCTTGGGCACAAAATGCCTGAGCTCCAGGTGATGTTAACTGAGGGAGCAGTGGATGGTGGCGGTCACTGAGACTTGGGCCACTGCAGGACACGTACGGGACCTGAACCTGGAGGGTTACAGCATGTTCAGGAAGGACAGGGGAGGGAAGGGAGGAGGGGTAGCAAAGATAGTCAAAACTACATTGGCATAGGGGAGTAGAGGAGGCGAGGGAACCGTGAGACGTAGGGTCACCTTTGATAACAAGGGGCAAGAGAGGAAAATAGGAGTGATGTATAGACCCTGACCGGTGGAGGAGCTGGAGGACAGTCTGGTGGCAGATGTTGGGAGACACTGCAGACTGGGCAGAGGAACGTGGTGGTGTTGAGGACTCAAACATGCCAGGAACAGACTGGGAGATCATGACATCCTCTGTGACCAGGGAACAGAGGTTGTTGGATGTCTTTCAAGATGGTCCTCAATCTCAGCAGGTGAGGGAACCAACCGGAGGCGGGTACTGGATGGGTCCTGATGGACAGTGACCAGATTGGGGGCCTGGAGGTAAGAGACCCATTAGGGGAGTGACCATGCCACGGTCTGGTTCTGTCTGGACCTAGGCGGGGTAGAAGGCTGCACAAAGACGGAAGTAACCAACTTCAGAGGGGCGGATTTTAAGGAAATGGGAAGGATCCTAAGGAGCATTTGGATGGGATTGGGTCAGACATGGATGCTGATAGTAGGTGGGAAATCATCAGGAGAGGGGTGCAGGATGCTACCAGCACCTGTGCAAGAGTGAGACGAAAATGTGTTAGGGGCCCAAAATCCTGCTGGTGGACCAGGAGGTCCAGGAGGTGGTGAGGGAAAGAAGAGCCTATAAGCACCAAGTGCTCAAGGAGTGAAAGGATCTGAGGGGAGTATGAGCTGGATGGCTAGAAGGGCCACTAGGGTGGTGAGGGCAGCTAAGGCAAGGAAGGAGCAGAACCTGGCCAGGAAATTGGGAGAGGGAACAAGGGTTCTTTTTAGAACACTGGGGAAAACGAAGGGTGAAGGGCAGATTAGCAGGATTAAATCCAGGGGAGAGATGGGCATAAGACCTGGGGAGCAGGTTGAGGTACTAAATGAGTACTTCACCCCGGGTTTTCACTAAGGAAAATGGGGGTGCTGCATCATACATGGGAGGAGACAGATACTGGAGTGGGGGGGGACCTTACCGATCGGGCGTGGTCTGGGGAGAGGGGGAGGCATCACTGGCAGGAGGGGGAGGGCTAGCAGGGAGAAAAGGTACTGGAAGTGGAAATCACAGCAGAGAGAGTGAGGGAAGCCTCAGCTCCCTTTAAGACGGAGAAAGCACTGGGGCCGATAAATTACATCCCAGAGTGCTGAAGGAACTTATGGATGTCCTCTGCTAAACCCTGGCAGAGCTTTTCACCATCTCTCTGAGGACAGGGTGGGTGCCCCAGGACTGGAAGGTGGCGATATAGTGCCTATCTACAAGGGGGGATACAAGGGTGGCAGGGAACTACAGGCCTGTCAGTCTGACATCGGTGATGGGCAAGGTGATGGAGGGCATTGTCAAGGAGAGGCTGGGGGGGACCTGGATAAGTCAGGGTGCCTGGACAATAGACAGCATGGATTCATCCCAGGGAAAATCATGTCAGACAAACCTGGTGGAGTTCTATGACTGGGTGACGAGTGCCTTAAACCTGGGTAGACCAGTGGACATCCTCTTTCTAGACTTCAGCAAGGCATTTGACTCTGTTCCTCACATGGGCCTGTTGGATAAGCTGGGAGAAATGGGGGTGGGGAACCAGATGATCAGATGGATAGGCAATTGGCTCCAGGACCGGACCCAGAGGGTCGTAGTTGGTAGGATAGTCTCATCCCCAAGGAGGGTCATTAGTGGGGTCCCACAGGGATCAGTCCTTGGGCCCCTTCTGTTCAATGCCTATATCTCTGACATAAGGACAGGAATCAGGAGTGAGATGAGTCTCTTTGCGGATGACTTGAAACTGGGGCTGTGTGGATGGGGAGGGAGGGGAGGGTGGCCCTACAGGGGGACCTGGAGGCCTGAAGATGGTCTAGAAAGTGAAAGCTGAGGTTCAATGCAGGAAATGCAAGGCACTCCACCTGGGGCCAGAAACTCCAGGCCAAGTGTACACCTGGGGGGAATGCTACAAGTCTCGATGGCTGAGAGGGACCTGGGGTGGTGGTGGATGTCAGATGAACAACTCTGAGACTTGTAGGAGGGCAGCAGCCAAGGCCAACAGGATGCTGGGATGCATCGCTAGGGGATCACCTCCAGAAGGAGGGAAGTGATCTCCTCTGTATAACTGACTCCGGTGAGGCTGCACCTTGAGTACTGTGTGCAGTCTTTTGGAGGCCACACTTAAAGAGGGACATTAACCTCCTGAGAGGGTCCAGAGGAGGGTAACCAAATGACTTGGAGCTTGGGGGACAGGACCTCATGGAGGAGAGGCTCAAGAGTCAAATATGTACACATTGGAAGAGAGAAGGACTGGGGGACATGATAGAGGCTCCCAGGTACATGAAGAGGGTAAATAGGGAGGAACAGTCAGGGTGCTTCAAAGGAAGGAGCAGGGGCCACTAGAAGGCATGGGTGGAAGCTGGAGGGGGAAGATTCAGGGGAGAAAGGAGGAGGTGCTACTTCACTGAGAGGGTGGTGGAGCCATGGAATGCGCTGCCTAGGGGGCTGGTGGAGGCAGAGACAGTGGAGGGGTTCAAGAGGGGGTGGGACAGGTACAGGGGAAGGGTTCTGGAAGCAAAATCCAATGCAGCAAGAATATCCGGAACTGGGAAGGGAGAAGCCAGAGAAGGCAAGGGGGGCAGCAAGGTCAGCAACCAGGGTGAGAGCTGACCAAATGAGCAGACACGAAAGACCGTTAGGCCTATTCTGCTGACATTTTAGTATGTTAGTATGTAAAATGGCATAACTATGGAACCAATGCTAATATTTACACCACATCAGCATAGGTCACATTTGTGGGGCATCACCTTTGTACCCTGCAAATTTCAAGTCAGAAGTCCTAGCCATTTCTTAGTAGTGAACTGGCAAAGTTTTTAAAATCCTCGTTCATGAGCTGTCAAAATCCTCGTTTGTGAGCCAAATCCCTGCTCATGAGGTGTTAAAAATCCCCATTTGAGAGTTGATCCCTGTTTGTGAGACAAGGCCATCTGGTCTTCATCTCACAAACGGGGATTTTGACAACTCACGAATAGGGATTGGCTCACGAACAAGGATTTTGACAGCTCACAAACAAGGATTTTTACAGCTCACGAACAAGGATTTTTTTTTTTTATAATCCTTGTTCATGAGCTGTCAAAATCCCTGTTCACAAGCTGAATCCCCATTTGTGAGGTGTAAAAATCCCGGTTAGTGAGAAATACTTATTCGTGATATTTAGCCATCTGGTCGCCATCTCACAAACAAGGGTTTGGCAGCTCATGAACAAGGATTTCTCACGAACTGGGATTTTGACTCCTCACAAATGAGGATTTTGACAGCTCATGAATAAGGATTTTTTTTTATAATCCTTGTTTGTGAGTTGTCAAAATCCTGTTCGCAAGCTGAATCACTGTTTGTGAGGTGACAAAATTCCAGTTCATGAGACAATCCCTGTTTGTGACATAGGGCCATCTGGTCATCATCTCACTGATGGGGATTTTGATAGCTCACGAATGTGGATTGGCTATCAAACAGGGATCAGTAGCAAGTCAGAAGCAAGGATCTTCAAACTTAAAAACAGCTGTTTTTTGACTAAACTAAATGGAACCAAAGTCATGGGTTTGTAGAGGGAGTCACCCTGAACAAAACCCATACTTCAATCTCTACAGAAGACATCACTATAGCAAGTTACAATGTTTTGTTTTTGAAGAAAATTGAAGACAAGATGGTGGCTTTCAAACAGGAACTTTTTCATACAAACAAGGATCCCCATTCGTGAGCTGTCAAAATCCTCGTTCATGAGGCCAAATTCTTGTTTGCAACCATGCTGCTATCCAAAAGACAGAACTGAACATGTTCAGAACTTGAAATTGCAAAACTGAATAACTTTAGAACAGATTAATATTTTTTCACTAAACTAATGCTGGCTTGTTCTTTGGGGCAAGCTGTTCCTACACTGAAAACACCAAGTCATAAGTCCAAACAGTGCATGTAGCATGATGAGGAAAAATCAGGAAATTGGGTGAAAAAAGTGAAAAACACCCTTTTTTTTACTATGCGTGGCACAAAATCCACACATCTGATCAAAACAAAACTTGGCATGTCAAGAGACCTACCCCACAGAACAACACATATCAAATCACATACAGATCCATTTAACAGTTGCAAAGTTATTAAGGTGCATAATTTGGGGTATAACATTAAACTGCCTACTCAACTCTAAGTATAGTGGCGCTACTGCACCACATTAATACATATATATATATATATATATAGATAGATATATGTACAGTGAAGTCCACCAGGGCAAAACACAGCACTGCAGAATTTTGCAGTAGTTACTGCAGCAAACAATGCAATTTCAATGGGAGTTAATCCCTTTTGTCATGCACTAAACCTGTGTCACTGCACTTCATCCTGGTGGGCTTCACTACATATATATATTTATTTATTTTTTATTTATTTAGCTTTTGTTGACCGGGTAAGTGCACTAGACAAATCCTGCCTATTTTCAGGCACGACCCGGGGGGAGGGGGGTACAGATGAATGGCAACTGACCTTGAACCAGATTAAGCTGTTGGTGGTATTTTAGTGAATGAGGAATTTGGCCAGGACACCGGGAAATTCCCTACTCTTTCGATAAGTGCCATGGGATCTTTAACATCCACCTGAACTACCACCAATCCAGGCAGATGGGACCTCGGTTTAACGCCATCCGAAAGAGTTACCTCAGAAATGCAGCACTCTCTCATGCTGCATTACAGTGTCAGTACTGGGATATTAACTTCAAGTGCCAGATGTGGGAACTGAACCCACAGCCCTCTGATCTCCCGGCCTCAGAGGCGAGTGTGCTACCCACTGAGCCACTGACACTGCAATATATATATATATATATATATATAGATATAGATATATATATATATATAGATATAGATATAGATATATATCTATATCTATATCTTATATATATATATATATATATATCTAAATCTATATATATAGGGGATATGACATGGCCCGACTGAAGATATCATATTTATCTTCACGAGAGGCCAGTGATATCATGATATCTCAGAGTGGCGAAGCCACGAGTGAGATATTTTGATGTCACTGGCCTCGAGTGACGTATAAATATGATATCTTCTAGTCGGGCCATGTCATATCTGGTTTATACAATGTATGCTTTGCCCCTCTGCCCCCAACACAACTCACTACGTGCCCTCTCAATGCAATGGGTGACATAAAGGTGATGGCCCTAGCAATACAACCCTTTCTACAGAAACGCTAAAACAGCAGATGTCATTTATTGCTTAAGAAATATTTGTGGATTCTGCTATTTATGGTTAGTTTTAGGAAGCATTATCTGGTTTATCATGCCATGCCCCCCACACACACACACAGGGCTCCACATGCTTCCCCAACATAATAGATTATATAGGGTTTTACATATCTGGTTGATCCTGTCAGTTTAAAGTTAGTAAAAATATCTGGTTGATCCTGCTATTATTTTGGGAAAAAGTGACATTTACATGGTTATCTGAAAGTTGATTCACATTTGAGAGTTTTATTTTCTAGAATTATGGATCGAAGGCTATAGATAGTGACGATTTGAAGATTATAATGTTTTTTAGATACTGGTTCAGTAAGTTAATTTCTCATTTTTCAGTTGTCAAACTGCACACAGCGCAGTAGTAATGTTTTTTTTTCAGTAAGGAGCGAGCGCCTGCTGCCAGGCAACAGACGCCGCGCTTCATTTTACTGTTGAAAAGTCGCCAGCCAGTCACTGCTGCACTCTGTGTGCAGTTTGAAGCTTTTTACAACCAACTACAGAAAAATTATTAGGAAATTCTAACTTACTGAACTCGGGGCACATTCTAAAACATTTACCAATGTACAAATTGTCACTGTCTATAGCGCCGTCATGCTACAATTCTAGGGAAAGGAAACTACTCAGTGGCAGGATCAACCAGATAAGTTTCGATATGACGTATAGGAACTTGGTGATAACATATGACGTATAGGAACATGAAGATAACAATGTTCTCTTCACGGCCCATGTGAGATATCATGTTTTATACTCTCATTTATCTGACAACATACGTTGTATATATATATATATATATATATATATATATATATACACAATGGGGGTGAGAGCAATATCAGTGGGATAACTTCAGTTATTTACACTACAGTGAAATAACTTACAATGACATCGCCTGAGTTAAAATAACTTACAAATATACCTACTCTGCTGATGTCACCACTCACTCACTCCAGCCTGCATACTAAATTGAACTTCTCCATAAATCTTTTTCTCACTGCTACTTGTAAGTAACTCAATTAACATTGCAAAGGACATTCAGCTGTATCCCATAGTGTTTGTTAAACTCCCAACCCATTACTATACTACTCTCATTTTCAAGAAAGCCTGCATTCTAAATGACAGTGCCTCACAGCTTCTGTTTCTCACTGCTTGCTAAAATTAACTCGGTTATCATTTCCAAACACATTCACGTTTCCAATAGTGTTTGTAACACTCCCAGACCATTCAGAAACACTTTCACACACTCAGAACACACGCAAACAGTGCTCTCAGTATAGCACAGAGGTTGGAGTAATGATCTTTGAACCAGCTTGGTACATTCCGCACACCAGACCTGGATTTGATTCTCACAACCTCCACTTCTACACTGTGTGACTCTGAACAAGTCACTTAACTGCCTAGAGCTCCCAAGTCACCTCTCAAGCCTTATCCAGTTACCAAACAATAAAATAGAAAAACAGAGTACGCCGAAACAGGAAAAGGATGCAAAAAACAAAACAACACTTCTGAAGCTCCTACCCCATTGCATAAATAGCACATATGATGTGCAGATTGTGGAATATGGAAAATATTGTCACTCCTGCAGACTGAGCTGTGCATTCTCACTCATGCCTTCAGCACTCGTAAGACTACAGAGCTCACTCTGCAGGAGTGAGAATATTTTCCATATTCCACTCCTGCCCATATTCCACTCCTCCCCATCATGTATCCCCTATATATATGTATATATATTCTTTGCAAAAACTACGTTAATGGATCAGTTAGGGCTGTTTCCACACTGACAAAAGTGTAGAAATTTCACCTTAGGGTTACCACCATGCCACCCTATTCCCATGCCCCCTCCTCAAAACTCTAACTCCACATTCCCCCCACACACACACACTGACACACACACACACACACACACACACACACACACACACACACATATGCAAGCACGGGAAGGGCCAAGTCATGACAAGCAACCAGGGAGAAGCAGGATCGGTTAACAGAAGTGACATACAACTCTGTAAATGTTCCACAAGACACAGGCATTGTCACAGTCCAGCAAGTGTATGAGTTCTGCAGCTATCTTAGTGGTTTGGGGGTAAACACACATGCTGGACAATCATGGCGGAGATGCCCATATTTCAATAGTTAGCTGATGAAACACACAGTATGTTATCCACACATTGTGTATTAGAAATTATAGTTTCTGTAAGCCTACCAACAGTCATTGGATGTTTGCATTTTGTTTTGTGATACAGGGAGTCAGTCCTAATAACAAACAGTGGTAGTAATAAAAGTAATTATTTGTTGCATAGTTTACAAGTAACATGTAAAAGCAACAGTTGTAACATGCAAAGGTAACCATAACATAGTGTTAATGAGTATTTACAGGTAACGCAGCAGCACAACAACATGTGTTTGTGGTAGTTTCCCACTGGAGCAGTATCTCTAAAGTACTGTGTATGTGTCAGGTGTATCTGTCCTGCTATCACATGCCTATGTGGTAGCGACAGTACTTGAAGTGACCCAATTGTTGGATTATGACACATATAAATCAATATTCTGAAAATGTGTACAGACTAAGTGTCATTGTATTAGGAAGATATGCCAGCAGTAATATGTCATCATACTGTGCTGGCAGTATAGAGCTGTTTATACTGTATTTGTTTTCTCATTATATAGTGTTATGTGAAATCAGTACAGTGTTGTGATTATTGTGCTTACAGATATGTTGGAGTGGTATAGTGTTGTACATTGTTGCATGTGTCTTGCGTGTGTGTGTGTGTGTGTGTGTGTGTGTGTGTGTGTGTGTCAGTGGGGTGTGGGGGGAATGCAGAGTTAGGGTTTTGAGGAGGAGGCATGCGGGTAGGGTGGTGGGGTGGTAATCCTAACTTGAAATTTCCACACATTTGTTGGTGTGGAAAACAATCCCAACTGATGCATTAATGTAGTTTTTGCAAAGAATTTCCTTTCTTTTTTTAAAAGTGTAATGTAAGTAGTAAATGGTATGTGCATAATGATATGTATCTCTGTGGAGCACGGGTCCTCTAGGCACTGTGCTCCTACTTACAACACATAAATATGGAGCCATACAGCAGCCCTATAAGGCAAGGAGCCCTTGTAACACTAATTTGCCCGTATCTCAGGAACCATAGCAGCTAGAAAAAAAATTCAAGTGCTTTGTAATTACGAGAGTGAGTAGTTCTCACAACATAAGTCAACCAAACCCATAGCTTGCATCATTTGTGAGATACAGGCATCGAAAAGCACTATGACTGCTAACTCTGAAGGCATAATAGTGGGCTACACACATGAAAATGAGCAATTGGAACACTAATACACAAATATCTCAGGAACCATACAAGGTTGAAATAAAATTCAAATGTCATGGTTTTTATGGCTTTCCAACCTACTTCTGCACTTAGTCCCATTATAGGAGGACTAAGTATTTTTGTGACAAAAAAGTCCATATCTCAAACCGTTTTCGAGATGCGGGCCCCAAAAGACACGACGGGTGCCACAATGTTATCGTATGGGAACATTTCTGAACTTCGGAAATGCTGTTACTATGGGCCTGTTCAATGTTTCTGTAACAAACCACCAAAAGGCACACCTGTAGGACGAGGGCTTTCCACCCTGAAAGGTTCAGGTCAATAGTGCAATCCATATTGCCACAGTGAAGTGACAAAGAAAACAACCGCTGCAATGTTATCCAAAGGGGAAATCTCTGAATTTTGGAATGGTGTAACAATGAACCTGTTCTATATTTTCACAGCAAACCACCAAAAAGCACATCTGTGGGACTGGGGCTTGCCACCCCAAAAATTGCAGACCAATATTACAATCCAGCTTGCCACAATCAAGTGACAATCAAAACAGCATTTAGCAAAATGTGTTCATGCAGTGTTAGGACGATTACTTTCATGTTTGCACAATTGTCCTATCTGCATTATGGGACTGTTAGCATGCACAAAAAAGTGTTACTGCGGTTATTTTTTGGAGTTAGCATGATTGTTTGCATGCAAACAAAAATGTTAGCACGGTCAAAAATCTCTAAATATTTAAAAACGTATTTCCGGACCAGGTGCCGCAAAACCAATACCAGGGGCATGTTCCCTGGGGCCCGATTAGGTAAACCCAGTGGTTGGTGTTTTCTAAACTGCAGTATTTTTTGAATTACAGCATTTTTTCTCTCTCGCTAACTGAAAATAAGATGATGGCAGCACAACAACATTTTTGGCGTAGCTCAGCAACAAAATTTTATCATGAATGTTTTCGCAGTGAAAATATAAATCTTTCCATAGGATATACTGGGACATGAACAAATGGCATAACTTTAGAACAGAGCAATATTTTTTCACTAAATCTTCAAAAGGCACCAGTGCAAACCAGGACACATGTAGATAACCCAATTTTAACCCGTTTAAATGCATTCTTCAGTGCATTATGGGTGGACAAAGAATTCACAACTTTGGGTAAATTTCACTTTTTGACCATGCTACTGATCCACAACTGTACATCTGACTGACATGACAATTTCCAGATCTGGATATCTATGGCACATCTTTGAGCATTCAAAATGTCAAGCAAATCAGACAAACAGTTCAAAAGTTATTAAAGTGCAAAATTTGAGATTTAACATAGAAATGGCTATGCAACCATAACTATGCATCAGGGCATGGACCAGGCGATATTCAACGGTGCTGCGCCATGGCTCAGCATCGTTGAATATGGCACTGATGACGCATGAACTGCACATGGTGCAGTGGCACTGTGCCTGTGCAAGCGGCAGACGTGGAGCAGGGGGATGTGCCAGCGCAAGTGTGGTTCCGCTCGGTGCTTCAACTGCGATTTTCAGCATTGGGCATGCGAATGAGGCCATTATGCATGTAAGGCACAGATGGGACCATTTGCATGTTATTATGGCTCTATTTGCATGCGGTGCACCGAACCCCGGTGACTTGCACCTGGCACCCTGCCAGGCTGCAGCCATCGGGGACTGACGCCCTGCAGTCCCTTGGTGGACCCCACTGCCGTACGCCCAATCACGAGCATATGTTCAAAACATCCCTGGTTGTCCAGTGGACCACTGTCCATTGCCCGATCATGGTCATTCATATTAAAAATCATTGGTAGTGGGGGGTGTGGCCAACTGGCAAACCTAATGGACACCTGAGCCCTGAGCTCTCCAAAACCCCACCGCAAATCCCTTCTAAATCCATGCTATTTCTGCATTTTGGCATGTTTTAATCTACTAGTGCCATCAAAAGTACTCACCCATCCAGCAGTTCCTTGTTTTGACCTCCTACTGGCGTGAGAAGCAGTAGATACACCTGCCACTTTGTGATCTGTTACGCTGCCTAGTTTATCATCAAGCTAGACCCTGCCCCACCACTCCCACAACCGGAGGGCAACCTGGCAGAAATCCGGTAAATGTTCACTGAAATCCTTCATCACATTCACAACTTGGATCTGGCTACAAAAAAAAAAACACTGCCGATAAAGTTGACCTCTCTCAAAGAGCTTGCATCTCTGAGCATAGAATTACTGAAGCGGAAGATGGTTGCTGCAAGGCCGAGGCACAAATACAGGAACAAGACCAACTGATTCACCTACTATGGGCCAGGGTGGAGGACTTAGAGAACAGCAGTCAGCGGAACAACCTAAGGTTCATGGGGATCCCAGAGGGATGTGAAGGGAATGATGCCATCTTATTCCTTCAGAATGAACTCCCCTCCCTATTAGGCTGGCACTTCAAAGTCCCACCGGAGATTGACAGAGCCTACAGAACCTTGGCTTCTCGTCCTGCCCCTGGAGATCACCCTCGTACCATCCTTGCTTGTTTTCTCTGGTTTCAAGACCGGGAATCAATTACTAGACTGGCTTGCTTGAAAAAAAGCTTGTCTGGAAAGGGCATATAATCCAGATTTTCGCAGACTACTCCCAGCAACTAACAGCATGCCACGGTGCCTTTACAGCAGCACACAGGGCCTGCATCGAACTGGGGCTGGACTACTCATTGAGATACCCATCCTCTCTCTGCATCATGCTGAATGGCTCCCTGTGGCTCTTTGACAACCCATCAGCTGCAGAAAAGTTCCTGGCAGCCCAGGCCCCTATGCTGAATTGGAGCACGTTAAGAGAAGCACATAAGCCTGGGGCCACACATACGGTGCCTTCCCTGATGGAGACTTCATTGCTGGAGTCTACTGTTCCATCTCCTGCACCTGCCATATACCCAGCTCCACAGACACAGACTCTAGCCTGCTCTGTTCCTCAGAAATCCCAAGGGAGCAAAAAAAAGAACAGAAGGAGGGCCTGGATAGAGGGGGCACACATTGACAAGACCCCTGGACTCCACTTCTGGAGCCGTAGTGCAAGCCCTGACTCAGTAACTTCACACTCTTCTATTATGCCCGATATGAGTAATATTCAGTACATGGCCTTGATGGACCTACTGTCGGATGGCACACTACAGAATCTTCCTTAGCCTCCCAGACGAGTACACCCCAAGGACAGCAAATCTCATGCATCACAAAATCTTTCCTGGGCAGAAGACACAGAACTCATTTCTTCTGAGGCCTCTCTCTCCACGGACATTGTGCCTACTCAGCCGCCATCTACTTGCACTATGGCGGCCCCCCCATCCACCTCTGTATCGGTGGTCTGACTGTGACTGGGGTACGTTCCCTCTATGGTTAAAGCTTTAAAGCTTAAAGTTAAAGGGCCTTAGAAAAACAATAATGCCTGTAAGAAGTCCAATACAAATCCCTCTAAGCTAGGGCCCCACCCGAGTCTCTACTTGCATAACTGGCTAGTACCAGAATTTCCCTGAATGCACGCTTATCTTGCCAAGTCGAATTGAATCTCAGACGGTTATGTCATGCTTACTGGAAGGGAGGCGAGAAGGCCAGCAAACTCCTGACATATCACCTTAAACACCAACAAATGTCCAGGAGGATATACACCCTAATGGACAGAAATGGCGCCCACTGCAATTCTAGTAAGGGCGTCAATGAGATTATTGCTGTTTTATAAGCAGTTATATGCTTTCCCCGCATCCCCCAGATCTGCTTCAAATTCAAGGCTTCCTGGACTCGTTTCCCATCCCCACACTCCCCCCATCTGATTCCAACTCGTTTGAAGCCCTGATTATGGTGGAGAAAGTGGATATGGCTATCAAGTCAATGAATCTCCATAAATTCCCAGGGACACATGGACTCCCTATTGACTTCTACAGAGTCCAGGGAGTTAACCTTGCCCCATATTTGGTCTAGGCATTCAGTCATTCCCTGTACATAGGGCATCTGCCCCCCTCCATGAGGGAAGCAACCATTATGGTACTCCCCAAAAAGGGGAAAGATTTACTCTTCCCTGGCAGTTATCGTCCCATCTCCCTTATTAATGCAGATGCCAAAAATTTGCCCAAAATTCTCGCTGGTAGGCTTGAACCTCTCCTTCAAGGTCTAGTTCATCCCTCCCAAGTGGGATTCATTAGAGGACGCTTGGAGTCTGACCATCATAGAACATTGCTCTCATTAATGCACTACTCCGAAATGTCCAAAAAAAACTCCTGTAGCCTTAGCCATTGATTTTGAAAAGGCTTTCGGTTCTGTCGAAAGGCCCTTCCTTTTTCATACCCTTTCCTCAATGGGTGTGGGACCAGGTTTCCTTTCCTGGATAAAATTATTGTATGCCTCCGTCTTGGCTAGGGTAATGATGAATGGTACTTTGTCTCCACCATTCCAGCAACAAAAAGGTATGAAACAAGGTTGCCCCCTCTCCCCCCTTTTGTTCATTCTAGCTATTGAGCCCCTGGCCATAGCATTCAGGGACTCGCATTCCATACCGGGAGTACCGGTGGGTGATACTAATTTTAAAAACATTTCTGTAGGCAGATGATCTCCTCGTCACTACTGAATGCACCCCTCAAGTGACTCAAACTATTCTCAATATCCTGACTGATTTTACTAGAGTGTCAGGGCTTAAGAAAAACCAACCCAAAACAGAAGTTCTCCCCTTAAATTCAGTACTCTCTGATATAGACTTTGCTGCCTTGGGTCTCAAATGGTCTCCAAATGGCATAAAATATTCAGGTATCACCCTGCATCCAAACCTCTCAAAAATGCTCACAGTGAATTTCTCTACCCTGGTGGAGTCTCTTAGACAGGACATGGAGCGATAGAAGGTCGTAAGGCTCTCACTTGTGGGAAAAATAGGCTCCATCAAGATGATGGTGACCCAGAGGATTTTATACCTGTTGGCCCATTTCCCTGTGTCCATCCCTCAGAAATGGTTCCAGAAATTGGAAGCTCTGATGGGCAACTTCCTGTGGGAGGGTTTCTGACCTTGATACAGCAGGCTTAATCTCCATCAGCACTGGATCAGGGGTGGATGGGGACTTCCTTGCTTACAAGGATATCACATGGCCTTCATTTCAGCCCAGACTACCTCATGGTTCTCCCCCACCTGGCTCCCATTGAAAGCATCATAACTCCAGGCCCCTTCTCCTGTGGTGGCTCTGTACAGCATGAAAAATCTATCCCCTAACCCCCCCCCCCATCTTGTTGTCAGTTCACTACTGGCAACGAGTCCTGGCTAACATGGGTCATGATCTGGCACCCTGGAAATATATGCCCCTTTGGAATAATTAAGCTCTGGTAGTGGGAAACAGTACAATTCACTGGAAAATAAGAGATGCACAGGGTATCTCTCAAATACAAGATTTATTGCTCCCAAACTCTAGCACAATGGACACTTTTGAGGCACTAAAATCCAGATATCATCTCCCGGACTCACATTTCTGGAGATATCTTCAGATTAGGGATGCCATAACCCATCTACCTAACTCCACCAAAAATAAGGGGTCACAACAAAGCCCACACCCTATTAGTATATAGCTACATCACTCTAGGAACAGAGCCAGAGAGATTTATAAGGCTGTCAGGGATGTCTCTGCAGACCCCACTCAATCAGCTAGAATCCAATGGGAGAAAGATCTCCAGTCCCCCATTTCTGAGCACCAATGGGACCATGCATGGGTAAGAATGCACCTGTCTTGCTGAGATGGGCGTATCTGCCTTATTATGAACAAGACCCTCCATAGATGGTATAGGGACCCGGCTAAACTCAAAAAGATGGGTCTCCTTCGGTTTGACACCTGCTGGAGATGTGGCAGCCAAGGTGTCCATCTGCTTCACATACTCTGGGACTGCCCCAATCTCTAACACTTCTGGGCATCAATTCAAGATATGTGTGGCCAGACATTCCCCCAAGTAGTCTCTGCCCCCCCCTCCTTCTCTTAGGGTGTGCCCGCCCCACTATACCAAAGCACTGTCCAGGGGCCCAATGGGTCACAGCAGTGGGGGCTATAGCCAAAAGACTTATTCTGATGAGATGGAGGTCCACAGAGGTCCCTACCTTCCATTGGTTTCTCCTTGCACTAGCCCAAGGGGCTAAATTCGAGAGGCTCTCTAGTTTTGCTGGGGGTACTTTGGTTCAATTTGAGAAATGCTGGCATCCTTATTTATTGTCTAAGTACGTCATGATGCCCAACCCCAGGTTGGTTCATAACCTCTTAAGGTTCCCTGGTTTTGCTTTCTCCCCTTCCCTCCTTGGAGAGTGCAGGATACTCCGGTACTGCCACCCATCAGGATCATACTCAAATCTCAGAATCAGCTTGCCTTGTGTTTGTTTTCTCTTGTATATAGTTAACATTATTCCATGCCTGATTTAGGACACAACATTGTTCATCATAGGTCAATTTAGACCTCATATGCAATTGACATTGTTGTATCATTAGCCAGTAACTTCTGGCTCCCCCTTTCTGTGGGTGAGGAGACCTAGCTTGGCCCTGAGAATCTTTGCAACCTGATAAAATCCTGTGTTATGTATATTGTACTTTTCAGGACTATATCTGCTTTACTTGGCAGCATTTTCTCTCTGTGTTTAATTTATCCCTTCATTCATTCTGTCCCTACCAAATGTTGCGGTATGGTTCAGAATACTGTTACAATATCAAGTACATATGTATACGTCCTTTTTGAAATAATAAAAATCTTAAACAACAAAAAATCCCTGGTGGTCCATTGGACCGTTCCCCATCGCCCGATCTCGGGCATCAGTAAATAAAAGCCCTGGTGGTCCAGTGGAAACCCCCCAGTGCCCAATCATGGGTGGAATCACTGGAAGACACCCCTGGTGGTCCAGTGGTAAGCCCCCTACCCACCCACCACAGGGCCCCCTGCCCCAGCACCCACCCAGTCAGCGGCGGGTGGCAGCACCCCGCATGCTGCCCGGCCACCCGCCAACTGACAGTGTACAGTAGGGTCTGTATGCCTGTTGGTTCACTGCGTGGGCCAATGGGCATGCAGACCATACTACTACACAACCCTGATATGTGAATAGTCGCATTCAAATTTCACATGTGGAGCTCTGTAATATGGTCTGAATGCCCATTGGCCCATGCAGTGGACAATAAACGTCTGTCCCTGTCAATCAGCCAGACTGCATGCAGGTTGGGTGCTGCCTGCCGCTCACTGGGGGTGCTGGGTGGTGGGGACCTCAGTGGTGAGGTGGGAAGGGGTGCCACTGGACCATGGGGTATCTTTCAGTGATTCCACGATAAAGCACTGGGGAGGTTCCTGGACCACTGTTTATTACTGATGCCATGATCAGGTGATGGACAGTGGTCCACTGGACCAGCAGGGATGTACTGTTCCTATGCCCGTGAATGGGCAAGGGAGGGCACAATGCTCCCTGGCAGGGTGCATGTGGACTGTGTTCTGGGTGGGTGGGTGGCCACCCACCACTGGTGACTGCTGTGTTGCACACTGCAATATGGCAGCTCACCTGTGGGTGGACAGGACTTGTTCCTGGTTTTACCAGGCACAGCTCTGCATCCCCCCTGCATACATTCTTTGTATTCACTGTGTTTCTCTATGCAGCTGTTGGTGAAAAAAAGTGTGTGCCCTTTCCTTACTGTCAAAGTTAGCATTCCCACTTGCGTTTCCGTAACCGTATGCATTAGCGTTCCCACCTATGCCACTGTGTGTGTTACCCTTTGCCTTTTTGTTTACCCATGTGTTTGCATTACTGTTACCATTTGCATTTCCATTACTGTTTCTGTTTGTGTTTCATTTTGCATCACCATGTGCATTACCATTTGCATTTACGTACGCGCTTCCATTTGCATTTTCTTTAGCGTCATCGTTGCTGTTACCATTAGCATTTGCATTTCCTATTGCGGTACCATGAGCGTTACCATTTGCATTTCCGTATATGCTTGTGTTTCTGTTTGCGTTACCATTCTCGTGTATGCCACCGTGTGCGTTACCCTTTGCATTTTCATTTGCGCTTCCATTTGCAATACTGTTAACATTTGAGTTCATATTACTGTTTTTGTTTGTGTTTTGTTTTGCATCACCATATGCATTACCATTTGCGTTTGCGAACGCGCTTCCATTTGTGTTTCCTTTGGCATCATCTTTGCTGTTACCATTAGCATTTGCATTTCCTATTGCAGTACCATGGCCATGCACATTACTAGTTGTGTTTCTGTACTCACTTGAGTTTCCATTTCTGTTTGCTTTACCGTTACCGTCTATGCCACTGTGTGCATTATCCTTTGCGTTTTTGTTTGCAATTGCATTTGCATTTCTGTTAACATTTGTGTTTCCATTGCACCAAAAACAATTTTTTCTGGGCAGCAAAAATCTCGAGTGCCCAGCTTAGTGAGAAGTGTGCCTTCCCGCATTCTCTGTATGTGAACATAGGGATTTTCTTGACTTCTGCAGCTGCAGCTGGAACTCATGCTACTGGCTACAGATTCAGCAGTGTGCTGCCCTTTTCTCTGGTGTCTAGTGGCACCCCCCACCTACCGATCACTGTTCCCCTTCTTTAACTTTTCATATTTAGAATAATCCTACACCAGTATGCCCACCACCAGTGTAGGATGCCCCTCCCTGCCCCCTGCCCATTGTTCTTATAATAATTGCTTACTATGGGGGAGTCCAGTCTCCTTGTTGGCATTTACAAGTCCCCGCCCCAGCAGTGCGGGACACTGGGGAGCCCACTATCAGGGTCTCCAAATACTGTTTATATTATTTTAACATAAAAAAAAGATGACAGTCCCCCCAACATCTTTTTTTTTAAATCTGAAAAACAGAAAATAGTCCCTCTCTGTCCCCCTCCCCATCCCAATCCTCTCACTGAGCACCCACCACCCCACACACACCTCTTACCCTATACTTACCACCAGAGATCATAGGCTGTCATCTTCTGTGGACCAGGACATGTCTGCACTCTTCAAAGCTGAATCACAAACTGTGGAATAAAGGTAAGTGTTGTGTAATGTATTTCAAAAATATTTTAAACGTATGTTCATAACTTTGCAATTTTTTTGGTGTTGTTTCACCTAATTTTCAACATGGGCTTTAGGGGACCCCACCTCATGAACACTGTCACTGTCATTTCATTAATTGTGCCCAGAAAGTGATTTTGCGGTCTCTGCATGAAATCACCTTTTGGGTCCAATTAATAAAATGTGAGTGCCAGTGTTCATGAGGAGGGGTCCCAGATAGGCCATGTTGAAAATTTGGTGGAAATATTTGGTCAAATATTAGGCAAAAAGAAGAGGGGAGAAAGGGCACCTCTGCCATGTTCCTCATTGTAATGAAATGGGAGCGGGTCAAGGCTCCATTTACATGGATATATGCCTTTGGGCTTGTGTAAATGTTTTTTAACCAGATGTAAAAGATCTCTGGGAAACCAAAGGCAGACAGAGTGTCCCAGAAAAACTCCCAGGACACCCTGCCAAATGTCTTTTCAGCATCCAAATTCAGCAAGACTGCTGGGATCTTTTGTGTCTGCAAATATTCCAGTAACAATAAGGTCCAATTAATATTGTCTGTTGTACTCCTGGCCTTAATAAAGCCTGACTGGTCAAGGTGTATGATGGTAGGTAGCATTTTCTCAAGGTGTGTGGCCCATAGTGCCATAAAAACATTGTAACTGATGTTTAATATAGAAATGGGGTGACATGAGGAAGGGGCTGCAGCGCCTTTACCTGGTTTTAGCAAAGCAGCTAGCACTGTGTATGCCCAAGATGGCGGGGGAGTTTTATCACTTGACACTTCATGAAAGATCTTCAACAATACCAGAAGTAATATTCCCCAGAATTTGTTATAACAATCGGCACTAAAGCCATCTGGGCCAGAGCATTTATTCACTTTAGCCGTCTGAATATGGTACAAAATCTCCTCAGTACTAACTGGTTCCTCCAACCTTTGTCTTTGAGCCTCTGTTAACTCAGGGAGATCCAAGGGCTGCAAAAATAATTGCCTTTCTTCCTGTGGGTGCTCAGTGTAGGCTGTATATAGAAACTGATAGTAGCTGAACATATAGCTTGGATCTGCCCCACCCCATGGACTAATTTATGTGTCGTGGGGTGTCGTATTTTAAGTACAATTGATGTTCTCTTCCACATTCTTAATTTATGAGCCAATATGCATGCCCCTCTCTACCCCTTCATAATTTCTTTGCTTCAAATACATCAGAGCTTGTTGAACCTTGTAATCAATTATTATTTTTTTTTTATTTATTATGCTTTTTGGCCGTGACCAGCATCAGTATTATCAGCCCCGGTCATGGTTCTCACCACCTCCACTCTCATATAAGCCACACTCTCCATTGCACCCTTGGCTTGCCCCCCAGGGTGGGGCTGTGGCACCAGCCAAGGTGCCTCAGATATTGGTCAGGTCAAAGAGTCAGCCTGGGAGCTGATGAAGAAGCAGCAAGGGGGCTTCATGAGGATACTGACCACGATGATGTTTTCCCCTGTTGTTTTTATAGGGGGGTGGGGTCGTGCAATGACATCCCATGTCAGCCCCACCCCCTGATGCATCTGGACACTGACTGCTTGTGGCACCCCAGGCCTGCACCAGGGGTCCTACAAACACCAGACATTCTCCTCGCACTTCCCCGGAGAAGGAGAGCAGTCCAGTGGACACTCCATCCTTCTCCCCCCGGCTGGCCCTCTGATGACCCAGGTCCATTCCTGGACCAGGGTCGTCAGCGTTGCAAGTGGAAATCCAACCGCTGCACCGACAGGCCAGTACTGTAATTAATTATTTTTTGTATTTCCTGTTTTGTTTCCCTAATTTTAAGTTGTACATCTCTAGCTCCTTCCTTGTATAGTAACTGGTAGATTTCTAGTTGCTCTACTAGATTAGTATAGATAGCTTCTAACTGTCATTTCTTATACACTGTGTAGGCTATTATTTCTCCCCTAACAACAGCCTTAAAGAGGGACTATGGTCACAAATTACTGAATTCAGAATATGGATTAACATAGCCCCAATCACCCTCATGCTAAAATTGAGACCCCAAGTTACTTTGGTTAAAAGTTACAAATCATTTTACAACCCTAAATCCTCTGCCTGTTCAAAAAAGCCAGTTCCAGTGAAGAGGTGCTGATGATGTCATCTCCTGAATTCACAGTCTAGCCCTCCCTGTCAACAAGCTTACAGGACCTGCTTCTCCAAAGTTTAAAAACTATGTGCAAATGGTTTTCTCCAGTAAAACAAGCAGCACCATTCAATAAACATTGCTTTAAAACCTACGTGTGTTTTAGGTTTTGTAACAAAGTTGACAAATTCATATTTTTGTTTCTGGTGTTTTGTTGTTGTGGTCCTTTTCTCCTGGGATGCTGGATACTAAGTCACAGCCCACTAATGTAAGATTTGCAAACTGGATATCTCTGATGTGGTGAAAGGCTGTGATCATTCACACCTATCATTCAATTAAGATGATTTGTCAGAATGGCACTTTAAATCAATTATTCCATCACCCTGTAAATGGGGGTGGGAGAGATAGTGCTGTTTTGAAACCTTACTAAGTGTTTTTGTGCAGTAGCCAGCTCAATGCTTAATCACTCAATGAATCAATCAATATTTTATTCATCATCAAAGTATGAATGAATGAGATACTCAGCTGAGAAGAGCTTATTTTCTGTTTTCTCATTGACAGGCTGTTGCTTGAGCTGTATTCAGGCTCATCTGCGTTGTACTCCACATTACAACGATTGTTTCAACAGGGCTAACAGTTCCACCCCTAGTAGGAATTAACACATATAAGGCCCCTATTAAAATTCATTGTAAAGCAGACACTGACAAACAGCAATTCAGTTACCAATATTGCAACACTTGTAGCAATACAACTTCCAAATAGGCACTGCAGAGTATCACTTCACATGATATCAGCAATGTGGAGGCATGATGACTCAGCATCATGCAACTCTGGGGAAATGAACTACACCAAAAAGGCATTAAAATACAAATTTTTTAACTTTGTTACAAAACCTGAAACTCATAGATTCTATAGCACTGTTTTTAGAATGGGGCTGCCTGTTTTACTTGTGAAAACCATTGCAGAATGATCTTTTACCTTTGGAGAAACAGGTCCTATAAGCTTGTTGACAGGGAGGGCTAGACTGTGAGTTCAGGAGATGAAATCATTAGCACCTCTTCACTGAAACTGGCTTTTTTGAACAAGTAGTGAAATCAGGGTTACAAAAAAGCCCATAACTTCAAAATTAAGTAACACAGAAACCTAATGCTAGGTATGAGATTTATTATGGGTATGCTTTTTCTAATTCTGCAATGTAGCACTTTTGGCCAGAGTCCCTCTTTAATTTTATCCCACAATGTAGCAGCCGATATCTGTGTGGAAGCATTTTCTTGAATTTATTTGAGGGAATAAATGTTTTAAATTGCAAATCTTTCAATAAAGATTTGTTTAATCACCATAATGTTTGTCGCTTCTTTTTCCCTAGATCTATTTTCAACAGGAGGAAATGGTGATCCAACAGTAAATGAGGACCTATTGTTAAATCACATATGAAATGAAAATCTTCACATGAGATAAAAAAAATAGTCTAACTTAGATTAACTTTGGTGCCTCCCAGAATAAAATGTATATGCTTTTTGTGCTGGAAACATTTTTCTCCATACATCAATCATTCCCAGTTGGTCAAAGGTGTCTATTAAAAATGATGGGCATTAGTTACTTTATGTGTCCGAGGGTTTGTAGAGTATAGGTCAAAATTTCAAGTCATGTTAAAGTCCTCACCCATTATTAGATTCCCTTTCATAAGGTCAAGAACCTTGGTCATAATAGTTCTCAACACCAGAACGGTGGCCTGCAGAGGGAGATACACACTGACCATGGTTACTTCATGGGAGTATAGGGCTTCTTGTAAAATAGTATGTCTGCCTTGTGGGTCCAAGTAACTCACACAAACCTTCAATGGGGTCGACCAATGGACCAGGACAACTGTACCTCACCATCTTCCACTAGGATGTGATGAGCTAGAAGAGGAAGTGAAGGGTTAGAGCCTTAGTCATACTACTCCTCTCTGGTAACATTCACCCAAACCCAGGCTCTGCCCCCACCAATCCACCAACTCAGTCCAACGGACTCCGGATTGTCTCCATGAACGTATGCAGCCTGCTTAAAAAACCTCACTGCCGTTCAGTGCTGGGCTATGTCACACCAACCAGACATTTGAGCCCTAGTAGAAACCTGGCTAACGAAGTCCCCCCCAGACTCCTTTGTCTCCCTCCCTGGCTACACCCTATTTTGCGAGAATTGAGTAGGTAAACATGGAGGCGGTTGTACATTCTATGCTCATGACACCATCGTAGGCCACACCCTCCCAGCCCCCAAGCTTGTAGATGATGCCCAGGCTCTCACCCTCAAACTCACCCCAGAGCCATCCAAAGGCCCCCTCTATCTCACCATCTCCTATATCCTCCCAAGGAACCAGACCCCTGTGATATCATCTCTCACTGAATATCTCTCCTCCCTCCCCCATAAGGCTCAACAAGTCCTAGTAGGAGACCTCAATGTAAACTGTCTCAGTCCCACTGCCTCACTGATAAGAGACACTTTTGCTGCATTGGACCTAACCCAACTTGTCACACAACCCACCAGATGTAACCAAAAGGCAGGGACAAGCACCCTCCTAGACATCATTGTCTCAAACTGACTCCAAAAGGTTCAAGATATTCAAGTCCTCCCAGATTCCTTAAGCAACAACTCCCCTCTCCTATTCCTCTGGTCTACCCCATCCCCAAACCCATAGCCCAAACCACTCACTGCAGGTGCCTTCGCCCAGGAGGACTGCAAAAACTCAGGCAGTTCCTCGCTCACATTGACTGGTCTCCTATCCACCAGGCACGGAGCGTTGACACTGCCCTTGACCTATTCTCACAGTCTTTTACCAAGGCCTGTGATCTTTTTGCACCCTTCACCATGATCTGTTCCAAAAAACAAAATGCACCCTGGGTCACCCCTGCCCTACTCCAACTGATCAAGGACAGGGATAACCTTTGGCATATTGCCACCGAGACTGGTCGGGCTGCCGACAGACAGGCACATAATGCTGCCCAGAACAGGTGTGCATGGGCCATCGGCAAAGCCAAGGCAAACCACTACCAGGCCACCCTCACCTCCTCATGGGGCTGCACTTGAAACTTCTGGGACAATATAAAAGAAATAACTGGAAAATCATGCCCCCTCAGCACATCTTACAGTCAATGGCACCACCATCACTGACACCACTGACATTGCCAACTGCCTTAACTCCTCGTTTACTGATCTTAGCCCTGTCCTCCTGAGTAACTTTTTTGACCCTACTCACAACCCACCACCTCAGATCCACAGCACCCCTGGTTCTACCTATGCAAGGTATCTATTCAGGAAACCAAACCACTCCTGCTTAAAGCACTAAAAGGCACCAGTCCTAGGAGCAATTCCCTGGACCCAAAAATACTCCGGCTGGTCCTGGATGAGGTCCTGGTCCCACTTAGAGAACTACTGAACTGATCCCTCTGTCTGGGGCAATTCCCCACAGCATGGAAAACTGCGACAGTCACACCTATCCACAAAGGTGGTGACCAGTCCGTCCCCAGCAACTATCGGCCAATTTCCATTCCTCCCCCCTCCAAAGCCTTAGAAAAAGTGGTGGCCACCCAACTCACGGAATACCTTGCAAAATATAACATCCTGTGCCCAGAATAGCATGGCTTCTGTGCTGGTCACAGTACAGGCACAGCTTTAATGGAGTTCTCCAACTTTCTACATGCCTCCCTGGACTTCGGCTCACTAGTTGGGGCAGTGTACATTGACCTCTCTAAGACCTTTGACACTGTCTCCCACCCACTCCTACTAAATGCTCTCAACCATACAGGTTTCTCCACTGGCTCCCTCTCCTGGTGTGCGAGCTACCTATCAGCCCTCTCCCAGTGTGTCAAAATTAATGGGATGCACTCAGAAACCTGTCCCATCTGCTCAGGGGTTCCCCAGGGCTCTATCCTGGGCCCACTACTCTTTAGTCTGTACCTAAATGCCCTGCCTAGCACCTGTTCTGGCAATATTCTGTTATATGCTGATGACACCGTGATTTATGCAGCTCACAAAAATCTCACCTCCCTCCAAGACTCCCTCCAGCACTCTTTCAAAGATGCTGAGAATTGGTTTAAGAAGAGCAGACTAGTAATTAACCTCAAAGAAACTAAGGCAATGCTCTTTGCCTACCTCAATAACAAAGCCAGCAAAAGTCCCCTCCAAATCTTCCCAAGCACTTGTCAACCACTTGAACAAGTTTACTTGTACAAATACCTTGGAATCACATTTGACTCGGCCCTCACCTTTCATGCCCACATTACTGCCCTTGCTTTGCTTCCACCACAAACGCATGCCTTGGCATCCTCTACCTGCACAAGGACTACCTCCCTCCTGATGCCCTCAGGCTCGCCTTCACGTCCGCAGTAATGTCCCTAATTTATTACGGCCTCCCAGTATATGGTGCTGCTGACTCCACTGCCCTCAGCAAGATTAGACTCATGCTAAATAAGGCTTGCAGGCTACTGAACAGTGCCCCCAGACTCACTCACACCTGTAAACTCTATGACATGGCCAAACTCCTAAACCTTGATGAATGCATCTGCTACCAAACTGGCTTGCTAACCAAGAAGATCCTACTTGGGCCCCCCCCAGGGTGTCTGCCTCCATCCAATTTGCACACCCCAGAGCCTCCATCTGAACTTTGGACAAGGTCACTCTACTAGTGCCCAGAACTAGGACCTCCCGGGCTCAGAGGTCATTCAGCTACAGAGCCCCTACCTGGTTCAACTCACTCCCCACAGCCTTTTCCAACACCGCCAAAATTGCCCCTTCAAAGCTGCCTTACGAGACCCGCTGTTCAACACCCGCTGCTGCACCTGTCACTAAAGATACTCTGCTGTTTCCTCTGGCACTATTGACATGGCCCACTGGGCTGAACACCCACCCACCCCACCTCCCCAATCCCTCCGGCCCTCTCTCTGCCAGTACCTGCTGGTACTACTTGAAATGTTTATTTATCTACATGTGTTCAAGCAATTGTATGTAATAATATGTATCTCTGTTCATGCAACCTATGTAATACTATGTTGACTCTGTATGTCTATATTCTGTAAACATGTACAAATCTGTTACTCTGTCTTGACTGTACTCTGTAAACTATGCTAACCATGTGTGTCCTCTCTGTGACAAGGTACCTTTGTAAATGAGCTGATGGCTCAAAGGTTGTAAATCCGATTATAAATAAATAAAATAAAGAGGCATAGACCCCAAACCTCTGTTCCCATTGTAATTTAGAGTGCTCTGTATCAGTTTGATGGGTTTCTTGTATAAAATAAAGGTCTGCTGGATTTTTCTGTAAATACTGCATCAACCTTGTTCTCTTTATCGGATTCTTCAAACCATTTATATTTTGTTGAAATACCTTTACAGGTGTTGAAGACATCATTTCTGAAACTTTGGATGGTGCTGCTCCCACTGAGAAGGAATCTCTGCCTGATAGCAAGGCAAACTGTTCTGTTCTACCATAGCCAGCAACTTAATTTCAACCTCTTCTGGACTTCTCAAAGGACCCAAAGCAGCTGATCAGAAGAGAAGCTTGGGTCAGTTCTGGAGTGCATCCTCTCAGATTTTGTATAACAAAAGCACTTCATTATCAATTGTAGGTGTGTATGTCTAATTTTTTAACTAAACTAACTTAATCCTAACTCATACTCCTTTCAAAACTTCCTACCAAATTGTGTCAAAACCTCCAAACTTGGGGCACAAAATGGTATCCCACTGTAACAATAACGTTATATACAAGACAACTTCCAGGTTGGAAGTGGGAACAATTTTCCACTGCTGAAGTCCCCTGGGGATAGGTCCAAAATTCCTATGCCCTGTAGGGCAGAGGGAACTATCCACTTTATTTGTGGGAGAAACCCTCTGAGTGAATAAATTGCCCCTAACTATAGTAAATTTCACCAACAGTAAAAAAAGAAAAAATAACTGGTGACACCATTTTGCCTTAGCCAGCTGGGGCATTGAGCACCCTCTCCCCATAAATCTTACCCTTATTTTAAGCTTGTGAAGGTTATCTTTATTTGCTCACCCCTCTCACAAACAATAAGCCTAATAATTATTTTTTTCTTCCCAGATATCCCCCAAAACTATCTTACCACCACTCCCCTAAATTTTTCAACTGTAACATTCATCTCTTGATTTAGTTTGGTAGTCAGCATGAGTAAATTTCTAAGCTAGGTACACTGCTTCACCAATTATCTGTGGTGTTTCTTGAACAGAAACATTGGAATTTATAAATACAGTTTCTCTCAAATATGATCCATAAAAGGCCCAAGTACCAAGCAAGCAGTTATTCTGACCCACATCACTTTAATAACCTAAATAAATTGTAGTCTAAATGTAATAGGGAACTCTTTGAAGCTTAATATTTTATATCTTGGACAGAGATCAGCCCAGCTGTAATACTTCATTAATTTGTCTGGAGATTAGTCATGTCCCCTGATTTGGGTTCTCACTTGAAAGGCCAACTATGGCTTGTTGAGCCCTTATAAAGAAGTCCCTGCCAAATGAAACAATAAACATGTTTCAAGTTAAATGTTGGGAGGCAAGTAATTTTCTATATTATGTGATATAGGCTCAGCCACTAGAGGGGGAATATTACTGGAGTTGGCTCCCAAAATGTGGGTCTGTTAAAACCTTGTGCTAGCAGTCATGTTAATCAGTAGTTTGCCAGCTATACCCTCTAAATCCCATCATTTCTTGGGTAAATAGTCAGAACCCCCCTCCAAAGGCATTAAAGTTCCAGTTTTCTTGTCTCCATGCACCAAGATATCACCAGCAGTTAGCCCTGGAAGAGCAGAACAAGCAGAAGGCAAGGGCAATAGGCACCAAAGATCATAACCCAGTGGATTCCCCAGCACCCAGGCCACCCACAATCCTCCTGGCCAGGCCGAACAAGCCCTACCACTTAAAGGTATCAGCTTCAATTACTTGAAATATGCTCATTGAGTGCTGGGGTCCCACTAGTCACTGAATCCCCTGCATTTCCAAACTCAAAAATCCTCCCTGTTCCAGCTTCTCTTAACCCCAAATTTTCAACATAGCCTTCTCGTGATTCCACCTCATGAACATTTTCAAATCCTACCCAAGTTGATTTTGCCAAGTGACCATGAAATCACCTTCCAGGCTTGGTTTGCATAATTCCAACACTACTGATCATAAGATGCTGTCCAAAAAGGACCATGTTGCAAATTTGGGGTCAAAATATGCAAAAATGACAAAGTTGTGCATCAAAGTTCAAAATCTCATTGAAATATATTGAACAGCACTTACCTAGTTTCTCATATTGCAGTCACCAGTTCCAGCAGCAAGACATACCTTCGAACAGAGAGTGGATCTCCACTGTGTGACATGTTCAGGTGACTGAAGTGGGCAGAGTGTGTTGAGGGGTGTGGGGTAGCATGTGCTGAGTGAGATGTTGATTTGGAGAGTCAGATCTGCAAGGGACCATTTTCTTTTTTGCCAAAAAGAAAAAACAATGAGGGATGGTTTTCTTCTTGCCAGGGGAAATGACAGTGACATTCTGACACAGGGAACTGGGCATCTCAGTGTCAGTCAACTGTTTGGCAGCACTGGAAGTGGGCACCCAGATGCCACTACCTAGAAAACAGGAATTGGCCTGTGACTAGGGAAGGGGTCAAGACAAGTGGTACCAGGGGTTGGCATCCCAGTCTGCTAAGAACATATATAAATATTACAAAACCTTGGGTAGGGTGGGTGGGTAACCTGAGGAGGGAGGGGAGAAAAGAAGCAGTACTGGGGTGGACACCCAGATGCACTAAAAAGAAAGAAAGAAAGAAAGAAAGGCAGAGAAAGTGAGAGACAGCAACAGGCAGACAGAACAGGTTATCAGTGGCTCATTTCTCACACTGCAGCATGAAGCATGACTTCCAACTTCAGCTGCAGACCTCAAGAAATTCCTGCTGTTCTCACACAAAGAAGAGCACTCATAACCTTCAAAACAACCAGTCTCATAAAGATCAAAATAATGTATTAGTACATAAAACAAGAAAATGGAGGCTACAGCCTGACACTTTTTAGATGTTCCACCATCCTTTAACAAAAGCTAATTACATTTTCCACAGTGGCCTTTCAAATTAAAAAAAAATCTAAAAATGTATCTCAGAAATACTAGAAATATGTCAAATTTTTAGATAGACCATAATGCAGATATGTTTTGACATTTGTTTTTTCTTTCCCCTCCCCATTTTTTGTTTCCCCTTCCCTTCCTAGTTTCTTCTTTAGCTGGGTTTCTGAATATATATATACATGATGTTGTTGCTATACAAATGTGACATATTTCTAGTATTTTTGAGATTAATTTTAATGGGTGTAATTTTGTTTTAAATGCATGTTTTAGCTATGTCTTTGAAGTAGGTGTACCAATGAAATGACAGATTGTATGAAGACATCATCATGACTTTTTTTTTTAGAATAGTATTTAAAGACCACTGTGGAAAATGTAATTAGTCTTTGATAAAGGATGGTGGAAAGTCTGAAATGCATCAGGCTGTAGCCTCTGTTTTCTTGTTTTGTATAGTAATAAATTATGTTAATTTTTATGAGACTGGTGCCCTGGTTATTTTGAAGGTTAAGATTGCTCTGCTTGTGTTTAGTAAAAAGGTTTTTTAGCATAGTAGCACCACTTTCCTTGTGCCTACTCCATTTGTGTTCAGTATTTCTCTCATAGAAAGAACATGGGCAAACTACTTCTCTTGTTAAGCTAGCACCCTGTATTTTGAAGTTCCCCAAAAAGGTATGTGTGGCAACTTTAAAAAAACAGGAGCATCTAGCTAAATGGGTGCCACTTAGTTAGGTTCAGGTGTTTGTGTTTTAAAAAACAGACCATGTTTAGGTATTTTCAATATTTGTGAGTTAAAAAAGAACAAAAAAGGCAGCCTTCTTGATCATTATCTTTTTCAACATAATCCTTTCTATTCCACACAGTTGGGATTTTACCCCCATGGCAAGTAAATCATAAAAATAAGCAGTCACAATATTGTGTGTGTGTGTGTGTGTGTGTGTGTGTGTGTGTGTGTGTCTGTGTTTTTTTACCACTCCCATTCAAAGGTTAACTCAAAAGGCACACCACTGGCACAGGTCCCTTTAACCCTGATAATTTCCTGAAAAAAATCCATGCCATCTAGACTGTAAATGACAGTAAAAAATATGCAATGACAAGTGGAGTTTTTTTGTTTGTTTGTTTTTGCTTTTTGGTTCTTGTATCTCAGAAACAGAACAAGATGCTGTCACAAATAAAATAGTGGTTGGCATGCCATGTACACAAGCTCAGGATTCCATCAAGGGCTCCCCATGCAATTGATGACCATGAGAGCACAGCTCAAGTGGTCTCTGATTCCATTGGGAGCCCGAGATGGAGTCCTGAGCTGTTGTACAAGGCTCGCCTTCCACTATTTTTTACAGTACAAGAGCAGCCTCTGTTCTGTGCCACATTACAAAGAAAATATAAAAAACAAGATACTGTACTTACGCACTGAAGAGGGTTGAATAATGAAAGAAGGTACATTCAAGGAAGAAACAATAAACATTAGAGCTCAACAATCTGAAAACAGTCACTAAAGAAAGCCACAACACAAACTCAACAGGTGGCAAAAAAAAACATTTTTATTCAAATTCAGAACAGTCACTCAGAAAGCTACAACACAAACTCAACCTGTGGCAAAAAGAAAAACAACTTTTTTTATGACAGCTGTCATTTTGCTCGGTTTGACAGTTGCCATTTTCCCTGTGCTGACAGATTTTTTTTTTTTTTTTTTTTAACTTGGGCATCTGCTGCTGGTGACAGCTTGCTGGTGTACCATTTATCTGATGTCATATTGATGGTACAACAGCAGTGTGATGTTAGAGCAGTGGTACAACAGCATTCACACACTCTCACGGAATTCCATAAGTAACAGATGCTAATTATATACTATAAAACTTTTCACATCTTGAGACTCTGACATCCTAACCACTCATGCCAAATTTTGTGTTATTTCATTAAAAGACACCAATGTTATTAAGATGCAAGAATTGGGGTTTAACATTAAATGGCCTGCTCAGCATTAACTATAGGGGTGCTGCCATGCCCCTATAATATTTAAAATATGGCATTACTCACATATAGTACTCTCCCAGTTTAGGCACACATCGTTCTGCTTTAACCTACGTAACACATCCATTGCAGATAAAAAGCATAAACCTGGGCCCCCATATTCAAAGGACATGAAAGGCACATCTCAGCAGAAAACGGGAGATGTGCTGTGCAACCCCAACAATGTGCCACAGTGCAGTATTCAAAAGGGCGGGATGCACTATCCCCAAGGGAATGGGCCTGTGCCCAAAAGTAATATATGCTGCATGAGTGAATGGCTCTTCCCTTGAATAAGTTGTGCAGTGGCATATTCAGAGGGAATGCACTCCTCATTGTCCAGAGATGTGTGGCACAAAGATCCGCCACAAAAAACTGGCCTAAGTCAGCTGGCCATCCACAGGCAGGCCATGGAAGTGCACAGAGGTGCACTGCAGCCTGACAGCTCTGGTGGACCAGTGACACACCCCACCCTGGCCCCAATCCCCGATCGCACCAACAGGACGTGCTGCCCCATGCCACAACATAGAGGCAACCCCCACACCAGCTGTGATCACCCCTACTGGCAGTAATGCAAATCCCCCACCCCGTTAGGTCAAATGGACCCCCCTCCCATTATGTTCCCTGATCACCAGTGTGCCAATATGTATACACCTTGTTTATGCCCTGGTGGACTAGTGCCCCCCCCCAGCTCTGCTCACTGTAACTGACAGTAAATGCAACCACACTTCCTGTTAGTCCAGTGGAATCCCCTGCCCTGGCCCAATCCCTGACAATAACTGAGAGGAGGCGTACTCCTTACCATAGTGCAGGTCCCCCTCCCTTCTGATCCCAATCTGTTCATGGCTGAATGGGAAACACAGTGTTCCATAATGTAATGTACCTCCCTCCAGTGCCCACATCCCATTTCCGTAGTATAGAGCCTCACACCCCATCCACGAACCCTGATCCCCATTCGCATAATAATGCAGTGTTGCATAGAAATTCCATGTCACATAGATATTTCATTCCACAGACAAATGCCACAAACACAGCCCCGGTCTGGTGTTCCATAATGTAGCATCCCCCTCCATGCACCACCCCCCATCACCACTGTGCCAGAGATTGGCACAGCCCACCACTCCCTGTCACTGCCGGACACTGACTGACAGGCATCAGGGGGCTGTCAAAATATAGGACAGTGCTCATTAATAGTCTCTAGTGACAAATGAGTGCTGTTCTATATTATGACATCCCACCCTGATGCCTGTCAGTCATTGGCCAGCCATGGCAGGGAGTGGTGGGCTGTGTGGTCACCAGCACAGGTGGAATTGGGGGGTGCAGGGAGGGTGTCCCCCCTACTGGGGAGGGGGGCTGCTACATTATGGAACACTGGACTGGGGTTGCATTTGCAACATTTGTCTGCAGAATGGAATATCTATGCGACATGAGATTGCTATGCAACAAGGCATCATTATGCGAAGGGGGATTGGGGTTCCTGGATGGGGTGCAGGGCACTATGCTATGGAAATTGGATGAGGGAACTGTCCTATTATTGGATGGTGATGGGCAGATGGATGGTGATTGGATGGGGGGGGACTTGCACTATGGTAAGCATATGCCTCCTGTCAGCTATTGTCGGGGACTGGGCTAGGGCGGGGGATTCCATTGGACTAACAGGGAGTGTGGCCAAATTTATTGTCAGTTACAGTGAGCAGGGCCTGGGAGGGGGGCCACTAGACCACCACCAGGGCAGAGACAGGGCGTATACATATGGGTATACCAGCGATCGTGGTTTGGAATGGAAGGGAGGGTACCATGAGACTGCCAGCGGGGTTCAGTGCAGGTTTCTGCTTGGTTCAGGGATCGGGGATGGGTGAGGAAACTGCTAGACTACCAGGGCTGATTGTGTTATTGTGGCATATGCATGTTTAAGTTGTGGGCTACCTTGGCACATTCAGGCAGGCGCAACTATGCTAATGGACTCATAATGAGCATACATAGTGCCTGTTTGCACCATGCATGCCCAATGAGCACATTAGCATTTACTGGCTGAATATCACCCTTGGGGTCATGGCACATCCAGGTATGTGCCACGCATGTCCCAATGGCGGTAGTCAGTTCCTGACCCTGGATGGTCTGCATGCAACTAGGTGGCTGACCGCTCTGGGCTGTGCATTCCTGGTCAGATATTCAGACAGTATGTACGATCAGTCACGATTGTGCATATTGTTTAAATATACCCTCAGAGTTGGCCTGCGCATCTATTCTGCACGCCACATTGTTGCACACGCTCAACTGGACGGCTCTGCATATGTCCCCCCTGCACTCCAAATTTCACAGCCTATCCGAATATGTAGCAAAATACTGTACCTTACACTGACTCTTTGTAAACAATGCTTTAACATTTGTATTGTACTCTCTACTGTAACCTTGACCCGTGGGTGCACCAACAATAAATTAGACAGCCTTAATCTTTCAGAAATCTCCAGATAAACAGCTTAGAAAAATAAATCAGTCAAGGAAACTATCTCCACAAATTGATAATCAATATGCTAAGTTCAATAAAATTGTACTCTAGATGGAAAATGCAGTGTTTAAAGAAGTAAACACATTATAAAAATGCATGTTACCCACTAATGGAAAGTGTATGGTTCTTGTAACATTATTCTGTTGCCTTTGTCTGGCTTTTTAGAAGTATACATTTGTCTATTTGGACTTTGAAAATTAATACAGCTATTTGTAGGGACAAAATCAATATAACATGTCAGTGTGCATATGTTATAGCTAGGCTTACAGGGGAATGTAATACAATCTTTATGTTATTCTGTTTCGTGTAGTGTTAATTCCTTGAATTGCAAGCAAAAAAAAATCAGAAGCAGTTTAATGCTGTAAGAGATTTTATTTATTTAGAATTTGGTTTACCCAGAGTACTGTAGGTCAACGAACATCCAATATTTTGTTTGCAGTGGGGATTTGCATTTTACCCCTTTTGACAGCTGTAAGCGCTGTAACAGTAAGAATAGAGGAATGAGTTACTGTACAGTAGATCAAACGGTGAGTGAGAGATTAAGCTGAAAAATAAAGCAGACTTGTAGACTTTTCCCTGCTATGAACTAGGCTGCTATTTCTCAATTTTTAATTATTTCATAAATGTATTGCTTTGTAGTGCATTTGGCAAAATAAAAGGATTAAAGCCATTAGGAAAGTGTAGGTCACAGAATATTCAAATATTTTTGTGACGGGATTGATTATGATGATTTTGTTAAAGGAAGAGTGCTAGACATTCACTGTCATGGGCCTGAGTTCAACTGGGTCACTCAAGTGTAGTATGTCTAATGGTTTCAGTCAATTCTTTAGTGAACAACAACCCACACCATAAAACCACCACAAAGAATTGGGTTACAACTATTGATCTTTTGATTCCAAAAAGCATAGAATAAAAGATTAATCCCGATTTACTATTCTGTCCTTAAAACCTGTTTTTTGTAGGTCAGTACAAAAGCACACTTACACAGTGGCATGGGAAGGTTGATTTTTACTTGATTTCTTTTTATAAATACAGTGCTTCCATTTCTGCTCCAATTGTCCACAGTCCATCCAGCTTTCACAGGAATTAAACTCATCAATAAAAAAATAGTAATGCTTTTGACTGATATGTTTGTATTAGAAAACGTAATAAAAATTAACATAAAAGCCAGGTTTTCTACCTTTATCCCCATACTAACTGCTACTCTGGAGTAATCTATTCTTTTGGTAGAATATAATTACTATAATACAAACCACAGTTTATCACAATGGTAAAGAGGCACTTTAATGGTTGGATGTAAAGTTAAACTCTGCTATACCCCTTACGCAAAATGAAATGTATGTTTTTTGTTCACGTGGCAAATACTTATCAATTGTTCATTTTTTTGGAATTTCTTTTTTCTTGTTTATGGTAACAGACTGGTTATTCATCAGAAGTCCTTAGGGGAAAAAAGACTTCCATGCCTTGAAAATAAAAACTTGAATAGGCTGGCCCGGTGGTGCTGAGGGTTGAGGCGCTGCATGCCACACCTCACGCCGCACTGGCGACTCGGGTTCGGGAATGGACTCAGGCAACTGGGAGCTGGCAGGGGGAAGGAAGGATTGTGTGTCCCATGACAGCTCTCCTTCCTGCGGGGGTGGGTGAGGGACATGCGCCACACTACAACAACACCCAGTGGAGGCTGGGTGTCTGATAGCAGCTGGTGCAGCTAATGGGGGGATGGCGGGCGGACGTCTACATGTAGGTGCCCTGATGTCATTGCACATCTGGCTCTCCAGTGGGCAAAAACACCAAGAAAATCAGGTGAACTTCCACCCTATGAAGCCCTCCCTGGGCTTCGATCAGCCTCTGTCACCAGATCCCCCAACCAGATAAAGGTTCCACAGGCTGGATAAGGGGAGCCAGTTCCGCAGCCCCACCCTCTGGGGGGGGAAAGTTGGGGGTGACTGGGGGATCACGGTTCAAGACAGAAGGTGGAAGACTGGGGGCCGTGACCAGGGCTGAAACCTGGCAGAAGGAGCTTCGCAAAAAAATAAATAAATAAATAAATAAAGCTTGAATAAACACATGGGTCTGGATTCCAAAGTGGCCATATGATTGATGCAAGCTGCAGTGAACAGTTGCTAGCACCAGTCGCAGGTGTGTCGGGGACCCTGCACCCAATTCTGAAATGGGAGTGATCCCACTGCAAAACTCCTGCAGTTTGTGGCATTTACACCCATGCATTAAAGGAAAGACACACAGAAGTGAAATGTTGCAAGCTGAGAGATGGCCCTGTGGCACTTAAAATGTTGCCAAATAATGAATTCTTACAGGAAACTGGTGCACATGGGGTACACTGCCACACCAACCCTGTAACCTACTTGTACAGTACAACACTATATCACCATTTATGTTAGGCACAAGAGTACACAGCTCCAGTAGACACAGACATGTATGGTGCCATGGCATATATGTTTTCCAAGACGGACAAGTGCAGACACAATAATGGGGCATATATACTGTGCACAACTGTACACAGGTCCCAAATGGCCTGACCTGTACTGTCAGGTCTAAGGATAGTTCCAATCCACAACCTAAGATGGACACCAATTACTCCCACCTGTACTGTCATATGGGCCTGTGCCCATACTGTGCAGTAACTCAGAAAACTTCCAACCTGTCAAATGTGTACAGTACTAGCAGTGGGTATACTGAGCACATGCTAAATTATATTTGGTCTGCCATGGACACATGACTGAGCGGCAGGCCTCTTGGACAGGACACTTTATTTCTGTGGACAGGTACCAGTGCCCAGTGTAGCCATGCCATCATCATGCCAATAGCTGGATCAGGCCGCAAGCACTTCCCCATGAGTGGTGCACTGGCATTTAGACCAGCTTCAGACTGATCTAACCCCTGTCAAGCCCTGCACCAGTTGTGGCTCTTGCGAAATCCCCCATTTTGGAATATTACAGCACCACTGCAGCAGAAGCCCGACTCTACCATAGCACAGTCGTGCATCTGCTGCAAGAGCAGTGCAAGCCCAGCTGGTGCAGGAGGCTCCCCATATGGCACAGTCCATGAATAAGAATCAGGAATAGCACATGGTGTGGCACAAGGTGCCCCTTGTGCCATTTCTTGTTGGAGCAAACACTGCATGCCATTCCCATAGTTTTGAGAATTGGACCCATGATATTCAATAATAAAAAGGCGAAAACTTTCTGATTTCTGTCATAGAAATTTGACATTTCTTTAGCTCAACTGAAAAGGTGTTAAACATATCCTGCACTCTAAGGGTTAAAGTTTCAGTAGTCATGACAATGACTGCCCAAATTAGAGAACAAACCAAAAAAAAATACAATAGCTGACAACAGGGCCAAATGCTATTATTAGAGCTACTGTCTACATAAATTTTGCTTATGTACACACTAGCTACCTCATTAACATTTATGTACATAGTAGCTATGTCATTTCAGCATTTATGTATATAATAGCAACATCACTACCCCCCCAGCCATCAGTTGGCACCACTTCTTTAACATTCTCATACAGTCACATTGCACACTACATTACCAATTAGGCTTCTAAATCCTCTCAGTAACAGGTTAAACCCTGTAACACTGCAAACTATTCTAGCTGTCAAATCTCCTACTACAAAAGAGTTTTTTTCCCATTTTAAACTCCCCTGTAACTTCCTTCCCTCGCTCCTTTCGTAGCTCCTTCCCACCACCTGCAGCACCAACTTTCCACTGTGCTGCTCCCTCAGTACCCTTATTGGCTTTCAACTTTCTTATACATACAGTACTTAAAAACAAACAAAACCAAAGAGATCTGCCACTTCATTTCTCTCTGACTGCCCACAATGCTCAGTCTCACCGCTCACATCTTCTGTCCACAGTGCTCACTCTCACCACTTCCATCTACTGCATCCAGTCCACTCACAGTGCACCATCTGTGTGCTGGCTGTAATCTCTCTCACTCATTTGCAGCAGCCAAGCACTCATCAATTCCAGACCAAGTCAGAGAGAGAAAGAGAAAAAAAATGCCTAATGAATTAAGGGTGAAAAAAAAACCGCCAAAACCAAAGTGGCTCCCTTGAACTCTTGCTAAGTGAGAAACAGAGCTGCCATGTTTTCAAAAGTCTCCGGCCTCTCACATGGAAAATTTTAACCAACCACACAATGTGCACACCAAATGTGGTAATGTAGTGTCCTTAGCAACCACACTAGTGATCATAGCAACAACAGACACAGAGAAGCACAAAAAACACTTATGTATTAAAATAAATAAAAAAATGCAAGCCCCACAAAAAATACATCCCTATTGCAAAAATGGAATATGCAGTGGGGAAAAATAATGCAAACCACACAAAAAGATGACTCCTCTTTTACACACATGGAATATGCAGTGGGGGATCTCTTAAATAACTGAGTTACGTGCACTTGAGCATTTTAACCTGGGGCAACTCACTCATGGTTTACATTTTTGCAACTGTTGAATGGATTTGCATGACATTTTGCATGCATATTCTTTTGGGCAGGTCTCTAGACATACCAAATTTTGTTGTGGTCGAGTGCGTGGATTCTGAGATACAGATTGTGCAAAAAGTGAATTTGGGGGATTTTTTCCCTTTGGTTTTGCTGGGATTTCTGCCAACTTGGCTAGCACCCATAGGGTTTTGATTTTTGTCCTGACATTTTCAGAGTAAAATGGGACTGGCCCACAGATGTGCCTTTTGCTTGTTTGGTGAAACAAATATGAATCCATTTCAAAGCTATTGAATTTTGAAATTTTTAATAATTGCTTCTGGGCATGCTCAGTAAACACTAAAAAATAACTGTATGAAATGAAAGAATTATTTTTCTGTAATGAGGTCATCCTTTTTCATGAGGGGAAAATTCTTTTTCATTTGCTGACATCTTGTTTTTAGATCTCATGCTTCCTGATCCCCATATTGGGTTCCTTTTATGTCAACTGTGCCAGCACCCAGACTGTTTAGAATTTGGGTCTGAAATTTCCAGAATAAAAAGGGGCTGAAATGTGCCTTTTGCCTGTTTGGTGAAAAAATATTAATGCCTTCAAAAGTTATTTATATTTTCCCCACTTCATAAATCTATTTTCTTGATTTTTGATTTGAAAAAAACATTCTTTTTTGTATGATGAATCACAAAAAAACAGTCACTTGACTATAATATTCGTTTTATTAATTTCTGCCAGTGAGTCCGATCAAGACGGATATCCTCATAAGGCATTTTTGACATTGAGTGATCTCTGTATGATAAAACACAGTCTTCTTTCCATAGAATTAGTTAGTTAGTTAGTTTAAAGCTGATCGCTATTAATCACATTAACATTCTTCTAGTTGTGGAAATATCAATCCTCCATATTTGTTCCCTTTGCTGCTAGAACTCTGAGATGGCAACATTATCTGAGTATCTGGCTTATCTTGGCATCTTTTTTTTTAATCACCAGAAAAAAGGTATAACATTTAATACATTTTAGTGAGTCGCATACTAAATTGTAAAGTTATATGGTTTATTGATTGTATACTAATTGATCTTATGCAGTGTCTTAATTCACACACACACACACGCGGCACACACACACACACACACACACACACACACACACACTTTAGATAATTACTGTTGAACATAGTATTAACCTTGTACTGCCATGGTTATGCAATGGTCAGAACCATCCATGTCATGCTCCTTGACTCTAGCAGCTTGCATGCTAGAACCTATTTAATGTGGACAGATGTTTTTTTGAAAAACAATAAAAACAAATCAAAACAGGTTTAATCATTCTTTGTTGGGGCAAACACAGGACTAGATCTTAGACCTGACACAATTGCAAGAGGTGTATGTGTATGTAGCTGTGGAAGCACAGGGCCTTCTCTGCCCTGTGATTCCATTTATACAGCAAGGATCTATGATGCCGCATTGACAATTTCTTGTCGACGCAATGTTTCCCTAACACCACTGCATCAACCGCAATTGCGGTCTGGATGGTGCCACCGGGATTAAACTTCTTGTTTTGAGGGAGGCCCACTGCACTCCCCCCACTTGTTATTCTCAGCTCCAAGATGGAGCTAATTCAGGGATGGGTTGCAGGACCTTGGGAAAGGGTGCAGGGGTCCCAGGTGGACTTTACAGTGGCATGGTGATATTGTCGGTATTGACCTTGTTGCTGTAAAATTGTCTCTGTAGTGACATTATATTATACAGCAACAGTGACCAAATTGTCAGCAAAGCAATCTTTTTATCCCACCCCATGTACCCAGTACAGTACATTTTCAAATCCCCACCAAAACATAATTCTGTGCACTTGCAACACTTTTCCGCACCACAGGTGCAAAAATACATTTTTTTTGAGTTATCTATTTTTCCTCCTACCATGATCCACCTCTCCTTCAGGCCGCCTAGGTCACCGGCACTCCTCCATAAACTCCCCTGAGCCCTCGCCTCATATCGCAGCCAATCCCCTTGAGGCAGCATGGCATGAACCCTCTCGCTGAGTGGGTCCTTCTCCTCCGAGAGGGGAAGGCACTGGTAAGGGCAACCCAGCACACTTTTTTTCCTGCATCCTCTGGGGCACTACTGAGAAGAATTGGCCTGCCAGGAGCCTGGAGGATGTCTGTGAACCAGATGTCATCATTTGGCCAATCCAGAGCAATTTTCCTTTTTCTGACACTTCCCACACTGCAATGCTTCTGCAATGCTTCCGGTCTCCACTGAGGGCTGCTGCAGAGTGAAATGGCCTTGTAACCCACCCCAGGAGAGGAGAGCTGTCCTACGGATGCTCAATCCTCTCCTTCCCCTGCCGACCCCCGGCAACCTGAGTCTGTTGCCAAACCTGGGTTGCCAGCGTGGTATGAGGTGAGGTGCCAGCGCCTCAGCCCTCTACCCCACTGGACCAGGACAAAACACATTTTGACCATGATTTGAAAAATTATATAGCTGTCACATACATGAGGTGGAGGTAATAAGAAGTCTATGTTGAAAATCTGGGTTCAAAATATTTAAAATGTCCAATGTTATGAGCGTGTGTAGTGAAATTGCAATGAATGGGACAGCAATCAGTGGTTGGGGTGCCACAAGACTCAAGGAAATACATATATGTATGTATGGGGAGTCGGAGACAGCGATCGACGGGTGGAGGTGCCACTAGATACTAGGGAATACATTTTTTTTTTATATAGAAAGTGATTGGCGGGTGGGGGTGCCACCAGACACCAGGGAAAAGTGCGACTCACAGCTAACACTGAAGCCAGCAGCATGACTTCAGCTGTGGCTGTAAAGATCGAAATTCCTGATGTTCTCATACAGAGAACATGGGAAGCGCACTCCTCTCAACAGCTGGGCACCCCAAATTTTTGGGTGCCAGAGAAAGGCGCCTACATGTGGGCAAAATGTTAAAAACAAACATCAGAATCTAGCTAAATGGGTACAGTTTAGCTAGGTTCTGTTGTTTGTTTTTAAAAATCCCACCACTTTTATGTATTTTCAACATTTGTCAGTTCATGGAACAAATGAACAAGATGATGGTTGGCACAGCACAAGAAAATGTTTGGTGCCCTGCCAATTCAGAGGTGCCAACGCAACAACCAGCATTTGTGGCATCACATTTTTCTTTTGCCACAGAACGTTATCTGAAAACTCCAACTTCACATGCACAGGTCAGAAAAAATAAAATTCTAAAACATTATAACTCAGGAACCCTTTAATATTTTTTCACCATACCTCTCAAAGGCACTGCCTTAGGACATGGCACATGTGTCCTGCATATTTGGGGGAAAAATTATATTCCATGTAGGCTTTGATGGAGAGCAAAAACAAAACATGTTTTGTATAGGAAAAAAGTTAGATTTTTACAAAACATGACACGGGCGGATCTCAGAAACCATACAAGCTGCCATCACAAAATGTTTCACATGTCAAGACATTGCCTTCTAGACAATTCATACAAAATTTCATCTCATTTCTTCAAAGGAAGCAAAAGATATTAATGTGCAAATTTAAGGTTTAACATTAAACAGGCTACTCAACCCTAACTATAGGAGTGCTACCATGCCCTATATTATGCTATTTTTACCTTTTGGCTTATTCACTTTATTCTCTGTTTATTTTGGGGAAAGCATTCAAACAAAATTCATAGGACATTACCTAAAGAGAAAAAAATACATATAGTTTGCTTACAAAGGTCACCTGTATGCCTCTTTCCCTCAGTTACAAAAGGAAGAAGTTCGGTTAATATGCTAAAAAGACATACAACTAGTATCTATATGAACATAAGAACATACGAAATATACTAGCAGATAAAGGCCTAATGGTCTACCAAGTCTACTTGATTGTGCAGCTAGCACCCTTATTCTACAGCTGCCCTCCCTCCCACCCTCATCGTCCCCTGATCCTCCCTCTTGCCCTGTCCAAGTCCCTTTTGAACCTGCACACTGTTCTACTGGATACCACTTCCACAGGTAATGCATTCTACTCAGCTACCACCATCTCTGTAAAAAAGTGTCTCCTCATCTCCCTCCAGAACCTTCCTCCCTCCAGTTTCATATCATGGCCCCATGTGTCCCACCCCTCTCTTACTTTGAGCAGATCCTCCGTACCTGTCTTGTTTACTCCTTTCATGTACTTGAAGGTTTCAGTCATATCCCCCTGTCCCACCTCTCCTCCAGCAAGTACATGTTCAACTCCCTCAGCCTACTGTCTTATAGAGATGCAGCGAATTAAAAATCCACTGGCAAAGTGAATGTGAAGTGGCCACTTCACGTTGGCATTTAGCTACGGTGAGTGCCCCATAGGAAAAGCTTACTTTGCCTTGTTATTATTACTTGCATTGTCATTCTGCCTTAAACATGAAGTAAGGCAGAGTAACAACAATATTGGCAGCATCCCACCCACATAGTCACCAGAATGAATGTGCATCCCCAAAGTGCTACTGTCTTGTGTCCAGAAAACTCCCCAGTGCTGATGAAGTGAAATGAGAGTGTAACAAGAAATGCAAAGTCTCCCAGAATTAATGGAGCACTCAGTCATGCACGCAGTGGTCAGGTCACACACAGAGTCACCAGAATTAATGTGTTTCCCCAAAATGCTACTGTCTTGTGTCCAGAAAATTCCCAAGTGCTGTCGAAGTAAAATGAAAGCGTAAAAAGAAATGCAGTCTCCCAGAACTAATGGTGCCATGCCAATGCACAGACAGATTAAGATTACGCTGCACACTCAAGGGATGCATACGAAAAGGCACAACACCACCTAACCAGTGCTCACAAGTCCCAAATCCTAATCTGGAAAGGAATACATTTTGCCAGTTGGGGGATTAGTGCATGGCAGTAACAATCCACTGCCAGTAAAGATACCACAAAGCAGTATAAAAAATTCATGCAGGTGCGGTAGGTAGCAGTTTCACATTGCTGCAATTACTCTGTAACACAATAAAACGTGTCTGATTTAATGTCACACATTGCACACACATTCACACGCACACTCAAGTAATGCATAGCAAATTGAAAACCTTTAGTAATATAACCAAATGTTTTAAACAGACAACTTGTACACTGCTGCACCACAACAATCAGCAACAAAATGTCAAGAATTACTGAAAATATTACTGTGTGTACATTAACACAGTTACACAAGAAAAATATAACCAAAACAGAAAGACTGCCTTTTTCTTGACAAAGACATGTTTGGGAAACCTTTTCTCCTGCTATTGTCTGCTCCCCACACCTTTCACTTACCCTCTCTGTTCTGGACTTTTTCCCTGTTTGTTTCTCCTAATCTGGCATGACCTCTTTCTTGTAATAATAATGTGATTATTGATATCTCATGTCCTTTTGCACAAATTATTTGATATGTATTTGTACATGTTTTCTTGCTCTTGACACAACACAAATTGTTGTGTTATCTATGTAACCTTTTGTACTGTATCTAATTGACGTGGAACCTTTGTAAAAGAGCCTCTGGCTCAAAGGTAGTAATTCCTAGAACAATAAACTAAACTAAACTAATCTATCTACACCACAAATACACCCGTCTCCCAAAACACACTTCACAGTACACAGACTGACTGTTCTAAATTAATATTCAAAATCCACACACAATGGCCAAAATAAAAGTGCTGAAACACGATAAATGCTGGAGATGCCAGTCTTCACTGGCACATTTACTTCACATCCTGTGGGCATGCCCTGTACTTCAAGTTTTCTGGTCCACAGCCCTGAAGGACTGCTCCAGAATTGTAGGTAAGCCCATACTCCTATCTCAGACCTCTTTGGAGTTAGGAGATGACTCCTCCCTACAACCCTTACTGGGGCCGCTTATAGCATGGACCATGAATTCGATTATGGAAGCAAAAAGGGCCATCTTGATGAAATGGAGGCAACCCACCGTCCCCATGGCCCCTACCTGGAGGGCAGCCATGTCTAGACTGGCAGTTTTTGAGAGACGCACAGCAGTGGGGCAGTGGGGAAAGGGCATCTCCCAAGATACCACATGAAATGGGATGCGCATTTGCATTCCCACATATGTATGGTCCCTCCCACTCCTCCAGCCAATCCTCCATTGGGTTAATACTTTCCCCTCCCTCCTTTCTATAGGTACCACCCAAATTAGTTTGGGACACACTGGAGCTCTCACCTCACTCTCAGATATTCCTGTACCTTTTCTACTTAATCTACTCTCTATTCTCTGTTACGGGACTGCTGTAAGCACTCAAGTCTGTGAAACTGGCATACAGTATAGTAATCATACCTCTGAAGTAATGCCTTCTTCTAACCAAGAACTGTTAAATGTATAATAACACTATTCATAGAATTACTAACATAAATAGAATGATTAGTTACATCTAGATAGATAAAACTCTCTTGCAAGATAACTCCAGAAAGAATTAGACCACTTATTGACTAGTCTGATACTAGAAATGTACCAATGATCAGATATGCATGTGGCTTTATAACTTGATGTGATATATGTCAAGAGATGTGATATATACAAAATGAGAAAATTCAATAAAATCTTATATGATAAAAAAAAAATCCACACTCAACAATAAACACTCGATGATATGAGCACAGAAGAGTTTCCTACAATCGATGTACTAAATTTTGAGCAAAAAATATAACTCAAAAGGCATTTTAAACAGCTTTTAGAGGTTTTGAATCACAGAGCTCTGAGAGCAAACTGTCTCCAGCTACCACTGCACACACACTACCCAGGCCAGAACTGAGGCTGTGCCGAACAATCTAGAGCCCATGTGACCTGCAATCCCATGAATAACTGCAGAATTTAATTTGGAGTTCAATTACAGGGCGAAGTGAGGTGAATTACATTGATTCCAATGTACTTCACTTTAAAATTGGTGGAGAAGTGGTTTCGGGAAGGTGGAATAACGCAAAGTCATTGGTTTCAATGGACATTGTGTTCCTCATTATGAAGCAAAGTACTCCGCTTCACATTGTGGAGTTCTCCGTGGATTCCGTGTTACTCAGTGAATCACTTCACGGAGCAAATTGGGGTCACTTCGCCCACCACTACTTATAGTACTGTAACTCTCGTGCTGTACGGGAAGGAATGTGAATGCCTATGGCTGTACTTCCACGATGAGCTGTAGCACAAAACTCCCTGACTTAAAAACACTTATTAATGAGTACAATTGTGGAGTGGTGAAGCCTGGAGAGATACTACAAAACATGCTTACAATACATCCAAGTAATTAATAAAAAAATGATGTTGTGATTCGTGACGTGATCATTAATCTTGATTTGTGACTGTATTTGTGACTGTGATGATGAAGAATGTGATTCAGTGTCGACAGTGTGAGATAACCAATATGGAACTCTATTGGGAATGCAAATGCCTATGGTTATGTTTCCCGATGAGCTGCAGCACAAACTCCCCGACTTAAAAACGCTCATTAATGAGTACAATGGTGGGGTGGTGAAGCCTGGAGAGTTACTACAAAACATGCTTACAATACACCCAAGTAACTAGTCAAAAAACTAGTGTTGTGATTCATGACATGATTGTAAATCGTGATTTGTGACTACATTTGTGACCGTGATGATGAAGAATGTGATTCGGTGTCGACAGTGTGAGATAACTAATATGGAACTGTATTGGAAATGCGAATGCTTACAGCTTTATTTCCCCGATGAGCTGTAGCACAAAACTCCCCGACTTAAAAATGCTCATTAATGAGTACAATGGTGGGGTAGTGAAGCCTGGAGAGATTCTACAAAACAGGCTTACAATACATCCAAGCAACTAGTAAAAAAATTCATGTTGTGATTCGTGACGTGATCATGAATAGTGATTTGTGACTGCATTTGTGACCGTGATGATGAAGAATGTGATTTGTATCACAAGTGACTCATGATGATGGTCCTGACTTAAAAACGCATATTGATGAGTACAATGTTCATGCAGAATTATACACCACACCTGTCTAGTACTCTGAAGGGAAGCCAAAAAAAACAACTGTGACTTAGGTTACAGATGGAGAATGGGCACTAAAGAGATGCAAATGCACAGACAGATTAAGATCGTGCTGCGCACTGAAAAGATGCAGACACAAAAGCACAACACCTAACCAGTGCTCACCATCAGAAATTCAAATCTGGAAAAGAATACCTTTGCCAGTTGGGTCGGGCCGCGGTGGGGGCAGTGTACTGCACTGCTGCAGTAACAGTCACTAGTACTAGTATCAGTAAAGATTCCACAAAGAATTAAAAAAATCACACAGCTGCAGTGGATAGCAGGTTCACATTGCTGAAATTATTATATAGCACAATAAAAGGTGTCTGATTTGATGACATGCGTCACACACATACTCACACACACACACTAAGTAATATGTAGCAAATTGAAAACTTCAGTAATATAACCACATATTTTAAGCATACTAAAGTGATGCACTGCTGCACCACAATAATCAGCAAAAAAATGACAAGAATTATTGAAAATATTACTGTGTGTACATTAACACAGTTATACAAGAAAAATATCACCAAAACAGAAAGCACTATCTTTTTCTCCAAGTTAATCTACCTACACCACAGATACACCCCTCCCCCAAAGCACACTTCCACTATCTCTCAGTACACTGATTTAATGTTGCACATAACATTCAAAATGCACACAAAAACAATAAACACTCGATGATATGAGCACAGGAGGGTTTCCTATAATTGATGAACTAAAGTTTCAGCAAAAAATGACTCAAAGAGGCTTTTTTAACAGCTTTTAGAAGGTTTGAATCACAGAGAGCTCTTAGAGCAGATTGTCTCCTACAGCTTCCTACACAAACTACCCCAAACTGAGATGGTGCAGAACAATCTAGAGCCCATGTGACTTTGAAATTCCATGAATCACTGCAAAATTTGCCTTTGGAGCTTAAAAACAAGGCGAAGTGAGACAAAGTACATTGATTTCAATGTACTTCATCTTAAGAATTGGTGGAGTAGTGGTTTGGGAAGACAGAGTAACACCAAGCCATTATTTTCAATGGACTTTGCGTTACCCATTATAACGCAAAGTACTCCACTTCGCATTGTGGAGCACTCTGCAAATTCTCCTTCATTCCGTGAATCACTTTGCTGAGCAAATTGAGGCCACTTCACCCATCTCTACTCTCATATGGTAAGTCCCCCAACCCCTGGATCATCTTTGTTGCCCTGTGCTGCACCCCCTCAAGCAACTTACTGTCCCTCTTCAGACACAGGCATGAGTACTGCATGCAGTACTCCACTTGTGGCCTAACCAGTGATCTATAAAATGGCAGCATCGCCTGCCCTATCCTCGAAGATATACCCCTTGCAATGTAACCCAATAGTTTGTAGGTTTGCAGCTGCCTACCTACGTTGTGCTGAGTTGTTCATTGATCCCATAATGAGCACCCCCAAATCCTTCTCCTCCTCTGTCATGGCTAGCTGCACTGCCCCCAGCTGGTAACTCCTTCTTGTGTTTTTAACCCCAAAATGCAGCAGCTTGTACTTTTTGGCATTGAAGCCCAGTTGCCAGGTGTCCGACCAAGTTTCCCACTTTTCCAGATCATCTTGCAACCCCTGCCATCCCCCTAGGTCATCCACCACTGCTCCCATCTTGGTGTCATCAGCAAACAGACTGATTTTGCTCTTGATGTCCAATGATATGTCTGCAATGAATATCCCAGACATCACTGGACCCATCACCAAGCCCTGAGGATCACCACTCATAACTGCCCTTGGGGATGAGAGCTCCTCACCCACCACAAACCTCCATTACCTTCCCTGAAGCCAGCTCACTACCCATCTCACCAGCTTTGAACCCACCCCTTTGCCTTCTAACTTACCTCCCAGGCTCCCATGTGGCAACAAATCGAATGCCTTACTGAAGTCCAGATACCGAACATCCACTGCATGGCCCCCATCAAATTGCCTAGTTATCCAGTCGTAGTAATCCACCAGGTTGGCTTGGCAGGATCTGCCACTGATGAAACCATGCTGTCTGCTGTCCTGTAGCCCATTGTCCTCCAGAAGGGACACCAGCCTCTCCTTCAGGACAATCTCCATCAGCTTACCCAGGATGGATGTGAGGCTCACCGGTCTGTAGTACCCTGGTTCATTCTTGGAGCCACTCTTGTGGAGGGGCACCGCATGAGCCATCCTCCAGTCCTGTGGTACACACCCTAAATGTAGTGAGCGATTGAATAGGTCTGCCAAAGGCCCTTCCAGGGCCTCAGCCAGCTCCTTCAGTACCATGGGCTGGATGCCATCTGTCCCTGGCACCCTGTCCATCCTCAGTGCCCTCAAGCCCTCCAGAACCCTGCACTCCATGATTTCCTCATCTGTCACCCCTTCCCCCTCCTGCCCTACCACCCCCCTTGGGTATCAACCCCCCTTCTCCTTAGTAAATACCAAGCAGAAGTAATCATTTAGAGCTTCTACTTTATCACCCCTGCTTCCACCCAAATTCTCTCCTTCCTAATCCTTCCTATATGGTCCTTACTCCTTTTCTCCCTGATGTACCTGAAGAAGTCTTTCTCCCCCTTTTCAATACCCAACACCAGCCTCAGCTCCTTAGATACCTTAGCTGTTCTTACTGCCCTTGTCACCTCCTTCGATTCCTTCATTTACTCCTCTATGCCCTCCTGTCTTTTTGTACCTCCTATAGGCGACTCTTTTCCTCCTTACCTTTTCCATGACCCCCTTGCTCACCCAGCTAGGTTTCTTTACCTAGCATTCTTGCTCTGGGCCTTGCTGCAGGTTCTGGTTGCTTCCACTATCCCCAGCGTTATATGCTCCCACCTCTGGTTAGTGCCCATACTAGGTTGAATTCTGGCCAGGTACCCTTTGACTACTTCCCCCAGTCTCCAGAAAATCAGCCCTCCTGAAGTCCAGCATCCTTGTGTCAGTTTAAACTCCTTCCTTACCCATATCCAACATGAACCATACTGAGTGGTGGTCACTCCCTGACAGCAGTTCCTCCACTCTCCATTTCCCTTACAAACTCCCTATTTGCAAGCACGAGGTCAAGGGTATTCCCTAACCTGGTTGATTCGCTGACTATTTGCATCAGGAAGCTGTCCTGGAAGGCATCCAGCAGCAGCTGTTCCCTTCTTTTCTTGGATGTTGGGGTACTTCAATCCACTCCTGGAACATTGAAGTCCCCCATGATCACCACACTTCCCTTCTCGCTGGTCCTCCTGATCTGTCCCACCAGTTCCCTGTCTAACTTCTCTGACTGAGAGGGTGGCCTGTACACCACTCCCATCTTGAGAGTCCTATTCTTGGAATCCTGGATTTGCATCCATAGTGACACTGTACTGCCCTCTTCTCCTTCCTCCATTACACCCTTCAGTCATTCCCTCACATATAGTGCCATCCCCCCTTTCCCATTCACTCTATCCCTAGGGAATATCCTGTAGCCTGATACCAACACGTCCCAATCATTGTATTGGGTGGCCCATGTTTCGATGATGGCCACCATTTCCACCTCCCCCTCTGTTATGAGAGTCTGCAGCTCTGCAGTTTTCTTCCCAAGGCTCCTAGCATTGAAGGTGATCACCTTCCACCCCTTCACCTTCCCCTCTCCCCTCCTGCCTTCTTTACTAGCATTGCCACTAGTACTTGCCCTTTGTTCTCTGTATATGTTATGGGGGTTAGCTCATATGGCTTACCAACATGTGGTCTCTGCATGCCTCTTGCCACCCCCTGCTCCTAGTTTAAATTCCCATCTTCCTCTATGTACTTCTCTATCCTCTGTTTCAACACTTTCTTTTCCTCCTTGCTCAAGTGCAATCTATCCTTGGCTTAGAGAGTACTGTTTTCCCAGGTCCCTCCACATCCGCCGACCAGCTCATACACTTTAGCATGACACCAGGGTTCTAAGCCATTTGTTAAATTCCTTTATTCTTAGCTTTCTTGCTGTGCTCACCCTGAGCACTGGAAGTGCCTTTGAGAAAGTTACTGATCATCCTGTCCCCTCGCATAATTATCCTAGTTCCTCAAACCTCCTATGGACTATATCTACCATCCTGTCAGCTAGGTCATTTGTCCCCAAATGTAGAATTAAATGAGGCTTCTCCCTACTCCCTTCTAGCATATTAAGGAACAGATTGTCCCATCCTTTCTGCTGTCATTTCTGGCATGGCCTCCACCCAAATGCGACTGTGCCTCTCCCCCTTGCTACCCCCACCTGACTCCTCTTAGTATTGAGTCCCTAGCCCTAAGATTCCACCCCATTTACAAACTGCTTGCTTCCCTTCCTCCCCACCTCCCACTCCAATCACCTCCTCTTCCTCCTGCACAGTAGGTCCCCCTTCTGACCCTGTTGTAATTGCCACAGCAGAACTTCCTCCCTCTCCAGTTTCATCTGAACTTCTATCAGTTACTCCTCCAAGCTCATCAGCTCCCTTATCCTACTCCTTTCCCTCTAGTACTGCAAAATGATCTTCTGAAGACCTTTCTCCTACACTTTCTTCCTCCTTCCTTATACTAGCCCATCCCCTCCTTTCAACTCAGTAACTGTTGCCACTTCTCCTCCTCCCCTTTCCAGTCCCTTTCTTCTCCTTCATGTTTTCATCTTTCCTTTGACCTGGGTTCCCCTTATGCAATGCCCTTTGGCCTGGGTCCCCCATCTCTGCTTCCCCTCTTCTGACCCTCTCCTCCCCAACCCCTGTTGGCCCAAACTGTGACCTCCATCCTCATCTCCCCTCCTCCATCCCTCCGCTGTTGGGCCATAACCTCCTCCAGCCTGTCTTGCCTGTCATGTCTGTCTTAGCTCCTCCTACAGACCCTTGATCTCATTTTCAAGTTTCCCTATTTGGTTGCACACTAAACATTGCCCCACTCTCTACGCAATTTTTAGAAAGACTGGTGCACCACAGTTGTTGCAGCTTACCACCCTACCCATTTCTCTCATTGCCCACCAGCGACCCCCCCACCCATCCAGATGAAGAATACCCAATGTCCCCCCAGTCTCCCCCCTATCATTGCAAAACATCCTTCTCCTTTTCTCAATTTTCCTTACCCCCTTTGTCATACACTTTAGATAGATTGAGCAGCTGTCTTTAAAGTTCCTATCCCTCCAGATCACACGCAAAGAAGAAGCTGTAATCAACTATTGAGCAGCCTTCTATCTCCTACCTCTCCTTTTCTCAGTTGAAGCTAATGAATACTAATTAAACGATTTAAGCCCTACAGTAGTGTGCCCCAAACAGTACAATACAATACAAAACAATACAATCCTTCTTTCATTTGCACTGCAAGACTAGTAACTGGAAATGCACAGCTTAAATGTCATGTAACTGCCTCAGTAACCTTGTTAAAAAATGCAACATCACAGTCCTACCCCTCTTTTCCACAACTGAAATGTATGTGATTGCATCTGATCGCAATAACTGCACAGGCCCCAATGCTGCAGTATAACAATTCAGTAAATGCTATAGTATAAGAATGCAGTATCCAGTTTTGACTGTATTACATGTTAACCACCCACTACAGACACAGACCCCTTACATTCACAGATGACCCTATAAATGTCCCAATGCTCTTGGTTAGGTTGCAAAAATGCAGCACACAATGTTTTGGATGTATTCACAGTATCTTTTTTAGAGATGCAAGTCCTTCCAGTCAATGCAGTCCCTGCCCCTAAATGCACCTTGAGTCCACTCCCTTCACTGACCTCCTCCTCCTCCTCCTGCCGCTCCTGATTGGTGAGAGCACTAATGGGAGTGGCTCAGATTTCCCATTTAATAATGGAGGCGGTGAGGGGCAGGTGGGAGAAAAAACTGCTGCTAGTTCAGTTTGCAGCTGGGCTTGCCCTTAAATAGCCCAGCCGCATTCGAATTCGGCACCCTTGTGCTCTTCAGGTGACCTGATTGGCTGCCACCTCAAAGCCATGGGTGTGGCCCCAGAGAGAGCTCCCTTTTTCACTGCAGCTATGGCTGCCTTCCCTAGCAGCAGATGTGTCTCGAACTCCTGCTCCACCACGCAGCTACAGCCACCAAGCTCCCCTTCCCAGACATGGATGTGGACTGATTCCTGCAGCGGCTCCAACAGGAGCCCTCCACCCCAAACAGCTACTGCTCTATGTATGTATCTATGCCAGCCAAAGAACTTTATGGAGCATTGAAAAGTAGACGTAATATATTTATGCTGATATTAACAAAGGCACTCATTTTTTAATTTTTTTTTTGCAGTTAATCTTTTTTTGAGCTGTAAAAAAATATGCCATACAAACATACAATGGATCTGTTTAACTGATACGTACAGCATTTTCTGACCTAGATGACATCTGGTGTGGATACTAAAAATACACGAACACAGTGACTTACAATCAGATACTTCATTTATACACATAAGGGATTTCACTTGTGCAAATACCAACAGCATATTTGATTGTCTATTTACATGTCTATCAGTGGGGAGTATTACCCAAGAGCAAAGCAGGGAGAACCTTATAGAAGATACCCCCATGGAGGGTTAGTCATCAACAGGCATGTTACATTATAACAACCTAACACAGCAGTTTTTAACTTGATAAGACAACCAGACCCAAGGCTAGCCATCAATGGGGTTTGAGTGGGTCCTTGCTCTGAGTGGTCCTCTGGGATCCTGGTCAGTAATGTCCAACTACACAAACCATATAGTAGATGATGATAGGATGGAAATAACTAGACAAGAAATTAAGAGTAAACTGGATGCAATCAACATTAATAAATCACCAGGGCCTGATAACCTCCATCCTCGCCTGTTAAAAGAAATAGCATTGTGGTTAATTGAACCATTGTATAACATTTTTAATTTGTCTCTAACATCAGGATTAGTACCAAGTGATTGAAAGACTGCCTTGGTAACACCCATATTTTAAAAAGGCAATAAGAGTGAAATAGCCAACTACAGACCTATTAGCCTGACCAGCATACTGGGCAAAATGTTTGAAGCTTTTCTGAAAACAAGGATTGAGGATGATTTGGTTGAAAAAACTCTTGAGGACCCAAACCAACATGGTTTTAAGAGTAAAAGGTCTTGCCCTACTAGCAACTTACTTTTTTATGAAAGGATTAGTACTGTAGATTCTTTTATGAAAAGACACCAGTGGATGTGGTATACTTAGACCTATGCAAGGCTTTTTCTTTTCTTTTTTTTTTTTTTAGTTGTTTAACCAGGAGCAGCACACTAAGCTGAAAGCTTTTTACAGGTGCAACCTGGGAGCACAGGGAAGTTAAGTGACTTGCTCAGGGTAGCACAGTATGCAAGCAGAAGCTGTGGGATTCAAACCCAGGTCTGTTCTGCTGGATGCCACCAGATTTGCAGCTCAGAGCCTTAAACTACTACGCTATACTTTTGATAAAGTGCCACACAGAACTCTTACTAAAAAATGAGCTCATCTGGAATACACCACAAACTAGTTAACTGGGTTGATGAGTGGCTCAAAAACCATACACAGGTAGTATGAATAAGAAGGCATACCTCAAATATAGGCACCGTCACTAGCGGGGTGCCACAGGGATCCATTTTGGTGCCTGTATTGTTCTCTATTTTTTTGTCTGATATGACGATAAATCTGAAGAATATTGCCATAAAATTCTCAGACGATACTAAAATTGCAGCTAAAATGGGTTCAGTAGAGGATACAGCTGACTTTTCCAATGACTTAAAAAAACTAGAAAGTTGGGCTAAACAAAATTATATGAATTATAACATAAATAAATGTGTAATTATGCATTTCGGGGATACAAACCCAAAAAGAACAGTTTATTCTGAATGGTATCCCAATGACACCAATAAAAGAAGAAAAAGACCATTGTGTGATTATTAAGTCAGATCTCTCATTTAGCATGCATTGTAATCATATTAGAAATCAGACAAATAGATTAATAGGATGCATAAAAAGATCTTTCATTTCTAGAACTAGGAAGTGTATATTCTTCTGCTATATAGAGCATATATACGTCCCAATTTGGACTAATGCTCTTTGCTTTGGAGTCCCTATCTTAGGGGTGACATCAATGCTTTGGAGGGAATGCAGCAAAGGGTTACCAAGATGATAGATGGCCTGCAAATCAGAAGTTATGATGAGCAAGTAAAAGAGCTGGATCTCTATTCGCTGGAATTGAGAAGGACAAGAGGTGATCTGCTACTGATGTTCAATATATCCAGAGATGTGGAACTTAGGACACAATTGAGTATGACCTTTAACAAGAGAGAGAGTGCAATCATAGAAGCCACAGATTTCAATTATATTTAACATACTCAAAGTTAGATAACAGACATTTCTTTATACCCAGAGGATCATACCTATATGGAATGGCCTACCTAAATCATTGTTGGATACAAATAATTTGGATGCATTCAAAATGAATCTTGATAAATTTTTATTAAACAAGGCATATATATATATATATTCAGGTTCTGGAGATGTACTAATATGAGCTATAGCCTTCTGTACATCTATCACTCTTAGTATGTAACTTAGTATGTATGAATTGTAGGTATGGAGACCACCTGGCCAGGAACTTCTGTAGTTTAAGCAGTGAAATGGGACATTCTTGTTAAATTGGACATTTTTTTCCATAGCCAAAAGCAATTCCTTAAAGAATGGGATTTCAGTGGAATACCATCTCCTAAGGATCAGCCTTTGAGCCTCAACCAAGGCCTGTAGCAACCATAGCCACTGTGGAGGTTTAAAGGGAGAAATGATCTCTTCCATACCTACTAATAACATGGCAGGGGGATAACAGAATACTGCATTGTGGGATCTCTGAACAACAGGTCACAACCTTCCTCCTTAAGACAAGTATGTGGTTGCATTGCAATAAGATGTGGACCAGATCAGCTCCTGGTGTAGAGATGCAGCAAAAGTTAATTTCACTGTAGAAGTTACAGCAAAAACAGGAATTTCGCAATGCAAAATATTTCAATAAATTTCCTACACGTTGCAAAATATTTTGCTTGTGCTTAATGCGAAATTCCACCTTCGAAATGCAGGGGCCCAAATTGGCCGAACAGTGGAATTTCTACTGTGAGTGGCAAAATTCCACATTTTGCTGGCAGAATTTTACATTTTGTGTACAAAATTCCACATTTCGTGGATGGAATTTCACATTTCACACTCAAGAAATTTTTTGCAAAATGAGCAAAATTTTCAAATATATTCACCAATCTCTACCCCTGGGGCACTGCATTTCCAACAGTCATCTTGTTACAGAAGGCCCGTAGCCTTAAGTTGCACTGGAGTATGGTGTAGTAGTAGCCAGAGACATTGCCAGCTATTTCCAGAGTTTCTCTCTGCTGCCCCTACTGTGGAAATGCAGAAAGCAGGAGATATTTCTGGGAAATATCACAGAAATTTGGGGAAATATCTGGCAGTGTCTGTGGCTGCTATTGTACCACAGGTGCAGTATTTAATTTTGGATGAGAAAGCTGTGAGGTTCTCTGCATACTTTTTGGGCCAAGATCCAGCATTTACACCAATCATCCTCCAATATGGTAAGATAAAGCATCCTTTGCCATTTTTTTGCAGGGATTGAGGGGTCTGGGGCCTCTTCTTTCATCATTTTATATATACTGCCTGCTAGGCTAGCAGGGACTATTAGCCATGAGGCGAGTGGTAATTTTGCATTGTGTACTACCCCCTAATTTTACAGGTCGAGCATGGACACATCACTTTAGACAAAACATAAAAGAGTTTTCTTAGTTGAAGATACTTCCCAAAATCATTTTTGAGCAGGTTATATCTCATTTGCAGTGTTAGAAAGGATTCCAAAAACTGCCCATCCAGGGGTTAACATATCTTTAATTTTATGTATTTGATTAATTTGCCAGGTTTTCCAGTGAAATGGCATTGGTCTATGCACCACTGAGGATTGTTCCAAAAGCAGGTGTGTATCCCTCGGCTCAGACAGGATTTTGTTAATTGCCCCACTTCATCCCAGGCTGAATGTTCTGCCTTCACAGTTAGCCAAACTTGGAATTTTCTGGGAAGTGTGAGGCCAAGATATGCTCTGGGATGTGTGCCTTGTTGCGCCTTAGATTCCAAATCTATCCAATTTGGCAAATTTGGACTATGTTCATGGAATAGTCTACATGTTCCAGTTGCTAGGAAAGCATATGCATGGAGTTGGAAATTTGGCAAAACCCAGCCTGCTTTATTTGAGGGCCCCTCATTTTGGCTCCACTATACCTCAGCGTTGAGGTGTCCCAGAGGAAATTCCCTATAATGGCATTTAATTTCTGAAACCATTTATCAGATACTGTATCTGAACTGGGAGGTGGGACAAGAAATAAAATACTCTATGGGCTAGCATTAACAAATGCACTCTGATAGGAACTGTCAGAGATTGCTATCAACAGATAGACTCTGATATGAATGGTCAAAGATAGGTTATCAGAGGCTTGTGATAACCGTAATGGATCATGGAGGCCCAAGACAAATCTTGCATATAGCTTAAATGTATCAAGAAAATACTGAAATTATATGAACATACATACAAATGGTATCCTGTGAGAAGGGCAACCACTATTGAGTGCTTAGAAAAAGGGTGACTCAATAGAGGCTCCTGTTCTCAAGGGTACTGGACAGGGGGTGAATATAGGTGTAACAACATCCTGTTGCTATATGTATATGTGCGCAGGGGTGCAGCGAACAAGCCGTGCAATGGGTGGAAGGGTTTGTGAGGCATTGTGCAGCAGTGGGTTGCTGAGCTGGCCCTGTGGCATGGCAAGCTAGGGATGTGAGGGTGCTGGGTTTGGTTCCAGTCGTGCGTTCATTTTGTTGCACTCTCAGCTTACAACTTTGTTTCCCCAGATTTGCACCCCCCTGACATACGCCCCCCTGGAGTTGAGAATCCGTTAGTGGTGGGTGCAGGTGGCAACCCCATATAAACAAAAATTTTAACAAGCTCCCGGCTCCTTTGCATATGCTGGGAGGTACATCGGTGAATTGATTTTCACCAATGTACGCTCTCCCAATAGCGATCGCTTCTTTCCGAGATCACCATTACCACATCGATCCCATACAAACATATGATATACCAGCAGAATCTGGCCTCATGGTCTATCGAGTCTGCTCATTTGTGCAACTAGCCCTCAACTTGCAGCTGCCCCACCCTCCCCATCCCTCCTCACAACAACCCCCCACCCTCTGTCCCACCCCTTCTTGAGACTTCCCACTGTTCCACATAATACCACTTCCTCGGGCAGAGTATTCCACTTGTTCACCACCCTTTCCATAAAAAAAAGTCTGCTGATTTCCCTCCTGAATCTTCCGCCCTCAAACCTCAGCTAATGCCCTCTCATGTCCCTCACCCTTTTGATCTGAAAAATCTCTTCTGTATTAGTCTTATTTATTCCCTGTCAGTATTTTACTGTATCAATCATATCCCCCCATCCCTCCTTTCCTTCGAGGTATACACGTTCAGCTCTCCCATCCTCTCCTCATAGTATTTTCTCTCCATTCCCTGGATCATCTTCATTGTTCTATGCTGCACCTCCTCCAACAATCTGATTTCCCTCTTCAGGAATGGACACCAGCACTGCACACAGTATTCCAGGTGCGGCCTGACCAGTGACCTGTACAAGGGAAGGATCACCTCCCTGTTCCTGGAGGAGATTCCCCTCACTATGCACCCCAGCATCTTTTTTGCTTTTGTAGCCCCCTTCCTGCACTGAGCTGAGTGGTTCATGCTCCCCATAGTAAGCACCCCAGATCCTTTTCCTCCATGGTGCATTCCATCTCTACCCATTCCAGCTGATATGTCCTTTGGTTCCTAGCTCCAAAGTACATGACCTTGAACTTCCTGGCATCGAACCCAATCTACCATGATTCTGACCACTCCTATAGTTTTGTCAGGTCCTCCTGCAATTACCTCCACCCCTTCGTGTTATCAACCACAGCTCCCATTTTGGTATTGTCTGTGAACAGACTGATCTTACTCCAGACCCTATGTGAGATATCAGCTGTGGATATCCCAAACAGCACTGGTCCCAGTACTGAACCCTACAGCACCCCACTCGTGATGTCCCTTGGTGATGAGAGTTCCCCCCACCACTAGCCTTTGCTGCCTACCCATCAGCCAGTTGGTGATCCAGTTGACCATTTTTGTTCCCACCCCATGTGTTCCAGCATTGCCCCCCAGCCTCCCATGCGACACAGAATCAAAGGCCTTGCTGAAGTCCAAATACAGGACATCCACTGCATGGCCCTTGTCCAGCTCCCTGGTCACACAATCGTGGAATCCAACTAGATACATCTGGCAGAATCTGCCCAAGACAAACCCATGTTGATGACCATCTTGGAGACCATTATCTTTAAAAAGGTCACCAACTTCTCCTTTAGGATTGTCTCCATGAGCTTCCCCATGATTGAAGTGAGACTCACCAGTCTGTAGTTGCTGGGTTCATCTTTTGGACCACTTTTATGAATGGGCACCACATGGGCCATCCTCCAGTCCTATGGCATGCATCTTGTGTCCAAAGATGTACTGAACAGGTCTGCCAGTGGCCCCGCTAGGATCTCTGCTAACTCCCTAAGCACTCTAGGGTGAATGCCATCTGGTCCAGGTGCCTTGTCTACCCTCAGCACCCTTAATCCTTCCAGAATCCAGTCTTCTGTAATCCTGATATCAGTCACCCCTTCCCTCCCCCACCCACTACACCTCTCCCATGCAGTATCTGCCCCCCTTTTTCCTCCATGAACACAGAGCAGAAGTAATCATTCAGTGCCTCTGCCTGGTCACCCCTCTTCTCCACCCACCCCCCGTTCTTCTTAAACCTCACAATCTAGTCTTTGTTTCTCCTTCTCTCGCCAATGAAACTGAAGAAGTCCTTTTCCCCATCCTTAATTCCCTGTGCCAGTATCAGCTCCCGAGATGCCATGGCCACCCTAACTAGCCTGGTAACCTCCCTGGACTTCTTTGTGTACTCATCATTGTCCCCTTGCCCTCCCAATTTCTTGAGTCTCTGGAATGCTTTTCTCTAGGTCCTCACCCTTTCCATGACCTCCCGAGTAAGCTATCTTGGGTTCTTTGCCCTATCTTTCTTGCTCCATGTTCTGGTACAAGTCTTAGCAGCCTCTGCTAGTCCCTTTTTAATAATATCCCATTTTTGGTCAGCATCCATGCATGCTTGAATTCCCTCCATATGCCCAATCAAATATCCCCCATCCTTTTGAAGTTTTCCCCCTTAAAATCTATCACCCTGGTGCCTGTACCTCCCGTTCCTCTGCCCATATTGAGTGTGAACCACACCAAGTGGTGGTCACTCCCAGCCAGGAGGTCCTCCATTCCCAGCCCCTTACAGCCTCCCCATTTGTTAGTATACTGGGTCTAGAGTCCTTCCCACCCTAGCTGGCTCACAGACCAGCTGCACCAGGAAGCTGTCCTGAAATGCCTTTAGTAATACCTGCTCCTTTGAACTCATGGTGGTTGGGGTGTTCCAGTCCACCCTAGGGAGGTTGAAGTCCCCCACCACTGCAGTGTTCCCTTTCCTACAGACCCTTCTAATCTTCTCAGCCAACTCTCTATCCAGGTCATCCCCCTGAGCTGGTGGCCTGTACACCAACCCCACCCTCAGTGTCCTTCTTTTGAAGTCTTGAAACTGCATCTATAGGGCTTCTGTCCTGCCATTCTCCTCCTTCCTTCTATACCTTATCCCTTCCCTCACATAGATCACCACTAGCCCCTCTTCCCTTAGCCCTGTCCTTCCTGTATATCTTGTACCCTGGGATCATCATATCCCAGTCCTGGTTCTGGGTGGCCCATGTTTCCATGATGGCCTCTATGTCCACCCTCCCCACTGCCAAGACAGCTTGTAGCTCAGCTGATTTGTTACCTAAGCTTCTCGCATTCAGTGAGAACACCCACCAACCTGTGCCTTCCCCCCACTTTCCTGGTTTTCCCCTCTCCTAACCCCTTCTTTCACCCCTACCTCAAATTCATCTCCAAAGCTTGGGGGTAAGCATGCTCGGCTCCCCTTTCTGGGATCCCTGCTTACCAACTGTCCTCATGCCACCCTTCACACCCTTGATGTTATGTACCCATCAAACCTCTTCTTTAATATCCCCTTCCCTGCTCAAGTGCAGCCTATCCCCTGCATTTAGATACTTATTGTTCCAGGTTCTGCCCCAGTCTTCCACTATCCCATATCACTTGGACCGATACCACTCCCCCAAACAAGTGTTGAACTCCCCAATCTTCCTTTTCCTTCCTGTACTCTCGCAGGGTACTGGGAGCACCTATGATTCCCACACTTCTTCACATAGCCCTCCTAGTTCCTCAAACCCCCTCCTTACTACCTCAACAGTCTCCCCCACAGGTCATTAGTTCCCACATGCACCACTACATGCAGTTTCTTCCTGACCCTCCTTGTGCACTTAAGAACCACCTGCCCCACCCTGTCCACCATTAGCACCGGTATGGCCTCCACCCATATGCAACTATGTCTTCCCCCTTGCCACACTATCTTTTCCCTTTTAGTATGGAATCCCCCAGCACCAGTACCCCTCCTTCTTTGATCCCTATCCTTGTCCCTACTCTTTTCCCGAGGTACCCATTACTAGAGCCTCCCACATTACTAATTCCTCCCTTCCTCCCCTTTGGCTCCCCCATCCCTTCCATTCCCCTTCACTGCTCTCTCCCTATTCTCCACATCCCTCTCCTCCTCCTCCTCCATGGGCCCCCCCCGTCAGCTCTTCCCATGCGGTCCTTCCCACCAGCAGTGCTTCTCTTCCCCTTACCCCTGCCCCCTCCCCCAACTGACTCTTGTCCCTTGAAGATTGCAGGGGTTCACTATACATTCCCACTGCCTTTTAATAAATCTTTGTTTGCTGCAGCTTGTATTGATCACATGAATTGTTAGATAAATGTTTTGCCACTTGTAAATGCTTTTAATATGAACAAATGTGTGTGTTTTTGAAATGCACTGCAAATTAATCATTATGTAGCACATCTTCTAAAAATCAAAACATCCAAGGCATGCAGTGCTAACTACATTTTATTCAGTAATTAACAATTAGTCTGTACTGAATACATCCTGAAACAACATATGTTGCCAGTTTATAGATGTTAAATAATGAAACATGTTTAAACTACTTGCTTTGGTGCAAGACAAAAATAAACAGATAGTCAAGATGCCTAATAAAGGTCTAGTAAGAAAAATGTTTATTTTATTAAAATAATTACTGTTCTTAATCAGCACTGTAAGTACATTTTAAAATCACATGATAAAAGTATCATATCATACCAGCAGCTTTTCATTACATCATACAATAGTTTTCAATACACTACTTTTGTTCTACTCGGTTTGCAGTGATTTTACTTGGGTTGCAATTATTTTGTCTATCATGGCACGGACACTGCCCTAGTCAGATTGACAACCGACATACTCAATGCCATGGACCAGGGCACCTCTACGGGGGCGCTATTCATCGACCTCTCCAAGGCCTTTGACATGGTCAGTCATAAGCTGCTCCTCTCAAAGCTACAAATGCTTGGCTTGGATCAGCTGTCTCTCTCCTGGGCCACTAGCTACCTGACTAATAGAACTCAGACAGTACGCTGGCAAGGCGCCCACTCAAACCCCAGACTGGTGATCACTGGGGTACCCCAGGGCTCCATACTAGGACCCCTGCTGTTCTCCCTGTTTGTGAACGACATAGCTGAGGTGTGTGCACCATGCAATTTACTGCTTTACGCTGATGATACTGTAATCTATCACAGTGACCCCCAATCCTCCGTTATCTCAACTGAACTTCAAGCCTGCCTGGCAAAACTCGAAACATGGTTCACTGCCAACCACCTCAAGCTAAATGAGGACAAGACAAAAGCTGTCCTCTTCAGGACCCGGCGACTGGGTAGAGACTGTAGTGGTCTTCTCCCTATAACATTAGCTCGAGGAATGCATGTTGAGGTCACTGACCAGTTTAAGTATCTTGGGGTTACCCTTGACCAGGAGCTAACCTTCAAACCCCACATAGATGTCCTAACTAAATCTATCCGCCAGAGACTGGGCTTGCTATATCGCCTCGGGAACTCCCTCTCTGGAGAAGCATGTAGAACCATTGCTATCTGCAACCTCCTCCCCTCTCTACTGTACTGTTCTCCATTATTACAGTCCCTCAGAGAGACTGAGCTAACCAATCTCTCCACCCTCTACCACTGCATTGCTCTCTTTGCAACCCACTCTTCCCCTAGGCGGCATCACTGCGAAGCTCTTAAGGACCTAAACTGGCCGACACTCAAGCTTAAACTATCTTTTTCCTCTGCCTGCCTTTCCTACAAACTCCTCTCCACACACCATCCACCTCACCTTAGAGACCTGCTTACCCCTAAAGTCCCCCTCCGCAACCTCCGGTCTAACTCAAGTCGACTCTTGAACATACCCCGCATCTGCACCAATCAAGGAAAACGCTCCTTCCAGTTCACCGCCCCTCATTTCTGGAACTCACTCCCCTCTTCCCTGCTTGACAAACCCTCCCTCTCCTCTTTCAAGGCCGGTCTCAAAGTCTACCTCCTGGAACTGAGCCACTGCTGCTGTAACCGCTAGATAAACTCCCTACCCCTCATGACCTAATGTGGCTATCTACGAATCCTTGGTGCCCCGTGTACCAACAAACCTCTATTAACTGTGTACTCTTTACAAACTGTGTTATGTTTTTCTTTTTGAATGACCCATGGACTTCTGTTTTTCATCCTGGGCAATGCAACTTTCTCTGAATGATGTTACTTGCTACATGTTGTCTGTCTCTGCCTTACAGTTACACAACCTCCTGTACAAATTGTATATATATTTTTTGAAGCTGTATGCTGTACCTTATGTACAAATTGTATATATATTTTTTGACGCTGTATACTGTACCTTATGTAAAGTTGGTGGTGTATTCACCCCGGGCCGCCCCTGAAAAGGGACTTTTGGTCTCAGTGGGCTTACCTGGTAAACAAAATCTAAATAAATAAATAAATAAATATTTGAAGGTAACTGTTTAACTATACTGAACCTGTTCAGCATGTTTTCAGAAATGTTTGCTTTTGTAGGCTTTGCATGTGAGTATGCAGTTGTGGCAGATTGACATGTAAGGAATCACTGTCAGCAACCCCCTCAGAAGCACATTCAAGTTTATAATCAGCAGGGCCACCCAAACTCCTGATACATTTGAATCAAACCCTTTTATATTGACAGTACAGTGGATTCTGCTTGTATGCACACCCTCGGGACCTTCTGTTTTTGTGCATACAAGCGGAATGTGCATACAAAGGAAACGAACTAAAAATCATGACATGCCACTTTGTTTAGCTTCAATGAACGCGTTTAATTTTAAAATGTGTTAAAAGTGGTTTAAAGACTCAAATAAATACAAATAAATAAAGCACCACATAATTAACTAAATATTCAAGTACAGTAGTGTTTTTAGTTAATTTCTAAATACGAGGTTATTTGAGTTTGCTTACAAGCATTAGCAGCAATTGCCATCACAGACAGTCTTTCTTTTGCTTTTTTATGGCCACTCAATGCCTCTCTTTTAAAAGTTAGTGTGCCATCTGGGGTTGCTGTAAAAAAAGAGTGTCATTTCATTGGCATTGTAGATTTCGCTCAAAGAATAGCCACTTACAATGTCAGGCAGCACTTTTGAAAGCCAGTCTTCTGCTGCAGTGAAATCCGACTCTGCTCTCTCGCCATAGTTGCGGCGATAGCTGATTTGATTCCTCTCCTTCCACCTCGATAGCCAGCCAGCCGTTGGCTCAAATTCATCGATATCCATCGTCTCAGCGAGTTGCTTTGCTTTATGTAAAAGTATGGGACCGGACAGGGGGATACCACAATCACGCCAAAGAGAGAACCATTTTAGCAGGGCTTCCTCTACTTGCCCATCTTTCCCCTCTCTTTTCCTTTTCCGTGACTTGTTACAGCCATTACTCCAGTCGTCATGTAGCAATTCTTTGCTCTGCAATATTCTACAGACACTGGACAGGTCAACACCAAACTGAGCCACTAACTCCTTTCTAGTCACACCAGGTTGTTCAGACTTGGCCACCAACTTTACTTTATCCTCAAGGCTCAAAATCTTCCGAGAGACCTTCTCCATTGTGAGAGGATTACAATGTGAATGAAAACACACACACATTATAAACCCCCGCTGATAGCAATTAACACCTGGACTGGGTAATCATGGTTGCCATGGCCACTAATAAGCTTCCATATGTGTGAGACCTAAAAAGCAATTTAAACTTAAGCACTCTGCAGATAAGTAACTCTATGAAGTTAGTTAAGTTTTTGTGCATACAACCGAAAAAAGAGTTGCATGCATCCAGTTTAAATCATCATCATCAAGGTTTTATTGTTCGGCTAAAAAGCCATTACAATATTAAACATTTAACACTAGAGTACTTCACATAGCAATATTAATATCACATTAAAATGCAAATACATTTAGAACAATTCAATTACAGTCAGATATCCAGTCATTTAAATATCAGTGTACTGTAGGGAGATAAATCTACCACCCCAGTACATTATAAAAATACTTAATGGCCATAATATACCAAACCATAACAATACATTAAACATTTGTTCCAATCAATGAGTCCAGTAAACTCCACCCATGCTCAGAAAAGAACTATCTCCTTAACTCGGTCAGACCACTTAGCCAGTATGTATGTATGGGCCAGTCACAAATAGAACTCTACTCTTAGAGGTACTATGTGAAATTACTTAGGGAAGCCCACTCCAGACCCAAGTAAGGAAAGAAGCTACCAATGTAACACCCATCCCCTATTGGGAGCTAAAAACAGAACATCCCCTGTGCATACAGTCCCATGTTCCAGTTGCACCCCTGTAAGATGGGAATTATATACCAGCTAATTCTATGACCAATTCTGGGTCTTAAAAGACTTGGACTCCCCCAACAAAATCCTTACAATTCCTTCCACTTGTAGGTCCAAAAATTTGAGGCCAACACCAAACATTGCCAGCCAGTTCGGACCGGCCAGAAAGGTACAAAATTTTCCTTGGGAACAAAGAGGAAATTTCACTGGCTGATTTCCCATAACTAACTTTTAGTATTATTACAATAAAGCCATTACAGCTTTTAGACACAAAACATTTCACAATTAAATAATTATAAATAAGAATGACGATATCAGGTAGTATTTCTTATAAACACATATACTATATATCAGCCTAATATAACCTGTAATATAAGATAGCCATGATGATCTCATTTGAGAGTATTCTCTCATCCCCAGTAAGGCCTAACATTTGATCAGCAAATCTGGAACTGTCACAAGTCAGACCTAAACTCTTGGAGGTACCATTTGGAAAAATTATCTAGGGCTACCCAATTACCGGATCCAAGTTAGGTAAAAGGCTGCCGGTAACACCCATCCGATTGGTGTGCTATTACAAAGCATCCCACCACGCATGCGGTCCCATGCTCTGACTACACACTGGTATAATGGGAATTAAATACCCGCTGCTACTTTGACCAGCTTTGGGTCATAGGAAATTTAGGATTTTCCCCAGAAAAATCCTCACAGTTCCCTCCATGTCTAGGTCCTGAATTTTGAGACTAATCCCTGATGTTGCAGGCCAAGTTGGCCCTCGAGGGGTGTACATTACAATATCTGACATAAACATTTCATACAAAGCACAGTCAACAAAGTCACTTTCATCCAGACATACTGTATATTTCAAATGACCTTATATTGTGTTATACATAATTTACATAAACAACAATCACTAAAAGTCAGATAAAAAATTCACTCTATTTCCAAATCACCATAACAGTCCTATCAATCCCAGCAGAGTTTACCCCCTACACACACATCATGTCCCAATATTACCAACTTGGTAATCACATTGGAGTTCTGCCTTTACAGGGCAACCTTAAAAGGTACCATGCAGTGCATACTGCTCCATGCCCATGAATCATCTCTTGACCAGCTACTCTTGATGGCCACTGTCGAGCATACAGCTGAACTCAGTGTCATAGTCCATTCCCCCTTATCTACTCCAATCATAACCATGCCTTTCTGATGCCCAGCTGGACACGCGGGCCCTAGAACATGTCCACTGAGGCACCGTGCGACGCATGCTGCTCCGTGCCCCATGATTACACCTATTCCAGTTACTCCATTGGTTACCCCTATGGCATATACTAGGGCTCCATGTCACTGAGGGGGTACCATCCCCAATGGGATTATCATGTCCTGCCTAGTATCAAATGGCCACAAATCAATCCTAAAGCTTCATTAGAAAATATTAAATGTCTTATTTTACAAACTCAGCAATTATTATAACATTCATACGTGTGCAATAAATCAATCCTGAAACTGTCTTGATTGAGCTCTGTTTCTGAATTGCCCTTTTGTGAGCTCAAATCCAAATTACCACTTTCATTTTGATCCATAACCTTTAAATCCCCCACATTTTTAAAACTTATTTCCTAGTATATACCATAATTACTAATTATATCCAATGCAACATTTAAATTTTTTTTTTTAATACACAGACTTTAAGACCTGGAATTCACAATATTATGCAATGACTCAAGTTTATCTGCAGTTCAAGAACATCCAACTTAAAAAATAATGTAATCCAATATCAAAACTCCAAATCTCCAAAGTCTCAGCTTCGGTTAAAACGTCTCCTCCAAATGTGAAATGCTCCATAAAAATATTCAACTTCCGATTAAATCAACCCTAAATTTCTAAGTAAATCTCAGCAGAAATACTACTCAAATTTGCTCCTATTGTTACTAATAAAATTTCTAATATCGAGTGGCACTTGCGCCACTCACGCTCGCGCTGCCGCGCTCACACTGCAGGCAGCGTGGTTCTTTTATATTGTACTGCCCCTCCTCCTTGATGAAGTGTGCTCTGTTACACCTGGCCCCTCTCACTAGAGCACAACAATGCAGGGTCAAAGGGTAGCAAAGGCACAGAAGAAATGAGGTTATACAAAGTGCTCACAGTTTTAATAGATATCAGGCACACAGTTTGAATCCCCCAACAGGCAGCAGCACGCTCCTTTAGGTCTCAGTCTCACAGTCCAGCAAAATGAAACAGCAGAAGAAATAACCAGTCTCTCAGATGATAGGTGCAAATGGCATACCTATCAGCTGGAAGACACTGGGAAAAAAATGGGACATTGTGTTTTTGTGCATACAAATGAATATTGCATACAACCGAATTGCATACAAGTGGAATGTACTGTATTTATACAAGGAAAATCTACCCTACCCTTCAAAAACAAACATTGTGGTCAATGCTTCATTTAGATGAATGAGGCACTTTGCACCTCTTCTCACAACTATTGTTTCAGTCTCTGTGTCAGCAAAAAGTTATCTGATAGTCTGCTTTAACACAGATTTTAAGTGTTCAAGTCTACATATGCATGACCAGAGGATTTTGAAACCAAAGCAGGGAAGTGAATCACATGAAAGTAGAGTCATGTTGAACCCCTTCTCACCTCACACTGTACTGTGTTGGCTAAGAGGATAAGGGACTATATGCCAAGGACAGGTTTCATCTTGCCCCATTAGGGAAGGAAGTCCTTAAACAGGGGATGGCTGACTACATACAAGAAAGGTGGGGTTTAAACTTGTGAGGGGGGGAAGGGATAAGGGAGGGGCTGACCAGAAGCCCTCTCCTCCAGATGAGGGGAGTAGCCTTCACGCCCAAGGGGGGAAGGGGGGAAACAGATTGGGGATGGAGGTTTCAGGAGGAGCAGAGGGAGGATGGAAGTATAAGGAATCTGGGTGGGGTTCGACAAAGAGAATCAGGGATAAGGGGTGGGGGTTGGTGTTAGTAAATGCCAGGAGCTTGGGAAACAAGTTGCCAGAGTTCCAGGCCATGCTGTTCGAGGGGTGGATGTGGCGGCGGTCACGGAAACGTGGGCCAACAAAAACCATGACTGGGTCCTAAACGTACTGGGGTACACTATGCTCAGGAAGGATAGAAAGGAGGGCAGAGGGGGTGGAGTGGCTATGTTCATTAGAGATGACATAGAAATTGCTAGGGTAGAAGAGGCAGAGGGAAACGTGGAGGCCTTATGGGTCACTTACGATCCTCAGCAGGAAATAAGGTCAAGCTGGGTGTGTATATAGGCTCCTGGGATGAGTGAGGTTCTAGAGGATGGTTTGCTGGACAACATCATTGCCCAGTGTGGACCAAAGGGAAGGAGTGGTGTTGATGGGGACCTTAATATGCCAGGTACAAACTGAGGAACCATGTCCTCTAAGGTGGCCATGGAGCAGAGGCTGCTGGATGGCTTCCAGGATGTTTTCTTAACACAGCATGTGATGGAGCCCACAAGGGAGGGGCATGTCCTGGATGTGGTTCTGGCAGATGGGGATCTGGTAAGGACATGGTTGTACAAGACCCCTGACTGGGAGCGACCACAATACTGTCTGGTTTCAACTAAGCATGGGGGGTGAGATCTAGGACACTGGCAGTGGACTTCAGGGGCAGACTTCATGGGCATGGGAAATATTCTCAAGGATCACTTGATGGGATTACCTGAATGACAAGTGTGGAAAGGAGATGGGAGGTCATAAAACGGGGACTTCATGAGGCAGTCAGGATCTGCACTAAGTTGAAACATAAGGGAGCAAGGTCACATAAACCATGCTGGTGGTCCAGTGAGGTACAGGTAGCAGTCAGAGAAAAGAAGGCGGCCTACAAAAAATATAAAACAACAAGAGGGGATAGGGATAAGGAAATGTACCAGCTTGCATCTAGAAAAGTCACCCGTATGGTGAGGGGAGCAATGTCCAGTAAAGAGCAGTGGCTGGCACAGGGGATACATGGAGGGAAAAAGGGGTTCTTCCGGTACATTGGGGAGTGGAGAAAAACTAAGGGCCATCTCAGCAGATTGAGATCAGAAGGAGGGTGGGTGGAAGAGGCGAGGGACCAGGCAGAGGTATTTAACAAGTACTTTGCCTCTGTGTTCACTAGGGAGGGGGATGGGATATCTACAAAGCAAGGCACGAAGGGGATAGAAACATCAGTAAGTGGGATCAGGGGACCAATAAAAATGGAGCAAGAGGGAGAGAGAGGTACCCCAGGGGTGTCACATCTGGGTAAAGATAAAAAGGCCAGTAAGGTGGAGGGGACAGATGATGCTATCTCTGCCAAAAAGGTGTGGTTAGCCCTCAAGGCCCTAAAGAAAGACAAATCTCCTGGGCCAGATGGCATTCATCCAGAGTACTATGGAATTGGCGGCATACTGGCTGCACCCCTGGCGGAGCTTTTCAGCAGGTCACTTGAGACAGGGAGGGTACCTAGGGATTGGCGAGAGGCACATGTGGTACCAATCCATAAAGGGGGGGGCGCGAGGGAAGTACCAGGTAACTATAGACCCATCAGTTTGACCTCGGTGGTGGGAAAATTAATGGAGAGTATACTAAAGGAACGATTGGGGTGTACTTGGAGGAGGTGGGAGGTCTGGATAGTCGGCAACATGGGTTTGTGCCAGGTAGATCATGTCAAACCAACCTTGTGGAGTTCTATGAATGGGTAACATCAGAACTGGACGAGGGGTAAGCCTGTGGATGTATTATTCTTGGACTTCAGCAAGGCGTTTGACTCTGTCCCCCACAATGGTCTGGTGGAGAAACTGATGGGGTTAGGAGTAGGCCCGTTGATGGTCAGATGGATTGAAAACTGGCTAGCTGGATGCACTCAGAGAGTAGTGGTCTGTGGGGAGCCTCGAACCCTAGAGGTGGTACAGGGGTAATCAAGAGGGTCAGGTCCTGGGTCCGATCCTGTTTAATGCATACATATCGGACATCAGGAGGGTATAGGGTGTGAAATGAGTCTCTTCGTGGATGACTCCAAGATGGGAGCAGTAGTTGAGGGAGAAGAGGGAGGTTGGCCCTGCAAGGGACCTGGACACCCTGGAAAGCTGGGCTCACACATGGAAATTAATTTCAATATCACCAAGTGCAAGGTGTTGCATCTTGGTCGGGAAACCCTAAACACAGGTACACCCTGGGAGGGAGGTGCTGGAGGCCCTATAGGGAAAAAGACCTAGGGGTCATGGTGGATGCATGTATGAATAACTCTGAGCAGTGCAGGAGAGCGGCTAGCAAGGCAAACAGGATGTTGGGATGCATCAAAGGGGGATCACCTCTAGGAGCAAGGAAGTGATTCTGCCGCTGTACAATGGACTGGTTAGACCACACCTTGAGTACTGTGTACAGTACTGGAGACCACACTTAAAGAGGGACATACAGCTTCTAGAGAGGATACAGAGGAGGGCAACAAAGATGATACGAGAGCTAGGGGATTTGACGTATGAGGACAGACTTAAGGAGCTCTGCCTGTTTTCACTGGAGGAGAGGAGAGACAGGGGGGACATGATTGAGGTCTTCAAGTACCTCAAGGGAATAGATAGGGTAAACATGGAGGGATCTTTAGACTAAAGCAGGGAGGCATCACCAGAGGGCATGGTTTGAAGTTGGAAGGTGGAAGGGTAAGGGGGGAAAAGAGGAGGAGGTTTTTCACTGAGAGGGTGGTGGACCCTTGGAATGCACTGCCTGGTGAGCTAGTTCAGAGATCCACAGTGGAGGGCTTCAAGAGAGGATGGGACAGACACAGAAAGTGGATGTATCAGATGATGTCCTGTCCCAGGGGGGTGGGGATGGATGATACGGGTTTCTGGAACACAAGGGATGGGAGGGTCTCGGCACCCAACTAAGGATCTAAAGTTCGAGCAGACTCGATAGACCGTAAGGCCTAATCTGCTGGCAAATAGTATGTTAGTATGTTAAATCCAAGTCTGTGTACTAAATTGTTAACATATCTGAGTATACTTCCTTGAGAATTTAAATATTTTTATAGAATTTCAGTCAACAATTCCATAAATATAAGAAATTGCAAGAAATTAAGGATTTTGTGTAGAGAAGCATGAAAATTGCAGAACTTGAGGAAAGATTGTGCCTGCAGTTTTCCAGTGGCCCTGGTGATCAACCCTTTTCTGAGGTATTTGTTTGATTTTTCCCCCTTTCCACTAGATCCCTCCTTGGCCTGTTGATTTACCATGGATTTGGCTACTCCTTCCTTGGGTTTTTAATAGAGATCAGGGCTGTGAAGAGTGGTTGGGAGGTCAGGGCCGGGGAAGGTGGATGGGACAAGAAAAAACCCTCTCTCCTCTTCAGAGGATTTGAGCCAGCTCCTGCCGACTTCCTCCACCGCTTCCTCCTCTTGCTGCAGCAACGTCCACCTGGTCCCCTTGCTCCCCGGTCCTAGTCCTGGAGTGAGCAAGTAGCTGGCAGTCTTTTTCAAGCCATCCACTCAGCTCAAAATCCACTCCTCCCTCTTGATTGACTCCTCTGGGAGCCTGTGTGTTCCTATCCTGACTGCAGGAGAATTTGTCCAATCTGCAGCTTGATTAGCTCCCTTCTAGAGCCAGAAAGTTTCTGCCCAGTGTGGTGGGGTAGTCAGCCCCTGAAAAATCCTCTCTCTTCTTCAGAGGATTTGAGCCGGCTCCTGCTGACTCCCTCCATGGCTTCCTCCTCTTGCTGCAGCAACAGCCGCCTGGTCCCCTTTCTCCCCGGACCTAGTCTTGGCCAAATGTTGTAAATCAAGTACCTTTGCGTAGCCCTAAATTCACACATGAACACACCAAAAATAAATAAAAAAAATATCAAATTGTAATGGTGTACTTATTTGTTATTTATTAGTCAGTTGGTATTCATTGAATTTTATATACATATATATATATATATACGTATATGATACATGATGGGCACAAATGTGATATGGAAAATATCTTCACTCCTATAGCGTGACCTCTGAATACTCACAAGTGTCAAAGCTGCAAGTGAGGTTTCAGAGGTCACTGTACAGGACTGAACATATTTCCCATATCACACGAGTGCCCATCATGTATCCGATATATACAATGGGGGCCTCATTGTTGCAAAATGTACCATTTGCATGGGTTTGCGCAGCTTTGTGTGGGTGTGATAAATGTCAGGTCTTATATTTATCACACCCTGGTGAAAATAACATAATTTATCACACTTATTTATCACTCACCCCCATTGTGTGTGTGTATATATATATATATATATATATATATGTGTGTGTGTGTGTATATATATGTGTGTTATATATATATATATATATATATATATATATATATATATAAATAGTAAAAATATAAGATACGATACACACGTGATAGAGGTTTTCACCATACAGGTGATTGTGCATATATCTTATGTAGTACTCATTGACACTGCCCAAAAAATTGTTTTGTTTTTATCATGCTATTTATATTCATGTTATACACAACAAAGCAAAACTGGACTTACTGTATTAGTTGTTTATTTCAGTATAAAACCATTAGAACTTATTCATTTGATGAGGATTGTAGTATGTTGAGTGTTAAAAGTTGTGCATTAGGAGGAGATGATGGTTTGATAACATGGAAATGTTTGCAGCATTGCTCCAAGCTGCTCAGACTCCTCTCTCACTGGTGAGAAAGAGCAGCAGATGTGTAGAGCCATGGTGCAGCCTGTGTGCTCACACTTTTCTGGGCCCCAGAGCTGATGATCCAAAATCCCTCAGGCTGACTCTCGCTTGGCTGCAGAGAGATTGAAATGATATAGAATTAGAAACTCATGTCAAGCTTAACTTGTAAGACGTCTATTAACAGAAACAAATAACGAAACCATCTTAGAGACAAATATGTTAGGTCAAGGGTACAACAGGTAAAGTTTGAGATAAAACAGATCCAAAGCAGCACACATTTAAAACAATAAATACATTGAAACTAGAACAAAACTCACAATAAACGTGTTTCAGAATGCTTTTATACTGCAGAAGAGGTTATTATTAATGCAAAAAAAAATCATGCTGTGTTCGCGCTTTCATTTGGAGCATGAAGGAATAATAACACTAGCTTTTATGGAATCAATCCTTAGTATAAAGCTTTAAAAATAAAACGCTAATGGCAAATGGAGGCCATTGTGAGTGGACACACTCAATGGGTGTAGGGAAGGGGGAGGAGTAATCCTGTGCAGCCATCATCATACTACCCTGCAGAAAGTCTTGCCACTAGTGGCATCAGAGTTCCCCTGCCACCCCACCTGTGCAGTCAAATATACAATAGTGACCTGCAGAGCAACACAGGCACAAAACACATGTACCTGACACACCAGAGTTACTGTGTGATGACACACAACAGTGACTCTGGCTCTGTAGGTATTGCCAGGCCCATTCTAGGCTGATAGCACCTTCCCCACCCCCCACACCCCACATCCCCCGGTCCTAAGACCTGCCAGAAACCTGGACACAGGTAACCATGATGCAATGTATATGTATGCACACCACAGCACCATGTGAGAAGGGTACTGCAACGTAGAAGAGCAAGACAGCTGGGGTGGGTGGGTGGGTGCAAATATGATGTTTTGAAACTGATACTCTGACAGCTTAGGACATGCAGATCACCATTGCAGATACATGCAAAGCAACAAACTGTACACAGGACAGTAGGACAGGTCTCCCAAACAACAATGCAGATAAGCTGTAGCACAGTAGAGGCTGCATCATGTGATGGGGGCTGCAGCCTTCCTGCAGCTGGTACACAGAGCAATGCAATGACATGCACTACACACAATGAACACTGACATATTGATATGGCTGTTCACCACACCATGCAACAATGTATACTGTGTGCCCTTACAGAAACCACTGAAGAACACTCAAGAACTGCAACACCTGGCAATGCAATCGCCCCTAAAGAATAGCAACACCAAGGAGAGGAGGCAGAGAGAACAGGGACAGATCCTCAGACAGTATGGGGAGTATGGCAGATGAGGACAGACAGAATCTGGAGGGCACAGGCCATAGTGAAAGCCCAAAGGTTACACAACAGTGCAGCAGCAATGTTGGGAGCACAGTGGCCACACAGAACACCAGTGAGGGGTCGGACACAGATGAAAGAGACACAATCCATGCCGACATTGCCCAAGAACTCAGCCCCATACAGTCAGAACAGCAGGAGGTGACACCACAGCAAACTGCAGAGGAGGTGACAATAACACCCTTGCTTGATGACAACCTGGCATGATATTGCCAAGAAGTACTCAATGACACTGAGGAGGAAATGAGAAGGGAGATAAGGGGAATTTATGGTGCCATGGATGGACACCACACTGCTATTGTGGCACACCACAGCTGCGTGAAGGCAGCTATTGCTAGGGTACAATGTACCATCCAGACTGGGCTATGACAGAGTGCAACACACCATGCAGGTATATATGCCATGCCACATGAGATCCATGTACGCACACACAGGCAGACAGAGTCACTTGAGCCCATAACAACAGTGTTGGAGCATAGTATTACATAACAACATGAGCAGACAAATTCACGATCAATGCTGGTGCATGGCAGACCGTCGGACAGGTATTGTGTCACAGGTAGGTAAAACACCAGTGCCGCCAGAACACAATATTCATGGCCACAATGTATAAGGCAGCTAGGATAGCACTGAACCAAGCAAACAGTACTACACTACCCACAGCAACCAGCCACACAGTGGACAGATAACACATGCATACAGTGGCCAGAGTGACAGTGCATCCAGTAGCTATGGATACAGAAGTCCCACTGCATATGTTACAGTGGCCCCAGCAGATATGAGTACACTGGCCACAGTGACCATGGATACAGTGCAGCAAGTGGAAATGGATAGAGTTTGATCGGCAAGCAGCAATGCCGTGGGATCTTGATAAGTGTTCCATGATACACAGTGCACACAGTCCCACACTGCACACTTGACATAGGCCTCCAGTGCCCTACAGCCCCAGGATACCAATGCTCCCAAAATCCAGTCTGTCAGTGCCCTGCAGGATTTGGTACCCAGGGCTACTGCAACCCAGGCTTCTGGCACTCAGTTGGCACCACAACCCAGTGCTACCACAACCCAGGCCACACACACTCGGCTGACTCCACAACCCAGTACTATCATCATCCAGGCTATCAGCACCCAACAGGCTCCAGTAACTGGTTTAACTACCACCCAGGATGTCACCATTCATCTGGCTCCAGAACTCAGTGCCATCACGACTCAAGCCATTAGCACCAGCAGGACCCAGTACCCAATCAGAACAGCACCCAAGCCTCCACCATGGCACTAGCACCACAACCCAGGGCAACCATAGTCCAGACTCTCAGCACCCAGCAGGCTTTACTACCCTGTTTGACGGGCACCCAGGCTTTCACTATGCAACAGGCCCAAGAACCCAATGCCACTAAAGACCAGGCTGTAAGCACCCAACAGACTCCAGGACCCAGTGCAATCACAGTGTGGGCCTCCAGCATTCCACAGGCTCATGCTACTAACACTCAGATCACCATGTCCATCAGGGAACTTCACCTAGGACACCACTGCCATGGAACAAACCTCAACCACAGATTCATCATACAGAACATGGGAGAGAAAGGATAAGGACAGTGGCATGTCATGAATGGCATGTGACACAACAAGCAGCAGCCCTTACAGAAATATAGGTGTGCTGTGTACATGCAGAATGTATGCCACATGCTTAATTTTGCAATGTTTGCACTCAGTTCGCATAATCAAAGTGAACCTAAGTGAACCAGGTCTAAAAAGAAAGTCAGGTTTGCATACTGCAAGCTTGACATGTGAGCAGCAGGTAAGCTGGTGTGAACAACTTCTAAAAATCACTTCAGTTTCACATGTTGCAAGCTTGCCATGTATGCAGCAACTAAGTTGGTGCAAATCTCATCTGAAAAAACAAATCATTTTCTATTTCTCATACTACTGGAAGCAATTAGAGCTATTAAGATAAAATTTCCATTGATTTCTCATTACAATTAGGTAAACTCATTAATTCTGATCCTTTTGTAAGTTGTTTAATAGCTTTTGATTTTTGTCATTAAATTGCCATTAATTTGTAAAGTATTGTTTGCTTACTGTATTAAATGCCTAAGATATAGTCAGCCAACATCCCCCATTACAGATGTGTAAAGTGGAGCCTCTGTGTTGTGAAGCCTGACCTTTTTGTTTTGGGCCATGCAAATCTCCTTATGCATATTTAGTGCTACAGATGTGTTTCTCCATGACTGTTTCGGCTCACTTACTTTCCCTTTGTCATTCTGTATGGAGCATATACACTATGGCCACATTAGCACTCTTTGTGCTGAGTAGGGTCTTGGAAGCATGCACCATATCACACATTTTGTCACTGAAATGAGGGACATGGACACTCAAAATGAGGGACAATGAGGGACACTAATCCTCACAATGATCATGACATAGCCTGAAACATGAAGATACAGTACCTTAAAACACAGTGGAAACCATTGTATTTAATTGTACCAATATTGTCACCTGAGAATGAATTTCTACCATAAGGCAGGGGTGCCATTTAGGTAGGGCAGAGGTGGGCAATAGCTGCCCCCCCCAACATTTGTGCCTAGATTGTTCATATGGTGTGGCAATAATGGCATTAAATTTGAATTTAATCTTTTGCACAATACCTCCCCTGGCCTATGTGCACTCACGCTGCAGGTGCACTCTTGACTCGACTGTGTCTGTATTGTGTTGTGCACTCTCTCCACCAATTAGCAGCAGCACCATCACAGATGATGTGGAGAAGCTCCAGTAAAGCAAGAGCATGAGTCATGACAGTGCGACACTGTCTTTTCCACCACAGAGTAGACAGCCTGCACACTATAGCTTGGAGGAGTTGATGAGCACTGAACTCTTAATAGCAGTATTGTGGTGGCATATTGTTGCTGGTCTACTCTTAGTGAGTCTCCATCCACCCTGGTGGCTGAAGGGGCAGAGGGTGAGCTAGAAGCTAACTCAAGACTAGGCTACCTACTTACTTACTCTGCTAGGCTCTCCTCACAAAAATTAAACAGCACAGGCCCCCCACAGCAGCAAGCTAGGCCTATCAACAGTGGTGACAGCTGTGTGGGCAGCCTTCGTAGGCCTTGATCAGTGCAGTGTGGCAGAAGCCATAGCAGCAGCCAAGCAAAAAGCAAGAAACACAGGTTGAGTGGGTTTGGTTGTGAGATGACTTGGTCATGGACCACGTTAGGGACCTGGGATCATCAATTCTAGCATTCCACTACTGGAAGAAGGACAGAGCTGAAGCTGACTGAAAACTGGGCTTGTGGCACACTGGGCCAGGCCACAGCTTCTGGCCAGATGGCCAGGTCAATAAAAGTAAATCATTTTATTTACAGGGGGATTGGGGAAAGATGAAGGACTGAAATATTGATGTATTTTTCATGTTTCTGTGCCTTTGGGAGGCTTCATGACTCATATGGATCAGTATTGAATGGAATAGAGTCAAGGAGAGAAATCAGGACAACACTTTTATATTGGGAGGGAGGGTTCAAAACTTCAAAAAGGAAAAAAAAATGGTTAGTAACTGGATGGGTTTAAGCCCAAATCTGATGCACTGCTCCAGGATATAGACAGATGAATCTTATACATTTGAATATTTCCTGATTTGCATATCACTCTTCAGTCACAACAAATAAGTTGTACATTTTAGAGACATTCTAAACATTCTATAGCTTGCCAACTAGGGGCTAACTAGCACCTGGTCTCCACTGGTTGTTGGCTCCCCCCAGCTTAAATCTGAAATGGCACCCCTGCCATAAAGTCTAAATTGACAGGACATCCTCTGTGTGAGCAGCATGTTTTCCATGAGGGATGGATGAGAAGTAGAGCAGTTTTCAGGGTAAAATGAGGGCTGTCCATTGCATTCAGGGACAGTTGAGCAGTGTGGTATGCAATGCACAGACTATTGGAGCCCCGCTATAGTCAGGATTACCCCCCCATGAAGCTGACCTCCACATCCCCACACTCAGGCACATTAACATAGGGCAAGGGACACCGCAGGGGTGTGCACCATTGAAATAATTGGGGGTATTTTTTTATCACTATTTTATACATTTTTGGTGCAGAGTTGGAGATTAATGAAGGCCACCGCTCGACTAACAAGGACTTTGGTAGTAGAACAGTGGCCTTCATTATTTTCCATCTCACCATCATAATGTATAAAATTGTAATAAAAAATAACTCCATTCATTTCAAGGGGGTACGCCCTAGCACTCTGACCCATGGACATCATCTCTTAAAGACTCCTGCCTCTGGCTCCTTAGTACTCAGGTAAGAGACTCTTGACTTATATTTATACTCGGTGGGTTGTCTGCAACAGCATGTCTGCACTCGCTACAGTGTGTCTGCATGGGGGGTGGGAGACTGGCCATGTGGGTGGATGTCGAGTTATTGCTAGTTTTGTGTTTGCCCCTTAAAGTCTGTTTGTGTGAAAGCATTCAAAACTAGAGAGAGAAAATAGTAGGAGTATAGGCCAGACGGAAGCAATTAAGTAGTTTTGTGGGTAAGTGTGTGTATAGGGTGTGGGGAGAACCACATGTGCTTCCTTTGGCATGTGTGCTGCAGTTCAGCTGTGCAGCTGAGATGAGGGGGGACAAGAAAACTAAAAAGTATGAGAGTGGCTATAAGCATGCCGCCTGCGTGCCGATGTATGCAGATTTGTATTGAAGTACAAGTGAGCCATATGTGTGCAGGCAGTATAGCTTAGTGGTTAAAGGCACTGAACTGCAAACCAGGAGACTTGGAGACCTAAAGACCTGGGTTTGAATCTCATCAACTCCACTTACATATGGTGTGATCTTAAGCAAGTCACTTACCTTTTATGTGTGTAGTTATCAGTGACCACTTGCTTTTTGCACCCATGACACATGCATGCAATCTGTTCCAATTTAACATAGAAAGCATGCTTTCCACACATGCTTGCTGCACGCATGCCACGTGCATGCAGTCAATTCCAATTTAATATTTAAATTATGCTTGCAGCACCCATATCACATGGGTAGTTTTATGTGCACAGCATGAAAACATTTCATATAATTTTTTCTGTAAGGAAATACAGGGCCATCCACATGCAGGTAGCAACAGACAATGCTCAGGGGCACACATAGATCTGCATGTGACCGAACCAACAGCAGGATAGTGGTAGCCACCAATTGGTCACAAATGCCACATACAGTGAAGACACAGACACAGATGCATGGCAGGAAGAGGAAAAGCAGGCTCAGTAGACAACTAGAACTATCCACCAATGAAAGATATGCCATGCATGTTATGCAGAGAGACCAAACTGCTCCCTAGTGGAGATGCGACAATCTGACATAATGACAAAATGCCATGAACAACATATGCTGTGCAGTGTGTCAGGATGAATTCTTGGTACTATACTGTGACTGGGGAACAGCCAGTAGGCACAAGTGCATGTCCTCAGGGGTGAACCAGGAGCAGTGGGCTGGTTAAGTGATGTGCTCATATGCTCATAGTATGTAGATGGTGGAAGTGATAAAGAACCCATGTCTGCCAGCTGTACCAAACTGCACCCCCTGTCAGTATCCTCCCCGAGGCAGAAATCTCGGGCACCCACTATACCAGTCCTGCTGTCCCAGCCATGCATAACACCAGTAATGGTCTTTCACTTTCCACCTCCACTGGCAGCCTGTTTCACAGCTCCACCACTATGTCTGTAACATAGTAGATCCCCACAGCTGCCATCCAGGAACACATGAATGTATGCTTGTAGGCAAGTGCAATGCTGATCCACACTACACACTGTTATGTACTTATAGGCCTTTGAGGGTCCCTATAATATCTCGGCTCCCCATCCTGGGCACCATTGATCACATATTCACTGCCTTAAGGGGAATCTCAAAGGACCTTCTCTGCTTGACCTGTATCACTTGTGGTACCCTGCACTGCACTGTTTCATGCCTCTCCATATCCATCCTGAGGTGAGAACCCCAAACCTGGGTGTCATATCCCAGGTGTGACCTCACTAAAGCCCCATACAGGGGATATGTTACCTCTGCATGCTGCTCCCACGAACTCTCCTGATACATGAAAATGAGAGTAACATCAATCACTCATACTGCTGCTCATAGTTCTGGTAAGATGGTGGCCACGCTGGGCTAGCCACTGCACTGCATGTTCGTCTGTCCGTTTTGGAGCTGTTTGGAGCTGTTTGTTTTATTCCCCTCTGCTCTCCTGTGTGTTTTTGGGTGTTTTTGCTGGAGGAGTATTGTGTTTTTTCCACTAATCATTTCGGAGTTCGAGGGGAGTTGAGGGGAGTTGAGGCGGCGTTTCGATTTTGTATATATTCGCAAACAGCCGGTTGGATATTTGCGAGCGGCACGGCTGCTGTCGGAGGAGGATTCGTCTGCTGCTGATGGAGTTGGGCTGCATTTCTATCCCTACAATGAATGGATAGCAACTGGAAACACTCTTGGTTCTCGTAATACTACTCAGTAATAAACCGTGAGTTGTACTGGGTTTTTGGGAGTTGGGCTGGACTGCTTTCAGAGTTGTTTGAGCCCCTGATGAGTTACTGAGTTGGAACTGTTGGATTGTCAGGGGAGACCTTTTGGAACACTGTGGAATTGAACTGTATGACACATCGGGGTGTTAAGGCTGGTGGAGTTTTGGGAGGAGAGTGTGATTGTACTGGCCCCGGTCTCTGCTGCCTGATTGCGAGGAGATTTGAAGAGGATTTGTTCTTCTGGATTTTGTGGCTTTTGTGGTGGTCTAGGCTTGGAGGTGTGTTGCGGGATAGTTGCCTGGGGTGGTTGGTGCTGGCTGGGTCCGAGGCGGGTGACTCTGGCCTTGACCTGCTAGTGGGCAGGTGTGAGTTGCTGGAAGTCTCCTGAACCTACCGGAGGGGTCTACTGGTGGGGGGACACCATTCCAGGGGTCATCGCTGAGGGTCTGGCTTGGATCAGTAGTCCACTCTTGGATGGCTATTCTCCATCACACGATTGCTGTGATATCTTTTCCTCTGGACTAGAACTGTTTAAGTTCCATCCTGCCCATCCTGTCCACAAGACAGCCTGACTCTGATCGTCCGGATTTTAGAGAGCCTGGAGTTCCTAAATTTGAACACTTGATGATTTTAGTTTCTGTGCTCCAACCCTGAATATGCCCTATCTCAATTAGAAGTGAGAGTCTCGGGTTTTGAAAGATCGTGACTGCTTGCATCCACTATTACACTATAGTGAGAACTTTTGCTGAGCAAAAATTTATACTATCTGGTTCTTAGACTAATTATCCACCTTTTTATGCTTTTACAGACTTTATGATATTATTTGAGTCTATATTTTGTTACTGGATTAATAGTAATTTTAATATAATTTTATTATTCATTTTATTTTATTTTATTATAGGCTTTGTTTGGTTAGTATAATATTATCTGCTTAATTAAGATAGGTTTGTCCTAAGTTGAGATAGTTTGTTAGATATTGGTTGTTAAGATGTGTTTGATGGGGTCTATGACGGTCAGGCGCTATTCTCCCGCTCTGCTCCGGGGCCTCCATCCTTTTCATTGTCCCCACTTGCCTACTGATGTTTTTAATAAGTGTCGTGCAGCGGGGATAGTGAGAAGGCATTTAAGGGCTGGTTGGGCTGGACAGAGTGGGAGACTGGAGGGGAGTGGGCAGATAGGGATAGTTGAGATGAGGAGACGTGAAATGGGATCAGGAGAGGGGTCCTCCTTGCCTGATTCCCATACCCAAGGGCTCCACAGATTATGGGCAGATACTGCGCTCCTCTCCAAAAACCCATCCAACCCGGGCGGTGATATGTAATGCCAGGTCCATTAGGAACAAAACTGCAATTATTGCAGATCTTGTTGCAACATTTGACCTGGCATGTATCACCGAGACCTGGCTGGATGAGAACGCAGGTCCTATATTAGACTCTGCTGCTCTGGCTGGGTTCTCGGTGATGCACCGTCTGAGATTGGATCATAGGGGCAGGGGAGTAGCCATCTTCTTTAGAACAGATCTGAGTCTTGTGGAGGTGCCAGTGGGTAACACCAGATCTTTTGAGTGTATCCTGGCAGCAGGTGCAGAGTTTAGGATTCTCCTTATCTACCGTCCACCCGGTGATGGTGGAGAATTCCTGAGGGAGTTCGCGGACTTCATCGTTGACATGGCATTGGAGTCACCCAGATGGTTAATACTGGGTGACTTCAATGTCTGGGTCAACGATGAACTCTCACACTTTGGAAAGAACTTCCTCCAACTTATGTCTATGTTGGGCCTGTCACAGGTAGTTACCTCTGCTACCCATATAGGGGGTCACTCATTGGATCTGGTGTTCCTACTGGACTTGGATGTCACGCATCTGGGGGTGGAACCGAATGTGTGGACAGATCATCACACCATAAGATTCAGCTTTGGGGCACCCCCTAATAGGCCTGCCTCTACGGAGATGGTCCAGTATCGTCCTTTAAGGGGAGTTAACCCAGAGGGCCTACTAGCGGTGCTGGACCTATCCGGTATTTCGGGTGAGAGCATGGGTCAAGAGGACCTTGTTCTTGCCTATAATAAGGCGGTGAGCAAGGGCCTTGGACCAAATTGCTCCTGTTCGTGTTTGCCCACTCACTCAGCGCCCAAAGACTCCATGGTTCGATGAGTCTTTGAAGGAACTGAGGAGAGTGGGGTGAAGGCTAGAGAGGGCCTGGTGGAAATCTTGCCTGGATGCTGACAGACTTAGGTTGATGTATCATTATGGTATTTATCAATCGGCAATAACCCGTAAGAAGGCAGAATTCCTGTCCAGGGAGATTGCTGCTGCGTGGAACCGACCAGCTCAACTCTTTCAGACTGTCAACAGACTGTGCAATCCACTCTGTCTACAGTCTGGAAGAGATTTTTCACAAATAAAGTGTGATGAGCTTGCTTGGTTTTTCACAGATAAGGTTGCCAGCATTAGGTCGTATGTCAGCCAGGCTCACTCTTTAAGGGTTTGCGGTGATCGGCAAGGGGAAACAAACACCTGTGTCACCTAGTTTGACTTTGGTAAGCTGGAATTCATGGATATTGTGAGGATTGTCCAGACTGTACGTCCAACCAGCTGCAGTTTGGATCTGGGCCCTACGCCACTATTACTAGGTTGCGTAGATACTATCTGTCCGATCATTGCTGAAATTGTTTGGAAATCTCTGAAGCAGGGGATCTTCTCCAATCCCCTAAAGGAGGCAGTGGTTCAGCCACTCCTGAAAAAACCTTCACTGAATCCGAACTGTCCAGCCAACTACAGACCTCTCTCTAACCTGCCCTTTCTGGCTAAGGTTATTGAAAAGGTGGTAGCACTACAACTGGATGACCACCTTACAAATCGCAATATCTATGATACTCTTCAGTCAGGATTTAGGAAAAGACATAGTACTGAGATTGCCCTTGTCCGGGTTCTAAATGATCTCCTGATAGGGAGAGATTGAAAGGCTCGTACTATTCTAGTCCTTCTTGATCTCTCTGCAGCATTTGATACTGTGGACCACGGTGTGCTCCTGGAATGCCTGCGGCTCTATTGTGGACTGTCTGGTACAGTTCTGCAATGGTTTTGATCTTTCCTCACGGGGCGGAGACAGAGGGTCGTCACCGGAATTTATTCCTTTGATACTGTTCTCCTGTCCTGTGGGGTTCCGCAGGGTTCCATTTTGGCACCCATGTTGTTTGCTGTCTATATGCTGCCATTGGGAGACATTATTAGGCGATACAGCTTTGGTTTTCTCTGCTATGCAGATGACACTCAGCTGCATCTGTCCTTTAGTCCTGGACAGGAAGATGCAGTCTCTATACTTAACAGCTGTCTATCCGAGATCAAGGATTGGATGAGTGCCAGCTGGCTAAGGTTAAACCCGGATAAGACTGAGGTGTTGGTGGTGGACCCAGGTCACCTTGAGGTGGGTTGTAGGGCTGGGCTTCCTTCGGGCATATGGATCAATGGTGCCCAGCTCCCAACTTCAGACCAGGTGCGTAATCTGGGCGTTATTATTGACGACAGTTTGACCCTGAAATCTCAGCTGTCATCCGCTATCAAATCCTCCTTTTACCATCTTAGGAATATCGCTCAGGTAAAACACCTAGTTCCTCCGGCTGACCTTCAGACATTGGTCCATGCCTTTGTTACTTCTTGCCTTGATTACTGCAATGCCCTGTACCTAGGGCTACCGGGGGTTGATATCCGCCGCTTGCAGCTGGTGCAGAATGCAGCAGCCAGGCTTTTGACTGGGACATCTATGAGAAGTCATATCACGCCTGTGCTGTGCAAACTGCACTGGCTGCCGGTTCAGTGGTGGATCACCTTCAAGGTCGGGTTACTGACCTACAAAGCCTTACACGAACAGGGACCGCAGTATCTTCAAGATCTCCTTAATCCCTACTGTCCCTCTCGCTCACTCCAATCTGCCGACGAGGGATTGCTAGAGATTCCCAGGGTTCGTTTAAAAACATCTGGGGCACGGGCATTTTCCTACGCTGCCCCCACCCTGTGGAATTCTCTACCTCATTGGATACGAAGCTGCCTGACCGTCGAGAGTTTTAAGTCAGAATTAAAAACATATTTATTCTTAAAAGCATATGGAGAGTGATTTTATTGTGATTTTATTGTGATTGTATTGTTATTATTGTTGTTGATGTTATATGTTTGTAAATTTTAATTGCTTGTCTATTTGTACAGCGCTTTGGTTTTGAAAAGCGCTTAAAAATAAATGTTTACTTACTTTACTTTTTACTTACATCCAAGCATCCTATGTGCTATGTCAAATGCCATTTCACCAATTCAATAGCTTTATGATGTTGCTGATGACACACCAAGGTATCAGTTATGTGCTGTGGTAAAGTGTCACACCTCTCCCTTCTGGTACCCCATAGAGGGATGTAGTCTTCTAGGTGCAGCAGCAAGCTCTCTGTAGAGTCACTATGCAACATCTGCAACCTAGCCCACCACTCCAGCTGTTGCACATCTCTCAGTATATCCTGTAGTCCCCCAGCACTACCAGCCCTCCCACAGAGCTTAGTGCCAGCTGAGAAGAGTTTGCCCTGGCTCCTCTAACCAATGTTGGTGGTGCACATGATGATAAGGACAGGACCCAGCACAGATCCCTGTGGAATCCTACTTGTGACCTTCATCCTAGTTACACCATTAATCACCACACTCCACTGCATCTCCTGTTTTCAGTTACTTACTTGGTGTACTATGACCACAGCCACACACTGATCCTCAATCCCCATCAACTAGCATCTGTAGGGTACCAGGTCGATTGACATCCTGTATTCCACATGAAGCACATCCACAGTGCGGCCCCCCCATCCAATGCACCCATCATCCATGCACACTAAACTATCATCTAACTCTAACAGGACCACTCTGCCATGGATCTGGGCAGCATACTATCCTTGGGACCATTGTTCTCCATGTAGTCTATGAGATCCTCATTAACATGTGACCCCATCTTTTGTCCTATAATATGGATTTGACTGCCAGTTCTGTAGTTCCCTGCCTGTGACATGATCCCCCTCCCATAGGTGGCATAACTATGTCATCAACCCAGCAATCTGGCAGAATCATCCCTGTTCATGACTCTCTAGTGGGTCATTTAAGAGAACTACCAGGAGACCAGCCAGGAGTGAAGCCATGGCCCTGAGTATCCTTAGATGCAGTGCATCTGATCCTCAGGCCTCAGCAATCATCATGGCTGCCAGCCCTCTCAGGCCTCCATCTCTCTAGTATATATTGATCACTTCATCACCAGGGCAGTCATAATAGCCACAGAGATGCCTCCATCTGGCATGGGCACACCATGGCTTACTAAAATCTGGAGCAACATTACCCTGTACAGATAGCAGCCTTATGCCCATCCACCTCAATCACACTATCTCACTGAGAGCCTTACAAGTCCCACTTTGTGTACCTATTTTCATCACAACACCTGTGTGTCATAATTATGAGGCCATGCAGTACAATGGAAACACAGTATGACCACACCTCAGCACGTGTAAGTGACTGTTGTCACAGTATGTACTAACACACACCCTCATGGCCCCCACCTCATTCACGGCCCTCGAGGAAAGTGGCATGCTTGGCCTATAAGTACATGTGAATAGCACTGGGTTAGTAGTAGGCCATTCACCATGATTACAGCAACCATGCTATGTAATGTAGCTGTGTACATTCCCAGCAAACATTCCAGCAACTGTACATATGTATCTCTGGTACTATTACACCCCTGCAATGCACAGAAAATACTTGTGTAGCTGCATGCCCTCAACAAGTATGTGTACATGACTGGCCAATGGCCATGATGTGTTGCATGTGGTCAACACTGTGATAATGGTATTATGTGCCGCACTAAGCCCTATAGAGGGGGAATGTGTGCTATATCATGGTGCTGTGCAACAACAAACAATGGTGCCTTCTGCCTACATGTTCCACCAGCAGGGGTATGTAGCAGACATTCAGGGAATCACACACCAATACTTAAGGACCTGGAGACAGCCACTGTTACAGGACTCGTACATGGCATGGCATACCTGGAGTATGGGGTAACACACACATACATATGGCACTGTACTTGTGGCCACTGCACAGATGAATGCAATGCATTGGCATGTTGCTCCCCTAGGCCTGCACACATGTGTGGCATACTGCATAACACTGTGTTATATCCAGCAATCCCATTGGTGTGGTGCCCCCACTGCTCTGCAGTACAGTACATCACTAGAGCACACATGTTACTGGGGGATATACAGGTGCCTAACTCATCATATACACCAGTACAATGGAATACTGACATATACACCATATGGATAAGAAACAAGACCATGTTGATCTGTACATATAACATCAAGCAAACACAACAAACAGTGACAAATAACTTTAAAAACAGAATAAAAACAGCTAAGCTATGTACATTGTACGACAAACTGGATAAAGGAACAACTACAACCAGAGACCCAGTGATCTATATACATATGAATAAAGCCAATGTGAAAAGTTACATTTCAAGACCATCACATGAACTATTTACAGAGGAGTCCACAGCTCCTTAAATGTGACAGCAGTGTCACCACCTCCTGCAGTGAACCATGTAAGTAAGACAAGTTATTGGCCACGGTCTGCAGCCATGTTCTCACCAATCGCATGAAGGTGCACAGCCTCTCCCACTGTTGTGGTGGCACATCCTTCCCAGCAACATCCCCAGCTGCCTCTTCCATCTCCCCTTTTACAGTCTGCATGTCGGCAGGGTCATTTGGCACCTGTGACATGGGAGCTTGGTCAGACATGGGTGCCATGTCACCTATGTCCATTGCCTCATCCAGCGCTTTGGCCTTTAGGACCCTAGAGTCCTCAGCAGGTTCTTTGCCAGCCCTACAGGGTTCCAGCCTCACACTGCTCTCTCATTGTGATCCAGATTGTGGGTGCTGCAGCTTCTGCTTGCACCCCCTGGGCATCCTCCATCCTGCGGCATGTGTGTTCCTCATATGCCCTGGCATTCTGCTGCTCCATGCACTACATGGTCTGTTCCAGGGCACGTAGACAAGTCAGAGGTTGCATCTGCCCAGTTCCATCACTTTGCCCAGCACTTGCTATGACATATGGTGGACAGCATCAGTGATGGCTGTATGGCAGACCTGTACATGCAAGTCTGCGATGTGGGTACAGTTACATACACTGAATCACATGCCTGTATCCCTGGGCCAGGCATTACATGCTACAGGGACACATACAGACCATAAAGCTATCCTATTTCTATCAGTATATTGCACTGGATGTACAGAATAGGCAGGCAGGTGCACACACACACACACACATGCACACACACACACACACGCACACAGCCTAGTCCCTCCAAGTGCAATCTTGAGATGACTGTCATGGTAATAAAGACTGCATATTCAGTGTACGGCAGTGATCAAAATGGACAAATGCTACATGAGGTGCACAGTGCCTGTCACAATATGGTAGTGATATGGCAGTGCAGATGACTATAACAGGCATGTGCGATGCCCAGGTAGGGGCCCACATCATGAGGAAGAAGGGGCCATTTGCTGGAGGGGTGGTAATTGTCAGCAGCATGGAACAGGGTGAGGGAAGGGCAACGGTGCCCATCAACCTTTGGGGTGGGCAGCACCTGAGGAATGGCTGGAGAATGGTGAACCATCCACCAGGTGAACTGAGGGTGTGGAATGGGTGGGGTGCCATGAGGGAACCTTACAGACAGTAGCTGGAGAGTAGAGTATCATCTGAGAATGTGCTATGATGTCATGGCCCACACCCCTCCTGCATATGTAGCAGTATGGCTTTTTAAGATGATAGACCCTAGTGGAAGCTAGCAAACATAAAAGTGGTTCCTGCTTTATCCCAGGCACTGCACTGGTTGCTGATGTCACATTTGACCCAGGGTGATCACCTACATTATGAAGTAGGGCAGGTTTCACCCAGTAAAGGGTAATTGTAGCATGTAATAGGGTGAGTGCATTGTCAGTGTTGGGGAACCATAGTTAGTGGACTGATCATGTGCAGACAGGTCGTGTACAGGGCCACTACTGTCTAGCAACCATCAGGACATGTACCTAATCTTATAGGGGTGGACAGGGGATGCCAGCTGTCCTAATCCAGTTGGGTGTACAATGGCCATGGATGGTTTCCTGAGGGTACCAGCTATGGTGCTATGATGGGGGTGTCATGATAGCACCCTGCCCAGATAGGTGTGGTTGGTGAAGTGGGGGATGTGCCATGTCTGTTCAGTATGTATGCTGTTACAGTATTGCAACACAAGCATAGTGTGGAGCCAGGTTGCTAACACCAACGTGTAGGATTTCAGTCCCCAGGGGACAACAGTCACAGGAGGATGCATGAGAGGCATGGGCACTAAAGAGGACACCAAAATGGATGTTGGCTTATTAGGGGGGTGTGGAACATACATTTGTACTGTTGCAGGGTGGGGCAATGTGGGGAGTGGACTGAAGGCAATATATACAGGGATGCCCCTATGGCACGCTGCACAGGGGACATTAATAGGGATAGTTACACATGCATGGATGCATGGTATGCACAGCAGTAAATGACCTACAGTAGTTCCACACAAGGCTGCCTGTGGCTGCCTAGTATAATGCGGTAAGTATGGACTATAAAGGGTGCTACCCTTCCATTCCCACCCCTTTCCCTTCATGACACCATCACCTTGGAACAGCCACCATACCCATCATTCTGTCCCAACTGTGCAGAATATCGTAACCTGTGTCAACATGCAGTACTGCGGCTGGTAGACTGTCACGTTTCCACCACCTTTTGTATAGAGTTATACCTTCCCATAGCCATTGTCGACACCCCTCCTGCCACATTGCACCCATGTCATTGCACTCTTAACCCATTACCCATGCAACCAACATCCCCACCAGTCACCATCTTCACATCTGTCACATGGGTCAATGACCCTACCTTGTCTCCCCGCTCCAGTATGGTCTGCAATGTGTACCTGTTTGGTGACATGATATTTTCCCTGTAGGACCCACCCTATAGGAACTACATTTGCCATGTTGCCCTTCATTGCACCATCACATGGCTGTCTGTCACTTTGGAGGGTTGTGGAGTATGACACTGGCCATGATACCCCTAGGACTGGCACCAACCGGGATCGCTATGGGGTGGCAGTACCTCTCACTGCTCCTGTATGTAGTCCTCCTGCTGTATCCCAGCAGCTTTTCAGCTACACTATAGGCTCTGTTTCAAGCACATGATTGTGTGGAGCGGCACTAACCCTACCTCATAAATCCAGTTCTCCAGCCGTACAGCCGCGTCATCCCCAAACCATGCAGTACTGTGTCCCTGGTGGTGGTCTGCAGTAGGTACATCACCCATCCTTGTGCTAGTGACAGTCTACTGTCACACCTCGGAAGACCTCTGTGGTGTGTGCCTTTCCACATTTCCCACAATGCCCATCACCAACACATGAGGCCTACAGTACCATCTTGTGCTGTGAAACACACCGTGCCACAGATTCCATCCCCAATGTTGCTGGTGTACATGTTGCACTGGACAGGGCCCAGGACACATGCCTGCAGTACCCCACTCGTGCTTAGGTCTCATTCAATGTTACCCAAACACCACCAGATCTCTGCTGCCTCCACTGTAGCCAGTGATCTACGCTATGTCACTCTCTTCCTTGCCACCCACAGATCCATCATTGTCCACAGCACTCCACCATGAAGCATCCTGTCGATACCTTGCAGAGATGGCATCCTGTATATACCTGGCATTAACTCTAGTCAATGTCCTTGAGACATGGTCAGACAGAACACTGGAGGACATCCTGTGAGATCCTCTCCACACTGCTCTCAACACTGTTCCACATCTCCTGTGCTGTGCAGCATGACAATCCTGTCACTGCACACAATCCTAAACCTGCAGTGTGGGACAACACAGCATGTTGTCTCTCAGTGGACAGTAGGTACTGTACATGGACCAAAAAGACTATTGCCCTGAGGTCAAGAGCACTGAGTCTGGCAGCACTGTCACTTTGGTCATAGTATCACTGCAACTGTGAGATACCCCATATGTACCCCACCTGCAATCAAAATAACCTAGCATGTGACCTGCAATGAGAATCAACATGCACTGTGTATGTACAGTGTACATGACATTTACCATGATGGCTTGCATCCAGTGCATCACCTGCCATGGTCTCTGCAGCATCCCTAATGTTGTCCCTGCACAGGTATAATTTGCTGCACTGGCTGCACATCTGTAAGAACAGTGAAGGTATACATGCAGGTTGATAGGTTGGACAACATACATAACAATGAGAACAGAACAGTACATGCATATATGTGTGCAGCAGTGCTTACCTGTCTGCCTCTGATGACCACCCCTCATTGTAACATCAGCCTCCCATTCTATGCCTTGGCAGTCCTGCAGGATGTCCACCTCCCTGAGGGCCAGATCATTTCCATGTGTGTTTAAACTGTCGGGGGGTTCCTCTTCACCATCAACAGCTTCTCTATTTTGATTTGCTTTGCATACAACAGGCAGCACCATATATATGTCATATGGGACATGGACAATGGCACTGTCAGTATTTGCATGTGTAGCCCTGGTTAGCAAGGGGCCCATATTGACATAATCAGCAGACAGGCCCTTTCTGTGTAATGGAACTTGGCAGTCTTACACTTGAGCTGCCACACAGGGGCATGTACTGACACCACCAGCAGGGTGGCCTGCTGTACAGCTCCTGGGACTAGACATAAGCAATAAGACATGATGGGTGTGCATAGAACACATTTTTACACATGGCCAAGGGTGTAATAAGGCAAAAGGCCAAAGGCCGAGTGACTTTAGCCACTGACAGTGCAGTAAAATGTGTTCTATGCACACCCCAGAGTGCCTTTTTGTGCTTATAAAAAGGTTTTTTTTTTTAAACTTTTTACAGTTGGTGAAAAGCATGTTTATATGTAGAAACTATGTATTTAATTGTGTGTATTTATGATAAAATGGTCCTTCCGCCACTACAAATGATGTCATTGATGATGTCATTGTATTGTTGCCTACTTTCTTCTTCCTGTTTTTTTTCTCTGTTTTTCTCCACATTCAGGATATGGAATATTTGTCATGGAAAACATGGATTCAAAATTATGCTCAGTTCTACAGCTAGAATGTTACTTTCCTATCATACCACACACACACACACACACACACACACACACACACACACACAAAGGCTTCTGTTACATCCAGAGACTCAGTTATCTCACTGTCAGGGCAAGGAGGAGAGATTTCCTTGATGAGCAGGTAAAGATGGGGGGGGGGGTTCATTGTCAGCAAAGAAACAGTTGTAATGAAAACTAAAAACAATACTTAATGTTTCTGATTTGTGTATGTGTGTAAGGAGAATGTGATGATCAGGGAAACATTTAATTAATCTGTTTTATTTTGTATTTAAGGTAGTTTTATTTTTAGGGCCCAGTGCAAGTAAATGTGATGCTTATAGTTACAGGGCAAAAACAATGTCTGCCAGTTGAAGTCTTAACATTCTATCAGCGTAATGATTACAGTAGTGATCAGTGCACATTTGGCAGCACTTTTTATTTTCCATGTATGGAACATAATTGCTACATGAACAATTGCCAATCAGATTTTAGGATTTTCCCTTACCATTTTATAAAGTGGGTTACAGGTCACACAGGGGCCACCTGCATGGCATGGGGTGATGGGGTACAGGTCACTGGAGGAGCCTGCTGCACAGTAGGATGGCTCTGGTGGTGGAATACAGGTCATGGGGGCACTTGCACAGCACTGGACAGGGGGAAAGTCACTGGGGTGGGCTGCAGCACAGCAGATTGGACCTTCCTGTACGGTACATATCCTGACGGGGGCCACCCGCAAAGCAGTGGGCAGTGGGGGTACAGGTCACCGGGGGGGTTGCTTCAAAGCAGGGTGTACTTAGTGGTGGTGTACACATCCCCAGAGTGGTCTTCTGCATTGCACTGGTTGTGTGGGTATGGGCACCAGGGTGGTCTTCTGTGTTGCTGCTGAGACATGGGGACAGCAGTGAGCTACAGTGCTACAGACATTGCCATGTTTACTTGTGGGACACATTATATACACATATGCCTGCACTGTAATGTGTACTATAGTGCCATATAGCTGCCCGCCCCCCCCGGTGCTAAGGGCACTTGTCCTCAGCACCTTGTGGCTCATACCACACCAGGGGTGTTCTCTTCTCTTTATTTATTATATCAGACTTATAGACCTTTGAGTCAGGGACTCACTCACAAAGGCTTCTCATCACACAACAATACAAGATAGGGCAGGTATACAGACAGTGAGTGGAATTACAGACATCAGTGCAGATATATACATAATTTACATTCTATACAGAATTGTAGTAATAATAACAAGAGATAAGACAACAGTAAAATCTTTTTTTGAGCAAAGGTCTATACATGATTGTAGCTATGCAAGATGGAGTACACAGAAACATATATACAGTGTGAGTGATTGAGGTCACTATGGTGGATCAGGACCCACAAAGGGCTGATTTAGGTGCAGGTACAGTTGCGAGAGTTGATCAAGTAGTTACAGATGACTGATTTAAATGGCTCAATCCTATGTTCAGATGTGATGCTAGGTGGGGAGGGTGTTAAACCAAGTGGGGGCTCTATACCAGTGTCAGTGTCAGTGGCTCAGCAGGTAGCACACTCACCTCTGAAGCTGGGAGATCAGAGGAATGTGGGTTCAGTTTCCACATCTGGCACTTGGGTTAATATCCCAGTACTGACACTGTAGTGCAGCATGAGAGAGGTGCTGCACTTCTGAGGTGCCGTCTTTCAGATGAGACATTAAACCAAGGTCCCATCTGCCTGGATTGGTGGTAGTTCAGGTGGATGTTAAAGATCCCATGGCACTTATTGAAAAAAGTGTAGGGGAATTTCCTCGGTGTCCTGGCCAAATTTCCCTCATTCACTAAAAATACCACCAACAGCTTAATCTGGTTCAAGGTCCGTTGGCATTCATCTGTATCCCCTCCCGGGTGGTGCCTGAAAATAGGCAGGATTTGTCTAGTGCACTTACCAGGTCAACAAAAACTAAATAAATAAAAATAAAAATATCGGAAGGACCTCTGTGCCAGGAGAGTCCTGACCATGGGTACTAATAGTAATGTTTTGGAGGAGCTAAGAGTGGAGACAGTAGGAAGGGAAGTGCTGAATATCATAGACAGACCAGGAGGAGTCATTCCAAGGAGAATTTTTTGGGTGAGTAAACATGATTGGTAGAGCAGTCACTCATCAAAGGAAAGGAGGTTTGACAAGGAGTATAGCATACAGGTGTGGGTGAGCCTATTGGACCCTGTGAGTAGCCAACAAGCTTTGTTGATCAAGAGCTTGATTCTGGCACTGTTGTATGTCTCTAGGTGTTCAGTTGCATACATGTTACAGGTATTATCACTGTACTTACCTACTGTCAGGCCATACTGACCAGCCTTAAGCATTATTCATGGGCAATATGTAGCTGCCCACTCTGAGGAGTGATTGGGTGGATGATTATGTCTGCTACCTGTGAACATCTTTCATACAATGGACAGAGTATGTGCAACAGTGCTAACTGCTGAATGTAAGCAGCCCCAGGCAACAGACAATGGCACCTAAAGTACATATATTCATGGACACATCTCCCATTTTATATGTAGTCATTCAGTCCTTTGTTGGTCACAGACATGCACCTTGGTATCAGTGTAGGCATTCTGACTGCTGGATGGGACATTGGATGGTCCAGTTGCCTATCTGTTTGCATTGCTGGTGGTCTCCATGACAAGCTGGAGAGCTGGCTGCCCTGCAGTCTGCCTACAGTCATTCTGGCATTCCAGTCTGCTGGTGTGCACTGTCTGTGGCCTGTGCAGGTGATGCACCGCCTGTCGGTGTTCCTTCCTGGTGGAGTTATTGTCTGGTTAGGTAAAGTAGCTGCTGACCAGTTTGGTTCTGCCATGGTGTCACGCTGCTACAATCTGTGTCTTCTGGTTACCTGAAGATGAATGGCATCTGGGTTGGCATCCTCATTATTATCATTCCCATCACCCTGGTCACCATCCACCTCAAACTTGCATATCTGTGCACATTGGCAATGTTGTGTATAATACAACATGCCAGTAAGACCTTGCATGTTATTTGGGGTGTGTACTGCAGTGCACACCAATCTTTTGAGGCACTGTAATAGCATCTTCAGGAGTCCAAATGTCCTCTCAATCACCGAGCATGTTGATGCATGTGCCTCATTGTACCATCTGTCGGCTTCTGTCTCTGGATGTCTGATCAGTGTCATCAGGCATGGCAGCTGTGGATATCCATTGTCACCTGTGGAAATGGAATGCAGTCCAGTACACGTGGGAAGTGTGCAATGGTGTAGAACCCCTGCTTCATGACCTGCTGCTGCTGTGCATCCAGTGAGAATGTGATGTACAGTACCTCTGTGTCCTGCATAGCAGTGCCTTCAGGAATTTTTTGAGGCATTTGGACACAGAGGACTGTGAGATTCCAAGAATACCACTGGTCAGTGCTTAGAAACTCCCAGTTGCTAGTAAACAGATTGCACTGCTACCCTTCACAGACACTGGTATAGAATGACCTCTGTGTGTTCTGCTCTGCAGGTCCCATCTCCAATCATTTCACAGGCCCATGATTGCTGCCTTTTTGAGCCAGTATTGTGCTATGCACTGCTAACCCATCATGTCATTATATGACATCCGTCTCCAGTGTACCTGTGCGGTATATCTCCTGTGGGTTCTCCACTATAATTTTGGTCTTCTCTGCCTTTGTACGATGCCAGTCTATTTCTAGGCTCATCTCCGCCACCTTGTATTGGCAAACCTCACACCCATTAGGGCTGCTGCTCCTAGCACATTGTCATTTCACGACTCTGTTGCTTGTGCTCCTGCAGTCATGCCTCAACTGTGACTCAGATCTGCCTGCCTGCTGTTGGCCTCATTATATGCTCTAGTGTCAGTCAGACCAGCTCAGGCCAGTCTAATGACTGCATGCAATCTGGCAGAACCTACATGCTTTAAATATATTAAATAAGGGCATGGTGCATCATTTTTTTTTGACACAGGCTTCCTTTCTGATATGGTGCAGGCCTTTTATTTGATGCAAGCATAGTGCAAGCCAGTCTGTAACATGCAGACCGGACTTTGATGCAAGCACCAAAAGAAAATCAGAACTGATGCAAGTGCTGATGCAGCCTGCCCCTTGTGTTATTTTTTTTAATGCAAGTATTGTGCATCATTCTCTGACCTTTGAAAATCTAGCTTCTGCTGTTAGAAAGAACTGTTCTTAGGGTAGGAGCTGAGCTGGCTTGTCTACTGGATTCCTGCTGACCAAAAACTCAGAAGCCTGGGGAACAGAAATCAGAAAGGGAGGACCCTTTTCCTGACAAGGTCTACTTCTTGGACACCTCCTAGATACCACACTGCTAATCCTGCCCTCCCCCCCCCATCCACCGACAGAGCAGATCTTCATTTTGAGCAATGCCCCGAAGATCCCGAACCCCCTGCAGCAACTGATCACAGCCACAGGCAGGGTACAAGGGAGCCCAACAAAGAGACACCACTATCTTAGTTGTTCAGCAGAGCAGACTAAATGGGAACCGGCTGCTCAATGGTACATAATGGAATTCTCACTCCCAGCAAAACAAGGTGCAAATAACGGAGAAGGGGTGAGTAGAATAAATATAATCTTAAAACCACCCAAGCCTTGCCCCTCAAACACACATCACTAACCACAATGGAAGTTCCTCACACATCCAAGCAAAATACATACAAAACAGTTCAGTCACACTTCACAGACACCATACACAACCACATGCATGCCTCCAATCACCCCAACAGTAAAAATATTATAAAACAATAAGATATATACTATAAGTAGAAAGGCAGTGCACAGTAGGCTCTTCTATATTTAAAGATTTAAAATACAGCTATTTCATGTCCAGCACTAACAAAATCCCAGATAGCAGATAAGCACACTATCAGTCTCCAGAGCTGAACGTCACTAGTGAGCTATTAAATGCAGATGGAAATAAAATTGTTTTGTTGTCCCCTTGGCCATCTGCAAGAGGGAACTCAGAACCAGATGAGTAGCTGGACATTCCAGTCTCTCCCATTAAAAAGAGTAGAAGCTTGCAGCCAAATTCACAAACCAGTAAGAAGAGCAGCAAATGTAGCACAGTTTCAGAAAACAGAAAAGATACAGCTTACATAGCAGCCTGTTATGCATGATGAGTAGAGACAAGCTGCTTAGCATCCCTGCTCCTCTCCATTTAGTTCCCATATCACAAGAAACATGGCTTCTTCCTCTCATGTCTCTTATTTCCAGCACCAGCATAGGCCCCTCTCACTCAGCTATCCCAGCACTCTCTGACTGCAGCTCCAGAAGGGAACAACTCTACAGTACATGAATCTTCACTATCCTGTCCTTGAGCAGAGACTTCAGTTAGACAGTGCCCACTCCCAATGGCCAGAGTCCAAGTGTTCTCAATCTCCTGCACTACCAGAATGGTTTCATCCCAACTCAAACAGAGAACCCAACCATAGAACACTCTGGGCAGCCTAAGGAAAAACTGTGACATTGGTACAGTCAATCAGGGTTTCAGAAGTTACTGAGTAATGTTGTAAGTTACTACAGGCTAAGATGCACAACCCAAGCAGTTCAACTATCACTACTTAGTGCTGGAGATGCTGAAAGCACTGGAAAGGTGGATTACAAATACACAGTGTTTCCTAAGGAACAGTCTTTTAATTTTTAACCTACTTTTTTCTCACTCTCTCTCTCTCTCTCTCTCTCTCACACTCTCTCTCTCTCTCTCTCTGCCAAAAGGTTGTAGCAAAACATAAAACTGAGATACAAACTCATGTTAAAAGCTCATATAAATGCAATACTTATATTCAATATACTGCAGATGAAATACAAAAATATTAACATTTTCCATGACAAAGATATACCCACAACTAAGCATTACCCACACTCAGTACCACGCTTTCACTCATCATTAAACAATCACTTAATGTTGGCCCCTGGTTTCCTTCAATTTTCAGTTGTTCTACCTAAACCATTACTATTACCTTTTTGACCAATGGGCAAAGGTGGTTATTCCATATGTAACTACCTGATTATCAGATAGAGGTGGGCAAAGTGGCCAAAATTCGCTCTGCGAAGCAATTCGTGGAGTAGTGGGGAATCTGCGTAGTACTCCACAATGTGAAGCAGAGTACTTCGTGTCATAATGAGGATCACGAAGTCATTGATTTTAATGCACTTTGAGTTACTCCGCCTTCCCCCATCCACTTCTGTACCCATTTTTAGGCAAAGTACATTGATTACAATGTACTTCGCATCGCTTTGCCTTGTTTTTTTGGATCCAAGGCAAATTTTGCATTGATTCATAGGAGAGCAGGTTGCATGAGCTCTGGATTGTTTTGCACAGCCTCAGTTCTGTCTGTGTAGTGTGTGTGTAGTGGTAGACTAGTTGGAGACAGTTTGCTGTCAGAGCTCAACGACTGAAACCCTATAAAAGCTGTTAAAAAATCCTTTTGATCCATTTATTTGGCTTAAAACATAGTACATTGTTTGCAGGAAACCCTCCTGTACTCATATCATCAAGTGTTTATTGTTTGTGTATGGATTTTGAATGTTAATTTTGAACATTCTGTCTGTGTACTGAGAGACAGTTGATGTGTACTTTGGGGGAGGGGCATATCTGTGTGGTATAGGTAGATTTACTGTACTCTAGGAAATGTTTGCATTCATTTTAATGTTGCGTTCTTTGCGCTTTGAAAAAAAACGCTAACATTACCAGATCGTAAATTATTTGAGACTGCTATTTTAACATTAGTATGTCCCTTAAACTATTATACTAGCAGTACGTCCATTCAATGATTTCTTTAAAATGGCCCCTTCAACTACAGGTACAACGGCAGCTAGAGACTTCAGCAATCAGTTTCAAAAACATCCAAACTTTCATTATTATTAAAAAGCAAAAGTAAAAAAGCAAGACAGCAGGCAATGGCAGGTAAAGCATCAGCTTTGGCATTCAGTACTGTATCTGAAGGCACCCTCTTCTTAGACAGCAAGTATCCTCTTCTCAGTCTGCCTAACTGGTGGTTTCAGCGTCTAGCCTGGTTTGTGTTGCTAGCTGCTCCAAAGTAACATCTGCAAGATCAATAGGATACTCTCTTTTAGCAGCTTTACTTGCAGTAATCCAGCACAGTATTGACATTGTGAGATGGAGTGACACCCAAAGATGTGATCAATGTTGGATTCCAATATTTAAAAGGAGTAGCAGCCTCAGTAAGTAACTGAGGTTAATGTGTGTCAAGTACAGCATTTAGGGATGGACTCATTGACGTAACTTCAGTGTGAAGAACTAACAGTTACTGGTACCTAAATGAGGTGTTCAATTACAACAGATGCATGTAATACAATGTCATGGTCAATCACTGCTATTTTCACCTCTGGCATCGCAAACATTTGCAGTCATGAACAAGTTCGGCCAGCTGCTCCCGCTAACATTTCCAGACGTGAAGAAAATCTGTTTTACGGTCGAATAACTGTCTGGGAGAAAAAGGCAGTCTTTTTAGGTAATTGTAAATGGAGTCCACTCTGAAGAAAGGGGGATTACTAGTGGGGTACCGCAGGGTTCAGTATTGGGTCCAGTCCTTTTTAATGTCTTCATCAGTGACATTGCAGAGGGACTGGAAGGAAAAGTATGCCTTTTTCAGATGACACAAGGATCTGCAACAGGGTTGATACACAAGGAGGCGTGGAAAGGATGAAAAGGGACTTGGCAAGGTTGGAGGAATGGACAGAAGTATGGCAGCTAGGATTCAATGCAAAGAAGTGCAAAATAATGCACCTGGGAAACAAGAACCCAGGGGAAGAATACACAATGGGTGGGGAGGTAGTAACAACAACAAAAAAGGAAAGGGACCTGGGGGTAATCATATCAGATGACCTTAAGGTTAGCAAGCAATGTGAGAAGGCAGTAGGGAGGGCTGGGGGTATACTGGGATGTATAGGGAGAGGCATCATCAGCAGAAAACAGGAAGTTGTTATCCCTCTGTACAGACAGTTGGTGAGACCCCATCTGGAGTATTGTGTCCAGTTCTGGAGACCCCATCTCCGCAAGGACATAGACAGGATAGAGGCAGTCCAGAGGAGAGCAACTAAAATGGTGCAGGGTCTGCAAGAGAAGCCGTATGAGGAGAGACTAAAGGAGCTTAATATGTATACCCTTGAGGAAAGAAGGGAGAGGGGGACATGATAGAAACTTTTAAGTACCTCAGTGGAATCAACAAAGTCCAAGAGGGTAGCATCTTTCAGAAAAAGAGACTTGCAAGAACAAGGGGACACAATTTAAAGATAGAAGGAGGGCAGTTCAGGGCAATGTGAGAAGTATTATTTCACAGAGAGGGTAGTGGATGCATGGAACAACCTTCCTGAGGAGGTTGTGGGGTCTAAAACTGTGGGAGAATTCAAGAATGCATGGGACAGACATAAGGCAATTCTTGTGGGGGGTAGGAAGAAATAGGCTGTTGGTTAACTAGGATCTGCGGCCTATCCTGTAGGTAGGGAAATGGGCAGACTAGATGGGCCTAGCGGTCCTTATCTGCCGTCAAAGTCTATGTTTCTATGTTTCTATGTTTTTGTTTTGGTTATATTTTTGTTGTACAACTGAGTTAATGAACACACAGTAATATTTTCAGTAATTCTTGATATTTTTTGGCTGAATTTTGTGTTGCAGCATTGCAAAATTGCAGTTTGTTGAAAAGATCTGGTTATATTACCAGCATTTTCAATTTGCCATGCATTACTTGTAGTGTGTGTATGACGTCACATGTGCCATCAAGTCACAGTTCACAGACACCTTTAATTGTGCTGCAGAGTAGTTGCAGCAGTGTGTACCTGCTATCCACCACAGCTGTATGATTTTGCACTGCTCTGTTGTCAGGATTGTGGTATATTGATTTTGTACTGTTACTGCAGTGCACTGCCCCACCCACCCCCCAACCAGCAAAAGGTATTCTTTCCATATTGGATTTGGATTGTGGCTGTTCCGAGCAGCAGTGTTTAAGGTGTTGTTGTGACTTTGTGTCTGCATCTTTTTCTTGATTGTGCAGAGCAATCTAATCAGTCTGTGTCTGTCTTTGCATCTGCTTAGTTCGCAATCTACATCTGCAAGCCACTGTTGTTGTTTTTGGCTTTACACATCACATCCACTGTGCCAGAGTGAAAGCCCAAAATTTAAATAGGTTTAAAATGTTCTTGGTGATCCCCCAAAATGCCCGCAAACAGACATGCAAGCAAAGCTGTTTCTTGCCATGGCACTGCTTCCAGAGGTAAGATTGTCTGTGGGTGTGGTAGTACGTAGAAGTGCATAGATGATGTGAGGAAACAGATTTCTCCATCAGTATGTTTTACAGTGCAGTCTGTAGCTTCACTCATAGTTGGAGGAGATGATGATGTCCCAGCTGGTGGTGTTAGTGCAGTTTCTGCTGGTATAATTATTGCTGCCTCAAGTACCACTTCTGACCATTTAACCACGTCGAAAAATATAGTCGAGTCTAAAGCAATGAGTGACAGTGTCGATGATGTCACACTCACTGTCCCCCGTAACATCCCCATGGTAGTTGAACATGATTCTGATCATGGAGACAATAACGCACAATGTCACATTTCTTCCACCACAGTGGAGGTCATGCTTTTGCCATCCAATGATTCACAGTGTGGTGCAAAAATATCAGGTGATGATGATGATGATGATGTTGCTGTGGTGGCAACATGTATCCACATGACACCATCTAAACATAAAATGTGGATGCGGATGATGTTTACTGAATATGATGATGTCAGTGACCCCTGTTGGGAACCGGAGAAAAAGAAAGTCAAGGTGGCTGTGTCTGGGTCTGTTGGCATTAAATCCCTTCTTCCTGAAAAAAGTTGTGATTTGTCAGTTCCAGTTGATGTTGATGATGATGACCCAGTAATAATCATAGGTAGCTGTAGTAGTCAGTTGCAATCCATGTGTGTCCCACCTGAAAAATCGTGTAGCACATCCCCCATTTAAGGCCTTAAAAAAACAGAGTCCAATAAGCAGCATCAGGAACATATTAAAAGTAGGGGTCAGGGATCACAATCCCTTGTTTGGCATTTTTTTGTTCAAGATGTAAATGATGAGTCAGTCGCTATCTGCCAGCTTTGCCATGCGCGTGTGAGTCGAGGTAAAAAGGGGAGTCATCTTGGTACGGGGGGGGCAGCATACTCATCTTAAGAACAGGCACATGGCACTGTGGACCCGGCACCAGATGGCAGCTAATGCCATAATGGGGCATTCACCTTCATCATCAACCTTAATGAGCATGTTATCCCCTACCATGACTGTAACAGCAAGTAGGAATGTCTGCAGTAGCGATGAAATAACAGCAGAGGATTACTACAGGCATGATGAGGTGGAGGATAATGATTTTGAAACCTTGTCAACTGGTGGTCAGAGTAGCAGTGGTGGTGGTGGGCAATGCAGTATGTCTAGTGCAAGTGGTACATCAACCCCTGTACGTAAACCTGGGAAAATAACTTCATTTGTGGATATGTCACCTGTGCAGCCCCCTTCATCGCATGTTCACACAGCCCCGCCCATTCGCAGAGCAGAGCCATTTGTCACACCTCATGCAAAACATGTAAGTCAGCTTACGTTGCAGAGTGTTTTAGCCCATCAGCTGAAGTACCCACCCAATCATGCAGTGTCTTGTGAACTTAAAGCTGCTGTAGCTGAAATGCTGGCAGTTGATCTTTTGCCCTTCTCCTTCATGGAGCATTCTGGATTCTGGCGGTTTGCAGCATGAGCCTGTCCAAAATGGAAAGTCCCATCCAGGACATACTTTTCCCCTCGTTCTGTCCCCGAGTTATGCAGTACTGTGTTCGACTCTGTAAGACATGCTCTTCAACATTCCTCCTCTGCAATCATCCATTTAAGTATGGATATGTGGACAAGTGCCAAAACAGCAGGGAATTTATATTTGTGTATAACTGCACATTGGGTGCAGGTGCCAGGGTTGTTTGTGCAGGTGGTAGTGTGAATAATCAGTGTAGTAAGGTGGACTGTCGTGGTAGCAATCTTCCAGAATTCGACAGCCTGCAACGCTTGCTATGTATAATGTGATCTGTTCACACACTGGCGAAAACATGCTAGACTTGCTACTGACTGAAATTGATGAATGGCTGAACCCCCTGTCCCTGAGAGCTGGGTTTATAGCAAGTGACAATGGGTCAAACATGGTTAAATGCATCACGAATGGTGGCTTTGTTTGGGTTCCATGCATGGCCCACTGTTTAAATCTTGTGTTAAAGGAGTTCCTGCAGCACTCTGCTATAAAGGAGATGCTGACAGCTGCACGCCTTATCTGGTCTCACTTTTCACACCCTGCAAAGGCCCGTGACCAGCTTCAGCAGTTGCAGATCCCAAACAGCCTACCACAGCACCACCTCAAGCTGGAAGTTGTCACCCAGTGGAACGCCACTTTATACATGGCAGAGAGGTTGTATGAACAATACAAAACCATCTTAGAATATCTTGTTATGCACACAAGCCATGACACTTCCGGGGCCTCCATGTCTCTCACAACTGAACAGTGGCACCTCTTGGACTCTGTAATAACAATTTTGAGGCCATCTGAACATGCCACACAGGCAGTGAGTGGCGAGTCTGACTACATTAGCCAATCAATTCCACTGCTGTGGGTGTTGAAGAAGACATTGTTGAATCTACAGCATAGCCTTGATGGTTCTGGAGACTGTGCTAGCAGTGTGTTGCTGAAACACATGTTGACAGTATTCAAGTGCAATCAGCATATCTTGAGCATTCAGCAGAGTGACGACTTTGCAATAGCAACAATGCTGGACCCACGATATAAACATGGAATTGCCTCACTACTGGAGGGAGGGCCTGAACAGGTAAAAAATGTCAGTGTGCAACTGGTGCACTTGGTTCATGGAGCACAGAAGTCACGAGCCAAGGTCAGCAAACCTCAGCAGCATAATCAAGCTGAAGGTCAGTTCAGAGTAGTATTAAGCACATCCTGTAAGGGGACTGTAGTTCCAGGTGGTCTGTCATCAAATGCGGTTGTCATTAACCCACTTTGGGGTGTTTTGTCCCAAGTCAGGATTTGTGACATAAATGATTCCAGAAAACAGGATGATGCATCAACCACCTGACTTCATGGAACACAGTGAATGGTTCACTCATATTTGGCTGAAAACAGGCATCTGTTAATAACTGATGATCCTCTTTTATACTGGAGTGGAAAGATCAGTGAATGGCCAGAGCTGACCTCAGTGGCACTGAAGTACCTGACATGCCCACCCTCCAGTGTAAGTGTCGAGATGGTATTCAGTTCAGTGGATGCAATAGTTTGGGATCGTCACACAAACCTCTGTCCTGCAATTGTTAGCATGCTGACATTCATAAATATCAATGAGGTGCACATGCCAGCTTGAACTGCAGCCTCAGTATTCGTGCCCTGGCATGGTCATGGTTGTGCTTCTGATGTTGTAGAAATGGACCATCCTAGTGGCACAGGCAGCATTAAATGGCCTGCCAGTGAGGTAGATGATGACATGATGGAGAAAGAATTCCCTAGTGGGCAGAATTCAGACATTGATGACTGTGAGGGCAGCTTTCTTCATGAGGATGATGATGAGGTTGATCTTAGTAGGTTTTAGGTGTAGTGGTGAAAGGATCTCATATTTTTTCTGTGGTACATGTTTGGTTTTTCATAAAATTAAAGCAGTGTCCCACTCTGAATTACTCAAATTATATTTGTGACACAGTTCACACCATATCCCATCCACCACCCACCTGTGTGTGTCTGACAGTGACAGTGAATGTGTTGCACACTGCAGTTGGTCCCCCATGACCACCACCAGAAAAGTGCTGTTAGCCAAAGCCACCAGATGCAGAGAAATGTGAGAGGGAATATCAAAATCATGTGCCCAAATGACCACCACCAGAAAAGCACTGTTAGCCAAAGCACCATATGCAGAGAAATGTGAGCAGGAATGTCAAAATCATGTACCCCCATGACCCCCACCAGAAAAGCACTGCTACAAAAAGCCACAAGATGCAGAGAAATGTGAAAGGGAATGCCAAAATCATGTGCCCCCATGATCACACACCACCAACACCAGTACACCAATGTTTTCCATTCTGTGTCCTGCACATTCCATGGCAGACAGAGTCAGACAGGAGAGACTACATATATCAGCCACAGACACAAGGCTTATTTACCATCAATACTTTAAAGTGATCATGTGTACTAATGTTTCATACTGTAGAACTTCCTTTAGATGTTTTATGTGTCCTGTTGATTTTATGAGATGCAGTGGTGAGACACACACAGTCAACTTATTTTCTTTTTTTACAGGTTAAACAACCACTCTCCTTCACTGGAGGACTATGGTACTGCAGTACTGTCTACAACCTCCTACAGGATTGGATATCCATTTCCAGACCAGTAAGTATATCAATTTCATTTCATCATTTCTTTTTAGTTTTTCATTTTTTCAAAACATTGCAAATCCAACTGAAGAGTCATTTAAAGTGGGTGTCATGACATGTACGTCACATAATATATTTGTCATGCACATCACACACTGTATTGCTGCAGCAGCCATGCCACTGTGAACATAGTTTGATCCAGGTCATGACTTCACAAGATGTGTTTTCAATGCAACTTGAGTTAAGACATAATTAGGGACAGTGACACAGTGTACGGGTTACAGTTATTGAATTCATGATTGTGCTGATGATTTGGTCTTCATGTGGCATTGGCTTAGTGACACAGCTTGTTATCTGCTAATCAGCATATATGACAGGATGGAATAGCCACACTTTAAACATAATGAGCAGGATTCACAAAATGGATATGCCCAGTGCATCTGAGATGCACCGGGGCATCCCCAAAATGCGCCCAGAGGCGATTCAGGCATGGTTACAATGAGCCGGCGCAACCCCGATGTGCCTCATACCACCTGTAATGATATGCAGTGCATCCAGAGGGGCTGTGAGGGGGTGTGTGCCCATGCCTAGTGGGTGCAGCCCCATTCACAGCCCAAAACTGTGGTGCAACTCCAGGGCAAGTCCAGAGATGCACCACAGAAAGATAATTCTAGAAATGTAGACTTATGTTGGGGGCCACCTACAGGCTGGCTGCCCCACTGCGGGCAGCAGCATGGGTGCCCACCCACTTTGGCAGCCCAGTGAGCCCCCCCAAGACCCATGCCCCTGTACAATGCTGCCTCTGGCAGCGGTAATGGACATTTCCCCCCCAAGCCCCATTACATAGCTGCTCCTGGTGTCAACAGCAGTATTGAATCCCCTGCTCCAAGCCCCTGTGAGTGCCACTTCCAGTGGCAGTAGTATAGAGATGCCCCAGTACCTGTGTGATGCGCTTGCAGCAGTGCTGGATTGCAGGCAGAACCCCCCAGCCCCAAGCCCCGATACAGCTGCCTCCCATGGCAGGCGTTGCAGACAGACCCCCATGTACCCCCAGCCACCCCACTCCCCTACCCCAACAAGGTCCGCTGTCGGCAGGCAGCACAACCCACCCACATACCATCATGTCCGCCTGCTGACAGAGCAGTCTGAGAATGACAGCTATTGCACAGCCCAAAAGGGTTAGGGGTACATGGGGGGGCTGTCTTCATGTCTGCAATGGGAGGTGGCTGTACCGGGGGTTTGGGGCTGGGGCAGGTTCAGCCTGCAATCCAACGCCGCTGTGAGCGGCATCATATGGGCACCCGGGGGGTGGCATCTCCACTACTACTGCCACCCGGAGGGGCACACTGCAGGGGCTTGGGGGGTTGGTACTGTTGCTGCCACAGGGAGTGGCTTTGTACAGGCTCTCAGGGGGAGGTTAACAGTGCTACTACTGCCACCTTGAGCAGTGCTCTACAGGGGCTTGGGAGGATTCGATACTGTTGTTGTCACCGGGAGAAGCTTCCAACGGAAGCATTGGGGGGGTCCATCATATACAACACTGCCAGAAGTGGCATGGCTTGGGCTAGGGTTGGGCAGGGGTGGGGCAATGGATACACTGCAGTGCATTCTGCTTTGGAATCCCAGCCGGCGCTACGCAAATGAGGCTATAATGGCATGCTAATGGCCCCATTGCACCATGCATGCCTAATGGCCTCATTTGCATGCCCCTTGCTGTAAATTGAGTTTTTGGGTGCAGAGCATCCTGAGATGCCCTGCCCCAATGGACACACTGCCTGTCATGGGGGATGGTCCGGAGCAGCCTGGGATGCTCCGGGGCATCCTGGGCTGGGCGCACCTGTGCTATTCAGAGAGGGGATGTGCTGGGGGCATCTCCCTGTGCCTCCTCTGTGAATAGCCCAGTTTGCACTCAGTGCATCTCCCCTGCACTGGGGTAGCCAGGTTGCACTGGGTGCATCTTCTTTGTGAATCCTGCCCAATGTGTTACTGCAATCAAATACTAACATCTCCTTCTTCATCTCTTTTAGGGGGATACTGTGTGCTGTCATTGTTGCTTTCTCCAAATAACAAGTTCAACATCATACCCCCTGGGCCAGTACACATGACGCAACAAGTAGTTTGAATCCATGACCATGCCCATCAGTACTGGACTGGAGGAGGATGCAAATAAAACTTGTGAAGAATTTACCAAACAATAAACCAACCATTAATGAAACTTGCTTGAAACTGAAATGCTCTCCCCCCCCCAAAAAAAAAATACTTACCTTCACTGGCTTGACAGTATTCCAATGCCACAATTCCTCATCAAGCAGATAAATGTGCACACCAAGTGCAACTATGTGACTTGTGACACAAAACAAAACAATGATTACATGAATATATATATATATATATATACACACACAATAGGGGTGAGTGGTAAATGAGTGAGATAAAACAGTGTATCATCCACTGCAGTGTGATATTTTTACACTCCGCTCTACTGTGATGATATGAGACATTTACACACACGGGTCACAAAAGGTCACTGATATCATCACCGTAGGCAGCTTTCCCCTCAGCATGAAAGAAACACCTGTGCTGTTACCATAGACACAAATGCAGAACTACCTGACAGGTCTCACTGCTGCCTACAGCTAACTCAGTGAGCATTACAAAACACACCTACCATCCCTCCAACTTCCAACTCATTACTGTGATGCTCTCAACTTGATGCAGCCACAATTCCAAACAACACAGCTTCACAGAACAGTCTAAACTACTGCCTGCAGCTAACTCTCATTTGTTCCTCAAACTCTGATTCTCACCCATTACAATTACTGTGACAATTTCAACTTCAGTGCAGCCATAATCCTAAAGAGCACAACTTCACAGAACACTCTGCACTCTGCCTGCAGCTAACTTAATTACCACTGAAAACAGTATCAGCTGTTCTGACACTCTGCCTCTCAGTTCATTACAATTACTGTGATGCATTTAACTTCACTGCAGCCAGACTGCTAAACAATACAGCTTCACAAAAGTATGTTTCTCATTCCTATCTAAAACTAACTCATTTAGCATTGCAAAACACACTCATGTGTATCTCAGAGTTTATAACACTGCCAGTCCATTCAGAAAAGCTCACACACAGAATGAGCAAACACATTAACAGGAACAGAACACAAGACAGCATAACAAAACTTCTGAAACTCTTGGCCCTATTTATATATCGAATACATAGTAGGCACATTCTGTCTATGTAAATATTGTCACTCCTGCATGGCAAGCTTGGATATCTTACTCTGCAGGAGTGACAATATTGCCATATCACACTATGCCCATCATGTATCCTATATATATATATATATATATATATATTGATAAATGTATGCAATGGGGTGGAGATAAACAGAGTGTGATAAATCTGTTTATCTGAGTAACTGTGTACATACATTTCATTTATGTATACAGTGCTTATGTCATCAGCCGTTTATCCACACAGTGCTTATGTCATCAGCCATTTATCTATACAGTGCTTATGTCATTTACAATGTTCAGCCTCAGTAGCAGTATTAACCATATTCAAATGCGAATAACTTTAAAATGAAACATGATAGCATGGTGCTGCGAGCAAGAAAGTTGTTCAGCACGTAAATATCTACAAAATGAGTGGTGTTTTATTTAATGAAACCTTTTAGATTTTGTGATAGCAAAAACACAGCAGAAAATTCATTTTTTTTTTCATTTTGTCTGGAAACAAATGTAAATAACTTTAAAATGAAACATGATAGCATGGTACTGTGAGCACAAAGTTTATTCAGCACAGAAATATCTACAAAATGAGTGGTGTTTCATTTATAGATACATTATAGTTTTTTTGGAATTAGTGAAAAACAGCAGAAAATTCAATTGCAAATCATCAAACAATTGCAAATAACTTAAAAACAAACAAAAATATAGTATAGTACTTTCAGCACAAAGGTAATTCAGCATACAAATATCTACAAAATGAAAGGTGTTTCATTTCTTGATTCATTTTAGATTTTCTGTAATCAGCAACAAATGACAGAAAATTCAGTTTTTATTCTTTTTTTTTTACTAACAAATGTCCCCTACAAAAGCAAAAACAAAAGAATTGCATAAATGGAATATGCAATGGAAAACTCATGTAATAAATAATTTATCTGCACTCGAACAGTTTGAACTCGGACACCTTACTCATGGCTTACACCACTCGTGAGGTTACCTGTGGTCAAACTGCTGTTGTGCAGATAAATCATTTATTACACTTGCTTCCATTGCCTATCCCTCATATATATATATATATATATATATATACTTACACACATATATATTTATATATATATATATTTATTTATTTATTGAAATTGTTTCACCAGGAAAGGCACACTGAGCAAGAAGATGCTCGTCTCCCGGTGCGACCTGGGGGGAGGGGTACATAGGGAGGATAACACACAGGTTATCACAATAGAGATACATTAAATAGATGTACAGAGTTACATACACAGTAGAGAATACATTGAACAGATGTACTGTGTAGCTTGGGATTACTTGTCTATAGCATTGGCTAAACATTCAGTAAGGAGTGAATTACAGGGTATACAGCAAGTTCAAACATATAACATGCCTACATGGAGCACAGTTTGGTGCTGTAATACAGTCAAGACAGGACATAGAGGGGCAGAAGGGTAGACATATGATACAGCGAGAAGAGTCTTTAGATATATAAGCCAGCTTCAGTAAGGGTGTGTCGCTGGTTGGCATGTGAGTTAATGGGGGGAGCCATTTATTAAGGCGTGCAGGCACAGTTTACCATGAGGTAGTTAGCTAGTGCAACTGATAGGGAACAGAAAGAGGAGGAGGAGTGACAGATTTGAGGGGGGAGAGCATTCCAGAGTTTCGGGAAATGGTACGAGAAGGCTGTTGTTCCAACTGAGGTCTTTCGACTAGAAATGTTTAGTAGTCGGGTGTCAGGGGATCGGAGGGAGTGAGGTGGAGTGGGAGCCAACAACAGTATGGCAGAGAGGTAGGAGGGGAGGGTGCCAAGCCAGAATTTTGAGACAAACTTGGAGCAGTGCAGTAGGTGATGATTTTCAAGGTTGGGGAAGGCAAGGGTACCGTAGAGTTCACAGTGGTGGGAGCGGGAGGGGGAAGCATTAAGGGCAAAGCAGCAGAAGGCATTGAAAATGGGGTCTAGTTTAGATAAGGTGGCTTTAGATGCAGTGCTGTAGACTATGACGCAGTAGTCAACTGAGGGAAGAATCATCTTCTTCACTAATTCCCACCTAACTGAGAATGGGAGGCAAGAGCTGTTCCTGTAGAAGGCACCTAGCTTGGGGTGCAGTTTTATGATAGCATCAATGTGATCAGAGAATGTAAGGTGACGGTTGAGCCATACCCCTAGATAACAGAAGGAAGCAACATCCTCCAGGGTAGTGCATCCAGAATGTGGAAGGATGGGACTGAGGGGAGTCGGGACAGCATCTGTCACATGCCGAAGTACATGGTAACAGTCTTTTTAGCATTTAGCGAGAGTTGGTGCGAGCCGAACCAGAACTGAACTTTATTGAAATCGGATGAAGGTTGGATGCTACTTCATCTAGGGAGGAGCCAGAGGTGAACAGGATGGTGTCATTGGCATACATGTGTATGGATGAAGCTGTGCAGATTTGTGGTAGGTTGTTGAGAAAATGAAGAACAGGATGGGGCCAAGGACTGACCCTTGGAGGACTCCAATAGTCATGGGGAATGGGGTATGTAGCATCTGCAGTTCTTACTGACTGAGTTCTTCCTCAGAGATAGTCATTAAACCATTTAGTAGCTGAGGCAGTAAGTCCTGCATCTGTGAGGCTAGTTATCAGCATGGGGTGGGAGACAGTGTCAAATGCTTTAGCGAGGTCGACAAATATAGCTTAGGAGATCTGACCCCATCCATACCGGAGAAGATGGAGTCAATGAGTATTAACAGGGGAGGAAGCAGTGGAGTGGCCCTGTCTGAAACCAGACTAGAACAGTGTGAAAAAGTTTGAATCAGAGAGGAAAGAGGTAAGTTGGGTGAGTACTAGGTGCTCTTGTAATTTGGCCAGGACCAGGAGTAGAGAGATAGTGCGGTAATTTGCAGTGAGGGTGGGGGGGGCCCCTTTGGGGAGGGGGGATGACAATGGCATGTTTCCAGGCCTGGGCAATGATGACAGAGGTAAATGAGAGGTTGAGGAGATCAACTAGAGGTGGTGCTACGACTGATGTAGAGAGGAGAAGGAGTCTGGTGTTGAGCCCATCGGAGGGGTTACTTTTAGAAGGGTTTAGGGCTAGTAGGGCCTGGAGGGCTTCTGAATGTGTAATAGGTTAGAAGTAGAAGGTGCAAGGCCTAGGTGAGTTTGAGGTAGTGTCTGCTGTGGTGTCTGGAGGAGTAGTAGAGGGCAAGGAGGAGAGGAGAGTCGAGACACAAGAGGTAAAGTATGTGTTGAATTTGGCAGCTACCAACCCTGGGTCAGAGAGGAGTGAGTTAGGTGCAGTGAGGGATTTGCCACTGAGAGAGTGAAAAGAGAACAGGTTACCTTCCAGAATTTGGATGGGCTATTTAAGTTAGTCTGGAGGGAGGAGTTGAAATATTCAGCTTTAGTAAGCCTAGTTGCTGTGGTACACTTGTTACGTAGCACACAGTATTTTGTGTAGTCTTCTGGGAGGTGTGAAATTTTATGCATTCACCAGGCTTTGTCTTGAGCATTTTGGCAGGCTATGAGTTCTTGAGTGATCCAAGGCAGGTGGTTGTTGCGAACCCTGGAGTGCTGTAGTGGGGTGTGCATGTTCCAGACTGTGATGAACGTGGCTTGGAAGTGAGCTAGAGCATCATCAATGGAGGGGGCAGGGGAAGGTGAGGATCAGTTAGCATGAGCTAGGTCTTCATGCACACTGGCTAGGTTGAGGGATTCATAGGACTGTTGGAATATGTACTTGGGGGCAGATTTGGGGAGGTGAATTTTCCTGATAAGGTAGATAATGCGGTGGTCACTTAGACAGTCAGGGAGCAGACCAGCTTGAATAACCCGGTGGGCAGGGGAGGTGTGTACCCAGTCAATAAGGGTGTGGTTCGTAGGTTTGGGGTTTAATCAGGTAGGCTCAGTAATCGATAGAGACGGGTTCAGGACACAAATATCCGCTCTGGTTTTGTTGAGAGAATGAGATAACCTGTTGTGGTTAAAATTCCCCATGATGTATTATTCTCCCTTTAATGATAGAGAGGAGATTTGTGCGAGTAAGTCAGTGACAGCTGATACTGGAGTGCCCGTCCGACAGTATATACCAGCTATGTAAATAGGGTGTGAGAGGGGTAGATTCAGTTGAAGCATTATAATTTCATGGGCTTGTGGTACAGACTTTGATAAAACTACAGAGAAGTGCAGGTTGGCATTTATATATATGGCAATGCCACCGCCTCTGCTAGCCCTGTCTTGACGGGTCATGGTATAACCTGGGATGGAGACAGAGAGCTCGGAGATATTTTTGTTTAGCCTTATCTCAAATAGGATGATGATGTCAGGGGCATAGTGAGTGGCTAGCATCTGGAGGGAGTCAATTTTGGGGATGAGGCTTCTTATGTTTAGGTGCAGGAGGCGCAGGCCATGGGGGAGGGTGGAGCCACTGGAGATTGAGGAGACGGGAGGGTTAGGAGGGGGTCCAGACATAGTTAGCAGGGAAGTGTAGTGGTGGGGGCCTGGGTTAGGATGTATGTCCCTAGCTGCGAGGAGCAGGAGGGCAATAGTCAGATAGTGTCCGAAGAGTTGAAGCCACATATAGGTGTTTGAGCGACATCTAGTGAGGGTGCGTGTGCAGCTGTGGGAGGTATGATGGGAGGCAAGTAAAGTTAGTATTGACCATGTGAGGGGGGAAGGAAGGGGGCAGGGATGTACGATTGAGTGGACCCATGTATGGCTAAGGTGAGTGGCCGTAGTAGAGTATGGGAGGTGGTGTAACCTTATAAGATCAGGTAGTATAGGAGGTTGAGTTTGAGGAATATTTGGGTAAGTTGGGGGAGAGGATGGCAGAAGCTAATGATAGAAAGGAGGGTCAGGTAGCCTATCTGAAGGACATAGCTAGTGCCATGCAGCAAATAAATTTAAAGTGAGGAAGAGAGGAGAGAGAGAGAGGCTGGAAGGGATGTAGTTGCAGTGCTGTGATCACAGAAGATAAAGGACTTTTTATTTATTTTTTTTCTCTTATGGGGAAATATAAAGACTAGAATTGGGAATTTAGGAGTAATTCTAGGTTACACTCACCAGGCAGTGAGAAAGGATATTTTTGGCAGGAATGGCAGCCACTAGTGGCAGGTGCTGATAACCTGCAAATGGGAGAATTGTCTGATTGGTTATTTTCGGTCACCTGGCATCCACTATAAGACACCAGGTTGGCCAAGGGTGGTGGTGGTGGGGCAGCTGACTCGCAGCGTCAGTGGGGCTGCTCCTACTCTGATGTTTCAGTAGGTTCAGGGTTGAGGTTACTGCAGTGTTGCACACTTGGAGGGCTTTTTGTAGAAATGGACATTACCTGGAGTGCTGTGGGGGTCCTTAGCTCTGGGGAGGGTGCCGTACCTTCACGACCAACACCCACAAGGGGAGCCTTGAGTGTGCTGGAGAAGAAACAGAGGAGAGGAATTAAGAACAAGCAGGGAGGTTGTGCTAATGCAGGTAGGGGGGAGGGGGACAGGGGAGCATTTCAGATCTGATCCAAATTCAAGTATATGGCTTATTTCAGCAGGCTACTTATTTACTTTTACAGTTTTAAGTCGGGCTGTGGGGTGAGAGCAGCTTCTATTTCCCCTGTGTATTTAATCAGAGAAATGGTGCCTTATACACACTGGGGACAGAAAAAAACCTTTAAGATAGTTCTCCTGCTCCTACTTCGATGTTTCAGTAGGTTCAGGGTTGAGGTTACTGCAGTGTTGCATGCTTGGAAGGCTATTTGTAGAGATGGACATTACCTGGAATGCTGTGGGGGTCCTTAGCTCTGGGGAGGGTGCTGGACCCTCACAACCGACACCCACACGGGGAGCCTTGAGTGTGCTGGAATGCTGTGGGGGTCCTTATCTCTGGGAAGGGCACCGAACCCTCACAACTGACACCCACGAGGGGAGCCTTGAGTCTGTTGGAATGCTGAAGGGGTCCTTAGCTCTGGGAAGGGTGCTGTACCCTCACGACCGACACCCACGAGGGGAGCCTTGAGTGTACTGGAATGCTGTGGGGGTCCTTAGCTCTGGGGAGGTGCTGACCATCATGACTGACACCCACAGGTGACTCATATATATATATATATATATATATATATATATATATATATATATATATATATATATATATATATATATATATTTATGTATGTGTGTATATATATATTTATATATTTATATATAGGATACACGATGGGCAGGAGTGGAATATGGAAAATATTTTCACTCCAGCAAAGTGAAATATATAGTGCTCATGATGCAGGAGTGAAAATATTTTCCATATTCCATGATCTGCCCATTATGTGTGCTATTTATACCATGGGGATGAGATGAATTTTACGGAGAGAAGTATGTTTGTTGTTGTGAGGTTCATGTCTCTTTAAATGATGTTGGTGTTGTGGTAGTGTGTGTGGGAGATTTTATGAATGAGTTGTTGAAATGAGCTATGATTGGTTGATGTGTGTGTGTGTGTGTGTGTGTGTGTGTGTGTGTGTGTGTGTGTGTGTGTCTGCTGATTGGGTGTGCTGTGTGGTTGGATTAGGTTTGTTTTTGTGATGGTGAGAGATAGTGGTGGTTTATGTTAGCAGGTATGTTTTAATTTTATGATTTATTATATTTATATTTGTTCAGTTGTACATTTGGAGCTCACATGGTAGTATACTTGGTGCAGACCTAATACATATTTTCTTGTTTGCTGTTTATTGTTTATAGCAGCATGTGATAAAGTACTGGTACTGATTTAGAGTGAGATTTACTTTTTTATTATGGTTTACAGACATGGTTCGCAGAAGTACATTATGGAAAAGTAAATTTTAAATTATTAGCATAAACCATTGTAATGTTAAATATTGAAGACATTTCTTGAATGTTTGGATGTTGCAGGTATTTGACTGTTTGTTTTCACAGCCATTGTATTAATCAGAGTAGGAATCTGAGGATATCACTCATTGTCTTTTACGGGGACACTGTTGATATTGATGTCCTGCAAAAAAAAAAATGTAAAAGATTAGTTGTGATATATTAGAAATTCAGGTTATTTGCTCAGTAATTTTTTATACTGCAGGGTTACCTTGTATGATGTTAAATGTAATGTTAGAAGCGCTGATTGTTGGATTGTAAAAACATGCTGGTATGCCATTTAACAGGCTTGGTGGTATTTGCGCATCATTTATTGTTGATTACTTAGAAGTGCTGGGTTGTTCATCAGGTTCATTACTGAGTATTTTGCTTATTTGTTTTTGTTTATTGTCATTTAGTTTACTGTAGGTATTTATGGTTTGTACGTTTTTGTGCCCCGAGATCTGCATTATTTCTGTAGGGGCTATGTTTGCATCACTGAGTTTTTGAATGAGATGTTTTCTCATTGAATGATTGGTAAGTTTTCAATCTGTATGCATTCCAGCTTGTTGGATCATTGTTTTGACAATATTTGCAATGGTGTTTACTCCAAGTGGTTGGTTATTAAACCAACAGGGGGATTCAAGTTTGATGGGGTAGTTTATTGCAAGTAGAAAAGGAGCAACTGGATAATTCATTTTGTCACATCTTTTTTCCTTGTATTTAATGTAGTTTTTTACAGGACACCACTTTGAATCTTGTACTTCATGTGCCCTGAGCTTAATCACTCTGGTGTCCTTTGGATTTGATCCCGTACGCATTTTAGTTTGTCGTTCTGTGAATAACTCCAAATAGTATGTATTTTCACAGTCTTTCTTTAAGGTTACATCTCCCCATCTGATGTTACGAGTCTCTGTGTTTCCCCAAACTCTGAAATACATATTTAGTCTCACCCACATGGAATTTATTAGTGAATTTGGAGTTTGTGGTTCTAACAAGTCCATTGTGTATAGTTTTTCTAGTAATGTGTCTATTATCTCATCTGATGCATGTGGCTTATTTCCGAATCCCATTTGTTTAGAGTGTTTTTGTTTAGAGAGCATAACTTGTCTTGTTCCTGCAAATGTTAGTCAGGTTGTTAGAGATTCTTTGTACTGATGTTCTCGTAGATGCCTTTCAATACTTTGGAATCTTGAACGAATAGTTAGCGGTTCATATTTGGTACCATTCTTTTTTTGTGCCATCATGAAATAGTGGCAGAGAAGTTTGTCTAATTCCTTAGGTTCGATTTCTGTAATTGGTGTTTTAGCTTCCAGATCTTTTAGGAGGAAGGTTTGCAAATGTTTGATGTCGTTTTCTATTTTCTTTGTTGTGTTGCTGTTTTTAGAGCTTAAAATATAGTTTTCTATTAGTTTAGGATCTGGCAATGATTTTATTTTACTTGGTTTGTCAGAGTCAGTTCTAGTAGATACATTTGTCGGCTTTTGCACTATACTCGGATCTAGTAATGGTTCAGTGTCCATCTGAAGTTGTGTGCACAAATACTTAATGTCGTCTTCTTCTGTGTTTGGTTTTTGTTGCTTTTTTAAGCACAGTAGGTTTATTCGTGCAGGAATAATTTCAGTTTTTTCCACATTTGTTTCATTAGACATTTTTTTTCCATAGGTTACTGTGCACTACTTCAGATGTCAGTGATGCACTAAAGTCGGCTTTCAAAATGCATCACGAGAAATTTGCAGGTTCTTACTTTAATAAGTACTGTTACAGGTGAGTTCAGTGATATGGTTTAAATGTGAGTTTAGGTGATGTCGCAATTTGCTGGATGTTTCTCACTGTTTTTAGATGGAGGTGCCTGACTTAAGCAGAGTAGGTATAACTGGTATTTATTTTAACTCTGGGATTGAACTCACCCCCATAGCATAGATAGATAGGTAGATAGATAGATAGATAGATAGATAGATAGATAGATAGATAGATACATAGATAGATATAAAACAAATGTATATATATATATATCACACAGTTAAGGTCAGGTTCTGTGGGAAACAGTGATGGTGCCAAGTAGGTACATTAATCAACTTACCAAGGGTAGTATTAATGTACACACAAAGTGCATCCTTCCTAGTGGGATCAGTACAGCCCACTTTGGGAAAACAACAGCATTCTCAGTCTCTTCATCTTGGACAAACATTCAATGGTCAGGTCAGGTTACCCTTCTTGCACACCATTTGGCAAGATACTCTGCATCATCCCATCACAGTCTGGTCAACTTCAGCATTACATGTAATCTCAACAGCAGAAGCAGGGCACTTAATTCTTATTGGAGTGTGGAGATTTTGCATTTCTTGCTATGCTCTCATTTCACATTGTCTGGACTGGGGAATTTTCTGGACACAAGACAGTAGCATTTTGGGGATGCACATCAATTCTGGTGATTGTGTGTGACCACTGCACACATGACTGAGTGCACCATTAATTCTGGGAGGCTTTTCATTGCTTGTTAAGCTCTCATTTCACTTTGTCTGGACTGAGGAATTTTCTGGACACAAGGCAGTAGTATTTTGGGGATGCACATCAATTCTGGTGACTGTGTGTGAGTGTGAACACTGCACCAAACATTGACTGTGACATTAATTAATTTCATTCCTAGTTATATTCCAACTTCAAAATGTCTGTTTCCAAAAATAAATATTTTTGGAGCCTCAGTAATGTTTACTTTCTGTCGTGGCATACTGAAGTGTTTGTTAAAAAGCAGGTCTGAGCAGTGTAATAATACTGTGCTAAACTGCATGTGTGCAGTATAATGTCCTGTGTGTGCAGACACTGTCCAGCTTCTTGCAAACATATATATGATGACTGGTTCAAGTGGTTATGGTATAAAGAATAAAGATAAGAATATATAACAAATATTTTGTTTGCACCATCAGCAGCAGCGGTGCAGTCGGTGGGCAGTTTGCACCTCAGTCAGAGTGCACACATAACTTTAAGGAGATCATAGCACTGCTCACACCAGCTTTTCAACAAACCATACCCAACAGACATGAAATATTGCTGAGGCACCCAAAATATTTCATGGTGTATGGACATTATAAAGTCATAAAATATATAACAGGCCTAGTCTACTGCCACCACACTGTACTACCACATTTCTTCTTTGCATTTTTTATTCTGGACTAAGTGATGTCTTTCTAGTTTAGAATGGCAGTGGCAATTTTGCAGCAAGTTGCTGTACACCATGACATGGCACCAGTGGTAGCACAGTGTGGCGGCAGTGGACTGGACCTGTTATACACTCCGACTTTATAATGTCTGTATACCATAAAATATTTGGGGTGCATCAGCAATATTTCATGTCTGTTGGGTATGATGTGTTGAAAAGCAGGAGTGAGTAGTGCTATGACTTGATCTTCTAAAAGTCATGTGTGTACTGTGACTGAGGTGTACACAGCCCACCGACTGCACTGAGACCTCTGAAGACATATTATATGGCTTTGTCCATTGCTGCTGATGGTACAAATAAAATATACGTTATATATTTGTATCTTTATTCTTTATACCATAAACACTAGAACAAGTCAGCTTATATATGTTTGCAAGAAGCTGGACATTGTCTGCACACGCAGGACATTACACTGCACACATGCGGTTTAGCACAGTATTACTGTACTACTCAGTCCTGCGTTTTAACAAACACTCCATGACAGAAAGTAAACATTACTGAGGCACCTCAAATATGTCAGGGGAAACATTCTTAACTTGGAATATAACAGGACCATAAGAAGCACACATGCGCGATGTGGACAGCTGCTGGTAAACAATACCTGGCTCAAAAAGTGCAAGGCAAACACACAAAGCCACCACGCCATCTGAATACATGCCACAAAAAAATGTTCAATGATACTGCAACTTTACTGATGGCAAAACAAGGCACACACAAATGATCACTGTGCTTTACCACTTAAGCCTTGATTAGGCACACCACTGAAGGCCTAACTGGCAAAACTCAAGGCTCATTACTGTGTGCCTTGTTTTGTCAGAAATACAGTTGCAGTAGCAGTGAAACTTTTTTAGTAGTATCTATTCCAAGTGGCATTATGGATTTCTGGTTTTGTTAAAGCAGTAGTCAACACAAAATTTGAAAAAAACATACGTTATGCGGAGCACTTCTGATTTGTATGTAAAATCCTACTGCATCTTTCCCTCTGTCTGCTATTAGGATTTTTTACTAAATTAGCCTGCATCCTTTATGGTAGTTTTAGAAGCCTTGTGGATCTTCTTCATGTTAAATTGGTTTATTACCTTCATCGCTCCAACATTGCACTCTGTGTCATGTGACAGTGATGTAGCATAGCCCATAGATTTACCATATGCACAACAGCAGAGCTCTGTAACTGTTCTTATGCCGTGACACCAAGTGACAACTGTTACAGTTTAGCATGCACCTCAGCACTAGGTGAGTGGGGTTTCTGTATGAAAGCTGCTAGTTAGTTACACAGCTCTGCTTTTGTGAACTGTGCATTTGGTAAATCAATGGACAATGCTACATCACTGTCACATGACACAGGGTGCATTATTAGAGTGATAAAGGCAATAAAGCAATTTAACATGAAGACACAATTTAGTAATTTAGTAAAAACTCCTAATAGCAGACAAAGGGAAGGACACACTAGGGGAGGGACTTTACATGCACACTAAAATGCTCTGCATAACACGTGTTGTTTCAAATTTGGGTTGGACTACTCCTTTAAGTTGAAATAGTGATGGGAGGGACAAATCATTTTAACTTAAAACAAGGAAAACCAAAACAGTGCACACACACATGACAGAAGGAAGGGGTAGGGGTTAGGATACAAAGTGTCACGTAAACAGAAGACAAGAAAAAAGTACATAATTAGATACAAGGGGAGGTGTGGGAATACATTTTATGACACAACAGGGAGGGTGGGGGAGCACATGGTGAGAGGAAAAAAAAATAGTGCTGGATCCCGTGGTGGTCCAGCAGCAGTTGGAGCATGGACATCAGCTGCAATTGATGGACTGCTATCAGCTCCAACTGCTGCTTGACAGCACTCACCCTCTCATTCGTCATGTCCACAGCACTCCAGAGAACTGCGATGTCTGCCTGACTTACAGGAAGTTCTCTGGGGTCTGCAGATGCTGCAGCTGCTGGTGGTGGTGGTGGGGATGGTGAGGGTGGAGCAGCAGGTGCTGCCGTGGCCCTCCTCCTTGTCTTAGGGCCATGCACAGCTGAACCCTCTGTCAAAGAAGGGCCAGCAGGTGCACGCCTGGTCTGTTCTGTGACAGCCTGCCACTCCACCAGGTGGTGGTTGATCATGTGTGTGCTCTGGCCCCCAGTCCCTAGGTGAGTCTCCCAGGGGCCATGGTGCACCTTCACCCTACAAATGTGGTACCTGACCAGGCTGCTGTTCCCCCCACACAATCAAAAAACTCCCAAACCATGGAGGTGTGGGAAGGACCAGGCACAGGCGTGGGGGCCAGATGCACTGGCAGCCTGGTCACGGTGCTGAGGCTCCACACTTGGGGCTGGGTGTGCAGGCACATCCTGCTCAGGATAAGCTGGAGATGGTGGTGGTGGTAGTGGTGCCACTTAATGAAGAAATGGTGGTCCTGCTTCTGTGGGGCCTGCAAGATATTTGTCCAGTTCAACCTGAACCGGGCATGGCCCCCACATGTGCACACTCCTCCCTGGCCACTCCGCTGTCGTGGAACTGCCCCTGCCCCAGACACTTCCTGACCTTGCTCCATCTCTGCTCTACTCGACTTAGTCGACTGCCCTCTCTCAGTCCGAACAACAACACAAAACAGTCACACACAAGATACACGCAACACAGGCACACACACAGTCAGACACAGACAAACAACATCTTATAAAAGTAAGAAAAAAATAAATTTGCAGAAACAAATTAAGTAAAAAAAGAGTCTACACAAAACACAAACAAATGTAGCTTTTAAAAAACTGTTGGCTATCTCTCTCTCTCTCTCTCTCTCTCTCTCTCTCTCTCTTGCTCTTTCTCTAAATTTCCTAACTGATCTCACAATCTCACTGCCTCCTCTCTCTCCAGTCTGCACAGGAGAAAGTGAAAGTATCTCCTTGAATGAGTCACTTCCTTCCTGCCTGGCTAAAGCATGTGACTTACAGTACTGTAAGCCATGTGATGTATGGGGGGGCCTGCCAATAGACTTGTCACTCCACCTTACTTTGCGTTAAGGCAGAATGACAATGTGCAGTAATAATTACAAGGCAAAGTGAACCTTTCATATTGGCCACTCCACATAGCGGAATGGCAATGCGAAGTGCCCACTTCGCGGTCACTTCAGCTAAATTTAAATTTGCAGCATCTCTATTATCAGATAACTGAAACCATAATAATTTTTGTACATCTAATTCAAAATATTTATTTCACAAGAATGTTTGCAGACAATTATTTTTTTTGATATTTTATGAGTTGTACAATGAACACATAATACGTCATATTTGGATATTCTCCTGATCCACTGGGTCACAGATGCTGACAACCTGGCATATCCCAGGTCTTGACTGCAATATGTATTGGGGTTAATCTCTGAAATCTCAGTTTGACAAGGAATTCACTTTTACACATTGTGCAAAGATGTTCTTCTTCTTTATGTTCTGTCTTTATTTTATCATAGAAGGAGGACAACATTACCAGCCAAATTCTTGCTATATGCATAGAAGGGGACAGCCTACCCCAGGAATTCTTGCTATATCCCTTTGAATACTTATGTATTAACATCTGTTTTGCAAGGGAAATGTGTTCTTTTGCATCTACCATGCCAACCATCACAGAGATTGTTGGTAAACCATCATATTGTAGCCATATAGACAGCCATGTGTACTGCAATGCATTCAGTATGCACATTTTGTCTTCATTCCTGCACATTTTCAGATATCTGATGTCAGGGAGGGTTATACTTTTGGTATAATACAACATCAGAATAAGTGTCCTTGCTGGGATTTGAATCAAGACCTGCTTGGAGTGCTGCTCTGCTGCACTAACAGCTGTGCTACTAGGACAACTAGAAACCTTGAGATCCCAAAGGTACTCATCTGTTCTCAACGCACACCATGGAGCCGCACACATTAGAATTACATTTTATTTACAAGGCATGCAGTGTGCCTATTTAAATAAAGTATGTTCTAATTTATGAGGCTCAAGGGTGTATATTGAGAGAAGCTCAGTACCATTGGGATCCCCATATTTCCAGTTGCCTTAGTAGCACATCTGGTAGTGCAACAGAACGGTATTCCAAGCAAGCCTGGTTTCAAATCACAGCTAGGGCACTTATTTTTTTCTCACCGCTTGACTGTATTACAATATGACACTGCTTGTATTAAGAACAAACACTCTAGGTGTAGCTGAAGTTTCAGGGTTCATGGGCTCAACAAGCTCTGGTGGTACCCTGTACTAATACAATGTTATTTGAACTTGGAAAAGCTATGAGTCAGCTGGCATTCAGTCTTGTTTGAGTATGCACACAAAATATGTGCTTACCCTACTTAAGATTTTGATGATAGTTTATTTCTTCATACAGTATATCATAATATATTTATTCAAATATCCCACAACATACATGAAGTCATTGTGGGTTCCTATCCAGTAAATGCCAGTAAGTATTAATCCATCCAATTCAACAGTAGAAAATCATTATTGATATGTCTGAAGCACTTTAGAAGCATAATTGAGTACTAAATGGTATCTGTGGTCAAACTTCTCATAAGTCAGAACCCTCATTTCACAATGTTTCCATATTTAAAGGGCATGATGCCAGTATAGGGGTTGTGTCACAATATAGTCAAGGATGAAAAACTATGCTAGAAGTTTTAAGGATACAGGTATATTGCACTACTTGGTTCCAAAAGAGAATCTAACTACACTCTGATTCTACATTTAATGTGCAAGATGTGGTTATATTGGTTATCGGACAATATAAAAACTAATAAAAAATATAGCAGCAGTTTTAAGTACACAGACAGCCACAATATTATGATAATCTGTTATTGCACTACTCTAGTCCCTTACTTAAAGTGCTCTGTGCTCATTCCTGAGTATGACCATCTGCTTTGTATGCAACAAATTCATTTCATGCTCTAAGGAAATGGCTACTTCCATATTTATAATGTGTTTGGTAATTATGAATAGAAGTGGCTCAGATGCCTCTGGGTTTCTGGTCATCCTTGAGGCATTCATCATGTCCACAAGCATTTGCAATCTCACACTTGTTATCATTGCATTTGTATGTACATATGTAATGCTGAGTTCTTAAGCCTCCATGTTCAGCGTTGTCACTGTCAGTTCCCACAGATGCCAGCTGGAGCTACTGAATTATCACAATTAACCATGCTGAAACTTGTGCAGCCCCTGCAGTCCTGCTCTGAAGAAGACCTTCTGGTGTCAAAAGCTGAGCATACACCATGGTAATGTAAAGAGATTGATCCTGACATGCTTGCAAGCATGTTTGAAGTCATATCCCTATGGAAGTGGGAGAGCACCGCAGTGTCAGGAGTGTTTTGTCAGGCTTCTGATGTACAACAACAAAGCTCAGAAGCACCTTTCTCCATTTTCAGTGCTCTGGTTTTCATGTTGCTTTTGTATGAGACCTTTATTTTCCAGTGTAAACTTTTTGGAGATGGGTGTCAGGGCGATATTACTTGTTCCAGGTAATGACATTTGTTATCAACTAATACATTACTGTGCAGTACTGATAGCCCCACTCTCAGTTCTTCACTATCAGTTGATATAATCTCTTTTTCCAAACCAAAAAAATGTTTTAATCCATGTCCCTCTGATGTTTGTTTTGTTGTTTAATAGTCTTTATTAAGTTTTCCAACATACAAATATTATTACAGTACAAATGAAGTGATACAAGCTGTCAGAGAATACAGGTCAAGAGGGAAGTGTAAAATGCAATCTTAACATACCTATTTTGCAATTAAGATTGTGCTGTATAAGAAGGAACAGCACCTACCAGATGTGATGGTCTGTAACCTGTATCAGGAGCAATGTGCGGATCCAAGCCTCGCATCTAAACCCATCTTGTGGTGCATTCTTTTCACCTGTAGTCATAAAACAACACAACACAAAGGACCAGGCAACACACAACTAATATTACACATCACCAACAGTTTTTATGGTAGTATAGTGAATAGTTATGAATCAGGACACACAATCCAATCAGCTAAGGAGTAGTAGCACAAAATTTAAAACAGGGGTTAATCGGGATTAGTTCACCCATTCCTTTTCTGGTATTCAGATAAGTAGAAAAAGGGTCCCAGCAAGAGTAGAACTTTGGTAGGGTGTTCAAAATAACATGCGAGGGATGATCTAGGGATACCATCCTAGTAAATGTGTTAAGGAGTTCTGACAAGGTAGGGATGTCCACAGTTCTCCAGCAGCACAAAATAAGCTGCTTGACCTGGATACTTAAATGAGCAAGCCAACATTTTTAAGATGGCTTCAGACACAAGTGCTGGTTTGTCATGCCCAGTAGCCAGAAAAGAGGATCCAGTCCTATTTCATAACCAATGATTTGAGAGGCCAATCCACACATTGATTTCCAGAATGGCACAATTAGTTTTGGTAGTCAGATAATATGATGCAAGTTCCCTACCTTGTTCAGGCACCTCCAGCATAAACTATGATCTAGGAGTTTACACTTAAAAAGCAGTCTGGTGTCCTGTACCAGTGATGGAGGATTTTATTTTGAATAAGTTTACTCTTCATATCTAGATAGGCAGCATGGGCTAGCTTCCAATAGGACTTCCATTGGATGTCTGAGATAGAGGAGCATAGGGCTTTTTCCCACTTGACTTGTGATTCAGACTGTTGGGAAGGGAGTGTATATCAGAGCTCAACATGCATCCTGCTAGTCTGTCTCTTATGTCGGGAGAGCCCCTGGAGATTGGTGCTTCCAGGTAAGTAGGGTGAGTATTTTTCTGGTAAGTTGTCATGGAGCTGCTTAATTGTAAATACCTCCAAAAATCCACCCTGCTTATCCCAGTCCTCTGAGTTAGTTCCTGAAAGGACCTGAGAACAGCTCCATCCACAGTACATTTCATTTTCATTTCATTTAGTTTTTATTGATTATACTGGAAAGGTATGGGAGTATTGCTGCCAGTTTACATAAGCATCCAGTTACATGCAACAATCATGAGCAGGGCCACTGGAAAATTGTGCCCGCAATTTTTTTGCGGAATCCGCAGTTTTCACCATTGTCCGCAAAAACTGACATGTTCCACAATTTCTTGAAATTTTTTAGTTTTTATATTGAACTGTGTAAAAAGTATTCACATTTTTAATAAAATACTCTCAATATTTTGACAATGTTGCATGCAGACTTGGGTTTGGCCAAAACTATGCAGTGCAAGGTAAAGCAAGAGTTTTATGTGACACTGATTTCTTTTGAATCTTTGTCTTGTTTGGTTTCAAAATCCACTGGCCAAGCATAAGTACACTTAAACACTTAACATTTGTTTTGTGTTGAAGCAGTCTATCAGAAAACTTTTTGTTGATACACAGAGTGAAACAAAAGATGGAAGAAAAGGTGCAAATTATCCCATTCACTTAAATGGGGTGCTAACTATGAAGCCTTTTTGTAAGTGGCTGGGCAATTTATTCCTTGTGAGCATACTTTTATTCAGACTAGTTTTGATTCAAACAGCTGAGGATTTTTGAATGACCCTGCTGATTTTAAACTTGAATAAGCTAGTTGGTAACAGTGATCTCACTCTTAGCAACTACCTCCTAGATGCTCACATGCAAAGACTACAATAAAAACTTGACTAAAGTCTAAAAACAAGCTTATAAAACACAAAATTTATCTGAACATTTATCTTTAACTAAACAAAATCATTGCAGCCAGAGTAAAACAAAGGTAAATTACAGGGTACACTGACTACTGTACGATGAAGTAAAAATATATTGGTATTTTATTTTTATTTTTTGGTAGCCACATAAGGCCCACATGGCACAAGTGCCTGTTTTCAGGTTCAACCCAAGGGCACTGAGAAGGTGAAGTTACTTGTTCAGAATCACACGGTATGCAAGTGGAGGTTGTGGGAATCAAACCCAGGTCTGCTAGATGTCGTCAGCTCATTCAGAGTTTGTTACTCTTACCTCTCGATTATACTGCCAGCCCCAATAATCCCCAGATTTAATGTTTAAATATGTGAGTTCAAAAACAGTGTACAATACCTACAGTACAAATTATGACCATTAAACACTTCAACAACATTTAACTAAAACTCAATTATTCACCACTCTGTCTGCTTATTTTTTCTTGTACCAAAGTGAGTGAATAGTTGGCAGAGCACTGTAAACAGTTGTTGATTAGGCTTCATTATTCTACAGTCAGAGACAAACAAAAAAATATTTCTTCTAGCTTTATTTAATATTTATTTGCTGTGGCTCACTTTATAGAATCTATTTAGCACTGTGTGAGGCAGATGCTTTTAAATTTTGGAAAATAGGCAATGCTTATGATAGCTTATCAGTTTAGTATTCTTATTAGGAACATAAAAAACATATTCAAGTATCAGTGTATTCATTTAGCAATTTATACTGAGTAATATATGCTGCAGGAAACATTAAAAGATTTATTGTGAAGCACTCAGGGTCTATAGTAGAAACCCCCTCAATTTCTGCTAAATGCTCCACAGTTTTGGGTAACCTTTTCTGCAATTTTTCAGTGGCCCTGATAATGAGACATGACATAGGCTAAAACTTTTAACTAACAGTGAGGGTTCATACAATGGTACATAAAATCAGGATAATATAGATTAAAGGGCAAACCATGAACTAGCCTTGGTGAATTAACAAATACAAGGTGACATTAAGCATTCAGCAAAGGTTTAACAATAATATAATATAACAGTTGGAAACAAAAAATATAAGTGCAATCTAACAACTGGCCTAGGTGGATTAATAATACTACAAGTGCTAGAAAGAGAGGGTAAGTGCCAGAGGTGGATAACCAGAGAGTAAGGTTAAAAGAGTGCAGAAGGGGAGCCAGAGTAGGACTGTGAGCAGGTGCAAGTGGGAGAGAAATGTCTCCTGATATTGTGTTTGAAGACATTTGTGGAGGGCAGAGTTTTAGTTCTGGAGGGAGAGAGTTGAAGAGCTTGGGTCCCATAAAAGAGTGTTTTCTGGCCTTCAGTGGTCTGGCAGAAAGGAACTTTAAAAGAGAGAGTGGAGGACAGTCTAGTGCTCCTGTTGGTGGTGGCTGTCTGGAAGAGAGAGGTGAGGCAGTCAGGGAGGAGTCCATGGGAGAGTTTGAAGAAGAAGGTGGCCATCTTGCAGTTGAGGTGGGCCTCAAGGGAAGGCCGACTAGTGAGCTTATACAGGTCACAGTGGTGTGTGAGTTTAGGGAGACCAGAGGCAAAGAGAACAGCGTTGTGGTAGGAGCTTCAAAGTCTGGAGAAATTTTTGATGGAGAGGCCGGGGAGGGAGACAAGTGAACCATAGTTGAATACAGAAAGGAGGAAGCTGGAGACTAAGAGGGATTTGGATTCCCTGTTAAGGTAATGCTTGGTTCTGTGGAGGATATTGAGGTGTTGGTGGGATTTTTTGATTTTGAAGCTAGTGTGAGCATTGAAATTGAGGTGGCTTTCCAGGAGTAAGCCAAGGTACTGGAATTGACTGACTAGTTCAGTGGAGATACCAAGGTTGTCATAGAGAGAGAGAGGTTAAAGCTAATGGGTTTGTGGGGGCTGGAGAAAGCCATGAGCTAAGTTTTTTGAAGTTGAGTACAGAACTTTGGACATGAACCAGGTGTGAAGTCTGCTGAAATTGAATTGGAGTTTGTTAATGAGAGTGTTGGGTTTTTGTCCTGACAGAAAAGGGCTGCATCATCAGCATAGAGAATGAGTTCAGAGGTGGTGCAGATGTCAGACAGGGAGTTAATGACCTGAGAGAAGAGAAGAGGGCCCAGGATGGACCCTTGGGGGATACCATATTTAATGGGGCAGGATTCAGAGAGGACACCGCTAATAATGGTGTGATGGGATCTGTCCATTAGATAACCCTTGAATCAGAGGCAGACCTCAGGGGAGAAATTAAGGCCAGCCAGGGTATGGAGGAGGACTTCATGATCAATGAGGACAAAGACTTTAGTGAGGTCTATGAATGCAGTACCGGTGAAGAGGCCTTCATTGTTAGCTTTGTCTATGGAGCGGGTGAACTTGATGAGGGCAGTTTCGGTATTGTGTCATGCACAGAACCCATGCTGGGCCTCTGTGAGCAGGTTGTATTTGGAGAGGAGTTCTGTGGTTTACCTGTGGACCACTTTCTCTAAAATTGTGGAGAGAGGGGCAAGGAGGGAGATGGGACGGTAGTCAGATACTAGATCCTTCTAAGCAGATTTGTGAAAAGCTTAAATAATGGTGCACTTCCAAGCTTTTGGGAAAGACCCCATGCAGAGGGAGTGGTTGAGGATGTTAATAAGAGGGATGGCCAGAGAGTCACAGACAAGATGGAGAACTCTGAAGTCAATGTTGTCAGTGCCCTTGGAAGTTCTTGGGTCTTGGGTTATTTGTTCTGATTAACTTGACTAGTAGTTAGGTACCTGAAATGGAACTTAGGGTGGGAGACTGAGAGGGGTGCAGGGGTAAGTGGGGTAGGAGTAGAGCTGGGCTTGTACTGGTCAAGGTCACCAAAGTATTTATTGAAAAGGTAGGCTGTTTTGCTTGGCTTGGTGATGGTTGTCTCTTTGGAGGTAAGACAATTATGTTCTTTGGAAATTCCCCTACTAATAAGATTGTTAAGAATATCCAGGTCCTCCTAGGTTTCCCTTGGGTAGCACATTGTTTTTCCAGGATGAAGGAGGATTTAGCAGATCTTGTGGAAGATTTTCACCTGTTCCTGAGGGTTTTGAAGTCTTGGAGGAGTTGGGGGGGGTTTGTGTTTTCTGTACAACTTCCAGGCTGGATCGCTATCCCTCATTAGTTTGTAAAGCTCACAGGTGACCCATTCTTGGCTAAAACCCTTAACCCAGATTTTTTTAAGTGGGTTGAAATGGTTGCAGAGGGCAATTAACTTATTGCTAAATGCTTCAAGCACTTTACAGATGTCAGAAATGTTTTCAGTGAAGGACCAGTCTTGGGCTAGGGCTGCTTTGGAAAACTCGAAGGCATCCAGCTTCTTCAATTGCCTGGTTTGGATGAATTTGTGTGTAGGCCGAAAGGGTTGTTTTTGTGGACCATCGGCAGAAAACAGCACAGTGGTCACTGACTGAGTTGGAAAGAACTCTGAGGTGGTGACATGGGAGGGGTCTGAGACCAGGACCCAATCAATGAGGGACTGAGATCCAGTTTTGTAGTTGGTTCTGGTAGATTCAGTGATGAACTGGTGTAGGCAAAGGCCAAGTATGGATTCCTTGGTGGAGTCACAGTGAGGGGACAGCCAGTTTAGTTTGAAATCCCCTAGGATGATCCAATCTCTCCCTTGGGGAGGGAGGGAGGAGGAGGTCTTGATATCGAGGAAGAGGTCAAGATCACGGGTGAAGAGGAGCTGGCAGGTACAACACACACTGACTGTGACCATTTTATCTGCTCCAAGGAGGAGGTTAATTGAGATGGTCTCAAGGGAGGAGGTGGGAAGTGGGAGGTTGAATTCAGTGGCAAGGAGGTGATTGGCAACCCAGATGAGTCAGCCTCCCCCAAGCTTCACCATCCTGTCTTTTCTGAAGACTGAGTAACCTTCAAGAAGGATTTAATTGGGGAAGATGTCCTCCTTCAGCCAGGTTTCAGTGAAGACAATGACATCAAAAGCATTAGCCATCACCCAGGACTGAATTAAGGTTTTTTTTGCCAAAAGGCTTTGCATGTTAAGGTGAGCAAAAGTGAGCTGTTTAATGGGTTTGGGGGAGGAGTGAGGGTGAAATTGGTAGAGGGTGTGGGGCCGGGGTTGGGGTGAAAGGAGCCTGAGATAAGAAGTAGGAGGAGGAGGAGCCCTAAGTGCCTGAGGTTCGCAAGCGAAGACAGCTTGGAGGAGTATAGCCTGGTGTAGTGGTGGGTGAAAAAGATATGGCTGTGGTAGGAAGGAGAGAACTCATTGAACAGGCAAAGGCTGATGAAAGGGTTTGTGCGGGGAGGGGCAGGGATGGATTTGGATATGCAAGTGGGGAGGTCAGAGAAAGGGAGGGGGGTGAGAAGGTTTTGGATGAGGGGAGAGTGAGAAAATGAGGGAGGATGTGAGAAGAATTTGGGGGCAAAACTGGTAGGGAGAGGGGTGGGAGGCAGGAGGAGGGGCAGGGTGAGGGGAGTTGAGCAGAGAGGGGCAGAGGGGAAGAACAAGTGCATACATCCCCAAAAGTAGCTATACCCTTAATCTCCCATTGGGACAAGTACAGGGATTTGTTGTCTACCTGAAGCTTCTGATTACCCCAAAGGGGTGTGGGTCTGCCTTGAGCTTAAGTTGTACTTTTCTCCAAATTTTAACCAAAGGGGCAATGGTAGGGTGAGAGATCATCTGTTTAGCAAGGGAAGTATAGATCAGGAGTGGCAGGCTGTGGACCTGAGGTAATGACTGTTCCATATGCAGCCACTGGGGAGAGTCCTCTGCTAGAGGAGTAAACCATTGCAAAGTTTGGGCTGTAGAGTAAGCTCACTTATACCACTCAAGCCATGGGAGACACAAACCCCATTCTCTCCAAAGCACTCTCAATTTGTTTCTGCTATATCTAGGTTTTTTGTGTCCCAGATAAATTTACCAAAGGCCACATCTATGATCTGATACCACTTATTGGGAAGTTCCATGGGTATATGGGACAAAGCATATAGCAGCTTGGGCACCAAAATAATTTTTATCGCAGAGATTTCCTCCACAAGGGTGAGATGTAGTGCATACCATCTCTTCCATTCTGTGTTAAGCTCAGCCACCAAAGGCTTCAAATTAAGATCCCACATTTTAGTGAGGTCCAGGGCGATATGTACCCCCAGGTAGACCAGAGCTTCTGGTGCCCAGTGAAAACCATGGGGAGCAACCAGGGTGGAGGTGCAGGAGATATTTAGGGGAAGCACCTCAGTTTTTGAGCAATTTAGTCTCAGTCTGGAGTTGCACATTATGCTAGAAGGGCTAGCAGAGCCGGAAGTGAGGTTTCAACTTTTTCCAGGGGGACCAAAAGGTCATCTGCATACATAAATGTAGTATATGGCCTATTCCCTATAGTGAATCCATATATGTTGGGGTGTTGTAGATTGGCTTCTGCCAGTAAGTAAGTAAGTAAGTCAGTAAGTAAGTAAGCAAGTTAGTAAAATGTTTATTCATAAATCTCTTTATGAATCGGAACACCTAATTGAGCATTGCTCATTTACAATGCGGTCCTTAAGAAATAACAATAAACAATCAGTTCACAATACAAATTACAAACAGATAAATATAATATACATGTTAAAAGCACAACATACAAAACAATAATAATGTCCTATATATTATTGCATCCTGGATTGTATTACTTTACAAAATTCAGCAACAATTTCAAGTAAATACTGTATCAATGGGTGGGACAACAGTGCCTATTATTGACATTCTTTACCTTTAACCAACATTTTATTTCCCCCAACCGACTATTATTTCCCTTAATTCTTAACATTTTAGCCAGTGGTTCTGCTGCCAGCACAAACAGAAAGGGGGACAGGGGACAGCCCTGTTTGGTGCCCCTACCCAATGAGAAGGGCTCAGACAGGACTGTACTGGTCAGGATTTTAGCCGTCGGGTGCTGGTATAATGCAACTATTCAACCCCTAAACTGCTCACCAAACCCTAGGTGTAGCAGAGCTTGTGCCAGATAGTCCCACTCCAGCGAATCAAATGCCTTCTCAAAATCTATGGCTACAGCTGCTACTGGAGTGGGAATGGATTTGGCATGATGAAGTATATTAAACATGGATCGAATATGGTCCCTACTATATCGCCCAGGCACAAAGCCCACTTGTGACTGGCGAATGAGAAAGTGGAGAAGTGGGTTTAATCTTGTTAGTATTTTGGCAAATAACCTTCTGTCCACATTAATAAGAGAAACGGGTCAGTAGTTGGAGGGTAACGTGAGGTCCTTTCCGTTTTAAGGAAAGACAGTTATCACAGCTTCCCATAGAGACAGGGGAAAAGTGCCATTCACTAGAGCATCATTATACATTAGGCTGAGAAGTGGGAATATTTGAGGGGAGACCATCCGCCAAATTCCAAGGGGGAAACTATCTACCCCAGGAGTCTTACTAGAGTTCATAACTTTCAGAGCTGCTTCCACCTCGACTGAAGTGATGGCAGCATTTAATTAGGTTACTTGCTGGGGGGACAGTTTTGGTCGATTAAGGGAGGCTAAAAACTCTGTACTCTGTCCCTGTACATAAAATGGGAAGAGGTATAGAGCTCTGTGTAGAAATTCTCCATGATTTAATTGATTTAAACTGGGTCTGTACAGGATTTCCCCTGCCTAATCTTGTATCCCAGGGACATACCTCTCCACCTGCTGTTTCCAGAGTCTATAGGTTAGTAATTTCCTTCATTTTCTCATTCTTCCCAAAACCTATGCCGCAAGTGGAGGATGGCCACCTCAGCCTTACGGGCCAAGAGATCATTGATTTCCAGCTGCAGACTAATAGTGTTGCCACCTAGAGGGGTCTGGGTATTAAAATGTGGGGGTTGCTTGAACTGACACTCCAAAATCTTTAGTTGTTCCTCAAGAGATTTCAGAAGTTGTTCCCTATTCCCCTGTCTTCTGGAGGTAAAACCCATAATTGCCTCCCTCAGTGTGGTTTTAAGAGCCTTCCACTTAGTACCTGGTGAAGTGTCTGAGGGTGGATTTTCATTTATAAACTGAGCCACCTCCTGCTGTAAGCCAGGGTTTAAATTCTGGGTCCCTGAGTAATAATGGATCCAGCCTCCAGGTCGAGCATGGAGGGGACCAGGGGTCCCAAAGAAGATGGAGATGGACTGGGGAGTGATCGGAAATGACCATTGGCATGATCTCTGAGGCGACCGATAGATGCACAATGGCAGGTGAGATCAGCCAGTAGTCTATCCGGCTGTGTGAGCCATGGACCAGAGAGAAAAAAGTGTAGTCTCTCTCTCTCTCTCAGCTGGAAGACCCGCCATATACTGGTCAGCCCCACATCCACCATGAGTTGTTGCAGCAAATGTCAATCCTTGGAGTGGTGCTCCATGCATGTGGAGCTCCAGTAAATTTGAGGGTCTAATGGGAGGTTAAAATCCCCTCACAGAATGATCAGGATAGGGGTCTGGGTAAGCGAGCCTAAAGCCTGGGCTACCTAATGGAAGACTATGGGGACATTCTCATTTGGGCATAAGATGTTACCAAGTATCAGCGGGCCTTCTGGGGTATCCATAAGGGCCATTACCCATCTACTCTGAGTATCATGCTTATGTTTGGTCAGGGTCCATTTGAGGGTTTTATGTAGCAGGATAGCTACCCCACATTTCTTAGTAGGGGCAGATGAAGAAATAACCTGCCCCACCCAATCCCTAGCTAGTTTGTTGTGGTCCTGTTTACTTAACTTCATTTCTTGCAGGAATGCTAGACCAGACTGCAGCTTCTTTAAATGGGATAACACCTGCTTACATTTTACCTGGGTGTTTAGGCCCCAAACATTTCAGGTGTAAGCATGAAGAACAGCCATAATCTAGGGGCAGAAAAAGCAGTTTACCAGGGGGCAGTTGTGCGGGTATCATCAAGGCTGTGATCTGATCCAACACCCAGTGGAAGGCACCTTTTCCTGTCTGTTCCACTTTCACCTGTATTTCTAAAATGTATATGACTCTGTGGCACATATATGCCATTGCCTGGTCCATAAACATTTTAATTAAAACCAATGAGCAACAGGCACATAACATCAAACACAAATTAAGAACTATAATACCAATGGCCAAAGCCAGTTTATCCAAAGAGCAAGGAGGGAAAAGGCTGGCAGAATCACCACCAAGGCCCACTAAGGCTCTCATGAGGGGTGGAGTAAAATCCACCAGAGTCCAATCCTGATGAGTGTATCCTGGCATGCAGTCCAGGCACTCCTCAGTACAGTGGGATCTAAAGGGGGGTGCCATATTGTTAGGTCTTGACAGAGATACCCCAGAGCATAGGAAATCTCCCTCTCCCCACCAATATCCAGGGTAGATAAAGAGCAGGGACAACAATTTCCAAGAATACCCCCCCTCCCAGCCCAGCAAAATCCCACTGCAATAGAGGGGTATACTAGGCTGATCCCCAAAGTCTGAGGTGCAGCTGTGTTCTGGGGTGAGAAGGGGCCCCTTAATGGGCTGGAGAATGGGGGGGGGGTGGTGAGACCAGAGAAAACAGACAAAAATAAACGTGGTACTTCCATACTTATAATGGACCAACTCATGCCTCGACTAAGCCCAAAACTATTCTAAAAGGGGGAACACCCAGGTACAATCAGTGTGGGCTCATATGGGATCTAGGGCTAGTACCCCATATTCTCACAACCCCTGACAATGAGAATATAGTAAAAAAGAAAAAGAAAACAACATTGTGACTTTGAGCCCCCCACTAAAGCATATTGCCAAGCACCCTGAGGGGTATGGGGAGAAAGTTCATCTGGGCAGGTGATGTGAACTGTTATGACCAGGTATTCAGAGAGTGTAGTGATCTGTAGTTTGACCGCCAGTCCCTCAAGCATCAAGCCTCCATCTGGAGCTCAATGGTAATGATGGGGGGGGGCCCAGGGGGAGAAAAAAATAAGGTCACCCAGCCAAGGCATAATGGCACCTCCTAATATCTCAGCCCCCCCATTCCCAAATATCACATCACCAAGAAATTAAAGTACTTATCTGAGGCCACTTCAAGTTGCTCCAGTTGCCTCAGCAGGGTGTGTAACCTCCATCTGCTTTGCTCTACTGTCCTGGTCCAGTTGATGTGAATTGGATATAGCTCAATCTCCTGGAATGTCCTTCACGGTGTGGAGACCAGCCACCACTCTAGCGGCCCACATGTTGTCCGAGTCCGATGTGCCACCGTGCTTCAGGATGTCCTGTAGTATGGCATCAATCTCTATAGGTTCCTGGCCTTCAAAGGGGATTTGCTGCAGGGCTGCATACTTGTTAGGAGAGAAGAAGGACTGTAGAGAGGAGGTCTCTTCAATTACTGAATTCATAGTGCTCCCCAGCTGTTGGGCCTAACTCTGTCTGCCGGATGGTGCCCCCTTTCATGGTGCTGTTGAGTGTGCCATTTTTTGGCACATGAGGGGGAGAGAGCCCTCAAATACCTGGACCTCCATGCAAGCAGGCCAATGTGGCGAGTAGGTAAACTGCTCAGGTTCCACATTCTTCACTGGGGAGAAGCGGATGGCCTTACCAGGACTTCCATGACTCCTGAAATCCATCAGGTATGTTTTCCTTTGAAAGTCCAAAAGTTTTTCAAGGCTAGTGAACTACAAGAGGGTACCATTGTGGTTTACCCACATAGTGGTGGGGTAGCAAAGAGAAAAGGAGATATTTAAGTTGTGCATAATCTTATGGCATTCTGTATATACTTTCCTTTTTTCTGACAAATCGCGTGAATAATCCTGAAAAATTTGTACCCTTTGGCCTTTCCACATCAGCTGCCCCTTCTCTCTAGCAGCCGCAGAGATCACTTCTTTTTGATGAAATGAGGGGATCAAGAAGCGGTGAGCCTACTCTAGTTTTAATACAGTCCCAAGCGGCAAGTCGAGCAGCTGGGGGAGAGACTTCTGCAGGAAACCGATCAGGTCTCTCTCTTCAACCCCTTCCAGGAACCCAACGAACCTCACATTATGATGGCGACTTCAATTCTCTAAGTCATCAACTTTATCTTGTAAGAAATGAATGGCTCTGGCCTGCTTCCTCATGTCTGCCATCATTTGCTGTATGGCCACGTCGTAGGAGCTGATTCTCCTTTCCAATTGAAACAGATGTATATTCTGCATAGCCTGGGTGTTATTGTTTATAGAAATTGTCATTTGAGCCATTTGGCTAATATTCTGTGCAAACATTTGCTCAGTCCTGGTGGATTCTCCAAGGGAGGAGGGAGGAGAGTCCATCTTGCATGCCCATGGTGCTCCCAGAAGGACTCAGTCGTAGCTCACCTGGAAGGAAGCCAAATGAAAATAAATCAACAATTAAGATGCCGGCTAGTTCCCTTAGTATTAGGCTTCCACTGCTAGCCAGAAAATAGCACCCAGATGCCAGATATTGATGGATTTTGTCCCAATGTCTGAGAAACAAGTACCTAAGCTGCCATGCTGGATCAGGGCTAAACCACGCCCCGTCCCTCTGGTGTTCGTCTCCCAAACCCACTCTTGTCTTTCTTCTTCCTCTCTTTGCACATAACAAATTTCCCTTGGTTTGGTAAATGCTGATATTTGTTGTTGTTTAGTTTTCCTTTTCAATTTCTGCATGTTTTAAATTTTTTCTTATTATTCCCAGTACTACGGGGACCCTTAATCTAATATGATTCAGAATTTAGACACTAGCTAATTTAAACAAACAAGATTTTTACTAAATCAGCACCCTTCATTTTGTATTTCTGGTTGTTATTTTTTTCATTTTTATTTCTCTCTGGCCATGTTCTGTCAGGTACGTATATACAGTACTCTGGTCATGAGGATGTACCCCAGTCAGGCCCTTTTGATCCCTAGCTCGCCCCTGGGACCCATGCCAGCCTATGTCTCCCAATGCTCTCTCCCCTCAATGGTGGGGCCTCCAGGTGAAGGGTTATCCTCCATCCTGAGGCAGTCCACATCTGTGGGCTAGGATCTAGTGTCAACAGACACTTGGAACCAGGAATACAGGCTGTTACATAGGTGGAGCCTTGGTTTTCTCTTGTGATTCTTTCTTTCCTCCCTCATTCCCTTGCCATGCTCTTAGCCTCTTAGTGCCTTGGCTGCACACAGCAGTGCCCTGCAGAGGAAGCAAATCCCTTTGGCCAACTACAGGGGCTCGCTATGGCACTGGTGACCCACCACCATCATCCCACCCCATTTGCAACACACTGCCAAGCAGCAGCTGTTGTGGTTAGGCCTAGCCTTTGAAACAATATCCCAAGCTTGATCCTGAACTTTGGTTAGCTGCACAGCAGTGTGTCACACTGCTGCTGGCCTTCAGAGTGGCCCTCATCATGCGTTTGTTAGTACTGTGCATATCCAGCCTCAGGCTTGATTTTTTTAATGCTTCTAAGGTGATACCAAATTTTCCCACCCATATTTTTCATTCTTTACACTGATGTCACTGAGTTTTGCATCATTGTACTCTTCAGCTCAACTGATGTCACTGGGTTCTGGAACTGCTAAATTATCAAAGAATGAATACTGGGCTGGAATACTGATGCAAATCCATCTTTGACAACTTACCTTGTAAATCTGCAGGTGAATGCCCATACCGGCAAGTGGAATTCTCAGACAAACAGCTTGAATCGGCCAAGATATGTGCCAATGTCTACCTTAACATGAAAAAAATGACAAGGGAAGGCTCAAACGGTTTCATATATTAAATAATATTTATTACACTCCTATTAAACTGTGTAGAATTAGTGGGTTACAGTCAGAAACGTACAAGATGTCAGAAGGAGAAAGGGTACACTACTGCACATCCTCTGGTACTGCAAACTCATCCAACTTTTGTAGCAGGCAATCAAAACTAGAGCAGACCCGCTTCTGGGCCTGGAGAACATTTTCACATAACATATGCTGAATGATACAAAGATTTGCTTTTAATATTAAGAGTAGCACAGATGGTTGCCAGCACAAACAACAGGTATAAGGTCTTTGACAGTGATTGACAATCTTTAGCACTGTACTCCCTCCATCAGAAGGAACCAAACTGAATAGACCAGTCATCCTGTTTATGAATTGTATGCCCCATATAGGAACTCATAGACATTGCATGCTAGACTTGAATGCAATAATGTGTCTGTCATTATTCCATACCTCTCACCCAGTCATCATATGTAGTTCTTTTTACTCCAGAAGATGAATTCCACCTCTGTATTTATTGCACAGGGGTTGCAGTGTATATGCTTCTATGCTGTCTATACATTGCCTGACCTGTATTTTGTAATAATTGTGTTATGGTTGCATGCTGTCCTTGTTTGAAAAAAAAAGCACATTAGTTAAAAGAAGAGCACACAAAACAATGCACTGGGATGATTAAACAGACTTCACACTGCCAAAATGTACAATTATATTAAAAAATGTAAACAGCAGGGTTTATGATCCCTTTAAGCAGTTGCATTATCTTGCTCACAGCTGATAAGATTGCATCTTTCATAGATGTCTTTCTTCTGGTGGTTCTTTTCTACATATGGCACATTATTAGGCTTAGTATGGGTGCTGTACTTTAAAGTTATAGTATCTTTCATGTCCTGCAGATCACAGCAGTTTATTCTGGGGTATTTTTCATCATAGCCATCTACAATCAGCTGTGGTGGTCCACAATTGTTAGTTTTGTCCCCCATGTTATTCACAGTGTGTACAGTATGTTACCACCTTGGCAGGCCACTAGGTAGTAAACTATGAGCTTTGTTCAAAACCTAAGTAGGCCAATATGGGTAAAAAACATCCTGACACTGGGTTCAAAAGGAATGAAGGGGGATTGTTTAACCAGGAAAGGCACATTAAGCCAGAACTTGTTTCCAGGTGCAACCGGGGAGCACAAGGAAGTTAAATGCCTTGCTGAAGGTCACTCAGTGTGCAATTGGGGGCTGATGGGATTCAAATCCAGGTCTCTAGGTTTGCAGCTCAGTGCTCTAAGCCACTGTGCTATACTGCTTCCTGTTCTTCTTTATAAAATACCCTAACATTCCACCTTCTGATAGCTTCTTCTTGGAACAGTCGGATTTAAATAAAATAGATGTAAACATCAGAGTTATATACAGTTTTACATGAAAGCTATTAATGCTACAATACAATAAGCTCTGAATCCATATGTTTTCACATTCTTTGCTGTGTTGTGTTCCTTTAAATCAATTTGCTGCTGAAGGCTGCAAAAATCACGAAACAGCCTTAAACGAGTCAATCACAACATTCCAACTGGTCCCCACACCTCAAAAGGGCCACCACATACTTTATTCACTGTGTGCACAAAACATGCTACTACCACTGGGTTACTCACCTCCAGGCCATGGCTGCAGACCTACTGTGTATACACTATTACAAAGGCACATAATATATCACTCTCCCTGTTATATGGCATACAAAATGCCCCTGTTATGTGTGCCCTTTCTATGCTGTTGTCTTAAATGTTGCCTATCAAATTAGGTGTTTGTCCCCAGCAGGGCTCTTTATGTCATCTCTTCAGCTTTAAATGCTCTCCCAGTGACCCTGTAATTAAAAATATTTCTTTCTTTATTTTTTCTTTTCATGTACTTTTTTATGTATGTTTAGAATCTGTAAGTAAAGACAGATAATGTAGATAAATTAGACTATAATAATTTGTCTGTATGAAACTGCATCATGTTACTAAGTGCTGCTTTCATGTTACATTATAACTCTGTTTCCATGCTATTTTTCAGTTTTTAAGGGGGATATAAGAGTTATAGCTGGGTTACTAGTTTAGGATGTTAGCCCACTGAGCGCATAAGAAGTTGAAAAAGGTTTCTTCTTACTGATGTGGTGTCCTGCTCTATTCAAGAATGCAGCTGTAACTGTCAGCACAGAGCACCTACAGGTGTGCCTCTTATATCCACATACTATGGGGGATGTTGATGTCAATGACATCACCTGGTGCATGCATGAGTGCTGTTGCCAAACAACCACCCCTAACAGCCAAAGACTTTCAGCTTGGACATGGGTATACTACAGGAATCAGAATTATATGGTGCTGGGTCAGATTAGTGGCAACCACAATGCCGTTGGCAACAATAGTGCAGCAATAATGCTGTCAGTTTTATTTCTGCAGGTGGCTCCACCCCCCGCACCCACTGGACTGAAGGAATTCCCTCCATGGGGGGGGGGAACAGATCATGGAGAAAGTCAAAATATGTAGGACTAAGGAATTCTGTTTCCACAGCCCCATGTCAAAGAAACAAAGTCCCAAGTGCACAAAGATGTTGGAGACCAGGATTAAACCCTGATCTTCACTGCTGCTGGCCAAACTGCTCTATGACGTAGCCCTCCATGCCACGGGAGCAGCTCAGCCAACTTCTTGGATCCTGGTGCTCTTGTTTGTGGTGGGCACCATGGACAGTGCCCTGGGGAGCACTTACTGAAAGTGCTGTAGATCCCCTCTCACTGTCCTTGCTAGAACTACACAAGCACTCAGTAGACTGGCACTATTCGTATAGTGCTATTCTAACCGGGTACCTAATTGGATGAGCCTAATGCTAGCTACTTGCTGCTGCAGCACTCCTGACTGTTTGGTCACATTTCACCTTGATGTCAATACAGTTCTGCATTAAAATTTAATTTACTATGCACAGTTACATTATTTCTTTTAGACATCATGCATGTTCAGGCACTGTAACAGGAAGTGTAATACTAGATTCCAGTTTGGCACATTTGAAAGTTGTTCTTGATGTCAATACAATTCTGCGTTAACGTTTATTGCATACAGTTACATTATTTTCTTCAGCTAGCAGGCATGATCAGGCACTGTAATAGTAATAGTAAGTGTAATAATTGGCTAATTTGTAAGTTGTTCTTGATGTCAATACAGTTTATTAAAAATTACTGCATACTGTTAACATTATTTCTTTTAGCTATCAAGCACTTTAGTAACACGTGTAGTAATAGATTCCAATTTGGCGAATTGGAAAGTTGTTTTACTGAGGCAAAAGAAATAATGTTGTTACTAATTACAATATTAGTAATTTTCTGACTACAAATAGTAGACAAAACATTTGTTTTGATCATGGGCAAACTTTGTGTATTGGTTATGCCTCAATATTCTACATGGTTAAACTGCATGGTGAACACTGAACTGCTAGATTCATCTTACTGTATCCACAGTGGATCTTCTATTGTGGTAGTAGTAGTACTAGCAGGTGGTTTTATTGCAGCTTCCAAGTGACAGAAATTATACATGAAATTTACATACAATATCTACTGTAAACACATAGATCAAAATGCACACTTCTATATTGTTAATATACATAGCACATTAGTATAAAACAATATCATGTATAATGTAAACACATTGATCAAAGTACATGCAGGCCTTAATCAGTATGACTGTGACTCGGTGTTGGGACCAGTGTTGTTTGGGATATTCATTGCAGACATATCATAGGACATCAAGAGCAAGATCAGTCTGTTTGCTGATGATACCAAGGTAGACGCGGTGGTGGATGACCTAGGGGGATGGCAGGGGTTGCAGGATGATCTGGCAAAGCTTGAAACCCGGTCAGACACCTGGCAACTGGGCTTTAATGTCAAAAAGTGCAAGGTGCTGCATTTTGGGATGAAGAACCCAAGGAGGAGTTACCAGCTAGGAGGAGTGCAGCTAGTCCAGACAGAGGAGGAGGAGAAGGATCTGGGTGTGCTCATTACAGGGTCAATGAACAACTCGGCACAATGTAGGAAGTCAGCTGCAAAGGCCAACAAAATGCTGGGTTGTATTGCAAGGGGTATATCCTCGAGGAGGGAGGAGGTGATTCTGCCACTGTATAGGTCATTAGTTAGACCACACCTGGAGTACTGCGTGCAATACTGGCGTCCGTGATCTGAAGAGGTCATTAAGTTACTGGAGGGGTGCAGTGCAGAGCGACAAAAGATGATCAAGGCTGGGGACTTATCATCACGAGAGGAGGTTGAAGGAGTTGAACATGTACTCACTGGAGGAGGGAGAGACAGGGGTGACATGATTGAAATCTTTAAATACATGAAAGGAATAAACAAGACAGGTACAGAGGGGCTGTTCAAAGTAAGGGAGGGGAGGGACACCAGGGGCCATGATATGAGACTGGAGCGAGGAAGGTTCAGGACGGAGATGAGGAGTCACTTTTTTATAGAGAGGGTGGTGGCTGGGTGGAATGCGTTACCTGCTGAAGTGGTATACAGTAGAACAGTGGACTGCTTCAAATGAGGATGAGACAGGACAAGGGGGAGGGTTAATGAAGGGGAAGGGTGGAAGGAAGGGGCAGCTGCAGAATAAGGAGTGCTAGCTGCACATTTAAGCAGACTTGATAGACCTCTAGGCCTTTATCTGCTGGCAAATTTCGTATGTTCGTAATGCACATATTCTCAAAGGACTATAAATACTCAGTTACAGAACTCAAGTTACAGGACTTACACAGTATTAACAAACCATTCACAAACTTTCTTCTGAGAAATTATTTTACAGCATTCTTATAACTCATAATATGCAGATCAAATTCTTTCAAGAAAAATGTTGCCATAATAACAGGGGAAATATTACACCTGTATTATGACGGGGATTAATGATCAAGATAGCACACCATCCTGAAGAAAATGGGGGGAGGGCTCACTGAAATTTATCCAGTGCCCGAGGGATAAAACTGGTCAGGTACTTTTATTGTTTCCCTTATTTTGACTCTAATGTCCCTGTTTTTGGAGTTCTAGTTGTACAAAGACATGTTTTATTTAGCCAAAACAATCCCTGCAGCTTATTGCCTGGTCTCCACAAAGATTCAAAAAACTGTTTACATAACACTTCCCTTCTCTCTTTCTGTCTTCAAGTGTCTGTAACCCCCAAAGCCTTGCCCTCATTATGCAAGAATCTTCATTCACTATTATCCTAGATGTTCTTCTTTGTAGTGACTATCATTTCATACTCTTTTTTTTTTTTGTCACCTGCAGCTTGTGCAGAATGCTACAGCCAGGTTGTTGACAGGTTTAACCAAGTCCTGTCATATAACTCAAGTCCTGCATGATCTGCACTGGCTGCCAGTAAGGTGGTGGATTTCCTCCAAGGACAGTTTGTTGACCTATAAAACCTTACACAGACTGAGCCCTAACTACCTGCATGACCTTCTGTTGCCTCAACAGACCTCCCACCCTCTTCATTCCTCTGAGGTGGTCCTTCTCACGGCTCCCATGGTTTGGCTGACATCTTCGGATGAAAGAGCATTTGATGTTCTTGGCTTGACCATGTGGAACTTATTTCCCAGATCTCTGAGGGAGGCCACCTCACTGGAAGTCATTAAAAGGGGTCTGAAGTTCTATTTTTTTATGACAGCTTTTTGCTCACCTTCTGGCTCTTTTGTCTATTTTATTTTTATTTTATTTATAGGTATTTCATTCTTAGAAATTATTTTGATGGCATTTTTAATACTGATCTAAATTGTTCTTAATTTTGTGATTATTCATTATAAATCTTTGTTCTGGATATAATGCTGTGGTATTGTGCTGTATATTGTATATCACTCAGTGATTGGGCACTTTAGAAATAACAGTTTGCTTGCTTGTTCGCTTTATTTTTTGTTAGCCTCAAATGCCACACTGGGCATGCATATTCCATGCTTTTCCAAATCAAAGTTTTGTACACTAACAGAAGCTCCTGTTGTGTCAACCCTGTACATTTCATTAATGACAGAACATATGTATATGTCTTCTAGTCTTTTTACAAATCTCTTGTACATAAAGAGCCCATTTTAAGTTGTCTGCTATATCTGCACCAAAGACGTTGGCACTAGACACTGTATCCAACTATTTGTTATTCATTTGAAATTTTGGTTTCTCCATTTATCTACTAAAATTTGCTGACGTAACCTGTTTTTTATTATTAATCCTCATCACATTACCCTCTTCCCACTTCTCCACGTACAGTAGTAGCCAAAGACATGATCAGATGTTTCCAGATGTTTCGCAAAATTTCTAAAGAGTTTCTCTCTGCTGCCCCTACTGTGGAACTGCAGAAAGCAGGAGATTTCTCTAGAAATATCACAGAAATATCTGACCATGTCTTTTGCCACTACTGTACTCAAGATCTTGTTGAAGAGCCCACATAGTATCTTGTTCATCACTGCTATATAAAGTGATATCATTTACATAGACCAAATGTCATCTAGCTGTTAGTAAATCATTAATCATCACTTAAAAATAGTAATGGAAGCTGGACCTAGGGCTGTGCAAATCTTTAAACATTCAACATCGCAAACTTTCTGAGTAAAACCAAAAAATGCTCTATGAGGTTTTGCCTGGAGAAGGAGTGCCTGGAACAACTACTGCCGTAGGTGAGATTTGCAATCGGCAGGAAGGGCGGCTGTCCTGATTTAACCTCTTACACCTTATATTGCTGAACTTTACTCTGAACTGCTGCTGTGTATATTGAGAACTGCTACTGCTAAGAGCGAATTGCCTTTTAATTTATTGCTGCACTGCCTTGTACATCTAATTTACAGTTAAAAGACTAGTGCTGCTCTGGTTGAAGGGGGCCTGGTGGTGGGCCAAACAGAGAGTGAGCTGTCAAGGAGTGGGGCACTTACTCACTTTAAAAGCCCTGCGCCGCAAGGCTCATAAAGAAGGATCGCCTGGAACATCTACTGCTGAGGGTGAGAGCTGCAACTGGCAGGAAGGGCAGATGTCTGGATTTAACATCTTGCACCTTATACTGCTGCATTTTACTCTGAACTGATGCTGTGTATTGAAAACTGCTGCTGCTAAGAACAAACTGCCTTTTAATTTACTGCTGTACTGCCTTGTACATCTAATTTACAGTTAAAAGACTAGTGCTGCTTTGGTTGGATGGGGTCCGGTGGCATGACAAACAGAGAGTGAGCTGTCGAGGAGCAGGGCACTTACTCACTTTAAAAGCCCTGCACCGCAAGGCTCATAAAGAAGGAGTGCCTGGAACATCTACTGCTGAGGGTGAGAGCTGCAACTGGCAGGAAGGGCAGATGTCTTGATTTAACATCTTGCACCTTATACTGTTGCATTTTACTCTGAACTGCTGCTGTATATTGAAAACTGCTGCTGCTAAGAACAAACTGCCTTTTAATTTACTGCTGTACTGTCTTGTACATCTAATTTACAGTTAAAAGACTAGTGCTGCTCTGGTTGGAGCGGGTCTGGTGGCGGACCAAACAGAGAGTGAGCTGTCGAGGGGGTGGGGCACTTACTCACTTTAAAAGCCCCACATGGCATGAGTGCCATGGTGAGAGGAATGTGAGTGGCGTGAGCACCACTCAGCCACAGAAAGTTGTTAGAACATCAATGCTAACACCAACCGGGGAACTATAAACTAAAGGGGCCCAACGTTTTGTATTGCAGGTATTTGGGAAGGGTAGTTAATTCCTTAAGTGTAAAGGCTGTATTTCTGATCTTTAAAATAGATCCTTGGGTGTGTATACTATTGTTAAAGGGTTCTAAAGTCTTATATTGTGGGTGTTTGGGAAAGAGTAGTCATTCCCCCAGTATAGAGCTTGTGACCTTGTTTTTCTATCTTAAAAAGAAAATGTTTCCCCTAATTGTGCTATTGGGCCTAATCTTTCTGGCAGTACCATAGGAAGGGTGGGGAGGGTGGTGCACCTGCCCCAGGCGCATGCCTCCGATGGGCGCAGTTCAAGTGAAGCACTCACTGTCTGTGCCTGATTCACTTGCACAGGTGCTGAGCTGTACTGTAGGTTTAAATGTTTTTTTTTATTTGTGTTCTTCTTCTGTAGTTACTAAGGCTGTCAGCAGGGACGCATCTGCAGGGCGGGGGGTTGGTGGTCACATGGTGTCTCGACTTGCTTCATCAAAAATTCATGTGATGGTGGTAGAGAAACTGTGGGAGGGCCAGCACCATGGCAGCCCATTTGTGTAAGGTGTGGGCAGATGGCTGAGTGTGTGGTGTGAGAATGAGAGGGGAGGCACTGGCTGGAGGTAAGGTAGTGGTCGTTGGAGAGGGTGACAGAGTGAGAGAAAGAGAGTTTACTTTTACTGCTATCATCAAAATGCAAAAGCGAGCGAGCAAGAGAGAGTAGAGCAAGGAGACATTGAGAGATTTCATTGTATAAGTATAAAAGTAAAAGCAACAATTATGCACAGCTGTGCTGCCCTGTATGTGGGCTGCCCACACTAAGCACTCTGCTCCAACAGTACTCCTACTTACTGGGTGGGTGGGCCTGGGCCTGGCTTTGTGATTGAGTCAAGAATCATCATCCATACAATGTGAGAGAGTCATTCTTCTCCACGAGAGAGTAGTCCACTCCATGGCTGCGCTGCTTGGTGCTCTGCTCTGCTGCTGATTGACTGTGCTGACTGACTGCTTGCTCACTCGGGAGATGTAACATAGAAGTCTTGGAGTCAGGACTTCAATATTGTGAACTTTGGCAGGATGAGGGGGTTATTGCAGAAGAAGTTAAAAGGGGAAAAGGCAACAGAGGGGTAACTGGGGTAGAAGCAAATGTAAACTAGTAAAGGATGGGATGCTGCAAATATTGGAAGAGCCACTGTATTAGAGAACACTGTGGACTGTGGCATAATTAAGAATTTATTAAAGTAAGAGACTGGCGGTCTATAAAAATTGTCTTTTGACCATCTATTGTGAGGTGCCACTGCCACCTAACCAGCTAATGTAGCTAGCTATTTATTGTTAAAACCCTAGGGCTTGGCAAACATGGATAAGTCCACACTGAAAAGCTAGAGTCTTTTTTTCTAACAGCAAAACTGGTAAATTCTTTCATTTTTCTTGAGATTCATGACCCTCCTAGACCTGCAAGATACTTTTGATGCACATATATCCTGGTTATGAGACTCCACCTATATGACCCAGATGCATGCATGCTAAAACTTTGTAGCTTACTGGTTAAAATGGGCTGTGAGTCACTGGATGGGGAAGTAAACAAACAAAAAAAGAGAATTCTCGTTGTTTCTGTGGATGGAATTTGGAAAACTATGCCAGTGTTTCCTTGGAGTCAAGGTGCTGCTGTCAGTTCTCCATCTCTGTCATTGACCATCATTGGTGTCCTCATCTACTAATGTTATTTGCTTTCATGCTGGCACTGGCTATAGGGTTTGATAAACCACTTGGTGTTTCCAGTGTTATGCTGTTGTTGGTAACCTAAGCCATTCCTAGTACAGTACTTCAGTTTAGTTGCACTAGTTTCATATTTTTTTTTAAAGCCTTGATTTGTTTGCTTCCGATGCAAACATAATTTTAGAGTCCATGTCCTATCTAAAGCCACTTTCTAAAGTATTACTTTCTAGTGTTGTATTTATCAACACATTGCAGAGTAGTTCAATTTCTCTGGCTTCTTTCTGCAACCAGGGAGATCCTTCACAACTGAGGATGGCTACATGAGCAACACAAAAAGCAAGCCTATGTTTTGCTAAGTAAGACTGAATAATTTTTAGCAGTACATCTGAATACTTTTTTAAAATATTCAATAGTAGCAGATGGAGTTTATAAAGGTAATATCAAAGCCTTTCAATTCAACACCCAAACAGTTCATCTGGGTGGCAGCACTTGCATATAAAACACAAGCATTTGTCAGTGCCGAATGTTTGCTTGCTGGTATTGGCATTGGTACTGCATGAGTTAGAAAGATGCATAATAGGAATGGCAGTGAAGTATTGAACTACGTCAACCCTCACCCCCACCCTGCAGAGACTGACAGACATTGGGTTGTGCCTTTGGCTCACTGGCCATAACACACCATTCCACCTCATCCCACCCTGCAGACACTGACAGGTGTAATGGTGTGCCTTGCAGTCTTTGACCCTTACTCTCACTACATTCCATAAGGAAATAAGCTGTAAGCTATTAAATAAGCTGAGATAGGTGCAGTATAGGATAATGAGGTGAAAGTTAGGGTCAAAGACCCCAAGGCACACCTTGATGCCTATCAGTGGCTGCAGGGTGGGTGTGGAATGGTGTGAGCATTACAGCCGATGACCCCAAGCCACACCCCCGATGCCTATCGATATGTATAGGGTGGGGCATTACAATTGGATACCCTAATGCCCAGGAGTTTGTTGGTATTTTAACTCCAAATTTTCAACATGGGCTTTTTGGGACCCCACCTTGTGAACAGTGGTACTATCATATGATATCACAGTATATTTCAAAAATGCATATAGGGTGGGTGTTTGATGGAACTGTTGGTCAGCCAGTTGTCTACAGCAATTGCTGCTGTGCACACTAATTCCAGCCAGCCAGAGTCTCCCACACCTCACATTCTATTGGGGCAAAATTTTCTCTGAAATCAGGGGTAAGGAACATATAAAAAAATATGTTTTTCCTTCAAGACAAGCCCCAAAACTCACCACAGAGCATGTAGCCACCCCAGAGCTTCTGGGGGTCTTGCAGCCCCCAGACCCCTGACTCTCTTCTGGGGAAGGGGGCACAAAATTAGTCTGTTAGCCAGGGCACCAAAATGCCTTCCTATGGCTCTGCTTCTTGGCCTGGGGACTTCAGGTCTTTGGGAAGGGGGAGGGTAATACAAAGCTACTAAGGGCATTGCAGGAGCATGCTCAAGCTAGACACAGTACTTTATCTGGTTTTGGCCATGGTAGATCTAAAACTGTCTCAATTAGGGCCAGTTTGTTGATGAATGACCTCTGTAATGACCTGTATAAGGTATATCTTTTTTTGATGAGGTCTAAGTCAAACTCAATATTGAATCAAGGGACAGTTAATTTGTTATTTAAGAAAGTTCAAGGAGGTTACCTTATAAAAAGTAGGTACATAAGAATATTGAAGGACTTGCTGCTGGTGTGCTTGATGGTCTGTGGAGACATTTACCCCAACCCAGGGCCAGTAGGAGTTGAACAACTCCCCTGGAATAATCTACCTCAGAATTAAAATAAAATTGAGCAGCATGATTTGGATAACAAGTGAGCTACTACCACTAACCTGGGGCAGGGATTTTGATTAATTCATTTTAATGCTAGAAGTATGCTAAACAAAATAGACTTAATTAGTATATGGGTAACGGATCATAATCCTGAGGTTGTAATAATAACTGAAACTTGGTTAAATAATAAAACAGAGGATTCCTTATTAAATATTCCTGGGTACAATTTATGGTGTACGGATAGAAGTAAAAGGGGAGTGGGGGGGTTATCTGTGAACAATCAGGCCTAATCTTAACCCAAATAATGGTGGAAAAGGATTTGAAGGGACTGGAACTATTAGCCTTAGAACTGAGGTTACCTTATAATAATAAAATCCTTGTGGTGGGGTTTACTGTCCACCCAAGGTCAGTTTCTACATATTTGACTGTCTACAGGACTTACTTTTTGAGTTTAATAGGAGCCATGACATTTTGATGGCTGGTTATTTTAACTCAATTTGGCAGAACATAAATGAGTCCCATCCACTTGTAGGTCTACAGAAAAACTTAGGACTCACTAAATTGATTCAAGAGCCCACAAGAATTAATATGGCCACAAATGCAACTTCCTCAACCTTAGACTTATTTTTTACAAATACAGTGTATAATATAATAAATAGTGGAGTCCTGCCAGATTCGATTTCAGATCATCAGTTTATATTTTGTACTAGGAATGGACCCTCAAAGTTAGTAAGAAACAGAAGTGTTAGTTGGCATAGTTTTAAGAAATTTGATTATGTTGACTTTATGATGGATCTGAGTGATAAGAACTGTGAACGTAGTCAGTTAATTCCCACTATGGATGAAACTTGGGAATATTTCTTAAGTGAATTCATGATGGTCTGTAAATAAGCATTCCCCCATGAAAACTAGAGTTTTAAAACAACATAATGCCCTTTGGTAGACAAATGACCTCCGAAAACTTTAATTAATTAGAGACAAGGCATGGTGTCAGGCAAAAAAAAAAGCAGTAATAGGCAGAATTGGGATAAATATAAAAGGCTCCACAATTCTTAGATTAGAGAGGACAGAAATGCTAAACAGAGACATTATTCCTATTTATTGGACAAAAAGTATGCTCAGCATCCCAAGGATTTCTGGAGAATGATAAATATACTGCTGAAGGATCAGGGAAATAATGACTCTAATGTATTTAACATAGAATAACAAATGATTCCAAAGTCACAATTGGTAGTTGACCAATTTAATGATTATTTTAGTAAGATGGGTGTAATGGAATTCACTGGATCATCAAGCACATCAGGAGCCCACCAGATGGGAAAATGTGGGCCCACAAAACCATTTATATTTTCAAAGATAATGGTTGAATCGGTGATTAAAGAATTATTAAGCTTAAATACTTCAAAGGCCATTGGCCTAGACAGTGTTCCATCCAGATTGTTAAAGTATGCTACCCCAGCCATAACTTATCCCTTGGCATATATATTTACTTTATCATTGAGTACAGGAGAGTATCCTCTAGCATGGAAACAGTAAAGAGTAATACCCATTTTTACGGGGTAATAAGACTGAGATGAGTAATTACCGCCCAATCTCACTTATGTCCCAAACATCCAAAATATTTGAAAAACTAGTGGCGGTCCAGCTTACAGAATACCTAGACTGCCATGGTTTAATCAATGGCATGCAATCAGGATTTTGAAGGGCCACAGTACCACCTCAGCTCTTGTCAAAGTAGTGGGGGGATGTACAGGCAGCCCTGGACAGGAGGGAACAGGTTGGTGCAATATTTGTAGACCTATCCAATGCTTTTGATTCCTTGGACCACGGTGTTCTCCTGTCCTTGGCGGCATCACTTGGGATAGTGGAACTGGGGCAGAGGTGGCTGGCCTCATATCTGATGAGCAGGAGTCAGATGGTATCAATGGGTAACTGGGTCTCTGGTTTAATGCCTGTTGGATTGGGGGTCCACTATTGCTCAACATACATGTAAAAGGCCTGCACTTCTCAGATGCAATGGTGTCATTTCATCTTTATGCAGATGGCACCGTTATTTATACATCAGATAACAATTTGGAAACATTACAAATGAAGCTTCAGAAAGCTTTCAGTGAGTTACAGGTTTTCTTGGTGGATAGTAAACTTGTATTGAATGCAAAAAAACCACAATCCATGATATTTCATCAAATGAGTGACAAGCGGTACGATCTGGTCTTAGAGGTGGTTACCCTTGGGGTGGCGATCCAGCAGGTGCAATCCTACAAATACCTTGGCCTGTGGGTGGATGACTCCTTAGGTTGGGGTACCCATATTAATAATCTGGTAAAAAATGAAGTCCTTTATAGGGCTGGATCACTTATGAGTACCGAAGTGAGAAGAAGTGTGGTGAACTCAATAATTATCCCTATGTTTGATTATGGAAATAGCCTCTACTCCAGTGGGAAAAAAAGGGATCTTAAAAAATTAGAGGCCTGCTATGGTAGTCTCACCAGATTTGTACTGGGAGCTCCACGGCAAACTCACAAGTGTCACTTATACAGCCAGTTGGGATGGCAGAAACTAGATGAGAGTAGTCATGAACATCTGTTGGCTTTCATATGTAAAGGCCTGGTGGGTAGATTGCTGGGTACATCTTGGATAATCTGGTTTAAAGAACTAAATTGGATTCACTAAGAACTGTCAAAGTGCCAGATTTGGAAATACAAAGGTGTAGCCTAGAAATCGGCAGCCAGTCCATCTATTATAGGGGGTTACTAGGATGGAATAGGATACTTGCACAATTGCGAATGGAAAATGTGAATAAATAATGAGAAGGGATAAAATCTTGGTACAAGAAGGATATATGTAACATAAGGCAGTGTTGTGTACCTTTATAATTAGAAATTATTAGGTAAAATAGGATTAAGGGTAGAGGGAAAAGTGTTTCAATTTGGTCAGGGCTGTGGCTGTGTACATTTTTGAATAATATCTGTTTTATAGTTAACATTGAAATGTACATTATTGAATAATGCTGAATAATGTTGTCTTTTTATAGTTAAAGGGAATCCATAGTTTTGTTACTATTTTTAGGTATTGTGTGTGGTACCTGGTTTGTAGGCTTCCAATTGCTGTTTACAGATCAGTCCTACATTGGAAAATAATACAAATACAGTTTGTCCCTATATTTGTGTTGGGCTTCATTTTCACGGAACTCAGACCTCTGGCTTAGCGGCGTGGACACCTGCTGTGATGTCTGCACCTCACTCAGTCACTTCCTGCTTTCCCTTCATGGTTGAGCTTGCAGCAGCATTTTTGTAGCCATAGTGTGTCCTGAGAATAAAATGGTATATTGTCACCAGAATGTTTGTGAGACAGTGTGCTTAAATATGATAATTTATTAATATAGTGCAAAACCCTGAGTTCTCTTTACAATGCTCACTTATGTGAGTTTGCAGTAATCAATAAATACTTTTCTGCATTGGCGCCCATACAAGTTGCTCAACAGTCAATAGTGTTGCACATCTACATCAGGGTATAGAAGCATGTAACTAATCCAAAGTCATTGAAGTCTGTGAAATTCATTAAATCCAACAAGTCTGGCATGTAGATATTTCTTTTTTGATGTGTTCATCTGTTCATGCACTTGTATGTGGTTTACTCATTGTCTTTGTACATCTCGCACCCATTCTGCTTTCTCTGTTTCTGCAGGCGTGCTGTAAATCAGCCTGATGTCATATTGCTGGTCTTGCTGTCTTGATCATGCTTCAATAATTTATATCTCCTATTTATTTATTTCTGTACTTTTTAACGCCTAACTCGCATATTCTGTTTCTGTTGTTTTATTAAGACTCAAACTGTCAGTAACTTCCTGATGTGTACTGTACATTCCACCACGCAGCAGAGTGCCAGTTTCTCATAACGAACCCTAAATTCAACTGTGAAATAATGTTCCCTGAAAATATAAATTTTCCTTAATGAATGTTTCTTGTCTCTTTATTATATATTTATGAAGTTTTTTCCATATGCTGGTAACTGTTTCGTTGGTGGAACACTAGAGCACTGGGAATGTGTCTGGAATTGTTCAGTGTGACACAGTAGGACATGGTGTTGTGGTATCGCAGATCATTCTGCATCACAGAGGTGAGGTCCTCGACTGTTAAGCAGGGATAGTCTGGGTGCCCTGCATTGGTGTAATCACTGCTAGCTGACAAAGGAGCAGTGTCAGCAGCAATGTCGATAAAGGCAAGAGCACCCTGCGAGAAGAATAATGTGTCCATGTGTGCTCCATTTGTTTACAAAGCCATAAATAACGCATAAATTGGCTGACTGCAGCACAACACAGCATCGCATAGAGGTTAGTGAATTGAGCTGTGACTGAGCTTGGTACAATACAGGTGATCTGGTTTGGATTCACAGTAATACAGTAATCCCATCTATACACTGTGTAATCCTGAGCTACCTGGTCACCATAGTAATAGTGCCTTGATGCTCACTATGCCTCGCACTGTCACCAAAGAATAAAAATGACATAAGATATAAAAAAAAACATGGTACAGTCTGACTTGTCTGAAAATGAGTTGACTTCATGCAGCAGCAAATGTTACCCAAAACCCCAGTTTTAAATCTTGAACCCCCCACATGCCTAATGAATCGCATTTCCTTTCTGTTCAGGGTTTTGAGAAGGTGTGCTGGATTCTGACAGGCAGTTGGTAAAAGGCCACTTGGATAGCAGCACCCTTATAAAGAAAAGTATGATGGTCTTTCTGTTGTTTCCAGAATTTATTTCCTTGGTAAGCAGTAAGACACAGCAGGGAGATTCATGTCATTAGATTCTTCCAATGACAATACAGCATTTCTCTTAGTCTGTAAATGCACAGGTCTTTTGTTGAAACATACCAGGAATATTGTGTTCAGTTCTGGTGCCCACACCTGAACAAGCATATGAAGGTACTGCAGGTGGTCAAGCCAAGGCCAAACAAACAGACCAAGGGTAGAGTGGACACAGCATATGAGTAGTGGCTGATTGAAATGAACATGTAAATAAGCATGTACTCCATGCATGATAGCAGGGAGAGGAGGCACATGATTGAAACAGAACACTACCTGAAGGGTATACACAAAGTAGCCACAGATGGTATTAGTAATTTAACAAATGAGGATTTGATAAGAGTGCATATCATGGCATTTGTGGTGAGTACATTAAATAAGGAAATGCAGAGAAAATGTTACACCGAAATGGTGCTGCAAGGGTGGAATGACTTCCATTGGAGGTGGTGTCGTCAAAAACTGTGGACAGTTTCAAGGTCTTGCTTGATATGGTGACAAACAGGATTAAGACAAAAGGGGATACTACTGGCAAGTGGGTGGGTTGTGGGGGTGTTGGGTACCTCTGTACAATATGATTTGCTGCACAATCAAGCACACTCGATGCTGGCTATTTTCTTTGTTCAGATGTTCATATTTGGCAGTTTGGTACATGTAAACTCTATGCCATACATTGAGCAACCCATCATTTTATATAATGCCAATGTTTATTAGTGATTATTGTTTATCTCCCCCCGCACCTCAGCACCCACACAAACTGCCACAATATTGCTGAATTTTTGCTCTACGCAACAAGGGCAAACTTCAATTCACAGAGTGTGTTCTCACCAGTGACCTGTACAGTGGCACAATAACTTCCTCCCTCCTAAAGATGATACCCATGTAGATGCAGCCAAGCATTCTATTTACATTCACATCTACCTTTTGCCACTATGAAGTCTCTCTTATATCACCCATGGCCACCACTACCAGCTCCTTTTGCCTTCTCTGTTAATATCACCAGTAATCCCCCCAGCCATTCACTTACCTTTTGGTTTCTGCCTCTCATGTGCACCGAGTTTACATTCACCAAACTGCTAAATGCAAACACCTAAACAAGCTATAATTCCAGCATTTAGTGTTCTTCAGTGTGCAGCTCATTTACATCACATTGAACTGCCCACAGTCCCCGCCCCACCCCAAGCTCCTCTTGTATTCAGTCACCTCTATCCTGTGTCCCTCTCCTATCCACTTCCCATTAGTGTCCCCTTTTGTCATACTCCTCATGGCCACCCTATCCCGCAGCACCTTGAATGTGTAAAACATGTTTGCTGCCATCTCCTCTATGACCTCTTGTCATACTCTCCTTTCTGCTGTTAAAAATGCCCTTAGTACTTACCTTGTTTATGCCCTTCAGGTAGTTTAAGGTGTCAATTCTGTCCCCTTTCTCACTTCCTTCCTACATGTAGAACATGTTTATTTCACACAACTTCTCCTCAGATGCTGTGTCCCCACTATGCTTTATCCTTTCATTTGGCCTCAGCTGGATGACCTGCAGTACACTGATATCCTTCTTCAGGTATGGTCACAATAATTGAACACAGTATTCAAGTAGTGTTTTCACCAGTGAGCTGTACAGTGGCACAGTAACTTCCTCACTCCTAAGGGTGATACCCATGGAGATTTATCTGAGCATTTTATCTGCATTTGCATCTGAATTTTGACACTTTGATGTGTCTTTCATATCATCCATGACAACTATTGCATGCTCATTTTCATTCTCTGTTACTGTCACCTGTATCCCCCCCCGCCATTAACTTGCCTTTATGTTTCTGCTTCCCATGTGCATTACTTTACATTTGTTCTCAACTCTCAGATACATGATCAGTTCTCCATGTTTGGCAGATCCACCCTTAAAGGGAATCTGTAGTTTTGTGCTCTGCTTTACATTATTGATTTACTCAATGCATGATGGTGTCTTTCCTGCATTGCCTGAGAAGAGGGAAGGTGCTGTTAGACATCAGGGAGAACAGTACTGGAGCTGTGGAGCTGAAGGGAACCAAAAGGCACCAAGAATAATCAGTTCGAACTGCAGAGTGGGAGGGGACCACTTGATACCAACAAGTATAATTGGGGCTGTGGAGAGGGAAGGGGGGGACTATTAGATGCCAGGGCCTGCTGAGACACAAATAGTGCCAGGATGGAGCTGGTGGAACTTGGATGAGCACTGGACCCATTAAAAAAAAAAGTGCTGGAAGGAAGCTGGCATGTCTGAGATGAACACTATACCCATGGGGGGGACAAAAAAAAAAGGAGTTGACAGGTCAGAGATGACCACCAGACAGGGCTAGGGAGGGGGTGCTGCTAGATATCCATGCTACTATGCTTCAGGGGTGAGGATGCTGTTAGACACTTGAACCAGCTGTGATTGGGGCTGATGGATGCTAGATACCAGGAAGTTGCACTGCTAGAAGAAAAAAGCGCAAGAAAGATAGAGTGGGGGGGGAGGCGGAAGCACAGTGATGTCATGCATAGAAGTGCTGTGATGAGATTCCACTGCCAAGACACACTGTGATTGGTACTGGATCCACTTACTTCCAGACCCTGCTACTCTCCTCCTCTCTTGGCAATATTTGGGGCTGGCAGTATAACCTAGAGGTTAAACAAAGGAGCTGTGAATGAGCTTGATACATCCAGCAGACCAGGGTTTGATTACCACAACCTTCACTTGCATTCTGTGTGACTCCAAGCAAGTCACCTAACTTCCCTTCCTAGTGCTCCCAGGACACCCCTGAAATGAGGCACTTGTGCCTAGTTTGCCGCACCCGGTTACCAGCTACTAAAATAAGATATGTCAGCATAGTTGTCATTATGCAGTCATAAAAATTATACTTCTAGGCTAGTAATTGGCAGGTAGTAGTTAACTTCCCATTCCACCACATCCCTTGCTTAGACCATTGCTGCCAATACAGGCCTATGTGCTCTCTGCAATTGTAACTCAAGGTAACTAGCCAATCCTTCATCTAACCCAACCCCCTTAAATATATCTTCACTGAAAGAATCTGGCACTGGCAATGTGTTCAAGATGGACCGCAGTCACGATGAAGGGACAGGGCAGCAGTGAATAGCATGACAGTGCATGCTGCTGCCCCACCCCTGCATTGTGATCATGTGTGGTCCCTCTCCTACATGCTGCCTGGGCTGCACTCTCATGGAGGACTGTAATAAAATTAAGAATTGTCATGATATAGCAAAGGGTTTATCGATGACGGAGGTTTAGCTGCTTAGAGTTATAACTGCATTGAGCATGTAGGCCTGTATTGGCAGCTATGGTTTTAGCGAGGGACATGGTGGAAAGGGAGGTGGCAACTACTAGGCTACTATGGGCCTGAAATAATAGCTGTTCCTACAAGCCCCCCCCCCATCAAGATAAGGGGTCAAGGTGAAGCTGAAATATAAATTTCAGTTACTTATGCTGCTTGTCTTTTTCAAGAGAGCCAGGGGAGTCTCTGTAGTGTGGGAGGTCACCCCAAAAAGATGCTGTCAGCTCCTGGCATAGTTCAGGAGCCAACAATTTTATATCTTTATCACTTGTTTCCCTACTTTGTGTCTACCCTGTCAGAGGCTGCTTTTGCTACTAACTGCCTCAGCAATGTCCCCTATATAAATGATGAACAGCACATGCCAGAGTGCTGAGCCCTGTGGTATGTGACTGGTTGCAGCCATACTTACACTCTTACCACCACTTTTTTGTTCATGGCTGTTATCCAACTGATGCCCCCACCCCAATTTTGTCCCCTACTCAAGGCTGCACAGAATACTGCTCAGCCTTCCATTTGGCACTGACTTGAATGCTTTCCTGAAATCAAGGAGCAGTACATCCACCACCTATCCCCTGTCCAGAGCCCTCATCACACAGTTGAAGAACTGAAGCATGTTATTTTGGCAATGCCTTCCTTTCATGAACACATGCTGATGTTGCACTGGAAACCATTTTCCTAAAGTAAGGACACCAGCCTTTCTATTTGAATTATGTCTTTTTATATTTTATAACATGGGAGAGGTTACTCCTTCTGTCCCCTCTACCTTGCTCTTCTCATACCAACCCCCAGACAATGGTCCTTCAGCCTGCCCACTCTTCCTGACCCCCACCCACCCTCCCCCACCCCTACTGGTTGCTCATATGGCCTTACTATCCTTTTGCTGTATCTCCACTTGAAATACGGTATTTGGTTTTTTGAGATGCTGTATTAATGTTTACCTTTGTTTGTATGTGAACCTTCCATTCATTGACATGGAACCTTTGTAAATGAGCAGTTCTTGCTGAAAGGTATTTGTAATCATGGGCCCAGATATTCAAAAGGATTGCGCATGGCTCAACAGTGTTGCACCATGAGCAACCCACTGGTATGCCCTGGCGCGATATTCACAGGGGAAAGTGCGCATTAAATCCCATGCTCGAGCGCATCAGTAATATATGCAGGCACAGGTAGGGGGGCGTACCCATGCATACTCTGCACAGCCTGATATTCAGCCCGGATGTGCGGAGCCATGCATGCGCAACCTCTACCTGCACCAGCACAAAGTTGATCCCCCCCAAGAAAAGGAACAACGGATGGCCACCCACAGGTGAGCTGCCGCATTGCAGGGCGCAACATGACAGCTTCCACCTGTGGGTGGCCACCCGAGCTCCAGCTGCACCTCCGTGGTGGTGACCCCCCATGCCCGATTGTGGGCATCAGTAAAAAAATATAAATCCAAAATCCCTGGTGGTCCAGTGGACCTGTCTGCCTGCCCGATCACGGGCTAAGTAAAGAAATGAAAGATCCTGTCATCCCTGGTGGTCCAGTGGACCTGTCTGCCCACCTCATCATGGGCTAAGTAAAGAAATGAAAGATCCTATCATTCCTGGTGGTCCAGTGGACCCCCTTCCCCACCCGCCTAGTGATCCTCACCGCCCCACTCCCCCCCCGGTCAGCAGCGGGTGGCAGCACCCACCCGCCTGCCGCCCGCCGTCCACCGATTGACACTGTTGGTAGGGCTGTACACATTGGTCACAGCATGAGCCAATGGGCATGCATCCATACTGTACGACACATTCCTGATATGTGAATGGATCCTATTCCATATCTGGAATGTAAGAATCATGGCTGCACGCCCATTGGCTCATGCTGTGGACCATCGGCCGACAGCCCCACCGACGAGTGTCAGTCAGCGGATGGCGGGGCGGCAGACGGTGGTGTTGCCGCCCGCCGCTGACCGGGGGGGAGCGGGCAGTGGGGATCAGTGGGCAGGGTGGAGGAGGGGTCCACTGGACCACCAGGGATGATAGGATCTTTCATTTCTTTACTTAGCCAGCTATCAGGTGGGCAGACAGGTCCACTGGACCACCAGGGATAATAGGATTACTCATTTCTTTACTTAGCCCACTATCGGGCGGGCAGCGGTTCACTGGACCATCAAGGGATTTTGGATTATTCTATTTTGTATTGTAGACCGTGATCGGGCTGTGGGGCACATTGCCGCACTTCAGGGAGCGGCAGTCCCCGATGGCTGCTGCCTGGCAGGGCGCCAGGCCCAAGTAGTCGGGGATTGGTGCACCTGCATGCAAATGGGGCCATAATGACATGCAAATGGATCCATGTGCGCCTTGCATACATTATGGCCCCATTTGCATGTGCACTTTTGAATATCGCGGTTGCTGCGCATAGCTCAATGGAACTGCGCTAGCACATCCCCCTGCTCCACTCTGGCCACTTGTGCTGGCGCAGTGCCACTGCGCCATGCACACTGCCAGTGGCCAGGGTGCAATATTCAACAATTCTGTGCCATGGTGCAGCTCCGTTGAATATCGCCCAGTCCACGCCCCTGCTCAGCCAAGTTGCGCTGCACCCACGCTTGCGCCACAGCCTGGCGCAGTTTGAATATCTGGGCCATAGAGTTTAATAAATAAAAATAATAAAAAAAATAAATAAAAACTGGTAGCATGGCATCTTCATAATGAAAAACACAAAGTGCCGGAGCAAGAGGGTGGAGGGGAGTGAAACTTGATTACTGTACATGTACATAAACCCAGAAACACAAGGCGTAGTGTTTGCATATGACCAAGGGGTGATACGTGGGGGGTGGGGATGTTAGCCTTGGGGAGGAATTTGCTACCAAGAGAGGAAGCATGACACCAGTCCATTCAGCGTGGAAAGTGTCATGGAAGAGCTCACCAAACTGAAGGTGGACAAAGCTATGGGGCCAGATGGCTTAATCCAAATGATAGGAAGGGAACTAGCAGCACATCTGGATGCCATGTTCACCAAGTCACTAAACCCAGGAGTGGTTCCAGTGGACTGGAGAGGGCACATGTAGTCACTCTACACAAAAGTAATAGTAGGGAGGAGGTGGGGAACTATAGGCAGCTCATCCTCACCTCAGTGGTGGGGAAGATAATGGAGGCACTGCGGAAAGAAAGAACAGTGGCACACCTGTAATCCAACAATTCCCAGGATCCAAGGCATCATGGATTCACAGGAGGAAGTTTGTGTCAAACAAATCGGATTTATTTTTTGAACCGGGTGATGAAGGAAGTAAATCAGGGTGTGGCGGTGGACGTCACCTATCTTGATTTCAGCAAAGCCTTCAACAATGTCCCATATAAGAGGCTGGTTAATAAGATGGGTAGTCTGGGCATGGGGCACAAGGTGGTAAACTGGCTTAGGAACTGGCTAACGGACAGGATGCAGAGGTTGGTGGTAAATGGGATCCAATCCAGGAAGGGGGGGGTGACCAGCGGGTAGGCCCCAGAGCCGCCGTCAGCAGTTAGAATTGTTAGTCGCAATTTAAGGCAGTTGCAATTGGCTGCAAGTGCCCTGAGTTGCAACCATAATTGAGTGGAGTCATACTTTTGAGAAGTCAATGAGTCCATTGTAACTTGCTCACCTGACAGTCTGCTCACCTCCCATGCCTTGCACTCTACACCACCTCCAGACACATTTACGCCAGGTGAGTGAGCTCAACCCCAACCTTCTCTGGCCATAGCCCTTTTGTTCCCTCCCTTCCAATGTGAAGTGGCCATTCTGCAGGCATTATTTTTCAAATTATTGTGCCTGTGTGGATGGACAGCCTCAGCAACCAACCAAACTGTGTATCTGCTTTTCGGCACCAGTCCTCCTCTGAGTCCTCCAATAGTGTACGATGGAGGGAGGAGCGAGAAGATGTGCACACTGCACATGAGCTGTCGGGCGGCAGAGAGAAAAGACAACGCGGTAGGCGGGTGAACTGGAGGAGCTGATGGGGATGCTGCAGTGTGGCTGGGTTTGTTTGCTGTCCACTTGATAGGGAGAATGGGTTGACAGAGAACTAGAAAGGAGGAGGTCAGACTCAAGGGGATGGGAGCTGTCTAAAGATAGACGGAAGTCCAACCTGAGAAAAGCCCATGGTAGCTCTGTGTGTCAGCCTGGCACGGTAGGCAGGTTGGAGCAGGACCAGCAGGAGGAGGGCAGCCTGGCTGGGGCTGAGTGAGTCATCAAGCACACCAGCAAGCTGCCTACTAGGAGGGGAGTGCATGGGGCAGGAGACGAGTGAGAGGGAGGACTACTGAGGCAGACGGAGGCTGCAGGCTGTGCCATACCCCAGGTTTCCTTGCTGTACAGTAGGTTAGTGGTAAACTAAGGGCAAAATAACTGCAATAAGTTTGGGTGGCCCAGGACAGACACGGGAGAGAGTTAGACTGGATGACTGTGTCAGGCAGTGCAGCAGATGATGCAGCCCAGCAGATCATAGGCCAAAAAGCAGCAGGGAAAAGAACAAGGTTAAGAAGGAAGCTAACAACATGGGTAGTGGGCAAGGTCATGGGGATCAAAAGAGAAGAGTTAGTCGGTCAGACCAAAGCAGAAACAGGCCACAGAACAGGCGACAAGCAAAGCAAGGAAGCCAGTAAGCCGATATAACAAATCCAGGGTGGAAAGAACAACAACATATGGGAGAGCAAGGCCCAGGCAGAAGGAACAAGTAAAAGGTTGAGAGGATGATCCAGTAGGTGAGTTGAAAGTTCCAATTTGTTTTTTGCTTTGTGGCATTAAGTTCTTGCTTTTATTAATATGCTCTGATGTTAAGGAGTGGAGTGGTCAGAATGCTAGGTTCAGCGGCAGTGGTGGTGGAACATACTGCACATAGTAAAAGCCCTTCCCCCCAAACTTTATTGTCCATGTGGAATTTGGATTGTGTAAAAATGCTGAGAAATATACAGTGGCAGTGCATTGATTTAGGACACAGAGTAGAAGAAATGGTCTGAAATTCAAAGTCAAAGCACTAAACAGGACCAATGCTGCATGCATCATTGCATTCCTAAAGAAACAAACGCCTTGTGCTGTACAGCATTCAAAACTGCCACCCCCTAGTTAGTATTACTTCTTAAAATCTCCCTGTTATACATTGAGAGACCCTTGCTGCTATTTTCATGTATTCAGAGTCTATTCATGAGTGCTCTTGCGCAAGATAAAACCCCAGTGGGGGAGATATTGGTTTGATGGTCTTTATTTTATTTAGTTTTTATCGACAGGGTACGTGTACTAGACAAATTCTGCCTATTTTCAGGCACGACCCAGGGGAGGGGATACAGATAAATGCCAACTGACCTTGAACAAGATTAAGCTGTTGGTGGTAGTTTTAGTGAATGGGGGAAATTTGGCCAGGGCACTGTGAAAATTCCCCATCTCTTTTTGAGAAGTGCCATGGGATCTTTAACATCCATCTGAATTACCACCAGAGCAGGCAGACAGGACCTCGGTTTAATGTCTCATTCGAAAGACGGCACCTCAGCAGTGCAGCGCCCCCTCCTACTGCACTACAGTGTCAGTATTGAGATTTAACCCAAGTGTCTGGTGTGAGGATAGAACCCACAGCCTTCTGATCTCCTGACCTCAGATGTGAGTGTGCTACCTGCTGAGTCACTGACATTGATTCTTGGTGGTAACAAAAATGTGTTTTTACAATATGGTGGCAAAACATACAAGTTAATTTATAGCAACGCATCCTCCCCAACCCTATTAATCTGGTTATTGATTTCCATCGTTAGCAGCACCGGTGGTCAACTAACAAGTGCAGAAGCATTTCGCCATGGAGCAGAAAGCATGGTAAATACTCTATGTATCTTCTGTTGGACCGGAGAATTTTTGCAATATGCTTTGAATTCTTTTATATGTATGTGCCTTGCTGACACATGGGATTTGGTTCTTCTGCCTGGCAGTTCTGATCAGTGGCAATCTAGACCAGCATGGGATGCTTTTTTCACCCAGTGGTGACTTGCTGTTTTGTGGTGGTAAGGTGGCACATATTTATTATGTGAATCTTCAAGGCTGTAGGTGATTCCCTGCCTATAAATGGGGCATTCTGATGATTCTGACACTGGTGTATGTACTAGCTTTCATAAATTCAGGGGGTTCTTGTCTGTTTGGGAAATGAAGCAGTTTACAGTAAAATTGTTTCCATACACTTATTAAACTGGCTATTAAAGGGAAAAAACTGAGTAATTATATTTAAAGGAATAATGTAAGTAATCTACAGTAAAATTGCTCTGGAGCTACTGGTGTCTGCAACCCCTGATTTGTACACTTTGACTCATAAATTGTTTGCAGCCATTCGTTTCTGTGTGTGTCTGTGTATATGTATGTTATGGGGTGACTTGGCATTGGCATTTTGGCTTGAGTAAACATTACATAAATTAATGTGCTGCAAAGTTTTCTCACAAACTGCACTCACAAAGTACCACTTGCAAGTACATAAATAAAATTCCACAATGTCAGAAGCTGAGTACATGAGTGAGGATCATCCGGAAATGAATAGCGGGGATGGAAAATGTGTTTTTAAAATCTTTCATGCATTTTGCCAGATTCTGTAGTGGGCTTTTGCAAAAGTGGGGAGCACCTGTAAAGCAATGGCAAAGTAACAAAAGGTGATAGTGTATGGAGGGAAGTAGTGCCTACTGGTACGGGGGTGGGGGGAGACCTGGTGATGATGTGTCTGCTTGCTATGCAGATACATATGAATGACATGTCTACTATGTAGATAAATAAAATCTATTCAACAGCTGTGTAGATACACAGATTTATTCAATGGTTTCTTGGTCCACGCATGTTCCATAAATTAAAATTCCACAATGGCAGAAGTTGAAAAATTGGTTGGATTTTCTTTATTTAGTTGCAGTCATAAATTTTAAACTGGTTGAAAAAAACAGTCAAAATGTCTGTAAGTCAGTCATAATTGGTTATTCACCTGACTCTAGAGTCTTCCTTCGGGGCAGCTCAGGGATTGGTCCTTGGGCCAGTCCTATTCAATGTCTTCATTAGTGAAATTGCAGAAGTGCTGGAGGGAAAAGTCTGCCTTTTTCCTGATGACACCAAAATCAGCAACTGGGTGGATACTCCAGAAGGGGTGAAGAAAATAAGGGACCTGGAGAAACATGAAAAATGATCTGAGGTGTGGCAACTGAGATTCAATAGAAAGAAGTGCAAGATAATGCACCTGGGAAGAAGAAATCATGAGGAGAACTACAGGATGGGGGGGAGGTGCAGATGATCACCAAGAAAGAAAGGCACCTGGGGGTTATCAATTCAGATGACCTAAAGGTGTCAAAGCAGAGTACTAAAGGCTGCAGGGAGTGCCAGTGTGGCATGCTGGGGTGCACAGGCACAGGTATCACTAGCAGAAAGCGGGAGGTTATGATGACATTGTATAAAACACTAGTGAGCCCTTCTCTTGAGTACTGTGTGCAACTCTGGAGGCCACACCTTCGCAAGGAGATTGACAGGGTTGAGGTAGTCCAGAGAAGAGCTACCAAGATGTTTCAGTGCTTGCACCACAAGATATATGACGAGAAGTTAAAAGACCTCAATATGTACTCACTAGAGGAAGGATCAGGGGGACATGATAGAAACAGTCAAGTGCCACAAGTGCATAAACAAGGGGCAGGGGGGAGACATCTTCCATTGTAGAAGGAGTGCATGAACGAGGGGGCTTGATATGAATTTGGAGGGGGAAGATTAAGAGGAAATGTCACAAGGTTTTTTTTCATGAAGAGGGTGGTGGACATGAGGAATAGTCTGCCACAGGAGGTGGTGGAAGTGAGGACAGTGGAGGGATTTAACCATGCCTGGGACAGGTGTAAGGGAACCTTGATGGGTGGAGGAGTGATGAAAAGCCACTGACCAGATAGGGTCAGAGGCCGCAAACAAGTATAGGGCATACTGGCAGACTGGATGGGCCTAGCGTTCCATATCTGCTGACACTTTCTATGTTTCTATGCATGATATGAGATTGGAAGGTGGCAGGATACCGGGAAATGGGAGAAAGTTTTTATTCACTGAAAGGGTGGTGAACAATGGAAATCTCCCACAGAAAATGGTGGTGGCAAGCACAGAGATTTAAACATGCACGTCACCAGCATAAGGGAACCTTAGGAGTTGGAACGAAAGGACAAAGCCATTGACAGAGTAGTGTGAGAGGGTTCAAACAAGGATAGTCTACCGGCATACTAGATGGGCATATCGATATGGGTCTGCTGACAATTTCTATGATTCCTCATCCTCCTGTGTCACCCTCCTATTCTCTAACATTTGATCAAAGTGAAAGCATAATATGCTTTCAGGAATTCTGCTGTGTCTCTGTCCTCTTCAGCACAAACAGCCTCTCTCTTCATTAGTCTCATGATAACACATTTGGTTTTCTTTCAGTCAGTTATGTATCTCTAAATACAATAATATCATCCCATCAGTTTACAGCCAGTGCGATTTTATCCTCAGTTATATCACTGTTGCAGTTCAAGAGTAAGGTACCACTACCAATGGGTAATGTTATAACTGCAACAAACAGTGACAAATACTGGATATTGCTGTCATTAGACTTTGCAGCGGTCTTAATGTCAAATAATAATGAAATGCAATAGAGGGCATGGGGACCATAGGTCATGAAAAGAACTGTAAGCAAGCAACGATAGGGTATGATAGGCACACAGACAAAACATATGCAAAGGTGAAACAGACTTCACTCCAAAACACAGTAAACATTTACAAAGTAAGGTAACTGCTAGCATGGCATCTTCATAATGAAAAACACACAGTGCAAGAGCAAGGGGGGGGGTACTTGATTATTGTATATGTGTATGACTCAAGAAACATAAGGCATAGTGTTTGCGTACAACCAAGGGCTGACATGTGGGGGATGGGGTGGTGGGGGGGGTTGTTAGCTGGGGAGGATTGTTACCAGGAGAGGAAGCATGGCACAAGTGACACAAATGGTCTTATCTTGTAATAAGACCAATGGGGCTGTCAGGGGGAGGACTCAGACAAGCACTACACATCATGTATTACCTTGGCACATACCCAAAATAGAGAGGGTAAATTTATATCAATGTCATCAGTCTGGTCCTTGCACAGATTGTCTGGTGCTCCTTGGAATCTGGAGAGTTTCCTAGCTCCCTGAAAGAGGCAGTGGTGACACCACTCATAAAGAAAGTTACCTTGGACCCCGACTGCCATGCAAACTACAGACCTATCTCTAACCTCCCCTTCTTAGGGAAGATGATTGAGAAAGTAGTGGCAGCACAGCTGGAAGACCATTTGACCATCCATAACATCTGTGAACCGCTCCAGTCCGGTTTTCATAAGAGACATAGTACCAAGACAGCGCTGGTTCGGGTGCTCAATTATCTCCTGATAGTGAGAGATTGGCAGAACCGTACTATCATGGTGCTTCTGGATCTTTCTTCGGCTTTTGACAATGTGGACCATGGGGTGTTGATAGGATGCCTGAGGCACATCTGTGGACTGTCGGGAACATTCCTTAGGTTGTTTATATCTTTCCTCACGGGTAGAACACAGAGAGTGGTGTCTGGGGTTTATTCCTCAGGCCCAATTCCTCTGTCATGTGGGGTGCCTCAGGGATCTGTGCTGTCACCCATGTTGTTTGCGGTGTACGTACTACCCCTCGGAGACATTGTAAGAAGGTATGGGCTGGAGTTTCACTGCTATGAAGATGAAACCCAGCTCTACCTTTCTTTCACACCTGACAAGGATGGAGCTCTCTCTCTGTCTTTAATAACTGTCTGAAAGAAATCCAACAGTGGATGGATTCCAGTTGGCTGAAGTTGAACTCGTTATGGAACCAAGTCTCCGGATAGGAGGGTCATGAGTTGGTGTGCCCTCTGGAATTTTTCTTGGTGGTGTTTCACTCCTGACCTCTGAACAGGTGCATAACCTGGCAGTAATTTTTGATGATGGGCTGCCCCTGCATCCCCAGGTGTCGGCTGTTGTCAAAAAGTCCTTCTATCATCTTAGGAATATCGCCAGGATTAGGCATCTGGTTCTGTCTGACTACCTTCCTACTCTGGTCCACGCCTTTATGTCCTCACACTTGGATTATTGTAACTCCCTCTACCTAGGGCTTTCTGGGGTAGAAATTGCAGCTGGTGCAGAATGCGGCAGTCCTGCCTTTGACAGGATCTGCTCGATCCTGTCATATTTCACTGGTGCTACGCGAACTGCACTGGCTGCCAGTACAGTGGTGGATCACCTTTAAAGTTGGTTTACTGACTTTTAATACCCTACATGGACTGGGCCCAGACTATCTGAAAGAGCTCCTGGTCCCTTACTGCCCTGGTCGATCACTCCACTCGGCTGATGAGGGGTTGCTAGAGATTCCAAGGGTGAACTTGAAATCATCTGGTGCAAGAGCATTTGTGTATGCAGCTCCCACCCTTTGGAATTCTCTACCCTGTCAGTTGTGGGAGTGCACAACTGTGGAGGGATTTAAGCAAGGCTTAAAAACCTTTTAATGGCATGAAGCCTTTTTGGTTCATTGATTGATTTTTTGACTTGTTGTTATTCGATTTTAAATTGAATTGATGTTTGTTTGATTTTATATTGTTAGGCTCCTTTGCTTTGGATAAGGTGCCCTATAAATAAAATGTATTATTATTTATTATATCTGAAGACATGAAATAAGTTCAGTTGCAAGAAGTACATGACTCTTATATGCACCCTTGTAAGACTGGACAATACACAAACATGTGCTTATTCAGTAAACATACAAGGACGGTACAGATAGATTTCAATGCTGCCATGGCATAAGTTTATGAAAGAAATAACGTTACACAAAGGAACTGAATAAAATAATGCTTTGACAATATATTTAGCATCACCATGGGCTGTGAAATTATATCACTCTTTTAGCTACATTGTGAACCTTTGCAATGGTAAGCAATCTACTACTGTAAAGAAATGCATTCTACAAAGGTAAAACATAACTTGGATTACTGATTGCACTCCTGCACTATACGAATACTTTGTTCTGTATGTATGTATGCATGGGAACGTGAGCAAACCACAAACCAATCACAATGCACAGGAGAACAAACACACACCAAATGATACTGTCACTGCTTTCACTCTGCACTCGCAGACTCAGGGTAATATAACTTTCTACTGTTGCTCTTGATTCAGACTGAAGCGGAGAGCCAATGAAGGAGAGGTGAGGCACACAGGTCACAGAATGCGCCCGTGCATGAGTAAGCGTGACTCAGAAGGGCAGAAAATGGCACGGAGTACCAAGAGATACATGGGCTTAAAAACATTTTAAATAAATACGTTGCACTTTTTGCACAGTTGCAGGCAATGCAGGAATGACATCATTATGCGGTGAGTAAATCAATACTGTAAAGCAGAGAAACAAAACTACGGATTCCCTTTAACAATGAACTGTAATTGACAGCAAAAGATAAGGGAGAACCCATTGTTACTTACCTTGTTGCTATTTTATAGATTTTAGAATATGTATGGAATATTTTCTGTCTTGAAATTTTCTACATTATACTGTGGACCTCGTTGAAAATGAGTTTTACTCAATCTAGTTAATCCCTATTCATATGAAATTTATATGAATAAAAATATTTTACTACTGGTTGTACCAGCTATAACCAGGTTCTAAAACATATTTATTTATTTAATAGTATTGGAATTGCACACCTTTGAGTCAGAAACTCTTTTACAAAGGCTCCACATCATGTTGCATAACACAAATGTGCATACATTAGGGGATAGAAAGTGGTAGACAAAAGCAAAGAACAGAATCCTATACAATTTGGTAGCTAATTTATCACACTAAGCCTAAGGTAGCATAACACCAGTAATATATAAAACAAAGACCTTTAACATTTATGACTCTGGAGACCTATAATCTTTAGGTTCAGAAGCAGGGTGGGGAATCTCCAAGGAGGGTTTGGACTGAAGAAGGACCCCGGCTATGGGCAGTTACAGCAGTGGGAGGTGACGAGATGCTGCTGGAGTGCTGCTTTGAAGGGCCCTATCCTTTGCTCAGAGGTGATGGCAGTGGAAAGGGAGTTGAGCCATGAAGGGGTTCTATAGAAGAAGGATCTCTGGGCCAAGGATGTTCTGATTCTGGGCACTTGGAGGGAGGGCTTGGAGGAGCTGTGGGTGGAAACAGTTGGGTGGGATGGACGGAGGATCGCTGAAACTCCCTGGGGGGTCAGTCCTTTTACTATCTTTGTGGCATAGAGACAGGTTTGGTAGAACAGCCTCTCATCAAAGTTTAAGATATTTGCCATGGAGTACAGCGTGCAGGTATGGGTGAGCATGCTGGAGCCAGTGAGTAGTCGACAGGCCTTGTTCTGTGACCGTTTGATGACAGTGTTGTCAAAAGCTCCATAGACCAGGAGTCCATAGTCCATATAATTAAGTTCTACCTGGTTCTACTTAGGAAATTCACATAAGTATATATTTGTTTGTATGTCTGGGATGTAGTACTAGAATGGTATGTTTTGCAAACTTTTGTTGCATAAGATTCTGTCACAGTGCACCAAAACGTTGCAAAACTTACCATTCTTAGAATCTTAGTACTATATGTACTTTCCCAAAAATGCAAAATATGTGGATTTTTTACTCAAGCAGAACCAGTTTGAACTGGTTATGTGTTATATTGTAGAACCTGGTTATGTGTTATATTGTAGAACCTGGTTATACCCAGAAGATGGTATAAAATAGTGTTGAAATAGGTTTAGAAAGTGATAAAGGTAAAGGAAGGTATATGACTTGTATATCATCTTCAACATCTTTCTCTTTTTAAATCTGGTTACAGACCAAAGGGGTAATCCCCAGAGGTACTCCCTATTACAATAATTTAAATTATTCCTCCATTGTTGGACCAAAGTACAAATAGACCCCAATGGCTGTGGCCATGAGCCATAAAGAAATGCATGGATGACTGGCATCTGCTATCAGTTTTGGGTTTTCTGTTATGTTGAGTAAATATCAATATTACCTCCTTGTTCTTTCCTGTCCTTCCCTGCTCCCCATGTGTTCCATGAGTTAAATATGTCACTATTACTCCCATTTGTCCCACCCTCCCTAACACCTCTTCCCAACCTCTCTCTCAAACAGAACTTCTCAGCTTATATCATATATTATTGTAGTTACAACAGCAAGTACTACTTCCATATATGAGGAAGAGAAGAAGCAGTTTCTGACAAACTGGTCATGTAGTGCGACCAAGAAAGGTGGGAGAGTATCCAGTAAAGCAGAAGAAGAAATTCAAGAAATGGAGGAGGAAAAAGGTAGCTAACTTGATGTTTCACATTTTTGGTAGCATTCATTGAATAGTGAAGAAGGGTTGCATATATTTTCTTAAAGTCAAATGGCAGGAAATTTGAAGTGCGGTGCAAGGCTTGTGACCAGTCATGTCATGACGCTTTTATTTTGGTAGTGTGCCAATCCTGTTGCCACAACTGCACCCAATTTTCCACTCTCTGGTGCAGTTGTCACAGTTTTCGTAAGTCGTGGCAGCTTGCGCCACATATCTGGCACAAGCTCCATAACTCAGGCCCCCGGGAATGCTGCAAGCTAGGCCAGAAAAAGTTGGTCTAAGTTGCGGCAATTCCTGCACAGAATAGAAAATCTTGTTAGATTACAACAAGTCCCATGTACCATATTGTCAGTGCACTGGGGATTATGACAAATCCTGTCCATTGTGTTGGGTGAAAATTAACTATGTGATATTGCTAAGGAGAAGGGTGAGTGGGATGTGTAAGGGTACGTGAAGGGGGAGGTACTGACATACATGGGCATCTGGTTGAAGAAGGATGGGATGGGAGTCAGTAAAGTAAGACTGCACTTGTTGGAAATGAGAAAAGGGGGATCCTGGATATATTCATCATCTTTACTCAAAACAATGAAAACAAAAATGTATACAGGCAGCAATTTTTCTTTATAATACCAAGTGTGGGATTGAGGATCTAACAATGGAAGGTGGGATGGGGTGGATTGTATTTGTAAGAGGGTGTGGCCAAGGGGGACTGGATTTGAAGTTGAGGAGTTACAGTAAGAACAGGGATTTATTACTTTTATTCTTATGATAGTCAATCTCAATCAATATGTGTGAACACCATTTTTTTTAATTCTATTATTTTATTTTCATTTTCCAGGTTAGGATAAAAAGTTTGCATTTGGAGGATGGCTATTTTGGATCGAAGCCTTGGATGTGTTCTTGGGTACAGCACTGAAATAAAGAAGGTAAGTGGACATTGCAGCAAAAAAAAAAAAACATCTGGACCTTGGCCTCAGTGGCATGGAAGCAGCAATAGATGTTTGAGAACTGAACAGAACTTAAGGAAGACGAGGAGGAGGAAATAGGAGGACTCACTGAAGGAAAGACAGGTGGAAAGGCTAGTGACAACAGAATCCCTCACCATCATTGTTATCATCTGTGTGACATGCCATCTGGGTGCTGTCATCCTGCATAGATTTTGGACAGTATATGTTCTTGAAATGTGGTTGGTTCATTTTTAGAAAACTGAGCCTGTCTACTTTTATTGTGGAAAGACTTGTTCTTTTGTCATTTACTATTGCTTCAGCAGCACTGAAAATTCTCTCTGAATATATACTGGCAGATGGGCAACTGAGGTATTCAATTGCAGTCTCAGTTAAAGAAGGCAACATTAATTTCATGTTGCTAGTAGAGTAATGGTTCCTCCCCGGTGGCAATATGCACAGTCTCCTCCATATAATCTTTCACCATTTTTTGCAACAGGGACTTCTGGTACCTTAATAGCTGACTAAGCCTTTCCAGCTGTCTTTATCAGACCAAAGTCTGACAGCATGTCCCACTGTAATTTCTCTTCTTGTGGTGTAGCAGCAATCACCCCGCTAATAGCAGCAGTTCTGGTCTGTGTTTGATGGCCAAAAGCATAACTAATGGTAGTACCAGCAGAAGCAGCAATGGCAGATTGTACTACCTCCCTCTCAAACAAATTTTGTGCAGAATTTGAATGTGGCTGAAAGGGCACGGAAGATGTACTACTTTTCTCAACTATACTTGCTGACACTTTCTCAGTTAATAGTTTACAATAATCTTCCAGGTCTTTAAAATCATGTGGTGTATAGAATGATTCAATTGTGTTCTTAAAGTGACGATATAAAAGTGAGGCTAGAATGTAATGCTCAGCTTTGCACATATTGATAATGTGCTCATCACCCAGGAAGGTGTTTAACATTTTTTTGGCAAGTGATGCAGCATTGATGTCATCTTACTTGATAAACTGTGACTTGAGATGCTCCAGTGTCAGCCTGAGAAGTGAAATTAAGGGTAATATCTAGCTTAGACCAGCATCATTGGTGCTTACCACTCGGGTAGCCTCCTCATAGGGTTTAAGGACACAAGAAAGATTCTCCATCCGTCGCCACTGATTGGGGCTGATATTCAAGTCTCCTGCCCCAATGCCATATTGGACTGTATGCTGATGGCTGGCTTTCTGTTGTTCAAGCATTCTCTGCAGCATTCAGTAAGTGGAATTCCACCAGGATGGAACTTCCTGTACCATCTGGTGGAGAGGGAGGCTATTTTCATTCTGAATCTGCCACCACAACTTTCAAGCTTTAACACAATGGCTAAAGTGGGTGCACACAGTGTGGGCAGCTGCAGTCAAGTTCTGATCATTTCTGTCTTCATCAAAGAAGTTTTTCACCACCAGGTTTGTAGTGTGCGTAAACATGGTACATGTCTAAAGTTACCAAGCCTTACTGCTTTCAGGATATTTGAAGCATTGTTAGAAACTATAAACTTAGGTTGCAAGGACTTTGGAGCAAGCTACTTAGCAAACTTTTCTGGAAGGCCCTGCCCTCCAGAAGATGTTCCACTTTGTGGCCTTTTTCAAAACCACAAATATATAATGCTGCCTGATTTCAAATGGGAACATCCCTTGCATCTTGCTGCTACTGCTGCTGCTGCTGATGATAGTGCCATGGCATGATGATGATGATGATGAGAAGGAGGGAGGAAACTTTACCCAATGTGCAGTCACAGCCATAAAGTCAGTCATCCGGCCACTGGTCCGTTTATCTGTGGTGACGTGAGCCTTTTTGTCCACTGAACCTTTCAGAGCATCAGACACACTTTTCTGAACAGTATCATGCAAGTCTAGGAAGGCAACAGTTGAGAAATAGGTCCAGCTGGGGACTTGGTTCTTTGGCACTGTGATTTCCATTAGTGCCTTAAAACCTGGGTTAGCCACAAAGGAAAATGGAAGCAAGTCTGTGGCTATCATCTCCCCAATTGCTTTTGTTAAGTGCCTTGTGTCAGCCCTGCTGGCTTATATTTCTGTAACTGCTTGAAAGAGTTTCAAAGAAATTTGTTGTCCGCTTCACTTTATATCACCTGATGTTTTGGGCTGCTTTCCCTGACCTTTACCACCAGATGTTGGAGTCATGATAATGGATGGTGTATGACTACTAACAGGATGTAGTGATGGAGTCAAAGAGATAAAGAAACAAGAAACTAAAGGTGTGCTTTGACTGGAAGACAGACTGTCATCTTACCTCTCCTCATCAATTACTTCCTCAGCTTGGTTAAAATCCATATCCTCATCCTCCTCAGCTGAATGCAGCACTGCAACAACATGAGCATGCTCATTTTGTACTTTTTGATACTAATAAATGTGAAAGAAATACAAAATCACACATACCCCCATAATGCAAAGCATCAAGGGCTACATATGCAAGTCACCACAGAATATTATGCTGGTTCAACTTTAAGCAAAAATGCATGATGCCGAAAGGCCTCTCACACAGATTGCAAAGGGTGCCAACAGAAGACATAGACAGGTGTTTCATCCTACCAGGACTCATCAGTATGCCTTGTCTGTTTGACACCCCAGTGGAATTAACCAGCTACCCTAAGATGGTCTATCTGGGTTATGTTGTGGTGAACCCAATTAAAACAAAAAACAAGTTAAAAGACAAAGAACCTCTGTGCGCAAGCACTGAGGCAATGGTTACCCCAAAGGGCATTGGACAGGAAGCCAAGTTTCAAAGAAATACAAAATTACGCATGCCCCCATGATGCAAAGCATCATGGGCTACATATGCAAATCACCACAGAATATTATGCTGGTTCAACTTTAAGCAGAAATGCATGGTGCCGAAAGGCCTCTCACATAGTTTGCAAAGGGTGCCAACAGAAGACATAAACACATGTTTCATCCTACCAGGACTCATCAGTATGCCTCGTCTGTTTGACACCCCAGAGGAATGAACCAGCTACCCTAAGATGGTCTATCTGGGTTATGTTGTGGTGAACTCAATAATAATAATAATAATAATAATAAATGTGAGACTTTTTCATATGTCTTATCATTGTTGATGTTCCCATCTGAGTAACCACTTTACTTTTTTTTTCAGACTTACTTTTTTTATTATGTTTTGCATCAAGACAACAACAAATCATACAAAGTATGATACTTAAGTTTACAAATCAATTGAAGTATACTCAAACATATATTTCATTTCATTTTTGTTCAATTAAACAGTCTTAACCTATCCCCTTCCCCCCTCCTCCAACACTTTTTAGACAGTTACTTTTTAGAAAAACTTTTACATAAAAATGCAATGATCCATTTAACCATGGGGCATAAAACTACTAATATACAATATATATCTAATACACTCACTACGAGAACTGTGAATAATTTTTTAATACATATTCAAGTATTATAAATCCATCTAATAAAGGGGAGGAATGTTGTCCATAATTTCCTTCCAAGTTTTCCCAGTCGGATCATCAATATTAGAATCCATAATATAAATAATTTCTTCATATTGTAAAGTCTCCTTAAATATATATCCCCATTTATGATGTTGAAACATGGGTATGTTATCACTTTTCCAATTTTCTAGAATTAATCAGTTTAAGGCCATTGTAGCCAATTAAAAAATTGTTTTCTTTACTTCCTAAACAATTCTGCCATTAAGATTATTAAATAAAAATACATCCATCCGCAAAGGGAGATCAATCTTCAAAAATGCTTGAAGAATTTTTGTATATTTTCCCACCAAGGTCTAATCTTAGGGCATGACCATAAACAGTGAGTTATTGTTGCACGCTGATAACAACCATGCCAACATAAATCCGAATAGTCCATATTAATCTTGGCCAGATGTGTAGGAGTTAGATAGGCTGTATTCATAATATTATAATGGATAGCCTTATTTCATGCAGATACATATGAAAGCAGTAAGACACCACAGGGTGTACATTGGACACTTTAACACACAGCTAGGAGGTGTAGTGAAGTATGAGGCCACCAGCCAAGTGCTTCCAGCCTCCTAGCCATGTGTTAAAGTGGCTAATGCACACCTTGGAGTGTCTTATGGCACTTATGAAATGATTATGTAAAATACAGATGCATGTCATAAGTAAAATTAACAGTATTTCATAGTGAAATGCCTAAATATTTGTGTTACTTTTTAACAAAATAGTTCCTCCGCCTGTTTGTTCCTTTCAGTTGAGGACATTTGACCTGCTAGTTTTGACCTGCTAAAGCATCCTTACTTGTATTTTTTTTCCTATAGTTGTCATGGCACCACCCAAACTAGCAGCATGCCCACTTCATTGACTTTTGAAAGAGTGGAACAAGAAATTATGCTGTCCTTTTATTTTTTTTTTAATTTCTGTATCTTATGGCACCAGGCAGTGTTAGGGAGAACAAGCTGCTTTTGTTAACCATTACGACGATGCAGGAGTGAGTGGGCGGCAGATTGGGAGACAGCTGCTCGGCAGTTGAGAGGTACAGTGACTGCAAGAAGAAATGATGCCGTCTTCACTTTTTTATACATGTGTGTACCTTATGGCACCAGGCAGCACTAGGGAGAGCATGCTGTTACGATGATGCAGAAGCGAGTGAGAAGAGCGAGAGGGCTTCAGATTGAGAGACAGCTGCTCGGCGGATCACAGTTAATGTGACCGGGCTTGTATTTTTTTTAAATCATGCAGTCAGCATAAACATTAGTATAGATATTTATGAAATGGGCATCTGAATATTTGCAGATATGTTGACAGATTGAAATTACAGCCTGGTATTTCACTCGCAGTTGGTGAAAACAAGATGGCTGATTTTCAATTTGCCAACATTCTAACTGGTATGTTTACTAGGATCAGTGCCCACATGGCACTGCTGATCTTTTTCCTGTACGTAAGAAGGAATATCGCACAGGTACGGACCAATCAGGATGCCTAAATTCTGATGCCCATTTCATAAATGGTATTATTAAATAACCTTAATTTGTTCCATTCTTCTGGACTAAGTCCAGTATCACTTTCTTCATTCCATTTATTTTGGATATAATGAAAAATTCCTTTGAGGTGAATCCAATATAATATTATATATTCTGGACAATATTTAATCCATACCAGCATTCATTTGAGCCATTTGTAATTTTATCATTCTGTGCAACATTCCTTCTTGCACCTTATGTATTTTCAATAATCTTCTAAATTTAGCCAGTATTGTATAATGAAAAAACATATCCCTTCCTTTCTCTATCCACTTAGTTGATGCCTGATTAAATGTGGATAAGTTATCCTCTATCAAAATTTCTAACCAAATTTTAACATTATTTCTTTTTAATACTGAAAAGTTAAAGTTTTTATGATTTCCCTAAATTATTTGAATATAATCTAGTGGACAGAATGACCAGGGAATAGGTATAATAGCTGGTCTACTAATGTATTTCTTAACAAAAGGAAACCAGGAGGCCAACACGTGATTAGAGTTTTTATAAATTTCTTGATCTAACCAGATATGATGTATTTTTTAAATCGGATTGTTTTCATATAACATTTTATGACAGAGATACAAATCTTTGTCAGGAAAGAATGACCACAAAAATAGTTAGAAATTATATTGACCTCCATATATTTAATCGGATTTGGACATCCCACCGCCCTCGCTTCCTTGGTGCACATATTACATTCCATGCTATCTGTGGCTTACCACCTCTCCATAAGAATTTGCTGAATGTTCTCTTAATATCCAAAAACCACATATAGCTAGGATATCCTAAAATATATTTCTTAGTAAATATTAAATGCAGTAGTACCACCATCTTCACCATGTCCACTTTACCCTATAAGAAAAGTTTTAAATTTTGCCAATTACCCAATAAATTAACTATTTTTTCTTTGACTTTATTATAGTTAATTTTAATATTTAGTTGTTGAATTGTTAGTTAAATAAATACCTAGATATTTTATAGATTCATGTTGCTTAAATTCCTGATTTGTAATAACCTCCTGAGAACATGGTGTTTTAGTTAAATGCATTATAACTGATTTACTCTTATTTAATTGATAACCTGAGATGCCTGAAAAAAAGGTAGTTAAGGATAAATATCCTTCTAATGATGTATTTATATTCTTGAGTATCAATAGAACATCAGCAGCAAATACACCTCTTTTTGTTTGTATATCATTACAAATAAAGCCGTGAATATTTGTATAATTTCTTATAGCAGACAGATAAGGTTCTAAGGCTAAAATAAAAAGAGCAGGGGAAAGGGGACAGCCTTGCCTAACCCCATTTCTCATTTCAAAATTGTCTGTTAAATACCCATTTATTTGAAATTTAACCAGTGTATTATTATAGTTTTTTTTTATTAGCATAATTAAGTGAACTGGAACTCCATAAGCATCTCATAAATGTAGTATCTATTTATTAAATCAAAAGCTTTACTGGCATCTAAAGCAACCACGTAATAATTGTCACTTTTATAATTGGGATCCATATTTATTATATGATTTATCACTTGAAGTCTTTCATTTTGCTTGGAATAAATCCTATTTTTCATAAATCCATATTGGTCTTCTTCAATAACATTCTCCAAATAAGGAATAATTCTATTATTGATTAAGTTTGCAATTATTGTATAATCAGAATTTAATAATGCAATAGGTCAATAATTATCAACTAATTTGACTGGTTTATTTTCTTTATGGATTAGAATAACTTTAGCCAAATTCTTTGATTCAGGAATCAAACTTATCTCTTTATTCTTTAATAATTCTTCCAATATCCTTTTTATGTAAGAGGCTAGATCCTCCTTAAAGGTTAAATAACATTTGTTGGAGAGCCCATCTAACCCTGGAGCTTTACACCTAGGTAATTGTTTAATTATCGTTTCAATTTCAGTGAAATAGGTGTAACCTCAAAGGGTTTTGATATTAGATTAGCTTGTTGAAATAGTAATTGCATATTTTCATAATTTAGTATAACGTAATTTTTTCTTATATATTTTCTTACAAGCTTTAATAAATTCTTGTCCAATGTCAACATCAGAAGTTAATGACTCCCCTTTTTCATTTATTATTTTAGTATTAAATTTTTTTTGTTTTTCACTTTTTTTAACAAATTAGCTAACAACTTCCCAGACTTATCCATATGATAATATTTATGTTTTTTTCATATATGATACAGCCTTAATTGTTTCTTGGTTTATTAAATCTGCTTTCTTTAATTTAAGTTCTTGCCATTCTTTAAAGTATCTGTCTATCTGTCATGATCCCTTAAAACAAATTTATATAATTGACTCAATCTATTGTTCAATACTGTTCTATCTTTATTTCTAATCCTATTAATTTTTATTTGATATAATACTTCCCTGGATAGTTGCCTTGAAAGCATCCCATATTGAGAGGACTGTTTCAGCACCCAAAAAATTATAAAACCAAAACTCACAGATTGAGTTCTTAATCATATCAATAAATACCGAGTCCCTCAATAAAGCATTATTGAAAGACCATGACTTAGTATATTTCCTCTCATTAGTCCCTAGCACTAATTCTAATGTAAGCATAGCATGGTTTGACAAGCAGATTGAATCAATTAAAGAAGAATGTACTCTTTTTACTAATCACTTGGAAATAAAGAAGTAATCCAATCTAGTAAAGATCTTTTGTTTCTTGTCATAATGAGTGTAGTTTCTTGCCAATCCATTATTATCTCACCAAATATCAACAAGGCTTTCTTGTTCCAAGAAATTATTAAATTTTATTGAGGTTGCTATATTCTGCAGTGTAGGTGGACTGGATTTATCTAACAAAGGGGATTGTAAAGCATTACAGTCTCCTGCCAAAATAATATCTTGGCACTGAATTAATTGTAAACCTTCGGTGATTTTAGCTAAGAAGTCACTAAAAGGGCTAAACTGGGCATAGACCGACCCTATTGACAATTCTTGCTTGTGAATTCTAATCTTAAGTAACAGGACTCTACCCATAGTATCTTTATAAAAATCAATTACTGATAGGTCTTGTCTTTTTTTTAGTATAATAGTAACTCCTCTACTCTTTCTAGTTCCAGCAGAATGATAAATTACATTTTTCCACTTCCTTTTCAGTTTATCAGCATCCTTAGCTGCTAAATGTGATTGTTGAATACACATTATGTCAGCTTTACTTTTTTAAAATATGTTAATATACATGATCTTTTCATTGGGGAATTCAAATCATTGACATGGATACAATTTTAACATTTACAGGGTTAAGCATAATTTCCTAGAAAAAATGATTGATTTCACATGTTCCCTTACTATAATAAATCAATACACCAAGTAATTATCCAAGCCCCAGGTAACAACATAAAAAAAAACCTGTCTAAATTATTTTTTTCTGTAAACAATGAATGTCTTTAATAAACAATTTCCTATTAGGAGACAGCCCCTTACTCTTGGACATGCTGAGTTTTTTAAGCTCAACCTCTTCTGCCCCAAACACTCTGAATAATTAACTTGCTAAAGACCCTACTTAACCTCAGATACTATTGAGCTTATTTAAGAGCATACATAATTAAGCCCAAATTATCACCAATTTTCTATCTTGTCTGGTAGTTTCTCCCAGGCTTGCTTAACATCTTGAAACACATATCTAATCCCCTTAATAACAACTTTCATCTTAGAGGGACAAATCATTGTTGCTTTATAGCCTAAGGACCAAATGTTTTCCTTACTTCATCAAATCATTTCCTTTGAAGAATGATTTCATGCAGCAAGTCATTATAGACAGAAACATCCACTCCCATTACAGTCAATCTCTTTTTTTCATACACCTTTGTCATAAACAACTCTTTTTTTGCATAGTTCTTAAATATTAAAATAACATGTCTGGGATAATTGTTCTTAATGCTAGTATTTCTGGTACCCCTATGTATCCTTTCTATGACACAGTTTATTTCAGACACTTCTAATTCTATATAAGCAGTGGCAATAATTCTAAAAAGATTCTCTTAATGATCTTGATGAGTCCCATATTTCAGGTGTACCTAAAATTCTAACATTGTTCCTCATGGCTCTGGCTCCTTGGTCTAAAATATTTTCTTTAAGAGAAGCATTCGACATTTCCAAATTTTGCAGTTGCCTTGTGTAAGGTGTAGTGTCATTAGCCAAAGTTGCCAAATGTTGCTTGATTTCTACTAAGTCCTATTTAATAATTGTTTTTCTTCCAGTAGGTTTTATGTTATAAGAAAATAGTGTTCCAGTTTCCCCTTGGTGTTTACACATGGTTTCTAGAGTCAAATAAATAGAGTTAACTTTCTGAAATAAAAGTTTTGCCCATAAGGAGAGGGGGTCAGGATCCTTGGCCTCATGATCAGAAAAATAAAATTCTTCATCAGAAGAAATACTTTTCTCACTGCCTTCAGCTTCATTTGTATCACTTTCATGTAGTAAAACCACTGCATTTTCCTTGACAAGCTGATTGTTAGATTTAAGATTAATCAATTGTTCGGGAATAAAATTTTTACCCCAGAATAGACCTGTTCACTGTTCTGCTGTGCTTCTTGAGTGTTGGCGTCACTTGTATAATTAGTGGCAGGATCGTCATTGGCCTGCTCCAACAATGTGTCCTGATTTGATTCCAACAACAGTACAGGTCCCTGTTGCTCGGAAAATAGCCACCCTCAATGTTTCTTTCTGCAGTGTGATTAAAGCTGCACCAATGTCTTCATCTACCCCATTCTCCTTGGATTGAACAACCAAATTCGAAGTTGTGGGCTCTTTCATTAATGCCCTCACTTTTTCTGTCTCCTCCATCCTGGAAATCTGTACGGGGTGAGTTGTAACTCTTTTAATTCCCCATTTGCTTTTTCCAACTTCTCCACTTCCACCTTATCAATTGGGTTCAGGCAGTCTGTTTGTAAAAGTGTAGGCAAAAATGGTGGAAACAACTTTGAGGATTCTTCCCCTAATATACCAGCATTTGCAACAGAGCCACTTCTTGATTTTAAAGATTTGTTCGTTAAGGCTTCCTGAACGTTATGTGCTTCTAAATTCAATTGCTGCTTACTTATCCCTCAAAAAAGCCTCAACTGCACTGAAAGATTTCTTCATCATTTGGCTGGCTGTCCTCATCCCATATGAATTAAATAGCTTAGTATTTTTTCTGTCAATGGATTCTTCTTGTTCAAAAGAGGCATTTTTCATAATTTTACTAATAAATACACCAATATCAGCGGGGGTCAGTTTGGGCGAGTGTCTATCAGCTAACACTCACACAGCACTTTTAACACACCATGTAGCCTCTCTTTCTCCCCCCATCGGTGTGGTCTACCTCATATCCGGAGGCCATCCCCCAGTAACCACTTTACTGTGATTTAATTTTGTTTCACATAATTTTCAAACCACATGGCTGCCAGATGATTTATCTTGTGTGAAAAGTCCCACACTAGGATTTCACAGATTTTATTGCACTGCTGCTAATGGGGAGGATATGTTCACCACCACCAGTGCCACAGCCACTAGTACTGCCAGTATCTTGCTGAGGTCTTTCCATGTCCATCTGCAAATTTTGATGAACAGCATCTTTGACTGGCTCTACTGCTTCTGTTTCTACTCGGAAGCCTGTCCATTGTCTATCCTCTGTTTTTCCTCTGCCTGTGTGGGTGTAACCTTTTTTTTTTTTACCATGTCTTTTTTCTTCTTTTTCTGGTCCTGTATTACTTCTCTCCATCCCTCTCCCCAGAACTACTAGTACTTGACAGACTGACTGCTGCTTTATCTATTACAAACTCAGGATCTGTCTCACTGATTTCCATCTCAGTCTCCTTTGTCTTCTCCTCATCATCATCCAGCACCCTGTTTACTAAGAATGGCTGCCACACTATGATGGCTCTTGTGCTCATCCTTAGAGTACCACAATGGGTTACTCCTGCAATGTCCTGAATTTTCTGCACTGTTGTCCCTGTTCCCTGGATTGCCTGACAAGTGCTGCTACTAGATTCTTTATCACCCAGGGTTTTGTGCATAGGGTCCAACACACATGCTTCCTGTCTTTCCATAATGGATTTTATAAATGTTCCAACTTTAAAAAAAAAAAATTATGCCAAATGTTGGTTGCATCTGTTATTCCCAAACATATAAATACAGCAGTGCTGGCTGGCTGTGTCAAGTCAAATAGTTTAAGAAGCAAAAACACTAGGAGCTTTATTCACAAACAGGGAGGTCAGTACACAACTGCTGAGTTGGGTAGTTTAAGTATTGAAAATACAGGGAGATTTATTCCCAAACAGGTCAGTACAGCACTGCTGGCTGAAACAAGTAGCTGTGGCAAAAACAGGGAGAACTATTCCCAAGCAGGTCAGTAAACAACTACTGTCTTTATCGAGTTATGTAGTTAAAATAGTAAAAACAGTGTGCCATTTATTGCCAAACAGGTCAGTACAGCACTGTTGGCTGCGTTGAGTCAAGTAGTTTAAGTAGTGAAAACACAGGGAGATTTATTCCCAAACAGGTCAGTACAACACTGCTGGTTACATTGAGTCAAGTAGTTTAAGTAGTGAAAACACAGGGATATTTATTGTCAAGCAGATCAGTACAACACTGCTGGCTGCATCAAGTAGCTGCGCCAAAAAAAAAAGAAAAAAAAAAACAGGGAGATTTATTTCCAAACAGGTCAGTACACAACTGCTAGCTGTTTCAAGTCAAGTAGTCTAAGTAGTGAAAACAAAGGGAGATTTATTCCCAAGCAGGTTAGCACAGCACTGCTGGCTGCGTCAAAGACAGGGAGATTTTGTTCCCAAACAGGTTAGTACACAACTACTGGCTACATTGAGTCAAGCAATTTAAGTTGTAAAAACAAAGGGATATTTATATTTAAACAGGTCAGTACAGCTCTACTGTCTGAGTTCAATAGCTGCACCAAAAACATGGAAATGTATTCACTAGCTGGTCAGTACAGCACTACTGGCTGCAGTTAGAGAAACATAGAAACATAGAAGTTGTTGGCAGATGGGGACCGTATGATCCATCAAGTCTGCCCATGGCATTCTACCTCCCCACTTAGCTGCCTGCTTGTGTATCCCACAGTGTCTTTCCCATGCCCACTTATATTTCCCCACTGTCTTGACCCCCACCAGCCCCTCTGACAGGCTATTCCATGGTTCCACAACATGCTCTGTGAAGAAGAATGTCCTCATATTGCTTCTGAACTTTTCTCCCTTAAGTTGAAGTTGTGCCCTCTAGTTCTGCTGTAGTCCTTTATCTGAAAGAGGTTCTGCATGTGCACCCTGTTGTTGCCTTTAAGGTATTTGAATGTTTATATCATGTCCCCACGATTCCTGCGTTGTTCTAGGAAGTATAATTTGAGGTCATCCAGTCTTGCCAAATATGGTTTCTGATGCAAGCACTGCACCATTTTATTGCTCTTCTTTCTACTGTCTACAGCCTATATATGTCCTTCCTGAGGTGTGGCCTCCAGAAATGTACACAGTACTCCAGGTGAGGCCTGACCGGGGACCGATACAGGGTCATGATTACTTCATGCCTTCTGCTCCTGATGCCCCTCCCTATCCATCTCAGGATACCACTAGCCTTTAGTGTTGTCTTTTCACATTGTTTACTGACCTAGAGGTCATCTGATATGATCACCCCTAGGTCTCGCTCCTGCCTGGTAGCCACCAGCTGCTCCTCTCCCATTAAGTACAGTTTTCTTGGGTTGTGCATTCTCAGGTGTATGACCTTGCATTTTTTTGGCATTGAATTTCAATTGCCCATTCTTGGACCACTCCTCCAGTTTTTGGAGATCAGCTTCCATGCTTTACTGTCCCTCTGTTTTATCTACCCTGTTACCAATTTTGGTGTCATCTGCAAACAGGCACACCTTTTCCTCCAGTTCATCCACAATGTTGCTGATGAATATGTTGAAGAGGATCGGCCTCAGAACTGAGCCCTGAAGGACCTCACTAGTCACCCTCCTCTCCACAGACAAAGTGCCATTTACTAATGCTCTCTGAGTTCCCCTATGTAACCAGTTTCTGACCCAGTTTGTAACCTCAGGCCCAATTCCCATGTTCTCCAGTTTTTTGACTAGTCTCCTGTGCAGAACAGAGTCAAAAGCTTTGCTGAAGTCCAGGTAAACCACATACACTGTCCCACCCTGATCCACTGTTTTGGTGACCCAACTGAAAAAATCAGTCAGATTTGTCTGACAGGACCTCCCTGCAATGAAACTGTTGATTTTTGTTGAGCTGGCCAGTTTGCTCCAATAAAGCTATGATTCTTGCCTTCAGCAGGGACTTCATCAGTTTTCCCATGACTGACGGTAGACTAACCAGACAGTAGCTACCTGGTTGTTCCTTGCTTCTACTCTTGTGGAGTGGTACTACTTTTGCACTCTTCCAATCCTCCAGCACCTCCCCGCTCCTTAATGATTTGTTGTACAGCACTGCTAAGGGGGCTGCCAGTTCCCTCCTTAGTTCTTTCAGTATTCTTGGGTGTATTCCATTGGGCCCCATAGCTTTATCTACCTTTAACTTGTCTATTTCCTCCAGGACCCTTTCATCTGTGAAGGGAACCATGTCTATTCATTCTATCAGACACTTCTTTATGCCTATTGTTGGTCCATTACCATCTGCTTCCTGTGTGAAGACTGAGCAAAGGTACTCACTGAGTGCCTCTGCCTTCTCCCCATCTTGCTTTGTGGTTTGTCCATCTATTTTGTAACTTTAACAATGGCCCCCTTTGGTCTTCCTTTTTTCACCTATGTTCCAGTAGAAGGTTTTGTTACCCTTTTTTACTTCCTGAGCTATCCTAACCTCTGTTTGAACCTTTGCATTTTTTATCACTTTCCAGGTCTGTTTTCATTTCTGTTTATATTCTGTTTTGTCTGCCTCATTCCCCGACTCCTTGTACGTTCTGAAGGCTATGAACTTTTCTCTCACCATGGTTGCCACCTCCTTGGAAAACCATAGTGGGTTTTTCCTCCTTTTGTTCTTACTAACCTGATGGGCACATTGTGATGTGACCATGGTTATTGCATCCTTCAACTTTGTCCAGTATTCCTCAGCGCTCTCCCTTCTGTAGAGTTACTAAGGTTGTCTCTTAGGTAGGCTTTGATGTTTGTGAAATCCACCCTCCTGAAGTCAAGAACCTTCAGTTTGGAATGTGTGGAGTCTACAGTCCTTTTCACCCAGACCCATACTGTGTCATGATCACTGTTACCCAGGTGGTTCCCTACTTCAACACCCATAACCTTATTGCCATTTGTGAATATCAGATCTAGAACCACCTTACCCCTTGTGGATGATGTTACTAGTTGACTTAGGCCTGCTTCCTGTGGTGTGACTAGGAATTTCCTGTTCTTCTGTGACGCCGCTGTGTGGGTATTTCAATCTATGTACGGCTGATTGAAATCTCCCACCGGCACCATGTTCCCTTTGCTTGACATCTGGATGATGGTTTCCAGGATTTCCTTATCCCTGGCTTCCTCCTGATTTGGGGGTCTGTAGATCATTCCTACCCGAATGGGTTTCTGGCTTCTGGCCCCTATCGTGATCCATAGATCCTCTGTTTCCCCTAGTGTCTGCTGCATTTCTATAACATTGATGGTATCCTTAACATAAATAGCTCCCCCAACTCCCTTTTTCCCAGTCCTATCTCTCCTAAACAAGTTGTACCCTGGGATAGGCACCACCCAATCATGATTATTTGTGAGCCATGTTTCAGTCACGGCCACCCAGTCTAGTCCTGCCTCAGCTATTGTGGCAGTGAGGTCAGTCATCTTGTTAGCTGGACTGTGTGCATTGAGGCATAGTGCTGACCACTCTTGCTGTGTTGCATTGTTTGTCATGCCTCCCTTGATCTTACTGTTTGTCCCTGTAGTTTTTACTGTTTACGGTTCCTCCCTTTCCATTGTGATGGTCAATGCCAGAGCTGGAAAGGGTTTTATGCTCCCAGCTATCTGCTTTTGCTATCCTGGAGTGTGTAGATGTGGTGCTAGTTGGAGGGGGAGAGATGGCAGGCTCTATGTGTGCTTCTCCTAGAGCTACCATCATCTCCCCTCCTGCTAGTTAAAATGTCCTACATGGACGTCAAATTTCTGGCCCAGTGCTGTAACTCACTCTTTAGTCAGGTGGAGGCTGTCAAATTTGAAGAACTCTTTTTCCCAGAAGTTGCCCCAGTTTCCGAAGAAGTGGTGCCCCTTTGTGTGGTACCAGTCTTTGAGCCATGTGTTGAGCTCACATCTCTTTCTCTCTAATTTAGTTTTAGTAGTGAAAACACAGGGAGATTTATTCCCAAACAGGTCTGTAATACAACAGAACTGCTGGCTGTGTTGAATCAAAAAGTTTAAGTAGTGAAAATCCGGGTAGATTTATTCTCAAACAGGTCAGTACAGCACTGCTGGCTGCGTTCAGATAAGTAGTTTTAGTAGTGAAAATACAGGGAGATTTATTCCCTAACAGGTCAATACAATGCTGCTGGCTCTGTCCAGATAAGTTGTTTTAGTAGTGAAAACAAAGGGAGATTGATTCCCTAACAGGTCAGTACAGCAGTAACAGCATTGCTAGCTGTGTCCTCCCTTCTGTACTTTCTCCTTTCCTCATGTCAGGGAAATTAATTAAACTAAGTGAAAATTTCCTTCAGAAAAGCTTTGTTTTTTATTTTTTTATGCTTGACTGCAGCAGAGCAGACTAGACTGTTAGTCGCTGTGCCCCACTACAACACAATAGCACAGATCCCAACTCATAAAACTACAAGAGCCAGAGCAGCAGAATGAGTCACCCAAACACTGGAAAATGTATTTGACCACTAGAATAGATCCACTGACTCTGTCAGAGCAGTAGAGGAAACTGGGCCACAATCACAAACTCCTTTGATCCTGCCTTCTCTTCTGTACTTTCTCCTTCTCCTCTAGCACCACAATCACAAACTCCTCTGACCCTTCACAATCCCTGTCCTCTCTTCTGTACTTTCTCTGGCTTCCCACACTTCCAGCCAAATTTATTAATCTATTTATTTGCCCTTTCTGAATTCTGATAAGAAAGAAATGTTCTTTCTGTTTTTTTTGTGCTTAATTATTTAGTCAGATCGCAGATTCACAGCCGCACACACTGAAACACCACAGTTCACCATGCTCACTTGCACTAGCACAAATCTGGATGACCATCTAAGATGTTCCACTCAATCTGCTCCACCAGTCATCACTGGTGTTGCTCCCAGTGCAGAGAAGGCGGGGCAAAAAGATCGTCCTTCCTCCAATTAAAGGATTCAGTACTAGGGTGACAGACATGTTGGGAAATGGTCTCCTGGCTCTCCCTCTCATGCACAACGTGACTGCATTTGCTATACAGGAGCAGAGTATATGATGCTAGCAGCCAACAGGTAAAGGGACTTGGGCGAATGAAGTAAAGCAAAGTTCCCATTTATTGTAAAAAAGTGCACTCCACTGACAAGCATGAACATGGGGAGTTCAATGTTTTCTCAGGGCTAAATGAACCAAACTTGCAGCCCTAGCCAGCCCAGTGGTATAGAGGTCTGAGGTACCATCAGCACCATACTGCCTGCTACACCAGTGACCCATGTATGTTCATGAGCATTGGCTACCAGAGGTCAGCCATGAAGGAAGAGGATCGAGCGCCCGATGGGTGGACCTGCACACTCTGCCAAATGACTACCACCTGGTGGAGGCCAAGTGGTACTGTGGGTCAAGGAAGGTGGCAGAAGGGACTGCTGTGGCTTTCTGTGATGTATGTATGCCTCCACTTGTGTGTGCTTATGAGCATGCTCCAGCATAGGGGAACACAGGAACAGAAAATGGAAAATGGGTTCATGTAGGATCCAAGAATGCCTGCCCACCTGCCTCTGCCCTGCACTGTTGGACCAGGCACCCTGCCCAATCTGGATATATGTCACTGGGTGGGGAGAGGTCAGACCTCCCCTTTCCGGCCCCATCACTGGGGGAAATCAGTGAGGGATCTTGGGCACAGTGGTCTGTTGCAGCAGATGCCAAGTGAGAAGAGATAGGGACAGAGCATAGAAGCCTGCACAAACCAATCATGGTAAAAAACTTGGATTAAAAAAAATGGTAATAGACCCAACTTTGTGCCCCTCAGATCCCCACCATTCACTTAGAGCCATTCTTATATCTCTTCTGCCAACTTAACCCTCCTTTTCCTACTCTGTAGGAAGGAACATGCCCACCTAATCAATGCAGAATGTAGATTTAACACTTCACTAAAATCAATCAGTGCCACCTCTGTAATCTGATCATTTTCTGCTGCTACATACATGTCATGATGACGTTTAATAAGTAAATAAACTGCAGAACAGTTCTGAATACTATCATATTGATTTGTATTTATCTTTCCCAAAATATCTTTCCAAATCCACCCAAAAACATATTGCTCAGCTATCTTCACCACAATTGAAGTAAGTGCTATAGGTCTCAGATAATTTTCCATCTTATCTACCTTACCTTTTTTGGGGGAGGGGAACTTCCTCACCCTTTTCCTATCCTTTGGTAACTGACTCTCTTGCGCTGCTGAATTTAGCACATTCTGTCCCTGTTTAATTAAACACCAAGGTACACAGTCACCTAATTTGGCTTTACACACAATAATCCCTTCAAGTTTTTCTAGCACTAATTTACTTCCGACCAGATATTCTTATGAAACATATAAACCCTCAAAAGAGGGAACTTTCAAGGTGACCATTTGCCTAGTTAAACCACAGAAATATTCACTGATTTTCATACACAATGTATGTATTTCATTATTGTGTTAACATTACTGACACCAAAAATTTCCACCCTATTATATAATTTCTCCTCTAAAAATTTAATACCCCCACCATTTACTACCATCAGTAACCAAATGATCCTGTACTTTAGACTTACAAAACTTCCTTTTCAAATTTTTGTTAGCTCTATTCACATTGTTCCTATAAAATCTAAGCAACTCACCATCCCCTTTTCTCTTAGTCAGCTGTCTTGTTTTTACCCATTTCTTAAATGGGGGAGGGGTGATCAATGATTTATCACTGTGCACTTTGATAATTTCTTTGTTACTGAATTTTCTCTAGTAACATTTTTTTTATTTCCCACATACCTCATGCCACAATTTTTGAGCTAAACATTGCAAAAAATGAACACTTCAAGACTGTCCACTTTATTTGTTACTGTGATTTTAAGGAGTTTAAAAGGAAGGCAGAAGTGTAATAGCCACAATGTTATGGTCTGACTCTCCTATAAAGCCCTGTATCAGCAGTCTCTGATGTCAATCCTCCGAATTAGTTTGAAACAAGCCTAAAACATTGGTTCCCCATATGGGTTCCTCCATAATTCTTTTTTTTTTTCAATTTATATGATGATGTAAATGACTCCATTGGCAATTTATTGAACTCTCCCATTAGGACAATCCCTGATTTTGGATGTTTTATCTTTATCCTATCTTGGGCAAATTTCAGATAGGTGTACATCATCTTATTGACATTTCCTTGTGGGTGATATACAGTATTATTCCAACAATTAATGGGGTTTTGACTTCTTGGGGTTTGTTCCAGCTCTGTTCTTACCAGTAACACGTCCTGCTGATTGTGTCCACATTCTTCCATCCTTGTGGATTTCCATTCCTTTCTCACTTAACATGTTACCCCCTCTTACTATTTAATTCCTACTTCATAACATCAAACCCCTCTACAGTTATTTGTATATCTGTTATATTTTCTGTACACCAAGTTTCTTTTAGTTCAATTACTTGCATTGAGTTTTGGTTGGCAACAGTATCCAATTCATCAATTTTTGTTATCAACTATCTCATAAGTATGAAGAAACACTGGTAGGTCATATTTATTGCTTTCCATCTTAATTAAATTATCAACATGCACCCCTTAATCACGTTTGTTCATTTTAACCTGACTATCCTTCATACTTCTTTTTTTCAACCTTGTAATATTGTTACTCATCTGATTTCCTTTACCAGAACCTCCAGTCCTCTATGTATATACTTTTTCATTTTTATAATCCCCAAACTACATAGCATGGTTCTTACTCCTGTACTAATATATTCCAGAACATTATTTCCAATCTCATTACTTACTTACTTGTTTCACCAAGTTTGCTGAATAAACTACATTTACCTATAAAAAAATGAAATTCCAAAATGGGAAAAAAATGAAAAAAGCAACCTTAGGTCATATAAAGCATAGCTTCAACTCAGGTTAAAACACCAACAATAAAAATGTCAGATGCTCTTGTCCAGCAATTGATGTATGTGTAATTTGCCCAACACAGACAGAATTTTATATAACCACGGGCCAGATATTGCCAACTATGCACCAGGCGCAAACCAATTGCACTGTGATTGCACCACATTAGAAACAATTTGCTTAGTTCAAAAGGCCAAATAGAGCCAGTTCAATGTGTCAGTGCCAGCGCTAAAAGATGATGTATGCATGGTGCAAAGTGAGAGAGCAGGGACATGCAGTACATACAAGCACAATGGTATATTCAAAACTGTAGCTCCATGCAACATGCGTTAGTGCAACATGTAGCATTGTGCAAATTACTGCCTATGAAAAGGTATCTTAACTGCGGGCAAACCAAGGATCGGGGGCGTAGACACAGTAGCAACACTGAACAAGGCTGTATGCTGCCAATGAGGAGGCAGCAAGGGTGGACAGCCACCCTGGGCCACTCCATATGCACAGGCACCCACACTGTGGAATACAATGCCTCAACATTGCTTGAAAGCCATTAATCATGCACATTATACGACAGAGTTAAAACTACACTTGAGCAGTAAACTAACTGCATTGCTATATGTGAATTGTGTGTTGTTGTATGTTGCATGTATTTATTGTACACTGCATCATCACATGTAGTGGCTTCAGGTTGTTCCTGAATATGGGCCATGGCCCACTGTGGCTACCCAGGCAACACAGTGATAAATACATATGAAAGTATTAAATAACTGGCAGTGCAGCCATACAGCACACACCCCAGTCCTCCACTGGGGTACACCAGCACACTCCAGAATGCACATGCAGCACTGGGGAATTGGAGGGTGATGAGGGAAGGGTGCACAGGTGGCCAAGCTGCACCATATAGTGAGTTTTGCCACAAGGCTGGGGCATCCCCACAGTGCACATTTTCCAGTGTTGTGATTACCACAACAAAGGTGTGCATGTCTGATGGTATGTGTCATCCCTCCCCCCCCAGACACATACCTCACATCTGTACAGACACCACAGCACACACAGCCAGCCATGTGTATGTTACTGTGATTATTCCATGCCAGTACTGCAGTGTATGTGGGACACAGGACATCATGACAGTGGTGTCAACTATCAGAAAACACCTGCCAGCTGGTCCCATCACTGTGTGGAGAGCAGCAGTCATTGATGTCTGACACAACGTAGGCATTGCTGTCTCCCTCACTAAACCAGCCACTGTGGTACTGTGGCATTTGCTATGCAATGTTGCAGGGACTACAATATGTCCATGGCATTCAGCACCAACTCCTGTGGCTGTGGTGCTGGTCCCCTGGGGCACACTAGACTCTGCTGCTGTGTACAGATGTAGCCTACTGCTACCAATATGTGTCTCCAGTCTGAAATACAGGTGGTGCTGAGGGGAGACCTACCTGCAGCAACTGACCTGTAGTTCCAGTCCGACCTACAGGTGAGCTGCATGCACCCTACAATAGATCGGGGCAATCCAAATAAAACTACATGCAAATCAGGCAATACTGACATGCTAATGTGGCTGTTTGACCACAGATTGCATAAGTAGGCTCCACATTAGAAACAATTTGCTTAGTTCTTAGTTGCTTAATTTGCATAGCACTTTTGAATATAGCAAAATTTTGTGCTGGGAAAATGTGTTAGTGCCGGGCAAATGTATAAGCGCTGCACAAATGAGTTTGCCCTACACAGCATTGTCAGAACCTTAGCACATTTCTGCAGTATTTGGTCAGCACTGTTGTGTGCAGTTTTTGCGAATCCACTTCTTTGCCAACACACACATTGGCCACATAGTTCACCTTTGCCTTCCTCCATGTCTGGGTGCACTGGGCTGCTGTTGTAGTTTTCACTGCCCGGTTGATCTATTCAGAGCTGTCTTATTTGCTGGGCTATGACTGCACTGCACCTAAGGCCCTGTTTACACACTATCGTTTGCAAGCTATACTCAACTGATTTAACCCCAGGGCTATTCCGTTGAATATAGGGTGCAAATGGATCCAAGCTATATTAGCACATCGTGCAGTGCTCATTTTGCCCAGGGCTAAGTTTTGAATATCTGGCCCCACTTGTCTGAAGCAAGTAACTACAGAACAGAATAGATGCAAAACTTGCCAAAGAGAAAGCATAAAATAGTTATTGTCCAAGACAGATATGACAGATATTCTAGTCACTCTATTGTTTTATTACATCATTTGTCTATAGCAATCCCAAATTTATTGCATCATATATCCCAGATTGGTAAAATGTTAATATACCAAATGTAGAGTTGTTGCATGTCCCCAACAGATACCATGTGTACTGCCTGTTATGTTGTTTAATTGCCTCACTTGACTGTGACAAAACAAGCTGATACATAGACACTATCCAGGCAAGCCAAGCAGAGGTAAGACCCTATCCAGGTTATTTAAAAAGTTTTAAAGAAGCAATGCAATAGCTGGACAAAAAGATAATGAACTTACATCCTCTGAATAGGAGTTCAGCCACAGGGGAGCTTCCCTCCCAATTAAATACTGCTGCTGGTGAAACTATTTCCTTAATATTATGCACCAAATGAGAAGCAATGAAATGAGCAGGCATTAAAAATGGGGATTCACATCTGCTAGAAATATAGAAACATAGATTTTGACGGCAGATAAGGACTGCTTGGCCCATCTAGTCTGCCCATTTCCCTACCTACAGGATAGGCCGCAGATCCTAGTTAACCAACAGCCTATTTCTTCCTACCCCCCACAAGAATTCCCTTATGTCTGTCCCATGCATTCTTGAATTCTCCCACAGTTTTAGACCTCACAACCTCCTCAGGAAGGCTGTTCCATGCTTCCACTACCCTCTCTGTGAAAAAATACTTCCTCACATTGCCCCTGAATAGCCACCCCTCTATCTTTAAATTGTGTCCCCTTATTCTTGCATATCTCTTTTTCTGAAAGATGCTACCCCCTTGGACTTTGTTGATTCCACTGAGGTACTCAAAAGTTTCTATCATGTCCCCCCTCTCCCTTCTTTCCTCAAGGGTATACATATTAAGCTCCTTTAGTCTCTCCTCATACGGCTTCTCTTGCAGACCCTGCACCATTTTAGTTGCCCTCCTCTGGACTGCCTCTATCCTGTCTATGTCCTTGCAGAGATGGGCTCTCCAGAACCGGACACAGTACTCCAGATGGGGTCTCACCAACTGTCTGTACAGTGGGATAACAACTTCCTGTTTTCTGCTTGTGATGCCTCTCCCTATGCATCCCAGTATACCCCCAGCCCTCCCTACCGCATTCTCACATTGCTTGCTAACCTTAAGGTCATCTGATATGATTACCCACAGGTCCCTTTCCTTTTTTGTAGTTGTTACTACCTCCCCCCCCTTGTGTATTCTTCCCCTGGGTTCTTGTTTCCCAGGTGCATTATTTTTCACTTCTTTGCATTGAATCCTAGCTGCCATACTTCTGACCATTCCTCCAAACTTACCAAGTCCCTTCTCATCCTTTTCTCACCTCCTTGTGTATCAACCCTGTTGAAGATCTTTGTGTCATCTGCAAAGAGGCATACTTTTCCTTCCAGTCCCTCTGCAATGTCACTTATAAAGACATTAAAAAGGACTGGACTGAGCACTGAACCCTGCAGTACCCCACTAGTAACCCCTTCTTCTTCAGAGCGGACTCCATTTACAATTACCTTCTGTGTCCCGTTGTCCAACCAATGTTTTGCCCAGGCTACCACCCTGGGACCCACTCCCAAACTGGTTAATTTGACTATTAATCTTTTGTGTGGGACTGTGTCAAATGCCTTGCTAAAGTCTAGGTAGGCCATGTCCACAGCCCCTCCCTGGTCTACTACTTTGGTCACCCAGTCAAAGAAATCTATTAGATTTGTCTGACATGATCTTCCTGCTGTGAACCCATGCTGCCTCATCAACCCATCAACCTCAGACCGGGTGCGTAATCTGGGCATTATTATTGACGACGGTTTGACCCTAAAATCGCAGGTGTCATCCATTGTCAAATCTTCCTTTTGCCATTTTAGGAATATTGCCTGGGTGAAACACCTAGTTCCTCTGGCTGACCTTCCTATACTGGTCCATGCCTTTGTGACCTCTCGCCTTGATTACTGCAATGCCCTATACCTAGGGCTACCGGGGGTTGATATCCACCACTTGCAGCTGGTGCAGAATTGCAGCAGCCAGGCTTTTGACCGGGTCATCTAGAAACAGTCATATTATGCCTGTGCTGCGCGGACTGCACTGGCTGCCAGTTCAGTGGCGGATCACCTTCAAGGTCAGTTTACTGGCCTATAAAGCCCTACATGAACAGGGACCATGCTACCTGCAAGATCTCCTCATTCCCTACTGTTCCTCTTGCTCACTCCGATCCGCCAATGAGGGATTGCTAGAGATTCCCAGGGTACATTTAAAAACATCTGGGGCACGTGCATTTTCTTACGCTGCCCCGACCCTGTGGAATTCTCTACCTCATCGGATATGTAGCTGCCTGACCGTAGAGAGTTTTAAGTCAGAGTTTAAAACCTATTTATTCCAAAAAGCATATGGAGAGTGATTGTATTGTGATTTTGTGATTTTACTGTGATTTTTATTGTTATTTATTTCTTGTCATAATTTGTAAATCTCAATGTTTGCTAAATTGTGCAGCACTTTGGTTTTGAAAAGTGCTTAAAAATAGAATTTACTTGCTTACTTACTTACTACTTACTTACTTACTACTTACAATTTACTACTTACTTACTGCCTTGGGTCCTGTGCTCCACTGGCCTCTAGGTACTCAACAATTCTTTTCTTCAGAAGTGACTCCATTACTTTCCCTACCACAGAGGTCAAACTGACAGGTCTATAGTTTCCTGCCTCTGTCTTGGTCCCACTTTTGTGAAGAGGAATCACATCCACCTTCCTCCAGTCCTCGGGTACCACACCATCCTCCCATGATTTATTAAAAAGAGTAGCCAGTGGTTTCACTAGTTCCCCCCTTAATTCTTTTAGAATTCTGGGGTGAATTCCATCAGGCCCCATTGCTTTGTCCACCTTCAGTTTTAGGAGTTCTTGCAGAACCCTTTCTTCTGTAAAAGGACTGGGATCAACCTCTCTATCAAGAGTGCTTCTGTTAATTGGATTAGGCACTTCCCCCTCCTCTTTTGTGAATACTGAGCAGAAATATTCATTCAGTATCCCTGCTTTTTCACTGTGTCCCTCTGCCCACCCGCCGTTCATTCTATTCAGCCTCACTATCCCTCCCTTTGTCTTTCTATGCTCCCTGATGTACCTATAAAAGGTTTTATCCCCCTTCTTAACCGAGCTGGCTATCTTTTCCTCAGTTTGGGCCTTTGCTATTCTGACTGCCCTCCCTGCTTCCTTCTGCCTTAACTGGTACAGCTCTCTATCCTGCTCCTTCTGTGTTTCCTTATACTTCCGGAATACTATCTTTTTCTCCCTAACTTTCCCAGCCACCTCTTTTGAGAACCATAGTGGCTTTTTCCTTTCATTTTGACTTGTTTATTTGCTTCACACAAAGGTGTGTTGCCTCTGTGATGGCAGTTTTGATGATTCCCCATTGTTGCTCCACCCCTCCTTCTAGCCTGTTTGCTACTGCTTTTCTGAGGCACTCTCCCATCTTGCCAAAGTCAGCCCTCCTGAAGTCCAGTACCCTCACTTTTGTATGGCTTGACTCTGTAGCTGAGTTTAATGTGAACCACACTGTTTGATGGTAACTTGTTCCCAGATTGCAACCCACTTCTAGATCTGAGATCCTCTCACTGCCCCCATTTGAGAGTACGCAGTCTAAGATTGCTCCCTCACAAATGTGTTCCAAAACTAGCTGTCTGAGGCCTGCCACCTGTAGGGCATCAAGAATGGCTCTGCTCTTGGATGTGGCTGCAGCAAATGTGCTCCAGCTAACATCTGGCATATTCAGGTCTCCCATCAACAGTATCTCCCCTTTTTCTGCCATCCTAAGTATGCCTTCTATCATATCCTTGTCCATTCCCTCACCCTGACATGGGGGTCTGTACACAACCCCTGTGTGGATTGTGGTGACGTTTCCAGTCTCCAAGGTGACCCACAGTGCCTACTCTCCTCTCTGTTTACTCTTTTATTCAGTTGCTTTTATCCCTTCCTTTACATAGAGAGCTACTCCTCCCCCTCTTCTCCCCTGCCTGTCTCTCCTGTAGGTTATGTACCCTGGTATGTTAACATCCCAGTCATGGTTCTCTGTGTACCATGTTTCTGTGACTGCTACAATATCCAGGCATCCCTCTTCCATCAAGGCCACCAGCTCAGGGAGCTTATTGCCTAGTCTATGGGCATTGGTACTCATTACCCTCCATTTCCTGATCACCTTACTCCTTTTTGCCCCATCCCTGTCCTTCTTGCCTTTGTCACTTTCCCCATTTACCCCTGCCCTTCTCCCTATTGACATCTCTATGTTGGTGTTTAACGCACTTACTACCATGATTTTTTGGGGGGGCTAGGATTTTCCTGCTCCTTTCCAGTGCCTCCCCCCATGGCTAGTTTAAATGCTTGCCAATGAAGCATTTAAACCTATCACCTAGGATCCTGATTCCACTCCTGGACAGATGCAGCCCATCATGCCAGTATAGGCTTGCATCACTCCAGGTGGACCCCCAGTCCCCAATGAAGCCAAATCCCTGAGCTCCACACAAGTTTTTCAACCACTGATTGAATCCCATGGTGCGGAACACCCTAGTCTCTCCTACGCCATAGATGGGCAGCACCTCCGAGAAGATTACCGTGTGTGCTACTTGTCTAAGGCCTCTCCCCAATTCCACAAACTCTTCCTGCACTTCTCTAATCCCTTTCTTAGCCAGGTAATTTGTCCCTAGTTGGACAATGACATCCAGCTCCCTCCCTGTGCAGCTGCTCTGGCAATCCTGAGGATTTGCTCCCTGTCCCTCCAAGCCATGGTGCCAGGCAGGCACCTTACCTCCCTCTCACCTTCCTCCCCCCATCCTACCTTCCTAACAATGGAGTCCCCCCACAGGAGTTGTTTCCTTCCCCTGTGGGGTCCCCTGCCACCCTCCTGTGGGTTTCCTTTGTGGAGGTTCCCAGCATCCTCCTTGGTCTCCACTGCAGGTGCCTCTATAGAGGAGCCACATTTTGTTAGAATGGCATAGGAATTGTGGAGAGGTACAACTGGAGGGATGAGCCTCTGTTCCACCGCCTTCACCCTCCCTGAACCCTTATGTCTGTCCCATGCATTCTTGAATTCTCCCACGGTATACTAAATAAGGATTCAGCTACTGGAAAGCTTCTCTTCCAATTAAATACTGCAGTTGGGGAAAATATTTCCCTTAAGATTGGAATTTATTTAAGGTTTATAGTGTATCTACTAATACCATCTTTATAAGTGCAAACAGTTAATTTTTTTAGTCAGGAGTTGCAGTCTCATTTCTGTGGTATTCTGTGGTGCAACTGTTTCACATCATCCCACCTCAAGTGGCTAAAACATCTGTTGGTGGTTACTCAGGAAAAAGAGTACCTGACAGTGCTATCACAGTATAAAAAGACTTAATAAGCCTGTATATGGATCCAGAAGTTGGTATAGGGTTGCCACCATTGGAAGAGGCAAAAAACAGACACTAAACCACAGCCTAACACCCCCTTAGCCCCACCCCAATTCATGACTGATTGTACATTGCTCCTCTTCCAAAGCCATTTGTTATGTCAGTGAAGGCTTTAATTGACAGTTAAGGACAACACTTGAAGCTTCACTTCAACAAACATGTTAACATGCTGTACCTGTTAAATTTGATTTTCCAGGTTCTTCCTAATTATTTATTTATTTATGTATTGAAAATATTTTACTTTGTAGACATGCAGGAATAAAGGAGATCTCATTTACATATATGATCAGGATGTGTCAGGAGCAAGGAAGGAACAAGTTATTTGTATAAATAATAGAACAAGTAGACAGGAACCAGCATCAGAAAAACTCATTTCTTGTAATGTGAATGTGGGAAGTATTCTGTCAGGGGTAATATAGGGAACTAATTCAGTTACAATTAAACAATAATGCATGACAGGGTGTGTGTCATGCTGGGATAACTTCATGCCTCTGGTGGTGGGGTATGGGGCCGCAGGCCAAGTGCATCCAACACCTGAGAAGTGACATTATCCCAGCATGACACATACCCTGGAGTGCATTATTGCTATTATACAATGGCTGTTTTGTACAAATAGGGAAATAATTATGAAAGTTATTACTTTTTCACATTTTTACTTTATTTTATGGTTGTGGAGATGTATTAATTAAAAAAAATAGTCCACAATTTTCATTGTGTCCAGAAGATGTTGCTGGTGCCACTTTTTGATCCCCGATGAGATGCTGATATTCTTGGTTTTACTGTATTGCTATGGGAGTCCCCTCATCATGGTTACCATTGCTCTGATATTTAATATAGTTTGAATTTTTGGGGATCTGTGTGATGATTTTAGGGCAGTAGAAGGCATTCCATCTCTATTGGTAAGTGCAGTGAAGCCCTGTCTTTTTTCAATGTTAGCGTGATTGTGACATGCACTAAAAATGTGTCCACAGAGTGTTTTGCTGCCTTGCCAAACCAGGTTTCTCAAAGCGAGACTTCTGGGGTTGGGAAGTGGGTCAGGTAAGTGGTTTACACTTTGTGATTGGGTACAAAATGTAAAGCTCATTGCTCAGTTAGGGCTACAGCAAGAGTGGAGGATGCCTTACAGTTTGCCATGAAGTGAGCAGTGTCAGTGAACTGCACTACCAGCAGTTATGGTCTTCAGGGTTCAATGAAGCCTCTCAGTTCACAGGGGAAAAAAACTGCCTTCTAAAGTAATTTTTTGTGTTTTTGTCAATTTCCTGGTTGTGTGCATAGGCAAGCAATGAATTTCTTTGGGGCTGTTAGTTTAAAAGTGTAAGAGGGGCAGAAACTAAATAGCTGGTTATTTCACCATTTATGTTGTGGTAAAGTTATGCTCTTTAATCATGAATGGGCACAGTGATTTTTAAGGATTCTGAAGTGGTCTTCATGCCCGACCTTTATACAATGATGTTATACTGAGATAACATCACTGGTGATGGTGGGCACTGACCAATCAGAGCCCAGCATTTTTTTCTTGTCATTGTATAATAAACTTTAACAAGTAGATGGGAAACACCAACTGCAAAAAATACTCTACCACAATTGAATTTGATACTGCTGACCAGGGATAAATAGAGCTTATGGATATTACTGCAGGAGACTAGAACTTAAGGTGTAATAATTTGAAGGTAATTTTGTTGGTCAGAAATACTGCATCTCTAAGGACTACTGTGTACTAAATTGAAATGTAAGATATAAGGTAATAGAGTGACATACATGAAAAAAGGTTATACTGGAAGTTTAAAATTACAGTAATAATAAGGTGAACATGTGGAGGTACAAGAACAGAAATAGGAAACTGTATAAGGAAGAGTAAGCAGAATGGCTATCTAAGCAAGGCAGCTGGGGAAGGACAGTAGAATGTAACATATGTGGAGCTGCAGTATTCATGGAGACACTCTGGAATCTAAGAGGATGCCCAGTGTGCAGGGGATATGAGATTTTAAGAAATGAAATAAGATGGCTTGTTAGGTTGCTTTAGGGCATGTTAGGAACAAGTAGAGGACTCAAGGGGAAGGATTTGAGGCAGAAAGAAGCAACATATTGAAGTGCAGGGAGGGAATAAAGGGAGATCCACAGGGACCAAGGAAAATCAGCAAAGCAATGTTTATAAAACTAGTCAGGGAAGAGATGTGGCAAATGGCAGAAAGAAGGGGGGTAGAAAAATGTTAACTTAAAACTAAAGGGAACACAAGGTAGCTTGCTCTTCTAGGTATCTATTTCTAATATGTATGAGGTGCTGGAAGAAGGGAGTCAAGGGGCAGGAAAAACACAGGAAGCTAGGGTGGAGAAGAGGGAGATATGGGAGGATGTACAGACAGCACCTGGGGTCAAGCAGGATGCAGAAACCATGGATAAAGGTGAGAGTAAAAGAGGTAGCACAAGGATGACAAAGGGGAGGAGAAACCAGGTGGAAGGCCTGGATTACAAAGGACTACTTACCAGCAAGGAGGTAAAAGGTGCAGTTGAAGCAAGTAACACAAATGGGGGGGATACCACAAGGGGGTAAGGATACAGAGATGGGGGCACTGAAACATGCACAACAACTGAGGTAAAGGAATAAGATGAAATAAAGGCAAGTGGTAGGAACATCATAAGGGAGGATAAGGTAATGGGGAATGGGCATGCAAGGAGCACAAAAATAATTGTCTTCAGGGACTCAATTATAAAAGGTACAAAACAGGAAGAAGGAAGGACCCACACAATAGGACAACAGTAGCTAGCAGACCAGGGATGGTGGCAAGAGAACACCACTCAGTGTCAAGGAGCTGTTAAGCAAGTAAGAGGGAAAACTAGACCTAGTGTTGCACATTGGTACCAATGACTTAGCTGGGGAGGAAGTAGAGGTGGTTCAGGAGATATTTAGAAACATAATAAGGTCATGTGGGGTGTCAGTAAACATGTTGCCATTTTCTTATATAATCACAGTCCCCAGGATCAGTACAGCAAGAAAAAGAAGAATCATTGAATTCAATGAATGGCTTGCAGGTTAGTGTAAAAAGGAGGGGTAGGATTTTATAGGGAAAGGGTGTAATGCATGGGCAAACAAAGGACTATACAGCTGTAACAGACAATACCTTATCTGAGAAGGGAAAAGAACACTAAAGGATAGACTCAGAGAATACATAGCAGGAGAACTGAGTTTAAACTGTTAGGGGGGTACAGAAAAGGGGAGGCCATAAAGCCTCCCCCCATGATGGCAGGAATGGTAGGAGGGGTGGAGGAAAAAGGTAAACAAATAAAGAAAGGGGGTGAAGGGGGGGACAGGCAAGGACAACCCAGAGAAGCAGAAAAAAGAGGGTTCTGCAGGGACAAGGTGGACGGTGGTATCACTGAATCCACACAGTATTGGGAACAAGATGGTGGATTTGCATGCCCTCTTAACTGAAGGAAAAAGTGGACATATCGGCCATTACCGAAACCTGGGCCACAGCACATCATGATTGGGACCTCTCAATCCCAGGATATAAGCTATACAGATGGGACAGAGAGGCAGGGAAAGGGAGGGGGTTGCGGCATATATCAGGGAAGGGATAGTGTGTGCAAGGGAAGAGGAAATGGAAAAGGGGAACAGTGAAACATTATGACTGCAACTCCAAAGCAATAGGGGTATGAAGATTAGATTAGGGGTCATTTATAGACCACCCAACTAGGGCAAGGAGATGGACAAGGTGTTGTGTTCACAGTTGATAGACCCTGCAGTGAGGGAGGAAGTGGTGGTGACAAGGGACTTTAACCTCCCGAAAATAGACTGGGACACTCCCGCCATGACATGTGCCAGAAGTCAAGTGATCCTTAACGCAATACAGGATGGCTTCATGACACAGTGGGTGACAGGTCTAACCAGAGAGGAAGCAATCTTCGACCTAGTGCTTACTAATGGGGAGCATGTTCAGGAAACTGACAGAGAACTTTTTGGTTGAAGTATTCACAGCTCAGTGTGGTTCCAGATAAACATGGGCAAGGAAGATATTCCAACAAAGACTTGGGCAGTGGACTTCAGAACAGCAGACTTTAACAAAATGAGGGAAAAGATTATGGAGCGACTAGGGAGCATGGTTAAGGGAATGGAGGCGGAAACACTATGGAAAACCATTAAGGAAGCTATTCAAAACATTACATGCAGTTGCATAAAAGATAGGGGGAAGAAAAAGGGGGCAAGACGGCCAATCTGGTACAGTAGGAAGAACACTAGAACAATAAGGGATACAGATGAAGCACACTGATGAGTCCTGGTAGGATGAAACATGTGTCTGTGTCTTCTGTTGGCACCCTTTGCATACTGTGTGAGAGGCCTTTAGGCACCATGCAGTTCTGCTTAAAGTTGAAACAGCATAATATTTATGGTAATTTGCGTATGCAGCACATGATGTTTTGCATCATTGATGTATGTGAGATTTTGTATTTCTTTGAAATTTGGCTTCCCGGCCAATGCCCTTTGGGGTAACCCTTGCCTTGATGCTTGCGCACTAAGGTTCTTTGTCTTTTAGCTTGTTTTTTGTTTTTATTGGGCTAACCTCAATCCAACCCAGATAGACCAACTTAGGGTAGCTGGTTCATTCCACCAGGGTGTCATACAGACGAGGCACACTGATGAGTCCCGGCAGGACGAAACATGTGTCTGTGTCTTCTGTTGGCACCCTTTGCATACTGTGTGAGAGGCCTTTCAGCACCATGCAGTTCTGCTTAAAGTTGAACCAGCGTAATATTTGTGGTGATTTGCATATGCAGCCCATGATGATTTGCATTATGGAAGTATGTGTGATTTTGTATTTCTTTGAAACCTGGCTTCCCAGCCAATGCCCTTTGGGGTACCCTTTTGGGGTAACCCCAAAACTTTAACAAGTTCTGACATCACAACTGATATAACAAAAAAGCAGCTGTGTCATTCACCACACAGCAAATTCAAGCCTGAAACTGCTGTTTCCTCAGTAGCTTTCATAACAGTTAAAGGGACACTGTCAACCCCCTTAGGTCTCAAAGTGTCCCTAGTTTAAAAAACACATTTTATGATTGCCAACATTCTGTAAAGATTGCTGATGTAGCTGGTAGTTTGATTCTCTTTTTTTCTTTAAAAAAAGTGAAAATCAGATTGCCCACCATTCTGGTGTTACTATACAAACACAAATTTTTTTACATACCTTGATCAGCTCCAACTGCAATTTCCCTGGACTTGGGATCACCCACAACACAGTCTAGCCCCTCATGATGCAAGGGAGTTTATGAGGCTACTGCCTCATGAGTGACCGCACAGTGTGTGTGTGTTTGTAACATTCAGGAAGTATGCAGTAAGAACAGATCCAGGATTGTAAATAAAACAAGGTTGTTTATAAATATACATTAACATGCATTTCAGTTCTAGTAAACAAGGAGACAGGACAAAACAAACATCAACATCAATGAATTTTAGAGAAGGTAGGCAATTATAAAATGTAGGTTTTTAACTGGAAACAATAAGATGAAAGACAGGTTGATAGTGTCCCTTTAAGCAGCAACTGTGTCTGTATTTTCAAACTATGCATTATATAAAATATCATATGGGCAACTAATCATGACTTGTCATGTGTCTCCATCTCAATGTCCATAAGCTGCTACTATATCCCTTAAAGGAAACACAGCCTTGTTCGATATGGTTTCCCATACAATATTCTATTCAAAGTGTAGAACATTGCTGTCAAATTCACACTTGACAGGCTCAAAGGGACCAGTCTTGAACTCCTTATGTTACTTTGTCCTCGGATGCCTTATCTGTACTCATCACTATTCCCTCTATTCCTCCCTCCCACTTCCGCGCACACCTTGAGGGCTAAAACCACTCTCACAGTGTCTTCCTCATTTCCCAGTTCTGTCTTAGCTTCCCCCTCCCCCCCAAAAAAACAACAAATCTCAGTATACTCACATTCTGCCTGTGCTCCTGCTACTCATTCTGTTTCTTGGGCACCTGCTTTTTCTCATATTAGCCCATGCTACAGGTATGACCACTGCACAGATGTTGGCTTTTTCCTGTAGGCTCTCATGACTTTGGTCTAGTATCCAGTACTGCATCTGCTCCTCTTCTTTTGCCTCTATCCTCAAAACTCTACTCTGTGTCTGCTCCTTTCATGTCTGGTCTTGTCCCTACCCTAGTTTGCCTTATTTTCCTGTATCTTCAATTTTTCCTGCTCCTTCCATACTTCACCCATTTTCCTACTCACTATGTTCTGTTCCTTGCTCATCACACACATTTCGTTAGTGTATTAATGAACTCTGGCTTTCTATTTGGTCTGTAAATTGAAATGTTTTGCCATATAAGTTTATACCAGGCATGTTTGCAACCAAGCTGCTAGAAATGTTTTGCACTCTGCTTTGCTGTTGTTCAATTTATACACCTGCCATGTTTTGCACTGTCCTGTTATTTTTAGTAACATTGTAAATTACCATATAATATTTCTCTATACCCTAAGTCTTACAAGCATGTTATACCAATGTTTTTCAATACCCAAATTTTGATTGTGTGTAATTCCCTCTTAATTGTGCTTCCTATCTCATGTGCTGTGTCACATGTATACCTATGTATTTTCAACTGTTTTCTCCTGGGTCATGCCTGAAAATAGGCATTCTTATGCCTAGTGCACCCACCCGGTTACCAAAAGCAAATAAATAATAAAATAAACATACATAGTAATGTAGTTTGAAGAGACTCTAGTTGCATCAAGTCTCCTCCCTTGCTTCATAAACAGTAGTAGTAGTTATTTATTTGTTGAGAGCCATATCCCTGAGGCTCAGAACAGCAGTATATAAAAATACATAAAACAAGTGACACATGGCATAACTTGATCAAAACAAAATAACATAAATAATTAATATAGCATAGTTAGCTAAAGTGTCAGTCCTCAAAAGTACATGTGAGTATGTATGCTATGCAAACACTTATTCATTTAAATTGGTTTCCTACATGACTTGACCATCCTGGGTATCCAGTAATTCCCTTGGTAAGCAGAACTTTGTCAAGACCTGCCCTGAAAGCCTGTATTGCCTTCATGTCCTCTGTCTCTGTGGGTAAGTTGTTCAATAGATCTACTGTCCCTGGGAGAAAATGCATATCCTGGTGCTATTCCTGAATGTACCTCATACAGTATGAGATTCAGGGTATACCCCTGTTCAATATTTTCCAACAATTTGCACACTATTTCAGCATATTTTATTACTGTAGTGTTTTACTACATTTTACATTGTATCCTTCCCCCAGGATGCCTTTGGAAATGAGCTGTTCTCAGCCCAGAAAGCCTTTCCTGATAATTTTTTTAATGACTAATAAATGCACTGGATAAGATCTGAAATGGATGCAAGTAGAGAAAAGATATCTAAAATTGTTTGGTTTCTGCATGTCTCTCCAAATAGCATGCTTGCATGCTCCAAAAACCTTAAACCGACTGCAAGCATCATGGGTATGCATATCCTTGTGTGGAGGAGATTGACAAGTCCATGATGTTTTGTACTAGGCTTTAAAATGCATGAGTATAGCTTGGAGTGACACGTGGAACCCAAACAAAATGTAAAGTAAGATATGACTCACTCCGTTCCTTGATTATACTGAATCCCTCATTGCTGTTTCAAAAAAACATCATAGCAGGGTAGTAAAGGACCATGTGGGTTGCAGACTGAGTCATGCCTGACTACAGATTGACAAAGCCTCCATGGGGATCTTAAGTCTTTAAAAATATGATTTTTTTTTTGTGCATCACAGTTTTTTGTATTTAATATTTTGCTTTATTACTATATTTGTATCATGATTGCAATTTTGCAATACATTGCAACTGGAAATTAAGATTTATATAGCTTCTGTACCATTTGCTGATGCTCTTCTTGTCCCTTTAGACCCTATTTTAAATGTGGTTCTTGCACATACTGTAAATAAGGCTAGTCTCAATAAGGGCTTGAATGGTGGGTTTTGTCCTCAGCATGTCAGGAAGAGGACTAGAGGGAATGTCGTTCCTGATCTTCTGCTTAGTGATGAGAATGATATGAACAGAGCAGTAAGGGTTGGGGAGTGAGTTGTCAAAAGTGGTCACAGTAGGTATAATAGAGTTTAGTTTGGGGTTATAGGAAGAAGCTACCTGAACATAAAAAAGATCAGGGTGATAAATTTCATGAAAGCTTATTTTGATAAGCTGAGGCACTTTACTGTAGCTAAATGAAAGAAATTAATCACTCAGCAGGAGTGCTCATGTCAAGAGGGAAGCCCTAAAATGGCATATAAGGGAGGCAGTAACTAAATGTACTCAATGGGCATCAAGGGTACAGGTGCAGCAAAACAAAAGACAGATATTCCTAGATAGTCCATGATATTTCAAAAGAGATTCTCTTTGATGACCCTTTAGTGATACTCAAGCAGTCCTATTCCTGCCCTTATCTGAGCTTCCTGTGGTCCTTAAGGACTCAAAGGGTAGTAGGTGAAGAGGTAGAAGTTAGGGTTATGTCCGAGGACTTTGTGAAATGCTTCCAGTATTGCCAAATTCCACTGTCCAGTATTTTAGGTAGTGTTCGATAACTGAGTCAACTCCCCTCCCTCAGCAAGCATTCATTCCAACCATTAAACTACCCCCCATCACACCAGCCACTTGCCCCAAGCCTGTCCAACTTCCCAGGCCCCAGTGGGCAAAGTGAAATATTATTCCTGTACTCTGACCTCCAGCTGTGACCCCAAGTGTGTAGAGGACCCTGCCCCCCCCCACAATCCTGTAGCTGGCTGGCAGTGTCAAGATGAACTTAAATACAAGTACTCTACTCAAGTACCACTGCAGTTGAACTGCCCCCATGTTCTAGGATTCTTCCTAACTAAATACTTCCCAGAAGCCCCCAATTCTCCCTAAGTGACATGGGGGGAGACTGGCCTAATGAAAGCCCTGGGATTAATCCCACTTGCAGATGTCTTACCTTTACTCTGTGTTTAACACGTGGAATTGCCTACCTGGTAAGGTTGGGAAAGTTAATACTTTTCAGGCTTTTAAAGTAGGAATAGACAGATATCTGAAGAAAACTACAATTGAGTTTACACAGCATGAGAAGGGGTAATATTCCAATCGATAAGACTGGATGTGTGTCCATACTCAAATTGAATATAGTCAGAGCTATGCAGAAGGAGTCTGAGGCAAAATGGTCCTAAATGTATGTCCATTCTGGCATCAGAATACTGTCCTAAAAGGGAAACTGCAGGAAAAAATAATAAAGACAAACAAATACAGTATATAAGAGTAAGAGAAAAGAGTAGAAAACAGAAACATTGTTTCAACCCCACAGGTATAGCAAGATTCCTGTTAACAGAGTTCTGACTTCAATGACTAAACTTCATTTAGGTGACAGTTAAAGCATTGGTTAAATTATGTCATAAATACCTATCAAGGCAATAATTGACAAGATGCCATACTGAATAGCAAAATACATTTTATGGTGAAGGAAAATAAAACAGGAACCGACCTTCAAGCTGGCTTCAAGTAACATATTTCCATTAATAAATAAGAGGGAGTAGAATCACAAAGAGCTTAGTAAAAATCAAAAACCATACCCGACTGAAATGAGTGCATGTGTTACTGATTCAGTATAATATGTAATTAACTTTGACCTTGGTCTTCATTACTGCTTTAAACAGCTGGTTATTATTTCTCAGAAAAAAATGAAGGACTCTAAGGGATATTTATCCATTTAATAAGAGCAATATGGTCTCTGTCCCCAAGCATTAACATTCAAAATAAAAATACCAACATCATCAATTTCATACAGAACAGATGTAGAACTGTCAACCATTACTTTTTTGTTTGCTTTATAAACTTTTGAAAAAAAATATCAATTACTGCAGCTAGATGTTTTATGAAGTAACATGTACCAGCAAGGATGTGGTGAAGTGAAAAAAATGTGGCCATTTGATAAGGTCAGCCAAAATGCTGGTTGATCTGGTATCTTGTCAAAAACCATCATAACGTGAATCAAGTGTCCTTGGTCAGCAAGATATTGTTATAATTCCCCTGTAGGTCACAGTGCCAAAGCTCTAGACCCTGACAGTAACTATACCATGAAAAACTGTTTCAAAAATGTTAAAACACGATAAACTCATCCTCCAAACCTTATGTATCTCACATAATCCTCCACCCATAGTTCAATAAATACGAAAAAAACAACCTGCCCTTCCTCCCAACCCACTTAGAACACCATCTCCTCCCCTCATACACCGGCATAGCCCAAGTAATACATAGAAACACCATGCCCCAAATTCTGTATTTTTTATTTTTAACATTTTGTGCACACACTGTAATAGGAAGGGTTGTTCCTATAAATGGAGTCTCACACTTCAGAGCAGTGGTGCCAGAGTGGTTTGAAAAGTGGTAGGGCCAAGGACGTGAGAGGTAAATTTTCCCCTATTAAATATATTACCATGATAGCAAAAAGTGATAGGGCCACTTATGAAAGTGGTAGGGCCATGGCCCTAGTGGCCCCTTCCCCCCGTTCCGGCACCTATGCTTCAGAGCACTTACCAGGCAAACAGAATGAAATAAATAAATGTAAATTACATATGTTCAATTTTGCATCAAACTGCAGGATGACTTTAAAAATATATTTCAGCCTATTACTCTTATCCAGGATGAACAATAAAGTTTTTTAGTTAGTTAATTACTCTCCTCCCAATCCACGTGGCACCTGATAACTCCACTCATGATACCAATAAAAATAACCCCTTTCCCCAAACCTCTTAAAACCATGACAACCCTGCCCCCGCCATTGGATGCACTAATTAAGGAAATAAAAATGATAACAAAAAGATGGAGAACAAATAATAGCATTCTTCCTCTCACGACTTTGGCTGGCTGTCATCTGAAAAAATAATAATGAAGGAGTGCTCATAGTATTTAAATGTGCTTTCATTGTCATTCATTCAGATGTGCCTGGCTGCAATAATTAGAGGAAGGCTGAGCCGCTCACCATCTCTTTTTCCATGTATCTTGTTATTATGTCAGCCAACCTAAATGGGGTGTGTTGAGCTGGTAAGAGTATTATGGGGACTTGCTTGGGCCTTTTATTTTTATTCGGATCATGTGAGAGAGGAGAGGGAGTTCCATGCCACCTCTCTCTCTCTCACCGGCTATGCTGCTGAGCAGTTACCACAAAACTCAGGAGAAGCCGACTCCAGTACTTCTGCAAACATGCCACAAATCAAGATTATTTAAGTATAATAAAGTGATGCATGTCAGCAAAAAAAAAAAAGGTAAACAGTTAAAGGCAAAATTGTATATCAAAACACTCCCCTCCTCAGAGTTCCAACTGCTGCTGACAGCTGTGTAATCTACTACAACATAATCTGATGTTTTGGATAGTACTATACCTGGACTCCCTATGGACAAGGTCTTAGAAATAAAAAGAAAAACAATTTACGTGGATACTGACCCTTTAAAATAAGTCTTCCCCTCACCTTATGCATAGTCCTGTTACAGACAGCTGATTTCAATATGAGCTACCATACTTTTGTACCGTGGTTGTGCAGTACAGAGATTAATATTTTTTTTTGTACTGTCTGTTAGATTCCTTGACTTTGGTGAAAGGCACATTGTTTTATTTCAACCAGAAAAAAAAAACTAGTGGGAGTCAGAACTCTGACTGTGGTTCTGAGGAGGAGGGTAAAGCTGGGCAAAAGTAGAAAATGTTACTTTAGTGGGTGCCACTAGACATTTGGAAGATTTCTGATTTTTCCAGAGGTGAAAGTTTGGAAAATTATGCAAAAGCTGTGACATTTTGCAGAATTTGTGACTTTCACCCAGCTCTAATTATAGCTGTGGGTTTTTCTTTTCAGTATTCTTGCTGTTTCTAACATACATGCTAATGGGGTTGTATTACAGAAACAAGAAGAGAAGCCATGTCTGATTCAAAATAAATTTATTTATATCATGAAAAAGGTGCAGCACTGGAAGAAGAAAGCATAGGGGAAAATATGCAATTAAAAAATTATGGATGGCTGGTCCATTGGTGCAAGAGGTTGAGGCGCTGGTCGCTACACTTCACGCCATGCTGGCAACATGGGTTCAGCAAAAGTAGACTATTTCTGTATTATGGGGTGACTCATATTTGTGCCCAAGTAATGGCAAGTTAAGCCTGCATGAAAACAATCTGTTGGATGTGTTCAGTGTCTAGCATTGAGTGACAAGGCTCAATGATATCATCAGCTGTGCTAAACATTATCTAAGTTGTCACATTTGTAGAGTGGCAACTCATGTATCTCAAGTCAAGATGCACCAAGTGAGGGTATGAATACATCTTCTGTGCAAAGTAGCCTGATGGATCAACTTGAAATAGCTTAAGAGACTGTGTAAAATAGCCATTCAAGATATTTCCACAGAAAAAAGACTGATTGTGTTCTCTTCTGTTTTATTTGATTTAAGGATGTGCTAAGTAGTGCCCACTCTATTGAGTGCTGCCACCAGTAACAGGCATTCCATCCATCTCCACCAATGGAATCAGAACCTGACCTGCCAAATGACATTCCCTCTCTCTCATGAACTTCTTACTCAGCCAGTTACACTAGTCCCTGCATGCGACTAGTCAGCTCATCACACAGCTTTGGTGAAAGTGATTCACTATGTGGCTGTGCATTCATTTTTGAACACAGTATCCAGCATGGTTGCAAAAATGTGGCTCTGACAATCCAATACTTTCACAAACCTTGCATCCAGTTGAGCTTGTAGGTGCTCAACAAGAACAGCTGCCCCATCTGGAATCTCTCAGGGTTCTTCTACAAATCTCTCCATGGATGTTTTCAGGATATTCACTGCTAGGATCAATTGACGCAGGGTGCGGAGGATGCACTTTGATCACAGGCACTCTTCTCAAATGGCCCAGGTACTCTCACTAAGGTGTCAATTAGTGATGACCATTCAAGATGGACTAGGACTCCCCCAATGTCATACTCTATTGATATGTCATGAAGTGTGCATTTCTTTTTTAGCAGTCTAGACAGCATCAGGTATGATGAATTCCAACTGGTACTCACATCTTGTATAAAGGAAAGTTGAGACAGACCAAGACATTGTTGCACTTCTCTTAGTTGGTTAGTTGCATTTAGTGAGCTATGAAAAGGAAAAACAGTAGTAGAAGCTTTACCTCTTTGTGGCACCCTTCCCCAGAGGCTCAGGGAACTATAATAAAAGAACAAAAAGACAGAACAGCAGCAGCATCATAAACAAAATTAATCTGTAGGTCTAGATTCAGCATTCCATAATACCTTATTAATAAATACATAATTCATACTAAACAAATAACTGTTCAGTACTGATGGCCAGCTTATAAACAGGGACTCTCAGTCCCCAAAAGCTTGTGCAAACAGAAAGGTTTTAGACCACTTTTGGAGGCTTCCACTGAGGGGCCACCCTCAGGGCTCTCAGAAGAGGATTCCACAGAAGCAGGTCCACCACTTCAAATGCTTGGTCACCAAGGTTTTAAGCCTGGCCCTGAGAATGACAAGGAGGTCCTCCTTAAAGGAGCAGAGAGGACATGAGGACACATAAAGATATAGGAGATCAGACAGGTAATGTAGGTCCAACCCATGTAGGGCTTCAAAAGTTAAGAAACCAACTTTAAAGGAGATTTGCCAATTCAACAGCAGCTAAAGCAGTTTACACAGTGTCGGGCAGTAATTACTTGACCGCAAAAGGCCAGTCAGCAACCTAACAGCTGCATTCTGCTCTAGCTGCAGGTGTCACAGCATATGTCCACTGACCAAAAGATAGAGAGCATTACAGCAGTCAAGCCCAGAGGTCACAAATGCATGCACTAATGTGACCAAGTCACCAGGAGAGATAAGGGATTTAATCCTGCTGATGTTCCTTGGATGGTAAAAGCCTTCTGGACTATTGCTGACACCCAAGCCTGAATGTCAGCCCTTGATCTGGAATGACTCCCAGATTTGTCACCTTCGTGGCAGCCTCGAGCCCAGTGGGCCCAAGCTGAAGCCTAGACTCTCTCTCAGCAGATGTTACTCACAATCTATGACCATGCCTTCTTACGGGTGATTGCCCTTTGATACTCACTGCAGTAAGTAATCAAAGCCAGTCTGTTCTCCTGGGCTCTGGCCTTCCTCCAACAATGCTCTAAACTTTGACCCTTTGATTTCATCTCCCTTAGCTCACTGTCACAACATGCTTAGCCAAGGCATGAAAACATTAGGTACACAAGAGCTGGCACCACAAGACTGAAGGTTATCCTGACAAATCCACTACAGGCCATAATCACTTTCTCTGAACCCACAGCACGTGCCACAAACATGTCTGAGGTGTCCAGTACTGCCAAGAGTCCCTCTGGCTGGAGCCCTTGCAAAGAGTGATACTATACCACCTCCACAGGGGGTGGACTATAAGGGAAGGCCTTGACAGTGAACCTGATAGTGAAGTAATTCAAACAGCTGATTGGCTTAATCTTAAATTCTTCAATCTCAAATCCCAGTGAGAATATCAAGTCCAGGGAGGCACTGTGGAGTCTGAGCTGTGAGGTCGCAGGAATTCTCAACTCTGTCAACCTGTATTTTCTAAGCTGCAAAAGTGAGATTTTTGGGGAGATTTAAGAAATACTCCTTGGACTTACAAATAATTAACACATTCCTGATTACCATGGTGAAGCTGAGTCAAGCAAATCCACCATCTGACGACCATAAAGACTCAGTGAAACTAACAGTAGATGACCCAGCATGAGATCGGCTCAAAATGGAGTTCCAGAAGGAGGTACTGGAGGGAAATCTACAGTCTTTAAGCCACACAAATGAGACAACTGCTGGTCTCTTTGATAACCATGAACAACAAGTTCAACAGTTTGGCTGGGCACCTAATGACAGTGGATACAATGGTGGAGGTGCTATGGACAAACATAGATGAAGTTAATGGATACCAGATGAATGTCAGAGTATAGCAGTGTAGAAGACAAAGGAGTTGCAGCATGTTCATAACTGACTTGAGATGCTAGAACTAAGGGAGGAGCACCAACATCCACAAACTGTAGGGTGCAGAAGGAGACCATGTCCCATTATTTCTTCAGGACTGGCTCAAGGAACAATGTTTTGGGCAAGGGGAGATGACCAACTTTGTAATTGTCAAGGCCTGTAGGGTATAGCCATGTAGCAGACAAGAAGAAGATATCCCTCCTACCTTCATATTTACAGTGTTCAGTGTCAGGACCATGGCTCAAATTTAGAATTTAGCCAACAAACATAGCCCCTTTAGTATGGATGGCAGTAGCACAACTGCCTTTTTATTTCTGGATGTCTTGTACGCCACACGGCAATGCCACAAAATATTCAAGGGGGTGTGTACCAAATTGAGAGAGATAAACTTCCCTGTGTTGTTCTATTCCTGGCAAAACTCTGCATTGCCTTTGATGGGAAAGTCAACATCTATACAATCCTCTTCAACATGGGCAAATAGGCAACAAAGATAGCAGCAGTGCAGAAGAGAACTAAGATCATGTGGACTATGGTGAGGCAGAAGACGATGGAACTCGAGAACAGTGGAACTATTTTACTTATTCACTTAATCACATTGCAAGCATTCAATACAGTTTAACTTACTAGTGCAATTTAGAAAATTGAAGCTCCAGCTTGGTAATTGAGCAAGCAAACAATCTTTATTTATTAAACACTATTCCAAAAACAAGATCATAGCATTGTACATATATTTAAAACCAATAAAAACATATAAAGTCACAAAACAGTAATAATAAAAATAGAATAACTATAAGTCTGATCAAATCAATCGGGGAAAGCCAGAGTAAATAAATATGTTTTTAGGGCAGATATAAAACCCTTGAACGTCAGGCACTCTGTAATCTGATGAGGTAGAGAATTCCACAGTGTCAGTGCAACCAGTGCAAAACAGTGAGCACCAGAGGTCTTCAAATGGACCCAGGGAACCTCTAGCAATCTCTCATTGGAGGACCGGAGTGAATGGAGGGGGCAATAGGGATAAAGAAGATCTTGCAGGTAACATGGTCCCTGCCCATGTAGGGCTTTATAGGTCAGTAACCCGATCTTGAAGGTGATCCACCAATATTTAGGCAGCCAGTGCAGTTCACAGCACAAAGGAGTGACATGGCTAGATCTTGATAAATCAGTCAACAAGCTGACTGCTGCATTCTGCACCAGCTGCAACTAGTGGATATCAACCCCCAGTATCCCCAGGTAGAGGGCATTGCAGTAGTCAAGGCAGGAGGTCACAAAGGCATGGACCGACACTGGAAGATCATCAGGCGGGACCAGGCACTTGATCCAAGTGATGTTTCTCAGATGATAAAATGAGGATTAAATGACAGCAGACACCTGAGATTTTAAAGTCAGGCCACTGTTGAACACAATGCCCAGATTACACGGCTGGTCTGAGGTAAGTAGCTGATCTCCCCCAAGCCAAATCCCATTGGGAAGGCCTGCTGACAGCCCCATGCCTTGGCAACCTGGATCCACAACCAGCAACTCAGTTTTGCCTGGATTCAACTTCAGCCAGTTAGCACTCATCCAGTCCTGGACCTCAGAGAGGCTGCTGTTAAAAACCGAGACAGCTGGCCCAGTGGTGTGGAGGGCTGAGGCAGCGATGCCTTACCTCCTGCAATGCTGGTGACCCATGTTCACAATGCAAATGGGTCATTGGGGTCCGGCTGGGGTGGGAGAGGATCAAGCATCTGGAGAACAGCTCTCCTCTCTCGGGGAGGGTGGGAACAGAGGCCAGGGTTTGCCTGACAGCTAGCAGAGGCTGGGTGTTGGCACACCTGGCCTAGTACAGTGGGGAACGGAGGTGGAGCAGTTGGTGGGCATGCTGCTTGTGGATACATGTGTGGCACACCCACTGTCAGCATTGAATGCTCCTGCTGCCAAAAAAGAAACAGGAAAATCACAGCCAGGGTTGAGTGGCTTGATGGCCATCCAGCACAATGCACCTCCTCCAGATGGCATCACCTATACTGGATCTGGTCCTGGTGGATGAGTTAGGGGGCTCCCCACCACCCTGCAATTGGGGTAATGAGGTTATGGCCTGAGTTGCAGGACGGGTGTGGGATGGATGGCAGCCAGAGGAATAGGATGCCTGGAAGAAGGAACCGATCAGCAACCAAGGGGAGAAAAAAGTACATTAAAAAAACAAAAAAGAGACCACACCAACCTTCCCAGACACAAAGGATATGTAGAGCCGAGTATCATCTGTGTAGCAGTGAAAACTCAGCCCATACTGCCTTATAATGTCTCCCAATGGCAGCATATACAGGGCAAACAACATGGGGGACAACATAGAGCCTTGTGGAACCCCACATGATGGGGGAGAGGGGACAAGGAATAAATTCCTGACACCACTCTGCATCCTGGCAGTGAGTAATGATCAAAACCATCCAAGTACTGTACCAGCCAGTCCACAGAGTATCCGCAGGTGATCCAGTAGCATCCCATGGTCCACCACGTCTGACGCTACAGAGAGATCAAGAAAAACCAAGATGGAACGTCGCTTCCCTTCTCTCGCTATAAAGAGATCATTAAGTACCTGTACAAGGGCAGTCTTGGTACTATGCCTCTTCCTGAAACTGGACTGCAGGGGATTGTAGACATCATGAGAAGTCAAATGGTTATCTAGCTGCACCGTAACCACCTTCTCAATAACCTTGCCCACAAAGGCAGGTTAGAGACAGGTCTGTAGTTGGCTAATCAGTTTGAGTCGAGGAAAGCTTTTTTTTTGAAGAAAGGAGTTACTCCTGCCTCCTTCAGGGGGTCAGGAAGCAACCCTGAATTCAATGACCTCTTTACAATCTCAGCCAGGACTAGGCCAATGACCTCCACACACCCCAGAATGAGGCGGGTTGGGCCCGGATTCAAACTACAGCTGGTTTGGTGCATACCTTAGATGACCAACACAATGTCCACAATCACCAGATGGCTGAAGTCAGACCAGGCAAGCCTTGGGCCTGTAACCTCCTGCCAACCACCGCAACACCCCATCGAGGGTGCTGAGCAGATCTCAGACCTGATAGTAGCAACCTTATTGGCAAAGAATCAAGCAAACATTGCACTTAGCCTGCGAAAAGGCTCCCCAAGACTGAAGACAGGCTGGATTGCACAGTCTATCAACAGTCCAGAAGAGCTGAGCAACTCGATTCCTCACTGCCACAATCTCTTTGGACAGGAACTCTGCTTTCTTACAAGAGATTGTGGCTTGATAGTCCTTATAATGGGTGATCAATTTAAGTTTGTCACTAGCCAGGCCAGATTTCTGCCAACACTGCTCCAACCCTTGACCCCAACGCCTCAATTCCTTCAAAGTCCCATCAAACTAAGGCGACTTTGGAAGAAGAGTGAGGAGACAAACATGGACAGGAGCCAGGGAATCAAGGCCATCCGACACTGCCTTATTGTAGGCAAGCAACAGCTTCCCCAGTTCCCCACCTGCACTTGGCAGGACTGAAAGGCCCTGCACCACCATAAGACCATCTGGTGGTCAAACTCCTCAAAGGGTGGTACTGGACCATTTCCAAAGGAGCAGGTCTATAAGTAGGGCCTCAAATTTGAACCCTATGGTGTGATGGTCTGACCATCCTACTGGTTCCACCACCAAGTCAGAGATCTCCATCCATAGAAGGAATACGAGTTCCAATGTGTGTCCGTAACAATGGGTGGCAGAGGTAACCACCTGTGTCAGGCCCAATGAATTCATCAGTTGGAGTCTTGTCCAAAATGCGAGAGTTCATCATCAACCCAGGCATTAAAATCCCACAGAATTATCCATCTTGGGGATTCCAACACCAGGTCGACAATGAAGTCTGCTACTTCCTGCAGGAATTCCTTTCCATCTCCGATTGGACAGTAGGTGAGAAGTATCTTGCAACCTGCATCTGCACCCACGATACACAGAGGTTGTTCCCACAGGAATGTCTAAAAGTTCAAATCCATTTTAAAACAGATGGCACCCCACCCCGCCCCTATGATCCTCTCATGGGCAGTGTATCACCAAGTACCTGGCCTGAATTGCTGAATCCAATATTGGGTCCGTATTCTCATCCAGCCAGGTCTCGCTGATGCAAGCCAGGTCAGCTGACCCGACAAGATCAGCGATGATCGCTGTCTTGTTCTTGATGGAACTGGCATTGCACAACACTGTCCGAGTAGGATAGATCACCAAGGTTGACCGGGTTATCTGCCACTCGAGGTGGAGCCCTTGGGTATGGGAACCAGGCAGGGAGGTCTCCTTTCTTGGTCCCATTTTGCCCAAAGGTGTCTCCTTTTTCCCACAACCTCAATCCACCCACTCCACTCCATTACTACACCAGGCTCAGACCCAGTAACTAGCCAATTCCTCCTCCACCTCCTGGCTATTCCCAATGCCTGACAATGCCCATAAACTTTCACAGGCAAAGGGGGACAGTCAAAGGGGCAGAGGTCCTGAGTCTGGTGGGAGAGCAGTGCCTGACTGCTGATAGACCCTTCCAACACATAACTCCTTAAGTTAACTAGTAGTGGAGGATAAAACTCTATATACACTTTAACTAAATACCCACCCACACTCCCATAAACCCTCCCAACTAACCCCCCCAAAAAAACCTATAAAACAATGTCAATAATCAAAATTATAAAACCATCCCAATAAATTATCCTTACAAACAAATTATCCACACTGTTAAAACAATAACCACACTAATAAATACTCAAAAACATACACCACTCAACATACACCCAACATTCACACACAGTCTCACACATTCACACAGTTTTGTTTTATACCAGAGGATAAGAAGCCGTCAAGTGCTCACACAGATTTAATGTACTTGAATTGCATTCGATTAATGGAAATTACTTTGATGGTGACATTTAAGTATTTTATTTGTCACTTTCTTTTTTTTTTGCTGCTATTTTCTCCCTCTTTCCCAGTTGGCCATTATCTTGCCATCCTCCAAGCCCCATCCTCTGACCTTTCCTTGGCTTGCTGTCCATGGCAGGGTGGCAGGAAGCCCCCAGCTCTGCCCACCAGGACCAGATCCAGTTCAAGGAGGTGCCTTCTTGGGAGGCAGCAACTGCAGAGGGCAGTCTTCATACTGCTAAGCCAGGACCAGTTTCCACTTTTCTGTGGAGGGAAGTATGCAATGCTGACAATGGTCAAGTTGTGCATGCTTCCACATGCCAATTGGATGCTCCACCTCTAAGCTCCACATGTAGGGCAGAGCGTGCCAACAACTAGCCTCTGCTAGGTGTCAGGCAGGTGCCGGTCTCTGTTCTCCACCCTCCCCTGGAGAGGAGAGCTGTCCCCTGGATGCTTGATCCTCTCCCAACCCAGCCAAACACTGATGACCTGCTCACACTGCAAACTTCGGTTACTGGTGTGGCAGGAGGTAAAGCATGATGCCTCAGCCCTCCACACCACTAGGCCGGCTTATTTTTCACTTTCAACAGAAAGGACCTATTGTTAAGGTTTGGAGGGGAGTTTATTTTTTATTTATTCTTTTGGTAACTGGGTAAGGCCCACTAGGCACAAGTGCCTGTTTTCAGGGGTGATCCGGGAGCCCTGGGGTGGATGAGTGACTTGCTCAGAGTCACACAGTATGCAAGTGGAGGTTATCGGAATCAAACCCAGGTCTGCCAGATGTACAAAACTCATTCACAGTTTGTTACACTAACCTCTAGGCTACACTGCCAGCCCAGGAGGTTTAACTGTGCCTCCAGTCACTGAGGAAAAGGTCATTTCTTATTTAAAGTTTACAGAGCAGACTGTTTACCTGAAGATCTAAAGAACAGAATGCAAAGAATGTTTTCTTTGCTGGAATCACCCCTTAGGTAATAACATAGCACCTGACATCATTTTTGGACATAAAGATAAAAGGACCATACTAGTCTGTAACTTTTAATGAAAGACATATGCTCTTGAGCTACTGTTACCCAGTTATTTTTGAAATAACTACATTACGAATTATTGTATAAAAGAAGTCTAGATTCAGTAGTTGCCGTATTGGTCCTTGCAAGAATAGATCCAGCAGCAAATGATTTGATACCTCTTAATGGACCAACATAGATGTAACAATAAGAACAAAGTGCTCTAGCTTTTGGGCCAACCAGTCCTTCAGAAGCTAATGGCAGTTGTTTAGAAAATACAATACTTTTCAACAGCTAGATCATGCAGAAAAAACAGAAAAAAATCCCCATTGGTTTAAAATACTCATTTAAAAAATACAGAAGATGATGTCAGAGAAGTTCAACAGTACCATACTACCTTCAGCCAGGAGGGTCCCTGGGTCAAAGGTGCTTGGTGGAACACACATACAAAGAATCCTACTGCATATAAATTTAATTGACATAAGATAACATTGCTGGAGCAGATGACTCTTAAATCAAACTATGAGTGTCACAGTTGGTGTAAAGATGTCATTACTGAAAAGCAACCCCAACCCAGATTAAAGACATACTAAGATTGTCTTACAACTCAAAAAAGTTTCAATGCATGCATTATAGACAAGAAATTACCAATAAAGTTGTCTTAAAAACATCAGTGCACACTGTTTGATGTGTAAAACCTAGCTGGACCTGTCACTCAGCTGTACTCTCCAGCTAGATATCATGCCCCATAAATTTCAAAAACCTCTAGTGTACTGACAGTACTTTATAAATGATAATTTAAATATAAATTGACAGTATTAGTGTCAAACAAAAAACTCTAGCCGAGGACCATCAAGGAATTAAGACCATGTAACCTGATATGTACTGATGTCAATATAGACTGAGAATGTAACAACTTGATGTACCAGAAGTGTCTAAGGAACCTGAAAAAGAGATACAAATTTTATTTCTGTCCTCCTCTTCACACAAACAATACACCCTACCCCACCCCACATCACCATAATGTGGGAGAGGTGGGTACCTAGCTTTAAGGAGATGCTCTCTCCTTCTCTCTCTCTCTCTCTCTCTCTCTCTCTCTCTCCCTCTCTCACAGACAAACACACACACACACACACACACACACACACCTCTCCTAGTGAACCTTTATTCACATCAGTCATTGCAATTGTTCCCCAAAGGAATTCAACTTGTCATGAAATCCTAAGTAAAAGGGCTTATGTATCCTAATACCTATAGAGCAAAAATGTGACACTATTTAACCATACTACTATCTGCATAGTAACATTTCCAAGGATTCTGGATAGAACTACAACAAAATAAAATTGCAACCCTCCCCAGGATAAGGTAACTAGAAGTAAATATAAAGTATGTGTGTAAGACCAGAGGTCTAACATACCTACATTTCCACAAATTACTACAATATTAGCCCAATGTAAAAAGATCTGTCCAGGACCCCATGCAAATCAGATCTCACACCCCAACATGTACAGAGTTAAAAAAATATGTGATAGTCTATGATAACACTACTGTATGTACAGTAACAGGCTAGTTAATCTGAATATGGTGCAATGGAATCAACTCCACTCCAGGGCAAAGATAAAAAGTAAGGAGGAATTAATATTCATTAAGAAATGGGTAGAAAGAATGATGAATTCTGATTGGCCGACGAGAGCTGCTTTCAGCTGAGCCGTTATCCCAGCACAATGGCCTAGCTGAAAGTATTATGTTTAAAAATACATAAAATTTATTATAAATAACCCATTTCATAATCACAATGAGGCACTCCAGGAGGTGTGTTATGGTGGGTTAACAGCCTTCTCGGGTGGTGGAAGCCCTCGGCTATGCCTCGTGCTTCAATCCGCCCCAAGGTGGGCCATTATACTGCTATAA